>CM060910.1:431149676-433729676 GCA_030737875.1 Allium sativum
ATTGAATCTAAACACCTTCAATCTCATTCAAGCTACACCATAAATCTCTCAAGCATCATTCGAACGATCTCTAGTCTTCTCCAAAGCCTAAATCGAATGCTAATTCACTATGAAATCTATGAAGATCATGGGAAAGGATCAAAGCACATAAGTGGTTGAAGATTCATCACAAAGTTAAACATCTTTCCTTCTTCTTTTTTTGCCAAACTCAAGTGAAAGTAGATCGTCAAGAGAGTGAAAAGAGAGTTAAAAGAGAGAAATGATTGTAATGAGGGGAAATTCATATGTTGTAAGCTTGAATATCATAATGAGAATTGATTGAAAGTGGACGTAGATTCATAGAGAATCGAACCACTATAAAAATTCCTTTGTGTTCTTACTTGCTTTTACCTGTTTATTTTGCGATTACGCGATTCCATATTCTTACCGAATCGGTGAAGTGTAACTTTTACACCCTTAGTGTTTGATCCCAAATTTGGACCAAACATTTGGCGCCCACCGCGGGGCCCAGACTGCCAATCCATTTCTCGCTCTCTCACAAGGTAGAAGGCCCTGCATTGGAATACACTCCGATTATCCAAATTGAAATACTTATCTCTAAAGCCATGGGTAAGCCAGGTAGACCTTCGAAGAAAGCTACAAGTAAAAGCGTCGAAAATGTCGATAATGCCACAAACGTGGAAAACACCCCGCCTACTAATCAGTTTGAAGTCGGTGAAAGTTATAAAGCCGGAACTGCCATAACAAGGAGGGAGTTGGATGAAGTGGCAGCAGGACTAACAAGTCGAATTGATATTGCGAATGAGGCCATGATGAAGAAGCTTGAAACCATGTTTGTCATGCAAGCCACAACGGCCAAGGTCACCATGAGGGCAAACCATCTCAAAACTGCTAAAACCACTGGAACGGAAGATACTGGATCTTCTTCCTCAATCCCGAATAAAGGAAATTCTATCCAAGAGGTTGCAAATCTTAGTCATAAGGGAATGAGGCCACCTACTCATAACCACTCTGGAAAAGCGACTCCTCAACAAGCATTTGGTTCCACCAAAGGGGCACTTCCCCATGCGGGAGGTCCAGGGCCCCAGAATCCGAAACGCGATCGTTTGCGTAGGCAAGCATCCGGTAAAGAGGAAGGCGTCCACCCCATGGACCAACTCAATGAGGAGGAGCGAATATTCGGAATGATACGAAAGATCATGAATGAGAGCCAGAAAAAGGTGGACGATGAGAAGGAATGGGGATTTGCTCCTACAAAAACCCCACTTACAGAAAGAATAAAAATGGCGCCATATCCAAATAAATTCAAACCCCTAGTTGTACAAGCCTATAATGGAACTGGCGATCCCAACGTGTTCCTATTCAAATATGATCAGCACATGGATGGCGCACGTGCTACTGATGAGCTCAAATGTTTATACTTCCCTACTTACTTGGAGGGGGTAGCTTTACTCTGGTTCACAAAACTCCCGCCAAAATTGGTAGACGACTTTGCCACCTTGGACAAGCTGTTCAGACAACAGTTCAGGCTTCGAACAACTAAGGTGCGTGATGTAACAACCCGTATTTTTGAATAATATGTTATAACATAAATGGAGGCAGAATTAAACTGTAAAATCTGAATCATGGGAAACGGGCTATGCCATTGCGTTCGTCTCGGAAAAATACGCGAAATAGAGTCCGAGTTTTCGAAAATCGGAGTCCGTATGACCAAGATATGGCCTCGCGAAGTTTCACGAAAAATTCCCAAATTAAAGTATACTTAATTAAGTGAAATGGGTTGCGCAGAGAAATATATATATTGATATATATATATATATAATTGAAAATTAAATAAATAAATATGCAAAAATGTTCAAAACAGCGAATTGGGAGAGGGGAATAATCGAACCGGCCGATTTTTGAGGTCGACCCGAGCCCGCTGGGTCGACTAGGGGTTAATCCAGGGTGTTTGGCTGTCAACCCGTGGGCCGATTCGCTCAAATGCAGATTTTGCATTTGAATGGTTCTCATGGTCCATCTTTAATCTAAAGGCCCTAGATGGTTCCTACACTTGACTTCTTCCCCAAGACATGCTTTGATGGCTTGGATTGAATCTAGGGTTAATCCTATGGCCTAAAACACTTGCCTAATCTATAAATAAGACCCTAACCTACCCTAAATCATCATTATTCATTCATACAACTAAACTATGGCAAAATCAATCCTCTCATGGCCTCCACTCTCTTCATAAAATTCCTAAATAAATTCCTAAGTGATTTTCCATGCATACAAGTGTTTTCAAACTTGTATGAGCATCATTAGCTTGCATTCAAGTCAAGTATATATATTTGCATCATAAAAAAAGAGTCTTGATCATTTTGGCTCAAGGGTTTTGCTTGCATTTTGGGTTTAATTGATTTCATAAGGGCTTTGTCATATTTTTGTGACTTCTTAAGCATTGTAAGCCCTATTCTACTTTCATACTTAAACTCTAAAGTTAAATGTATGATATGCAAGTTTATATGCAAGTTTATCATGTTGTGATATGCAAGTTTATATGCAAGTATGCCAAGTTATGTTATGCAAGTTTGGGTTGAACATTTTGTTCATGCTATCATGTTATGCAAGCTTATTTTGGGTTTATGAACATAAAGCTTTAAGCTTTATGCCAAAGGTTGCATTTTAGCAACATGTAAGTTATCATATCTCTTATGATAACTTGCATGTGAGGCTAAATGCGAACTTATGGCCATCTCTACATGTCATTTAGCACCATGTATCACCAATATGCTAAGTTTGGTTTTATGCATGCTTTTGAGGCCTAAAAATGTAATATGCAAGTGTATGAACATATGAACATTTCATATGCCACCATGTTAAGCTTGTGGCTTCAATACCTTTATGTCATGATTACGCCAAGTTCCCTCTTTCTATCCTTTATGCGCTATTGCGATATGTAAGCGATGGGATTGCGTTTGGGGTTGGGTAAACTTAAAAGACATAAAACATAAGTTGGGAATTTACCTATTAAGTTAGGTCTACCCATTGGGAATTTACCTATTAAGTTAGGTCTACCCAATTGCTTGAAAACTTGTAACATGTTTTGGAAACATGATGGACATGACACTTAGAAAAGATAAGTGTGGCCAACTCGAGGTTGGGTTGAGTTTGTAGCGTAAACCTACCCGGAACCGACCGGCTTAACTAGTTGCTACAAACAATAGGACCCAATGTGAGAAGTTGGTCATGTTGTACCTTGAACCCGAGGTTAGACCAAGTTGTGGTGTAAAGCTACCCGGACCCGCCCGGCTTAACTAGTAACCACAACAAGGTCTAATGTGAGAGGTTAAGGCGCATTAAATTAATTAATGCCTCGTGATTAGGGTTAAGTCATGGTCCACTTAATACTTAACCAATTTGGGCTTGGTAGATTAATCGGGGTTAAGTCGTGAACTCATCGTTACACTTAACCAAGTTAATCCAGGATCAGCAAGAGGGTTAAACCGTACTTAACCCACTAGAAAAATCATAGCAATGGGGGCCCACTCCAGCAGTAATCCCAAGTTAGTATCATCATGACCCTAGGGACTAGGCTAGGGTGGGGGCACGATTACTGGACTGGAGGTAAGTGACCAAAAGCGACGGCAGAGGGTACGCCGGTGTAGTTCCGGGCGGACTCTGGTCGTGCACATAGTCCGTAGCCGGAGAAAACATGCACGGGTACCAGTAGATCGGGACTGTGCACTCATGTTCATGGTGTCCAGGGGTTGACACCCTAAGGCTTGATACACCCGAAGGGTGGGCTCGGCACAGTTCGACTACAATTTTGATTGGGCCGTATTGACACCAACACGTGACGAGTTAGACTTAGGGAGCCGATCGACTAGACCGTTTGGTTGGACCTTGTATTAGGGTCATTTCATGTTATTGGGCCAAAGCTTGGGCCAAGGGAGCAATTCTTGTTTATTCAAGTCATGTTAGTTTGCTAGTACACCTATGGTGCAAAACCTTAATCCTGATTATGCGATGACACCTTTATCTACCTTGTTAGTTAATCATCATGCTAGTATATTGTTATCCTTATGTTCATCCCTGCTGCTCATGCCAGTTAACTTTATCAGTTTACATTGATTGTAGTAGGGCTTACTCAGTCTTTTTGACTGACCTATTTTCTTTCGCCTCTTTTCTTCCGTTCCCCCCCCCAGGTTCTCAGGGAGGGAATACTGGAGCTTAGCTTGGATTTCGGATTGCTTGCTTGTGGGATTTCAGCTCATGTACGGTTTCGACATGAAGCTAGCTATGGTTACCACTTAATTGGGGATATCACTTATTTATTTCAGTTTTTCAGTTGATGTTGTTTTATCTAGACTTGTTTATTTGGAAAGCTATGTTGTACCAGACTTGTTTTGAAATGTTTTGAAATCTTCCGCTGTTTTATCTATGTTATTTACTCTGTTTACATATATACATATGTTCTTGTTCTGCCTTGATATATCATTATGCATGTTTACCTGATTCAAACGCCCCTCCAAAGTCAGAGTGCTTGCAAGAGCCACCCTGGTGGAGGTGGGGTGTTACATTTGGTATCAGAGCATATGGTACGAGAAGGAAAAAAAAAAGCTTTTAGAAAACTTTTGGAAAACTATTTTCAAAACCAAGTATAAAGTATTTTCCAAAGAAAAGTCTAGTTTATTTTAAAGGCTATTCCCCAAAAAGCCATTAGCAAAATTCCTTCGTTTTTCTCCATTCTGAATCTGTCTTTTTCTTCGTTTTCAGTATGGCCGATAACTTTGCTATTCCGGAGGGAGTACACGTACCTGTTTGGTATAGGAGACTTTTGGAGGCTAGGGCGACCGAAGCCGGCCCCGCAGATGTTCCTCCTCCTCCTCCTCCGGTAGTTAATGTTCCTCCTCCTCCTCCTCCTCCGGTGGTTAATGTTCCTCCTCCTCCTGTCGCTGAGGTTCCTCTTCCTCCTCCCCCTCAGCATCCTCAAGTGGACTTCGCAAAGACTTGTAAAGATTTCAAAGCAATGGGTGGCAAGAACTTTCAAGGCACTGAGACTTTTGTAGAGGCCAGAAATTGGTTGAAAGAGACCGAGGATTTGTTTGCTATCTTTGGGTTAGACGATCAGAGGAAGCTCTTGTTGGCGGTTTGGCTTATGAAGGATGAAGCCGCTTATTGGTGGGAAGTCACCAATGGTACTAGGCCTGTTGAGACTTGGGCCGATTTCAGGGCAAGGTTCATGCTTAAGTTTCTATCTTCTGCTGAGGAGAATCTGCAAATGGAGAGGTTCATAACTTTGAAACAAGGAGATATGTCTGTCAAAGAATATGTGAACAAGTTCAATCAGTTAGCTCGTTTTGGCTTGGATATGGTGAATACTCCTCAGAAGAAGGCTCTGCGTTTTGCTAGAGGATTGAATGAGCCGTTGCAGGGATTGGCTATGTCACATATTCCCCATGGGGCCACGTTTGAGAGTTTGGTTGATATGGCGTTACTTCAGGGAGATGTCAAGAAAGAAACTAAGATGAATGATACTCAAGCCAAGAAGACTGATTCCCAGGGAAAAGGAAATCAGGGTAATCCAAGTGGTCAGAGCAGTCAAGGCAATCAGAACAAGAACAAGAGTCAAGGCAACAAGGGGAACAACAACAAGGGCAATAACAACAAGGGCAAGAACAACAAGGGGAAGTGCCATTATTGCGGTTCAGTTGGGCATCTTATTAAGGATTGTAAGAAGAGGAAAAGGAAGAATGGTGAATGCTTTTTCTGCGGTGAGACTGGACATTTCAGTAAGGATTGCCCGAGGAAGCAAGGGCAAGGCCAGGGTCAGACTCAGCGTGCTGGACCTTCAGGAGGGCAAGTTCATGCTCTCAATGTCGCTCCAGTTCCCGATCGAGGTAGTATTTCTGTTGAGAGCCTTGTATATATTTCTGATTTTCCAGTTCGTACCTTGTTTGATTCTGGTGCATCGCATAACTTTATCTCATCTGATCTTGTTGATAGTTTGCACCTTAGTACTAGCTTGGTAGATGATCCCGTCTGTGTCTCAAATCCTATTGGGGGTTCCGCCCATTTGTCTATGATATGTGGGGATTTGAGGATCTCTATACAGAGTGTAGAGTTCTTGTGCAGTGCTTATGTTCTTGGTTTTAGGGGATACGGATTGATATTGGGCATGGATTGGCTGTCCAGATATGGAGCCATTCTTGATTGTGAGCATAGGGTTGTGAGGCTCGTGACTCGCCTCGGAAACACCCTAGAGATTTCTTGTGATCCGAGAGGTCCCGTCATGTTGTGCTATCTGGAATCACTCGACTCGTCAATGGAAACTCTTCAGTCTGTGAGAGTGGTTCGAGAGTATCCGGATGTTTTCGATGAAGTTAGGGGGTTGCCCCCTAAGCGAGAGATTGATTTCCGCATTTATCTGGTGGATAATGCAAAGCCTGTTTCTTTGCCTGTTCGGCACATGGCTCCGCGTGAAAGGCGGGAGCTAAGTAAGCATGTGAAAGAGTTGCTTGAGAAGAACTTCATTAGACGAAGTATATCTGAATGGGGAGCGCCTGTGGTATTTGCTACCAAGGCGGATGGTTCTCTCCGACTTTGCGTTGACTATCGAGAGTTGAATAAGCTGACTAAGAAGAACAGACACCCGTTACCGAGGATTGATGATCTCTTTGACCAGCTTGTCGGTGCTTCTGTTTTCTCTCAGCTTGATCCTGCTACGGAGTTCCATCAGCTCAGGGTAGCTGAAGATAGTATAGACAAGACTGCATTCAGAACTCCAGACGGATTCTTCGAATGGCTTGTCATGCCGTTCGGCTTGACTAATGCACCCGCATATTTCGTGGACTTGATGAGTAGGGTGTTCAGGGAGTTCTTGAACAAGTTTGTCATGGTCTTCGTAGATGATATTCTGATCTTCTCTAAGGATGAGGAAGAGCACGCAAGGCATCTCATGGAGGTGATGGATACGCTTAGAGCGCATCAGTTGATGGCCAAGTTCTCCAAGTGTCACTTTTGGAGAAGGGAAGTTAGATTCCTTGGGCATATAGTATCTAAGCAAGGCTTAGCGGTGGATCCCGCTAAGGTAGTGGCAGTTCAGGATTGGAAGACTCCAAGGAATGCAACCGAAGTGAGAAGTTTTCTAGGTCTTGCGGGTTTTTACCGGAAGTTCATCAAGGACTTCGCAAAGATATCCGCTCCTCTCACTAAATTGACGAAGAAGAATTTAGTTTTTGCTTGGAGCATAGAATGCGAGCTTGCTTTTCAGAAGCTCAAGAGAGCCCTCACATCAGCACCTATTCTAGCTTTTCCCGATGGAGGGAAGTTATTTACCGTATACACCGATGCATGTGGCACGGGGTTAGGAGCTGTTCTTATGCAAGAAGGAAGAGTGATATGCTTTGGCGGTAGACAACTCAAAGTGCATGAGAAGAATTATCCCACTCATGACTTAGAGTTGGCAGCAATAGTATATGCACTCAAGGCTTGGCGCCATTATCTTCTGGGGGAAAGATTTGAGCTTTATACCGATCACAAGTCATTGAAGTATCTCTTTTCTCAGAAGGATCTGAATCTGAGGCAACAAAGATGGATGGAATTCTTGGCGTCCTACGATTTTGAGATAGCTTATACCCCTGGCAAGGGGAATGTGGTAGCAGATGCATTGAGTAGAAGAAGGTTGACCCTAAGTCCTCTATTGTTGAGATGAAGAATTTAGAGTATGTGGCAACCTTTGATTTCTCTTTGGCGATTGAGTCGATGACCGGTTCTTTAGCATCTCTGGAACTCAGACCTACCCTTCTTGATCAAGTTGGGGCTTCGCAGAGAGAAGACCCTCAGATAGTTGAGATTATGGATAAGCTAATTCGAGGAGAGACGTCTAGTCATCTCGCTCGATATTCTATTGATGACAAGGGTTGGCTGAGGAGAGACGGAAGGTTATGTGTTCCAATGGTAGAAGATCTAGTAAGAAGAGTTCTTGAGGAAGCGCATCGCTCTAAGTTGACTATACATCCGGGCGGAGATAAGATGTATAAAGATATGAAGCGCATTTTCTTTTGGCCTGGGATGAAGAAGGATGTGGCAGAATTTGTCTCTAGATGTATCATTTGCCAGCAAGTTAAGGCCGAGTCGAAGAAGCCCGGTGGGCTATTGCATCCTCTAGACGTTCCACTATGGAAGTGAGAGAGTATTTCCATGGATTTTATCGATGGGCTACCAAGGTCAAGGAAAGGGAATATGAGCATTTGGGTTATTGTGGATAGACTTACGAAGAGTGCTCATTTCATTCCGGTGAAGAGCAAGAGGACCGCATCTTGGCTAGCGTCTGTATATCTTCGTGAGATTGTGAGACTACATGGAGTCCCTTCTAGTATAGTCAGTGACCGTGACCCAATCTTTACAAGTCAATTCTGGAATAGCTTTCAAGAAGCTATGGGCACAAGGTTGAATCTAAGTACGGCTTATCACCCACAGACGGATGGTCAAACCGAAAGGGTGAATAGGGTACTCGAGGATCTGTTGAGGCTTTGTATTCTGGATTTTGGTGGTACTTGGGAAGACCATCTTCCTCTTGTTGAGTTTGCATATAATAACAGTTATCAGGCAAGCATAGGGATGGCACCATTTGAAGCTTTATATGGGAGGCCGTGCAAGTCACCTACATGTTGGTGGGAGACTACAGATGAGCTTATACTTGGGCCTGATATGATCAGAGATACATCCGAGAAGATCGAGTTGTTCGGAGACGGATGAACGCGCCCAAGACCGACAGAAATCCTATGTTGATAAGCGAAGAACGGATTTGGAGTTTGATGTTGGGGATATGGTTTTCGTGAAGGTTTCTCCTTTGCGGAATGTGGTCCGATTTGGAGCTGTTGGGAAGTTGGCACCGAGGTTTGTTGGACCATTCCCTATTATAGAGAGGATCGGGCAGATGGCTTATAGAGTGAAGTTGCCCGAGAAGCTTGCTGGAGTACACGATGTTTTTCATGTCTCGCATCTCCGGAAGTGTTTACATGAATCAGCAGAGGTTGTTGAGCCAAGTGTTCTAAAAGATGTAGAAGCGGAGAAAGAGGCTACCTTGAGGAGAGCTCTGATTCGTATCTTGGGGACGGAGACCAAGAAGTTAAGGAATCGAGAGGTCAAATTGGTGAAGGTTCAATGGGGTGAAGCCGAAGAAGACGCAACTTGGGAAACCGAGGAGAAGATGCGTGGGCTTTATCCATTCCTTTTTGAGGGTACACTCTCAATCTCTTTTCTTTGTTAGCATATCTTTCTCTTTGCTATCCATGTTTATCTAGTTTATCGTGTTAATCTTGTCATGAGAACCTTAGGTAGAAACCCTTTGGATGAAACATGTGTTTGAAACATGTTATGCTTGATGGTTGCAAGTGGTTGCAAGTGTTTGCAAGTGGATACTCGTGGATGCATAATACACGTTAGGCACTAAGATCGGCTCACACACTTTCATACCGCATATGCATGAGTGTTTATGCTTATTCATGGATGAAAACTTGTTATGCTATCACGTGGATGTTGCATATGGATGAATGTTATGTGCACTCATGTATAGATTATAAATTATGTTAGGAATTTGCATACATATGGACTCATTTCACTAACATATTTTGCATTAAGGGGGTTTACTGAATCAGTAACCTCCTGATTTTCGCATTAGATAAGTACATATACACACACCTTTGCATATGATCATACAGCATTTAGAACCTTTTAAGGACAATGATTGCTCGTGGATGATGTTTTGAGTAGATGGATGATGGATGGTAGGATACGTTCTTCCTAACTTGGAGATTTCGGGGACGAAATCCTTTAAGGAGGGAAGAATGTAACAACCCGTATTTTTGAATAATATGTTATAACATAAATGGAGGCAGAATTAAACTGTAAAATCTGAATCAAGGGAAACGGGCTATGCCATTGCGTTCGTCTCGGAAAAATACGCGAAATAGAGTCCGAGTTTTCGAAAATCGGAGTCCGTATGACCAAGATATGGCCTCGCGAAGTTTCACGAAAAATTCCCAAATTAAAGTATACTTAATTAAGTGAAATGGGTTGCGCAGAGAAATATATATATATATTGATATATATATATATATAATTGAAAATTAAATAAATAAATATGCAAAAATGTTCAAAACAGCGAAT
Source organism: Allium sativum (assembly GCA_030737875.1). Classification (NCBI taxonomy): domain Eukaryota; kingdom Viridiplantae; phylum Streptophyta; class Magnoliopsida; order Asparagales; family Amaryllidaceae; genus Allium; species Allium sativum. Next base: position 431,159,832 of record CM060910.1, read on the forward strand.
TGGGAGAGGGGAATAACCGAACCGGCCGATTTTTGAGGTCGACCCGAGCTCGCTGGGTCGACTACGGGTTAATCCAGGGTGTTTGGTTGTCAACCCGTGGGCCGATTCGCTCAAATGTAGATTTTGCATTTGAATGGTTCTCATGGTCCATCTTTAATCTAAAGGCCCTAGATGGTTCCTACACTTGACTTCTTCCCCAAGACATGCTTTGATGGCTTGGATTGAATCTAGGGTTAATCCTATGGCCTAAAACACTTGCTAATCTATAAATAAGACCCTAACCTACCCTAAATCATCATTATTCATTCATACAACTAAACTATGGCAAAATCAATCTTCTCATGGCCTCCACTCTCTTCATAAAATTCCTAAATAAATTCCTAAGTGATTTTCCATGCATACAAGTGTTTTCAAACTTGTATGAGCATCATTAGCTTGCATTCAAGTCAAGTTTATATATTTGCATCATAAAAAAAGAGTCTTGATCATTTTGGCTCAAGGGTTTTGCTTGCATTTTGGGTTTAATTGATTTCATAAGGGCTTTGTCATATTTTTGTGACTTCTTAAGCATTGTAAGCCCTATTCTACTTTCATATTAAACTCTAAAGTTAAATGTATGATATGCAAGTTTATATGCAAGTTTATCATGTTGTGATATGCAAGTTTATATGCAAGTATGCCAAGTTATGTTATGCAAGTTTGGGTTGAACATTTTGTTCATGCTATCATGTTATGCAAGCTTATTTTGGGTTTATGAACATAAAGCTTTAAGCTTTATGCCAAAGGTTGCATTTTAGCAACATGTAAGTTATCATATCTCTTATGATAACTTGCATGTGAGGCTAAATGCGAACTTATGGCCATCTCTACATGTCATTTAGCACCATGTATCACCAATATGCTAAGTTTGGTTTTATGCATGCTTTTGAGGCCTAAAAATGTAATAGGCAAGTGTATGAACATATGAACATTTCATATGCCACCATGTTAAGCTTGTGGCTTCAATACCTTTATGTCATGATTATGCCAAGTTCCCTCTTTCTATCCTTTATGCGCTATTGCGATATGTAAGCGATGGGATTGCGTTTGGGGTTGGGTAAACTTAAAAGACATAAAACATAAGCTTGGGAATTTACCTATTAAGTTAGGTCTACCCATTGGGAATTTACCTATTAAGTTAGGTCTACCCAATTGCTTGAAAACTTGTAACATGTTTTGGAAACATGATGGACATGACACTTAGAAAAGATAAGTGTGGCCAACTCGAGGTTGGGTTGAGTTTGTAGCGTAAACCTACCCGGAACCGACCGGCTTAACTAGTTGCTACAAACAATAGGACCCAATGTGAGAAGTTGGTCATGTTGTACCTTGAACCCGAGGTTAGACCAAGTTGTGGTGTAAAGCTACCCGGACCCGCCCGGCTTAACTAGTAACCACAACAAGGTCTAATGTGAGAGGTTAAGGCGCATTAAATTAATTAATGCCTCGTGATTAGGGTTAAGTCATGGTCCACTTAATACTTAACCAATTTGGGCTTGGTAGATTAATCGGGGTTAAGTCGTGAACTCATCGTTACACTTAACCAAGTTAATCCAGGATCAGCAAGAGGGTTAAACCGTACTTAACCCACTAGAAAAATCATAGCAATGGGGGCCCACTCCAGCAGTAATCCCAAGTTAGTATCATCATGACCCTAGGGACTAGGCTAGGGTGGGGGCACGATTACTGGACTGGAGGTAAGTGACCAAAAGCGACGGCAGAGGGTACGCCGGTGTAGTTCCGGGCGGACTCTGGTCGTGCACATAGTCCGTAGCCGGAGAAAACATGCACGGGTACCAGTAGATCGGGACTGTGCACTCATGTTCATGGTGTCCAGGGGTTGACACCCTAAGGCTTGATACACCCGAAGGGTGGACTCGGCACAGTTCGACTACAATTTTGATTGGGCCGTATTGACACCAACACGTGACGAGTTAGACTTAGGGAGCCGATCGACTAGACCGTTTGGTTGGACCTTGTATTAGGGTCATTTCATGTTATTGGGCCAAAGCTTGGGCCAAGGGAGCAATTCTTGTTTATTCAAGTCATGTTAGTTTGCTAGTACACCTGTGGTGCAAAACCTTAATCCTGATTATGCGATGACACCTTTATCTACCTTGTTAGTTAATCATCATGCTAGTATATTGTTATCCTTATGTTCATCCCTGCTGCTCATGCCAGTTAACTTTATCAGTTTACATTGATTGTAGTAGGGCTTACTCAGTCTTTTTGACTGACCTATTTTCTTTCGCCTCTTTTCTTCCGTTCCCCCCCCCCCCAGGTTCTCAGGGAGGGAATACTGGAGCTTAGCTTGGATTTCGGATTGCTTGCTTGTGGGATTTCAGCTCATGTACGGTTTCGACATGAAGCTAGCTATGGTTACCACTTAATTGGGGATAGCACTTATTTATTTCAGTTTTTCAGTTGATGTTGTTTTATCTAGACTTGTTTATTTGGAAAGCTATGTTGTACCAGACTTGTTTTGAAATGTTTTGAAATCTTCCGCTGTTTTATCTATGTTATTTACTCTGTTTACATATATACATATGTTCTTGTTCTGCCTTGATATATCATTATGCATGTTTACCTGATTCAAACGCCCCTCCAAAGTCAGAGTGCTTGCAAGAGCCACCCTGGTGGAGGTGGGGTGTTACACGTGATGTGATGGAACTGAATGAGTTGGAGCAATGGCCAGGAGAATCCACTAAAACCTTCCTTTCTTGTTTTAAGACAGCTGCGGCCGAAGTTGGAAACTATGAGCCACGTTTGGCCTTGATGGCTCTAAAAGGAGGTATAAATAAAAGGACCAAACTTGGGCGGTGGATCAAGTAGAAGAAGCCCGCCACTCTCGAAGAGCAATTTGATAAGGCAGAGGAATATATAGGCGTGGATGAGGATCCGGCCTATACATTGGAAGCTACCGAAAATAAAGAGTCGTCAGAGAAAAGAGATGTAAACGTGCAAGGAGGAAAGAAAAACGTCGGAGGAAATCAGAAAAGGGGGAATGAAGGGAAAGATGGTCGAAACAACAAAAAGCTTCGTTTCTTCAAGAATTCCGAAATGACTCCTCTTAACGATACCATAGAAAACATTTATATGGCGACCAAAGACACTAAAGAATACCCAGAGCCAGGGAAGTTAAGAGTCACTGATAACGCAATAAAGTCCGGCAGGTTCTGCCGATTTCATAACCAGCCGGGGCATAGCACGAACGAATGTAGACATTTGAAAAGCTTAATTGAAGAACTGATAAGGAAAAATAGGCTTCAACAGTATACAAAAAACTCACAGAATGCTCAGGGAGCTCAAGACCAAGGAGCCACTACAAGACAGCCTAAACAGAATGAGAACGCTTCGGTTGCCGCTATACCAAAGATGATCATAAACACCATTTCAGGAGGCCCCTACCCGGTTGGGAAAAGCTGGGGGGATATGGTGAAGTATGCTCATGAGGTGAAGGACTTTTCAAAAAGAGGTGAACTCATGATCATGAATGAGGTTTTATCTGCAAAAGTACCGAGAATCCTGCGAGACGACATCGCATTTAAAGATGAAGATCCGACTGGGATCATAACACCTACAGAGGATCCAATGGTGATAACCATTGGTCTGGGCCCAACCATAGTTAGAAGAGTGTTAGTCTATAGCGGAGCATCAGTTAATATCCTCTTCTTTAGCGCATTCCATAGGATGAAGCTTTCCGTGGGCGACGTAAAAGCCTGTCAGAACAAGGTCCATGGATTCACTGGCCAAGCTGTTCAACCATTTGGTGTTATCAGTCTACTAGTAGACCTCGGAGAAGGAGAGCAGAAAGCCGCACTGGTACAGGACTTTGTTATAATTGATGAACCCTCTGCATACAATGCCTTCCTAGGAAGACCTACTCTTGCAGCATTCAGAATAACTATAGCTCCGTGGTGCCTCACTATGAAATTCCCAATGGAGAATGGTGTTGACACAATTATAGGTGATCAACAAGCAGCAAGAGAGTGTTATTTGGTTGAATTGGCAGAGGCAAGGAAGAAGGAATTGAAGAAGGATGTAGAGCCGTCGCTCCGCATCCAAAAACCCCTCTTATAGCAACTGAAGAAAAACCCCCATACTGGTGAGCACAGTGGCGCTCGGAAAGCAATTGATCGGAGGAAAAACAGTATGGGGAAAATAGAGCAGAGCCATCCGAAGATACTATTCCCATTCCATTATCCGACAACGACCCTAACCGGATCTCGAAGATAGGATCTTAGCTAGGTATGAAGCTGTAAAAGGAATTAATCTTGTTTTTGAAAGCAAACTTAGATGTATTTGCCTAGGAGCACTCGGATATGTGTGGGATCCCACCGAATGTAATTGTTCACAAGTTGAATATAAATCAAAAGTTGACTCCTGTGAAACAAAAAAGACGAGTGTAGGGATTTGAAAGATCCGAGGCTCTAAAAAAAGAAGTAGATAGGCTACTCAAAAATAATTTCATACGAGAATCTACGTATCCAGATTGGGTTTCTAACCCAGTGCTTGTCAAAAAGTCCAATGGAAAGTGGAGAGTGTGTATAGATTACTCAGATCTTAATAAAGAGTGCCCAAAAGACAGCTTTCCTTTGCCCCGAATTGACCAACTCGTAGATGCAACAACGGGGCATGGGTTACTATCTTTTATGGACGCATATTCCGGATATAATCAAATTATGATGCACAAGCCAGATGAAGAAAACACGAGTTTCATAACAGATAAAGGACTATACTGCTATAAAGTCATGCCATTTGGACTGAAAAACGCAGGAGCAACTTACCAACGTCTTGTAAACTCCATGTTTAAATCTTAGATAGGGAATACAATGGAAGTATATGTAGACGATATGCTAGTCAAACCAAAGAAGGTCGAAAATCATCTCGAGGACCTGGCAGAAATGTTTCACATACTCAGGAAACACGGGATAAAACTTAACCCGTTAAAATGTTCATTCGGAGTCTCTTCGGGGAAATTTCTCGGGTTCATTGTCAATGCTAGGGGCATCGAAGCGAATCCCTCTCAAATTGCGGCTTTAAGGGAAATGCAGTCCCCGAGGACAGTAAAGGAACTCCAGAGCATAAATGGAAAGGTAGCAGCATCGAACCGGTTCGTTTCCAAAGCAACGGATAGATGTATTCCGCTTTTCGGTGCTTTGAAAAAAGGAAAGAAGGACTTCCAGTGGACCTCAAAGTGCCAGGAGGATTTCGAGGAATTGATAAGACATATGGAATCACCACCAATGTTATCGAAACCATAAGATGGGGAGGATTTATTTTTATATCTAGCAGTTTCGTCACATGCTTTGAGTGCAACACTAATCCAAGAAGAAGCGAGAGTGCAATTGCCGGTATATTACATTAGTAAGAGGCTCGCCGGGGCAGAGCTAAATTACCCTAAGCTAGAGAAGCTCGCATATTGCCTCCTTGTTTCCTCAAAAAAGCTGAGACCGTATTTCCAATCTCATCCTATCAAGGTTCTCACTGATCAACCATTAAGGCAAATTCCCTTCCGTCTAGAAACTTCAGGAAGGCTGCTAAAATGGAACATTGAGCTAAGTCAATATGACATCACTTACCATCCTCGAAGGGCTATTAATGGCCAATCCCTAGCAGATTTTATTGCTGAGTTTACAAATAGAGGAGAAGAGGTAAAAGAACCAGCAGAAATAGAGATTGCTTGGAAACTATACTTTGATGATCTAGAAATGACTATTGTTCAGGGGCTGGAATTGTCTTAGAAACCCCAGAAGGTTACTCTTTATGCTATGCCTTGAGATTGTAATTTCCATCAACCAATAATGAGGCCGAATATGAAGCATTAATAACAGGGTTAAAGTTGGCTAAAGAGCTAAACCTAAAAGCTTTGCAGATTCTCAGCGACTCTTGGTTGGTAGTGGGTCAAGTACGCAAAGAGTTCCAAACCAAAACTGGGTACCTCCTTTCTTATCTAATCAAAGTTATGGAACTTCTAAACGACCTTGACCACTATGTTATATCTCACATCCCAAGAGAACAAAACTCAAAAGCGGATTCTCTTGCTAAGTATGCTAGTTCATCAGATGCTCAGCTGCTGGGTTTAATCCCCATTGAAGTCCTTTCTACCCCAACCATTGAGGAAATGAGTGTTGACTGGATATTGGAAACCATTGAAGAACCTACATCATGGATGACTCCAATCAAAGAATATATCCTCAATGGGACACTACTTGAAGAACAGAAAAATAAAAGGAAGAGATTGCGTAAGGCCCCTTTATACCTCATTCAAGACGGAAGGCTGTACCGGCGAGGATTCTCCATGCCATTGATGCGATGTGTGACTAAGAAGGAATCTAGTGCGATTTTGGCAGAGTTACACGAGGGAGAATGCGGAGGACACACCCGCGGTCAAACGTTAGCCAAGAAGGTCCTGCGATATGGCTATTTCTGGCCTGATGTAAACCTAAATGCCATGACCTATGTAAAGAAGTGTGACAGGTGCCAGAGATTCGCTAAGATTCCAAGAGCATCTCCCACAGAGCTAACTCAAATGGTCAGCCCATGGCCATTTGCAGTCTGGGGCATAGATTTAATTAGGATATTACCCGCCGCAAAAGCGAATATGAGATACGCTATAGTAGCTGTCGACTACTTTACCAAATGGGCTGAAGCAGAACCTTTGGCTACTATCACGTCAAAGAAAGTGATCAATTTTGTTTTGAAAAATATCATTTGCAGGTTTGGAGTGCCACAAAAGATCATCACCGATAATGGAACCCAGTTTGAAAGTAATGAATTCCTAGACTTCTGCGCTAAATATAAGATCAAAAAGAGTTTTGCAGCTGTGGCTCACCCGCAAGCAAACGGGCAAGTGGAAGCCATCAACAAAATACTAAAGTCAACCATCAAGAAGCGTCTCGAAAAATCCAAAGGCAACTGGGTTGATGTACTACCGGTCCATGCTCTCATACGACATGCTTTAGCATATTGGATGTGGTATGAACGCTTTAGCGACGTGTGACTTAACTTTAGGAGTTGAATATACAAGTGGGTTGAGCGACTTGGTCAAGGCGATTTGCGCCATAAGCAAGATGTGGCATGAAGACGGTGGCGGGCACGATATGATAGCGAATTGCGACATGGTTTGAACGCCATGGCTAATGCCACGATATGAACTTAATATCGTGGTACATGACATGGTCTAACCACATTTACAGCATGTATCGATACAACTTGGTAGTAATGACATGGATTGACCGGTCTTGCATCAAGTCATGGGAACATCTCCTACCACGCCAGATGAACGACTTAGCTTCATATCGGTCTGAACGATATCAACCGTGCCGTACGGACGTACTTTGTTAATGTTGTGTTAACAACTTAATTTCGTGTGACACCAACATCATAGAACCATGTTGTTTTAACGGTTCAAAATCATGTCGTGGAAATGACTTATCACTTTGACCGTAACCGATCCAGAGCCCTTTGGCGTTAATTCTTTGAGATGCGTTGTAATAGCGGTGTTAACAATAACCGCATCCACCTCTTTAAGAAAATCATCGGCGTCGGTTATACTTACTCCATGATCAAAGTAAAGCCCTTTCAAATTCCAACCTGGGAGCTTTTCAGAAAAGGAAATGTTCGTCAAACCAGGATTATGGCGAGGTTTATTAATAATCAAATGAATCTCAGCTGGAGGACCGGGAGGGCCAGAGGATGAGGGAAGTCGGGGCTTAATAGGCAGCTTTTCTACTCGGGAATGCTTATAAGAACCATCCCTTCCTCGTTTCCTCCCTCGTTCCCCTTCATCGGGAGTGTCTTTCCTTAGCCAACTGCGTCTTCTAGCCTCTTCCTCTTCTTCCTCAATTATCTTCTTCCTCTGTTCCTCAGTCAGGACGGATTCTGATGCATGTAAAGACTGAGAAGAGGGTTTCAAGGGCGGAGGAGGATGGAGCTGCTCGCGGTGATGTGATGATTGCTGAGGTTCAGATCGTAGTAAGTGCTTTGGATCGAAAGCTTTGCTCCTTTTACTAAATTCTGATCTGATTCCTGATGTGCGTCTCCCGTGCATGCCTAGACCTTAAATGAGTTATGAATGAGTTTCTGATACTTGAAACTACAAAGTATCTAAAAATTCTAAAGCAAGATACAAATACATAAAAGGAACTGGAATGCACGAGATGAATTTCTTTAAAAGATACTGTTATTAACAGACCAGTCATATCCCCTGGGTCTAAGGGGATGCCTAAAGATTTAAGATGCCTTTCTGACTCGGTTGAGGCTGCATCCCTAAGTTCGGTTTCTATGGTTTGAGGATCGAGAGGCTGAGTAACTGCACCATCCTGACTAAGATATCTAGCATAGTTGAGATCACTCAAATTGTCAAATGTACCTGCAGAATCTTCCTTAGCTGCATTTTCAGTAGAGGAATCTCCTGTTATAGTCTCAATATTTGGATTAGTTTCTAATACGATTACGTCTCCCCCATCATATTCAGTCCCGTGCTCGAATTCAGAAGGATTCACTTCCCTATTATATCTCTTAACCTATTCGGAATCTGATTCTGGCTCAGAATGCGGGGAAGTGCTCTCTTTCTCAGTCAACTCAACCGATATTGTAGGATCCTCGCCCCTGTGACGGTTAGAGTCTTCATCCTTATTCAAAGCCTTCGATAAGGGCAACGTTCTTCCACTAGTAGGCCCTGGACATATTTTCAAAGAAGGGTCAGTAATAGGGTTTTCATCAGCCTGAATTACATTTCTGTCATCAGAACAACCGACGTCCGACTCTGCAGGGTTAGGTTTTGGAGTGAAAGGTCCAACCTTTCATAAAAACTTCCTCAAGGGATGAAGTAGTTCGTATTGGCGAAGAATATTTTCAGTAACTAAAAGCTTTCTAGTTCTCTTAGCCTCGTCAATAGCTTTTAGTGTTTCATATGTGGCTTTAAGAGAAGAGGATGCTTTGTTGTCCTTAATCAGGGTAGGGAGTACTGCATTTCAAAAGAAATAATGTAAGAACGTATAACTCATAGGAAAGTAAAATCGAGACCACTGAATAAACTACGCATACCTCCATCTATCCACTGCCCTTGAAAAGGTTCAGGGCATCTAACAAAGAAAATTTGGTTTAAAAATCCTGAAACACTGTCCAGTAATTCGAGAACTAACTTCCGATTTCTGGCACCTTCAACATGCATAATAGAGGGGGTGTCCTTCCTACTCTTGAAAGAACACAAGTAACGAAGTTCCTGGAAAGTAGGCTCTTGCTTTGTCGTATCCATGAAAAGAACATAAAAGCCCAGTAGAACCGTGTAGCCATTAGGATGGAGTTGGAAAGGAGCAATGCCTAGACGTTTTAGGATTCGCCCTAAAAAAGGATTAAATGGGGGAATAGCACCAGCTTCTAGCATTTGTTTGCTTCTAGCATTTGTTTGCTTCTAGCATTTGTTTGCTTCTAGCAACATATCCAACAGGAGGGTCGTCAGCAAAAACGCCATCCTATGGTAATATTTCATCCGTAAGAGGAATTCCGTATTGACCGCACAGTAGTTCATATTGCTCCTGAGTTAGAGTGGTAGACTGTCTCTCTTGATCCCTAGCTTTAATCGGGCGGAGATCCAAAGTAAGGGGAGCAGAAACTTGGCTAGAGGTTATGGTTGTTTCAGTCTCGGGAGCTTTGTTTAAGGAAGGATCGGTTTGAACTGAGGAGGTCTCTTTACTTTGAGGAAGAACTTGCTTTTCAGTAGTCATTCTATACAGATATTCCTGAATATCTTTCAATTTTATAGCAACAAGATTTGAAGAATAGAAGTGTGAAAACACATTAAAGCATTAAAACAAAGGTAACAAACACCGAGGCAAGGCGTTTGTTGACATTGGAGTCAAGTCATTGCGGCATGATTGCCCATGCCATAGCAGCAACATGACGGTTTGCTCATTCACTACTGCGGCTTGGGACTCATGTCGGTGCACAACATGGGATTCATGTCGGTTCACGGCATGATGCTCATGTCGGTTCACGGCATGATGCTTATGTTGGTTCACGACATGATACTCATGTCGATCCACAAACTTGACGCTCATGTCAATTCAAGACATGAAACTCCTGTAGGTCTACAACCTGAGACTCATGTTAGTTCGTAACTTGGAATCTTAAAAGTAACTCAACTTCAGCATAAAGGTTTTGACATTAGAAAGGGGGTGTCCAAACACTATCACAAGTTGAGATTCACATTATTATCACATAGTTATGGACATTGTGTCAATGGCTTGGAATAAAGGAAAATTATGTTGTGGGAAACAAATCAATAAAGGCATAATTTACCAAGAGTCTATATCCTCTTATGGTTTGGGTCGAACAGGGATGTGAGCACCAATCCGCAGTCTTAAACTAAAGTCTTCAAGAGGTCAACTCGTTCGGACTGATTCCGAGACTCAAGTCGTTCATGTGACATGTTACCTCAAACGACTTGGATTACGATTACAAATTGGCAACTCACATAGGTTTAACGACATGAATTAATTATCATGACTTAATGATGGGATTATCAAATAAACACAATTCGGATCATGCCACAAACATACTTTAAAGCAACACAGAAAAAAGAATCATACAACAGTTATGATAAAACAATAAAATTCGTGATTCAGACATTTCGGCAAGCGATTGGTGTGCAATATAACAAAAACTTCAAGAACAACTCATACGATCATCATCGACCAATTCAAGTCTTTTTATGGCGTTAAAGTCATGTCGCTCAAGCATGGTTTGAAACTCATGACGCTGGAACGACATAAAATGCAAATCGTGTGTATTACATAAAAAATCAGAGCTCAAAGAAGATCAAAGAATGTCAAAACCCTTATACACGGTATACCCATTCTAATTTAACTCATTTTTGAATCACAAACATCCAAAAAACACAAAACAGTCAAAATCAATTCGCGAGATCATCACTTTATCAAAAATGAGTGAAAATCCCTAAATTCTATACGAGTCCTAGTATTCAAAAGACCAAAGAGGAATTTAGATCTAACAATTACTTGCAATAACTTCTGAATGGTCGTCGAAGGAAGGATTCTTCAAAATCGAGAGTATAGGTGACGAATCGGATTGATGAAGCTCGTTGAAGTAAGTTAGAATCCAATCGCGATGATCTTGATAAAGGCGCCGGCTTGGTAAGACAAATCGCTTATGAGAGAGGCGATAATATTTCTCTGACCCGATCCGCCATTAACGAGGTAAAGCTTCGAAATGAAGAGAGAAATAGGACATATGAACGGTTGTGTGACTTTAAAAGACAACATAAAGGTGTTAGCATGGATTGGGCCGAATAGGACTTCATTTAAAGCCCATGGCAACATGAAAACATTCAGTATAAAGATGGCATATACGACATGCCACATGAGCTAGGGAACGACTTGGCCCACTTCGTAAGAGCACTCATCGACTTAACACCCATGGAATGCAAATATAAGAGTCGAAGTCAGCATTATTATCATAACGTGAACTTTGAGGGGCAAATGTTAATCCATAAGAAGGGTAAGTGAGTCATGTCGCTTTAACTAAGTCATGAGAGTCATGTCGCAACGGAGGAAGTCCAGTCATATCGCACCTATTCATATCATGCAAACAAGACATAAAACATCCAGCAATCATGACATTCTGATATCATGGCAGAGTTCTCTTCATATCGCAAGTCAGCATGGCGTCACCGGTTCATACAATGAAGACCATATCACTCAGATTCTAAAGGGTAAGGCAAGAACCACGCCATAGCGCTCTATGTCGTATAGCAATATGAAATAGGTCGTTGTAAAGTCATGTCGTTCCCCATTTATAGCAACAAAGCTAAAGCAAGTCGTCATCCGACATGGCGTCGTGACGTGCCATAAGCCCAAAGCGCTAAGAAGCATAGGGGCATACGACATGAGTCATGCCGCCCTGCCTCCATATTGTTCTACGATAAAAAGAGTAAGTCGCTATTCAAGATCAGGAGTAAAACCATGTCGCGAGAGCTAAGTCAGACTCAAGAAACACGCCATGCCGTCTTGCCCTTATGTCGTAACCAACTCATGCCGCATCCAGCTGTCATCCGAATGACATACCGTCATGACGTGTCGTGTCGCAGGCTCAAGGCGTTGAACGATACAATGTTGCGGTATAAGTCATGACGTCCCAACGGCAGGCAAGGCGATCTCAGAAGGATAAGATTCATGCTGGTCAGTGGCATGACGTTGTTTTACCGATATCATCCATGTCGCTCAGCGACATGATGTACAAGTCGTAGAAGGAGTACGATATGGAGATGGGATTAGCGTTATGTCGTGACCGAGATAAGTCGTGCCCCATCATACCGTAGCCATTTCAGAGGCACACGGAAGCTTTAAGTCGAAGGAACCAGTTATGTCGCATCAAATCATGTCGCCATACGACTTGACTCATTGCGGTTTTTGTCAGCTAATTACGAAACTGCCATCTGGTTTGAAAATCACCTATAAATACCCCTCATAATTCATTTGGGAGGGGGACCGAAAATTCATTCCTACAAGGAGACTCCATCAAATTCAAAGCTCATCTACAACTTCTTTAATGGTTTCTATGGATTCATCAACACTTCTCTAACTTCATGAAGATCAAATCCAAGTTAATGATCATTAGAGCTTTCTACAATTGAATCTAAACACCTTCAATCTCATTCAAGCTACACCATAAATCTCTCAAGCATCATTCGAACGATCTCTAGTCTTCTCCAAAGCCTAAATCGAATGCTAATTCACTATGAAATCTATGAAGATCATGGGAAAGGATCAAAGCACATAAGTGGTTGAAGATTCATCACAAAGTGAAACCTCTTTCTTTTTTTGCGCCAAACTCAAGTGAAAGTAGATCGTCAAGAGAGTGAAAAGAGAGTTAAAAGAGAGAAATGATTGTAATGAGGGAAAATTCATATGTTGTAAGCTTGAATATCATAATGAGAATTGATTGAAAGTGAACGTAGATTCATAGGGAATCGAACCACTATAAAAATTCATTTGTGTTCTTACTTGCTTTTACCCGTTTATTTTGTGATTACGCGATTCCATATTCTTACCGAATCGGTGAAGTGTAACTTTTACACCCTTGGTGTTTGATCCCAAATTTGGAGCAAACAGGTTGGAATCAAATCTATGAATTTTATCAATTCTTGTTGAAACCGCAGATATGTTCCATGATTTAAGATTCAGCACTCCCAATCCACCATAATTTTTTGGACTACATAATTTCTTGAATGAAATTGAAATAAGTTTTTTGGAAAACGGGTTTCCATGCCAAAGAAAGTGAGTGAGAGCTGCATTAATCATATCAATAACTTTTGAAGGAATAACAAAGAGATGCATAATAAATTGTCAAAGATATAGCCACTGATTTCAAGATCACCAATCATCCTGCTGTTGAGAATTTTGACAATAGCCAGCTTGAGATTTTTCATATAATGCTTTCGAAAATGGGCAAGCATTGAGAAGCTTTAATCCTAGAAGAGCGAAGGGGAGCTCCCAAATACTGCTCTTCATCGGACATAGGAGTTAATCCAGATAGCGCATACAAAGTAGATTTAAGTTCAGCCGAGATGCCACCACATTTGATTTTAGAATTGCTTGTTTTAATTTTCAACCCTGTCAATATTCTGAAAGACTGAAGAATGACCGTAACACCGTTGATGGATTTGAAATTCGGTTTGGTGAACAAAAGAAGGTTATCAGCAAACAATAGTGATGATATACCTGAACTTTTGCAGTAAGAATGATAATCAATTCGCTTTGAAGACATCGCTTGATTGGATAGAATTGTGAAGAGCTCCATAACACATACGAATAAATAAGGAGAAAGGGATCCCCTTGCAGTAATCCCTGCATCGCTTTGAAATAACCGAATGTAGACCCGTTAATGCTGAGCAAAATATGCACAGAGGATATACAAGTATAAACCTAGCATAAAAAAGGGATAGGAAAGTTCATCTTAAAGAGCACATAAATATTGGTTTCCCAATTAACAGTATCATAGGCCTTTTGCATGTCAAGTTTATTGATGCCATGTTATTTGGAATGTTCGAAAGACACTAGGAATATTTTCTTAAATATAACATTCAATATACATATATAAAATGCATCTATAAACAATTGGAGTTACCATTTTTTTTTTTGAAATGTATAAATGCATTGATATAATTTGCCATATCGAACTATAAAATCCCTTTAAACCAATTATTTATATTAAGTCATGGTGACATCATCCAATAAATACACTCATCAATGCCAGAATCAATAGATATGGGTAATGACAAAACATTAGTGCACTATTTATTTTGGTTATATGCAATAGAGTAAATGTGATATTCAACTGTATTATTGGGTCTGACTTAACTAGGCTGTCAAAATAAGCTTATAGGCTTAGAGTCAAGAGCATGAAATATTCAGTATTTAAAATGAACAAAAATTGTTCATTGCACTATCCAAGAATTATATATGTGATATAGTTGACATAAGGGTGTGTACCTAAAAGATTGTATTTTGGGGATTAGCCAAAGCTAACTCAAAGCACGATTAGATATGGATCTTGGATCACTAAGTTATATGTATACTGATATATATATATATACATACATATATATATATACATACATACATATACATACATATATATAAAGGGATGTTGATTTGAGTGGGAGCACATTTTACTTAAGTTATATATTTATGCAATGTTCTATAAAACTATGATTGTCAAAATTTGTATTTATATAGAACATAAATGTTGCAATTGAAAAGAGTGCTAGAGTAGGATCGAGTAATATGGACTAAATTGACTTAGCGGAAGTGTTGATAATGTGATATAATTTACTTGATATAGTTATGCAAGTAAATATTTAATAAGAATAACTAAATAAACTAATATCAAAGATAAACAGAGTAAATACAGTAAATAAAATAAACGACAATAGGAAATTTTACACTGGTTCGGATCACCGTCCTACGTCCAGTCTCAGGCTCCTTCTGGAATTTCACTAGCAACGCCCTCAGTTCACTCGGAGGAATAGGTTGACACTCACCCGAGTAACCGAACGTGATTTCACTCCTGAGCAGCCGAACAATAACTTTTATATGTGTTCTAAGTAACACGGATTAGTCACGATTTGAGTACCCCTTAAAAAGTCGAAGTGTGCACGACTTGTGTAGGATCTTTAATATGGCTATGCGGAATATGATATGATAACAATATATATCACAGATAACTATAAATGCAATAAATAAAGTAGAGTAATGACACCAGATTTTTATACTGGTTCGGACCTCCCGTCCTACGTCCAGTCCCGAAGCTCCTCTTCGGCTTTTCACTAAACAACACCCTCGCTTCACCCGGAGGAACAGGTTCACAACTACTTGATTTACGGGCTACAAGTTTACCCACTTGATTTCACGGGCTACAAGCTTACCCACTTGATTTCACGGGCTACAAGCTTACCCACTTGATTTCACGGGCTACAAGCTTACCCACAAGACGATTACAAGAGTTTGACCTTGAATGTGTTCTTTCTTCAACACTGATTAGTCAATGATTGAGTACAACCTTCCTATAATCTTATCCTCAAGTATATGAATTGAATGCGAAGATTTGAAGGAAGTTAGTTGCTTGTTGAATCAAAATATGAGAAATATTATCAAGGATTCAATAAGTAACTTGAATTTGGGAGCTTTTTAGAATGCAAGAGTATTTAGAAAGTAAGATCAGAAATCAGAGCAAGAATCGGTGATTTGAAAGTATGATTTCAAGTCTATTTATAGTGTAGAATAGTTGCATTCCTTCACGAAGAGTTTCTATAAAGAGTTGTGTCCATTTCCCTTGAAATTGAATAGAAATCTCTTCACAAAAAGAAGCATCCTTTCAGAAAAATTACGGCAAGAAAAAAGGTCGATAGGTCGAAATTAACAGGTAGACAGGAATTTGAAAAAATAGCCGTTATGCACAAAAGACAACATGACCGGTCGACATGTCCTTTTTGGGCGGTCGACCGTTTTCTTGCTGTGGACCAGAGGACCTCGGTCCACAGTCTATATCACTCTGCACTCTTTCCCGGTCGAAGCCTGGACCGTTTGGGCTTTTTCTGTGACTTTTCAATTCCTCAAGTATACAGATTTCAACCCCAGCTAATTTCAGTTTCTAAATTGTTTTGTGCATTCGTGTTATACTTTGAGGATAGATTTTAACATAAATCTAACACGACTCCATACCTACATATATATAATCTTAGCTCCATGTCATGATTTCCATTGATCTTCACTATGATCTTTATTGATTTCCACTTTGATAAATATGAATTCAGCTCGTCAATGATCTCTATTTCTATGTTGTCATTAATCAAAATCTTGTGTATCAACATTCTCCCCCTTTTTGATTGATGACAACATCTTGCATATATTTTTGAGATACTGAGTAGCTCCCCCTGAATATATGCTTATATATTTCTATCTCCCCCTGTCCAAAAGCTTTCTGCACATTTTGTTAGTATATATAATAAAAACTTACTGTTTCCTGTAACAAAATGTTAGTGCATATAAAATGAATATTTATATGATACATGAATATATATATATATATATATGCATATTTCTCCCCCTTTGTCATCGATTAAAAAGAATAAACATCATGATAGAACAGTAATCGAACATAAGACATAAATTAAAGTACCTTCGGGAGATATTGGATCATGTGCAATTTGATAAACTGAATTTTGTTTTCAGAGACATTTGGAGAAATCAAAATCGCCTTCCTTTTATTGTGGTGTATCTGCAAAAAAGTAGAATATATATACTTTGGTACCCACTTGCTTTGTTTGGGTCCACAAGTTAGATGGAAGGTAGCCATACCCAAGAGGGTTTAATGGAACCTTTAAAGATAAAATTTTCATTATTAACTACTGAATCAAAATAATCATCAATATATTTTTCTCTGTTTCTCTAATCTACTGGAACCCAAATACTTAAGTGGTTTCTATTGATATTTCTATTTGTACTTCTAGATGTCATAGAAGTATTCCAATAATAATTGGATCTAGGATGTGTATTAGTTCCAGCAGTGCTATTCTTATTGTACATAAAAGCGTATCTAGTACTATTTCTATGATTGATTTTATTATATCCTAAACCACTTTTGTCATGTAAAGGTCGAGATCTAGATAAAATCATGTTTAAATCATTTTGACCTTTATTAAATTTCACGAACTTATTTGTACATTTGATTCCACAGTCACGATTGATATTTTCAAAAGAAACTTTGTTATTAATATCCTTATTTAATTCAGAATTCTTCCTTATTAAAGTTCTATTCTCATTTTCGAGATAACTAATTTGAGATTCTGAATTATATAGAGATGATTGTAATTTTTCAACATTTTCTTTTGATCCAGAAATTGCTTTTTGAAAAATATTATTATTAACTTTTAAAGTCTCACATTCTTTAGATAATTCCAAATTCTTTTCAGTTAGAGCTCCATTCTCTTTTTCAAGAGACGAAATTAAAGAACTAGAATTATTTAAAGAATCTTCTAATGATTTATTTCTATTTTGCAAAAGATCGATTTCCTTTAAAAGAACATTGTTTTTATCTTCTAGTCGCTCATTTTCTTTTTGAAGGAAATCTTTTTGAAAAACAAGCTTTTCTAAGGTATTTTCAAAACATTTGGCTTGTTTTACCAATAGATTGTTTTCTTCTTTTAATTTGGAATTTTCTTGCTTGTAATTTTTGACATAGCTAAAACGACCGTATTGAGTTTCAATAATTTTTCATGGTCTAACAAAAGATATATAATGAATCTGTACATACCGATTGTGATCTGACTTTAGCCATGGGACACTTGTTTCCTTGCTCTCCTGATTCTGCTTTGTTGCTCTTCCATTTTCTAATTCCCTAGCTTGATTTCTTTATAGCCATTTGTTCTAGGATGTTACGATCTCTAGAACGCCAGGCTCTGATACCAATTGAAAAGTCGAAGTGTGCACGACTTGTGTAGGATCTTTAATATGGCTATGCGGAATATGATATGATAACAATATATATCACAGATAACTATAAATGCAATAAATAAAGTAGAGTAATGACACCAGATTTTTATACTGGTTCGGACCTCCCGTCCTACGTCCAGTCCCGAAGCTCCTCTTCGGCTTTTCACTAAACAACACCCTCGCTTCACCCGAAGGAACAGGTTCACAACTACTTGATTTACGGGCTACAAGTTTACCCACTTGATTTCACGGGCTACAAGCTTACCCACTTGATTTCACGGGCTACAAGCTTACTCACTTGATTTCACGCGCTACAAGCTTACCCACAAGACGATTACAAGAGTTTGACCTTGAATGTGTTCTTTCTTCAACACTGATTAGTCAATGATTGAGTACAACCTTCCTATAATCTTATCCTCAAGTATATGAATTGAATGCGAAGATTTGAAGGAAGTTAGTTGCTTGTTGAATCAAAATATGAGAAATATTATCAAGGATTCAATAAGTAACTTGAATTTGGGAGCTTTTTAGAATGCAAGAGTATTTAGAAAGTAAGATCAGAAATCAGAGCAAGAATCGGTGATTTGAAAGTATGATTTCAAGTCTATTTATAGTGTAGAATAGTTGCATTCCTTCACGAAGAGTTTCTATAAAGAGTTGTGTCCATTTCCCTTGAAATTGAATAGAAATCTCTTCACAAAAAGAAGCATCCTTTCAGAAAAATTACAGCAAGAAAAAAGGTCGACAGGTCGAAATTAACAGGTAGACAGGAATTTGAAAAAATAGCCGTTATGCACAAAAGACAACATGACCGGTCGACAGGTCCTTTTTGGGTGGTCGACCGTTTTCTTGCTGTGGACCGGAGAACCTCGGTCCACAGTCTATATCACTCTGCACTCTTTCCCGGTCGAAGCCTGGACCATTTGGGCTTTTTCTGTGACTTTTCAATTCCTCAAATATACAGATTTCAGCCCCAGCTAATTTCAGTTTCTAAATTGTTTTGTGCATTCGTGTTATACTTTGAGGATAGATTTTAACTTAAATCTAACACGACTCCATATCTACATATATATAATCTTAGCTCCATGTCATGATTTCCATTGATCTTCACTATGATCTTTATTGATTTCCACTTTGATAAATGTGAATTCAGCTCGTCAATGATCTCTATTTCTATGTTGTCATTAATCAAAATCTTGTGTATCAACACCCCTTCCTATAATCTTATCCTCAAATATTTGATGCGTTCATGAAGATTTGAAGGAAGTAGATTGCTTTTGAATCAAGGAGTATGAAAATAGAATCAATGATTCAAAGCAATAAGAATGATTTTGAGTGCTTTATAATGCAGAGAATATCAAGAGAGTAAGAACAAATTTTAAGACAAGAATTGGTGATTTGGAAAGTGATGTTTGCAGTGTATAAATTGTATTTGAAGAGTAGCAATTATTCATGAAGAGTTTCCATGAAAAGAAGCAACTATTTCCCTTAAAATTTGATTGAGAACTCTTGGTGAAAGGAAATGCCTCTTTATTGGAAATAGCCGTTGGAAATAATCAGTCAGCTGGTAATAAATAACCAGTCAACTGATCGTAAAACATATATATATAAACACATGCACACAAACAAAAGTGTTTAGAACTGTGCACTTTTGTGTACTACCAATCGACTGGTAGAATAAGGACCAATCGACTGGTCAGGGGCAAATGCCACAGTTTTGGCACTTGTGTGCCACTATTATATATACATCATTTTGCTTTTTCTATTGTGATATTTGAGGATGGATTTTAATAATATTAAACAAAACTAATTCACAAATAAATAATCACAATAAATCGACCTTCTTTTCTCCCTTGTCATGAATCAACGTTCTCCCCCTTTTTTGATTGATGATAACCTCTTGCAGCCTCTTGTAGATATGTTAAAATATATATTTCTCCCCCTATATATGTGTTGTATATAAATTTTCTCCCATCGAGTATATGTCTATATTTTTCCTGCAACAAGTTGTTAGTGTACTTACCTCTCCCCCTTTGGCATAGATAAAAAAAGTCAAATAACATAATAAAGAACGCATAAAAGTTCATAAGTACATACTACTTAATGTTTACAAGCCAAAATACTAGAATAATGTTCAAAGAGAAAGCAAGACTATTTATTACAAGTAGAAATACTTATGGCCATTACACTATATCAAATAGTGTTTGAACGAGTGCTCTCGGAAGTCGACCAAGTGAATGATGGTGCAGGCCTCTTTCCTGGATATTGAGCTCTAGTAGATGCGGAAGTAGAGCAAGAAATAGCATCCTAAATATTTCCAAGAATTATCCCTCTTCTTATCCATCCATTTGAGGGGAGCTTACATATAACGACTCGAACTTCCCCGTAAAGGAAAGCTCGGATTGAATTGAGAATACGACAAATCAGAACACAAACAGAAAAACATTTCTTTGCTTATTACAACAATTTACATCAGAGTAAAAGAATACATAGAGTATGGATAAATAATACACATTCGATAAATATCAGAGATTTACAAATTACAATGTAGTGGAAAATAATACAAAACACAACTGAAAGAGATAAACGGAAACAGAGCTTTCCGAATATCAATCCAGCTGTAAACCAGGATCCTATGAATATAAATCTGCAAAACCAAAACTACTAGCTGCCCGTGTGGAAAATAAGGGCACCCAGAGTTTAAGTTAAAACAATAATCTCCAAGTCAGTCATGTGACTGGTGTGAGAACTAAAACAGTTATTAGCTTGATTTTAAAGTTAGATAAATCAAGGGACCACGTCGTATAACACGGAATGGGTTTAACCCCAAGAATACTAGTACATAAAACAAACAGCGCAATGCTAAATAAAGAACAATGAAGCTATTATAAGACTCAGGTCCCATCACACAATGCAACGCAAGCCGGAGGATAGAGTTTTACCTTATAATAGCCAAATATGCTTGGTACGCGAAATCTATCTTTTATTATTACTATAAGTGAAGAAATCAACTTCAAATATAAATTTATCAATCATAGACGACCACTGCCCCATCCCACTATGTTGCCACACTAGGCTCTACAATTAAAACAACAAAATGTCGTATTGGAAGTTGGATTTCCATCTATGAACCAAGGCAAGGGATCGTCCTTACCGCTTCGAGACAATCTAGCCCATGTCTCAGGACCCATACACAGGTGGGCCCTTGGATCGTCAGGGCTGGTCCACTCGATGTGGATTAAAATGCCTGAACACTACGTTTCCCCGTCCTATAGGGCGTAAATCAGGTCTGTATAAAGACCATACCATCCATCGGCCCCGCGGTGCCGATATATCTGAGGCGCCTTGCTATCCATCATCCACATAAGTAAAACATGTAACACCCCGTAAATCAGTTAATACTAGTATTCACAAATTAAAAGAATTAATATTGAGAATTTGCACGAAATAGCCTTAAAAAGGCATATAACAAATTTGAGATATGTGAATTGCCTTAAAAGGCGAAAAATGGAATTAAGACATTGATTGGAAAATTAATGTGTAGAAATGGTCATAAGTTAATTATGGATTAATTTGAATTCATGAATAAGTGCGTGTGTGTATATATATATATATATATATTTATATATATGGGCAGTTAATGTAAACATGAATAGAAGTTTATTAATTTGCTGAGTGTTTGCTGAGTTACTTCTGACTCATTGCTGAGTCAATAAGATAAACCCCATCTGGTCTGAATGGCTGCGGTTATTTCTAGGTTAAATCTAATGGCCTAAATGAATCCAAACATCTATAAATAAGTGGGCAGACTCTAACCCTAAATCACTTGAAAAATTGGAGATCTACCGACATGTCGTTGCCATGGAGTTCATCATAGCCGTCACAAACTAAAGAAGAAGAAGAAGGCCTAATCTACAAACTAAATCTACTCAAATCAAATCAAAAGCTCTCTCTCTCTATTTCTCTTCTTTAAAATTGTGAGTATGCTGATTCTCACAATGTTATTATAAAATAATTCGATTAAGTTATGAATTGGATCACAAGAAAGTGATATGAATTGTTATGTATTTGTAAATTTTGTTGTGGATCTCTTATGCTATTATGTTATCATATATATATTGTTATGTTGTAGTGATTATGTTGTAAATAATCCTATGCTATGTCATATGTGATTAATCATGCTATGCTATGTTATAAACCATGTTATGCCATGTTGTAAATCATGCTATGCTATGTTGTAAATCATATCAAGCTATGTTGCAAATTATGATATGCTATGTTGTAAATCTTACATATGTTGTAGATCTCATATTATCATATATGTTGAAATACTTATGATAATGATGTCATGTTAAGTTGTGTTGAATCATGCAAGTTGTAAAATCATGATGTTATTATTTATGCGAATTGGATCATGTTTAAAGTTTATGTTTTTTTTAAAATAGATCTTGAATATGGGAATTTGCCTATTAAGTTAGGTGTACCCATATACATGAATCTATGATTAAATGAATTTTGATTTTTGGGAATTTGCCTATTGAGTTAGGTGTACCCATATAAAACCATATTGTTAATGATGTTGATTCACACAAGTCCAATACAAGTTTATGGAACTTGATCAAAATCATATTATGTGAATTATGAACAAGTTGACACCCTTAGACCCATGACATGTATAACCTTATGCAAGTTGTAATTTTGATATATGCAAGCTTCACCCCTTGTTAGTATTCATTTAGTCACATATATATGTTGTTGTTGTGAATATTTTCTTTTATGCTATGAGTTAGACTAATCGGGTCTAGCATACATTTTGCGAATAAACGTTCAAACGTGGGGTAGGGGTAATATTAGGAAATTAATAAATTGGGGTGCAATTGATATGATTTTGCATGCCTTAAATGGATATCCATTATTGAGTCAATTATGGACATTGCTAAATTTGGAATTAATTAATAATTCAAATAGGGAATTATTAAAATTGGGGAAAGTGGATTATTAATAATAATCAATGCTTAGGACACGAGGTTGGACCCGTTTGTGACGTAAACCTGCCCGGACCCGCCCGGCAAATCCAGTAGTCACAAATGTCGGCCCAATGTGAGAGGTCCTAGGCCCAAACTAAAGCATAACAGTTGTAAAGACACGAGGTTAGACTCTTTTATGGTGTAAGACTGCCCGGACCCGCCCGGCAAATCCAGCTGCCATAAATGCCAGTCTAATGTGAGAGGTCTTTATGAGGTTATGGCCTTAATAAATTAAGAAATACTTAACCAGATAATCATGTAAGGTGGGACATGGGGGTTAAGTAGGTGCCTTGGGTGGCATGAGGAATCTAGTGGTTGCCTTTAGAGGCATTTGAAATACGATTAGACTTAACCAAACACACATGTAACGAACATGAATAGTGGGTTAAGTGGGATTGACTAAGGGGACAAGCTTAGGTGGAATGCTTGTGGGAGATAACGGGGCCCATTTCAACCAGTATCCCAAAACGTATCTTTGTGGGCTCGACCCAAGTCGAGGACGGGACACGCATACTGGGTTTGACTATAAGAGGCCAAAACAGGGAGCGGTGGCAACGCAAGTCCAACGGGTTTCATATGCGTGTGTGGACCCGGGTTGGTAGGTAAGACGTTGTTGCATCGTGTAGGTATAAGCCGTGCATCTCCGTTATATCGGGTTGCCACTTTAGGGGAATGATACACCCCACTGTGGGGCCAGCACGGGTATCTACGAGTAGGGAGCCGATCGAAAAATGGAAAGCGGGGTACACCTTGTGGAGATTGGGGCAGGCGGCACCTATGTAGTCAGCTAGGAGTACGTAAAGCCATTAAGAAAGTTTCTAAGTGAAGCTAAGTGGAATCAATCTTTAGGGTGACTGGTGTGGTGCAGTATAGTGTTTATCCTTTAGTATTTAGGAGCGCCTATAACGTTTCCTTTAGCGATTGTCTATGTCCTTAATCTGCTCTTTCATAGACATTTCCTTGTTTTCCAGCTTATGCCTTAGTCCGGTTATTTTGATAATAGTATTGTAGAATTATCATACTCGCCAGACTTTATGTCTGACCCCCCTCTTTTTCATCCTTTTCTCCCTTCGGGTCCTCAGGTTGGGCCAAGTTCCAGTGGAGTCTGATTGGATTCCTTATCTCTTGGAAAGCTTGGACTGCTGAAGTAAAGTCCAGCTTGTTATCTTTCTTTTTAATGGCTATTTATGTAATGGGATTATGTACTTGTTTTATCAAGATAGATATTGTACTTGACTTTGATTATGGTGTTATGATGTAATCAAACATGTTTTGACTTCTGCTGCAATTGAAATAAAGTTTTTAAATTTCCAAGTACTATTTTATATCTGTCTTGTTGAAATTTTACTGTTCTATATTCACCTAAAACCTCCATAGAAGTTAATGCATTCCCTTTGTGAGTGACATTAATGGACGTGGGGTGTTACACGTGGTATCAGAGCATAAGGTTACCAGAACAGATAAAATTTTTAGAAAAATATTTTTCTAAAGTATTTTTTTGGAAGAAGTGCTTTCAAAAACATGTTATTTAAAGAGAGTTTTTATGAAAAACATAATCCCAAATAGCCATATCCGTATCTTTATCTTTCGAATTCTCCATTTTGAATCTTTCCTTTTTCGTTTCAGCATGGCTGAAGATCTTAATCTCCCAGAAGGTGTGACGATTCCAGGTTGGTTTAGGAGATATTTGGAGGCTAGGGCCACCACTGCAGGCCCAGCAGATGTTCCTCCACCCCCAGTTGCACCCTTTCCTCCTCCTCCTCCTCGTGTTGACACTCTTGCAAAGACGTGCAAGGAATTTAAGGCTATGGGAGGAAAAACTTTTCAAGGGACTGAGACGTTTTTGGAGGCCAGAGACTGGCTTAAGGAGACTGAGGAATTGTTGGATATCTTTGAAGTGGAAGATGGGAGGAAAGTCCGTTTAGCAGCTTGGTTAATGAAGGGAGAGGCCTCGTTTTGGTGGGAGGTCACTAACGGGGAACGTCCAGTTGATTCATGGGCGGATTTCAGACGAAGGTTTGAGGCAAAGTTTCTTTCAAGGGCAGAGGAGAATTTAAATATGGAAAAATTCCTGACATTAAATCAAGGGAGCTTATCAGTGAAGGAGTATGTCAATAAATTTAATCAGTTAGCAAGGTTTGGCTTGGAGTTGGTGAACACGCCAGAGAAGAAAGCTTTGAGGTTCGTTAGAGGCTTGAATGAACCGTTGCAAGGGTTGGCTATGTCCCACATCCCTATGGGAGCCACCTTTGAAAGGCTAGTAGAAATGGCACTTATGCATGAGGATAAGGCAGTTGAAAAGAAAGGGGATCAGAAGAAACCCCAACAGCAAAATAAGAAGGGTGGTAAAAACAATAATGGCAAAGGGAAGAAGAGATGCTTCAATTGTGGGACGCCAGGCCATCTCAGCAAAGATTGTAGAAAGAAAAAGAAGACTGGTTGTTTTCATTGTGGAGATGCAGGACATTTGGTGATGGACTGCCCAAAGAAGGGGCAGAGGGCAGGGTCTACCTCGGGAGGACAGGTGCAGGATCTTATGGCACCAAGGCAGGCAAGGGGGCAAGTTCAGGCTATTGCGGCCCCACCGCTGCAAGAAAGAGGTAGAACAATTTCTGTTGAAAGCTTAGTTTTTCTGTTTGATCATCCTGTCCGTACCTTATTCGATTCTGGCGCATCTCATTCGTTTATCTCTGCATCATTAGTTAAATTACTGCACTTGAACACCAGTTTAGTAGAGGATCCCTTGGTTGTTTCAAATCCAATTGGGGGTTCAGCTCATTTGACCATGATATGTTTGGATTTGAAAATCTCTATACTTAGCGTTGAATTTAGATGTGATGCTTATGTATTGGGCTTCACGGGCTATGGGCTAATTTTAGGAATGGATTGGTTATCTAGAAATGGGGCCATTCTTGATTGTGAAAGAAGAGTAGTTAGGCTTGTGACTCGCCTTGGTAATGCTCTCGATATCTTTTGTAGTCCCATAAATTCCGTTATGCTAAGTTATCTTGAATCGCTTGACGCGTCTGTAGAGAATCTGCGAACGGTAGAGGTGGTCCGGGAATATCCGGATGTGTTTGAGGAGGTGAAGGGCTTACCTCCAAAGCGGGAGATAGACTTTCGAATTTATCTTGTGGATAATGCTAAACCCGTATCTTTGCCAGTGCGCCACATGGCTCCTCGTGAAAGGAGGGAACTCAATAAGCAAGTGAAGGAGTTGCTTGAGAAGAGGTTCATAAGACGTAGTATATCAGAGTGGGGTGCTCCAGTAGTATTTGCTACAAAGGCGGATGGGTCCCTTAGACTTTGTGTGGACTATAGAGAACTAAACAAGCTCACTAAAAAGAACCGACACCCACTTCCGAGGATTGACGATCTCTTTGATCAGTTAGTTGGCGCCTCAGTGTTTTCGCAGTTGGACTTAGCCACTGGCTTTCATCAACTGAGAGTGGTTGAGGATAGTATAGATAAGACTGCTTTTAGGACTCCTGACGGATTCTATGAATGGCTAGTGATGCCCTTTGGTTTGACAAACGCCCCCGCATATTTTGTTGATTTGATGAGTAGGGTGTTTAGGGAGTACCTTAACAAATTCGTGGTAGTCTTTGTGGATGACATCTTAGTCTTTTCTAAGAATGAAGAAGAGCATGCCCTACATCTTAGGGAAGTGTTGGAAACCCTTCGAGCGCATAACCTTAAGGCAAAATTTTCTAAGTGTCACTTCTGGAGGAAAGAAGTACGGTTCTTAGGGCACGTGGTTTCCAAGGAAGGGATAGCAGTGGATCCCGCAAAGGTGGTGGCCATCCAAGATTGGAAGGTTCCTAAAAATGTAACCGAAGTAAGAAGTTTCTTGGGGTTGGCTGGCTATTATAGGAAGTTTATCAAAGACTTCGCAAAAATATCAGCTCCATTAACACAGTTAACGAAGAAGAACCTGGTTTTTACGTGGGACGAAGATTGTGATGATGCGTTCCAACGTTTAAAGAGAGCCTTAACTTCAGCCCCAGTCTTAGTGCTGCCAGACGGGAATAAACCGTTTACCGTCTATACTGATGCTTGTGGGACGGGACTTGGCGCGGTCCTCATGCAAGAGGGAAGAGTAATAGCCTATGGTGGAAGGCAGTAGAGGGTTCATGAAAAGAATTATTCTACGCATGACCTTGAGTTAGCCGCAATTGTTTTCGCGCTTAAGTCTTGGCGTCACTATCTTCTTGGTGAGAAATTCGAACTGTTCACTGACCACAAATCATTAAAATACTTATTCTCTCAGAAGGATTTGAATTTAAGGCAGCAACGGTGGATGGAATTCCTAGCCTCCTACGATTTTGAAATAGCATATACCCCGGGCAAGGGTAACGTGGTAGCAGACGCCTTAAGTAGGAAAAGGTTGTCCTTGAGTCCGTTGTTTGTTGAACGACGAAGCTTAGAATTCATCTCCATGTTTGACTTTAGACCCTCCGTTGACCTAGTACCTGGTTTGTTAGCATCCTTGGAGGTTAGACCTACACTTGGACGAGTTGGTGAGGCACAGCAAGACGACCCCCAGTTGGTTGAGATAGTAGAAAAGCTCAAAGGAGGGTAGTTGTCTAGCCATCTTCATAGGTATACCCTAGACGATAAGGGTTGGTTACGAAGGGATAATAGACTTTGTGTACCACAAGACGAAGACTTAAGGAAGGCCATTCTTGATGATGCTCATCGCTCAAAGATGACCATTCATCCCGGCGGAGACAAGATGTACAAAGATATGAAGCGAGTTTTCTTTTGGGCCGGTATGAAAAAGGATGTGGCCGAGTACATCGCTAGATGCTTGGTGTGCCAACGAGTAAAAGCGGAACAAAAGAAACCCGGTGGGTTGCTTCACCCATTGGAACTTCCACTATGGAAATGGGAAAGCGTCTCAATGGATTTTGTGGATGGATTACCAAGATCAAGGAAGGGTAATACGGGGATTTGGGTTATAGTAGATAGACTTACTAAGAGCGCCCATTTTATTCCCGTGAAAAGTAAGAGGACTGCTCCGTGGTTGGCTTCTGTATACATTAAAGAGATGGTTCGTTTGCACGATATTCCTTCTAGTATAGTAAGCGACCGTGATCCCATCTTCACTAGCGAATTTTGGAAGAGTTTACAAGAGGCGGTAGGGACTCAGCTATGTTTGAGCACCGCATATCATCCTCAGACGGACGGCCAGACCGAGAGGGTGAATCGTATTCTAGAGGATCTTTTAAGGCTTTGTATCCTAGACTTTGGGGGTACATGGGAAGAGCACCTTCAGTTGGTAGAATTCGCATATAATAATAGCTTTCAGTCTAGTATTGGCATGGCACCTTTCGAAGCTCTTTATGGAAGGCCTTGCCGTTCGCCTACATGTTGGTGGGAATCTACCGATAAAATCCTACTTGGGCCCGATATGGTTAGGGAAACCTCGGAGAAGATTGATTTGATTCGAAGGAGGATGAAAGCAGCACAAGATAGGCAGAAATCGTATGTTGATAAGAGGAGGACAGATCTTGAGTTTGACATTGGGGACATGGTTTTTATCAAAGTATCTCCGTTACGGAATGTTGTTCGCTTTGGGTCCGTTGGGAAATTAGCGCCAAGGTTTGTTGGGCCGTTTCCTATAAAAGACAGGATTGGGAAGATGGCGTATAGGGTGGAGTTGCCTGAGAAACTTAGTGGAGTACACGACGTATTCCATGTATCACATTTGAGGAAGTGTTTGCACAAGACTGCGGAGGTGGTAGAGCCGAGCTTGCTTAAAGAGGTGGAAATAGAGCGTGATGCAACAATTAGACGAGCTCCTACATGCATTCTTGGGTCGGAGATCAAAAAGTTGAGGAATCGAGAGGTCAGACTAGTTAAGGTGCAATGGGGAGATGATGAGAGCAACGCTACTTGGGAGACAGAAGAGAAGATGCGTTCGTTGTACCCTTTTCTTTTTGAGGGTATGTCTTTTAATTTCTCCTTTATCGCTTAGCTTATCTTATCTTATCTTTAGTATGTCCTCTCATTAGTATCTTTGACCTTTAGTTAGGATAATCCTATGGTTGAAACATGTGTTTGAGACATGTTATGTTTGATGGATGCAAAATGGATGCAAGTGGTTGCTCGTGGATGCATATATACACACACTTTAGGCACTAGATCGGCTCAGTCACTACATATTGCATATTGCATAAATGAATGTATTTAGTATAGTGGATGTATAATGGTTGTACCATCATATAGATGCTGCATTCGGTTGAATGGATGTGCACGCATATAGAAGTAGTTTGTAAGAAATTAGGATCTTTTGCATACATAATGGATGCATGGCACTATCATGAATTGCATCAAGGAGGTCAACTGAATCAGTGGACCGCCTAATTTTGCATTAGATACGGACATTTACACACACTATGCATTTAAACATAAAAGCATTAGAAGTCTATAAGGACAGTGGATGCCAGTGTTTGATGATTGAGTAGATGGTTGATTGGATGTTAGGTTAAACATTCTCCTTGATTTAAAGATTTCGGGGTCGAAATCCTTTAAGGAGGGGAGAATGTAACACCCCGTAAATCAGTTAATACTAATATTCACAAATTAAAAGAATTAATATTGAGAATTTGCACGAAATAGCCTTAAAAAGGCATATAACAAATTTGAGATATGTGAATTGCCTTAAAAGGCGAAAAATGGAATTAAGACATTGATTGGAAAATTAATGTATAGAAATGGTCATAAGTTAATTATGGATTAATTTGAATTCATGAATAAGTGCGTGTGTGTATATATATATATATATATATATATATATATATATATATGGGCAGTTAATGTAAACATGAATAGAAGTTTATTAATTTGCTGAGTGTTTGCTGAGTCACTTCTGACTCATTGCTGAGTCAATAAGATAAACCCCATCTGGTCTGAATGGCTCCGGTTATTTCTAGGTTAAATCTAATGGCCTAAATGAATCCTAACATCTATAAATAAGTGGGTAGACTCTAACCCTAAATCACTTGAAAAATTGGAGAGCTACCGACATGCCGTTGCCATGGAGTTCAGCATAGCCGTCACAAACTAAAGAAGAAGAAGGCCTAATCTACAAACTAAATCTACTCAAATCAAATCAAAAGCTCTCTCTCTCTCTATTTCTCTTCTTTAAAATTGTGAGTATGCTGATTCTCACAATGTTATTATAAAATAATTTGATTAAGTTATGAATTGGATCACAAGAAAGTGATATGAATTGTTATGTATTTGTAAATTTTGTTGTGGATCTCTTATGCTATTATGTTATCATATATATATATATTGTTATGTTGTAGTGATTATGTTGTAAATAATCCTATGCTATGTCATATGTGATTAATCATGCTATGCTATGTTATAAACTATGTTATGCCATGTTGTAAATCATGCTATGCTATGTTGTAAATCATATCAAGCTATGTTGCAAATTATGATATGCTATGTTGTAAATCTTACATATGTTGTAGATCTCATATTATCATATATGTTGAAATACTTATGATAATGATGTCATGTTAAGTTGTGTTGAATCATGCAAGTTGTAAAATCATGATGTTATTATTTATGCGAATTGGATCATGTTTTTTTTTTTAAATAGATCTTGAATATGGGAATTTGCCTATTAAGTTAGGTGTACCCATATACATGAATCTATGATTAAATGAATTTTGATTTTTGGGAATTTGCCTATTGAGTTAGGTGTACCCATATAAAACCATATTGTTAATGATGTTGATTCACACATGTCCAATACAAGTTTATGGAACTTGATCAAAATCATATTATGTGAATTATGAACAAGTTGACACCCTTAGACCCATGACATGTATAACCTTATGCAAGTTGTATTTTTGATATATGCAAGCTTCACCCCTTGTTAGTATTCATTCAGTCACATATATATGTTGTTGTTGTGAATATTTTCTTTTATGCTATGAGTTAGACTAATCGGGTCTATCATACATTTTGCGAATAAACGTTCAAACGTGGGGTAGGGGTAATATTAGGAAATTAATAAATTGGGGTGCAATTGATATGATTTTGCATGCCTTAAATGGATGTCCATAATTGAGTCAATTATGGACATTGCTAAATTTGGAATTAATTAATAATTCAAATAGGGAATTATTAAAATTGGGAAAGTGGATTATTAATAATAATCAATGCTTAGGACACGAGGTTGGACCCGTTTGTGACGTAAACCTGCCCGGACCCGCCCAACAAATCCAGTAGTCACAAATGTCGGCCCAATGTGAGAGGTCCTAGGCCCAAACTAAAGCATAACAGTTGTAAAGACACGAGGTTAGACTCTTTTATGGTGTAAGACTGCCCGGACCCGCCCGGCAAATCCAGCTGCCATAAATGCCAGTCTAATGTGAGAGGTCTTTATGAGGTTATGGCCTTAATAAATTAAGAAATACTTAACCAGATAATCATGTAAGGTGGGACATGGGGGTTAAGTAGGTGCCTTGGGTGGCATGAGGAATCTAGTGGTTGCCTTTAGAGGCATTTGAAATACGATTAGACTTAACCAAACACACATGTAACGAACATGAATAGTGGGTAAGTGGGATTGACTAAGGGGACAAGCTTAGGTGGAATGCTTGTGGGAGATAACGGGGGCCCATTTCAACCAGTATCCCAAAACGTATCTTTGTGGGCTCGACCCAAGTCGAGGACGGGACACGCATACTGGGTTTGACTATAAGAGGCCAAAACAGGGAGCGGTGGCAACGCAAGTCCAACGGGTTTCATATGCGTGTGTGGACCCGGGCTGGTAGGTAAGACGTTGTTGCATCGTGTAGGTATAAGCCATGCATCTCCGTTATATCGGGTTGCCAATTTAGGGGAATGATACACCCCACTGTGGGGCCAGCACGGGTATCTATGAGTAGGGAGCCGATCGAAAAATGGAAAGTGGGGTACACCTAGTGGAGATAGGGGCAGGCGGCACCTATGTAGTCAGCTAGGAGTACGTAAAGCCATTAAGAAAGTTTCTAAGTGAAGCTAAGTGGAATCAATCTTTAGGGTGACTGGTGTGGTGCAGTATAGTGTTTATCCTTTAGTATTTAGGAGCGCCTATAACGTTTCCTTTAGCGATTGTCTATGTTCTTAATCTGCTCTTTCATAGACATTTCCTTGTTTTCCAGCTTATGCCTTAGTCCAGTTATTTTGATAATAGTATTATAGAATTATCATACTCGCCAGACTTTATGTCTGACCCTCCTCTTTTTCATCCTTTTCTCCCTTCAGGTCCTCAGGTTGGGCCAAGTTCCAGTGGAGTCTGATTGGATTCCTTATCTCTTGGAAAGCTTGGACTGCTGAAGTAAAGTCCAGCTTGTTATCTTTCTTTTTAATGGCTATTTATGTAATGGGATTATGTACTTGTTTTATCAAGATAGATATTGTACTTGACTTTGATTATGGTGTTATGATGTAATCAAACATGTTTTGACTTCTGCTGCAATTGAAATAAAGTTTTTAAATTTCCAAGTACTATTTTATATCTGTCTTGTTGAAATTTTACTGTTCTATATTCACCTAAAACCTCCATAGAAGTTAATGCATTCCCTTTGTGAGTGACATTAATGGACATGGGGTGTTACAAAACATCTGGGCATGCAAAACCCAGACACCACTCCTAGCTAGAAGGAAACGCATGCCCTCCCTGAGGTCCTCTCCCGTTTCTGGTTTACACCGGGGTGCGAGGCTCGCGAATTAATGCTATACACAAAGCTATGCTATATTAAAGCGATGCTTTGATCATCAACCACAAGACTCTGCTTTTCAACAGAAGACTTGATCATTTGCATCTTAGCATGCCACACTGGCAATTCACGCCATGCAACTGATGTCCATCAATTACACAGAATGAAGTCCAATGTCAGACACACATCCGTACAAGTCCGTTCTGGGCCTGAACGAAACCGGAGGCACCTTATTCCTCGTACTATATGTCCAATACAGGAGAGAAGTCCTCGCATATCCGGTCGATCTCCAAGTACGTTTGGACGATCACTACTTATTACCTTGTCTTGGGTGTACAGTCTAATCAAGACATCAGTAATCATCCAAACGATGTGAAGACCTCTGGTCTTCAACCACCGTCTTCATCATTGACTCATCGCAGATTCAGTTATTTAGAAGGGATAAACCTGGTCTTTCTGAATAACTTGCATATACAATAAACAAGTGCTATAAAAACACAAGATACGCCTTATTCCAATTCTGAATATTCTTTTATTTAAATATTCATATCCTTTGGGAAAAGTTCCCATTAATTTTATCAAAGATAAATTCTTTAAATTTATTTTTTAATCTTCCTTTAGATATCAATTCAAACCAAATTATGGTTTATCCAAACTAGTCGGGATTAGCGAACCTTACCGAAGTAATCATTTGTTCAATTTCCCAATCCCAACCTATTCATCCCATGAAGTAAAACTGGTAATACCTCATATCTAACACCACGGTGTTACCAGTAAAATTAAATACCATTTCAAGTTCAAATCTAATTAAATATTTAACTATCGCTTGGAAAACTTTACTTTGGAAAATCTCCACAAAATCTTTAATAAAAAGATTTTTAAGTTCCAAATCTCATTTCACTGTAAATCGGGTTAAAGAACTAATGTCATTAAAAACACAGTTCACAATAAACCCAATTCACAATCTATTTCAAATCCAATTAAATGTTAATTAATTGGTAATTCTTCTCTACATCTTAATTGAAAAATTTATTCTTTTCACACGGGGTTTAAGAACAGTGTTACTGAAGACCCCATCCCATCAGTCTCTAACCGTAAATTAGTAAGAGAACAATTCCCTAAGTATTAATCCCGAAGGTCGAAACCAACATTAGATCAATACATAGGAAACCATTCAACTAAGCTAATCTCCAGTTTGTTTCTAATTTTCTTAACTCCATTGAGTTTAAGAACAGTATTATTAAAGATACCATTCACGACAAACCCAAAATGTCATTCCATTGTTAATCGGTTAAAGAACAAGTGTTATTTAAAACACCGTTCACGATAAACCCAAAAACCAATTTCAATTTAATTCCAGTTAAATGTTAACTAATTAGTAAACTTCATTAAATCTTATTTAAAAGGTTTATCTTTTCTCAACTGGGTTTAAGAACAGTGTTAGCGAAGACACCGTTTATGATAAACCCAAAATCCCGTTTGATATTAAATACAAGGCTCTGAATAGAAAATATATCGGCTTATATTCAATATCAAATTCTGAGACCAACAAATATCTTATTGGAATAACGATATATATATATCTTCCAAATTCCTCCACGATGTTCGTATAATCACGGAATCCACTATCGAAATATTCCAAAGATGATTTCGATTCAAATCCATTCCAATTCATATATTGGAAATTCTGGTTATTTTTAAAACCATTTCAAATCCAATATATTTATTTAAAAATATTGGATTATAATTCTAGTTCATAACTAGTTCATTTCGATAAAAATATTTTTTTATCTTTTCTTATATGGAATTTTTCATTCCAATTCTTTCCAAATCATTTGTTATGTTTTCACACAAATTATTGATATTTTTAATAATTTTATCAAGGCCCGTACAGTCGATTTCCATAAACGGCTACCGAACTGCACTTACAACGACCTTTTCCAAATTTGATTTGGACATAATTCCAAATCCAACCATTAGATTTATAATTTCTTGTATTCGTTAGAAAGCTCTTTTCGATACGAACTCAACGGTTCTGGTTTTAGGATAATCCGACGGTCGGATCTCCCGTAATGTCCGTTTGAAGTCAATGGTCGAAATTCGCGAACTCCAGCGGCGCGGCGCGTTCTATTCAGGCCATTATATATATATATAATATATATATATATATTATATTTCATCGATCTCCATTTAAAGCATATTTTATAAATCGTTTTAAATTCGTTTTCAAAACGATTTCAACTTCATATTCAATTTCAAATCAAAATTGAATATTCCATATCATTAATATATAATTGATAATATTTTCAAAACATTAGATTTTGAAATCACTTCCTTTTCAATTTTCATTATAAAATGAATAAAATCGATATAAATACCGTTCACGTCAAAATGGCGTTAATCTAATCAACACAGCTTTATATATTTAAATATTTGCGTGTCCATCCCAAATTGGACATCAAAAATCTTATTTTGATCTTTCTCTTAATATTATTTTAAAATATTCCTTATTTTAAAATATTCGTTATTTTAAAATACCCGTTCGTTCTGAATTGGAATCAGACACAGTCAATTACCATATAATGTTATTTATATGGATTTCATACACACGTGTACACAACAATAATCAAACACTGTCAACCATCATCCAGAGTGCATTACACAACTGCATATGCATTAAATATAAATAATCAACGCTTACAACAGCTTGTCAACCAATCGATCGACATACAACTAAATATTGGGATTACTGTTTGTCCAATATCATCCCAATACCCGTGTGGGGTTTTCAAACAACAAACACAGATTTTATTTGTGCAGTTGGGCGATGTGTAAAATTTATCGTCCCAATCAATATCAGTAAAATGGGTGTACATAAACAAATCGTTCGATTTGCAAATGAATATTTATTTTATTCATATACGCGTTAAAAATTATATTTTTAACGATAAAATATTTTATTTCAACACGTGAATATTTACATTCCATTACACATCACAATCAATTCAAACAAACAAATCAACCAAACCAAACAATTAAACAAGTCATCCATGGTCAGTGGACGACGGGGAGCAATTCATATATGCAGTTATAAAATAAATAACTGAATAGAAAATTTTAGCGAAGAGTTCTCATCTTTGGGTTCCACCCCGCCAGTTTCATTTCTGAACGGTTCGGATTTGGATTTGATTTCCAATCGGTTCCTGTAACGACCCGGAAAATTCGATGCTCGAATTTTCGACAAAAATACATCCTGTGTCCAAACTCGAGTACCGAATATCCAGAAAGTCAATAGAAAGAATATTATAGGGTGAGATAAGAAAGAAAGAAAATTAAGAATGGAAGAATAAAAGAAGAACCAATACAACAGAGAGTCTCACATCGCAGCGGAATAAAATATGATATATAAATAAATCTTTATTGAAATCTTAAAAAAAAAAATACATACAATCACCAGAGTACAACAGTCAATCAATCTGAATAGTTATAATAACTTGTCCTCATGTACAATACATAGCGGAATAAATATCAAATGTCATACGTCTGAACTTCTCCAGTTTGTCACTGAAATCCATAGATTCTTAACCTGAACCTGTAAGTCCTGGGCTAACCCGAGCATTACAAACGATGGGTCAGTCTGGTGAACTAGAGTGAGAAAAAACTCGCCCAGTTTAAATAACATTCATATTGATTTTAAAGTCAAAAATTCTTTTGAAAGAAAAAGATAATATTAAGACCAACCCACACATAAACACGGATGGTTTTTACCTTACTATAACCCAAACCAGTTTTGAAATCATATCTTATTCTGATATTATAATAGTGTCTAAATACAAATAAATAACAATCTAGCAGAACGCTTGCATCTCACGCTCCACATATATAATATACAATCAAAACCGCGGGCGCTTATTGGAGATTGGATTCTGACTATGCAAGGTATGGAACCACCTGCCGATAGTGCATCTCTAGAGGCGAATACACTGGGTTCAACAAGAAGTCTTGCAACCCGGCCCACACATGACCGACCACTCAATTCCCTTGAGTGTATCGAATGTATATCACCAACGGTTGGGAGCTACCCACCATTTCCTGAAAAGGGACAACATCGATAGATTAAAGAAGCAAAAAGAATTTCTCTAGATAGGTGATTATACACCCTAATGGGTGCGACCCATATAGCCATGCTGCCTGCCCGATTTTTGTCATTTCCGGTTGATGAGGCTTGAGGTTATTATCGACTTTTGAAACATCTGGCCACCATTCCCATCGTCCATGTCATCCAGGAATAGGATGGACCGAAGGCACCCTCCTGCCGCATCCAAAAGGATCAGTAGCGATATGTCCTTGCAATCCGTAAAATCTCAACCACGACCGAATCACGTCATAATACCTCTGGTTGCAATCCCAGAGAATATTCGACAAGTAATCCTTCCGCTTATGAAAAATCCACGGTCTTCAATTGCTCCATCTCGATCGGCTTCTGAACATCTTCAACGTTTACGTTTTTGCTGGTCGGAACGGTTTTCGAATATAAATTCGATCCCGGTCTTTCCGTACCAACATTTGACTCGGTCAGATTTTGATAGTCGGTTATTTAACTATCAAAATAAACAACCATCATCCATAGAAAAATAAAGTGGATTTCATTGGTTCAGTATACAACGTTACATGGCCTCTTTAGTTAAACATTGTTAATTAAATTCCTAAATCTTCCAACATTTGGAATATCGCTCTCCTCTACTTATTTCCAATTATATCTATTTAGCTCATAACTCTTCAATTTATAGTTCATAATATACTTCATGGAAATATTAACTTAGCTCCTGCAACTACCCTCGTTACTAAACTAATATCATCCTTAGGATAATCATGAAGTCGTTACAAGTTGGGGTATTTTATTACCTCTCAGACCTTGAGATGACAACCTTCTTATATTCAGGATATATGTGAGTTTATCAACGAAATCTTATTCCAATAATTAACCCAACACTTAAGCTTACCATACGATTTTAAACATAGGTTTTAACTCCATTTATTCTCTTTGAAAAACTCTTTTCCATTTTCAAATCATGCTTCCTTAATTTAGACTTGTCTTTATGATTGCCTAATTTGGATTTTATACATATCCGACCAATAGAACTAAGAGTTCATATTAAATATCAATTAGTTTATAATCTACCTTTACAACTTCATAACTTCCATTTAAAAGAATTTAGTCTTAAGATGTATCACTTTGATTATTATTAAAATAATAATAATCAATCCCAACATTTTTAGAAATCAATTTGATTACTCCAACATTAGTACTTAATCTTCCTTTCAGATTGTTAAAATAATAATAATCTATTTTTAAAAATAATTAATTATTCAATAATTTATTTAATAACTTATCTTGGTTTAAAACAGTTAACTTCGTAACTCAAAAAAAAGGTTATTCCTTAAACTAATTTCATTAGTCCTTTCTTTAAATCAATTCAAATAATTCCCTTTAATTTAGTTATTAATCAAATTAATTTAAATTAATTAATCGCAATTTATTGTTATTGAAAACAATTAATTCAATCCTTAACCGTTTGGTTAATTTCTGATCATCGCTTATAAAACACATTAACATAAGAATTCGGTTTATAAACACGGTTTATATTTACTAGGTAAAAGTAATCATCTATTTCCTTTAATAACCTTTATTACAATAATCTATACAAAATAGATTTCAAAATTCGCTTTGGTTATAAAATATATTCTTATAACCTTATTTCTATCGATTTACCTGACTGTAAATCGTTGTTCATAAAATGATTCATTTTTAGGCCAACCGTTGCCAATTACTCAACCAATATCATCCATTGGTTATTAATAGACGAAATGTTGAATTTTAATTCAATGCTTAACGATAAATCAATCATTCAGTCATACTGGTTAAATGGTTCATATGAATATGAACAACATATTTGAGGAATCTGGTTGGATTCCTCCAACCTGTCCTTCCCTGCATCACAATGTGTTACCTCAAATTCAATACGACAATACATTTATCACGGTAGACAGAAATAAACAGTTTAACTAATGAAGTCAACAATCAATTTATGCGTCCATCCAAACAACCAATTATTTATTTAATACATTTATATTATTTTAAACGTAACTAACAAGGTAGGTTACCTTGTTGGAATCTAATCATTAAAATAACGATTTAATTAAATTAAACAAATGTTTAATTTAATCAGTGAATATCTAAAAATATTCAGCATACGTGCAAACAGTCATTCAATCACCAATTATTAGCAAATCATGCACACAAAATAAATAAATAAATAAATAACTCGGTTTGTATAAAATATAAATGGGACAAACTGAGTGAGTTAAACTCACCTTGGGTTTCCCTTCGTCGCTAAAATAGTCCGATTGAATTAAACGACGCTTAATTTGATTAAAACTCCGGCTGCTTCCAACCCTGTTCAAACCAGCTCCAACATGTCACATTCGTTGGCATGGTTCCGACATACATTGTTTATTGAATTCTGTTAATGAATACACTAGTTATGAGTTAAAGATTTAGATTATATAAATTAAATACTTCCTAATGTTAAATTCACGGTTAGGCACATACGTTTATTTCTGTTAGTTATTAAGCTAAAATGGTCACGCTCTAACACTTAACATGTTAGGCACCTTAAATATATTAATTATCACTTGCATATTTATATAAAAAGAGAAATGGCAACGTAACCTATGTATGCGTATACTAAATTAAAGAGTTAGATATATTGGAGTTACCTTCTGAACCATGTATCCACATGCTGCACGTTTCCCCTCCCCCTTTCTCCGTTCTAGTCCAAATGGGCCTCCCTCTTTATTTATTTATTTATTTATTTATTTATTTGAGTCCCAAAGCCCAATTAGCCCAACGCCTAAAAATAAATCATGGCCCACCTACTTCATATTTCCTTCTAGTAGATAGTTTCTTCTCCACTTCTACTGCTACTCTTCCCTCCGCCTGAAACTGTGCTCCGCTCTCCCCTTTCTATCTTTTTTTTTTTCTTAAAAATTATGTCATTCTGATCTTACCTCCCTACTTTGGCTTCAAACCGCTCCAGTTCCCCTTCACTGAAACCGCCTTCTCCTCCATGATCCATCAACGCACCATCAGGGGACCATTCCCACTTTTGTTTTTTCTGTTTTCTTTTGTTTACAAACTCCACATCCTGCTTCCTATTCCCCATTTTTTCCCGAAACTTGCCTACTTCTAAAACCTTCCTGTACATTTCGAAACCTCACTGCTGCTGTAATTTTCTTCACGCACTGTTCACCTCTTCAACATTTGACCGCAAACCGCAAATGCCATCAACGCACCGACCCCCATCGACTATCCATGCCACCTCGCCTCAAAAAATTCTTTGCCTCTCCAATGTCTTCTGTCCCATACACTGACGTCCCCTCCTACTACTCCCTCCTGCATGAAAAACCTTCCAATACATATACTCCTCACGCCACATTCCAACTACTAACCAACTTCCGATCCTCTTCGCGATACCTGCCTACGCTCATCATCATGCGTTGTCCGCTTCCGAACACCTTGGCTACCTCGTTTCAATTCAACAGACACTCCCCTCCTGCGTACGAGAAG
Organism: Allium sativum; assembly: GCA_030737875.1. NCBI lineage: Eukaryota > Viridiplantae > Streptophyta > Magnoliopsida > Asparagales > Amaryllidaceae > Allium > Allium sativum. The sequence goes on from CM060910.1 coordinate 431,200,273, forward strand.
CTCCAAGCCTATATCATCAGTTCACGACCACTACCCTTTAGTAACCCAAAATAAATACATGCCACTTTTTTATTTTAAGCATTCGAAAACTGAAACCGCACCTCATAAAATTGATATAGAGGTGTATAGCAGCTTATCAGGGTTTCGAATATGTATAAGTTTTGAATTTTTATGGAGTATTTTATTTGATTTCCATTTCTGAATTTTGATTGAAAGCTTCGGCTTTTATTTCCTATTGCTGAAATGAACGAGTTTGTTTCCTGTATTTATAGAGTGAAGGAAGGAAATATAGGATCAATGTCTTGTTTTCAGCTGGTACAGATAGGGTAGGACTTCATTGTGTTATCACATTAATCTTTAGACTTTGGCTATGCTCACAGCAAAATGATGCTCTGTTATATTTCTTTTCAAGTGTATGTGTACCCAATAAACATATGGAGACTTCATAAGGTAGCCGTATGCATTTCATTAGGCTGTAGGATTGTTTTTTTGAGTAGCTGCATGTGTTTTCAATCTACAAGGATAGGATGTACTTTGCTATTTTGCGTTAGACAAGCTTATGGGTTGAGTTTTCTTTTCATTCTTTTCATTTCAATGGTAGCTGCAGTTGGAACCAGTGTATAGAGGAGAGATGCTTCAGTATATCTCCATTACGATTATCAGTGAAAAATGAATAGAGATGCGGCTATAGGTTACATTTACGATGGGGAGAGCTTGAGTTTTCCTTTCACTTCCTTTTAGCAGCGATAAAGGTTGATGGAAAAAAGCATAGGTTGGCTTGTTGAAGGAAAAGAAAACGCATAACCGCTGTACCTTTATGATAAGCATATGGAATAAAGTATGCGCAGGGTGCATTGTGTCTTCGCAGATAAATGGCAGATGAAAGCTTTACGGTAGATGGATAGGCTGTCCTTTTATCAGTTACTTAAAGGTTGAGTCTTCTATATATTAATTTTACCGTTTCCGCTATTTAATGCTACCGCTATTTATCGTTCACTGTTAAATTCGCATAGCCAAATACTGACTTTAAATTTACCAAAAATATATAAATACACCGTTATGTCTCAACGTTACAGTCCCAACGATATTAATTTCATTGAAAACGGACTCCGTTTGCACAACGACGATATTTTAATCTATCGGTTCACCTCTAAATATCGCCCACCGATAAAACAATTCTGATTGACCCCAAAACTAGAAATTTATCAATAATTAATTATATGCATTCCAAAAAAACTTGTTTCGTCGAAAACAACGATCATTTGAAAAGGAAACTATTTTTAAACCCTAAAATATATCGATAAAATACATTAATATTACCAAATCGATATTCAAACCGATTTAAATATTCAAACTAAAATGGCAGAAAAATCTAGGACATTACATTCTTTCCCCCTTAAAAGAATTCCGTCCCCGAAATTTCAGGTAAGAAGAATGCTCTGAACGCAATCATTTTAAAATAATTATTCTAGAATTATTATCAAAACAAATTCAATCTCTTAAAATTTCGAAAATTTTGCCAACACCTCCTCGGCACAGCTCGATCAGAACAACTACAACTATGGGCCTCAACTTCTCCAAAATAAAACTAAAAGCCAAATTGCTGACCTAGCTCAGGGTATAAAATCAATTTCTCCAATCAGTATATTAAGGTTTACCTATTTGTCAGGAAAATCAATTCCAATTCCACAGCAAATCAAATAACTGTTCTTTGTCTGTACTTCCAGTCTATATAACCAAATCATCACCGCAGCCTTCTGAAATCTACACTAAACTCTACTCATAATGCCAATGACAAATCCAAGGTTAAATAATTCAATTCATTTCATAATCTCTTTTATTTATAATTCTTTATACTGGAATTTATTTCCAATTCATTCAAGTTCTGTATTGACCTATTTGATGGATTTTATTCAACTAATCCAATATTCAATTAACAAACAACCAAAACATTTGAATTATAATTAACATTAATACTTACTGATCAACATTTACTTTGGTTTAATATATCTTACTATCAATCGATTAACATTCGATGATTTCTACTATAATCCATTTGATTTCTAAATCCCAAATTTACTTTATTCAATTCCATTTGAATTCCATCTTAAATTAGTTCACTTAACCGAGATAAGTTACGTTTTCAAATCCAATTCGATTAACCCATTGGTTTCTAACCAATTCAATTCCATAATCCTCATAATCCAAATTTGAATTCCAATCAAACCAAGCAAAGCAACCAAACAACAAATATTACTATATTATAGAAAAATAGATTCTTTTTTTATAAAAATATAATTTGGAGCAAAATTATTTGTTTCCCCTCTTTATAAAACAACATTGTGTCAATTCTCAGTTCAGTACGAATTCCCAAAATTTAAACTGATCAATTAACGCAATACAAAACATTTAATATAAAATTTACAAATATGCTCCCTCGTATATACACTCAAACTCAATCTAGGGTGTTAGTAACCCCATCTCTATCGAATTACACCACAGAGCCATGGTTACTACTCAACCAATAGCTCTGATCCACTGTAACTGTAACACCCCACCTCCGCTAGGGTCACTCACAAAGGGAATGCACTAGTTTTGGAGGGGCGTTATCATGGTAAACAAACACAGAAATATTACAAGACAGAACATAGGTAAAACAACGGAAGAATCAAAAGATAAATTTCATTACTTTGAAAAAGAGTCAAAACCTTTTACATCAAATAGCCAAGTCATTATTTTCCATTACAACAAATTCTGTCTTGCACAAATAAAGAAGCATAAACTTAAAACATCAAAAGTAGCTTAATTCCCCAAAGGTAGCAGAAAATGCAGCCATAGCATAGCTCAAGATCAAACCGTACATGAGCTGAACCGAAAGCAAGCGAAATCCAAGCTAAGTGCTAGAGTTTCCTCCCTGAGAACCTGAGGGGGAAACGAAAGAAAAAGAGGCGAAAGAAAACGGGTCAGTCATAAAGACTGGTAAGTCCAAGTGACTTTCAGCATAAAAACAGATAAAGGTTACATGACATGTATAAACTGAAAGTAAACATACGGATGATGACAAGATGGGCAAGATAGACTAAGATAACATGATAAATCAAGTATAAATCAAGTATAGGATCACGTATTCAAGGTTCTCCGCATCAACTGTACTAGAATCCCAAACCCATGTCTTATATTAATCATGAAATGATTTCATGGCCCAATATCATGAAATGACCCATTACTAGGTCCAACGAAACGATCCACTAGTCGATCGGCTCCCTACAAGTTCTAGCTCGTTGTGTGTCTGTGTCATACGGGCCCTATCACGAATGTAGTCACCTGTGCTAGGTCCATCATAGGGTGTATCAAGCCCTAGGGTGCCAACCACCGACACGAATCAAGCATGCACAGATAAACCTACTGATGCCCAATGCCTGCTTTTTCAACTCCGGACCACGTGCACGACCATAGCCCGCCTGAACCTACACTGGCGCACCAACAAAGCCGTCGTTCTGGTCGCTTACAATCAGCCCAGTAATCGTGCCCCACCCTGCCTAGTCCTAGGGTACCAAGATACATCTAGTGGGTTACTGCTGAAACGGACCGCGTAACTAGGGTTTCCGTCCAATAAGTTAAGTGTTGTCATTTAAATTCGTGACTTAACCCACCTAAGAATCATGTATCAAGTTGGTTAAGTGTTGTCTTACATGTTCATGACTTAACCCTATCATGTGGCATTAATTCATTAATGCACCCCAACCTCTCACACATCAGACCTGTTGTTGTGGTCACTAGATATGCTGGGCGGTTCCGGGCAGAATTACACCACAACTCAGTCTGACCTCGGGTTTTCAAGTGCGATACGACCAACTACCCACATTGGATCCTATTGTTTGCAGTAACTAGATTTGCCGGGCGGTTCCGGGCAGAATTACACTGCAAACTCAACCCAACCTCGAGTTGGCCATTTTCAAGTTCATTCTAGTTTCATGTCCATGTTCAAGATTCATGTCAAGTTCGTGTCAAGTTTTCAAGGCAAGTTTCATGCCCACATCCAAATTCAAGTTATAATAATGTTCATGTTTCAAGATTCATATCAAGTTTGATGGCGAGTTTCATACCAAGTTTCCTATAATTACCAATTTTTTCCCACGTTACCCCGTCTAAATATTAGGCTAACAATCTTAGCCTAATTTTCATTTTTTGGAAGGCTGGAGCGAAAGAAACAGGTTGAAATCATTGCCGACCGAGTGCGCAAGCGGGTGCGGAGCATCACTGGTCCACACGCTTGACGTGGATGTTCACTGGCTTTTGTTGTTGTAATGATATGTTTTTTGCTATGTAATGTAAACTTTGATACTTGGTTCCTTTTTGTCAGGCTGTTTGTAGTCACTGGGTTGTAGCGATGGCCAGTTTTGGTTGTATATATGTTGTACATACACGAACTGCTACTTTATGCTACTTTATGCTACTTTATGGATGTTAATATATATTAGGCGTGAATCATGTTGATTCACTACCTTTTCCCTCAAAAAAAAATCTTAGCCTAATTTTCCGTCCGCATGATTTTTGGCATATAATATTAGGCTAAAAGCTTAGCCTAATTTAACGTACACAAAATTGGCATAAAGAAATTCATTAACACAAACATGACATAGGTGTAAACTTGGCATGTTTGGCATAGTCAATATGAACACCATAGGTGTGTACTTGCAAAACAATCAACATGAATATCATATGTGTGATCTTGCAACGTAGACTAAATCAACATACATATATGTGAACTTGCAATTCAATCACGAGCATATGAATAAGTGTGAACTTGAAATATGACATAGGTTTAACATATACACATAAACATGTAGATCTAATCATTTAGTCACATATGTGATATGATTTTACGACCTAAAACTTGCATAATATGATAAACTACACAACTTATCATAACAGGTTATACTTCAAGTTCTTATACATATGAATAGACTTATTCATTAATTCCCAATTCAACATGATAATAAAATAGAACCATAGGCATAGATCAATATCATTCAATAACATAATCGATCTATTTTCAAGGTATGACATAACTGAATAAATTGATTAAAACATCACAGGCATATAAATCTGATAACATTACGAACATAAAAAGGGTTGAATACTAATCTAGATTCAAGAACATGGATAGATCTAACTTAAATAGAAAAATCCCCAAAATCGAGATCCAAGGATAAATAAAGAAAATAGGTCTGAATAGAAAATCAAGCTTAGATCCAATTTCATAGTCATAATCCTAGGCAATGAATCATAGGTGATTAACCACACTTGTCCTTGTCATAGTCATAGGCAATAGTCTTATTGTTCATAGTCATAGGCAGTATTATGTTCACCGTCATAGTCATAGTCTTATGTTCACCGTCATAGTCATAGGAAAAATTCTTATATCCACAGTCATAGGCATAGTCATAGTATTATGTCATTAACAATAGTTTCAACGTTATAGGCAATATTCCCAATAGTCAAGATCCAAGAAGAAACCAAGAATAGATATGAATCATACATAAATCACTTCCAAATTATACCATGCACATATTAGATTTATAGTATTTATCTAAAAGTAACTGGAACTTACAAATCATGGTCTAAGAAAGATGTAGAAGTCGAATCTATAAACTAGTCGTCGAATTGTTGAATTGTTGAATCTTGCTTTGATTGTAGAAGCAAATCCCCAATTCCTAGCCGTAGTCTTCAAGAAATAATCTTTGCGTTTTATTTTTAATTTAATTTAATTAAGGTGGAGGCAGCATAACATTGCAATGGTTTAGTGTGGAGAGAAAGCTAGGTTTAGTGGATTTTAAATAGGAGAATAGGGTAATATAGAGCCTTCAGATCAGTCCAGAAGTCATCAGAACCACCCAGCTCGAAGACAGGTCATCCAGCCACTCAGAAGAAGACACGTCATCACAGAACACTCCAGAATTCTGTGCTGGATCGGTATGGGCGCACTTGGCAGGTGTTCCAGTGTATTTTTGTACTGGCGCACTTCACAAGTGCGCCAGTGTATTCTGGCATGTTTCCGGTTTTTCTGCCTAACTTCATTCGTCCATATCTTCTTCATACGTTATCCGTTTTACGCAAACTCGGACTCTATCTCAAGCAGAATTTCGAGACGAACGCAATGGCGCAACCCGTTTCCCTTGATTCTTAATTTAAATATTAATTCTGCCTTGATTTATGGTTTTAACATGTTATTAAAATTCGGGTTGTTACAGTAACGACTCGGAAAATTTGATGCTCGAATTTTCGACAAAAATACATCCTGTGTCCAAACTCGAGTACCGAATATCCAGAAAGTTAATAGAAAGAATATTAAAGGGCGAGATAAGAAAGAAAGAAAGTTGAGAATAGAAGAATAAAAGAAGATCCAATACCACAGTGAGTCTCACATCGCAACGGAATAAAATATGATATAGAAATAAATCTTTATTGAAATCTTGAAATATATATACTTACAATCATCAGAGTATAACAGTCAATCAATCTGAACAGTTATAATAACCTGTCCTCATGTACAACACACAGCGGAATAAATATCAAATGTCATACGTCTGAACGTCTCCAGTTCGTCACTGAAATCCATAGCATCTTAACCTGAACCTGTAAGTCCCAGGCTAACCCGAGCATTACAAACGACGGGTCAGTCTGGTGAACCAGAGTGAGAAAAAACTCACCAAGTTTAAATAACATTCATATCGATTTTAAAGTCAAAAATTCTTTTGAAAGAAAAAGATAATAGTAAGACCAACCCACACATAAACACGGACCGTTTTTACCTTACTATAAACAAAACCAGTTTTGAAATCATATCTTATTCTGATATTATAATAGTGTCTAAATACAAATAAATAACAATCTAGCAGAACGCTTGCATCTCACGCTCCACATGTATAGTATACAATCAAAACCGCGGGCTCTTATTGGAGATTGGATTCCGGTTATGACAAGGTATGGAACCACCTGCCGGTAGTGTATCTCTAGAGGCGAATACACTGGGTTCAACAAGAACGTCTTGCAACCCAGCCCACACATGACCGACCACTCATTTCGCATGAGTGTATCGAATGTATATCACCAACGGTTGGGAGCTACCGACCATTTCCCGAAAAGGGACAGCATCGATAGATTAAAGAAACAAAAAAGAATTTCTCTAGATAGTGATTATACACCCTAATGGGTGCGACCCACATAGTCATGCTGCCTGCCCGATTTTTGTCATTTCCCGGTTGATGAGGCTTGTGGTTATAATCGACTTTTGAAACATCTGGCCACCATTCGCATCGTCCATGTCATCCAGGAATAGGATGGACCGAAGGCACCCTCCTACCGCATCCAAAAGGATCAGTAGCAATAAGTCCTTGCAATCCATAAAATCTCAACCACGACCGAATCACGTCAGAATACCTCTGGTTGCAGTCCTAGAGAATATTCGATAAGTAATCCTTCCGCTTGTGAAAAATCCACGGTGTTCAATTGCTCCATCTCGATCGGCTTTCAAACATCTTCAACGTTTATGTTTTAGTTGGTCGGAACGGTTTTCGAATATAAATTTGATCCTGGTCTTTCCGTACCAACATTAGACTTGGCCAGATTTTGATAGTTGGTGATTTAACTATCAAAATAAACAACCATCATCCATGGAAAAATAAAGTGGATTTCATTGGTTCAGTATACAACGTTACTTAGCCTCTTTAGTTAAACATTGTTAATTAAATTCCTAAATCTTCCAACATTTGGAATATCGCTCTCCACTTCTTATTTCTAATTATATCTGTTTAGCTCATAACTCTTCAATTTATAGACCATAATGTACTTCATGGAAATATTAACTTAGCTCCAGCAACTACCCTCGTTACTAAACTAATATCATCCTTAGGATAATCATGAAGTCGTTACAAGTTGGGGTATTTTATTACCTCTCAGACCTTGAGACGACAACCTTCTTATATTCAGGATATACGTGAGTTTATCAACGAAATCTTATTCCAATAATTTACCCAACACTTAAGCTTACCATACGATTTTAAACATAGGTTTTAACTCCATTTATTCTCTTTGAAAAACTCTTTTCCATTTTCAAATAACACTTCCTTAATTTAGAACATTTCTATTTCCTCGTCTTTAGACTTTTAAATTTCTTTTTAACATCCTTGAGGTTACAAATCCCATTTGGAACTGTTTCGACTCTAAAAAAAATCCTTAATCCATTTATACTTGTCTTTATGATTGCCCAATTTGGATTTTATACAAATCCAACCAATAAAACTAAGAGTTCATATTAAATATCAATTCGTTTATAATCTACCTTTACAACTTCATAACTTCCATTTAAAAGAATTTAGTCTTAAAATGTATCACTTTGATTATTATTAAAATAATAATAATCAATCCCAACATCTTTATAAATCAATTTGATTACTCCAACATTAGTACTTAATCTTCCTTTCAGATTGTTAAAATAATAATAACCTATTTTTAAAAATAATTAATGATTAAATAATTTATTTAATAATTTATCTTGGTTTAAAATAGTTAACTTCGTAACTCAAAAACAAGGTTAATCCTTAAACTAATTTCGTTAGTCCTTTCTTTAAATCACTTCAAATAATTCCCTTTAATTTAATTATTAATCAAATTAAATTAATTTAAATTAATTAATCGCAATTTATTGTTATTGAAAACAATTAATTCAATCCTTAACCATTTGGTTAATTTCTGATCATCGCTTATAAAACACATTAACATAAGAATTCGGTTTATAAACACGGTTTATATTTTCCTAGGTTAAAATTAAATCATTTATTTCCTTTAATAACCTTTATTAAAATAATCTATATAAAATAGATTTCAAAATTCGCGTTGGTTATAAAATATATTCTTATAACCTTATTTCAGTCGATTTACCTGACTGTAAATCGCTGTTCATAAAATGGTTCATTTTTAGGCCAGCCGTTGCCAATTACTCAACCAATATCATCCATTGGTTATTAATAGACGAAATGTTGAATTTTAATTCAATGCTTAATGATAAATCAATCATTCAGTCATACTGGTTAAATGGTTCATATGAATATAAACAACATATTTGAGGAATCCGGTTGGATTCCTCCAACCTGTCCTTCCCTGCATCACAATAGGTTACCTCAAATTCAATATGACAATACATTTATCACGGTAGACAGAAATAAACAGTTTAACTAATGAAGTCAACAATCAATTTATGCGTACATCCAAACAGCCAATTATTTATTTAATACGTTTATATTATTTTAAACGTAACCAACAAGGTAGGTTACCTTGTTGGAATCTAATCGTTAAAATAACGATTTAATTAAATTAAACAAATGTTTAATTTAATCAGCGAATATCTAAAAATATTCAGCATAAGTGCAAACAGTCATTCCAATTATTAGCAAATAATGCACACAAAATAAATAAATAAATAACCCGGTTTATATAAAATATAAACGGGATAAACTGAGTGAGTTAAACTCACCTTGGGTTTCCCTTTGTCGCTAAAATAGTCCGATTGAATTAAACGGCGCTTAATTTGATTAAAACTCCAGCTGCTTCCAACCCTATTCAAACCAGCTCAAACATGTCACATTCGTTGGCATGGTTCCGACATCCATTGTTTATTGAATTCTGTTAATGAATACACTAGTTATGAGTTAAAGATTTAGATTATATAAATTAAATACATCCTAATGTTAAATTCACGATTAGGCACATACGTTTATTTATGTATGTTATTAAACTAAAACGGTCACACTCTAACACTTAACATGTTAGGCACCTTAAATATATTAATTATCACTTACATATTTATATAAAAAGAGAAATGGTGATGTAACCTATGTATGCGTATACTAAATTAAAGAGTTAGGCATATTGGAGTTACCTTCTGAACCATGTATCCAAATGCTGCACGTTTCCCCTCCCCTTTCTCCATTCTTGTCCAAATGGGCCTCCCTCTTTATTCATTTATTTATTTGAGTCCCAAAGCCCAATTAGCCCAACGCCTAAAAATAAATCATGGCCCACCTACTTCATATTTCCTTCCAGCAGATAGTTTCTTCTCCACTTCTACTGCTACTCTTCCCTCAGCTTGAAACTGTGCTCCGCTCTCCTCCTTTTAAAAAAAAATTTGCGATATTTTGATCTTACCTCCCTACTTTGGCTTCAAACCGGTCTAGTTTCCCTTCACTGAAACCGTCTTCTCCTCCATGATCCATCAACGAACCATCAGGGGACCATTCCAACTTTTTTTTTCTGTTTTCTTTTGTTTACAAACTCCACATCCTGCTTCCTATTCCCCATTTTTTTTCCAAAACTTGCCTGCTTCCAAAACCTTCCTGTACATTTCGAAACCTCTCTGCTGCTGTAATTTTCTTCACGCACTGTTCACCTCTTCAACATTTGACTGCAAACCGCAAATGTCATCAATGCACTGACCCTATCGACTATCCATGCCACCTCGCCTCAAAAAGTTGCTCCGCCTCTCCAATGTTTGTTGTCCCATACACTGACGTCCCCTCCTGCTACTCCCTCCTACATGAAAAACCTTCCAAGACATATACACCTCACGCCACATTCCAACTACTGACCAACTTCCGCATCCTCTTCGCGATACCCGCCTACACTCATCATCATGCACTGTCCCCTTCCGAACACCTCGGCTACCTCGTTTCAATTCAACAGACACTCCCCTCCTGCGTACGAGAAGCTCAAAGCCTATATCATCATCAGTTCACGACCACTACCCTTCCGGTAACCCAAAATAAATACATGCCATTTTTTTATTTTAAGCATTCCAAAACTGAAACCGCACCTCATAAAATTGATATAGAGGTGTATAACAGCTTATCAGGGTTTCGAATATATAAGTTTTGAATTTTTATGGAGTATTTTATTTGATTTCCATTTCTGAACTTTGATTGAAAGCATCGGCTTTTATTTCCTGTTGCTGAAATGAACGAGTTTGTTTCCTGTATTTATAGAGTGAAGGAAGGAAAGATAGGATCAATGTCTTGTTTTCAGCTGGTACAAATAGGGTAGGACTTCATTGCGTTATCACATTAATCTTTAGACTGTGGCTATGCACATAGCAAAAAGATGTAGCTGCTCTGTTATATTTCTTTTCAAGTGTATGTGTACCCAATAAACAGATGGAGACTTCATAAGGTAGCCGTATGCATTTCATTAGGATGTAGGATTGTTTATTTGAGTAGCTGCATGTGTTTTCAATCTGCAAGGATAGGATGTACTTTGCTATTTTGCGTTAGACAGGCTTATGGGTTGAGTTTTCTTTTCGTTCTCTTCATTTCAATGGTAGCTGCAGTTGGAACCAGTGTACAGAGGAGATAGGCTTCAGTATATTTCCATTACGACTTTCAGTGAAAAATGAATAGAGATGCGGCTATAGGTTACATTTACGATGGGGAGAGCTTGAGTTTTCCTTTCACTTCCTTTCAGCAGAGATAAAGGTTGATGGAACAAAACATAGGTTGGCTAGTTGAAGGAAAAGAAAACACATAGGCGATGTACCTTTATGATAGGTATGTGGAATAAAGTATGCGTAGGGTGCATTGTGTCTTCACGGATAAATGGCAGATGAAAGCTTTACGATTGATGGATAGGCTGTCCTTTTATCAGTTACTTAAAGGTTAAGTCTTCTATATATTAATTTTACCGTTTCCGCCATTTAACGCTACCCCTATTTATCGTTCACTGCTAAATTCGCACCGCCAAATACTGACTTTAAATTTACCGAAAATATATAAATACACCGTTATGTCTCATTGTTACACTCCCAACGATATTAATTTCACTGAAAACGGACTCCGTTTGCACCACGACGATATTTTAATCAATCGGTTCACCTCTAAATATCGCCCACCGATAAAACAATTCTTATTGACCCCAAACTGGAAATCTATCAATAATTAATTATACGCATTCCAAAAAAAACTTGTTTTGTCGAAAACGACGATCGTTTGAAAAGGAAACTATTTTTAAACCCTAAAATATATCGATAAAATAAATTAATATTACCAAATCGATATTTAAACCGATTTAAATATTCAAACTAAAATGGCAGAAAAATCTAGGACGTTATAGTTCCATCCCAAACTGTTTTGCACGATTTTAACATTAAAAATCACATTTTTATTTCAATGCTATAAAAATCACATTTTTCTCGTTACTCTACATAGATAAAAAATCATATTTTTACTATATCTGTAACATCCCGTATTTTTGGCAGTCAAATATTTTATTTAATTTATTATTTTAAAATATTTTGTTTGGAATATAAATGAATTTTTATATTTAATTCGTTATTAAAATGAAGTTTGAACGTTATATATTTATATAATTATAAAACGAGCTCAAAATAGCACGGCAGTTCGTAATATGGAGTTTTGAACTTCAATTGAATATACAGGATCCGATATAAGTCGGATTTCTGTGTAACAAGGAACGTTGGAACCGTATTGATGATAATTTTCATACGGAAGAGAAAAAAAATCATATTTCGTATTATAGATTGTTAGTTATGGCTAAATCAAAATTTGAAATAGTCGTTGTGGAAATCGTTATTTAAAATATAGGCCTTTAAAATAGCGATTTTGCAAACGGTCTCCGTTTTCGATGAAATCAGTTTCATTGGAACCATAAAGCTAAACTATTGTACAGTATTAAATTGCATGGCAAACCGATGTCGTATGAGACCACGGCAGCCGTAAACGCCCGTTCATTTTATATAGCGCGTAATTAAATTTATATAATTGAATAGAGAGATATTTGAGTGTAACGTGAGCAGACGATCAAATTAGGCTACGAATTGAATTTCGTTGAATTTGTATCGACGTTTAGAGTCAGAATATATATAGTTTGGTATTTTTGAAGACCAGGTAATTTGGTGTTCAAAATGGCATTGCGGTGCGTGTAAAAAATAGCGTATCGGGAAAACAGTCTCGGAATACGACGAAACATGTCCCATCGGATCCAGAATATTTCTCTATGTTAGGATTAGAATTTTCATCTCAAATGGGGATCGTATGAGATAGTTTTGGCACGATATTTCACGATAAAATTTCATACAATATTTTTATATAAAAATTCAACCCATATGAATTATTTTCCCATATAACTTTCCGTTCTCTACAAGCTAATAGATTACTGTGCTCAAGTCTTCAACGTGAAGGAATTCATACTTTACTTGGAGGCCACATAATACACTGTGTTGCCCACGTTTTCATTTCAATATAAATAAATACACAAAGTCCAACCCTAAATTTCTTACATGCCTGGTCAACATTTCATTTTTGCCTCCACCCCATGATTTAACGGCCAGAAAGCACCTTATTTCTTCCATCAAATTCTCAAAATAGGTCATGAAAATTCCAATCCTCCCATCAGCAAACATCTCGAGCTCATCAAGGCCTACACGATGACCAACTGTGATTGTTTTTAGTACACTGATGTGGTCAGAATCTCGACCGATAAGCCGTCGCGTTAGGGGCTAACTGATGTCACACGGAGACGAATGGAAGGGGGTATTTGTGTCGAAGCAAGAGCAGGGTCAGCCGTTTCTTTTGGTACCAGCTGATCGATCAACAGTGATGTCAGGGTGGTGCGGTGATGAGCTCTTGTTGTCGGAGTCGGGCGTGTTTCAGATGCTGGGAACGGGACGGAGCCAGAGTAATAAAGTCAACCATGTATTACTTTAACCGATGTTGGATTCATAGTACATGAAGGGAGATGGAAGTACGGTGGTAATTGTTGAGGGTGAGCGTGAGTTGGAAGAAGAAAAGGGTATCTGAAGCGTGGAAACAAAGTCAAGGAGGAGCAGTATCAGTATTCGGGCATGTATACTAAGTATGGAATTAGTTGTAACCATAGTTAATTAAATTAAAAGGAAACTGAGATTTGGGTTAAGTGTTTTAATATGGAATTTCAAAAATTAATCGGTCCATTCTATTTGCAGATCAAGGGTACTGGGCGAGAGCAGAAGGATGGTAGGAGAGAAACGTTGGAGCCAGATGTTTATACTTTCTAATCAATGTAATTAAGTTTGTTAATTTTAGGACTAAGGGAATATTATATACAAATTAAACTAATTTATAGTTCTAAATGGTATAACAGATTTACAGGCATGAGCAACTCTCGAGAACGGTTTGTATTAGACAGGGAGTATGGGCCCAAATAGTTTATAATAACTAAGTTAAGTGAATATAATTAAGTGTTAATTAATTAACCCTATTAGTGATTATCAAGTTGATTTCATCATATTGAAAATGCAGGTGCTGGATGGAAATAACAGATCGAATTGAAGCGGTAGTTCTCAAGAACAGGGAAAACAGAAATTGGTCGGCCCAATATATATTAACAAAGTAATTATATGAATTATAGAAATTAGTGAGTAATTAAAAGAATTAATTATATTAATTTAAACCATAAACTGCTATTGTTAATAACTCATTGATGTGTTATCAGAATTCGACAAACAAAGTGACGCTGAAATCGTATTGACAAGCACGGTGTTTAATTTAATTGTAATCAAATCGTTTCAGAATCAAATCAAGGTGAGTTAAACTCACTCAGTTCTTCCCGTTTATATTTTATATAAATTGGGTTTCTATTTTGTGAATTCTGTTTGCTAATGGTTGATTGTTTGCTATCTATATATTTATCTGTTGATTTATCTGATGAAATTAAAACGTTGTTTAATTTCAGTGAAATACCAAATCGTTATTTTTATGATTGGATCCAATAGAGGTAACTTACCCTATTGGTCATGTTTATAAAATAAACGTGTTTAATGGTTTGAGTTATTTGATCTGATTAAATTGTTTTGTTAATTGGTTGATGTGCAATAGTTGTTGTTTACTATCATATATCAGTTGAATGGAAGTGAATGATCTGATTTGAGATAACCGTTTTAATACAGGGATGAACAGGTTGGAGGTATCCAACGGGATTCTTCAAATATATTATTTATTTTCATATTATCATATGTGAACTGATCTGATGGGGTAATTTATTTGATAACTGATTTTTGAATGGAAATTCAACCCGTGTTTTGTTTAAACCAATGGGCAATATTGGTTGAGTAATTGGCAACATATGGCCTATAAAATCAATCGTTCTATAAATGTTGATTTACCGTCAGGCAAATCGACAAGGATGAAGTTATAAAATTTATTTTATAACTGGAGAAAGATTTTTAAATATATTGTTTTGAATAAAAGTTATTAAAAGAAAAATAAATATTTATTATTTATTATTTAAGTATATAATTAATTATAAGTGAATTTTATAAAGTAACATATGATGTTAATCAGATTTATACACTCATGAATAGAAATTAATCTAACTGTTAAGTTGATAATTGCTTTGTTAAGAAAAAAAGGGAATTATTTAAATTAATTAAATTATTAATTAATTTAAAGGGGAAACAAATTGAAATTGGTTAATGGAATAACCGTGGTTTGAGTCGACTAAATCGAATGTTTTAATTGGGACTGATTATTAAATTGGCGTGTTTTGACTAAAATAGTTTAATGAATATTATTTAATTTTAATAAGATTTTAAAAAGGGGTTTACTATTTATTTTTGTTATTAAAGGAATTTACTACGGAAGTAGTTAATGATCAAAGTAAATTATCCTTTTAATTAATAATAATTTTGAAAATTACTTTTTAATTGAAATTCATTTAAAAAGTAATCGAAGGTGAAAAGAAATCTAATGGAATGGTGAAAGGAGTTTATGAACAGTTTTTATATTTAAAACCCGAAATTTTATAACAAAGTTATAAATAGAATTATAAGAGAATACGATAGCTTAAATTAAATGATATTTGAATTAAGTAAAAGTGGGGAATTAAAATAAGATTTCCAAAGTAGAAATGGTTGAACAGATTTGAAAAGAAATTAGTAAAGGTGAATTTGGTGGAAGAAGTGGGTCATAGGATTTTGTAAACAAATCCGAATTATGAATGGGTTTGTTTAAAGAGGCAGGGTTAAAAAGTGGTGTTTTATAAAATACTACTTAATTATTGAGTTAAGAAAGAATGGGTAAATTCCGAGACAAGGAATTTCAAAGAGTAAGAAGGTTTTCTGAAACTATATTTTGAATAGTTCAGTTAAATGGAATTTGAAGTGTTTTTAGAATGGAATATTGGTTTTTGGATTATAACTCTTATCTACCGTAAGATATGAAACTTGTTGATCAAGGTCTGAGAGGTAATTAAAATACCCTAACTTGAACGACACCAGGATTATATGAGGATGATATTAGTTGTAATGGTAAAAGGGATTAGTGATAGTTTATTATTTCCATTAGTGAAATAAATAATGAAATGTTGGGTGGAAATTTGGAGAGTATATAACGAGAGTTCCAAAGTAAAAGAGAAATAAGAAGGGATTGCGTGGAAATATGATGATATTTTCTAGTTAGAAAGGAAATGTAAAGTTGAGTTTTATTCATGGGTTTTTGTTTTCAAGTAATGAATAAAAGATATTTTGTAATGTTGTTTTACGAATAATAAGTTAAATTGATTTCCCAACATTTGACAATAACGTGGCTAATGCTTTTGAAAGTGAAAATAGTCAAATTGGATATGATATAGGGTTTTCCTAAGTAATAAAATGAATTTGTTTAAAATAATAATCTTAGGTTAAATCAGGTGTGAAAGACTATATTTATAATATTGAAATATTTAAGAGTTTTAAATTGACATTTGTTTTAATTAAAAGGCCAAGTGATGCAGAATACTGAACCAGTGAACTCATTGGATGTTCATGATTGAATCACTTTTATTTTGATAGTTAAATCACCGACTATCAAATCTGTCTAATACGATTGTTGGTACGGAAAGACCGGGATCGGATTTATATTCGAAAACCATTCCGACCAACAAATACGTGAAGATATCAGAAGATGATCGAGACGGAGCATTGAAGACCGTAGATTTTCATAAACGGAAGAACTACTAATAATCTCTGGTCTACGGCCAAAGATGTACTGTGGTTCTGTCGTGGTTGGAATCTACGGGTTACAAGGACTTCTCGCTACTGATCCATGGGGTGATTCCTATATTGGATGTAGTAGGAGAGTACCTTCGGTTCATCATGTTCCTGAATGACTTGTATGGACGAATGTCTGACAGAGTATTTCCAGAAAATCACGTACGTTGATTTTTACAAACATATCAAGCGGTGGCAAAGAGGGGCACTTCTTTTATACCCAGAGTATATTTGTGGACGTCAATTAGTGACTTGACGGATCTGATAATGTGACATTCAAAGTAAATGATGACCAGATTTTCTAAAAAAAAATTTCTAGCCTTAAGCCTCAACAACCGGGAAATGACAAAAATCGGGTAGGCAGCATGGCTATGTGGGTTGCTCCCATTAGGGTGTATAATCACCTATCTAGAGAAATTCCTTTTGCTTCTTTAATCTATTTCGATGTTGTCCCTTTTCGGGAAACGGTGGTTTGAGCCCAACCGTTGGTGATATACATTCGATACACTCAAGCGAAATGAGTGGTCGGTCATGTAAGGGCCGGGTTGCAAGACGTTCTTGTTAAACCCAGTATATTCGCCTCTAGAGATACACTATCGGCAGGTGGTCCCATACCTTGTCATAGTCGGAATCCAATCTACAATAAGCGACCATGGTTTTGATTGTATACTATATATGTGGAGCGTGAAATGCAAGCGTTCCGCTAGATTGATATCTACTTGTATTTAGACACAATTATAATATCAGAAAGGATATCGATTTCAAAAATGTTTTGCGTTATCGTAAGGTAAATACCATCCGTATTTACGTGTGGATTCGATCTTACAATTATCATTTTCCTTTGAAAAGATTTTTGAACTTTGAAAGCAAGTTGGATGGTTACCTTTAATACTACGCGAGTTTTTCTCACTCTAGTTCACCAGACTGACCCGGTGTTTTGTAAATGCTCGGGTTAGACCGGGTGTACAGGTCCAGGTTATCGGATGCTGCGAAATCCAGAGACGAGCTGGAGGTGTTCAGCCGTATGATATTATATAGCTACTATTCCGCTGTGTATTGTATATGAGGACAGGTTATTATCACTGTCCAGATATGTGATGTACTCTGATGATTGTAAGTATTTTAAAAGCTCTCAATAAAGTTTTATTTCTATATTATATTTTGTTCCGCTGCGATGTGAGACTCTGATTCTGTGTTGTGGTGTTTCTTCTTTTTCTTCTTCTATTCTAATATTTATTTCTTTCTTATCTCACCCTCTAATTTCTTTCTAAGAACGTTCCAGTGTTTTCGGTGTTTGGAAGGTCGGCATGAGTTACGGTAAATGTATTTATGTCGATTTTCGGGGCCGAAAATCGTTGGGTCGTTACAATATCACTTCATGTATAAAGATCTCATCTTTATATTCATGTTTATATATAAAAGACTACATTTTTATTTCGATGTTTTCATATAAGAGACCACATTTTTATTTCGATGTTTTCATATAAAAGACCACATTTTTATTTCGATGTTTTCATATAAAAGACCATATTTTTATTTCGATGTTTTCATATAAAAGACCACATTTTTATTTTGATTAAAAATTATATTTCTAATAATTATAACTTTATGTTCATAAAAATTACAGCTGTATATACATTAAAAATCAAATTTTTATTTAGCTTTTACTTAAATAAAAATCATATTTTTAATCAAACAAAAATCATAACTTCATATATATATATAAATGATATCTTTATATTTGCAAAACAACATATTATATTAATTAAAAACTCACCTTCTTCTTGTTAAAAATCGGATTTTTGTTGAAGGCGGGGGTGCTGAGGGGCTGTGGTGCAGCATTGGGCGGGGCAACCAGTCGTGGGTGGTCGGGTGTGGGCTTAGTGGCAGCAGCGGGCTTCCAGCGTTTTAGGGTCATAGGGTTTCTCGGGTTTGAGGGGCCTTGGGCGTTCGAACGGAGGAAGAGAAGAGGGAGGTCGCGGAGGAAGGGAGGGTCGCCAGAGGTGGAGCCCTCGACGATGGCGTCACGGCGGAGAAGCTGCGGCGGATTGGATCTGAACAAGGGCGACGGGATAGGTTTTTTCCTTCTTTTTTTTGTTGACCGTTATGAAGAGAGAGAGGAAGGGGGAGGGTAAGTATATATTTATATATTTTATTTTTCTTTTCTCCTAAAAGTGTGATTTTGTATACGAACTCCAAATGAGACCCAACGACTGTCGCCCCTAGCTAATTAGCCCCATTCCGAACATAATGGGATATGTTTCATAAACCAATTCAACTGTTTCGACTAGCTTTCATTAAAATTAAAATATAAATCAATATATATTGAATTTGAACATACATTTCAATTTATTGGGGCCACATACAGACTCCAAAAATTTCCGAAAAATAAATTTTGCTATGTTTTGACGATACAATCCTAACAAAACTAATTTCGTCAAATTTGGAGATCGTTTGAAAAACAGTCATTTTTCAGTCGATTAAATTCTAACTGAAATTACCAAACGCGTTTAAATTCACCACGCTCACATATTGATTCCAAAAATTATGAAAATCGGAATCTACCAAGAATTTGACATTCCGGATCCAACAAAAATGATTTCGTCGAAAACGAAGGTCGTTTGCAAAATCTCCATTTTAAGGGTTATATTTCCATAGCGACTATTCTGAATTTTCAATTGGACATAACTTCATCAATATAAATGTCGGTGAATATTCAATCGCAGTTATTCCCGCTATGAAATTTTGATTTTTCAGATTCTTGGAAAGATATTTTCAAACAGATTCAAATATTTCTGGTTTCACTAAAATCCAGTTTATTTTGAATCATGTACATTCATTTGAAATCGAATTTTCAAACTACCGCGCCATTTCCAATTCCTTTTAAAATTAAAATAAATATTTATAAAAATATATACATTCTAATTCTATTCAAAATAATTTTCAAGTCGTTATTATTTAAAATAATTCATTTTAAATATTCAAAATTCATTAAAATAGCCAAAATAAAAATTTTAAATTGGTTCTTATTTTCCGGGTTGTTACAATCTCCCCCACTTAAAATCTTTTCGTTCTCAAAAAGGAACGAAGCTGAAAGTTGTTTGACTAATCAACTCAACTTTCATTCTGGCTATCATTCTTCAACTTTTCAGTTTCTAAGAATTTTCAAAATTTTCAAAAATTTGGCTAACACCCTAAATTTTCAAATTTTTTTGCCATAACCTCCTTTGTACGGGGAGTACTGGGAAAATCCCCAAACCGCCACACAGGCCCTCTCATCTCAAAAAGAAAAAGAAAAAGCCAAGCGGCTAGCCAATCGACTCATAAAATCATCCAAACTCAAGAAATTAGTAAACATGTACCTATTTGTCTGGCATACAATTTTATTCCTCTTCTCTAGCCTCCTTGCTATGACCTATTTAATATATATGCATGTACATGTATGCAATTTCAAATAATTTTCAATTCAGTTCAATATTTGATCAATTTGGCCCAAATTAACCATACATCTACATGTTGGTTCAAATGAATAATCACCCAACAAAATCAACAATCAATTAGTTGATTAATGTTTCAAAAACATAATTTTTATATATATACAAAAATCGTATTTTTGGTGCCAATTCACAACAATAACCCTATCTAGTTTTGGTTCTCACACATTCAATTGGAAATATATAGATATCCCACCTTCGAAACTCGAACATGAATTCTAATGATGTAGCTACAATCATCAGAATCATCTCTAGGCGTCTAGATTGTGATTCTACATCTATCCAGTATATTAAAACTTCAAATATACGTTCATGACGCGTATATGTAAAATCTCATATACTCGATTGTCCAAAATAAAATATAATAATATACTCAAATACATATAATTAGATTAAATTTTCAAAACTAAATTTGATTTTAAAATTTTCACTCCTCACACTCGTTCTAGTATAATACTGATCCTATCTCTAGCGAGCCATTCTTATTGGATATTACTAATCCAATCTCTGATGAATTCTTTCGTTTGGTTCTAACGTGTCTTGTTCTCCGAGCTCTGTAAACCAAAGCTCTGATACCAAAATATAACAACCTGAACTTCCCCATAAAGGAAGGCCCAGATTGAATTGAGAACACGATAAATCAGAACACAAACAGAAGAACATTTCTTTGCTTATTACAACAATTTACATCAGAGTACAAGAATATAGAGTATGAATAAATAATATACATTCGATAAATATCAGAGATTTACAAATTACAACACAGCGGAAAATAATACAAAACACAACTGAAAGAAATAAACGAATACAGAGCTTTATGAATATCATTCCAGCTGTGAACCAGGATCCTGTGAATATAAATCTGCAAAACCAAAACTACTAGCTGCCCGTGTGGAAAATAAGGGCACCCAGAGTTTAGGTTAAAACAATAAACTCCAGGTCAGTCATGTGACTGGTGTGAGAACTAAAACAGTTATTAGCTTGATTTTAAAGTTAGATAAATCAAGGGACAACGCCGTATAACACGGAACGGGTTTAACCCCACGAATATCAGTGCATAAAACAAACAATGCAATGCTAAATAAAGAATAATGAAGCTATTATAAGACTCAGGTCCCATACACAATGCAACGCAAGCCGGAGGATAGAGTTTTACCTTATAATAGCCAAATATGCTTGGTACGCGAAATTTATCTTTTATTATTCTAAGTGAAGAAATCAACTTCAAATATAAATGTATCAATCATAGACGGCATAGCGCCACATCCCACTATGTCGCCATACTAGGCTCTACAATTAAAACCGCAAAATGTCATATTGAAAGTTGGATTTCCATATGTGAACCAAGGCAAGGGATTGTCTTTACCGCTTCGAGACAATCTAGACCATGTCTTAGGACCCATACACAGGTGGGCTCCTGGATCGTCAGGGCCGGTCCACTTGATGTGGATTAAAATGCCTGAACACTACGTTTCCCCGCCCTATGGGGCACAAATCTAGTCTGTATAAAGACCATACCATTCATCGGCCCCGCAATGCCGATATATCCGAGGCGCCTCGCTATCCATCATCCACATAAGTAAAACATCTAGGTGCACAAAACCCAGATACCACTCCTAGCTAGAAGGAAACGCATGCCCTCCCTAAGGTCCTCTCCCGTTTCTAGTTCACACCGGGGTGCGAGGCTCGCGATAACGCTATACACAAAGCTATGCTATATTAAAGCCGTGCTTTGATCATCAACCACAAGACTCTGCTTTTCAACAGAAGCCTTGATCATTTACATCTTAGCTTGCCACACTGGCAATTCACGCCATGCAACTGATGTCCATCAATCACACAGAATGATGTCCAATGTCAAACACACATACATACAAGTCCGTTCTGGGCCTGAACGAAATCGGAGGCACCTGATTCCTCGTCCCATATGTCCAATACAGGAGAGAGGTCCTCGCATATCCGGTCAATCTCCAAGTACGTCTGGACGATCACCACTTATTACCTTGTCTTGGGTGTACGGCCCAATCAAGACATTAGTAATCATCCAAACGATGTGAAGACCTTCAGTCTTCAACCACCGTCTTCATCGTCAACTCATCGCCGATTCAGTTATTCAAAATGGGATAAAGTGGTCTTTCTGAATAACTTTCGTATATAATAAACAAATGCTATAAAAACACAACTTACGCCTCATTCCAATTCTGAATATTCTTTTATTTAGATATTCATATCCTATGGGAAAGGTTCCCATTAATTTTATCAAAGATAAATTCTTTAAATTTATTCTTTAATCTTTATTTGGATATCAATTCAAACCAAGTTATGGTTTATCCAAACTAGTCGAGATTAATGAATCTTACCGAAGTAATCATTTGTTTAATTTCCTAATCCCAACCTATTCATCACATGAAATAAGACTGGTAATACCTCATATCTAACACCACAGTGTTATCGGTAAAATTAATTGCCATTTCACGTTCAAATCTAATTAAAGATTTAACTATCGCTTGAAGCAAAACAAGTGATACTCCATTCTCGATCATTTCACGAATTCGATAAGTTTAATTATCCCATTCACATTCCAATCTAATTAAAGATTCATTAAAACTCTAATTCAGTTTTAATCTCCAAAAATCATTACTTAATGATTATTCAAAGTAAAGAAATTAATCTTATCTTTAACTGGGTTAAAGAACTAATGTCATTTAAAACACAGCTCGCGATAAACCCAAAATCACATTCCATTAACAATGGAATCTTCACGGAATACAGATCAATATATATAATCGATATGAAATTTCATATCCAACTGATAATATAAATGGAATAATGGCAAAGCCTTTTAAATTCCACAGAAACTCACTTCGATTATTATCAAATCGGATTCCATCCTATTTCAATATATTAAATTGGAAAACTTTACTTTGGAAAATCTCCACTAAATCTTTAATAAAAAGATTTATTAGTTCCAAATCTAATTTCACTATAAATCGGGTTAAAGAACAAATGTCGTTAAAAACACAGTTCACAATAAACCCAATTCACATTCCATTTCAAATACAATTAAATGTTAATTAATTGGTAATTCTTCTCTACATCTTAATTAAAAGATTTATTCTTTTCACACGGCGTTTAAGAATAGTGTTACTGAAGACCCCATCCCATTAGTCTCTAACCATAAATTAGTAAGAGAACAATTCCCTAATTATTAATCCTGAGGGTTGAAACCAACATCAGATCAATACCCAGGAAATCATTCAACTTAGCTAATCTCCAGTTAGTTTCTAATTTTTTTAACTCCATTGAGTTTAAGAACAGTATTATAAAAGATACCATTCACGACAAACCCAAAATGTCATTCCATTGTTAATCGGGTTAAAGAACAAGTGTTATTTGAAACACCGTTAACGATAAACCCAAAAACCAATTTCAATTTAATTCCAATTAAATGTTAATTAATTGGTAAACTTCATTAAATCTTATTTAAAAGAATTACCTTTTCTCAACTAGGTTTAAGAACAGTGTTAGCGAAGACACCGTTCACGACAAACCCAAAATCCCATTTGACATTAAATACAAGGCTCTGAATAGAAAATATATCGGCTTATATTCAATATCAAATTCTGAGACCAACAAACATCGTATTGGAATAACGATATATATATATATCTTCCAAATTCCTCCACAACGTCCGTATAATCACAGAATCCACTATCGAAATAATCCGAAGATGATTTCAATTCAAACCCATTCCAATTCATATATTGGAAATTCTGGTTATTTTTAAAATCATTTCAAATCCAATTTATTTATTTAAAAATATTGGATTATAATTCTAGTTCATAACTAGCTCATTTCGATAAAAATATATTTTTATCTTTTCTAATATGGAATTTTTCATTCCAATTCTTTCCAAATCATTTTTTATGATTTTACACAAATTATGATATCTTTAATAATTTTATCAAGGCCCGTACAGTCGATTTCCATTAACAGCCATCGAACTGCACTTACAACGACCTTTTCCAAATTTGATTTGGACAAAATTCCAAATCCAACCGTTAGATTTCTAATTTCTTGTATTCGTTAGAAATCTCTTTTCGATATGAATCCAACGGTTCAGGTTTTAGGAGAATCCGACGGTCGGATCTCCCGTAATGTCCGTTCGAAGTCAATGGTCGAAATTCGCGAACTGCCGCGGCGCGACGCCCTCTATTCAGGCCATTATATATATATAATACATATATTATATATATATATTTCTTCGATCTCCATTTATAACATATTTTATAAATCATTTTAAATTCGTTTTCAAAACGATTTCAACTTCATATTCAATTTCATATCAAAATTGAATATTCCATATCATTAACATATAAATGATAATATTTTCACAACATTAGATTTTGAAATCACTTCCTTTTCGATATTCATTATAAAATGAATAAAATCGATATAAATACCGTTTACGTCAAAATGGTGTTAATCTAATCAACACGGCTTTATATATTTTAATATTTTCGTGTCCATCCCAAATCGGACATCAAAAATCTTATTTTGATCTTTTACTGAATATTATTTTAAAATATTCCTTATTTTAAAATATTTGTTCTTTTAAAATATCCATTCGTTCTGAATTGGAATCAGACACAGTCAATTACCATATAATGTTATTTATATGGATTTCATACACACGTGTACACAACAATAATCAAACACTGTCAACCATCATCCAACATGCATTACTTAATTGCATAAGCGTTAAAATAAATAATCAATGCTTACAGCAGCTTGTCAACCAATCGATCGGCATACAACTAAATATTGGGATTAGTGTATGTTCAATATCATCCCAATACCTGTGTGGGGTTTTCAAACAACAAACACAGATTTTATTTGTGTAGTTGGGCGATGTGTAAATTTATCGTCCCAATCAATATCAGTCAAATGGGTGTACATAAACAAATCATTCGATTTGCAAATGAAAATTTATTTTATTCATATACACGTTAAAAATTATATTTTTAACGATAAAATATTTTATTTCAACACGTGAATATTTACTTTCCATTACACATCACAATCAATTCAAACAAACAAATCAACCAAACCAAACAATCAAACAAGTCATCCATGGTCTGTGGACGACAGGGAGCAGTTCATATATGCAGTTATAAAATAAATAACTGAACAGAAAATTTTAGTGAGGAGTTCTCACCTTAGGGATCCACTCCTCCAGTTACATTTCTGAACGGTTCGGATTTGGATTTGATTTCCAATCGGTTCCATCGCAATCTGTTTCACACGATTTTTACATTAAAAATCACATTTTTATTTCAACGCTATAAAAATCACATATTTATCGCTGCTCAACATAGATAAAAAATCGTATTTTTACTATATCACTTCATGTATAAAGATCTCATCTTTGTATTCATGTTTATATATAAAAGTCCACATTTTTATTTTGATGTTTTCTTATAAGAGACCACATTTTTATTTCAATGTTTTCGTATAAAAGACCACGTTTTTATTTCGATGTTTTCATATAAAAGACCACATTTTTATATTGATTAAAAATTATATTTCTAAAAATCATAACTTTATGTTCATAAAAATTACAGCTTTGTATACATTAAAAATCAAAAATTTTATTTAGCGTTTACTTAAATAAAAATCATGTTTTTAATCAAAAAAAAATCATAACTTCATATATATACAAAATGATATCTTTATATTTGCAAAACAACGTATTATATAAATTAAAAACTCACCTTCTTCTTGTTAAAAATCGGTTTTTTGTTGAAGGCGGGGGTGCTGAGGGGCTGTGGTGGAGCATTGGGCGGGGCAACTGGTCGTGGGTGGTCGGGTGTGGGTCTAGTGGAAGCGGCGAGCTTCCAGAATTTTAGGGACATAAGGTTTCTCGATTTTGAGGGGCCTTGGGCGTTCGAACGGAGGAAGAGAAGAGGGAGGTCGCGGAGGAAGGGAGGGTCGCCGGAGGGGGTGCGCTCGATGATGGTGTCACAGCGGAGAAGGTGCGGTGGATTGGATCTGAACAAGGGGGGCGGGGATCGGTTTTTTCCTTTTTTTATTTTATTTTTTTCTTCGTTGACCGTTATGAAGAGAGATAGGAAGGGAGAGGGTAAGTATATATTTATATATTTTATTTTTCTTTTATCCTAAAAGTGCGATTTTGTATACGAACTCCAAACGAGACCCAACGACTATCGCCCCTAGCTAATTAGCCCCATTCCGAACACAATGGTATATGTTTCATAAACCAACTCGGATGTTTCGATCAGCTTCATTTAAAATTAAAATATAAATCAATATATATTGAATTAGAACGTACATTTCAATTTATTGGGGGCCACATACGGACTCCAAAAATTTCCAAAAAATAAATCTGGCTATGATTTGATGATACGGTCCTAACAAAATTAATTTCGTCAAATTTGGAGACCGTCTGAAAAACGGTCATTTTTCAGTCGATTAAATCAAACTGAAATTAACAAACGCGTTTAAATTCACCACGCTCACATATTGATTCCAAAAATTATGAAAATTGGAATATAGCAATAATTTGACATTCCGGATCCAACAAAAGTGGTTTCGTCGAAAACGGAGGTCGTTTGCAAAATCTCCATTTTTAAGGGCTATATTTCCATAGCGACTATTCTAAATTTTCATTTGGACATAACTTTTTATTCCCACTATGAAATTTTGATTTTTCAGATTCATTGGAAAGATATTTTCAAACAGATTCAAATATTTCTTGTTTCACTAAAATCCGGTTTATTTTGAATCCTGTACATTCATTTGAAATTTGAAATTGAATTTTCAAACTGCCGTGCCATTTCCAATTCCTGTTAAAATTAAAATAAATATTTATATTCTAATTTTGATTTATATAAATATATACGTTCTAATTTTGTTCAAAATAAATTTCTAGTCGTTATTATTTATAATAATTCACTTTAAATATTCAAAATTCATTAAAATAGCCAAAATAAAAATTTTAAATTGTTTCTGATTTTCCGGGTTGTTACATTACCGTAAAAGTTGATTTCTATCAACCACATCAATAGCCTCGCGAGTGATTGAGAAGAAGTAGTAAGAAGAACATTTCCCGGACTCGGTTGGATTGGTGCAGCAGATGACTGGCCTCTTTCTCTTTGCTTCCACTCCGCATAGCTCATAATAATTGTACTAGGTGGAGGGATCTTCATCATTTTCAAATTCTTGCTATTTAAAAACTTCACATCTATATTTTTCGAAATCGGTTCAAGAATTTCTACATTAGCAACTAATTGCTTAATATATTCTCCATAGTAAATATCCCGCATAGTTCCTTGATTAAATGCTAATAGCTCATCCATGATAAATTAAGTCCTTATACATCATTGTAGACCACATATAAAGCTCGAAATCTTTCTATGTAGACTAAATCAAACGTGACGGTTCTTGCTAATATAATGTGAGTTAAAGCATGATGGAGCAACCAAGAACTTAGCGGTAAACCCTTAGTTTTCGTGCCATCCGAATCGTCATCTTTAAAGTAGTGACTCACTACCTCACGAACATGAATCTCAAAATTTAAATCTTCAAGCGGTATGTCATCGGTTGTTGAATTCAAAATATGGATCAATCTTTCTGTAGATAAGGATACCAGTTTTCCACAAACCAAACTCCTAAAGCAATTTTCGGGATTTAGATTACCAAGAAACGATTTAACCATTACTTGATTTATTTTCAGTTTATTTTTCTCATAATCAAGTAGAGATTCCAGTCTACTTCGTTGAGCCAAACCATATAAGCCGTAGGAGTTGGAGTCGGGAAATTGGACAAATGCACCTTCGATGAACCTTGTTTTCTCCATTTTGTGTCATCTTTCAATAGTTATTTCATTTTGAAGACACTTTGCTATGTATGAATCAATTGGCTTTTGGGTTGAAGAAGAGTCTCCTTTTGTTTTCTTAGTGGAAGAAGCCATTGTTGTTTGCTTTAGGGGATAAAATTTGGATTTTTTATTGCTGGAGGTATAGGGTTTTATGTGTAAAGGGATTGAGTTTAAAAACTGAAAGAGAGAAAAGTGGTTGGGGGATTTTAAGAGGCCATGGCCAAAAGAATTTGGTACTACGCCATTACCAGTCGACTGGTAGATTTGTCACCAGTCGACCGTTGATTGTATCTAGGCTTTTCCTAGGCACAAATATATATATATATATATATGTTTATATATTTATATGTTTATTCAGATACAACGTGTATATATATATAATGTAGTATGTGAACTCAAGTTTATTATTTATATTGTTTCAACACGCTATATAAATGAGATTTAAGAGTACATATACTTATTTCATGAATGCAGTAGTAAAAAATGCAATTCTCCATGCATTATAGCCAATGCAATGTTATTTTAAAAAGCAGAAAACATAAACAATAGGAAACTAATAATGTTATTTATTCTGAGTCGGATGACAAAGATTTCTTATTCGAAGTTTCCTTTTTGTACTCCTCATTTTCCGTATAATTTCTATCCCAAGAATTTGGACTATACGTAGGACGAGTTGAAGTGTTTTTCCATGGGCTCCAAGAAGATGTATGATGTTCCAGAGTGGTAGATAATGGATAATGTTGTGGTTCAAGTACCGTTTGTTTTCCGCATACTCGTATAGCCATTTGTTCTAGTAAGCTTAATCGTCTTGCCGCCACCTTTTGTTCGAAGTATAGTTCCCATTATAAATCAAGTTGTTGTTGATGATAATGATGTATTTCATCGATCTTATATTTTGTAGAAGGAAACACAGATAAATTGCGCTTAGTTTTCTTTGAATCCGGAGTATAACCAGTATGATAATTAGCACATTTTATCTCCGATCGTTTTTACGGATTTGGAGAAACAATTTGAATGGATGAGGAGGATTGTTTTGGTGTTGAATTGTTAGGAGAGTTGGTGTATCATTTGACATGGCTTTGTGGTTTTAAGTTTTGAAAAAGTTTGTTCAGAGAACAAAAATATTATGGATATTGAGTGCTTTAGAATGCAGAGAATATCAAGAGAGTAAGAATAGAATTTAAGAAAAGAATCGGTGATTTGGACAGTGATGTTTGTAGTGTACAAATAGTATTTGAAGAGTAACAATTATTCATGAACAGTTTCCATGAAAAGAAGCAACAATTTCCCTTAAAACTGGATTGACAACTCTTGGTGAAAGGAAGTGTCTCTTCTTTGGAAATAGCCATCGGAAATAATATATCGACTGATAAATAATAACCAGTCAACTGGCCAGAAAACGTGTGTGTGTGCATATATATACACACACATACACATACAAGTGCTCAGAACTGTGCACTTTTGGCACTGCTAGTCTATTGGTAGAATAATGATCAGTCGACTAGTCAGTGGCAAAAGCCCCAGTTTTGGCAGTTGTGTGCCACTATTATATATATCATTTTGCCTTTTGTGTTGTGATATAAGGTGATATTTGAGGATAGATTTTTAAAATATTGAACACAATTAATTCACAAATAAATAATCACACTAAATCACTTTCTTTGATCTTCTTTTCTTCCTTGTCATGAATAAAAAATTCGTGAACCAACAACAATATTATTTGTCATTTATTATCTCCTATAGATATTAAATGGTAAATAACACCAATAATTTATCACTAAGATTGGTCCTTAAGAATAAACTGAATTAAATCAAATTTCTTGACTAAAATCGAAATTTGAGAATTGTCCTCAAAACAAAAAGGAAACGTAATTGTTTTGCACATTTAGAAGATGTAAAAATTAAAGGGGAAGTATGACTTCAACTAAATAAAATATAAATGTTATAACTATCTACTTATACATCTCTAGTATTAGATACTAGATATGGATCACATATTTGTATGTGAATTTGCAGGAACTGCAAAAGAGTAGAAATCTGGGAAAAAGAAAAGTAGACATGCAAGTGGAAATGAAGCAAATGTTGTTGCATTATGAATAGGTAGTTGCCTCTTGTCCTAACCACTGGCTTAATTGAAGAATCAAAAGATTGCTGCTATGTAATTTCCGTTAAAATAATTGTTATTCTATATCTTGTTTAGACAAGTTTGAGTTTTCATTTGTAATAATAATACAGTTGATTTTCATTTTATTTAAATGAATTATCTTATAGGAATACACAACTAGTAATGATCCTTATAAATTCTTAGCTTTGATGTGCTTGATTATAACATAAATACTGAGCGATTAAATCAATGATTTAAATCCAACATACCTTGGCATTGTCATTTAGGCCATACAAACAAGAAACACATATCAAAATTCCATAATGATGAAATTTTGAGGTCATTTGATTTCGAATGATACGAAGGAGGCAAATCTTGTTTATTAGGCAAAATTACTAAAGCACCTTTCATTGGACACAATGAACGGGCTAGTGATGTATTGGGCCTTATACATAGTGACGTATGTGGACCAAGGAGCACATCAGCTAGAGGTAGGTTTTATTACTTCATTACATTTACTGATGATGTCAGTAGATATGGTTGTGTCAATCTTATGAGACACAAATTAGAATTCTTTGAAAAAGTTCAAGGAATTCACGGATGAAGTTCAAAACTAAATTGAAAGGAATATAGACTCTTTGAATAGATCGAGAAGAATATTTAAGCCAAGAATTTAATAAGTATCTAAAAGAGTGTGGAATTGTATCGCAACTCACTTCGCCAGGAACACCACAATGGAATGGTGTGTCCGAAAGGAGAAATCGCACCTTATTAGATATGGTATGATTGATGATGAGTCATACAGATCTTCCAATAAATTTTGGAATTGTGCCCTTGAAACAATTGCATTCACATTTAATTCTAATCCTGCTAAAACAATTGTGAAGACGCTATATGAGATATGGACTAGGAAATGTCTTAATGTGTCTTTTATGAAGATTTGGGATGTGATATGTTTATTAAATGTCTTGCTTCTGATAAGCTTCGACCCAAATCTGATTAGTATTATATTGTGGGATATCCGAAAGAAACAAAAGGATATTATTTCTACAAACCTTCTGAGAATAAAATATTTATTGCTCGAACTGGTACTTTTAAAAGAGAACTAGTCTCTACTAGTATCGATGGGAATAAACTAGAACTCGAAGAGGTACGGAAACCACGAAGTACCAATGAACCTTGTGTATACGAGGAGTTTAGGTGGAGTAACATTATATTCCTAGTATTGATAACATATTACTTACTGAGAGTGATGTTAGTTTAAAACAAGAGATAGATATTAATTCTACAAAGGAGGATGTTTGGATTTTAAAGTTCATTATTGAACTTAGTTCTATCCATTGTTGATCCAATCGATTTTCCATTGTGATTACGATGGAGCTATTAATCGGACCTAGAAACCCAAATCTCATTTTCGATCCAAACACATATTTAAGAAATAAAATTTCATCGGTGAAATTGTTCGCATAGGAGATATACATATCTGCAAAATACCAATAGATAATAATGTTGCAGACCCACTAACTAAAACTCTGTCGCAACAGAAGAATGATAGGTACACTGGTTTCATGGGTATATGATACATGAATGATTGACTCTAGTGGAAGTGGGAGATTGTTGAGTTTGTGCCCTAGAGGCAATCCATTTGATGTGATTAATAACAATGCTGATGTTATATTTTATTTTGAATAAAAGATTTTGTTATATTATATTTACTGTGTAATATAAATAATAACATAATATAAGTCCTTAGAATAATAATGCAGAATTATATAGTTACAAGTAAGTGACTTGAACATGAGATTATATAATATAATAAGTATTATAATTCTTAAATGTCCCTATTCAAGTTTATTGTATATAGGTCAACAATAAAATATTAAGACTAGTATGTTGATTAATTGATGATCATATCTCACTGATCATTAATATGTGTGATATTAATGTCAATACACAGATACGTATTAGAGAATAGTGCATTGGGCTAACACAACAAGAGAAAACCCCATGGAATGTAATTAATAGTATCATAAGTAATTCTCATAGTGGCAGTGATCAGCGATGTAATGGTCCTCAAACCTGAAATCATTATACATATTTTATTCGAGGATATTTGTGTTTTGATATCATTAAAATTTACTTTTAACTGAGTAGACGATAAATGTGATTACCGGATGCATCTCGAATCGATTGAATAATAAGAATGATCTAGATGGAATTTAACCCTATAATATAAGTAGAGATATCCATGGGCCTCTTGATTGAGTAAGATTATAAACTGCATGGTCGTGCTCAAATATTGATTTTTTTTTATAATCTACTCATCTATCAAGGTAAAAGGATTAAATTATAAAGGGGATGATACGTTCCATGCCTCGAGTTTAATCTTGGATTTATTGGTTAAAAGAATTCAATTACATCGAAACACTGGCCACATAAAAGGTTGTATCGAATCGTTGATTTTATTATAACTTGGGTAATAGCGATGTATTACTAGATGTCGCTTACTGTTTATAATTTTAAATATGATTTAAAATTATTTCCAACGTTGTAGTAACCTATAGGGTCACACACTTAGAACGTTTAAAATGGATGAACCATTCTTTGAATAAATAAATATCAAACCATTGATATTTTTAAAGGCATAAGAAATGGTATACTACTTTTAATTCTAAGATCTAGTTCATGTATATTTTAAAAGGAAAACTTTCCTTTCAAAATATACGTAGAAAATAACTAAACCTAGATCGAAGAAAAATAAACTCGTTAATGGCTAATACCTCTCATCCCCTTCATCTCAATTCATGTGACGGTCGAGATATTCGTTCATGTGGATACCAGTAGAGGCGTCGCAGTTCAGCAATGTTAAAATTGATTTGATTCTAGATTTGGTTGACTTCGTGAAATCGCAAAAAGGCTCAAAAGGTATACAAATTAAACTCAATTTATATTTTCTGTTGGATCCTATAGATTAGGGTTTTGAAATTTTAAATTTCGTTGTTGATTTGAAATGAAAAACCCCTTTGCAAATTGCCTTGTGTTTTCCGATGACGTTCTCGAGACTCGAGCACGTCGCTAACCACAAACTTGACGTGTGACGGTTTTGTTGAAAAGCGGGTCTATAGTTGCATAATTTAGTCAACATCTTCCTTTCGAGGCCAAATCACCTTGACTGGAATCTCCATAGTCTATTAGACCAGACCAATCAGGCCCGCTGATTACAACCTTTTGCAATTAAAACCGCATTTTTTCAGGGGTTTAATTGCAAATGGGTTGATAACAGGGGGGTTGATTGGCTGGGTCCAAGGGACTAGCCAATTTTGGATCTAGGTGATTTCGTCCTCTTCCTTACACTCATATAAATAACAGCCAGATTATGAAGACTTAACCTTTAAAACAAAAGAGCCAGGTACTGTCATTTAGAGAGTAATAATCGATAGTAATATTAAAGCTAGAGCGAGACAATTAGCCATTGGATATTGCATTATTAATCGAAATGATTGTCAATAGTTTGCATATAACATTATAAAAACGTAATCCAAATGCAAGAAGTACCTATATATATTTATACATGGTCTAACTCCTTAAACCATGTGATCTACTTCTTGTTTATTAATCAAGAATATAACTTTGAATTGTCATTATTTTTCATTCATATATATTGTACATTAACTGCATATAGTTGTAATTTTCTAATATGTTAATATATACTTTAATACAATTGATTAATGCAAGAGGTTAAAATGATAGGTAGAAATGGCAAGAAGCCTACAACTCTCAAGGTCAAAACATTCAGCTACTTATCAAATAAGAGGTCAAATTCATGACAACAAAACTCTTATCAATACAATTACACTCCCTATATCTTCATAGTCCATACCCAAGCCCAACCCTTGGGGTAGGCCAGCTAGGCAACTGCCTAAGGCAACTCCCCAGGAAGGGGCAGCAGGGAAGGAGGAGAAGAATGGGGAAGAACCAATTAATCATAATTTATTAATAGGATATTATATTCCACTTACAAGGGATTGTTGTGGCCGAGTGGAAGTGCATTTGCTTGTCATTCCTGAGGTCCACAGTTCAATTCTTGGATGAGGCGTTAGTTCTAGGGGGCAACATTTTTTATTTTTTTCCCTACTAACTCGTCTACCGCCTTGGGCAGCATACATGCTGGGGCCGGCCCTGTCCATACCATATGGAACTCTCTATTAAAACGACTCTTAACTGTAGTTTAAGAGAGTCACTAGTCATTTGTAACTTTGTTGTCATGATACCACCTAATGAAAAAGTATGTAATATTGATTTTCATAATCCATGCCAATGCAAATTTCTGTCAAATGAATACAAACAACATTAATATGCTCATTTTTTATAAATTAACTATTCATATCATGTCTGTGTATATTAAGAATTTTTTTTCCATGTCGAGGCAATATGTTTTAGAAAAAAATATATTTTATTCATATTTCACCAGTTCAATACTTATGTGTGTGCGTGTGTATATATATATACTGTAATAACCCGAAAATCCATGCCAGTTTAAAATTTTTATTTTGGCAATTTTAGTGAATTTTGAACATTTAAAATGAATTATTTTAAATAATATCGACGAGAAATTCATTTTGAATATATTTAGAACGTATATATTATATACGTAGTCGTTAGAATACAAATAAATATTTATAATTAAAAAGGAATTGAAAATGGCGCGGTAGTTCGATAATTCGATTTCAAACTTCAATTGAACGTATCGGGTGCAAAACAATCCAGATTTTAGTGAAACCAAAAATAATAGGATCTATTTGATAATATCTTTCCAACAAATCCGAAAAATCGAAATTTCATAGCGGGAATCGAAAGATATGTCCAGTTGAAAATTCTGAATAGTCGCTATGGAATTCAGGCCCTTAAAAATGGGAATTTTGCAAACGACCTCGGATTTCGACGAAACCACTTTTGTTGGGTCTGTGATGTCAAATTATTGCTAGATTCCAAATTTCATAATTTTTCGAATCAATATGTGAGCGTGGCAAAGGAAAACGCGTTTGACCAGTTTCAGTTGATTTTAATCGACTGGAAATTGGCCATTTTTCCAACGGCCTCAGAATTCGACGAAACTAGTTTTGTTAGGACCGTATCGTCAATACGAAGCTAGAAAATATTTTTTTGGGATTTATAGAGTTAGTATGTGACCCCAGTAAATTGAAATGCGCGTTCAAATTCAATATATAGAGTTATACGTTGATTTTAACGGAAACGGATCGAAACGATCAAATCAGCTTACGATACATATCCCATTGTGTTCGGAATGGGGGTAATTAGCTATGGACGACAGGCGGTGGGCCCCGTTTTGAGGTCGAAAATAAAAGTTGCTTTTTGGTGGAAAATTAAATAATTAAAATAAAAAACCCCTCTCCTTATCTTTCTCTTTGCCCCCCTTCACTTTTCATTTCAGAACTAAAAAAAAAGAAAAAGAAAAAAATCCGATCAATTAAACCTCGTCGCTCTCCCCATCCCTCCGCCGTCTCCGGAGGTGACCACCGCCCTCCACAATCGCCGCTCCCCCTCGCGAGGTCCCCCAAAGCCCTACCCCTCCGTCGAGCAGACGTTCTCCTTCAGCCCCTTTTTCCCCTGAGAGCCCCGACGCGCCACCCCCCCTGCTGACCACCACCCGCCTGAACGCCAATCCGACCTCCTCCAGTCAAGAGCGTGAGAACCTAGCAGCCCCAACCTCCTAAAGCCGACGCTCCACCAACTCGCCATCGCCACTTCGATGCTGAACCCCCTCTTCCTCCCTCATTGAACAGTAAGCTTTATTTATTTATGTGGTTAGCTTAGAGGAAAAAAAACTGATTTTTCATATGTTTTTAGGCTTAGAAAAATCCGATTTTTTTTCATATATGTTTTAGCATATAAAAATATGATTTTTATAGCAATGTTGAATAAATAAAAATATGATTTTTATAGCGATGTTGAATATATAAAAATATGAAGCGGCGAAGGATAAAAATATAATTTTTATATACTAGAAGATATAAAAATTCGATTTTTATATATTGAATAACAAAGTAAAAATTCGATTTTTATATATTGAATAACAAAGTAAAAATTCGATTTTTATATATTGAATAGCAAAGTAAAAATTCGATTTTTATATATTGAATAACAAAGTAAAAATTCGATTTTTATATATTGAATAACAAAGTAAAAATTCGATTTTTATATATTGAATAGCAAAGTAAAAATTCGATTTTTATATATTGAATAACAAAGTAAAAATTCGATTTTTATATATTGAATAGCAAAGTAAAAATTCGATTTTTATATATTGAATAGCGAAGTAAAAATTCGATTTTTATATATTGAATAGCGAAGTAAAAAATTCGATTTTTAAATATATGAAGTGATTATAAAAATATGATTTTTAAATTGAAAGTGAATAAATAAAAATGTGATTATTATTTTAAAGAAATCGGTATATAAAAATGTGATTTTTTATATATGTAGTGACTACGGGCAGCGAAAGCGACAAAAGGCGAAAATGACGAAGACTTCTACATTTGAAGTGCCGTGGAGTTAGGATAGCTTTTGGTGAGAATTTCTCACCTTTCAATTTCATTTTTCCAGTTATATATATATACTAGGATGCAGACGGTGTTTAGTAGCACCCGACACAATCGTCCACAGACCATGGACTTGTTTGTTTGATTGCAAAAATTAGTTAGATTATTTGATTTGAATTTGGTTGTTTGGTGAATTTGATTGATGTGTGAATGGCGTGGGCCTTCACTAGACCGGGGATAAGGCTAGGCCTCGTCCTGTTTCTTGTATCGTGTCGTTATGCCACCGAAATTTTCTAAAATAAGTTAGAAAAATAAAAATATCATTTTATTTAAAGAATGAACTGAATAGAAATTCATATGTTGGAATAAAATGTTTTATCGTTAAAAATATAATTTTTAACGTGAAAGTGAATAAATAAATATTTATAAACAAATCGGCCAATTTGTTTATATACACTGATTTGAATGACATTGATTGGGATGATAAATTTTACACATCGCCCAACTACACAAATAAAACCTGTGTTTGATTGTTTGAAACCCCACACGGGTGTTGGGATGAAATTTGAAGTTCACTCATCCTGATTGATTAAATATGTCGATCGATTGATTGACAGGCTATTATAATCGTTAGATATCTATATTTGATGCTTATACAGTGTAGTGCACTTTGGATGATGGTTGATTATTTATCGTTGCTATTATATACATGTGTTGTATGGAATCCATATAATTAACTTTATATGGTGATTGATTGGGCCTCATTCCAATTTGAAAAATAAAGAATATTATAAAATAAAGGTTCATGTGTTGACAGTACTCATCCGTTGAGATTAGTCATGTGTTGAACGAAATATTTTAAAAATAGAAATATTTGAAAACGAAATATTTGAAAAAGAAATATTTGAAATAGAATATTAGAAAATAGAAATACATGAAGCCATGTTGAGTAGATTGACGCCATTTTGACGTGAACGATATTTATATCGATTTTATTCATTTTAAAATGAATATTGAAAAGTGATTTCGAAATCGAATATTTTGAAATGAATTTGATTCAAATAGAAAACGAAACGAATTTGATTCAAATAGAAAACGAAACGAATTTGATTCAAATAGAAAACGAAATGAATTTGATTCAAATAGAAAACGAAATGAATTTGATTCAAATAGAAAACGAAATGAATTTGATTCAAATAGAAAACGAAATGAATTTGATTCAAATAGAAAAAGAAATGAATTTGATTCAAATAGAAAACGAAATGAATTTAATTTAAATAGAAAACGAAACGAATTTGATTTGAATAGAAAACGAAATGAATTCGAATTGAATATATAACGGATTTGATTTCAATTGAATATATAACGATTTCGAAATGAATTGAATATAAAACGATTTCGAAATGAATTGAATATATAATGATTTCGAAATGAATTGAATATAAAACGATTTCGAAATGAATTGAATATATAACGATTTCGAAATGAATTGAATATAAAACGATTTCGAAATGAATTGAATATAAAATGATTTCGAAATGAATTGAATATAAAACGATTTTGAAATGAATTGAATCTAAAACAATTTCGAATTGAATTGAATATAAAACGATTTCGAAATGAATTGAATATAAAACGATTTCGAAATGAATTGAATATAAAACGATTTCGAAATGAATTGAATATAAAACGATTTCGAAATGAATTGAATATAAAACGATTTCGAAATGAATTGAATATAAAACGATTTCGAAATGAATTGAATCTAAAACGATTTCGAATTGAATTGAATATAAAACGATTTCGAATTGAACTGAATAGAAAACAAATTTGATTTCAATTGAATATATAACGAATTTGATTTGAATTGAATAGAAAACCGAATTGAATTCGAATTGAATATAGAAAACGAACTGAATTCAAATTGAATAGAAAACGAATTGAATTTAAATTGAATAGAAAACGAAATGAATTCGAATCGAATTAAAATAGATTTGAATTGAAATCAAATAGAAATGAAAGTAAAAAGGATTTATAATAGGAAATTCAATTTTGATCTGAATTTGAAATAAAGGTTGAAATTGTTTTTGAAACGAATTCAAAACTATTTATAAAATTCGTTTTTAAGTAGTAATCGACGAAATATATATTATATATATTATATATAATATAATGGCCTGAATAGAACGCGCCGCGCCACGGCAGTTCGTGAATTTCGACCATTTATTTCAAACGGACATTACGGGAGATCCAACCGTCGGATTCTCCTAAAACGGAACCGTTGGGTTCGTGTCGAAAAGAGCTTTCTAACGAATATTAGAAATTTGAAATCTAACGGTTGGATTTGGAGATACGTCCAAATCAAATTTGGAAAAGGTCGATGTAAGTGCAGTTCGATGGCCGTTGATGGAAATCGACTGTACGGGCCTTGATAAAATTATTAAAAATATTAATAATTTGTGTAAAATCATAAGAAATGATTTGGGGAAAATTGGGATGGAAAACTCCGTATTTGAAAAGATAAAAATAGATTTTTATCGAAATGAACTAGTTTTGAACTGAAATAAAAACCCATTTATTTTTAAAATAAATAAATTGGATTTGAAATGAGTTTAAATAGAATTGATTCATGGGTTTATCGTGAACAGTGTTTTAAATAACACTAGTTATTTAACCCGATGATAAATAGAATGTGATTTGGGTTTGTCGTGAACTGTGTTTTAAATGACCCTAGTTCTTTAACCCAGTAAAAGGATTTTTAATGGATCTGCAATTAGATTGAAATGTGTATTGATAATCTAAATTATCAAATTTAGAAAGTGAGCGAGATATGGAGTATTACCAGTTTTGCTCCAAAGCGGTAGTTAAATCTTTAATTAGATTTGAACGTGAAGTGGTAATTAATTTTACCGATAACACCGTGGTATTAGATATGGAGTATTACCAGTTTTGCTTCATGGGATGAATAGGTTGGGATTGGGAAATAAAATAAATAATTACTTCGATGTGGTTCGCTAATCTCGACTAGTTTGAAAAACCACAATTTGGTTTGTAATGTCATCCAAAGGAAGATTAAAGGATAAATTTTAAAGAATTTATCTTGGATAAAATTAATGGGAACCTTTCCCTAAAAATGTGATTTTGTGAATAAAAGAATATTCTGAATTGGAATGAGGCGTATGTTGTGTTTGTGTAACATTTGTTTTAATATACGCGGGTTGTTCGGAAAGTCCGGGTTTATACCCATTCGGAATAACCGATTCGACGAAATGTCGAAGATGAAGACGGTGGTTGAAGACCGGAAGTCTTCACATCGTTTGGGTGATTACTAATGATCTTGATTGGGCTGTACACCCAAGATGAGGGAATCAGTTGGTGGTCATCCAGACGTACTTGGAGATCAATGGATATGCGAGGAAAGTGCCTCTGGTTTCGTTCAGACCCCGAACGAACTTGTAAATGGATTGTGTGTCTGACATTGGATTTTATTCTGTGTTGATTGATTTCTGTTAAATATATATCTGTTTGGCGGCGGAGAATTTATTCTCTTGCTTAACGCCCTTCTCTGAGACGTATGAGCTTAGAGGTTATATATCGATAGATATCAATCTCATGGCATGAATTGCCTGTGTGGCACGCTGAGTTGCATGGATCAAGGCTTCTGTTGAAAAGCAAAGTCTTGTGGTTGATGATCAAAGCACGGCCTTTGTGGCGTAGCTTTGTGTATAACATGAATTCATGAGCCTCACACCTCGGTATGAGTTAAAAAGGGGATACGGACCGCTGGGAGAGCACGACGTATCTTTCTAGCTATGGTGGTGTCAGTGACTTACCAGCCCTGACATTTATATACTTTTCACCTATGCGGTTGTTGGAATGCGAGGCGCCTCGATTATAGGTCTGTAAGGACCGGGAAACGTGTGTTTAGGCATAACTAATCCTCTAACGTAAGTGAGGACCGGCCCAGCCGAATCCGGGGTTGCCCAGAGTGTGTAGTCCCGAGGCATTTTCTAGAGTGTCTTGAAGCGGAGAGGATCTTGCCCCTTGCCTCGACTCATGACGGAAATCCAATTTCCAATACGTGTATTGCGGTTTTAATTGTAGAACTAGTATGGCGACATGATAGATGGTACCCATGCCGCCTATGATTGATATTTATGATTTGAAATGTTTTGACACTATACACTTATTATAGTATCAAATGATTTGTTTTTAAACGTACCAAGCATGTTTGGCTATTATAAGGGAAAACCCTATCCTCCGGCTTGCGTTGCATTGTGTGATGGGACCTGGGTCTTATAATAGTTTCATTTTTCGAAAAAGCATTGCGCTGTTTATTCTATGCACTGGTATTCTTGGGAGGAAACCCGTTCCGTGTTATACGGCGTGGTCCCTTGAATTACTCTCTTTTAAAGTAAAGTTTTAAATAACTGTTTTAGTTCTCACACCAGTCACATTACTAACCCGGAGTTTATTGTTTCAACCTAAACTCTAGGTGCCCCTATTTTCGACACGGGCAGCTAGTAGTTTTGGTTTTGCAGATTTATATTCACAGGATCCTGATTTACAGCTGGAACGATGCTCGGAAAGCTCTGTATCCGTGCATTACTTTCTGTTGTGTTTTATATTGTTTTTCCGCTGCTATGTAATTTATTGTAATCTCTGATATTTATCGAATGTAATCTATTCATTATACTCTGTATATTCTTGTATCTGATGGAATTGTTGTAATAGCAATGAAATGTTCTTCTGTTTGTGTTCTGATTTGTCCTATTCTCAAACGATCAGGGGTTTCGAACGGTCTAGATCGGTTTAACGACTGATTCGGATCGAGCGAAATTCCCGGCCGTCACATTTGGTATCAGAGCTTTGGTTTACAGAGCTCGAGAACAAGACACATTAGAACCATACGAAAGAATTCATCAGATATTGGATTAGTAATATCCAATTAGAATGACTCGTTAGAGATAGGATCAGTAGTATCCTAGAACGAGTCTGAAGAGTATATTTTTCAAATGAAAACAATTTTGTTTTGAAATTTAAACCATTTGATACGTATTTGAATATTTATTTACTTTGAATTTGGACAATCCAATATATAAAGATTTTGCATATACGCGTCATGAACGTATATTCGAAGTTTTAATATATTAGATAGATATAGAATCACATTCTAGACACCCGGAGATGGTTCTGATGATTGATATATCATCATCAGAATTTGTGTTTGTGTTTCGAAGGTGTGATATCTATATATTTCCATTAGACTGGTGTGAGAACCAAAACTAATATAGCTAGAACACATTGTTGTGAATTGGCATCAAAAACATGATTTTCTGCATATATATCAAAATTATGAATTTGAAACGTTAAATTCACTAATTGATTGATGTTTGTGTTGTTTGTTTATTTGTTTGATAATTTTGAACCATTTAGCCTAATTGCATCAAATATTAAATTGTATTGAAAATTGATTGCATTTGCTTGCATATACAAGTACTTACATTGAACATGTCATAGCAAGGAGGCTAGAGCAGAGAATAAAATTTGTTTGCCCGACAAATAGGTACATGTTTACTATAATTTACTGTTTTGTTTGGGTGATGATGATTTTATGAGCCTATTGGCTTTTTCTTTTTCTTTTTGAGACCAGAAGGCCTATATGGCAATTTTGGGATTTTCCCGTGGCTCCCGGTGCAGGGGAGGTTATGGCGAAATTTTTCGAAAATTTAGGGTGTTAGCCAAATTTTTGAAGAATTTGGAAATTCTCAGAAACTGAAAAGTTGGAGAATGGAAGCCTGATTGAACGTAGAGTTGATTAATCAAACCACTTTCGACTTTGTTCCTTTTCGGGGATGAAAAGTTTTAAGTGGGGGAGATTGTAATAACCCGAAAATCCGAGCCAGTTTAAAATTTTTATTTTGGCAATTTTAGTGAATTTTGAACATTTAAAATGAATTATTTTAAATAATATCGACGAGAAATTCATTTTGAATATATTTAGAACGTATATATTATATACGTAGTCGTTAGAATATAAATAAATATTTATAATTAAAAAGGAATTGAAAATGGCGCGGTAGTTCGATAATACGTTTTCAAACTTCAATTGAACGTACCGGGTGCAAAACAATCCGGATTTTAGTGAAACCAAAAATTATAGGATCTATTTGATAATATCTTTCCAACGAATCCGAAAAATCTAAATTTCGTAGCGGGAATCAAAAGATATGTCCAGTTGAAAATTCTGAATAGTCGCTATGGAATTCAGGCCCTTAAAAATGGGAATTTTGCAAACGACCTCGGATTTCGATGAAACCTCTTTTGTTGGGTCCGTGATGTCAAATTATTGCTAGATTCCAAATTTCATAATTTTTCGAATCAATATGTGAGCGTGGCAAAGGAAAACGCATTTGACCAGTTTTAGTTGATTTGGAAATTGGCCATTTTTCCAACGGTCTCAGAATTCGACGAAACTAGTTTTGTTAGGACTGTATCGTCAATACGAATCTAGCAAATATTTTTCTGGGATTTATAGAGTTAGTATGTGAACCCAGTAAATTGAAATGCGCGTTCAAATTCAATTTATAGAGTTATACGTTGATTTTAACGGAAACGGATCGAAACGATCGAATCAGCTTACGATACATATCCTATTGTGTTCGGAATGGGGGTAATTAGCTATGGACGACAGGCGGTGGGCCCCGTTTTGAGGTCGAAAATAAAAGTTGCTTTTTGGTGGAAAATTAAATAATTAAAATAAAAACCACTCTCCTTATCTTTCTCTCTGGCCCCCCCTTTCACTTTTCATTTCAGAACTAAAAAAAAAAATCCGATCAATTAAACCTCGTCGCTCTCCCCATCCCTCCGCCGTCGCCGGAGGTGACCACCGCCCTCCACACTCGCCGCTCCCCCCTCGCGAGGTCCCCCAAAGCCCTACCCCTCCGTCGAGAAGACATTCTCCTTCGGCCCCTTTTTCCCCTGAGAGCCCCGACGCGCCACCCCTCTGCTGACCACCACCCGCCTGAACGCCAATCCAACCTCCTCCAGTCGCGAGCGTGAGAACCCAGCAGCCCCCAACCTCTTGAAGCCGACGCTCCACCAACTCGCCATCGCCACTTCGATGCTGAACCCCCTCTTCCTCCCTCATTGAACAGTAAGCTTTATTTATTTATGTGGTTAGCTTAGAGAAAAAAAACTGATTTTTCATATGTTTTTAGGCTTAGAAAAATCTGATTTTTTTTCATATATGTTTTAGCATATAAAAATATGATTTTTATAGCAATGTTGAATAAATAAAAATATGATTTTTATAACGATG
The DNA here is from genome assembly GCA_030737875.1 of Allium sativum. NCBI lineage: Eukaryota > Viridiplantae > Streptophyta > Magnoliopsida > Asparagales > Amaryllidaceae > Allium > Allium sativum. Next base: position 431,244,723 of record CM060910.1, read on the forward strand.
TTGAATATATAAAAATATGAAGCGGAGAAGGATAAAAATATAATTTTTATATACTAGAAGATATAAAAATTTGATTTTTATATATTGAATAACAAAGTAAAAATTCGATTTTTATATATTGAATAACAAAGTAAAAATTCGATTTTTATATATTGAATAGCAAAGTAAAAATTCGATTTTTATATATTGAATAACAAAGTAAAAATTCGATTTTTATATATTGAATAACAAAGTAAAAATTCGATTTTTATATATTGAATAGCAAAGTAAAAATTCGATTTTTATATATTGAATAACAAAGTAAAAATTCGATTTTTATATATTGAATAGCAAAGTAAAAATTCGATTTTTATATATTGAATAGCGAAGTAAAAATTCGATTTTTATATATTGAATTGCGAAGTAAAAAATTTGATTTTTAAATATATTAAGTGATTATAAAAATATTATTTTTAAATTGAAAGTGAACAAATAAAAATGTAATTTTTATTTTAAAGAAATCGGTATATAAAAATGTGATTTTTAATATATGTAGTGACTACGGGCAGCGAAAGCGACAAAAGGCGAAAATGACGAAGACTTCTACATTTGAAGTGCCGTGGAGTTAGGATAGCTTTTGGTGAGAATTTCTCACCTTTCAATTTCATTTTTCCAGTTATATATATATATATATATATATATATATACTAGGATGCAGACGGTGTTTAGTAGCACCCGACACAATCGTCCACAAACCATGGACTTGTTTGTTTGATTGCAAAACTTAGTTCGATTATTTGATTTGAATTTGGTTGTTTGGTGAATTTGATTGATGTGTGAATGGCGTGGGCCTTCACTAGACCGGGGATAAGGCTAGGCCTCGTCCCGTTCCTAGTATCGTGCCGTTATGCCACCGAAATTTTCTAAAATAAGTTAGAAAAATAAAAATATCATTTTATTTAAAGAATGAACTGAATAGAAATTCATATGTTGGAATAAAATGTTTTATCGTTAAAAATATAATTTTTAACGTGAAAGTGAATAAATAAATATTTATAAACAAATCGGCCGATTTGTTTATATACACTGATTTGACTGACATTGATTGGGACGATAAATATTACACATCGCCCAACTGCACAAATAAAACCTGTGTTTGATTGTTTGAAACCCCACACGGGTGTTGGAATGAAATTTGAAGTTCACTCATCCTGATTAATTAAATATGTCGATCGATTGATTGACAGGCTGTTATAAGCGTTAGATATCTATATTTGATGCTTATACAGTGTAGTGCACTTTGGATGATGGTTGATTATTTATCGTTGCTATTATATACAAGTGTTGTATGGAATCCATATAATTAACTTTATATGGTGATTGATTGGGCCTCATTCCAATTTGAAAAATAAAGAATATTATAAAATAAAGGTTCATGTGTTGACAGTACTCATCCGTTGAGATTAGTCATGTGTTGAACGAAATATTTTAAAAATAGAAATATTTGAAAATGAAATATTTGAAAAAGAAATATTTGAAATAGAATATTAGAAAATAGAAATACATGAAGCCGTGTTGAGTTGATTGACGCCATTTTGACGTGAACGATATTTATATCGATTTTATTCATTTTAAAATGAATATTGAAAAGTGATTTCGAAATCGAATATTTTGAAATGAATTTGATTCAAATAGAAAACGAAACGAATTTGATTCAAATAGAAAACGAAATGAATTTGATTCAAATAGAAAACAAAATGAATTTGATTCAAATAGAAAACGAAATGAATTTGATTCAAATAAAAACGAAATGAATTTGATTCAAATAGAAAACGAAATGAATTTGATTCAAATAGAAAACGAAACGAATTTGATTTGAATAGAAAACGAAATGAATTCGAATTGAATATATAACGGATTTGATTTCAGTTGAATATATAACGATTTCGAAATGAATTGAATATAAAACGATTTCGAAATGAATTGAATATATAACGATTTCGAAATGAATTGAATATAAAACGATTTCGAAATGAATTGAATATATAACGATTTCGAAATGAATTGAATATATAACGATTTCGAAATGAATTGAATATAAAACGATTTCGAAATGAATTGAATATAAAATGATTTCGAAATGAATTGAATATAAAACGATTTCGAAATGAATTGAATCTAAAACGATTTCGGATTGAATTGAATATAAAACGATTTCGAAATGAATTGAATATAAAACGATTTCGAAATGAATTGAATATAAAACGATTTCGGAATGAATTGAATATAAAACGATTTCGAAATGAATTGAATATAAAACGATTTCGAAATGAATTGAATCTAAAACGATTTCGAATTGAATTGAATATAAAACGATTTCGAATTGAACTGAATAGAAAACAAATTTGATTTCAATTGAATATATAACGAATTTGATTTGAATTGAATAGAAAACTGAATTGAATTCGAATTGAATATAGAAAACGAATTGAATTCAAATTGAATAGAAAACGAATTGAATTTAAATTGAATAGAAAAAGAAATGAATTCGAATCGAATTAAAATCGATTTGAATTGAAATCAAATAGAAATGAAAGTAAAAAGGATTTATAATAGGAAATTCAATTTTGATTTGAATTTGAAATAAAGGTTGAAATTGTTTTTGAAATGAATTCAAAACTATTTATAAAATTCGTTTTTAAGTAGTAATCGACGAAATATATATTATATATATTATATATAATATAATGGCCTGAATAGAACGCGCCGCGCCGCGGCTGTTCGTGAATTTCGACCATTTATTTCAAACGGACATTACGGGAGATCCGACTGTCGGATTCTCCTAAAACTGGAACCGTTGGGTTCGTGTCGAAAAGATCTTTCTAACGAATATTAGAAATTTGAAATCTAACGGTTGGATTTGGAGATACGTCCAAATCAAATTTGGAAAAGGTCGCTGTAAGTGCAGTTCGATGGCCGTTGATGGAAATCGACTGTACGGGCCTCGATAAAATTATTAAAAATATTAATAATTTGTGTAAAATCATAAGAAATGATTTGGGGAAAATTGGGATGGAAAACTCCGTATTTGAAAAGATAAAAATAGATTTTTATCGAAATGAACTAGTTTTGAACTGAAATAAAAACCCATTTATTTTTAAAATAAATAAATTGGGAAATGAGTTTAAATAGAATTGATTCATGGGTTTATCGTGAACAGTATTTTAAATAACACTAGTTCTTTAACCCGATGATAAATAGAATGTGATTTGGGTTTGTCGTGAACTGTGTTTTAAATGACCCTACTTCTTTAACCCAGTAAAAGGAGTTTTAATGGATCTGCAATTAGATTGAAATGTGTATTGATAATCTAAATTATCAAATTTAGAAAGTGAGCGAGATATGGAGTATTACCAGTTTTGCTCCAAAGCGATAGTTAAATCTTTAATTAGATTTGAACGTGAAATGGTAATTAATTTTACCGATAACACCGTGGAATTAGATATGGAGTATTACCAGTTTTGCTTCATGGGATGAATAGGTTGGGATTGGGAAATAAAATAAATAATTACTTCGATGTGGTTCGCTAATCTCGACTAGTTTGAAAAACCATAATTTGGTTTGTAATGTCATCCAAAGGAAGATTAAAGGATAAATTTTAAAGAATTTATCTTGGATAAAATTAATGGGAACCTTTCCCTAAAAATGTGATTTTGTGAATAAAAGAATATTCTGAATTGGAATGAGGTGTATGTTGTGTTTGTGTAACATTTGTTTTAATATACGCGGGTTGTTCGGAAAGTCCGGGTTTATACCCATTCTGAACAACCGATTCGACGAAATGTCGAAGATGAAGATGGTGGTTGAAGACTGGAAGTCTTCACATCGTTTGGGTGATTACTGATGATCTTGATTGGGCTGTACACCCAAGATGAGGGAATCAGTTGGTGGTCGTCCAGACGTACTTGGAGATCAATGGATATGCGAGGAAAGTGCCTCCGGTTTCGTTCAGACCCCGAACGAACTTGTAAATGGGTTGTGTGTCTGACATTGGATTTTATTCTGTGTTGATTGATTTCTGTTAAATATATATCTGTTTGGCGGCGGAGAATTTATTCTCTTGCTTAACGCCCTTCTCTGAGACGTATGAGCTTAGAGGTTATATATCGATAGATATCAATCGCATGGCATGAATTGCCTGTGTGGCACGCTGAGTTGCATGGATCAAGTCTTCTTTTGAAAAGCAAAGTCTTGTGGTTGATGATCAAAGCACGGCCTTTGTGGCGTAGCTTTGTGTATAACGTGAATTCGCGAGCCTCACACCTCGGTATGAGTTAAAAGCGGGATACGGACCGCTGGGAGAGCACGACGTTTCTTTCTAGCTATGGTGGTGTCAGTGACTTACCATCCCTGACATTTATATACTTTTCACCTATGTGGTTGTTGGAATGCGAGGTGCCTCAATTATAGGTCTGTAAGGACCGGGAAACGTGTGTTCAGGCATAACTAATCCTCTAACGTAATTGAGGACCGGCCCAGCCGAATCCAGGGTTGCCCAGAGTGTGTAGTCCCGAGGCATTTGCTAGAGTGTCTCGAAGCGGAGAGGATCTTTCCCCTTGCCTCGACTCATGACGGAAATCCAATTTCCAATACGTGTATTGCGGTTTTAATTGTAGAACTAGTATGGCGACATGATAGATGGTACCCATGCCGCCTATGATTGATATTTATGATTTGAAATGTTTTGACACTATACACTTATTATAGTATCAAATGATTTGTTTTTAAATGTACCAAGCATGTTTGGCTATTATAAGGGAAAACCCTATCCTCCGGCTTGCGTTGCATTGTGTGATGGGACCTAGGTCTTATAATAGCTTCATTTTTCGAAAAAGCATTGCGCTGTTTATTCTATGCACTGGTATTCTTGGGAGGAAACTCGTTCCGTGTTATACGGCGTGGTCCCTTGAATTACTCTCTTTTAAAGTAAAGTTTTAAATAACTGTTTTAGTTCTCACACCAGTCACATGACTGACCTGGAGTTTATTGTTTTAACCTAAACTCTGGGTGCCCCTATTTTCGACACGGGCAGCTAGTAGTTTTGGTTTTGCAGATTTATATTCACAGGATCCTGATTTACAGCTGGAACGATGCTCGGAAAGCTCTGTATCCGTGCATTACTTTCAGTTGTGTTTTATATTGTTTTTCCGCTGCTATGTAATTTATTGTAATCTCTGATATTTATCGGATGTAATTTATTCATTATACTCTATATATTCTTGTATCTGATGGAATTGTTGTAATAGCAATGAAATGTTCTTCTGTTTGTGTTCTGATTTGTCCTATTCTCAAATGATCAGGGGTTTCGAACGGTCTTGATCGGTTTAACGACTGATTCGGATTGAGCGAAATTCCCGGCCGTCACATATACACACACATAAATATAAGTATGTATACATACATACATATATATATATATATATATATATATATATATGCATGTATGTGAGTGCTGTGCAAGTAAAACGCTTAGCGATTTTATAGCGGTGGAGGTGCAAAAAGCTGTAACAGGGATAAAACGGAGAAATAGTAGGGATATAACGAGGTGCAAAAAGTTTCATTAGAGCGTAAAAAAAGATATTTAAAATTAATTAATTATCATTCTAAAATCATTTGTGTAGAAGAAATGAATATTAATAATTATTATATAACAAAATTAAAGAATATCATGGTTATCCACATTAGATTTGACTATTATTATATATTTTTACCATATATATGGCACTTATGCCTAAAAATTAGCTCTTTATACTAACTTTTTAGTTTGTTTTAAAAGAGAACTGGTCAAATCATCCTTCGTATATTAATGTTGATAAAGCAGATGCTAAATAACTTCGATTTAGTGGGTGCAACGGAAAATAGCGGGGATTAACGCGGATTTACTATTCATTAGTGCTAAATTGAAATAGTGTAGCAGTCGGAGAGTTCTACAGGCTATAGCTGGGATTTTGCAGGGCTATAGAGGGGATTTAACTACATAGTTGAGTATATACATATATACATATATAAAAATATATTCCCAGAATCTAGATATTTAACAAATTGTCAAATAAGCAATCATATGTTAATTCATAATAGAAATATATGAATGTTGCAGGGAATACAATTCTGGGCACAATTTGAATAATCTAGTGTCCTAAGGGAAATGAGCATAAAATGCAGGCAAGAGTACTTCCAACTAATTTGAATTATCATATAAGAATCAGTTAATATAATGTTTGGTATAATTTTAATTTTTTTTACCATATTATGGGGAATATCCCTAACATGTGTAGTGAGAAGCATATAAAATAAGGTCGAAGATAGTTGTGAGTCAATCCTCATTTAGTTCTTTATACCTTCCATAATGCCAAAGAATGAGGTTTTTAAGTTTTTTAATCTGAAGCAAAAGGCATACAATAATAAAAATTAAAGCCATTTTACTCACTGATATTAAGACCGAGGTTTATATGTTCATGTGTTTTAAAAACTATATGTGACAAGGTTAACATCATCATTTGAATATGGCTACACAAAAAGCCAGTAGCTTTCATATTAGAGAGAAATTTTTGCAGTTACAAATTGAATTTTTTGTAAAAAGTCAAATAAAAGTATAAATACTTATTGATGGAGTAAAAAATATGTGCAAACAAATCCAAGTTCCATGAAATTTGTTAAACATAACTAGATGCTAATATTTAAATCTAGGCTTTGAACTTCCAACCTTTGGAATTAAGAAGGATAAATTTACATGATTAATCCCAAGTTTCGCGTGTCTTCCCATATTAATTCAGAGTTTGGATTATTTTTAGTTAATCCCAAGTTTGGGGGGCCCTTTGCATATTGATTCCAGTTACACATTAACTTATTATAGCCCGTTTTAAGCTTTAATTTTCCCAAATCTAACATGCTTAACCCATCATAATTTACTAATTTTCGTTTTATCCCACCTTAAACATGTTTAACCCATCATAATTTACTAATTTTCTTTTTATCCTACCTTGAACATGTTTAACCCATCATAATTCATTTTCCCAAACACTAACTTTACGCTTGAAATCCTGCTTATCCCGAAGAATAGAACACCTCCCGTACCACCTCTACATTCAACGGAAACCAACCATGATGGCATCATCGCTCTTCTCTGCTCGAGAGCATCTCCCCTGACCCTACCACCTTCAACTCGAGATAACCATTCAAATTTTCGACCAGAGACCTCCCTTGCCACCTACAGTAATAGGTCCGACATCTTTAATCTCCAATCCCCATCCCAAAATCACCACCGATGTGCCCTGACCCCATAAGCCCCACGTCACACATGCCACGGCCTGTCGCCCCTTCTAGGTCCTCCATGTCGAAGCCCTAAGTTAGCCTAACCAAAACAAGCCTCAGCAAATAATCAAGTCTTATGAAAGCATACAAAGCTGAAGCTGTCGACTGCGTGAGTTCAAATAAATGAACACCGGATTCCTCACTCTCTCATCCGACCAGTAGCAAGAAAAACCACCGCAAGCCTCAAATCCATCAACATCACATACTAACCAACTCCTAGATAATCAACTAAGCAACTTGAAACTGCCCAAATTCGTCAATACAACTGCTCACAATCATCAACCAAACGACCTCATGCAATAAGACACACAATCGCCAAAACAACTTGTAATAACTTGGAATTTTGACAATACGAATTAATTATTAGAATTTCAAAAATAGGAATTCCTGCAAATTATGAAATTTGACCACGAAACTTTAACCGATGTGTTCATCTCAGAATTTTGGTCAACTTTCATGTTTGGAATTTCGCGAACGGAATCCGTGTGAAAAGTTACGGAAGAAATACGATAACGGACGGAAAATAAATAAATTGGAATAGTTGTATATTATATACCATAATTAACCAACCTCATTAGGAAGTTGGCGACCCAAGCGGTCGACCTCACTTATTGGATGCCAAAACGCCTAATGACGGCTAGGGATAAGGGGGTTAGGTTATATTATATTATTAAATGAATGGACGGATATAAACTATGGTAATTCTAATGGTTCAGGGCCGATTCCACTCCTATAAATAATGGGGTAAGGCCTCATTCTTTTCCACACAAATCTGAAGGCAGCAGAAAAGCTCTGCCATTCTCCTCCCTTTTCAAACCAAATTTCTTAATTAAAAATATATTCATATACAACCAATCAAATAAAAATCATATAGAATTGAAAGAGGTTATCAGATTCAATCGAAAAGAATAGGAATTGAAGCTCCACATCACATTATCTTCTCTCTTCCTATTTTCTTACATATATACAAATGTGACAGTATCCCCTTTTTTGATAAATTGTAGATTTATAAGAATTTGAGAATTGTATGCCTAAAAGGTTATTCAAACCTCAGATTTGAATGCTTTCAGGTGAGTGGGAAATTTACATATATAGTTATAATAGCCTATTTATCTCATTTGAATTAAATCTCAAAATAAATTCCTATTTTCATCAGATCTGTTCATAATATTCTTGTAATTGAATTGACACCTATCAGATCTGCTAGTAAATATTGTTGTAATTGAATTGACACCTATCAGATCTGCTAGTAAATATTTTCAAAACTTGGGGATTGTGAATTGTGGATAGGAATAATATTAATTGTAGGATTCTTAATTTTTTTATACATATATCCGACAATTATGTTGTAAAATGTATTGTAGTTTATTGTAAAACACTGAGAATTTGGAGTTGCTCCATGATGTGTTTTTGATTGAGATAGTGGACAGAAATGATGGTGCTTTCTGTACACATGAAATACAAAAACTCAAGATAATTGTTGCTTCGTGGTGAAAGAAAGACTTAGGAGTTGTTCCAGTCAATAATAAGCACATTCCAGTTCAGTTCACGTCCGACACATGCGACGTCCAATCTGGTCATTTTGAATGCTTAAAAATGAACCAGACACATCCGACGCGGGTCCATTTTCCAGTCTATTCTTCTTTTTTGCAGCATTATATATATACATATTATATATAAATTCCCCATTCAAATATCACGCTTAAATACCCCGTTCATTGCAAAAATTGCATTTCCCATTCACTAGCGTGTCACACTCAGATACCACGCTCAAATACCCCGTATTCGTTCTCTGAAAACGCACCCTTACCATTATAATTTGGTGGAACTAATAGTAAATGAAATTTATAATTTTCTCGGGTCCTAAAACTGACTTTTCGATGGATAAACAATAATATATTGTCTAGGTGTATTGACCACAGGAAGGCATAAACTGAAATAGTGCTAATTGAAAGTGTGCAGTATAAATGTAACTCATTTTGTAGTACACATGAGATATGTCATAAAACTCTGTACTCATTGACTGAACATATACATTTGTTTGAAACGGTTCATAACTAGTACCTCTTTCCACTTAAGTTTGAATAAAATAATAATTCAATTAACTGCTGCTATTTTAGGAAGTTATTAGCATATTTTAACCATTCTCACTCTTATTTTCAGGCTTATTTATTAAACTTTTTAACATATAATCTTATTTTATTTTATAAACCTTAGTCTAACTGAGGTAATTTTGAAAGTTTGTAAATTCTGTAACTACTATAAAACTTAATTAGAAATTGGAATGCAAAATTCTTAATATAAAGGAATTCTGATGTCTTCTACAAAACAGATATACAAACTTGATCCTTACACTATAAACATGAATGCCTACAAAATAAACTAAGCACATATGGACGATTTACCAGCAAATGTTGTTTTAAACCAATATTATCAGAACCGAACCGCAAGTCAAACCATGATGTCTTAAGGTTCAAGGTCTAGAAGGTCGAACCTGTTGAATCGTTTAAACCATGCATTTTTATTTTCTAACAATTTATACCTTTAACATGTAAATTATGGAAACAGCTGCTTAATATACAATGTTTGTTCATCATATACAAAAAAATATTGGACTAAATTCAAAATAAGTATACGATTTGGAGTCAAATAACAGGTAGTTGCAATTTTTTTTGATAAAAGCCAGGATCGAAGTGTAAAATTTCCCCAGTTTCCACATTCTGTATGCTGCCACTCTTTTCTTCTTCCAATAAAACTCATTTCCTCCTTAAAATCAAAATCACGGCAATTAAACCCTAAAATTAATTAGCAATTAAAAATAAAATCGTGGTTCCCTCTGATAATGGAAGGGAAGAGAATGAAGAATAAGGTGAAGCAGCTAGATTAGTTAGTGATTTTAGGCATTTTGCTAACAATTTTAGTGTTCAACCACGACTGAGGCGGATTGCGGCTCTTGACGCCTTTGGGCCGCGCTGGTCGTTGGTTGACGGTTTTGGAGGTCGGACCCGAGGTCTGGTACGACCTTCATAACACTGCTTTAAACAGTAAATTATATCCTTTACATTTGCATAATTAATGCACTAAATGCATGACCATAAGAATCTTTGATGAAGCCCCTCAATTTTCAAGAAAATTGGATATTATATTCAGGAGAAAGTAGAAAAAAATATCACATGCCAGATTAGCATCTATACATTTATTCTATACTACTCATTGCTACATTGAAATATACACTAGTGATAGGTTTAGGCAGCCACTTATCATGGAATGTATGCTTCAATTTATGAAATATGTTTTAGGATTTCATAATTATATTTTTACCTTATTTCAATCTAACCCTCTTGATGTTTTATCATTATTTAAGGCATTGTCACCTGCAATAAAGTATCTCTAGAGAGGTCTTCATTATTTGTTATAAATCTAAAAATGCATATAAATCTTAAAATTAAAAAACAAAGCATATACAAAGTCAAAAAAGCATGAAATAATAATTAAAATAAATAAAAGTACTGAAAGCCAATGAGAAATTATTATATACATTATATTGAACGGTATAAAGTATACGTCCATTAGCATGAATTGTGAAAGGATGCGACAAGAAACATAACCTAAATCAATTTTGTTTAGGAAGAACTTATTTGAGTTTATTGGTAGCCCTATCAATTATGGAGTAACGAAATTCCCGTCAAAGAAGAAGAATAAAATAATTTCGTGGTAAAAATAGTTTAGCAAATGATAAGATGTAGAGTAGCTTGGAAGAAAATGAGGAATTTTGTATTATTAATTTCAAGAAACATGGATGCCAATATGAACTAAATGCATAATATATTTTTATGTAGAAATTCAACATATTTCCATCTCGGCATCGGATTTACTAAGTAATGCACAGTAATCCACTTACAAATCACAAAACCATATCCATATTTTTATTAGTGGACCAATTGTTATAAAAATTGTTATCATTCCCTGATAGGTATTATTGCAAACAATGTAACATGTCATCAAAATATAAATTCATAATGGTCAAAGCTTGTGAAAATAGGATCGCATAAATCAAAGCATGTTTCTAACATGAATCAACAATGCAATAAAAAGGAAGGGTGCAACATATAATTGCAAGTTGATATTTGCCTCAATTGATAACCTATCAGCAGCAAAAATTTATTAGCTAGAAAATCAAGCAGAAATCACATGTGAATTTTTCATGTAAGCTCAAAGGAGAGAAGAAGTGCGATTATGAAATCAACATGAATTGTTAAGATCCAAATCCATGAAAGAAACATGATGAAGATTAAAATAGAGAGGAACTAAAATTATGGTTACGTCATTAAATCCAAATGAGAGATGAAATAATGGTCCAAAAGGCCAATGGAAATATAAGAATTAATAGGGGGAAAATGAAGGGATTCAAACTTAGAAAATAGAAAATATGGACCTTTCTAGGGTTGTTCTAGAACCAATAACAAATGCATATTATAAATTTAATTCTTCTAAAAAGAAGCTAAGAAGTTAAACCTAAGGAACATATTGCTTATTCAAATCACAACCCCTAAATAAATCGGAAATCTTGTAATTACCTCGTTCCATGTCCTTCTAAAAGATGAATTCACAATCTCTTTTGATCTACGATCCTTTTAGACATCCAATGGAACAAAAGTTAACAAATTAATGATTGAATTCAGCTCAAATTAAATACAAATCGCAATAAATGGAAAACATTGACCATTCCTTTTAGAAGCACCAGACCAATTCTAATGAAACCTAGATAATGATAATCAAGAGCCTTGAGAAGACGAGTTAATAGCTCAATGGGAAAGGCGACTTAGGTGAGGAGACCACAAAGGAAAAAGGCTAGGGTTTTTCCGTTGAGAGCAGCAGTGAATGATTTTCATTATTAGTAGAGAATCATATATAAGATTACTTTTGTTAGGGTTATTATCAGGGATTGTAAGATAGAAAAACAATTTGGAAGACGGAATTGAAATAATTAAAAATAGGGAAGCCATGGAATTATTTTGATACCTAGCTTATAGTTTAACATGTTGGGTTTTATGACGTAATTCACCGCTGTGAATATTTACTGCGTACTTTTGTTCATTTAATAATCGTGAGTATTGCTTTGTTATAATCGCTAACTCATTTTCTTGTAATGGTAGGACCCAATAACTTGAGATGTAGGGATTCAAGAAGTACAGATGAAGAAGTAACCTCTGACTCGACCAAATGTTCGTCTTGGTATCACCATATTGGTTCACTTCTGGATCGAACAACCCAGCTCGACTATGTCGAAGCGGACCGGTTCGGCAATGCCGAGCTGGATTCTATATTTCTCCTGAAGACTCATTCAACCACTTGAACGTGATCAATGCACTATTTCTCTATTTTCGGATCGGCCTCCACGTGGCATGTCGAACTGATTTAGAGTCATTTGTAAATACTCTAGGACTTGGACATTTTTGAGGGCTTCTTCCTCTGGCTCTCTGATACACCGTAAGAGCATGGCCATGCCCTCTCCTCACACTTTAATTTACATTACTTTATCACATGAAAATCAACTGTGTTAGTAATTGGACAGTATAATAAATGACAAATTACATCAAGTGGACGTAGGCCTGAATGTCGAGCCAGTATAAAATCCTATTGTCTAGTTTTTTCTTATTTTTATTTTTTATTTCTTCATATTCTATGCTCTACACATGATTCTTGGGTGTTTAGACCTCTTTTCTGTGTAAACATTTTGGTGCCCTACTGAGAAATGCTTGATTCTCAATTGTCAAATCGTCTCATCTACTAATGGATGACGTAGTCCATTGCGGGGAGATCCAAAGTTGAACTATTCGATTTCCTAACAACTCATATTTACTTAAGTTTACAAGGAAGTATTAGCTATGTAGGGGAAGAGAAAATCTGCTAAGACAGACATTTCACAAACACAGATGAAATTACTGAAGTGACAGACTTCACAAATGCTTGAAGGTTAGACATATCTATTCCGGTTTGGCTTGCTTCGTTGGACTCCATATCGACCAACTCCGGATCAACCTTTCTAGATTGACTAATCCCGCTTGAACTCCCCAGACTGACCTTCCTTCGGATCGACTATGGACAATGTCAATCCAGGTATATGAACACTTCTCCAACTTTCTCCCATCAGACATGATGATCCGGACCCGGTTCGATCATCGAGTCGAAAAACTAAAAAAAGAAAAAGAAATTTCGAGTACGACCTAAATTCAAAGAAAAGTACCTAAAATAGCCGTCCAGACTTGACAACCAAGATTCAACGGTTACTCCAAGAAAATCAACAATAAAATGGCGATAACTGGGATTCTTCCGAGACCCATGACAACATATCCGAGAAAGACCGATTTTCAAGAGCACCTTTTAGAGGTTTTTATGGTGTATAGATTTCTCCAAAGCAATAAATACTATTCTCGAAGGAGTCGCAACCATTTGGGTTACAAGACGCAAACCCATCCAATTGAATAAATCTCAAATTATACTGGTGCGAAGTAGAACTGACCCAGTTGTGAGGATGACTCGGATAACGAGAGCGAGGATAATCATCAATGATGGGATACTAAGAAACGACCAAAGATCCCAACATACCAAAGCTATACTTCGCTCACATAACATGATAAAGAACATATATTTTGTGACCCACTACTTGAAGGACTATAGAAGACCACTCACCATGAACTAGACGGATGACGGTGAGTTTCCCCTTGAAAAGGGCTAAAGAAAAATACATAGGTGCCCAGAGCTAGGTGCCCATTATACCTCTATGATCCCTAATCAGACTAATGGATTATCATTAAAATGAGATCAATTCAACTGCTCTTCAGCTACCATACACTTTCGACTTAGAGATGAGATCTCAAGATCAAAGTGGATGGGACTCAGCCATCGCTCCCTACTTCATGCTTTTGCTATGATAGAACATCCATGTTACGTTCAAGACCCCGAAAAATGCATCACATTTCAGGCTTACCTAATCGAAGTCTACATGGACAAGCTGCTGTGATAGGTCCTAAAACAACCTAAGGCATCTGGAGAGCTATCTGAATAAAATGGCAAATTAGGCTGATTTGACATCACTTGTATCCCTTGAAAGGTCATCCAGGGATTAGCATTGAAAAATTTTGTTGTTGAATTTACTGCCCCAAGTGTAGGGGTGACTTGGAGATCCAAGTCAAATTACTCATGACACCATCATCTAATTCGAAGTTGATGCAACATAGCTATATGCGACCACACTCATGTGCAAAGTATGACTAACTACTTTAGTCTAGCCCGAACATCGACAAGCAAAAAATCTAAAGCACTTAAGCGTGAACGTTATTTGGTTGTCCATACATCAACTCTCATACTCGACACAGGGCCAAAGCATAACTATGAATGGAGAAAACATGATTATCATATTAGTCTCCTTATCCCACTTTCTGATGAGGAAAGTACGACACTTCCTTAAAGGTGGTCCATTGTTCTTCCATCGATTACCATCTTAGGACCAACAAGTTGAGATGCTACCATTAGAGGTCTTAATCTGAATGTCTAACCCTCATTTCTTTCCATTGACGTGGGGGAAAGTAAGTAATTCAATGAAGATGAGATTTCATCTTTCGCTCACAGAGCCTATCTAACTGCCTTTGTATTTTCAAGATCCCATTCAAATTCTAATTGTAATTTGAAATTCCACTCCATGGCAAGGTGGAACAGTTTCTTTCAACAACTAGACCTCCAACAGTCATTTCATGGTAGAGACAAGACAAAGCAAAATGGATTGGCAAAGAATAAGCGATGTCATTCTCACTTAGACTCATACTTATTCCTTTAACAAAATCAATTTTTTAAAATTATGCATCTTATCTTTGCATGCTCCATGAGTTATTAGCATGAGTAACTAAAATAAATTTGTATGTGAATGGTGCATGTACCCTGAGTCTGTTACCGATTAAACCCCCAACACTCGTATGCAGAATTCCAAAATATTATCGCAACGGGAACGATTGGATTTCTCGTATGCTTAACCATGTCATCACTATGAAAAAAGAGTTCTCTCCCAAAGTGGATCTGGTCTGACCATTCACTCCTTAAATCATGCATGGCATCTCGCAAGATAATTATGATTTTCCCAGCACACTTCAATATCGGGGTTCAAGTCCATAACAACACGGTTCGACCGACTATATGACTAGCTCCCGCACTAAACATCAACGAATTACGCAATCTAAAATGGGGAGGAGAACTTCCCGTCAATCTACTTTTTCCTACAT
The DNA here is from genome assembly GCA_030737875.1 of Allium sativum. Classification (NCBI taxonomy): domain Eukaryota; kingdom Viridiplantae; phylum Streptophyta; class Magnoliopsida; order Asparagales; family Amaryllidaceae; genus Allium; species Allium sativum. The sequence goes on from CM060910.1 coordinate 431,260,349, forward strand.
TTTGATCAGGAAAATACAAAGCTTGGGCGAACGTGATTCGATTGTTCTCCAAAAGACTCATGTTTAGGCATCTAGAACCTGAAGCGAATGGAATTCGACCATTTACTCCCTAATTCTTTCCTTTGACCTAGGGGCAAGAGCATAGACACAAACGAATGTGACATGTCTTATTTATGCCTGGACATACTTATGAGTCCATCCCTATCTCTAGCTTTGGATCCACTGGGTAGAGTATAAAGATGTACTCGGGTATGATACAACCACCCAGCTGATCAGCAACTCCATCCCTTGATCTGATAGGAGGATCATAAAAAAGATAAGAATGTGAGTCCATCCCAGTCCAAAGATCAAACAGGTATATGATGTAATTGCAAACACCATGAAAGCGTTTTTTGGGTTTGTTAAACACATGTGCATTCCTTTCTTTCCAAATGCACCAGCTAAAAATCGCTAGAAGAGGGTCCAGTCTGATGTCAGGGGGTTATGTTGCCAGTGATCAAAGAAGGGTAAAAGCGCATGTAACACCCCACATCCGTTAGTGTCACTCACAAAGGTAATGCACTAAGTTCTGTGGAGCATTTAGGGTAAAAGATGCAGATAAATTACAAGACAGACAGAAATTAAACAGCGGAAAATAAAACTTTGCTTTATTGATAAAATAGTTTGTACAATGGTTTCTTTACAATATCAGAGTATCATCTGTCTTACAAAATAAAGAAGCATAAAAATAACATTTATATTCCCCCATTTTAGCAAGAGCCAGCCATAGCATCTGAAAAGAGAATCCAAGCAAACTTAGACGAATCTTCAAGCTGGGAAAGAGTGGCAGTCCGACTTAACCTGAGCTAAACTATTCCCTCCTTTACTACTTGAGGGAAAACGGAAGAAAAGAAGACGAAAGAAAAACAGAGTCAGACATAAAGCCTGAGTAAGTTCAGTAACTTCTAGCATGTGAACATGGAAAAACAAAACGACATGAATTAACTGAATACAAGATTACACCATGACGATAGGGTCAACAAGATTAGACAAGGTAATCACAAGATATGCTAAGATAAGATAAACTGGATACGCTCTAATACCTTCTGCTTCGCTATTTCCTTGTTATACTGGTTTCTATATCTCTGCACCGCCTAACTAGTGTCCCAACTAGTAACGATAACGTGATCCCAATCCCTGTATTTTCCATTGCCTTCGAGCATCCATTTATTATTTATTACCTAGATCTAATATAGGGTTTTCTATCAAGTGATTTCTAGATTCAACTAGAGTTTACGCTATCTGCTGAACGCTTCTCGGATTCAGGATTTATGCCACCTAGTCCAACTAGGGATTATGCTACCTGTCGAACGATGCCCCCAAGTCTAGGACACACTACCTAGAGTGGTATATGTTCCTATACTTCCCCACGCATGTACCGTGAATCGTTATCGCTTGTCTAGATGCACATGTCCTATAATGTACGGTCCGAGTCCTGTGTCAGGGAAAATCAAGGAATACAGAACTCGGTCGGGAGCTTTCAGATATCTGCCGATGCAGATGCTAAGGTCTGTTTTTGTTCCAGTGGCTATGGTCCCACTTGACCTCTCCCTCAACTAATGAAAGGCACACCTTGTAAAATGAGAACTATACGCCGGCCCCCGGTGCCCCACTATCCTATGGCCATCCTCACCCATAACTAGATAGCAAGTATATGGTCATTTGGAGTTCTCCGCCTTTCCGCTTCACGTATCTCGCTTGACTCAAGATGGATGGTAGACGACGAGTCGCTATCACAGGGCTACTGTTTTCTCGCCGAATCACGCCGGTCCATCCTAGTCTTTAGGTTGCCATGTATTGCAACCAAGGCATACTCCTGGTTCTTCTACGCAGACCTTAACCTCTGTGGGCCCAGGCGGATCATCTGCAGCCTCACAGAGGGATACCAAGAGTACCCTCACGTCCCCTCGAAGCCTCGGGCTTCGTAACCCAACTCGTTGGAGCCTTCTTTCTACTCAGACGGACATTCGCTCTTTCCCGTGTTATACTAAGAATTACTACTTAGTTTTACTAACTAAGATTTACCACTTAGTTTCCAAAATCGTTGTTTTCTTAACTAAGGTTTACTACTTAGTTCTCTTTCCCGTCAATTTGGATTGGTTAAGTGTCATTAGTCAATTCAAGCCAACTTAACCCTCTTCATTCATCCTATTATACCGGTTAAGTGTTATCAGTAATTCATGTTGACTTAACCCCACCACAAACCAAGTTATATTGGTTAAGTATTTCTTATTATTTAACCCTACCCATTCACCCTGTATTGGTTAAGTGTTCCTTTTTAACTTAACCTTGCCCGTCTGTCTTAACTAACATGTTATTAATGGTTAAGTATTATCCCTTCATGTTTTAGACTTAACCTCATTCCTTTATCACAACCTGATGGTTAAGTGTTCAGGTTTACTTAACCCTACAGTCTAGCCCAGCTAACATATCAAAATTGGCTAAGTGTATTAGATTTTACTTAACCCCAACCTCTAGTCTAGTTAACATATTAATTTGGCTAAGTGTATCCTTAGTTACTTAACCCCTACAAATATTGTCTTGTTACCACGTAAAGTTGGTTAAGTGTCCCTATGGACTTAGCCCTCTCATCCTAGCTTAACTGTGTTAAATTGGTTAAGTGTTCATATGGACTTAACCCTCCCATTCTAGCTTAACTGTATGGCCCTAACCCCACCCACCAGTCTGGTTATCATGTTGAATTGGGTTAAGTGTCTTAGTTAACTTAACCCTACCATTCTTGTTCTAGCTTTAACTAAATAAATTAAAGCCGCTACCACTCACGTTAGACAAGTATTGTTGCGAATATTGGATGTGCCGGTTGGTTCCGGGTAGGTTTACATCGCAACTCAGTCTAACCTCGGGTTAGGCATATTCGTATTATCTAAGTTCAAAGGGTTTCAATTTATTTTCAAATCAAGTTTTGAAAGTAACCATCCCGTTCGTCGGATCAGTTAGGGATAGCCAGGGAGAGCAGGAAACTTGTATTTTCCAAACTCAAGCCTAGACACTATCCTCTCTGTCACCCTAGAACTTTCTGGTATGACATTAAAAGAGATGTCGTTAATAAACCTTTAATTTGTCTAAATTTACATTTCATCATTCAGGCCAAATTCTATAAGTAAATTATTCCTAATTTACTTATTTTCTAATTACTCTTTTAATGTGAATTGTCAACATTCATTCTTATGGCCCATTTCCCCTTTCTAAATCATATTTATGCTTTTTGGTATGTAAACTATACCAATTAAGTGTCACTAACCATGATTTTGCTAAACCTGACGGTTATTCCCAATTATGGCCAATCTCAAATTTATACCAATATACTTATTACGCCAAATTAGCTAATCCAATCCTGATTTAACATTCTAATTACAGTTCACGTCAAACTAGACTTATTATTCTAATTCATAGCTCATGTAAATGCTAGATTTACAAGTCAATACTAGACTCAGATTACACATCCTATAATTCATGTTAAATTTATCCAATTTGTATTTCTATGAACATGCCATAATTCATGTTCCCAATTTATGCCAAATTCCAAGTTTATAACTATGTTTTTAGTACATTTCACATTATGCCCAAATCGTATTCCCACCGTTCGTATAATTGCGATTCAATCTAGATTATGGATAAACTAGACTCGTAGAAAATAGGGAATGAACCAAAGATGCTATGAAAAAGGATGGACATAATAACTGGCGTAAAAAGGGTTGAATAACGACGTCGGTTCAAGAACATGGGTAGACCTAACTTAATAGGTAAATTCCCAGGGTCTAAAACCAAGGATAGACAAAATAGAGATGCAGGTTCAAGAACATGGGTAGACCTAACTTAATAGGTAAATTCCCAAGGTCTAAAACCAAAGAAAACCAAGGACGAGCGGAATAAATAATCGGGTTTAGACCCAACCCCCTAATCACAGAACTTAAGCAACAGATGTCCTTGTTTTGTCATAGGCAATAGTTTATGTTTCCTAATCAAAGGCATAGGCTTAGTCAAGGAAATAATCCTCATAGTCACAGTCACAGTCATAGGCAATGTTCATAGTCATAGGCAGTGTCCATAGTCATAGGAAAATGTTCATGGTCATAGGCATATGGTTTTAAGGTCCATAGTTTCATAGTCATGGTCTATTTTGTCCTCGAATCATAACAGTTCTTAATTAGGTTCAAGAGTATAGGCACTGATTCGAATAGAGAGAGAGAGAGAATTGGCATATTCTTTTATTCCTTTAATTTCATGTCACGAACAAAGAAAAAACGTTCAAATCTAGAAATAACTTACTTACAGAGATCAGATCAGAACATAAAGATGGCATTGCTAAGATTCGTAGAAAAACAGTCGTTGCAGTCGTTCGAATCTTCACTTGAATTCTAGCTTGAATCTCCTCTTTGAAAGTCTTTGAGCAGCACCTCCTCGTCTTGATTTATTTTATATATATTATTCTATTTATTATTTAATTTAAGAGGAGGAGAAGAAGCCATGTTTGTCAATAATCTTTGCAGCATAAGGGTAGAAAAGAATTGTGAATAGAGAAGAAGACTAGGGCTGTTTATATAGTGTTAGGCAGACGAACCTGGTCAGAATGGCGTCCAGATACATCAGAACGAACATGGTGCAGAAGGCTGGAAAAACAGGGGGGTCGACCCCCAGGTCGACTATGTAGTCGACCTGGGTAGCCCAGGTCGACTACCCAGTCGACCTGGGTATCTTGGGCGGGAAAAATCCTGCCCTGGCCAATCCGGCCCGATTTTGAAATTGGAATTTCGCTGAATCTTCCGGAGGCCATATCTTCCTCATACGGACTCCGATTTACGCAAACTCGGACTCGTTTTCATGCAGAATTCCGAGAAGAACGCAATGGCACAGCCCATTTCCCTTGATTTTGATTTTAACTTTTAATTCTTCCTTGATTTTTGAATCTTAGCGTTACAGAATCACGGGGTGTTACAGCGCAGGAATGAAGCTAAGTAGAAAGGAGCTAATTGTAGCCCAAACTTTGAAAGAGAAGTCACATTCTAGAAAAAATGATTGAGGGTTTCGTCCTATATAACATACAATGCACACAATGGGTCAGCGTTTATATTCATGTGTCTGAGTCTGTCTTTGATGTTGATGCGCGAATGGATTAGTAACCACTGAAAGAAAATTAGCCGAGGAGACAGATGGAATTTCCAAATGCAAGAGAAGGAGAAGCAACGACTAGGATGAGAAAGAATTTTGTAGCTGGCTGACACAGAAAACTCTTAGTTGGGCCCAAAGCCCAAACGTAGCGATTAGGCTGATCTGCAAGCCTTGTCGAGAGAAGAATGTTATACACCGAGGAGGCTTCCTCTAAAATATCAAGCCCAAAGAAAGTGGAAGGGCAAAGGCCCAATAGACCTAAGCCCATGACGTTAGCAATTGAGAAATTAGATGAACGGTTGAACAAAAATAATAAAGGATGAGAACGAGAAATAGGGAATTGCTCATGCCAGATATCAAACCAAAAAAGGCAATTTTCGCCATTGTCATTCTTCACATGAAAGAGTGATTTGATGCGAGGAATAGTCGAGAGAACTCCATCCCAAAAAGGCAAGGGTCTGGCGTTCGAAAAGAAGTGGAGAAAGAGGTTGGAGTTAGAGTTATAAAGGCGGGACAAGATCCAGTCTTTCCATATGACATTACCGGGTGTAAGATCACGCCATAACCATTTTGCCAACAACGCTGTGTTGAATGAATACGGGTATGGTCACGATGCTGGCAAATAGTTTGCCAATTGACTACGCGTTTAGCTTTACCTCCATTCCATAGAAAGGAGCTTCTAATAGCATCAATCATGACGATGACCCAGGAGTGGAGTTTGTGGAAAGACATCCAATAAAACGAAATGGACGAGAGGACAGCTTTGACTAATACGAGACAACCAACAGTAGATGAAGAGTTTGCTTTCCATAGAGCAAGCCTGGATTCAATTTTGGTGATGAGGGGGAACCTGTCCACTCTGATAAGTTTTGTCGGATGGAGGGGAATGCCAAGGTAAGATATCGGGAAAGATACAAGTTTACAGTTTAAGTAAGAGGAGATGGAGGGACCCAAATCAAAAGAGTTGCCAAGCATAATGATAGAGCTTTTTCTAAAATTGATGGAAAGGCCAGAGATGAGTTCAAAACTGTAAAGGAGGACCTTGAGGCAATGGATATGAGAAGGGTTAGGTGAGGCAAACAAGATGATGTCATCAGCAAATTGGATATTAGAGATGGAAGAATTGGAGTTAGGGAGGTTGATGCCTGCAAAGATACTACTTCTAATAGCAGCTTTGACCATCTGATTGAATACATCCGCAATCAGGATACAGATTAATGGCTAAAGTGGGTCACCTTGTCTCGGTCTATGTTTAGATTTGATGCGACCTCCCATTTCGCTGTTGATGGAGATGGATGAGAAACTTGTGTTCAAGATACACTCTATCCAATGACACCATTTGGAGGGGAAGTCATGATGTGCCATTATGGACAGTAAAGAATTCCAATTGGCTGAGTCAAAAGCTTTGGAGGAATAAAGTTTAAGTAAAATACACGGCGTCGAAGTGAAACGACAAAAGGAGATTACTTCCTATGTAGTAGCCACATAATCAAGAATGTTGCGTCCAAGGATGAAGGCCGATTGTTCAATGCCAACCAATGAGGCATTGGCAGTTTGTAATTAATTGGCTAGGACTTTAGTGATGATTTTGAAGGTAGTGTTGAGGAGGCTGATAGGACGAAAGGAAGAGAGGGTGTTGGCTCCAGGAGTTTTAGGGATTATGATGATATTGGCATAATTGAGTTTGGCAATGGAAGCAGGGTTCGATTGGAATTCATTACACATTTCTAATATGTCAGATTCAATTGTAGACCAAAAGTGTTTGAAAATTTGTGGGCCGAATCCATTAGGCCTAGGTGCTTTATCGTCTGCCATATCCTCGAGTGCTTTCCAGATTTCATCTTCGGTAAAGGGATGGCAATATGGATGGGCTATGGGGAAGGGTAAAGGAGGTTCCAATCAAAATCAGGAAGGGGAGAGGAAGGTTTGCCCAGAATATTATGGTATAAGTCCATGAAGAGACGACGAATATTGAAAGGATCGGAGATGGTAGTGTCATTGTGGTAAATCTCAGAAATGAAGGTAGAGCGACAGTGACCATTTGCTAAACGGTGGAAATAAGTGGTGTTTTTATATCCCTCTTCTATCCATCTTGCCTTCGAGTGTTGCTTCCATTCATTCTCTTCTTGTTTTATAAGTCTATCCGGTTATAATTCTAATTCTTTCAGGGTGAGAGTTTCGGATTCATTCAATGGACGGGATTCTTTAACGATGTTGAGGTTAAGGATTGCATCTTCGGTGGATGAAATTCGAGTTTTGAGTGAACCCCAAATGTTTTTAGCCAGTGGTCTAATCGGTTTGGGTAGAGAACGAAGTTTTGAGATAATTCTATTGATAGCAGATTGTTCATTAGACGATTAAGACCAAATATTATTGACAAAATTTTCAAAAGCGGGTTCAAGCAGCCATAACTTCTCAAATCTGAATGGGCGTCTATGGTTAATAACAACTCTTGTATCAAGTAGAAAAAGGCAATGGTCAGAGATGATCGTGGTGAGGCCATTAACTATAGATTGGGGATGGAGGTCTTCCCAGATAAGCAGGGACGGAACCATGGGGGGGCAAGTGGGGGCGGCGGCCCCCCCCCCTTGATTTTAAAATTATATAAAAATTTTTTTTTTACCCCTTTGGTACTAAAGTAACCATTTTAAAGGCATTTTTATTAGTATTTATGCAATATTTTTGTCTAAAACTTAACAATATGAAACATTATTGGTTGAAATTATGATAAATTCAGGGTAAACTGGTATAAAAAAAAAAATTTGGCCCCCCTTCGAATCCGCCCCCCGCTGAGCGGATTCCTGGTTCCGTCCCTGCAGATAAGGTTGAAAAGAAAGCGATCAAGTTTGGCCAAGGATGGGTCATGTCTGTGGCTAGACCAGGTAAAAAGACGATTATTGATGGGGGGTCCAAATAGGGAACAATATTGGATGAAGGAGTTAAAGGCTGCCAAGTCATGGGAGAGGTTACCAGAGTTTCTTTCAACCGCGAAGTGGGTTGTGTTAAAGTCGCCACCTATAAGCCATGGATCGTTGATTTGAATAGATAAGTCTTAGTAGAATTTCCATATTTCTTCCATATCATGTGAGTCTGTCAGGCCATAGATGTTAGTGAAGAAGAAGATGGTATCAGATTGAGAGTGACGAAGCAACACATGTAGGACAAATATATGGGTAATTACTTGGCAAAGAGACCACGTGGCATCATTCCATGCCATAATAAGGCCTCTACGAGTTTCAATAGAGCCCATATGGGCCCAGCCCGAAAGAAAAGGCCCACAAATGCTTCTAATGGTTGCAGATGATGGATCTGAAAGTTTGGAATCTTGCAGTAATAGAATATCTTTTTTATGTGGGGAAAGGACAAGATTAATAGTGTGGCATTTTGTGGGGTCCCCCAAACCTGTGACATTCCATGAGACAACTTTTATTGGGATTGATTAATGCGTTGTTGTTCTAATGTGTGCATGGTAGTGTAGTGTTCATCACGCAAACTCACACTCATGCAACGTGCCAACTTTTTGTTTTACTCTTTATTTGCAGAAGTAAAAACAACAATTTCAAAATAGCTACCCGAAGTGCCAGGAAGGGATTTAGCTCTGTTGACCCTGGAGCTCCGCCGGATTGAGCAGGCATAAGATGTGGCAATGTCGAGTCCTGTTGTTCCAAATTTGACTGAAAGGGTACTTGTTGATGAAGCAGGTTGGATAAGTCCAGATCTGCAAATGGGTCCCATCTTGGCATTGAATACTCTCCAATTTCCTAGTTAAGAAAGGCAAGTGAGGCATCTTGGGGGGCTGCGAACGCATTGTGGGTCAAAGAAGAGTTGATAGTTGCTTCATCAAACATCGCATCACAGCGGTTCTCATCATCCTAATCCATTGGCTGGGATAGCTCTCGAAAGATAAAGCCATCGTGTTCATAATCAATCCCTAATAGCAATGTTTCAGGACGTCTGATTGGATGGGCATGATCCCATCGATCGACAGTGGTTTTCACTATTTTATCATCTAGATGAACTGCATAATGACACAGGGCCACAATTCCTTCATAAAATTGCATCTTTACACAAAGGAAGCGGTGATCAATATATGACCATTCGTGGTAATCTTCTTCAATGAAATGGCCCATCGGTTTTAAGGCATCACGAATCGCCTCTGAGCGAGTCTTCAAGAACTCTGGAAAACCGCTAATTTTTTCCTATGAAACTGGTTCGAGGGATGGTTGAGGGGATTGTTCGGGGTCAGACCATGGTTTGATAAGGACTAAGTTTCCATCTCTGGTAAGAATTTTGAAGTGGGGAGCGTGGTTTTTGATAGTAGAGTTAGGAAAATTGAAGAGGAAAGTGTTATTCGAAATCAGCCAGATAGGCCATTCCTCATAATTTAAGTTCGCTGTAAGGGCTAGAGAAAGAGTTTCCAGAGTCCATTGACCATCAATAATGGTTGCGGTGAGATATAAATAGAATCAACCATGGTAAAAAACTTGGGAAATTTAAATTTAGAGGGAGGGCTTGGGGAAGGAGATGAGTTGAAATTTCTTTTTGGAGAGTGAGGAGAGAGTGGTTTGAGCGGAGAAAGGGGGTTAAAGGCTCCATTAGTGTTTTGTTACGCGTTTTATTTGAATTATGACGAGACTTATTGTGACACGTCATCTGCAGACTCTGCTTCTTCCCTACGTGACTGTTTATCATTTGTGCTAATGCGTTGGAAGGGTGTAAATAACCATCATTTCTTCTAATTACAAATGCATTGCGTTTTTTGGAACATTGCATGCATGAGTGACCGAAAAAGGCACAATAATAACATATTGTGTTGTTTCTACAAGTTTTTGCCACGTGTCCTTTGCTTGCACAACGTAAGCAACGTTGTTCAGACCTTAGGAAAGTAACCGTTGCATGAATTGATTTGAACGTGAGCAGCAAGAGGCGAAGCTTATTGGGAGGGGGTTTGAGATGAGCGGAGGTTGGGGTGGCGGTGAAGCGGCCACTTGAGCATATGATCTGGTTGAGATGGGTTGGTTGGGCGGGCAGGGTGACGGAGAATCGTGATGTGATTTGTCTGGGATGATGATGGATGAGCAGAGTGTTTTGTGGGGTTATTGGATAGACATGGATTGAGTTAACGCAATGGATGAGTAGAGAGTTTTGGCGGAGGAGGGATGACGACAGGTGGAAGAGAGGCTTTGTAGGTGGATGGGATGAAGTTGATTGGAGGTGGAGAATTGGGAGGTGAACAGGACGCCATTAAAACAAAGCTTGATAGTTCTGATATTAGACAAAGTTCTAGTTATTTATTTTTTTGTTTAACAATATGTATAGTTTTGGGCTTGCAGTCACATCGTGAAAGTAATAATATGCAAATTGGATATCGTGAGTATGGTAAAAAGAAAGTGCAAGTTATTGGGTTACATGAAGAATGTAGTTGCAGAAGGAATGAGGGAAAGCACTGATCCAAATGCCTTGTTACTCTTCGTAAAACTTGGATCGGGTTTTTGGAAGGTATGGATTATCGTAGACGTGGACCCAGAAGCTTTTCTATTAAGACCAAACTCAGAGACATCTTATATCATCTTGTCTATGCCTTTTGAAATGTATTTTTAGTTATTTCATTGTAATAGTATTAAATTATCAATTATCAGAAATAGTGAAAAAAATTGCAACTGGTGAGGGCAGTTGTTAAAAGGCCCTGTTGCAACAGCTTTTAACAATTGTAAATAAGTACCACCGCAACTGTCTGAAACACTTGTGAAATGATATTACCTATTGCAACCATGGATTTCCAGACGGACATCCACAGTTTGGTCATCAAATGTATAGTCGTAGTGTAAAATAACATTTGCGACATTTAAATTTGGCCCGTAGGAGTTTGGTCGGTCATCAAATTCCAGAAACAGACAATATAACGGATGCTATATAAGTATATAAATTTGAACTTGAAGCTTTAACATCTAATTATCACTATAGTTTGTAATGTTTGAATGCTTTTGTTACATCGTTCACAAATTACTATATTAAAGTACATGTAGATGGGCATATGTTGCGCCCTTTAACTCATTTATAACACATCAATTGCCTTTTGTTTCTCTGCAGAATTGTCACATGGGCTGTTCAATGCTTCATGGGCCAAATCAGCAACTTTGGGCAAGTCGGATAGGCTCAATAGCCGACTTTATAGTTTATACCCCTCGATAATATCATCCAACCACTAAAAAAATTGATACACATCCATTTAACATGACGATGTGCTAGCGTAAGCATGACGCTGTATACAACAAAAGCGACTGCAGCAAACGATACGTCTGGTCTTAATATAATAACATGTGCCTGTGGGAGGGAAAGACTAGAATGCTTCTGGATCATTTCACAATCGGAGGACTAAAAAACTACTACTACAGTCGGTCAACTATTCCACGGAGAAAGTCGTAGATTTAGATAAGAGGACGTTCGTCGTGGAGCGCCCAGTGCCCACCACATTAATTGTTTTATTATTTTGTCGACGTAGATATTTAATATAAACAATGGGAACCTGACAGAATTTTTACGTTCTAAGTTACTGATTCTTGTTTCTTCATAAATTTGTTTGAAGGTTGACATTCTGCTCTTGACTCTGCAGTCCTCCTGATTTATTCTTTGACGGTATTTGATTTACTTGCAGACTTGTAGCATTCACGGTCCTTAAATTCAATTTTCCAATCACGCGTGAAATTTTCAAGAAAGAACCGTGAAAAAGAAAGAAAAAAACAGGTTAAAAAATAGAAAAAAATAGTGTGACGCACAAAATAAAAAGAAAAAAAAAAAATAGTTTGAACAACGCTTTTTGGTATAAAATACTTGAGGGATTTGGGTTTGAAGAAGGTACGAGGAGACGTTTGCGTCCGACGCGACCGTCTCCCTCAACAACGATTTGTTCGAACCGAGCAGTTCAATGTGGTTCACGCTTGATGCGTCTGACAAGTTCGACGCTCATGGCGAGGCTAACGTGAACGTGAACTTCATTACAACTTCTGTTGGTTGTTGGAATTAACGCCCGAACAAATAATAAATGCATAATCATTTTTACTGATTACAACCTCCATCGGTTGTTAGATGGAAAGTTGAGGTTAAAAGTTACAAAATATGAATTTGTACATCCTTTGAAGATGCTCCTATGCATTGTATTTTTGATAATCATATCATAGTATAAAATTCATTGGCGAAAATGAATGTGTCAAAATGAAAACAGAGAAATTGACCTGATATACATTAGTTGTTGCGTAAATATCAAGTAATTGTCATTTAACAAAATTGGTGTGCTTGCAGTTCCATTAACCATTGTGAGATTGCCTATCTTATGGACGATAAAACACAACAAAAGTTAAGCAACTTTTCATGTTACTTGCCGAGTGACTGATCAAGGTTTACATATAATTATTTTTACGCAGTTTTCAACCTTTTATATTGATCCCCATTACCACAATAATAGTTAACTTCACGACGAGTAGCAAGGATGAGGACTAATTGTCTAGACCTAAATCTTTCTGGTTTTTTGAATCCGGCCAATCAGAACAGTTTGATTTGATCATTTTGCAATTAAATGTACATTCTTTCAGATATTTAATTGCAAAATGAAGAAATGGCACCCTGATTGGTTGAATCTAAGTGACAAGAGGAATTTAGATGCATGTGATTTCACCACAACATCCTTATCGTTTCTCAAAAACTTTATATTTAAGAAATTACAGCTCTAGTGGTTGTCGTCATAGACGTCAAGTGAGTCAGTGACAGGGGACATGGATACTATTATATTTTGTTTCGATTACAGTAACATTGAAATTTCGATTACCGGAACACAGCAGCAAATAATCGGCACAAATTTCGATAGACAGCAGTAGTCAAACTACATTCGACAAGCCGTGTGGGTCAACATTTTTTGTCTCTTTTCATTGACAAGGAGAAGAAATATACTTGGTTTTATTTCAATGTCCCTCCCTATATCTTCATGTAAACCTGCACAAAAACACCTACGCGTCCTTGTATCTGACACACGCAGCACGTGTAACTTTTACTATCATAAGATTCACACAACCCAACCTAGCTTTCAATAATTCAGCCACAACTAAACTAGCTTTTACACACAACTGTCTGTTCTAGAGATGAGCATTATTGGGTTAAACCAAATAAATCAATCAAACCAATTTATTTTGGTCGATTTGGTTCGGTTTTGAAATTAAATCGGTTTGTAATCGGCTCGGAAAAATATTAAGTTTGGTTATCGGTTTAACCAAATTAACCGAACCTTTACTATATCTTCAAAATTATCGGTATTATAATAAATATTTTAGGTTACTTTAGTTATTTAAATATATATTAATCATCACTTATGTATCAAAATTAAATATTAAAAAACATAAAAATCATAAATAATAATACTCTAATCAAATATTTATAATTTATTTCTAATTATTGTGATTATTTCAAACATAAAATGTAAAACATTTTTAGTTCGGTTTAATCGGATAACCAACCGAACCAACCAAACTAAATTTGGTTGGTTTGGTTTGGTTTTCATTTTTATTGGTTTTAGTTTGGTTTGACAAATTTCATCATCGGATAAACCAAACCAACCAAATACTCACCCCTAATCTATACCATGCGTATTTTTGTTTCCATATATGCAATAAACCTTTGTCACTTGTTACTTTTGTAGTTGGACACTGCACATCTCCTAATTCTTTCACGACCATTGTAGTTTTTTTTCACATATTTGACTCATACATAAGCTACGATTATACTCTCAATTTAATAAATCTAATTGTTTGCTTTACTTTTATGATATGGATATTAAATATTGCTAACTTTAAATCAAAATATATGATTAAGGGATCATATGTCTTTTCCTATCATATAATACTTATACACACACACACACACACACACACACACACACACACACACATATATATATATGTGTGTGTGTGTGTGTGTGTGTGTGTGTGTGTTGACACGCTTTTTGGCAAAAGCTTTCACATGAGAATTCTCTGACTAGCAACTTGCTCAAGCATAGAGAACGTCATCCGAAAACATGAAGCGATTTGGTTGAAATCGCATTGCAGACATAAAGTAGCATGAAACTCCTATCAAATGACCTCTTTTGAGCCCAAAAACATCAATTATGGGGCTTTGCCCAGTAACCGTTGTAGCCCTTTGAATTAGCTTTAGGTAAAGCTTTCGTTTGGCCTAAACAGCCTTACGGTTTGGAAGTTACGTCCGTTTCCGTAAATGCGCGAAGAGCTCAAAACTTGGATTTTTGCATTGAAGAAATCCCGGATTGAATCGGGTATAGCGGTTCGGAGCGGAGAAGACCCGGGCCGGTGGCACGCGATGGAACACTTAAGCAACCAAACTCAGGAAGTTACCGTATCATATCAGAGGGAGAGGACCCGATCCAACCCGCCTTGTCTTTACTACTCAGAAGAGCATCCCATCTTCGAGTCAAGGACATCGATTCAGATCGAACTAGTACGACCCGATCCGCTTGGAGGCTGCCGCATCACATCAGTTTTGACCGATTCTTAAGGATTAACTTCCTCCTACTTGCATGGATCAAGCTCCACATAGCATAATACGATTTTGAGGTCATGTTCCACTACTTTCCGAGATCGCCTCCGGTCGTGACACGTGGCATCCGACCCGGAGCCTCTTCACCTCTATAAATACACCACTACATGGCATTTTGAGGGGATCTTTGGCCACTCCTACTCTCGGCCTCCATTACAATAACTCAAAGATATTGCGCTTCATTCATATACCAAATTCACACGTGGATTTCGTGTATAATCTCTTGTGATTTCATTGAACACAC
Source organism: Allium sativum (assembly GCA_030737875.1). NCBI lineage: Eukaryota > Viridiplantae > Streptophyta > Magnoliopsida > Asparagales > Amaryllidaceae > Allium > Allium sativum. The sequence continues at coordinate 431,275,359 of CM060910.1, forward strand.
GGATTGCGTGTCTGCATGTAACTGATTCTCGTAATCTGTCAGTATAGCAATAAGATTATAAAGTGGACGTAGGCTACATCTACAGCCGAACCACTATAAAAACCTCGTGTGTCTCCTGTTATTGACTGTTTTCTGCACTTTGCGATCTGCGATCTGTGTCCGTGAGGATGTCACACTGCATTTGGGTGTTAGTACCAAATTTTGGTCTAACAATATATATATATATATATACAAATATATATATATATATACACAAATATACATATATATATTTATATATAAAATAGAATTTCTTTTAGTTTCACTATAACTAATTTAATCATGTGAAAATCAGGTCCACATCCTTATAATCAAACTTAATTCGTGTAATCTTCTCTTGTTTGAAAACTTAGATTACTGATCTCTAATTTTATTTGCAGCTAAATTTATTTCGTGAATAACCCTATTTTTTTCTTAAGCTTATTCTAATAACAGTCGTGATTTGGATTCTAAGTTTCTGATTCGGAAATTGTTCGACCATTGTTTGAAGATCTTATTTTGGATTCATGGCTTTATCTTCTTCCAAGTGAATGATTTCTCTGCTTTGTAGTCGATTTTGTTTCTTGTTCATAGACATTACAACATTACTTCATAATGTTCTAATTTTATTTTGTTTGTTCTCTTCTTCATTAAAGTAAAAGGAAATTAGAAGTATGTTCTTATTCATTTCTATGGAAAAATTAATACGTGCGTATAGGGTAATATTTAATGGTGGATGTCGTTAGCTTATCTGCAAATATTGTATATATTTTGTAGACTTATTCACAATTATTTTAAGGTAATTTTTATTCTAATCCACGGTTTTAATAAGTTAATCCACCGTTTTACTTTAATAAGTTAATCCACAACTATTTTGTAAGTTAATCCACGAGTGGATTAACTTACAAATTTCACCATATTATATATCTAACAATTGATTTTGTGCTTCTTATTTCACAATTCTGCGTTATTTCACAATTCTCGTATCAGATTAATAATAATAATCCAACTAGCCTAAAATCAAGATCTCATACCAGATAATTATGTGAAGAAAAATACGCATTATAAATCTACTGTATGCAACATGTTTCTTATATAAATTATACCGACATGTCAATTATAAGATATTCATTTGGTATTCAAGTTCTCTTGTTGTATATGTTAGCTTGTGCAGCCACTCATACTAGTCATTCATACATGCTAGTATACGTATGCATAAAAATCCAAATGACGTGGTGAGGGACAAACAAGAAATCCTTGCTATAAATAAACAGATCATGGAGCAAAACATCAATAGGTTCATCAAAAATAAAGCTAATAATAAACAAGTCACTTTAGCAATTTAAGTACATACAACCTATTATTTTTACTCAGGAAAATATGTAAAAGTCATATACACAAGTCATACATATTTCTTGAATTACACAAACATGAGATTAAAAGTTATAAACGCCTTTTAAGTTCTAATAATCATGGGATTAAATGCTTCTTGACATCCAAATGAACATACAAGCCACATTAAACTGACTTTTAACACTCAGCACAAATAAAGCAATACAAAAAACATAATACTTTGAATAACACTTTGAAACAAGCAGTCTATCGTCTGACATTTTTTTTTTCAATAACACTTTGAATCAATACTAAGAAAGATATCTACATTTGAAACAAGCAACGTATCATCTGAATTATTTTTTTCAAAAACAAGTAATGTATCTTCTGAAATCTCATTCTTCAACTTCTTAAATAACAGGCCACATCTATTCATGTCTACCGGGGCACAAAGGAAGATACACTTTTCAACAATTCCTACCTTCCATTTTTTTTAACCCCATGTTTAGCTTTAAAATTGTAAATACACTACAAGAAAAGCTGTAAATAGCGGCAGATTTTTAGCAGCGGAAATATCCGTCGCTAATTAGCGACGGATTTTCGTGAACTTTGTAAGAGATGATATTTTGGATTTTATGTGTAACCTTATTTTAAATTATTACCGTCGGATATTATTTCTGTCGCTAAATCATTGGAAATTGCAGCACTTTACCGACATAAAATATTTAACGCTAAATTCCGTTGCTAATAGAGTCGGATTACCGTCAACAAAATTTTGAAGCTATTTTTGCAGTAGTTTTTCATGAGATTTGAAAGTAACTTTTATATTTATTATTTATAAAATCTTTTAAATTTGTGTTATTATTTAGTAATTAATAAGTAAATATAAATTCTAAATAATTAACGTAAATAATATATTAGTAATAAATAATAAATAATAACTATTAGAAGTAAATAATATTCAATAGTTAATGTTGATTAATTATTAATTACTATAAAATATAAATAATGTTGACAAAAATATTTAAGTTTTTTTTAGAATATTTTGTTTAGAAACATTGTAAAATATAAACTTTTACAACGTTTTCATATAACACAACAAAGTAGGAAGTTTTGACAAAAATATTTATTTGAATATATTTATTATTCTTGCAAGCTGAAACTTTTGGTCCTAATTGAAACTTTTGGCTCCAACCAGCGAATTTTTGGCTCCAACTCAAAAAATTTACTTCGTAACCCTTGTCCAACCCAACCGTTCTCCTTCTCTTCCCACTGAACAAAAATCTTGGTCCATTTAACATCTTAAAATATTAATTAGTTAATCAGTTCCGATTTCCAGATCTTCTTCCCTTCTCCATGGCTTCCAACATGCCCGCTTTTCTCCTACTTCCCGTCCTTCTCGTCGACATCACAGCCACCGTTCCAGGCAATCTGATTCCAAAGTCCAAACTAAAAAAGGGTGTTCAGTCTTCTTCTTCAATCGTCAGTTCTTCGGTTAGTGAATTTATTCGATAACTTATTAATTCGTTGCTAAAAATCTGGATTGGTGATTTGAATACGTCTCATATTATTTCAGTTGATTCAAACAGTTGGATTGATGAAAATTATTGATGAAGAACATGAAAAATCTGGATTCGGTTAGTAAATTTATTTTCATATGATTTATTAAATAGTAATACCATGAAATTTCTTCCCTTTGAATAGAGCAGGATACTCAATGTATTTCTGGCAAATTTTGGGACCAGTCTCCATCATTGGTATAATTGCAGATATATAATCATTTATTGTGGTATCGATTGTTCTTGCCATGTTCCATGGTTTTAAAATTCACATATTGTTACAACCCTCTCTTTTTTGTAGAAAATAATATTCGATTAGAGGAGACAGTTGAGATTCAAGGTTGTACGTAGGTTGAAGCCAATCAGGAGAACCTTGTTCATTATTAGATTTGTGTATTCCGCTACTTTCCCTGAAAATCTGTGGATTATGGACAGGCTTTTGGAACATTTCCATTCATTACTAACATAATCATTTCTTTCGCTTAAGAGGTAAGAGTAAATTGTATTGCATTCTATACTTATTAATGATAGCAATAGTTTATGGTATGGAATCTTAACATGGATATAGACTGATGTCATTGCATTAGTCAAAGCAGGCATCTTGCTGTTTATCAGTCATTCTTTGACATTATGATAAAGCCAATAGTAATAGTGGTATGTTATAATATCAATTTCTATTTTTAGACAAGTGGATATATATTTTTTCATTTACAGACATGTTTCCTTACTTCATTTATTTACTTGTCTTGCATTTTGAGAAATATGGATAGATATTTTTGCAACCATGACTAATTTGGAGGGAGAGGAAAAATGGGAAAAAAGGGAGAGGTGGAGTATAAATGACTACATCTCATTGCTGTCAGAATTTTTATGCAGGCATGATAGTCCACAAGTTGAAATTACTTATGCCCATGAAGGTAGTGTGTGTGACCTAGCTTGGCATCCGACTGGTTATTTGCTTTGCAGGTAGATGGTATTCTAAATTCATTTGTTGCATTTAATTATATGAAGACTGAATGCTTTATGCAATTTTTGCTTCTGCTCTTTATCTTTGTATAGCGACACTGTATAGTGCTTTGTTGCATTGAAGGTTAAGTACTTATTTCAAGAATGTACAAGAATACGAGATGATGTGAAAACAGTGTACACAATGGTGCACATTGATCTTCCAGTAGATGCAGATCGTGTACCACTTGATTCCATTACATTACCAAGCACATTTAATCTGGATGCAATGGAACTGGATGACGACTATTTGAGGTAAACTCTTGATGCTTTCATAGTGTTGAAGTATTAGTAAACTATTAGAATCAAAAAAAATTAATTATGATTCTTTGTTACAGAGGACCTGATAGGAACCGTAGAGAACTTGATGATATTACTATACAAGGTTGTCAACTGTTCTGTTTAAGAATTTAATTCATTTTGATTGTTTTGCTTTGTTGGTACCTTCTTGTAGCCATTATAAACAATTCCATGATTGTAGATCAAATGTTAAATGAAGGAGAACAATATATATCAATCACAATTCTTTTTTGAATGTGAATATGGATGTTCTTTTTTAAATGTTAATATGGATGTTGTTCTTTTTTGAATGTGATTATAGATGTATTTTCTTGCAATTTTATCTTTGCTTTTTTTAATATGCTATTTCTGTGTTCATAGTTGAATGATGTTAGTTCAATATATGTATGTATGTGTGTGTGTGTATATATATATATATATATATATATATATATATATATATATATATGCAGATCAGAAGGGGAATAGCGGCGGATTACCAATAAAAAAAGTGAGGTTAAGTTTACTTCAATTTATATTCCGTCGCTAATCCCTTGGCAATTAGTAAGGGTTTACCAACGCCTTTTATAAATAATAATTTATTAAAAATTACTTATCCGTCGGTAAATAGTCGGTAAATAAATTAAAATTAAATTAATAAATAAAATTATATTTTTATTATAAAAATAGTAAAATGACGGAAAACTGTCGGAAAACTCATGCTATATTCCGTCGCAAAATCTGACACAAATACCGTCATGGTTTTTACCGACAAAATCATTTTGTTGGAAATCCGTCGCTAATGCCTGTTTAGCGACGAATTAGAAGCGGATTTTGCCGCTGCTAATTGCGATTTTTCTTGTAGTGATAGTTTGAATTGTTGAAGAATTGCTAGGGTAGTTCTCTTTGAGAACACGAAGTACTTCTCTAGCTTTTACACTACATGTACTCATTTTGATTACATCTTCCTCTTCTTTTTTTGAAAATCTAACAATATATGAATGCCCTTCAAACTTCGCATTTTTTTCCAATTGATGATTATGGAGTCCACAAATAACTTCCACCTTCCATTGATCCAACATGGGTAGTTTAACCCCTTTCAGCAAGAATGGACATCCACATTTTTTAGTTCCCGTCTTTTTAGCCTTTGTATGAACGTTGATGGCTTTATTTCCTTTCTTCTCAGCATAAAAACCACTTCTTTCACACCAATATGATATTCGACCTTTGCGACCATTTTTTGCATTTTCACTTTATTTGATAGTTACAACAACCCACAAGATTTTCCAATTGTTTTGCACCATTCTGTAAGTTCGTCACGGGAATTGAATACCTAAACCATTATACACAATGTAATTGCTTGTCAATCTCACATAGACATGTATTATTTATAGAGGAAAAAAATTGAAAATTGTACCTTATTATTTCGGAATGCGGATGTACAATCCGATTTAAGTATTTGATCATTTAATTGTAGCATATCACTATTCTGAATAATAGTACAATATTAAATATAAAGTTAAGTTATGTAACAAGTCTAATAACCTCATATAATATAATGATTACCATATCAAGATTTGATTTTTCAAGATTGTCCGAAGGTTGTTCTAAATCAACCATCATGTTTTTGTTTTCTTCTTTCACGGCTTCAACTAACCATTCGTCATCGTCATCATTATTTATCAGTCTTGAATAAAATCCTTGATTTCATGCAATTTCCTTAGTACTATAACAACCGTCTCCCTCATAAAGATGTAAACGACATCTCTTCTCAGACATATTTCTATCAATTTTTCAAGATTCAGAAAATAACTAACTACAATTATATTTGATAATGGTGATATTAAAAAAATACAATTTTGTATACAATTAATCAACTTCAAAAAAAAAACTTCTTACTAATATGTTGAATTGCTCCGCTTATCACTTATGCTTGGATTTAGATGTTAGGATTCCAGAACCGAGAAGACGACGGAAAAAGCAAGGAAGAAGAAAACACGTGGAAGAAGAAAACGCAGAAGATTGAGAAGAGGGGAATACTTACGGTTTTATTTTTTTGGTGGATGTACTGATTAAAATTTAAATTTTAGTAAAAGTCAAAGATCCTATTAAATTGGGTGGATTAACTTACTAATATGGTGGATTAGAATAAAAATTACCTTATTTTAAATATATGTTCTGAATTTTCTACATTCACTAGCTTATAAATTATGTTTATTTGCTTGTTTATCTTTATTTTTTTTACAATTAATTGTAAGTCAGCGAATAATATATTTATTCTAGTTTTTTTGTTTATAATTTTGTAATTGTAACGTTGTTTTACTTTTTAATTTACAGTCGTTCTGGGTGATATTGGAGTACCAACGCTGTTAAAGTTTGGACACGATAATTTATGTTTACGCCTTCATTTTGATAGTACGATTGTTATGTTGAGAAATGCTATTTGTGGTAAATGGACTGATTTAAGTCCGCTGTTACACTCCTAAAATATATCCCAAATTGACATAGAAAACTAAAATAATTAAATAATAATAAGTCAAAATACATATATTTAATACTTATGGGATTTGGCCAAGAATGTCATATCATTGCGTTCGTGGTGATATTCTGATCTATTTTCATATATAGATTGCTGAAAACGGAGTTCGTTTAAAAAAGATATGAATAAATTGAGTTGGAATTTAAAGCAAATAAACTTGAAATTTCAAATTTAGCATTTAAACTAGCTAAGTTTTGAATTTGACTAATGGATAAGCATAAAAGAATATCGTAGATTTGAATTTGAATTTGTATGTATATATGCATAGACAAGAAAGGGATACGTTAAAAGACATTAATCACGAATTAATTAACATTAACTATTAATAAATAAATGATGCATGAAATAAATTCACTACTCCCAGGATAAGAAGGGTGGTCCACTGCCCTTCCCCTATAGGGGTTGACCTCCAGTCGACTGCAATATATAGAGACGATCGACCGCTTCGTGAAAGAGAGATATGACAGCTAAGGTTTTTTGTATGTTATTTCTTTAGGTTTTGGTACCACAAATGGTTCAGATTTTATTATTTAAATTTGACAGCTCCTATACGCTTTAACATATATAAATGGAACCATGGGCCTACACTCATAATTCATATTCTCCTGTGGCTACGTTCCTTTATTCTAATCTCTTCTTTGATCCAGCTTTTGGAAAGGTTGCTTTCTCTTTCTTCGTTCTCCTTCTATTTTGTTTTATTATTTTTGGATCTAAAATTTACGTTTATACATGATTCCTTCTTGATTTTTATACAAATGCAAACATGAAGAGGCAAGATTTGGAGTCTGAATCGTGTGACAACAATCCAAAAGAGGATTCTAATTATGATTGAACACGACTTTCTTCTCTTAAGGCTGTAAGTATGTTCTTTACAATTTTCCTTTTCTCTATATCATGTTTAGTTTAAAATTTTGGATTGCATATGTTGTATGTAACAATTCTATGATTTTTGTTTGATGATAACAAACATATATTATTATAAATGTGTTTGCAATTATACTATTCTATTTCATCACAGACAGAATTAAATATTTATATTTAAATAAAATACTATTGCACAACATTTCAATAGTACAATTTTTCATAACTCCACTGTTTGTACATTTCGCTGTAAAACAATACATTCCATTTCATATTCAATTTTCTCTTACATTTTCTCCTCACTACAAATCCTCAGTTTCGCTCGGTTATACATTTTACTCTGTCAGTTAATTACATTCACTCATATACAAACAGTGTTACATCAATTGACACACTCACTGACACATTTATCTTCTGTCTGACCACTGTCTCTTCAATCTGCTTCTGTCAGTCCAGTTTTCTGCTTACCTATCACAGAAACACATATAGTAATCTGGAATAAAATAATTTTAAACTATAGCAGATATAATTTTATTTTAAAACTTATTTACCCCAGAATTTTGGTGTGTTTCTCATCATATTTCATGACTTGATCTTATATGTATATATATATCCATCTGTGTCTAGACAGCTTGTGATATTCACAGTGTTTCACTGTAAATACCACAAGGTAAACATCGTCTCTAGTGCTCACACACACACACATGCACACGCACACACACACACACACATATATAGTCTGCACATACATGCATACACAAACATGTGTATGTATATACACATATATTTTGTGTAAGGGCAATACAGTCAAACATCATGAGTCAACATGAACCAAGAATTTCAACACAAGTGACAATGCACATATGAAGGTACACGTATAAGAAAACATATATGTATACACACATATGTGTATATATACATGTATGAATACATGGTGTACAAACACAACATGAATGTGCCATCAACTCAATATACACATGCACATGTCCACTCAACATGTTTCAAGCTAGTCTCAAGATTAAGAAAAGCCGTTAAACATGAGTGTGCACAGTTTTACACAACAGGGCAGACACAAGAAAATGCCAGAGCACAGTCAAACCAAAATCAGGTTGCAAGAACGTTCAAACAGTGCAACAGCTTATGCATGAATGCCAACGAATAAGCATGGGCATGGCAACTGAATACATGAATGGAAAATCTACATGAACACAAGTGTGCACACAACAATGAAAATTGACACACACACACACACACAGATATATATATATATATATATATATATATATATATATATATATATATATATATATATATATATACACACACACACACATATACATTGTATGTATTTACCTAGAGGCAACTTACAAGATCGTGTACACAGGGGATCATGCACATCAACACGTTCACACAAAAGTCACAACAACAAGTTCATGAGCAAGCCAGATTCAAAAAGAATCAAATCTCAAGTGAACACACTGTCAATATGGAACAAGACAATACAACTATTCATGTGTACACACGCATATACATATATACATACATTATATATATATATATATATTCATACTTGCATGTTGTATGTGATAAGCATTAATAATTCAGGTGGAGTCAACAAGGACTGGACACACCAGCTCAACACATAACACATTGATGCATACATGTGCAAATGGACAAGCAAGTGTATGCATATGCATGGTTTAACATGGAAGAGATAGGAAATAAGAACTTTCGGTTTTTCATTCTATACAGACCCAAGTGACTCAGGTAGAAACCAAAGCACGCAGCAAGCAGACTCAAGCAATTTCAGGTATGCACAAGGTTAACTTACAAAAGCTAAATTCATCAAGTGTACAATCGTTCACAGACAAGTCGAAGCCAGTCCGAGGTAGTCAGAAAAAATGCATTCATGTTCATAAAGAAAGCAACATGGGGAAAGAAGAGAATCATACTGGCCATGCAATTACATGTATTTACACTGCTCGAATAAGTTTCTAGAAATAGAGAAAAATCTTTCTTTTTTTGCTGGTCCAAAAAAAAATAGAAAAATTTATGGAAAGTTTTTCAGTCACATGTGAATCCATCAGGCTTTTTAATGGTGTGCACTTTAGCATAGATGGATGTCTGGTTTCAAATATTTCCATAATTCTCAAAGCATTCAAAAGAAATCAGGAAATATTATTTGGCAAGTTTTTATCTCAATCATGGCAAGAATTATTTTGGGCAATTAGATAATTGAAAATCAATTGATTTACAGTAGAGAAAAATGTGCTAGTATCAATTCGATAAGAACATATTTGAGCAAGTTATTTTTGGCATGAAAACATTTCAACATTTTCCAGAAAATATTTTGGCAAGAAAAATTTGTTCGAAATCATTTCCAGTATTTCAGAGCCAAAGAAAACATTTACTTGTTTCTAGAATTCAATCAATCATTTTTGGTAGGTAATCAACAAGAGGATTTACATCAGAGCGAAAATCACAGAAAGGGCCAAGAAAACATTTTTAAATAGTTTCCAGAAAACATTTTTGGGATAAAATCAATTCGGTGATTTCCAAAAATTCACGTGTGCTAAACGTTTCCAGAAATCAACATCACAATTTTAGGCAAGAAATTCATTCAAGTTTTTTTTCTTCAGACAATTCATTCAGTGCAGTGGAAACAAAAGTGGAAACCACGGAACAAATCAGTCAAGCCGTTTTCATGAAATCAGAGAGTTTACGGATTTGTAAATCCTATTTATATACCTTTATCATCACAGGCTAAATCGATCGAAACCACAACAAATTCAAGAGAAAAAAGGAATCAAAATCAGAAGATTACTCATAATGTTTCGATCGCAGAAGGACCAATTCAATGGACGAACAACCAACAAGGATTCAAGCTTCAGAGAATTTCCAAAGCATCCGTTTTTCGTAATCGTGATTTGGTTTGGAACCAGAACCCTAATTCCTAAATCGACCGAGATTGAAGAGCTCAAAGAAGAGTCGATATTTTCAAGTGGATAAAAGGGACGACTTTGCTTTAATTTAGAAAAGTTTTTTTTGAGTAGTTTTTATTTTGTTTTGTAAATTGTTCAATGTGTTTTCTAGTTTTTCTGTAAAAACTAAGGTCTTCAAGTTATAGGATTTTCACTAAGGTTTACGAGTTACAGGAACGTAATTCGGGAAATTATGATCTTAGGGTTCTTGATCAGCACAGAGTTTTGAGTGTAGGATTAGAATAGTTGGTAGCGGGTGTCGCGAGTTTACAGGAAGTTTGTAAGCGTAGAGATTGTTTTAATTCTAGTAAAAAACCTTGGGGAATGCAGTAGTAGGCAGGGTTTGCCGTAGCTAGGTGAAATCTATGTTATTTACTTTCTACATTTATTTTCTCTGATATTGTAAAACCCCACCTCCGTTAAGGTCACTCACAAAGGGAATGCCTTAACTTTGGTGGAGCATTTTAGTAAACAGAACAGAAACATACAAGACAGATAAAATAGTACTTGAAAAATTTATAACTTTATTTCAACAGAAACCGAAATAAACTTGGTTACATCCTTTCAAATCACATTATCAAAATTCAAGTACAAAATATCAGTCTTGTACAAAAGCCTTCAGAATGCATAGTTTAAAATCATAATCCCCATAGAACGGAAGCTATACAGAGCCAAGCCATACTTTAAGCACTTCAAGCAGAAGAAATCCGGATCGAGCTAAAGTATTCCCTCCTTGGATAACCTGGGGGGGAAACGGAAGAAAGGAGGCGAAACAACAAAGGTCGGACAAAAAGTATGGCAAGTCCAGTGATTTTCAGTTATGAACAGATAATAATAACATGACATGAAAATAAAACTGGATGAGAGATAACTGTAACAGGTGTAACAGATATAATAGAAGAACAGAATGATATAAGCTATTATTTTACACTTCTCTGCACTAATACTAGTATAACAGAATTAGGTGTCACCCTAATGTCTAAACTGAAACAGAAACGGGTACAGAATAATTTAACAGAAACAGAATGCTAATAATGGGCCTTTACTACCCGATTAGAAACAGACAGAAGCAGAAACAGATTAATCCCTATGGAAATAGAATGTAGAATTAGGTGTACACTAGTAATGGGCCTTTACCACCCGAACAGACGGTACCACGCAGAAACAGACATGTGTTACCACCCAACAGAAATAGACGGTACCAACAGAAACAGACAGAACTAAGTGTACCCTAAAACCCTACCCCAAGCGATCGGCTCCCTAATACATAAATATCCTGTGTCGGCCCCACAGTAGGGTGTATCACTCCCTAAAGTGATAACCAATTGGCACAGACCTATTTACAGATGTCACGGCGTCTTTCATCCTCAGAGGCAGACCGGGATCCATGCACGCACTTGACCCGGTTGGAACACACCATCAACACCCCTCGCCATTATCAGAATGAACCGCTTATAATTAGTTCAGTAAGCGTGCCCGGACCCTACTTACTGTTGGGTCAAAGTTTTGATACCAGAAAGGGTTACTGACTAATATGGGTCCCAAACAACAGATGACACTAGTAATTCCCCTCCTAACCTTGTGTCCCCAGACTAACAGATTTCAGCTTAACTTGTCTACAAGTTTCAGACATACAAAATTTAGATTAACTAGTTCACAGATCAGACAATCAAGTTAAAAGGTTTTCAGATTAACGGATCAGTTGTTCGGATTAACAGGCTTACAGATTAACTGGTTACAGACTTACAGATTAACTGGTTACAGATTATCTAACTTTGTATTGGGCCTACGGATTCACAAAACGGGTTTATCAAATTCATTGGTCCAATTGGTTTAGCCTTACCCAACACGTTTTAGACATCATAATTATCTCAGATTTTCATTAATTAAATAGTAATGCTCAAACCTCTCACATTAGACTGACAGTTTGCGGTTACTGGATAGGCCGGTTGGTTCCGGGCAGGTTTTTGTCGCAAACTGAGTCTAACCTCGGGTTTCAAGCACGTTATGACTAACTTCTCACATTAGAACCTATTGTTTGCGACCACTGGAATATGCCGGGCAGTTCCGAGCAGAATTACGCCGCAAACTCATTCTAACCTCGAGTTAGCCATGTTTATCTTTGCGGCCAATTAATTAATGATCTACCATTTATACCCACACCTAATATACATGCCAATTATTCATAACTATAGCCAATTCAGATTATGTCAATAGCGGACTAATTATATCAACTTAACAGATATTGCAGATAATAGATTTTTCAGATTAGGCGACTTAACGGATTTAGCAGATTAAGCAAACTAGCAGATCTAGCATTTTCAACAGACTTTGTTGATGATAGATTTGGCAGATGAACAAATCTAGCAGACTAGGCAGTAGAGCAGAACTAGCAGATTAAGCAATATAACAGAACTAGCAGATTAGGCAAATATAACAGATTTAATCATTCCTTAAAGTTTCACAAACATATCTTGCCTAATTTTAAATTTGGCCTAAGCATGCCTAAATAATTGTCATGATTCACACTATGATCATATACCAAATGTAACCATCGATTACTATGCATGTCATATATCCCAAAGATCCCTTACTTAGGTGTTTATTTACATTTAATAGATGTCCTACCTTAATGTAAATCTTTATACCTAAGCCATATTTTCTTTGTCTCAAGTCATATGTTAACATACCATGGTTCCTCTTCTTCCAATTCACAGAATATGCATAGATCTAAATCTAGTTTACAACCTATGTCCTTTTTCTTAAATCAGTCACAGATTAATCATGTCCAATTATTCCACATTCATTATTTGTCCCAAACATTTTAGCGTTTGTGCGTTAATCTCTTAGGAGATTGGCGCAGGCTCGTAGTAGCCTGGCTATAGAACAGAGAGAAAAAGAGATACAGAATAAAATATATCAGAACAGAACATACACAATCTCAAATTCAGATTTACAATCATGTCACAATTATGATTAAAGTTTATATCGGAAAATAACTGCACTTGCCTTGGTTGGATTAAAGAAAGAACTTTAATTGTTGTAGAATCGTTACAGAAGCTTTAATCTCTAATTTGAATTGAGTTGCTTAGGTTGATGTTGATTAGCTTCTAGTTTTGATTCCAGCAGAGTAGCGACGCCATTTTTATTTTTATTTAGAACAGAGGCAGAGAAGAAGCAGAATAGAATTGTGTGTAGAGAAGGCTATCCTACGTTGTTTTTATAGCTGTAGCAATTCATTTCAGCCATCAAATTAACCCTAAAACCAATCCGGACCATCAAAAATCGTCCTTGGGCTTCAAAAACGTGTTATGGACCGAAACAGGCCGACCAGATCGATCTGTAGGGGAGGAGGTCGACACTATAGTCGACCCCCATGGGGGAGGTCGACTTCCAGGTCGACCCCCTGGTCGACCTGGACCCAGGTCGACCCCCAGGTCGACCTGCCCAGTTCTGTGCTGACCGAAACCTTCTGAATCTTCTACAGGCCATAACTTCTTCATCCGGACTCCGATTTTCGAAAACTCGGACTCTATTTCATGTAAAATTTCGAGAGGAACGCAATGGTGATGTCCATTTTACCTAATTCCTGATTCTTAAATTAATTATCCTCATTTTACTATCTTTTCCATTACATACACCGTTATCGAACTAATTTTTCTTCTCTTTCATGTATTAATTAATTCTTCTTATGCATCACTATTATTTACCTATCATAAGCATATTTTCATATATTTTATTTCATTTTTAATTATACTTAAAAATGCGGGGTGTTACAGATATATTCTGTGTTGTGATATTTTTTAAAATCTTGTTAAAATCCAATAAACCATATTCACCCTCTTCTAGGATTAATCTAGTTTGAACAGTATATGCCTAAGAAATTTGGAGATTGCAGAAACCAAACATAAAATCCCCTTAAATCTCCAAACAAATGGAAGTGTCAATCCTTGTTGTTTATATGGATTTTGGGTAACGATTTGAATTAAAGGGATTTTTTATTTCTTAATCTAAAACAAGAATAGTCTTGTTTTACTTTCTTTCCTCTCTCAAATCAAAAATTAGAATTATATGAAAATATTAGATTAAGGGACAATAAATTTTACGTAGTTAAATCTCTGTTTTATGCGTAAAATGGTGGATTTGTGTGTTATAAACTACATGATACCTAGGTCCTTATTTTTATATAAAGTTTGCATAAAAATTAAAAGGAAGTGGAACTAAACTAAAATGAAACTATACATATGTTATTTATAATTAAGCCCCTTGGTTTATTGAAGTAATCCAAGAACTTGGATTGCAAGTTTTCTTCGGTGTATGTTATTGTTATTTCCCCACTTAATCTGTAAATCCTATTTTGCTGGATCTTTTATGCCATGATATGAAATTTAGATATATGACTTATAAATCTATAATCTTGTGTCCAGATTTACATTTCACATGATTAGTACGTTTTGTGCGTGCGCTTATTTAATACATATTTATTGATATTTATTGTAACATAATCTATATATCTTAAATATGTACTTATCATTTTTCGAATTAGGATTTTTGAATTAAATGTCCCCACGAGGAATTTGTATGCTTATGTGTGTAATAATGACCTTTACATAGTATTAAATGACATGAGGACGCGAGGCTAACCCCTCATTGTAATAGAGTCTGAGCGAATAACTCGGCAACCGATATCTACAAGAACGTGGTTTAATTTGAAATGTCTAGTTTGGTGGGCCATTTAGCGTTGTGATAAGACCTGCCTCGGGAAAGGTCTTAAGTGGCTGGTCCATCTTTTAGGGGTATTAAGTAGTTAGACTCACCTTTCCTAATGGATTTATTCTTAGAAGTATGGGCCATAGTCAAAGGGTCCGTCCTTACCTGGTATTAAGCGAACGATAAGGCCTTTCTTCATCTAATTTTTTTCAATTGAGGTATTAAAAAGTCTTACATCGAGTTTAGTAGTCTCCGGAAGTTGTGCGCTTCCTCTAGGTGACTATAACATGGCTTTACCTAGGGATTGGCTACTTAAGATTTCGCCTAACATATAAGGGGAACCGCCTATTTAAGGGCAGTATTAAGTGGCTAAGAGTTTGCCTTTAGTGCTAGCTAAATAGTTACAATAGGGGTCCTCCATTGAGAAGTATTAAATGGCAAAGGAGTCGCATGCCTTTCTGATTTTAAGTGGTTGCATACTTTCTCTTGCATTATTTTATGAGTATTTAAATATTTGCGATGTCTACAGGGAATGCGGTCTTAAGTAACTGGGTCTGTCATTGGATCTTAAGTGATTGTTGGAATTCTCCCTCATTTTATTTGGCCTTAAGTGACATAAAGGTTCGCCTCTTTTCATATATATATATATATATATATATATATATATATATTGAAAATTGGTGCACTTTATTACTTATACCAATCATATACTATGTTCATATGCCTCATCAAAACAAAGTATATGATTATATATATATGTATGTATGCATGTATATGTGTGTGTATATATATGTATTGTATGCGCATATATATATAAATATATATATATTAGTAAACAAATATTCATATATGCGAATCTACCAGAATTTTAGGTCAGATCTGATACTTCATCACCAAAGCGGCTGTGATTTTCCAGATCTTCGTGTCCAATCCCAGATCTATGCGTAGTATTACATGATTCTGGGAGTTCCATGCGATTGCTGCAGACTTTGTTTAATTAAGATCATCCAGAAATTGGTTGTTTGGATTTGATGAAGTAGTAGGCCTATTCGATTACCCCATTTTTTCCATATATTTCAACACATTTATGATCAAAATTTTAGCCTAGTTTTTCTTCTCGAAGATTTGGGTTAGTTGAAATTATCAGATCCATATAGTGTTTGATTATCTTCAAAGAGGTTAATGATTGTTTTTTGGACAATGCGTTTCACCTATAAATTTAGTGATGTAGGTAGCCTCTTCATGACCCTCACCCCAAGTTGTTCATGTTATGTATAGATTTCTCCTATAACATGTTTTATGTTCTTCTCGTAGGGATCTTGGGTTTCATTGTTACTGATGCATACGGTAATGGGATATGTTGTATTGATACATAATGTGCTAGTTTCTTTTTAATGGGATATTGGTCAAGCTCATCTAGAAGTCTGGGTATTTTAATATATGTTTTACTGTTTTGTAGTAAAACAAGTTTACTGGGTAATTGCTACATGTTGAAATATTTTGCGTGATAGCCTCTTCATGTATTTTCACCCCAAACTGTTTATTGTCTTCAACACTGTAATATACAGTTTCACCTCAAAATTGTTTAAAGGGAATATTGGATCTACAAATTACAAATTCATATGTGTTTTGGGGATATACAGCCTTTCTACATATTGTGTTTATTTTGTTCATCATGTAATAAAGGAATTGGTTGTTTGGGCAATAGGAATCCATGCCTGATTATGTCATAGAAGATAGATGTTGATTATAGGGTATTTTCTATGGAATCAGTTCAGATGCCAATATGAGTTATTATGAAGATGTTTAATTGGTAGTTGTTCTGGATGAATTGGGGTTGAATACAGCATACTGATGCCAAGTAAATTTGTTATGGTTTTGTTTCAAGATGATTATGTTTCCAGTAGCTTATTTTTTTGGCATTCTTAACTTGCGGCTAAGTGATTTATTCATGGAATTGAAGAGGTGTTTACTGCTTTTTACACTGAACTAAACATGTTGTACTGGATGTATTTTTACGGATGAAGATTGGTAGATTATCATGCTCAAGAGAAGCCTTAGGTTCGAGTGAGGTGCTGAGAGTTCCACGCTAGTGGGATGGTGGCCTCATCATGGGCCATTATACGTTAGTTAGATTTAAAGTGACTTGTATTTTTGGTTCTTTTTTTTACGCTTTTGGTTTGTAATGGTTGGTATGCTAACCTTCTTCTGTACAATTTTTTAGTGGATAATAAATTGAACTAATTTTCAAAAAATATATATTCATATATGTGTGTATTATCGCCTAGACATACCCTTGATAGTTTAATACCGCCTAAGTGTAGGTAAAAAAAATTAAACTTAAAGAATTTATTCACCAAAATTTGTTATTCTGACCCCCTTCTCTTAACAACACAGGTTAGGTAGGATGTCCTCAAAGTTTAGGCTGAATGATGGAGGCGTAACGATTGGTTTAGGTTATCTTTTAGTTATTGATAACAATATGTGTGATTAATGATATTTATGATGTGCCCGAATATTTATACTTATTGTAACATCCCAAGATTTTGCGATAAATCTTATTATTTAATTTAATATGATTTTGATATTTAATGGTTGTAAATAATATTTAGTGATTTAATTTATGAAACTTGACGGTGAAAAATATAGTTGAATTGCTTAATATAATGATAATTGATGTCATAATAGTAAAAAATTGGTTTATAAGTTTATATGAATTTTATTTTGACTATATAAAATTTATAAACCGTTAAATTTAATTTGATGGTTAATTAGTGAATAATGAATATTTTATTTATGTTAATGAACAGGAAAAAATTGTCATTTTGATGTCAAAATCGATAAAATTAATTTTATTTGATCCAAATTTGTAAATTATTGTAATATATAAAATTTCATAGCCGTCGGAATTTTAGTTTGATTGTAAGAGAATAAAACGCGTATAAATTTATATGTACAATTCAGTTAAATAATCATGTTTTAAAATGAAACTGCTATAGACTTTGGAATTGGGCCTTGAAACCTATTCCATTGCGTTCAGAAGGCGTCAAAACCTATTGTTAGATAGTAAGCGAGCCTGTTTTGGACACAGTTCAGTTTTTGACTTGAAAACACGCTTAACGATGCAATTTATATTATTCTATTCATTTCTAAACCCTAAAATGGCACCCGCCGTTTATAAAATTTCGATGGCCACCTTCACCCGAATCTTCCCTCCTCAATTTCTTCTTCGATTCTCAACGAAATTCAAAACTTAATATATGAAATCGAAGTACTCGGAGAGATCTTTCGATCCATACGGTGGATCGATACTAATTGTATCTTGAATCACCAGAATTTGAGCATATAGGTTGCGCGGTTTTCGAGGATTATAGGGCGTTGTAGATCATCAGAGTGGGCCATCTTGGCGGCGATGGCGGAGATCCTAAAGGTGGCTGCAGCCATAGCATTGGATCGGACACTGGAGGCTTGGATATCGGTGCGATTTGGAGGAGATCAAGCACGAGTTTGGGTTTCTCTGTAGATCGCGTTTTCAGCTGAAGCCAGAAGGAAGATGGTATGGTAGGGTCCAACGCGCGCTGACGTGGCAGGAGCTGAGTGGGTGAGGAGTTTTTTTTATATGTTCAGTTTAATTTGAATTTCAAATCTTTAAACGTGTGTAACTTCTTCATACGAATTCAGAATGACGCGCAGTTGGATCCACTAAAATCATATCGACGAGCTCTTCACGATGGCGCTAGTTTGGACTGATTCTGAGACTGTCAAATTTTGAGTTAAAAATTGGATTTCAATCTCGTTTAAAGACAAGGTGAGTGATTAAACCCACTCACGCATAACTAAAGTATTCTAATATTAGTTAAATTAATATCATGTCATGATATGATTGTATGGATTGATGTTTGACAGTTCAAATTGCATGTTTATATTTATTTGTATAGATAGTGTAGTTAAATTTGACTGATAGATTAAATTTTACAATTAGGTAAAAATTCGATATTTAATTTCTATTTAAAACCTGACATCTGAAAAGTTGAAAATTTATATGATATTGGACTGTTGGTATGTATTGATGTGATGAATGGCGTGAATTCGATATGTTTGACTTATTGATGTTAATTGTGTGAACTTACCTGTTATTAACGTTTATTCATATATGACCATTATTTGTGCTGATTAATCCCAACCATTACCTTAGATGTTACGAGCATCGAATAAACCAGGGATTAATCATTAAAATTGAATTAAGAATGTAGGTTGAAATGATAAATACCTATGACCCTGATATGGATTGAAATGATACATACCCTTCCCCAAAATACTAAAATTAAAATTTAAGTTTCACTTGGCCATAGGATAGAAAATTATATACGGACACCGGTTGGTTAAATAAAATTTGTTTTAACCATGAATTTTGAAATATTGTTTTAAAGACAATATAAGCGATGTTTTATAATTTTATTTCCTTTGAACTTGAACCTTCAATTTTGAAATATGAAAAAAAGGGAAATAAATTTGTATTGTAACTGAAGCTAAATAAAAGTGAAATATAATGTAAATTGATTTTTTTGAAATTGAATGGTTTCACCCACCTTTGAATTTTATTATGAATCAACATTGATTTGAATTATATATGAATTGTGAACTCGATATTTGCCATAAATTGAAATCATTGAAAATGAGAAGCTGATTTGGAATGTAACTAGTTGAATTAATTTGATCGAATTGAAATGAATGTAAATTGGAAGTTTAATCGATGGAATTATTGAAAATTGAGTTGGTAGAATTGAAGTTGAAATATGACTTCAAGTTTAATTGAAAACGTTAGAGAAACGATTCTAATTCCAACTATAGTATTTCAAATAATTTTATAAACTATTTTAATAATTTTTTTTTTCTTTATAAACTATTTTTCTTTTTTTTCTTTTTTATTTTATAAATTATTTTAAATAAATCATTTTATAAATTACTTAATGTTTTAACTATATATTTTAATAAATTCGATAAATTCTATTTTAATTACAAACTATTGATTTTCAAACTATTTCAGTTATATAACTAATTTATTTTAAATATACTGTTAACTATTTTAATATTCAAATTATTAAAGTTGGAATTGTTTCAAGATTTTAATTGTTTAAATGGAGATTATAGTATGAATAATATCCTATCTTGAATATTGAATGATTTTGAAAATATGATATTTTGATATGAAGTATGAACTTCTTCGAAATGTAAAAGAACTGACCGGTGTGAAAAATGTAACGATTGGTTGTTAAAGAGACCGGGATTGGATATTGTCATACTCTCTGCCAATACTGAAACCCACTTTAACAACTATGTACGTGATGGAGTTCCAAAAATGGTGTTGGATGGATTTGGAGGCAATTACTGGATTTGAAGAAAGAGAACGATGATGGATATCCTTGACCTTCGGGTCATAATTAAAATGACTAAAACAGGGCTATACCGTGACCAAGTTGGGTTTGCTACCACCATCGGCAACACTTCTTCCTTTATTACCATAGTCCCTCGGTTTGATTGATTTGATGCGCATCCGTGATTTGGGAGTGTTGTCCGAGGTGGGCGGTAATCGCGGCTATGCGTTACCACCAGTCCGGGCGTGCAACTAGTATATTCATACGATGGGCATTCCTCGTGTGCCTTGTCGTATTATCCTGATCGAGCCCCCTACGATTTTGATTTAACGTTGTCGTATCACGGCGCATCCCTATCCTCTGACGTACTGGTGTGTTATATGCAAACTGTACGGCAATGGTATAAACAGTGTAAGGGTAAAAATGGTAATCCCACTTACATTATTTTAATATGTTATATTTAACCACATACATTATTATAATAGCGTATTATATTATATAGTATTAGTTTGACGGATCCTTAAGAGATGGAAATTCCCGTAACATTTCTTAAGTTATTGCACTCATATTATAATATGAAATTTGATTTAACTAATAGTAGAATGATTTAGTTCTGATCCGAGTGTTTGTTGTGTTTCTTTTTTTGCAATACGCTCGGGTCAGACCGAGTTACAGTTAGCGAAGATTTCCTTACTTTGAAGATACCATTATGAAGATGAAGATGGAGCTCAACAGACGTATTAAAACTATTATTCCACTGCATATATTGGTATGTTGTATGTTAATTTACTCCGATAATCGTTGTAAAATAAAATCAAATGTATGATTTAACAGCTTCTTGAACTGTTATTTAATTATTTTATTTTGTCCTTCCGCTACGAGATTTTGTATTTGTTTTCTTCTTTCTTCTTTGTCTTATTTTAATCCCAATAACTATCCGTATTTTTTTGATTTGTTTATGTCAAAATTAAGGATCATGGTCGATTTGAACGGTCAAAAATCTCGGATGTTACATTTGGTCTCAGAGCTTGGTTTAACGAAAACCTTGGCTCTATTTTGGATTAACTCATTAGAGATGGGGTAGTAAAACCCTAGAATGGGTTTGAGTGTATATGAGAGAGCGTATTTGTATTTTGATATAAAAATGGTTTTAAATTGTGTTGGTTGTTCTGTTGAGTATTTATGAATTCTGGTCGGTACTTGGGACGCCAAGGCATCGATAGGGATTTCTAAACACTCGAACAGGGCTTATCGACATAATATTGTTTGAATTATATATTATATATATATAGAATTATTTGAAAATATATGAATTTTGATTTTGTTGATGATAATATTAAAATTTTCATCATTTATCATTCGATTAATTAATAATTAGAACCATTGATTATTGAACGGTTTAAGAAAATCAAATATTGAAAATTTATTGATAATGAAATAAGAAGTAAAAAATGAATTTGAGAATTTGATTTCGGGTGATTTTGTAATATTATTTGCAAATGGTTTGAAATAATATATTTATATTTTAAAAAGTTGTTTCATATAGAAATTGTTTTCAAAAGAATTTTGAAATAAGGGTAACTCTTTCCCCTTTGCCTTTGGAAATGATTTCGGTGATGAGTGCATGCATTATCGACACTATTTCCAAGAGACTAAGCGGGAGAGTTCACTTAACATTTTATACTTTGTTTGGAAATTTGGATTTCATTTGAATCCCTTAAATTATGGTTTGTTATAAAAGATATATATATATGTGTGTGTGTGTGTGTGTGTGTGTATATATATATTAAAGTGGGTTTAGAAACGAGCCTGAAGTTGAAATTTTAAGTTCTTGAATAGTTAATGATACTCAGATTGTTGAAATGGACTAAAATTGAAATTATAAAAATTTCTGAATTATACAATAGGGAAATGAATATAAGAGAGTTATAAAAATTAAAAATAGAAACTCTTAAGGAATTTGAAATAATGAATTCTAGGATATATTAAAACTGTTGAACTTGTATAATATTCAATCCTTTTCTTTGCATATACATAACTTACCAATTATCCACGAAGTTAAAATGTTATAAGATTAAGCGATTAGATAATACAAGTATCACCTTGGATAATGAAAGGTAAAATAAAAATTGATGGAACTTAAGTATGAAAAAGCGATTGATATACTTAGTTATGTTCGAATTTTAATTTAACTAAATTAGACAAATAAACCAAAATCAACGAAATTAGCTAATAAAGTGGATTGTTTGGTTTAAAATTAAATATAGATGTTTGAATGTTTGACAATTTAAGGTAGTCAATAATTTCTAGTTGAATAAATGTTTAATTAGTTGTGGTAATATAAGTGGATTGGTCTATAATTTATAAATTAACGAAGATTGAACGAACTAATTAAATTTAATTAAAACGAGCTCGTCGCGTAGCTGCAGTTCGTAATTTTCCAAATTGAAGTTTAAATGAATGTATATAATCCAAAATAAGTTGGTATTCTTTGAAACAAGAATCTTTCGATTCTATGGGATTACAATTTTCTAATGAAAGAGAAAATTTTAAATTTCAACTTGTAAATTTGAAGATATATGTAAATCAAAATTTCAAAAAAAACAGCGCCAGGCAAATTTGCAAATTAAAGTTAAATTATAAATAAAATGGACGATAATTAAGTTTAAACAAACTCTAAATTTGGTCGATAGAAGTGTTGAAGGATGTTGAACTAAATATGAAACATAATTCAATGTAAGTCAGCTAAATATGAATTGGAAAATTTGGTTATTTATTTAAAACGACAACAACTCATAACTTGAACAATGATATGGAGTAATAAATAAAATAAACCAAGCGTTGACATTGGAAATGAATTTGATAATTAAATATAACAAATGAAATATGAATTATTTAAAAAGTGAAATAAACAATGAAAACATGCAAATTAAAAAGTGGCAATAATTTTTTTTCCGTTAGATTGCTTGTTTGAATGAATATAATTGATTGGATGTTTTATGTATGTTTTAATTGCATTTGCTAGTTCATTGTGTTTACTGTAAATATATAAATTTATTTCTTTTATATGCCGTTGAATGTTAGTAGATACCGAAGACAAATTTGCTTGCATTGGAGCTACTTGCGCCTAAGACAATTTCTTTTGCTTGCTAAAGATAAATAAATCGCTAATAACGCAAATGAAAGGTACGTATATCGAATTTATATATTGTATTTGGCATTTTATATTGTTTTCCCCATTTTGGGATGCCTCATCATTGAGATGAGATGTATATTTGGAATTATTATATATTATTGTTTTCCAGCGCTAACCGTATAAAGGAGACTTTGCCGAAATTTTTCGTGAATTTATGACTTAGAAATTTTGTGTAAATGTGAGTTCTGTATAAGTTAAAATTTCTATGTTTAGTAGAAATTTTATATTATTTCAACTTTATTTTGTCACTTCACTTCTACGTTCCTTTTCGAGGACGAAAAGTTTTTAAGTGGGGGAGAATGTAACATCCCAAGATTTTGCGATAAATCTTATTATTTAATTTAATATGATTTTGATATTTAATGGGTGTAAATAATATTTAGTGATTTAATTTGTAAAATTTGACGGTGAAAAACATAGTTGAATTGCTTAATATAATGATAATTGATGTCATAATAGTAAAATTTATGTTTATAAGTTTATATGAATTTTATTTTGACTATATAAAATTTATAAACCGTTAAATTTAATTTGATGGTTAATTTGTGAATAATGAATATTTTATTTATGTTAATGAACAGGCAAAAAATGTCATTTTGCAAACGATGTCAAAATCGATAAAATTAAATTTATTTGATCCAAATTTGTAAATTATTGCAATATATAAAATTTCATAGCCGTCGGAATTTTAGTTTGATTGTAAGAAAATAAAACGCGTACAAATTTATATGTACAATTCAGTTAAATAATCATGTTTTAAAAAGAAACTGCAATAGACTTTGGAATTGGGCCTTGAAACTTATTCCATTGCGTTCAGAAGGCGTCAAAACCTATTGTTAGACAGTAAGCGGGTCTGATTTGGACACAGTTCAGTTTTTGACTTGAAAACACGCTTAACGATGCAATTTATATTATTCTATTCATTTCTAAACCCTAAAATGGAAACCGCCGTTTATAAAATTTCGATGGCCACCTTCACCCGAATCTTCCCTCCTCAATTTCTTCTTCGATTCTCAACGAAATTCAAAACTTAATATATGAAATCGAAGTACTCGGATAGATCTTTCGATCCATACGGTGGATCGATACTAATTGTATCTTGAATCGCCAGAATTTGAGCATATAGGCTGCGCAGTTTTTGAGGATTATAGGGCGTTGTAGATCATCGGAGTGGGCCATCTTGGCGGCGTTGACGGATCTCCTAAAGGCGGTTGCAGCCATGGCATTGGATCGGACGCTGGAGGCTCGGAGATCGGTGCGATTTGGAGGAGATCAAGCACGAGTTTGGGTTTCTTTGTAGATCGCGTTTTCAGCTGAAGCCAGAAAAAAGATGGTAGGGTCTAATGCGCGCTGACTTGGCAGGAGTTGAGTGGGTAAGGAGTTTTTTTTATTTGTTTAGTTTAATTCGAATTTCAAATCTTTAAACGTGTGTAACTTCTTCATACGAATTCAGGATGACGCGCGGTTGGATCCACTAAAATCGTATCGACGAGCTCTTCGTGATGGCGCTGGCTTGGACTGATTCTGAGACTGTCAAATTTTGAGCTAAAAATTGGATTTCAATCTCGTTTAAAGCCAAGGTGAGTGATTAAACCCACTCACGCGTAACTAAAGTATTCTAATATTAGTTAAATTAATATCATGTCATGATATGATTGTATGGATTGATGTTTGACAGTTCAAATTGCATGTTTATATTTATCTGTATCGATAGTGTAGTTAAATTTAACTATTAGATTAAATTTTACAATTAAGTAAAAATTCGATATTTAATTTCTGTTTAAAACCTGACATCTGAAAAGTTGAAAATTTATATGATATTGGACTGTTGGTATGTATTGATGTGATGAATGGCGTGAATTCGATATGTTTGACTTATTGATGTTAGTTGTGTGAACTTACCTGTTATTAACGTTTATTCATATATGACCATTATTTGTGCTGATTAATCCCAACCATTACCCTAGATGTTACGGGCATCGAATAAACCAGGGATTAATCATTAAAATTGAATTAAGAATGTAGGTTGAAATGATAAATACCTATGACCCTGATATGGATTGAAATGATACATATCCTTCCCCAAAATACTAAAATTAAAATTTAAGTTTCACTTGGCCATAGGATAGAAAATTATATACGGACACCGGTTGGTTAAATAAAATTTGTTTTAACCATGAATTTTGAAATATTGTTTTAAAGACAATATAAGCGATGTTTTAAAATTTTATTTCCTTTGAACTTGAACCTTCAATTTTGAAATATAAAAAAAGGGAAATAAATTTGTATTGTAACTGAAGCTAAATAAAAGTGAAATATAATGTAAATCAAATTTTTTTTGAAATTGAATGGTTTCACCCACCTTTGAGTTTTATTATGAATCAACATTGATTTGAATTATATATGAATTGTGAACTCGATATTTGTCATAAATTGAAATCATTGAAAATGAGAAGCTGATTTGGAATGTAACCAGTTGAATTAATTTGATCGAATTGAAATGAATTGAAATGAATGTAAATTGGAAGTTTAATCGATGGAATTATTGAAAATTGAGTTGGTAGAATTGAAGTTGAAATATGACTTCAAGTTTAATTTAAAATGTTAGAGAAACGATTCTAATTCCAACTATAGTATTTCAAATAATTTTATAAACTATTTTAATAATAATTATTTTTTTCTTTATAAACTATTTTTCTTTATTTCTATTTTATTTTATAAATTATTTTAAATAAATCATTTTATAATTAACTATTTATTTTATAAATTACTTAATGTTTTAACTATATATTTTAATAAATTCGATAAATTCTATTTTAATTACAAACTATTGATTTTCAAACTATTTCAATTATATAACCAATTTATTTTAAATATACTGTTAACTATTTTAATATTCAAATTATTAAAGTTGGAATTGTTTCAAGATTTTAATTGGTTTAAATGGAGATTTAGTATGAATAATATCCTATCTTGAATATTGAATGATTTTGAAAATCTGATATTTTGATATGAAGTATGAACTTCTTCGAAATGTAAAAGAGCTGACCGGTGTGGAAAAATGTAACGATTGGTTGTTAAAGAGACCGGGATCGGATATTGTCATACTCTCTGCCAATACTGAAAACCACTTTAACAACTGTGTACGCGGTGGAGTTTCAGAAATGGTGTTGGATGGATTTGGAGGCGATTAGTGGATTTAAAGAAAGAGAATGATGATGGATATCCTTGACCTTCGGATCATAATTAAAATGACTAAAACAGGGCCATACCGTGACCAAGTGGGGTTTGCTACCTCCATCGGCAACACTTATTCCTTTATTACTATAGTCCCTCAGTTTGATTGATTTGATGCGCATCCGTGATTTGGGAGTGTTGTCTAAGGTGGGCGGTAGTCGCGGCTATGCTTTACCACCAGTCCGGGCGTGCAACTAGTATATTCATATTATGGGCATTCCTCGTGTGCCTTGTCATATTATCCTGATCGAGCCCCCTACGATTTTGATTTAACATTGTCGTATCACGACGCATCCCTATCCGCCGACGTACTGGTGTGTTATATGCAAACTGTACGGCAACGTTATAAACGGTGTAAGGGTAATAATGGTAATCCCGCTTACATTATTTTATTATGTTATGTTTAACCATAAACATTATTATAATAGTGTATTATATTATAAAGTATTAGTTTGACGGATCCTTAAGAGATGGAAATTCCCGTAACATCTCTTAAGTTATTGCACTCATATTATAACATGAAATTTGATTTAACTAATATGAGAATGATTTAGTTCTGATCCGAGTGTTTCTTGTGTTTCTTTTTTTGCAATACGCTCGGGTCAGACCGAGTTGCAGTTAGCGAAGATTTCCTTGCTTTGAAGATACCATTATGAAGATGACGATGGAGCCTAACAGACGTATAAAAACTATTATTCCGCTGCATATATTGGTATGTTGTATGTTAATTTACTCTGATAATCGTTGTAAAATAAAATCAAACGTATGTTTTAACAGCTTCTTGAACTGTTATTTAATTATTTTATTTTGTCCTTCCTCTGCGAGATTCTGTATTTATTTTCTTCTTTCTTTTTTGTCTTATTTTAATCCCAATAACAATCCGTATTTTTTTGATCTGTTTAAGTCGACATTAAGGATCATGGTCGATTTGAACGGTCAAAAATCTCGGATGTTACATTTATGCGGGAATTTTGTAATAGAACATCTTTCAATTGCTTTTACGAAATAAAAGGGTACATCCTTTATTATTATATTTCAACTATGAGTTTTGATTCGTAATGGTAGGGTCTATGGAACTTATTTCTTATAGAAACTAATGACCCATTTTAGAACGTACGGCTCTATGTTCTGATGAGTTTTTTCTAGGTTAAGATTTAGACCCTTTCCGGGGTAGGTTGTTACATTTAGTATTAGAGGCTAGGTTACCCAATTATGGAAAACCTTATGCTACGAGTGGTGTACTTATTATTTAAAAAAAAAGTTTTCAAAAGTTTTACTATACAAAGTAATGTACATGTTTCTTTATTTAGATTCTAACCATTGAATAGTTGTGACTATATTCAAAAAGGATGGGTGAAGCGACTATAAATAGAGAAAATATAGAGATAAATTTTACTCCTTAGAATAGTATCTATAATACTTTCTGGGCAAAACTTGATCTTAATTTAGAAATCCCCTAGAATTCATATAGTGATCGACTAAACTTCTTGTCAATAGGAAACGTATAAACTTCCTTCTCAATTCAAAAACCTAAAAACTGGAAATTTGAAAAGATCTGTAATTGGTTGTTAGTTGAGAATTATAAGAAAATAGAACATATTGGTGAGGAAATTGAGACCTGTTAAAAGAAGATGTAAATATTTGGAGTGGAAAACAAATGTTCATAAGGATAAGGTTTATTTGAATGGATAAAAGGGGCATTTATGAAAGAAAAATGGAAGAAAGAACTATGAAAAAAGACAACTCTGTAGAAGGATGGATCTTAATGCCTATTAAAAATATGGTAAGCCTGGTATGATAAAATAGGGAAGTTTAAAGGAAAAAATATTCTATTTGACAAAAACTTTGTTAGGAAGCCTCCAAAAGTAATTTTTGAAACTTACCATCAAATCATTTTGTAAAAATGAAATTTCGATGAGAATTGAAACATTTTGGGTACATATGCTAAAGTGATGAAATTTTATCTAGTTGAAAAAGAAATTGAAAATAAGACTTTTGGAAACATAAATAGAAATCTTTGGAAAAAATTACCATAGTTTCTATTAAATAAGTTAGAAATGTAAATTTTGAAGAAACCAAGAGATGAGTTCTATATGAAAATAAACAATTAAATGTTTTTTTATTGTAAATTAATAATTATAAAAGTTTACATTCATTAGCCTCAATTTTTTTAAATTTGTTGATTAAAAGTTTCCAACTATCCTTTATTTTGCTCTTATATTTTCTAAGTTATGTTTCAGATGTAATAAATAAAATCAGAAAGGTTCTTTTCTTTGTAACTTTGCAATAGTTTGACAATAAAAGTGAAATTTATATGGAAATAAAAAAGAAAAAGAGTAATTTGTATGATTGTTCGATGGGATAAATAGAAAAATATACTCATTTAAAGGAAAAGAGCAGAGAATTGATTATCGGATTTAGGTAGGAATGGATTGGCAAATTTTCTTCCAGTAACAAAGAGCATATGAGAGGGTAATAAGAGTAGGACAAAAGTTTCCGCTGATACTACAAATAATTTAATTCAGTAACTTACAGGTATTAAATGTATTTTGGAAGACATCCTTGAGATTAAATAAATTAAAATGGATAGTTATTTTATGAATAAATTGAATGTTTTCTTTTGAAAAAGAATTCATATGATGAATAAAGGTTTTAAAATTCAAAACATAACGGTAAAAGTTATAGACATAATAGCATAAGAAAATTTGTAGTAAGATAACATAAATTTTGAACAAAGTTTCATAAAAAAATTGGTAAATATTAGTAATTATTGGGGAAGCATTGCAATAAATGCTATTAAACATTTTTAGATGACTTAACTAATCTTTTAATTGATTTTTGATACGTACATGTTAAGGTTCTGTTTTAAAAATCAGTACGTCTATAATTGTGTCTAGTTACCAGAAGTACACATATATAGGTATAAAGTAAGTTACATATTGTAACGACCCAATAATTTTTACGTTTAAAATATGAAATTTATTTGAAATTTGGTGTTGAAATAAATATTTATACTTGAGATTTCATTTAAAAATTTAAATCTAGTTTATATAAACTTGGTTTTAATAAAATCATTTAAAAATGGATTAAAATTTGTATATTTAAATCTGAATGGTTTAATCAAAAATCAAGTGTTTATTTACATCATAACCAATTGGAAACTAAGTTGTTTAATTAAATATTTGAATTTGATTTCGAAATTTAAATTTGAAATTTAACTTAAGAATTAAAAGTTAATATATATATATATTAATTTGGTTTAGGAATGAAAATTTAAATGTATGTGATCATTTGATAATATGTAATTTAACTCAAAATGGGGGAAAGGAGAATTTAAATTTAATTTACACTTGTTTGTTCTTTGAGTTATATAAACACTTGTCCAATTTAGCTCCTAGAAAATGCAGCCTATTCATTTTTTTTGAGAATTTAACTACGTGCTATCTCCCTTTCTCATTCACCACTTCCTCCCATTTTCCATTTTAATCAACCGAAAAAATTACATTTCCGCAGAAAATTAGCATCTGCTCCCGTTTCTCCAGCAAAATCAAAACCCGAGCTTCCCCGTTCGCCCGCATCACCGCCTGCCTCCATCTAACTGCCTTATGTCTCTCCACTAATAAGTAGCACTAGTAAACACGATTTGCCTCCTTCCAGCGATGCATCGCCTCCTCTTTTTCCCCATCAAAACCACTACCCAATCGCTTTCCTCCAAATAGCAAGCCACTGACCACTACGCTTACCCATAGTCTCCAATCCACCACTGATGCTTGTCACTATAAGTCACCTCGGTACCGCAATAGCTCCGCCGCCCAAGCGCCTCTCTCGACGACGTCAATTTTTGATACATTTGGTCGTATTTTGCCTCGATTAAACTGCTTTGTAAGGTGAGTTTTTAGCTCATGATTTACTGGTTTCAAGTGACTTAACTTTAGTATTAAACTAAAATATGATAGTAGAGCATTATTGGTAAACTTGCACCTATGTTTTGACTGCCATGATCATATGGGACTATTTTGTTTGGCACTTCGACTTTGTAATTCTTGTAGTCCCTATTGAGTCATTGCTGACCTGTCCTGACTTTTTAATACACTTGTACATTTGAAATATATGTGTACATACATATCCATGTGTGTATACATGTATTTTAGTAGTGCATTTCGAGTGTGAGTATTGACGTTGGTAGTTAGTTGTATGCCTTGCTGCCTTGGTTATTTTCTGTGAAACTGAAAACATACCTATGCCATGTTGCCTACAACCTACATAATTGGATTTTATGCGTATATACATATAAATATATGTGTATATATACATAGGATGCTTGTACATTTTAAATATGAACATTAAACTATTTATAGCTTTCACATTGCTATGGAATTCGAAAATTTAACTATATGTATATATAACACATGTATAGTCATATGTAAAAGCTATAAGGTTAGTAGTTGCTTCATCTTGTTCTTGCCTAGGAAAAAGAGAAGACACCCTATTTTTTTGAAATATTGTTGCGCCATACTTACCGATTTGTTGGCATGCGCTTACGTATATGTTATGGTGCCATGCCAATTTGCACCTGCCTGCTTGAATATTGAAACACTTTTTACACACTATGTTAAACCTGGTTAATACATATATGTGTTATACGTGATTGTGATAGTGTATGTATATATATTTCCATATATTTATATATGCACCAAATCACCCTTCCTTAGTTATGAAATGCAAAACACTCATGTTTACCTTGTCATTTGCTATATAGTGGCATGTTGATGCTGCCTTGAATTTTCGTACATGCCCAGTTTTAAAAAAAGAAAAGTTTGAAGCACACACTTAGCTTATATGGTTATCCTGCTTATTCTGCTATATATATACACTGTCTCGATCAAAGTGAAACAGGGGTTGATTTTCTATTACTAGTCATCACTTGAAATATTGACCCATGCATCACTTCTAATTTCCTTAAGTTAGCAGTAATATTAGCCCTCTTAATTCACTCATGTGTGTCTAGTCTTTACCTATTGATGTGACTTAGTGTTTTACATGGATTTGTGCCATATAATGGCATTTATTAATAAACCTGAAAAAAATCTGATGCCTTGTTTTGAAGCTTGAAAGCACATAATAGGTTTAATATGTATCTTGCTTATTTTCTGTAAACTGATATACATATATAGATCGTATAATGTACCCATGTCCTTAAATACTTAGCGAATCGAACCTATGTTTAAACTCAGAATAGCTATATTTGTTCACTTACATGTTGCCTTGATTCATACTTCGTAAATCTAGACAATGCATTGTTATTTCTTGGGTCTTACTTTGAATCGTTAACTTGTGCCTGGTTGTTCCACTTTCTTTTGCCCAGCAATGCTAACTTTAGTTTGGTTATGATCATTGTGCATTGGCAAATCACTACATAATATATGCAAATTAGGCTGTGTTCTGGGCCGTAGACACGGCTCTAAGCCATATCAAATAATGGCATGTTTAAATACTAGATACGACCACAAGCCGTATCAAAATCCAAATTCGATATGTCTCAAAGCCGTATCTAAAATATAAATAGATACAGTTGTAAACCGTATCTCAATGCAAATAACATACAACTTTAAGCTGTATTTAAATTATTACTAGATACGAATATAAACCGTATCTAAATTATCTGTGGATATGAATATATAGAAAAGGATAGTAAATATCATGCAAACTCTATTTGAGAAATTATAATAGTAAACCAAACAATTGTACGAAATATTTCATTAAATTACAATATATAATGATACATGTTGTTTCATTACATTACAATAAAGAAGATACATACTGTTTCATTACGTTACAATAAAGAAGATACATGTTGTTTCATTACATTACAATAAAGAAGATACATATTGTTTCATATGTAATATTTCATAATTACATCACAATAAAGAAGGCAATTAAACTCGACATTTTAGCAACTTCGGCGATCACTCTCCGCTTTTCAACTTCGGCGATTGACCACTTTGATTCGCTTTTCAGCTGAACTAATCCATTCACCAAGCTGAAGGTTTTAACCTTCTGGTTAAGAATTTACTGGGTGATCAACCAGGTGGATGCATTTTAGCTCACGCACCTGGGCCAGGTACTCATGCCTAATAAAGCTTCAGTTATTAAGCATGAATATCTGACTTGGCGATGTGAGCTAAAGTGCATCCACCTGGTGAACCACCCAGTAATTCTGAACTAGAAAGTAAAAGCCTTCAGCTTGGTGAGGCTTCGCTGGTGGATCACCCAGTAAATTCTTAACCAGAATAGGCATGCATCATCTTCATATATACTTGCAACCTAATTTGCATTAGAAAAATGAGTGATAATATTCACATCCAAAATGCACTCTTACGTTAACATAAACAACACACGCACACATACACACAGACACATACATACACACAAACACACACAGGCACACACAAACACACACATACAGACACACACAGACACACAGACATACATTGTACACATGTACACACACACATATACATACACACACAGACAAGCAAACATAGAATCACAGACATACACTACACACATATACACACACAAAATAGACACACAGACACAATTCAAATTAAATCACAATTCAAGCCAATAAGAATGAAAGTGGATCACTCGACTTAATGGTGCCGCAAAAAATATTGGGTCAAGAAGTTACAAGTGAAAGTAACTAAGTACTAATAGGAGGCAGGAAAGTCGATATACTGGTATACAAATTCAGGTATACATATACAGGTAACCAAGTACTAATCGTGATTGACCAATTCAGGTATACATATTGAATTGAATTCAGTTATACACCAATTCAAATACAAGACTGCAAACATTACACCAATTTAGGTACACATATTGAATTGGTACTAGTCGACTAATCGTGATCGACCAATTCAGGCATAACATAAAGCCAAGTAAGGTCAAGGGTTCAAGCACAAGTGGCATGCATTTAAAGAACATTAATATATGTAGTTGCAAACCAAAGAAAATGAAATATAAGCCATTCACCTTATTTTGCACAAAAGGGTAAAAATATAGGTGAAAACATGTTACAAATGATCAACCAAACATGTAAGGCATGGAGCAACCCCATGCTTAAGTAGTAAACAAGATCGTCCCACACATGAATTGTGCACAACAAGGAAACAGAGGATGTTCCATTATAACAGGGAAGGCACAGGAAACTCAAGGATATACACAATTGCATTTTCCATTCAAACATAAGGGCAAGCTGAAATTAGGTGATATACGAACCAAGGGGGAAGATTTAACTTGTATACATATACACAATCCAGTTTCAAAACTAGACAAGGGAAGCAAGAAACAACATAAAGCAGCAAGAAAATTCAGTTTCAAAACTAGGCAAGGGGAAGCAAGACACATACATGGCATATGAACACATCCCATGCATATGTAGATAAATATACTCACACAAATACCTGTGCTCTCTCACACACATACTAGAGCAAACACAAGAACATGCACAAGGTGATCATTATTCAGAACTCGTACACTTCAGATGACAATGTGGAGGGATTTAAGCCAACATAAGTTTAAGGCAGCATGCAGCATATATACAAATCAAAGGTGTATCTCAGTGTAAAAATGAGGTAGACAAGCACATGCACATATATCTATCATTCATATTTTTTAACCAAGGCATGGAAATTCAAATTAAACCCAATTCAAATTCAAATTAAACTGTAAGCTAATACTCACCATTAGTGGTGACGAGAAAGATGGACAACGGTGGACTGAAGGTTCGCCGGTGAGCTCAAGGTAGCGCGAGCTAACGATGGACAACGGTGGATTGAGCTTCGAGCGGTGGATGGTTTATTGACAAAGCAAGATGGTGTGCCGAGTTCCAAAACCTTAATTTGGGTTTTCAGTCACCATGAAAAGTAAAAAGAGGGAAGCCGGCCGAAAGTTTTGAAGTGTCAAAGCATGATGGTGCCAGAAAGAAAATAGTAGGGGAAAAAGTATGATACGGATTTCAAGCGACCCAAAGCTGTATCAAATGAACTGATCCTGAGCTTCGTAATGTACGGTTAGATCCTATGTGTTTGGGGAAGTGCAGATCGCCAAGAGGAAACTTGTTACGCCTATGAGTAGTATCAAATTTGATACGGCTAAAAGAATTATCAAATCTCTGCATCCTCGTGTGCCTAATTTGCTGCTTCGGTGTAGTGAATTGTACTATGCCTTGTCACCACATTAAAGATGTTGTCATCATGCTGTCTTAAACGTATATCAGGTTGAAAATGTACCTTTTTATCTTCTATAAAACTGAAATATATTTAACATGTCATGTACCCATTCCTTGCATCCATGATACATGCACTACCTCATTACCTGAAACTCGCCCATATTTTGAATCCCCGAACGCATGCATCACCTTCTTATTGACCGAGAATAGGTGGCTAGTAAATTTAAAATTTATGTTAGGATTAACTATCATATTTTAGTGTTTTATTGAAGTTTATTTACTTGAATAAAGTTAATTCTGACTCGAGTATTTTGTGTTTTGCATAAACGGTCGGGGTTAGACTGAGTATTATAGCTTAGGATTTGCACCAGACGGAGCTGAAGATACGTGAAGATGCACGCACTTTGGTTTGATAATTTCTGTAACTTTTATTTAATTAAAATCTATGTATTTTCACTGTGTAAAATTTTGTATAACTCTGATAAATTTTGTAAAAAATTAACCCATTATGAGATATTATCAATTATCATATATTGTGTTTTTGTATTTGATTCTGTTAAACTCCATAAGCAATAACAACCTGTCGTTTTGAACGGTTCGGGTTGGTTTATTTATCGACTTGAAGTGGTCAAAAAGGCAGGTCGTTACATATATTAATTAGCAATTTTTGAAATTTTGATTCAGGATAGTAATTTCAAATTGAGTTATAGACGAGGGATTTATGAAGAATGATTAAAAGAGAATTAAATTTAGAGAAATTGATATATTTTCAAACTTAAGAAGTTGAAACACGAAATTATAGAATGGACTGATTCCGACTATTATGGATATATGAATTAAGATAATGAATGGGTTACATTTATCAGAAAAGCACATATAGAAAATTGAGAAAAATAAATAGTAATGGAATTGCATGTTATGTTTGGAATAAAGTATTAAAACTTCAACATTGTTTATATCACTTTATTTAGGTAAAAACTTGCAAAATAATTTCCGTTTCTAGTTTTTTTTAAGGTTATAATCACTAGTGATTACCCGTAATGATTGGATAATTGTATAAGATGGTGAAGTTAATGTATCCCTATTTGTGTTTGTTTTTGATTGAGTTTAAAAACACTAGTAAATTTTCCTTAAAAAGTAATTTTAGTAAGATATTTTTGTGTGAACAGCGAGAATACATATATAGGACTGGAAGTTATTGAGAAAATTAGATTTGCGAGCCTTAATGGATAAATGTCTCAATCTCATAATTTTATAATATTGAAAGAAGATAAAGTTTAGCTCCTAGAATGTCAACCTCAAGAAAAAAATCGTTAAATACATGGGACTTAGAAATAAGGTAGCATAATTCTTTGTTAGAAACCATATAACCGCAACATCTTCAATTCATGTTCATAAAATTGCAATTAACGTATTTTGCTATAGGGATCTTTTGGCTTACCAGCAAATTTGGAGAAGTTTTCTAGTGACCATAGAAACTATCCTCATAAATTAGTTTAAAAAAAATTGGTTTAGAAAATTTATTGACTCTTATGATTATTCATCACCTGAAGACATAAAGACGAACCAAAGGAGTAGTATGAGTTTGGAGAAATTCTAAGAACTGTATATCATGGATCTCTTTAGAAATTAAGAATAATATTTATCTTCATAGAATCATCCTAGTTAGCCTTTGGCAATTAATATTGCACCCTTGATGTACTTCATGAAGGCCATGCAAATTGTTAAAGTGTTGGTGGAAAACCTTTGATAAATTTCTACTCAGACCAAGTTTGTGATTGTTGACTTTTGAAAAAGTCATAATTGATTGGACAGCTTGTGAAGGTTAGAAATGTTGACACTATATTTATTGGGACTTTCCAATATATTAGGGAAGTAAGAGAGTTTGTTGTTGGATCCCATGATGTTTTTATATTGATAAGATACCATCTCAATTTTGATAGAACCTAATCAGAAAATGGAGACTAAGATGAAACCTTTGGCATCTCGTGTCACCATAAATATTAGGAGCATGTGTAACACCCCACGTCCATTAATGTCACTCGCAAAGGGAATGCATTAACTTCCATGGAGCATTTTAAGTGAATATAGAACAGAAAATCACAACAAGACAGATATAAAGCAGTACTTGAAAATCTAAAAACTTTATTTATTGCAGCAGAAGGTAAATATGTTTGGTTACATCATCAAAACCATAAACCAAAGTCAAGTACATAATATCCATCTTGATAAAACAAAGTACATAAACTGAAAGACATAATCCCCAACACCAAAATAGTCATAAATAAAAGAGAAGCTGAACTTTACTTCAGCGATCCAAGCAATCTTCTAAAAGCAGTCCAAAATCAAGCTCCACTGGTGCTAGTTCCAACCTGAGCACCTGGGGGGGAAAAGGGAGAAAAGAGGAGGAAACAAAGGGGGGTTACACATAAAGTCTGGCGAGTGCGATAACTTTAACAATATAATTAACAAAGTAACTAGGCTAAGGCATAAGTTGGAAAATAAGGAAATAATCATGAACCATTGAGTATGGCGGAGTAAATAAGGAAACAGGATGAACAACGATATCATTAAGCTCACCTAAACCACTATAGGATGATTCCTAATCTACACCTACACTATAGGATAATTGCTATACTGCACCACCACTATAAGGTAATTGCTATACTGCACCACCACTAGTCACTCTAAGGTTGATCCCGCCTACAGACATAAATAATGATAATGGTAGTTTCGTGCACCCCTAGCTGCCTTTATAGGTGCCGCCTGCCCCTATCTCCACTAGGTTTACCCACTACCCCCAAGCGATCGGCTCCCTAACTCGTAGATACCCATGCTGGCCCCACAGTGGGATGTATCACTCCCCAAAGTGGCAACCCGATACAACCAACAATGCACGGCTTATACATACACGATGCAACAACGTCTTACCTACCAGCCCGGGTCCACACACGC
This sequence comes from Allium sativum, assembly GCA_030737875.1. NCBI lineage: Eukaryota > Viridiplantae > Streptophyta > Magnoliopsida > Asparagales > Amaryllidaceae > Allium > Allium sativum. The sequence goes on from CM060910.1 coordinate 431,313,639, forward strand.
ATATGAACCCGTTGGACTTGCGTTGCCACCGCTAACCCGGTTTGGCCTCTTACAGTCAAGCCCAGTATGTGTGTCCCGTCCTCGACTTGGGTCGAGCCCACAAAGATACGTATGGGTTACTGGTTGAAACAGGCCCCCATTACTTGACACAAGCTATCCACCTAAGCTTGGTCCCCTCTAGTACATCCCACTTAACCCACTTCTTATTCATGTTTCAATTACATGTTTCAATTTTGGTTAAGTGTTTCTAATCGTATTTCCAAATGCCACCCAAGGCACCCACTTAACCCCCTCATGTCCCACTACATACTTATCTGGTTAAGTGTTTCTTAATTCATTAAGACCGTAACCTCATAAAGACCTCTCACATTAGACTGGCATTTATGGCAGCTGGATTTGCCGGGCGGGTCCGGGCAGTCTTACACCACAAAAGAGCCTAACCTCGTGTCTTTACAACTGTTACGTATTTAGTTTATGCCTAAGATCTCTCACATTAGACTGACATGTGTGGCAGCTGGATTTGTCGGGCGGGTCCGGGCAGTCTTACACCACAAAAGAGCCTAACCTCGTGTCTTAGACGATTAATTACTCCTAATTAATCATTCCCCAATTTGAATTACTTTCCCTATTCAAATTATCAATCAATTCCAAATTTAACGATGTCCATAATTGACTCAATTATGTCCATCCATTTATGGTATGTAAAATCATACCAATTTTCACCACAATTATATTTTATGCCTTTTAAGGCATTTATGCCAATTAAATCTTTTTAATATTATCCCCTTTACCCCACATTGTACGTTTGTTCGTTTAACGTAAAATATACGTTAGACTCGAATAGTCTAACTCATGGAATAAAGAGAAAACATCACAATATACACATAATTAAAACATAGATCTAACATAGGGGTGAACTTGCATATATGAATGATGTTCCACATCTAAAACTTGCATAGACCAAAGTTACAATTTGCATAAACAACATATGTCATGGATCCAAATCTAAAGGTGTGAACTTGATGAGATAATGGCCACAAACTTGCATAAACAATCATATGTCATGGATCCAAATCTAAAGGTGTGAACTTGATGAGAAAATAGCCACAAACTTGCATAAATCATGTATGTCATAGATCTATATCTAAAGGAATAAACTTACATAGGTAATAGCCCTAAACTTGCATAACATGATTCATGTCCAACTCATAAACTTACATATGTGATTTATACATCGCAACAATGGTGTAAACTAGTATCTAACATGTAAAGTATCATGTAGAATTTAGCATATAACTCACACATGTCATAGCCTAACTTTCAATTAAATTTTCACATAAACTAGGTGTCATAATCATATAAGCTCACATATAATTCTACCCAACTTGTATATGATTCATGTTCAAATCAAAATCTAAACTTGCATACATATGAGTTATCGAATCAACATAACCAACTAGCATATGAAACATGATGATTTGATTGTATATAAAGTTACAACATGGATGATAGCAACATAACTTTACATCATAAATGATAGCATCACAACATAACGTCATAGAGATTTCAATCACAATCCTATAACATAATTACAACATGCAATCAATACTTCACATCACATCCATACAATCGGCATTATAACTTAATCCAATTAAATTACTAATTATTTTATTAAAACTATCGAACTCACAACTCAAAAGCAGTCTTGAGTTCTGAATTCTGATTTCTGGAGTTGAATTAGCTCTCCTTTGAAGAAGATTCGCTGTTAGGGTTGAATAGTTCTGATTTGATTTGTTGTTCTTCCTCTTTAATTTGGTGGCGGCTGCTCTAGGGTTCAAGACAACAGCATGACGGCCACAATTTCAGTTTTAATTCTGATTTAGGGTTTGAGTCTATGCGTCTTTTTATAGAGTTTTAAATTAATTTAAGCCGTCAGATGATCTTAGGGTTAATCGAAACCACTCAGTCATGATAGGGTGACAAGTCAGCCCTAATGACTCAGCAAGGAGTCAGAAAGGACTCACCAACATGGGTCAGTCTGAACCAAAAAGCTGTGCAGGCTCACTGCCTCGGCCTGGGCGCACTTGGCAGTGCGCCAGTGCAAATATGTACTGGCGCACTTCCCAAGTGCGCCAGTGCATTTTTTTTCTATTTTGCTACCAAACTTCGTTCGTCCATAACTCCTTCATCCGGTACACGTTTCCCGCAAACTCGGACTCTATTTCAACCAGAATTCCGAGACGAACACAATGGCGCAACCCCATTCCCATAATTCTCACGTCTGAGATTAATTATTCTTTATTTTAGTTAATTCGATTATTCAAAAATCTGGGGTGTTACAGCATGGATCTACAAGGCTATGCAGTAATAAATTAGATTGATTCGAGTACATCAACGAGAAAAATCTGGTGAAAGGCATAAAATTTTAATTTTTAGCCTTTCTTTTCTAAACTTCTCTCTAAAATTAGGAATTTTGGTTGCTGGATTAGACTACAGGAATTGAATACAACACTAGTTCACTAACTCATTACACTCATATAGAAATTTTATGCATAGAACGGTGTTTTGCATACACAGAACATCATAAATTATGCTTTCATGATAGGACGGAGCTTATCACGGTATGTTTGCAACACATTATAACATTGAAAGTTGGTTATTTAAATGGATGTATAGTTTAATTACTTGCTTTTATAACATGTTTATTAGAGCGAGTTATGTTGTTCTCCCATTCAAAAAGATTTCAAGCCGAAATCTCTTTTAAAGGGGAAAATGTAACACCTTGTAAAATATACCCCAAATAGATATAGAAAAATAAAATAATTAAATAGTAATAAGTCAAAATATGGATAACGAATACTTATGGAATTTGTCCATGAAATTCATACTATTGCGTTTGTGGTGAGATTCCAATCAGTTTTCATATATAGATTGCTGAAAACGGAGTCTGTATGAAAAAGATATAAATAAATCAAGTTTTGGAATTTAAAACAAATAATATGGAAATATTGAATTTTGTATTCAAACTTTCTAAGTTGTTTTTTTATTAATGGATAACGAAAAAAAATATTCTAGATTTGAATTTGTGTGTACATATGCACAAAAGAAGAAGGGAATACGTTAAAAGACATTAATCATGAATTAATTAGCATTAACTATTAATAAATAAATGATGCATGGAATAAATTCTCTATGCCTAGATTACGAAGGTCGGTCGACCTCCCTACCGCTATTGGGGTCGACCGCCAACATGACCACCTTATATAAGGGAGGTCGACCGCTTCGTAAATGAAAGGGGTGGAGGTTAGGGTTTTTTCTTTAGGTTTTGGTGCCACGAACAATTCATATTTCATTATTTAAATCTAACGGTTCATATACACTTTGGCATCTGTAAATAGAACCCTCGGCCAACACTCAGAATTCACATTCTCCCGTGGCTACGTTCCCCCATTCTTTGTTATTCTATCTAAATGATAGAGGTTACGCAGGATGACATTGAAGTTCAAGCTAGATGAATATCTTTTAGTTTTTATTAACCTTGTGTGTAATTAATGATATTTATGGTGTAACCAAATATTTATATTTATGTGGGAATTTCGTATTCTAACATCTTTAAATGCTTTTAATAAATAAGATAGTACATTCTTTATTACTATATTTTATTTATCCGCTGTGAGTTCTCATTCATAATAGTTGGCTCTGTGGAATTTATTTCTTGTAGAAACCAACGACCTATTTTCGAGTGGTTTTAAGTTCCAATGCACCTTTTTTGGTTCGGGATTTCAGCCCATTTTAGGGTGGGGTGTTACATCCTTTGTCATATGAATTATACCATGTTAGAGATGGTATGAGAAGGAATATTAAACTAATTATGATCTTCAATCTATTATGTTGGTGGCTATGCGTAATCGTAAGGATTGCTTAATTGTTTTTGTTGACATTGTTCCTTCTAATTTCTTAGTAAATAATATTTGATTAGATGTTGTTTCCTGTTGTGGTGATTCATCATTCATGTGCTGATAATTTTAATATATAATTCAAGTAGTTATTGAGAAATGATTCCATTTGATCTGCTTTCATGGGAGTTGGTCAGCAAATTTTCAGGTATTGTTACTGAGTTTAGTCTCAATTTGATGATATATAATATCAAGACTGAGTACAAGCTTGATTTGGTTAAGAATGACAAGGAAAAATTTGTAGTTATTTGCTCCCGTACAAAATGTAGTTTCAGGATTGATGCTTTTGTTAAGTTTAATTTTCATGACTGTTAAGATATTTCAATCTAATAACAAGGTTATCTCTAAGGTTTTAACCACTCGTCTAACACCTTTTCTGGATTATATAATTTTCTCTTCTCGGGCTGGGTTCGTTAAAGGACGTTTGATCACTAATAATGTCCTTTTAGCCTAGGAGATGATTTCCCAGATCGATGGTAAGGTCAGGGCATCTAATGTGGTCGTTAAGATGGACATGGCTAAGTATTACGACCGTAAGTCTTGGTTTTTCATCGTTAAAGTTTTGAGGCCATTCGGCTTCCTAGAATCCCTTATTGTTATTATCTCGAGTCTCATCTCCAATTATTGGTTTTCCGTTTCATTAATGGTTCGACCTACGAATATTTCAAGGTGGGAAGGGGTCTTCGTCAGGGAGACCAACTTTCTCCGACTTTGTTTGTTATTTCCGTTGAGGCTTTCTTGCGAGGATTACATTCTCTTATGATAGCTGGCCAGATTCATAGGTTTGGCATTCCTTCATATTGTCCTCTCATTTCTTCCTTATCTTTCGTGAATGACATTATCATTTTCACTAATGGTAACCGTCGCTCCGTCCGTCGTCTTCTTAGCCTCATTCATCAGTACGAGATGTGCTCTGGCCAACTCATCAATTGTTCTAAAAGATTTTTCGTCCCTGCGAATTACCTGTCTCTGTTAAGGTCTTCATGAATCGAAACCTTCACCATTTTCAAGGCTTCCTCCCTTCCCTTATCTTACCTCGGTATTGTCATGTACAGAGGAAGGAAGCTTAACGTTATTTTCAATCACTAACATACAAAGCCAGGTTTAAGGTTATTCGTTGGAACATGACTCTTCTACCTCAGGTAGGAAACTGGTTCTAATAAAGTCTGTCCTTGACTCTACAGGATCACATGTCTTTGCTGCTATGACTACTACTTCCTCCTGCTTCCGCTCGTACCGTTCTTTGGCATCGTCCTTTTTTTGGGGTAAAAAATATAGCTTTAATCATCACCATTGGATCTCTTGGGGCATCGTTTGTTATCCCAAAAGTGAGGGAGGCCTGGGCCTCTGCAGTCCTAAGGATATCTACACTTCTTTTGCCTGCAAGCTGTTGGTGCAGTTTGGAGCGAATGATTCCCTCTGGGAGTCGTTTCTTCACGCTAAGTATCACAGGCTTTTAGGCATGAAATTCACCGGTGTCCCGTCCTACACTAGTGAGACGTGGAAACGGATGAGATCCGTGAAGTCCTTCCCTCACACATATAGTGGTGGTTCCAGGTGGGATGGCAGTCCTTTTTCGATTAGGGTGGCTTGGAGCTCAACAAGGACCCCAAATCCCTAGCTCCCATTTTTTCTTTCTTTTAGGATGTCTGAATCCCTCTGAAAGTTTCTTTGTTTATGTGGAGAACTCTTCATGAAGGGTTACTGCTAGACGAGAACCTTCAGAGGACTGGAATCCCTCTCATGTCCCGTTGCAGGTGTTGCAGGGTTGGGGAATTGGAGTCCAGTGCTCATTTGTTTTTCATCTGTTCTTGTGTTGGAATTGTCTGGAATTACATCGGGAACTTGGTAGGTCTTTGAGGCAATGCCAATTCCCTTATGGATAACTGAGATACTGGTAGGCCGACATCTCAGGAAAATCCATTTGGTTTATCCTATTTCGTCTGATTGCTTGTCTTATCTACTGCCATAATTGGTGCTCACAGAATAAGACAACTTTTGAAGAGTCTCCAGTGGACCCTCCTACCATCATTCAGAGGGTAAGGAATGATGTTTTCCTTGATTTCGAGGTAGGCCGTTTAAGAGAGCTATTGGCTCCCGCTCAAAGAGATTGGCTTGTACATTCGATGTTATATAAGTTATGTCTGCTCCACGGGCTGGGATTGTTTATTCTACTATTAGTTTACATGCGGTCTCCTCCATGTTTCCCTCACTTCCCTCTTTATGTCTTATGTCATTTTCTAGCCGTACAGGTCCTGGGTTTACAGGTCTCACTGGACTGTTTGTTCCTCGGCTCCCTTACTTCTTGGAGATTGTCATTAGACGGGGCGGGAGCTTTCAGTTGGTTGGATATGATTTTGGCTTCTGACTATCCTGGGTTGGATTGCTCGTTTTCTTGGTTTTCAGACCATGCTTAGAGGTGCATTGATAGCCTTGGTGGTTTCCTTCGATTTGGAGTGAGGCTAGGGCATGTCTCATTGGTTGCACGCTAGCTCTTGGATTAGGTGGTCGTGGATGTTACTGGTTATTGGTTTCTTTGTATTTAACTGTGTGTGTATGGTTCCCAAATCTTGTAGCTTTGTATTAGAGATCTGGTTTTGTGAGCTGTTGGTGAATGTCTAGATTCTCCCTTTTGTTATATATATTTGCATTTTTGTCAAAAAATGTACTTCAATCTAAACATTCTTGTAATGCTAGAATTCATGATATAAATTATCCTCATATTCTAGGTAAATTTATTAAATTATTGGTTTATGATCATATTCAAGCAATCTATTAATGAAGACCAAGGTTATTATTAACCTATTTTAACTGAATATAATATTATTTTGAAGTATTATTTTTCTTATAGTGGGAAGAAGGTGAAAAAATGTACTACATTATTTAATAAAATCATTTAAGATATGTTATAATACAAATTCTCGTATAAATATTTGGGTACATCATAAATATTATCAATCACACATAATGTTAATGATAACTAAAAGATAACTTCCAAAATCGTTATGCCTCCCTCATTTAGCTTGAACTTTAAGGTCATCCTATCAAACCTCCATCATCTAGCTATAATTTAGAAGAACGAATGTTTGTTGCCGAACAAAGTGTAGTTTCAGGATTCATGCTTCTATTAAGTCTAATATTTATGGCTATTTTTTTTAAGAGATTTCAATCTAAACATTCTTGTAGTGCAGGAATTTATGATATAAACGATCCTCGTATTTGAAATAAATTGATTAAATTATAGGTTTATGATCATATTTAAGCCAATCTATTGATGAAAACCAAGGTCATTATTAATCTACTTCAACTAAATATAATATTATTTTAAGTATTATTTTTCTTATAGTGGGAAGAAGGTGGCTTTGAAAGATTTACATGGAAGTGATATGATATCTTATCACCATTTGAAGTCCACTTGTGATGCTATTCTTGAAACTAATCCAAGCAATGAAGTTGTTTTTGAGTGTAACTCCTGTACACATCAATTTGAGATGACTTTTATTTGTTTTAAAGCTTGTGCACATGGTTATCTAATTTATCGGTCGCTAATATTTGTTGATACTACTTTTATGAGGGAAAGAGCTCAAGGTTGTTTGATGCAACTGAAAAAAATAGCAATGAAGGTATGTTGTTTATTTGGAGTTTATTATAAATTGCAACAATATTTGCAATATTTCTATTTTATTTCAGTTAAATCAACATCTAATCTTTGTTTGTTGTTGTTTCTGTCAGTATTCATATTAATTATCGTGAAATATTTAACCTTTTCCCCGTAATTTTTTTTCTATAATTCATAATGTAAATGATATTGTATTATCATTTTAATACAATTTGGAAGACTATGCATATTTGGTTGCAATTATTCACAATTATTGCTTTGTCATTAATATATATTCTAAATAATTGCATTATGTTCAACAAATTTTTAATTATTTGCTTACTTTTCAGCTGTTTTTAGATTAACTGTTGTAGTTTATTTTTTATTTAGTATTTTATATTTCTTTTTATTACCAGGATTTTTCCATATAACAATTGAAATTGTCTCTGGTGAAGATGACATTAATTGGATTTTGTATTGTCAATGGCTTAAACAATTTCTGAAAGATGATAGTAGAATTTTATATTTTTTATCGTCATCATGGTATTCTTCTTTATAATCCAAAAGAGTTTTGGAATTCAGTTCATGCTTCTTGTTTTTAACGTCTAAACAATAATTTAAAAGTTGCTTTAAAATATGAATTCTCTAAATAAAAAAAGAAATGGTTAGTAGATTTGTTTGCGCGTGTTGCATATTCTTTAAATTTGGATGCTTATAATGTTGCATTGGAGAATTTTAATGGTTTTAGTGGATCTACCATGGAAGACTTTTTGAATGGGATTCCTTTTGAGAAGTTTAATTTTTTTTTCATAACTTTCGTTATGGTGAAATATCATTAAATTGTTCAGAGAGTTTCAACAAAAGGATTTTTGGAAGATTTTTTTTCAGCAATCATTGCTCGCTTGGATAAAATTATAAGTTAATTAAGCTAATGTCTGATCATAGAGAATTTAGTTGTGGTTGGACTAGTATTGCATGTCTAGTGAATGAAAATCGGTTGAGAAGTCTGCATTTGGAAGGAGCTTCATGATATGGTAAGCAAACGTGTATTTGAAGCTCATTCTCGGGTATCTTGTGTTTATGCTGTTAGATGCATTTTGAGTTATGAAAAGTTGAACGTGTATGATTACACTAAAAATTATTTTAAAGTTGTTTATTTACAATCGGCGTATTCTTATCCAATCAATCTTGTTATAAACTTTATGAAAGAAGATGTTTTGGTCGAAGATGTTTTTATAGCACCTTCTAAAGGTAGAAGAATGCATGATCGTTTATCATCTTGTAAGATGATAAAATTTGTTGATGAAATTACAACATTATATGTAGTTTATGCAAGAAGTCGGGTCACAACAAAAGGACTTGTTCTTTGAAACACATGTAGTTTTATTATTTTTTTATGGGGGAAAGTACAACTGTATGGATTTAATAACATGTTTTCATTTATTTATTTTATTTGTATTTCCGTTGTGCTTACGTTGGATGTTTATTGTCTATAAGGACTTGATCAGTAAATGTTCATCATGTTATACATTTATTGATCAGTATAGCAGTGATATCTGCAAGCACTATGATAAACTGCACATACATTCGTAGTTTTTCAAAACTTCTGCTTGTTAAGGATATCTGATTTTTGCTTACCGTTTCTAATATGAAGACAAAAATTATATCATTATTTCTTAATAAATAAATAAAGTACATATATATATATATATATATATATATATATGTGTGTGTGTGTGTGTGTGTGTATTATTGTTATCAATAAATGTGTAGTTATCTGCATTACATATTTAGCGCAGAGATTTCAACAATTATTCCGGATAACAATGCAGTTATCTGTAGGAATTTTATATAATTGTGTAAAGGACAAAATGAACAAAAAATTGTTTCATAAGGACAAGAGGGTAAAATTTTATCCATAAGGACAAATTTTAGTTTAAAGGGAGGAATTCAGGGACTCACTATAATTTCACCTTTTACACTAAAATTTATCCTTATGGACAAAATTTTACCCCCTTGTCTTTATGAAATAATTTTTTGTTCATTTTGTCCTTCAGGGTATTTTCCTGTTAGGTAATTTTGTACTCAAAGTTTATGCTACTATAAGTTTTATAATCTTTTATTGAAGAATTTGTTTAAATTTAATAAATTTAGTTCGCTAATATAAACTATGATAGACCTTCCTACTCAACGATTCAAAGAGGGTAACACAAGCTCAAATTAGTGACATGGCACGAAATTATTTGCAAAATTACTAATTCAGTAAAATTTGCAATTCTGCATAATTACTATATTTTTTGAATGAATAAAAAATACAGGAAAATACACTGAAGAACAATGAACAAAAAATTGTTCCATAAGGACAAAGGGACAAAATTTTGTCCGTAAGGACAAGTTTTAGTGTAAAGGGAGGAATTATAGTGGGCCTCTAAATTCCTTCCGTTACACTAAATTTTGTCCTTGAAGATAAAATTTTGCCCTCTTATCCTTATGGAACAATTTTTTGTTTCTTTTGTCCTTGAGGGTAAAAACCTCTAAAGAATATAGATAATTCTGCATTGTTATTAATTCTGCAGTCCACGTCATTAATTCTGCACTGTTATAAAATTAGATAATTTAACAATAAATATAGATAATTCTGCATTGTTATTAATTTCATATAATTAGTAATTCTGCATAATTACTATATTTTTTGTTGACACTAGTCTCTCCTTCGAAGTGTCTACGGATGAACGACGTATATTTAGCTTTGGTTTTATCTTCTTTTTTCATATGGCCAGTGGTTTCGATTATCTCACTTTCCATAGGGACAGTTAATATTTGTTTGATATCATCCTCTGTGAATGTTGGTACTAAATCATAAGGTTGGAAGTAATTAAAACACTTTTTATAACTTATAATGGTTAAGTCTAGTTCAAGTGGTTTGTTTTGCTGGTATGATTATGTCGTAGATCATGTCTATAAATTTGTAGAAAGGTAAGTTTGAGATATTTGGTATAAGAAACTTTCAGTAATTCTTCATTTTAATCTTGTTAATGACCTTGATGAATGACTTTAAACTATTTATGTAATTATCATCTTTAGTAGTGATTTTATCTTCATCATTTCTTTTCTTTGGTCTTTGTTTTGCTAAGCAACTTTGGTTCAATACGTTAGTAGGAATTAGCGAGTTTTCTTCACTAACTGTAAGAAAAGTGAATAAGAAGAATTGTAATTTCTTTTTTATTGAATTGACGCAAATTGATGTACAGAAAAATGTAACTGAACGAATAATATGATGGTACATAGCTGTATCTGTTTATATAGCAGTAAGAATAAAAATGGGCTTATGAATAATGCGGCCCATATAATGATACTAAAGTCCATTGTGGTAAACATAAGTTCGGTTTGTATCTGGATAATTCTGCATTGTTAATACCCCGCCTCAAATCGAACTAGGGTTTTCATTTCTCTTTAGTTCTTCGCCGCCACGATAAACTTTGAGCTCTGCTCTTAATCTCTCAAAATTACTTCTGGACAATGCCTTTGTAAGGATGTCCACCATCTGATAGAAGGCTGGTAGATGGTTGACAACAAGATTTCCCGAATCCATTCGTTCTCTGACGAAGTGAAGGTCAATTTCCATGTGTTTGGTTCTCGAATGTTGTTTGGGGATCATAGAAAGGGAAACTGAGCTTCTATTATCACACCAAAGAGTGGGTTTCTTCGATGTTTGAATCCCTAATTCCTTAATTAGGTTTTCTACCCAGATGAGTTCAGCAGTAGTTGAAGCTATCGCTATGTATTATGCCTCTGTTCTCGATCTCGAGATAGTGGGTTGCTTCTTTGTACACCAAGAGATTGGGTTTGGTCCCATAAACAGGCAGTAGCCAGAGGTTGATCTACGATCATCTAGATCATTTGCCCAATCAACATCACTGTAAGCATTTAGATTGATTTCTTTACTTGCTTGTATAGTTAATCCATAGTCTTGCGTGCCTTGTAAGTAGCGTAGAATCCTTTTTACTGCTCTCCAGTGATCGCTTAAGGGGTTAGCCATGAATTGGCAAACTTTATTCACACTAAAACTGATTTCAGGTCTTGTAATGGTTAGATACTGCAATGCTCCAACAATACTACGATAGTGTTTGCAATTTTCTATAGTGTTACCCTTGTATTTGGATAAACATAGGTTGCTGGTCATGGGTGTGGCGTAAGGTTTAGCTTTCTCCATGTTTGCTCGTGTCTGATATATATTTCTTTTGTGAAAGGAAATTTTCTGAATTGGATTTTCTCTGAACCTGTATTCCGAGGAAATAGTTCACTTCACCCATATCTTTAATAGCAAATGTTTGATCCAAATGTGTGATGACTTTGTCAATTTTTGTAGTGTCATTTCCAGTAACTAGGATGTCATCGACATACACAAGTATAAATATTGTACACTGGTTGACAATTTTGGTGAATAGGGAATTATCTGACTTTGTTGCTTTGTACCCAGTGCTGTCAGTGTTTCTTTCAGTTTAATGTACCAAGCTCTTGAGGCTTGCTTTAGACCATATATGGCCTTACGTAACTTGCAAACATGATTCTCTTTGCCTTGAACCACATACCCTTTGGTTGTTGCATATACACATTCTCATGTAATTCTCCATTCAAGAACGCATTGCACACATCCATTTGTCTTATATTCCAACCCTTATGTAGAGCTAAAGTTAGGATAATTCTAATTGTAGTTGGCTTGACCACTGGAGAGATTGTTTCATTGAAGTCAAAACCGTACTGCTGTGTGAAACCCCTTGCAACTAACCTGACCTTGTATTTGGATATGTCTCCATTAGCATATCTTTTAAGCTTGTATGTCCACTTGCATCCCACAATGTTCTTGTCCTTTGGTGCATTAACTAGAGTCCAAGTTTTGTTTTTCATCAATGCTTCATACTCTTCATCCATTGCTTTGCACCATGACTTATTTTTGACTGCTTGTTCATACATGGCTGGTTCAATTATATGATCTGTATTCTTAGTAGTTGCAATGTAGACTTTAGGTTTGAAGATCCCACTTTTGGCTCTAGTAACCATGTGATGTCCAGTTTGTGGTTCTTGCATTTCAATGTCTTCATTGCTTGCATCAGATATGCTGTTATCATTGCTATTGTCATTGCTGTTATGCATGTCATTGTTGTGAGGTTGATCTTCATCACACATGAGTTCACTTGAAATGTATCTAGACCTAGTGCTAGAAACAGTTGGAGTGGCTGGTGTTTGATACAATGATTCATCTCTATTTGTTTGCATAGTCCATTCTGACAAAGGTAGTAAGGTCTGCATTGTAATTCTGGATTGATCCTTTCATTAAAAACAACATGTCTGGAAATGATTATCTTACCTTTATTGTCCATGCACTTGTACCCATTTTGGTTACTAGCATAACCTAAAAAGGTACATGGACTGGATCTTAAGGCAAGTTTGTGGTTGTTATAAGGTCTGAGGCATGGGAAACACAAGCATCCAAATGTTCTAAGAATAGTGTAATCTGGTTTATTTCCAAAAATGACCTCATGTGGACACTTGTATTGTAGCACCTTTGTAGGCATCTTATTGATTAAGTATACTGCTATGTGAAATGCCTCATTCCAATATTCATAGGTAAAGATGAATTAGATAACAGAGTTAAACCCATTTCCACAATATGCCTGTGTTTTCTTTCTACAATGCCATTCTGTTCAGATGTATAGGGGAAAGTTGTTCTGTGTATTATGCCATGTTGATTAAAATAATTTTTGAGAGGAAATAATTCACTACCCCCATCTGTTTGAACAATTTTAATGTTGTAGTTCATTTGTCTTTCTATAAATTTTATGAATTGCGACATGGCATTATGTGTCTCAGATTTAGCTTTAAGAAAGAAAATCCAAGTATATCTTGTATGTGCATCAACAATGGATAGATAATACCTGTAACCTTGTCTGGAGCTTAATGGTGCAGGACCCCATAGGTCTGCTGTAACTAACTCAAGTGGTTTAGTATAGACAGTTTCTGATCTGCCAAAAGGTAGCTTATGGCTTTTGCCAAGTTGACAATGTACACAAAAGCTTGACATAGGTGAGTGAATATAAGAAGTGTTATTTTCTTTTAATATTTTCAATACCAAGTCATAACTGGGATGCCTTAGTTTGCAATGCCAAATATCAAGATCACTTTTCAGAATCATTGTTAATACTGTCACAGTTAATAGGGACATCATTTCTGGTACAACTTCTATCATTATTAACAAAACCAATTTTAACATTATCACAACTGAAATGAACATTTGCCTTATAGCATAAGATATTTTTGCTATTTCCCAATGTTGACTGCATGTTGTTGAATTTGTATAGCCCATTGTCCAGACTACCCCGTAATAATATGTCTTTATTATTAACATCACTAATTAGGCAATATTTTGGGTGAAACTCAAAATACACCTTATTGTCATTAGTAAATTGGAACACACTGATTAAATTTTTCTTGACATTAGGAACTCTAAGAAGGTTGTTGAGTAAAGTTTTATTTTCCCTTAACAACACCTGTCCCAATATGAGATATATTCATGGTTTCACCATTACATGTGTGAATAACTTGCGTACCTGAGTAGTTTTTGTTGCCAAGATTGAGATTTTGAAGGTTATTAGTGATATGATTGGTTGCCCCTGAATCTGGAAACCAGTCTTCAGTGTTGAAGTCATCACCCTTGATAGAATCATCATTGCTTGCTGCTTGTGTTATAGAATTATCTGCACTTGATCTGTTTTGATTGTTAGCTTGTGCCATGTTAATGTTAAATCCTCTTTGACCAGATTGATTTTGTTGAGGATTATTCACATCAGAATTAAATCTTGAGCAACATATGTTTGCTGTATGTCTAGGTTTCTCACATACTGACATTTAACTCTTTTTGTATTGTTGAATCTACCTCTTCCTCTGCCTCTGGGATTCTAATTCCCTCTCTGCCCTGGTGTATTTCCTCTGCCATAGCCGGGTACGTTTCTTGTTTGGTTTGCATTAATTGAGCTTGAGGCAAGATTTACAATGTAGTCATTCTGTATAGCCTTTCTTTGTTCTACCCTACCTTCATGGGCTAATAGTGTCAAGTACACTGATTGAATGTCTGGTAGAGTAGGTTGAGTTGCAATAAATGTGACAAGTGATTCATATTCTTCATCAAGGCCATTAGTTAACGTCAAGACTTGCTCACTGTCTGAAACATGATGCCCTACTGCATTTAGTTTGTCAACAAGGGTTTTTATGTCTTAGAAATGTACTCTCTTTTGGGTCTCTTTTCTTGCATTTTGAAATTCTCTTCTGTAGTGCATTATCTTAGCAGATGATTGAGAACTGAAAATCTATTGAATGATAGTCCAAATTTCATAAGATGAGTTCCATCTTATTACTTGTGATAAGTGATTTGCACTAATTGAAGAGACCAGTCACGATGATAGTAAGTTATCCTGTTTTTGATGGTGGATATAGGCTGGATTACTGACCATGTTACCTTATTGGTTTAAAATCATTGCAGGTGGTGTGTGCTTAGTTCCTTTGATATAATCTTGAAGGTCATAGCCCTTCAAGGCTGTTTCAACCTGGAATTTCCACAACAGAAAGTTATCCTCATCTAGAGGAATTGTAATCACCTAGCTTTTCGGCTTAACAAGGACCGGTGGCGGATTTGTGGGATCGACAGTTACGTTTCTTGAGGTGGAGGATGATTTCTCAACATTTCCTTCAACCATTCTTCAATACAAACAGATCAAAGGTGAAAAAGGGTGTATATGGCGAGGCCACTACTCGAAAAAGTGGCAGCCTGTATAGAGTAGCGAGGGACAAATGCAATAGTGATTCTTGTCTCTTTAAAAGATTCGAGATTTGACAAAAACTGCATCGTGGGTAATCCAGATGACGAGATACTGAATCTCTGATGGTCTAAAACTGTTGCAACCGCCTTGAATCTCGATTCTTAACTTGGCACGGCATGATTTCGATGAGAACAAATGCTAAACTGATCAGAGAGGTATGATCTCCGATGATGATGCTAAAACTAAGGAGACTCACAAAATCATGCCCCTTTCTTCGATTAAGAAAGGTAAATTCTGATGCCATTTGGCAATTTATGGTTCTGATACCATGTAAGAAAAGTGAATAAGAAGAATTGTAATTTCCCTTTTATTGAATTGACGCAAATTGATGTACAGAAAAATGTAACCGAATGAATAATATAATGGTACATAGCTATATCTGTTTATAAAGCAGTAAGAATAAAAATGGGCTTATGAATAATACGGCCCATATAATGATATTAAAGTCCATCGTGGCAAACATAAGTTCGGTATGTATCTGGATAATTCTGCATTTTTAATACTAACTTTTTTTCTTTCTCTAACATCATTATTTGTGAATTTTTGTTGCAGTATGATAAAAATGTCTAATAATATCATTGTCGAGTTGCAGTTATTCAATAGAGAATCCTTCATTGTTGTAGATAATCAATTACGGGTATACGAAAAAATATGTATATGTTTGCCATTATCTAGAATAATTTCCATCATTCTAGCAAATATTAATATTTATGTAAAAATTTCATATATAATGAATAATTACGTATATTTCAGCATTTTTAGAAAATAGTTGCTTATTTTTGAGCAATTATTCAAATACCTATTAAAGGAAAAAATACCTATTCCAATTGTGAATAACGACAGAATTTTCTTCTCCTTCAGCAAAATATTTTGTTATTAAAACGCAACCATTCAAAATATCGTGCATTAAACTAATTTTATTCTCTTTTACTTAAATTATTGATGAGAAGTATGTAATTAAGCTGAATAGTTGCAGAAAGATGTTCAACTATCAGTAATATTTGCATTTAACTGCTTACTTATTCTCATTTATACATAAATATTGCAGAAATATTCGATATAATTGCATATTATTCTGCCATATATAATAGTGAATGATTGACATTAATAGGACAATTGCTGATATATATGTAATTACTAATGTATATATAGTTGCTGATATATGTGTAGTTATCATGAAATGCTACAAACAATGCATAAAATCTATTGAATATACTGCTTAAAAGTCTACAAATATTATAGTAATAACATTTGCTTTAGAATATGAAGAAAACAACCAATTTTATAATTAAATTTTAATTATAATTACTGCCATTACAGTAATTCTTCCCGATACTTGCTGAAAAATATGTAGTTATTATATTATTTGGAAATGGGTCATGAATTTTGTAGACAATCATTTGCATGCTTAACTTCGTGTATAAAATCATTAAAATGTGCAATTATAAGCACTGTGCTTGTTGAAATTGTTTCGAAATAACTTACTACAAACCCTAAAAATGCATCGATTAATAGTGGTGGAAGATATATCGACTCTATTACAAATTATGATTGTATACCTTTGATCTTCCCGTTTCGTATGCTTTGATCTTGAACATATCAGTTTTCAGGTTGATTTAGTATAATTTCGAATTTTGTTTCTTAATTTTATGCACTTTTCTTGAGGAAATTGTGGGTTAGTTTCAGAGGAAATGTAGACAAATGATTTCGAGGATTCAGATCTTTGTTTAGATTGATGGAATGGTTGTTTGGGAATAAAACATGCCACAGTTGAAAATATGGAAGTAACTCAAATGTATGCCATATAAAGGAGTTCTATTCATTTTGAATAAAAATAAGGGTGTTAGTCGAAAATTACCATTAATTACGATTCATTAGATATATGAAATTTTTACATGATATCTATAAGACTAATTTTTGATCAATCAAGCCTAACACCCAAATCTATGCAATTCACTAGACAATCACAATTCATAATCGCAAAATGATCAAAGCGCAATTACAGAATAGTTATGGAAGTGGTAAATGATATCGTATTTTTATAGTGGTCAGGAAAATGTTGGCCTACGTGCACTTAAAGTAATATTTGTTTATATTGTTGATTACAAGTACAATTGGTTATTGTACAAATGAAGAGAACAGAAGATGAAGTTGTTGAAACATTTTTTGGTAAAAGCTGCCACACATGGAATCTCCGGATAGCAGCGCTCTCATGCACTGAGAACATTGTCAACAAACATGAAGCTGTTTGGTCAAAATCACAACATTAACTTAAACAGGCACGAAAATCCTGTCAAACAACCTCTTTTGGGCCCAAAAACATCAACTACGGAGCTTTTGCTCCATCACTCTTGTAGCCCTCTGAATTAGCTTCAAGTAGAGCTTTTGTTTGGCTAAAACGGACTTACGGTTTGAAAGTTACGCTCATTTCTGTGAATGAGTACAACCTGGCAATCAGCAATCTTGTGGTTCGTGAATAGGGACCCGACTCGCTCCCCTTTGGCTCGTGGACTGGCCTGGCTCGCTCCCTCATCTAGCTCCTGATGGGATAGTGCTCACGACCCGTTCGTGGTGCACATAGTGGTCACGACCCGCCATCACGACCTTCATCCAGCTCCCAGGAAGGCACCACGAACCATGACCACGAACCGCCTGCAGCTTCACACTTTTTGACCTATTCTCATGGCTATTTTCACTACTACCAACCCAAATCTCATTCCACATGACATATAACGACTGGGAGGGGATTTCTGGACGTTTTCCACCACATTTCGAGATTCTTGGGATATGTTGCCACATGTCTCACGAACCACTATCAGGAAATGCTTGTAAATACACCATTTGGAAGATTTTCAAGGATCTTTCAGCTATTCTTCTACACGGCTACCACCATTACTGAGTGCAAGGACCTTGCACCTTCCTACATCCAAATTCTTCTCCTTTCTACACAATTAACACGTGAATTGCGTGTATAAACTCTTGTAATTCCATTAAACACACAAATTGTGTGTCTACATCTGACTGATTCTTGTAATCTGTCAGTATAACAATAAGATTATAAAGTGGACGTAGGCTACATCAACAGCCGAACCACTATAAAAACCTCGTGTGTTCCCTCTGGTTATACTATTTTATGCATTCTGTGATCTGTGATTTGCATTTGGGTATTAGTGCCATTTTTTGGTCTAATAGAATTTATTCCAAGTTTTAGTTGAACTTCCCCGTGAAGAAGAGAAGATCCCACTTTAAATGCCTTCGGTGGTCTATTTATGGAGGTAGGTTGTCAGTTCAGAATGGCAGAAAAATACTCAAGAATGCCCACCTAGGGGCCAATTCGATCCACGAAGTAGGGCATGGATCGACCCCTTTGTGGATGGATCGGTACCAATCCCTAGGAGGGATTGATACCGATCCCTAGGTGTTGCATCATGAATAATCCACATATTTAATAATAAAAGTGATTATAATAATTACAGAAATAATTGATAATAGAAAATTGAAATTTTGGGATTGTCATAATTTGGCTATGAAACTTATGTCATTGCATTCATAACAATTTTCTGATTAATTTAGATATAAAATATGTTCTAAACGGTGTTCGTGCGGAAAATTTATTAATGTTCCAAGTTTTATGTAAATGCTCACGAATATATTTATTTTGAAAACATATGCGTACACTAGTTTCATCAATAGTATGCATTTGGATTAGAAAAACTAACATGCAAAATAAATGAGAAATAAAAATATTCTATTATGCAAACTTTTTTTTTTTGAAAATTGTTACACTTTATTAACCTTTGAAATAGCAGTACATAACCAGACGAAATACAAACGATGCTGAAAACTAAATACATGGAAAATAAAATTACATACAAATGAAATAGGTAATTTTTATATATACCTACAGTTTTGATCAGTTGATCCGCATCTAAGTTAATTCACATAATTATGGTTAGTTAATCCACATGTGGATTAACTGATCAATAAACTAAAGGTTATATTTTAGTTTCTTATTTTCTTTGATTAATACATACTTTTGTGAGTCAAGAGAAATACTATTACTGTATAAAACATGAATGAGAAAGTTGAATCTAAAAGCTAAATAATTTGTTAACTATTAATATTTATTATATAGTTATTAGCCATAACGTAAGTTCAAATATAACATTAGCTCTCAACAAAATCATATATTTTTATTACCTCTCTACAAAATCATGTATTTGGCGAGCCTAGCTCATATAAAACCTTTAAATCTTAGTTGTTATTACTACTTCTCCGAATTGACATTTTCTTTTCTGTGCATCGAAGGTTCTTAAGTAATTTCAAAACCCTAGTTCAAATTGTTGACGGTACATTTGTTTTAAAGATGATGGGTTTAGTATGTACTACAAGAAAAGTAAAAAATAATGATGCAGCCATCTATGGTGAAGCCTCATTTTTTCAAAAAAGATTAACTGGTTCTAGATAATAAAAAGAAACTTTCATATCAAATATAAAAATAATTCATTGATTGTTTTTGACATTTTTGAGAAATATGATTAAATCATGTTCAAGGAATAACTTTAAGCATGTATTGTTGACTGTTGTTGTTGATATCCCTAATATGATTAGAGATGCATATTAGTCGATATTTTATATTTGGAAGTATATACAAAGTTCTGGTAGTTTTCAGAAGAAGATAACTACTTATGGACAAAACAACAATAATATGGTGGATAAAGAAAATAAATTTTAACTTAGTGCAAAAAACATACTATGTTTAAAAGTAGCATGGATGAACTGAATGATACAGTGGACGTAAACAAAAATTACCAATGAAATAAATAACTACTAAAACTAAAACCAACATCAAACTGCGCTTCAAATTGTGCCATATTCTTAGCGCTCTACAATCCACCATCTTAAACAGGTACACATGAGTTTGATTAGCAGTTGTAAACTATCTTGAGACTGGTTTAAATCCAAGTAACAAATACCATAATCATAAACACAATCTGTAAATAAAACTTGAGAAGTGGATAAGCCCCCAAAGCTTCGATATGGAATCAACAATAGGATGCAAGCAGATAGTATCGTTTACATCTTAAATGATGTAAATAGGTTTTCCAATGGTAGCCATACTGACCAAATCCCACAAGATGTTAATCAAGAATAATAAATAAAACAGACAATCCATTTTTTCTCTTATCTAATCCAGGTTCCAGAATGAAACTTCATGGCTTATCAATTAAATCAAACAATCCAACATAGAATTTATATAGAATTCTCGGACTTAGTAAGAAGAAATCACACCCAAATCAAATGTTGTGAAACAAAATCTTATGCTTTTTTTAAATCGAATCGAAGGAAAAACTAAATCCGGTCGAGTAAGATCTGTTGGAAGAACCCAAGTATTCATCATAAGATATGACAATTTGAAATCACTTTTCGCCAGAAAAACCCAGTTCTCTATGGCTTGATCTTGCTGAAAAAATACTGCTTCAGATCCATTTAAAAGCAGCGATTTTTTCCTTCAACGGAAAGAAATTGGGGTTTATTTGAGAGGTGATATTCGATAAATAAAGCAGTCGGCGCAGATCCGAATATTGAAAACGAATTGAAGGCATCGAATAATTTCCAGAAGAAATTGCCTTCTTTCCTCTCCCATGGAGAGGAATAACTGTTTTTTTCTTTTCTATAGTTTTTTTGCCTGTCATTATGCAGACATAATGTTTCAATGGTATAAATAGAACTAAATAAAAAAAAAAAGTTATAGAAGAATGAATGGAAGTTAATTAATAAAACGTTATAAATTAAAAAAATACAATGTAATGTTAAAGTTTAAAAATGGAAAACTAATTAATAGTAACATGCATGTAAGCTTGTGTAAATATATATTTATTTGATATAAATATATAAATGTGTAAATTTCAAAAGCAAAGCACATTTGTATTTGAAAGTTAATGCACATCACTAATGACTTTAATAGGAACATTCTTTCTAAAGAAGCATAAATATATACAACAAAAAGTAGGATATATCTAGCAATTCTCCAACGGTTCACAAAAACAGATTTGTAGAAATTCCTACATAATCCGTGCACACACACGAATAAAAAGAGCAAACAATGCCAATACAAAAAAGTCTCTCGAACAACCGAGGGTCATCCAAGCCTGTAGCAGTGGCCAATCAGTCGGACTCTGATAAGTTGCATGACAAATAAGACCACCTAATAATTGCCACAACTCTAAGGAACGAATGCTGACATCCTAAGAAAATAACGAGCTAAGACCAGTAGCCAACAACCGAGAACAAACATCTCCCTTACCCAAGCCTTGCTCCAAAACAACACTGGTAGCTCCTACTGACCTAAAGTAGCTCGATCCCATGAGTACCTAATATCCAACACCTGTAGTACTAGAAAAGAACATTAGACTTTAATAGGAACATAATGAAGGTAACGTTAAAGCTTGAACTTGAAATTAAATACGTATTGAAAACAGAAGAAAATTTATGCGTCGGTAATAAAACTAGAAATAAATATAATGTTAAAAATAACGTTTGAAATATTGTGTAAATATACATAAAATAATTTCAAAGTCTACGTGCATATTAATTACATGTCTGAATTTGAAATTTGAATGTATGTGAAAAAACGGAAAAGAATATAAGAAAATGTAGAAACGAACAAAAACAGTTTAGAAATAACTACGCAATGGAACAAAACAAGTAGCAAATAAATCACGCACAAAACGGGGACCCAATGATTTAATTTGAATCTCGTGGGTCGACCTAGGCATGAAAATGGGTCAACCCATGTTAGCCTGGAAATTTTTTGTATACATGATTTATTGATCGGGTTAGATTTGAACGAAGTGATTTATACTAATATAAATCCGACAGACGTGGTTTGTCTGGACATTTATAGATAACCTACTTGGCCTAGCTCTTGATCTCATATTTTCTGAGAGGGCGCTGGAGTTCTGTCATTCCTTTTCTCCTCCAAATTCTTCAAAAACAAAATAGATTAGATTTAGGTTATTTAATTTGAGATTTATAGGCCAAAGAAATGCATTCAAGATTTAGATGACCTGATTTTCTTTCCAAATGAATTTGTAGATTCAACTTAGAGAAAGCAAATAACAAACCTATATCCAAATCAGATTCAGATCTCAGAACGCGCTACAAGTGAGTGGATTCAAATTATATTTTTATATAATGGTATTTGATATCATTTGATTCTTGCTAAATGAATAAAATATTCTCTCAGTCCTCTTTTCCCCTTTCTACGTCGGATTTTATAGTTTTATGATGAATTTTACTTACGTACAAAATATGTGTAAATCTACAATATTGGTATATGTACACGACTGTGCGCCATATTTTAGGCAACCGATCAGAATTCTTTTAATTTGGGCGCATTGAAAATATAATTCAGTTGGAATTATGAATAAAAAAGGATTAGATAATTTGAGGCTAAATGAACATGTGATTCCAAAACTGTAATAAAAAAGCGAATTTAGGTTGTAAACAGACAAACCTGATAAAACTTGCCAAATAATTATGATACAGGTTGACATAACATAATTAATATTACGTGCAGTAAATTTATAATTGGATGATAAATCTGACAACTCCCATATTGTAACATCCTGAATTTCGACATACCGATTTTTTCCCCAAAATTCCCAATCTATCGAAACTCGAGTTGGTTTGTCTGGTATCCTGCAATAAAGATAGAGATAATAAATATATTAGAGCTCGATAAAATATCTCACAGTGGAACGGATAAAATATAATAATCAAATATAGCCTTATCGAAATAATAACACTGCCTAACAAGTGTTAAAAGGCTACCAAATCTCTACCACAAACCTATCTTGCGAGTATATTAAGAGGAGGTGGTTAGAACACAAAGCTCTGGTGAATGTACAAATTATACATTCTGAAATATCCCTACATACACCGTTTAGATACATTTTCTTAGCTATTAGATTATATGGGTTAATAGCACTCAAGGCTTTGCACTCACGTTGTACCCTTCTACTACCCAGTAGATTAACCTCATGTAGTATATATGTAGTTATACCCAACGTCTCAAGGTACTCCCCATAGTACCCTCCCTGTACGGTCTCTTCCGTCATGCCACGAAAGCGTACATAAACTCCATCTTACGCCAAACTGCATACGGAAATCTATATTGTTACGCCACGTAATTGCACAGAGCTACCATCGCTATGCCACGTAAGGATACAGATCATTGTATCTGAACTCCTCGGTCGAATCGCGTCTCAACACAGAGTAACGGCCTAATGTATACAATACACCACCCAGTGCGTGTATCTCGACCCTCACACGAACGTATTGCCTACTATAATTTGAGTCCCGTAATAAGGTTGCATCCAATGCACAAAACTCGGTCGGGAGCTTTCAATTTCTGTAAAGGACCACCTCATTAGGCATACAATACAGATATTTACATATGTTCTGTCTTTTCACAGTGATTATGGCCCCACCCTAACCCCTCCCTCGACTAATGGAAGACTTCTTCAAGAGCTAAATGGCGTGTCCCTATCAACCAATCTAACATCCAATTTGTCGTGTCCCACACCCAACGTCTCGATAATGAAAGATTGAAGGTCTGTAGGTTTAGCTCTAGTCTTTTCCGCATTACATTGACTGTCGATGACATGTATCTGACGATCACTATCCTTAATTTAGTCCCGACTAACCTCTCCCAAGGCAAACCGTCGAATCACCCAACATCATCCGTCACGGCCTTCTGACTTCCCTACAACATTTATAGTCAAGGTATACTCATCAGATGGTAACATACAAACCAAACCTTTGCGGGTACAGCCTGAGCATGTACCGCACAAAGGACCACCATAGAGTACCCTATCACGTCCCGCAGAAGCCACGTGCTTCCCTCCAGTCCCGTAGAATAATCAGTTGGACATGTTCCTCTTATGTCTCCAGACCCACGATGATCCACCTCGTTAGGTTCTTCACCTTCATACGTACGGACTGGTCCAAGCACATCACAACATCGTGTTATTATATCCTACGTCTAATCTTTAAATCACGCGCTTGCTTTACCTTATCGCATTTGTTGATTAACTTGATTATCTGCGTATTTACTTTTATTCAAGTTACTTGGTTTATTAGCACACAATTAGGTGCTTACTTTCTTTAATCAGAACAACGCCGCCGGAACAGATTTCCGCTTATTATTTATTATTATGTGTATTAGACTTAATACTTCCAATTATAAGTCTACCAATAACAACCCTACTATGTTCTTTCTTATTTAATCATAACCTTGCCTTACACTGTTATCACAACTGTTGTTGTGAGTTTTCTTATTAACTTAGCTCTCTTAACTAAGGTTTATTAATAAGTTCTTTTCTCTAAATTATAACCTATGTTATAATTTCCCTTGTCCCTGAGACAAGCCTACCTATTATATTTCCTTCTCATTCATATAATTAATTATAATTGGTTGTATTCCCCATTCATAATAATTCTTCTTAGGTTCCTTAATATAAGCCAACTTTTATTGTTGTAATATTTCTTTAATTACTGTCACGTACATTCTTATTATTTCTAGACAATATTTTGCAGACCTCATTAGATTGGTTAGTGGAAAGATGTAAAGATCTGTTTCCATAACATACATATTTAAGACCAAAGTTGCAAGCTATTTCTTTTATTTTTCATTGTGGACATACAAGTATATTTATTTGATAAGTATGCAATAGGGTAAAGGAACCCCTATTTCATACAAATCCCTTTTTCCTTTTTTTCTTGCAACTATGGTTATAATAATTTTACCGTTATGGAAATATATCCATTTTCCCAAAATCCAACTAACTCGGCCCACAACTATTTTTCCTTTTTTTATTTTCTGAGTTAGATGGTAATTCCTGTTTTTCATTTACCATTTCCAATTACTGTAAATTTCTATATAACTAGGCATTTCAATTCTTCTACCATTATTTCCATAATTCAGTGTAATCCCCTTTTTCAATATATACAAATTATTATTGAACAGCAATCTTAAGAACATATTCATAATTATTATCAAATTTACCATTTCAGTAATACAACAATTCTTAACCCAAACAATGAATTAATTGAACAAATTAAAACAACAATATTCTTAATGTACTCAAGGCACATATTATATTACAATCACCACAAATTTTAATTATTCATCGCATTAAGAATTACGGGGAAAGTAAATGACAAATATACCATTACCCAAAAGATATCATTTAAATCCACTCACCAACAACTTTCCAATCCTTGAATCTAATTCAGATCTGCTATTTTGTGTCTTTCTAATTGAGTCTAATATTAAGATAACCATATATTTGCAAATCTGATGCTAAAAGAAGAAGGATAGAAACCTTAATAATTCAGATTCACATGATTTACCTCATGTTGACAAGAAATCTGAACACATATATTGTAGATCTTTAATCTTTGTCTTCAAATCTTGAATCAAAATTTCTAAAAACTTATATTCTAATTTTTTGAAAGATTTGGAAAAGAAATAAAATGGCAGTGCTTGGCATTGTCTTAGAAAATACGAGTTAGAGGCTAGGCTCTACTAGTGTATTTATATGTGTATAAGAGATTCTGGTCTGTCGGATTAAATAAAATAAAATAAAATTTGAACTGTACAAGTCAAAGTATTACGTTAGTTTGTCCCAGAGATGTGTCGACCCACCTCTAAGGTGTGCCGACACATGGCCTGGGCCATTAACGTTAATTTTACCAATATTAATTTCTTGTTTAATGTTGCTGATAGCGTTTCTTCTTTGTTGGCAAATATCACTAGGTAAATTATTTTCTTCTGCTTATAACATATATCCAATTTCAAATTTCAAACTTATGCACATATATATGCGTATAACACTTCAAATCTATGTCCGTTAATAGCTGCTCAATTAATGTCATTATAACACTATCAATCCATTGTTTTCTTCCTTCATATATATTTAAATTTCAAATGCAGCTATCTTCTTATCTATTTTTTCATTCATTCACATTTATTACTTTCCGCTCTTAAATTACACTTTTACTTTCAACTTTTGAATTTACGTGTGTATGTATATATATATATATATGCCGAATCTTCATTTGTTTTCAAAATTAAAACTATGTAATGCCGTCATTTATTTCTTACTCAGTTTGATTGATTGCAAGTTACCTTTTCAATTTCAAATTCATACACACACACACACACAATATATATACACACACACTAACCTATATGTATAATTTTTCTTATATGTACTTTTTTATATATTTTTGTCTTAGAATATGCATTTCTTTAGTCGTCCCTCCAAAATTAAAAATATGACATTAGCAAGACTCGAACTTGCACCACTCACAGGGGACAGACATGCCTATACCGACTCACCTACTTAGCCTTTTGTTCGCAATACTAAAAACATTGGTATTTAGTATTCTTATTTGTTGTCTTCTATATCTTATTTTCACATTTGTTCTAAAACTTCATTTAAAGATAACATTTTCATTTTAAATCTGTTTTATGAAACCATAGATCTAAATTGATCAAAAAATCGCCAAGCACACAATGACGCTAATTTCGTGACCAAATTCTTAAAATTTCACAAAATTTTATTTTATTATTTAAATAAAAATGCGGCGTTTATAGATAACGATTTAATCGTGAACTTAGAAATAGTCTAGATTGATTGGTCAGGAAAAAAGGATATATTTCCATAGTTTGGTTTAAAAGAAAAAATGTAATGGACGGAAAAATCCGTACCAATTTGAGCTGACTAATATCATACACATTCAACTCAAAGTGCACGAAAATTCAGATCATTATTAGAAAGAATTAAGAGGATGAGAAAGATAAGATAGAACTAATAGAATAGAAGAAGAAGAAGAACATCAGAATCAGAGTAAATACGAAACTCACAGCGGAATAAATAAATTGTATTATATGACATAATCTTGAAATACAAATCTGGATATACATACCATTATCAGAGTATATAACTCATATACATCACAGCAGAAATAATTTCTACATAACTAGTGGTGAAGCTTCCTGCTTTGAGCTCCTCCAAATGTATCTGTAAAATCCTGAAAGACTTCACTACCCGTACAAATTTGGGCACCCAAGAGTTTAAGGAAAACAACAAAATAAACTCTGGGTCAGTCATGGGACTGGTTCGAGTAAATTCCAACCATACTGTTTAGCCTTGAAAATCCTTTTGAAACAAAAGGATAATAGTAAGACCAGCCCACACATAAACAAGGATGGTTTTTACCTTACTATAACCCAAAATACTTTGATATCAAAACCAGTGATATTATGATAATGTCTAAACAAATAATTATACAAATAGCAGAACGCTTGCATCTCACGCTCCATATATATATAGTATAAAATCATAAACCGCAGGGCGCGTATTGGAGATTGAATCCCGACAGACAAGGTATGGGAGCACCTTCTGATCAGTGTACTCTAGAGGGGATACACTCAGGGTTCAACAAGAACGTCTTGCAACCCGGCCACACATGACCGACCACTCATTTAGCTTGAGTGTATCGAATATATTGCCACCACGGTTGTAAGCCATCCAACCGTCATCCAAAGATAAAGAATCGAAAAGAAGTTTAAATATGAATTTCCTCTAGATCAGTGACAATATACCCTGCTTGGGGATGACCCAACTAGTCATTCTGCCTTGCCCAACTTTTGTTACTTCCTGGTTGTGAGGCTAGAGGCTACGTCTATCTTCAGAACATCTGATCGCCATTCACTTTGAATGCCACATCGTCAGATCCGTAATTACATATTGATTACACAAATGCACACTGGGTGTAGAACAAAGAGAAGTTACCCTCTCCCCACCAACTTGGTATATTTGTAAAATCAACGGAGTGACAGTTGGAAATACTCTGTCAGACACTCGTCCATACAAGTTGTCCTGGGACTGGACAAACAGAAGGCACCATTCTGGAACTGGACGAGCCTTGCATTTAACTCCGTCTTCAATTTTCTTCAGCATATCTAATTCGCAACGCTTATGCCAATACAGAGTGGTTTTCAGATAACATATCCAACCGGTCTCTCCGTATTGACAACGATGGTCAAAACACTTCGATAGTCGGTTATTTAACTATCGAAGTAAAACAACATTCATTCAAATGTATCACTAGACATCACACAAACATGGGTACTTCTTATTTAACATTCGTTTTTATTATTCGAATTCCCATATCTTGCCAGATATTTCACAAATCCCGTTATATCCTTTTTACACTTCTTGGAAAACATTTCCAGTTATTATAAACTCTTAATTTCTCATGTTCCAGAAAACTTACGTTATTAACGTTCGAACTATTTCCATTTATTTCACATTCTTTATTTCTATACTTGGATGATCTATCTATTTACATTGGAAAATATTTCCAATTTCATTTTAACCTTTTAATCGTCCCAACATTCACTTTTAAAACGTTATTCACTTTGAAATGTGAATACCATCCCTTATTTTAGAAATCTGAACATCTTTATCATATACTCTTTATTAACGTAATAATTTCCCTTATCATGTTTACCGAAATCTCTTTCATACTTTTATATTCCTATTCCACTTTATAAACTTTGTTTCTACGTCAACTTCTTATCAAATCAAGATCAAGTTTATAACTAAATACTGATTCCTATCCTATTAACATTTATTTGTTTAAAACTGAATGTTAATTATTTTATCAGATTATAATCCCTAAAAATAGTTTACTTTTAATACATTCGACATCGTCGAATTCTAGTTCCAAATCCTAACGGTTTAATTCTAATCACATTTCAAACATCGAAATGCTGTCATCGTTTTCTAACACGATTCTCCAATTTCTCTTTCTAAACTTATTCTTATATTTTCTTTGGATAAACGTCGTTATTTATTTCTTTAGACTAAGTGGATTTCAACTAAACTGTTTCCATTCCCTAGGAAGTGCTACTATATAAAAATCACGCTTAAGTTTGGTTAACAGCGTTTATTTTATCGCTATAGTTCAAAACTTGTCATACGCTGTAATATCCTCCTTTATAATTAATCTTGACATAACAGTCATGCTTAAACCTAGTCAACAGCGTTTATTATATCGCTATAGTTCTAAGATTTGCAATACGCTGCCGTATTCCTTTTATACTAATCTTGACATAACTGTCACGCTTAAACCTAGACAACATCATTTATTATATCGCTATAGTTCTAAGATTGGCAATACGCTGTCGTATTCCTTTTATGCTAATCTTGACATCTCTTTCCGTCACAAACTGATATCGTTCTCGATAATAGTGAAGCCTTTCAAGTTGGGGTATTCTATTTACCTCTCAGACCTTGATCGACAACGTTCTTACCTTAGAACAGATATAAGTCTGTATTCTAATCCCTTATTACTTATAATATTCATCAAATCGTATTTCCTTGTTTTATTATGGAATATGGTTTTATAACACCATATTCATACTTTGAAATCTTGGTGTTTATTATTATTTATTTTAAACATTAACTCTTCGCTTGAACTTTATTCCACCGTTCTATTTATAACTTCTTTACAAGGACCCGGTTAATCTAATAATCATTTTCAATTAAACAGTTGATTTAAATCAACTTCATTCCATCAGTAATTTCGTTAACTGATTTTAATTACTTTTTACCATTAGATTAATATATTTAATCTAATAACATTTCCAAACTGTTTGTCTTAAAATAATTCCCAAATATTTAATCATCGGATAATTTCTGCTTTTAAAAACTTATTTAAATGTCAACAATCGTTTTTATTTACTTTATAAAAACGAACTCTAAAATACTGGTTTATAATAGAACTTCTATTATAATTTAAAACTTTTTTTAATTATAAAAATATAATTTTTATAATTAACTTCGTTGATTTGCCTGACGGTCAATCAACTTCTAAACGATGGGTTTATGGTCGTCTATTGTCACTTTCTAAATTGATAGCGTTGTTTATTTAATCAGAAAAAATGTCGAATTACCATTCAACATTAACATTCACATGGGGTTTTACTGTCATTTGGGTTCAAACAGTGCATACATATAAAACAAACAGTACACAGAAATACTGAGGAATCTGATTGGATTTCTCCAACCGGTTTCCCTCATTCACAACTGTTAGTCAAACAATTTACACTGATTACTACTAGGGCATATCTTAATTGATGGAATCAATATCCAACCGATGATGGGTATATATGCAACGATATATAATATTCAACCAATTTAATTGTAATCTACCTAATCGACCATCACACAGCATTCAAACAATATTAACATATAATTATAATATTTTAAAATAGATCAGAGTTAGTGATTTTACTCACCTTGGCGCGTTAACCGTTAAATAACGATTTACGGTCAATTTGTTCGGTCAGACGTCTTCTTTTGCCTAGAATTGAAATGATCTCTGATCGCTCCATACTAGTTCTGGTACGCAGTCTTTGATTATACGATCATAGCGGGTCCCCATCGGTCCATTACCAAACCAACCCACTTCATTATATTCTTCTTCTTCTTTTTCTTCGTACCCCGTTTTTCCATCTGCACGATGCCGCTTCAAGTCATTAACATTTCTAACCATCTCAGAGATGCTGAACGCATCGGCTTCTTGTGCTTTAAATCCAAAAAGAAGACGTTACTTCTTTCCTATTTGCTATTTTTTTCTCTTTTATCATTTCTCTTTATGGGCCTTGCTTCCCTTTATTGTATTTACGCTGGGCCTTTGCACTCAACTGGCCCATCCACCAACCTTCTAACATATGTGCACGTGCCCCTGCGCTGTTGTGCTTCTCACTAACCAAACTACACAGCAAATCCCTTCTACAAATGATTTCCCCGGACGCATGTACCTGCCTCTTCATTCAAAGCCATTTTATACTTCATACTTACGTCCTTGTTTCAAATGCTTGTGCTATGAAAAATATACAAAGTCCAAGCCTCTACATCCATACGCATGGCATGCCAGCACCCTTGTGTTATTTCCTCCCTCGCACACATCATAAAAGCAAACTCCTCCCTTCACACATATATACATGTAACCATCCCATTCTCAACAGTAGCATCCCACCATTTCATGCGTGTTTCCCATACATACCCCCTTCTTCCACATACATAGTTCAAGTCCCCATCCTTCTTGCAAGAACCGCACCCAGATCTCATCATCACTGCGTTCATACACTTCCAGTTCCCAAGTGCGGCTCCCTCAAGTCCACTTCAACCATGCATACACCCATTCAACTTCGGGTACCACGTTTCTCCTCACGCAAAACAGTTTAGATATATAAATAAAAACCTGCTCACGCATCTGATACAACTCGAGCCCATTATTCACGTTGCGTCGTTCGGGTCTTCCACGCATTCAAATCCTCCATGTGAGTTGAAGGCCGCTACTCCTCAAAACAGCGAGCTCCTGCTACTCCATTACACAATGTCAGACCCGACTTCTTCTTCTTATCAAAACTCCATTCCTCCTCTACTCTCGAAATCACCCCTCTTCTCGTTGCATAGCTGCAGGTTTCTCCACCATCACTTCGCTCTCCGACCAATGGTTTTCACCTCGCGCTCAACTTCCCTTTTCTGTGTTTGTTTTTGTCTATTTAGGATCGGTGAAATGAGTGTGTATTTATAGTTGTTCGAAACCTTTGTGGTTAAGGAATAGGAGGTAGCAGTATGGTGACTAACATGCTAAGGGACGTGCTATGAAGTGATGTGTACGTGTGAAAACATGTCCGTGGTTTCCATTTTCAAAGAAGCTATGTCTGTTCTTCGTAGGTAGGGGTATGAAAAAGAATATACAAATATATATTTTGGCTTAGACTAGAAGGAACTGACCTTATGCCTTGCCTAGAAAATACCTCCCCCATTTTCAGGAATATGTACACATATAAGCAGGTGAGTATCAAGAAAACTTCATTTTGGTAGCTTATCCATTATGTATTTTAGTTTGGTATGTTTGGTTACGCACAATATAGAATTTATTTGACAATTTGTACGAGCAATATATATTTGTTTGTTTTAAAGATTTGTTTATCTCTGTTCCTCAAATTTCACTTACGTGCGGACAGAGGTAAGAGTACAGTCGTGCTCAACGAGGTGTCACGATCCCAAAAATATAATAATACCGGTAAGTTGACTCATATTTTGAAACCCCAAAATATCGATACAGGGTGCAAAATACTCCAAATAAAAAGTTGCTTATTTAATTAATTAAAAATTACAGTAAAATTTTAAAAATTAAATTATCGCAATGTCTCAACAGAACCTTGTCCAGATTCAAATCCGAAATCTAGTTATTTCAAATAAACTGTTATGGTCGATAAACGCTTCTATAGCGACTTTCTGAATATTTGATTTGGACATATCTTGCAATATATAAGACAAAATCTTGGTTTTTCACTTCTGTTAGAAAGATACAATTCAACAGATTCCAACGCTTCTTGTTTCGAAGAAATCCGATTTAAAACGAGTCTGGTACACTTAGTTGAAGTTCAGAACGTTTAATTACGAACTACCATGATATTTCAGGCTCGATTATATTTAATATGTATTTTTATACATTCAACTTCGTTCTAATTAAAATATAAATCCATTTATATTACGAATTCAATATTTAAACTGATTTAAATATTCAAAAACCAACCGATAAAAATGCGGGACGTTACAAAAACGGAAGACATAATACCAAATAATAAAAGGAATAAAGGCATGGATTAGTGCGAAATAGGGATTTTCGTATTGCGCACTTTCTAATAGCCTAAAAATGATTACAAAGAATATCTTGCAATTATGGCCTTCTATTGCTGCAATTACCTTAAACTATGAAAATAGATTATCGTGCGATTACAATAATCAATAAGGAATAGGCCTAACTTCTTAAAGAATGAATAGCAAAAACAGGAAAGAAAAAGGATAACATAATTGAAAGGTTTTAAGTAGGGAAAAGAAATAAGAAAAGGCATATTGTATACTTACAATTGTAAAAAAAGGAATTTAATAAGCGCAATTCAATGACAATGTGAGTAATTTGATGGCAATTGGGAAAGTAAGATTATAACATAAAAGTTATAATTTTAAAAGTGAAATGAAATTAGGAAAGCGTATCATGAATAAACTTAAAATTATGATTTAATTTTAATAAGAAAACTTTCTATGGTGGCCTTGTGATTAGGAATTCGATGGTTCTATGGTTATTAAAATGTTGATTAATTCATCATGAATATTCAGATTAAATGAATCAAGGAATATTGTAAATCAACAATAAGAAAAACAAGCAAAACACATAATGGTAAATTAGACATAGGGTCCAATAAAATATTAATATGTGTTTGGTCCAGTCTGAGGGGATGAAGAGCCCAATGGGCAAATCATCATAGATGTCCAGAGACACGAGTAGGAGCATGTCCAACTTATTATTCGATGGGACTGGAAGGAAGTGAGAGACTTCTGCGGGACGTGATGATACTCTAAGATGACCCTCTTGATCAGGCCTAACGAAGCAATACCCCGAGAGGCGAGTCTGTAAGGTTTATCTATAGAGTATACTTGGCTGCATTGTGGAGAGAAACCAAAAGACTGATGGGATGGTTTTAAGGATGATTCGGCGGTTGTCTCGGCTTCAAGAACAGGCTTCGTGGTCAGGACACAACAAGGTTAATAAGTCATCGGATGCCTATCATCATTAGTTGGAGTGAGTACGGAAAAGAACGAAGCTAAACCAATAGGCTAATGATCTTTTACTATCGAGACATTGGATGAGGGATAATGCCAATTGGATGGTTAGATTGTTAGGTAGGGGCACGGTCAATTAGCTCTTTGAACGGTCTTTCATTAGTTGGGAAGCGAGTGGGGCCATGGCTACCGAGAAAAGAGACAGACCAATCTATCGATATCTATATTGTAGGCCTGACGAAGCTATCCTTTATAGATATAGAAATCCTTCGATTAAGTTCTATTGGAAAACTCAGGACTATGGCGCTTTCATAGCACGAAGATGAAGGCATAGTACGCTTTCGTAGCGTAGCGATGGAGACTTTGTACGCCTTCATAGCATGGTCTAGTATGCTTTCGCAACATGGAGATGGAGATTTTGCTCATTTTCGCAGTGTGGCGATGGAGACCACTCAAGAAGGGTACTATAGGGAATATCTTGAAATGAGAGACATATAGCTACATATATATGATTTATTAGGTTAATCTTCTTGAGAGTACATGGAGACGATTTATGCATGAAATCGAAAGCGTAATGTGCAATAAACCCGAATAACTTAATAAAAGTAGCCCAGTGATTGAACAATATATGTAGTGTTATTTATAGAAAATATAATTTGTCCATTAAACAGAACTTTTGATCTGGTCCCCTCATCATAACAAACCCATAGGTTAGACAGGTAGTAAAGATTATACAACTTAGAGAAACTTGTTAGATAGTGTCATTATTATGATAAGTATTTACTTATTGTTATATTTTATTCGTTCCGCTGTGAGATATTTTGTTGTGAGCTCTGATATATTTTATATTTGTCTTTCTGTAAGATACCAGACAAACCAACTCGAGTTTCAGTAGACTTAGGTTTTCGTATTTTACGAAAAATCCAGGTCCATTAAAATTTTGGTTGTTACATCTGGTATTAGAACTTGGGTATAGGATCCCTATGTAGATATTGAGTGAAACTATTCGTATTTTTAAGATATAAATATATTATATATACCTAGATCCATGTAGAAACCCATTAAACAAGTGAAACAACACATGGAAGAAGTTGGAATGTCAGTTTTATGCACTAAAGAAATTTCAGAATAGTAGGCCGTGAGTGGCTAGAGTGCAAAGTGTGCAATATGTTTGAAAAAAAAAGATTCCATGTTGTGTAGTAGAGCCTTGTATGTTGAGAAAGAGTAAGAAGGAAAGCGGATTAGGAATATATTTGTACATACGTGCATATATATGTATATGTATTTATATACATATGTGTGTGTGTGTATATATATATATATATATATATATATATATATATATATTGGTGTAAAAGTGATATTAGGCACAAATTCTAGTTCAGACATAGCTTTAGAGGAATTAATGTGAAATAGAATTTGGGTATTTAAAAGTAACTTCGCACAGAGGGTTTGAAAATGGCAGTTAAGAAACCACTTTGTATTTAGCCCCACAATTTAACTTAAAAAAACTTCGATAAAAATATATATAGAAAAAGGTTTCTAGAAAAGTTTTCAAGTTTACAGTTTTAATTTTTTTATTGGTTTGTATTATTAAGATTTGCATTAATATAATTTTTGAGAAAATTATGCAAATTTGATTCATAAGAATAACGTGCATAAGCAAGTTATGGGGTTAAGCGATATAAGTGGTTAAGAGAAAGCATGAATATATTGGACCAAGAAGGATTATAAGACAAGTTTTTATGAATTAATAAGTTTATAAGTAAACGTGTTTTGTTAGCGGTGGGCATTTATTATGGTTAACCAACTGAACCGATTCAACCGACTTTAACCGAACTGCATTAACCGAACATTCGGTTAACCGACCGACATTAACCGAACAAATTACAGTTAACCACGAACAAAAATCGATTAACCATTAACCATTAATACACATTCATATACCTAGACACAAACATATATATATATACATATATATATATGTATATATATATTATAAGATTAATAACAAACACACATACATGTATTTATATATATTGTAAGACCGATAACATAAATATTATCATTACCATTTCTTGCTACCTGTATAAAAACATATATATACACACACACATATACATACACATATATATATAATATGTATATATACATATATATTATTCCACGGCAGTAGCTTAGTGGAAAGGCGTGCTCCTACCTGGTAATAGGTCATGAGTTCGAGGCCTGCCCTGAGCAACTATCCCCCAAGTAAATTATACCTGGTATCGTGGAGATCCAAGGGGAATTGCGATAAGATGTATAAGATTGCGGTTACGGGCTGGGTAGCTTTATACCTTCCAAGATGAGTGGCTTTCCATAGTCTTCGGTGACTGTTCATTTATATACATATTAGTAATATAGTACTTATGATAATCTAATATATATATATATATATATATAAACTAGTATATATATACTAGTAGTGTATATATATATATATATATTACAGTTAATCGATTAACCGATTTAATCGACCTTAACTGAACCACGTTAACTGATAAATTCGATTAATCGAACATTCGAATAACCGATGGTTCGATTTACCGAAAATATTAACCGATTAGTATGATTAACCGATCGCGCCTACGCCTATAATTTGTAAAAGTAACAAGGAAAAGTGTAACGAAAGAGGTTTACAAAATATTGGTGAAACACCATATTTTATGATACCTATTTCAACAAAGAAATGAAAATATTAATATAATGAAGTTTCTTCGTTACTTTATATAGAACACAAAAGTCATCTTTTGAAAAGATTTATGGAAACTTGATCTTATTAATTCCTCTTGGAAAAGAAATGTGCACTAAAATAAATGAGAGCTCTAGCGAGTTAAAATGCATAATCCTATCTTCCCTAATTTATAAGGTGGTGTTTGGTTTAAAACATATTTTGTGTTTTGAGTTTTAAATATAAATAACAAAACATAAGAAAAGGTAAGGGGCAATGAAGGGAGTGAAAGGGCGATGGAGGGGATCACATAAAAGAGAAAGGGGCGACAGAATGATAAATTATCTCTCTTTTTTGCGTTACTTCCCAAAACAAGGAAAACAAATAAAAGTTGTTTTCTATTTTGTGTGTTAACTTTGTTTTCTAAAACAACCGTTTTGGACGTTATGTATGCATCATTCGTATTTTACTATGGGCGAAAACTAAAAATTAGAAAGTGTAAACTAAACACCCTCTAAGTTTCGAGAAAGGTCATGAGAATATAAAATTTTATTGAATTAAAGATGATTTAATAATAATGGTTTTAGCACTGCACATGAATAGTTGTAAAAGGTATGAGGAATTGTTTTGGTATGTTAGTAAACCTTAAAACTTGAGTGGTAATCGTAAAAAGGTTTTGAGGGAAAAATTAAGATGAAGAACTAGAAATGGTAAACACTTAAAGGCTATGCAGTGATGTAATAGATATGAGAAAAATAAAATTTTAAAAAGATGTTCAAGTAGTTACTGTTTAATAGAAAGAAGTTAAAGGTATTCATAATACATGCATAGTTTATATGAAGAGGATAAAGATATGAATAGGAAAGAGAAAATTCGATATTTTTATGAGTGAAATTATGACATGGTTTGTAAATAATGAAAATTGTTCTTCAGCACTTCTTAAGGAAATAGAAATATTTTACATGTTGTCTCAATCTATGATGGAATGACAACTAAGGGTACACATCATGAGTTTATAGGGAGTGGTAGATGGAAAGGAAGAGCCCTATGGTTCTCTAAATTCAGTGATGAGGACCTTTCTAAGTCAGGGGGACGTGGTCCTAGGCATCCTAGTCCTTATGGACAGTCACATTTAGTTGTTGTATCTTTTACCTAGTAATGATTACAATAGAGCATGCTTTCCTTTAGTATAGATTGGCACTCCTAGGTTGTGTTCTATTTTATTATTGAAAATGAAACAGTTAAATGTGATATTCTCTTTCTAGGTGCTTGTGATAATCGTAAGAAAAAAACTAAAAATGTAGAATATTATAAATAAAGTGTGGTGCTAAGGGCACCTCAATTTCCTCTTCCTATTACCACAACTAAAAAATTAAAACACATAAAATTTTGTATGCTTCCTAATAACGCGTTGATCTTTTTCTCATCTCTCACTTAACCATTGGTTGCCGAAATAGTCACATATTCAACTCTAATATAAAACCATAATTCTTCGCTCCTTAATTACCGCTGCTTTTCACGGCTTCAAAATTTATCTTCCCTTCATCCATTTTGCTAAATTCGATCTTTATTCACAGCTTTTTTATTTGCATCCACTCATTCTTGTAGTAGCATAGAATTCGGTGATGAGAGTTAAACGTAGAACACATCGATAACATAAATCGTGGAAGTCTAGGGTTTTCGAAAGAGAAAGAACATACAAACTGAAGCTAACATAAAGAAAAACGTATAAACGGTGGTAGCCCTTATTTTTTTAATGTGAGGTACTAGAAAGAGTGGAGAAGTAAATTTTGGGGTATTTTTTAGTTATGGTAATAGGAAGAGGAAATTAGGGTGCCCTTAGCACCACATAAATAAAATAACTAAAGGAAGTACAGGCAAAATTAATAGAAAATAACCAGGATAATAACTGCAATAAATGAGAATAACAAGAGAAAATAAATTCTTCCATGGTAAATTTTGTGGATTGAAAAAAAATCTTCTTATGTAAACTGTGCTTTGAATATAAGATTTTTTTTTAAGATTAACAATAAAGGTTTCTAAGTATGGGGAAAAAGACGCTTAAAAGTGAGGTGGAAAATACAGAATTTCCCACTTCGTACCTTTTTCCAACATAAGAAATTGAATTCATAAAATTAGATTTTTTTAATTTTGCAGATTTAAAGTTGGTTGGTAGGATTTGGATGCAACAATTGACTGAACTATGTCCTCATTCACTAAGGGGGGGGGGGAATTGGAGGAAAAGATATTTTTATTTTTAAATTATAGCATTCATGTTGAAATTGCCAGTATATTTAGGTTGTGAGTATCATGTTTTCAAGAGATTTTGGAAAGTAAAGTGCATTCATATAGGAGATACCACTTAGGCATTCATTACATTCATGAAACTTATGATGTGTTGCACTTTGCACAAGTGCACAGATGGTTGCAAAATTGAATGTACACATGATGGTTGTAATATATGCGATGAATTACATAATTTTACCCTTATCCAATGTCGGGGAAGAAATTTTCTGAAGGGTGGGAGAGTGTAGCACCCCGCATTTTTAATAATAAAGGTGATTATAACAATTACAAAAATAATTTCTATTGGAAAACAGACATTTTGGGATTGCCAGAATTTGGCTACGAAACGGAGACCATTGCGTTCGTAACAATCTTTTGATTAATTTACAAATATAATATATTCAGAAAAGAGTTCGTACGGAAAAATTATTAATGTTCAAAGTTTTGTGTAAATTCTCATGAATATATTTAATTTGAAAACATATGGGTACATTAATTTCATAAATAGTATGCATTTGAGTTTAATAAAAAAAGGAAACGTTATAGAAGGATGAAAGGAAGTTAATTAGTAGCACGTTATAAATTGATAAATAGAACATAACGTTAAAATTTAAAAATGGAAAACAATTAATTGTAACACGCATGTAAGCATGTGTAAATATATATTTATTTGATATAAATATATAAATGCTTAAATTTTAAAAGCAGCCGGCGTTTGGATTTGAAAGTTAATGCGCATCAGTAATTACATTAATAGGAACATAATGGGATTAATGCTAAAGCTTGAATTTAAAATTAAACACATGTTGACAACAGAAGAAAATTTATCCATAGGTAATAAAATTGGAAATAAATATAACATTAAAAATAACATTTGAAATATTGTGTAAATATACATAATATAATTTCAAAGTATACGCACGTATTAATTACGTGTCTAAATTTGAAATTTGAATGTATGTTAAAAAACAAAAAAAATATAGAAACAAACAAAAATGGTCCATAAATAAATATGCAATGGAACAAAATGAGCAAAAAATAAATCATGCCCAAAACAGGGACTTAACGATTTAATTTAAATCGCATGGGTCGACCCATATATCAGTTGGGTCGACCCACATAGGGAATAACCCAACCCATGTTTCGACCTAGGCATGGGCATGGGCTGACCCACGTTGGCCTAGAACGTATTTTTTATATACGTGATTTCTAGACGGGGTTTGATTTGAACGGGGGGATTCATATTAATCTAAATTCGATGGGCGTGGTTTGTCTAGACATATACAAATAAACCTACATGGCCTAACTCTTGAACTCATATATTCTGGGAGGGTGCCAGAGTTCTGTTATTCCTTTTCTCCTTCAAATTCTTCAAAAACAAAATAGATTAGATTTAGGTTATTTGATTCTAGATTTAGAGGCCAAAGAAATGCACTCAAGATTTAGGTGACCAGATTTTCTATCCTAATGAATTGTAGATTCAAACTAAGAGAAAACATATAACAAACCTATATCCAAATCAGATTCAGATCTTAGAACGTGCTACAGGTGAGTGGATTCAAATTATATTTTTATGTAATTGTATACG
This sequence comes from Allium sativum, assembly GCA_030737875.1. NCBI lineage: Eukaryota > Viridiplantae > Streptophyta > Magnoliopsida > Asparagales > Amaryllidaceae > Allium > Allium sativum. The sequence continues at coordinate 431,354,376 of CM060910.1, forward strand.
ATATCGTTTGTTTCTTGCTAAATCAACAAAATATTCTCTCGGTCCTCTTTTTTCCTTTTCTACGTCGGATTTTGCAATTTTATTTTGAATTTTGGTTACATGCAAAATATGTTTGAATCTACAACATTGGTATATGTATACGACTGAATTATGCATCTAGTTTTATATGACTGATCATAATCTTTTTTTATTTGCATGTGTTGGAAATTATATTTCAATTGAAATTATAAATAAAAGCAGATTTGATAACTTGAGGCTAAACGAACATGTGATCCCAAAACTGTAATAAAAAAGGAATTTAGGCTGGAAGTAGGCAAACTCAATAAGACTTGACAAATAATTGCGACATAGGTTGACATGACATAATTAATACTACGCACAGTAAATTTATAGTTGAATGGCAAATCTGAGAATTCACATATTTATTTGTTAAAAATTAACTTTCAGATATAGAAAGAACGAACATATTGAAATTAAAAGAAAAAGGGGATATAAATCCAGTTGTGTCCAAATTTACCGTAGTCATGTCAAATCGAAAAAATAATTTGAGAACAGAAGTGTATGTATAATGATGAAATCATGAACTTAAAAACAACCTAAATTGATTGGTTACGAAAAAGGGAATATATTTCTTTGTAAGAAAAATAGAAGACATAATTGTAAGTAATAAAAGGTATAAAGGCAAGTATTAGTGCGAAATAGGAATACGCCGAATTGCGCAATTTCCAATAGCCTAAAAATGATTAAATAAAGAATATCTTGCAATTATGGGTTTCTGTTGGTGCAATTATCTTGAACTATGGAAATAGATTATTGTGTGATTTCAATAACTAATCAATTAGAACCAAGCCTAATTTCTTAAAGTATAAATTTCAAAGACAAAAAGAAAAAGGGCAACATAACTGAAAGATATTATATGGAGAAAAGAAATAAGACAAGTCTTATTGTAAACTTACAATTATAAAAAATAAATTTAATAAGTGAATTCTATGACAATGATGCGTAATTCGATGGCAATGGGGAAAATAAGATTATAACATAAAAGTTATAATTTAAAAAGTGAAATGAAGTAAAGCTTGTTATGAATATACTTAAAATTATGAATTAAGTTTGATAAGCAAACTTTCTATGGCGACCTTGTGAATAGACAATTTGATGATTCTATGATAACTAATAAAGTTGATTAACAAATGATGAATATTCAGATTAAACAGATTAAACAATATCGTAAATCAACAATAAGAAAAGCAATCAAAACGCATAATAGTAAATTAGACATAGGGTCTGATAAAATAGCAATATGCATTTGGTCCAATCCGAGGGATGAAGAGTCCAGTGGGGCGAACCATCGAAGGTGTCGAGAGATACGGTGGAAGAATGTCTGACTTATTATTCGACGGGACTATAAGGAAGTGCGAGACTTCTTCGGGACGTGAGGATACACTGAGATAGCCCTCTAGGGTAGGCCTAATGAAGTTGTACTCCCAGAGACAGATTTGTACGATTACATCCATAGAGCATGCCTTGGTTTCATTTATGTTGAGTGCAGCTTGAAGACCAATGGGATAATTTTTAGGATGATTCAGTGAGTGCCTTGGCTCTGAGAGTTGGCTTCGTGGTTAGGACCCAACAAGGATGGTAAATTGCTGGATACATGTCATCACGGTCGGAGCGAGTATGGGAAAGACTGAAGCTAAACACATGCCAATAATCTTTCAATATCGAGACATTGGATGAGGGACACTAGCAATTGGATGTTTAAATTGTTTGGTAGGGGGATGGCCACTTAGCTCTTTGAATGGTCTTTCATTAGTTGAGGGGCGGAGTGGGGCATAACCACCGAGAAAAGAGACAAAAAAATCTATGGATATCTGTATTATAGGCCTAACAAAGTTGTCCTTATAAATATAGAAATCCCCTAACTGAGTTCTGTAGGGGAACTCAGGATTATGGCACTTTCGTAGTGCGAGGATGGAGTCTCAGTGCGCTTTCGTAGTGTAGCAATGAAGGCTTTGTACGCCTTCATAGCGTGGTCTAGTACGCTTTCATAGTGTGACGATGGAGATTTAGTACGTTTTCACAGTACGACGATGGTGACCACTCGAGAAGGGTTATATTGGGAGTACCTTGAGATGAGAGGCATATAGCTATATATATATATAAGATTTATTAGGTTAATCTACTTGGGAGTAGATGGATACGATTTATGCATGAAATCGAAAGCGTAATGTGTAGCAAACCCAAATAATTTAATAAAAGTAGTCCAGTGATTGAATGGTATACATAGTGTTATTTCTTGAAAATATAATTTGTCCATTCACCAGAACTTTTGTACTGACCCCCTTCCCATAACAAACCCACAGGTTAGACAAGTTGCAGAGATTATACAGCTTAGAGACACTTGTTAGACAATGTCATTATTATGATAAATATTTACTTACATATTTTATTCGTTCCGTTCTGAGATATTTTATTGTTGGTTCTAATATATTTTAGCTTTGCATTTCTGTAGGATACCAGACAAACCAACTCAAGTTTCAATGGACCTGGATTTTATCATTTTATGAAACATTCGGGTCCGCTGAAATTTGGGTTGTTAAATATCCCAAGGGGTGCGACCCCTAAGGTACATAGTTGCAAGAAAACAAAGGAAAACGGATACATTTCCATAATGGTAAAACTATTAAGAACATAGTTGCAAGAAAAGAAAGGAAAAAGATATTAGTGTGAAATAAGGGTTCTTTTACCGTATGGCATACTAATCAATATATATATATATATATATATATATATATATATATATATATATATATAGACACACACACATGTGTATGTCCGTAATGAAAATAAAAGATATAGCTTGCAGTTACGTATCTTAATTGATGTATGTTATGTAAATAGATCTTTTCATTTTTACGTTAACCAATGTAATGAAGTGTGCAAGGCATTTTCCTGAAATGATAAAAATGAACGTGACGTTAATTAAAGAAATATTACAACAATAAAGTTGGTTCATGTAAAGTAACCCAAGAAGAATTAAGATTAATGGGGAATATAACCTATTATAATCAATTATATGAATGAGAATGTAATATGATAGGTAGGATTGTCCTAGGGACAAGTGGAATTATAACGTGGGTTATAATAAATGAAAAGAGAACCTATTAGTAAACCATAGTTAAGAGACCAAAGTTAATAGGTAAACAACAATAACAAGTTGTGATAACAGTGTAAGACAAGGTTATGAGTAAATAAGAATGAATAAAGTAGGCTTATTATTAATAGACTTATAATTGGGAGTATTAAGTCTAATAAACATAATAAGCGGAAGACCGCTCCAACGACATAGGGCTGAATAATGAAAGTAAGCAGCTAATTGGAAGCTAATGAATCTGGTAAGTTGAATGAAAAATGAATATGTGGATAATCAAGTTAATTTGCAATCTAATGAGATAAAGCAAGCTCCTGATTAAGAGATTAGATGTAAGATCTAATAACACATCAGTGTGATCCGCTTGGACCAATCCGCACGTACGAAGGTGAAGGACCCAACGGGGTAGACCATCGTGGTGTTTGGAGACACGAGAGGAGCTTGTCCATCTGATTATTCTTCTTGGTTATTCTATCTTATTGATCTGCGGGACTGAAGCGAAACACTCGGCTTCTACGAGATATAGTGGGGTATTTCGTGGTGGTCCTCTGTGCGGTGCATGCTTAGGCTGTACTCACAGATGTTTGGTCTGCGCGGTACCACCTGATGAGTATACCTCGACTGCAACAGTAGTTTGGAAGTCAGAAGGGTGTGGCGGATGATGTTGGGTGATTCCGCAGTTTTCCTCGGGAGAGGTGGGTCAGGACCAATACATGATAGTAATCTTGGTATCTGTCATCGACAGTCAGTGTGATGCAGAAAGACTAGAGCTAAATCTAGAGATAATCGATCTTTCACTATCGAGATGTTGGTTGCGGAACACGCTAATTTGGATGTTAGATTGTCTGATAGGTGCACGTCACTTAGCTCTTGATGTTGTCTTTCACTGGTTGAGGAAGGGGCCAAGGTGGGGCCATAACCACCATGAAAATGCAGACCAAACTTTTGATATATGTATTGTAGGCCTAATGAAGTGGAGTTTTGCGGATATGGAAAGCTCCAGACCAAGTTCTATGCATTGGATGCAACCCTATTACGGGACTTGGGGTACAAGAGACAATACGTTCGTGTGAAGGTCTAAATACACGCACTGGGGGTGTATCATAGACAGTAGGGCATTACTCAGTGTTGAGACCTGACTCGACCAAGGTGTTCGAATACGACGATTCCTATGCTTAAGTGGAATCACGACAAAAAACTGACTTTTTACAACGGCAATTCCCGTTGTAATAGGGTTTTCGCAACAGGCATTGCGGTCGTTGTACTAGCCCATATAGTAATAGGTCCCATTTTACAGCGGTCATTGTCTTTTGTAAAAAGGGACCAAATACAACATGGGCTAATACAACGTCCGCAATGCCCCTTACAATAACCCTGTGACAACGGACATTGCCCATTGTAAAAACTCTATTTTGTTGTAAAATGTTGAAAGTTGAAAAGAGATCTGATCGTTGTAATATAAAAAAATTACAAAATTTAAAATAATGAACTCAGAATTTCTTAATTTAATAAATATTTTATTACACTTTTGAACAATACACAGTTGTATTTCTTTCTGTTACATAAAGACTGTACAAAATACTCGTTTGTACAAATATTGCCTTGCTACATACACTCAGTTACACTCACTCACTCACTCACTTGTTTTCACACTCAATGTCTTCATCTTCAGTGATTGATCCAGAATTCGTCTAATCGTTCATTGTACCTATCAAAATAGAATAATGTAGTAAACTGAAAAAAAACAATTTATGTATCATATTCAATTAATGTTAATACTAACATAAATGATGTTCAATGATTTTACTTCAACTGGTTATGCTTTGAAAGTTTGAACTATGATAAAAACAATAACATATACATATATTTTTACTAGTTACAATCAGATTTTATTTTTGTCACTCCGTCTACTAGAAGTCGCATGTACTAAAATGAAATTATGTTTCTTGCGAGAGAAAAATGAGAAGAAAAGATTAAAAAAATGAGAAGGGAGCAAAAGATGAAACATAATTTCCAGTTTGAAAAAATACCTATACTAAAATCTCATGTTTGCTTACTACATTAAAAATTACCTATATAAAAGAAAGATAAATCAGCTCCACTTGGTAAAGTCACAGTTTCCACCACGAGAATTGCTACTGAATGCCAATCACATGCAACCAAGCATAATGACCTACAACTTCTCCAATTGCTTCCTCAGTACGTATATAGCGCCACAGTCACTCTTTGTAATTAGCAGTTTCATGGTAGAAGAATAAAACTGCTAAATATACTCAAAATTAAATTTATGCTCATATATTGTTAGAAGAGCAATGGAAATTGTTATTATTTAAAAAAAAACTAATATTCTCAAGCGAGTCGAGAAACTAAATGTTTGCATTTACAATATTGAGAAGAAGCTTCAACCCCCATTTTCCATAAAATTAACTGTAATATGTTGATCTAATATTGAAAATATATTTACTCCCCACAACTTAGAATCCAAAATAACCAAAATTCTACCCTTAGGGTTGAGACCATTACCTTGAATAACTTCCCAATCTCGTCTTATATATTTGCAAAATTTGTTTATACTATCACAAGATAACTTGAATAATACAAACCAACATTTAACTAAATGATGTTAACAAAATATAGGTTCATTTGAGCCTACTTAATAGTTTACATTGTTGTCGTAGAAATATGCAACAATTTATATGCATTTCTCCATTGTTCCTAGCAACATATGAAAACAAAATAATTATACAATCTTGGATTCTAACTTTAATAATAGCGAAAATCAACTCTCATCGAAAAAGGGAAACAAAACGAATAAAAAGTACTAGAATTGAATTATATTTTCATAACTCAACTCAGTAATTTCTGGTATTTTGAGAAGCTGCTACGTATTTTATACCAAACGATAGTTTTGGTTATTTTTCAATGGGATTTTATAGTAACGCTCTAAAAACTCATGTGACCACTTGGATAACCAAACAAAAAATCTCTTAGCTATAGGTTTGAATAAAAAATACAAGATAAGATGAAAGAACATGCTTTACCTATTGTATTTAGGGAAAATATAAGAAATAGTTTACATATATTTTTATTTTCCAACCTATCCTGAATTAAGACCATATTCAGGGAAAATGACGGGCATATATAGATTTTTCTTTTAGTTTTGTTCTTTCTCAATTTGGGTTAGTTATAAAATTAGTTTGCAAACTATTCATCACTATTAACATGACCAAAGTATAATTACTGTTAAACAGTTAAACCAAACTAATGCGTACCATAATAATATTCACCATAAGAAATCCGAAGCTTAGTATAGTCTCCATCCTTGGATGCATCACCGGAAGAAATTTGAAGCTCAGATCGGAAAAGAAAGCTTCTGCCGCTCTTCTGATTTCAATCATTAGCTTTTCCATGTTCAAACCCTAATCCTAATTTCGACGCCAACGCTAATGCTAGCAACAACACCAGCAACAATCGTTCCAACCTTAAGTTGATTTTGTCATCCTTTGTCGCCGGTCTCCATTACATCGTTCGCCAATTTCACCTTCGCCTCCACTTCCTCCTCCTGTTGACCTTCTCTTCTCTCTATCTTTTCTTCGTGCATTCTAATTCGAATTCTTACTTTCTTGATTTTTTGATCACACTACCTTTTTTGATTTAACTAGGGCTTACATAGGGTGGCTTAGGAACCGGCTAACGAAAACACTAAGGAGCGGAGAAAGGAATTAGGTGGCGGCTTTGATATTTTTAATTGTGAAGCAGATCTAGGTTTTTCATTTTCTTCTTACAGCTGCCAATACGAAATAGCAAGTGGGAAGAGGCCGGCTAACAGTAATTTATGAACGGAGAATTAGGTTGGGCGTTGTTATTAATGGGCTTTGACGTTTTTATTATGAGGGGAATTACCTGTTGTAAAAATGCACCTTGTATAACGGGTATTTTGTGGCCATTGTAAAATAGACGTCTATCACAACGGGTCTGAATTGATCGTTGTAATGGTATTCAATTACTTTTCCGTTGTAAATAGGGCATTGTATAGGACGTCTACTACAACGTTTTGAAAATGACCGTTGTAATAACATTCTATTACAACAAGCAGTCAATGCCTGTTATAAAAACGGACGTTGTGATAGATTATTTTTGTTGTAGTGTATAGCAATGGTAGTTCTGTGTGATTATGTGGCATAACGATGTAGATTTATGTTTGTCGTTCGGCGGAAGGTGGAGGCTGTACACGCTTCCATGGCATAACGATGGAGATCGTACGAGAAGGGTACTATGGGGAATACCTCGAAATGTTAGGTATATCTACATATATATTGTATTAGGTTAATATACTTGGGCCTAGATGGGTACTTCAGAATGTAAAATTAAGAAAACATAACTGAACGGTATTGTACGGTTACTTCAAAATGTATAATTCGTCCAGTCACCAGAACTTTGTGTTCTGACCCCCTCCTCATAACATACTTGCAGGTTAGGTTTATGACAGAGATTTGGTAGCCTTTGGACATTTGTTAGACAGTGTTATTATTTTGCATGGCTATATTTGATTATTATATTTTATTCATTCCGCTGTGAGATAATTTATCGTGCTTTGATATATTTATTTCCTCTGTCTTTTCTGCAGGATACCAGATAAGCCAACTCGAGCTTTGATAGATTGAGATTTTCGAAATGAATTCGGTTTTTCGAAATTAGGGTTGTTACAGATGATATCAATAGATATGGATGTGTGTATCTTATGAAACACAAATCAGAATCCTTTGAAAAGTTCAAAGAATTCAAGAATGAAGTTCAAAACCAACTTTGAAAGAATATAAGGACTCTTCGAACATATTAAGAAGGAAAATATTTAAGCCAAGAATTTAATGACTATCTGAAAGAGTGTGGAATTGTATCACAACTCACTCCAATAGGAACGCCATATTAGAACGGTGCATACGAAAGGTGAAATCACACCTTATTAGGTATGGTACAATCAATGATGAGTAATACAGATCTTCAAATAAAATTTAGGATTGTGCCTTTGCAACAATTACATTCATACTTAACTATAATCCTAATGAAACGATTTTGAAGACACATATTAGATATGGACTAGAAAATGTCCTAGTGTCTCTTTTATAAGGAATTGGGATATGTGGGGTTTGTTAAATGTCTTGCCTTTAAGAATATTGGACCCAAATCTGGTAAATGTTATTTTGTGGAATATTCCGAAAGAAACAAAAGGATATTATTTCTACGAACCCTCTAAGAATAAAATATTTATTACTCGAACAGGTATTTTGAAAGAGAACTAGTCTCTAAAACAACCGACTAGAACTACAAAATACCAATGAACCTTGGGTATACAAGGAGTTTTGTGGGAGTAACATTGTATTCCCAGTGTTATATGTAAATGGCATATTACTTATTGGGAATGTTGTTGATTTAAAATAATGTTGATTCCAAAAAGGAAGCTGTTTGGATTGAATGTTCATTATTGAAATTAGTTTATCCATTGTTAATCCTATAAATTTATATTGTGATAACAACGGATTATTGATCAGGCTTAAAGACCTAGATCTCATGATCGATCCAAACACATATTTAAGAAATATAATTTCTTCCGTGAATTGTTCACAGAGGATATATATACATATATGAAAAGTATCAATAGATAATAATTTTGCAGACCTACTGACTAAAACTCTATCGCAGTAGAAGAATGATAGTCATACTAGTTTCATGTGTATATGATACATGAAGGATTGACTCTAGTGCAAGTGGGAGATTGTTAGAGTTTGTGCCCTAGAGGGAATCCATTTGATGTGATTAATGTGACTCCCCGAAACTTCGGACCAGTCAAAATTGCCGAAAATCCTTCCATTCAAAACAAACGATGACAGCTACCATCATATTTTATAATTGTATACAACATCACTAAATGCTCTGATAAATTTTTAATAAATACTACTTATTTGATTAACTGTTTGTGCTTAAATTCAAACACAATTACCATACATCTATCATTGTGCAACTCTGATGAGAGGGACATCGATATTTAATCCTGCACACTTGATAAACATCAGTATAGCTTAAATGATAAACATGAAAGATGCATTAACACAAAATGTAATAACAACCAAAAATATTTTTATTAACAAAGCAGCTGCATCACTACCACTTGTTACTGCCTGCGTACCTTTATCTAATTGGGTAAGCAATTAGATACAGGATCAAGCCAACATAGTTCTTCTTTACAAAACATTTAAAGTCAATATTTACTTCCAAAAATACTTTTTATAACAAGTAGAACCACTCTACAAATATTCGTTTTGAAAAGTATCTAAATATTTCTTATAAAACTTCCTTTTAAAAGATCTTCTCTTTTAAATACCAAAAACTCATAAAATAGATTATAACTTCAAACTAATCATCGATACTTGAAAATAATATTCACACAAGACATTAATCAAAGGAATGCATTTTGATAATGCAATTATGGCTATCAAACCATAGGTGTCTATGTCTATCCCAGTCCCCTACTAATCCTTATGTTCTTGTTTTCAGGACCTTATGTCAGTCATGCTAAGTCATCAATGTACTCAGTCATCAGTCGTATATTTTCTTTACTTACCGAAGCAAAGATTGCAGTCAATATAATATGTTGAAGTCGTAGGCATCTTTAAATTAAAACACAATCTTATGAAATAATAATGGATTAGATGATAAGTATACTCACAGTACTCCTTGCAGTCTTCATGCAAAAGTCTCGTAGAACATCATATAGTACTTATTATCATTCCCAAGTAATCAATTATTTTCCTCGAATCTTCGAAATTCGCCAACCTTCCTTGTTCTCAATTTTGATATGTTTTGACTCTCTTTTACTTTGATTTAACATTCTCGATTTTATCAGTTTGTTTATGATACTATAAGAAAACTCAAGTCCAAATTTGAGAGGATTTGGAATAGTTTACCATGATTTTATACACAAAACATCTATAACAGCGTTTCTGTTATGCAATGAATAACTCTACTCGTTTCAAAATACTTTATAGTCAATTCAAAAAAAACACAGCGCTTCCAGAAGTGCTATGACAAGTTCTGGGTGGTTTATAATGATTTTAGACTAAAAATAGCTTACTACAACGTTTCTGGAATGCTATGAAAAGTTTTGGTTAGCTTATTAAGCTTCATAACCAATTCAGTGAAAAGATAGCGTTTAGAATGCTATAAAAAGTTCCGAAACTCAGATTTTCAGCCTACTTTTGGATAAAATGTTTGACGTTGTTTCTTTATGAAAAGTACAACTTCTGACTCCTAATTTTATATAGTAAGAAACTCTCTTAGTCTACTTAATTATCATAAAAAGAAAACCTCAAAATCATTTATCAATCATATATACATAATCAAACATCATGAGGCAATTTTACATGTCCATTTTGAGCTGATTTTTACCTGACTTTGCATCCAGTTTTCAAGTAGACAAAGGACCTAATTAAAAAGAAGTGCAAAGAGTGAAAGTCGTAGCCCTATGAATTAGCTTTCCAAATTGATAGAGAAGTCGAAATTTCATTAGGAATTGCAAAAGTTATGCCCAAGATACCGAACGTCATTTTCAGGGTTTCAAGTCCAATCAGTCATTCATACATTTCTCAACTTTTCTTCAAAATATGAAATGAATACATAAATTAAATAGTTTTTCTCACCTTGGAATTTAAAATTGAACTTGTATTCCTTCACTTGGCTTCTCCTAAACCTCTCTTCTTTTTCTTATCTTGGTTTTATTTTTGTGAATGCATGAAATGAAGTAAACCTTTTCGCCCTTTATATAGTAATTTTCAAGGCTAGTTTGGTAATTTAGTTTTAGACACTTGTCCTTCTTATCTTCATGCATGCTTTAGGATGTAGACATATGTATACTTAGGTGTCTTTAGATGTTTCTACACATGGACACCTAATATGTTTATGTGTCTTTACCTCCTTAAATCTCATGACATGTGCACCTTTCATTTTATGACACGTGTCCCTATCATTTGAAGCCATTTTTTCATATTCTAGAATATGTACACATATACCATTTGTATTTTAATTTATATGCTATGTACATACATATATGTGTTCATCTATTTTTACTACATGCACATGATATTCCAACAACTTTTAATAAGCAAAACCCTGTTTATTGACAAAACTGTTTTCGATCACATTATTGATTTTTCTTTGAACTACTTATCTTTGTAAACAAAAACTCAACAACATGTTTTCTCCTCATTAATTATTATTTATAAAGGGAGTTAATCAAGGTTTTGAAACTATTAAATCCAAGTTTTAAATATTTAAATGTCCTCGATATTTAAATATTTACTGCCCGAAATTCCAGTTTGTTACATTCTTCCCCCCTTAAAAGGAATTTCGTCCCCGAAATTCTATTCAATACTTAATCAAAAGAAAACCAAATATTCCATAAAAGAACTCTATGTATCAAGGAAAATTTTCTTGATAGCATTCTCTCAAAACAATTTCATAAATCGAAATTCAGATTTTAAGACATACCTGGATATTATGTGATTGGAACTTCTTAATTTGTGATCAACATTTTATACTGTAAGATGTTACTCGATCATGCACGCCATTGCTTCTTTTTATGCCCAAATTTAGGATCATGTTCTTTGCAATCCACATCGATACCCAGTCTCTTCTCGTGAACATACACTCAATTTGGAATAGATTTTAGAGCTTTCCCTTTTTATAAATAATTACAGCCAACGTCTAATCATCCAGTAAACACATACTCATCTTGTGCGGGACCCATCGAAATGTACCAATGGTTCATCGTGCTTCGGCTCATCTGACTCGTCATCATCAAGTAAGGCTGTATTATCAATATTGCGGTACCCATCGAAATCTCACAAAGAGTAAAATTTTCAAAATACACATCTCAAATAATATCTTTAATTTTAATTTTAATTTTTTATATGATTATATTCATCAAAGTCAACTCGTCATATAATGAGTTACTCTCCTTGTTGCAGTACTCATCAAAATGTACTGGAGAGTAATAGACATCTCAAATAATATCTTCAACTCTTTTTTTATAATATGATTATATTCATCAAAGTGGATCCAATCTACACACTCAATTTAGGATATTTTATCCTATTGCTCTCGGCTTCCCGTCATCAAATAGGATGTACTATACTCGGCTCGGTACCAACATAGAGTAATAGTTGCACTATCCAAGATCTATTGTCCTATGTCGGCATCCCGTCATCAAATAGGATGTACTCTACTCGGCTCGATACCAACATAGAGTAATAGTGCACAACCCAAGATCTATTGTCTTATACCGCACATCGTCATCGTCATCCGAAAGTATTCATCATTGATGAAATAATCCATACAAATCTTTAATAAGTTTAAACAAAGTATTCCCTCAAAGTACTTTTATATTTTATAATCATTACTTCCATATGGATAACCATTTCTTTTTGGAAAATCCATTCTTTTAACTTCAAAAACCATCCTAAGTATAAACCCCCTCTTTTTTTACATCAATCTTTTCATATTACTCGATGTATCTCAAAATTTTTATATAGGGCACTAGTTACGACATTTGCACTGAATGATGTCAACCCCGTTTTACACATAGTCAGTTTGCGAAAGTGTTTCTGAGATGGCAAACTTTCAAAAAATGTGTTTGATGTAAGTATTCTAGATAATTAATCTAGCTTCCTAATGAGATTAACTTCGATTAAACCCAAATCAAGGAATCAAAAGTTATGATTGGATTGTTGAGAGATGTTTGAGCAGATTTAAGCTAACATCATTAGTGCTACATAATTCTAATATCTTATTATAAAAAATTCTCACCTCGGTTTTGCATGAATATAGTGTTCAGTTTACTACTTTCGGTCTTCCTCACTTTTATTTGCCCAAGCTCATTTAATTCATTCCTCGATAAGTTGCAATACCTCATTCCTCACTTTGTTGCCTCCATTTCAAGCTGCAACATTTCTTCCTTTACAAGCCACTTCATTCATTTCTTCGTTACTTTATAACTAATCATATGCACTTACAACTTCGTTAAAGCTCTTTATGTGGAGCTTGAAAATGAATCAACACATTATTCTATAAACAAAAGTGTAAACAAATAAATACTACTTATATACCTGGTCAGAGGAATGGTGCCTTACCTTATCCAGTTTTAGTCATCAAATTAAGGTAACTTCATTTTAAAATTTCTAAAAATGATTTTCTAATCTAATATGAAATTTTATTTAGGCACCTAACCTAAGCTCTGATACCACTTGTGACTCCCCGAAATTTTGGACCAGTCAAAATTGCCGAAAATCCTTCCATCCAAAACAAACGATGACAGCTACCATCATATTTTATAGTTATATACAACATCACTAAATGCTCTGGATAAAATTTTAATAAATACCACTTATCTGATTAACAGTTTGTGCTTAAATTCAAACACAATTACCATACATTTATCATTGTGCAACTCTGATGAGAGGGACATCAATATTTAATCTTGCACACTTGAAAAACATCATTATAGCTTAAATGATAAACATGAAAGATGCATCAACACAAAATGTAATAACAACCAAAAATATCTTTATTAATAAAGCAGCTGCATCACTGCCACTTATTACTGCCTACGTACCTTTATCTAATTGGATAAGCAATTAGATACAGTGTAACACCCCACCTATGTTAAGGCCACTCTCAAAGGGAATGCCTTAACTTCGGTGGAGCGTTTTAAGGTACAAGATACTAATAAATTACAAGACAGAAAATTTATGCAGTGGAAAAAGATCAATATTATTTCATAAATAATTGTCCAACACAACAATTCAACAACTGTTTCAACCTTCCAATTATTACAACTTTTCATCTGTCTTGAAAACATAAAGAAGAAATACTGAACATAAAATGACATAAATCCCCAATAAGTGCCTGACCATAGCCATAGATCAAAAAAAAAGTCCAAGCCTTACATCTATGGTCTTCAAGCTTTGGCTAACCTAGACTAAGCAGAAGTGTTTCCTCCCTGCGGACCTGGGGGAGGGGGGAATGGAAGAAAAGGAGCGAAAGGAAAATGGGTCAGACATAAGTCTGGTAAGCCCAGTTATTTAATAGCATGTAAACAAGTAAAAGACTATGAATAAAATGAACTTAGAATGATACCACAAGGATAGGGTAGTCCTAAAACAAGGTAAAGTAAGATTTAACTAGATTTGGCTATCGCACCCACTTTTACTTCTCTGCACCCACTAAGAGCTTTTAACTAGCAATGTATGTTCATGATAAAGTGATCTCATTCATGTATTGATCAGCTCCTACTCGCGTTCATGTATTCCCGGTGTCATGCGGCCCCACGTGATTTTTAAGTACTTGTGCTGGTTCCAGTATCGGGTGTATCAAGTCCAATAATGGCAACCCTGAAACGATTCAAAGTTGCACAAGTGTACGCCTGGTGCCCAGTGCCTGCTTTTTCCACTTCGGAGCCCGTGCACGCCCGTACTCCGTCGGAACCTACACTGACGCACCTAACCGCCGCCCTTTTGACCGCTTATATTCAGCCCAGTAATCATGCCCCACCCTACCTAGTTCAGGGTACCTTGATACATCCATGTGGGTTACTGCTGAAACGGGTCCCCATTACTAGGGTTTTTCTAGTCAACATGCTAAATTGGTTAAGTGTCCTTGGTTTGACTTAACCCATATCAATCTTGTCTAGTAAACATGTTAAGTTGGTTAAGTATTTCCTTAAATACTTAACCCCACCAATCTTGTCTTGTTAACATGTTAAGTTGGTTGAGTGTTGCCTTAATTACTTAACCTCACCATTTCTAGCTTGATTGTTCACGAGCTTTAATTAATTAATTAATTAAAGCACCAACCACTCACATTAGACAGGTATTGTTGTGGTTACTGGATGTGCCGGTCGGTTCCGGACAGTTTTACACCACAACTCAGTCTAACCTCAGGTCTTTCTGGGCTTGATGCACTAACCTCTCACGCTAGACAGGTATTGTTGTGGTTACTGGATGTGTCGGTCGGTTCTGGGCAGGTTTACACCACAACTCAGTCTAACCTCGGGTTAGGCATATTTATCTTTTACATTTTATATATGTGAATTTTCTACAAGTGTTTCATGTCACATATTTTAATTATGTTCAAGACTAATAGTATAAATTATACCATTCATTGCCTTAACCATTTACATGGTTTTGGGCCCACCTACATTATTAACATGTTTTGATTTAATAACGATCCCAATGTTACCCCCGTTTGTTCGTTCGTATTAATCACATAAAGTCATTGGGCCCGCATATTAGCCCAATTTATAAACAAGAGGTAAAGAGGGGAACATGCATAATATAGATTCAACCAAACATGTAAATTTTGCATAAAACTTTATTCATATAATTTAACATGTCACATGAATTTGCATATAATTTAGACTTAGATAATCATAAGCCTAAAACAAGTTAATATACAGATCTAGGCATGTGTGAACATAACCTCAATTATAAACTAGCATATGATGTAATCATGACATGTCCAATCCCAAGGCATGTATAATTTTAACATTAACATATAGGTGTGAACTAGATCTAACAAGGTGAACTTGCATAAGTCCACTTTACAAACATGCTTATAAATATAGATCTAGTTTTGGATCTAACATGTAACTTGCATATGAATATATGTATAATTAGATCGTGACTTGGATCTATCATAAAACATATAACTTGCATTAATCATATGAACCTAGATAGATCTTGACATGGATCCAACATAAAACTTGTAACTTGCATATGAACATATGAACATATATATAGGCATATGGATCTAACATAAAGCATATGAACATATATATGTAGATCTTGACTTGGATCTAACATAATACATACAACTTGCATTAATCATATAAACATATATATATATATATATATATATATATATATTGATCTTAACATGAAACATATAACTTGCATATGATATTGATAGTTTCATTCTCAATCTTTAATAGATCCAACACCAAGTCCAATAAGCCACAAACATTCCAAGACAATTCATGATAAAATCAAACATGAATTAGCATCGTCAATATTATACAACATGGTATAATTCTAATTTTCACTTTATATCAAATCACGTCTTGAATTTATTTACATCTAAAAGATAACTACACTTACAAAAGACAATCTTGATTTCTGGAATCTGTATTTTGAAGTTGAAATGCTCGCCTTTGATGTAGACAATCGTTGTTTTAGTTTAATTATGACTTGATTTGGTTGTCTCTTTTAATTTGCTTCAAGTTGAACGGCGGCTAATCGAGGTTGTACAATGGCAGCATGACGGCTCTTGGTTTGATTTTTAATATGATTTAGGTTGAGGTATTAGGTTACTTATATAGAAGTTTGATTTAATAGGAACCGTCAGATTAACCTAGAGCAAATCAAAGCCATTCAGAAAAGATACAATAGCCACATCAGCCCTAATGACTCAGCAAGGAGTCCATCAGAACCAATCAGATGCCACATCTGCCTTAGAGCGAATCAGCCCACGGGTTGACAGCCAAACACCCTGAATCAACCCCTAGTCGACCCAACGGGGCTTGGGTCGACCTCAAAAATGGGCCGGTTCGATTATTCCCCCTCCTGATTCGCTGTTTTGAACTTTTTTGCATATTTATTTATTTAATTTATATATATATATATATATATATCTATATTTTTTTTCTCATATGCATACAAACTTCAAGGCTTAATCACTTCTTCATAAGGTATTCGTTTTATGCAAACCAAATGTTTATCTTGACCAAAATTTTGAGACGAACGTAATAGCGCAACCCATTTCACTTAATTCTTCTTCTAAAAATTAAGTGTTCTTGAATTTGTTAATTTTAATATTCTCAGAAAATTCGGGGTGTTACATTCTCCCCTCCTTAAAGGATTTCGTCCCTGAAATCTTCATGTTAAGAAGAATGCATCTTAACATCCAATCATCCATCATCCATAAGCATCCATTGTCCTTAAAAGACTTCTAATGCCATATGAACATATGCAGAGTGTGTGTATATGTCTCTTATCTAGTGCAAAATCAGGCGGTCTACTGGTCCAGTTGACCTCCTTAATGTGAATCATGAGAGTGCCATGAGTCCATTATGTATGCAAATTTTTCCTATTCATAATTCTACATGAGTGCACAATCATTCATACAAATGCAACGTCCATATGGTAACACATCAAGTTTCAATCCACATACAATTTCATGCGTTCATATGCAAATGCAATATGAAAGTTATTGAGCCAATCTAGAACCTAATATGTATGTGCATATGCATCCACTAGCAACCACTTGTGTGACGGTCCGCCCCGCATCAGCCGGCATTTCCTCCGAAAGTGCGCTTTACACATGCCCGACTAGCACGGAACGGTCGCCAAAGAAAGGAAAGAAGAGAATGAACTAATCGAAAACCTGTAGAATGTCTCACAGCGCATGGGATAAAATATAATAACAACATACTTGACATAAAAAAGGCAAGACAGTGCATAAGCTGAAAACTAAACATCATAGCAGCGGAAAATCCAAATACAGCTTATGTTCCACATCATCATTATTACAACTTTAAAACTGTCTCTAAAGTAAAAGAAAGGAAGGGTACACTACTAATGTCCAAAGTAGTGACCAGCAGCGACACAGGGAGAATATCTATATATCATACGTGGAAGCCTCCTGCTCGTCTCCGGTACAGCTACTCGTGCATACCACCTAACCTGTCCCTAGTCTGCTCGTGAGAGCACCCAGAGTAATAAGAAGAGACATAAAACTCTGGGTCAGACAAAAAGTCTGGTATGAGCGATAAGCAGCTAAACAGAACAATAACAGGTATACTAAACCATACCTGAACCTGCAACCAAAAAGTTAGCACTACATACCGTACAATACTCTAAGGTGCCACTAACATATGGTGTAAAGAATACGGGGGTGGGGGTATGCATGTCATAATGATGGCAAACAAATCAAACATAGCAACCATCCTCACATCTCTCACTCAGTGCATAAAGCATACGATGTCCACCACTATCAATCACTAGACCCATCGAAGTAGTGACGGAGTTCGACTTGTACAACTACTGCTACTACCAAGCTTACACCATGAAGTCATGACCAAATCTTTACAAAAGACCCCACTTCATTGGTCTATAGCTCTTTAGTCGTACCTAGGCCACTGTGGCCCTAAATCCGTTCACGTACCCCCTACACATAGTGATCCAAAGTTATAGACATCGACAACCCCTTAGCACACGTCCCGCAGCAAAGCCCAACTCATTAGTTCCCAACTGGATCCTGAGTTCTAACTTCTCATTTGGACTACCTTTGCATTTCGGGTTTTAATCTTCTCGTGTCCAAGCTCCTTGTCTTCCTCACGGTCGCGGTGTGCGGATCGCGCTCTTCCTCATGGTCGCTGTGTGCGGATCGTGCTCTTCCCCCACGGTCGCGGTGTGCGAATCGGGCTCTTCCTCACGGTCGCTGTGTGCGGATCGTGCTCCTTCCTCACGGTCCTGGTGTGCGGATCGTGCTCCTTCCTCACGGTCCAAGTGTGCGGATCGTGCTCCTTCCCAAGTTCGGGGTGTGCGGATCGTGCTCCTTCCCACGGTCCAAGTGTGCGGATCATGCTCCTTCCCACGGTCCAAGCGTGCAGATCGTGCCCCTTCCCACGGTCGGGGTGTGTGGGCGATCCGGTCCATATTCCTGCAACTCTTCCAGCGAGCTATTTACGCCATACGACGGCGTTTTCGACCAATCTAACTTTTCTAAACAATCATAAAACATTCCAAACAGTCATAGCAACATGTATAATCACTCACAAACACCAAAACAACAATATGATATGTTAAAACGGATCAAACATAGCCAAAACCCCATATTTTCCCTTAAGCATGTTTAAGCAAAACTAATCATAGGATTAACAAAACTTAACCAAATCAACCCAATTTTCTAACAGAGGTATAAAAAAATATTTCAGAATTTATAAATATTTTTCCAGATTTTTAACATGAATAAATTCGCTGATTAACGCTAATCACCCTAATTAACTGCAATTAGTGTCAAAACAATGCTAATCACTCACCTTTGCCACAAATAAAACTCAGATCTGAAATGAATCTCTATTTGGCACGAATACTGATGTCTAACAGCAGCTCTAACCTTGCTTTGGTGCTATCTCTCCTTAATTTGATGTTGATAAGCCTAATCTTCAATTAGAAAGTGGTTTAGAGGTGTTTTAGATGTTGGGGGCCATGGCTAGGTTGAGAGGAATGAATAGTGACGGCTGAAAAATGAGGAAAAGGTATTCTCTAAACCCTAACAACCCTTTTAAAATCTTTATCCCGAAATTCCCCTTTGGGCCTAGCTGTTAATCACCCGGTTAAGCCCAATTAAGCTGTTTTTCACCATCTGAAACTTGTTTCAGCCATATCTCCCAAACGGTGAGTCCGTTTGGCTAATATGACCACTCTACGGAATTGTAAACCATCATCCGAATCTAATGGAAGTGGTTTCAGGTCAAAATTCCATTGCAGTCAAAAGTTATGGTCAAAACAAGATCAGCTAGGGGCAAACGGTCATTTAAAAATAGGGAAAAATCATGAACATGGGAAATGACCCCAATAGTCGTCTCCCAAAGTTACATGACCATACGACTTTGTATGTGAAAGAAATAAATATCCTACGATCCTTCGATGCGTAGAATGCTGGTCGTTACACTCCCCCCCCCCCCCCCCCCTTAAGAAATTTCGTCCCCGAAATTCCTTAACACAAAACATACAAAGGATCCTGCATGCCTACCAGCCATATACAACAATCAATCATTTAAAACAAACATATCCTAGCATGCGGAAAGACTAAATTGAAACTATAATCTTACCAGGCGAAGAGTTCTGGATACGTCCTCCTAATGTTCTCCTCTGTCTCCCAAGTACAGTCATTCTCGTCCCATTGAATTCTGACTAATTTCACCGCATTCCTTCGAAGTTGCTTCGTATCGTTCTCAACAATACGCATAGGCCGCGGTTCCCAACCGCCTCGGGTTCAACTTCGATATCATCCAATTGATCAGGTGAAATAGTCACATCTGGGTCGTGTACGAACTTCCTTAACTGGGAAACATGAAATACATTGTGAACTCCTGCCATCTTCTATGGTAATTCAACTCTATATGCCGAATTCCCAATTTGCTCGAGAACTGGGAATGGTCCAACAAATCTTGGTGTCAACTTGCCTCTCCTGCCAAATCGTATCACGCTCTTCAACGGAGAAATTTTGACAAACACCAAGTCGCCAATGGAGAACTTTAATTCTCTTCTCCTCTTATCGGCACAACTCTTCTGCCTATCTTGGGCAGCCTTCATTCGTTGTTGGATAACCTTAATCTTAGTTGAAGTTTCTCTTATCACATCTGGTCCAAGCACAAACTTCTCACCATTTTCTAACCAACATGATGGTGAGTTGCACGGTCTTCCGTACAAAGCTTCAAATGGAGCCATACCAATACTGGATTGATAACTATGATTATATACGAACTCTACTAGATGTAAATGGTCATCCCATGATCCACCAAAATCCAATATGCAATCTCTCAAGAGATCTTCTAACACTCGATTCACCCTCTCTGTTTGACCGTCGGTTTGAGGATGATACGCGGTACTGAGATGTAATTCTGATCCTAACGCCTCTTGTAAGCTCTTCCAAAATCCACTAGTGAACAACGGATCTCGGTCACTCACAATGCCCTTGGGTATTACATGAAATCTCACTACCCACTTTACATATAGTTCAGCTAACTTAGTTGTTGTCCTGTTTGACTTGATGGGTACAAACCTTGCACTCTTAGTCAATCGGTCCACAATCGCCCAAATGCTATCATGGCCCGACCTAGTTCTTGGTAACCCATCAATGAAATCCATTGAGACTTGTTCCCATTTCCATTCTGGAACTTCTAATGGTTGCAACAAACCACTAGGCTTCTTTTGCTCATCTTTAACCAGCTGGCAATTCATACATTTGGATATAAACTTCCCAACGTCTCTTTTCATCCCTTCCCAGTAGTATGTCTGCTTCATGTCTCGATACATCTTGTTACCACCGGGATGTATAGTCAGTTTTGAGCGATGACGTTCCTTAAGCACTTCATCTCTCAATCCATTGACATTAGGTACAACTAGTCTTCCATTTTTTTCTAAGCCATCCATCTCGATCAAGCCCATACTTATTCATCTCTCCGTCGATTCCCACCTCTAACTTTGAGATGATTTCCAATAGGTTAGGATCGTCCCTCTGACTGGAACCAATCCGCTCAATCAAAGTGGGTCTGATCGTCAAATTTGCTAACATTTCTGTATCCAATTGGCACTTCGGTCTGAAATCATACCCAGCAATGTACTCCAGTTGCTTCCATTCTAGAAACATATCCCCTAAACTGGCATGTCTTCTACTCAATGCATCAGCCACCGCATTGCCCTTTCCTGGTGTATATGCGATGTCGAAATCATAGGAAGCTAAGAATTCTAACCATCTTTACTGTCGGAGATTTAGATCCTTCTGAGAGAAGAGATGCTTTAATGATTTATGATCGGTAAACAGCTCAAAATCTTTCTCCCAAGAGATAATGTCTCCACATCTTCAATGTGAATACGATCGCTGCTAATTCCAAGTCATGGGTAGGGTATCTTTTCTCGTGCGGTTTCAGTTGCCGACTTGCATAAGCTACAACCCTACCTCCTTGCATCAATACAGCACCTAGTCCGGTACCACATGCACCCGTATATACCGTCATCTCTTCATTCCCCTTAGGAGTGACTAATACTGGTGCACATGTCAACTTTTCCTTTAGACTCTTGAATGCATTCTCGCATTTTTCGTCCCAGACGAAAGCTTGATTCTTCTTGGTCAACTGAGTCAACGGTGTTGCTATCTTGGAGAAGTCTTGGATAAACTTACGATAATACCCAGCTAATCCCAAGAAACTTCATATGTCAGTTGCATTCTTGGGCGTAGACCAATCTTGTACCGTAGCCACCTTCGCAGGGTCCACGACAATACCATTTTCTGAAATAACATGGCCCAAGAATCTCACTTCCCTCCTCCAGAAGTGACACTAAGAAAACTTTGCTTTCAATTGGTCTTTTCTCAACACCTCCATCACTATTCTCAAATGTTCCTTGTGTTCTTCCTCTATCCTCGAGTAGACCAAAATATCATCCATGAACACAAGGACAAACTTATTCAACTGATCTCTGAATACCCTATTCATAAGATCCACAAAATATGATGGCGCATTGGTCAACCCGAATGGCATGACCAACCACTCATAAAATCCAGACGGCATCCGAAATGCCGTTTTAGCTATACTCTCAGCTTTCACTCTAAGCTAATGAAAACCTGTCGCGAGATCCAACTGAGAAAACACTCTCGCTCCACTCAACTGATCAAACAAATCATCTATCCGTGGAAGAGGATACATATTCTTCCTCGTCACTTTATTCAACCCGCGATAGTCTACACACAAACGAAGGGAACCATCCGCCTTGGTAGCAAACACAACTGGTGCTCCCCATTCAGAAACACTCCTTCTGATAAATCCCTTCTTCAAAAGATCGCTGACTTGCACCCCGAGCTCTCGCTGCTCCCTTGGTGCCATACGACGAAGTGACATCATTATAGGTCTGGCATCTTTCACTAAATCAATACGTAACTCAATCTCTCGGTGTGGTGGAAGCCCGGTCACTTCTTCGAAGACGTCCGGATACTGGCCAACCACGGGCACATCTGACAACTCATCATGCAGGATGTCGAGGGAATTTAGTAAACTAGCCATTACCCCCTCACTGGGTAGACCACCAAACACTACCCTCCGCCCATCATCCACTCTAACTGTCACCAAAAAGCCCTCACAGTCTACCACCACCCCGTATCTTTGGAGCCAATCGACTCCCAAAATAATGCCAAACCCAGTAAAGCCCAAAACAAAGCTATCACAAACAAACATACATACATGACTCGATAAGACCACATTACGACAAATCATGCAAAGGCTAGTCGAACCACCAATCGGGTTCGTTACTACTAAAGATCCATCGACAATCTCGTGCTCCAATCCCAACCTATCTACCAGGTCACTAGATATGAAAGAACTGGAAGCTCCGGTATCAAACAAAACTCTAACAGGAACATCATAAACAGAAAGCATACCTTGAATAATGTCATTCTTTCCCTTCTCCGCCACAGTTGGGGCATTCGACGAAGAAGGAATAACATTAAGGGCATATGCTTTCACCATCTGCTTTTCTTTAGGGGGTTGCGGACGCTTGTCCTTGTGATGTCCCACTTGGCCACAGTTGAAGCACTTCCCGTCTGCTGGCTTTTCTCGACAATTACTAGCATAGTGGCCCTTTTTGCCACAGCTAAAGCACTCAACATCTTTCTTCTTCTTCTGGCCGTCCTTATTCTGGTTCTGCTTCCTCTTATTCTGAGAACCACTCTTGCCTCCACCGCTTGCTTGCGGTTTTGGCTCCTCTACAGATGCGACCTCAGTCTTCGGCTTAGGGTAAAGACTTTCCGATCTTAAAGCTTTCCCCACAATCGATTCAAATGTCTCATCGATGTGGTTAAAAATCCTTTCCCCCAAGTATCCATCCAAGCCAGTTATGAACTTCTCGTTCTTCTTCTCGGCAGTATCTATTAGGGATACCCCATATTTCGACAAAGTGTTGAATTCGACAATATACTCCGAGACAGCTCTGCCATTCTGCTTGAGTTTCAAGAATTTCTTAAACAGCACTGACTTCTGTGCAGCTGGAATGAACTTATCGCTAAAGCATGTCTTAAACTGATCCCAAGTAATCTGATCCTCGGGAGTAGCTGCCTTTATAGCATTCCACCAATTCATTGCCCGTCCTTGCAGCTGACGGGATGCTAGCCTTCTATTCATCGCATCCTAGATACCCAAGTCTTCGAAGATACGCTCGCATCTATCCATCCAATCCTGAACATCCGTAGCCGACTCCGTTCAGTGGAACGGCTTCCCACCAAGACTAGTATAATCCTTATTCAGCTTGGCGAAATCGGCCCTAGGCGCCTGCACTATTGGACCACCTCCATTACCAGCATTGGGAGCTGCCCTCTGCGCATCACTAAGCATCTCCCTCATGAAGTCAGTAAACATCGTCCTCATCTCGGCAGCATTCCCATTATTGGCTCCTCTACCAGTACCCCTCGTATATCGGCTCATCGTTCAATCTGTACAGAAAAAACGATTAACCATCTTCTTTGTGGTGTTAGTGCAGTGCAACCTTATTCTTATCTATGCTAGTAGTATATATACATATAGCTTTTGAAAACCAAAGTAATCACAAATACGTGCTCTCATATACGTATTATCTCTCCTTAGGTTAACTACGCAACCTAGAGCTCTGATACGAAGTGTGACGGCCCGCCCCGCATCAGCCGACATTTCCCCCGAAAGTGCGCTGTACACATGCCCGACTAGCACGGAACGGTTGCCAAAGAAAGGAAAGAAGAGAATGAACTAATCGAAAACCTGTAGAATGTCTCACAGCGCATGGGATAAAATATAATAACAACATACTTGACATAAAACAGGCGAGACAGTGCATAAGCTGAAAACTAAACATCATAGCAGCAGAAAATCCAAATACAGCTTATGTTCCACATCATTATTATTACAACTTTAAAACTGTCTCTAAAGTAAAAGAAAGGAAGGGTACACTACTAATGCTCAAAGTAGTTACCAGCAGCGACACAGGGAGAATATCTATATATCATACGTGGAAGCCTCCTGCTCGTCTCCGGTACAGCTACTCGTGCATACCACCTAACCTGTCTCTAGTCTGCTCGTGAGAGCGCCCAGAGTAATAAGAAGAGACATAAAACTCTGGTCAGACAAAAAGTCTGGTATGAGCGATAAGCAGCTAAACAGAACAATAACAGGTATACTAAACCGTTCCTGAACCTGGACCTGCAACAAAGAGTTAGCACTACATACCGTACAATACTCTAAGGTGCCACTAACATATGGTGTAAAAAATACGGGGGTGGGGGTGTGCATGTCATAATAATGGCAAACAAATCAAACATAGCAACCATCCTCACATCTCTCACTCTGTGCGTAAAGCATATGATGTCCACCACTGTCAATCACTAGACCCATCGAGGTAGTGATGAAGTTCGACTTGTACAACTACTGCTACTACCAAGCTTACCCCATGGAGTCATGACCAAATCTTTACAAAAGACCCCACTTCATTGGTTTATAGCTCTTTAGTCGTACCTAGGCCACTGTGGCCCTGAATCCGTTCACGTACCACCTATACATAGTGATCCAAAGTTACAGACATCGACAACCCCTTAGCACACGTCCCGCAGCAAAGTCCAACTCATGAAGTTAACTCATTAGTTCCCAACTGGATCTTGAGTTCTAACTTCTCATTTGGACTACCTTTGCATCTCGGGTTTTAATCTTCTCATGTCCAAGCTCCTTGTCTTCCTCACGGTCGCGGTGTGCAGATCACGCTCTTCCTCACGGTCGCTGTGTGCGGATCGTGCTCTTCCCTCATGGTCGCGGTGTGCGGATCAGGCTCTTCCTCACGGTCGTTGTGTGCGGATCGTGCTCCTTCCTCACGGTCCAGGTGTGCGGATCGTGCTCCTTCCTCACGGTCCAAGTGTGCAGATCGTGCTCCATTCCACGGCCGGGGTGTGCAGATCGTGCTCCTTCCCACAGTCCAAGTGTGTGGATCGTACTCCATCCCATGGTCCAAGTGTGCAGATCGTGCTCCTTCCAACGGTCGGGGTGTTGGGGCGATCCGATCCGGTCCATATTCCTGCAACTCTTCCAGCGAGCTATTTACGCCATACGACGGCATTTTCGACCAATATAACTTTTCTAAACAATCATAAAACATTCCAAACAGTTATAGCAACATGTATAATCATTCACAAACACCAGAACAACAATATGATATGTTAAAACGGATCAAACTTAGCCAAAACCCCATATTTTCCCTTAAGTATGTTTAAGCAAAACTAATCATAGGATTAACAAAACTTTACCAAATCAACCCAAATTTCAAACAGAGGTATAAAACAATATTTCAGAATTTATAAATGTTTTTCCAGATTTTTAACATGAATAAATTCGCTGATTAACGCTAATCACCCTAATTAACTACAATTAGTGTCTAAACAATGTTAATCACTCACCTTTGCCACAAATAAAACTCAGATCTGAAATGAATCTCTGTTTGGTACGAATACTGATGTCAAACAGCAGCTCTAACCTTGCTTTGGTGCCATCTCTCCTTAATTTGATGTTGCTAAGCCTAATCTTCAATTAGAAAGTGGTTTAGAGGTGTTTTAGATGTTGGAGGCCATGGCTAGGTTGAGAGGAATGAATAGTGACGGCTGAAAAATGAGGAAAAGGTATTCTCTAAACCCTAATAGCCCTTTTAAACTCCTAATCCCGAAATTCCCCTTTGGGCCTAGCTGTTAATCACCCGGTTAAGCCCAATTAAGCTGTTTTTCACCATCTGAAACTTGTTTCAGCCATATCTCCCAAATGGTGAGTCCGTTTGTCTAATGTGACCACTCTACGGAATTGTAAACCATTGTCCGGATCCAATGGAAGTGGTTTCAGGTCAAAATTCCTTTCCAGTCAAAAGTTATGGTCAAAACAAGATCAGTTAGGGACAAAACAGTCATTTAAAAATAGGGGAAAATCATGAATATGGGAAATGACCCCAATAGTCGTCTCCCAAAGTTACATGACCATACGACTTTGTATGTGAAAGAAATAAATATCCTACGATCCTTCAATGCATAGAATGCGGGTCGTTACAACTTGCCACCACTTTGCAACCATCAACCATAACATGTTTCAAATACATGTTGACATCCATTGATTTCTACTAAGGATCAAGAAATAGGACGGAGAAGATGATAAAGGAGAGATCAAAGATTTACCCTCAAAAAGATAAGGGTAGGCTGCGCGTATCTTGCTTTCGGTCTCCCAAGTCGCGTCTTCTTCATTGTCACTCCATTGTACTTTAACAAGCTCGACTTCACGGTTGCGTAGGTTTTTAACTTCCGTTCCCAAGATACGAGTTGGGATTCTTCTCACTGTTGCTTCTCGTTTGACTTATACCTCTTCTAGTATCTTTGGTTCCACCACTTCCGCAAACTCATGTAAGCACTTCCGTAGGTGAGAAACATGAAAGACATTGTGAACTCCAACCAACTTTTCAGGTAGCTCTAATCTGTAGGCCATTGTCCCAATTCTTTCAATGATAGGAAATGGTCCTATGAATCTAGGTGCCAATTTCCCTTTGGATCCAAAGCGAACAACATTCCTCAACGGAGTTACTTTAAGTAACACTCTGTCTCCAACCTCAAACTCAAGGTTGGTCCTTCTTTTATATGCATAGGACTTTTGTCTATCTTGAGCAGTCTTCATTCGTCTTCTTATTAGGTCCACCTTTTCTGAGGTTTCCCTAATCATGTCTGGCCCAAGTATAAGCTTATCTATGGATTCCCACCAGTAGGTTGGTGATCGACACGGTCTCCCGTATAAGGCTTCGAAGGGTGCCATGCCTATTGTAGCTTGGTAGCTATTATTGTAGGCGAACTCCACCAGAGGAATATGATCTTCCCATGTCCCTCCAAAGTCAAGAACACACAATCTCAAGAGGTCTTCTAAGACTCTGTTCACCCTTTCCGTATGTCCATCGGTTTGGGGGTGGTAGGCTGTGCTTAAACATAGTTGTGTGCCTACAACCTCTTGCAAAATCTTTCAGAACTCGCTCGTAAATATAGGGTCTCGATCGCTTACTATGCTGGAAGGTATCCCATGCAGTCGAACTATCTCTTTAAGATATAGAGATGCTAGAGATGAGGCAGTCCTTCTACCTTTGACAGGCACAAAGTGAGTGCTTTTTGTGAGCCTGTCCACTTCTACCCAAATATTGATATTGCCCCTTCTTGACCTAGACAACCCATCAATAAAGTCCATCGAAATGCTATCCCATTTCCACTGTGGGACCTCCAGAGGATGAAGCAAACCACAAGGCTTCTTTTGCTCCGCCTTGATCTGTTGGCATATCATGCACTTAGAAACGAATTCAGCTACGTCCCTCTTCATGCCATTCCAAAAGAAAACTCTTTTCATGTCTTTATACATTTTGTCTCCGCCTGGGTGTATGTTCAGCTTTGAATGGTATGCTTCTTCTAGAACCGTTTTCACTAAATCTCTTACTTGTGGGACGCATAGCCTTCCATCCCGTCTCAACCATCCCTTATCATCGATGGAGTATCTATTGAGGTGACTCGAAGTCTCACCCCTAATCATCTTATCTATCACATCTACTAGCTGAGGGTCTTCACATTGTGTGGTTCCTATTGCGTCAAAAAGTGTAGGCCGCACTTCTAGTGTTGCTAACAAGCCAGGTACAAATTCATAGGAGGGTCTAAAGTCAAAGTTGGCTATGTACTCCAAGCTTTGCCTTTCTACAAAGAGAGGGCTTAAGGTCAGCTTCTTTCTACTCAGAGTGTCTGCAACCTCATTGCCCTTGCCAGGAGTATAGGAAGTCTCAAAATCATATGAGGCAAGAAACTCCATCCATCTTTGCTGCCTCAAGTTGATATCTTTCTGCGAGAAAAGGTACTTCAATGATTTATGGTCAGTAAACAATTCAAACTTCTCACCTAGGAGATAATGGCGCCAAGACTTAAGAGCTAAAACGATGGCCGCCAATTCTAGGTTGTGGGTTGGGTAGTTTTTCTCATGTACTTTCAACTGCCTTCCACCATAAGCTACTACCTTCCCTTCTTGCATCAAGACAGCGCCTAATCCTGTACCGCATGCATCCATGTATACGGTAAACATCTTGCTCCCATCAGGCAATGTCAGAACTAGGGCTATTGTTAGAGCCCTTTTCAAGCGTTGGAAAGCAATATCGCAATCCAAATCCCAAGCGAAAACTAGGTTCTTCTTCGTCAACCTTGTAAGTGGAGCTGAGATTTTCGCAAAGTCTTTGATGAACTTCCGGTAAAATCCTGCTAGCCCGAGAAAGCTTCGGACTTCAGTTGCGTTTCGTGGAATCTTCCAATCTTGCACAGCAACCACTTTTGCGGGGTCCACGGCTAACCCCTCTTTGGACACCACATGTCCAAGGAATCTAACTTCTTCTCTCCAGAAATGGCATTCGGAAAATTTGGCTTTCAACTGATGTGCACGGAGAGTATCCATGACTTCCCTTAAGTGCTGAGCATGCTCTTCCTCACTCTTCGAGAAGATCAAAATATCTTCCACGAAGACCACCAAAAACTTATTGAGGAATTCCCGGAACACCCTGCTCATCAAGTCAACGAAATAGGTATGTGCGTTTGTCAAGCCGAAAAGCATGACAAGCCACTCGAAGAAACCATCCGGGGTCCTAAATGCGGTCTTGTCAATGCTATCCTCAGCCACTCTTAGTTGATGAAACCCGGTAGCCAGATCTAGTTGGGAGAAAACGGATGCACCTACGAGCTGATCAAATAGATCGTCAATTCTTGGGAGTGGGTGCCTATTCTTCTTGGTCAGCTTGTTTAGCTCCCTATAATCCACGCATAGGCGGAGTGAACCATAGGCTTTGGTCGCGAACACTACAGGAGCACCCCATTCAGAAATACTCCGTCTTATGAACCCCTTTTCAAGCAGCTCTTTAACTTGCTTGCTGAGTTCTTTTCTCTCCCTTGGAGCCATGTGTCTAACGGGTAAGGCAACGAGTTTTGCATTATCAACGAGGTATATGAGGAAGTCTATCTCCCGCTTCAGAGGTAAGCCTTTACCTCTTCAAACACATACGAGTATTCACGGACCACTCTAACAGACTGCAAATTCTCAACAGACGCATCAAGAGATTCTAGATAACTTAGCATAACAGAATTCATGGGATTACAAGAGATTTCGAGAGTGTTACCGAGGCGAGTCATGAGTCTAACCACTCTCTTTTCACAATCGAGGATGGCACCATTACTGGATAGCCAGTCCATGCCTAGAATCAGCCCATAGCCCGTGAAACCCAAAACATAAGCATTACAATTAAACCCAACGCTTAAAAATGAGGTTTCCAAATCCAAACAAATCATTAACAAATAAACTGAGCCCCCAATTGGATTTGAAACAACCAAGGGATCCTCTACTATATGGGTGTCTAGGTGCAGAGATTCAACTAAAGCAGTAGATATAAAAGAGTGCGATGCACCAAAATCAAAGAGAGTACGAACAGGATTATCAAACGGATAAACTAAACTCTCAACAGAAATATGTTTACCTCGTTCCTGCAGAGGTGCAACGAGAGCATGAACCTGCCCTCCAGAAGATGATCCAGTCCTCTGTCCATGCCCTTTCCTTTTTAGGCAGTCCTTAGACAAGTGTCCAGTATCCCCACACTGGAAACAAGCGCCCAGTTTCCTCTTTTTCTTTTTACAGTCCCTAGCCAAGTGTCCAGGTATCCCACAGAAATTGCACTTCATCTTCTTACGGGATTTATTATCCTTCCCGCCTTTCTTAGGGTCCGCCTTTTTGTTCTGAGATCCATCTCCTTTCTTGTTTTGAGGCTCTTCCTTCTTTTGCTCCTTCTTTCCATCTTTGTTCTCCTCTTGCAACAGAGCCATGTCCACCAGTCTCTCGTAAGTCGCTCCCATAGGTATATGGGACATTGCCAAGCCTTGCAGTGGCTCATTCAGTCCTTTGGCAAAGCGAAGAGCCTTCTTGTGTGGAGTGTTTACTAACTCCAGTCCAAATCGAGCAAGCTGGTTGAATTTATTGACGTATTCTTTGACCGACAAGCTGCCCTGTTTAAGTGATAGGAACTTCTCCATTTGCAGACTCTGCTCAGCTTGTGAGAGGAACTTCATTTCAAATCTCGCCCTGAAGTCCTCCCAAGTCTCTATCGGTCTTTCAGCATTAGTGACTTCCCACCAGAAGGAGTCCTCGTCTTTGAGCAACCACACCACCAACTGTAGTTTATGCCTCTCATCTACTTCAAAGATAACGAATAAGTCCTCAGTCTCCTTGAGCCAGTTTCTGGCTTCCACGAATGATTCGCTCCCCTTAAAGTCTTTTCCACCCATGGATCTAAAGTCTCTACAGATATTTGAGAAAGCATTTCCTCTCGGAGGAGGAGGGGAAGGAGCAGCTGGGAAGGGAGGAATGTCTGCTGGGCCCGCGTCATTGGCCCTAGCTTCTAGGTATCTCCTGAACCAGCCAGGTATCGGTACACCCTCTGGAACGTTAAGATCCCTAGACATGCTGAAACAAAAAGGAAAGATTCAAAACGAAGGATAGAAAGATAGTGCATATGGCTTTGGGGATTATGCCTTTTTAAATTAACACTTTTTCTTGAAAATGCTTCTTTATGACTTCTTTTTGAAAAATAGTTTCAAATATTTTATCCGATCTGGTAACCTTTAGCTCTGATACCAAGTGTAACCCCCTACCTCTGTTAAGGTCACTCTCAAAGGGAATGCCTTAACTTCGGTGGAGCGTTTTAAGGTACAAGATACTAATAAATCACAAGACAGAAAATTTATGCAGCGGAAAAAGGTCAATATTATTTCATAAATACTTGTTCAACACAACAATTCAACAACTGTTGCAACCTTCCAAATTATTACAACTTTTCATCTGTCTTGAAAACATAAAGAAGCAATACTGAAAATAAAATGACATAAATCCCTAATAAGCGCTTGACCATAGCCATAACTCAAAAAGGAAAGTGTAAGCCTTACAAATATGGTCTTCAAGCTTTGGCTAACCTGGACTAAGCAGAAGTGTTTCCTCCCTGCGGACCTGGAGGAGGCGGGAACGGAAGAAAAGAAGCGAAAGGAAAATGGGTCAGACATACGTCTGGTAAGCCCATTTATTTAATAGCATGTAAACAAGTAAAAGACTATGACATAAATAAACTTAGAATGATACCACAAGGATAGGGTAGTCCTAAAACGAGGTAAAGTAAGATTTAACTAGATTTGTCTATCGCACCCACCTTTACTTCTCTGCACCCACTAAGAGCTGTTTAACTAGCAATGTATGTTCATGATAAAGTGATCCCATTCATGTATTGATTGGCTCCTACTCACATTCATGTATTCCCGGTGTCATGCGGCCCCACGTGATTTTTAAGTACTTGTGCTGGTTCCAGTATAGGGTGTATCAAGTCCAATAATGGCAACCCTGACACGATTCAAAGATGCACAAGTGTACGCCTGGTGCTCAGTGCCTGCATTTTCCACTCCGAAGCACGTGCACGTCCGTATCCCGTCGGAACCTACATTGACGCACCTAACCGCCGCCCTTTTGACCGCTTATATTCAGCCCAGTAATAGTGCCCCACCCTGCCTAGTTCAGGGTACCTTGATACATCCATGTGGGTTACTGCTGAAACGGGTTCCCGTTACTAGGGTTTTTCTAGTCAACATGCTAAATTGGTTAAGTGTCCTCGGTTTGACATAACCCCTACCAATCTTGTCTTGTTAACATGTTAAGTTGGTTAAGTGTTTCCTCAATTACTTAATCCACCAATCTTGTCTTGTTAAGTTGGTTAAGTGTTCCCTTAATTACTTAACCTCACCATTTCTAGCTTGATTGTTCATGAGCTTTAATTAATTAATTAATTAATTAAAGCACCAACCACTCACATTAGACAGGTATTGTTGTGGTTATTGGATGTGCCGGTCGGTTCCGGGCAGTTTTTCACCACAACTTAGTCTAACCTTGGGTCTTTCTGCGCTTGATGCACTAACCTCTCACATTAGACACGTATTGTTGTGGTTACTAGATGTGTCGGTCGGTTCCGGGCAGGTTTACACCACAACTCGGTCTAACCCCGGGTTAGGCATATTCATCTTTTACATTTTATATATGTGAATTTTCTACAAGTGTTTCATGTCACATATTTTAATTATGTTCAAGACTAATGGTATAAATTATACCATTCATGGCCTTAACCATTTACATGGTTTTGGGCCCACCTACATTATTAACATGTTTTGATTTAATAACTATCCCAACGTTACCCCCGTTTGTTCATTCGTATTAATCACATAAACTCATTGGGCCCGCATATTAGCACAATTTATAAGCAAGAGGTAAAGAAGGGAACATGCATAATATAGATTCAACCAAACATGTAAATTTTGCATAAAACTTTATTCATATAATTTAACATGTCACGTGAACTTGCATATAATTTAGACTTAGATAATCATAAGCCTAAAACATGTTAATATGTAGATCTAGGTATGTGTGAACATAACCTCAATTATAAACTAGCATATGACATAATCATGACATGTCCAATCCCAAGGCATGTATAGTTTTAACATTAGCATATAGGTGTGAACTAGATCTAACAAGGTGAACTTGCATAAGTCCACTTTACAAACTTGCATATAAATATAGATCTAGTTTTGGATCTAACATGTAACTTGCATATGAACATATGTATAATTAGATCGTGACTTGGATCTATCATAAAACATATAACTTGCATTAATCATATGAACCTAGATAGATCTTGACATGGATCCAACATAAAACTTGTAACTTGCATATGAACATATGAACATATATATAGGCATATGGATCTAACATAAAGCATATGAACATATATATGTAGATCTTGACTTGGATCTAACATAATACATACAACTTGCATTAATCATATAAACATATATATGTAGATCTTAACATGAAACATATAACTTGCATATGATATTGATAGTGTCATTCTCAATCTTTAATAGATCCAACACCAAGTCCAATAAGCCACAAACATTCCAAGACAATTCATGATAAAATCAAACATGAATTAGCATCGTCAATATTATACAACATGGTATAATTCTATTTTTCACTTTATATCAAATCACGTCTTAAATTTATTTACATCTAAAAGATAACTACACTTACAAAAGACAATCTTGATTTCTGGAATCTGTATTCTGAAGTTGAAATGCTCGCCTTTGATGTAGACAATCATTGTTTTAGTTTAATTTTGATTTGATTTGGTTTGTCTCTTTTAATTTGCTTCAAGTTGAACTGCGGCTACTCGAGGTTGTACAATGGCAGCATGACGGCTCTTGGTTTGATTTTTAATATGATTTAGGGTTGAGGTATTAGGTTGCTTATATAGAAGTTTGATTTAATAGGAACCGTCAGATTAACCTAGAGCAAATCAAAGCCATTCAGACAAGATAGAATAGCCACATCAGCCCTAATGACTCAGCAAGGAGTCCATCAGAACCAATCAGATGCCACATCTACCTTAGAGCGAATCGGCCCAAGGGTTGACAGCCAAACACCCTGAATCAACCCCTAGTCGACCCAGCGGGGCTTGGGTCGACCTCAAAAATGGGCCGGTTCGGTTATTCCCCCTCCCGATTCGTTGTTTTGAACTTTTTGCATATTTATTTATTTAATTTATATATATATATATTTCTCATATGCATACAAACTTCAAGGCTTAATAACTTCTTCATAAGGTATCCGTTTTATGCAAACCAAATGTCTATCTTAACCAAAATTTTGAGACGAACGTAATAGCGCAACCCATTTCACTTAATTCTTCATCTAAAAATTAAGTGTTCTTGAATTTGTTAATTTTAATATTCTCAGAAAATTCGGGGTGTTACATACAGGAGCAAGCCAACGTAGTTCTTCTTTACAAAACATTTAAAATCAATATTTACTTCCAAAAATACTTTTTATAACATGTAGAAACACTCTACAAATACTCGTTTTAAAAAGTATCTAAATATTTCTTATGAAACTTCCTTTCAAATGATCTTCTCTTTTAAATACCAAAAACTCATAAAATAGATTATAACTTCAAACTATCCATCGATACTTGAAAATAATATTCACATAAGAAATTAATCAAAGGAATGCATTTTGATAATGCAATTCTGGTTATCAAATCGTAGGTAGTCTATGTCTGTCCCGGTCCCCTACTAATCCTTGTGTTCTTATTTTCAGGACCTTATGCCAGTCATGCTAAGTCATCAATGTCCACAGTCATCATTCGTATATGGTCTTTACTTACCGAAGCAAAGATTGCAGTCAATATACTATGTTGAAGTCATAGACATCTTTAAATTAAAATACAAGCTTATGAAATAATAATGGATTAAATGATAAGGATACTCACAATACTCCTTGCTATCTTCATGCAGAAGTCTCGTAGAACATCATATAGTACTTATCATCATTCCCAAGTAATCAATTATTTTCCTCGAATCATCGAAATTCGTCAACCTTCCTTGTTCTCAATTTTGATACGTTTTGACTCTCTTTTACTTTGATTTAACATTCTCGATTTTATCAGTTTATTTATGGTACTGTAAGGAAACTCAAGTCTAAATTCGAGAGGATTTGGAATAGTTTACCATGATTTTATACTCAAAACATCTATAACAGTGTTTCTATCATGCTATGAATAGTTCTGTTTGTTTCAAAATACTTCATAGTTAGTTCAGAGAAAAGACAACGCTTCTAGAAGTGCTATGACAAGTTTGGGTGGTTTATAATGATTTTAGACTAAAAACAGCTTACTACATTTCTGGAATGCTTTGAAAAGTTATGGGTAGCTTATTAAGCTTCATAACTAATTCTGAGAAAAGATAGCGTTCAGAGTGCTATAAAAAGTTCCGAAACTCAGATTTTCAGCCTGCTTTTAGGCAAAATGTTTGATGTTGTTTCTTTATGATAAGAACAACTTTTGACTCCCAATTTTCTGTAGTAAGAAACTCTCTTAGTCTACTTAATTACCATAAAAAGAAAAACTCAAAATCATTTATCAATTATATATATATAATCAAACATCATGAGACATTTTTTACATGTCCATTTCGGGCTGATTTTTACCTGACTTTGCATCCAGTTTTCAAGTACACAAACGATCGAACTAGAAAAAGTGCAAAGAGTGAAAATTGTAGCCCTTTGAATTAGCTATCCAAATTGATAGAGAAGTCGAAATTTCATTAAGAATTGCAAAAGTTATGCCAGAAATACCGAACGTCATTTTCAGGGTTTCAAGTCCAATCGGTCATTCATACATTTCTCAACTTTTCTTAAAAATATGAAATGAATACATGAATTAAATAGTTTTTCTCACCTTGGAATTGAAAATTGAACTTGTATTCATTCTCTTGGCTTCTCCTAAACCTCTCTTCTTTTTCTTATCTTGGTTTTATTTTTGTGAATGCATGAAATGAAGTGAACCTTTTCACCCTTTATATAGTAATTTTCAAGGCTAGTTTGGTAATTTAGTTTTGGACATTTGTCCTCCTTATCTTCATGCATGCTTTAGAATGTCGACATATGTATACTTAGGTGTATTTAGATGTTTCTACACATGGACACCTAATATGTTTATGTGTCTTTACCTCCTTAAATTTCATGACATGTGCACCTTTCATTTTATGACACGTGTCCCTATCATTTTAAGCCATTTTTCATATTCTAGAATATATACACATATACCATTTGTATTTTAATTTATATGCTATGTACATACATATATGTGTTCATCTATTTTTACTACATGCACATGATATTTCAACAACTTTAAATAAGCAAAACCTCGTTTATCGACAAAACTGTTTTCGATCACATTATCGATTTTTCTTTGAACTACTTATCTTTGTAAACAAAAACTCAACAACATGTTTTCTCCTCATTAATTATTATTTATAAAGGGATTTAATCAAGGTTATGAAACCATTAAATCCAAGTTTTAAATATTAAAATGTCCTCGATATTTAAATATTTACTGCTCGAAATTTCAGGTTGTTACAATTAATAACACCGTTGATGTTATAATTTTATTTTGAATAAAAGATTCTGTTATGTTATATTTAGTGCATAATGTAAATATTAACATAATAGAATTCCTTAGAGTAATAGTGCAGAATTATATAGATTCAAGTAAGTGACTTGAACATGAGATTATATAATATAATAAGTATTATGATTCTCAAATATCCCTAGTCAAGTTTTATTGTATATATAGAACAACAATGAATCATTGTGACTAATATGTTTACTGACTGATCATCATATCTCATTGATCATTAATATATGTGATGTTAATGTTAATACACAAATATGTATTAGAGAATAGTGTATTGGGCTAACCCAACGGGAGAAGACTTCATGGAATATAATTAATAGTGTCATAAGTAATTCTCATAGCGGTAGTGATAATGGTCCTCGGACCTGAAATCATTATATATTTTATTCGAGGATATTTGTGTTTTGATATCATCAAAAGTTACTTTTAATCGAGAAGACGAAAAAGGTGATTATTGGATACATCTCGAATCAATTAAATAATATAAATGATCAAGATGGAATTTAACCCTACAATATAAGTAGAGATATCCTGGGCCTCCTGATTGAGTATGTTTATGAAATGCATGGTCGTACACAAATACTGATTTATTTTATATAATTTTCTCATCAATCAAGATAAGAGGATTAAATTATAAAAAGGATGATACATACCATGCCTCGAATTTACTCTTGGATATATTGGTTAAAAGGATTAAATTACGTTGAAACACTGATCACATAAAATGTATCGAATCATTGATTTTATTATAACTTGGGTAACAATGATCTATTACTATATGTCGCTCACTGTTTATAATTTAATTGTAATTTAAATTATTACCAACGTTGTAATAACCTATAAGGTCACACAATTAGACATTTTTTAAAAGGAAAGAACCGTTCATCGGATAAAGGAAATTCAAATGTTGATATTTTTGTTTGATTTTGAATTGGTATAACGACTTTTATTTTTGATCTTCTCGTGTATATTAAGGAGGCCAACCCTCTTTTCTATTGTATGCAGAAAAACCAAATTAAAAAATTAAAAGAAAAAAAATGAAATTCGTGAATATGGCTAGTACCTTTGCTCCTCTTTCCTCGATCTCGTTAGGCGAAATCAAGGGACATGTTCGTGGACACTAATAGAGGCGTTGTTGTACGGCAGTGCTCACAAGCGAATCGAATTGATCCAGATCTTCCTAGATTAATGAAATAGTAAAATCTTTGAAAGGTATTCCACTCGATTTACAAATTATCGCATGGATCCTGTTTGATTTGATTGAAATTTTAGTTTATCTACTGGATTTTTGGTTCGAATTTCCTAAAATACCATGATCGTATTAGGGGAAAAAATTCATTCTTTTAATATATATATATAGTAATATAAGAAACACTATAAAAAAGGATTACTATTTTATCTTAAAGGCACAATAGTTGTAACAACCAAAAATTATAGTAATTATATTTTAAATATTTTTATTTTTAAAATTTAATAACTCAAAATTAAATTTAGCAATTATTTAAATGTCTGAATATGTGAGTCTAATATGAATTAAATGGATTTAGTAATCATGTCTAGTCCCTTTAAATCAACTAATATTAATTATAAATATGATTTTACGCATATTTACAATAAAAGATAACTTGGATTTGAATCGAAATAACAATAAAACTTGATTTCTATGACTTATTGTTAATTTAATTTATTTATTTTTCTATTATTTTTAGCTTGGAAAATATTTAGATTGTCGTTTGATGATTTTCAGCAAACGATGGTATTTTATCATTTCAGAAAATACAATAATCAATATGTGTTGTTATACTTTTGAATTTATGTTTTCACTTTGAGCACAATCGTATTTTTGTTTTATCGTTTAGAGTTCATATGAAAATAAAAGTTTACGTGTTGGAACATTGAAAATTGCTAACTAAAAATAACTTAGCACTTCATAATTCGAACACAAGGGACGTTCTTTTCCATTTTTGTTTCCCTTCGAATCCTCAAACAGTAAAAGAAATAGAAAATGGAATTTCCAAACATTATATATCCTAAAATACTCAATGCAATTTTGTAAAACAAGTTTCTTTGTGTTCTCTGTTGTGAGATATACGTTTCGGTATGGGTTTTGTTGGTGTTTGGTGTAGTTTTTGTTGGAGTGTCTATATTCCAGCTAATGGCATGAGGTATATATGTTAATTTTTGAGTTTTCTCTAAATCAATGAGGTAATAAGCAAAATCGAATATAAATTTGTGTTTATCATGTTGTTTAGTAGCATGGGCCAAAAACTTGTGTGGTGTGGCTTTGGAAAGTGTCGGACAAGCCATCGGGTTTTGAAGGATGGGCTCGAGTTGGACATGGTGGTGTCAGCGAGGATGTATTTGAGTAGAGGATTTCGTAGGTGAATTTGATATTAAATTCCATGGAGTGTTATAGGAGTATTGATGTGCATATGCATGGTCGATGCCTCGATGGTGGGTTTGTTGGCGCATTTGAGAACGACGTGGGATGAGGGAAGAAGGAGAGAGTGTTTGAGTGAATTAATTCATGTGTTTAGTTAATTAATTGTGTTGCGATTAATTCATTAATTTGTAAAACTTGTAACAATTTCGTACAAAGTCCAAATCAGGAGCGATCGGTTTCCTTGGGTACATATTGACATATTCCACATTCTGGAATTGGATTGGCGAAAGCCTAGGATAGTTGGAATTTGTGCTAAAATTGAACGTCTGCTTCAATTTAGTTTAAACTGGAGCACGAAAGCGTCCATCAGAATTTCTATAAATAAAGCTAAGTGTAAACTTGATTTGGAATTATTGTAAACAATGTTTAAATAACACTGATTTTTGACCGTTCCTTTTTAGTATGCTTTGAAATATGATTAGCTCTTTAAAATTTTAGGTTTTGAAGACAAATTCAAAGGGTGTCCTACAAATATTTGACATGGAAAACAAAAAAAAATTCAAATTTTGAAGTTTAAAGATTTCAATGTGGATATAGAAAGAAATTTCCATGAACAACATCGCTTATACTAGAAATATTTAATTATACTCTTATCCTTAGGCATCTAAGGATGAACTCATCGCTATCTTGAATATAAAGTTATTGTTAAGTCGATGCCTAGGCTTAACACTACAATTTTCTTATCCAAATTCATTTTTATCCGAGGAGAGTACGAGTTTGGTATTTATGAGTAAAGGTAAAGGAATGGGATTCAATTTCATGTACATTAATTTTTAGTATTCCTGGTTGTTGATTGATTGACTATTGGTGCAGCCTTGTGCTATTTAAGCTTTGTTACCACTTGTCAATAATGAATAAAACCTGAAAGTGAGAGGGAGCCAAGTTATGTGAGGTTACTCCCATTAGTATGTCATCACATCTACTCTAGAGTTGGTTTGGTTGTCACAAGCGAAGGTGGTAAATATTCAGATTCTCGGTATAGTTGGTGTGGTCTAGCTCGGCCCCGAGAAGTATCACGGAGTATATGACCCTCTGGAATATATTCCTAGATGTATATTTACGGTCATGAGAGCACATCATCCTCGTCATTTGTTGGAAAATTTCATTTTTCTTTCCTTTGATTCCAAATTTGTATATTTTCCTATTTTTAATTGCATCAGGGAGTGATGTAAACACTTCGTGATGTTTACTTATTTGAATCCATGGTTGAGTTGGATGTAGTTATGGTATTTGATCTAGTCCGAGTTAGCATTGCGGTCCCAAACCTTTGGAAAAATTATTTTTTCCTTGTTTGATCTAAATCTTTGGATCGATTTCTTTATTTACAATGGAAAGTGTATTTTGCTCTTGTTTATATATTATTGTACTATTATTTTCCTTAAATTGCACTTTCGTATATAAAACATTCAGTCGGTCCTTGTTCTTTGATCTTTATCAATGCTATATGTGT
The DNA here is from genome assembly GCA_030737875.1 of Allium sativum. NCBI lineage: Eukaryota > Viridiplantae > Streptophyta > Magnoliopsida > Asparagales > Amaryllidaceae > Allium > Allium sativum. Next base: position 431,395,403 of record CM060910.1, read on the forward strand.
ATGTGTGTGTGTGTGTGTGTTACTTTTGTAAGGTAAAAAAACCCGTTCCACATTAGCTAGATGGTCTCACATAATTATTACGTAAGTTTACTCACGCTTCTTTTTCTGATTGGCTCATGCGTTATTTCATTATAATGCTCAGGCCGGACTGAGAAGTTTCTAGGTAGTCATTGGTTGGTTATGGAGATAATGTAGTAGAGTCGGATGTCTACCGGTCATAATATTTTATTTTCCGTTAGATTATATTACCTATAAGCAGAATTTTATAACTACCAAGCTGATGGAATTTTTTAAAATTCTAATGTATACTATATGTTAGAGTGGCAATTCATTTGTTAGTATTATTATTGTTATATATTTCCAATTTCATTGTGAGTTTTTGTGTTTATCATGTTCGTTTCTTTTCCTTTTTCTTTTAACCATAACAATTTGCAATTCCGATGATCGAATGTTCGACATCAGAATACAATGGATGTATTTGGTCTCAACTTTCAATGGTCTTAAAGGCAGGTTTTAACAGTAATTGTATATTATAAGTATTACATATAGTTAGTGTAAGATATAAATGTAAAATATTACCCGTATTTGTATTATTCTTGGATTTATACTTCGATAAAATTCATCATACACAAACGTTTGCAACTCTATACATATTTAATGGTTAACGGTTAGTACTACATTGTTGTATGTAAAGAGTGTAAAATAGTGAATGTTGATTACAAGGTAAATGGACAAGAATAAAGTGAGAATTTATCGAATAAAGAAGCAACACATCAACAACAGGTGGGTGGGTGCGTCGTTTGGCGAACAACAACAACAAAAGACGAACGAGTACGTCTTTTGTCGAACATCAGCGAAAAAAGGTCGGCAGGTGCGACTTGTTAGAGCAGACGCAACTGTTCGAAGGGGTGTGAAAGAAAATAAAAATAGTGGAGAATACCGATCACATTTTCAATCCGATTTCCAATTTTCATTCTTTTATCTTCTCTACAGTCGCTGCTACCATTATTATAAATCATAGAGTTGACATACTTATTACAGTCTCATGCAGAAATATTATGTTGTATCTTGGGAAACTTTGCAAGTAAAAGTTTTAAGATTGTTAAATACGGGGAACTAATATAACAAGTATAAAAACTGCTATACAGTAACAAACAAATCAAAATCACCTAGTGGTTATGTCTTCACCTTAGAAGGTGCAACAATGTAATGGAAATTTACTAAACAAACATGCATAGCTCGATTCACTATGGAATCAGAGTTCATCACTAAGAAGACGTAGAAGAAGAATGACTTCATCATTTTTTAGAAGATATTTCATGTTGGCATAAACCTGTACCAGCAATATGTATACACTATGATAACCAAGCAGCGTTAAGCAGAGCCCAAAACTTTTTGTATAATGGGAAGTCATGACACATTCGTCGACGCCATAACACAGTCAGGCAGTTACTCTCAAATGGAACTATTTCCATAAATTATGTGAGAACAAATGATAACCTAGTGGATCTATTTACTAGAGGTTTATGAAGAGAGAAAATTAACTGCAAATCATGGGGAATGGGTTTAAAAAGCCTAAACCAATAAGAGTCATCTTAAACGAAAACATATCCTAATGATTGGAGATCCCACAGACTAGGATCAATATGCAAACCAATTCTAAATAATTCAAGACGTAATGCATTTGTTTGGACATAGTCCTACGCCATTCCTGTTGGGCACAATATAAATGCATGCCTATAGAAGTATTACAAGGTTAAAACTATATTTTTTTAATGATGACCATATCTTGAAAATAAAAAGTGGGGTATATGTGGGATACTCTTAATGGTTGTGAATACATGTGTTAGTGTTAGCTGGGTCGGCTCTATAAAAATATTACAGACTTAAATTCTCTGTAACACTTGTAGAACCAAAGTGTTCATGACCGACATGAATACAATCAAGAGATTGGATGAGAAGAGAATCAATGCTTCATAAATCTTATTGTCTGGATATACAATAAAGGCCGATGGTTCAAGATGAAATAATTTAACGATTAGTTGAGTAAATCCGATAAGTTTTAACTAGGGAAAGCTCAAAGTGATGTTGAGATATTCAGAATGAGTTAATTAGGAATGATATTAATAATTGAGTTAACGTTGGAAATAAAGACAAATAAATACTTTACCTTATATTCGGTATTGTATTAAGTGTGATTTATATTGGGTATTATTCAATTAGGCCAAATATTCCCTAGAATATGCTGTACTAGATTATTCCTCTCTTATATATAAGTAGAAGGATCTCTCTTGTAATAGATACAAATTAATAAAATGTAGTCTGCAATTGTTCATTGCTCTTCTCTCTCTTCTCTCTGATCTCAATTCTTTCATGGTATCAGAGCGGGTCAAAGGAAGGAGAGGTATATATATATATATTAAAAAAAAAAAGGGGGAGTCGGCAGTCCCTAAAGCCAGTGCAGCACCGTCGTGTGAAATCTTCAAAGCAAGCTGTCCCTCCGTTGAAGCCAATCACTGCTCCAATCTGAAGCCAATCACTGCGCCAACCTAAAACCATCAAAACCAAACCAAAACCAAACCAAAACCAAAACCAAAAATCAAAACAAAAAACCATTGAGTGTGGTCCACTTTAAAAACCATTGAGTGTGGTCCACTTTAAAAACCATCAAAACCAAACCAAAACCAAAAACCATTGAGTGTGGTCCACTTTAAAAACCATTGAGTGTGGTCCACTTTAAAAACCATCAAAACCAAACCAAAACCAAACCAAAACCAAAACCAAAACCAAAACCAAAACCAAAAATCAAAACCCAAAACCAAAAACCATTGAGTGTGGTCCACTTTAAAAACCATGAATATTGAGTGTGGTCCACTTTAAAAACCGTTATTGAGTGTGGTCCACTTTAAAAACCATTGAGTGGTTGGACCACTTTAAAAACCAATGAGTGGTTGGTCCACTTTAAAAACCATTTGTTAAAAGTGAAGAGTTGCTGATGGCGTATGGAAATTTGAAGCTGACTGTCATTTTGTTCGTGATGCAATCCAAGGTGCAATCCAAGATGGGCATTTGTGATCCGCATGCTCCATCTTGAGGGGGGGTGTTGAGATATTCAGAATGAGTTAATTAGGAATGATATTAATAATTGAGTTAACGTTGGAAATAAAGACAAATAAATACTTTACCTTATATTCGGTATTGTATTAAGTGTGATTTATATTGGGTATTATTCAATTAGGCCAAATATTCTCTAGAATATGCTGTACTAGATTATTCCTCTCTTATATATAAGTAGAAGGATCTCTCTTGTAATAGATACAAATTAATAAAATGTAGTCTGCAATTGTTCATTGCTCTTCTCTCTCTTCTCTCTGATCTCAATTCTTTCAAATATCTATTTATCCGCAATAAAGTATTATTTCAAATTTTCATCTATACTCTGCGATATTCCACTTTGTGTGGGGGAAAACTATATTATCATTCATGTGGGGGATTATTGAAGTTAAACATAAACTAATTGAATGAAATGTCCTCACAACGCCAAAATAAAAATATTATTTAAGTATATGAATAACTTCCTCATGAGGAGGTTGGGGTCTTGGGGTACTTAAATGTGTGCTTTATTGTGAGGAGAGAAGTCATGCTTCCCTATCACACAAGAGCACGCCGCCGCCGTCCATCCGACCGACAGAACTGAACCAGGTCGGACTCTGATTTCCAGTTTTGATCCTTCTTTCTTCTCTACTATTGTTGTTACCACTATTAGAAATCACATAGTTGACATACTCGTTATAATCTCATGCAAAAATATTATGTTGTGTCTTCGGAAACTTTATAAATAAAATTATTAAGGAAATTGCCAAGAAAAGCCTTAGAATTACATTTATTTAATTTGTAGCAACAAATCACTTTGATTTATTTGTTACTATATATCAATTTTTATACTTGTTGTTATATTAGTTCCCCGTGTCTAACAAATTTCACATAAATAAATACATTTAAACTATATATGTATTAAATTATACAATGATCATTGTGTGTGTAACACAAATTTGCACTAGCATAGGTTAATAAGTCGATTTTGAGAACAATGGTGCATTTTATTAGGTTGTCTAAGAATTTTTTTGATTAGGTTTTAATTGAAACTTCTAAACCACTTGTTTCTCATTTGCAAAATTTATTTATTAATTTGTTGTTATTAGCGAATGTTGTTATGTAACGACGATCAAACAAAAGTCCCCCCCCCCTCCAACATGCAGTGCACGCATATGAGTAGACATACACATTGTTGTAACAAAAAAAAATCTATTAATGCAACCTTCGGCTCTGATACCATTGTTATGTAACGACAGTCATACCGAGCTCCCTATACTTCAACACAAGAGGTGTATGCATATGAGTTGAGTTGGCATACTTTGTTGTAACAAAAGGAATCCCTTGATATTACATGTCAACTAACTCATATTTATGCACCACTTCTCCATGATATTTCGCGATGTGAGACTACTTGAATCCAAATCTTTGTTCCTCCTAAAGTACATGCGAGACAATTCTAACAAATATGTGCTATTTATCTATTAAATAAAATTAAAACAGGAGAATTTGAAGCTCTCTCATTGATTCTAAAAGCTATCTCCATTTTTATTTGTTTCCACCAAGTATGTCTATTTTGTTTTCAAAATCTAATAACTTATCCCTTTACGTTATCCTAAAATTTCACATTATTTTACCTTTAGATACTGCTTTTAAAAAATAAAATGTTCATATAGTTATAAATCTTTCGTGTTTCTCTCACAAAATTTTACACTAAAGCCCACAGTCCACACATTTAAATTTGTTTCATAATCCAAAATTTATGCTAATTATAAACCTAAAAGATGGAAGTTTCAATATGTATACTAGTGGGGCATCAACAAATTGATTTAAAAGATTATTTATATGCAAAAGCAGATAAACCACATAACATAAATAGCATACATTAATGACAATAACACCTTTTTCCAGAGAAATGAGTGGTCTTCACAAGGAAGAAAACACCTACGTTTCACAAGGAAGAAAACACCTACGTTATTTTATTTCACACTATTTTCTTATATTTTTATTTTAACAAATAAATTTATCATGTGTTGCACTGTAAAATTATATTAACTTCAAATACCTAAATTTTAATATTTTACAATTATGTAGAAATGCTTTTTGATTACCTTCTAATATTTTATATCCAAGTCCATGTATTTGACTAGTTGAATAATCTTGAATTTAAGCTGATAAAAATTATTAACTAATGTTCATTATTCCATCCAATAAATCCTAAAAAAATGCGAGAATTTCAATGTATACACACACACACATATATAAGAAAAATAATAAAATTATTTCTTCTTTATTTAGATATATGGAGATTTTATATCACATAACATAATATTGTAATATGTATACATAACTAATAGTTACTCTTTCAATTTATAAATTCGCTTATCTAAAAAAATTTGTGCATTAGACAACATAATTTATTTTTTCACACCACTAAAAGATAAATTTATATTTTGCAACAATAGGAGGTGAACACATAGATTACAATAATGTTAAATTATATAATAGTTCTCACTTTCTCGTGTTATCAAACGGTATCAACCCATAACTCGATTAAGTGTTACAACATTATTTCCTAATTATCAAAGTTGTTGGCGTTATCGTCCTACAACAACAAGAAATCTATGGTATACAAGGATAAAATCATGTAAAAATGAAAACTAAATAATGAGTAAAAGTATGTAGGTGGATAAGTTAATCATAAGACGAATGCTCTATTCAATTACAAACTTGTGCACATTTTTAATTCTCAGCAATTTTTCTAACATTCAGGCACCTATATTTAATTAGTTATATTGATCACTAGTTAAAAATATTTAAATAAATTTAGTTATTTATTGTTCAATAATCCATTCGTAAATTCTTTAAAAAAGCGGCAATTCAATATATGTACAACAATCACAGTGACATAGTACATTTTAATCTACGATTAGTATTTCATGATATATTTTACCATATGTTGCACAATAAAATACATTTAGAAAAATTACATTTTTTCTGTAAAATTCAAAATTAAGAATCATGCCCTACTTATCTCTGGCTCTAATAAGGGAAAGGTGATCGACATATCATGTCAAACGCTGCAATTTTGAGAGTTTAAAAGCAGAATATTAGATGTTAATATACCCAGTTTATCTAATACCAATCAAACGTAATTTCCGTCCATCGTCTAGTTAGCGTTTAGTGGTTTCCTAAAGAAGGCATAGTGATACATGATCAACAAAGAAATGTGTTTATTTATACTCTTATATCTTATCTTTTGTATATAAATAAATATTACTTGGGTATTGTTTTGTCACTTTTTACAGATATGCCAACTAAGCCACATGCAGTCATAAAAATAGAAAATAAAGATTAAAATGCTGTGTATATACATATGAAGATTTGCAGATGAAGACTTCGCATTGTGTTTCTTTTGGAGTTTAAGATATGTAGAAGAAATCTCCAGAAATCTTATCTCCTTTCAGTTAGTCACATGCCAAACAAGGAAGATATGGGAGGAATAATGGCTAATTAAGAGAAGAGGAATAATGACTAATTAAGAGGAGAGGAATAATGGCTAATTAAGCGGAGAGGAATAATGGCTAATTAAGAGGGCATGAGTAATTGCTGATTAACAGACCCATATATGCATAGATTGAATTAGGGTTTAGGTTGGCTATGTATCCTATAAATACCCTTGTATTCTTGTTGTAAAGGATATCCTGGAATCAATAAAGTTCTCTTTTATTTTTTTTGCATTATTTTATTTTCATGGCAATTTGTGTTGTCTAGTCAATTAGATTTGCTAGAACACAATTGTTATTGCAACTATTTTTCTCTTTAGTGATTGACCGTTTGATTAGATTCAACAATAATCCTAATTTTATTTTCTATTTGTTATTTAATTTCTGCAATTTTAATTTCTGCTTTTTAATTGTCTTCCTAGGTTAAATTGGATTTGATTAGATTCGGATCTGATTCATAGTTTTATTTTCTTTTTAATTGAAAATTGTAATTTGATCGTCGGTTCAATTAGATTTGTTCTGAATCAAATTACAGTTTCAATTTTTATTGTTTTTCAACCCAACATCCAAGCTTTGTCTAACTCGCCCAAGAAATTATCTAAATAATTTGATTTAATTTGCCTCCCTGTGATTCGACCTGCATATTACACGATCTGTGCGCTTGTAGTAATTTAATTTAAAATTCACGCTTTTCTAGTTCTTAGAAAGCGACGATCAAGTTTTTGGCGCCGTTGCCGGGGAGGTAACGATTAAATTTTATTATTTATTTAATTTCTGATTTGTGTTATTTTTTATTTTATTTTATTTCCTTTTGTTTTTTTGTACATATAGAAAAAATATTTAAGTAGTTGATTTTGTATTATCTACTGGTACTCTAATCTTCTAAACAAGAAAAAAAAATAGTTGCCAAATTTTCTTGATTTTTTTTCTTTTCTTTTCATTTATTTCTTTCCCCTTTTCGAATTTTTCCTTTTTCATTTTTTTTCTATTCCTTCTAATTTTACAACAATAAAAAAAAAATCTTTTTGTGTCTTCTCTTTTATTGCTTTTCCTATTTCAATCTCTTTTCCATTTTGTTGTACAGATCTTTCTTTGATTACAATTTCCTTCCTTTTCTTTCTCTATCCCCTTCTCTGTTTTCAGTACATTTTTTTCTATATAAAAAAAAAGCAACAAATTTCCTTCTCTTGTTGCTGCAAACATCTTTTGATCATCAACAAATTCAAACCGTCCACACCACTCTATCACCAAAAGCATTCACTCACCTTACCTTCACTCCTTCAGCACCATACTCAATACCCCCACACTTTTTCAATTTTTTCCTTTTACACCTTTTTTTTTCCTTTCCTTTTTCTACAAATTTCCAAAAAAAAAAACTTGCCTTTTATTTTCAATTGCTTTCTTTATTGCCTTCCAAAATTTCAATACGTTACTTTCCCTTTCTTCTTGTGCTGATTTTCTAACCAAAAAAAAAACTTGCATTTATTTTTATTGATTTCTTTCCAGTTACAACTCTCTTTCACTTCCTGCAATCTCTCTTCTATTTTTTTCCATTTGTTTCTTTCCTATTCTCTTTTTTTTACAGCAATTAAAAAAAATCATAAAAAGTTTCTTCTTTTGCAAATTTTTTTCCCTATTTGATTTCTTGCCTTCTACTAATCTCCATACCAAACTATTCTGTCATCCCGTAATCTTCTTCTCCAAAAATTCAACCGCAACACATACCAAAAGATCTCAACTTCACAATACCATCAATCCAGACCAAACAATTCTGTTCATCCACACCACTAGTGCCAACTCCTTTCACTTCGCAACCCATACGGTGTCAAAAGCCAAAAACAGCTTCGGCATTACAACGTACAACATTCATCATCTGCCATCCCCTTTCCATTAGTAAATCATCCTCCATAGGCTATCTTCTCAGCAACACTTTCTGAAACAGCCTTTCTCCAAATCGCATCAACCAGCTTCTCAAACCCCTTTGTCAAAAATCAAATTCGCACCACAACTCCCAGTTCGCCCAAAACCATATTCACAAACCCAGTGACCAAGAACAAGTCCCACCTCAGATCCTAACTCAATTTCGAAAAAAAAAGAAGGAAAAAATAGAGAGAAGAGAGGCATGCAGAAAATTCCGACTCGATTTGTGGGATCGAATTCAATTTCTGAAACTTTCCTCATTAAGCGTATTTTTTTTAAGCTTGGAGTAATCATAGGAAATCTAATTTTGGGTGTTTAAATTCCGGTGGTTTTGGGTGCGTTTGTTTGGTTTACCGTGTTGAGTGCGGGCTCTAGTTTTCTTTTTAATCAGGGGTGTAATTTGTTTCTTGTTATCGTATATTAGTTAAGTGTTCCTGATTTCAAGAATTTTTCTTTGGCTAAAGTGATTTGTTTCCAAATCAAAAATAGGCTTGCGCTAGGCTGTTAATCTTAGGTTTTTATTTTTGTTGAACTAAAGCTTTTTGCATTTAGTTTAGTTTGATCGTTCTAATTTATTCTAGCTAGTTAATTTTCTTTTTGTTTAGTTTTTCTTTTATTTAGGTTTTTTCCCTTTTTCCTTTCTCTCTTTTATTTCTTTTGTTGATTTTGCTACCTTTCTCTCTCTCTCTCTCTTCCTCAAAAAAAAACAAGAGGAAGAAGAAGAGGTGAAATATCAATACAAATCAAAGGCCAAAGGAAGGAACAGATTCAAGCAACGAACAAGGATTCAAAGGTCAACGAATTTGCAAATAATGGATTTCAATCATTAATACTGCTCAATTTTTCTGGATAGATTGCCATACACCGCTGTAATATTTTCTAAACTCTACTGGTGCTTTGCTGCAAAGAAAAAAATATAGAAATTGTGTGTAAAAATCTTCTACAGGGCAGCGGCTTGCTTGTGCAATATTTTATATTTCTGCAGTTGTTATTGTCTGATTGTTGTGGTTGCCTAATATCTTCATAACTGAAATCTGCATTCTCGTTGTTTTCAACAATAAAAATAGACATTGCAAAATAATATAATTGAAAAGTGATGCTTTGTGAAGTTGATTGTCTCGTATAATTGGATCGTGGATATATAGTAGTTCAATTTATTGAACTATTAGCAAAAGAGGTTGCATACTACCCGTAAAACATTGGTCGTATCCCCTAGTATTTATACTATACGTGAACGACCATAAGACCCTCTTCCCCCTTATAATTGAGTCAGTTAATAAATAGAGCGCAGCTTAGTATTTTGTACTATTTTGAAGTGAGAATAATTTCTGTCTTGCCGTGACTTCTTTAAAATGTCTGATTCAATTTTTTTGAGAGAAATGTGGGATAATAATCGAAGTAGACGTCCTCTTGAAGAGTATGAGTATGAATTACAACCCATGAGGCAAGATTTTCCAAAATATCGTGAGCTCAATGCCAACAATTTTCAAAATTTTCCAAATGACCAACATTTTCAAAGTCATGGACATGATCGAAATTGCGATTTCAACTCAAATTTCAATAATTTCGATTATGGGCCACATCCACATCAAAATGGCTTTGAATCCCAATATAGCTTTGATCCACATCAATATTGGGTTGTAAACCAAAATTTTCAAAATTATAGCCCATATCAACATCTTGAAAATAACCAAAATCACTCAAATTTTAACAGTTTTAGTTACGAACATTATTTTTATGATCAAAATGATTTCCAATATCATTGTCATTTTTCCGAAAATTCAAACAACCACCACATTGGAAATAATTTTGATTGTAAAATTGATGTGGACTATAATTTTGAGAGCCAAGAAATCCAAAATGAGAGCTGTCAAATCAACGATTCGGAAGAATGTCATTTTGATGAGAAGGAAGAAAGGCTAAATAAAAAGATGGATGATCTTCTCTGTTTAATGACATCTTTGAAAGAACAACGAGAGCAACAAAATCAAAATAAAACAAGCGATGAATCAGAAAATAATCCGTTCTTTACTGATAGTGAAAATTTGCAGATAACAACTTTGGAAATTGAGAATAACCATCTAAATGAAGTTGTTCACAATTCAGTAAATGATTTAGACTTCAACTCTTTTCAGGAAAAAGATTTAAGCTCAGATTTTGATCTTTCAAACTGTGAGAAACTTGAAATTCTAGAAATTGAACAGAATAAAAATGTTGAATTTTGCAATTCAAATTTGGAGAAGGATTTTAATGAACATGAGTTTTTTGGATTGAATGAGGATGAGTTCCCAAATGAGGATGAAATAGAATCAAGTCACCAATCCAAGCTTGAAAATTTTGATTTTGAGGTTTCAAACGAACTTGAAATTGTTAGTGTCGAAAATACGTTGTCAATTAATAAAGTTGAGAAATGTGATCACATAGTCTTAAATAACACCCATAATTTAAATTTCTTGATTTCAACTGAGTTTATATATGATCACAAATTTTTGGACAATTACACTGATAAATTTGTTGAGCACATGAATTATTTTTGGAATGTTAGCTTGATTGAAAAACTTCATGTTAGGACGACCCTGGATATTTTTCTACTGAACTATAAATCTAGGTATAAAGATGAGATGGTTTTCAAAAACCTTTGCTTATTAGAAAACATGCCTAGACGTAGTGGGAATGGGATTCATCGAGCTAGAACCAAGTGTGGGGGAAAAAGTTGGTGGCATTCTTTGCATCGTATGCACCGCAAACACATATATCATTGTACATATGATCCATTTTTACATATAGTTATATTGCATTTCATTCTACAAATAATTTTGCATCTAATTCACCTTTGGGTACGATCTTTCAAATTTAGGAAACGTGTTTACAGTGTGGACACTGTTTAGTTCTAGTGTGGGGGGAGTCTGCATTACATCCTTTTTTTTCTTTAATTTTTTTTCCTTTTCATGTAGGACCACCATGCATTTTAGATCGTAGTAACGTACCATATTTTATTTTTTGGAAAATACGACTCTTTTTAGATTGATACAATAAAATAAGCTAACAATTATAAGTCAGTTGATAGTACTTTTTTATCTCGACATTAGATCGAATATGAAATATAATGAAAAGTTGAATTTTGAGGGATAATAGTGTAACCGATACATAGGGAGATTCTTAGGTGATGGCCATGAAGTCTATTCTATATTGTAGTCTTTGTTTAAATGAGCGGAGGACTTAAAATACTTATATTGGCTTTTCGAATCTTTGAAACTAAGTGGTGTTAAGCTGAATTCGTGTAACTCTCTCTTGTTCTTATATTTTCAAAATAATAATAATAGCAATCCAAGGGTATCCAACATTGCTTGTATATCGAGCGTTGGTGTGCAAACCCGCCAAGCTCTATCCGACATGTTGTTGACAAAGTCAGCGTTGGAATATCTTGGTCTCATTTTATGAGATTGGACACCTAAGGATTACCGACATGTTGTTGACATAGTCAGTGTCGGTCTGCATAATCCGCCAAACTCTGTCCCAACTCTCCGTCAGTCCGCAAGGCAGTGTATGGGTATTATACCTTGGTCTTTAAGTTAGGTTTATGTAATTAATTGTAAATTTCAATTTTTATAGAGATAGAGAATAAGCGATGATGCCCAAACACTTCTTGATCTTATTGATTTGACTAGCCATACACGAGGAAATAATAATACCGCTTTACAAACTGTGCCAAGCAAATTAAGAATCTATTTCATGGCTGCACTATGTTATCGACCGAACCAACTGGTCAAACATGAGTTTAACATTGAAAACTTGAATTATATTGAAAATTTGTGACAAGTTGAGGTATCTATGTAACGACCCAGAAAATCTGAACCAATTTAAAATTTTTAAATTGGCTGAAATAATGGATTTTAAATATTTAAAATAAATATTTTAAATAATGGCAATGAAAAGTGAGTTTGAATCGACAATTGAAAACGAATATAATTAATTTTAATTATAAACAAGGCCTGAAATGGCGCTGCAGTTTCAAAAATTGAATTCAAACTTTGTCGGACTATACCGGGTGCAAAGCAAAACGGATTTTAGTGAAACCAAAAATATTTAAATCTGTTAGTGAATACCTTTCTAACGAATCTGAAAAATCGAATTTTCATAGCGGAAAGCAAAAGTTATGGCCGAATGAATTTTCAGAAAGGTCGCTATGGAATTTATATAGCCCGTGAAATTGGCCATTTTGCATACGACCTCGGAATTCGACGAAACCACTTTTGTTGGATCCGGGATGTGAAGATTTTTTTAGGTTTCAAATTTCATAATTTTTGAAGCTAGTATGTGAGCGTGGAAAAGGAAAATGTGTTTTGGTCAATTACAGTTAAATTGGATCAACCAAAAATGGGCCTTTTTGCAAACAGTCTCAGAATTCGACGAAACTAGTTTTGTTGGCACCATATCGTCAAAACATAGCTAGATTTATTTTTCTGGAATTTTTCGAATCAGTTTGTGGCCCTGGCAAATTGAAATGTACGTTCAAATCGAATATTGAATGTTATATATTTTAAATTTGAAGGAAAACTGACCGAAACATTCGAATGGGCCTTCGGAATATATCCCATTGTGTTCGGAATGAGGGTAAAACGCTAGGGACGACAGTCGTTGGGTTTCAATTGGTGGTCGTGTCAGAAAACCCCTTTAAAGACCCACCGACCAATCAGATGTTTTTAAAAAATAAATAAATAAATAGAAAATCCCTCTTTTCTCTCTCCCCGACGAACGGCGAAAACCACTCAAAACCTTCCCCCTCATTTTCCGATCAATCCACGCCGAATTAGCTCGTGCCACAGTTGAACTTTTTGAAGATCTTCTATAGATCTTCAAATCCATATAAAGTTTGGAATTTTTCGTGGCCTGTAGAGGGAGAATCGGGCCCCTGAAGTCGGCGACTTCAAACCGCCGCCGCCATCGCCTGGCGCCGCCGAGTGGGCCCCCACCACTGCGCGCAGACGCGCGTCTCTTCCCTTTTCGTCGCTGCATCGGCCGATCCTCCTATCGATTCACGGTTTGATCGAAAATCGCAAACCTAGTTTTGAACCTTTCAGCTGAGGTACAACTTATATATATTTTCAACAGTTTTAACACCTTTAAACTGTTGCAAACTTTGAAAAAGCATATCTTTTTGCTATGTTAACGAAATTCGATGAAACAGGAAACATCGTGACCGTGTGGACGTCTTCTACATTTTAGAAGAGACCGCATATTTTTCTGAGCCTTCTGCTATTTTTGGTGGAGTGGAACCCAATGTGAGATTTCAATTTTATAAACGATATGGAAAACGACGATGTATAAATTATATAGTCGAAGTATGAGTTATATAAGCGTTGTACACCTCTTGTATAAGCGTTGTATAAGTCGTACGTTCGATGTATAAGTTATATATGCGTTGTAAAAATTATATATGTGTTGAAATAGAAGTGAATTGCTATATATATATATATATATATATATATATACACGCCCCTCGTCCACAAACCATGGACGATATTTATTGATTGTGATTGGTGTGAAAATTGATTGATAGCGAATGGTTGTTTGGGATTGTTTGTGGTTGATATTGATTGATTGTGGTTGAAAAATACCCATTTGTGGTTGAGAAATATTTGGTTGAAACCACATAGGATTAGTTTGTGGAAATGAAATAAATATATACATGCCGCCTGCGTGCGAACTAGATGCATGATCCCCATTGTCAAAAACCGCGAGGTTTTAAGGTAGAGCGAGGAGCGGTACTAGGGACGGTCCCGGTTTTAACTACCCTGCCGTTATGCTGCCGAAATTTTGAATAATATACATGTGTTTGAATTATTTTCATTTGCTGAAACTATATTTATTCATTGAATAGAAAACCTTCATGTGTTGAATCGATATTCATTCGTTGATTAGAAATTCATGTGTTGAATGATATTCGTGTTTTAAATATAAAAATCACATTTTTATCTATATATAGAAACTATAGAAAACCTTCATGTGTTGAATCGATATTCATTCATTGAATTGAAATTCATGTGTTGAATGGTATTCATATTTTGAAATAAATTGTTTTATAATAAAAATCACCTTTTTATCATCTATATGAACTATGTAAAATGACCTTGTTTCAAAATAAATTGTTTTACAATAAAAATCACCTTTTTATCATCTATATAGACTATATAAAATAATAGTTTTTTGAAAAGAATTGTTTTACAATAAAAATCACATTTTTATTATATACAGGAATTGTTGAAATGTGTAGTGTTAAAAATAACGACTCATTCAAATAAATATGACTGAGATATTATATTCATTAATTAGCTAATGATATGATTTTTGCCTATGCATGCAACATTAGAATGAATGGTGTTCTTAAACCAAATGGAATCGAATATGAAATTGAATGGAAAATGATAAATGATAAGAACTGTATATATGTACATGCATATTTATTGAACAGGTTATAGCAAAGGGGCTAGAGAAGAGGAATAAAATTTTGTGCCCGACAAATAGGTACACATTTACTGTTTTGTTTGGGTGATGATTTTATGAGCCTGTTGGCTAGCCGCTTGGCTTTTCCCTTTTCTTTTTGACATGAGACGCCCGTATGGCTATTTGTGAATTTTCCCAGCCCCTCCCGTACAAAGGAGGTTATAGCGAATTTTTCCGAAATTTAAAGGCGTTAGTGAAATATTTGAAGTGAAAACGATATAGGAATTTTTGAATGAACTATATTTATATAAATATATAAATATAAATAAAATTAAAACAAAACGTGGCCGTGCAGTTCGCATTTTGAAACTGTGATTTCAAACGATTATACCGGGAGATCCGACCATCGGATTTCCCTGAAATCGCAACCGTTGGGTTCGCTTTGGAGAAATCTTTCCAACGGCACCAACTTTGTAAAAATCCAACGGTTGGATTGTCTAGAATGTTTAATTCAAATCTGAAGAAAAACAGCGCCAGAAACGATTATATTTATATATATATAAACATAATTATATTTAATTGAATAACGACGCTGCAGTTCGTATTTTGAAATCGAAACTTCAAACGATTGTACCAGGAGATCCGACCGTCGGATTTTCCCGAAACTGGAACCGTTGGATTCGTTTTGAAAAGACCTTTCTAATGATGTAAATTTTGTGAAGATCCAACGGTTAGATTTTCAGATATGTGTAAATCAAATCTGAAGAAAAACAGCGCCACGGCCGCGTTATGGCCCGACACGTCGTTTTGAATAAATTGGCTATTTTAAAATAAATAAAAATAGCGATAAATCTTTATAAAATACCATAAACGATATGGAATGGAAATAAACTAAATTTGCTCGATTTATGTGGTGTTTGATGGTTGAATGTGTTTGGTGTGAAAATTACATTAAAGAACAAAATTGGTGTTGTCGAATGATTTAACCATTGAAATAAATTGATTTGAAATTCTAAATATACGTGAATTATTTGAAAAGGCTGAGTTAATTCTCATTTCAAATAATTGACCGACGATTGAAAGTCGAAGATGAAGACGGTGGTCGAAGATCGGAGATCTTCACCTCGTTTGGATGGTAACCGAGGTCCTGATTAGGAGGCATCCCGAAATATGGATAATGAGCGGTGATCGTCCAGACGTACGTGGTGGTCGATGGGTTTGCGAGGTATTTAGTGCCTCCGGTTTCGTTCAGACCCAGAACGGACTTGTAAATGGACTGTGTGTCTGACATTGGATTTTATTCTGTGTTGATTGATCTCTATTAAATATACATCTGTTTGGCGGCGGAGAATTTATTCTTTTGCTTAACGCCCTTCTCTGAAACGCACGAGCTCAGAGGTTGTATATCGATGGACATCAGTCGCATGGCATGAATTGCCTGTGTGGCATGCTAAGATGCAGTGATCAGGGCTTCTGTTGAAAAGCAAAGTCTTGTGTTGATGATCAAAGCCCCGCCTGTGTGGCGTAGCTTTGTGTATAACGTGAATTCGCGAGCCTCACACCCCGGTATGAACCAGAAACAGGAGAAGGACCTCAGGGAGGGCATGCGTTTCTTTCTAGCTAGGGTGGTGTCAGTGACCTACTAGCCCTAACATTTATATACTTTTCACCTGTGTGGTTGTTGCTGTTGCGAGGCACCTCGGTTTGATCGGACGATCCGGGTCCGATGGAGTCATTCGTTGGCTCATTTACGCCCCAAAGGGCGGGGAAACGCAGTGTTCAGGAATTTTAATCCACATCGGTGGACCGGCCCTGACGATCCAATGGCCCACCTGTATCTGGGTCCTGGGACACGGGCTAGAGCGTCTCGAATTCGGTAAGGACTATCTTTTGCCTTGGTTCATGACGGAAATCCAATTTCCAAATACGACATCGTGCGGTTTTGATTATATATATATATGGCGACATGATATATGGTACCCATGCCGCCTATGATTGATAGTTATGATTCAAATTGTTTTTGAACCATATAAACACTAGCAATAATATCAAATGCCTTTGTTTTATTCGTATCAAGCATATTTTGGCCGTTATAAGGTAAAAACTCTATCCACCGGTTTGCGTTGCATTGTGTGATGGGAACTGAGTCTTATAATGGCTTCATTTTTATAAAAAGCATTGCGATGTTTAAAAGAAAGATTTGCTTTTAAAGCACTGGCAATCCAATGGAGTAAACCCGTTCCACGAAAGTGGCGTGGTCGTGTGATTGGCCATATTATATATGTGTTGAGTAGATTTCTCATACCAGTCCCATGACTGACTCGTAGTTTGTTTCACTTTCAAACTCGGGTGCCTCTTTTTCTACACGGGCAGCCTTGTATTCAGGTTTAGCTGGTTCTTTCTGGATAGCTGGAGCTGAAGATGGATTCTATCAATTATCTCTTTTTATGCTGTTCAGCTCCTATTGTACATATTTTGTTTGTTTTCCGCTATAGACATTTATGTATAGCTGAACTGTATTTTTACTAAGTATGATCCTGTATACTGTGTAACTCTGATGATTACTTTTATCCAGTATATTCTATTGTTCATTCTCTGGTGTATTTATTTAATTCCGTTCTGCTATTATATGTTTCTGTGTTATATTCCACGGATTACCCTTGCCACCGTCAGTACGGGGTTTGGGGTCGTCTCATTTGGTATCAGAGCTTTGGTTAAGCTTAGTTCTGGAATATAACATTTGAACGAACTCGTCAGAAATAGAACCAGTAGTGTTCTAGGACGGGTAACTCTATACAGATAGGATCAGCAATATCCTGGTATGAGTAAAGCAGAATGAAATTACACCTCGATAGACACATTTACATTTGAAGTATGTGTTTCTATATTTTAAATTATCTTTTCTGTGACCTGACACTTGATCTGCCATTTGCAGAAGTACTAGAAAAATGAGTGTCAGAAACAGGAGAAATGCAGAACCCGATCTAGAGGCTCTATTAAAGAGATATCGAAATATGAACAGAGCACAGTTCTCGGGCAATGAATCTATAATTCAGACTCAAGCTTGGATGAGTTCTGTCGAAAGAATTTTTGAGCGTATCCAGCTGAGGGATGACCAGAAAAGGCTAGTAGCATCTTGGGCGCTCAAAGAAGAAGCTTTAATCTGGTGGGAAACAATCATCAAAGATAATCCAGAAGGTGATATCACCTGGGACAGATTCAAAGTGATTTTCCTAGAAAGATTTACTCCTCCCGAAGCGACGGAGCGATTATGTGATGAATTTTCTTATCTAATACAAGGTGATATGACCATCCCAGAATATCATAAGAAATTCAACGAACTTGCTCACTTTGCTCCTCATCTGATTCAAGATCCAAAGAGGAAAAATCTGAGATTTATTCATGGCCTGCAAAGGAGGTTATGGCGAAATTTTTCGAAAATTCCGGGTGTTAGTCAAATTTTTGAAGAATTTGGAATTTCTCAGAAACTGAAAAGTTGGAGAATTGAAGCCAGATCGAACGTAGAGTTGATTAATCAAACCACTTTCGACTTTGTTCCTTTTCGGGGACGAAAAGTTTTAAGTGGGGGAGATTGTAACGACCCAGAAAATCTGAACCAATTTAAAAACTTTAAATTGGCTGAAATAATGGATTTTAAATATTTAAAATAAATATTTTAAATAATGGCAATGAAAAGTGAGTTTGAATCAACAATTGAAAACGAATATAATTAATTTTAATTATAAACAAGGCCTGAAATGGCGCTGCAGTTTCAAAAATTGAATTCAAACTTTGTCGGACTGTACCGGGTGCAAAACAAAACGGATTTTAGTGAAACCAAAAATATTTAAATCTGTTAGTGAATACCTTTCTAACGAATCTGAAAAATCGAATTTTCATAGCGGAAAGCAAAAGTTATGGCCGAATGAATTTTCAAAAAGGTCGCTATGGAATTTATATAGCCCGTGAAATTGGCCATTTTGCATACGACCTCGGAATTCGACGAAACCACTTTTGTTGGATCCGAGATGTGAAGTTATTTCTAGGTTTCAAATTTCATAATTTTTGAAGCTAGTATGTGAGCGTGGAAAAGGAAAATGTGTTTCGGTCAATTACAGTTAAATTGGATCGACCAAAAATGGTCCTTTTTGCAAACAGTCTCAGAATTCGACGAAACTAGTTTTGTTGGGACCGTATCGTCAAAACATAGCTAGATTTATTTTTCTGGAATTTTTCGAATCAGTTTGTGGCCCTGGCAAATTGAAATGTATGTTCAAATCGAATATTGAATGTTATATATTTTAAATTTGAAGGAAAACTGACAGAAACATTCGAATGGGCCTTCGAAACATATCCCATTGTGTTCGAAATGGGGGTAAAACGCTAGGGACGACAGTCGTTGGGTTTCAATTAGTGGTCGTGTCAGAAAACCCCTTTAAAGACCCACCGACCAATCAGATTTTTTAAAAAAATAAATAAATAGAAAATCCCTCTTTTCTCTCTCCCCGACGAACGGCGGAAACCACTCAAAACCTTCCCCCTCATTTTCTGATCAATCCACGCCGAATTAGCTCGTGCCACAGTTGAACTTTTTGAAGATCTTCTCGAGATCTTCAAATCCATATAAAGTTTAGAATTTTTCGTGGCCTGTGGAGGGAGAATCGGGTCCCTGAAGTCTGCGACTTCAAACCGCCGCCGCCGTCGCCTGGCGCCGCCGAGTGGGCCCCCACCACCGCGCGCAGACGCGCTTCTCCTCCCTCTTCATCGCTGCATCGGCCGATCCTCCTATCGATTCACGGTTTGATCGAAAATCGCAAACCTAGTTTTGAACCTTTCAGCTGAGGTACGGCTTATATATATTTTCAACAGTTTTAACACCTTTAAACCGTTGCAAACTTTGAAAAATCATATCTTTTTGCTATGTTAACGAAATTCGATGAAACAGGAAATATCGTGACCGTGTGGACGTCTTCTATATTTTAGAAGAGACCGCATATTTTTCTGAGCCTTCTGCTATTTTTGGTGGAGTGGAACCCAATGTGAGATTTCAAATTTATAAACGATATGGAAAACGACGATGTATAAATTATATAGTCGATGTATGAGTTATATAAGTGTTGTACACCTCTTGTATAAGCGTTGTATAAGTCGTACGTTCGATGTATAAGTTATATATGCGTTGTAAAAATTATATATGTGTTGAAATAGAAGTGAATTGCTATATATATATATATATATATATATATATACGCCCCTTGTCCACAAACCATGGACGATATTTATTGATTGTGATTGGTGTGAAAATTGATTGATAGCGAATGGTTGTTTGGGATTGTTTGTGGTTGATATTGATTGATTGTGGTTGAAAAATACCCATTTGTGGTTGAGAAATATTTGGTTGAAACCACATAGGATTAGTTTGTGGAAATGAAATAAATATATACATGCCGCCTTGCGTGCGAACTAGATGCATGATCCCCATTGTCAAAAACCGCGAGGTTTTAAGGTAGAGCGAGGAGCCGTACTAGGGACGGTCCCGGTTTTAACTACCCTGCCGTTATGCTGCCGAAATTTTGAATAATATACATGTGTTTGAATTATTTTCATTTGCTAAAACTATATTTATTCATTGAATGGAAAACCTTCATGTGTTGAATCGATATTCATTCGTTGATTAGAAATTCATGTGTTGAATGGTATTCGTGTTTTAAATATAAAAATCACATTTTTATCTATACATAGAAACTATAGAAAACCTTCATGTGTTGAATCGATATTCATTCGTTGAATTGAAATTCATGTGTTGAATGGTATTCATATTTTGAAATAAATTGTTTTATAATAAAAATCACCTTTTTACCATCTATATGAACTATGTAAAATGACCTTGTTTCAAAATAAATTGTTTTACAATAAAAATCACCTTTTTATCATCTATATAAACTATATAAAATACTAGTGTTTTGAAAAGAATTATTTTACAATAAAAATCACATTTTTATTATATACAGGAATTGTTGAAATGTGTAGTGTTAAAAATAGCCACTCGTTCAAATAAATATGACTGAGATAAAATATTCATTAATTAGCTAATGATATGATTTTTGCCTATGCATGCAACATTAGAATGAATGGTGTTCTTAAACCAAATGGAATCGAATATGAAATTGAATGGAAAATGATAAATGATAAGAACTGTATATATGTACATGCATATTTATTGAACAGGTTATAGCAAAGGGGCTAGAGAAGAGGAATAAAATTTTGTGCCCGACAAATAGGTACACATTTACTGTTTTGTTTGGGTGATGATTTTATGAGCCTGTTGGCTAGCCGCTTGGCTTTTCCCTTTTCTTTTTGACATGAGAAGCCCGTGTGGCTATTTGGGAATTTTCCCAGCCCCTCCCGTACAAAGGAGGTTATGGCGAATTTTTCCGAAATTTAAAGGCGTTAGTGAAATATTTGAAGTGAAAACGATATAGGAATTTTTGAATGAACTATATTTATATAAATATATAAATATAAATAAAATTAAAACGAAACATGGCCGTGCAGTTCGTATTTTGAAACTGTGATTTCAAACGATTATACCGGGAGATCCGACCATCGGATTTCCCTGAAATCGCAACCGTTGGGTTCGCTTTGGAGAAATCTTTCCAACGGCACCAACTTTGTAAAAATCCAACGGTTGGATTGTCTAGAATGTTTAATTCAAATCTGAAGAAAAACAGCGTCAGAAACGATTATATTTAAATATATATAAACATAATTATATTTAATCGAATAACGGCGCTGCAGTTTGTATTTTGAAATCGAAACTTCAAACGATAGTACCGGGAGATCCGACCGTCGGATTTTCCCGAAACTGGAACCGTTGGATTCGTTTTGAAAAGACCTTTCTAATGATGTAAATTTTGTGAAGATCCAACGGTTAGATTTTCAGATATGTGTAAATCAAATTTGAAGAAAAACAGCGCCACAACCGTGTTATGGGCCGACGCGTCGTTTTGAATAAATTGGCTATTTTAAAATAAATAAAAATAGCGATAAATCGTTATAAAATATCATAAATGATATGGAATGGAAATAAACTGAATTTGCTCGATTTATGTGGTGTTTGATGGTTGAATGTGTTTGGTGTGAAAATTACATTAAAGAACAAAATTGGCGTTGTCGAATGATTTAACCATTGAAATAAATTGATTTGAAATTCTAAATATACGTGAATTATTTGAAAAGGCCGAGTTAATTCTCATTTCAAATAATTGACTGACGATTGAAAGTCGAAGATGAAGACGGTGGTCGAAGACCGGAGATCTTCACCTCGTTTGGATGGTAACCGAGGTCCTGATTGGGAGGCATCCAGAAATATGGATAATGAGTGGTGATCGTCCAGACGTACGTGGTGGTCGATGGGTTTGCGAGGTATTTAGTGCCTCCGGTTTCGTTCAGACCCAGAACGGACTTGTAAATGGACTGTGTGTCTGACATTGGATTTTATTCTGTGTTGATTGATCTCTATTAAATATACATCTGTGTGGCAGCGGAGAATTTATTCTTTTGCTTAACGCCCTTCTCTGAAACGCACGAGCTCAGAGGTTGTATATCGATGGACATCAGTCGCATGGCATGAATTGCCTGTGTGGCATGCTAAGATGCAGTGATCAGGGCTTCTGTTGAAAAGCAAAGTCTTGTGGTGATGATCAAAGTCCCGCCTGTGTGGCGTAGCTTTGTGTATAACGTGAATTCGCGAGCCTCACACCCCGGTATGAACCAGAAACGGGAGAAGGACCTCAGGGAGGGCATGCGTTTCTTTCTAGCTAGGGTGGTGTCAGTGACCTACCAGCCCCGCCATTTATATACTTTTCACCTGTGTGGTTGTTGCTGTTGCGAGGCGCCTCGGTTTGATCGGACGATCCGGGTCCGATGGAGTCATTCGTTGGCTCATTTACGCCCCAAAGGGCGGGGAAACGCAGTGTTCAGGAATTTTAATCCACATCGGTGGACCGGCCCTGACGATCCAAGGGCCCACCTGTGTCTGGGTCCTGGGACACGGGCTAGAGCGTCTCGAATTCGGTAAGGACTATCTTTTGCCTTGGTTCATGACGGAAATCCAATTTCCAAATACGACATCGTGCGGTTTTGATTATATATATATGGCGACATGATATATGGTACCCATGCCGCCTATGATTGATAGTTATGATTCAAATTGTTTTTGAACCATATAAACACTAGCAATAATATCAAATGCCTTTGTTTTATTCGTATCAAGCACATTTTGGCCGTTATAAGGTAAAAACTCTATCATCCGGTTTGCGTTGCATTGTGTGATGGGAACTGAGTCTTATAATGGCTTCATTTTTATAAAAAGGATTGCGATGTTTAAAAGAAAGATTTGTTTTTAAAGCACTGGCAATCCAATGGAGTAAACTCGTTCCACGAAAGTGGCGTGCTCCTGTGATTGGCCATATTATATATGTGTTGAGTAGATTTCTCATACCAGTTCCATGACTGACTCGTAGTTTGTTTCACTTTCAAACTCGGGTGCCCCTTTTTCTACACGGGCAGCCTTGTATTCAGGTTTAGCTGGTTCTTTCTGGATAGCTGGAGCTGAAGATGGATTCTATCATTTATCTCTTTTTATGCTGTTCAGCTCCTATTGTACATATTTTGTTTGTTTTCCGCTGTAGACATTTATGTATAGCTGAACTGTATTTTTACTAAGTATGATCCTGTATACTGTGTAACTCTGATGATTACTTTTATCCAGTATATTCTATTGTTCATTCTCTGGTGTATTTATTTAATTCTGTTCTGCTATTATCTGTTTCTGTGTTATATTCCACGGATTACCCTTGCCACCGTCAGTACGGGGTTTGGGGTCGTCTCAATCTAAAGTACAATCAACTGATTAAAATTTGTCAACTTAATTTGTTGTACCATTTTCCTGAAACAAGTCGTGTTTTCAATTTTTGTTTTCAATTGCATAAGTCCTCTGCATTCATGTAGTTACATTAGATTCATAGCATACTGCATTTGGATTTTGTGGGTAGTATCCGCTGAAAATCCTCACGAGACACCACTCGTCCTACTAGGGACACCTAGAGATTTAACGGCTTGTTGCATACGCTCAATGCAATCGTGTTTCCTACGAAAGTATGACCTATCTAGTTGGTTTTTAATTTTTGTTTTACTCGAGGACAAGTAAAAGATAAGTGTGGGGGTATTTGATCAACATAGAAATGTGTTTATTTATGCTCTTATATCTTATCTTTTGTATATAAATAAATATTACTTGGGGTATTGTTTTGTCACTTTTTACAGATATTCCAACTAAGCCACATGCAGCCATAAAAATAGAAAATAAAGATTAAACTGCTGTGTATATACATATGAAGATTTGCAGATGAAGACTTCGCATTATGTTTTTTTTGGAGTTTAAGATATGTAGAAGAAATCTCCTGAAACCTTATCTCCTTTCAATTAGTGACATGCCAAACAAGGAAGATATGGGAGGAATAATGACTAATTAAGAGGAGAGGAATAATGGCTAATTAAGAGGAGAGGAATAATGGCTAATTAAGCGGAGAGAAATAATGGCTAATTAAGAGGGGAGGAGTAATTGTTGATTTACAGACCCATATATGCATAGATTGAATTAGGGTTTAGGTTGGCTATGTATCCTATAAATACCCTTGTATTCTTGTTGTAAAGGATATCCTGGAATCAATAAAGTTCTCTTTTATTTTTTTGCATTATTTTATTTTCATGGCAATTTGTGTTGTCTAGTCAATTAGATTTGCTAGAACACAATTGCTATTGCAACTATTTTTCTCTTTAGTGATTGACCGTTTGATTAGATTCAATGGCAATCCTAATTTTATTTTCTATTTGTTATTTAATTTCTGCAATTTTAATTTCTGCTTTTTAATTGTCTTCCTAGGTTAAATTGGATTTGAATAGATTCAGATCTGATTCATAGTTTTATTTGCTTTTTAATTGAAAATTGTAATTTGATCGTCGGTTCAATTAGATTTGTTCTGAATCAAATTACAGTTTCAATTTTTATTGTTTTTCAACCCAACATCCAAACTTTGTCTAACTCGCCCAAGAAATTATCTAAATAATTTGATTTAATTTGTCTTCCTGTGATTCGACCTGCATATTACACGATCTGTGCGCTCGCAGTAATTTAATTTAAAATTCGCGCTTTTCTGGTTCTTAGAAAGCGACGATCAATACACTGACATGAGTATTTTGACAAAGGACGATAACCTGATAAGCATGTCAGCCATGTCTCTTTAAACAAGCATTAATAAGCCTAGACAACGAACATATTAGACCTCTAGCGGGGTTCCAAACTCTTTTTATTTGTTGTATACTTTGTTCTAAAAGATATATTAATCATCAATGATTAAAAAAAGCAACTAATTTATATTATACTAACAGACCGATCATCCATAATTTTTTGTATATATAGGCATGAAAACAAATTACGATCATCTCTATATAAAAGACAGTAACATTACTCATTCGATGCATATATGTGCAATATCGAACAATTATGTCAAAGTTTGATGTTCTTAAAGAGATCATCCTTTAATAACATTTTCCTTTTTCCCCTTTTTTCTACATTATAAAAGTTAAAGAGTATAACAAATACATAAACGTATTGTCATCAACAACATGTACGATAAAAGTGGCTTATGTTTCATTATTTAAATACGGGATTGATAACGTAAGGATTTGCATAGCTATGAGTATGATAAATTGGTAATACGATTACTATATATACATGGAAAGTAATTGTTTTGCTAGAATATGACTAATTTAGAACGGTCGATAACGAGTACTTAACATCTCGACAATAATTGGTACAAATAGGAAACATACCACTCAACTATTTTTTTTCCTTCACTGAATTTAAAAAATAGAAAATTTTAATAATAACACAACAAATAACATTGGAAAAATTAAAAAGGACGTGTTAAAAAGTACTATTGCATGTAATCATTTTCTTTACAAAATTTGGTACAGGTGTCAAATGGTAAATACGGAAAAGTATAAGGTGGTTATTATACAAGTCCTAGTGGGTTATTAATTAAGTATAATTGTAACTTTACAGCACCAGCTTCAAATATCATAATTATTCTTCCGATTAAATGCTCGTCTATGAAACTCCTCATTTCTCTCCTTTCATTCATTCGCCATCTTCACTGAGAAAAAAAAAATAACCGTGGTTGGAGATTAAAATAAGATCATTTGCAGGTATGTGACGATATGAATTTCGAGCTTACTATTGTTAGTTGGTTTATGATATTGTTTTGTCTCATCTGCTCCTAATATTCGTTCCGTATTTCAGGGAATTTTGATTTTAGGATTCTTCTTCTTCTTTAGACTGTATTTTATTTTATTTTATTCAGTTTCTCCCTTCTTTGGCCTGAAATATCCAAAAAAATTAGGATAATCGCCGGTGGAATGTTTGTTGCATTAATGGTTGGCGATATTGTAGATAAATATGGTAATTTCCTAACTGCAATTTGCTTATCTAGTTATAATTGTTTAGTTGTTGACGTTAATCTGTAAAACTATAAGTTTGTTATGGTGAATCTGTTCAATTCGAATTCAGGAAAGGTTCACGATTGTTGTATTAACTTCAAAATAAGTTTAAGTGTTTAAATATTGAGCAATCTCAAGAATAAGGCTCTGTTTGTTTTGCTACTAAAAGGGCTGAATTATTACCGTGATAAGTGGTTTATAGGTTGTTTGTTTTAAAAAAAGTGGGGTTGATTGTTATTTAGCCTCTATTCAGAAAAATCAATCAGCAGTTATTTTTTGCTTTTCGCGACAGCTGATTGCTCATTGAAGTGATTTTTCTAAATTGCCTTTTTAAACATAATAGTTTTTTTTCACTCTTTTTTATCCGTTGCTTTCATTTATATTTAGTATTATTCAAACGATTTGAATGCATCAAACTCAGGATCAATTTTCGTTTCAACTCAGTCCTTTCCAGGTCCAACTAAACTTTTACCATTTGGTTTTGAAAGTAATTTTTTCCATCATTGAAAAGCAACACAAAACATTTGCAAAAGGTAGAAAGTGTTTGGTGACCCCTACAATTAGTTTTTGAACAAAAATTTGATGACTATCAAGCTTATTATTAAGATTGAACAATACGTATGACTTTGACTTAAAAAAGAAATATAATGTGAGAATCCAAATAAACAAACAAACATATTATATGGGGAAATAAATTGATAATAATATGTGACAGTTTTTGTGTTACAATGAAAAAAATGAAAAGAATATTTGATTTCCCCTCTTAAAGTGGGCAAAGGAAAAAGTAAAGTGAATTATGTGATTTGTATGATAGCTGTGTCAAAGAGTAATCATTATTAACAAGGAAGTGTAACATTGTCAGAATGATCATTTATATCAATAAGAAAATTTATAAGCAAAAAAAAGACAGTATTTCAGCATTCAAGAATGGCAACATTCACAAATGCAACTTTCATTTTAAAGAAACAGAACCTAGTCTTTTTATGATTACTGTCGAAGTGAAATCGACTCTACATATTAACTAACGGTCAAATTTCCGTGTAAATCATCACTTTCTAGCACTGTTTATTTCATTTACAGCTACAACCTGTATCAGAGTTTTAATACTATTGTAATTACGAATGAATTATACCATATAAGCGTGGATGGAATATGACAATATACTTCGGTCTGACCGAAAAATGAAGCACATAGCAATTAAGTGTAACATCAATCTGAGTTAATGCTCTCACCTTACCAAATTAACATCCAAACTTAATATTTAAACGGAAGTAGTTAAGGCACAAAAAGACATAAGCCTTGAGCCTTAGGCCTTTTTGCGGGCCTTTTATTTCAGTTTGGTCTAGTATTTTCTAACTACAAGTTAAATTTTAAACCATATTTTATAATTCATTCATATATCTAAATGTTTTATTAACCAAAATTTAACTAAAAAACCATATATTATATAATATTAGTTAACTATTTAAATTTTTTATTTTACTCTTTCGTAAACGAGGCACCTCAATCTGCGAAAAGTGCGACTGAGTCCTTTTTGAGTCTAGGCATGCCTTGATAACACTGATTTAAGCGCCACTTACATTCGCTGTTTCAGATCTCGAAAATATCGTCCCTGATCTCCTTCGAGATCTCGTTTAGGCTCCTCCTGAAATGAAACAACAAATCTTACTGTAAATCTCGTTTTGAATATATCGTCCGAGATACAACAATGTTGAACGATATATCGACCGAGACGAGATACTGAGATATCACTCGAAATCTTGTTATTTTTAGTTGAAATTTAAACTTGTGCCTAAACCAAAACAATAATTAAGAAAACTCAAATCCATCCACAATAATCTCCTGCTATTTTATATTTTGCGTGTTAAATGAGTATATCATATATTAATATATATTCTACAATGCTTATGATTTTCATATTTGTCATTTTTTACTAGCGTCCTACATAAGAAATTATGTATTTTATATTCTACTTATGTTGAATTGATTTATGTTTTGGATTCTTTTTATAACAACAATTCATGTTTAGGGATAGTAAGTTGTAAACACTAATCTATTTGTATTGTAATATTTATTTTATTTTACGCATATTATGATTTATAAATATGAATGTTCCTTCGTAAATTAAGAATGATGATGTGTTTTTGCAATTCAAGTTTAAGTTACTACTTTTATAATGGCATTCGTAAAAATTACTTTGTAAGAATATCAGTTTATAACATATCATATACCCCGAAATTGTTTCGATTTGAGCTTTGTTACCTGAGATGGAAATCCGGGACAAATCATGGAAATTCGAGACAAACCCCCTGAGTTAGTTTCATCTCATTCGAGATATACCCCGATACGAGATCAAGTCTCTAAAATCACCGAGAAGAAACACTATGATATTTGAGATTTAAAACCTTGCTTACATTAGAAATATTATTTTCATAATGTAGTTTTTCGGTTACGTGAAGTTACTAGTTGCAATCTCATGAATGCAAATGATATATTTCTTTATTCACAGCTTATTATTATTTTATTTTGAAATTTGATCTTGTTATGATGATTCAGTGTGGCTATGCCCTTTTTTGTGGTTGATTTCAAATAACGTTTAAATGAAAACAGAATGGGAGGCTGTTTAATCTAAGTTCTTCTGAATGGGTGGCAATTTAATCTAAATTCTTCCAGAAACTCATGCCTGCTCGATCTGACGACAAATCAATGCAAACATCAAAGCGCTACAAAAGCAACCTCAATCACATCCCTATGAAAGAATCAAAATCCCAGGTTGGTCCTCAAATCTACAATTCATCGACTCCCTTCAGTTCCGATAGCATCTCTCATCAACTCAAACACGCTTCACCTCCAAACTACACACTTGAGTCATCGTCAACAACTTACAATTCTCCATCAACAACAATAAGTGTTTCTCCAACTAGCCAAAGTCCTGTATCGTACGATTCACCAGTTAGTGCATCATGCATAACCGAAGGCCCTAATGACCTACAACAAAAATTAAGAGAGCTTGAGACTGCGGTGTTGGGTACTGAACTGAACTGTCAAGCCGATAGCATGAATAATCTTTCGCTAGGGCCAGAAGATTGGATGCAAATGCTGGGAATTCCTCAAGGTGATTTGAAACAAATGCTTTTAGCTTGTGCTCAAGCCGTAGACGAAAATGAGATTGCGTTAGCAGAGTGGTTGATAGCACAGTCGAGGCCTATGGTTTCTGTTTCTGGTGAACCAATTCAGAGAGTTGGGGCTTATATGCTAGAAGCACTAGTTGCTAGACTAGCTTCGTCAGGAAGTTCTATATATAAGATTTTGAAGTGCAAAGAGCCTGCTGGTTCCGACCTCCTCTCTTACATGCATTTGCTCTACGAGGTATGCCCATATTTTAAGTTTGGCTATCTTTCAGCCAATGGCGCTATAGCAGAAGCTTTTAAAGGCGAGGATAGAGTTCACATCATCGACTTCATGATTGCTCAAGGCACTCAATGGGTGACTCTCATCAAGGCTCTCGCTAAAATGCCTGGTGGGCCTCCACATGTTCGAATTACCGGCATAGACGATTCCCTCTCCGCTTATGCTAGGGGTGGTGGCTTGAATATTGTGGGTCAGAGATTGACTCAGTTTGCAAAATCTTGTGGAGTTACTTTAGAGTTTCATCCTGCAGTCATATCAGGATCTGACATTGACCCTCCAGATCTCTATGTTCAACCTGGAGAAGCGTTAGCTGTGAATTTCGCTTTTCAACTTCATCATATATCAGACGAGAGTGTAAGTACAATGAATCATCGTGACAGAATTTTGAGGCTTGTGAAGAATCTGTCTCCAAAGGTTGTTACTTTAGTAGAGCAAGAATCTAACACAAACACTGCTCCATTTTATTTGAGGTTTGTCGAAACCTTAAGCTACTACACTGCTATTTTCGAATCGATAGATGTGAGCCGTGCGACTCTCCCAAGAGATAACAGGGAAAGAATCAACGTGGAGCAGCATTGTCTGGCAAGGGATATGGTCAATATAATTGCTTGTGAAGGGGCTGAAAGAGTCGAAAGGCATGAGCTTTTCGGGAAATGGAAATCTAGGTTTATGATGGCTGGGTTTACACCCGTGCCTCTAAGTCCTTCAGTGAATGCCACTATAAGCTCGCTGCTTGCAAACTACTCGGATAAGTTCCGGCTTGAAGAGAGAGATGGTGTTCTTTATTTAGGCTGGATGAACAGAGCTTTGGTCGTGTCTTGTGCTTGGAGATGAAGGAAGATCAAGATCGTTTAGCATCGAACTTTGCAACTGTTGTTATATATCTCTACTATTACTACTATATAGTTCTTAATTAACTTATAAAATGTAGCACTGAAGTTCCATATCGTAGCTTGAATGTACTATGTTAAACCTGTACTTCCAAATAGTTTACTTCATGTATTTGCGACAATGTTATGTTTGTAATGCCTACGTGGACATAATCTGTGTTGTCTTTGCTTTTGATATCTGTAATGTAGCACTTTCAGTTCATATGTCATATTCATAATGGACTATGGATATGTTTTTGGCTACCATTAATGTTTGAACTTTCAGATAGTTCATATACATCTCCTTTTGGGCTTTTTTTAGATTTGTGGATAGAAAGTGGAGGAACTAGATGCCTTTAGCTTTTTGCTTTCTATTTTTTTCCTCTCTGTGTCTCCACTAAACCGTGTATGTTACATCGTTTTATATCTTTAAATCACCCTTTTAATTATCCATGATAATATTTATGTTTATCTTCATTGATGCGTTTACGTCCTGATTAACCAATAAATTTTGTTACAGGTATATGATATTCTTAAAGCACTACAGGCTTTGAAAGAGGTTTGATGATTTTTTTATTTTTATTATTTATTTATTTATTATTATTATTATTATTATTATTATTATTTACAAAAGAGCAGTGTTTTAACAGGTTGTAATGAGAACAGATAGCAACATTTTTGTTGGTTTTGGGAAATATGTAAAGAGAATCATATGCAGATTAGGAGACAATCTTTAGTGCGTGATGTGCAGCATGTACACTATCAAGACGTGTAATGCAACAGCTATGTCAAAATTGACGCTTTCTTTGGAAAGTATGAAAATCAGTGTTTGCATCTGAAGGCGAAAGCCTGTGACATTTAAACAAAGAACTTGGTTTATTACTGTCAAATCTTAGGGTGTGAAAGCGACAAAATATGTGTAGGGGGGCTAAAGAAAGAAGAGTGCGATTTTGTTCAAGGGATGTGAACAAAACACTCGGTCCCCATTGGTAGAAATCAGGGGGATCCATATGGATCCCCCTGATTTCCACCAATCAGGATGGAGTGTTTTGTTCACATCCCTAAAAAGGATGTGAA
This sequence comes from Allium sativum, assembly GCA_030737875.1. NCBI lineage: Eukaryota > Viridiplantae > Streptophyta > Magnoliopsida > Asparagales > Amaryllidaceae > Allium > Allium sativum. The sequence continues at coordinate 431,427,285 of CM060910.1, forward strand.
CAAAATCTTATTCAACAAAGAATGTAAATAGCACAGAGTAAAGGCCATTTAGAAGTTTCGTAGGAATATACTTTTGAAGGTAAGGCGTCAGTTTGGTTTTTTTTTGTTTTGCATTTTGAGTTGTGAACGATAGCTGTCCAAAATGGAGAGAGTAAACGGACAATGAAGGTGATGAAAGAAACATAGAGGAGACGACGGAAATGTTGGAGAACGATGGAAGAATGAATTGTATGTCGTTTATCCGTTGTTTTCGAAAACATAGAAAGTTAAAAAAAGTTGTTTTCCGTTTTATGTGTTAGCTTCATTTTCTAAAATGATCATTTTTTATGGTTTATGTACGCATATTCAATTTTGTATCAGCGAAGATCGAAAACTAATAAGGGTGAGCCGAATCCTAAGAGTCTCAGCCTTTCCAGACTCGTTTACTATAATCTCAAGAACACACAAATCTTTCCAATGCTCTAAAGTTTGATAAAAATGTACAATCACTTTAATATGTCTAATGAATATTTAATTGCGATTGAATGTACTATTCACTGCGAGTATAGTATTAATGAGGGATTAACCGAGCCTCCCCCCTTCCATTCCATTCTGGACTTGACTGAACCACTGTAACACCCCACGCCCGCTATGGTCACTCTCTAAGGGAATGCCATAGCATCGGTGGAGTATTTTAGTGAATATAGAACAGAAAAATTACAACAAGACAGATATAAATAGTACTTGAAATTTAAAACATCATCTCATAACAGCGGAAGTAAACATGTCTGGTTACATCATAAAACCACAATAAAAGTCAAGTACAATATCCATCAAAATAAAGAAGTACATAATCCCACTCTCTCATACAATAGCCAAGCCAAAAGAAAAGATAACTGGATAACTGGAGCTTTACATCTATCCAAGCTCCTAAAGACTGGAACAGCAATCCGATCAAGCTCCACTACTGCTAGGATCCACCGTAGGACCTGAGGGTTGGGAAAAAAGATAAAAACAACGGGGTCAGACATAAGTCTGAGCGAGTCCTATAACTTTAACAATACAATCATTAAAGTAACCAGAGAAGACATAAACTTGACCTACGGTAATGTCTGGGGATGAATGGCTACACTAAGCAGCTTGGTAGACTTAGGATAAACTAAGATAACTGTAAAGACGCATCTACCCACCCAAGGATAATTACTAACTGCACCACACCAGTCATCCCTACTTAAAGATTGATCCCACCCAAAGACTTAAAAGGAAGATATAACTAGTAGTTTCATGTACCCCTAGCTGACCACATAGGTGCCGTCTGCCCCTATCTCCACTAGGTGTACCCCACTACTCCCCAAGCGATCGGCTCCCTACCGTAGATACCCGTGTTGGTCCCACAGTGGGGTGTATCACTCCCCTAAAGTGGCAACCCAATACTATCAACGGTGCACGGCTTATACCTACACGATGCAACAACGGCTTATCTACCAGCCCGGGCCCACACACGCATATGAAACCCGTTGGACTTGCGTTGCCACCGCTAACCCGTTTTGGCCTCTTATAGTCAAGCCCAGTACGCGTGTCCCGTCCTCGACATGGGTCGAGCCCAATAAGATACATATGGGTTACTGGTCGAAATGGGCCCCCACAAGCTACCCACCTAAGCTTGTCCCTTTTTCTAGTGCATCCCACTTAACCCTTTAATCATGTTTAATTACATGTTTCCACTTGGTTAAGTATTCTAATCGTATTTTCTATTGCCACCCAAGGCAACCCACTAGATTTCCACATGCCACCCAAGGCACCCACTTAACCCCTCATGTCCCTCTACATGCTAATGTGGTTAAGTGTTTCTTAATTAATTAATTAAGATCATGACCTCATAAAGACCTCCCACATTAGACCGTCTTTTATGACTGCTGGATATGCCGGTTGGTTCCGGGCAGACTTCTGTCATCAAAAGGGTCTAACCTCGTGTCTCTACTTTAATCACGTATTTAATTTATGACTAAGACCTCTCACATTGGGCCAATCATTTGTAGCCGCTGGATGGCCGGTCGGTTCCGGGCAGACTTCCGCTACAAAAGGGTCCAACCTCGTGTCTTAGTTGATTAATTACACCTAATTAATCACCCCCATAATTAATTATCCCTAATTAATTACACTTTTTTCATAACATGGGTAGACCTAACTCAATAGGTAAATTCCCATGGGGTAGACCTAACTCAATAGGTAAATTCCCACTTATGTTAATTTATTTTTATGGTATGCTTTAATCATACCCAATCATAAACATATTTATTAACCCCACCGTTCCCCACGTAAATCGTTCTCATTTCATGACATAATAAAGGGAAGATCCATCACAAAATATCATGGGTTTAACCACATCTTAGCATATAACTTTATCATGGGTTAAGAGGATGTCAACTTGCATATATGAGCATATATTAACCCAACTACATTTAACCCAAACTTGCATATCATCATACACATGTCTTACATAACATGTTGCATATGCACTTGCATATTATCATACACATATCTTACATAACATGTTGAACTTGCATATAAGCATTCTCATAATCTTGCATAACATGCATTTAAACATACACATAACTTGCATAAGCATTCACATACTTGCATAAGCATCCACATACTTGCATAAACATGCATAACTTGCATTTAAGCATATACATAACTTGCATAAGCATTCACATACTTGCATAAGCATCCACATACTTGCATAAACATGCATAACTTGCATATCATGTTAAACTTGCATTTAAGCATACACATAACTTGCATATGAACTTGCATAACTCACTTGTTAAACATACATAAACCCATTTATTAGATATGCATAAACCCACTTATTAAACATGCATAAACCCACTTGATAAACATGCATAAACCAACTTATTTAACATGCATAAACCCACTTATTAAATATGCATAAACATAGGATAACATAGAGTAGCATATCATTACAAATGATTCAAATTCACTAATCCGCATTTAAGACCATAAGTCTCATTACACCCAATCTACTTACTTTAGCAATTGATGTTAAAGTGATAGAAACTCACCAAACCCAAGATTAACAAATTTATGAAGTGGAATTAGTTGCTAAATATGAAGAAGATGATGATTAGAGGTTGATTAGCTTGCAACTTCCTTCATAAATTAGTGGAGGCTCCTTCTAAGATTTAATTTGGCGGCATGAGGCCATCATTTCTATTTTTAGTATGGATTAGGGGGGGTTTAGGGTGTATTTATAGATTAGGTGAGTGTTTTAGGCCCTTAGATTAACCCTAGATTAGATTAGGACCCTTAGATTTCGGAAATCTCTAGAACACAGCCCTCCAAGCCAGCCTAAAACCCAACCTGGTGCACCCAGGTTTACTGGACGCCACGCCCAAGTCGACAGGCAAGTCGACCCCCCTGTCGACAGGCCTGTCGACAGCCCTGTCGACATGGTTAGGGCGGGAATTTTCCCGCCTGGCCCCGCTGGTTCTAATCTGAAATCTGAATTTGAATTTTTAAATCTGTTTTTAACTTTGAATTTTCTGCAAACTTCTTTGGGCCATAACCGGGCCATACGGACTCCGATTCTCGAAAACTCGGACTCTATTTCGCGTATTTTTCCGAGACGAACCCAATGACGCAGCCCGTTACCCCCAATTCCCACATCTGAGATTATTTATTCTGTAATTAGTGAATTTTAGTATTAACTAAAATTCGGGGTGTTACATTCTCCCCTCCTTAAAGGATTTCGTCCCCGAAATCTCTAAGCTAAGGAGAATGCATATCCTACCATCCAAACAACCATCTACTCAATCCATCAAACACGGGCATCCATTGTCCTTAAAACAATTTCTAATGATGTATGAGCATATGCAAAAAGTGTGTGTATATGTTCCCTATCTAATGTATGAACATATGCAAACCATGATAGTGCCATGCATCCATTATGTATGCGAGAGAACCCTATCGACACATACAATATCTACATGAGTGCACAATCATTCACCAAAATGCATCATCTATATGATAACACAATCATTATACATCCATAAATATAGCTTCCTACACACAATTTTATGCAATATGCAATATGAAGTGACAGAGCCGATCTAGTGCCTAGAGTGTGTGTATATGCATCCACGAGCAACCACTAGCAAACACTTGCATCCACTTGCATCCATCAACCATAACATGTCTCAAACACATGTTTCAACCATAGGTTTACCCTATCTAAAGGTCAAACAGCACTAACGAGAGGACATACTAAAGATAAGATAAGTACTAGACAACGATAGAGGAGAAAGTAAAGACATACCCTCAAAAAGAAATGGGTACAATGAACGCATCTTCGCTTCCGTCTCCCAGGTTGCGTTGCTCTCGTCTTCTCCCCACTGTACTTTGACTAGTTGAACCTCTCGATTCCTCAATTTCCTAGTCTCTGACCCAAGGATGCGAGTAGGAGCTCGTCGAATAGTCGCATCACGCTCTACTTCCACTTCTTTAAGCAAGCTCGGCTCTACCACCTCTGCGGTCTCATGTAAGCACTTCCTCAAATGGGACACATGGAATACATCATGTACACCACTAAGTCTGTCGGGCAACTCCACTCTATATGCCATCCGTCCGATCCTTTCCTTAATAGGAAACGGCCCCACGAACCTTGGTGCTAACTTCCCAACAGATGCAAAGCGAACCACATTTCGCAACGGAGACACTTTGACAAAGACCATGTCCCCAACTTCAAACTCAAGATCCGTCCTTCTCTTGTCCGCATAAGATTTTTGCCTATCCTGCGCTGCTTTCATTCTTCTTCGAATCAAATCAATCTTCTCAGAAGTCTCCCTAACCATATCAGGCCCAAGCAAGATCTTATCCGTAGATTCCCACCAACATGTAGGTCATCGACAAGGCCTTCCATAGAGAGCTTCGAAAGGAGCCATACCAATACTGGACTGAAAGCTGTTATTATATGCGAACTCCACCAATGGAAGATGCTCTTCCCATGTACCTCCAAAATCTAAGATACAAAGCCTCAAAAGGTCTTCTAGAACACGATTCACTCTCTCAGTCTGGCCGTCCGTCTGAGGATGATATGCGGTGCTCAGACACAATTGAGTCCCCACTGCTTCTTGCAAACTTCTCCAGAACTCGCTAGTGAAGATAGGATCTCGATCACTCACTATTCTAGAAGGTACCCCATGTAATCGAACTATCTCTCGAAGATATACCGAAGCTAGCCATGGAGCAGTCCTCTTGCTCTTCACAGGTATGAAATGGGCGCTCTTAGTAAGTCTGTCTACCACCACCCAAATTCCTGTATTACCCTTTCTCGATCTGGGTAACCCGTCAATAAAATCCATCGAGACGCTATCCCACTTCCATTGTGGAACTTCCAATGGGTGAAGCAACCCACCAGGTTTCTTTTGTTCCGCCTTCACTTGCTGGCATACCAAGCACCGAGTAACATATTCAGCCACATCTTTCTTCATACCGGCCCAGAAGAAAACCCGCCTCATGTCTTGGTACATCTTGTCCCCACCGGGATGAATGGTCATCCTAGAACGGTGTGCATCATCAAGAATAGCCTTCCTCAACCCTTCGTCTTGCGGTACACAAAGTCTACCGTCTCTACGCAAGCACCCCCTATCATCTAGGGTGTACCTACTCAAATGGCTGGACGACTCCCCCCTTATGAGCTTCTCTACCAACTCAACCAACTGTGGGTCGTCCCTCTGTGCTTCCCCAATCCGCCCCAGAAGAGTAGGTCTGACCTCCAAGGATGCTAGCAAACCGGGTACATAATCAATGGAAGGTCTGAAATCAAACATCGAGATAAATTCCAAGCTTCGTTGTTCCACGAACAATGGACTCAAGGACAACCTTTTTCTGCTCAAGGCGTCCGCCACCACGTTACCCTTGCCAGGGGTATACGCTATCTCAAAATCATAGGATGCTAAGAACTCCATCCACCTTTGCTGTCTCAAATTCAAATCCTTCTGAGAAAACAAGTACTTCAATGATTTGTGGTCAGTGAACAATTCAAATCTCTCACCAAGAAGATAATGGCGCCATATCTTAAGCGCAAAAACAATAGCGGCCAACTCTAGATCATGGGTAGGGTAATTTTTCTCATGCACTCTCAACTGCCTTCCACCATAGGCTATCACCCTTCCCTCTTGCATTAAGACTGCGCCAAGTCCTGTCCCACAAGCATCGGTATAAACAACAAATGGCTTGCTTCCATCTGGCAACACTAAAACTGGAGCAGTGGTTAAAGCTCTCTTTAACCGTCGGAACGCATCATCGCAATCTACGTCCCATGCGAAAACAAGATTCTTCTTCGTTAAGCGGGTTAATGGGGCTGATATCTTCGCGAAGTCTTTAATAAACTTCCTATAATAACCCGCCAACCCCAAGAAACTTCTTACTTCGGTAGCATTCTTCGGAACCTTCCAATCCTGAATTGATACTACCTTTGCGGGATCCACAGCTATCCCTTCCTTGGAGACCACGTGCCCCAAGAACCGCACTTCCCTCCTCCAGAAGTGACATTTAGAGAATTTAGCCTTAAGGCTATGTGCTCGAAGAGTCTTCAATACCTCCCCAAGATGTAGGGCATGCTCTTCTTCACTCTTAGAAAATACTAAGATATCATCCACAAAGACCACCACGAATTTATTAAGGAACTCCCTGAACACCCTACTCATCAAATCAACAAAGTATGCAGGGGCGTTCGTCAACCCAAATGGCATCACCAGCCACTCATAGAAACCATCCGGAGTCCTAAAGGCAGTCTTGTCTATGCTATCCTCAGCCACCCTCAACTGATGAAACCCCGTGGCAAAGTCCAATTGAGAAAATACTGAAGCGCCAACCAACTGATCGAAAAGATCATCAATCCTCGGCAATGGGTGTCTATTCTTCTTTGTGAGCTTGTTGAGTTCTCTATAGTCTACACAAAGTCTGAGGGACCCATCCGCCTTTGTAGCAAATACTACTGGAGCACCCCACTCCGATATACTTCGTCTTATGAACCCCTTCTCAAGCAACTCCCCTACTTGCTTATGGAGTTCCCTCCTCTCACGAGGAGCCATGTGGCGCACTGGTAAAGATACAGGTTTAGCATTATCCACCAGATATATTCGGAAGTCAATCTCCCGCTTCGGAGGTAAGCCCTTCACCTCCTCAAACACATCCGGATATTCCCGGACCACTTTAACAGATTGCAAACTCTCGACCGAAGCGTCAAGCGATTCAAGATAACTTAGCATAACAGAATCCATGGGATTACAAGAAATCTCGAGAGTGTTACCCAAGCGGGTCATGAGCCTAACAACTCTCCTTTCGCAATCAAGAACGGCACCATTACTGGATAACCAGTCCATGCCCAAAATCAACCCATAGCCCGTGAAGCCCAACACAAAAGCATCACATCTAAACTCAATGCTAAGTATAGAAATCTTCAAACCCAAACATATCATGGACAAATAAGTGGAGCCCCCAATTGGGTTTGAAACAACCAAGGGATCATCTACAAGACTGGTGTCTAAGTGCAGTGACTCAACTAATGATGATGAGATAAACGAATGCGATGCGCCTGAATCAAACAATGTACGGACATGATGATCAAATAGAAAAACCAGACTTTCAACGGAGATAGTTCTACCTCTCTCCTGAATCGGTGGAACCGCGAGAGCCTGTACTTGCCCCCTAGCCTGACCCGGTGCCATAAGAGCTTGCACCTATCCTCCTGAGGTAGACCCCGTCCTTTGCCCTTTCTTAGGACAGTCTTTCACTAGATGCCCTGCTTCGCCACAGTGGAAGCAGCCAGTCTTCTTCTTCTTGCGACAATCCTTGCTTAGGTGGCCAGGTGTCCCACAATTGAAACACTTCTTCTTTTTGCCCTTGCCACCGTTGCCTTTTCCACCTTTGTTTTGCTGTTGTTGCTGAGGTCTCTTTTGATCTCCCTTCTTCTCGGGCGCCTGACTAGCATTGGGACCCTTCCCTTCTTCATGCATGAGTGCCATGTCAACTAGCTTCTCGAAGGTGGCCCCCATAGGGATATGAGTCATAGCCAACCCATGCATCGGTTCATTCAAGCCTTTCACGAACCTCAAAGCCTTCTTCTCCGGTGTATTCACCATGTCTAGGCCAAACCTTGCCAATTGATTAAACTTGTTAACATATTCCTTCACTGAGAGATTTCCTTGCTTTAGAGTCAAGAATCTTTCCATATACAAATTTTCCTCCGCCCTTGAGAGAAACTTTGCCACAAATCTTTGCCTAAAATCCGCCCAAGAGTCAACGGGGCGTTCTCCATTAGTAACCTCCCACCAGAATGAGGCCTCTCCCTTCATTAACCAAGCAGCTAACTTGACTTTCTTTCCTTCTTCCATCTCAAAGATATCTATCAACTCTTCCACCTCCTTAAGCCAGTCTCTAGCCTCCACAAAAGTTTCAGATCCTTGAAAAGGTTTCCCTCCCATAGCCTTAAACTCCTTGCAAGTCTTAGCAAAAGTATCCGTGCGAGGAGGAGGGGGAGGAGGAAGATCGGGTGCTACGGTTGGTGGAGGAACATTTGCTGGACCCGCAGTGGTGGCCCTAGCCTCCATCAATCTCCTATACCATACGGGTACCGTCACACCCTCCGGAAAGTTAAGATCCTCAGCCATGCTGAAACGAAAAAGGAAAGATTCAAAACGGAGAATTCGAAGGATATAGATATGGCTATTGGGGATTATGCTTTTCTTTCAAAAACTTTTCTCTTTAAAGACATGTTTTTGAAAATATCTCTTCCAAAAATGTTTTAGAAAAATAGTTTTCTAAAAATTTTATCTGTTCCGGTAACCTTTGCTCTGATACCACGTGTAACACCCCACGCCCGCTATGGTCACTCTCTAAGGGAATGCCATAGCATCGGTGGAGTATTTTAGTGAATATAGAACAGAAAAATTACAACAAGACAGATATAAATAGTACTTGAAATTTAAAACATCATCTCATAACAGCGGAAGTAAACATGTCTGGTTACATCAAAAACCACAATAAAAGTCAAGTACAATATCCATCAAAATAAAGAAGTACATAATCCCACTCTCTCATACAATAGCCAAGCCAAAAGAAAAGATAACTGGATAACTGGAGCTTTACATCTATCCAAGCTCCTAAAGACTGGAACAGCAATCCGATCAAGCTCCACTACTGCTAGGATCCACCGTAGGACCTGAGGGTTGGGAAAAAAGATAAAAACAACGGGGTCAGACATAAGTCTGAGCGAGTCCTATAACTTTAACAATACAATCATTAAAGTAACCAGAGAAGACATAAACTTGACCTACGGTAATGTCTGGGGATGAATGGCTACACTAAGCAGCTTGGTAGACTTAGGATAAACTAAGATAACTGTAAAGACGCATCTACCCACCCAAGGATAATTACTAACTGCACCACACCAGTCATCCCTACTTAAAGATTGATCCCACCCAAAGACTTAAAAGGAAGATATAACTAGTAGTTTCATGTACCCCTAGCTGACCACATAGGTGCCGTCTGCCCCTATCTCCACTAGGTGTACCCCACTACTCCCCAAGCGATCGGCTCCCTACCGTAGATACCCGTGCTGGTCCCACAGTGGGGTGTATCACTCCCCTAAAGTGGCAACCCAATACTATCAACGGTGCACGGCTTATACCTACACGATGCAACAACGGCTTATCTACCAGCCCGGGCCCACACACGCATATGAAACCCGTTGGACTTGCGTTGCCACCGCTAACCCGTTTTGGCCTCTTATAGTCAAGCCCAGTACGCGTGTCCCGTCCTCGACATGGGTCGAGCCCAATAAGATACATATGGGTTACTGGTCGAAATGGGCCCCCACAAGCTACCCACCTAAGCTTGTCCCTTTTTCTAGTGCATCCCACTTAACCCTTTAATCATGTTTAATTACATGTTTCCACTTGGTTAAGTATTCTAATCGTATTTTCTATTGCCACCCAAGGCAACCCACTAGATTTCCACATGCCACCCAAGGCACCCACTTAACCCCTCATGTCCCTCTACATGCTAATGTGGTTAAGTGTTTCTTAATTAATTAATTAAGATCATGACCTCATAAAGACCTCCCACATTAGACCGTCTTTTATGGCTGCTGGATATGTCGGTTGGTTCCGGGCAGACTTCTGTCATCAAAAGGGTCTAACCTCGTGTCTCTACTTTAATCACGTATTTAATTTATGACTAAGACCTCTCACATTGGGCCAATCATTTGTAGCCGCTGGATGGCCGGTCGGTTCCGGGCAGACTTCCGCTACAAAAGGGTCCAACCTCGTGTCTTAGTTGATTAATTACACCTAATTAATCACCCCCATAATTAATTATCCCTAATTAATTACACTTTTTTCATAACATGGGTAGACCTAACTCAATAGGTAAATTCCCATGGGGTAGACCTAACTCAATAGGTAAATTCCCACTTATGTTAATTTATTTTTATGGTATGCTTTAATCATACCCAATCATAAACATATTTATTAACCCCACCGTTCCCCACGTAAATCGTTCTCATTTCATGACATAATAAAGGGAAGATCCATCACAAAATATCATGGGTTTAACCACATCTTAGCATATAACTTTATCATGGGTTAAGAGGATGTCAAATTGCATATATGAGCATATATTAACCCAACTACATTTAACCCAAACTTGCATATCATCATACACATGTCTTACATAACATGTTGCATATGCACTTGCATATTATCATACACATATCTTACATAACATGTTGAACTTGCATATAAGCATTCTCATAATCTTGCATAACATGCATTTAAACATACACATAACTTGCATAAGCATTCACATACTTGCATAAGCATCCACATACTTGCATAAACATGCATAACTTGCATTTAAGCATATACATAACTTGCATAAGCATTCACATACTTGCATAAGCATCCACATACTTGCATAAACATGCATAACTTGCATATCATGTTAAACTTGCATTTAAGCATACACATAACTTGCATATGAACTTGCATAACTCACTTGTTAAACATACATAAACCCATTTATTAGATATGCATAAACCCACTTATTAAACATGCATAAACCCACTTGATAAACATGCATAAACCAACTTATTTAACATGCATAAACCCACTTATTAAATATGCATAAACATAGGATAACATAGAGTAGCATATCATTACAAATGATTCAAACTCACTAATCCGCATTTAAGACCATAAGTCTCATTACACCCAATCTACTTACTTTAGCAATTGATGTTAAAGTGATAGAAACTCACCAAACCCAAGATTAACAAATTTATGAAGTGGAATTAGTTGCTAAATATGAAGAAGATGATGATTAGAGGTTGATTAGCTTGCAACTTCCTTCATAAATTAGTGGAGGCTCCTTCTAAGATTTAATTTGGCGGCATGAGGCCATCATTTCTATTTTTAGTATGGATTAGGGGGGTTTAGGGTGTATTTATAGATTAGGTGAGTGTTTTAGGCCCTTAGATTAACCCTAGATTAGATTAGGACCCTTAGATTTCGGAAATCTCTAGAACACAGCCCTCCAAGCCAGCCTAAAACCCAACCTGGTGCACCCAGGTTTACTGGACGCCACGCCCAAGTCGACAGGCAAGTCGACCCCCCTGTCGACAGGCCTGTCGACAGCCCTGTCGACATGGTTAGGGCGGGAATTTTCCCGCCTGGCCCCGCTGGTTCTAATCTGAAATCTGAATTTGAATTTTTAAATCTGTTTTTAACTTTGAATTTTCTGCAAACTTCTTTGGGCCATAACCGGGCCATACGGACTCCGATTCTCGAAAACTCGGACTCTATTTCGCGTATTTTTCCGAGACGAACCCAATGACGCAGCCCGTTACCCCCAATTCCCACATCTGAGATTATTTATTCTGTAATTAGTGAATTTTAGTATTAACTAAAATTCGGGGTGTTACAACCACCCCTTCTTATACACATTGCGAGTGCACTTTTATTAATTTGCAGAAATTACATAATAAGGTTAGCATACTAACCCGAAAACACGAGCACATCTGAATTAAACATACATAAAAAACAAAAATCAAAATAGACTAAATGCAAAACATAAAGTAAAGATGATCCATGATGAGGTCAGCTACTCGAAATTCACAAGTGCGGTCCCACTGCACTTCTACTCACATAAGAATCAACATTTCTCCATAATTTATGCACCTCTAGAGCATATTTAGGGTAGTGGTACTTGCCTACTGTTTTTGAAGTAACTGATTAAGTTACAGTAGCATTGAACAATTCTAGGAAAAAACCCGATGCATTCTCATATGAGTAGAGTTTTGGAGCATCCCTATTTAGTTCCTTCTCTTCTTTCTTTTTTTCTTATGTTAAAGTCATTAATAATTCATTATTTTTGGATGGTTTGAGTGGACATATGTGATTTATTGTCGACTTAAGTCATTCAAAAAAGCGGGTTGTTACAGTTAGTATCAAAGTTTTGGTTGAGCGAATACTAAAGCCTGTAGAGTTAAACTCATTAGAGATAAGGTTAGTAATGACGTAAAACGAGGTGAGAGTATTCTATATGAGAGCGTACTTGTAATTTTATATAAAATAGTTTTTAAAGCTTAAATGATTTTATATATAAAATTTGGAAATATTTTGAGTTATAAAGAATTGTTCTTATATAAATGATTGAAAGAAATATGGTTGATTTTATTGAAATATAAGCAAATTATGAACTTTAGTATCTAAGTTAAGAAAATGAAATTAATATGACATGCGAGGCTTGAAACTCCTAAATCTGAAGATGATAAGTGTTTGAATTTTTGTTGAATATTTTGTTGAGTAAAATGAACATGAACCTAATATTTAAATGGTTTGAAATTAAATTTATAACTATAATTTAGTTGTTTTGCAAAGTACTTATGACTTTGGTAATATGTGATGAATCATTTGAATAATACTAATTTGACAAATATATATGAACTTAAATGATGAATTTACCAAAAATACGTCTTTGAGAGAGGTAATTGTATAAGTAATTATTTGAAACCGATTCCCTAATGATCTCAATTTAAGTGGAAAATGTTATGAACATATATTAATATGAATGAATCCTTGTAAATAAAAATTGGAATAGCTATAAGGAACTGGTATGTCTTGAAAAACCAATATAATAAAATATGGAGTTATACGTACATCAATTGTTGCATGATGACTTTGATTTTCAAGTACGTAGTTTCAAAGTGATTCACATCGATGTGAATAAGAATTTTAACTTGATTCTTGACGGCGAGCAGTTGATATAGATTTTTGAAATAATTTTGAAGTTTTCCCATCGTATTGTACGGCTACGTGAGAAAAACGGAGAATTCTAATCAATAAGCTGGATTAGATTTTGCACTAGAGTAATTGGATTATCGATACTAATTTGAAAGAAAAATTATGTGATCGAATGGAAGATCAGATTGATTTTGACCACGAATGATATATACCCATCGTAAGGGTCTTAGTAAATTTGAATAATATGTTGTTGGCATTAGAGAGTTAGGCAAATGACACTTTAGATTGTTCATGGTAGTGTGGATAAATCGATTAAGTAATACCCAAGGTTGTCAAGCACAAGGTACACTTGGTAATTTATTTAACATCCTCGTTCGATGTAAATATCTTTGAACTTGAACAAAGTTGTTAGCATTGATATTAATAGTGATGAATGTTATCGAGTATGAATGCGTGGTAATGTCTGAAATTGTTTGTTAAAGGTATAATATTAAATTATGGAACTTTAGTTCACTAGCTTTGAAATTTACTTTGGAATGATTCTAAGTAAACGATAACTCGTGATTGAAAGGACAATAACATTAATTTGATAATAATGTTGTTTGAGGATGGAATAACGATGTTAATTGAATTGAACTTTAATAAAGTAAAGATATTGATTTGAATATATACACTTATATATGTATATATCATATATATATATATATGAAATATATATTGAATCGAATATGTGAATGGTATGTATGAAAAGAAATTACCTCACGAAATTGAGATATCTTACAGATAATTATGTAAGTAGATCGAACTTGGAATTATTGATTTGATATAAACAGAATCCGTACGGGTTATAATGAAGTTTTTCTGTTGAATCTATATGAGAATGATTTCTGAGAGATATTTGAAAAAATCAAGAAAGAATGTTATTCGAACATGAAGCAATTCTAATCGATTAACTTTGAAATGTTAAGAATTTGGAAATCAATGATCTTACAATTATGTAAGTGTGATACTGGAATAGTTTTGGAATCCATTGATTTTCAAAATCCTTGAATTCGACAAAGATTCGATATTGAATAAATTTGAGTAGGGCTGCCAATGGATAGCCAAAGAGTCTTAAATCCATTCACATCTGTATCCGAAAAGTGGATAAATATACAATATTTGAAAAAAAAATGGATATGCATATATAGATATCCGCATCCGAAAATTATCCATTCGATTTTCTAACATTATGCTCGAAATTATATGTATTTTGGTATAATGAATGAGATTTATTTATTGCTTTACCAAGTCGAAGGTTTATATTGTATGCACTAAATGCATATTAGCTACTCAAAGTTATTTAATTTCATCATATATGTTTATTTTTAACACTTTTGTGATCAATGGAATTGGAAAACATTTATGTTATATTAAAAATTTTCATTTATGTTTCTTGTTTTATTGATCGTTAATGGATAAGAGAAGTATTCGATATCCGTCCATATCCGCGGATATGGATATCCGATATCCAAAAATGATTTTAGATACGGATATGGATATACAAAGCACTATCTGTATCCGAAAGTATTCGTTAACAACACTAAATTTGATTCTTATATAAAATGGAAATTATATAAGTATGCAGCGAATTTGATACTACTGATTTGAAAGAATTCGAATTGAAAAGAAAGAAAACTTATGTAAATGGAACTTTATGTAAGCACGGTATATGCAAAGTTACGAAATGAGAAATACTATATGTAGTATCATATGTTTGGAATCGAAGATATGAAAAGTACCTTCCATCGGAAATCCCAATCCTACTTGGTATTATTGCGTTGAAACTATACTCGGTAGTTCTATCAGAAATCAGGGTTCTACTCGGTAGGATTGCGTCAGACTCTCACTCGATGAGGTCGCGTCGGAATCTCACTCGGTGAGATCACATCGAAATCCCACTTAGTGGGGTCGCACTAGAGTCCACTCGGTGGATTCAACTTGAATTGATTATATTTATTTGATATTAATAGCATAAATCGAGGGCAGTGATTGTCTAATATACTATTGGTTTCTGCTGGGACAGCAGACAGAACCATTTGCGTATTGCGATCTATCGGGTTTGTTTCATAACGTAAATCGAGGGTAGTGATTGTCTACAACACTATTGGTTTCTGTTGGGATAGCAGACGTAACCACTTGCGTGTTGCGATCTATGAGGTGTTTTCATGGCATAAGTCGAGGGGTGTTAATGCATACAGTTACAAATGATTCCACTGGAATAGCGGCGTAACCACCGCGTAACTGCGATCCATGAAAGGGTGTGCTTTTCATATCTATTTTTTTAATTTAGGTATTTCACTAGAAATTGAAACAAGTCCGTTGATTACTTGGAGATTTTTAGACATGTGCTTGATCAACGGATGCCTAAGTTCTGTAAGAACGAAAATATACTTGTTACGACATCGAGTTATAAAAGTGTTTTAAGATAACAAACAAATTATTCGAAAACTAATTGTTTCATAACTTCAACATAATAAACTAATGAAGAAGTTTTAAATGTTTTCAGAAATTAACGTTTTTGGAATCTATTAAAATATTAGTTATTCGTTCCCTTCATTTTCGGGGACGAAAAGTTATGAGTAGGGGAAATTGTAACGAACTGTAATTTCGACTGATTTTAGAATGTTAAATTGTATGATATCTTAAATAAAATAGTTAGAGATTAAAATTCTATAATTTTCTTAATGAAAATAAGATGTATTATTAATAAAATTTAGATAAAAAATTAATTTTAATGTTCAATCAAAAGAAAGAAATGGTTAAATTGTTACATACGTGTTGCATTAAATTGAAGTAGCATTTAATTGAAATTAAAATAATATTCGAAGACAAGTAAATTATAAGTTTCATTCTAAAGTTAGTCGTAATTTTATAAATGGAATAAATCTGAATTCTAAGACCATATTCTACAGTCGTAAAATAATAATCGTAATAAATATGGAAACGATTTGGACTTTAAACATAAACTTTGAAAATTGATTTTTGGATTTAAATTTGGAATACGTACAATTAATTTGAACATAAGAAATAAAATCAATTGTTAGTATAGGGAATTTTATGCAATTTAAAATATTGTTATGATATCGATTAATAATAAAACCTTCAATATTGATTTTTGAAATATAATTATTTTATATAAATTTGATTTAGAAAATTTAATAATGAAAACGTCGACGTTCATTTCATTAAAATTCCATTTCATTAACTCCATTCTAATTATTTTAAATAAACGAGTAACGTTAATAGATATAACTCAAATAATAAAATTTCAAACATATAGTATATTATATGTTTTAAGCATATCAACCTGTTCGTATCAACATGTTGAGCACAACAATATTTGATTCGGTGACAACAATATTTGATTCGGGTGACAACAATATTTAATTCGGGTGCTTGGACACACATTTTGAACTTTTAGCCATTGAAATTTAATTTTGGGTTTTCAGATTATACTATACTAGCCTATAACATACACGGTTAAACATAAGAGTGATTAAAAAAAATCCTATTTTGAATTGATAAGATCTATTTGAAGTAGGTACACAAGAAACTTGGTAAACGTCGTAAATTTATATATTCAAATTTTAGGAACTAATCCTGTTCTTCGACCATTTAGGGATGCGAGAAAAGGAGCGTACCACGTTTTGATTTTTAACATATCTACCACTTTTTATCTTTGCCAACCATTCATATATTTTTAATAATAAAAAAAGAACAAATCACAAAGCAACCCACTTCTCGTCTCCTCCCCAACTTCTTCTTTGTAAAGCATGAAAGTTACTAAAAAAACAACTTTCGAATCCTTAAAACCAGCCGACCTAGCCCCGACTTCTCTGCGCTCACCTCTTCTTCTCCGACCAGCCAACATGCACGCCCAGGCCTCCACCGCCAAAGCCACTCCTCCATCGAACAGCTCTGATCCTACCCCCTCTCCAGTTCACCGAACCCAAGCTAATAGCCTCGCCACTGTTGGATCTAAATTAACCTTGTCTACTACTGCATCCCCAAGATTTCTACTAGGTATTAAAATAGATCCTGCTTACAAAACCTTGTAATCTCGCAAACCCTGCTCCTGCTCTAATCCTACGCTCAAAACCCTGGACTAATCTTTATACCCAAGATCAGATTTTCCCCGAAATACAAACCTGTAACTCGTAAACCCTAACTGTAAATCCTATAGCTAGTAAACCCCTAGTTTTACAGACAAACTAGAAAACCAGTTGAAACAATTACAAAAGAAATATAAAAAACAAAAAAACTATAGACCCGTTTCTATGCGAATAATAGCTGGCCCATTTTTAACTCTTGAATTGTTTTGGCTTCTAAACAATGTTAGCCGACCCTATAAAAATTAGGGTTTTTCTCCTTCCCCCAAAACTCGATGCGATTTCAAACTTGCTTTCTGGAATTTGCTCTTGTGATCATTGAGAGTGGTTGTTCTTGGTTGATTGAATTGGGGTGCTTGTGGTCGAAACAAAGTGACACGACCCAAACTTCCCTGTAAAGGAAAGCCCGGATTGAGTTGAGAACAGGACTAATCATAACAGAAACAGAAGAACATTTCATTGCTTATTATAACAATTTCCATCAGAGTACAAGAATATACAGAGTATGAACAAATAATATACATTTGATAAATATCAGAGATTTAAAAATTACAATGCAGTGGAAAATAATACAAAAACACAACTGAAAGAGATACACGGATACAGAGATTTCCGAATATCATGTAACGACCCAGAATTTGGGGCCAATTTAAAAATTTTATTTTTAGAAATTTTAACGGATTTTTAATATTTAAAATAATTCATTTTAAATAATAATGACTAAAAAATTATTTTAAAACGAATAAATTTAATTTAATTATAAAAGGTGTTTGAAACAGCGCTGCAGTTTGAAAATTTGAATTTGAACTTTGACCGACTGTACAGAATTCATTTTAAATCAGAATTGAGCGAAACAAGAAATATTTAAATTTGTTTGATCATATCTTTCTAACGAATCTGAAAAACTGCAATTTCACTTTATAATTTGAAAGTTATGGCCAGTTCAAAATTTAGAAAACTCGCCGTAGAATTTATATATATTTTAATATAATATATTGCCCTTAAAAATAGCCATTTTGCAAACGACCTCGATTTTCGACGAAACCACTTTTGTTGGAACCGGAATGTCAAATTATTGCTAAGTTTCAATTTTCATAATTTTTCGAATTAATATGTGAGCGTGGTAAAAGAAAATGTGTTTTGACTGTTTCAGTCAAGTTTAATCGACTAGAAAAGGGCCATTTTTCAAACAGTCTCAGAATTCGACGAAATTAGTCTTGTTAGAACCGTATCGTCAAAACATAGCTAGAAATAATTTTTCTGTAATTTGTAGAGTCCGTATGTGGCCCCGGTAATTTAAAATGTACGTTTGAATTTAATAATTAAATGATTTATAATTAAATTTAAAGAAAAACATATCGTAACAGCTGAACTGGGTTACGAAACATATTCCAATGTGTCCGAGATGGGGGTATTTAGCTACGGGCGTCATTCGTTGGGTTCGATTCGGAGCTAGTATCGTCGAATAAATAATTCTTGAATTAATGAATTAAATAAATAAAAAGATACGCGTATAAATACGCTATACTATACGAACCCTAAATCCCCTAATACACCAGCCGCCGCCTTTCACATTTCAATGGCCATTCTTGCTCGAAACTAATCCCCTCATCCATGGATGATTTGATCAATGATTTTAGAAACTTCCAATGCAAATTCGAAGAGGATTCTTCCCTCTATAAATCCATACGGGTTTGATCTCTCGAAATGGAGTATATCGTTCAGACCAGCACTGAGAAGTCGGCGCCTGAAGACCGTAGCCCCGGCCACCAGGGACCACCGAGCTTGCCACGAGGGGGACCCCCTCGCGCGTCTTGCATCCCCCATCGACGTGACACCATCCGATCTCCACCCCGTGCCTCCCATCGCCTGAATTTCCGAACCCTAAAATCGAACCCAAAGGATAACTCGGCGGCCTGTCTTTCTGATGTAGAAGAAAGGTTAAGAGAGGGTAATTAGAAGATTAATTAATTATTAATTATTTAAATAATATGATCAATATTTGAACTGTCATAACTCGCTCAAATTAAATCAGAATCGGACGAAACTGAAAGCGTTGGACTCGTATCAGAAAACTCTACAACACAGAACTGTCTAGATCTGAAACCGGACAATTTGGAAATTCAGGAAATTTCAGATCAGAATTGTTCGGTGAGATTTCTATTTTTAAAATTAAAATTTATTATTAATTTTATTGTGTTATTTATATATCCATTCAGTATGAAATCCATGTTGTTTGTATATATTATTTTTATTATGGATTGTGTTGTGATTGTGATGAACAATTGATTGTGATTGTGTATTCATGTTCGTTACAATTTTGTGTATACGATAAAATCATATTTTATTGCAAATATAAATATATTATATTCATGTGTGTCAAACTTTGCGTATAAAATAAAAACCATATTTTTTTTATATATACACAAACAAAAATGTTCATGTTTGATTTAAATAAAGGTATGGCATGTAAAGAAAATTTATTTTGTCAAACATAATTATTGAACTAGAAACATAATTTTATCAGAACTGGTTAATTAGGACAAAATAACACTTTTTGACAAACTTGTTTGTTGAAAATAAAATAACACCTTTTGGTTAAAACATAAGTGTTGAAATAAAAACCTCATTTTTGGTCAATTTAAAGAACCAATAAAATTAACATTTTGTTTACATAAAAGAATCAATCAAAAATTGGCATATTTGTTTACATTAAAGAATTAAATCAAAATTCTCATATTTGTTTACATTGAATAGAATTTGTAAAAAAATACTCATTTTTATACATTGAATAGCATTTGTTAAAAATACACATTTTTATACATTGAATTGAATTTGTTAAAAATATACATTTTTATAAATTGGATAGAATAATAACATTTTTGGTCAAATTGTGATTAGTGAATAAAAATAAAATTTTGGTTAGAACATGATTTATGAAAACAAAAATAACACTTTTGTTAGAATTTGATTTATGAAATAAAAATCACACTTTTATCAAAAATTGATTTTTGAAGCGAAAATATCATTTTTGTCAAAACAAGTTCATTGAAATAAAAATATGTTCTTTTATTTGCATTCACAAATGCAAATATTCATTGAAAATAAACTTTGTTCTTTTATTTGCATTCTTAAATGCAAATATACTTTGAAATTTAAAATTGTTCTTTTATTTGCATTCACTAACGCAAATATATATTGAAGATAAAATTTGTTCCTTTATTTGCATTCACAAATGCAAATATGCATTAAAATCAAGTTTGTTCTTTTATTTGCATAACTCTATGCAAATATATAGATTGAAAATAAAACTTATTCTTTTATTTGCATTCTCAAATACGAGTATACATGGAAATTTAAGTTTGTTCTTTTATTTACATTCACTAATGCAAATATGCATTAAAAACAAAAAAATATTCTTTTATTTGCATTCAAAAATGCAAATATAACATAGGAAGATAAGTTAACCTTTTATTGTATTCTACAATACAAATAAACATAGAAAATAAAAGTTCACTTTTCATTTGCATTTTTCAAGACAAATATAACATGACATAAAAGTCCACTTTTCATTTACATCTCACAATGTAAATACAACTTGAAAATAAAAAGTACATTTTTATTTGTCTCCCACAACACAAACAAAACTAGAAAATAAGATATGCATTGAAAATAAAAGTATCCTTTTATTTACATTCCCTAATACAAATTTACATCTAAATAAAAAAGGTTCTTTAATTTGCATTTTCAAATGAGAATATACATTGAAATAAGAATGTTCTTTTATTTGCCTCCTCCGTTGCAAATAAACAATTAAATGAATAAGTACATTTTTGTTTGTAATTTTAGATGCAAACAAAATATGATTTGAGAAGTTACATTTTTGTTTGCAGTTTTAGATGCAAATAAAAACATTAGAAAGAATTTTATATTTTATTTTGTATTTTATATGAAATAAAAAGAATGGACCTAAAAGTACATTTTATTTGTCAATTTAGTTCAATAAAAAGAATTGAACAAAACATTCATTTTGGGTCAATTTACAGTAGTTAAACCAAATTATTCATTTTTGTCATTTTACACTAGTTGAAACAAAACAAACACTTTTATAAATCTATACTAGTAGAAAGCAAAATATGATTTAAAGAGTTACATTTTTGTTTGCAATTTTAGATGCAAACAAATATTACATTTTTGTTTTGTATTTTAGTTAGAAATAGAAATATACATTTTTGTTTGTAAATTAAGCTGCAAACAAATATTACATTTTTGTTTTGTATTTTAGTTAGAAATAGAAATATACATTTTTGTTTGTAAATTTAGTTGCAAACAAAACAATTAATATAGATTATATTTTTATCTGCATAATTAGTTGCAAATAAACATCGTTGTTAAAAGATTATATTTTTATTTGCAAATTTAGAGGCAAATAAACACCGTAGGAAAAAGATGCAATTTGTTTACAACTTTGGATGTAAACCAAACATTAAAACTAAAAGTTATATTTTTATTTGCATTCCTTGTTGCAAATAAAACTAGAAATAAAAAGTTACAATTTTTATTTACATTCCTCGATGTAAATAAACCTGAATTAAAAAGTTGAATCTTTATTTGCATTCTCTACTGCAAATAAAGTAGGAGATAAAAAGTTATATTTTATTTGCATTCTCTATTGCAAATAAAACATGAAATCAAAAAGTACATTTTTATCTACACTTTAGTTTTTATAAAAATGATAAAATCAAAGAATTACGTTTTTAATGTAATATAAAGATTTCATTTTTTAACAACGTAAAAAGAATATCATTTTTATGTAATGTAAAGAGATTACATTTCATTGTAAGTGAGTCAACATTAGCATTCACATTTTAATGTAAATAAATCAGTAGAAAAGATTTATGGTTTTGGATAAATTATGATAACATGAGAGCTTACATTTTTATTATATATGAAATGATTCCTCATTATATATGTTTATGATGCTGAGATGTTACACTTCCATTTACAAGTTATCCGACTTGTTTATGTGATTGGGTTGATAATTTTTACACATCGCCCAAGTGCACAAATAATTTATTATCTGATTGCTGGATGAAACCCCACACGAGTGTTGGGATGATATTTGATCTACACTAGTCCCAACATTTAGTGTAGAATTCACTTTGGTTCTTAATTGGATGTATGACAATTATTTATCATGCTTGCTGATTTCATGTAATATATGGTTGTTGATTGAGTCACATTCCAATAAAGAATATTCTAGAAAAGAATATTTAAGTAAATATTTTAGAAAAAGAATATATTTTAGAAAAACATATTTATTGATATGAACTAGTTATTAACTAGAATAAATCATTAAATTTAGATTTAATAAAGTTTTCCAATATGTTAATATTTAATTGAAGTTAAATTAAATAAATTGGATTTTGGGTTTGTCGTGAATGGTGTCTTAAATAACACTATTCTTAAACCCCGTATGAAAAGAACAAATCTTTAAATTAAGATTATTAAAGTTTTCAATTATATTTTGTAATTAGGATAAGATGAAATGTGAGTTGGGTTTATTGTGAACTTTGTTTTTTTAGTGACATTTGTTCTTTAACCCAACTGACAGTGAAAATATGATTTGGAGTTTATAAATCTTTTATTAAGATTTAAATGGAAAATTTCCAAAAGTAAAGTTTTCCAATTTAATATATTAAATTGGAATTTAATGGAATTCGATTTAATAATAATCGAGATGAGAGTCTGTAAAAGAAGACTGATACTACATATGGAAATTAAGAGACTTTGCCGTTATTCCATTTATATTATTGGTCGGATACAGAAATTTATAACGATTATATATTGATTTGATTTCTGTGAAGATTCCATATTTTATGGAAGACGATTTTGGGTTTACCGTGAACTATGTTTTAAATGACATTAGTTCTTTAACCCAATTAAAGTTAAGATTAATTTCTTAAATTTAAATAATCATTGAACAATGATTTTTGGAATTTAAAATCAAATTGAAGTTTTGATAAATCTTTAAAGAAAAGATTTAAGGATAATTTAAAGAATTTATCTTTTATATAATAATGCGAATATCTTATTAGAAGAATATTCTGAATTGGAATGAGACGTTGGGTGTGCTTTTGTAGTACTTGATTTTTATTTTAAGATACGCTAGTTATTCGGAAAGACCGGGTTTAACCCATTCCGAATAGTTACTACGACAATGAAGAGTCGAAGATGAAGACGGTGGTTGAAGACCGATGATCTTCACATCGAATGGATGTGTTGCTACTGAGACCCATGATGGGAGTAGCTACCTTGAAGGGGCTTCAGTGGTGGCCGTCCGGACTATTGTTGATTATTCAGATTTGGTTTTCGCTCAGACCCAGAGCATAAGCTTGTAAATGGATGGGTGTATGACATTGGATTTCGTTCCAGGTGAATTAAATCGATTTCTATTAATGTATATCTGATTGGTGGTGGAGAATTTATTCTCTGCTTAACACCATGGTATATATTAATAGTGATTGATCGCATGGCGTGAATTGTCAATGTGGCACGCCAAGATGCAATTGATCAAGGCTTTTGTTGAAAAGTAGGGCCTTGTGGGATGATCAAAGTATAGCCTATTACGGCTTAGCTTTGTGTATATCACGATTTGGCGAGCCTCACACCCCAGTATGAGTCAAAAACGGGATATGGACCGTAGGGAGTGCACACGTTTCTTTCTAGCTAGTGGTAGTGTCAGTGCTTAAACTGGCTGACATTTTACTTATGTGGATGATGGATTTTGAGGCGCCTCAGATTTTTATAGGCCGTTAGTGGTCATACTATAGGTCCAAAGGGACTGGGAAACATGTGTTCAGGCATAATTAATCCACTACCGTTAGGTGGGGACTGGCCCTACCGCATCCAAGGGTTCATTGCGGGGGATCCTGAGGCATTTGCTAGAGTGTCTCGAATCGGAGAGGACGATCCCTAGTCTCGATTTCATGATGGAAATCCAATTTCCAATACGACCTTGCGGTTTTGATTGTAGAACTAGTATGGCGACATAGTAGGATGGGGTACTATGCCGTCTATGATTGATACATTATGATTGAAATTGTTTTTGAAATATATATATACCCATATATATACACACTAATATTAAATCCGTTTTATCGTATCAACCATCTTTTGACCATTATAAGATAAAACCCTATCCTCCGGTTTGCGTTGCATTGTGTGATGGGACTTGGGTCTTATAATGGTTTCATTTTCCTAAAAAGCATTGCGTTGTTTAACGTTTTACTTTATTTTATGCACTGGCAATCCAATGGAGTAAACCCGTTCCGCGTTAGCGGCGTGGTCCTGTGATTAGCCTTATTATTAGATAATTTAAGTTAAGATTTCTCATACCAGTCCCATGACTGACCTGTAGTTTGTTTCACTGGCAAACTCGGGTGCCCATATTTTCCATACGGGCAGTCGAGTAGCTTTTTGCAGATATATTTACAGGATCCTGTTTTACAGCTGAAGCAGTATTCGGAAAGCTCTGTATCCGTGTATTCCTTTCAGTTGTATATTTGTAATATTTTTCCGCTGCTATTTAAATGTAATCTAAATCTCTGATATTATTGTATTTCCATTGTGTAATAAGTATTCATACTCTGTTATATTCTTGTACTCTGATGTAATTGTTGTTATCAGCAATAAAATGTTCTTCAGTTTGTGTTCTGATGTGTATTGTTCTCAAAGCAATCTAGACTTTCCTTTACTGGGAAGTTTGGATCGTTTCATTTGGTATCAGAGCTTTGGTTTACAGAGCTCAAGAACAAGACACATTAGAAGCGAACGAAAGAATTCATCAGAGATTGGATTAGTAATATCCAATGAGAATAACTCGTTAGAGATGGGATCAGTAGTATCTTAGAACGAGTGTGAAGAGTATTATTTTCTTTAAAATAAAAATGAAAATAAAATTTAGTTTTGAAAATTTTATCTAAATATACGTATTTGAGTATATTATTATTTTAATGTGGGCAATCGAGTATATAAAGATTTCGAATATACGAGTAATTAACGGATATTCGAAGTTTTAATATACTGGATAGATATAGAATCACACTCTAGTCGCCCGAAGATGATTCTGATGATCGGTGCACCATCATCAGAATTTATGTTCGAGTTTCGAAGGTGGTATATCTATATATTTCCATTGACTGGTATGAGAACCAAAACTTAGTTAGTACACAATTGCTTTGATTTGCACAAAAATTATGATTTTTGACTATATTTAAAAGATATATATTTGAAAAGTTAATTACCTAATTGATTGTTGGTTGTGATGTTTGATTATAGGTTTAACTAACAAAATTATTGGAATGATAATTACTTTAGCTAATAAGATTATTGAAACCTATAAATGAAAATTTAATTAAGATAGTTAATTAAACAACTTTTAGCTACGTTCCTTTTCGAGGACAAAAAGATTTTAAGTGGGGGCGATTGTAACGACCCAGAATTTGGGGCCAATTTAAAATTTTTATTTTTAGAAATTTTAATGGATTTTTAATATTTAAAATAATTTATTTTAAATAATAATGACTAAAAATTTATTTTAAAACGAATAAATTTAATTTAGTTATAAAAGGAGTTTGAAACAGCGCTGCAGTTTGAAAATTTGAATTCGAACTTTGACCGACTGTATAAAATTCATTTTAAATCAGAATTGAGCGAAACAAGAAATATTTAAATCTGTTTGATCATATCTTTCTAACGAATCTGAAAAACTGCAATTTCACTTTATAATTTGAAAGTTATGGCCAGTTCAAAATTTAGAAAAGTCGCCATAGAATTTATATATATATTTTAATGTAATATACTGCCCTTAAAAATAGCCATTTTGCAAACGACCTCGGTTTTCGACAAAACCACTTTTGTTGGAACCGGAATGTCAAATTATTGCTAATTTCAATTTTCATAATTTTTCGAGTTAATATGTGAGCGTGGTAAAAGAAAATGTGTTTTGACTGTTTCAGTCAAATTTAATCGACTAGAAAAAGGCCATTTTTCAAATAGTCTCAGAATTCGACGAAATTAGTCTTGTTGGAACCGTATCGTCAAAACATAGCTAGAAATAATTTTTCTGTAATTTGTAGAGTCCGTATGTGGCCTCGGTAATTTAAAATGTACGTTTGAATTTAATAATTAAATGATTTATAATTAAATTTAAAGAAAAACATATCGTAACAGCCGAACTGGGTTACAAAACATATTCCAATGTGTCCGGGATGGGGGTATTTAGCTAGGGGCGTCATTCGTTGGGTTCGATTCGGAGTTAGTATCGTCGAATAAATAATTCTTGAATTAATGAATTAAATAAATAAGAAGATACGCACGCTATACTATACGAACCCTAAATCCCCTAATACACCGGCCGCCGCCTTTCAGATTTCAATGGCCATTCTTGCTCGAAACTAATTCCCTCATCCATGACCGATTTAATCAATGATTTTATAAATTTCCAAATCAAATTCGAAGAGGATTCTCCCCTCTATAAATCCATACGGGTTTGATTTCTCGAAATGGAGTATATCGTTCATACTAGCACCGAGAAGTCGGCGCTTGAAGGCCGTCGCCCAGGCCACCAGGGACCACCGAGCTCGCTACCAGGGGGACCCCCTTGCGCGCCTTGCATCCCCCATCGACGTGACACCATCCGATCTCCACCCCGTGCCTCCCATCGCCTGAATTTCCGAACCCTAAAATCGAACCCAAAGGATAACTCGGAGGCCTGTCTTTCTGATGTAGAAAAAAGGTTAAGAGAGGGTAATTAGAAGATTAATTAATTATTAATTATTTAAATAATATGATCAATATTTGAACTGTCATAACTCGCTCAAATTAAATCAGAATCGGACGAAACTGAAAGCGTTGGACTCGTATCAAAAAACTCTACAACACAGAACTGTCTAGATCTGAAACCAGACACTTTGGAAATTCAGGAAATTTCAGATCAGAATTGTTCGGTGAGATTTCTATTTTTAAAACTAAAAATTATTATTTATTTTATTGTGTTATTTATATATCCATTCAGTATGAAATCCATGTTGTTTGTATATATTATTTTTATTATGGATTGTGCTGTGATTGTGATGAACAATTGATTGTGATTGTGTATTCACGTTCGTTAGAATTTTGTGTATACGATAAAATCATATTTTATTGCAAATATAAATATATTATATTCATGTGTGTCAAAATTTGCGTATAAAATAAAAACCATATTTTTGTTTATATATACAAAAACAAAAATGTTCATGTTTGATTTAAATAAAGGTATGGCATGTATAGAAAATTTATTTTGTCAAACATGATTATTGAATTAGAAACATAATTTTATCAGAACTGGTTATTTAGGACAAAACAACACTTTTTGACAAACTTGTTTGTTGAAAATAAAATAACACTTTTTGGTTAAAACATAAGTGTTGAAATAAAAACCCCATTTTTGGTCAATTTAAAGAACCAATAAAATTAACATTTTGTTTACATAAAAGAATCAATCAAAAATTGGCATATTTGTTTACATTAAAGAATTAAATCAAAATTCTCATATTTGTTTACATTGAATAGAATTTGTAAAAAAATACTCATTTTTATACATTGAATAACATTTGTTAAAAATACACATTTTTATACATTGAATTGAATTTGTTAAAAATATACATTTTTATACATTGGATAGAATAATAACATTTTTGGTCAAATTGTGATTAGTGAATAAAAATAACATTTTGGTTAGAACATGATTTATGAAACAAAAATAACACTTTTGTTAGAATTTGATTTATGAAATAAAAATCACACTTTTATCAAAAATTGATTTTTGAAGTGAAAATATCATTTTTGTCAAAACAAGTTCATTGAAATAAAAATATAATCTTTTATTTGCATTCACAAATGCAAATATACATTGAAAATAAACTTTGTTCTTTTATTTGCATTCTTAAATGAAAATATACATTGAAATTAAAAATTGTTCTTTTATTTGCATTCACTAATGCAAATATATATTGAAGATAAAATTTGTTCCTTTATTTGCACTCACAAATGCAAATATGCATTAAAAATCAAGTTTGTTCTTTTATTTGCATTACTCTATGCAAATATATATATTTAAAATAAAACTTATTCTTTTATTTGCACTCTCAAATACAAGTATACATGGAAATTTAAGTTTGTTCTTTTATTTACATTCACTAATGCAAATATGCATTAAAAACAAAAAATTATTCTTTTATTTGCATTCAATAATGCAAATATAACATAGGAAGATAAGTTAACCTTTTATTGTATTCTACAATACAAAAAAACATAGAAAATAAAAGTTCACTTTTCATTTGCATTTTTCAAGACAAATATAACATGACATAAAAGTCCACTTTTCATTTGCATCTCACAATGTAAATACAACTTGAAAATAAAAAGTACATTTTTATTTGTGTCCAACAACACAAACAAAACTAGAAATAAGATATGCATTGAAAATAAAAGTATCCTTTAATTTACATTCCCTAATACAAATTTTCCTTTAAATAAAAAAGGTTCTTTAATTTGCATTTTCCAATGCGAATATACATTGAAATAAAAATGTTCTTTTATTTGCCTCCTCCGTTGCAAATAAACATTTAAATGAATAAGTACATTTTTGTTTGCAATTTTAGATGCAAACAAAATATGATTTGAGAAGCTACATTTTTGTTTGTAGTTTTAGATGCAAACAAAAACATTAGAATGAATTTTATATTTTATTTTGTATTTTATATGAAATAAAAAGAATGGACCTAAAAGTACATTTTATTTGTCAATTTAGTTCAATAAAAAGAATTGAACAAAACATTCATTTTGGGTCAATTTACAGTAGTTAAACCAAATTATTCATTTTTGTCATTTTACACTAGTTGAAACAAAACAAACACTTTTATAAATCTATACTAGTTGAAAGCAAAATATGATTTAAAGAGTTACATTTTTGTTTGCAATTTTAGATGCAAACAAATATTACATTTTTATTTTGTATTTTAGTTAGAAATAGAAATATACATTTTTGTTTGTAAATTTAGTTGCAAACAAAACAATTAATATAGATTATATTTTTATTTGCATATTTAGTTGCAAATAAACATCGTTGTTAAAAGATTATATTTTTATTTGCAAATTTAGAGGCAAATAAACACCGTAGGTAAAAGATGCAATTTGTTTACAACTTTAGATGTAAACCAAACATTAAAACTAAAAGTTATATTTTTATTTGCATTCCTTGTTGCAAATAAAACTAGAAATAAAAAGTTACAATTTTTATTTACATTCCTCGATGTAAATAAACCAGAATTAAAAAGTTGAATCTTTATTTGCATTCTCTACTGCAAATAAAGCAGGAGATAAAAAGTTATATTTTATTTGCATTCTCTATTGCAAATAAAACATGAAATCAAAAAGTACATTTTTATCTACACTTTAGTTGTTATAAAAATGTTAAAATCCAAGAACTACATTTTTAATGTAATATAAAGATTTCATTTTTTTTACAACATAAAAAGAATATCATTTTTATGTAATATAAAGAGATTACATTTCATTGTAAGTGAGTCAACATTAGCATTCACATTTTAATGTAAATAAATCAGTAGAAAAGATTTATGGTTTTGGATAAATTATGATAACATGAGAGCTTACATTTTTATTATATATGAAATGATTCCTCATTATATATGTTTATGATGCTGAGATATTACACTTCCATTTACAAGTTATCCGACTTGTTTATGTGATTGGGTTGATAATTTTTACACATCGCCCAAGTGCACAAATAATTTATTATCTGATTGCTGGATTAAACCCCACACGGGTGTTAGGATGATATTTGATCTACTCTAGTCCTAACATTTAGTGTAGAATTCACTTTGGTTGTTAATTGGATGTTTGATAATTATTTTTCATGCTTGTTGATTTCATGCAATATATGGTTGTTGATTGAGTCACATTCCAATAAAGAATATTCTAGAAAAGAATATTTAAGTAAATATTTTAGAAAAAGAATATATTTTAGAAAAACATATTCATTGATATGAACTAGTTATTAACTAGAATAAATCATTAAATTTAGATTTAATAAAGTTTTCCAATATGTTAATATTTAATGGAAGTTAAATTAAATAAATTGGATTTTGGGTTTGTCGTGAATGGTGTCTTAAAGAACACTGTTCTTAAACCCGTATGAAAAGAATAAATCTTTTAATTAAGATTATTAAAGTTTTCAATTATATTTTGTAATTGGGATAAGATGAAATGTGAGTTGGGTTTATTGTGAACTTTGTTTTTTAGTGACATTTGTTCTTTAACCCAACTGACAGTGAAAATATGATTTGGAGTTTATAAATCTTTTATTAAGATTTAAATGGAAATTTACCAAAAGTAAAGTTTTCCAATTTAATATATTAAATGGGAATTTAATGCAATTCGATTTAATAATTACCGAGATGAGAGTCTTTAAAGAAGATTGATACTACATATGGAAATTAAGAGGCTTTGTCGTTATTCCATTTATATTATCAGTCGGATACAGAAATTTATAACGATTATATATTGATTTGATTTCTATGAAGATTCCATATTTTATGGAAGACAATTTTGGGTTTACCGTGAACTATGTTTTAAATGACAATAGTTCTTTAACCCAGTTAAAGTTAAGATTAATTTCTTAAATTTAAATAATCATTGAATAATGATTTTTGGAATTTAAAATCAAATTGAAGTTTTGATAAATCTTTAAAGAAAAGATTTAAGGATAATTTAAAGAATTTATCTTTTATATAATATTACGAATATCTTATTAGAAGAATATTCTGAATTGGAATGAGACGTTGGGTGTGCTTTTATAGTACTTGATTTTTATTATAAAATACGCGAATTATTCAGAAAGACCGAATTTAACCCATTCCGAATAATTATTACGACGTTGAAGAGTCGAAGATGAAGACGGTGTTTGAAGACCGATGATCTTCACATTGAATGGATGTGTTGCTACTGAGACCCATGATGGGAGTAGCTACCTTGAAGGGGCTTCAGTGGTGGCCGTCCGGACTATTGTTGATTGTTCGGATTTGGTTTTCGCTCAAACCCAGAGCATAAGCTTGTAAATGGATGCGTGTCTGACATTGGATTTTATTCCAGGTGAATTAAATCGATTTCTATTAATGTATATCTGATTGGTGGTGGAGAATTTATTCTCTGCTTAACACCGTGGTATATATTAATGGTGATTGATCGCATGGCGTGAATTGTCAATGTGGCACGCCAAGATGCAATTGATCAAGGCTTTTGTTGAAAAGCAGGGCCTTGTGGGATGATCAAAGTATAGCCTATACGGCTTAGCTTTGTGTATATCGTGACTTCGCGAGCCTCACACCCCGGTATGAGTCAAAAACGGGATATAGACCGTAGGGAGTGCACACGTTTCTTTCTAGCTAGTGGTAGTGTCAGTGCTTAAACTGGCTGGCATTTTACTTATGTGGATGATGGATTTTGAGGCGCCTTGGATTTTTATAGGCCATTAGTGGTCATACTATAGGTCTAAAGGGACTGGGAAACGTGTGTTCAGGCATAATTAATCCACTACCGTTAGGTGGGGACTGGCCCTACCGCATCCAAGGGTTCATTACGGGGGATCCTGAGGCATTTGCTAGAGTGTCTCGAATCGAAGAGGACGATCCCTAGCCTCGATTTCATGATGGAAATCCAATTTCCAATACGACCTTGCGGTTTTGATTGTAGAACTAGTATGGCGACATAGTAGGATGGGGTACTATGCCGTCTATGATTGATACATTATGATTGAAATTGTTTTTGAAATATATATACCCATATATATGCACACTAATATTAAATCCGTTTTATCGTATCAACCATCTTTTGACCATTATAAGGTAAAACCCTATCCTCCGGTTTGCGTTGCATTGTGTGATGGGACTTGGGTCTTATAATGGTTTCATTTTCCTAAAAAGCATTGTGTTGTTTAACGTTTTACTTTATTTTATGCACTGGCAATCCAATGGAGTAAACCCGTTCCGCGTTAGCGGCGTGGTCCTGTGATTAGCCTTATTATTTGATAATTTAAGTTAAGATTTCTCATACCAGTCCCATGACTGACCTGTAGTTTGTTTCACTGGCGAACTCGGGTGCCCATATTTTCCACACGGGCAGTCGAGTAGCTTTTTGCAGATATATTTACAGGATCCTGGTTTGCAGCTGAAGCGGTATTCGGAAAGCTCTGTATCCGTGTATTCCTTTCAGTTGTATATTTGTAATATTTTTCCGCTGCTATTTAAATGTAATCTAAATCTCTGATATTATTGTATTTCTATTGTGTAATAAGTATTCATACTCCGTTATATTCTTGTACTCTGATGCAATTGTTGTTATCAGCAACAAAATGTTCTTCAGTTTGTGTTCTGATGTGTATTGTTCTCAAAGCAATCTAGACTTTCCTTTACTGGGAAGTTTGGGTCGTTTCATATCATTCCAGCTGTGAACCAGGATTCTGTAAGTACAAATCTGCAAAACCAAAACTACTAGCTGCCCATGTGGAAAATAGGGGCACCCAGAGTTTAGGTTAAAATAATAAACTCCAGGTCAATCATGTGACTGGTGTGATAACTAAAACAGTTATTTAAAACTTTACTTTAAGAGAGAGTAAATCAAGGGACCACGTTCGATAACACGGAACAAGTTTCCTCCCAAGAATACTAGTGCATAGAATAAACAATGCAATGCTATTTGGAATAAAAATGAAGCTATTATAAGACCCAGGTTCCATCACACAATGCAACGCAAGCTGGAGGATAGGGTTTTACCATATAATAGCCAAACATGCTTGGTACATTTAAAACAAACGATTTTGGTACTATTATAGTGTAAAGTGTATGAAAAAAACTTCAAATATAAATGTATCAATCATAGGCGGCATGGGCACCATCTATCATGTCGCCAATACTAGTCTCTACAATCAAAACCGAAATGTCACGTGTTGGAAATTGATTTCCGTCATGAGTTGAGGCCAGAGATGGCTCCTCACCGATTCGAGACACTCTAGCAAATGTCTCAGAATTCGAACAATGGCAAACCTTTGGATCTTCAGGGTCGGTCCACACATAGCGGATTGGTTATACCTGAACACACGTTTCCCCGTCCTATAGGACCTATCCATCGGCTCCGTAGAGACCGATATATCCGAGGCGCCTCGCATTCCAACAACCACATAGGTAAAAAATATGACAATGCCAGGGCTTGTAAAACGCTGACACCACCCATAGTTAGAAAGAAACGCCGTGCACTCCCTGCAGTCATGATCCCGTTTTTTACTCATACCGAGGTGTGAGGCTCGCGAATTAACGCTATTCACAAAACGACACTATATTAAAGCTATGCTTTGATCATCAACCACAAGACTCTGCTTTTCAACAGAAGCCTTGATCATTTTCATCTCAGCATGCCACACAGGCAATTCATGCCATGCGACTAATATCTGTCGATGTATAACCTCTAAGCTCGTTCGTCTCAGAGAAGGGCGTTAAGCAAGAGAATAAGTTCTCCGCCGCCAAACAGATATACATTTAATAGAAATCAATCAACACAGAATAAAATCCAACGTCAGATACACAATCCATTTACAAGTTCGTTCTGGGTCTGAACAAAACCGGAGGCACCTTATTCCTTGTCCCATATGTCCAATACAGGAGAGAGGCCCTCGCGTATCCGTCGATCTCCAAGTACGTTTGGACGATCACCACTTATTACCTCGTCTTGGGTGTACAACCCAATCAAGACATCAGTAATCATCCAAACGTGTGAAGACCTCCGATCTTCAACCACCGTCTTCATCGTCGAAACAATTGTTCAGAATGGGTATAAACCCGGCATTTCCGAATAACTCGCGTATATTATAAACAAGTGCTACACAAGCACAACATATGCCTCATTCCAATCCAGAATATTCGTTTATTCAAATATTCACATTCTTAGGGAAAGGTTCCCGTTAATTTTATCAAAGACAAATTCTTTAAAATTTATCCATTAATCTTCCTTTGGATGTCAATTCAAACCATGTTAAGGTTTCCCAAACTAGTCGGGATTAGCGAACCACACCGAAGTAGTTATTTATTTTATTTCCATCAGTCTCTAACCGTAAATTAGTAAGAGAACAATTCCTTAAGTACTAATCCCGAAGGCCGAAACCAACATCAGATCAATACCCAGGAAACCATTCAACTTAGCTAATCTCCAGTTAATTTCTAATTTTCTTAACTCCATTGGGTTTAAGAACAACATTTTTAAAGATACAATTCACGACAAACCCAAAATTCAATTTAATTCAATTCCAATTAAATATTAATTAATTGGTAAACTTCATTAAATCTTAATAAATAGATTTAATCTTTTCTCAACTGGGTCTAAGAATAGTATTAGTGAAGACTCTGTTCACGACAAACCCAAAATCCCATTTGATATTAAGTACAAGGCTCTGAATAGAAAATATATCGGCTTATATTCAATATGAAATTCTGAAACCAACAAATATCGTATAGGAATAACGATATATATATCTTCGTATAATCATGGAATCCAATATCGAAATATTCCAAAGATACTTTCGATTCAAATCCATTCCAATTCTTTTATTGGAAATTTCTGGTTATATTAAAACCATTCACAAATCCAATTTATTTATTTAAAAAATATTGGGTTTCAAATCTAGTTCATAGCTAGTGCATTTCAATAAAAATATATTTTTATCTTTTCAAATATGGAATTTTTTATCCTAATTCTTTCCAAATCTTTTATTATGATTTTACACAAATTATTGATATTTTTAATAATTTTAACAAGACCCATACAGTCGATTTCCATAAACGGTCATCGAACTGCACTTACAGCGACCTTTTCCAAATTTGATTTAGACATAATTTCAAATCCAACAGTTATATTTCAAATCTCTTATATTCTTTGGGAAGCTCTTTTCGATACGAACCCAACGGTTTCGGTTTTAGGAGAATCCGACGGTCGAATCTCCCGTAATGTCCGTTTGAATTCAATGGTCGAAATTCGCGAACTATCGCGGCGCGGCGCGTTCTATTCAGACCATTATATATATACATACATATATATATATATATATATATATATATAATATTACATATATTTCATCGATTTCCATTTAAAACGTATTTTATAAATCGTTTTAAGTTCGTTTTCAAAAAGTTTTCAACTTCATATTCTATTTCAAATCAAAATTGAATATTCCATATCGTTAATATATAAATGATAATATTTTCAAAACATTAGATTTTGAAATCACTTTCATTTCGATATTCAGTATAAAAATGAATAAAATCGATATAAATATCGTTCACATCAAAATGGCGTTAATCTAATCAACACGCTTTTATTCAACACATGAATATATTTTATTCAGCACATGAATATATTTTATTCAACACATGAACATATTATTTCCTTTCTGAATATTATTTTAAAATATTTTTATTTTCCAAATTGAAATGAGGCCCAATCCATTACCATATAATGTTATTTATACTGATTCCATATAACACATGTATTTAATAACAATCAGCCATCATCCAGAGTGCATTATACAATTGCATAAGCATTAAATATAAATAATCAACGCTTACGACAGCTTGTCAACCAATTGATCAACATACCACTAAACAATTGGGATTAGTGTACGTCAATTATCATCCCAATACCTGTATGAGGTTTCAATCAACAAACACATATTTTATTCGTGCTGTTGGGCGATGTGTAAAATTTATTATCCCAATCCATATCAGTAAAATGAGTGTACATAAACGAATCATCCGATTTGTAAATGAATATTTATTTTATTTCAGCACATGAATATATTCTTCAACACATGAATATATTTTATGATTTGTATTCAGTAAAAATGATATTTTTATTGTTTAAATATTTTTATTCAACACATGAATATTTATTTTATTCAACACATGAATATTTTATACACAGTCCATTTCACATCACCAACAATTTTCACAACACAATCAAACAAATAAGTCGTCCATGGTTTGTGGACGACGGAGAACAGTTCATATATGCAATTATGAAATAAATAACCGTATACAATAATTCTGGTGAGAAGTTATCACCTTTAACTTCCTCTTTAACTTGCTTATTTCTGAACGGTTTGGATTTTGTTTAGCTTCCAGTCCGTCCCATCTCAATCTGTTTCACGCGGTATATACATTAAAAATCATATTTTTATTTCTACTTCATATATATAAAAATCGTATCTTTATCGCTACTTCATATATATATAAATTGTATCTTTTTATTTATTAAAATCAAATCTTTCCTTGTTTAAAAATCTAAACTTTGCTTGTTTAAAAATATAAACTTTTCTATACTTAAATTTTATTCTTTTATATTATAAAAATCTATTCTTTTTATTTATAAAAATAATGACTTTCTTCATATAAAAATATAACCTTTCTTCATAGATAAAAATCTAACCTTTCTACATATATAAAAATCTAACCTTTCTACATACATAAAAATCTCACCTTTTTATCGCTAATACACATATAAAAAAAATCGTATTTTTACAATGCTAATATATATAAAAATCGAATTTTTTTATCTCTCTACATATATAGAAATCATATTTTTATTTTACTATGCTACTTATATGTATAAAAATTCGATTTTTACTATAGCTATATATATATATAAAAAACTGAAAATAAAAATCAATACTGTAAAAACTCACATTTTCTTTAAAAAAATCTAATCTTCATTGCCGGAAGGGGATTCACGTCGGCTTCAGTTCGGGGGGGGGGGAGGGGGGGTGGGAGGGGGGTGCAGGGCGGTCTCGGAGGTGGCCTGGAGGCATCGGGGTCCGGTGGAAGCGGGCTAGGGTCTGAAAAGGGGGCACTGGTTTCTCGAATTGGGTTTGGGGGCACAGTTTTTTGTGAAAGGAGGAAGCGGGCGGAAGGCTTGGAGTAGCGGCGGACTGGAAGGGGGCGACGTCGACGACAGACGGTGGCGGACTTGGAGTGGTTGAGCGGCGGTGCGGTTGTTTTTTTTTTCCTTTTTCTAATTCGGCTGAAGTGAGAGGAGAGAGAAAAGGGAAAGGAAAGGGGGGGGGGCTATATTTAAATTACAATATTTAATTCCATTTACTTTCAAAAAGGTAAGTTTTTATTTCGAACTCCAATCCAAACTCACCGACTGTCGTCCCTAGCTAATTACCCACATTCCGAACACAATGGGATATGTTCCGTAAGCCATTTCCATCATTTCGATCAGTTTCTGTTAAATTTACATTTGAACCAATATATTTTCAATTTGAACGCACATTTTAATTTACCGAGGCCACAAACTGACTCTGAAAATTCAGGAAAAATTATTTCTAGCTTTGTATTGATGATGCGGTCCTACCAAAACTAATTTCGTCAAATTTGATGACCATTTGAAAAATGGTCATTTTATGATCGATCCAAATTGACTGAAACTGTCAAAACACGTTTTCTTTTGCCACGCTCACAAATTGATCCCAAAAATTATGAATTTTGAAACGTAGCAATAATTCGACCTCCCGGATCCAACAAAAGTGGTTTCGTCGAAAACAAAGGTCGTTTGCAAAATGGCTATTTTAAGGGCCTTATTTCCATAGC
The DNA here is from genome assembly GCA_030737875.1 of Allium sativum. Taxonomy (NCBI): domain Eukaryota; kingdom Viridiplantae; phylum Streptophyta; class Magnoliopsida; order Asparagales; family Amaryllidaceae; genus Allium; species Allium sativum. Next base: position 431,465,499 of record CM060910.1, read on the forward strand.
GACTATTCTGAATTTTCAACTAGGCATAACTTTTTATTGCCGCTATGAAATTTGGATTTTTCAGATTCATTGGAAAGATATTTCCAAATACATTCAAATATTTTTGGTTTCACTAAAATCCGGTTTATTTTGAATCCTGTACATTCATTTGAAATTTGAAGTTTGAAATTGAATTTTCAAACTACCGCGCCATTTCCAATTCCTTTTATAATTATAATAAATATTTATATTCCAATTTTGATTTATATAAATATATACATTATAATTCTATTCAAAATAAATTTCTCGTCGTTATTATTTAAAATAAACCATTTTAATAATTCAAAATTCATTAAAATTACCAAAATAAAAATTTTAAATTGGTTCTGATTTTCCGGGTTGTTACAATCTCCCCCACTTAAGATCTTTTCGTCCTCAAAAAGGAACGGAGCTAAAAGTTGTTTAACCAACCAACTCAACTTTCAGTTTGGCTTTCATTCTTCAACTTTTCAGTTTCTAAGAATTTCTAATTTTTCAAAAATTTGGCTTACACCCTAAATTTTCGAAAAATTTCGCCATAACCCCCTTTGTACGGGGAGCATGGGGAAAATCCCAAACCGCCACACAGGCCCTTTCATCTCAAAAAGAAAAAGAAAAGCCAATCGGCTTATAAAATCATCCAAACCTAATAAATTAGTAAACATGTACCTATTTGTCGGGCATACAATTTTATTTCTCTGCTTAGCTTCCCTGCTATGACTTGCTCAATAAACATGTATGCAATTTCAAACAATTTTCAATTCAGTTCAATATTTTTGTTCAATTTGGCTAAATTAACTTTCATTCACAAATTGGTTTCAACAATTCTATTAGTCAAACTAATAATCAAACAACACAATCAACAATCAATTAATTGATTATCGTTTCAAACACGTACCTATAATATATGTACTAAAAATCCATTTTTGATGCCAAATCACAACAATAAACCCTATCTAGTTTTGGTTCTCAAACCAGCCATTTGGAAATATAAATATCTCACTTTCGAAACTCGAACACAGACACTGATGATGAGACCTCATCATCAGAATCATCTCCGGGCGACTAGAGTGTGATTCTATATCTATCTAGTATATTAAAACTTCGAATATACGTTTGCAAGGCGTATATGCAAATTCTTTATATATTGGATTGTCCAAATTCAATACAAATAAATATTCAAATACGTTGAATAAGGGTTAAATTTTTGAAAATAAAATTTGTTTTCATTTTTATTATAAAAACACTACTCTTCACACTCGTTCTAGGATACTACTGATCCTATCTCTATCATGTCATTCTCATTGGATATTACTAATCCAATCTCTGGTGAATTCTTTCGTTTGGTTCTAATATGCCTTGTTCTCGAGCTCTGTAAACCAAAGCTCCGATACCAATCTGACATGACCCGAACTTCCCCGTAAAGGAAAGCCCGGATTGAGTAAAGAACAAGACTAATTAGAACACAAACAGAAGAACGTTTCATTGCTTATTACAACATCCATCAGAGTACAAGAATAAACAGAGTATGAACAAATAATATACATTTGATAAATATCAGAGATTTACAAATTACAATGCAGCGGAAAATAATACAAAAACACAACTGAAAGAGATACACGGATACAGAGCTTTCCGAATATCATTCCAGCTGTAAACCAGGATCGTGTGAATATAAATCTGCAAAACCAAAACTACTAGTTGCCCGTGTGGAAAATAGGGGCACCCAGAGTTTAGGTTAAAACAATAAACTCCAGGTCAGTCATGTGACTGGTGTGAGAACTAAAACAGTTATTTAAAACATTACTTTAAAAGAGAGTAAATCAAGGGACCATGCCAGATAACACAGTACGAGTTTCCTCCTAAGAATACTAGTGCATAGAATAAACAACGCAATGCTTTTTGAAAAAAAATGAAGCTATTATAAGACCCAGGTCCCATCACACAATGCAACGCAAGCCGGAGGATAGGGTTTTCCCTTATAATAGCCAAACATGCTGGGTACGTTTAAAACAAATCATTTTGAAACTATTATAGTGTAAAGTGTATGAAAACAACTTCAAATATAAATGTATCAATTATAGGCGGCATGGATACCATCTATCATGTCGCCAGTACCAGGATATACAATCCAAACTGAAATGCCACGTATTGGAAATTGGATTTCTGTCATGAGTCGTGGTTAGGGATGGCTCCTCACCGATTCGAGACACTCTAGCAAATGTCTCGGGATTCAGACGCTGGCGAACCCTTGGATCTACCGGGCTGGTCCACACATAGTGGATTGGTTATACCTGAACACACATTTACTGGTCCTATAGAACCTATCCATCGGCCCTATAGAGATTGATATATTCGTGGTGCCTCGTATTCCAACAACCATGTAGGTAAAAAATATAACTATGTTAGGGCTTGTAAAACGCTGACACCACCTATAGCTAGAAGGAAACGTCGTGCACTCCCTGCAGTCACGATCCCGTTTTTGACTCATACCGAGGTGTGAGGCTCGCGAATCAACGCTATACACAAAGCGGTGCTATATTAAAGCTATGCTTTGATCATCAACCACAAGACTCCGCTTTTCAACAAAATCCTTGATCATTTGCATCTCAGCATGCTACACAGGCAATTCATGCCATGCGACTGATATCTGTTGATATATAACCTCTGAGCTCGTACGTTTCAGAGAAGGGCGTTAAGTAAGAGAATAAATTCTCCACCGCCAAACATATATACATTTAATAGAAATCAATCAACTCAGAATAAAATCCAATGTCAGACACACAATCCATTCACAAGTTCGTTCTGGGTCTGAACGAAACCGAAGGCACCTTATTCCTCGTCCCATATGTCCAATACAGGAGAGAGGCCCTCGCGTATCCGTCGATCTCCAAGTACGTCTGGACGATCACCACTTATTACCTCGTCTTGGGTGTACAGCCCAATCAAGACATCAGTAATCATTCAAACGATGTGAAGACCTCCGGTCTTCAACCACTGTCTTCATCGTCGAAACAGTTATTCAGAATGAGTATAAACTCGGCCTTTCTGAATAACTCGCGTATATTATAAACAAGTGCTACACAAACACAACATACGCCTCATTCCAATCCAGAATATTCGTTTATTCAAATATTCACATTCTTAGGGAAAGGTTCCCATTAATTTTATCAAAGATAAATTCTTTAAAATTTATTCTTTAATCTTCTTTTGGATGTCAATTCAAACAATGTTAAGGTTTTCCAAACTAGTCGGGATCAGCGAACCACATCGAAGTAATAATTTGTTTAATTTCCCAATCCCAACCTATTCATCCCATGGAGCAAAACTGGTAATACTCCATATCTAACACCACGGTGTTATCGGTAAATATTAATTACCATATCACGTTCAAATCTAATTAAAGATTTAACTATCGCTCGGAGCAAAACCGATGATAGTCCATTCTCGATCATTTCCCAAATTTGATAATTTAAATTATCACATTTCTTTTTTCAATCTATTTAAAGATTCATTAAAACTCTATTTAGTTTTAATCTTCCCAAAAATAAATATTGATGATTATTCAAAGCTACAAAATTAATCTTTTCTTTAACTGGGTTAAAGAACCAATGCCATTTAAAATACGGTTCACGATAAACCCGAAATCACATTCCATCAGTCTCTAACCATAAATTAGTAAGAGAAAAATTCCCTAAGTATTAATCCGAAGGACGAAACCAACATTAGATCAATACCCAAGAAACCATTCAACTTAGCTAATCTCCAGTTAGTTTCTAATTTTCTTAACTCCATTGGGTTTAAGAATAGCATTTTAAAGATACCATTCACGACAAACCCAAAATTCAATTTAATTCAATTCAATTTAATTCAATTCAATTCCAATTAAATATTAATTAATTGGTAAACTTCATTAAATCTTAATAAAAAGATTTAATCTTTTCTCAACTGGGTTTAAAAACAGTGTTAGTGAAGACACCATTCATGACAAACCCAAAATCCCATTTGATATTAAATACAAGGCTCTGAATAGAAAATATATCAGCTTATATTCAATATCAAATTTTGAAACAAACAAATATCGTATAGGAATAACGATATATATATCTTCCAAATTCCTCCACAATATCCGTATAATCACGGAATCCAATATCGAAATATTCCGAAGATACTTTCGATTCAAATCCATTCCAATTCTTATATTGGAAATTTCTAGTTATATTAAAACCATTCACAAATCCAATTTATTTATTTAAAAATTATTGGGTTTCAAATCTAGTTCATAGCTAGTGCATTTCGATAGAAATATATTTTTATCTTTTCAAATATGGAATTTTTCATCCCAATTCTTTTCAAATCATTTATTATGATTTTACACAAATTATTGATACTTTTAATAATTTTATCAAGGCCCATACAGTAGATTTCCATAAACGGTCATCGAACTGCACTTACAACGATCTTTTCCATATTTGATTTGGACATAATTTCAAATCCAACTGTTAGATTTCAAATCTCTTATATTCTTGGAAATATCTTTTTAATATGAACCCAACGGTTCCTGTTTTTGGAGAATCCGATGGTCGGATCTCCCGTGATGTTCGTTCGAAGTCAATGGTCGAAATTCGCGAACTGCCGCGGCGCGACGCGTTCTATTTAGGCCATTATACATATAATATATATTATATATCTCATCGATTTCCATTTAAAACGTATTTTATAAATCGTTTTAAATTCGTTTTCAAAATGAATTCAACTTCATATTCAATTTCAAATCAAAATTGAATATTCCATATCATTAATATATAAATGATAGTATTTTCAAAACATTAGATTTTGAAATCACTTCCATTTCGATATTCATTATAAAAATGAATAAAATCGATATACATATTGTTCACGTCAAAATGGAGTTAATCTAATCAACATGCTTTTATTCAACACATGAATATATTTTATTCAACACATGAACATATTATTTCCTTTTATGAATATTATTTTAAAATATTGTTTATTTTCCAAATTGAAATGAGGCCCAATCCATTACCATATAATGTTATTTATATGGATTCCATATAACACATGTATTTAATAACAATCATAAACAACCAGCCATCATCCAGAGTGCATTACACAACCGCATAAGCATTAAATATAAATAATCAACGCTTACGACAGCTTGTCGACCAATCGATCGACATACCACTAAACAATTAGGATTAGTGAACGTCAATTATCATCCCAATACTCGTGTGGGGTTTCAATCAACAAACACAAATTTTATTCGTGTAGTTCGGCGATGTGTAAAATTTATCGTCCCAATCGATATCAATAAAATGAGTGTACATAAACAAATCGTCCGATTTGTAAATGAATATTTATTTTAGTTCAACACATGAATATATTCTTCAACACATGAATATATTCTATGATTTATATTCTATAAAAATGATATTTTTATTGTTTAAATATTTTTGTTCAACACATGAATATTTATTTTATTCAACGCATGAATATTTATTTTATTCAATACATGAATATTTTATACAGTCCATTTCACATCACCAACAATTTTCACAACACTATCAAACAAACAAGTCGTCCATGGTCTGTGGATGACAGGGAACAGTTCATATATGCAGTTATGAAATAAATCACTGTATAACAATAATTCTGGTGAGAAGTTCTCACCTTTAGCTTCCTCTCCACCGTTCTTATTTCTGAACGGTTTGGATTTCGTTCAGCTTCTAGTCCATCCCATCGCAATCTGTTTCACGCGATATATACATTAAAAATCATATTTTTATTTCTACTTCATATATATAAAAATCGTATCTTTATCGCTACTTCATATATATAAAAATCGAATTTTTATCGCTACTTCATATATATATAAATCGTTTCTTTTTATTTATAAAAATCAAATCTTTCCTTGTTTAAAAATCTAAACCTTTCTTGTTTAAAAATCTGAACTTTTCTATAATAAAATTTTATTCCTTTCTATTATAAAAATGTATTCTTTTTATTTATAAAAATCATGACTTTCTTCATATAAAAATCTAACCTTTCTTCATATATAAAAAATCTAACTTTTCTACATATATAAAAATCTAACCTTTCTGCATATATAAAAAATTAACCTTTCTACATATATAAAAATCTCACTTTTTTATCGCTAATGCACGTATAAAAAAATCGTATTTTTACAATGCTAATATATATAAAAATCGAATTTTTATCTCTATACATATATAGAAATCATATTTTTATTTTCCTATGCCATTTATATGTATAAAAATACGATTTTTACCATAGCTTCACATATATGTATATATATATATATAACTGAAAATAAAAATCAATACTATAAAAACTCACATTTTCTTGAAAAAAATCGAATCTTCGTTGCCGGAAAGGGATTCACATCGGCTTCGGATCAGGGTGGGAGCGCGCAGGGCGGTCTCAGTGATCGGAGGTGGCCTGGAGGCGTCGGGGTCAGGTGGAAGTGGGCTAGGGCTTGAAAAGGGGGCGCTGGTTTCTCGAATTGGGTTTGGGGGCCCGGTTTTTCATGAATGGAGGAAGTGGGAGGAAGGCTTGGAGGAGCGGCGGACTGGAAGGGGGGCGACGTCGGCGACAGACAGTGGCGGGCCTGAAGTGGCTGAGCGGCACTGCGGTTGTTTTGCTTTTTTCCTTTTTCTAAATCGGCTGAATTGAGAGGAGAGAGAAGAGGGAAAGGAAAGGGAGGCGCTATATATAAATTATAATACTTAATTCCATTTATTTTCAAAAAGGTAAGTTTTTATTTCGAACTCCAATCCAAACTCTCCGACTGTCGTCCCTAGCTAATTACCCCCTTTTCGAACACAATGGGATAAGTTCTGTAAGACAATTCTATCATTTCGACCAGTTTCCGTTAAATTTACATTTGAATTAATATATATTCAATTTGAACACACATTTTAAATTACCGGGGCCACTTACCGACTCTGAAAATTCTAGAAAAATTATTTCTAGCTTCATATTGACGATACGGTCCTAACAAAACTAATTTCATCAAATTTGGTGACCGTTAGAAAAATGGCCATTTTCTGGTCGATCCAAATTGACTGAAACTGTCAAAACACGTTTTCTTTTGCCACGCTCACATATTGATCCCAAAAATTATGAATTTTGGAACCTAGTAATAATTCGACATCTCGGATCCAACAAAAGTGGTTTCGTCGAAAACGGAGGTCGTTTGCAAAATGGCTATTTTTAAGGGCTTTATTTTTATAGCTACTATTCTGAATTTTCAACTGGGCATAACTTTTTATTCCCGCTATGAAATTTGGATTTTTCAGATTCATTGGAAAGATATTTCCAAATTGATTCAAATATTTTTGGTTTCAGTAAAATCCGGTTTATTTTGAATCCTGTACATTCATTTGAAATTTGAAATCGACTTTTCAAACTACCGCGCCATTTCCATTTCCTTTTATAATTAAAATAAATATTTATTTTCCAATTTCGATTTATATAAATATATACATTCTAATTCTATTCAAAATAAATTTCTCGTCGTTATTATTTAAAATAAATCATTTTAAATATTCAAAATTCATTAAAATTGCCAAAATAAAATTTTTAAATTGGTTCTGATTTTCCGGGTTGTTTGTGACGACCCCAAATTTCTGTGATACAAAAGCAAGGATAATCGTGGGAGCATAACATATTTACAACAATAACAGATCTCAAATAATAGCATAACACATAAATCATTGCAGCGGAAATGGAAATGTCATCACAACATAACATCACAGACATCAGAGTACGTAGTTACAGGATACACTTAGCAAAATAGAAATCTCAACAAAAAAAGAAATAAGTCTCAACTCCTCCAAATACATCAAAGATGAAAATGTCTAAATGTCTCAAGAGGCAAATAAAAAAAAGGGTTCTTCATTTTCTTCTTAGCAAGCTCCAGTCCAGAAAGTATCCATACCTAAAACCTGTCATTTGGCTGCCCGTGTGGAAAGAGGGCACCCGAGTTTGCAAAGTGAAACAAACTACGAGTCAGTCATGGGACTGGTATGAGAATTATTTCTTAACTAACAATATGGCTAATCACATGACCTGGCCGCTAACGCGGAACGAGTTTACTCCATTGAATTGCCAGTGCATATGTTTAATAGATTTTTATTTAAAAATAATGCAATGCTTTTTAGAAAATGAAATCATTATAAAACTCAAGTCCCATCACACAATGCAATGCAAACCGAAGGATAAATTTTTACCTTATAATGATAAAAAATGCTTGATATGTATAAAATAATATTTTTAATATTATTATTAGTGTCTAATCAGTTTTAAAATACTTTAAAGTAAACGTATCAATCCTACACGGCATAGCTACCATATATTATGTCGCCATATATAGGTTTACAATCAAAGTCATAAGGTCGTATTGGAAATTGGTTTTCCATCATGAATCGAGATTAGGGATCATCCTCTCCGATTCGAGACACTATAGCAAATGCCTTAGGATTCGGACGCTGGCGAACCCTTTGATGTGGTAGGGCTGGTCCATAAATACTTTTGTGGATTAGTTATGCCTGAACACACGCTTTCCAGTCCTATTAAACCTATAATATGGTCACTATCGACCTATAAATCTGAGGTACCTCATAATCCATTATACACATAAGTAAAAATGCCAGAGCGTGTAAAATACTGACACCACTTCTAGCTAGAAAGAAACGTGTGCACTCTCTATGGTCTTGATCCCGTTTTTGACTCATACCATGGTGTGAGGTTCGTGAAGTCATGCTATACACAAAGCTGTGTCAAAATAGACTATGCTTTGATCATCAACCACAAGGCCCTGCTTTTCAACAAAAGCCTTGATCATTTGCATCTTGGCGTGCCACATTGACAGTTCACGCCATGCGATCGATAACTACCAATATATACTCTCTGAGGGTGTTAAGTAAGAGAATAAATTCTCCGCCACCAAACAGATGTATATTAAATAGAAATCAATTTAATTTACATGGAATTAAATCCAATGTCATACATGCATCCATTTACAAGTCCATTTCTGGGACTGAACGAAACCGGAGTCACCATATTCCTCGTCCTGTATGTCCAATACGGAAGAGAGGTGCTCGCTAATCCGGACAATAAACAAGTACGCCCGGACAACTACCACTAACCCTTTCAAGGTGGCAACTCCTATCAAAGACATCAGTAGTCGTCCATTCAATGTGAAGATTGCCGGTCTTCAATCATTGTCTTCTATATCTTCGATTTAAATCGTCGTATAATTATTTGAAATGAGTTGAACTCGGTCTTTTCAAATAATTCTCGAATAATTATCATTTAAATCATTTCATATCGTTAATATTTATTTATAACGATTTATCACTATTTTTATTTATTTAAAATAGCTCAATATAAAAACGACGCTTCGAGTCAATGGGCGGCCCTGGCGCTGTTTCTACCAAAATTTGATTTACACATTTCTTGAAATCTAACCGTTAGATTCTAACAAAATTTATTTCATTGGAAAGATCTTCCCAAAGCGATCCTAACGGTTCCAATTTTGGGAAAATCCGATGGTTGGATCTTTCGGTATAATCGTTTAAAGTTACGATTGCGGAAACGCGAACTACCGCACGCGATTTGCTTAGTTTTAATTTATATTTAATATAAATATAAATCGTTTGGCGATTTCAACTACTTTCAATCAATCACATGCAAGTCAAGTTCAGTCCATATTCATGTTATAAATTTTACATATGATTTTCTTAATCCTAACTAATATGATAAAAGTGATAATTTGAAACAAATCATATTTTAATGTCTAATTCTTTTCAATGGAAACTAAATTACATTGAAAATGTTTTTTTTTATAAATGTTCACTCTTTTTTTGAAACCAAATGACAATAAAAACATGATTTTTAATCCTACTCCTTTTTTTTATTGTAACTAAAATGACAATTAAAAATGTCACTTTTAAATCTACTCTTTTTATTGCATCTAAAATGACAATAGAAATGAATCTTTAAATCTACTCTTTTTATTGCATCTAAAACGTCAATGAAAATGTCACTTTTAATTCTACTCTTTTTATTGCATCGAAAATGTCAATAAAAATGAATCTTTTAAATCTACTCTTTTTATTGCTTCGAAAATGTCAATAAAAATGAATCTTTTAAATCTACTCTTTTTATTGCATCTAAAATGACAATAAAAATGCAACATGTAATTCTATTCTTTTTATTACATCTAAAATGTCAATAAAATGTCACTTTTAAATTTACTCTTTTTATTGCATCTAAAATGACAATAAAAATGTAACATGTAATTCTATTCTTTTTATTACAACTAAAATGTCAATAAAAGTGTCACTTTAATTCTATTCTTTTATGCACCACTTTATTTTCTAGTTTGATCTCCCCCTTCCCTTTCCGCAAATTGTATTCAAGATTAAAGAGAACGTTCCCCAATCAGATGTTTGGATGTGAGCTATACTTCGCGAGGAGCGGGCGTATGGCCTTGCCATTTGACCTCTCTTCCCGTGTGACTAGGAATGCTCAGTGACAACCTCTCAATTGTCACCGCCTAGCCTCTCATGCTACCACGGTAGCCCCAGAGCAGTATAAGCAGGCTCGTGTAGTTCCGGCATCAGCCAAAGAGCGATAGGTTTCATTCAGTTCACCCACTGCCTTAGCTGTCATCTTTCCCTTGGCTTGAAGTCTCTCCTGCCTTCACTTCAGTCACAGACTTGGCATCCGACACTTTTGATGTTACTTGTCGTACAATAATTTCTAGATGTCTATTATGAATCTGCACCCCTTGAGATCGATAAACCTGGAGTATGTGGAGAAGTGCCTTCTTCGCATGGAGATCCGTCTCAATGAGGAACGAGAGAGTCTTGAGTCAGAATTCGAGGAGCTTAAATGGTAGATTCTTGGCTCACTCAATGCTTGGTGGATGGATGAACAAGCAAAGGAAAAGGAGGCAGGCCAAAACTCCACTATGGAGAATTCCACTTTCTTGCAATAAAGACTTGCATCTAAAATGATAATAAAAATGTAACATGTAATTCTATTCTTTGTATTGCAACTAAAATATCAATAAAATTGTCACTTTTAATTCTATTCTTTTTATTGCATCTAAAATGATAATAAAAATGTAACATGTAATTCTATTCTTTTTATTGCTTCTAAAATGTCAATAAAAATGTCACTTTTAATTCTATCTTTGTTTGCATCTAAAATGACAATAAAAATGTAACATGTAATTCTGTTCTTTTTATTACATCTAGAATGACAATAGAAATGTAAAATGTAATTCTATTCTTTTTATTACATCTAAAATGACAATAAGAATGTCACTTTTAATTATATTCTTTTATTGCATCTAAAATGACAATAAAAATGTAACATGTATCCTTTTTATTGCATCTAAAATGACAATAAAAATGATTCTTTTAAATCTAATCTTTTTATTTGAACAACTTTGATGCTAAAAATATGTTCTTTTTATTTGGACAACTTTGACGCTAAAAATATGTTCTTTTTATTTGGACAACTTTGACGCTTGAAATACGTTCTTTTTATCTAAAAAGAAAATGACAACAAAATATGTTATTTTTATCTAAAAAGAAAACGACAACAAAATATGTTCTTTTTACATTTTAACTAATTGAAAAAAAATGCAATCTTTTATTTCAACTCCAATCCATTTACAAGAACCATATTTCATGTAACAATAAAAATGAGAGATTTTTATTGTTAGGTTAATTCCAATGTTCACGTGTCATAATAAAGATGAAATCTTTATTCTAACTCTCAATCCCTAGTTTATGTATTCAATAAAAACTAAATTTTTATGTATAAATCACATCAATATTAAGGGATGGATCTAGAATAAATTATGATTTTATTTTAGATTTGTATTTAACCACAACTAGAGATTCAACAAAAAGGAAGAAATTTAATCGTAGATCTAATCAATCATGAACATCTCAATACACCACAAAACAACAAATTCTAAATTTCATAACATCGCAGATCTAAATCATTAACATAAATACAACGATTTAAATAGCGAGAAAAATAATTAAATTATAATTAATAATTTAGATCAGAAATCTTACAGTCGTTTCAATTCAGGGTTGAATTTGTCCAAAATTTTTATCTGCTCAGAATTGGCTCTAGTCAGTCTAGAAGAGCAGATCTCAGCCTCACGACTGCAACGCTTCAGAAATCGTTCAATTCTGGGTTCATATGAATGAGTTATGATTTAATTTACGAAGATAATATTTTTAAATTAAATAATTAAATTAATTAGGATAGAATTACCCTCTTTCTTCTCCAAAAGACTAAGGCCGTGCTTTTTTTCCAGAAAGCTTCCAACCTAGGTTTTAGATTTGCAAACACCACAAGCGGCTGAAGGACGATCGGGTGGTGGCACACCAGAGAGGAGGGGGAGGCACACCTGCAGGTCCCACCGCCATGGGGTGCGATCAGGGTCGGAGGGGGTGGCGGCGGTTTCAATGCTGAGACTTGGGGGCTCTAGTTCGGGTACAATACGCGACAAGAACTGATCAACTCCATATGGGATTGTAGAGTGAATAAATCTCTACAATAAACTCCAAAGGAGCAGGGATTTTTATAGAACTGATTGGAAGAGATTAGTGGAAGAAGAAAGGAGTGTTTCAGCCATGGATTCGATATGGTGGTGGCTACAGTAGTGGTGATTAGGGTTTTGAAATGGATTAAGGAATATTTATAATATTTTAATTACTCATTTTACAAATAAACCCGTAAATCCTTCACAGTAACAATTTCAACCCAACAAGAGTTGATCCCACCCAATAGCCCTTGTTCCGGATCCAATGGACTAGGTCCCGTTAGCCCAAACGACTATCTTCTGCCTGATTTCTTTAATTTAAAATTTAAATCTTTTATTTAATTAATTCTATCGTACATTTAAATTCACCGGAGCCACATACGGACTCTAAAAATTACAGAAAAAATATATTTAGCTTTGTTTTGAAAAAACAGTCCTAACAAAATTAATTTCTTCGAATTTAGAGACCGTTTGAAAAATGACCATTTTCAAGTCGATTGAATTTGACTGAAATTGACAAAACACATTTTCTTTTGCCACGCTCACATACTAATTCGAAAAATTATGAAAATTGAAACCTAACAATAATTTGACATTCTGAATCCAACAAAAGTGGTTTCGTCAAAAACGGAGGTCCTTTGTAAAATAGCCTTTTATATGGGCTATAAATTATACTATATTCCATAGTGACTATTCTAAATATTCAACTGGCCATAACTTTTGATTCCCATTATGAAATTTTGTTTTTTCAATTTGTTGGAAAGATATTTTTAAACAGATTTAGATATTTTTGGTTTCACTAAAATCCATTCAATTTTGAATCCGGTACATTCAGTCTAAGTTCAGATTTGACTTTTAAAACTACCATGTTATTTCCAATTCCTTTTGAAATTAAAATAAATATATTCATTCTGACTTTGATTAAAATAAACTGTTAATCGTTATTATTTAAAATAAATTATTTTAACTATTCAAAATTCACTGAAATAGCCAGAATAAAATTTTTAAATCGGTTCTGATTTTCCGGATTGTTACATTGTTACACAAAGTAAGTTCTCTGATTTGATTTCTTTGAGCTCTCGAAATTGTAGCTTGTTGGTCGATCGCTCTCTCTTGCCGATGATGAAACAAGTGTAATATTTATAGACTTTAAATAATCCCCTAAAACATTCTCTGATTTCATAAATGATTGGTTCGTTTGTGTATGACTGTTGCTCTTGCGTGATTTGATGCCGTGAGTCTTTGATAGATTTTCTAGAAATGGTTTGAATTATGAAATTGATTTCTTACCCAAAGAACACTGATTTCTGAAAATAATTTGCAAGTTGTTCTTGTCCAAAAATGCTTATTGATTTGCTTTCAGAAATAGATCATGAATTTGTTGATTGCAAGCTTGCATGAATAAAGTAATGAATCTGGATGATTTTGTATCACTATGACTTAGGTGAGTTGAATGCAGAAATAAACTTGTCAAAAAATTCTTTCCTATATTTGTTAAATGAATGATTTTGAACTTTTCTGGAAAGTTTCCTATGTGATTTGTTTTCTAGTGATTTCTTGCCATGATTACACATGTGAATCGTTGAAATACACGAATATATTTTCTGGCCCTTTAATCATAATGATTGATCACAATAGGATTTTCTAGACATGTAAACAATACTCCTTGCTTATAAAACATTCTGGAAACATGTCGAAACTTTGCCAAAAATATCAAATTGGAATTTGATTATTTCTTGAAATATTTGAAGTGTTGAATTCTACTTTTCCATAAATAAAATGGTTCTCTTAACTTGCACATCTTCATGACTGTTTACCCATGCATATGCATATACACACACACATACACACACACACACACACACACATATATATATATATATACACACACACACACACACACATGTGCGTAGATATGTATTTTATGCTTGCTTTGTTGTTGTACAACATATGTTTGTGCATAGAAATTTTGTTGCACCGTCCTTTGAAACTCCACTGTTCTTTTGGTTTAATTGATCCTTGATACACCATCCATTGCACAACATAGGTTCCATATACAAATATATGTATATATACATATATCCATACATATATATTTATATTTATATGCTTGAGACCTGTGTGTTGCTCACTTGTTTATTCATGTAAATAGCCATGTCGAGTTGTAGCCATTTTGCATACCACTCTTATGCATGATGTCTGCTTTCCTACTATATTGTCTCTTTGTGCCACTTCACTTGGCAGATGTATCATTGCATGTTGATATCCGTACATATATGTATACAATATGTGTGTACATATATGAGTGTGTCTATCTCTTGTATATTTGTGCCTTGTACCATGGTTTGAGATGAACATCATAATTTGTTTCATCGTGCCTTGTGGTTACTTTTCTATGTCCACTGAGCTTGACTCTATTTTCATGCATGCTTTTTGAACTGCCGTATTCTGATTTCTTTAACCAAATTGCTCTTGTACGCCTAAAAAGAAATACGTGTAAATACATACATGTCTATTTATACATGTATTATGCACATGCAGTTTATTTGTGTGAGCTAGAAGATTTGTCTACCTTGTGGTATTTACGGTGAATCACTGTGAATATCACAAGCTGTCTAGACATAGATTAATATATATACGTATCAAATCAAGTCATGAAATATGATGAGAAACACACAAAAGTTGAAATGACCCGAACTTCCCTGTAAAGGAAAGCCCGGATTGCTTCGAGGACAAGACGAATCAGAACACAAACAGAAGAACATTTCATTGTTTATTACAACAATTCCATCAGAATATAAGAATATATAGAGTATGAATAAAGATTACACATTTGATAATTATCAGAGGTTTAAATACATTACTGTAGCGGAAAAATAATACAAAACATAACTGAAAGAAATACACGGATACAGAGCTTTCCAAATATCACTTCAGCTATAAACCAGGATCCTGTGAATATAAATCTGCAAAACTAAAACTACTAGTTTCCCGTGTGGAAATAGGGGCACCCAGAGTTTAGGTTAAAACAATAAACTCCAGGTCAGTCATGTGACTGGTGTGAGAACTAAAACAGTTATTAATCTTTATTTTAAAGTTAGGTAAATCCATGGACCACGCCGTATACACGGAACGGGTTTCCTCCCAAGAATACCAGTGCATAAAACAACAGCGCAATGCTAAATAAAGAACAATGAAGCCATTATAAGACTCAGGTCCCATCACACAATGCAACACAAGCCGGAGGATAGAGTTTTACCTTATAATAGCCAAAAATGCTTGGTACGTGAAATTTCATTTTTTATTATTACTATAAGTGTATAGTGTCAAAACAATTTCAATCATAAGTATCAATCATAGACGGCATAAGTGCCCCATACCACTATGTCGCCATACTAGGCTCTATAATCAAAACCGCAAAATGTCGTGCTGGAAGTTGGATTTCCATCTGTCAACCAAGGCAAGGGATCGTCCTTACCGCTTCGAGACGCTCTAGCCTACCCCTCAGGATCAGAATGCATCGACCCTTGGATCATCAGGGCAGGTCCACTCGATGTGGATTAAAATGCATGAACACTACATTTTCCCGCCCTATGGGGCGTAACTGGTCATATCCCAACCAAACTATCAGCCCTGGAACAACCGATATAACCGAGATGCCTCGCTATCCATCATCCACATAAGTAAAATGTTAGGGCGTGCAAAACGCTGACACCACTCCTAGCTAGAAAGAAACGCATGTCCTTCCTGAAGTCCTGTCCCGTTTCTGGTTCACACCGGGGTGTGAGGATCGCGAATTAACACTACACAAAGCTATGCTATATTAAAGCCATGCTTTGATCATCCACCATAAGACTCTGCTTTTCAATAGAAGCCTTGATCATTTTCATCTCAGCATGCCACACAGGCAATTCACGCTATGCAACCGATGTCTATCAATCACATAGAATGAAATTCGATGTCGGACACACATCCATTTGCAAGTTCGTTCTGGGTCTAAACGAAACCGGAGGCACCTTTTTCCTCCCCCGTATGTCCAATAGAGGGGAGAGGCCCTCGCATATCCGTCGATCTCCAAGTACATCTGGACGATCACCACTTATTACCTTGTCTTGGGTGTACAACCCATTCAAGACATCAGTAATCATCCAAACGATGTGAAGAGCCCCGGTCTTCAACCACCGTCTTCATCCTCGACACATCGTCGAATAAGTTATTCAGAATGGGATAAACCCGGTCTTTCTGAATAACTCGCGTATATAATAAACAAGTGCTATAAAAACACAACATACGCCTCATTCCAATCCAGGATATTCCTTTATTCAAATATTCTTATACTTTGGGAATGGTTACCATTAATTTTATCAAGGATAAATTCTTTATATTTATTCTTTAATCTACTTTTGGATATCATTTCAATCTAATTAAAGATGCATTAAAACTCTGCTTGGTTTTAATCTTCCCAAAAATCAATATTAACGATTGTTTAACTTGGGAAATCATATCCTGTCTTTTACTGGGTTAAAGAACCAATGTCATTTAAAACACGGTTCACGATAAACCCAAAATCACATTCCATTCCATCAGCCTTTAACCGTAAATTAGCAAGCGAACAATTCCCTAAGTATTAACCCCGAAGGCCGAAACCAACATCAGATCAATACCCAGGAAACCATTCAACTTAACTAGTCTCCAATTAGTTTCCGATTTTCTTAACTCCATTGGGTCTAAGAACAGTATTGTTAAAGATACCATTCACGACAACCCAAAATCACATTCCATTAACAATGGAATCTTCATGGAAAACAAATCGATATATCTAATCGATATAAATTTCCGTATCCGACCAATAATATAAATGGAATAACGGCAAAGCCTTTTAAATTCCATATGTATTAACAGTCTTCCTCCTCAAAAATTCACTTCGATTATTATCAATCTAATTCCATTCAATTCCAATTTAAAATATAAAATTGGAAAACTTTACTTTGGAAAATCGCCATTAAATTTTAATAAAAAATTTCTAATTCCAAATCACATTTCACTGTAAATCGGGTTAAAGAACGAATGTTGTTAAAAACAGTTCACCATAAACCCAATTCACATCCCATCAGTCTCTAACCATAAATTAGTAAGAGGACAATTCCGTAAGTATTAATCCCGAAGGCTGGAACCAACATAAGATCAATACCCAGGAAACCATTCAACTTAACTAATTTCCAGTTAGTTTTTGATTTTCTTAACGCCATTGGGTCTAAGAACAGTATTATTAAAGATACCATTCATGACAACCCAAAATCTTATTCCTTTGTTAATCGGGTTAAAGAACAAGTGTTATTTAAAACACCTTTCACGATAAACCCAAAGACCAATTTCAATTCCATTCCAATTAAATATCAATTAATTGGTATATTTCACTAAATCTAAATAAAAAGATTTAATCTTTTCTCAACTGGGTTCAAGAACATTGTTAATGAAGACACAATTCACGACAAACCCAAATCACATTTGTTATTGAATACAAGGCTCTGAATAGAAAATATATCGGCTTCTATTCAATATCAAATTCTGGAATCAACAAATACCGTATTGGAATAACAATATATATATATCTTCCAAATTCCTCCACAATATCTGTATGATTACGGAGTCCAATATCAAAATATTCTGAAGATAATTTCGATTCAAATCCATTCCAATTCATATATTAGAAATTCAGGTTATTTTTAAAACCATTTCAAAAATCTAATTTACTTATTTTAAAATATTTGATTATAATTCTAGTTCATAACTAGTTCATTTCGATAAAAATATTTTTTTATCTTTTCAAATATGGAGTTTTTCATCTCAATTTTTTCCAAATCATTTCTTATAATTTTACACTAATTATTGATATTTTTAATAATTTTATCAAGGCCCGTACAGTCGATTTCCATAAACGGCCATCGAACTGCACTTACAACGACCTTTTCCAAATTTGATTTGGACATAATTCCAAATCCAACTATTAGATTTCAAATCTCTGATATTCATTAGAAAGCTCTTTTGGATACGAACCCAACGGTTCCGGTTTTAGGAGAATCCGACTGTCGGATCTCCCGTAATGACCGTTCGTAGTCAATGGTCGAAACTCGCGAACTGCCGCATAGCGACGCATTCTATTCTGGCCATTATATTATATATATAATATATATTTCGTTGATTTCCATTTAAAACGTATTTTATAAATCATTTTAAATTCGTTTTCAAAACGATTTCAACTTCATATTCAATTTCCAATCAAAATTGAATATTCTATATCATCGATATATAAATGATAGTATTTTCAAAACATTAGATTTTGAAATCAATTCTTTTTTTATATTCATTATAAAAATGAATAAGATCGATATAAATATCGTTCACATCAAAATGACGTCAATCTAATCAACACGGCCTTATGTATTTAAATATATTCGTGTCCATCCCAAATCGGACATCAAAATCAAATTTTGATCTTTTACTGAATATTATTTTAAAATATTCATTATTTTAAAATATTCGTTATTTTAAAATATTCATTCTTTCTGAACTGGAATCAGACACAGTCAATAAACATATAATGTGATTACATGGATTTCATACAACATGTATACAACAACAATCAAACACAGTGAACTATCATCCAAAGTGCATTCTACATTGCTTAAGCATCAAATATAAATATTTAACGCTTGTAACTGTCTGTCAACCAATCAATTGACATACAACTAATTATCGGGACTGGTATATGTCATATATCATCCCAATACCCGTGTGGGGTTTCAAACAATCAAACGTAGGTTTTATTTGTGCCGTTGAGCGATGTGTAAAATTTATTGTCCCAATCAATATCAGTCAATTGTGTGTACATAAACAAACCGTCAATTTGTTTATAAATATTTATTTCATATACACGTTAAAAATTATTTTTTTAACTATAAAATATTTATTTCATTCCATATCACATAATCAAATTTCACAACCCAATCAAACAAACAAACAAGTCGTCCATGGTCTGTGGACGACGGGTGTCGGGTGCGACGAAGCACCGTCTGCTCCTAGTATATATTTTAACTAGAAAATAAAACAAAAGTGAGAAATTCTCACCTTTGGGTTCCACTCCGTCATTCTATAATTCTGAACGGTTTAGATTTGGATTTGTTTTCCACCAGTTCCATCGCAATTCTTTTCATTCTGTTCATAGTAAAATTCATATTTTTATCGCTTCATTCCAATAAATAAAAGTCATATTTTTATTTCTACTCCATATATTTTTACAACGCTTCTTTCTATATAAAAATTATATTTTTATATTTCTACTTCTTATATAAAGATCGAATTTTTATCGTTACTTCATATATATAAAAATTATATTTTTATATAGCTAAAAATTATATTTTTACTTTGTCATTTCAACAATAAAAATCGAATCTTTATATACGCTACTTAATGATAAAAATCAAATCTTTTCTACTTCAAAGATCTATTCTTTTCTACTATAGAAATATCATCTTTCCTTAGATTAAAATTTAATCTTTTCAATGGTAAAAATATAATCTTTTCAATGATCAAAAATCATATTTTTGATTATATAACTCACGTCTTTGATTCTAAAAATCAAATCTTCCTTGTTTAAAAAAAAATCGTACTTTCCCTTGCAAATGAATAAATAAAAATCATTACTTTATCTTGCTAATGAATAAATAAAAATTATTATTTTATTTTGCTAATGAATAAATAAAAATCATTACTTTATCTTGCTAATGAATAAATAAAAATCATTACTTTATTATTGTATTGTATTCATAAAATTGATTTTCAAATTTATGCTAAAAACTGATTTTAAAGAAAATAAACGAACATAAATAAAAAATCTTACAGCAAGGTTTTTTTTTTCTTGAATCGGAGGAAAGGGGAAATGCTCAGATGGTCGGGCAGCTGTCAGGCAAGGGGTGTTGGCGGTTCAGGCATGTGGCGGGGTCAGGGTGTGGCTGCGCAAGGGGGGGTGCGACAGGTTTAACAGTGGTTTGGGGAAAGAAAAAGGGGAAGAGGGAGAGGGCGCCAGGGTTAGGAGGGTGCGGCGAGGCTGAGGCGGAGCTGGGGAGGAGGCACGCGATGGTGGATCCCCCTGGTGTGGCAACGACTTTAAGAGAGGGGGGTGGTTGGGTGAACGGCGGGTTTAAATTGAAAAAGGGGGCTCGAGATTCTGATTTAGGTTTAGAAAATATAGGGGGGGCTTAATATAATTATATAATTTAATTATTTTATTTAAAAAAAAGTTGACTTTACATTCGAAAACCAAACGAGACCCAACGACTATCGCCCCTAGCTAAATACCTCCATTCGGAATACAATGAGATATGTCCGGTAAGATGATTCGACTGTTTCGATCAGTTGCCGTCAAAATCAAAATATAAATATATATATATTGAATTTGAACGTACGTTTCAATTTACCGGGGCCACATACGGACTCTAAAAATTCCAGAAAAATTATTTCTGGCTTCGTATTGATGATACCGTCCTAACAAAACTAATTTCGTCAAATTTGAAGATCGTTCGAAAAATGGTCATTTTCTGGTCGATCCAAATTGACTGAAACTGTCAAAACACGTTTTAATTCGCCACGCATACATATTGATTTCAAAAATCACTAGTTTTGGAAACTAGCAATAACTAGACATTCCGGATCCGACAAAAGTGGTTTCGTCGAAAACGGAGGTCGTTTGCAAAATTTCCATTTTTAAGGGCTAAAATACCATAGCGACTATTCAGAATTTTCAACTGAGCTTAACTTTTTATTTCCGCTATGAAATTTCAATTTTTTGGATTCATTGGAATGACATTTTCAAATAGATTCTACTGTTTTTGGTTTCACTAAAATCCAATTTATTTTGAATCCTGTACAATCATTTGAAATTTGAAATCGAATTTTCAAACTACCGCGCCATTTTCAATTCCTTTTATAATTAAAAATAAATATTTATATTCTAACATCGATTTAAATAAATATTACCATTCCAATTCTATTCAAAATAAATTTCTCGTCGTTATTATTTAAAATAAATCATTTTAAATATTCAAAATTCATTAAAAATGCGAAAATAAAAATTTTAAATTGGTTCAGATTTTCCGGGTTGTTACAATCTCTCCCACTTAAAATCTTTTCGTACTCGAAAAGGAACGGAGCTAAAAGTTGATTTACAAACCAACTCAACTTTTAGTATTTTCATTATGGCTTAAGTTCTTCAACTTTCAAGTTTCTAAGAACTTTTCAATTTTTTCAAAAATTTGGCTAACACCCTAAATTTTCGAAAAATTTCGCCATAAGCTCCTTTGTACGGGAGCACCGAGAAAATCCCCAAACTGCCACACAGGCCTCTCCAATCAAAAATAAAAAGAAACAGCCAACCGGCTAGCCAATCGGCTCATAAAATCATCAAAAACCCCATAAAATACAATAAACGTGTACCAATTTGTCGGGCAAACAATTTTATTCCTCTTCTCTAGCCTCTTTGCTATGACCTATTCAATGTATATACATGTACATGCATGCAACTTCAACCAATTTTCAATTCAATTCAACATTCGATACAATTTGGTTATATGTACCGTTCTTTTACATAATGGTTTAAATGAATAATCACTTAACACAATCAACAATCAGCAATCAATTAGTTGATTATCTTTTCAAATTCATAATTTTGATATATATATATATAATCCATTTTTGGTGCCAAATCACAACAATAGACCCTATATAGTTTTGGTTCTCACACTAGCCAATTGGAATCATATAGATATTCCACTTTTCGAAACTCGAGCATAAAACACTGATGCTGTGTACAATATCATCAGTATCATCTCCGGGCGACTAGAGTGTGATTATATATCTACCCAGTATATTAAGACTTCGAATACACGTGGATTAGACGTATATGCAAAATCTTTATATACTTGATTGTCCAAATCATTATAAAAATAAATATTCAAATACGAATAATAAAGTTTAAATTTTCAAAACAAAACTTGCTTTCAATTTTATATTAAAAATATCACTCTTCACACTTGTTCTAGGATACTACCGATCCTATCTCTAGCGAGTCATTCTCATTGGATATTACTAATCCAATCTCTAATGAATTCTTTTGTTTGGTTCTAACGTGTCTTGTTCTCCGAGCTCTGTAAACCAAAGCTCTGATACCAAAATGAAACGACCCGAACTTCCCGTAAAGAAAATCCTGGATTGCTTTGAGGACAAGACAAATCAGAACACAAACAGAAGAACATTTCATTGTTTATTACAATAATTTCATCAGAATACAAGAATATACAGAGTAGAATAAATATTACACATTTGATAATCGTCAGAGGTTTTAATACATTACTGCAGTGGAAAAATAATACAAAACATTACTGAAAGAAATACACGGATATAGAGCTTTCTGAATATCACTTCAGCTATAAACCAGGATCCTGTGAATATAAATCTGCAAAACCAAAACTACTAGCTGCCCATGCGGAAATAGGGGCACCCAGAGTTTAGGTTAAAACAACAAACTCCAGGTCAGTCATGTGACTGGCGTGAGAACTAAAAAAGTTATTAATCTTTAT
This sequence comes from Allium sativum, assembly GCA_030737875.1. Lineage (NCBI taxonomy): Eukaryota > Viridiplantae > Streptophyta > Magnoliopsida > Asparagales > Amaryllidaceae > Allium > Allium sativum. The sequence goes on from CM060910.1 coordinate 431,488,770, forward strand.
TTTAAAGTTAGATAAATCCAGGGACCACGCCGTATAACACGGAACGAGTTTCCTCCCAAGAATACCAGTGCATAAAACAACAACGCAATGCTAAATAAAGAACAATGAAGCTATTATAAGACTCAGGTCCCGTCATACAATGCAACACAAGTCGGATTATAGAGTTTTTACCTTATAATAGCAAAAAATGCTTGGTACGTGAAATTTCATCTTTTATTATTACTATAAGTGTATAGTGTCAAAACAATTTCAATCATAAGTATCAGTCATAAACGGCATAAGTGCCCTATACCACTATGTCGCCATACTAGGCTCTACAATCAAAACCGCAAAATGTCGTATTGGAAGTTGGATTTCCATCTGTAAACCAAGGCAAGGGATCATCCTTACCGCTTCGAAACGCTCTAGCCCACCCCTCAGGATCAGAACGCATCGACCCTTGGATCGTCAGGGCCGATCCACTCGATGTGGATTAAAATGCCCGAACACTACGTTTCCCCACCTTATGGGGTGTAACTGGTCATATCCCAACCAAACTATCGGCCCCAGAACGACCGATATAACTGTGGCGCCTCGCTATCCATCATCCACATAAGTAAAATGTAAGGGCGTGCAAAATACTGACACCACTCCTAGCTAGAAAGGAACGCATGTCCTCTCTGAAGTCCTCTCCCGTTTCTGGTTCACACCGGGTGTGAGGCTCAAGAATTAACGCTATACAAAGCTACGCTATATTAAAGCCGTTCTTTGATCGTCCACCACAAGACTCTGCTTTTCAATAGAAGCCTTGATCATTTGTATCTCAGCATGCCACACAGGCAATTCACGTTATGCAACTGATGTCTATCAATCACATAGAATGAAATCCGATCTCAGACACACATCCATTTACAAGTTCGTTCTGGGTCTGAACGAAACCGGAGGCACCTTATTCCTCCCCCATATATCCAATACAGGGGAGAGGCCCTCGTATATCCGTCGATCTCCAAGTACGTCTGGACGATCACCACTTATTACCTCGTATTGGGTGTACAACCCAATCAAGACATCGGTAATCATCCAAAAGATGTGAAGACCCTCAGTCTTCAACCATCGTCTTCATCGTTGACACATCGTCGAATCAGTTATTCAGAATGGGGTAAACCCGGTCTTTCTGAATAACTCGCATATATAATAAACAAGTGCTATAAAAACACAAAATACGCCTCATTCCAATCCAGAATATTCCTTTATTCAAATATTCTTATACTTTGGGAAAGGTTCCCATTAATTTTATCAAAGATAAATTCTTTAAATTTATTCTTTAATCTTCCTTTGGATATCATTTCAATCTAATTAAAGATGCATTAAAACTCCGCTTGGTTTTAATCTTCCCAAAAATCAATATTAACGGTTGATAAACTTGGGAAATCATATCTTGTCTTTAACTGGGTTAAAGAACCAATGCCATTTAAAACATGGTTCACGATAAACCCAAAATCACATTCCATTCCATCAGCCTTTAACCGTAAATTAGCAAGCGAACAATTCCCTAAGTATTAACCCCGAAGGCCGAAACCAACATCAGATCAATACCCAGGAAACCATTCAACTTAACTAATCTCCAGTTAGTTTCTGATTTTCTTAACTCCATTGGATCTAAGAACAGTATTCACTGCACCAGATCATTGATTTCCTAACATTATATATCTATCAACTGCTAACACTTACAAATGTTATAAACTACTAACACTAAAATGTGTTAGCCTATTAAAAAAAAAATGTTGGTATAAACTTCATGAAATATTTATTATTATTCACAACGCAAAAAAAGTGTTATAAAACTTGTAAAATGGGTAAATAATTTAGTAATGGAGTGACATATCATGTGTTACACTTAATATTATCAAGGCCGCACAAAATTAAAATTCCAGTAGGGTTTCAGGCTTTCTTTCTTCAGCTTCTTCTTCGATGCGAAATTTCTGCCTTCCTCAATGCCCAACCGTTCCTTGAGTGCTCGCAATCTCAGTAGCAGCTTTCCCCTCCTCGTCGTTCCCATCTACTACTTTGTAAATCCTAAGTATCCTCTCTTTCTTCTTTTTCCTCTTTCCGATAGTTTTCCGTCCGCCGCCTAAATCTCTGTAAACCCTAAGCATCTACTCCAACTATTGGCCATACGCCGCCGGTTTCCTTCCCTAAGAAGCTTCTGTGAGTTTTCAATCATCTTCTTTTTGGTTTTATTATGTAATTTAGACTGTTGGTTTTTTTGATTGCCTTTTCAAATCAACTTATCCAAGATATTCTGTTTAGTTTAAATCATGTTAGTCCTGTCGAATCTAATAGTTCAGTGAATTAATGTTCTTAGATTTGAAAAAGGTACGCTATTTTTGAATCTAATAGTTCAGTTAATTTATTTTTGACATTTTATTCAATGTATTTTCACTTAAACGCAGTCATATTTGTTTCCAAAACATATACAGTGTAACTAACTAAAGTATGCCAATATTGGACAAATAGTCATGTCAAAATTGAACTGTTTGGTAATGTTTGTGCGCCAGGGGTTTGCTTGCGATTCAGGTTGAGGAGCACTTGCTGATGTTGTAATGTTTGGTAAAACTATGAAGCAGTTTAATTTAGTTGCATGCCTAAATAATGGTGAACTAAAAACTTATAAATGTTATAAGCTGCCAACACTATTTCAGGATTCACAATAAATGCCTAAATAATGGTTTCTCACTGTCATCTTCACCAAGCGACATCAATTATTTCAGGATTCACGATACAAAGACTTGTCCATGTGGTGGATTTGGAGTCTATAATCTTGGATTCTAGGTGATGGACCGATGGTACACTGCTTTTTTTCTTTTTTATGCAATTTTGGTCCTTCTTTCATTATATTCAGTCTTTGTGCGATTGTACGTTCTCTTTTGTGTTCGAAACCTGTAGAAAATTGCGTCTTTTTGACACTATGCCTTTGCTCATCTTGTTTGCAGTAGCTGGTTAAGGTCCACTGTGTTAGTAAGCAATAGACAAATGGCCATGTATTTTAAATGCGGGGGACTTAAAGATGCAATTTTATTATTTGATGATATTACTAATAAAGGCATAGATAATGTAGTTAGTTGAAATTCCATGATTTTGAGTTATTGTAAAAGTTGGCATGAATTTCTTTCAGTAAACACTAAAGTAAATTTTGGCTAATGTTATGTTACCTGAATTTGTCCATCGGATGTGCCTACTACCAAAACTCCTCCATTGGCATCAAAAGGCATACATTGAGCCCTTAATTTTGAATACATCAAATTTTTAGGAGTTTTTATTTGGATCAATATCAATAAGTTTTGTCTTGCAACTAACTTACGTTAAATTTATGCTCAGAAAGCAAGGCATAGTCTACTCTTCAAAAAAGAAAATTAATTCAAGCGCATTTTTCTCTAGAGTTGAGCTAGAAAGTAGAACGATAGAGTGGCAAATAGTGTGAATGAGTCAACAAGCGTTGAGTTGAAGTTACTAGAATTAAGAAATTTTCTGACGAGTCACACCATTATATACATTTTACTAGAAATGAAATACTATTTGTTGTTTATTGGATGGCATATAAATCATTGGAAATTGCAGGTTATGTATATATGCTTGAGCTAGTAGATGAGATCACTGTACCATGTATAATGTGTTAGGGAATTACACATGACTTTTCTTGTTTCTCCAAATTTCCTTCCTTATGCTTTGTTCTGTGGTTGGTGCATGTACTTGATATTGATGATGTTGCAAAAATTCATTTGAATTTATTGAGACAATAAGCCTTTAATTATTAAGTCTCTTTTCTAATATTTGGTTCATATCATTTTTTATGGCTGACAGAGAATATACTACTGACAGGGTAGTACTTATTTTTACATACATCTACTAAATATCAAGTTTTATAATATAAATGTTAACTAGTAGTAACTGATATGTTAAGGTCATTCAGTCTGGTATTGCCACTAAATCTAGATAAAACTATCAGTAATATGCCTTGGTTGTAATATCAGTAGCCTACTTATTTTATGCTATTGGAAATATGATTTAGTCTAGTATAGCTGCTGCCATTTTACTGCTGTATGTCTGCTGCCTTTATATTCTGGCTACAATCTTACAAAACTGGTAAAAAATACAAGTATTCTAACTTACAATATAGTGTTATGAAAGAAGATGGCATTAAAAATGTTGCCCTGTTTATCCATGTTTACTCTCTTTACTGACATTCATTATTTAGCTTTACATAAACTATGATGGAAATAAACATAAATAATTCACAAATTTTAAAAATAAACAAAGCCAAGTAATTACCAAAGGATATAAATGATACAAAACACGTATAGGGTAAAGTTTGGTGGTAAAGTTGGCACAATTTTCTCATTTCATGGTAATTAATATTTTATCAATCTTTGTCAAGTATGATTGTTAATTGATGGGTTTTGAGTTATGGAAAATTTTGAACCATTGAAGATCACTATAATTTTGAATGCAATTTTCTATTCATGATTAATGTCTAATTTCTATTCAAATATATAAGTATCAATTTTTATTATTTTCATGTTGTAAAACGTAGTTTCTTTGTTCTAACTATTTTTAGATCTCAATCTATGTATAGGGATATTTTTCCTTATGTTCACATGTGATGTTCTCTGTACTATCGGTTCATGCTTTGTCACAATCTTCAAGAAAATTTGATTTGTCAATTGAAATAAGTAAGATTAACTAATATAATTAGACTATAAAATTAATATAATTAGACTATAAAATTAAGTAGAAATTTTGAAAATTAATTTAACTTGGTGAGAGATTTTGCAAAGATAATGGCATTTAAAAATGTTCGTAACCATTTACTACATATACACAAACATACATAAACTTATATTCCTAACATGTTGGAGGGAGATTCAAAGGAGTAAGTCATGGAGAGTGATTTTACAGGGAATTGCCTATAAAAGGAAAATAAGTGCAATAATGCTGATAAAAAGGATTTGATTTGATAAAAGATGCATCTTTTGAAGTTCACTAATTTTCTTTGGTTGATAATCATCTTTTAGCAGTTTCTTTATGCAATATATATGGAAGTTTTTCTCGATAATATTTAAGCCAGTATGCTGATGTGAACATCTGTTCTATATCTTTTACCTTAGCTTATATATGTCTGAAATCCTCTCTCTCTTTTTTTTTTTTTTGTTTTTTTTTTTGGGAAGTTATATATGTCTACATAGTTTATTTGGAAAGAAATTACATGTGTATAATTTAAACGACTATTTGTTTTATCTTAATGATTCATTTTTATGCGCTCCATGTTTCAGGTGTCACACTTGTGTCTTTATTCATACTTTTGTTCGTTTATATCTTACTGTCATCTTTATTGAAATAGATTCATCCATATTTCGGATTTGGAAAATCGTGTTGTGATATGACTTTTGTTTCACTTGCTAAATGTGCTATATTTTCTCAATTTTTTTTATTAGAAGCATTCTGTTTGATTAGTTACAAAAGTATTAAGTGGCGGCGTTTTGAATGTATCCCTTATTTTTATTGAACTGATTACTTAAAATGAACATAATGCTGAAGAGATATCTAGTTAATGCACTGTTAGATAAAATGCTTAGTACAAATAAATAAACATTGAGTGAAATATAATTTACAAAATGATTTGTTAGCAGTCACAGTAATTATTAGCAATCTTCAGAACAATTTATGAAATGCATTAATTTACTGTTCGTATAATTATTGCCATACAAAGAGCAGGTACATACACACCTACTTGACTTCTCTGTTCTTATGTATCTTTCAAATTTTGTAGTCCAAGATATATTCCTTCCGTAATTTGCAGTGCTAACATTTAAAAGCCCTAAGTTAAATTGAACTGCATGCACTGGAAACGGTATGCATTTATGTTTTATTTTCTGTAGTTTTTTCATATTTGTGTTATCAAACTTTATGATTGATGACTTATTCTTATTATTTATAGTTTATCCTCTCAGCATCAGTTAAAAACTAATCAGCAAATCTTTTAATTTTTTCCAAAAATATTGATGATTTAGTGCCAAAAATAGTGCAATAGACACATTCAGTTAGATTTATGGATGAAGTTGATCTTTTGGATGTTAAAGTTCTTAATTTTCTTATGGATTCCCTGTCTTTTAATTTTTATTAACTACTACATACAGTGAAACATACATATACTTATATATATATGTGTGTGTGTGTGTGTGTGTGTGTGTGTGTGTACATACTTACGTATGCAATTAATTTAATTGCATGCTGATAGATGCCCATTTACTTTATTAGCAGATATAACTGCCTTATATATGCATATGCTTGCCATGTCCATCCATATATACCAAGCTAGCTTGTTTACTTTTCAATTTACTTAATTGATTCTCGCAATGTTAATTGTTCTTAACTGCCATATATACTAAAACATATACAGGCAATTAAATTTATTAATTACAAGCCAATTGATATGCTTGGCAAGTCCATCCATATATACCAACCTAGCTTGTTCACTTTTCAATTTGCTTGATTGATTCTCACACTGTTAATTGTTCTTAATTGCCATATATACTAAAACATATACATGCAATTAATTTTATTACAAGCCAATTGATTTCCCTTTGTTTTATTAGTTGATGCAACTACCCCATATATGCATATCCTTGCTTCTTTTATCATCTCTGTTGCTAGACCATTAAAATCTATCTGCGTTTTAATTATACATATATGATGTCATCCAATTTTATTTTGCCAATTTTTATACTTGGTTGCCATATATTTTGTTTAAAAAATTCTTGCATTCATTCACGCATTAATTTCTTGGCCACTACTATTCATTCCTTAATTTAGTTTGCTGATCCATCATTGCATTTGTACTGTCTATATATGTGCTTCCCTTTCCTTCCCTTGATTTCAAAGCTGCTTATATTTCTCATCTCTATTAAATTGTATGTTCATTGCTGCAATTTATTTTCAGGCTTCTTCTTACCTCAGCATAATATTTTATTTTTCTAGAAGATCCTTACCGTTATTTTTTTACATGTATATATTTTACAAAAATGTTGTATGTGTGCTTGAATCTGCGGTCTAGTTTCTGTTAAAAAAAATCATGTCATTAAGTTTTATGTGTGTGTGTGTGTATAACTTAATGACTTTTACCTTTTAGAATTGTGATAATTATCACCCCAAACATCCATTCTAAAGTGGTGCATAAATTTTGTGGAAATATTATAGTGACCTAGGATTTAATACTATCATAAATGGAAACAACCTTAATTTTATATTCTTATTTCTTGGTTTTATAAACTTGAACAAACAAACACCGGTACACATGTCGATTGATGTAGGGTATTTATGCTAATATGTTGAATGACTACCTCGTAGAAGACACAGAGTAGACAAGCAAGGCGAAAGGTGACATATGAAAAATGATGTGTGAACATCTTAGTGAAAGAAGAGGAGGTTCGAAGCAAGTGAGTAGAAGAGGGAGCTGCTGAATAGGGGTGAGCAATATTTGGTTCAAACCGAATTAACCAACCAAACCAGTTCATTTCGGTCGGTTCGGTTCGGTTTCAAAACTAAATCGGTTTGAATTCGGTTTGTAAAATATATATTTTTTGGTTATCGGTTTAACCAAATTAACCGAACTTGTAATGTTTTATCTAATTTTATGGTATTGTTATACTTTAAATAATTAGTTTAGCTATATAACACAAAGACATTTGTTGCAAATAGATCAAATCTTATCATAAACATAAAATTTACTATATAAACTTTCTCCAAACATCAATTTATGGTTTACTTTGAGTGAATGCATCATTAAAATTATAGTATATCCTTCATGTTCGGTTAAATCGGTTACCGACCGAATTAACCGAACTTAATTTGGTTCGGTTCGGTTCGGTTTGAAAAAAGTTCGGTTTCAATTCGGTTTGAGTTTTTTTACGTCCAAACCAACTGAACCGACCGAACGCTCACCCCAATGCTGAATAGAAACTAGAATGTGGTGATGTGTTTCTAGACTTATACAATCTTGACAATTTGATATACATAGGCTAAAACAGAGCTTTAGAATGAGCTGTAGTCAAGTACATAAATAAAACTTCATATTGTTTGACTATTATTTATTCTAAGGCTTATCAGATTTTTTGCATCTTTGATGAAAAGTCATGCACAACATAACTTTCACTAAAATTTCCTATAATAAGATCATGGCAGTTTAAGGAAGTGTCCTGCTATTCACACCCCCGTTCCCTCTTCCGGCCACCATGCAATTTCATTCGGTTGCAAACAGCCGAATCTCCTTCATGCTCATCGGCTGCAAACGACCGTGGAACAGTGTAAAATTCAAGGAATTGCCATTCGGCGGTGAACAACCGAACGAGCATGGTGGCTAGAAGAGGGAACGGGGGTGTGAATAGCAGGACACTTAAGGAATACATGAAAGGTTCCTTAAGTAAAATGAAAATTGCTTTATTATCGATAATATATTAATGCTCATTTAATGTACCATCATAATAGGTAATGGAGCAATAAATATACTTTTGACTAATGTAGTAGTAGTTAATCAAATATGTAAATAGCTTGCACTTATTACCAAATGCTAACTGCATATTAATAATTCATTTTAAACTACAAATTAAATTCCCTTGTATGCACTTAATAGTATCTTTGGCTTATCTTTTACTATATTTTTGTTCAGATTTCCAACAGGAAGGTGCAAACACTCAGTTAACGATGCATCATAATTTGCTAGTAAGCTATAGGAAAGGATCAAAGCTTCCCTTATTCATTTATTGAACCTCGAGGCTTACATATTATTTCAAGACTAGAACGACATGAAATTGAAGACTGTATGCACTTTGTAAAAGGTAAACATGTATTATTATTTTTTAATGAATGAGTATGCCTCATGGAAGGGGAAATGAATCGATTACGAGAAATGAGTCGAAACAGGTTCTAATATGCAAAGTATTCCCACTGCAGCTACCTGGTTCTATGGACTCATCTAGTTCTTGATCTGGGAATGAGTCGATTACGAGAAATTCAGCATTGGCAAGCATCTGCTGCTTCTAAGGTACCCATGATTTTGTCATATAGCTATATTCTTTATCATCAATACAAAACACTAGTATTTAATAATGGAACGGTTCTAACTCATTGCTCCACTTGTTAAAACCTGCTTTTCAATTTTATAGGTATTACCTATTTAAAAAAACCTCATTTGCCACTCTATTTTCTTCAATATGCTCCAAACAGGTGGCTGAATCCATTGACACCTCCTTTTCCTTTAATAGATAAGATAAGATGAAAGCCAATAAGTTCAGATAAAGGATTAATTACAATGTTAAATATAGTTACAACAGAATGCATGGGAGGGGTATGAGTTAAGGTACATGATATGTTTATGCACTAAATATGCAATGCCAAAATAGTGAATTCACAAAATATGGTTTAAATGATTCTGCATATTTGAATTCATGTGTTTGGGATGCTGTTAGAACATGTAGGGTGAGAAGATGGGCCATTCGAATCAGGTTTTGTTGGCACATTCTCCGATCAGGTTTTATTAGCACACTTTTCCTTTTTTAAATGGTGAGAATAAGTAATATATGCAATTACGATGGCATTTATTCTTGGGAACTTTTCATTTGAATCTAACTCGCATAGTTTCTTTTGAGATGATTTAATATGAATTCACCTGTTTATCACTGATGAGTTCCCTTGCTTACTTTTGATTTGTTTATGTCCTGTTCAAGATGCTAATTTTTTAGTTAATACATAAGTATCATGGAAGGGTCCTATTCATGGTCTAAATAGTGTGTGTATACTATGTAGTAAACAATATCTTCGCAAGTGAAGATAGGTTGATAAACTTTTTAAGGTATTTTCAATTCACAGTTACCAGTTGAAAATAAACTTATAGTTCTGTGGTCGTAATTTTGATTTCATGAATATACATGCTTTTGTATCTAACAATTTTTCCTGGATCTTAAAACTAAAATTTACTTTTAGTGACTTTTGTGTATGACACCATCATGCAAATAGGGGGTTCACAGATATTATTGCCGCAACATGTCACTAATATTACTCACCAGTATCAATTAAAACTGTGTCCCTGTTTCTAACGTTACTATCTTTTATTACATGGTGTTGCGTTGTTTTGCTTCTTGCTTGTGTCTACGTGGCTTTTCAGTTTGCAAACCGAGTCGGCGACTCAGTTTTTGACTCAGTTTGCAATGTGAGTCGCCGACTCGGCTTGCAATCTGAGTTGCCGACTCGGCTTGCAAAAACCGATCGCTTCAGTTTTTGCAATGCGAACTGAGTCAGCGACTTAGTTTTTGCAATCTGGGTCGGCGACTCAGTTTTGCAAAACTGAATCGCCGACCCGGTTTTGTTTATAAATATACTTGTTATTTATCAGTTTAGCAACTTGTTATTTCTGTAAAAATGAGTGCATTTATATTTTGTAGGAACTTGTGGAGGAGGAGGAAAAACAGAATTTGGAATGTAATGGCAATGAGAAAGCAAATACGTGTGACCTTGACAATGGTCTATTCTCCAAATTTTTTGGTTCTAATAAAAAGAAAAATTATTGTCGTGCAATTAGCTCTTATTCTTCCGTAAAGCAAGTAAAGATGATACAAGTTTCAAAAGCAATTGCCAAGAAGAATAAAAATTCTATGGTCTACGTATCGCCTTCGCAGTATCTAAAATTCTATGTATCTTTAGTAAAACTTTGTATTGCTTTTATAATTTCAACATGATATGATGGTATTTTGAAATTGGTAGCATGTAGCAAATATTTGAGCATTATGGGAATGTGACATTCTTGAATTTGATATATGGAATAATGGAAGTGTACTAAATTTTATATTGAATTGATATATTGAATTATATATGTGATTGGAAATCATAAATACATGTTATACTCATTTGTTGTAAGAATTTTAATATTAATTGTGCAAAAAATAGAAAAGAACTTGATTTCGTATTTTATGTATGCCAACATATATAAGTGTTAGTAGGATTATGATACTATATCTTATGGTTCCAACATTTATAAGTGTTAGCAACTAATATGGCTGTAACAAGTGATACAATGTATTATGGTCCAACATTTATAAGCGTTAGCAATGAGTCTGTTTGTAACACTTATAAATGTTACAATGTCTTGTAGTTCCAACATTTATAAGTGTTAGCAATTAATCTGTTTGTAACACTTATAAGTGTTACAGATTTCGCTGGCCAATTCCTCACATGCCATTGGTAACACGTAAAAGTGTTACAGAAATTATTACAAAAACTTACGCTTGTTAGGAATCCCCTGTTTTGGTGTAGTGATTATTAAAGATACCATTCACGCCAACCCAAAATCACATTCCATCAACAATGGAATCTTCATGGAAAACAAATCGATATATCTAATCAATATAAATTTCCATATCCAACCAACAATATAAATGGAATAACGGCAAAGCCTTTTAAATTCCACATGTATTAACAATCTTCCTCCACAGAAGTTCACTTCGATTATTATCAATCTAATTCCATTCAATTCCAATTTAATATATTAAATTGGAAAACTTTACTTTGGAAAATCCCCATTAAATCTTAATAAAAAGATTACATCACATTTCACTGTAAATCGGGTTAAAGAACGAATGTCATTAAAAACACAGTTCACTATAAACCAAATTCACATCCCATCAGTCTCTAACCGTAAATTAGTAAGAGAACAATTCCCTAAGTATTAACCCCGAAGGCCGAAACCAACATCAGATCAATACCCAGGAAACCATTCAACTTAACTAATTTCCAGTTAGTTTCTGATTTTCTTAACTCCATTGGGTCTAAGAACAGTATTATTAAAGATACCATTCACGACAACCCAAAATCTTATTCCTTTGTTAATCGGGTTAAAGAACAAGTGTTATTTAAAACACCGTTCACGATAAACCCAAAGACCAATTTCAATTCCATTCCTATTAAATATCAATTAATTGGCATACTTCAGTATATCTAAATAAAAAGATTTACTCTTTTCACAACTGGGTTCAAGAACAATGTTAATGAAGACATCATTCACGACAAACCCAAAATCACATTTGATATTAAATACAAGGCTCTGAATAGAAAATATAATGGCTTGTATTCAATATCAAATTCTAGAATCAACAAATACCGTATTGGAATAACGATATATATATATATATATATATATATATATATATATATATATCCTCCAAATTCCTCCACAATATCCGTATAATCACGGAACCCAATATTGAAATATACCGAAGATAATTTCGATTCAAATCAATTCCAATTCATTTATTGGAAATTCTGGTTATTTTTAAAACCACTTCAAAAATCCAATTTATTTATTTAAAAATATTGGATTATAATTCTAGTTCATAACTAGTTCATTTCGATAAAAAAATTTTATCTTTTCAAATGTGGAGTTTTTCATCCCAATTCTTTCAAAATCATTTCTTATGATTTTACACTAATTATTGATATTTTTAATAATTTTATCAAGGCCCGTATAGTCGATTTCCATAAACGGCCATCGAGCTGCACTTACAACGACCTTTTCCAAATTTGATTTAGACTTAATTCCAAATCCAACTGTTAGATTTCAAATCTCTGATATTCGTTAGAAAGATTTTTTCGATACGAACCCAATGGTTCCAGTTTTAGGAGAATCCGACGGTCGGATCTCCCGTAATGTCCGTTCGAAGTCCATGGTCAAAATTCGCGAACTGCCGCAGCGCGTCGCATTTTATTCAGGCCATTATATTATATATATAATATATATTTCATCGATTTCCATTTAAAACGTATTTTATAAATTGTTTTAAATTCGTTTTCAAAACGATTTCAACTTCATATTCAATTTCCAATCAAAATTTAATATTCCGTATCATCGATATATAAATGATAGTATTTTCAAAACATTGGATTTTGGAATCAATTCCTTTTTTATATTCATTATAAAAATGAATAAAATCGATATAAATATTGTTCATGTCAAAATAGCGTTAATCTAATCAACACGACCTTATATATTTAAATATATTTGTGTCCATCCCAAATCGGACATCAAAATCAAATTTTGATCTTTTACTGAATATTATTTTAAAATATTCATTATTTTAAAATATTTGTTATTTTAGAATATTTATTCTTTCCGAACTGAAATAAGACACAGTCAATTACCATATAATGTGATTATATGGATTTCATACAACATGTATACAACAACAATCAAACACAGTCAACCATCATCCAATGTGCATTCTACTCTGCATAAGCATCAAATATAAATATTTAACGCTTATAACAGTCTGTCAACCAATCAATCGACATACAACTAATTATCGGGACTAGTGTATGTCATATATTATCCCAATACCCGTGTGGGGTTTCAAACAATCAAACACATGTTTTATTTGTGCAGTTGGGCGATGTGTAAAATTTATCGTCCCAATCAATATTAGTCAATTGTGTGTACATAAATAAATCGTCCGATTTGTTTATAAATATTTATTTTATATACACTTAGAAATTATATTTTTAACTATAAAATATTTATTCCATTCCATATCACACAATCAATTTTCACAACACAACCAAACAAACAAGCTGTCCATGGTTTGTGGACGATGGGTGTTAGGTGCGGCTGAGCACCGTCTGCATCCTAGTATATATTTTAACTAGAAAATAAAATAAAAGTGAGAAATTCTCACCTTTTGGTTCCACTCCGTCATTCTATAATTCTGAACGTTTCAGATTTGGATTTGTTTTCCATCTGTTCCATCGCAATTATTTTCATGTTGTACATAGTAAAAATCATATTTTTATCGCTTCATTCCAATAAATAAAAATCATATTTTTATTTCTACTCCATATATTTTTACAACGCTTCTTTCTATATAAAAATTATATTTTTATATTTCTACTTCTTATATAAAGATCGAATTTTTATCGTTACTTCATATATATAAAATTTATATTTTTACATAGCTAAAAATTATATTTTTACTTTGTCATTTCAACAATAAAAATCGAATCTTTATATACGCTACTTAGTGATAAAAATCATATTTTTTCTACTTTAAAGATCTAATCTTTTCTACTATAGAAATATGATCTTTCCTTAGATAAAAATATAATCTTTTCAATGGTAAAAATATAATCTTTTCAAAGATCAAAAATCATATTTTTGATTATATAACTCACATCTTTGATTCTAAAAATCAAATCTTCCTTGTTTTTTTTATAAAAAAAATCATACTTTCTCTTACAAATGAATAAATAAAAATCATTACTTTATCTTGCTAATGAATAAATAAAAATCATTACTTTATTTTGCTAATGAATAAATAAAAATCATTACTTTATCTTGCTAACGAATAAATAAAAATCGTTACTTTATTATCGTATTGTATTCATAAATCTGATTTTCAAATTTATGCTAAAAACTGATTTTAAAGAAGATAAATGAACATAAGTAAAAAAAAAAGAAAAAAAATCTTACATCGAGGTTTTTTTTTCTTGAATCGGAGGAAGGGGAAATGCTCAGATGGTCGGGCAGCTGTTAGGCAAGGGGTGGTGGTGGTTCAGGCGTGCGGTGGGGTCAGGATGTGGTTGTGCAAGGGGGCAACGCGATGGGTTTAATAGTGGTTTGGGGGAAAAAAAAGGGGAAGAAAGAGAGGGCGTCGGGGTTAGGAGGGTGCGGTGAGGCTAAGGCGGAGCTGGGGAGGAGGCGCGCGGCGGTGGGCCCCCCCTGGCGTGGCAGCGGCTTCGAGAAAAAGGGGGTAGTTGGGTGAACGGCGGGTTTAAATTGAAAACGGGGGATCGAGATTCTGATTTAGGTTTAGAAAATATAGGGTGGGGGCTTTATATAATTATATAATTTAATTATTTTATTTAAGAAAAAGTTGGCTTTACATTCGAACACCAAACGAGACCCAGCGACTGTCGGCTCTAGCCAAATACCCTCATTCCGAACACAATGAGATATGTTCGGTAAGCTGATTCGACTGTTTCGATCAATTTCCGTCAAAATCAAAATATAAATCTATGTATTGAATTTGAACGTACATTTCAATTTACCGGGGCCACATACGGACTCTAAAAATTCCAGAAAAATTATTTCTAGCTTTGTATTAACGATACGGTCCTAATAAAACTAATTTCATCAAATTTGAAGACCGTTCGAAAAATGGTCATTTTCTAGTCGATCCAAATTGACTGAAACTGTCAAAACACGTTTTAGTTCGCCACGCTCACATATTGATTTCAAAAATCACGAAATTTGGAATCTAGCAATAAATTGAAATCCCGGATCTAACAAAAATGGTTTCGTCGAAAACGGAGGTCGTTTGCAAAATTTCCATTTTTAAGGGCTAAAATTTCATAGCGACTATTATGAATTTTCAACTGGGCATAACTTTTTATTCCCGCTATAAAATTTCAATTTTTCGGATTCGTTGGAAAGATATTTTCAAATAGATTCTAATGTTTTTGGTTTCACTATCCGGTTTATTTTGCATCCTGTACATTCATTTGAAATTTGAAATCGAATTTTGAAACTACCGCACCATTTTCAATTCCTTTTATAATTAAAAATAAATATTTATATTATAACATCGATTCTAGTAAATATTACCATTCCAATTCTATTCAAAATAAATTTCTCATTGTTATTATTGAAAATAAATCATTTTAAACATTCAAAATCCATTTAAAATTGCCAAAATAAAAATTTTAAATTGGTTCAGCTTTTCCGGGTTGTTACAAAAGTTCTGAGGCAAATAAATTTAAAAAAAATTGTATCTGCTAGAGTTTAATATTATTTTGTTCCACTTTACTATGTGTGTTCCTGTGACAGGTAAGCAAGTGACTGGACTGATTGTGAAGCTGACAGAAGACAATGTGAAGATAGAGTGTGAGTCAGTGAGTGAAACTAAATATATGAGACAATGTGTAATTGAGTGTGCCAATGTATTTACATGAGTGACTGAGAGTTATAGTGAGGAATAAGTGTAATAAGAAATTGAATGTATTGAATTACAGTGATGTACAAATAGAGGAGTTGGAAAAATAAGTACTATTCGGATGTTAAACTAAAATATTTTATTTAAATAAAATACTGTTTGAATATTTAAATTCTTGTGTAGTAGTATTTTATTTAAATATAAATATTTAATTCTGTAAGTGCTGTAGTAGAATAGTACAATTGCAAACACATTTATAATATATATATATATTTGTTATCATCAAGCAAAAATCATAGAATTGTTATATACAACAATCACCCCCTTTTGATGATGACAAACATATAATAAGATTTTGAGTATAATAATTGTGTTTGATAGTGAATTGTGGAACTCCCTCTATATCTATGCTCCCCTATAGCAGAACTCCCCATAGCTCTGATACCACGAGTGAAAAAGGAAAAAACAATAAGTGAAACTTCAATATTAAAATATCCAAGGAATATTCACTCATCGATCAAAATTTTAACTCATTTCCCCCCTTTTTTATCATCAAAATGATATAGAAATCAGAATAGTGATGAAACATGGACAAGAAATATAAAATTAGTTCGAGAGAGAGAATGTTCACCATAAATCTCATTTAATCAAACAAAATTCATAATATTATAATAACTACAGGCAAATTTCACATTGTAAAATGATGGATTTACGATGAAAATTATAGAAATGGAGAGAGTTTTAAAAACACATGGATTCCAATTATTTTCAAATAAATTTTTAAAAATTAGCACAAAACAGTGATGGATTTGGATAATGATTATAAATTCAAATCAAGTGACAAAATTAAATAATCTCAAATCCCAATGACTACCAATCCACAAATCATAATATATCATAAAATATTAACACATTTTACATATTAGAAAAAATGGATTGATAAGCTGGTTTTACACACCAAGGAGAATTTCATATAGATTTTTATTTATTTTTCTTTTTCTTTTCTTTTTATTTTAAGAGCACACTGACCATGCATAACCATATCTTGTATTTTTAAATGAGGTCAATTGCGGCTTAAATTATAAATGATCTCATAACCATACATGAAAAGATCTTGGATTTTTAAATGAGGTCAGTTGCAGCTTAAATTATAAGTAATCTCATAACCATACATGACCAGATCTTGGTTTTTTTAATGATGTTAGAGAAACATTTATTTATATTATATACTTATCATTTTCTTTTCCAAAATCTCCTCAATATATAAAACCAATATAGATGATAGAAAATGGTAGGTACAGAACTGATTGTGAAATAAATTTTTAAATAAATCATATTATGAATTACTCAACTGTACCGGGATCTTTGAAAATTTTCAATTATCTCTTTTTCTGAAAATAATACAGTCACATTTCCACCATAAATTTTGGCACCGTATATTTAAGATGATTTTTTTTTAAAAATAAACTCTCCACATTAATATAAAATCATAATGGATGATAGAAGGATGATAGATAAAGAAGAAATTCATGAAATAAGTACAAATTCAAAGATATAATAAAAACTGTTCAAAACATCATGAGAATATAAATAAAATTTCAACTTACTGTGAAGTATACTGTAGTCACAACTCATCACAATTTCATAAATCTAATAATAATTTTTATGAATTCTAAATATAGTTCAATTTGGTTATTGATTTCAATTTCTGAATAAATAATCAATAAATGATTTTAAAATTGAAAAACAATTACAAGAGGGATTTAGAAGGTTCTATATAGGATAAGAATCAGATCAATAAAAAAATAAAAAAATCAACACTTCTAAACTGATACCACTCGGGATTCCTAATTGATTATAGAAGTCAACGTGAAAACTGTACATAGAATTTTCAAAATAAATCATCAAGCCCAAGCAAGCAAATCAAGCAATCCAGTTTCTTTTATCAAAGCAGTGGTGAACATTTGATACCAAATCAAGCAGTCATCTAAAAATATTTGCAAATCAATTCCTTTTATCAGCGCAGCACAACAATCAATTTCAATGCAGACTTTACAAGAGAATTTTTCACAATTACAAGCACAAAAGATGATTCATGATCCAAGATTAAAAATACAGTTTATTTGAAATAATTTTAAGCAATGTGAAAGTCTCAGGATTCTATGAATCAACCACACCAGATTATAAATTTCAAATCCAAGATGTGTGTGATATTCGAAAAATCAACAATTTCAAATGATTTCGAACAATCAAATATTCAAGACAAACAATCATGAAATAAAAGTGAGTTTCAAGATGTAGCACAATGATTGAATCAAAAAGATTTTCAATTCACAATAATCAAGCCAATCCTAAAAACAATGAAATTATCACTACTGAAAAATAGTAGTGTGCTGTAATTAGTATATTTTGTTCAGTCTATCCAAAATGAATTAGAAAAAACTCAAAATAGTAGAGATGTGTAAAATTTCATTAATTTTCCAAATCTTCAAAAGTTTAGAATTCAAATTAACAGTGTTCAAGATATTAGAGAAAGCTTTAGCACTGTTAGGAATTCATAACTAAAATTAAACTTCAAAAGAATTGCAGAAAATTACAAATTTGAATTCAAGATCTGGAAATTATTAAAACATGAGAGTTTTATACAAATGAAGCAAATTTCCAGAAAACCAAGAATTCTGTAATTTGAAGTTAAGAAGCTCAAGAAAAAAAATGAGGTAGTGAAAAACCAAATAACCATAATCAAAAGGAAGAAATAGAAGGGGCAGAATGAGGAATAAACCAAGAAGAATATAAATAGAGAATACCAACAGACAAGAAAATGAGGTTAGAGATCAAATCTGAAATCAATGTGAACCAATGAATCTCTAACACAACAAACTTGGCTAAGGAATTCTGAATTACTCAAAGATGTGGAATAGCTTGAATTCAATATCTCTTTTCAAAATAGTTCCTCAGTCTACTCCGGCACATACTAGTTTAGGGGATCGAGTGGTCTAACAAAATTTGTAAAACTACTCTGAAATGTGTTCATGTAGGTATCAAAACTTGTTTGTATAACAATCCATAAGAATTTACCTTTGTACCCTTAGGAACACAAATCTATTTGAATTTAGTCAAAATCGTTTTATATCCATTTGGGATCCAAGATTGTTTAAATGGTTTGTTACCAAACAAATTCTCATTACGTTTATGATTCAAAAATCCTTTGAAATTAACGTTATTCAAATTATCAAGTCGATTCTTTTCAGAGCAATTTGAAGGATTTTTAAAATCATTTGTATTCAGTTTCTCAAACATATTAACTTTTCCAAAACAGAGACCGTTCCTATTACTAGAAGAAAATTGATTTTTCAACAGCATATTCAAAGACTTTTCTCCAGTTGAAAAATGTTTTAAACTCAATTCATGATTGTTGATTTTGGATTTAAGATCACCATTTTCTTTCATCGGATTTGAACAATGATTAATGTTGATCTATCTCCTTTCAGCATAATTTTGTTTCAAAAGTAAATTTTCGTTTTCAAGCAGTTTGATTTTGGTCTTGGACTCAAAGATTTCAGATTCAAATTGAATTTGTTTTTCAAATTGATGTTTTTCAAATTCCTTAAATATTTCAATTTCTTTTTCAAGTTCAATGAAAATTGTTTCATTTTTCTGCAAATTTTAATTTTCAAAATTTTTATCTTTGGAATCAAGCTTATCCAACTCCTTTTACAAAGCATGTTTTTATAAATTAGCTTATCCTCATTTCGTTTTAAGCTCATAATTTCTTTTTCAAGTTTCTGAAGATTTTTATTAAGACGAGCTAAATCATTTTTCAAATTGAAACAATTCTTACAGTCAAAGTTTTCACGTTTTAATTCCAACATACTATTTTTGTTTATCAATTCACGATTTTTAGATTTCAAAAGTTTATTTTTCCGTTGGATTTATCAACATATTTAGTTAAATCAGTACACACATATACTAAATCATCTTATGAGAAATTTCCTGTATCATCGTCTGTTGAGTCTCCACCGTTTGATCTATCTGAATTTTCATTTGTTTCTACTTTCAAGCATAGATCTAAATCTGAGTTGTCCCTATGGGGTTTTGAGCTGCCGTTGTTAACTCTTTTATACTTCGTGTCAAGAGTATTCCAAATTTCCTGTACGTCAAACACGGGAAGATATGGTTATATGGTCATCATTAATATAAAAATATAAAATATGAGTAGCACGAGAATTAAAGCCAACGTCAATATTATCGACCATATCATACCCATTAATATCAATATCCTAACATTTAACAAATTTTAAATTGGATTCCATACCAATTTAAAAAATATGTAGCATTAAAAATAGTTGGAATACAACTGGACTAAACCTCACTAGATTGACAACTAGGGAACACCATGACTCTAGAGTTAATGAAAATACCTGCTCTGATATCACTTGTTGGATCTGGATTAATCGTAGAATGGGGATGAATAGGTTTATTGGATTTTTACGAATATTAAAAGCACAGATTATAATAGATAAAATAAATGCAGAAAGTAAATAACATAGATTTTACCCAGCTTCGGCAAACCATGCCCAGTGCTGAATCCCCAAGATTTCTACTAGGTATTAAAACAGATCCCGCTTACAAAACCCTGTAATATCGCAAACCCTGCTCCTACTCTAATCCTATGCTCAAAACCCTGGACTGACCTTTATACCCAAGATTATAATTTTACCGAATTGCAAACCTGTAACTCGTAAATCCTAACTATAAATCCTATAGCTAATAAATACCTAGTTTTACGCACAAACTAGAAAACCCCTAGTTTAACTGACAAACTAGAAAACTAGATGAAATGGTTACAAAAGAAATATAAAAATCAATTAAAACAAAAAAAAACAAAAAAACCTTTTCTGTGTAAATAATAGTCAGCCCCTTTTTTAACTCTTGAAATGTTTTTGGCTTCTAAACAATGTTGTTCAACCCTATTAAAATAAGGGTTTTTCTGCTTCCCCCAAAACTCGATGCGATGTCAAAATCATTTTCTGGAAATTTTCTCTGATGATCTTTGAGAGTGGTTGTTATTAGTTGATTGAATTGGGGTGCATGAAATCGAAAGAAAGTAAGATCTCTGATTTGATTTCTTTAAGCTCTCGAAATTGTAGCTTGTTGTTTTCAATCTCTCTCTCTCTTACCGATGATGAAATAGGTGTAATATGTATAGGGTTTAAACAATCCCCTAAAACATTTTCTTAATTCAGAAATGATTGGTTTGATTGTGCATGACTTTTGCTATAACGACCCAAACTCCCCCGTGCAGGAAAGCCCGGATTGAGATGAGAACAACACACATCAGAACGTAGACGGAAGAACATTTCATTGTTATTACAACAATTCCATCAGATACAAGAATATACAGAGTATAAATGAATAAATTACATCCAACAAATATCAGAGATTTAAATTATATTTAAATACGTCGCAGCGGAAAATAATACAAAAGCACAACTAGAAATGATGCACGGATATAGAGCTTTCCGAGCATCGTTCCAGCTGTAAATCAGGATCCTATGAATATAAATATGCAAAACCAAAACTACTAGCTGCCCGTGTGGAAAATAGGGGCACCCAGAGTTTAGGTTAAAACAATAAACTCCAGGTCAGTCATGTGACTGGTGTGAGAACTAAAACAGTTATTAATCTTTATCTTAAAGAGAGTAATTCAAGGGACCACGCTGTATAACACGGAACGGGTTTCCTCCCAAGAATACTAGTGCATATAACAAAACAGCGCAATGCTCTTTGGAAAAATGAAGCTATTATAAGACCCAGGTCCCATCACACAATGCAACGCAAGCCGGAGGATAGGGTTTTCCCTTATAATAGCCAAACATGCTTGGTACGTTTTAAAACAAATCATTTGATACTATAATAAGTGTATAGTGTCAAAACAATTCAAATCATAAATATCAATCATAGGCGGCATGGGTACCATCTATCATGTCGCCATACTAGGCTCTACAAAGAAAACCGCAATATCACGTATTGGAAATTGGATTTCCGTCAAGAGTCGAGGCAAGGGGCAAGCTCCTCTCCGATTCGAGACACTCTAGCAAATGCCTCAGGACCCCACTATGATCCTTTGGAACCTCCAAGGCCGGTCCTCTCTTACTTTTGAGGATTAGTTATTCCTGAACACACGTTTCCCGGTCCTTACAGACCTATATCCGAGGCGCCTCGTATCCAACAACCACACAGGTGAAAAATATATAAATGTCAGGGCTGGTAGGTCACTGACACCACCATAGCTAGAAAGAAACGTCGTGCACTCCTTGGGTCCGTATCCCGTTTTTGACTCATACCGAGGTGTGAGGCTCGCGAATTCACGTTATACACAAAGCTACGCCACACAGGTCGTGCTTTGATCATCAACCACAAGACTTTGCTTTTCAATAGAAGCCTTGATCTATGGGGAGTACAGGCGGCGGGTTTTTCTGGGAATACAGGCGGCGGGTTTTTCTGGGCAGAGGGGCTCGCGTGCTAGGTGGAGAGAGAAGAGAGGGAGAGAAGGAAGGAGGCGCGGTGGACTGGTGGGAGGGGGCTCCGCCCTGGTGGCGGCGCGCGGCGGTGCTGTTGGGAGGAGCGGCGGCTCCTCCCCCTTCTTCGTCTTCTTTTTTTTTCTTTAATTTTTGATTTGGGAAAACTGACCGGGGGGGGGGGGGGGGGCAATATAAGGAGAGATAGGGTTTTCTATATATTTTATTATTGTTATTATTTTATTTCAAAAAGTTGACTTTTCATACTAACTCGAAATCAAGCCCACCGCCTGTCGTTCATAGCTAATTACCCCCATTCCGAACACAATGGGATATGTATCGTAAGCTGATTCGATCATTTCGATCAGTTTCCGTCAAAATCAACATATAACTCTATATATTGAATTTGAACGCGCATTTCAATTTACCGGGGTCACATACTAACTCTAAAAATTCCCGAAAAATATTTTCTAGCTTCATATTGACGATACGGTCCTAACAAAACTAATTTCGTCGAATTCTGAGACCGTTGGAAAAATGGCCATTTTCCAGTCGATTAAAATCAACTGAAACTGGTCAAACGCGTTTTCCTTTGCCACGCTCACATATTGATTCGAAAAATTATGAAAATTGAAATCTAGCAATAATTTGACATCCCGGATCCAACAAAAGTGGTTTTGTCGAAATCCGAGGTCGTTTGCAAAATAGCTATTTTTAAGGGCCTGAATTCCATAGCGACTATTCTAATTTTCAACTGGACATATCTTTTGATTCCCACTATGAAATCTCAATTTTTCGGATTCGTTGGAAAGATATTATCAAATAGATCCTATTATTTTTGGTTTCACTAAAATCAGGTTTATTTTGCACTCGGTACGTTCAATTGAAGTTTGAAATCGAATTATCGAACTACCGCGCCATTTTCAATTCCTTTTATAATTATATATAATTATTTATATTCTAATGACGACGTATATAAATATATACGTTCTAATTCTATTCAAAGTAAATTTCTCGTCAATATTATTTAAAATAATTCATTTTAAATGTTCAAAATTCATTAAAATTGCCAAAATAAAATTTTTAAACTAGCTCGCATTTCCGGGTTGTTACATTTGCTATTGCATGATTTGATGTCTTGAGTCTTTGATTGATTTTCTAGAAATGATTTGAATTATGAAATTGATTTTTTTCCCAAAGAACACTGGTTTTTGGAAATAATTTGTGAGTTGTTCTTGCCCAAAAATGCTTATTGATTTGTTTCCAGAAATAGATCTTCGAATTTGTTGATTGCAAGCTTGCTTGGATAAAGTGATGAATCTAGATGATTTTGTATCACGGTGAATTTGGTGAGTTGAATGTAGAAATAAACTTGTCAAATTTTTTTATCCCATATTTGTTAAAAAATGATTTTGAACTTTTTTAGAAAGTTTCTTGCGTGTTTTTTTTATTTCTTGTCCAGATTACACAAGTGAATCCTTGAAGTACACGAACAATTTTATGACCCTTTAATCACGATGGTTGATCACAACAGGATTTTCCAGACATGTAAACTATACTCCTTCCTTATAAGACATTATGGAAATATATTGAAACTTTGCCAAAAATTCATATTGGTATTTGATTAATTCTGCAAATATTTGAAGTCTTGAATTCTACTTTGCCACAAATAAAATGATGCTCTTAGCTTCCCTATATTCATGACTGTTTAGACATGTATACACACACACATGCATGTGTGTGTATATAAATATCATGCTTGCGTTGTTGTTGGACAATATATTTTTTGCATATAAATTTTGGTGCACCGTCCCTTGAAACTCCATTGTTTTTCTGGGCTGATTGATCCTTGTTACACCATCCATTGCACAACATTGCTGCCATATATATATATATATATATATATATATATATATGCACATATATATACATATATATAGCCATATATATACACACATGTGTATATACGCTTGAGACCTATGTGTTGCTCACTTCTTTGTTCATGTAAAATGCCATGTCGAGCTATAGCCATTTCACATACCGCTCTAGTACGTTATGTCTACTTTCCTACTACATTGCCTCTTTGTGTCACTTCACTTGACAAATGTATCATTGTATGTTGATATCCATACACACAAAAAAAAAACATGTGTATATATGTGTGTTTCTATCTCTTGTATATTTGTGCCTTGTACCATGGTTTGAGATGAACATCACAATTTGTTTCATTGTGCCATGTGGTTACTTGCTGTGTCTACCGAGCTTGACTCTGTTTTTGTGCATGCATTTTGAACTACAGTATACTGATTTAGTTGACCAAATTTCCCTTGTATGCCTAAAAAGAAATATGTGTATATACAAACATGTTTGTGTATACATGTATTGTGCACATGCAGTTTATTTATGTGAGCACTAGAGGATTTGTTTACCTTGTGGTATTACAGTGAATCATTGTGGATATCACAAGTTGTCTAGACACAGATGGATATATATACACACACATATCAGATCCAGTTATGAAATATGATGAGAAACGCACCAAAATTTTAAGGCAAATAAATTTTAAAGAAAAATTATGTATGCTAGAATTTAATATTATTTTGTTCCAGTTTACTTTGTGCGTTTCTATGACAAGTAAGCAGGTGACTGGACTGATTGTAAAGCTGACAGAAGGCAATGTGAAGATAGAGTGTGAGTTAGTGAGTGAAACTGTATATATGAGAGAGTGTGCAACTGAGTGTGTTAATGTATGTACATGAGTGAATGAGGGTTGTAGTGAGGATCAACTGTAATAAGAAATTGAATGTATTGAATTACAATGATGTACAAATAAAGGAGTTGAAAAAATATGTATTATTCATATGTTGAAATAAAATATTATATTTAAATAAAATACCATTTGAATATTTAAACTCTTGTGTAGTAGTATTCTATTTAAATATAAATATTTAATTCTTTAAGTGATGTAGTAGAATAATACAACTGCAAACACATTTATAATAATATATATATTTGTTATCATCAAACAAAAATAATAGAAGTGTTATATACAACAGCTACCTCCCCGCATCAGCACTTGCTCGCTTGTGCTTCTTCCACTATCATTATGCCACATCGACCATTAACCCCATCCACATCACTTAAATCGACCCCCTAGCCTCTACTCTGTCCATCCTTCTTTCTTCTATGCTGTTGTGAAAACATCCCGCCCATCACTGCATGTGAGCACTGAACAACCAAGATGTCTACCTCCTTTACCTCCACTACCCTCTGCACCAAGATTCAAACCCCTTGAATGCAACAAGAAGCACCGACCTGAGCCAAGCACGACACACCTTCTCACTTGACTTTTCTCCACAGATGTTGCATCCTCCTACAGCTCTAAGCTGAGCGTCAGTTTACATACATTCTTTATTTCTAATCAATTGGATGTTGGACTCCAGTCAGGGCACATAGTTTTAAGCAGACTTACTATGACTATAACATAAGGGTAGGGTATTGAAGTACCCAATTCTATTTTCAATGAGGCATTACTGTTTTTGGAAATAAGTGTTGTAATGTCCCCGATTTTTAGTTGTTTAATATGAACATATAAATTTGTTTTAAATGTTGAATTAGAAATATAAATGGATTTTTATTATGAAGTGGTCGATTTAATTTAGAATCAACATAATACGAAAACAACTATAATTAAATGAAAGTTAAAAATGCATCAAAACAATTCCATCAATTAATATAAATTCTGTAATAACCCGCAAATTCTGAGCCAGTTTAAAATTTTTGTTTTGGCAATTTTAGCGAATTTTGGATATTTAAAATAGATTATTTTAAATAATATCGACGAGAAAATTTATTTTGAATATAATTCGAACGTATATATTTATACGCACCGTCGTTAGAATATAAATAATTTTATATAATTATAAATGGAATTGAAAATGGCGCGGTAGTTCGATAATTCGATTTCAAACTTCAATTGAATGTACCGGGTGAAAAACAATCCGGATTTTAGTGAAACCAAAAATAATAGGATCTAATTGATAATATCTTTCCGACGAATCCGAAAAATCGAAATTTCATAACGAGAATCAAAAGATATGTCCAGTTGAAAATTCTGAATAGTCGCTATGGAATTCAGGCCCTTAAAAATGGGAATTTTGCAAACGACCTCGGATTTCGACGAAACTACTTTTGTTGGGTCCGTGATGTCAAATTATTGCTAGATTCCAAATTTCATAATTTTCTGAATCAATATGTGGGCGTGGGAAAAGAAAACGCGTTTGACCAATTTCAGTTGATTTTAATCGACTGGAAATTGGCCATTTTTCATACGGTCTCAGAATTCGACGAAACTAGTTTTGTTAGGACCGTATCGTCAATACGAAGCTAGAAAATATTTTTATGGGATTTATAGAGTTAGTATGTGACCCCGGTAATTTGAAATGTACGTTTAAAATTCAATATAGCGATTTAAATGTAAATTCAACGGAAACTGATCAAAACGATCAAATCAGCTTACGATACATATCCCATTGTGTTCGGAATGGGGGTAATTAGCTATGGATGACAGGCGGTGGGCCTCGTTTTGAGGTCGAAAATAAAAGTCAACTTTTTGAATATAAAAAAAAAGGGAATATCCTTCTCTCTCCTCTTCCCTTATACGTTGCCCCCCTTTTTCTTCAGTTAGATCCAAAATTAGAAATACAAAAAAAAAGAAAAAAAAATATATACGGGATCGAAGAGACGAACGGAGGGCGCTCTCCTTCGCCCATCGCCAGACTCCGCCACCTCGCAGTCAACCGCCAGCCCCCACCGCTCCTCCCTCCCTCCATCTTCTCCGCGACAGCCCCTTTCCTTCCACCGCGACCTCGCAAGCACCCCGCACCCACCTGAACTGCCCCTCCCCTCCTCGAGTTTGCCAGCGCCTGCCCCACCACCCCACGACCACCTACCGAGCCCACCGACGCAGCGCGCCCCCCTTTCTCCGACTGCTGCCCACCTGAACCCCCCCCCCCCCCCCCCGATTGAGAAAGTAAGTTTTACTTTGTTTTAATTTTATTTATTTATTTCCTTATAAAGCTTTGTGTTAAAAAGAGATAATAAAATAAAAACTGATTTTTATTTTAATTTTAAAACATATTTTAAGGTCAGTTTTTATTTATACATAGATTATAAAAAAAATCAGTTTTAAATAAAAAGGTTGAAAATATAATTTTTATAGAGTAGTGATAATAAAGATATGATTTTTATATTTTTAAAGTAATAAAGATATGATTTTTATATTTTTAAAGTAATAAAGATATGATTTTTATATTTTTAAAGTATTAAAAATATAATCTTTACCATATAGAAGATGTAAAAATATGATTTTTGTCTATGTAGAGAATTGAAAATATAATTTTTACATAGTAGGAAATATAAAAATATAATCTTTATGGGATATAGAAAATAAAAATATCATCTTTGTATATGTAGCGAAATAAAAATCTGATTTTTATTATACATACATTGGAATAAAGAGGTGATTTTTATAATGAGGAAATAAAGGCGAAATCTATATTTTTGTAAAGGCAAAATCTACATTTTTGAAAAGGCAAAATCTATATTTTTGTAAAGGCGAAATCTTTATATATTGAATAGCGTAATAAAAATTCGATTTTTATATATTGAATAGCGTAATAAAATTAGATTTTTATATATTGAATAGCGTAATAAAATTCGATATTTATATATTGAATAGCGTAATAAAATTCGATTTTTATATATTGAATAACGAAGTAAAAATTCCATTTTTACGTATGTAGTGGCTACGGGCAACGAAGATGAAAAAGGATGCGATGACGATGAAGATTTCTATCAAAGAAGAGTCAAGATGATTGGATAGCTATTGGTGAGAATTTCTCACCTTTCAATTTCATTTTCTAGTTATATATATACTAGGATGCAGACGGTGCTTAGTAGCACCCGACACCCGTCATCCACAGACCATGGATGGCTTGTTTGTTTAATTGTTTGGTTGTGTAGTTGGTTAGATTATTTGGTTTGAATTGGATTTTTTGGTGAAATGAAATTGATTTGATTGATGTGTGAATGGCGTGGGCCTTCACTAGACCGGGGATAAGGCTAGGCCTTGTCCCGTTTCTAGTATCGTGCCGTTATGCCGCCGAAATTTTCTAAAATAAGTTAGAAAAATAAAAATATCATTTTATTTAAAGAATGAACTGAATAAAAATTCATGTGTTGAAATAAAATATTTTATCGTTAAAAATATAATTTTTAACGTAAATGTGAATAAACAAATATTCATTTACAAACCGGACGGTTTGTTTATGTACACCTATTTGAATGACATTGATTGGGACGATAAATTTTACACATCGCCCAACTACACAACTAAAATCTATGTTTGATTGTTTGAAACCCCACACGGGTGTTGGGATGAAATTTGAAGTTCACTCATCCTGGTTGATTAAATATGTCGATCGATTGATTGACAGGCTGTTATAAGCGTTAGATGTCTACATTTGATGCTTATACAGTGTAGTGCACTTTGGTTGATGGTTGATTGTTTTTCAATGCTATTATATACGTGTGATGTGTGAAAATCCATATAGTTAACTTTATATGGTAATTGATTGGGCCTCATTCCAATTTAGAAGATAAAGAATATTATAAAATAAAGGTTCATGTGTTGACTGTACTTATCCGTTGAGATTAGTCATGTGTTGAACATAATATTTTAACAATAAATTTTTATATCTTTATCACTATAAAATAAAGGTTCATGCGTTGACTGTACTTATCCGTTGAGATTAGTCATGTGTTGAACGAAATAATTTAACAAAAATAGTCACACGTGGACAGTACTCATTCGTTGAGATTAGTCGTGTGTTGACAAAAATAAATATGCATTTGTTGAATAGAATGAAGGAATATATGAAGCCGTGTTGATTAGATTAACGCCATTTTGACGTGAACGATATTTATATCGATTTTATTCATTTCGAAATGAATTGAATAGAAAACGATTTCGAAATGAATTGAATAGAAAACGATTTCGAAATGAATTGAATAGAAAATGATTTCGAAATGAATTGAATAGAAAACGATTTCGAAATGAATTGAATAGAAAACGATTTCGAAATGAATTGAATAGAAAACGATTTCGAAATGAATTGAATAGAAAACGAATTTGAATAGAAAACCAATTTGAATTGAATCGAATAGAAAACGAATTCGAATTAAACTGAAAACGAATTGAAATGAATTCAAATTGAATTGGAATTTGAATTGAATAGAAATGAATTTTTAAACGAATTTATAAGGAAAAATTCAATTTTGATTTGAATTGGAAATGGAAGTTGAAATTGCTTTTGAAACGAATTTAAAACTATTTATATAATTCGTTTTAAATAGAAATCGACGAAATATATATTATATATATATATATATATATATAATATAATGGCCTGAATAGAACGCGCCACACCACGGCAGTTCGTGAATTTCGACCATTTATTTCAAATGGACATTACGGGAGATCCGACCGTCGGATTCTCCTAAAACCGGAACCGTTGGGTTCGTACCGAAAAGAGCTTTCTAACGAATATTAGGAATTTGAAAACTAACGGTTGGATTTGGAGTTACGTCCAAATCAAATTTGAAAAAGGCCGCTGTAAGTGCAGTTCGATGGCCATTGTTGGAAATCGATTGTACGGGCCTTAATAAAATTATTAAAAATAGTAATAATTTGTGTAAAATCATAAGAAATGATTTGGGAAAAATTGGGGTGAAAAACTCCATATTTGAAAAGATAAAAATGGATTTTTATCGAAATGAACTAGTTTTGAACTAAATTTAAAACCCAATTATTTCTTAAATAAATAAATTAGATTTAAAAAGGGGTTTTAAATAATTGGAATTTCTAATATATTTGATTGGATTTGAAACGGGTTTATCGTGAACGGTGTTTTAAATAACACTAGTTCTTTAACCCGTTAACAAATAGAATGTGATTTGGGTTTGTCGTGAACTGTGTTTTAAATAACACCTAGTTCTTTAACCCAGTAAAAGAAGTTTTAATGAATCTACATTTAGATTAAAATGTGCATTGATAATCTAAATTATCAAATTTTGAAAATAAGTGAGAATGGAGTATCACCAGTTTTGCTCTATGGTTTGAAATGACATCCAAAGGAAGATTAAAGGATAAATTTGAAAGAATTTATCTTGGATAAAATTAATGGGAACCTTTCCCTAAAAATGTGATTTTGTGAATAAAAGAATATTCTGAATTGGAATGAGGCGTATGTTGAGTTTGTGTAACATTTGTTTTTAATATACGCGGGTTGTTCGGAAAGGCCGGGTTTATACCCATTCTGAATAACCGATTCGACGATAAGTCGAAGATGAAGACGGTGGTTGAAGACCGGAAGTCTTCACATCGTTTGGATAATTACTGACGATCCTGATTGGGCAGTACACCCAAGAGGATGGAAATAGTTGGTGGTCGTCCAGACGTACTTGGAGACGGATGGATATGCGAGGAAAGTGCCTCCGGTTTCGTTCAGACCCAAAACGAACTTGTAAATGGATTGTGTGTCTGACATTGGATTTTATTCTGTGTTGATTGATTTCTGTTAAATATATATCTGTTTGGCGGCGGGGAATTTATTCTCTTGCTTAACGCCCTTCTCTGAGACGTACGAGCTTAGAGGTTATATATCGATAGATATCAATCGCATGAACTGCCAGTGTGGCACGCTAAGATGCAATGATCAAGGCTTCTATTGAAAAGCAAAGTCTTGTGATTGATGATCAAAGCACGCCTACGTGGCAGCTTTGTGTATAACGTGAATTCGCGAGCCTCACACCTCGTTATGAGTCAAAAACGGGATACGGACTGCAGGGAGAGCACGACGTTTCTTTCTAGCTTTGGTGGTGTCAGTGACTTACCAGCCCTGACATTTATATACTTTTCACCTTTGTGGTTGTTGGATGAGGCGCCTCGATTTTAGGTCTGTAAGGACCAGGAAACGTGTGTTCAGGCATAACTAATCCTCTAACGTAAGTGAGGACCGGCCCTGAAGCATCCAGGGGTTGCCCAGAGTGCGTAGCCCTGGGACATTTGCTAGAGTGTCTCGAACGCGGAGAGGAGCTTGCCCCTTGCCTCGACTCATGACGGAAATCCAATTTCCAATACGTGTATTGCGGTTTTAATTGTAGAACTAGTATGGCGACATGATATATGGTACCCATGCCGTCTATGATTTATATTTATGATTGAAATTGTTTTGACATTATACACTTATTATAGTATCAAATGATTTGTTTTAAACGTACCAAACATGTTTGGCTATTATAAGGGAAAACCCTATCCTCCGGCTTGCGTTGCATTGTGTGATGGGACCTGGGTCTTATAATAGCTTCATTTTTCGAAAAAGCATTGCGTTGTTTATTCTATGCACTGGTATTCTTGGGAGGAAACCCGTTCCGTGTTATACGGCATGGTCCCTTGAATTACTCTCTTTTAAAGTAAAGTTTTAAATAACTGTTTTAGTTCTCACACCAGTCACATGACTGACCTGGAGTTTATTGTTTTAACCTAAACTCTGGGTGCCCCTATTTTCCGCACGGGCAGCTAGTAGTTTTGGTTTTGCAGATTTATATTTACAGGATCCTGTTTACAGCTGGAATGATATCCGGAAAGCTCTGTATCCGTGTATCACCTTCAGTTGTGCTTTGTATTATTTTCCGCTGCTATGTAATTTATTGTAATCTTTGATATTAATCGAATGTAATTTATTCATTTATACTCTGTATATTCTTGTATCTGATGGAATTATTGTAATAACAATGAAATGTTCTTCCGTCTGCGTTCTTTTGTGTGTTGTTCTCAAAGTATCCGCTCTTTCCTTCACGGGGAAGTTACGGGTCCTTACAGTGGTATTAGAGCTTTGGTTTACAGAGCTCGAGAACAAGACACATTAGAACCATACGAAAGAATTCATCAGATATTGGATTAGTAATATCCAATTAGAATGACTCGTTAGAGATAGGATCAGTAGTATCCTAGAACGGGTGTGAAGAGTATATTTTTCAAATGAAAACAATCTTGTTTTGAAATTTAAACTATTTTAAACGTATTTGATTATTTATTTAGTTTGAATTTGGACAATCTAGTATATAAAGTTTTTGCATATACGCGTCATGAACGTATATTCGAAGTTTTAATATATTAGATAGATATAGAGTCACACTCTAGTCGCCCGGACATGGTCCTGATGATGAAGTATACCATCACCAGTATTTATTTTCGAGTGACGAAGGTGTGATATCTATATATTTCCATTACACTGGTGTGAGAACCAAAACTTATATAGATAGATTTATTTGTTGTGATTGGCATCAAAAATGTGATTTTTGTATATGTATCAAAAATTATGAATTTGAAACGTTAAATTCACTAATTGATTGATGTTTGTGTTGTTTATTTATTTGTTTGATAATTTTGAACCATTATGCCTAATTGAATCAAATATTGAATATTATTGAAAATTGGTCACATTTGCTTGCATATACATGTGCTTACATTGAACAGGTCATAGCAAGGAGGCTAGAGCAGGGAATAAAATTTGTTTGCCCGACAAATAGGTACATGTTTACTACATAATTTACTGTTTTATTTGGGTGATGATGATTTTATGAGCCTATTGGCTAGCCGCTTGACTTTTTCTTTTTCTTTTTGAGATCAGAAGGCCTGTATGGCAATTTCGGGATTTTCCCGTGGCTCCCGGTGCAGGGGAGGTTATGGCGAAATTTTTCAAAAATTTAGGGTGTTAGCCAAATTTTTGAAAATTTGAAAATTCTCAGAAACTGAAAAGTTGGAGAATGAAAGCCAAATCGAATGTAGAGTTAATAGATCAAACCACTTTCGACTTTATTCCTTTTCGGGGACGAAAAGTTTTAAATGGGGGAGATTGTAATAACCCGCAAATTGTGAGCCAGTTTAAAATTTTTGTTTTGACAATTTTAGCGAATTTTGGGTATTTAAAATAGATTATTTTAAATAATATCGACGAGAAAATTTATTTTGAATATAATTCGAACGTATATATTTATACGCGCCGTCGTTAGAATATAAATAATTTTATATAATTATAAATGGAATTGAAAATGGCGCGGTAGTTCGATAATTCAATTTCAAACTTTAATTGAATGTACCGGGTGCAAAACAATCCGGATTTTAGTGAAACCAAAAATAATAGGATCTAATTGATAATATCTTTCCAACGAATCCGAAAAATCGAAATTTCATAACGGGAATCAAAAGATATGTCCAGTTGAAAATTCTGAATAGTCGCTATGGAATTCAGGCCCTTAAAAATGGGAATTTTGCAAATGACCTCTGATTTCGACGAAACCACTTTTGTTGGGTCCGTGATGTCAAATTATTACTAGATTCCAAATTTCATAATTTTCTGAATCAATATGTGGGCGTGGCAAAGGAAAACGCGTTTGACCAATTTCAGTTGATTTTAATCGACTGGAAATTGGCCATTTTTCATACGGTCTCAAATTCGACGAAACTAGTTTTGTTAGGACCGTATCGTCAATACGAAGGTAGAAAATATTTTTATGGGATTTATAGAGTTAGTATGTGACCCCGGTAATTTGAAATGTACGTTTAAAATTCAATATAGCGATTTAAATGTAAATTCAACGGAAACTGATCAAAACGATCAAATCAGCTTACGATACATATCCCATTGTGTTCGGAATGGGGGTAATTAGCTATGGACGACAGGCGGTGGGCCTCGTTTTGAGGTCGAAAATAAAAGTCAACTTTTTGAATATAAAAAAAAGGGAATATCCTTCTCTCTCCTCTTCCCTTATACGTTGGCCCCTCCCCGTTTTTCTTCAGTTAGATCCAAAATCAGAAATACGAAAAAAAAAAGAAAAAAAATATATACGGGATCGAAGAGACGAACGGAGGGCGCTCCCCTTCGCCCATCGCCAGACTCCGCCACCTCGCAGTCAACCGCCAGCCCCCACCGCTCCTCCCTCCCTCCATCTTCTCCGCGACAGCCCCCTTCCTTCCACCGCGACCTCGCAAGCACCCCGCACCCACCTGAACTGCCCCTCCCCTCCTCGAGTTCGCCATCGCCTGCCCCACCACCCCATGACCACCACCCGAGCCCACCGACGCAGCGCGCCCCCCTTTCTCCGACTGCTGCCCACCTGAAACCCCCCCGATTGAGAAAGTAAGTTTTTATTTGTTTTAATTTTATTTATTTATTTCCTTATAAAGCTTTGTGTTAAAAAGAGATAATAAAATAAAAACTGATTTTTATTTTAATTTTAAAACATATTTTAAGGTCAGTTTTTATTTATACATAGATTATAAAAAAAATCAGTTTTAAATAAAAAGGTTGAAAATATAATTTTTATAGAGTAGTGATAATAAAGATATGATTTTTAAAGTAATAAAGATATGATTTTTATATTTTTAAAGTAATAAAGATATGATTTTTATATTTTTAAAGTATTAAAAATATAATCTTTACCATATAGAAGATGTAAAAATATGATTTTTGTCTATGTAGAGAATTGAAAATATAATTTTTACATAGTAGGAACTATAAAAATATAATCTTTATGGGATATAGAAAATAATAATATCATCTTTGTATATGTAGCGAAATAAAAATCTGATTTTTATTATATATACATTGGAATAAAGAGGTGATTTTTATAATGAGGAAATAAAGGCGAAATCTATATTTTTGTAAAGGCAAAATCTATATTTTTGAAAAGGCAAAATCTATATTTTTGTAAAGGCGAAATCTTTATATATTGAATAGCGTAATAAAAATTCGATTTTTATATATTGAATAGCGTAATAAAATTCAATTTTTATATATTGAATAGCGTAATAAAATTCAATTTTTATATATTGAATAGCGTAATAAAATTCGATTTTTATATATTGAATAACGAAGTAAAAATTCGATTTTTACGTATGTAGTGGCTACGGGCAACGAAGATGAAAAAGGATGCGATGACGATGAAGATTTCTATCAAAGAAGAGTCAAGATGATTGGATAGCTATTGGTGAGAATTTCTCACCTTTCAATTTCATTTTCTAGTTATATATATACTAGGATGCAGACGGTGCTTAGTAGCACCCGACACCCGTCATCCACGGACCATGGATGGCTTGTTTGTTTAATTGTTTGGTTGTGTAGTTGGTTAGATTATTTGGTTTGAATTGGATTTTTTGGTGAAATGAAATTGATTTGATTGATGTGTGAATGGCGTGGGCCTTCACTAGACCGGGGATAAGGCTAGGCCTTGTCCCGTTTCTAGTATCGTGCCGTTATGCCGCCGAAATTTTCTAAAATAAGTTAGAAAAATAAAAATATCATTTTATTTAAAGAATGAACTGAATAAAAATTCATGTGTTGAAATAAAATATTTTATCGTTAAAAATATAATTTTTAACGTAAATGTGAATAAACAAATATTCATTTACAAACCGGACGGTTTGTTTATGTACACCTATTTGAATGACATTGATTGGGACGATAAATTTTACACATCGCCCAACTACACAACTAAAATCTGTGTTTGATTGTTTGAAACCCCACACGGGTGTTGGGATGAAATTTGAAGTTCACTCATCCTGATTGATTAAATATGTCGATCGATTGATTGACAGGCTGTTATAAGCGTTAGATGTCTACATTTGATGCTTATACAGTGTAGTGCACTTTGGTTGATGGTTGATTGTTTTTCAATGCTATTATATACGTGTGATGTGTGAAAATCCATATAGTTAACTTTATATGGTAATTGATTGGGCCTCATTCCAATTTAGAAGATAAAGAATATTATAAAATAAAGGTTCATGTGTTGACTGTACTTATCCGTTGAGATTAGTCATGTGTTGAACATAATATTTTAACAATAAATTTTTATATCTTTATCACTATAAAATAAAGGTTCATGCGTTGACTGTACTTATCCGTTGAGATTAGTCATGTGTTGAACGAAATAATTTAACAAAAATAGTCACACGTGGACAGTACTCATTCGTTGAGATTAGTCGTGTGTTGACAAAAATAAATATGCATTTGTTGAATAGAATGAAGGAATATATGAAGCCGTGTTGATTAGATTAACGCCATTTTGACGTGAACGATATTTATATCGATTTTATTCATTTCGAAATGAATTGAATAGAAAACGATTTCGAAATGAATTGAATAGAAAACGATTTCGAAATGAATTGAATAGAAAACGATTTCGAAATGAATTGAATAGAAAACGATTTCGAAATGAATTGAATAGAAAACGATTTCGAAATGAATTGAATAGAAAACGATTTCGAAATGAATTGAATAGAAAACGAATTTGAATTGAATTTGAATAGAAAACCAATTCGAATTGAATCGAATAGAAAACGAATTCGAATTAAACTGAAAACGAATTGAAATGAATTGGAATTTGAATTGAATAGAAATGAATTTTTAAACGAATTTATAAGGAAAAATTCAATTTTGATTTGAATTGGAAATGGAAGTTGAAATTGCTTTTGAAACGAATTTAAAACTATTTATATAATTCGTTTTAAATAGAAATCGACGAAATATATATTATATATATTATATATATAATATAATGGCCTGAATAGAACGCGCCGCACCGCGGCAGTTCGTGAATTTCAACCATTTATTTCAAACGGACATTAC
Source organism: Allium sativum (assembly GCA_030737875.1). Classification (NCBI taxonomy): domain Eukaryota; kingdom Viridiplantae; phylum Streptophyta; class Magnoliopsida; order Asparagales; family Amaryllidaceae; genus Allium; species Allium sativum. The sequence continues at coordinate 431,526,048 of CM060910.1, forward strand.
GGGAGATCCGACCGCCGGATTCTCCTAAAACCGGAACCATTGGGTTCGTATCGAAAAGAGCTTTCTAACGAATATTAGTGATTTGAAATCTAACGGTTGGATTTGGAGTTACGTCCAAATCAAATTTGAAAAAGGTCGTTGTAAGTGCAGTTCGATGGCCATTGTTGGAAATCGATTGTACGGGCCTTAATAAAATTATTAAAAATAGTAATAATTTGTTTGAAATCATAAGAAATGATTTGGGAAAAATTGGGGTGAAAAACTCCATATTTGAAAAGATAAAAATGGATTTTTACCGAAATGAACTAGTTTTGAACTAAATTTAAAACCCAATTATTTTTTAAATAAATAAATTAGATTTAAAAAGGGGTTTTAAATAATCGGAATTTCTAATATATTTGATTGGATTTGAAATGGGTTTATCGTGAACAGTGTATTAAATAACACTAGTTCTTTAACCCGATAACAAATAGAATGTGATTTGGGTTTGTCGTGAACTGTGTTTTAAATAACACCTAGTTCTTTAACCCAGTAAAAGGAGTTTTAATGAATCTGCAATTAGATTAAAATGTGCATTGATAATCTAAATTATCAAATTTTGAAAATAAGCGAGAATGGAGTATCACCAGTTTTGCTCCAAAGCGATAGTTAAATCTTTAATTAGTTTTGAACGTGAAATGGCAATTAATTTTACCGATAACACTGTGGTGTTAGATATGGAGTATTACCAGTTTTGCTTCATGGGATGAATAGGTTGGGATTGGGAAATAAAATAAATAATTACTGCGGTGTGATTCGCTAATCTCGACTAGTTTGAAAAACCATAATTTGGTTTGAAATGACATCCAAAGGAAGATTAAAGGATAAATTTGAAAGAATTTATCTTGGATAAAATTAATGGGAACCTTTCCCTAAAAATGTGATTTTGTGAATAAAAGAATATTCTGAATTGGAATGAGGCGTATGTTGAGTTTGTGTAACATTTGTTTTTAATATACGCGGGTTGTTCGGAAAGGCCGGGTTTATACCCATTCTGAATAACCGATTCGACGATAAGTCGAAGATGAAGATGGTGGTTGAAGACCGGAAGTCTTCACATCGTTTGGATAATTACTGACGATCCTGATTGGGCAGTACACCCAAGAGGATGGAAATAGTTGGTGGTCGTCCAGACGTACTTGGAGACGGATGGATATGCGAGGAAAGTGCCTCTGGTTTCGTTCAGACCCAGAACGAACTTGTAAATGGATTGTGTGTCTGACATTGGATTTTATTCTGTGTTGATTGATTTCTGTTAAATATATATCTGTTTGGCGGCGGGGAATTTATTCTCTTGCTTAACGCCCTTCTCTGAGACGTACGAGCTTAGAGGTTATATATCGATAGATATCAATCGCATGGCATGAACTGCCAGTGTGGCACGCTAAGATGCAATGATCAAGGCTTCTGTTGAAAAGCAAAGTCTTGGGGTTGATGATCAAAGCGCGCCTACGTGGCAGCTTTGTGTATAACGTGAATTCGCGAGCCTCACACCTCGGTATGAGTCAAAAACGGGATACGGACTGCAGGGAGAGCACGACGTTTCTTTCTAGCTTTGGTGGTGTCAGTGACTTACCAGCCTTGACATTTATATACTTTTCACCTTTGTGGTTGTTGGATGAGGCGCCTCGATTTTAGGTCTGTAAGGACCGGGAAACGTGTGTTCAGGCATAACTAATCCTCTAACGTAAGTGAGGACCGGCCCTGAAGCATCCAGGGGTTGCCCAGAGTGCGTAGCCCTGGGACATTTGCTAGAGTGTCTCGACGCGGAGAGGAGCTTGCCCCTTGCCTCGACTCATGACGGAAATCCAATTTCCAATACGTGTATTGCGGTTTTAATTGTAGAACTAGTATGGCGACATGATATATGGTACCCATGCCGTCTATGATTTATATTTATGATTGAAATTGTTTTGACACTATACACTTATTATAGTATCAAATGATTTGTTTTAAACGTACCAAACATGTTTGGCTATTATAAGGGAAAACCCTATCCTCTGGCTTGCGTTGCATTGTGTGATGGGACCTGGGTCTTATAATAGCTTCATTTTTCGAAAAAGCATTGCGTTGTTTATTCTATGCACTGGTATTCTTGGGAGGAAACTCGTTCCGTGTTATACGGCGTGGTCCCTTGAATTACTCTCTTTTAAAGTAAAGTTTTAAATAACTGTTTTAGTTCTCACACCAGTCACATGACTGACCTGGAGTTTATTGTTTTAACCTAAACTCTGGGTGCCCCTATTTTCCGCACGGGCAGCTAGTAGTTTTGGTTTTGCAGATTTATATTTACAGGATCCTGGTTTACAGCTGGAATGATATCCGGAAAGCTCTGTATCCGTGTATCACCTTCAGTTGTGCTTTGTATTATTTTCCGCTGCTATGTAATTTATTGTAATCTCTGATATTTATCGAATGTAATTTATTCATTTATACTATATATATTCTTGTATCTGATGGAATTGTTGTAATAACAATGAAATGTTCTTCCGTCTGCGTTCTTTTGTGTGTTGTTCTCAAAGTATCCGCTCTTTCCTTCACGGGGAAGTTACGGGTCCTTACAAATTCAATTCGAATTAGAATGATAATAGTTATTTATTATTGATGAATTTAATTGTTTTGAAATCAATTTATATCGATTGAATTTAATACGTAAAATAGCTAATTTTCAAATGACCTCGGAATTTGACAAAACTAGTTCCATCAGATTTAAAATAGTGTATTATTGTTGGATTTCAAAATTGGTAACGTTTGGATTTTTCATTTGATCGTATGGTAAGAAAATTCTTAGAAATAATTAAATCGAATTTAATTTAAATTGTTATCTTCTCCGTACTACCAAATTAGGCTTCGGAATCTGTTAAATTGTGTTCAGGATAGTGATATAACCCTGAAAACGTCGGTCGTTAAGTTAAAATAAGGGTTCATTATTGAAGTTAGGGACTGCGAGATATTTTAGGGTACTATATGATATAAAATCTAACAAATCTAACCTAAATCAAATCAGAGTTTATTTAAGCGTCCTTGAGACACCCTAAAATTTGAAAACGTGCCTTCTTATAACTGTAAAATGCAGACCACCTACATATGACTTGTAAAATCACGCAAACCTAATTGAAATGAAAACATGTTGCCTTCGCGCATGCCAACGTTGAAAATTTATCAGCTATAATGTAGAAATGCAGACCTACTTCTCATTTACATAAACAACCGAGGCTTTCCATTTCTCCTCCATCTTAAAAATCAAACTCCAAAAGGAAAGCTAATTAAGTCGCATTTTTAATTCACTTTCCTTCATTGATTCCTCAATTGCACTAACAATTCCTTAGCAAACAACAAAATTTTTGTTCTTTCTTCCTGTGAAACAAGCCGCCGCCTACAAGTTGAAACAATGAAGAAACCACGGTTCTCGAAAATCCGAACAATTCGAAGACTAAACGAAATCGAGCATCGTTTATTACACTGAACTTAGTAACCCGAGTACTTCGATCCTATAAATTTCTAATAGTGTGCGATTCCGATCTTGGTGCCTACCTTTTAACCCGCGATGATTAGGTCTGAGAATTTTGGGTTATTTTGGGTATCATACTTGAGTATATTGTGGAAAGTTGCCTCTTTTATAAACATTTGATTGAGTTCGGTGAAGGGAAATGTTGCAGTTGTGTACTATGACCATAAATGAAGGATATAGTCATAATTTTTATAGGAGTTTCAGATAGGGGATGATGATGTTGAGAAGTTGGAGCTCGTGATGTTGAGTCTAGTTGTGAAGGTGGTTTGAGTTTTAATCGAATAAGGGGGGTTGTGAAGGAGAGAAAGAGGGGATGAAGTTTTTTTATAGTAACTTGAACTGAGAGGGAAGGATTGAGGCGGAGATTGAATTAATGATCTTAATTTAGTAATTAAATTTTTAATGATATATGAACGGTTCGATTACTTATAAAATGAATTTCTAATTCAATCGAAATCAGATACGAATGTCTTCAATTTCTTTGAGCTCGCAAGGACGTAGGCTACAAACTAGAATTCATTTTGGAATTTGTGAAGTCGAGCAGAGTCAGCTTTGGAATTTTAATTTAAATCGAATATCATTCGATTAAAGTTATGTATATATCAAGTTTGAAAATAAAAGTTAAGGTGAGTAAACTAACTCAGATTTAATATTTAGAGTTATTTTTAAGTAGTAAAAATAATAATTGATTGTATAGATGCATTGGTGAACTGCTAATAAATTATGCCAATTATATATATATATTATTAGTTATATTTAGGCGTGGTATTTTTATATTCTAGCAGTACCATTCGCGGACGAACCTATATGGCCCACGATATATAGAGTGGATGACCTTGTATACCGCGATATCCTGCCTTGAAGCAGGATTGGTATTATTTATGTTGTCTAACATCTGTGAATGGAGGGAAAACTGGTTTGAGGGATCCAACTAGATTCCTCAAAATTTATTATTGTTTGTTTTCATATATTTTATAATATATGACATGTTAGAAAATCGGTGATTGATGATTGTGTGATTTGAATGTTTGAATAACACTGGAACTAGATATTGATGTTTAAGAATATCATAAAAATGGATTTTTAGATTTAAAAAGAAAAATTTATTTTTATGAAACATAAATTGAATTTTGAATGGATTAGAAAATATTAACTTGTTTCCAGTAATAAAAACAAGTAATTGAATTTACAAACGATGTTCATAAATCAAAAGAAAAAATTATCATTTGATAATTTGGAAACATAAATTCAAGTGTGAATTTAGAAGGAATTTTTTTTCCAAAGTAGAAATGGAATTTGAAATAGAGAGTTGTTTAATATTTAAAAAAAGAAGTGTAATTTATATACAACATTTATAAATGAATTTGAAAAATTATCATTGAATAATTTATAAATATAAATTAAGTATGAATCAAAAAGGTGGATCAGGAATCATATTCAAGGGAATCGACGAATTTATTCCGACATCCAGAATATATATATATATATATATATATTGAATTGAAGTGAATCCAAGGGATTTATAAATTGAATTTGATTATACCAAATTGTATCAAATAATTTATTTCTAATGAAACTGAGATTGGATTTAATATAGAAAATTTAAGTTATGAACAAATTCGTAATCGAGTTATGAATTTTGATTAAAAAATAGATAGTTGTAGAAAATTGGAGTTTTTAAGTTAGCTTTGGAAAATTTGGGTTAGTTTATATTAAAATATTAAAGAAGTAAAGTTGAAATTTATTCAATAACAAAGTTTAAACATTTATAATTTAATTTAATTAAAAACGAACTCGCCACAGCGCGATAGTTCGTAATTTGACGATTTGAACTTCAATTGAGTTTGTAGAACACAATATAAATCGAAATTTAAAGAAACAAGAAGCACCCGGACCTATTGAATGATAATTTTCTAATGGGGAAGAATAACTCATCTTATTGATTTTTAGTTATATCAAAATCAAAATTCAGAAAATTCACTGTAAAATAATTTATAAACCATAACGATTTATTTAAAAAATTAAAGGATTTTGAGTGTATAAAATCTGAATTTCCATTAGAAAAATCCAGACTTGTGCTATAAATTAAATATGAACTCACCTGGATTAGATGAATAGATTTTTTTGGAAACAAAAATCAGATTTTGATTATTAAATGAACTTAACTAATTAGAACTAATTAAAAAAAAGGAGTTTTGGGAATTAAACTTAAGTGAGTTGAAATTGTTGGTTAAAATTGAAATCAAATATGAAACTTGAGTTAGAAATGTAACTCGCCTTGTGTATAAGCAAATAAAAATATATCTAAACAAGATATGTTCAAATAAAAGACACATTATGCAAAAGAGCTAATTAAAGAAGTAATTACCGAATCTAGTTAAAAATAATTGGAGTGATTGAAATAAGTTGGGAATAGGCGTATATATGTTAAACAGGTATGCAATGAAGGGAATGAAGTTTATAATTTCAGTGCTCGACAAAAAGGTACATGTTTAAATTCCTTATGAGATTTTCTGAGCCTATTGGGCAAGCCGCTTGGCTTTCTAATATTCTTTTCGAACGGAAAGGGCCTAGAGAGGCGAGTTGTAGTTGTATCGCTTGAGCCATGCAACAGAGACATAGGAAAATTTTTCCAGAAATTCAAGGAGTTAGAATATTTTTAAAAAAGTTTGATAACTAGAAATCAATATATCCATATATATATATATATATATATATATATATATATAATTCGATTAGGAAACGAACTTATAATAGAATGTTATAAACAGAAAGAAATTTATATATTTAAATCTGGTAAGAATAGAAAGAGAAGTGTATACACGTTTTGAAAATGGATAATTGGTTTTATATGATGGTGATTGTTCAAGGTAAGTGGCCTTATCTGTTTTGAAGCTAATAATGTTATTCGGTCAAGGTATGAAAGATAATTATACCCCCAACTTGATTGATTTCATTATTATTTGATAAATAGAAAGATTTAGTCTCGAAGATCAATGTTTAAATAAGATTAGTTGAATAAAATACTTTGGGTTGTTGTAGCGATGTTTTACACAACATTCGTTTTAACCCAAATGAATGAAATTTTGAAATTATAATTTTAAATATTTCCTAAGTACATAAATGAATGGTCGTGCATGAGAGAAATAATTGGAAATGAATCCCAATCATAAATAGAAGAAATTTCTAAGTATAGAAAATAAAAGAAGATGGGATATGGAACGTTTTCCAAATATTGTTAGAGGCTAAAGCGTTTTGAAATATTGGAGTAAAGATATCGGAAGGAATTTGGGAAATGATTTAATTAATGAAATATTAGAAAGGGCAAGTGATTGTTTGATGCTTACTCAATAATATTTCCACTTAGAAATTTGGATGGATGTTGTTTTTTTCGACAGTTAAATAACCTTCTATTGAAGTTTTGACCATCATTGTCAATACGGGGAGATTGATTGGATTTATTATCCAAAAACCACTCCGTATAGGCATAGCGTTGCGAATTAGATTATTTGAAGATGGAGTAAAGTTTAAGGGATGTTCTGTTTATAGAATAGTGCCTTCGGTTTGTGCAGTCCAAATAGAACTTGTACGAACGAATATCTGATAGAGTATGCCTAACAGATGACATAACACGATATTTTGAAGGTATTACGTTTGGGGAGGAATTCTTGTCTCTTTGCTTTTATACCCGTAATATTTTTGGGAAGTTCAACTGGTGATTTGATGGGTTTGACGACATGTCATTCAAAGTGAATGGTGGCCAGATGTTCTAAAAATGTAAACGTAGCCTCAAGCTTCATCGACCGGGAAACGACAAAAATCGGGCAGTCAGCATGGCTAGTTGGGTCGCACCCAAGCAAGGTGTATTATCACCATCTAGAGAAAATTCATTTGTTCTTCTTTCGATTCTGAATCTTACGGATACAGTTAGACGGCTGACAACCGTGGGTGATAATACATTCGGTCCGCTCAAGCTAAATGAGTGACTGATCATGTGTGGCCGAGTTGCAAGATGTTCTTGTTGAACCCCAGTGTATCCTCTCTAGAGTACACCAATCGGAAGTTGGTCTCATAACTTGTCATAGTTTGAATCCAATCTTTAATAAGCGCCCTATGGTTTTTTATTTTATACTATGTATATGGAGCGTGAGATGTAAGCATTTTGCTAGATGGTTATTTATTTGACTTAGACACTATTATAACATCGTCAGATTTTGATATCAAAAATGTTTTGGGTTATCTTAAGGTAAAAACCATCTATATTTATATGTGGATCAGTCTTATGATTATCCTTTCTTTCAAAAAGGTTCTTCAAAGTTAAACAAAATGGTTGGAGTTTACTCACACCACTCCCATGACTGACCCAAATTTTATTTTGTTTGTTTTGCCCTAAACCGTTAGACGCCCAAATTTGTACGGGCAGTCAAGTGTTTCAGGCTTTTATAGGTACACTTGGAGGAGCTTGAAGCAGGAGGCCTCACAATTCATTATTTAGAGTTATTTCCGCTGTGATGTCTATGTGTTGTACTCTGATATGGTATGCATATGCAATACAGATTTGTATTTCAATGTTATGATATATGATATTATATTTCGTTCAGTTCCATTGTGAGATTCTGACGTTTCTTTAAGTTCTTCTTCTATCTTTCCTTCTTTAACCCGTAATGATTCGAAATTCTGTGTTATTTGGGTTGGACGTGTGTGATATTTAGTCAGCTCAGATAATACGGATTTACGGGCCATTACAAGTGGTATTAGAGCTTAGGTTGAGCGAATACCTAGGATTTGGTGGGAATTACTCATTAGACATAGGGTCGGTAGTACCCAAAAATGAGTAGAGTGTAAATATATGAGAGAGTGTTTTTGCAAGTTAGTAAAAAAAAAATTGTTTTATATTGTGTTGGCTTGTTTGTTGAGTGGCTTATGAATTCTGGTCGAATCGTAGGGATGCCAATATATTGATATGAGTTTCTGAACACTTAAACAGTATAGTTTGACATAATATTATCTAAAATAGGTAAATAAAATAATTTTATCCAAAATTATATTTAGATATAAAAGTGAATAATTTTCTAAAATTATTTGTATATGGATGTGTTGGTTGTTATTATTATAATCAAATGAGATTATAAAATTGGAATGGTTATATTTAATTGAATAAAAGTGGTATATGAATGATATATACAAATGAGATGAAATTGAATTGGATTCAAACAAGAATTGGAATTTAAATCCCAGAAAAGTTGGAAAATATTTTTCTAAAGTATATTAAAATAATACAGCTTTATTTTTGAAGGATTTTTTTAATAAAAATCGTTTTGGATTAATTTTGAAAGTGATAAAGAATAGAACTCACTTAACTCGCTATAAAATAATTCTGATGATGATCTGGACATCATCGGTGTTCATTTTCGAGTTTCTAAATTATGGATTGCCACCATGGTAAAAATTTCCAAAGGAAATTATTTGAGAAAAGAAAACGATTTGTTTCAGAAAGTTCAAATGTTTTGAATTTCAAATGGGAATATATTAATATATATATGTATATTAATACGATTTCAAAAGGGATTGGAAATAAAAACCCGGGAATTTGAATTTTGGAATTTAACTTAAGCAAGTTAAATGGAATGAAATGAATGAACTGATTTGGAAACAATTGGAATGAATTTGAATGCATATGAATGTAAGCATATATGGTTTGCAATATGAATAAAAATCAAAGGTTTTGGTAGAACTAAAATTGTAGAAGTATGAAATGATGAGTTATAACAAAGTGGGCTTTTGAAAAGTTAACAGGTCTATAGCATTTCTTCTGCCTTAGTAATTCCGGAAACGAAATTCTTTTAAGGGGAAAGGAATGTAACGTCCCAGATTTTTGGTTGTTTAATATGAACATTTAAATTTGCTTTAAATGATGAATTAGAAATATAAATGGATTTTTAATATGAAGTTATCGATTTAATATCGAATATATCGAATTATCGTAATACGAAAACAATAATAATTGAATGCTGAGTTAAAACTGAATCGAAACGATTACATCAATTAATGTGAATTCTATTTGAATCGGAACGATAATAAATATTTATTATCGATGACTTTAATTGTTTTGAAATCAATTTATATCGATTGAATTTAATACGTAAAAATAACTAATTCTCAAACGACCTCAGAATTTGACGAAACCAGTTCCATAGATCTGATATAGTGTATTATTATCGGATTTCAAATTTGGTAACGTTTGGATTTATCATTTAATCATACCGCTGGAAAATGCTTTGAAAAAATTAAATCGTATTTAATTTAAATCATTGATTTAAATTGTTATCTTCTCCATACGATCAAAATAGGCTTCAGAATATGTTCTAGTGTGTTCAAGATAGTGATATAACCCTAAAAACATCAATCGTTAAGTTAAAATATGGGTTCGTGGTTGAAGTTAGGGACTACGAGATATTTTAGGGTGTTATATAATATAAAATCTAGCAAATCTAACCTAAGTCAAGTCAAAGTTTAATTAAGTGTCCTTGAGCCGTCCTAAAGTTTGAAAATGCGTCACCCTATAACTGTAAAATGCAGATCACCTACCTATGACTTGTAAAATCGCACAGACCTAACTAAAATGAAAACACGCTGCCTTCATGCATGCCAACGTTGAAAATTTATTAGCCATAACGTACAAATACTGACTTACTTCTCATTTATATAAACAACCAAGGCTTTCCATTTCTCCCCATCATCAAAATCGAACGACAGAAGAAAAGTAAAGTTGCATTTTTAATTCACATGCCTTCATTCTTTCCTCAATCGCACTAACAGTTCCTCAGCAAACAACAAAATTTCTGTTCTTTCTTCCTGTGAAACGAGTCGCCGCCTAAAAGTGGAAACAATGAAGAAACCGCAGTCCTCGAAAATCAGAACAATTTGAAGACTAAACGAAATCGTGTATCGTTTATTTCATTGAGCTTAGTAACTCAAATACTTTGATCCTATAACTTTCGAATTGTGTGTGGTGCGGATTTTGGTGCCTATCTTCGAACCCGCGATGATTAGGACTGAGAATTTTTGGTTATATTGGGTATCATGCTTGAGTATATAGTGGAAAGTTGCCTCTTTTGTGAACATTTGATTGGGTTTGGTAAAGGGAATGTAACGACCTGGATTTTCAACGACTTTGGTTATCGACATAAGCTCGATGTCGATAACCAAAACATCGAAAAATCCTGGTAATTAGTGAAAGAAATTAGAGGGTGAGGAAAGATAAGATAGAAAATTAGAATAGAAGAAGAAGAACACGACATCAGAGTAACACGAATCTCACAGCGGAACGAATAACATATAATATATATAACATAACTTGAAATATACATCTGTACTTGAATATACATCAATATCAAAGTACATCACTTACAACACAGCGAAAATAACTATAGCTATATGATCCTGAAGCCTCCTGCTCCAGCTCTTCAACTATATCTGTAAATCCCGACTACTTGACTGCCCGTACAAATTTAGGCACCCAAGAGTTTAGGGAAAACAACAAAGTAAACTCCGGGTCAGTCATGGGACTGGTATGAGTAAAACAGTTTAAAAACAGTTGAACAAGTAAACGATATCTCATAAGACCACGCCGCATAATGGAACGGGTTTTTCCCTTATGAGAATCCAAGATAACTTTATATCAAAAACCTTTTGATATTATAATAATGTCTATCAACCACAGTATAGATAATCATCTAGCAGAAACGCTTTCATCTCACGTTCTACATATATAGTATACAATCAAAACCGCAAGCACGTATTGGGTAATGGATTTCCAACTATGACAAGGTATGGAACCACCTATCGCTCGTGTACCTCTAGAGAGGAATACACTGGGTTCAACAAGAACATCTTGCAACCCGGCCACACATGACCGACCACTCATTTCACTTGAGTGTATCGAATGTATATCACCAACAGTTGGGATCAGCAACCGTTTCCCGAATGGGACAGCATCAACAATAGATTTTTAGAAGTAAATGAAACTCTAGATCAGGTGATTATACACCCTACTTCGGTGTGACCGACTTAGCCATGCTGCCTGCCCGATTTTTGTCATTTACCAGATTATGAGGCTAGAAGCTACGCCTTATCATCACACCATATTCACTTCGAATGCCACATCATCAAATCCATCCAATCACCGATTGACGTCCTCAACAATACATTATATGTTATCTAAAAGAAGTTTCCTTCTCCGCTTCCACTCTTGGTACGGTTGGAGAAATCAATATACGTGATTGTCTGGAAATACTCTGTCAGACATCCGTCCATACAAGTCATCCAGGAACAGGATGAACCGAAGGCACTATTCTGTAAACAGGATAGCCCTTGCATAACTCCGTCTTCAATTTCCTTTGGCATATATGATTCGCAACGCTTATGCCAATACAGAGTGGTTCTTTGGATAATAATCCAACCGGTCTCTCCATATTAACAACGTTAAAATGGTCAAAACTTCGATAGTCTGTAATTTAACTATCGAATAAAAACAAGTGTGCAACCAACGATATTATTTCCAAATGGAAATTTATATCAATCAAACATCATTCAACATTTATCTCTTTATTTCATAAATTTACTTATCTCCTGTTTCCCTATATTCAATATTTCCTATTTTCTAAATTTGGAAAATATACGTTATTAACAATGGAAAACATTTCCATTTCTTGTTTTCTTCATTAGAAAACATTTCTGGTTTCTTATTTGGAAAACATTTCCAAAGCCTCTTCATTGGACTTAGATAGATGTTTAAACAAACATCGCTATGCCAACTCAAACCATTTCCTTTACTGCCGAACCTTAACTATTCCTTAGTTAAAAACGAAGCCAATCAAGTTGGGGTAGAACTACCTCTCAGACCTTAACTGAACAACATTTCTAACTTTGAAATAGGCAAAGTTCACTTTATATTCCTTTTACTAACTTCCTTACTTAACCCTCCTTCGAATGGCTATATTCGATTGACTCTTTTCACTTAACTCTATTCGATTTACTAACACCGATTAACTCCTTTTACTTTAACTCAAATTGATTAAAATAACATCGATTTAGCTCCTTTTACTTTAACTCTAATCGATTAAACTAACATCGATTAACTCATTTTACTTTAACTCTAATCGATTAAACAAATATCGATTAACTCCTTTCACTTTAACTCTAATCGATTAAACAAATATCGATTAACTCCTATTGGACTAACACTATTGGATTAACTCCATTTCACTTAACTCCTTTCGAATAAACTATATTCGATAACTCCTTTTACTTTCTTCGAATAAACTATATTCGATTAACTCCTTTCACTTTATTCGAATAAACTATATTCGATTAACTCTTTTGCTTCTATTCGAATAAACTATATTCGATTTACTCTTTTGCTTCTATTCGAATAAACTATATTCGATTTACTCTTTTGCTTCTATTCGAATAAACTATATTCGATTAACTCATTTTCTTTAACTCTAATCGATTAAACTAACATCGATTAGCTTCTTTTACTTTAACTCTAATCGATTAAACTAACATCGATTAGCTCCTTTATTCGTTTCGAATAAACTATTCATTTATAAAGATTTACTTTTAGTAACAGTTCTTCACTTTACAAATGATTTCCCTTTTATAAAACTCTATTCGTTTTAAAAACATTTTCCCCTTTTTATTTACTTTCGAAATATTTCCTTTTATAAAATCTGTTGATTTTATAAACTCCCTTTTATTTCAATATACATTGAAAAATCCTTTTTACATCCCAGGGTCTTTTATGATATTTAAAATATCGAATAACAATGATCAACATCATTCCAACACACATAATCCATAACATATTATATAACACATCATATATCACAATATATGAAAACCAGTAAAATAAATGTTGAGGAATCCAGTTGGATTCCTCCAACCTGTTTCCCTGCATCAAAGATGTTAAACAATATAGATAACATCACTTTCAATTCTATATGGTACATTCAGTTAAACATAATCAATATAGAAATTTAACTAACTGACTAGCAGTTCAATCAAACAGTCAACACACAGTCAATCAGCCAATATCTAACAGTTCTAAAAATACAACATGAAATTATAAATTGTTCAGAGTTAGTGAGGTTTACTCACATTTGCGCGTTAGCCGTTAAATAACGGTTTGCGTTATTTGATTCAGTCAGACAATTTATTTCGCCATAAATTGTAACGAGCTCGGATTCACTCCCGGTCAGTCTCATTGTGTTGCTCCCGTCCATACGATCTTGTCGGATCCTATTTCGTTGGATTCTGGTATCGTACGAGAAAGTTATACCTTTTCTACGTTTATAACTAAATTTGAATTTAAAATAAAACATAGCTTCTAATTACTTTGGGCCTCACCATAACACCTTGGCCCAACTACCATGCACCAGCCCAAACCGTTATAACCCGACCCGCCCTCTAGTTTCTTCCCCAAACAAAGACGCGAGCTCCAGGAAGAATACACGCACCATTTTCCCACTTCATTAAACTCCCACCGATCATCATCTCTTCCATGAAATCCAAACAAAGAATACCACACCACTCCTCATCATCTCCTCTTCACACTGATACCGAAAACATCAGGCTCGAACTGTTCTTAGCCCGCGCGACTCCCTCCCTCAACCGTGCAGACATCGATCTTAATTTGAACCGAAACCCACCAAAATATCATACCAGGTGCGGACTTCAGTTATTTACCCAAATCCGAACTCCATTTTGTGATTCGATGCTCCAATATCCAGAATTTACTAACCCTAGTAGCGCTGTGTACAAACCCGCGGACAACCCTTGCGTCGAACACTGCCAAATGGATGCGAGTGTGAAGAGAAATTCCTGCTGATTCTCAATATATATGTCTTTCGATTTTAGGAGTTTTATCCTATTTGATTTTGAATTTCTTCTTGGATTTTTCTTTTGAAATGTTTGCTGCGTTTTGGGTTTATGCTGTATATATAGCGATGTTTGGGTTGGTACCAATTGTGGCTGAAAAATGGGGCTGCGTGGCCTCCAATTTGGCCAAGAAAATATTAAGATATTTTTATATTTGATTTATTTATTTATTTTTTTCGGTCATTGGCTTTCTAAAAAAATCACCATGGTTACATACGATACCTAAAAATCACCAAACTGGACATGTAGCTAGAGCTCGACATTACGGTCCCAACGAAACTGGTTTCGTCGAATTCCGACTTCGTATGCTCACACAGCGTATTTTTAACCGTCGAAATACTGACTGTTTTTCACTTTAAAAATCCGTACGGCCACACACTGACTCTAAAAATCACGAAACTGGAAATCTAACAACTATTTGACATTGCAGATCCAACAAAAATAGTTTCGTCGAATTCCGACTTCGTTTGCAAAAGTGGCTATTTTTAAAGCTCTAAATAGCCTATTTAAATATATAAATATATTTAAATATAATTAATTTAATATTTAAAAATAAATATTATCGTCTATATTCACAGTGGCATACCACACAGCTCTAGAATATTCCTGTATGTATTTACAACTTGATATTCACTTCTGGGTCAACCCGATATTCGATTTATATTGAAACTCCTTTTTAAAATATAAATAATTCCTTTATAAATTATAAAGGAATTCCACAGCGACTTTTCTAAAATTTGATTTGGACATACATCAAAATCTATATGACGAAATCTCGATTTTTCTCTTCCACTAGAAAGATATACTCCACCAGCTCCGCACGTTTCTTGTTTCACAGAAATCCGATTTAAAACGAGCCCTGTACATTCAGTTGAAGTTCGAATCGCCAATTTACGAACTGCAGCGCCATTTCGAGCTCGATTCTAATTATATTATAATTTATTCATTCAACTGTCATTCAAACAATATATTCGTTATTCTAATTAAATTCTAAACTGAGTTAAATATCACGGATGATCCGGTTCACACCATATCATCATTTCAGCCAATTCTAATTATATCAAAATTAAATATATTATTTAATTTATTATTTTAATTAAATATTCACCGTTCTTTAATTCCACGACCAGTTAATTCACTATACCACCATTGATTATAATTAAATAAATTAATCATAATACCTCTGCCAATGCGGGTCATTACAGGGAAACATCGTAGTTGTTTACTATGACCATGTAGGAGATATACAGTCACTATTTTCAAGGGAGTTTTTGATTGGGCATGATAATGTTGAGAAGGCGGAGCTCGTGATGTTGAGTCCAATTGTGAAGGTGGTTTGAGTTATAAGGGAATAGGGGGTAGGCCGTGGAGGAGAGAAAGAGGAAATGAAGTTCGTTTTTTACAGTAAGTGTGAATTGAGAAGGATGGATTGACGCGGATATTGAGGTAATGATCTTAATTCAGTAATTAAATTTTTAATGATATTTGAATTGTTCGATTACTTATAAAATGAATTTCTAATTCAGTCGAAATCGGATACGAGTGTCTTCAATTTCTTTGAGCTCGCAAGGAAGTTGGCTACAACCTGGAATTCATTTTGGAATTTGTGAAGTCGGGAAAAGTAATCTTTGGAATTTTAATTTAAATCAAATATCATTCGATTTAAGTTAAGATTATATCGGATTTGAAAATAAAAATAGAAGTGAGTAAACTCACTCAGATATATTATTTGGAGTTATTTTTAAGTAGCTAAAAATAGTTATTGGTTGTTTGGATGCATTAGTGAATTGCTAATAAATTGTGGCTATTTCAAATATATATTATTAGTTATATTTATGCTTGATATTTGGACATTCCCGCGTATCATTAGCGGATGACCTTATACGACCAACAATATACATAGTGGATGACCTTCTATATCGCGATATCCTTCCTTGAAGCATAATTGGTAATATTTATTTTTATCTAGCATTTGTGGATGTAGGGAAAATCGGTTGGTGGGATCCAATTGGATTCCTCAAAATTAATTATTGTTTGTTTTCGTATATATTATAATATATGAAGTGTTAGAAAATAGGTGATTGATGATTGTGTGATTTGAATGTTTGAACATCACTGGCCCTAGATATTGATAGTTAAAAATCTAATAAAAAAGGATTTTTAGATTCACTACACCAAAAAATACCTTTGGCAGCGTTTAAAAAACGCTACCAAAGCCTTTAGTAGCGTTTTAATGAACGCTACTACAGGTCCCGCAACTAAAGGTCTGAAATTTTTGGTTGCATTTTAGTAAACGCTATTAAATTGTTAGTGTAGTTGCGTTTTTCAAATGCTACCGAAGATCTCTACAGGGTTTACTTTTTTGCTTTTCTGTAGCGTTTATTTTGAGCAACTAAAAAATTTTCGTTGCATTTATTTTATGCCACTAAAAATTCAAGTGGTATGTTACATTTGTTTTTGTAGCGTTTCTAAAATGCTACTAAAAGGTATTGATTGTTTTGTACCATATTTTAAATGCTACTATGCACTACTAATGGCTTGTATTATTTCCGGCAACTAATTATGTCGTAGATATATTAAAATCAGCAACGATTGTATAAAAGTCTGATTTAAAACAATAATCGATCAATCATATTCAAAGAAATGAGAACACATTAGTCACACAAGTATTTATCATACCATTTAAATAATAGTTATTTGATAAACAACAAATACACATACTACAAGCATTCAAAAATAAATTTACACAATAAGTACTAACAAATACCATAATATATACAACAATTAAAATCATGTCCATTGTTGTTGATGGTCTTCACTTCAGAAAAGCTAATTACCTATAGACAATATTAATTGGTTATTACTAAAACAAGCACATAAACAATATTAATAGAACTCGACCATAAACATATAATGTAAGTTATGAAACATAATGTCTTTATGATTTGTTATTAGTTTTATCTTTGAGCACCTATCTATAACATTTATAGAAATTGATTGCATATGTTAGTTTTGTAATTTTCAGTTGATAATTTATATATTGTCCAGATAACGATTCTCTTGAATAACATGTTAGATCACTCTTCGTATTTCAAAGTCTTTGTGTGGGTTATAACTTATAGTATGGAGCTTTCCTATTATAATAATAAGTAACCTATCTTAGTATGTATGATAGAACATTAGGATATAACATATGAACCTTAATTATGATTTATGCCTGGAATTGGCGCTTTAGCATATGAAAATTATTTATTTAAACCTTAGTTTGCAAACATATTTGTGGTAAACAATTGAGTGGCCCAACACACAATTCCAGACACATATTTGCATGCAAACACTTCTACATGTTTTTTTTGCATATTTGAATTATATGTTTAGAAAATAAATTACAAATTTTCATATGCTTCATAAAAAGCACCAAGCTCATGAATTTGTTCATTTGTCAGCCATTCTCCTCCAAGCTTGCTTTTCTGAACCAATATACATGCTTCTTTATTTATTTCAGACCTATGATGATTATATTTATGCTTTAATCAGATCCATATCGGGTTGATGACCTTCTTAGCCTTGTTTCTTTTTAAAAAAAAAAATCATTTTTTGTTGATCAATTGTTATTGGATTCAATTTGGTTACTGTAAAGTTTATTTTTATTTCATTTTAAATCTTTTATGCAGAGACTACCATGAAATTCTCCGGTTATGCTACTGGCTTTTTCTAAACATTTTTTCCT
Source organism: Allium sativum (assembly GCA_030737875.1). Classification (NCBI taxonomy): domain Eukaryota; kingdom Viridiplantae; phylum Streptophyta; class Magnoliopsida; order Asparagales; family Amaryllidaceae; genus Allium; species Allium sativum. The sequence continues at coordinate 431,544,269 of CM060910.1, forward strand.
AAATCCCCGAAATTAATGTTTTGCCCCCTCCATTTATATTGTCTTAGCTAATATTAAAACTTGGTTAACTTAATATATTGTTTTTATAAACATTGTTAAGTTTTATTAACTTAGTTAATTCATTATCATCATCATTATTATTTTGTAAAATTAGTTAACTTAAACTAAGTTAATCTTATAAAACTTATAGCTTAGTTTAAAGCTTATAAAAAATAATACCATAGATTTAAGAGTGATTATCAAGACCTGTATTGCTTAGTTTATAGCTTATAAAAAATAATAACATGAGCAGTTAGTAAAATTGTTCTAATACCTTCTAAATTACACCCTTTTTTTGTGGAAACATAGATGTATTTCATAAGGAAAGAAACCTAAAAATTAGTCTTTATAATTATAAAAAAAACATAATTTCCCTCGATAAAAACTGACTTGCAAATAAAATGAAATAACCAGTGTTACTGAATCATGCAGTTAACTCACTCTTTCAGCCAAGCTATGGCTATCAGTTATTTCAATCTGATGCAAATAAAATATGCAGTGTTACGTCATGTGCCACATATTAAAAATTAAATTTTGTGTAATGGTAGTGGTAGCTCAGTTATTTCAATTTGAAATCTAAGCCACAATATCATGGATATTTAGTGTTTCCTTAGTTTCTATTGTACTGCTCAATTACGCCCCTCACATAATAAATAATAAAAAATTGAGAAACAATTAGCAGGGAGTTCTTAACCCCAATTACGTCTCTCATATAAATAAGATTGATACCGATGAAATGTTCTTTTCTGGTCTTAGTTTTTATAGATGCAGCTTCGACCCTAATGGAGGTGAGATGGTTCAAAAAGAATGTGTTGGGTTCATAGGAAAAAGGTAACAGGCTACCACAAACTTGCTGACAACCTAAACTGTTATTATGTACAGATGTTGTCCATATAAGATCCAATAATTAGAGATAATTTATGTGCAGATATGACATTTGTTTGAGTGTGATGGGTGCTCAACTGTTGACTTATAGGTTTTAACCGTAAGAAATAACTAATTCTGTAATGAGAGTACAAAACAAACCCCTAATTGCTGATTGCTTATTATTGCTTCTGTTCACGGTTTATTTGGTTTTTATTCACGCTTTAAATTGTGTGCTTTGAAACTTGATGTTTTCATAGTTAAAACTTGATTTTATAGATGTTTTGTTTTACCTCAGCCTCATTCAACCAAACTGAGTGAGCAGCTAATGAATTGCTTCTCAAAAGCGCTAATTTGTTCAAGAATGTAACAGTACCATACTCAGTTTCCCTTGTATTCCCTACATGCTCATTTTCAAAAGGGAATTCCTCCACATGCATATGGATACCAGTTTGCAGTTCCTCAGCTACGTCTGTCGTTTTCAGTAAGAGTTCATCGGATGCATTCATAATTTGCCTTAATCCAAACCATATTCTAATGCACCCATCAGCTGAATTGTGTTGCTTTTCATAAAGATCTTCTGAGACTATATTTCATAAAATTCATTTATTTATCTTGCTCATTTATGAAATCTGTAATGTAAGAAAGAATGATAAGCAAAACAATAAAGGAAAATTAAGCTACTGATCTACAACTAATAAGACAACAGTAACACCAAACCTGGATGCAATCACGAGTAGACCTCACCTAGTTTGCAGGCAATCCTTCGCCTGAATCCATGATTGATTATGCTAAACAAGCGCGCAATCCAATTAATTTCACTGCTCTTGCCATTCCTTCTACATGTTGATCACCTGCTTCAGCAAAGCAGGTCACCTACAAGTCCATATTTTTTTACTTGTTCAGAACAAAATAACACCTTGCAGTTTGCATCGTAACAGAAGTTAAAGCTTCATTAATACAATATCATGGATGATAAACACATCAAATAAAAGGGAAGTAATATTAAACGAGTCTTACTCCAGTTCGAACGAGTTCAATTCTACAAAAGAGAGTTGAAATATAAGAATCATCTTCAGCCATGGACTCGTATGGCCATATCTTCTTATGCAGCCACGTCCTAAGGTCCACGCCATCCGCTATCCCTATAATACATTGTAAACATGTAAAGTTTATCCATATAATACACTGTAGTCGTAAGTTTATCTTCAGTCATGTTTATGTTTGCACAGTCAAAATTTGATATGTGAAAACATCTAAAGCTTATCCATATAATAAATTGTAGTAATAAGTTTCAAACAAACCTAGATTGGTCCTTTAAAACCCTGATAAACCAATGAGGCAACTTAATAATATTTTTTAAATTTGATGACAGCAGGTTTAGCGTCAAATTTAACATTGGACATAAGTGATAACTCACTGATTTCAATTAAACATATCAAGTAGTGCAAGATACCAGGACTTGTATCTAAACAAAAGTAACGTTAGATGCTGCATCCAAGATACCAAATACTAGCTGGATTGATTTCCAAATTTCACAATGACTTCTCCTACACACAACTAGGATGCTACATCCAATTATACTAACTGGATTGACAACTACCTCTAGACATGTCTACCTCTGGACATGCAGATATCTACACCCCTATGCCTATCAGTGTATCCTATAACCTTTGACTGGGCTCAGGTTTAATCTTCACAGAGCTTTCTAATTTTTTACAAAAAAAGAAAGAAAAAGGAAAATAGGAACAATAATGGAGAAAAAATAGCTAACAAGTTGGAACAATTTGTTGATGGTTTGAACTACTAGCCTGAAGAGCACCCATTAGAACACAATGATTTACAATATGGTGGAACCATAAACATGCAAAATTAATAATAAAACTAGACAAGAAGAATAAGAAGAAGAAAACTATAAGAAATATAAGCATTATAAAGCATATAAGTCGGGCTACAACGAAATGAAACAGGATACTGTAACATGTACAAAAAGTAACCAACGATTATGATATCTGCATGTCTAGCAGTCAAACTAATTCCCATATTTATAATTTAACTCATGCTGAAGCAACATTGAGTTTTCAGAAGAAGCAGCAGATATAAATATTGAACTGCATATGGGATGGTCACACATTAACTAGATTAATATCTACACCCCTAGACTGACAACCATCTTTGTACCAAATATCTTCTCATCTACATGGCCTCACTCAGTCACACCATCCTATTTTACATAAACATAATTGCCGTTTAGTTCAGACAACCATAAACCAACATCAGTAACTTTTTTTCAATGAAAATCCCAAATCAATTAACAGGACACATTACAAAAACCAAGGCTAGTGTGATTTTCACACTACAACATATCCCATGGACATTATGGATTCATCCTATACATAAATGACCAGAGATGAAAATAAAACAAGATGAAATGATATAAATATTGTTTGCCTAATAAATAAAAGTTCATTCATAGACAAACAATGCACCCTCATTTACAATCCAGCATACTATATTTTTTTGTATTTATTCTTCTTATTCCAGAAGGCAAAAGTTGTGGTAAAAACAATTGCACACATAAGCAAACGGCTTCGCACTACTTTTGAAATGGAAAAAGCTAGAGATATAATCCTAATTCTTCCCATTTTCTTGTCATAGGTTATTATATTCTCAATAAATGCCATCTGAAATTTAAGTTTGTCATTCAAGCATTTCTTTGTTTTATGTTTCAGTGCAGGTGTACTGACAAGATCAAAACTGGAAGGAGGATCGTCTCTTTCAATTTTCTCCTTTCTTTTTGTCCTTCAAATTCATAGTTGAAGTATACGCTTCAAACTGACTTATTGTTTGCCATATGCCTTGAGTGCATACATATATCTTAGTTTTCTTATTAAGTGATCTTATAGAGCGCAGCAGTTAGATTGTTATTATTATTTGCCCTTTATTTTCCTTTCTTTTAGTTTCTAGGGTAAAAAAATTGATCTGAAAAAATGTCGAAAGTGGACATAAAGAAGAAAATTGATAACCTATTAGACTCTGATTCAGACACATAAACAAAACCGAAAAATGCAAACAAGGGATACAAGGATTTTGAGAACGAGTCAGTTCAAGAACTAGAATATGCTGCTTCCAAAGCAGAAGAAACTACTAATGCCATAAATGGTTGTGTCAAAATTGCTGATGCAATCAAGGAAGATGCAACAAGAACTCTAGTCACGTTGCACGAACAGGCCGAACAAATTAATCGAACTCATGACAAGTGCATCAAAATTGATCAGGATCTCAGTAAGGTAATTCATATGAAATCATCTCTAGATTAATGGAATTTGTGCCCAATTAACCACCATTTCAAGTAAATTAAGACCTGAACCGTAAATGATTGGCATGAGGAAGATATTAGTCTACTATGTTCGTACAGCTCCAAAATTAAAGTTTTCCCTCATTTTCTATCAACTCGGATTGTCATTATGCAGCACCTTTTTTCTGGTGCAAGCATTTGAATCAATGGTTACTAGCTGCATCCCACCTATTCTAATATAGAAGCATAGTCTACCAACTATTTTTTGGATCGTTTATTTCACAACAATAAGTTTTGCAACATCAAAACACTGAATAAATACTATAATTGTCTTACCCCAATATTGATAATATATGTAACCTAATTGAATTGCCCTATATTACAAGAGGCTCTAATTTTGATTTCTCCAGTTTTTGCTCTCATTCATATATAAATTAAATATCTAATACGAGCAGGTGTAGTGATAGTATAAGCAATGCAATTGCCATAGAAGCTAATATACATAATAATATTGGTTATGCGTATGGCCTTAAATTAATCCTGTTTAAATGGTTGGTGCAACAGTTACTATATCATAGAAGCTATTAGGTCCTTGAATAAAGGTGGCCAATTATGCATGTAACATCACTAATAATAAACAACAACAACCAATATTGTTTAATTAAATTGTTTGTTATAAAACAATCAATTTGCAATCCATCAAAAAAATTGTGCATGTTGTGTTCGAATTCACCCTAATGAAACTACCTTTATTGCTGTGAAAGCACATTTTCTTATGTTTTAGTTGAGTTATCCTTTGTGCATAAATATAAGAGAGAGGCTGACAAGATGCACAGTTGTGTAATAGTATATGCCTATATATGATCCAAATAAGAATTCTTATATCAAGAATATCATCTGTTGATGCTACCTTAGAGCTACTGACGTGTCTAGAGAAGTACACATGTAAATGAGAATGAAAAAGAAATTTAAAATAAGAAAATGGTAATCAGTAATGAGTACCATTGGTTCCCTTACTGACATAGATACAAGTTGTAGTATTCTCATTCAGATCTTGATTGACAAGTACAAGAATGCCAAATGGTCCAAGCATGCCTCTATTTGCGGCATCTCTGATCTGCTGCAGCTGTATTCAACATCTGCTTCTCCTATGGTCTTTAGTGCTGCTTTGCTTGTAACAAAGTTAGCTACTATGTCTAGTTATTTAAAGTGTTTCGACAATTTTCAGTCAAATTGACAAAATAAAATGATGTTTCATCAGCCCTCCGTACGATGACATATGATTATCTATTGAAGCTAAGCTGACAAAAAATACATTTAACAACATTAAATTTAGGTTGATGTGCAACTAGGAAATATTATTTGACAACAAATAATACCTGTTTGACATCACTTATGTCGACGAGTTCAACAGTTGATCCCTTGCCCATTGTGATGTGAGTGAAATCTTTTTTGTTCATTCTAAGGCTCTCTACTTCTTCAAACTAGCCAAATCAGAAAATTGGCGCCTATTTTTACATCATTTACTACTGCTCAAGAAATGACCTGTATTATAAAACCTTGGTTAGTATATAAATATAGTACCATTTCTGTCTGCTCTAGCAGTATTTGGTCACATACACACACAGGTTAAATCAATTTTGTCCATACAACTTTATAAAAAAAAGGATCTAATTTTGTTTAAAATTTCCATTCAACAAGAATTCCATGTTTTACAAAAAGAACTCAATAAAGTGTGTGCATACAAACACAAGCACACACTTGTTGTTCGAATCTAGTTGGTTGGGATTCCAAGCTTGAAGTTTTAAGCTACATTTATCAAGATCAATACTCTTTTCTTTTAACTCTAATATCAATTTCGAGGAAAGAGTTTGATTTGCCAAACTTATAGGCTCCCTTATGTAATTTACTTTCTTCTTATTTTCCTTTACTTTGAGGAGTGGGTGATGTCAATGAGTTCGGCTTGCATCATTTCTCACTCACTTGCTGTAAGCACACTCATTTATGCATCTTTTATTTTTATTTTTATTTTACAACAGTAACAATTAAAAATAATATACTATGCATGTCATAACTTATTAAAAATAATATACTATGCATGTGATAACTTTTTAAGGCAACTGAAATACGTAAATGCTATAAGGCTCGAAGGAGAAAAGCCCGAATATATGCAGGAGCAGTATCCACCCAGCAAGTTTCACTACCTGAATTCCAGACCATCCGTCTAATCACTGTACATTCCAGCACCATATTTTTTTGGTCCAATAGCAGAACTCACTGAAATATACTTTCAGTTTAGCCTATCCCCTTCCGATGTCATGTTCCTCATCGTTAACCTCTCTAGCAAAACCTCGCATGACTCTCCTCTTCTTCACATCATGCTATTAAATCTACATATGGTGTGCTTCTATCATAATTTGAGCATCACCGATAGAACTGAGACTTAAGGAAACAATATAAAAAACAATAGACATCTAAATGACTCTTCACTATCAATGATGGCCAGCCGTAAAAAAAATTGGTCAAATCTAAAATTGTTTAAACCAAAATTTTGGTGATTTACCTATATGCATGTACCTAAAGATCATGCATTCTTTTTTCTCAGCTTATGCTGATGCTTAACTGAAAAGGCATTATACCATCAAAGCTGAGAACGTTGAAACTAGTGAATAAAAAAAAGAATGCGATCATAATAATTAACTCAAAAAGCGAACTGACAAGATAATGGAACACCTGATTCAGAATCAAAACTAATAAATGATAAAAACTGATTTGAAATCAATAAAAATGAGCCAAAGTCAACAGTTTGAAGTATGCATATCATTTTCCCTCCTCCTTTATCTGAGCAGATCTACAAAATGAAGTATGTATATCCTTTTCCTTCCTTTATCTGAGCAGATCTACGAATATGTCATAGGAAAAACTTACTACAAATAACGTATTGAATGGAAACGGAAAACAAGTTTTGTATAGAAAATAACGACCAGGAATAAATTGAACGAAGAAGATAACGTACCAAGATTGTCACACCATTGCAGCGAAAATCATTCTCAAAAAACTACTTTAGCTTTATTTTCCAAATCTAGATCTGAATGAAAGGAAATTGAAGGACCAAGAAAAACTGAATGAAGAAAATAACGTTTTAAATTGAAACAAAAATACATAACAAATGAATACAAATCAGTTACCGCAGAGAAAATAATGTACCAAGATTTGATCGGAGACGAAGCCAATCTACGAACTGTTGCAGAGCAGATCTACGAAATGAAGGCGACTACCGACGAACCGTAGATTTTGTTTGAGGCAACGTTGATGCGGAACCATTGACGAGCAGATCTGCGAAATGGAGTCGGTCAGATGTTTATGCGGCAACGTTAATGAGGCGGCTATCTACGAAATTTTGTTTGAGCGGCAACGATGGAGGCTAGAGGGAAATCGGGGGAATAAAAAATTGACCAATGGGGGGAAATGGAACGAAAAAAACGTGGCCGGCCTTGTTTAAGCGATAATCCCTAAATAATTTAGTGTGGAAACGCAACCAAATTTCAATTAGATGCGGAACAGTTGCATATACAGTATAAACGCAACCAATAATTGCAGCTAAATTGATGTTTTCTTGTAGTGATTTAAAAAGGAAAATTTATTTTTTTGAAATAGAAATTGAATTTCGAATTGGTTAGAAAATATTGACTTGTTTCTGGTAGTAAAAACAAGTAAATGAATTTATGAATGATGTTTATAAATGAAAAGAAAAAAATTATCATTTGATAATTTGGAAATGTAAATTCAAGTCTGAATTTAAAACGGAAATTTATTTTCCTAAAGTAGAAATGGAATTTCAAATAGAACTTGTTTAATATTTAAAACAAGAAGTGTAATTATAAACGACGTTTATAAATGAATGTGAAAAATTATCATTGAATAATTTATAAATTTTATTTCAAGTATGAATTTAAAAGGGGATTGTGAATCATTTTCAAGGGAAACAATGAATTTATTCCGACGTTTGGAATATGTATACTGAATCAAAGTGAATCCAAGGGATTTATAAATTGAATTCAATTATAGTGAGTTTTATTAAATAATTTATTTCTAAGGAAAATGAGATAAGATTTAATATAGTATATTTAAGTTGTGAACAAATTTATAATTGATTTATGAATTTTGATTGAAAAATAGACAATTGTAGAAAATCAGAATTTTTAAGTTAGCTTTGGAAAAATTGGGTTAGTTTATATTAAAATATTAAAGAACTAATGTTGAAATTTATTTAATAACAAATAAACATTTATAGTTTAACTTAATTAAAAACGAACTCACCATAGCGCGGTAGTTCATAATTTGACGATTCAAATTTTGATTGAGTTTATAGAACACGGTATAAATCAAAATTCGATGAAGCAAGAACCGCCCGGACCTATTGAATGATAATTTTCTAATAGGGAAGAAAAACTTGGATTTCGCCTTATAGATTTTTAGTTATATCAAAATCAAAATTCAGAAAAGTCGCTGTAAAATAGTTTATAAAGCATAACGATTTATTTAATAAATTAAAGGATTTTGAGTGAATAAAATCTGAATTTCCATTAGAAAAATCTAGACTTGAGTTATAAATTAAATAACTTAAATGGATTAGATGAATTGATTTTTTTGGAAACAAAAATCAGATTCTGGTTATTAAGTGAAGTTAACTAATTAGAACTAAGTAGTTAAAGGAGTTTTGGGAATTGAACTTAAATGAGTTAAAATTGTGGATTAAAATTGAAATCAAATGTGAAACTGGAGTTAGAAATGTAACTCACCTTGTTATAAGCAAATTAAAATATATTTGAACAACATATGTTTAAATAAAAGGTGCATTCGGCAAAAGAGCTAATTAAGGAAGTAATTAGCGAATTTAGTTAAAAATGATTGGATTGATTGAAATATTGGGAATGGGCGTATATATGTTAAACAAGTATGGAATGAAGAGAATGAAGATTATATTTTGAGTGCCTGACAAAAAGTACATGTTTAAATTACATATGAGATTTTATGAGCCTATTAGGTAAGCCACTTGGCTTTCTAATTTTCTTTTTTAAATGGAAAGGGCCTAGAGAGGCGAGTTGTTGTTGTACCGATTGAGCCGTGCAAATGAGACGCTGGCAAAATTTTCTGGAAATTTAAGGAGTTAGAATATTTTTAAGAAAGTTTGATAACTAGAAATCAATATATTGATATATGTATAATTCGATAAGGAAACAAACTTATAAAAAAATGTTATAAAAAAAGAAATCTATAGATTTAAATCTGGTAAGAATAGAAAGAGAAACATATACACGTTTTAAAAATGGATAATTGGTTTTATATGATGTTGATTATTCGAGGTAAGTAGTCTTGTCCGTTTTGAAGTTAAGAATATTATTCAGTCAAGATCTGAGAGGTAATACTAACTAATAAATAGAAAGATATGGTCTCAAAGTTTAATGTTTAAAAAAGGTTAGTTGAATGAAATATTTTTGGTTGTTGTAACGATGTTTTACACAACGTTCTTTATAACCCAAGTAAGTGAAAATTTGAAAATATTATATTAAATATTTCCGAAATATAGAAATGAATAGTCGTGAAAGAGAGAAATAATTGGAAATGAATCCCAATCATAAATAGAAGATACTTTCTAAGTATAGAAAATAAAAGAAGATGGGATATGGAACATTTTCCAAATATCGTAAGAGGCTAAAGCGTTTTGAAATATTGGAGTAAAGATATTATATGGAATTTGGGAAATGATTTAATTAATGAAATATTAGAAAGGGCCAGTGATTATTTAATTCTTAGTCAATAATATTTCAGTTAGAAATTTGGATGGATGTTGTTTTTTTCGATAGTTACATAACCGACTATCAAAGTTTTGACCATTGTTGTCAATACGGAGAGACCAGTTGTATTTATTATCTGAAAACCACTCCATATAGGCATAGGCGTGGCGAATTACAATATTTGAAGATAACTGAATACGGAGTAAAGTGCAAGGGTTGTTCTGTTTACAGGATAGTGCCTTCGGTTTGTCCAATCCCAGGATAACTTGTATGGACGAATGCCTGACCGTGCACGCCTAATAGATCACATAGGACGATCTTTTCAAGGTATTACGTTTAGTGGCATTCATTTCTCTTAGCTTTTTATACCCATAATATTTTTGGAAATTTCAACTTGTGTTTTCACGAGTTTGACGATGTGGCATTCAAAGTGAATGGCGACCAGATGTTCTAAAAAAGTAAACGTAGCCTCAAGCATCATCTACCGGGAAATGACAAAAACGGATAGATAGCATGGCTAGTTGGTTCGCACCAAAGAAGGATGTATTATAGCCATCTAGATAAAATTCATTTGTTCTTCTTTCGATTCTGAATCTTATGGATTACAGTTGGACGACCAAAAACCGTGGGTGATAATACATTCAGTCCATGCAAACTAAACGAGTGACCAGTCATGTGTGGCCGTGTTGCAAGATGTTCTTTTTGAACCTCAGTGTATCCCCTCTAGAATAAAATGATCGGTAGGTGGTCAAATACCTTGTCATAGTTCGAATCCAATCTCCAATAAGCGCCCTATGGTTTTTGATTTATACTATGTATGTGGAGCGTGAGATATAAGCGCCCTGCTAGATGGTTAATTTTCGATTTGGACATTATTATAATATCACCGGATTTTGGTATCGAAAATGTTTTGGGTTATGATATGGTAAAAACTATCCGTATTTATGTGTGGATCGGTCTTACGGTTATCCTTTCTTTCAAAAGGTTTTTTTAAAGTTAAACAAAATGATTGGAGTTTACTCACACCAGTCCCATGACTAACCCAGAGTTTATTTTGTTTATTTTACCCTAAATTATTGGGTGCCCAAATTTGTACTGGCAGTCAAGTGTTTCAGGCTTTTACAGATACACTTGGATCATCTTGAAGCAGGAGGCTTCACCGTTAGTTATTTAGAGTTATTTCCATTGTGATGCATATATGTTGTACTCTGGTATGGTATGAATATGTAATACAGATTTGTATTTCAAATTTATGATATATGATAATATATTTTGTTTAATTCCGTTGTGAGATTCTGATGTTTCTTTATGTTCTTATTCTATTTTTTCTTCTTTAACCCATACTGATTCATAATTCTGTGTTATTTGGGTTTGACATGTGTGGTATTTAGTCAACTCAGGTAGTACGGATTTATGAGCCGTTACAAGTGTGCATGTTGTTACATTTGTGTATTCATCTAAAATGGAAAGATTCATGCATTGCATTACATGATATGAAGATAATTTAAAACCTTGAGAATTCAAGGTTTCATAGCCGATCAAGTTCAACAATTCATAGCTCGTGAAATCATTGTTTCCACATGCAAGTCAGCATCGCTTGTCGCATTCTCTCCATTTTTGGGTGTGCAAGCTTGTTTAATCGTGTTTGGGTGTGCCTGTTATTCTTTGTCGTATCATCCAAGTCAGCAACTTCCAGATTCACGGAAGTAAGGTGAGTGTTTAACTCATGGTTTATATATTCTTATGCTAAGTAAAAAATTTGAATTCATTGTAGATATGTTGTTATATTAGTTAGCGTATTAAAATGTCGACTGGTAATTTAAATTAATATGGAAAATTAGCTTTAGTGCTAGCCGAACCTACCATTATAATTAAGTCAAATTTATTGAATGTTGGTTAATTTGTAGTTAATTTATATTTGATAGTTAAATTACTTTGAATCATATATATCGTAATGAATTCTAATTGAATTAAATGAATATTTTGGTCATTTAAATCAAATATAGAAATTTTCTCTGAATTTGAATTTATTGACATATAATATTGAATTGGAAATTACCTTGTGTAGGGTGTTAAGTGTTGATGTAGGAAACTAGTCACTCGGATGTCAACACCGATAGGTTGATGTTATCCAAATAATCCAATTACATTCTAGATACAGAGTACCGAAAACTAAATAACACCAGATTTATAGTGGTTTGGCAAATTGTGCCTACGTCCACTCCTAGGTAACTTGTATATTATAATATCCTTCTTCCACTTTATATGTTTACAAAGTTATGAGAGAGAAAATTGTAATAAGACCTTTTTATGGAGTTATAGAGAGAATTGTAATAAGACATTTTTATGGAGTTAACTCCATAAAAAGGTCTTATTAGAGAATTGTAATAAGACCTTTTTATGGAGTTATCTCCATAAAAAGGTCATATTACTGAGAATAGCAAAGTCCTTTCTAATTCTCTATCAAGTCCAGAAGTCCCATATTGTCTACTTATGTCCAAAGTCCAAGAGAGTGAAGCTTCTATGTCTAAAAGAGCTTATATATCTAAGAAGATGAAGCTATGCCAAAATATGTCTAAGAAACAATCCAAATGCCAAGATAGCTAGCCAAATGTCAAAATGTTGGATATCTTCAAGAAAAAGTTCATGAGCCCATGAGAGTCTCCAAAGTCCAAATATCCATGTGGAAAGCCATTAAAGAGCTCTAAGTCCAGGCCTCTCACTTGTTGAATGGAACAACCAAAAGACCCTCGAAACCTGCCAAATGACCAGGTATTTATAGAAGTGGGGAAACATATTTTGTATCCCTATAATTCGTATCTCGGGGTTGCATTACACCAAAACAACAAATTTGGCACACCAGGATGCGGAGAATTGATACAACTTAAAGCCCTATCAAATTTAATGTAGCTCTTAGCCGTATCAAATTTCTTTTGCTACAACTCAACCTATCCACACCTCCCTAACATCTAAGGTCTAACCATACATCTGCAAACCTCCAGATCACTTCATTTCATACGACTTTGAGCCATACCAAATTGGCATCGTGTTTTCGCTTCTCCGGTTCCCCATTTCGATTTTTTCTTATTCCCAAACTCATTTCCTAAAATCTTAGACCTAATTTTGTTTTTTCCTTCTCATCAAAAAGTTGCGATTCTCGTCAACAATTCACATCGCCGCTCATTGAAACCGTAACTATCATCGGTCCCAGTCCTATGCTAACATAGATTCCAATTGTTAAATGAGGAGCGATAATTTAAACTTCGTAGAACCCTAGATCTGTGTCTTTCCAATTCTACTACCGTTATAGGTACTGCAGTATTGGTTATATCATTTTTCATTGGTTCTTATTCGTCATCTATTTATTAATTTCTTGTTTCACCTGTTTACAGATGAATACACTACTTAGTCATGCTTTCATGTGAGTTCAGCCTTTGTTTAACGTTTGCAACTCTCAGCAGGTAACATGAAAATCAAATTAATTTCATTCTGTTGTTGAGTTGAGTTAGATTGAACTGTTGAATTTCTTTCTTTCCACTGATTTTATAATTGGTTATAGTTAGTTGTTTGAATTGATTAAAATTTACTTAAAATTTGATCACTTTGATTGATAGAGAGATTTGCTTAATGTTTGTTAGATAAGGAAAAAGAAATTGTCGGGAATCGTAGAAGAAGGGGTCTTTTTCAGTGAACCAAAATTCATCTGTTGATCCAACATTTGAAGAAACCTATTTAGCCAAATGTATGTAGGTATGTTTTTAAAACACATTTGTGTAAGTTAAAATTTATCACTTAGATTTTTAAATTAGAAAAAATAGATTTTCTGGTTGTATATTATTATGCTTGGACAACAATAACCATAGTAATAGTGAATTCATTGTTTTTCTATGTGTCCTTATTTTCAGTTAGAAAATGTTGTTGCTATTAGTTTAGGTAGCAGCGATTGTGCTATTATATAGCTAATTCAAAATTCAGTTGTATTGTACAATAAATGGAAAATAATAAATTTGATATTTCATTGATCTTTTTATTTAAAACTAGGCTGATTGCACCAATTTTTTAATGCACTCTTATTTGAATTTAATGAACAAATGTTAGATTTTCTTCTAACCTTCCTTGTAGCTCTTCACTTAATAACTCTATTTGAAGGATAACATGAAACATGAAGGCATTTTATATTTGGATTCTTAGTTCATCAAATGTTATAAAGTTTGAACATACTGTTTATTGTACATAATGCCAATTACACCTCCAGGTTGTTAATAAAATTCAACACACGTATTGCCTAGGTTTATGACTTAGTATGTCTTTGCTTTCTCAAATCATAGATAGAACTATAGTTATTTTTCAATCTTATCATATTCTAAATTATGCTAACGACACAATAAAATAAGTGTTTACTGTTATGATCTCTCGAATCATTACAACCGATTTTTTCCTTCTTTCCAATATTGATAATTTTTCCATTTTCCCCACCCTTATATTCTTCATATTTTGATGTCTTTCATTTTTTGCTTTACATCACAGGAAAACTAATAATCAAATAATGTACATTAATTTTGTTTACATTATAGGACTACTAAAACTTGTTGCAAAAGCATCGAAATGTTATGAATATGGGCCTCAATATGACAGAGCATATAAGAACATTGTTTGTTTGCGTAGTGGTTTCCACGACCTCCAAACACACTCAATTTTTTCTTAGAAAATGGATTAAGGTCTAGATATATCCACAAACAATTGAAATACATGTTAACCAGTTAAAAGATCTATCCATATTATGGACCTCTCCTTCCTTATAGAATAACAAATTATACCCTCATTTTAAACTTTGTGAATATAGCAAATTAGCAAATGAAACAAGCACTAGAATTTTATTTTTCTATTCTAATTTTTTATTGCATTAAAACTTTCTAACCACAATTATGATTTTTCCTGGCGTTTGATTTGAAATTTATGCTTTGGATGGAGTTAGTTTCCATGAATAGCTAAAGATCAAAATGTTAGTGTCACATATCTCTTGCCTGCATTTGAATCAGATTTAATTTGTAGCTTATCATTATACTATGTGCATGCACTTTCATGAACTTCATAGTGTGATCAATGACCTTAAACTCTAATAGCACACAAAAGCACAAGGATTTGACTACAAAAATGTTCCAATGTCTCTGTTATGTTTTTCTCATCTAAATCTATACTTTGGTCTTTTACACTATCTTATAAAAGCACTTTGAATTTATACAAATATATTTTCATATGATGCATAGATCTTTGTACCGCGACATTCATAGTCGACACTTTTATGATTAATAGGTATTGTGAAGCTGGGTTCATATCCTATATACGGTCACATACGAGTTAATACAAGGAAATTTAGCTAAGATATTGGTATAAATAAGTCTATGAACTAAATGTGCTTTTGTTTAGAACTCTTCTTGGTTTGTTTAAATTGAATTACACTAACTTGATGAGCTTAACAAAAAATATAATTAAATGATAATTATACAAAAATGATACTGGATCTAAATTTTATTGATTTTTTGTTGCATCAAAATGTTGGATGGTGTTGAGTTTCCAACGTTATATTTAACTAGCATATGCTATATAAGTTTTACAGAATACTGATTTTATGTTTCAGTTGGTAAATTTGAGTCTTTAGTCAGATATGTGGAAAAGCAAATTTTGTTTAACCTTCTTGCATGGTCGCTTCTGGTCAATAATAGGTGTGCATGATTTTTATACTAAGCATTCAAATGATACTAAGTCTTTTTTATTTTTGTGCTTACTACATATTTTGTTAATTGATCTTTTTATATAAAACTATATTAATAATGTTGGCTAGCTTTTGGACCCAGGCACAGAGATTTAAATATATACAAAGCAGACAAGGAAGATGTAGCTTGCATACTTGTAGATACACGGCTCGTGGTCCAGTTTCCCAAACCCGTTCGTGACCAACATTACCAACCCGCTTGTGATAAAGGGATTCACGACCCGCTCATGGCAAAGAGTCACGAGTCGACCCTGTACTCAGGAAATGGTGGCCGTGACTTGGTCACCACGAACCGATAATCCAGGTTCTGATGAAACATGTCCATATCCGTCATGTTGACCATTTCTCCATCCACTCACGAACGGATCCGAGATCCTTGGGATTGGTGCCACGTATCTTCACGAACCGCCTGCTAAAATCACCTATAAATATCCCAATACTTGGAATTTTTCAGGATCTTTTAGCTGTTGAGAGTTCTAATTCCACCATTACCATACTTCCTCCATTTCTAATTAGAAATATCTCGAATTTGTTGAGTGAATTATCATTGTAAAAGTGATATTGAGAGGAAATTGTGATTGTACTTGCAATCAAACGTATAATCAAAGTCATATAAAGTGGACGTAGGCTCTTTAACGCCGAACCACTATAATTTTGGTGTGTTTGCTGCATTTTCTTTCAGTTCTAGTTTTAATTCTCTATGAATTGATATAATTTTGGTGTTAGAACCACTTTTTGGTCTAAAATTTTGGTGCTTTCACGGAGAACTGAATTCTTAGCCTATCGAATTATTGCTCTACTGTTTGGATTTTCAAGTCCGAAGAAAATAGTCTGCATTCCCACTATTTCATTTTTGAAGATTTCAGCAAAGTCGAGACTTTATGGCCGCAAAGAAATCCAAGGATTCATGAGCTTCTCGAGCAAACGAAGCTAACGAAGAGAACGTTCACGAGCAGGCCGAGGTAGTCTCCCCGGCTTGCGGCTCGCAGGGGGCGAACCGACGCTAGGAGGGTGTCACGACCCGGTCCCAGGAGGGGATCACGAGCCGCCTCCAAGAGCATACCACGAGCCACTTGCAAGAAGCCATTACGAGCCGGCCACATGATGAAAGGGTCACGAACCGGTCTCTGCAGGTGACCACGACCAGACCCGAGAAGGAGGTTATGACCCAATCTACCCTACAGATGCTTCAGCTCGACCTGGCTTAAGTACTCTACATCCAACGATGAATATTGATGACCAGTTACCTACCTTTGCTCCAGTGACAGAAAGAGTTTTTTCTCGTATAATCGATATGCTGGAAAGGATAAATGATGAGTTTCCAGCTCAAAGGCGCGAGAGTTCTTTACTACGGCAGAATATGACTGCGATGAGCAGACAAATCGACGAACTCCGAAGGCAGAGGACACCTTAACCGACTCATCGCTTTACTCCTGACTATTCCTCCTCGTCAGAAGAGCCTCCTAGACCCCCACAACGGCAATTAGAAAGGCCTAAGAATGTGGAGCAACTTCGATTTGGATCCCTTCCTTATCGAGAAGAAACGACACTTAACCTGGGACCTGACAACCGTAAATCGAATAATCCCACTCATTTGCCTACAGGGGGACCCAAAGTACTACCTAGGGGTCAGGGTGCTGATGACCCTATTCAGAGTTAACAATTACTACCCCCTCGTCGCGTGATTGACCATGGCCATAGGGGCAAGGAAGCTCTGCTTAGCCCCAGACTTGGGTGCAGTACATCAAAGAGATGTTGGGGGACCCCATAGGGCAAGAAGTGCTGATCTTGAATCCACCCTGACCAAGCTGACGCTGAGGCAATGGTGAGGCAGATCATGGAAAACATCTGAGGACAAAGAAACAAAGATTGGGGTATAGACCGCAGTCATACGCCCTTCATTATGACATATTGGACGTCTGATTCCCAAGGCGATTCAACATGCTGACTATGAACCGTTATTCGGGCAGGACGAACCCGGTTCAGCATTTAATGAGATATTCATGGTGTATGAATGCTGTTATCAGCCCCGATGCAAAGAAATACAAAGAATTCTCGATCTTCTTAGAGGATGTGGCTTTAATGTGGTTTACACGCTTGTCTTCTCGATCAATCTCTAGCATGAAAGATTTGAGCGAAAGGTTCATAAATCAATTTTGACTCCATACTCAAAGGTTCAAAAACGTCGTTGAGCTATCACCCATTAAGCAGCGTCCCGATTAAACTTTAAGGTCGTACTTAGACGGCTTTCATTTAGCAGTCACGGAGGTTAGAGACCCTCACGAGCAATCTGTCCTAATGACCTTAATTGACGGAGTAGATAAAGGTACGGAGTTCGACAAATACTTAGCAGGAAAACCGCCACTGACCTGGGAAATTTTATATGAGAAAGCCAATATCTGTCTACGTTAGGAGAAATTGTATGCTAATCGAAAGAGGAAAGCCGCTGATAAGGAGGATATACAGAGTAATGTGATCATCAAACAGTTTGGCGATAGTTCAGGGAAAGTGCAAGTCAATGTCGGTAATAAGAACCAGGGAAATGGTTGCCAAACTAGAAATGATAAAAAGAAAAGGAATTGAAGGAATGACGCACAGAAGAGACCTCGGCTCAGAACATTTGAGAACCTCACACCTCTGAATGACACATTAGAAAATATTTACCTAGACACCTACAATGTTCTTTAATATAAGAGGCCTCCTTCAAGGGACTCGACGGGGAAGGAGCATGAAACAGGAAAGTTCTGCCTTTTTCATCAAACTTATGGTCCATAAAAGAATGTCACCATTTAAGAGATGTGGTTGAAAAACTACTTCGGGAAGGAAAGTTGGACGAATATAAGGTTGCTCCCAGAGATAGGGGGCAAGCCACATGGCCCCGAATCAAGACCAACTCGCTTTTAGGCCCACTGCTCAGCAGAAAGGAAAGAATATTGTTATGAGCACTATAGTTAGGGGACTCCATACGGCTGGACACAACTATAGGGCAATGGATCAGTATGTAAATGCGGCTAAGCACCTCGAGATAAGGGAGTGCAGCAATCCTGAAGATACCACCCCGGTGAAGCAATAGAAAACGATGTCAGATGATGTCATATTTCATGACAGAGATAATATTGGAGTTAAATCGCCTACCAAGGACCCACTGGTGATCACCACCACTATAGGTCCTGCTCTAGTTCACAAGGAATTAGTGTACATTGGGAGTTTAGTTAATATTCTATTTAAGAAAGCACTCAATCAGATGAAACTCGAAGCAAAAGATTTGAAGTCTTGTGACGGATGGATATGCGGCTTCAATGAGGCCTCGACAGCTCCAATGAGATATGTAGAAATGTCAGTGACATTGGGAGAAGGAGACCGCCAAAGGGTGAGATTTTTCCCATTTGTAGTTTTAGGCGTTGACTCACCCTATAACGCCTTCTTGGGCCGACATACCCTTGCAGAATTCAGGGCCTGCATCGCGCTCTAATGCTTATTGTTGAAATTCCCAACCGAAGCGGGAGTGGGAGTAATTAGAGGTGATCAGGCCAGTGGACGAGCCTGTTATATAGCGGAATCGAAGATGTTACTAAAAGGATTAAACATAGAAACTAAAGGTGATTCTCCCCCACGACGGAGGATTCAACATTGCAATTAAGAGGGATGATCCCAAGGGACTCACCCAGAGAACTGCCCAAGGACATAGATCCCAAAGAGGATGAGGAGCCTGGGGGCGGAATGGCAACACCCAATGAAACAACTATGCCCGATTGGCAATGATGATTCAGCATAGGTTTTAAAGATTGGATCTCATCTAGACCCGCTTCGAGCAAAGGAATTGACTGACTTTTAAAAGCAAACTTGATGTGTTTGCCTAGACCCACGCTGATATGTGCGGGATATCACCCTCAATTATGAGCCACTCGTTGAGTATCAACCCAAAACATCCACCCGTTAAGCAGAAGAGGCGAATGCTCGGCCCAGAGAGGTCAGCCGCATTAGAGGAAGAAGTTGAAAAGTTGAGAAGCAATGGATTCATTAGAGATTCGATTTATCCAGAATGGATCTCAAATCCCGTTTTGGTAAAGAAGACCAAGGAAAATGGGACATATGCATTGATTTCTCAGATTTAAATAAAGCTTGCACGAAGGACAGTTTTCCGTTCCCTAGAATTGACCAATTGGTGGATTCAACAACGGGTCATGAGCTTCTCTCCTTCATGGATGCATACTCATAATATAACCAAATTCCCATGCAAGTTCTAGACCAGGAACATACCAGCTTCGTCATGGATTTGGGACTATATTGTTATACGGGGATGCTCTTTAGTTTGAAAAATGCCGGAGCAACATACCAACGCTTACTGAATAGAATGTTCTATAATCAGATTGGGAAAACGATAGAGTTGAATGTCGACGATATGCTTGTAAAATCCAGGCAGTTATCTAACCATACTCCTGACCTAGTTGAAATGTTCGATATCCTTTGACGATATGGAATGAAGCTCAACCCCCTAAAATGTTTATTTGGAGTCACCTCCAGGAAATTCTTGGGCTTTATTGTCAGCTCTCGAGGGATCGAAATCAATCAGTCAGAAATATTCAGAAGCCTAGGCAGATTAAGGATGTACAGAGCCTTGCTGGAAAAGTGGCTGCATTAAGTAGGTTTATTTCTAAAGCTACGGATAAGTGCATTCCATTCTTTGATCGGATAAAGCGAGGCAAGCACAACTTCCAATGGACTCCTGATTGTGTTGAAGCATTCCAGAACCTTCTTAATCATTTGGAAAGACCTCTGATACTGTCCAAACTAGTCGACCATGAAAATCTGTTTGTATACTTAGCAGTATCATCCCATGCAATAAGTTCAGCCTTGGTAAGAGAAGAAGATAAGGTCCAAAGGCCGGTGTATTACGTGAGTAAAAAACTGGCAGCAGCAGAGCAAAACTACCTGAGGAGGGATTGCATCCAGAAAATTACGTTGCTATTTTGAAGCTCACCTTATCAATATATACACCGACCACCCTCTCCGACAGGTATTGCAGAGACCAAAAGCATCTGGAAGGCTACTCAAATGGAATATAAAGTTAAGGCAGTTTGATTTGAACTTCCAACCTCGAAGATCGATAAGGAGGCAAATATTGGCAGATTTCATAGTGGAGTTTACTATTCCTGAAGAAGATATAACAAGCAAAGAGGCGGGCCCCACAGAACGCCTATTAAATCCTAACACCTGGAAGCTATATACCGACTGTGCCAAGAATGATAGGCGGTCTGGCGCTGGAGTTGTCCTCATCACCCCTGATAAACGGTTAATATACTATGCTCTAAGGTTGGAATTCCATGCCATAAATAACGACTCAGAATATGAAGCCTGATTGCTGGGATAAAGCTCGCAAAAGAGTTGGGGATACTAAGGTTGGATATTTTCTGCAATTCCAAGATAGTAACCAGGTTAATGAGGAGTTTTAGGCCAAGGGGCCAAGGGTTGTATCATATTTAAGAGAAGTAAGAAAGCTGCTGGGCGGTTTTGAGCACTACGCTATAACCCATATTCCCCGATCAGAGAATCAGAAGGCAGATAAGTTGGCCAAGCTGGCTAGTTCTAACAGTCCTGAGGACATAGAGATGGCCCCGATTGAAATATTGAAGCTTCCAAGTATCGATCAGATGGAAATTGATCATATACTGGAAACTGAGCCAGAAAGGGAGTCGTGGATGACACCCCTAAAGAACTTCCTGATAAATGGAACGCTTCCAACCAAGAAAAGCGAGTGGCGTGCTATTATTCGAAAGGCCTCTAGATACATCATGCAAAGCGAGGTCCTCTACAGACAGGGATTCTCGATGCCACTCCTCCGGTGTATAGCCCATGACGACATCGAGCGGCTATTGAGGGAAGTACACGAAGGTGAATGTGGTGGCCACACTGGAGGTCAAATGTTGGCTAAGAAGATATTACGATATGGTTACTTATGGCATGCCATGAATAAAGATGCGGTTAAATATGCACGGCGTTGCGACAGACGCCAGAAATTTTCTAAGATCCCAGGGCACTCCCTAGCCGATTAAAAACGATGATGAGCCCATGGCCTTTTGTTGTATGGGGAATTGACATTATTGGAAGCCTTCCTACTGCAAAGGGCAGAGCAAAATTCGCCATCGTAGTTATGGATTACATTAAAAAATGGGTCAAAGCAGAACCATTAACCACGATCACAACTAAGCGAGTGATAAACTTCGTCATCAGAAATATTACATGTCGATTTGGGATCCTGAAGATTATCATAACAGATAACGGAACCCAGTTTGATAGTACCGAGTTCCGAGACTTTTTTCAGATATACCATATAGAGAAAAGGTACACTGCTGTAGTATATCCATAGTTAAATGGACAAGTAGAAGCATCAAACAAAGTAATTAAGTCCATTTCGAAGAAGCGACTGAAGCGGACCAGATCTATATAGGTCGATGAGTTACCTTTGGGATTGTGGGCCTACGAAATGACTTATAAATCAGCCATGGGGAACACCCCCTTCTCCCTCGCTTTCTAGTCAGAAGCAAGCATCTCAGTCGAATTAGAAGTACCTTCCTATAGAACCACTTACTATGACCCGATGACTAATGATAAACTACTCCTCGAGTCCCTGGATATGGCTGAAGAAAAAAGGGACGAAGCGGACCTGCGTGCCTTGAGACATAAGCAGCAGGTCACCCGATATTATAATAAGAAGGTCCAAGCTCGAACCTTTGAACTCGGAGACTTGGTTCTAAAGCGTGCCTTTCCAACCCCAGTCCATTTGGGTCTGAAATGGAAAGGACCATATGCCATCCTATGAAGGCTTGATAATGGATCCTTCAAGATAGCGACCATGGATGGAGACGAAATCCCCAGAGTGTGGAACGCCCAGCATTTGCGGCATTACTTGACATGAAATTGTCACTTTTACTCTTTTGTTTTCAGGACCATGTGAAAAGGCACGACTTGCCTAGAACAGTCTGGTTACATAAGCAAAAGATTATAAAGTGGATGTAGTCATGATTCGACCGAACCACTATAAAATACCGTGTGTCATTTACTTTTACCGCACCATTTCTTATTCATTCATTCATTTTTTTATTCATACGTGCTATTTGCGATATTTGTCATAAAGCTTATGACCATCCTGAAACACGTAATTCAAAGAATCTTCTATCAAACCAGATGGTCATTAGCATACAGTACATTGGGGATGCAATGAAGAAAATGACATAACCTTAGACACTCTAACTCTCATGGCCTAAGAAAGAGTGTAAAGGACAAGGAAATGAATAGTCCATGAGGCGTGAAGGTGCACCATGATCAAAAGACCGCCTCGACTCCAGTCTACCCTTGGCATCCAATGGGAGAGTATAAAGGTTCTAGGGACTAAGCATCGCAAACGAACTCCTACCCCACTAAAGGATTGGAGTGCAAACAGAAAGCTGAGTTCGAATTTTATCCTGGACATACAAAAGCGCTCATATCCCGTTGCAGTACCGGGAACAAGAATGTAAGATGAGCCCGAACCCCTCATTCCCGGGGATGGGGTGCTACACTTATACGATCCTAATCAATCCTCAACAAGCCCTGGCTAGGCATCATGTTAATGATTGATTGGGGGCACACACACCATACACATATACATGTAGTGCAGTTTTAATTTTTCATTGCCAGAACGGTTTATGATGTGACTTTAACATAGTTATGATCTGAATGTTCATGTATGACTAAGTATGATAAACTTGTAGGTACACAATAATGCGAAAGAAACAGGATTCCAAGTACAAAGTGCATAGCAACAAGCTAGTCAAAATGTGAGGGCCACTCTCACAATTACGTCATAAGGCCAGAACTTAAAGCGAGCAAAAGTAAACTAGCTCTACTTGGATTTTGGAGACGACTTCAGTTTTTTTCTCTTTCTTCTGTTTCTCTGGATCCTCCTTGTTAGCATCAGATTTATCGTGCTTTTTCCTCTTCTTCTTATCCGAAGGAGGATCTTGTGGAGCGTCAGAGGACTGGGACGCAAGTTGTGTAGTTATTAACTTGAAGGAGATCTTTATAATCAGTCCAGATCCTGGAGCAGCTGCAGAGAGAGGTAGAACATTTAAAGGCCCTTCCTCGACCATAACTCTCAGTTGCTCATCCTTTTTGGCCTTCATATCGACCGTCATTCTTTGTCTCCCCTGTGATATTAACATCCTCTTCTTCATCCCCGTCAGTGTCCTTCTAGGCTCCAATGATTCCAGCATCCTTAGGAGCATTAGTGCTCGATAGCACAATGGCCTTCTCGGTCTCTTCGACCTCAGTTTGTTTAGGGACTTCAGGGAACCTAGGGCTTGACAATACGGTGACCTTCTCGACCTTTGCTTGCTTTGCTACAATCCTCTCGGTCGACTTGGCACATACATTATGAGAAGCAACTTTTATTAATTTGGGAGAAAACGTGGTCATCTCAATTGTTTGCTCCACAATGCTATGACAAGTTATGACAGCTTTAACAAATTGTAGAGAGAATGTGGAGATACCTTCCGCCGAATGCTCGTTTGAAGTTACAGTAGAAACCCCAACACGTTGGGGAATAGGAATTTCATAGATTAGCGGGTCATTAGGGGTATACTCGTCGACTCCAAAAGTCTTGAGCTCCATTGTCGAGCTTAAACCTTCATCAACCTTATTCTTGCCCTTGAGCCTTAGCCTTTCTTCCTCCATAGATTCTTTAATCAGATGTTTGCCCTCTGTCAGTCTCTCAGGTTCGTCACCTCTAAGAAAAGTAAGCATAAGCTCATTCTCGTTGACAATCTCAACCTTTAGACGTTGCTTCTTGTTTTCGACGATTTGGTCCCATACGTCAGCTAAGGTGGTAGGATAGTCCTTGATCCAAGAGATGTCTTAGGTTCGAATGACTTGAGCGAAAAAGTCCAACAATAATTCATCAAATCCTTCTATCTCTTGTTCAGCCGTGGAAAGTTTAGCGATAACATTCGAGGCAAACTCAAGGGCTTTATTAGCATGCCTGTCAGCGAGAGCTGCTCTCTCCTCGGCATGAGCAAGTTTATCCTTTAAGATTTCCATTTCCTTCTCCCAAGCAGCCTTTTCCATGGCAAAGTAGTCCTGTGATGTTTTCAACTTAGCATTAACCGATTTGATATCTTCTATCCCCTTTTTCGTAGCCGTGCTCTCTTGGCTGTTCGAATCAAGCTCAAGGTGGAAATGTTTCTTCGCATCCTCTAATTGCGTCTTATAGCTTTCAGCATCCCTCTAAGCTAAGGCAAGAAGAGCTTGAGTATCTTCAGGTTGCTTCTCAACCTTATCCCTAGCCTCGATATCATGTTCATCCTTTTCTTTAACTCTTGCTATGTCCATTTCCAGATGGTCGTTAACCTTGGAAAGCTTCTTGGCATGTTTCTTCAGTGCCCTATATTGAGTAGCCACGTGGCCCACTCGGTTAACGACTTCTATGTCCCAATCATCAGAAACTGGCTTGAGATCCAGAACGAAGAGCATTCTGCCAAAATAGATGTCGGGGAACCGTGCCTGTAGATGCTCCAGCTTTGCCTAATTTTCGGGGGTAAGGGTCACCTCATGTGTAGTGGTAGTATCAATGTTGCCCTGTCCGGATGGGATGAGAGCTTTATCTCCCTTTTCCAAGCCTTTTCTCAAGTCTTTACGCTTGTCCTTGGATTGATGATGCTTCTTGGAGGACTTATCCTGAGGAGGGATACCTTTCGGGGGGAATCGGAGCTTTGGGAAGTTGTTTACCTCATGCGTGTGGCACTTGACGATTGTGGAGCTTTTCGGGATCTTGACTTGAAGGAGAGCGAGAGCACGAAGAATGAGGTTGATAAGAATCATAGTGTTTCTTACCATCTCTTCCCTGACTATCACTGCGATCATGCTCGGTTGCGGAATTGAATCTGGGTGTCCACTCATGAAGTTCACGATGAGAATAGGAGCGGTGACGAGGCATTTTCCTGCAAAAGTAACAAGCAAGTGTAAGAACCATGAGTACATACAGTGTATGAATGTTGTGACATGTAGTACATGTGATGTGTGTGTCCTATGTGATCCCCTAACAGACCAGGGCCCGGAGCTGGGCTTGTCTGTACAATTTCGTTTTCTTTGATAGGAGTGGATTCTTCCTTGGAGATAAGGAAGAATGGTTCCGCTCCAAAATCCTCGGATGTGTAATGTTATCCGGCAAAGGGAGTTTGTCTAAATCCCCATATATTTGTTCCTCTGTTTAAGAATCATGAGTCGAGGGCTTAGTTGGCGGCGGTGTCTTGGTTGAAGTCTCTCTTTCGGGGATGGAAAAATCCTTTAGTTCGTCGGCTCGAACTTCACCTCCTTTGTATATGTTCATCTCTTCGTCATCTTGAACGTCCATAGGTGAAGGACTTTTAGGAAACTTGATTGTATTTATAGCTTCCGTGGTCACTTCCCCCTCGGCCAGGGGCATGCTGCTAGATTCCCCAATCATCTGAGTAGGAGGCACATACTTGTAAGGCCTGCCACCCTGACCAAGCCCAAATCTTACATCAACAGGATGATGTTTATGAAGGTTCTCACCGGTTATGCACTTCTTGATTTTGCAAAAATTTGAGTTGCTTTTTATAAGGCGAGATAAGCAATATTCGTACATTTTACCCTCTTGCTTCTTGAGGTTGGGAACTGTGAGAAGAAATTAAGTATTAGTACATTGCTTTATGCAATTAAAGCAGATACTGAAGGATCTAAAACCTACTTGACTGCAACCACCTCCTCACACAACCAGCCTGAAGCTTTATATAGAACCACTCAGATTTAGCATCCTCCAGGTTGCTATATCCCTTACTCAGGACTTTCCAAGTAGGAATAGACTCAAAAAAAGCAAAATTTGGGTTCCCTGTCGAACGATGTTTAAAATGGTAGTAAAAGTTCAAGTCCTTATAAATAAGCTCGGTTCCTAGAATTTCTGCGTATGCAATATATAAGGTATATAGAGCAACGTAAGCATTAGAGTGAAGCTGCATAGGAGCAATATGCGGTCGTCTCAAGAGACCAACTACAATAGGAGGAAAACAGAGGAATAGCGCCTATTGAGCACATGATCTTACTGATGGCCATATACCCCTTTGAAGGAGAATGGTGTCTACCCCTTTCTCTGGGGTTTTAATGTCATCACATAGGATCTCGTGCCTTAAGCAAAGTTTCTTTAATTTTAAATCATCCAATTTGGAAGTCTTGGAACCACTCGAATCGTCTAACTTTTTGACACCCTCAAGTTTATCTGGGGCAGAGATATCTCTAATCCCATCCTCTTCTTCTTCCTCAAGTGATGTGCTTTCAGAAGATGTTGATTCTACATCAATATCCGTTTCATAATCAGATCCAGAATTATTCCAATCTAGGTCCGACGGAATTACGTCAAGATCATAATAGCTTAACTGTTCCGGATCTGCACTCTTCTCTGATAATCTTGTTGAGCGTCTATCAGACATGTCTGTTATGTTAATAGACAAATACAGGAAAGAATTGGGGCATAGATACCCGTGAACCCTATGTGTGCAAGTACTATTATGTGTCAGTGTGTGCAATGCTGAAAGGGAGAGCATGAAGTAAAGAAGACAAGAGAATAGTTTGTCATTATATGTCTTTAAGTTAGGTCTTTGTTCAGTCCAAAGTAACTTGTTCAAAGGCTCTAACCTAACTGTCCGTCAATTTATTCAAGTTATGGTTGAATTTTGGCTACATGTTGGCGTACTTAGAACGATTAAGGTTGCATAATCAAAAACAATGATAGAAAGAACGGTTGGTTCAGAGATAAATCAATTCGTGAAGCTCGGTAATACTGCTCGTGACAAAGGACCGACTCGTTGAAAGGAATTCAACTCATGATTATGGTATGGCTCGTGATTGAGCATTTTCGTGGGCACCATTCTGGCTCGCCTTGTATGGCTCATAAAGGGGAGACCAGTCCGTGAGAAGGGTTTGTTTCAAAGGCAGAGACGTAAGACTTATCGGCTCGTGTTTGAGCGACTCGCCAACCACCATGATGACCAGCCTCACCATCACCCATCACGAACCGATGCCCTATTTCTCTTTACGAACAAGCCTTTTACCGCGACCCACGATCCGACCCAATACTTAGCTCCTCTTCACGACCCGCTATGCAGGGACTCATATTCCATCTAAGCCTCTTTTAATCACCACCATGAGCTGATTCCCACAATGAAATCATCTTCAAATTCCTCAAACGCTCTTCTCAACTCCAAGCTTCACGATCTCCTCACAACACCTTCCTTCTCCCACTATGCCGGTTAGCCTCTACGGATCCTCATTGCCATCGCTGCCGCTGCTGGTGTCGACGTCAAGAGCAGTGGCGGAGGGGTCGCCCGTTGAAATCGATGAATGACGGAAAGGGAGCACAAGTTTACAACGAAATAGAATTCGAAAGAAAAAATTTCTTTACCTATTTTAATTGTAGAAACAGGTTCGAGATCGTATGTATTTGGGCAAAGTGGCAAGTTAGGGCTTCGAGTCCTGGAAATTGGGAATTACTGCGGAAAAGAGTGAGGGAGGAGGGGATGAAAGTAAAATAATATATGTTAGAATATGATCCCCATGGGAACCCAGCCTTGGCCCATTATTGTGTAAGTGAATCGGGGGTGGGGGGTAGGGGGAAGGGGAGGGGGTTTCATTCTCTAGCCCAATAGCATAATGGTTCGTGTGAAAGGAAATCTAGTTGACCTCAAATAGGGGACGTCACTCAACCCAGTTGGGACACTTCATGGTCAATCAAAGACAAACTAAAATCAGTATGAAAAAATTTCCATACATGCGTACGGGAAAATCAGAGAAAGTAGACCTTTGACTCAATCTAAGTAAATTTAGAAGACTTACATGAAAAGTTTTTTGCAATTCGCCATAAAACCAGAAGCCGACAATCATAATGAAAAATAATTGGAAACCCGATTTCCGTGTTTATACTTGTCTCAAGAAGGAGAAGACGCAATTTCATGAAGTGACACAACGGCAATAGTTTCGAAGCACGTTCCATCCCAGATAGAACATACTTCGAGGGGGCAAAATGTTGCTAGCTTTTGGACTAAGTCACAAAGATTTAAATATATACGAAACAAACAAGGAAGAGGCGGCTTGCATACTTGTAGATACACAGCTCGTGGTCCAGTTCCCCGAACCCGTTCGTGACCCATATTACCAACCCGCTAGTGATAAAGGGATTCACGACCCGCTCGTGTCAAAGGGTCATGAGCCGACCATATACTTAGGAAATGGTGGTCATGACTTGATCACCCACGAACCGATAATCCAGGATCTGATGACACATGTCCATAATCTCCATGTTGACCATTTCCATCCACTCACGAATGGCTCCGAGATCCTCGGGATTGGTGCCGCGTGTCTTCATGAACCGCCTGCTAAAATCACCTATAAATAGCCCAGTACTTGGCTTTTTCAGGATCTTTTGGTAATTGAGAGTTCTGATTCCACCATTACCACACTTCCTCCATTTCTAATTAGAAACATCTCGAATTTGTCGAGTGAATTATCATTGTAAAATTGAGATTGAGAGGAAATTGTGATTGTACTTGCATTCAAACGTATAATCAAATTCATATAAAGTGGATGTAGGCTCTTTAACGCCGAACCACTATAACTTTGGTATGTTTGCTACGTTTTCTTTCAGTTCTAGTTTTAGTTCTCTATGAATTGATATAATTTTGGTGTTAGAACCACTTTTTGGTCTAACATTTTGGTGCTTTCACGGAGAGCTGAATTCTCAGCCTATCGAATTATTGCTCTACTGTTTGGATTTTCAAGTCCGAAGAAAATAGTATGCATTCCCACTATTTCATTTTTGAAGATTTCAGCAAAGTCGAGATGTTATGGCCGCAAAGAAATCCAAGAATTCATTTTTTAATGCGTTCTTATGTGAATTTGATGAACATATATAAGATTTTCTTCCAACCTGCCTTACAACTCTTCACTTAAGAATGCTGTTTGGAGGATGACATGAAATATGAAGGTATATGATATCTATATTCTTAGTTCGTTAATGTTATAAAGTTTGAAAATACAGTTTATTGCATACAATGTCATTTTTATGCCTCTCGGTTAATAATAAAATTCACACATGTACTGCTTAGGTTTTTGACATAGCGGGTCTTAGCTTTCTCAAATCATAGATAGAACTATAGTTATTTTTCAATCTTGTCATATTCTAAATTATGCCAATGGGCACAGTCAAAATAATTTTTATTACTATTATAGTTTCTTGGTTCATTTCGACCAATTTTCTCCTTCTTTCAAATACTGATAAATTTTCCATTTTCTCCACCCTTATATTTTTCATGTCTTCCATTTTTTTGCTTTACATCACAGGAAAAAATATCAAATAATATATATTAGTTTTTTGTTTTGCATCGTAAGACAGCTTGTACCTGCTGCCAAAACATCAAAATATATTGAATATTAGTCTCAAATTGACAAAGCATATGAGGACGTTGTTGATTTTCATAATGATTTCTACCACTTCCAAACACTATCAACTTTTTCTTAGAAAATGGTTAAGCTTAAGAGATATTCACTAACAAATGAAGTACATGTTAACCAATTAACATTTCTATCCATATTGTAGACAATAAAGTTGCTCAACCATCTGACTTCATGCTTCTATGTTTGCAACTTAGTAATGTTATTACAGTTTCTCATTAATGTTATGTGCTTCCATGCTACTAGTTTGCATATTTAGTTTTGCTCAAATGGTTCTATGAACTCACATCTTATAATATTTAGGTAATTTTTATTTGTATCCGCTGTTTTATTCTGTTAATCCACATTTTCTTTTTATTCAGTATATCCACGTGTTATTATTCTATACATCCACCGGTGGATAAACTTACTAATTGTAAAAAGTTTATTTTTACTTATAGTTTTTTTCTCTAATTGCAATAGTAAACTAAATATGATTATGAAATATAATAATAAAAATACTTAGCACACATGCTTAAACATATTTTCTAGTTAAACTCCTGCATATTTTTGTACAACATGGTTCTGATCAGATCAACATCAGGTCAAAAACAATCTTCATGCCAAGGCAATATGATGATAATTTTAATTTTTGAAACAAGATTCAGAATACTTTCTTTCTTCTATACTTGTTTTGGACATGTAAAATTACATGCTATCATACATTGTTAGAACAGCAAGACTGCAATCAAACATGGTGACAAAGTCACATAAGTCACACCTGTGTATTCACTCTTACCGAAAATGTAGTATGCTTTCGGTTAATTAAAGTAATGAAGGTTGACTATTTTTATCATTAAGTAACTTCAGTAGTCAATAAAATTATAACCTGTTTTAATTTGAGAATGAAGTTCTTAAAAGAATAGAATTTGTATAAAGTGCATGACTAATAATAAATGCGGATTAACTAATTAATTTTTAAATAATTATTTCATTCACATTAAACATAAAAATTTGGTGGATGAAGAGAATAATCATGTGGATGCGAATATAATTTACCTAATATTTATACATGATGAAGTCTTTCATGTCTAAGTTTTTTTGAAAAATATTGTCTTATGCGATAATTTCAAAATGGGATTCAAATAGTAAAGTTTAAATCCCAATACGATTTAAAATGCCGAATAGATACTAAAATTTTATATTTAATGTTGTATAAACTTTAAAAATGATTTTAATGTTTGCACTTCTACTTCTTAACCAAAAACTCATTGTTCTCCTTTGATTCTTTTTTATTTTGTTTAGAAAACATTAGAATTCGAATCGTGAATCAAAATAAGTATATTGAATTTCTTAACCTGTATCCCTATGTTTCAAGCTAATCGAGTATTCGAGACTTTAAGGTAATTGATTTGAACTCATTTTGTTTGACTGTGTAGAAATAAAAGCAGTAGAAATATAATTTCTACAGCTAAACGACACTTTGAGCTTAAGTTTTAAAGGCAAAATAGGTACCTGCTCCTTTTCATATGTTTAATATGCATGAATTAGTTCTCCATGTGGTAGGCTATTTGATTTGCTATAATTGAGCTTGTTGATAAAGCTCTGAAAAATATTTATAGACAGTATATCTACATAGTATATATGAAATATAAATAACTCTAATATAAAATCAATAAAATAAATTTTAAATGGCAAATAGAAATGTAATAGGTGAGTATTTAATATGGTAACGACAGTTTCATGTTAATACGGTACCGATGGTTTCATGTTAGTAGAAAAAAGGGTGGATAAATGTGAAATTGTTGTCCTTGCTTGCAAATCTTGCAAGCAGTAATTGTAACTAGCATTAACTAATATGTATTGATGTTACTGCACCGCATTAGTACTCCCTATATTCTTTTCTAAAACACAGTTTATGTTAAATTTTGTTATGTTTCACTACTTCAGTTCTCTTTGTATTACTGCACACAATGTGTAACTTGGATATGTTGATTATGGCTTTATAACAGTTGTCATCTAGCATTAGGAGAGATTGGGAAAGCATTGAATCATTTTAAGAAGTGTCTGCAATCAGAAAAGGGCAACAATTGTGACCAAAAATACTTAAATGAAGCATCTGATGGTCTAGAAAAGGGTAATGTATAGTGCCTTTACTTGTTTTATCTCAAAAGTCTTTACAATTAATGTGCATGCTATAATGTACTTATGATTATCCATTTGGGATGTGTGACAAAATATACCATATATCATAATAATTTTTTAGTTTTTAGTTTCTTTGGTTTCATTCACTTTATTAGTATAAATTACAAATATAATACACTTCCCATGGTATTTGTGTATCATATGCTCTAGAAACAGTTGGAGAAACTTTGGTTTTGATGGTAATTAAACCCTTGTACCACAGAAATACTAATATCATTATATTACTCATAATGACTGTTTTAGTTAATTATATGTTTATTTGATTTCTTTCATCTTATTAGTATGAAATACAAATCAATTACACTTCCCTTGACATTATGTATCATATGTTGTTGATGTAGTTGGAGAAAATTTTGGTTTTATGGTCAAAATCTTTACGCCCGAGCAAAACTGTAATGTTTCGATCTGTATGTATTCAGTTTGATAGGACAGTTGTTTTTGTGCCATGCTTCGGAATTATTAATAATAGTAATAATGATAAGAATTTTGCAAATCCAAATGGGATAATTTTTGTTATTATTGTCCAAATTTACACAGTGCTATACAGTCGTGGTAGTTTGAACAATTTTATTTTTACCAGTTTCCATTGATTGGACCATGATGTTGGTCAAAACTTATCTTGTGGTTGCTTTCTGTATTAAAATACTGAACAACAAACATACTCTGGTCAATATCATAATAGAAACCATGTTGTGATACCTATCAGATGGCTGCTGAACTTAGTCATTGACTGACGGTTTTATTTAGGGTGTGTGAAAATATATTGTATGTTGCAATCTGATACACCACAAAAGTCTTGTGTTTGTATACACCTTACTAACAATAATACAAATTCATCCTTTCATTAGCATTGGTCAAACTGTGTGCCTAAGCTGCTAGTTGTCCAAATCAAAATATTATAAGATAAACCTTGTTCACTTGAAAAGAAGTTTGTGTGCATTGGGATTGATTAAGACATGTTACTTAGTAAGTTTAAAATGCTATATCAACAGACTATTAAGTTCACAAGTGGAGTATTATATATGCAAATGAAAAGATATTGACGGGGCACAACATAGCCGAGTTTACTGGATGTAACCGATGATACTTATTTTTTGTAAATGTAATGCCCTCGTTGTAGGAGGTATTATCATATCTTCTGTATATGTAAATAATTCATCTTTCGGTATAGACATGACAATTTATCAGCCAAACCAAAAATTTCTGGCATCTGCATACTTTGATGCAAACATGAAATATTTTATGCTCCTTAATGTTAAATTGGCAATTCTTGTCCAAGCATCTAATAGAATTCTTGATGGAAAGTGGCAGATTTTACTGGCTAGTCTGCTGAATTATTGGTAAGAAGAACATCCACTAATGCATCTAAAGCATTTAGTATGATTTGTGAAGCACTTTCGTTCAGTCCATATTCAGAAAGCTTGCTTAAGAAGAAAGTAGAGGCGCTATTGATTATATTCTTAACCAAATTCACAATAGGTTTTACTAATTATTTGTATTGATTGTTTGATTTTTAACAGGGCCATGGAGTCGTCAAGTATGTTTGTAAACATGATATAGGAACTCCTACGGCTTAAAGTAATCTTGATTTAATTATATGCAGTGAAAGCTAGGAATTTTCAGAAAGAACTATGTATATGGACATGAGTTATGTAGTGCTTGTAGTGTATACATACATAATACAAATTGTTAATGTATGAACTGTTGATGTATACGAATTGTTAATGGATGAACTGCTGAAGTATGGAAGCAGCATGTATCATTAGTGAAAGCTAATTGTAATTTTTTTATTTTTTATTTTAAATTAGATACGGCTCATGGTCGTATCTAATTTTCAAATAGATACGGCCATGAGTCATATCTAATTATCAATTAGATACGACTCATGGCCGTTTCTGTTTCAAAATTAGATACGGTTCATGGTCGTATCTAATTGACAAACACACCAAAGTTTGATATGGCCCATAACACTACCTAATCACATTAGATACGACTCAAAGCATTGCCTAATTGACATTTTTGGTGTAGTGTTGGTACCAATCTCGGGGTCGGTACCGACCTGGGGATTTAGCCAAATTCTTGAGTTTGCGCCTTCGTCTGATCCTAATCGCTTTAAACCTTCATGACTCGAGTCCTGAGTATTCCGAAAGCAAAAAATCAACGTGCGTCTGCCTTGAAAAAAGGCTGGTCAACACTTGCTTTATGAAACTTGTCTTTATGTTGGAAGACGTGTTTTGAAGAATTTAGAAATCCGATAATCCAAAAGTTGTGAATTGTACAAAGTCCGAATATAAATCCAGTAGCCGAAAACCGGAAAACCAGAAGCCACGACCGCGTTAGATCATATTGATAGAAAACCAAAAATCCAGAAAACCAAAGAAACCCAATGATCACTCTAGACCATATTATGAGAGAAATCCAGTACCAGAATACGTGACAATCAGAGAACCAAAATAACCAATAATCGGGAAACCGAAGAAGCCCGAAAACCAGAAACTTGAGTAACCTATAAACAGAGAGCTGGAGAAATTCGGAAACCATAATAACTAGATGCAGTATAGTCCATACCTACAAAAACCATATGAATGTCCTTACCCAAGTCATAACAGAACAATCCATATCCAGAGCGAATTATCTTGCCAAGTTCAAACAAGACCACTCGAGATTAGCCAGAAAAACGATGGGTTGTCAGCTAAGTCCTAATAGTACAAACCAGATCCAAACGGGAAAAGTCCTTACCCGCAGTTAGACCGGGGACCTTGCCAAGTCCTTGCAAGATAGTCTGTCCCTTTTCAAGCAAAGTCCTTACTTGGGGATCATATTTTTATACTTAGCGAGCAAAGTCCCTACTGCGCCAAGTCCTTAAAGTTTGTAATTCCAATTTCATATTTCATACTTTGCAATCAAAGTCCTTACGAGTGAAGTAATTTTATTAAAGGCCTAAAGGTTAGAATTCTTTAATAAAATCAAAGGAAAAGCTAATGGTTTGACATTGAGAGAGCATGCCTAGTGTTAAGACCTAATCTTGTACGTAGGTGGGTCGATTTAGCCATTTTCAATTTCAAGTTTATTGAGTTTTGTTAATTTTGAAAGGGATGGTTCATCGTCGAGCAAAGAGCATGCCTAGGGGTCACACAAGTCCCTATACATGGGTAGGTCGACTTAGCCATCTTAAGTTAGATAATCAAAATCAGTGTTGAGAACGGACGGTTAATCATCCGCAAAGAGCATGCCTAGGGATTAAGATATAATCCCGTATATGGGTAGGCAGCTTAGCCCTAAAAATTCCTACGAGCAAGTGAAACAAAGAGAATGATTAATTATGAGGCAACTGGTTTATTGTCAAGCAAAGAGCATGCCTAAGGATTAATACCTAATCTCATGCATGGGTGAGCCAACTTAAAATCATCTAAAACCAAAAAATTAGAAGTACAATATCCATTAGGCCGAAGCCGATATAACCAGAGTCTGAAGATCAAAAGCCAAAGTTCCAGTGACTAAATAATCAAAATACATAAGACAGAAATCCAGATAACCACATCCAAAAGCCGAAAGACTAGAATCTAAAAGAGGGCGGGCCAAAGAACCATAATCCATAAAGCCAAAATCCGAAGTGCGGAAACTAGAGAACTAAAGAGCCAAGTAACCAACAACCAAATAACCCACGTACTAA
Organism: Allium sativum; assembly: GCA_030737875.1. Classification (NCBI taxonomy): domain Eukaryota; kingdom Viridiplantae; phylum Streptophyta; class Magnoliopsida; order Asparagales; family Amaryllidaceae; genus Allium; species Allium sativum. Next base: position 431,580,394 of record CM060910.1, read on the forward strand.
ATCCAAGAGCCGCACATCTAGAGAATTCAAAGGAAACCACATCGGTCAATGGCCAATCAACCATGGCTAGGCCTTAGTCCATTCCTATTTCGAGCTGGAGTAGGTAGTTGTGCCTGTCCCAGGATTGTAGCCCGATTCCGAACATACTCCGCCAACTCGCCACATCTGACATGCTCCTCAATCATATTCAAAAGATGCCAGCAATCGTTTGTGTTGTCACTAACCAGGTCATGAAACACATAATGCTCACTAGAATCTCTTTCCTTTTAATTGGTCTTCCTCATGGGAGGCTTTTTGAATGGAAAAACTCAGTGAACTTTTAAGTAAATTGTAACAACCCACATTCTACGCATCTAGGATCGTAGAATATTTATTTCTTTTTCTTGGTAAGTCGTATGGTCGTGTACTTTTGGGAAACGACTAGTGGGGTCATTTCCCATGTTCATGATTTTTGCCAATTTTTAAATGACCTTTTTGCCCCTAGTTGATCTTGTTTCGTCCATAACTTTTGATTGAAAATGAACTTTGACCTGAAATCACTTCCATTTGCTCCGGATGATGGTTTCTCTTTCCGTAGAGTGGTCATAATAGCCAAACGGACTTACCGTTTGGGAGATATGGCTGAATTAAGGTTTAAAGGGTTATTTTCAGCTAATTGGGCTTAACAGGGTAATTAGCAGCTAGACCCAAAGGGGGATTTCGGGATTAGTGGTATTCAAGGGCTGCTAAGGTTATGATTTCGGTTTTTACTTCATTTTCCTGCCGCCTAAGACATTCCTTCAAGTATAGCCATGGCCTCCACCTTCTAATTTCACTCCAAATCACCTCTAATCACTTTCCAATCAAAGATTAAGCAAAACTACATCAAACCAAAGGGGATTAGCACCAAATCAGAGAGAGAGTTGTTGGAACACATAGAGATTGGATCTATATCAGAGGAGTTTCAGTTCTGAAAGTTTAATTGTGCCAAAGGTGAGTGATTTGCTTAGTTTTTTCACTAATTACGGCTAATTAGGGTAATTAGCGAAGATTAGCGAAATTATGGCTCATAAAAATCTAGAAAATTTTCTAAAATTCTAAAACATCATTTTATGCCTCTGATATGAATTTGGGTTAATTTGGACTAATTTTGTTAATCCCGGAATTTAGGGGATTAAGGGGTGATTAGTGTTAATTAGCGAAATTAAGCGTGATAAAATTCTGGAAAAATATTCAAAAATTCATAAATATTGTTTTAGACCTCTATTAGAAAATTTGGCTAATTTGGTTAAGTTTTACTATTCCTATCATTAGTTGTTCTTAAACATGCTTAAGGGGAAAATATGGGTTTTTGGGTATGTTTGATCCGTTTTGACATATCATATTGTTGTTTTGCTGTTTGTGGATGTTTGTGCATGTTGCTATGACTGTACGGTATGCTTTGTGATTGATTTCAATAGTTAGAATGGTCGAAAACGTCGTCGAATGGCGTAAAATACTCGCTGGAAAGGTTGCAGGAAAAGTGCAGGCTCTGGACCGGATCGGATCAGATATAAGGGCTCGGATCGGATAAGTGAACTGGGCAAGGGATTCGATCGGATCGAAACTTGACACTTAAGAAATTTGGCAGAAAGGAAGGCCATGCTAGTAATATTGGGATCGGGTCGGATAAAGCATAGGGATCGGATCGGCTAAAGGAGGAGGATCGGAGCGGCTAAAGGAGGAGGATCGGATCGGAACAAGTGAAGAACGAGGGAGCGTATCGGAGCGGAAGCACGAACTGGAAGGGAGATGGCACCCGACCCGACCCGAAGTGAGACACCCGACCCGAACCGCGTCTCCGACCCGACCCGAGTGGTCACTTGCGACCCGAACCGATGCGCCATGGAGGAGCTTGAGGGACCGATCCGATCCAGTGAGGAATGTTGAAGGCCAAACCGAGCTACTGAGGGAGCCACTATGCTTGGAGCACGACCGAAGGAGCATGTCACGAACCGGAGAGGCTCGTCACGACCGAAAAGAGCTTTGACTTGAGGCGTAAACAATGAAGCCGAACCGATCCGGATGAAGATGAAGACCATAACCCGAGATGCAAAGGTAGTCCAAAGGAGAAGTTAGAGCTCAGGATCCAGATGGGAACCAATGAGTTCACTTCACGATTTGGGCTTTGCTGCGGGACGTGTGCAAAGGGGTTATCGGTGTCCATAACTTTGGTTCATCACTGAGAGGTGGATTAGGGGCTCATAGTGTAGTTATACGGGGTTGGACTCTGTCATGGCCCAAAAGATTAGGTGACCAAAGTAGTGGATATCGTATGCTTTACGCACTGAGTGAGAGATGTGAGGATGGTTGTTATGCTTGATTGTTTGACATCACTATGACATACACACCCCCACCCCCGTATTCTTTACACCATATGTTAGTGGCACCTTAGAGTATTGTACGGTATGTAGTGCTAACTCTTTGGTTGCAGGTCCAGGTTCAGGTATGATTGGATTATACCTGTTATTATTCTGTTTTGTTTAGCTGCTTATCGCTCACACCAGACTTTTTGTCTGACCCAGAGTTTTATGTCTCTTCTTATTACTCTGGGTGCTCACACGAGCAGACTAGAGACAGGTTAGGTGGATGCACGGGTAGCTGTACTGGAGACGAGCAGGAGGCTTCCACGTATGATATTTATGTATTATCTCCCTATGTTATCGATGGTCACTGCTTGGGCATTAGTAGTGTACCTTTTCCTTTCTTTTGCTTAGAGACAGTATTTTTGAAGTTGTAATAAGGATGTTGGATCATAAGCTATATTTTGGATTTCCGCTGCCATGTTAGACATGATTTAGTTTTTCAGCTTATGCACTGTCTCGCCTGTTTTATGTCAAAGTTATGTTATTATTATATTTTATTCCATGCACTGTGAGACATTCTACAGGTTCTATGTTAATTCTTCACCTTCTTTCTTTCCTTCCGACGACCGTTCCGTGCTAGTTAGACATGTGTACAGCGCACTTTCGGAGGAAATGTCGGCTAGTACAGGGCGGGTCGTTACATTTGGTATCAGAGCTCTAGGTTGCGTAGTTAACCTGGGGAAAGTCATCAGGGAGAGATATTATACGTATATGAGAGCGCGTATTTGTGATTATTTTGATTTTTCAAAACTGGTTTTCAAAGCTATATAGATATATATATATATATATACTATTAGTATAGTTAAGGATGAAGTTGCATTGCACTGACACTACAAAGGAGATGGTTAATCGTTTGCTCTGTACAGATTGAACGATGAGCCGATATGCGAGGGGTACTGGCAGAGGAGCCAATAATGGGAATGCTACTAAGATGAGGACTATGTTCACTGACTTCATGAGGGAGATGCTTAGGGATGTCCAGAGAGCGGCTCCTAATGTTGCTAACGGTGGTGGTGCAGCGGTGCAGGCGCCTAGGACCGATTTCGCTAAGCTTAACAAGGATTATGCTAGTCTTGGTGGGAAGCAGTTCCACGGAACGGAGTCGGCTACGGTTGTTCAGGATTGGTTGGATAGCTGTGAGCGTATCTTCGAAGACTTGGGTATTGAAGATGCCATGAAGAGGAAGCTAGCATCCCGTCAGCTTCAAGGACGAGCAATGAATTGGTGGAATGCTATTAAGGCAGCAACTCCCGAGGATCAGATTACATGGGGTCAGTTTAAGGCTCGTTTTTGCGATAAGTTTATACCAGCTGCTCAGAAGTCAGAATTGTTTAGAAAGTTTCTGGAGCTTAAGCAGAACGGAAGGGCAGTTTCAGAGTATGTTGCTGAGTTCGATACTTTATTGAAATATGGGTTATCTCTTATCGACACTGCCGAGAAAAAGAACGAGAAGTTCATAACTGGTTTAGATGGGTACTTGGGGGAAAGGCTTATAAACCACATCGATGAGACGTTTGAATCGATTGTAGGAAAGGCATTAAGGTCAGAAAGTCTTTACCCTAAGCCTAAGACTGAGGTCGCTACTGCATCTGCAAAGGAGCCAAAGCCGCAAGCAGGCGGCGGAGGCAAGAATAATTCCCAGACTAAGAGGAAACAAGACCAAACCATGGATGGTCAGAGTAAGAAGAATAAGAAAGATGGCGAGTGCTTTAGATGTGGCAAGAAGGGCCACTATGCCAGAGATTGTCGAGAAAAGCCTGGGGAAAGGAAGTGCTTTAATTGCGGCCAAGCGGGACATCACAAGAATGAATGTCCACAATCTCCTAGGGAGAAGCAGATCGTGAAAGCATATGCTATCAACGCTATTCCTTCTTCGTCGAATGCCCCAACTGCGGCGCAGAAGGAAAAAGGTGTTATTATTCGAGGTATGCTTTCTATTTAAGATGTTTCTGTTCGAGTTTTGTTTAATAACAAGGTTTCCCATTCCTTCGTACCTAGTGACCTGGTAGATAGGTTGGAATTGGAACCCGAGATAGTCGATAGACCTTTAGTAGTGACAAACCCGATAGGTGGTTTGACTAGCCTTTGTAGGATTTGTCGTAATTTGGTCTTATCGAGTCATGGATGTATGTTTGTTGTGATTGCTTTATTTTGAGCTTTACTAGGTTTGGCTTGATTTTGTGAGCTGATTGACTCCAAAAGTATAGAGTGATAGTAGATTGTGAAGAGCCTTTGATGACCGTTAGGGTGGATGATGGACGAAGGGTGGTATTGGATCGCCTACCTTATGACGAAGATGATAACGGGAGTTAGAGAAGCAAATGTACATTGGATGTACAGTAGTTGGTCAGGACTTGGTCATGCGATCGATGATAATTTCAAGCAAGATTGGCGAGGATAGCCAAAGTCAGTTATGGATGCTTGAGTGTTTGGATGTTTTGCTCATGTCATCTCACGTAGATCGTCTGAACTCGGAGGAGATGTTCCTTGGGTGCTTGTCTGATATTGGTTTAGGCCTTTGGGACTTGTGCTCGGGGAATGTCGAGGTCGACTAGGATGGTCTACATGAGAGATAGGTAGTTGTTGCGATTTTCATTGGATGATATCTTGGTTTACTCGAAGAGTGATGGGCAGTTGTGACAGGATAAGACTATTCGATGGTATGGACTGCCCCGAGTTAGACTCGATAGGGTTATGAGATGGCTCGAGTGGGACTCAAGAAAGATGCAAAGTAATGAATTGTTTAGGACCATATGTTGATGTTCTTTTTTGAAAGAATAGGATGTGTTCGTTGGTCAAGGAAGGTGCAATGAAGGTTAGGACGATTCAAATTGGACTTGAACTCGTAAAATAAAATAGATGTTCGATTGATCTTAGAGATGCAACGAATAGGGAGACGACTCACGTTGGAATAGAGTTTGTAGGTAATGGATACTCAAGACTGGGTCTGAGTTATGGGTAATAGATTGACTTGAGTTGGACTCGAGGAGGCTGCGAGGAATTGGATTGGCTCGAGTTAGACTCGAGAGTGCAGCAGGATAATGGATAGACTTGGGTGGGACTCAAGTGTTTCAGGCGGACTAAAAGCAGGGGTATCTGGGGACGCCCGTTACCTTAGATCCGTTGGACGTGATCTAGTTATCCTTGGAGGATAAACGTGCGTTGGACGTACGGTAGTCCGTTTGGAGGCTGGGCTTCCATTAGTTATTGATGTTGGTTGGACCAGACATATAGGTGTTGATGTATTCAAGGATTTAGCAGGTGATAGATAGGATTTGTTTGATGGATGCTATGGTTGCTATGTTTGTTCCTACCTTTCTTCTCTTGATTAGACTATCACCTGTAAGGATCCTGTTAAATGGAAATAGGATAGGTTTGTTGATCATAGTGAGATGATGGGTGTATGATACTTAACGTTAGACTTGAAGTATGCTTGGGCATTGTGGAGCGTCCGCTGATCTTGGAGATTCAGCGGATATAGGAGATTCAAGTTGGACTTGGACTCATAGGTAGGGTACCTAGATTCATTGGATGAGTCTAGTTCATCTTTAGAAGGTGAATGTACGTTGGACGTGCAGTACAGATATGGGTAAGGTACCTAGATTCATTAGATGAGTCTAGTTTACCTTTAGAAGGTGAATGTACGTTAGATGTACAGTACGGATATAGATGTAGTGCCTAGGGTCATTGAATGGATCTAGTTTGCCTCTAAGAGGTGAATATACGTTGGACGTGTAGTATGGATGTAGGCAAGATTCGGGTTAGACTTGAAAGGACATTTGGAATGTAGTTGGTGATTTGACGTATATGGTTGGATTACCTAAGAAGATGACAGTACAGACGGATACCGTAGTACCGGACTAGGTGCGGTAGCTGATGCATTGGGTAGGAGACATGCCAATTTAGAGGCTATGTTTCTGGAATGGAAGCTACTAGAGTATATCATGGGGCATGACTTCAGACCTAAGTGTGAATTGGATTCAGAAACGCTAGTAAGCTTGACGATTAGATCGATCTGGATTGAGTGGAACAGTTCCAGTCAGAGGAACGATCCTAACCTATTGGAAATCGCCTCTAGGATAAAGATGGGAATCGATGGCGAGAGGACGACTGTACTTGGGAAGTAGAGGATGACATAAGAAGGTCGTATTTGAAGCTCTTTGTCTGGTAAGATCTTAGCGGCGATGGTTCTTCCTTTGTTAGAAAACCGCATGCTAGGATATGCTTGTTGTACTATCATGTATGTTTGATTGTTTGAAATTGGTTGTTAGGCATGCGGGACCCATTGTTGTTTCTTAGTTAAGGAATTTCGGGGGCGAAATTTCTTAAGGGGGGAGAATGTAACAACCCACATTCTACGCATCTAGGATCGTAGAATATTTATTTCTTTTTCTTGGTAAGTCGTATGGTCGTGTACTTTTGGGAAACGACTAGTGGGGTCATTTCCCATGTTCATGATTTTTGCCAATTTTTAAATGACCTTTTTGCCCCTAGTTGATATTGTTTCGTCCATAACTTTTGATTGGAAAGGAATTTTGACCTGAAACCACTTCCATTTGCTCCGGATGATGGTTTCTCTTTCCGTAGAGTGGTCATAATAGCCAAACGGACTTACCGTTTGGGAGATATGGCTGAATTAAGGTTTAAAGGGTTATTTTCAGCTAATTGGGCTTAACCGGGTAATTAGCAGCTAGGCCCAAAGGGGGATTTCGGGATTAGTGGTATTCAAGGGCTGCTAAGGTTATGATTTCAGTTTTTACTTCATTTTCCAGCCACCTAAGACATTCCTTCAAGTATAGCCATGGCCTCCACCTTCTAATTTCACTCCAAATCACTTCTAATCACTTTCTAATCAAAGATTAAGCAAAACTACATCAAACCAAAGGGGATTAGCACCAAATCAGAGAGAGAGAGTTGCTGGAACACATAGAGATTGGATCTATATCAGAGGAGTTTCAGTTCTGAAAGTTTAATTGTGCCAAAGGTGAGTGATTTGCTTAGTTTTTTCACTAATTACGGCTAATTAGGGTAATTAGCGAAGATTAGCGAAATTATGCCTCATAAAAATCTAGAAAAATTTCTAAAATTCTAAAACATCATTTTATGCCTCTGATATGAATTTGGGTTAATTTGGACTAATTTTGTTAATCCCGGAATTTAGGGGATTAAGGGGTGATTAGTGTTAATTAGCGAAATTAAGCGTGATAATATTCTGGAAAAATATTCAGAAATTCATAAATATTGTTTTAGACCTCTGTTAGAAAATTTGGCTAATTTGGTTAAGTTTTACTAATCCTATCATTAGTTGTTCTTAAACATGCTTAAGGGGAAAATATGGGTTTTTGGGTATGTTTGATCCGTTTTGACATATCATATTGTTGTTTTGCTGTTTGTGGATGTTTGTGCATGTTGCTATAACTGTATGGTATGCTTTGTGATTGATTTCAATAGTTAGAATGGTCGAAAACGTCGTCGAATGGCGTAAAATACTCGCTGGAAAGGTTGCAGGAAAAGTGCAGGCTCTGGACCGGATTGGATCGGATATAAGGGCTCGGATCGGATAAACTGGGCAAGGGATTCGATCGGATCGGAACTTGACACTTAAGAAATTTGGCAGAAAGGAAGGCCATGCTAGTAATATTGGGATCGGATCGGATAAAGGAGGGGGATCGGATCGGCTAAAGGAGGAGGATCAGAGAGGCTAAAGGAGGAGGATCGGATCGGAACAAGTGAAGAACGAGGGAGCAGAAGCACGAACTGGAAGGGAGATGGCACCCGACCCGACCCGAAGTGAGACACCCGACCCGAACCGCGTCTCTGACCCGACCCAAGTGGTCACTTGCGACCCGAACCGATGCACCATGGAGGAGCTTGAGGGACCGATCTGATCCAGTGAGGAATGTTGAAGGCCAAACCGAGCTACTGAGGGAGCCACTATGCCTGGAGCACGACCGAAGGAGCTTGGGACGAACCGGAGAGGCTCGTCACGACCGAACCGAACCAAAGAGCTTTGACTTGAGGCGTAAACAATGAAGCCGAACCGATCCGGATGAAGATGAAGACCATAACCCGAGATGCAAAGGTAGTCCAAAGGAGAAGTTAGAGCTCAGGATCCAGATGGGAACCAATGAGTTCACTTCACGATTTGGGCTTTGCTGCGGGACGTGTGCAAAGGGGTTATCGGTGTCCATAACTTTGGTTCATCACTGAGAGGTAGATTAGGGGCTCATAGTGTAGTTATTCGGGGTTGGACTCTGTCATGGCCCGAAAGATTAGGTGACCAAAGTAGTGGATATCGTATGCTTTACGCACTGAGTGAGAGATGTGAGGATGGTTGCTATGCTTGATTGTTTGACATCACTATGACATACACACCCCCACCCCCGTATTCTTTACACCATATGTTAGTGGCACCTTAGAGTATTGTACGGTATGTAGTGCTAACTCTTTGGTTGCAGCTCTAGGTTCAGGTATGATTGGATTATACCTGTTATTATTCTGTTTTGTTTAGCTGCTTATCGCTCACACCAGACTTTTTGTCTGACCCAGAGTTTTATGTCTCTTCTTATTACTCTGGGTGCTCACACGAGCAGACTAGAGACAGGTTAGGTGGATGCATGGGTAGCTGTACTGGAGACGAGCAGGAGGCTTCCACGTATGATATTTATGTATTATATCCATGTGTTATCGATGGTCACTGCTTGGGCATTAGTAGTATACCTTTTCCTTTCTTTTGGTTAGAGACAGTATTTTTGAAGTTGTAATAAGGATGTTGGATCATAAGCTGTATTTTGGATTTCTGCTGCCATGTTAGACATGATTTAGTTTTTCAGCTTATGCACTGTCTCGCCTGTTTTATGTCAAAGTTATGTTATTATTATATTTTATTCCATGCGCTGTGAGACATTCTACAGGTTCTGTGTTAATTCTTCACCTTCTTTCTTTCCTTCCGACGACCGTTCCGTGCTAGTTAGACATGTGTACAACGCACTTTCGGAGGAAACGTCGGCTAGTACAGGGCGGGTCGTTACATAAATCTTCACTAAAGAACGGTTAAATTCTGCATATGAAGGGAATCTAGGTTGACTCCCTTGCATATTTCGATCATTTCGAGAAGTAGGCGTCCTTTTACCAGAGTCAGACCATTCTCCATCCTTAACTGAATTAACTTCGAGAGCCTTCTTATTGGTTCTCGCATCCTTTTCCCTCAAAAACCTATCTGCTTCGAATTAGAATTCACCAAAGTCTCATCGTAGATCTCGTTGAAGCGAGATCTTGAAATTCATATCATAAAAGACACCATAAACAACATCCATAAAAAACATAGACAGATCCGGTCGATCGACCGATGCTACCACTGCATTGAACCTTAGTGCCATTGTCGCATTGAACTTTCCCAGAGACTTACATAAAGTCTCACCGGACCTTTTCTTAATCATTGTAAGGGTCATCACATTCTTGGGTCGAGAAATGTGAACCCTGAACTGTTCGACAAACTTCCCAACCAACACATTCCAGCTATTCACCAATTCATTCTCCAACTGCCTAAACCACATAGTAGCAATATCCATAAGATAGATCTAAAAGCACTTCGCTATAACATTCTCTGACGCAGAAAGCACTTCCATGTGGTGCATATAACCCATCAAGTGAATGGTTTGATTTTTCCCTCCGTCAAAATCCTCCAATATCGACAGTTTGAAATACGGTATATTCTGAGAGTCCGAATATTCTGAGTGAACGAACTGCAAGTAACATTATTCAAGTCCGAAAGAGACACTCCGCCTCAAGTATTTCGCCAAATCACATCAACGATCTACTTACCACTTCCATTCCTAAGTAATTGACTCTAGTAGTTCAATCCCATACTAGTGCCCCCAGTGTCAAGTCCATAATTAGCAAACTATTGAGCCCTAACATGGATATTCGGCTCTATTCTAGTCTGAGGTGTCGCTACTGGCACAAGTCCAAGTCCCGGAACCATAGAAGTTCTTGTATTCGAACCAACGCGCATTGGCGCTTGAGCTATATTTGTGACATTTTCGGTTCTAGAATGCAAAAACTAGTCGACCGAAACCTCTTGAGCCGTACTTCCTTAGAGATTGGGGTTGTTGCCCCAAGTTTAGTCGAACTAGTATCGATTTGCGGATTGGTATCAACCGATGGTTAACTTTTGGGAATTGCCCTAAGTCCTTAGCCAAATCTTGAGGAACACTAGCACTTGTTCCCGTAATATTTCCAAGGCCCGAAAGCCTTACGAAACCTTCAATTTGAACCATAAGAGCATTCTTAGTCGCTTGTTGTCTTTTGATATGCTCTTATTTCCTTTCCAACTGCGAAGTCAAATCCTTAACCACTTCGTCAATATCCACTCAAGTGGCATAATTCTATGGATGTCCTGTAGAGGAAACCTCTTGACTTTTCTCCACTCCCACTCCTTCCGAACAAGCTAAAGTGATATGTTTCCGTTTAACCAACCTTAGAATTTTAAGCAATCAAAATCCTTAGCAATCCAAAGTTGAGTGTTTCCTCCTTTCTAGCATGCCTAAATATTAATGTGGGAAATTGTTCACTCGCGCGCCAACACCCGCTGGGTTGATATTATCTAAATAATCAGAAAGAAATCCGAACATAGAGTACGAAAAGGTAAATAACATAGATTTATAGTGGTTCAGCAAGTTGTGTATTCGTCCACTCCGAGGTAACTTGTATATTATAATATACAATTACAAGTACAATTCTTCTTCCACTTCTTATGATTACAAAGTTATGAGTTGAGAATAACAAAGTCCTTGTATCAAGTCTGAAAGTCTAAATTGTCTTCCTATATCCAAAGTCCAAGAGAGTGAAGCTTCTATGTCCAAGAAGATAAAGCTATGCCAAAATATGTCCAAGAACCTAATACATATGCCAAGATGTGTGCCAAGTGTCCAAATGTTGATGGAGATGTTTAAGAAGAAGTCCATGAGCTCATGAGAGTCTCCAAGTCCAAATTGAAGTGTAGGAAGCCATTAATTAGCTCCAAGTCCAAGCTTCCCGCATGTAGAATAAAACAGCCAAAAGACCCCGGAAACTAAGCAAGTGACCAGGTATTTATAGGGGAGGAGATATATATTTCGTATCTCGGTGTTGGTACCGATCTGGCCAGTTAGCCAAATTCTTGAGTTTCGCGACTTCGTCCAAATCACTTCAAATCTTCATGAGTCCATACTCGAGTCCTGAGTACTCCAATAGTAAAAAATCGGATGCAACTGCCTTGCAAAAAAGCACATCAACATTAAGTTATTATGAAGAATCTTCCCTTAAATAAATAAATAACATGTAGGCCTAAGTGACTATAGGGTTATCTGCCTCATTATTACATGTGTCTGATTGTGCTTTGCATTTCATAGGCATAATTTGATGAATTCATACTACCAAGTATGGGAAATAGTTATTCCTTGTACTTATGTGATTTTCATTCACCAGAACTTATTGTTCTGACCTCCCTCCTCTTAACATATAAACAGGTTAGTAGATGGGAATGCTTGATCAATGATGACACAGAGAGTGGAGCTTGATGAACGAGGATTTATAACTATTAGTTATCAAAAGTGGTAGTATTATGATTGTTGTTGTGTTATTGGGATAATAATTATTATTGTTGTATATTTTATGACAATTGAAACTCATTGACGTTATTATGGTTTTTAATTATGGTACATCTAGTTCAAGTTATTATATTTTATCCCCTCTGTTGCCTGTGTGACATACTGATTTGTTTTAGTCTACTCGGTTATATCAATTAACGTATTTCCTTACTGGAAGCAATGATCCATTTAGAATGGCTCTAAGTTCTGATGAGCCTTTTATAGGTCGGAATTTAGGTCCATTCCGGGCGGGTTATTATAGGAAATCGTCAGAAACATGAAATCATCAAAAAACACCAAATCTTTTGAAACACCAAATTAACTTCTTCTGTTAGATGGTTTTGTAATTAACTGATAAAATATACCTTCGTGTCCTATACCACGAGGTTTACTATGCCATTTAGCTACAAACATGCCTTCTCAAAGGGTGTAGAAAAGTGTGAATTTATATACATGGAAAATATGTTTGGCTTTACGAAAATGATTTCGAAAGGATTTCAAAATCTTTTTTTTTTCTTTGAAAACATTTATAGTTTCAAAATATAGTTATGCTATCGCTTTGAGACACTACATTAATAAAACCAAAGCAATATATTCATTTCATCTCAAAGCTATCATCAAAACAATATATATATATACTTGGTTAAAAATGTGTTCGTGTGAGAAACGTCATCGAAAACCATCGCCAAACTCAACACAAATGAATCAGTGAAAACTCCTATGAATCCGAGTATGGACTAAACATGGCATGTACTTAGTATGCCAAATTAGATGCAACAAACATAGTGATTTACTTCGGAAAGTTTAACTACGAAATCACGTGAAAGTATAAAATAGGCTTTATAAATAACACAACAAAGACGGAACACTCCTGCACAATAACATTACATGGGCTGACCCAATGCTTCGAGGATATCGATCCAGGGGTCGACCATTTTAGTCCTAGGTCGACCCAGTTTTTGCTAAATTCTTCGGATGCAAACCTTCTCCCTCTTCCATTTTTCGATCAATTTCTGAAACATTTGAGGTTTTATTTAAAACATGCAATGGGGTTAGCGGCAAGTATACAACCATGCAACAAACTAAAATAACGATTGCTCAAAACTAGCTAGAGTTCAAGAAGCTAAGGGGTCTCAAAGGTGTAGCCAGACAATGATTTAGATGCTAAAAATTTACTGTAACTTCTCATGTTATAATAGATGATTTCTAACAGTAACGGATACTCAAATCCAACAATTTAACCCAAAAACTTATAAACAAGAAAAGTATGAGTGATCACTCACCTTAAATTCGGCTTTGGAAGACTTTCCACTTGAATTACTTGCATAATAAGGGAATGAGGTCCATGAAACTTAGTTAAGAAGGAAACAATGGAATGTAGGCTTCAGGAACATACAATAACCTTGCTCCTTCAATTACAGAGATTTGCTAGGTATTGCATATACTGAAGTTGCATATGAAAATAGTTCTCTCTTTGATTAACTAAAAAGAGGAAGTTTTGGCATTGGTATTTCTTTTAGGAGGGCATGAATTTACTATAGTAAGCTTTTTAGAGGAAGAGAAAGTAAACATGAGAAGATGAAAAGGGATCCAGAAAAAGAAACATAGAGAATATTTTTCTTCGGAAGTTCCTCTTTGGGCTTTAGGGTTAAGGACCCGAACACACTAAGACAAAGTGTTGCAAAACATAAGTGCTACCAATTTCCTTGTTAACACAAAAATAATACCATTAACCCAATTTTTTCTACACCAAGTAATGTTATTAACACGTGTTCTAATAACTGTTTAAAATACATTTACACACATTGTGCTTCGCTACAAAATTTTACAACCATGTATATAATATACATCAACTGTTAAATATTAACCTTGTCACACATATTTATATAAACATATTTGTATTTTAACAAATAAAGTCACACACTTCATGGATTTAAACAAATTAATTCAGTGAATTACATAAAATGATACAAATGCTGTGTTATCCTTAGCAACACAAAATAAAATATTTTGTTATTTTTTCCAACCTGATTTTAGATCAAAAAAATGTATTTCTTATTTTGTTTTATGCTCTTGTCATGACTTATTGAAATACCCTTTTCTTTCCTTTCTCTTCATCACGAAAGCATCCATATTATATAACTCTTATATCTTATAACAATTGAACCACAATCAATTAGTATAAAGTATGTATATTGTGCATTTTATCCAGTAACTATATTGTTTTTTTCTAAATGGGTTAGCAAAATAGATACTCTTACCCTAAAGGTGTAACAAATATTACCGATAAATTTCATTTAAATGTGTTACATAAACATATAGGAATTTGACAATAAGAGAAGTTCAAGGAAGAAAAAATGGGCTATGAGTAGAAGATTAGAACTTGTTGGGCTTCTAATTGTATGTTCTATATTAAGATGCAGCTTGCAACAAAAATTCGAATTGTTACTGCCATGGATGCATTTGATGCGTCCACGACAGTAACGTTCCATATAGTTCAGCTTTCTCAATGGAGAAAATAGAAACATTGGATGCATCTATTGCCTCGGATGTCAACAGTTTGAATTCCCCTTCGCTCTATAAAATCAATCTTAGCCCAACCCTCTTTCCCACTTCAACGGCCTAATACTTCAGTATCTCCATTTTCTCAGTTTTTTTTAATATTATTGTAGCATTTTTTTATGGTATTTTTTTTACTAATTTGCTTATTTTTATCGTATGTACCACAAAATTTTTTGCAATTTTTTATTTAGTGTTCAAGTTTTTTACTTTTCAATATTGTGACGCACTTTTCTGCTTCCAGCACCACTACTTCTTCATCCACACCAATTGCAAATTTGGGCGCTTGAACGCACCACTTATTGATATGAAGATCAAATGAGTTAATTTAAAATGTATCTGTAGAGATTGGAATAGACCGCTCAAGATATATGAGGGTGAATGGGATGTTCAAAATGGTCGCCTTAACGGACCCGAGAAATGCTGGAATTCTTTTGTGCCAAATGCCAAATTTTTAGAAGAAATGGTCTGCTAAAATTCAGGAGCAATGTGAGAAGTTTCGGTGGGCGTATAGGAAAGAGCACTGCTAGCTTGTATAAGATACAAGTATCTCCAACACCCTAGCCTTTGGCCCTCACCGCTGCCTATGTTATATTAAGCGCAAAGCAACGCGGGACGATGAAGGGCTCGGTTCATTTAATGGTGCTTAAGTCGTGCTTAAGCGCTGCCTAAACGCTAGATTTACGCACATCCAAACTATAACTAAAGGCGTTTAAGCGGCGCTTAAGAGTAACGTTTAAGCGATGCTTAACTATTATACAAATAAGTCATCGCTTAATACTGCTATACAAATGCTTAAATTTAAGCGAGGAGCTATTAAACGCTAAAAAGGAGCGCTTAAGCGCTAATCACTTAATGCCTTACGCTTTTCAGAAAATTAAGTGATGTATTTGCAAAAATCGCTTAAGTGCCTCTTAAGCTCGCTTTTCATAACATAAACTGTTACCAATACAACTTTGAATGACAATTGGATGACTGGTGAAAACAAATCCACTCACTTTAAACGTCCCCCCCTCCAACAGACATGTAAGTTCTGGTATACCAAGACCTTTTGTTCAGACAAAATGTTCCACTGACGCGGGGGCGCATTGCCTTTTTTGTCTGCTATTGCCCTCATTTCGTTCAGATGTAAGAGATTGTGGAGATTTTTGGCACCGATTCCTCAATCTTGGATATAATAGTGGCACTATTTAATGAAGAGCTACTTAAGTATATTAGTTATCAATTGAACAAGTTTTACGTTGCCAACTATAGATTTTTTTTCTTTGGTTTGTTTTTATAATTTGTGTGGTTGGCAAGTACTTGAATTAAAAATGTATTGTTGTGATTTAATTGAGAATTGAGTTTATTTTGGTGTGTTTCATTTGTGTGACAACAAGGAATTTCGATCGATCCGAATCGATCGTTAAACCGACCAAGACCGTTCGAAACCCCTGATCGTTTGAGAACAAACAAATCAGAACGCAGATAGAAGAACATTTCATTGTTTATTACAACAATTCCATCAGAATACAATAATATACAGAGTATGAATGAATAAATTACATTCGATAAATATCAGAGATTACAATAAATTACATAGCAGCGGAAAAACAATATAAAACACAACTGAAGGCGATATACGGATACAGAGCTTTCCGGATATCATTCCAGCTGTAAACCAGGATCTTGTGAATATAAATCTGCAAAACCAAAACTACTAGCTGCCCGTGTCGAAAATAAGGACACCCAGAGTTTAGGTTAAAACAATAAACTCTAGGTCAGTCATGTGACTGGTGTGAGAACTAAAACAGTTGTTTAAAACTTTACTTTTAAAGAGAGTAATTCAAGGGACCACGCCGCATAACACGGAACGGGTTTCCTCCCAAGAATACCAGTGCATAGAAAAGACAACACAATGCTTTTTCGAAAAATGAAGCTATTATAAGACCCAGGTCCCATCACACAATGCAACGCAAGCCGGAGGATAGGGTTTCCCTTATAATAGCCAAACAAGCTTGGTACGTTTTAAAAACAAATCATTTGATACTATAATAAGTGTATAGTGTCAAAACAATTTCAATCATAGATGGCATGGGTATTATATATCATGTCGCCATACTAGTTCTACAATTAAAACCGAAATACACGTATTGGAAATTGGATTTCGGTCATGAGTCGAGGCAAGGGGCAAGCTCCTCTCCGCTTTCGAGACACTCTAGCAAATGTCTCAGGACTACACACTCTGGGCAATCCTTGGATCTTCAGGGCCGGTCCTCTCTTACATTTGAGGATTGGCAATTCCTGAACACACGTTTCCCGGTCCTTACAGACTTAAAATCGAGGCGCCTCATCCAACAACCACATAGGTGAAAAGTATATAAATGTCAGGGCTGGTAAGTCACTGACACCACCAAAGCTAGAAAGAAACGTCGTGCTCTCCCTGCAGTCCTTATCCCGTTTTTAACTCATACCGAGGTGTGAGGCTCGCGAATTCACGTTATACACAAAGCTGCCACGTAAGCTGTGCTTTGATCATCAACCACAAGACTTTGCTTTTCAACAGAAGCCTTGATCAATTGCCACTTAGGCGTGCCACACAGGCAATTCATGCCATGCGACTGATGTCCATCGATATACAACCTCTGAGCTCGTACGTCTCAGAGAAGGGCGTTAAGCAAAAGAATAAATTCTCCACCGCCAAATAGATGTATATTTAATAGAGATCAATCAACACAGAATAAAATCCAATGTCAGACACACAGTCCATTTACAAGTTCGTTCTGGGTCTGAACGAAACCGGAGGCACTTTCCTCGCATATCCATCGATCTCCAAGTACGTCTGGACGACCACCAACTGATTCCCTCATCCTGGGTGTACAGCCCAATCAAGATCATCAGTAATCACCCAAACGATGTGAAGACTTCCGGTCTTCGACCACCGTCATCATCTTCGACTTATTGTCGAATCGGTTATTCAGAATGGGTATAAACCCGGCCTTTCCGAACAACCCGCGTATATTAAAAATAAATGTTACACAAACACAACATACGCCTCATTCCAATTCATTAGTCACTAACCGTAAATCAGTAAGAGAGCAATTCCCCAAATATTAACCCCGAAGGCCGAAACCAACATCAGATCATTACCCAGGAAACCATTCTTCTTAACTAATCTATAGCTAGTTTCTAAATTTCAATTCTTAGGGAAAGGTTCCCATAAATTTTATCAAAGATAAATTCTTTAAAATTTACTCTTTAATCTTCCATTGGATGTCATATCAAACCAAATTATGGTTTTCCAAACTAGTCGAGATTAGCGAACCACACCGAAGTAATTATTTATTTTATTTCCCAATCCCAACCTATTCATCCCATGAAGCAAAACTGGTAATACTCCATATCTAACACCACGGTGTTATCGGTAAAATTAATTACCATTTCATGTTCAAATCTAATTAAAGATTTGACTATCGTTTTGGAGAAAAACTGGTGATACTCCATTCTCGCTCACTTTCTAAATTTGATAATTTAAATTATCAATTCACATTTCAATCTAATTGCGGATCCATTAAAATTCCTTTTACTGGGTTAAAGAACTAATGTCATTTAAAACACATTTCACGATAAACCCAAATCACATTCTATTTATTATCGGGTTAAAGAACAAGTGTTATTTAAAACACTGTTCACGATAAACCCACAAATCAATTCTATTTAAAAACCCATTTCAAATCCAATTTATTTATTTAAAAATAAATGGGTTTTAATTTTAGTTCAAAACTAGTTCATTTCGATAAAACTTTATTTTTATCTTTTCAAATGTGGAGTTTTTCATCCCAATTTTTCCCAAATCATTTCTAATGATTTTACACAAATTATTACTATTTTTAATAATTTTATCAAGGCCCGTACAGTCGATTTCCATCAACGGCCATCGAACTGCACTTACAGCGACCTTTTCCAAATTTGATTTGGACGTATCTCCAAATCCAACCATTAGATTTTAAATTTCTAATATTCGTTAGAAAGCTCTTTTCGATAGGAACCCAACGGATCCGGTTTTAGGAGAATCCGACAGTCGGATCTCCCGTAATGTCCGTTCGAAATAAATGGTCAAAATTCACGAATTGCCGCGGCGCGGCGCGTTCTATTCAGGCCATTATATTATATATATATATATATATATAATATAATATATATTTCGTCGATTTCTATTCAAAACGAATTTTATAAATAGTTTTAAATTCGTTTCAAAAACATTTCAACTTCCATTTCCAATTCAAATCAAAATTGAATTTTTCCTTATAAATCCGTTTTAAAATCATTTCAATTTAATTCAAATTTCGATTCAATTTGAATTCATTTCAAATCGATTTTTATTCTATTTCAATTCGTTTTCAGTTCAATTCGAATTCGTTTTATATTCAATTCAATTCGAATTCGTTATATATTCAATTCAACTCGAATTCGTTATATATTCAATTCAATTCGAATTCATTATATATTCAATTCAATTTGAATTCGTTATATATTCAATTCAATTCGAATTCGTTATATATTCAATTCAATTCGAAAAACGAATATAATCGATATAAATATCGTTCGCGTCAAAATAGCGCATCTCTCATCAACACGGCTTTATATATTTCAATAATTCCGTTATTCTATTCAACAAATGAATATTTATCCTATTCAATACAGGAATCTATATTTTTGTCAACACATGACTAACCTCAACGAATGAGTACTGTCCACGTGTGATTATGTTTGTTATTTAATATATTTTATAAAAATTATGGTATCTATCGTTTGATTTCAAATCAGACTCCAACCGTAAATTAGTAAGAGAACGATTTCCTAAATATTAACCCCGAAGGCCGAAACCAACATCAGATCAATATTCAGGAGACCACTCATCTTATCTATTTTCCAGTTAGTATCTAATTTTATATAAGATAAAGATGTAAATCTTATTGTTAAAATATTTCGTTCAACACATGACTAATTTCAACGGATGAGTACGGTCAACACATGAACCTTTATTTTATAATGATGAAGATGTAAATTTTATTGTTAAAATATTTCGTTCAACACATGACTAATCTCAACGGATGAGTATGGTCAACACATGAACCTTTATTTTATATTATTCTTTATCTTCTAAATTGGATTGAGGCCCAATCAATCAACATATAGTGTTACCTATATGGATTCCATACCACATGTATATAATAGCAACGATAAATAATCAACCATCATCCAAAGTGCACTACTCTGTATAAGCATCAAATATAGATATCTAACGCTTATAACAGTCTGTCAATCGATCGATCGACATATAACTAATTACTGGGATTAGTGTATGCCGTATTTTATCCCAATACCCGTGTGGGGTTTCAAATCAACAAACACAGATTTTATTTGTGCAGTTGGGCGATGTGTAAAATTTATCGTCCCAATCAATGTCATTCAAATCAGTGTACATAAACAAACCGTCCGGTTTGTAAATGAATATTTATTTATTCACATTCACGTTAAAAATTATATTTTTAACGACTAAAATATTTTATTCAACCTATGAATATTCTATTCGGTTCATTTATTAAATAAAATGATATCTTTATTTTTCTAATTTATTTTAGAAAATTTCGGCGGCATAACGGCACGATACTAGAAACGGGACGAGGCCTAGCCTTATCCCCGGTCTAATAATGGCCCACGCCATACACATATCAATCAAATCCATTCCATTTCACCAAAAAATCAACTAATCTAACCAACTACACAACCAAACAAACAAGTCCATGGTCTGTGGACGATGGTGTCGGGTGCTACTTAACACCGTCTGCATCCTAGTATATATTTATATAACTAGAAAAGAAAAGTTAAAGTGAGAAGTTCTCACCAAAGCTATCCAAACTCCACGACACTTCCAATGTAGGAAATCATCACTATTCTCGCCTTTTGTCACTTTCGTTGCCCGTAGCCACTACATATATAAAAATCACATTTTTATTTTCATTCCTTCATGATAAAAATTCTATTTTTACGTCGCTACTATATAGATAAAAATTCTATTTTTACATCGCTACTATATAGATAAAAATTCTATTTTTTACATCGCTACTATATAGATAAAAATTCTATTTTTACATCGATGTTCATATAATAAAGATTATATTTTTATCATGCTATTCTCTATATAAAGATTTTGCCCTTTCAAATATAAAGATTTCGCCTTTTCATATATAAAGATTTAATCTTTTCAAATATAAAGATTTCTCCCTTTCATATATAAAGATTTAATCTTTTCAAATATAAAGATTTCGCCTTTTCATATATAAAGATTTAATCTTTTCAAATATAAAGATTTCGCCTTTTCATATATAAAGATTTAATCTTTTCAAATATAAAGATTTCGCCTTTTCATATATAAAGATTTAATCTTTACTATCTATATAATATAAAAATCGTATTTTTTTATAATTCTACTTTATAAAAATTACATTTTTATTCTTTCTATAGTATAAAAATTATATTTTTATCACTTCTACCTTATAAAAACCACATCTTTATTATTTTAAAAATATAAAAACCATATTTTTAAACCGCTATTTCTGAAATAAAAAATCACATCTTTATTTTTCAAAAATCGCTTCTTTATCCATGCTATCATATGTTAAATCAGAAAACAAAATAAATGCAAATTAAAATTAAAATTAAAATTAAAATTTAAACTCACATTTCTTTGCAGGAATTGGATTCTCGATGGAGGGGGGTCTGCAGCTCGCTGGAGGAAGGGGGTGGTCGTGGGTGGTCGGGCCATCGGCGTTGGGCCTAGGAAGTGGCGGCGGCCTTAGGGCTTGTCGGCGGTTTCTGAAAGGAGAGGGGGAGAGTGAGGTTAACGGGAAGAGGAGGGCATCGCGTAGGAGAGGGGGGGATGGGAGTTCGGTGGTGGTCAGCACCGCCTAGGGCGGCGCGGTGTCGCGAGAGAGAGGGGCCGGCGGTGGACGATCGTTGATCCCCTCTTTCTCTTTTTTTTTCGATTTTGAAAGAATAAACTAACGGGGGGGGCAGAGGAATAAAGGAGATGGAAGGGGGGGATTATTTTAATTATTATTTTTATTTATTTTCTCTCTCCTAAGTTGACTTTTCATATGAACTCGTAATCAAACCCGCCGACTATCGTCCCTAGTGTTTTACCCCCATTCTGAACACAATGGGATATGTATCGCAGGCCAATTCGACCGTTACAATCAGTTTCCATTGAACTTAAAATATAAATCTTTATATATTCAATTTTAACGCACATTTCAATTTACCGGGGCCACGTACGACCTCTAAAAATTCCAGAAAAATATTTTCTAGCTTTGTATGGATGATACGGTCCTAACAAAACTAGTTTCGTCGAATTATGAGACCACTTGAAAAATGGTCATTTTCCAGTCGATTAAAATCAACTGAAACTGGTCAAACGCGTTTTCCTTTGCCACGCTCACATATTGATTCGAAAAATTATGAAATTTGAAATCTAGCAATAATTTGACATCACGGACCCAACAAAAGTGGTTTCATCGAAATCCGAGGTCATTTGCAAAATTCCCATTTTTAAGGGCCTGAATTCCATAGCGACTATTCAGAATTTTCAACTGGATATATCTTTTGATTCCCGCTATGAAATTTTGATTTTTCGGATTCGTTGGAAAGATATTCTCAATTAGATTCTATTATTTTCGGTTTCACTAAAATCCGGTTTATTTTACACCCGGTATATTCAATTGAAGTTTGAAATCGAATTATCGAACTACCGCGCCATTTTCAATTCCTTTTATAATTATATATAATTATTTATATTCTAACGACGACGTATATAAATATATTCGTTCTAATTATATTCAAAATAAATTTCTTGTCATTATTATCTAAAATAATCCATTTTAAATATTCAAAATTCGCTAAAATTGCCAAAATAAAAATTTTAAATTGGCCCGCATTTCCGGGTTGTTACAATTTGCAATTATTAAATGCATATTATACAATAAAACAAATAATTAGTTAATTATAAATCAATCTATTATGTTATATGAAAGCACAATCTTTCTCAGAAGACCTTTCAGATCCAGATTCTTTAAAAAATTCACAGATTGACAAGTGAGCAATGTTTCAATCCTAACCACTCAGCAATGTAACTGCCTTGGTTTCGTTCTTTGGAAGCTCAATGTTTCTAAGAAGCCTTTTCAGTTTCATTTCCAGTAAAAAAAAAATCCCGGTTTTGCCATATGTCTACTCCTAAAGATCGGATGGCTTACGTGATCCCTCTCTCTTCCTATCCCCTTTCTTTTAACGATGCCAAAATTTTACCATTCTTTTAGCTTACATTAGCTTCCTACTTCACCGTATTTTCCTCAACCCTAATTATCTCAATCTTTGATACAAATGGCACAAATCTATATAATTCAATCTAATCTACGTCGATTCGTTTTCTTCAGTGCTAGCTAATGATCTAACCTCTCCGATAGACCCAGCTTTTCACCTTCTTTTTGGCCCATAGCTCTTTCTCATAGGAGGGTTCAACGCAAATATTCGTCAGCAGTTTATTGAGGTAAAATACTGTTTGATTTTTCTAATCCACTATTTCTCCTTTACATTAATTTTCACGACTATTTCAGCAATTGCTTTTTTTTCATTTGTTCCCGGATGTATACATCTATAAATAATTACCCATTCAGTTTTCACTGTTCATATGTATTAATATTGGGCTTTCAAAATTCAGGCATTATAAACAAATAGTTCTGATTTTTTGTGAATGAAATAGTTCTGATTTTAGTGAACAAAGCAATGGGATCGTAAAAGACACAAATATGTACTGTATTTCAACAAGGAGGACCTGTGAAAATTTTGATGAGGACTTAACATGTCATCTTTGCTTCGATCACAATCATGCATCTATTTTTTTCTTTTTCTTTTTTGACAAGTTCATTTTACTTTATAGCTTTATATTAAAAGAACTTCGGTTTTCTATTTTGCAAATTTATTCTTGTGTGAACTTGATATTTCTACCATTGCATTCAAATGGACATGTCATTCAATCAAAGTTATCTACAGAACATCGTTTTCAATGTATGACATATTTCTCAAATTTAAAATTTTCCACTGTTAATTATTAGCATAAAAAATATCTTACCAAATAAAGTTCATGAACCAGGTTCTTCATGACATTTTATTTTACAAGATAAGTTCATGTAAATAGATACTTAAAGATCAAAATAGTTGCCTTAAAACAATGAAAAGTTGAAAACAATTGAAATTTTGCAAAACTACATGTACACACTTCAAGTAAGCAATATTATTGACAGGCTTTTGCAAGCATGCTGTTTTGAGTGAGATCAACGGTTAAAACAAAAAGACAGCCATAATCAAATTGGATAGTATGCGGCCGTTGTTCACACCATTAATGCACTTGCTTTAAAACCATCATGTATATTTCCATTGAGGTATGGATTTCACTTAAATTTTAAACATTTTCTTGAAATTATTTTGTGCAATTTAATAATTTTGTATTCCTATTGCATGGTGCATGATTTTTTGAAGTGGCGCTCCAAAATTGAAGCAAGTTATCACACTACCGCTTTTGTCCATTTGCATGCTTCCCTCTTTTTTAAGTAAGCATATGAATGTGGATACTTGCAACCTAATATTATGATATATTCTATTCTCATTTTGTGTTTTGATTTACATTGAGCTGCTATACGTGGAGTACTATTCCTTTACGGAAAAATCAGCAAGTATTTAGCTACAAAATTTTAAGCATTTCAACCAGTTTTCTACAATATTTTTCAACAAAGGGACAAGTAAAACTATGGTTGAGTTTTTTTTTTGCTTGATTAGCTTACTTTGCATGAGTTAAATTAACTTATCATTACGTTTTGGCGTCGGAATATTTATACCTCCATTTTTCAAAACAATCAATTTATTATGTGTTCGGAATGAATGTAGAATTTGATTGCTTTCACAGCTAGGTAGGTGGATTCCGACAGAGTTGAATGTGAACAAAGGAATAGTTCAACCATGTCCCTTATGCTTGCATCCTTTGGTGGGTAAGAAACTTAAGTAGGATATAGTGATTGTATAAAAAATGATTTTGTTTATTAATATATTTTTAATGACCTTACCATATCTTATATAAAATTTTATACTAAAATTAATTATTTTATTTAGTACTTAATAACTATATCTACATAATCTATACAGTTTCCATCGTATAAGATGTGGATTTAATAAGTTATCTTTCAAGTATAATGTAGAATATATTAACTGACTGTTGATTTAGGAAACTGCTAATATTTCCTTTTTTTTGTAAAACGTTAACCCAAGATGTAGCGAGTAAAATAAGTGAAAACCATCAAAAATTCTGTTGCTTTTCAGTTTCTCAGGGTTCAAGAATCGTGATTAAATTTCCTGCTTTTAATCGATATGCCATTCATCTTCAGCTGTCAGAATAAGTATTGAATATTTCCTACCTTTTTTGCACTTTTAGTCTTACATGTATCTATTGATTTGTATATACATGCACATTTGCATCTCTTCTCAGTTTTACTTTTTCTTAATTCGTAAAAAGCCAAGTTTACATATCTATGTACATGCTTTCTAATTGGTTAAAAGGATTAAAATTTACTTAAAAGTATATTTAAACTCCAAAACATTGACAAATCCCCTTATAAAATGTAAACTACAAAGTTTCATACTTCAAAAATATACATCTTGCCAATACAATAAAATCAGAAGTTCCAGAAAATCCCCTCAAAAGGAATTTACTCAATGAATGGTTTTGTTCATCTTTTCCAATAATTTATGCAGTGATGATTTTTTACGTTGTAGTGTTTTCTCTGCATATATTTCCTTAATGAAAATTTGTTATTATTTATTAGTCTTTGCAGGCAAGCAACATGTCTGTATATGCTTTTATAGTTGGCTGCGCCCCTAATTTAATATCCATCAGTCAAGCCATAAATTCTTAAAAAAGAAACTATAAGTTTGAATTTTAATGCTATTTAATATGTATTTGCGTACGTTTACAGAAGTTATGGCGGGGGTGATGAAAATTTTAATGTAATTTATTATGCATTTTCATACGTTTTATAGATGTTATGGCAAGGGTAATGAAATGTGCATTCTTAGAATTCTTTTTTCTTTTTGCAAAATTTTATATTTATTTTATGTCGATTTTTGTGGAAAACTATAATTTAAGAAGTATTGACCTGTAGACTATGAAATAAAATGTACTAGCAAAGTCATATAGCCTTGCTTTTGCTCCCTTTTGATGTGTGCGTGTAATGCACTTGCATTTTAATGAGACTTAGTTTTATACTAAATTCAAATAAATTTTCTCTCATATTTAGCTCTTAATATATATTTTGATGTTCACCCCCAATATGTCAAACCACTAACTAAATCTATTGAATGCTTCATATTAAATGAAAAGTAGTGATTTACGACAATCTCCAGCCTTTAAAATATCAATTTATAATTCATTATGTTGTTACTTTAAAAAAAAAATTTGATCTCTATTTGAAATTATGTTGATAAACAGGAAATGAGTTGTTTGACGTTCTTTGTTAATCATGTTATGGTTATGTTGTTATGCATACGTTAGGGAAGCAAAAGATCATACTATCATGTCTTAGTATTTTCTTTTCAACAACTATTAAATGGGTTGGCATGTTATCAATATCCTATGTTAATTTTTTTATATTGTAACACTGGCTACTGCGTGGAAGAAAGCTAGCACATAGCGACTACATCCAGTACTAGGTATTCATTCCTATTTACCACTCATAGATAACGATCGAAATATCGTATGATATTCACATGAGTATTTACACAGTCATTTACAGTCAACATTTAACTTTACTTTCCTGTATCATCTTTTTTCTTGAAGTGGCAATGTAGAAATTGTCAAGTTCTCACTTGAATGGGAAGGGACAAAAAATATACTCTTATTTCACTATGTTGCACCATCGTACAAATAGATGTGGAAATGATTTGGTGATTTAGCTCTATTTATTGCTTCTATAGTTTCTTTTTAGGAAACAAAAAATGTAGGTATCTTGACAAAAAAAATTGTTGTATGAGATCAGTCTTCTGTTACCCAAGCTTCTATTACCCAAGCCATCTCACTATGTATAAATGACTTAACGGTCACCGATTAAATAGAAACTAGGGCAACAATGTTATTTATTCATTAATTATAAACATTACTAACAATTATGTCTTGGTGCTCTTTTACTAAATAATTTGCACATTGAAACACACACACACACACATATGGATAAACATTCATACATGAATGTACTGCATTCTTACATACATACATACAGTGTGTGTGTATACATGTCTATATATATACACATCCCTACATATACAGATGTTTTGTGTTATATTTACATTTGACCTTTCTATTTTTACAATAAAAAATAGAGTTAATTTATTCTAATACACAAAATTCAATGCATTATTTAAGTTTAACAGGTTTGAATTTTCCAAATGCTTGCTGCACTTCAGAAATTTTACTAAAGATAATAAAAGGAATAATGAATGTAAATTTTAATTTATTCATTGCCTAAAGAGTGCACTACCTATTATATATGGAAACTATATGGTAATTTTTTTTTTACATTTTTCTAGATATGTTATTTATTATGAGCAGTTTTGGATGTTGCATTATTATTACCTTTTTATTTGATTACTTCCTTCGTGAACCAAAACTAGAAACATAGGATTCTGAATATACATAATTCCTTATTTCATCAAATCTCATAATCCATATCAACAAAATTTGGTTTTAATTAAATGTCGAATCTATTGATGATATTCCTATTATTTTTGGAATGCATATTGAAATTTTGTTCTTTAGGATAGTTTGTTGCTTACATAATTGATA
The DNA here is from genome assembly GCA_030737875.1 of Allium sativum. Classification (NCBI taxonomy): domain Eukaryota; kingdom Viridiplantae; phylum Streptophyta; class Magnoliopsida; order Asparagales; family Amaryllidaceae; genus Allium; species Allium sativum. Next base: position 431,607,888 of record CM060910.1, read on the forward strand.
TCGGCTTAATTTTTTGAATTTTTTTTCAATTGAAGACCGTTGTTTGATAAATCTATTATCAACATTTTTTTATAAATAGATTATTTCTTCAATTATACATGTTGTATTTATTTTCTATGCTATAGATTTTATCTTATTCTTGAAAACAAGATTTTGGATGCTCTCTATCATTTTTAACTGTATTTTAGTAATGATTTTTCTTAAGAGGTATTTTGATTTCCCATTTTAAGATGTAAATATATTACTCATTATTCCTTTTGACAGACATATTTCCAAGTAAAAGGAATCATTTTATCCATTTTGTTAACAACCTCTATAGCCCATAATAAAAAAGTCTTATGTGTGTAATCTCTATTTTGTCAATGTGAAGCAAGTGAATTATCTTTACATTCAAAATTTCTTCGTCTGTTATATATATGCTATAAGTGCATTATAACAGTGCACTTTTGGCTTAGTATGATGAACTCACTATTTCTTTCCATTTGCCAACATTTTATGACCTTAATATTGCAGTAGTCATGGATCATATTTTTTAGAGGATTTAATTAGGACAATCGATTGAATACTTGAAATTGGAACAATCATAAGCTAATAATTTTTCACCTTCATCTTAAACCTCTAGAGAAAAATGTTTGATGCGAAAATTGTAGTAAAAATGTAGACTTTAAGAGCAACATGTTGTGACTATGCATTAAAGCTTTTCAAATGATATTGCATGACATCTCTGATGCATTGTTGATGATCTTTCCATTCCTATGCCTATAGTTCAAACATTTTAAATGTACATTGGTGCATCCCGGTATTTTCCTTTATTTGAGCATTCACTAATAAATCTATTGATTTATGTTAGATGTGGCAGCAAAGCATTTGGAATTGATGAATGGAAGATAGAGTTATGATGAAGACTTGCCGGTTTTCACTAATGTGGTAGATGTGTAAAAGATGTGGAATTTGATATTAACAGAGATTTTCTTGATGATCCAATCAAATACTGGATTATTTGAATTCTTTGTTATGAAAATTGCGCCTTTGCGGAAGAACAATAAGCAGGATTTAGATTTGCCAATTGTACATCAATCTTATCTGATAGCAATAATTCTATTACATCAACAACATAGTAAATAACTATAACAGAGAAATAAAGAGACACACAATATTTATACTAGTTCCACTATCATCATAGTGTACGTCCAGTCCAACAGAGAGAGATTTTATTCGACATGAGAGAATTACACGAGATTACAAAATAAGAGTTTACATAGACAAACCTCAATCAGGTTTAACAAGAAGAGACACCATTGGGGATCACTAGCTCCAGGCCAGGGTGGATTTACAATAAAATCTACCTCTCAATATATAGCCAGTGCAAATCTATGTGAGTCATCAATTAAATTACCAGCATATGGCAAATTACCATAACAACAAATGTGCAAACATAGGAAGCAAATCAATTTGTTTCTTTAGCATAGATGGAAGAAATTAATCCCTTCATTTATTTCTCTGCCATCTCATCAAATGCAATCAATGCGTTTCCATTATAAAAATATTTACTTTCCATTGTTTGCAAATTTATTCCAATCAATTTGTGATTTTGTATCACCAAATTTAACACTCCACCTTGATGCAAAATCACATATCTTCAGCACCCCACCTTGAGTCAAATTCTCTTCACATCATAATACTCTTCAACAGAACCCCACATTCAATCAAAATCTCACAACGAGATACACAAAAAAAATAAGAATATTTACCAAATGGGTTCCAGCAAAGCCACCCCCATCACACAATTGTTAACGAGCTCAGACTACGTCCCCGCCCGCTAACAAATTGTTGCAAATATCCAAAATAACAAAGAAGGCAGACACCAAAGTAATCTCAACACCGCCAAGGCCAAAATTTAATTCTCTCAATTAAAACCAACATCGATTTCAAGGCAACGAGATATACCCAGTCGATTTGAAAGGACTACGACCACACCTCAATTATAAGCACAATCCACTTCCTGCAAAAGATGCATCTACCACCATGAGATGCACCACGCATAAACCAACGGTCTAAAAGTACTTGCAATTCCGTCGACACCCGTCTACCACTTGACCTGAGCTCCTACTTCGACCACCCCGGATCCCTCGAGCATCATCAACATGAAGACCCCTGCCGAACACATCAGCAGTGACCAAACCAACCTCTCCACCTTGCTGTAGACTAGGTTCTTCAACCGTCACTCGCCTTCCACATCGACACCCGTCTACCACTTGACCTGAGCTCCTTCCTCAATCACTCATGGTCCCTCGAGCATCATCAACGTGAAGACCCCTGTCTAAACCACAATGATCTCTGCCTCGACACCCGTCTATCACTTGACCTGAGCTCCTTTCCTGATCATCTTGGATCCCTCGACCATAATCAACATGAAGACCCCTGTCAGAAACATGATCAAAACTTCTCAAATCCAATTGCCCCTTCAACACGGTAACTCCATATCACGTCAAAGTTCCTAGATTGGAACACTCTTCACTCTCAACATAATCTCCTCCACCAAAGTCTCCTTTTCTCCAAAATAGTAATAACATAATCACCATTGAATCTACCAACCTTTGTAGAAATAATTGATGCACAATTTAAAACAAATCGCCTCGCTCTGATACCAAACTGTTATGAAAATTGCGCCTTTGCGGAAGAACAATAAGCAGGATTTAGATTTGCCAATTGTACATCAATCTTATCTGATAGCAATTATTCTATTACATCAACAACATAGTAAATAACTATAACAGAGAAATAAAGAGACACACAATATTTATACTGGTTCCACTATCATCATAGTGTACGTCCAGTCCAACAGAGAGAGATTTTATTCCACATGAGAGAATTACACGAGATTACAAAATAAGAGTTTACATATCCAAACCTCAATCAGGTTTAACAAGAAGAGACACCATTGGGGATCACTGGCTCCAGGCCAGGATGGGTTTACAATAAAGTCTACCTCTCAATATATAGCCAGTGCAAATCTATGTGAGTCATCAACTAAATTACCAGCATATGGCAAATTACCATAACAACAAATGTGCAAACATAGGAAGTAAATCAATTTGTTTCTTTAGCACAGATGGAAGAAATTAATCCCTTCATTTATTTCTCTGCCATCTCATCAAATGCAATCAATGTGTTCCCATTATAAAAATATTTACTTTCCATTCTTTGCAAATTTATTCCAATCAATTTGTGATTTTGTATCACCAAATTTAACACTCCACCTTGATGCAAAATCACATATCTTCAGCACCCCACCTTGAGTCAAATTCTCTTCACATCATAATACTCTTCAACAGAACCCCACATTCAATCAAAATCTCACAACGAGATACACCAAAAAAATATGAATATTTACCAAATGGGTTCCAGCAAAGCCACCCCCCATCACACAATTGTTAACGAGCTCAGACTACGTCCCCGCCCGCTAACAAATTGTTGCAAATATCCAAAATAACAAAGAAGACAGACACCAAAGTAATCTCAATACTGCCAAGGCCAAAATTTAATTCTCTCAATTAAAACCAACCTCGATTTTAGGGCAACGAGATATACCCAGTCGATTTGAAAGGACTACGACCACACCTCAATTACAAGCACAACCCACCGCCTGCAAAAGACGCATCTACCACCATGAGCTGCACCACGCATAAACCAACGGTCTAAAAGTGCTTGCAATTCCATCGACACCCGTCTACCACTTGACCTGAGCTCCTACTTCGACCACCCCGTATCCCTCGAGCATCATCAACATGAAGACCCCTGTCGAACACATCAGCAGTGACCAAACTAACCTCTCCACCTTGCTGTGGACTAAGTTCTTCAACCGTCACTCGCCTTCCACATCAACACCAATCTACCAATTGACCTGAGCTCCTTCCTCGATCACTCATGATCCCTCGAGCATCATCAACGTGAAGACCCCTATCTAAACCACAATGATCTCTGTCTCGACACCCGTCTATCACTTGACCTGAGCTCCTTTCCTGATCATCTTGGATCCCTCGAGCATCATCAACATGAAGACCCCTGTCAGAAACATGATCAAAACTTCTCAAATCCAATATCCCCTTCAACACGGTAACTCCATATCACGTCAAAGTTCCTAGATTGGAACACTCTTCACTCTCAACATAATCTCCTCCACCAAAGTCTCCTTTTCTCCAAAATAGTAATAGCATAATCACCATTGAATCTACCAACCTTTGTAGAAATAATTGATGCACAATTTAAAACAAATCGCCTCGCTCTGATACCAAACTGTTATGAAAATTGCGCCTTTGCGGAAGAACAATAAGCAAGATTTAGATTTGCCAATTGTACATCAATCTTATCTGATAGAAATTATTCTATTACATCAACAACATAGTAAATAACTATAACAGAGAAATAAAGAGACACACAATATTTATACTGGTTCCACTATCATCATAGTGTACGTCCAGTCCAACAGAGAGATTTTATTCCACATGAGAGAATTACACGAGATTACAAAATAATAGTTTACATATCCAAACCTCAATCAGGTTTAACAAGAAGTGACACCATTGAGGATCACCGGCTCCAGGCCAGGATGGGTTTACACTAAAGTCTACCCCTCAATATATAGCCAGTGCAAATCTATGTGAGTCATCAATTAAATTACCAGCATATGGAAAATTACCATAACAACAAATGTGCAAACATAGGAAGTAAATCAATCTGTTTCTTTAGCATAGATGGAAGAAATTAATCCCTTCATTTATTTCTCTGTCATCTCATCAAATGCAATCAATGCATTCCCATTATAAAAATATTTACTTTACATTCTTTGCAAATTTATTCCAATCAATTTGTGATTTTTTATCACCAAATTTAACATGTTTCATGTATTGTGATGAGTATTTTCATTAATTTGTTCTGCAGTTTAAACCTACGAGCCTTATTGGTCTGCCAAATGGTTAACAAATAAATGATGTTTACTATAACTGATGTTTGGTTATGATAAAAAAAAGTTTTAGCTATTTGTTGCAAAAAAATATGGATTCCATTTATTTGTTGTGGAGGTACACACGCATTTTCCTTTGTACAGTTTTGGATATGACACTTACAATTGTTTATTAGGTGCTCTAATCGTGTACAAATACCACGTTTTCATTTACCTCGTACATTGCCGTGATGCACATTTAGCTCACTCTTTGCAGTGGCAAACATTTATCAAAAAATATAGTTAAATTTGCAGATTGTACAGCCAAATTTAAATTTAATTTTGTTCAATAGAGGTAAAAGGTAGTCTATCTTTTGTACGAACGGGAGTTTATCATGGAAAATCATTAAAACCGTTTGACAGTGAAGAAACACAATGAAATGCCCAATTGTTATCGTAGTTATATTTTTTGCAGAAAACAACTAAAGACAAAACAATAGTTACAACATGCAGTTTACAAAAAATAAAGTAGAAGTCCGTGTGCGTAGCTCAGGTTCGCACTAGTTAAATAAAAAATCACAAGTTAAAATACTCTGTTTAAATACTCCGCTTGAATGTCCTATTCAAAGTCACAAACGCATGTCTCAGTTAACTTTCTACTCCACGTAAATACGTCATTTAAATATTTCATTAAAATATCTCACTTCCTATAGGCGCAAATGCACCATAAATGGTTTTTGATTCATATATTAGATATCTTATGTTTTCAGTCACTTTCTTTCTTCTCTCATACGTTTTGAAGTACCTATTAATTGCCTGAAACACAAAACTTGAGTTGTGGAGCTAAACTTACCGTTAGAGTTTCATAAACTCTTGCAACATGCGAATGTGCCAAATTTTGTTTGTTTTATATCTTCCTAATTCTGCTTTATATGTTAATCTAATTGTGCTAGGATCAGAAAATAAAAGTCAACCGTAATTACTTGTAAAAAAAAGGGTGGTGTCCAAACTAGAGCTCGAGCCCAAATTTAATCTAATTTTGTATCTGTATTTGAAAAATAGATAAATATCTGATGTTTGAAAAAATGACAAGGATACGAATACGAGGACATCTGTATTTGAAAATTAACCATCCGTATTTTCAAGGTTATAGGTGTATATATTTTATTACAATAAATGATATTTATTTATTGTTTCATTAAGTTAGAAGTTTATATCACATGTGTTACATGCATATTAAATACTTAAAATTATTTATTATTATCATATTACTTATTTTTTAACACTTTAATAATCAGTAAGATTCAAAAATATTTGTGATAAACTAAAATTTTATATTTATATCCTTTGACTTATTGATTGTTATTGGATAGAATAGTTATCTGTATCAGCAAATGCAGTTATTTGATACCCGAAAATAATTTTGGGTAGAGCAGTCACTAGATATACGAAAAATCTAAATCCATCCTCATAAAAAAAGCAGATAAATATCCGATATTTGGAAGAACGGATATGGATGCGAATATAGGTACAGCTGCATCTGAAAAAAATCCATCCGCTTTTTTTCATGATTATAGTTTAAATTATGTGTAATTTAGCATAATGAAATATGCAAATTTATTATTTTGTAAAGTTGACATCTACTAAATGCATGTCAATTGCTCAAATTATATATTATCGTCATACTGATTTATAACAATTCGGTTGAAAAATCTTTATACTAAACTGAAAAAAATTAATTCATATTCATTGATTTATTAATCGTTGACGCGGAGCGGATAATTATTTGATATTCTTATGTATCTACGGATGCAGATATCCGAAAATGATTTCGAATTCGAATGTAGATATGACACTATTCACATCTGAAAGCATTCATTGACGCCTCTAATTTAGGATGTTCCGCATTTGACAATATCCGTTGATGGTCCTAGCCCGAATACGGTATTCAAAACCAAGTTCTGAAATAGAACTCGTAAGGTTTTGTTCAAAATATTCAGGCCTTTCAGACCCATCAAGAATACTCATATATGAAACTTGTAGTATTTATGTTGAAATCATAAGTTGAACTTGCAATTTTATAAAATTTATATACATGAAGGGTTAGCCTACAAAGCAAGTTAAAAGTAAATGTAAGTAAAAACATTTATTGAGACAAGTCTCCTATCACAGAATTTATAAAATAAATTATGCATAAATATTAAAAGTTCACTCTTCACATTGACAATTGGTTTTGTGACAATATGAGGTTCTCTAACAATTTACAAACAAACAAGCAAAATGGTAAACGAAACACTAAGGTAGCGTTCGGTTTAACGTTTTTAGTTTTTGGTTTTCGGCCATATAAAATTACGAAGAACACATGCATATTATGAAAACCGCCTATTTTAAAATAAAGTTAATACACAAAATAGAAAACATCTTTCATTTGTTTTTCGTGTTTTGAAGATAATGGAAGGACGAAAGGCAACTCGTCTGTTCGCCGTTCCTTGGTCCTTCATTCGTTTTGTCAGTCATTCTTTCGTTCCTTCCATCACCCATCAACTGTCTCGGTCTGAAAATCATGTACACGCCTCTTCTTTTGACTAATATCTGACTGGATGATGACTGATTGATGCTCATACTTTACAAGGTCATTGCATAATGCATTGCTATGTGATGATAATATGACAGCTGTTTAGTGAGTTGGATTCCATCTCTCCCTTTTCCTTTTGCTTTTATTTTTTGCACTTTGTTCTTGAACAATACTAAACAAGATCATTTTCTCAGTATGGACGCATCAGTCATTCCCTTTCATTGTATGGGTGCGTTCTCGCCGAACGGAAACGAGGTATTTGAACGTGGCATTTGAGCGGGGAATGTGAGCGTAGTACTGTAGCGAACGAGGAATGTGTTTTTAGCTACGAACGGGGTATTTGAGCATGATATCTGAGCGGGGTGTTTAATTATTAAATTAATGGTTTTGATTTAATTTAAGTACTGATTTTTAATTGGACCGTTAAATCTACTTAGCGAATGTGTTTTTACCATGTTAAAAAAAATAAAAAATTACATTAAACATTAACAAATTGTCTACATTAGGCATTAAGCATTAATAATGCAGTGTACAACAAAACACTTAAAATTTGGTTGAAGGTGGGACTTGCTCTCTGGTCTCTCTCCAACAAACCATGTGCACTTACCAACTATGCTATGTTTACTTTTAATTCCCAGTGAGAACAGACAGATTAATTACCTTGCGTCGGACACGTCCGACGCCATAGGTATAATTTCCAGCATTCGGAAATCGTGACATTTGAACGGAGTAAAACTCGTTGGCGTCCGGCGCAACTGAAAACCTCAGCTTGTAATTTTTTGGCTGCGAACGCACCCTATGATTGGCTTTTGACACAGTCTTTATATATAGTATTATAGTAATATACATGAGATATTTGAGTATTGTTTCAGGTCAGTCTTTCATTATGTGTCTTGTACATGTAGTTCAACTTCAACATGGAATGAATTATAGATGGGAAGCATTTAGCTGCCTAACAAACAACTGCTGCGCAAGTCAAAAAGCGTGAAAATGTAGCCTGTTATTATTTGTATGGAAAGAAAACGCAACGTCTGAGAAGTGAGAACTAATATTAGGCCTGCTTATTTAATGATCAGTCTTATTTAGCCCTGTGTTTGAAACATTTTATAGTGGGTTCATGCCTTCATAGTATCAATATGCCTTCATAGTACCGAATAACATATAATAGTAATACAAAATATAAAGTATACCAGTATTTTATAAATATAAACATGGGAGACAGATATGTGTAACTAAAAGCAATATAGAGTACCATAGTATATCATGTTCACAACGGTTGTATAAGCAACGGAATATATTTTGCACATCATCAAAATAGACTAAAAGAAATTTATCTATAACAACAACGGGTGGTACATATGACTCGAAAGGAAATGTTGCTAGTACGGATCCCTAGTAAACAAATAATATAATTTGCTCCTCCGACCTGTCCTCCTGATATGAGCCTTATTTATTAACCACTTATTTTCCTTGTTCAACATTTGTTGTCAGGACAGACCACTATTGTTATCTTCTTGTTAACTTAATCAAAGACTTATGTTTCAATATAACAAGCCTTTTAATTTCTCTTCCTTTTCTTTTTAATTAAACCCCCCGTGTTATAATTTCACTTACAAATAATCCAAATTTTCCTTTTTCAGTCTACCTCCCTTTTATTACAAATTTACTTATATCACATCTTATTTCCGTTAATTTAGTATCTTATCATTTTAATCCATGTTCGTTAATCTAACTCATTTTATGTAATTTTTCGCATCAAAAGGGATTAAATTTCAAAAACTAACATTTACACCCTAAATTATCATTTTAAAAAAGATGTAAATAATTGCAAAAAAATGAAAATACTAAAGGAAATAAAATAGTTATAGGGAGAAGACTGAAAAGAAACTTATAGAAATTAACTTAAAAACTACAGAAAAAAGACTAGAAATTACCTTATAGAAAATACCGCAAAAACTGTAAGAAAAACTACAACTGTTGAAACCTACTATTTAAAATTACTTAAAAAATCTAAACAATTACTAAACATGCGTCTACAGTTCTTAGATCTTGTGCGCAGAGCCTTCCCAGATCTTGTCCCTAGGTTGTTTATAAATATTTTTATTTTTACAAATCTCTTCCTGAGAAAAATTTAATTTACGGTGCAGCCTCAGACAAAAGGTACCTATAGCGAAAGTATTTCTAGTGTGAATGAATAGCTAGGCATGGTGTCTTATTTATAGTAGAGCTAAGGATTCTCAAGTCATTAGTTTAGTTGGTTTAATCTGGTTTAGATACGTCACAGATCAAATATCGACCATCAAATCTCGCACCCAATACTCCAGATTTCGCTAAAAGTTATAACTCGAAACTTTTGCATGTGCTTGGATAAAATCTTATCCAGGAAAAATGCGAGTCAACCTATGGGTCTCCCCGACCCTAGCATGGGTCGACCCTTGTGAGTCTTTTTTTCTTTCTGCGTTTAATTTCTAGATACATATATTATTTCTTTAATAATTTTCTGGTACTAACTCCGATTTAGACAAGTTAAATATGTGAATTGCTCAAGTTAAATATGTAAATTGCTCAGGAAATTGTAAAGGATTCAATTGTGAACTCATATTATGAATTTCTGATGATTTCACAAACTTATTTTGTTGTTTAATTAACTCTTTAATTAATTACTATTACTTAAGATTTTGGGTTGTTACAATGTTTCAAGAGATAACTTGCATGTTTATGCTTATGCAGGTCGATGGTATTTTTGTTTGCTTTTGGATAAAAGAAGGGCGTAAGACATGATTGATCATTGTGTTGTAGGTGTTGAGAAAATACTATTTGATGGCGAGATTTTCATAATATCACTTCTAAAGGAGGCAAGTGAGATGCTTGTATCATGTTGTTTTGGAGTAGGCCATCACTATAGATCCTCCGAAGGTTATAACAGTCCATAATGCCAATTGACCCAAGCTGGGCCGGCCTTCCCCCAAAGCCATAGAAGCGGCTGCTTGGGGCATCAAGATCTGAGGGGCACCAAATTTTCATCCGCATCTTTTACCCCAAATAAAAAAAATCCCAATTCGCGAAGCTCCTCCGACGGCAGGAGATCCAACGCGTTAAACCGCAGGCGTCGTTAAACTGAGAGCTGCTTATCGCGTTTTCTTCTAATCGCGATTCTAATCTTCTACCAACAGTGAAATAACAAGTCTTCTCCTTCCTTCAGGTCACGGTTACGATTAATAATTGCAATTTGATAACCTAGATTTTGTGTTAAAAATTTGTTTGAAACCAAATTACTTCGTTTGAAATAGAATTGCTATGCTGAAATCTAATTACTGTATTCAAAATCGAATTATTGTGCAGCAGTGTATGTCGTGGTTCGACAATCAAATTACTGCGTTTTTATTTATTGAATTCTTGTACTCAGTTGCTGTAAAAATTGAATTACTGAATAATTTTGGTTCTGGAATAGAATTATTTGTGTAACTGCGTTGATAATTATTTTGTACAGAACTATTCAAAAAAGAATCAATTACTAATTTACTAGATTAGTCTCTGTTTTTTTTCAACCGATTGAAGATTCATCATGTTGGAGTTTACATGGGGCTTTTGGGCATATGTTGCTTAGGCTTAGATTTAATTTCAAACTTATAACATTCAAATGTATTTTACTTATAGCTAAATTTATTATTTTAATTTTATTACACATTAAATAATACAAGTTACTTCAAGTCCTTAATTTTACTGTTTTCTCCAAAAAAACATATTCAATTATGTAGCTAGGATTGCAAATCATCCGAAGAAAAATGTTATAACCAATACAATTAACAATATTATTTTGCTACGGTGGCTACTTTGACTGTTTTCCGTTATTTGATTGAAAATTAACTGTGTATGCGCTACTTAAAAAGTGGAAGTTTATTAAGTATTTTGAAGTTTTTGCATTTGATTTGGAAGTACTGTAAAATTTCGACATTTGTATTTCCATTTTCCAAATTTAATTAATTATGATTAATTCATAATCGTTATTTTTAAACAGTATAAATTGTTTTGATGTCATACCTTAGCATTTGTAGAAGGGCCTCTTTTTCGCTTTCCGCTTTAGGTACCAAAAGTCCTAGGACCGGCCCTGGACCCAAGGGTGCTACATATTAGAAGTTTCTTGAATTGATGAGATGTTATAAACATTCTACGGATGACTTTTCTAAGATAATAGTGCTATTTAATAATTTGATGATAAAGATTTTAGCTCGAGTATGGAGTTAGTAGCAATAGTGTTTGCTTTGGAGATAAAGAAGTGTTATCTATTAAGAGAGGGGATCGAGTTATTCACCGCTTCCACATCATCGAAGTACCTCCTCCTGGAAATGGATCTTTACTTTTGCCAACAGTGATAGTTAGTGTTCTTAACAACTCTGATATTTCATGTATGTCATAAGAGAAGTAAAGTTACTGATATTTTGAGTGGAAGACATGCCAGTTGAAAGAGATATCCATAAAGTTAACATTGCTTGAATAAATCATTGGTTATTAAAGTCAACGTGAGCAGCATCTTTAGAGATGATGCAGTGCAGACATAACCAGGATGGTTGGCTCCATATGAATGAGATATTTCTTGATGGCGTTAGTTTGAATTAGAGTATGAGTTTGTACACACCGTTTTCCACGGTGTGTACAAAACACTACCTCCTACTGGAGGAATTAAGGGGGCCCCATATGGGTCCCCCTGTTCTCCTCCAATAAGAGGTAGAGTTTCGTTCACCTCACATTTTGTGAGGTGAACAAACTCGTACACGAATAATAAGGTGCTATTAGAGTGCGGGTCCAGCTATTCGCACCCCATTGTTTGCTCTTCACCTCCGATTAAAATTTTAGAATTTTATTTCTAAATTTACCCTTTAACATTGGATTAGATAATTTGTCTAACATTGTATAATGATTGAAAAATAATAATATCGGTCATATACATATATGAATGTTCAAGTCTAAATTGGTAAATATAATTTAGTATTTAAAATCAGCATTGTACATGATTTAGAAAAAAATAAAGATAGAAATTACAAATAACGATCAAAAGTAAAAAATAAAACAATGATTAAAAATTTAAACCAACCAACATTAGCGTTGCACGTCGATTTATTTCAACTAACGACGCCGTCTAAAAATATTGATTGATTCAATTAAAATTTGGAAGAAAGTGAGAGCATTAAAGACAAATTGGAAGCCGAAAACTAAAAAAAATAGCAAGAATGAAAATGTTCTAAGGGCATTTTTGGATTAAACGGGCTGAGAAGAGAAAATAATGGAGTGCATATTTTATTTTTTACATAGTTGGGGGTGAAGAGCAAATAATGAGGTGTTAATAGCCGCACCATTAGAGTGGTCTCATCTGATAATGACTATACATCCTAATTACTATAAAAATGTATGATGATATGAAGTGGGCATTTTATTGGAAAGTGATGAGTAAGTACATTGGACATTCATTTCAAGATGAATGAAATAACAACTGGAAAATGCTGATAAGGGGAAGCCTAATGGTTTTTTATGATCGCTTTAGATTCCTAAATGGATATGAGAATATATTAATGGGCTTTAATGATGGTTTTTCATAGACTAAAAGGGAGTATGACATTATCTAAGTCATGATCGAATAACCAAGTTTTCTTTAATGATGGGCCTCATATTCGCACATTTGTAAAAGTTTTCTTTTTTAATTTAATTCTTTGTTTTATTTAATTCCTTCATATTGAATTTAATTTTCTTTGTTAATCTTATTATCGAGGTATTACACCTGGCTTACCAAGTGGTATGGATTCGAGTACCGAGGCACGACGTGAGTAATCCTTGACTTTATGGGGGTTGTCTTACGAGTATCATATAACCAACGCATTAAGTGAGGGAATGTAAGGTTGGATTATGGATGTTATGTTTGCTTAGTTGTTTACCACCTTATGGATTTCACATGATGTACATATCATCGACATAGAGGTCTAGACACCCTTATTACTTCGATATATTACACGTATCATGATTATCGTAAAATAACATATATTCGTTGTTACGTGACCCTGTAGATGTAGGAATATGTCAAGTATGATTCTCTACATCCTCTGCTCTACATGTTATTTTAACATTTATAATATTTTGAGATTTTTCATCGCTCACTCCAAACTATTGTGTGACTCAAGCTCTTATGTGTTGCTTCTTATTATTTGGGATTTTCTTAAATGAGTAGATTAGGAAGCAAATATAAACAACATGTGGAGTGCTATGGATGGACTAGAATTATGTGACACACTTTCTCATATTTATATTTGGAGGTTAATATTGTTTAATCCGATGTGTGACACTATCGGTCCTTAACAGTGTTGACATATCATTATTGGATGTAGTTTATTGAGTTTATTTATTGGGAAAGTCTAAAACAACGACACAAAATTAAACACACGAAATCTGAACTATTGGATCTACCCATGAATTACACCTCATACATAAAGACAAACAAATCTTGTGGTCAAGATTTTGTGTATATAAATTTATGTGTAATTTTGTGTCTCAATAGCCGCTCCCTTATTTATTTGTCATTGTATAAACTTTGTTTCTAATTTGTATATTTGTATGAGGTTTTGTACTCTAATTTCATGGTTCATATACTTACTGCAGTGTTTCCTATTTTATAACTTTGATGATTATTACATTTTTGATGCATTATGAGATATGTGACATGTTATGTGATTATTTGATACATATTCCGTGATTGTTTGATGTTTCTTTCTTTCTCGTGTCTTCTTTTCTCTATCCTTCCTTTCCATTTCACTTCATCATTTCTATTTCTTTCCATAGGCAATTTACCTACATTGAAACGAATGCCCCATCAATGCATTATTTAGTCATATAGGAATTAGTGTTGTGGAGCGATCATCAAACATCCCTCACTTACCTCAAATCAATCACAAAAATTCCTAAAGAAACCATAGGGAAGTCCATAAGTAACTACCACATACCCGCTAAGTTAGGCGTAATGTCGCCTCAAGCTTCCACCTCCATAAGCTTTGCTTGGTTTTTCTCATGGCTGGAATAAAGGCGAATAAAAGTATGAGGCAACCGGCTAGATGTAATAACCCTAAACGCAAAACCCTATTCATCCATGCACCCGCAAACATCAAATTTTGCTCAACCGTACATAGGGCTGTAAATTTTGTACGAATGTTCGACGTCCGTTCGTGTCCGCGGCCGAAAAACGTCCGTCCGATTTTCATTTAGGACACGAGTTAAGACAACAAAATTTGTACGAGAAAAAATCACGTCTGATTCGTATTTGTCCAAATTCGTCCGAATTCCTTGTAATTCGGCGTATAGTTGAGAGAAAATCTTGTAAAATGCACAAAATATGATAATAGCCATGTCCAACGGAGTCCGATCGTATCCATGTCCGAAAAATATATGTCCATGTTTGACCGATTTTATTTAGGACACGAATTAGGATAACGAAATTTGTTCGAGAAAAAATTTGGTCTGATCGGTGTTCGGTCCGATTTTTTTTTAGAACAGGAACTGAACTCACTTCTGTTCGGTCTGGTCCGACCGATTTACAGCCCTAGCCGTACACCTAGACCGAGTCAGCTCCATGTTTCTAAACCCAATATAAGACATAAATGGTTTAGGCGTGAATCATGTTGATTCACTACCTTTTACTTCAAAAAAAATATAAGACATAAATGGTAATAATACTAAATGAATAAATAATTTTGAAAATGAATTAGAGGATACTCTGGTAACTTTCCATTAAAACAAAAAAATGTTTATAAGTAGTGTCACCGTGACCCTTTTTTCCGAGTTTGTATAATATATTTGCTTACGACATTTGGAGATCATGTGAAGGAGATATGAGAAAAACAAGTTTTAAAACTATGAGGGCATTGGCCTTTAGGTTTTGATCTTGAATTTTAATTTTCCAACATCAAGATTAGGATATAAGTAACTTCATTTTAGCTAAAAACAACATTATCTTCTTCTTCGTTCAGCCCTCACTGAAATCATTTGTAGTCAAACACTCAAATCTCCCTCACATCTGAATGGAAATCCATGAAACTGGCGGCTTTGCAAAGCTATCCAAGAGGGCGAAAGATTAACAGTTATGTAAGGCAAATGGGGTGAAACAACTCCAAACAACAATGGACAAAAACGAACTTCTTATGTCAGTTTTATGTCATTCTTCAAGAAGATATATCTCTCTTATTTTTCATTGGATTTGCATGTAATTAGAGCGAATCAAAGAACGAAGAGAGTGTGGTTATGGTTGGTGACCCACCAACAAGGATGAGTAGCAAGGAGAATGGTGCAAGACTAATCATGATTGTATATAAGAGCACCATGGTATCCTTTGTTTCTTTATTTTGGATGATCCACCTTTAAAAGTATGGTACAGATAAGCTTTACTATTAACGTGGAAAATTGGCCCTCTCATGCTAACACCCGAGTTGTATGAGTTATATAGTAAATTCAGTCACATAATACTGAAAAGTAAATTAACTGAAATTTATAGTGGTTCGACAAGTTGTGTCTACGTCCACTCCGAGGTAAATTGTATATTACGCTATATAGTCACAAGTACAATCCAAGTTCAATCCATTTGTTTACGAAGTTATGTAAGTAGAAATGACAAAGTCCTTGATCAAGGCTAGTACAATCTCTATCCTATGGTCCAAATGTCCAAGAAGAAGAGGCTATGTCCAAAAGTATGCAAATAGCAAGCCAAGTGTCCAAACGTATGCTATTGTCCAACAAGGTCCAAAAGTAGAGCTAGCAATTAGAACCGAAAACCCGAACTGACCCGACCCGAAAAGACCCGAACCGAACCTGATGGGTCTCGGGTCGGGTCTAGGTTATGAAAAATACCATCAAGACCCGATCAAACCCGACCCGCATAGACCCGACCCGAAATACCCGACCAAAAAACATTGAAATATATGTATTTTTAGTGTCATTATTCAATCGGACCCGAACCGACCCGACCCGACCCGAGTTTTCACTCCACCCAACCTGAATCGAAGCTCGGGTCGGGACTGGTCCAGATATTTGAAATGTATAGTTTAGACCCGATAAAACCCGACCCGCCTAGAACCAAGACCCGACGGGTCGGGTCCGAGTCCATCGGGTCGGGTCTAATTGTCACCCCTATCCAAAAGTCTAATCCAAATGCCAAATAGAAGTTCAAAAGTCCAAAGAAGTTTCCAAGAAAGAAGAAGCCATAAAAGAAGCCAGAAAAAAATTCAAGTCCAAAAGTCCAGTATTTAGAAAAATGAGTAGCCAAAAGATCCCGAAATTAGCAAAGAGGTTGGGTATTCATAGATACGGGGATACGAGACTCGTATTTCCAATTTTTGTACCCTAGGATCGATAACGAACCTGGTACTTAGCCAAATAACCAGCTTCAATTTAAAGCTCTCCATTCCAGTTGCCTTACCACTTTTTCTTCATATCTACGAATACGAAATGTAATATGACAATCCCTAAAAGTTTTCCAAGTGGGCATCGATCCTTAAGGTGTCAACCAAAATCACACCAACTTCGGGGATACGAAATCCTATGAAAACCGACCATACCGATCTCGAGAAGCAGGATACAAAATCCCCTTGACCATGAATACCGATCTCGGGACCAGTTATGCCAATATCGATCCTGAGGTGCTTAGCCAAATTTATCGCCTTCTATGCTTCTACGAGTTATTCCGATCCAGACATGTTTCTAAGAGTTGTACCAATCCTGACACACTTTACCAAATTTCTAAGTTTTTCGAGAATTCTGTGGCTTCACCCAAATCGCTCTAAACTTTCTTGTGCTTGTACTCAAGTCCCGAGCACTCCGATAGCTATAAATTCGATGTGTGACTGCCTTGCAAAAAGACGGGTCAACACTTGCCTCCCAAAACAAGTCTTTGTGTGGAATACATGTCTTGTATAATCCAGAAATCTTAGAATCCAGAAGTCTCAGTCCTAGAGAAGTCTAAATAGAAATCATATAGCCAAAAGCTAAAAATTCGAAAAACCACGATCGTGTCGGATCGTGCTAAATAGAAAACGGAAACCAAAATCCAAAGAAATCCAACTATTGCTTCAGATCGTATTATAAGAGATAGGCAGAACCCGAGATGCGAGAATTGAGAAACCATAATAATCGATAATCAGATAACTAGAGAAATCCATTATGCAGAATAACCAGAGCCGGTACAGTCCATACCTGCATAAAACCAGATGAACTGCTTTGCCAAGTCTTGACAAAACAATCCATAACCATGAGGGGCATTGTCCTTACCCATGCCAAGATGCAACAATCTTATCAAGTCCTAACAATACCATCCAAATAAATCGAAAAACCAAAGAAGTTGCCCGCCAAGACCTGACAAAACAACCCTAAACCAATTAAGCAAAGTCCCTTCCCAACACTAGACAAGGCGACCTCGCAATGTCCTGAAAAGACGGCTCGTCCCTTCCCAAAAAAAGTCCTTGCTTGGGGATAATAATTTTTATACTTAACGAGCAAAGTCCTTACTTCTCTAGGTCCTTAAAGTTTACAATTCCAATTTCCGATTTCATACTTTGCAAGAAAAGTCCTTACGAGTGAAGTACTTTTTTTAAAGTTTTTAAAGGTTTAAAGTTTTAAATAAAGACAAGCCATTTTTTATTTCAAGTTTATTAAGTCATGTTAAGTATGAAGGGAACGATTTAGTCATCAAAGAGAACGCTTAGGGGTCTCACTGATTTCCGTACATAGCCAGGCAGACTTAATCATCCTAAGCTAGAAAACCAAATATCCAAGGAATTTTATTAAACATGAGGTGGATAATTTATATTCAGGTACAGAGCATGCTTAAGGATTAAGACCTAATCTCGTACAAGGGTAGGCTAACTTTACCATACAAAACCAAATAACCAAAGATACAATGTCCAGAAGGCCGAAGCCCGTACAACTAAATACCGAAGGCTGAAAGCCAAAATCTTAATAACCGAGATCTAAAAGCCATATATCAAAATAGCCATATCCACAAGCCAGAAGACTAGAATGCCAAAATCCTAAAGCCGAAAGACCAAAATGCCAAAGCACAAAAGCGAAAGAACCAAAGAGCAAGAAAACCGAAGACCAAACAACCATAAATCAGAGTCTGAAAGCCACATCGATCGATGATCATTCCATCCGAGATACATTCTGGCTCGTTCTATTTCATTCCACAATAGGAAGTAGTGTTGCTCCAGTGTCGTAGCCCGATTCCTAACATATTTTGTTGGCTTGCCACGTCTGACACGTACCTCAACCATATGCCTGCAATCATTTGCAATATAGATTTCAAACTCAAACAGTGTTTACTATAATCCCTTTCCTTTTGTAACAACCCGAAAATCTGAGCCAGTTTAAAATTTTTATTTTGGCGATTTTAGCGAATTTTGATTATTTAAAATGAATTATTTTAAATAATATCGACGAGAAATTTATTTTGAATATAATTCGACGTATATATTATATGCGTCGTCGTTAGAATATAAATAATTATATATAATTATTAAAGGAATTGAAAACGATTTCGAAATGAATTGAATTGAAAACGATTTTGAAATGAATTGAATTGAAAACGATTTCGAAATGAATTGAATTGAAAACGATTTCGAAATGAATTGAATTGAAAACGATTTCGAAACGAATTGAATTGGAAACGATTTCGAAATGAATTGAATTGAAAACGATTTTGAAATGAATTGAATTGAAAACGATTTCGAAATGAATTGAATTGAAAACGATTTCGAAATGAATTGAATTGAAAACGATTTCGAATTGAATTGAATTGAAACCGAATTCAAATTGAATTGAAAAGGAAGTTGAAATTGCTTTTGAAACGAATTTAAAATTATTTATATAATTCGTTTTAAATAGAAATCGCCATAATCTATATAATATATATATATTATATATATAATGGCCTGAATAGAACGCGCCGCGCCGCGGCAATTCGTGAATTTCGACCATTTATTTCAAACGGACATTACGGGAGATCCGACCGTCGGATTCTCCTAAAACCGGAACCGTTGGGTTCGTATCGAAAAGTGCTTTCTAAAGAAAATTAGAAATTAGAAATCTAACGGTTGGATTTGGAGTTATGTCCAAATCAAATTCGAAAAAGGTCGCTGTAAGTGCAGTTCGATGGCCATTGATGGAAATCGACTGTACGGGCCTTGATAAAATTATTAAAAATAGTAATAATTTGTGTAAAATCATAAGAAATGATTTGTGAAGATTTGGGATGAAAAACTCCATATTTGAAAAGATAAAAGTAGATTTTTATCGAAATGAACTAGTTTTGAACTAGAATTATAATTCTATTTATTTTTAAATAAATAAATTGAATTTAAAAAGGGTTTGGAAAATAACCAGAATATCCAATGATTGCATCGGAATGGATTTGAATCGAAATTGTCTTCGGAACATTTCGATGTCGAATTTCGTGATTATACAGGTGTTGTTATGGAAATTTGAAAGATATTTATATATCGTTATTTCCAATACGATATTTGTTGGTTGTAGAATTTGATATTGAATATAAGCCGGTATATTTTCTATTCAGAGCCTTGTATTTAATATCAAATGTGATTTGGGTTTGTCGTGAATGGTGTCTTCATTAACACTGTTCTTGAACCCAGTTGAGAAATGATTAAATCTTTTTATTTAGATTTAATGAAAGGTACCAATTAAATAATATTTAATTGGAATAGAATTGATATTGATTTTTGGGTTTATCGTGAACAGCGTTTTAAATAACACTCATTCTTTAACCCGATAATTAATGGAATGTGATTTTGGGTTTACCGTGAACCGTGTTTTAAATGACACTGATTCTTTAACCCAATCAAAGATTAAAACTAAGTGGATTTTTAATGAATCTTTAATTAGATTGAAATAATCGAAATGGAGTATCACCAGTTTTGCTCCAGGCGATAGTTAAATCTTTAATTAGATTTGAACGTGAAATGGTAATTGAATTTACCGGTAACAACGTGGTGTTAGATATGAAGTAAGACCCGTTTTACTTCATGGGATGAATAGGTTGGGATTGGGAAATTAAAACCAATGATTACTACGGTAAAGTTCGCTAATTCCGACTAGTTGAATCGAAATTCAAAGGAAGATTAGAGAATAAATTCAGGAATTTATCTTGGATAAAATTAATGGGAACCTTTCCCTATGAATGTGAAATCAGAAACTAACTGTCGGTTAGCTAAGCAGAATGGTTTTCTGGATATTGATCTGATGTTGGTTTCGGCCTTCGGGGTTAATATTTGGGGAATTATTCTCTTGATTAATTTGCGGTTTGTGACTGATGAATTGGAATGAGGCGTATGTTGTGTTTGTGTAACACTTATTTAAAATATACGCGAGTTATTCGGAAAGACAGGGTTTATCCCATTCTGAATAACTGATACGACGATAAGTCGAAGATGAAGACGATGGTCGAAGACCGGAGGTCTTCACGTCGTTTGGGTGATTACTGATGATCTTGATTGGGATGTACACCCAAGAAGATGGAAACAGTTGGTGATCGTCCAGACGTACTTGGAGATCGATTGATATGCGGGGTACTAGGTGCCTCCGGTTTCGTTCAGCCCCAGAACGGACTTGTAAATGGACTGTGTGTCTGACATTTGATTTTAGTCCGTGTGATTGATCTCTATTAAATACATATCTGTTTGGCGGCGGAGAATTTATTCTCTTGCTTAACGCCCTTCTCTGAGACGTACGAGCTCAGGGGTTATATATTGATGGATATCAAACGCATGGAGTGAATTGCCTGTGTGGCATGCCTAAGGGGCAATTGATCGAGGCTTCTGTTGAAAAGCAAAGTCTTGTGGTGATGATTAAAGCAAGGCCTTTGTGGCGTAGCTTTGTGTAACGTTTACTTCGTGTGTTTCACACCCGGTATGAACCAAAAACGGGAGACGGACCTCAGGGAGGGCATGTGTTTCCTTCTAGCTAAAAAGTGGCGTCAGTGGTTTTACACGCCCTGACGAGTTTGACTTATGTGGTTGTTGCTGTTGCGAGGCGCCTCGGTTTGATCGGACGATCCGGGTCCGATGGAGTCATTTAGTTGGCTCACCTACGCCCCCAAAGGGCGGGGAAACGCATGTTCAGGCATTTTAATCCACATCGGTGGACCGGCCCTGACGATCCAAGGGCCCACCTGAGTCTGGGTCCTGAGGGGCGGGCTAGAGCGTCTCGAATCGGTTGAGGACTATCTTTTGCCTCGGTTCATAGACGGAAATCCAATTTCCAAATACGTGACATTTGCGGTTTTATTTGTAAACTTATATATGGCGACATAGTGGCATGGGACGCTCATGTCGCCTATGATTGATACTTATGATTTGAAGTTGTTTTATACACTATGCACTTATAATAGTATCAAATGATTTGTTTTAAACGTATCAAGCATTCTTTGGCTGTTATAAGGGAAAACCCTATCCCCCGGCTTGCGTTGCATTGTGTGATAGGACCTGGGTCTTATAACAGCTTCATTTTTCTTTACTTAGCATTGCGCTGTTGGTGTTATGCACTGGTATTCTTGGGAGGAAACCCGTTCCGTGTTATACGGCGTGGTCCCTTGATTTACCTAACTTTAAAATAAAGATTTATAACTGTTTTAGTTCTCACACCAGTCACATGACTGACCTGGAGTTTATTGTTTTAACCTAAACTCTGGGTGCCCTTATTTTGACACGGGCAGCTAGTAGTTTTGGTTTTGCAGATTTATATTCACAGGATCCTGGTTTACAGCTGGAACGATATCCGGAAAGCTTTGTATCCGTATATCTACTTCTAGTTGTGTATTGTATTATTTTCCGCTGCTATGTATTTAAATGTAATTTAAATCTCTGATATTTCTATGTAATATTCATTTATACTCTGTATATTCTTGTAATCTGATGCATTGTTGTGATATACAATGAAATGTTCTTCCGTATGAGTTCTATTTTGTCGTGTTCTCAAACGATAGGGCGTTTCGAACGGCCTGGATCGGTTTAGCGACTGGTTCGGACCGAGCGAAATTCCTTTTCGTCACACCTTTTGAGTTAGCTCCCTCATGGGAGGCATTATGAATAGAGCAACCTGGTGAACTTCCCGATAAATCTCTTCTAGGGAGCGAGTAAGTTCTATATATGAAGGGAATTTTGATTACCTCCACTGCATATTCTGCCCATTCTCAAAAGAAGACTTTCCTTTACCAGAGTTGGACAGTCCTCCGCCCTTAACTTAATACCTCGAGAACTTTCTTATCGTCCTGAGCATCCTCTTCTCGTAGATATCTATCTGTTTTGAAGTAAAACTCGCCAAGATCCCTCGGCGATTCTCATTGTAGTGAGATCTTGAAATATGTCTTATTCAAAAAAACCAAAACAACAGCCATCAAAATCATGGATGGATCCGGTCGATCGTCCAACGCCACCATCGCGTTAAACCTTTCCAAGAACTTCCACAAAGTCTCACCAGACCTCTGCTTAATTTCCATAAAGGACATCACATTCTTAAGCCTAGAAATGTAAACCCTGAATTGTTCGACGAACTTTTCAACCAAGACATTCATATTTCCACTACTTCTTGATTCCAACCGCGAAAATCACATACCAGCAATGTTCGCGAGGTAAAGCCGAAAACGTTTTGTCAGAACATTATCCAATGTCGAAAGCAATTCCATGTGGTGCATATAATGCATCAAGAGAACAGTAGGATCCTTCCTGCCGTCAAAAGCCTCCAACGCCGATAGTTCGAAAATTCGATGGGTTTTGAGAATTCCTGATAGCTTGAGTGAATGACCTATGAGTGACAAAGTCCAAATCTAAACGAGATGCTCCGCCTCGAGTAAGCCGTCGAATTATGTCTGCGATTTGATTATCATTTCCAAGCAACTGCCTGAGACCTTCCAAACTAGACCGGTGCCCTCGGTGTTCTATCTGGCCCGAGCCATCTAGTGATTTCCAATCTAAACATCCACTTCATCTTGAACTTGAGGAGCCATAATGGTTGCAAACTTAACTTCTGGAGCTGTGCGAGTTCTTCCAACATTTGTACCTTCATGCACTAGCGCTTGAGTCACAATTTAACTCCAGATACCATAGCCTGACTAACGAAAGCATCGCCAACCACACTTCCATCATAATTGGGGGAGATGACCCCGAGCCGAGTCGGATTGGCTTGGGACTGAGTTTAGGAATTGCACCCAAATCTGGTAAACCTTGAGCACTTGCGCGCTCGTTCCAACCCAAGTTCGTTGACCTATTGGCCTTCCTGATCCTTTGACCCTTGCATAAAAGCACTTATGGAAGCTCCCCGCCTTCTGAAAAGTTCTTCTCGCATTTCCAACCGTGAATTAAAATCATTATTGAGCACATGCATTTCCAACTGTGCATAATTCGAGGGATTTCCAAAAGTGGAGACCTCCTGAGTTTCCTCTATTCATGCTCCTTCAGAGCGAGCCAAAGTAATGTGTTTCCTTTTAACCATCCTTAGCCAAACTAGAATCACACCAACTTCGGGGATATGAAGTCCCACGAAAACCGACCATACCAATTCCAAGAAGCGGGATATAAAGTCATCTTGGCCACGAATACCGATCCCAGGATCGGTTACGCCAATACCAATTCTGTGATACTTAGCCAAATTTATCATCTTCTTAACTTCTTGTCGATCTACACGTGTTTCCGGGAGTTGTGCAAGCCCGAAACACTTGACCAAATTTACGAGTTTTTCGAGAAATTCTTGATTTTGTCCAAATCTCTACAAACTTTTTTGAGTTCTTACTCGAGTCCCAAACACTCCGATAGCCATCCGACGTGTGACTGCCTTGCAAAAAGGCGGGTCAACAACCATAATTTGAAGAAAAAATTAGGGCAAAATGTGGAGGTTCGTGGTGGAAAGTCAAAGAAAGAAGAAAACAATCTTGGCCTTTTATTGAGTATGCCTTCTCTAATGCTCGTATTATGCTAAGATGTTGATATGAGATGTTTCAAGACTAATTCATTGTCAAACTCCACTATTAAATTATTTGAATGTTGTTGCCTGAACATAACACTACAAGAGGAACAGTGCATACCAACGGCCAGGGGCCATTGGTATGGCCGTTGGAAGCCGTTAGTATGTCCGTTGGTATACGTATCAATGGTTTTCAACGACTTCCAATGCCATCAACGCCTATTTTCTAACGGCTTCCAACTGGGTAGCTTGGCGATGTGTCTTTTATTTGTGGCCATAGAGATGTTGGAAAATGTTGGAATCCGTTGAAATTGGTCGTTGGTTGCTATTGGAAGACGTTGAAATATATGACCCTGTAAGCTGTTAGAAGCCGTTGGAAATCTGGGCATTTTGTTTAAACAAATTTCTAGCTAATCACTTCCAGCCATACACAATATATATAATCATCAAAACTGGTCCATTTCG
The DNA here is from genome assembly GCA_030737875.1 of Allium sativum. Lineage (NCBI taxonomy): Eukaryota > Viridiplantae > Streptophyta > Magnoliopsida > Asparagales > Amaryllidaceae > Allium > Allium sativum. The sequence continues at coordinate 431,632,862 of CM060910.1, forward strand.
AGTATATAAGTCTCAGTCTCAATCATATATACACCTGAACACAATATTATACAAAAACCAAACACAAAACACATAACATAAAGCAATATTTACATAATACAGTAACCCAACGTCACCAACACAACATATATGTACACACCATGTCCAAACCATCAACACCATGTCCAAGCCATATCATCACCAACACAACATCCGACACCATGTCCAAACCATCATCACCAACACAACATCAATATATACAACCATCATAATGCATCAAGCCTCACCAACTCTCAAAGCATATATAACATAAAAAAAACTAATCTCAACTCTCTCCACCAGAAGATGAAGATAGCATGCCATACTGGGAAATGAACTCCGGTAGCCACTAGTTAAGCTGCTCCATATGCTCTTCGCGGCGACGATCATGCTCAGAAGCTATGCGATCTCCTCTTTGTCCTGAGCCCTCTGGTACATCTGCTGTGATGTCTTAACCTGTATATAATTTTAGATTTTTAGTATTTCATAATAGCAATTCGAGTAAATTTCAGTTTTTATTATAAATTTTAGTTTCTACAACCTTTAGATTGTCATATCTATATCGTCTGTTCCGGGTAGGTGGATCCATGATAATATCAAAAATCATATCCTTATCCCCTGTAGCCAACTCAGTCCTCTCACTGGATTCCAGCATCTGCACCCTTTGTTCCTGAAATTTCTACTGTTAAACAAAAAACAGTTGACTTTAGATAGCACTACTTTAATTTAATTATAACTTAAACTTAATTATATCATACTTACATATTCTTGACGTGCCTTGACATCATGGTCCCAAGAGTAGGAAACTGAGCATGTGTCGTCGACCTGACTCAATGCATGTGCATGCTCAAAAACATCCCAGTACGACATAGGAACACTACGCTATCTCTCCTGAAATAAGCGTGCACACACACACACATACTCTCTCTCTCTCTCACACACACACATGTATATATATATATGTATGTAAATTAGAACTTAAAGTTAAATCAACTATTAATTTAACAACTTATAAATTAAAATCTTTAACTATGTAATTAATAAATATACCAGGTCCTCGCGATGGTGCTAAAATGACTTGGACCCACCTCGATGCATAACCAGATTCTTGCTTGTAAAAACCCGTAACTTCCCCGTAAAGGAAAGCGTCGGATAGTTCGAGAACAAGCCACAACAGAACACATACAGAAGAACATTTCATTGCATATTACAACAATGCATCAGATTACAAGAATATACAGAGTATAAATGAATATTACACAGAAATATCAGAGATTTAAATTACATTTAAATACATAGCAGCGGAAGAATAATACAATACACAACTAGAATGAGATATACGGATACAAAGCTTTCCGGATATCGTTCCAGCTGTAAACCAGGATCCTGTGAATATAAATCTGCAAACCCCAAAACTACTAGCTGCCCGTGTCAAAATAAGGGCACCCAGAGTTTAGGTTAAAACAATAAACTCCAGGTCAGTCATGTGACTGGTGTGAGAACTAAAACAGTTATAAATCTTTATTTTAAAGTTATGTAAATCAAGGGACCACGCCTTATAACACGGAACGGGTTTCCTCCTAAGAATACCAGTGCATAAAACAAACAGCGCAATGCTAAATGAAGAAAAATGAAGCTATTATAAGACCCAGTTCCCATCACACAATGCAATCGCAAGCCGGAGGATAGGGTTTTTACCTTATAACAGCCAAGAATGCTTGATACGTTTAAAACAAATCATTTGATACTATAATAAGTGCATAGTGTATAAAACAACTTCAAATCATAAGTATCAATCATAGGCGGCATAAGTGCCCCATCCCACTATGTCGCCATACTAGGCTCTACAAATAAAACCGCAAATGTCACGTATTTGGAAATTGGATTTCCGTCTATGAACCGAGGCAAAAGATAGTCCTCTACCGATTCGAGACAATCTAGCCCATGTCTCAGGTCCCAGACTCAGGTGGGCCTTGGATCGTCAGGGCCGGTCCACCGATGTGGATTATTATGCCTGAACAATACGTCTCTCCGCCCTATGGGGCGTAAATGAGCCAACAAATGACTCCATCGGACCCGGATCGTCCGATCAAACCGAGGCGCCTCGCAACAGCAACAACCACATAAGTCAAACTCGTCAGGGCGTGTAAAACCACTGACGCCACTTTTAGCTAGAAAGAAACGCAAGTCCTCCCTGATGTCCGTCTCCCGTTTTTGGTTCATACCGGGTGTGAAACTCGCGAAGTCAGCGTTACACAAAGCTACGCCACAAAGGCCTTGCTTTGATCATCACCACAAGACTTTGCTTTTCGACAGAAGCCTCGATCAATTGCCACTTAGGCATGCCACACAGGCAATTCACTCCATGCGTTTGATATCCATCAATATATAACCCCTGAGCTCGTACGTCTCAGAGAAGGGCGTTAAGCAAGAGAATAAATTCTCCGCCGCCAAACAGATATATATTTAATAGAAATCAATCATACGAACTAAAATCCAATGTCAGACACACAGTCCATTTACAAGTCCGTTCTGGGTCTGAACGAAACCGGAGGCACCTAGTACCCCGCATATCCATCGATCTCCAAGTACGTCTGGACAATCACTAACTGTTTCCATCTTCTTGGGTGTACAGCCCAATCAAGATCATCAGTAATCACCCAAACGACGTGAAGACTTCTGGTCTTCGACCACCGTCTTCATCTTCGACTTATCGTCGTATCAGTTATTCAGAATGGGATAAACCCGGTCTTTCCGAATAACTCGCGTATATTTTAAATAAGTGTTACACAAACACAACATACGCCTCATTCCAATTCACCAGTCACTAACCGTAAATTAATCAAGAGAATAATTCCCCAAATATTAACCCCGAAGGCCGAAACCATCATCAGATCAATATCCAGAAAACCATTCTGCTTAGCTAACCGACAGTTAGTTTCTAAATTTCACATTCATAGGGAAAGGTTCCCATTAATTTTATCCAAGATAAATTTCTTGAATTTATTCTTTAATCCATTTTTGAATATCAATTCAAACTAGTCGGGATTAGCGAACCTTACCGAAGTAATCATTTGTTTTAATTTCCCAATCCCAACCTATTCATCCCATGAAGTAAAACTGGTAGTACTTCATATCTAACACCACAGTGTTATCGGTAATTCAATTACCATTTCACGTTCAAATCTAATTAAAGATTTAACTATCGCCTGGAGCAAAACTGGTGATACTCCATTTCGATTATTTCAATCTAATTAAAGATTCATTAAAAATCCACTTAGTTTTAATCTTTGACTGGGTTAAAGAATCAGTGTCATTTAAAACACGGTTCACGGTAAACCCAAAATCACATTCCATTAATTATCGGGTTAAAGAACGAGTGTTATTTAAAACACTGTTCACGATAAACCCAAAAATCAATATCAATTATATTCCAATTAAATGTTATTTAATTGGTAAACTTCATTAAATCTACATAAAAAGATTTAATCTTTTCTCAACTGGGTTCAAGAACAGTGTTAGTGAAGACACCATTCACGACAAACCCAAATCACATTTGATATTAAATACAAGGCTCTGAATAGAAAATATACCGGCTTATATTCAATATCAAATTCTACAACCAACAAATATCGTATTGGAAATAACGATATATAAATATCTTTCAAATTTCCATAACAACACCTGTATAATCACGAAATTCGACATCGAAATGTTCCGAAGACAATTTCGATTCAACTCCATTCCGATGCAATCATTGGATATTCTGGTTATTTTCCAAACCCTTTTTAAATTCAATTTATTTATTTAAAAATAAATAGAATTATAATTCTAGTTCAAAACTAGTTCATTTCGATAAAAATCTACTTTTATCTTTTCAAATATGGAGTTTTTCATCCCAAATCTTCACAAATCATTTCTTATGATTTTTCACAAATTATTACTATTTTTAATAATTTTATCAAGGCCCGTACAGTCGATTTCCATCAATGGCCATCGAACTGCACTTACAGCGACCTTTTTCAAATTTGATTTGGACGTAACTCCAAATCCAACCGTTAGATTTCAAATTTCTAATATCCGTTAGAAAGCTCTTTTCGATACGAACCCAACGGTTCCGGTTTTAGGAGAATCCGACGGTCGGATCTCCCGTAATGTCCGTTTGAAATAAATGGTCGAAATTCACGAACTGCCGCAGCGCGGCGCGTTCTATTCAGGCCATTATATTATATATATAATATATATAATATATATTTCGTCGATTTCTATTTAAAACGAATTATATAAATAGTTTTAAAATTCGTTTCAAAAGCAATTTCAACTTCCATTTCAATTCAAATCAAAATTGAATTCTTCTTTATAAATTCGTTTTAAAATTCATTTCTATTCAATTCAAATTTCAATTCAATTTGAATTCATTTCAATGTGCTTTCAATTCAATTTGAATTCGTTTTCAATTCAATTCATTTCGAAATCGTTTTCAATTGAATTCATTTCGAAATCGTTTTCAATTCAATTCATTTCGAAATCGTTTTCAATTCAATTCATTTCGAAATCGTTTTCAATTCAATTCATTTCGAAATCGTTTTATATTCAATTCATTTCAAAATCGTTTTATATTCAATTCATTTCGAAATCGTTTTATATTCAATTCATTTCGAAATCGTTTTATATTCAATTCATTTCGAAATCGTTTTATATTCAATTCATTTCGAAATCGTTTAAAATCGATATAAATATCGTTCACGTCAAAATGGCGTCAATCTAATCAACACGGCTTCATAAATTTCTATTTTCAAATATTCTATTTCAGATATTTCTTTTTCAAAATAGTTGTTATTATCAAAATATTTCGTTCAACACATGACCAATCTCAATGGATGAGTACTGTCAACACATGAACCTTTATTTTATAATATTCTTTATTTTCCAAATTGGAATGAGGCCCAATCAATTACCATATAAAGTTAATTATATGGATTTTCATACAACACATGTATAATAGCATTGAAAAATAATCAACCATCAACCAAAGTGTACTACACTGTATAAGCATCAAATATAGATATCTAACGCTTATAACAGCCTGTCAATCAATCGATCGACATATTTAATCAATCAGGATGAGTGAACTTCAAATTTCATCCTAACACCCGTGTGGGGTTTCAAACAATCAAACACATATTTTATTTGTGTCGTTGGGCGATGTGTAAAATTTATCGTCCCAATCAATGTCCTTCAAATAGGTGTACATAAACAAACCGTCTGGTTTGTAAATGAATATTTATTTATTCACATTCACGTTAAAAATTATATTTTTAACGACAAAACATTTTATTCCAACATATGAATTTCTATTCAGTTCATTCTTTAAATAAAATGATATTTTTATTTTTTTCTAACTTATTTTAGAAAATTTCGGCGGCATAACGGCACGATACTAGAAACGGGACGAGGCCTAGCCTTATCCCCGGTCTAGTGAAGGCCCACGCCATTCACACATCAATCAAATCAATTCATTTCACCACACAATTCAATTTCAATCAAATAATCTAACTAATTTTTGCAATCAAACAAACAAGTCCATGGTCTGTGGACGATTGTGTCAGGTGCTACTAAGCACCGTCTGCATCCTAGTATGTATATATATAACTAGAAAAAGAAATTGAAAGGTGAGAAATTCTCACCTATTGCTATCCTAGCTCCACGGCACTTCATTGATAGAAATCTTTGTTGTTCTCTCCTTTTTATCACCTTCGTTGCTGTAGCCACTACATATGTAAAGATCGAATTTTTACTTCGCTACTCAATATATAAAAATCATATTTTTATTTCGAAGTTCAACATATAAAAATCATATTCTTATTTCGAAGTTCAACATCTAAAAATCCTATTTTTATTTCGAAGTTCAACATATAAAAATCCTATTTTTATTTCGAAGTTCAACATATAAAAATCCTATTTTTATTTCGAAGTTCAACATATAAAAATCCTATTTTTATTTCGAAGTTCAACATATAAAAATCACATTTTTTTCTTCGATGTTCAATATATAAAAATCACATTTTTACTTTGTTATTCAATATAGAAAAATCGAATTTTTACTTCGCTATTCAATATATAAAAATCGTATTTTTACTTCGATGTTCAATTCTTTTCACACACAAAGATCAAATCTTTTAACATAAAAACCATCTTCTACCATATTAAAAATTCAATTTTCATTTTATGCTATTTATCCTTTTTTTCTTTTTCTTTTATTCAAAACAACATTTCAAACAAACTTATTTATTTATTTATTTATTTTAAATCATGCTACTTATAAATAAATAAAATATACTTTTAATTTGCAAAGCTTTATATTTTCAAAAACAATTCTATTTTTATTTCTAAAAACCATGCTATTTTCTATATTAAACTTATATATTTAAATCACTGTAATTTATATTGTTCAAAATAAATGCTATTTTATTTTTCAAAATAAACAATGTTTTACATAAGTTTTTATTTTTAAAACCGATTTTAAACTGTTTTTATATATTTTTAAAACTAATTTTAAATAATCTTAATTTTACCTATCAAAACTGACTGAATTTAAATAAAGGAATTAACTTAAATAAAATTATAAATAAACAAAAGAATGCTTACTGTTTAAAGTTTGGAACCCTCCTCTTGCGTCGTGTTATTGAACCAGGAAACCCAAAAACATCGACACCAACTATCGCCTGCCGCCGTGACTACATCCACCCGGACCCGCATCAGACCCCTCCCCGACCTCCGCCTTGTCCATGCCCTCCTGCACCGACAACATCGGGCCACTCGAAACCTCCGTTCATTAGAAAAATCCATTCGAACCTGATGCATTTGAACTCGGAAATCTCCTAATTCTTGAAGCCAGAAACGATCATAGTCAAATGGTTTTGAAGCTCATAAAGAGCGCTTGAATTTTTGCTATAGAACCTTGATTCAATTCAGCGTGGATTGAGGGAATTTTGGGGATTAAAATCTGAGGGTTTCGTCCGTTGAAACTGTTCTTGGCGGCGGGTCTATTTTAGGAAATTAGGGTTGGCCAATTTTTGGCTTTATATAGAAATAATCTTAATATTTAATTCATTTAATTGATTCAATTTCGTCCGAACTCCAGATCAAACCCAACGACTGTCGCCCCTAGCCAAATACCCCCATTTCGAACACAATGGGATATGTTTCGAAGGCCTATTCGACTGTTACAATCGATTTCCATTGAATTTACATTTAAATCATTATATTGAATTTTAAACGTACATTTCAAATTACCGGGGTCACATACTAACTCTATAAATCCCATAAATTTTTTTTCTAGCTTCGTATTGACGATACGGTCCTAACAAAACTAGTATCGTCGAATTCTGAGACCATTAGAAAAATGGTCATTTTCCAGTCGATTAAAATCAACTGAAACTGGTCAAACGCGTTTTCCTTTGCCACGCTCACATATTGATTCGAAAAATTATGAAATTTGGAATCTAGCAATAACTTGACATCACGGACCCAACAAAAGTGGTTTCGTCGAAATCCGAGGTCATTTGCAAAGTTCCCATTTTTAAGGGCCTGAATTCCATAGCGACTATTCAGAATTTTCAACTGGACATATCTTTTGATCCCCGCTATGAAAATTTGATTATTCGGATTCGTTGGAAATATATTATCAATTAGATCCCATTATTTTTGGTTTCACTAAAATCCGGATTGTTTTGCACCCGGTACATTCAATTGAAGTTTGAAATCAAATTATCGAACTACCGCGCCATTTTCAATTCTATTTATAATTATATATAAATATTTATATTCTAACGACGACGTATATAATATATACGTTCTAATTATATTCAAAATAAATTTCTCGTCGATATTATTTAAAATAATCTATTTTAAATATCAAAATTCGCTAAAATTGCCAAAATAAAAATTTTAAACTGGCCCAGATTTTCGGGTTGTTACAATCTCCCCCACTTAAAACTTTTCGTCCCCGAAAAGGAACAAAGTCGAAAGTGGTTTGATCAATCAACTCAACGTTCGATCAGGCTTCTATTCTCCAACTCTTTAGTTTCTGAGAATTTTCAAAATTTCAAAAAATTTGGCTAACACCCTAAATTTTTGAAAAATTTCGCCATAACCTCCCCTGCACCGGGAGCATCGGGGAATTTCAAATAGCTTCCCCGGTCCTTCAGATCTCAAAAAGAAAAAGAAAAAGCCAAGCGGCTAGCCAATAGGCTCATAAAATCATCATCACCCAAACAAAACAGTAAATTATGTAGTAAACATGTACCTATTTGTCGGGCAAACAAATTTTATTCTCTGCTCTAGCCTCCTTGCTATGACCTGTTCAATGTAAGCATATGTATATGCAAGCAAATGCGACCAATCTTCAATACAATTCAATTTTTGGTTAAATTAGGCATAATGGTTCAAAATTATCAAACAAATAAACAAACAACACAAACATCAATCAATTAGTGAATTTAACGTTTCAAATTGATGATTTTGATATATATAAAGAGAATCATGTTTTGATGCCAAATCACAACAATGTATTCTAGCTATATTAGTTTTGGTTCTCACACCAGCCTAATGGAAATATATAGAAAATCACACCTTCGAAACACGAACATAAATACTGATGATGTCATGACAATCATCAGTACCATCTTCGGGCGACTAGAATGTGATTCCATATCTATCCAGTATATTAAAACTTTGAATATACGTTTGCAAGGCGTATATGCAAATTCTTTATATACTGAACTGTCCAAATCAATATAAACAAAGGATCAAATACGAATAGTTGATTTAAATTTGCAAAACAAAATTTGTTTTCATTTGAAAAATATACTCTTCACACTCGTTCTAGGATACTACTGATCCCATCTCTAACGAGTCATTCCATTGGATATTACTAATCCAATATCTGATGAATTCTTTCATATGGTTCTAATGTGTCTTGTTCTCTGAGCTTTGTAAACCAAAGCTCTGATACCAACTGTAAAAACCCGTAACTTCCCCGTAAAGGAAATCGTCGGATAGTTCGAGAACAAGCCACAACAGAACACATACAGAAGAACATTTCATTGCATATTACAACAATGCATCAGATTACAAGAATATACAGAGTATAAATGAATATTACACAGAAATATCAGAGATTTAAATTACATTTAAATACATAGCAGCGGAAGAATAGTACAATACACAACTAGAATGAGATATACGGATACAAAGCTTTCCGGATATCGTTCCAGCTGTAAACCAGGATCCTGTGAATATAAATCTGCAAACCCCAAAACTACTAGCTGCCCGTGTCAAAATAAGGGCACCCAGAGTTTAGGTTAAAACAATAAACTCCAGGTCAGTCATGTGACTGGTGTGAGAACTAAAACAGTTATAAATCTTTATTTTAAAGTTATGTAAATCAAGGGACCACGCCGTATAACACGGAACGGGTTTCCTCCCAAGAATACCAGTGCATAAAACAAACAGCGCAATGCTAAATGAAGAAAAATGAAGCTATTATAAGACCCAGTTCCCATCACACAATGCAATCGCAAGCCGGAGGATAGGGTTTTTACCTTATAATAGCCAAGAATGCTTGATACGTTTAAAACAAATCATTTGATACTATAATAAGTGCATAGTGTATAAAACAACTTCAAATCATAAGTATCAATCATAGGCGGCATAAGTGCCCCATCCCACTATGTCGCCATACTAGGCTCTACAAATAAAACCGCAAATGTCACGTATTTGGAAATTGGATTTCCGTCTATGAACCGAGGCAAAAGATAGTCCTCTACCGATTCGAGACAATCTAGCCCATGTCTCAGGTCCCAGACTCAGGTGGGCCTTGGATCGTCAGGGCCGGTCCACCGATGTGGATTATTATGCCTGAACAATACGTCTCTCCGCCCTATGGGGCGTAAATGAGCCAACAAATGACTCCATCGGACCCGGATCGTCCGATCAAACCGAGGCGCCTCGCAACAGCAACAACCACTTAAGTCAAACTCGTCAGGGCGTGTAAAACCACTGACGCCACTTTTAGCTAGAAAGAAACGCAAGTCCTCCCTGATGTCCGTCTCCCGTTTTTGGTTCATACCGGGTGTGAAACTCGCGAAGTCAGCGTTACACAAAGCTACGCCACAAAGGCCTTGCTTTGATCATCACCACAAGACTTTGCTTTTCAACAGAAGCCTCGATCAATTGCCACTTAGGCATGCCACACAGGCAATTCACTCCATGCGTTTGATATCCATCAATATATAACCCCTGAGCTCGTACGTCTCAGAGAAGGGCGTTAAGCAAGAGAATAAATTCTCCGCCGCCAAACAGATATATATTTAATAGAAATCAATCACACGGACTAAAATCCAATGTCAGACACACAGTCCATTTACAAGTCCGTTCTGGGTCTGAACGAAACCGGAGGCACCTAGTACCCCGCATATCCATCGATCTCCAAGTACGTCTGGACGATCACTAACTGTTTCCATCTTCTTGGGTGTACAGCCCAATCAAGATCATCAGTAATCACCCAAACGACGTGAAGACTTCTGGTCTTCGACCACCGTCTTCATCTTCGACTTATCGTCGTATCAGTTATTCAGAATGGGATAAACCCGGTCTTTCCGAATAACTCGCGTATATTTTAAATAAGTGTTACACAAACACAACATACGCCTCATTCCAATTCACCAGTCACTAACCGTAAATTAATCAAGAGAATAATTCCCCAAATATTAACCCCGAAGGCCGAAACCATCATCAGATCAATATCCAGAAAACCATTCTGCTTAGCTAACCGACAGTTAGTTTCTAAATTTCACATTCATAGGGAAAGGTTCCCATTAATTTTATCCAAGATAAATTTCTTGAATTTATTCTTTAATCCATTTTTGAATATCAATTCAAACTAGTTGGGATTAACGAACCTTACCGAAGTAATCATTTGTTTTAATTTCCCAATCCCAACCTATTCATCCCATGAAGTAAAACTGGTAGTACTTCATATCTAACACCACAGTGTTATCGGTAATTCAATTACCATTTCACGTTCAAATCTAATTAAAGATTTAACTATCGCCTGGAGCAAAACTGGTGATACTCCATTCTCGACCATTTCAATATTCAATTTATTTATTTTTAATTAGATTTGAACGTGAAATGGTAATTGAATTACCGATAACACTGTGGTGTTAGATATGAAGTACTACCAGTTTTACTTCATGGGATGAATAGGTTGGGATTGGGAAATTAAAACAAATGATTACTTCGGTAAGGTTCGCTAATCCCGACTAGTTTGAATTGATATTCAAAAATGGATTAAAGAATAAATTCAAGAAATTTATCTTGGATAAAATTAATGGGAACCTTTCCCTATGAATGTGAAATTTAGAAACTAACTGTCGGTTAGCTAAGCAGAATGGTTTTCTGGATATTGATCTGATGATGGTTTCGACCTTCGGGGTTAATATTTGGGGAATTATTCTCTTGATTAATTTACGGTTAGTGACTGGTGAATTGGAATGAGGCGTATGTTGTGTTTGTGTAACACTTATTTAAAATATACGCGAGTTATTCGGAAAGACCGGGTTTATCCCATTCTGAATAACTGATACGACGATAAGTCGAAGATGAAGACGGTGGTCGAAGACCAGAAGTCTTCACGTCGTTTGGGTGATTACTGATGATCTTGATTGGGCTGTACACCCAAGAAGATGGAAACAGTTAGTGATCGTCCAGACGTACTTGGAGATCGATGGATATGCGGGGTACTAGGTGCCTCCGGTTTCGTTCAGACCCAGAACGGACTTGTAAATGGACTGTGTGTCTGACATTGGATTTTAGTCCGTGTGATTGATTTCTATTAAATATATATCTGTTTGGCGGCGGAGAATTTATTCTCTTGCTTAACGCCCTTCTCTGAGACGTACGAGCTCAGGGGTTATATATTGATGGATATCAAACGCATGGAGTGAATTGCCTGTGTGGCATGCCTAAGTGGCAATTGATCGAGGCTTCTGTTGAAAAGCAAAGTCTTGTGGTGATGATCAAAGCAAGGCCTTTGTGGCGTAGCTTTGTGTAACGCTGACTTCGCGAGTTTCACACCCGGTATGAACCAAAAACGGGAGACGGACATCAGGGAGGACTTGCGTTTCTTTCTAGCTAAAAGTGGCGTCAGTGGTTTTACACGCCCTGACGAGTTTGACTTAAGTGGTTGTTGCTGTTGCGAGGCGCCTCGGTTTGATCGGACGATCCGGGTCCGATGGAGTCATTTGTTGGCTCATTTACGCCCCATAGGGCGGAGAGACGTATTGTTCAGGCATAATAATCCACATCGGTGGACCGGCCCTGACGATCCAAGGCCCACCTGAGTCTGGGACCTGAGACATGGGCTAGATTGTCTCGAATCGGTAGAGGACTATCTTTTGCCTCGGTTCATAGACGGAAATCCAATTTCCAAATACGTGACATTTGCGGTTTTATTTGTAGAGCCTAGTATGGCGACATAGTGGGATGGGGCACTTATGCCGCCTATGATTGATACTTATGATTTGAAGTTGTTTTATACACTATGCACTTATTATAGTATCAAATGATTTGTTTTAAACGTATCAAGCATTCTTGGCTATTATAAGGTAAAAACCCTATCCTCCGGCTTGCGATTGCATTGTGTGATGGGAACTGGGTCTTATAATAGCTTCATTTTTCTTCATTTAGCATTGCGCTGTTTGTTTTATGCACTGGTATTCTTGGGAGGAAACCCGTTCCGTGTTATACGGCGTGGTCCCTTGATTTACATAACTTTAAAATAAAGATTTATAACTGTTTTAGTTCTCACACCAGTCACATGACTGACCTGGAGTTTATTGTTTTAACCTAAACTCTGGGTGCCCTTATTTTGACACGGGCAGCTAGTAGTTTTGGGGTTTGCAGATTTATATTCACAGGATCCTGGTTTACAGCTGGAACGATATCCGGAAAGCTTTGTATCCGTATATCTCATTCTAGTTGTGTATTGTATTATTCTTCCGCTGCTATGTATTTAAATGTAATTTAAATCTCTGATATTTCTGTGTAATATTCATTTATACTCTGTATATTCTTGTAATCTGATGCATTGTTGTAATATGCAATGAAATGTTCTTCTGTATGTGTTCTGTTGTGGCTTGTTCTCGAACTATCCGACGCTTTCCTTTACGGGGAAGTTACGGGTTTTTACATTGCTCCTATTTGCCGCATTTCTTGTGGACTTGGCGTATACATTTAAATTTTTTTAAAAAATGTTTTATTCTGAATTATATATTAAATGAATAGAACAATTTAAATTAAATATGCAGTAAATTTAACTGAAACTCCTCATTTTTGTTCCAGTAAGTATATAGGTCATCCTACACCTTATCGCTCATCTAATCCGGTGTTTTCCCGCCTGATTTTATGTTGTTCACCATCTCTCTATAATTTTTTGCCACTTTACAGTTCCAGTGGCGCTTAGTGAAGTCCATATCCGACTCCTGGAGATCCACTGTAACAACTCAGAATTTTGACAATAAATAGTTATCTAATTAGAAGCTTAAAAATAGGAATTTATGAAAATGATGGAATCTGACCACTATACTTTAATCGTTGCGTTCGTCTTGAAATTTTTGTCAACTTTCATGTTCGGAGTTTCGCGAATGGAATCCATATGAAAAAGTTACGGACGAAAAACGAAAAATGGATGGAAGTAAATAAACAGAATAATTAATTTATATTATTCCTTATTTGATCAAGCCATCTTTGGCAACTGAGGCTCTGGCGGTCGACCACAGCGGTCGACTGCCCAGGCCGACCTACTGGGCGTCAATCTGCCTGGTGGTGGCTAGGTTTTGAAGGGTTAGGTTAATTTGTTTATAAAATGAATGAACATATGTTATTTAAAATGAATCCAATGGTGCAAGGCCATTTCCGCCCCTATAAATAAAGGGGTAGAACCCCATTCTCTTCCATTCAAATCTATAGAGGCAGCGGAGCTCTGCCATTTTTCTTCCTCTTCTAACCTAATTTCTAAATGAAATATATTCATATATATACCAAATCAAATCAAATTCATATGGAATTAGGAAGATTCAATGGAAGAAGATCCTCAACGATATATTCTTTGCTCTCATCCCTTTTTCTTACATTTCTATAGATCTAGATTTTCCCCTTTCTTGATAAACTGTAGATTTATAAGAATTTGGGGATGGTAAGCATAAAAGGGTTCAAAACTGAGAAATTGGAAGCTATAAGGTGAGTGGGAAATTTACTAATACAATTATAATGACTTATTTATTTTGTTTAAATCCAATCTATGTTTTATGCCTATCAGATCTGTTTATTTAAATAATTGGAAATGGTAACCATCAGGTCTGATTATAAATATGTTAATAATTGGCAAATGATAAGTTGTGATTATATATATCATGAATTGTAGGATTTTTATATATTTTTCCCACATATTCCTACAGTTACGTCATGAAATACGTTGTACATGTTATATAACACTGTGGATCTAGAAATCAGTCCCCATTAAATATAAATTGTTGTAGTTATATGTTCTAGATCTTTAGTTCAGTGCTGAAATATAAGATGTGTGAATTTAGGTGAAAAGATGAAATTTGTGTATTATGTGATTTTAAGAATAAAATAAATATTCCTGTTATATTCAATATCGTTGGGTTTTGGATTACGAATTTTAAAATATGCCATTTTCCTCCTTAAAAATAATGTAACGACCCGGGTTTTTGCGATCCTGGTTATCGACATAAACTCAATGTCGACCATCCAAACATCGGAAATAGCGGATAGTTAATGAAAGAAGTTAGAGGGGTAGAATAAATAAGATAGAAAATTAGAATAGAAGAAGATCACCAATACAACATCAGAGTAACACGAATCTCACAGCGGAACGAATAAAATATAGTATACAACATAAATTTTAAATACGAATCTGTTATTTGTATATACATATCATAATTAGAGTATAACACTTACATCACAGTGGAAATAACAATTGCTATAAAATCATGAAGCCTCCTGCTCCAAGCTCTCAGGATTTCTGTAAATCCTGACTACTTGACTGCCTGCACAAAATTGGACACCCAAGAGTTTAGGGAAAACAAAACAAAATAAACTCGGGGTTAGTCATGTGACTGGTGTGAGTAAACTCCAACCATTTGTTTAACTTTCAAAATTCTTTTAAAATCCATATTCTTCTGATATTATAATAATGTCTAAATCAAATAAATAGAAATCTAGTGGAACGCTTTCATCTCACGTTCCACATATATAATATACAATCAAAAACCGTAGGCGCTTATTTGGTAATGAATTCCAACTGGCAAGGTATAGGACCACCTTCCGACAGTTTATTTCTAGAGAGGAATACACCGGGCTCAACAAGAACATCTTGTAACCCAGGCTAAACATGACCGGTCACTCATTTCGCTTGAGTGTACCAAATGTATTATCACCAACGGTTGGGATCAGCAATTCCCGAAAGGGACAGCATCGAAATAGATTATAGAAGTAAATGGAACTCTAGATCAGGTGACAATACACCTTAATTGGCAGCTAACCACTTAGCCATGTGACCTACCCGATTTTATACCATTTCCGATTGTGAGGCTAGAGGCCATAACGTATAGATCACACCTTATGTCACACCGTCATACCTGCCAAACCACAAATTGATTTCCCCAAACATACCATGGGTATACAGCTAAGATAAATGAATTCCTCGACCACCAAACGTAAATACGTTTGAAGAGTTCAACTTACGCAATCTAATAAATATACTCTGTTAGACATTCTTCCATACAGGTCGCCCTGGGACTGGACAGACCGAAGGCACTATTCTTTAAACAGGACAACCCTTGCATAACTACGTCTTCAATTATCTTAATCACATTGGATCGCAACACTAACGCCATATGGAGTGGTTTTTAGATAATATATCTAATCCTGGACTCTCCGTATTGATGACGGAAAAATGGTCAAAAAGTTTGATAGTCTGTGATTTAACTATCAAAGAAAAACATGTATGCAAACAACGATATTAATCCCAGATGGAAATTCTATCGATCAATCATCAATCAACATTTATTCATTTCCCCATTTCTCGTTTCCATATATTCATCAAATCCTTATTTTCTAATTTTAGAAAATATACGTTATTAACTTTGGGAAACGTTTCCATTTCTGATTCACGCATCACTATCTTCTCACATATATCAGTCTCTAACTGTAAACTAGTAAGAGAACAACCCCGTACGTATTAACCCCAAAGGCCGAAACCAACATCAGATCGATACCCAGAAAGCCATTCAACTCAACAAATTTCTAGTCAATTTCTAATTTCAGCAATTCCATTTAAATTCCTAATTCAAACCCCAAATTCCTTTATAATATTTTATTTGCAAAATATTTACTTTCATCTAATTTTTCAAATAAAATGTGAATAATATTTCTTTATATAATCAAAACAATTTGATTTCTTATTTAAACCAAATATCAAAATTCTATTTATATTTGTATTTGCAGAATTATTCATACAAATGTCATTTTTAATTTTAACACTTAAATCTCATTTATAATTCCCTTTATATAATTCTATTTATTCTATATAAACCCATTTTTTATAATTCTATTTATTTTATATAAACCCTTTTATATAATTATATTTATTTTATATAAACCCTTTTATATAATTCTATTCACTTCACCAATATTCCCTTAATTGTATTTTCTAATATTTGTTTTCCAAGTATTACCTTTTATCATATCCTGATTATTTCATATACTTTTCAATATTCACTTTGAAAATTCCCTTTTTACATTCCAGTATTTCATATGGTATTTAAAATACCAAATAACATAACCAGTGTCATCATAATCAATCACAGATTATATATCACATCATATATCACAATATATGAAAACAAACAGTATTATAAATATTGAGGAATCCAGTTGGATCCCTCCAACCTGTTTCCCTGCATCACAGATGTTAAACAATATAATAACATCGATTTCATTTCGATATGAAATATTCTGATAAACAGAATCAATATATGATTAACGATTTATATATATATCGTTATCTATAATTTCAACCAATACATCAGCAATTCAACCAAACAATCAACACACAGAAATCAATCATCATTTATTAATACTAGATTATATTTATAAAAATATAACTGTACAGAGTTAGTGAGATTTACTCACTTTGGACAGTTATCGTTAAATAACGATAATTGTCGTTGATTCATATTGGACAATTTATTTCGCTATAAATTGTAACGAGCTCCAATTCACTCCAAGTCTTTTCCATTGCGGAGCTCTCGTCCATACATCTCAACGGACCTCGTTTTTGTCAAATTCTGATAATATATGTAATAGTTGTGATTTATACAAGTTACCCATATTATTTAAATTAAATTAGACTTTAATTATTACTAAACCGGGCTTCACCTTCTACATTCCGGCCCATTACCACACCTCCTAAGCCCGCTCCACTGAGTAGTCTTCCCGGATCCAAATTACACGATGTAGCTCAAAAAGACATTGCCGAATTATTTAGCTCACCATCCTCCTCTAATCCTTCACGGAAGTTCCACAAATTACCGGCAAGTTAAATAGTAATTAACTAATCATTCAACTTATAACTAACCCAGGATTTATTTCTTAATACCGCGCTCATCACGTTTCTTCCTCAATCATTCTGAAACCGCCTGCTTTTCTTTTCACCATCACCGAATTCTCATGCTCACCGTTATCCTTCTCTGATGATTTTAAATTCAAACAAAAATTACAACCAATATCCTCTTTAAAAACTACATCTCCCTAACTCCTCACAGCAAAGCTCGATCCCATCCTTACGTCGCGGTCTCCAGGTCCAAAAGCTCCCTCGCGAAATTTTTGTGCATCGAATCCTACAAAAACTCTTCAACAGATGGTAAATCCTCCCAAAAACTCGAATCAAAACTCCATTCCAAAGATCAATGCTTCAATGTCGAGAATCGATCAACCCTAATAAAAAAACCCATACGCTGTAAATCTCGCATCGACCAAAACATGTCGAAACCCATTGAATCACATACCAGAATGAAGAGGGACTCAGTAGGAATCGAAATATATTAGTATTTTGATTTTAGGAATTTATTTGGAGTTTCTAAGATTCTCTAAAGAAGAAAATCTCTCATGTTTTCAATATCTAGCGACAGCGGATTTTCTATTGAATGTAGAAAGAAGGGGACTTAGGGCTAGAGATGTTATGGTTATTTATAGATAGTGTTGGCTTGTATAAGAAGCTTTATCTATATTTTTATATTAGTTTATATAGTCCACGCTATTCGTATTTGTCTTCTAAAATTCCTATGATCACACATGATATCTAAAAATCATAAAAATGGACATGCAACTAGTGTTTGACATTACGGACCCAATAAAACTAGTTTCGTCAAATTCTTAATCAGTTTGCTCACACAGCGTATTTTTAAAGTCAAATTATTGACTGTTTTTCACATTAAAATCCCGTAAGATCACATACTGACTCCAAAAATCACAAAAATTAAAATCTAACAATAATTTAATATTACGGATCCAACAAAATTAGTTTCGTCGAAAATGGAGGTCGTTTGCAAAACTAACTATTTTTAAAGCTCTAAATAACCCATTTAAATATTAATATATTTAAAAATAATTAGATTAAATATTTATAAATAAATATTATTGTATATATTCATAATAGAATACCATACAGCTCAAGAATAATCCTATCTGAATTTATAACTCGATATTTCAAATCCATTGTTAAATCGATACCCAATTCATATTAAAAATCCTTTATAATATAAATAAATCGTTATTAATTATAAAGGAATTCCTTAGCAACTATTTGAAAATTTGATTTGGGTACAACTCAAAATCTACCCGATGAGATCCCGATTTTTCTCTTCCATTAGAAAGATATACTTCACCAGCTCTGAACGTTTCTTGTTTCACAGAGATCCGATTTAAAATGAATTATGTATATTCGTTTAAAGTTCAAATCGCCAAATTACGAACTGTCGCGCCATTTCGAGCTCGATTAAAAGGTGGATACCCAGTGCCGAAGGCTCCCGTACTCAAGCGTGAGGAGTTCCTAGACAGTCTCCCATCTAGTACTATTCTCACGGCTTTCCGGGCTCTGGGGGTGGTCGATCAGCGCGCGCAGCCTTTCCCTCACATTATGTGAAGAGGCCGGGGCTCGAACCTGTGCGCTCCAAATTACCAACCGGATAACCTTACCGTTTGCGCCAGGCACCACCTTCATTTCGAGCTCGGTTATAATTATAATATAATTATAAGTTCAAACTTCGTTTATATAATATATTCGTTAATATAATTCAACTCTAAACTGAATATATATATTTAAATTGTCCAGTTCACACAATATTGTCAATTCACTATTTCCGACTATTTCGGAATTAAATATATTATTATATAAATTATATTAATTAAATATTCAATATAATTTAATTAAATGACCATTTAAATCTCTAAATCACTATTTAAATAATTAAATAAATCAATTATTATACCATAAGAATACGGGACATTACATTCTTCCCCCCTTAAAATAATTTCGTCCTCAAAATTGCTAAGGTAGAAAATAAACTCTACTAACTGGGTTAAAAATTAATCATTTACTTTTAACTTCAGTTTCAACTGAACTAATTGATTTCAATAAAAATATTAATTCATTTCAATTAATGAAAGTTTCCTAAAATCCTAAAAAAAAAATTAACACCTGAAATTTTCGAAAAAATTCGCCAACACCTCTTTTTTACGGCTCAATCGGTACAACTACAACTCGCCTCTCTAGGCCTTCTCCAACCCAAAAGAAAATCAAATAGCCAAGCGACTTGCCAAACATGCTAATAAAATCACCAAACTCGTATGCAAATAAACTTGTACCTTTTTGTCAGGCATATCATTATATCATTTCCATCTGCTATTAATTCAGCATATACCAATGTCATCCCAATCAAACTCCAATCAGTTTTTATCCTCAGATCCAACCATTGTGTTATAACTAAGCCAATTTCCATTCTTAATTTCATATCATAGTTTACCAAACCAATTCTATTTCAACATCTTATCTCACAAATCCAATTTGTCTCGATATCATTCTAATCCAATTCAATTTCAATTACCACTTAACTGACTTTATTTTAATTCCAATTTCTTTCCCAAATTTCAATTCAATTTGGTTTTTATTTTAGAACAACCTCTTCCTGCAAGTTTTAAACACCTTGGATTTTTTCTAAAATCAAACAACCATTTCCGAATTTCGACAACTTGTTTTCCCAAAACATTTCAAAAACATAATCTTTGGTAGTAATCTGTCACTTAGAAACTTGAAAATGAACACCGATAATGTTCAGATCATCATTGGAATTATTTCCCAACGACCGAAGTGAGTTCAACACTATATCACTTTCAAAACCATGTCTAAACATTTCCATTTTGGAATACATTCAAAATATCATTCACAATGCTTGTAAGACAATTTAAAATTTCCCAGGATTTTAAAATTCTCATATATTCAATTCAATTCCATTTACAAACACCTTTCCAAATTTCTGGAGTTTTAATTTCAATTCTGATTTTAATCTAGATTTAATTCATTTCGTAACACTTAAACGAATTTTGATTGGTTATTTACATAACCGTTTTAATTTATAATCTCATTCAATTATAATAACAACCAACACATCCTATATATTATAATAATTCCAATATATAAATTCCTTTTAACAAAATATATTTCTGGTAAAATTATTTCATTTACCCTCTTTTCGAAATATACCATGTCGGTTCATCGTATTCGAGTGTTTAGAAACCCCTACCTATACAGTGGATCAAACTGATCGACCAGAACTTATAAACAACTCAACCAATAAATCTCCACAATATAAAACAATTTTTTTTAATAAAATCTACAAATATGCTCTCGCGTACATATACACTCAACTCAATCTAGGGTATTACTGACCCCATCTCTACTGAGTCACGTCACAGAGCCAAGGTAATTACTTAACCTTTAGCTCTGATACCACTGTAACGACCCAGGTATTCGCGATCCTGGTTATCGACATATACTCAATGTCGACCATCCAAGCATCGGAAATACCGGATAGTTAATGAAAGAAGTTAGAGGCTGAGAATAGATAAGATAGAAAATTAGAATAGAAGAAGAAGAAGATCACCATTACAACATCAGAGTAACACGAATCTCATAGCGAAACTAATAAAATATAGTATACAACATAAATTTTAAATACAAATCTGTCATTTGTATATATATATATATATCATCATTAGAGTATAACATTTACATCACGACAGAAATAACAATTGCTATAAAATCCTGAAGTCTTCTGCTCCAAGCTCTCGGTATATCTATAAATCCCTACTACTTGACTGCCCGTACAAAATTGGGCACCCAAGAGTTTAGGGAAAACAAAACAAAATAAACTCTGGGTCAGTCATGTGACTGGTGTAAGTAAACTCCAACCCTTTGTTTAACTTTTAAAATTCTTTTAAAATCCATACTCTTCTGATAATATAATAATGTATAAATCAAATAAATAGCAATCTAGTGGAACGCTTTCATCTCACGTTCCACATATATAATATACAATCAAAAACCGTAGGCGCTTATTGGGTAATGAATTCCAACTGGCAAGGTATGGGACCACCTTCCGATAGTGTATCTCTAGAGAGAAATACACCGGGTTCAACAAAAACATCTTGTAACCCAGGCTAAACATGACCGGTCACTCATTTCGCCTGAGTGTACCGAGTGTATTATCACCAACGGCTGGGATCAGCAACCGTTTCCCGATAGGGACAACATCGAAATAGATTATAGAAGTAAATAAAACTCTAGAACAGGTGACAATACACCCTAAGTGGTAGCTAACCACTTGGCCATGCGACCTCCTGATTTTATACCATTTCCGGTTATGAGGCTAGAGGCCATAACCTATAGATCACACCTTTATTTACTTTGAATGTCACATTATCATACCCGCCAAATCACAAACTGATTTCCCTAAAAATTCCACGGGTATACAGCTAAGAGAAACGAATTCCTCCGCTACCAAATGTAAATACGTTTACAGAGATCAACTTACGCGATCTGTTAAATATACTCTGTCAAACATTCTTCTATAGAGGTCGCCCTGGGACTGGACAGACCGAAGGCACTATTCTGTAAACAGGCAGTCCTTGCATAACTCCTTCTTCAATTATCTTCATTATATTAGATCGCAACGCTAACGCCGTACGGAGTGGTTTTCAGATAATATATCTAATCCCGGACTCTCCGTATTGATGATGGAAAAATGGTCAAAAACTTTGATAGTCTGTGATTTAACTATCAAAGAAAAACATGTGTGCAAACAACGATATTATTACCAGATGGAAATTCTATCGATCAATCATCAATCAACATTTATTCATTTCCCCATTTCCCATTTCCATATATTCATCAAATCCTTATTTTCTAATTTTAGAAAATATACGTTATTAACTTTGGGAAACGTTTCCATTTCTGATTCGCGCATCACTATCTTCTCACATATATCAGTCTCTAACTGTAAACTCGTAAGAGAACAACCCCCTACGTATTAACCCCGAAGGCCAAAACCAACATCAGATCGATACCCAGAAAGCCATTCAACTCAACAAATTTCCAGTCAGTTTCTAACTTCAGTAACTCCATTTAAATTCCTAATTCAAACCCCAAATTCCTTTACAATATTTTATTTGCAAAATATTTACTTTCATCTAATTTTTCACATAAAATGTGAATAATATTTCTTTATATAATAAAAATAGTTTGATTTCGTATTTAAAACCAAAAATCCAAATTCTATTTATATTTGTATTTGCAGAGTTATTCATACAAATCTCCTTTTTAATTTTAACACTTAAATCTCATTTATAATTCCCTTTTATATAATTCTATTTATTCTATATAAACCCTTTTTATATAATTCTATTTATTTTATATAAACCCTTTTATATAATTCTATTCATTTCCCAAATATTCCTTAATTATATTTTCTAATATTTGTTTTCCAAATATTACCTTTTATCAGATCCTGTTTATTTCATATACAAATATTTCATTTTCAATATTCACTTTGAAAATTCCCTTTTTACATTCCAGTATTTCATATGGTATTTCAAATACCAAATAACATGACCAGTGTCATCATAATCAATAATAGATTACATGTCACATCATATATCACAATATATGAAAACAGATAGTATTATAAATATTAAGGAATCCAGTTGGATCCCTCCAACCTGTTTCCCTGCATCACAGATGTTAAACAATATAATAACGTCGATTTCATTTCGATATGAAAACTTTTGATAAACAGAATCAATATATGACTAATGATTTATATATATTTTGTTATCTATAATTTCAACTAATACATCAGCAATTCAACCAAACAATCAACATACAGAAATCAATCATTATTTATCAATACTAGATTATATTTATAAAAATATAACTGTACAGAGTTAGTGAGATTTACTCACTTTGGACAGTTAACGTTAAATAACGATAATTGTCGTTGATTCAGATCAGACAATTTATTTCGCTATAAATTGTAACGAGCTCCAATTCACTCCTAGTCTTTTCCATTGCGGAGCTCTCGTCCATACAACTCAACGGACCTGGTTTTTGTCAAATTCTGATAATATATGTAATAGTTGTGATTTATACAAGTTACCCATATTATTTAAATTAAATTAAACTTTAATTATTACTAAACCGGGCTTCACCTTCTACATTCCGGCCCATTACCACACCTCCCAAGCCCGCTCCACAGAGTAGTCTTCCCGGATCCAAATTACACGATGTAGCTCAAAAAGACATTGCCGAATTATTTAGCTCACCATCCTCCTCTAATCCTTCACGGAAGTTCCACAAATTACCGGCAAGTTAAATAGTAATTAACTAATCATTCAACTTATAACTAACCCAGGATTTATTTCTTAATACCGCGCTCATCACGTTTCTTCCTCAATCATTCCGAAACCGCCTGCTTTTCTTTTCACCATCACCGAATTCTCATGCTCACCGTTATCCTTCTCTGATGATTTTAAATTCAAACAAAAATTACAACCAATATCCTCTTTAAAAACTACATCTCCCCAACTCCTCACAGCAAAGCTCGATCCCATCCTTACGTCGCGGTCTCCAGGTCCAAAAGCTCCCTCACGGAGAAAGTTGCGACATTTTTATGCATCGAATCCTACCAAAACTCTTTAACAGATGCTAAATCCTCCCAAAAACTTGAATCAAAACTCCATTGCAAAGATCAATGCTTCAATGTCGAGAATCGATCAACCGTAATACAAAAACCCATACGCTGTAAATCTCGCATCAACCAAAACATGTCGAAACCCATTGAATCACATACCAGAACGAAGAGGGACTCAGCAGGAATCGAAATATATTAGTATTACGATTATAGGAATTTATTTATAGTTTCTATGATTTTCTAAAGAAGAAAATCTCTCACGTTTTGAATATCTGGAGGCGACAGATTTTCTATTGACTATAGAAAGAAGGGGACTTAGGGTTAGAGATGTTAGGGTTATTTATAGATAGTGTTGGCTTGTATAAGAAGCTTTATCTATATTTTTATATTAGTTTATATTGCTCACGCTATTCGTATTTGTCTTCTAAAAATTCCTATGATCACACATGATATCCAAAGATCATAAAAATGGACATGCAACTAGTGTTTGACATTACGAACCCAACTAAACTTGTTTCATCGAATACTGAATCCATCTACTCACACAGCGTATTTTTAAAGTCAAACTATTGATTGTTTTTCACATTAAAATCCCGTACGATCACATACTGACTCCAAAAATCACGAAAATTGAAATTTAACAATAATTTAATATTACAGATCCAACAAAATTAGTTTTATCGAAAATGGAGGTCGTTTGCAAAACTGGCTATTTTTAAATCTCTAAATAACCCATTTAAATATTAATATATTTAAAAATAATTAAATTAAATATTTATAAATAAATATTATTGTATATATTCATAATAGAATACTATACAGCTCCAGAATAATCCTATCTGAATTTATAACTCGATATTTCAAATCCAGTGTTAAATCGATACCCAATTCACATTAAAAATCCTTTTATAATATAAATAAATCGTTATAAATTATAAAGGAATTCCATAGCAACTATTTGAAAATTTGATTTGGACATAACTCAAAATCTGCTCGACGAAATCCTAATTTTTCTCTTCCATTAGGAAAATATACTTCACCAGGTCCGAACGTTTCTTGTTTCATAGAAATCTGATTTAAAACGGATTCTGTATATTCGTTTAAAGTTCGAATCGCCAAATTACGAACTGTCGTGCCATTTCGAGCTCGGTTATAATTATAATATAATTATACATTCAAACTTCGTTTATATAATATATTCGTTAATATAATTCAACTCTAAACTGAATATATATATATATATATGTTTTTAAATTATCCAATTCACACAATATTGTCAATTCACTATTTCCGACTATTTCGGAATTAAATATATTATTCTATAAATTATATTAATCAAATATTCAATATAATTTAATTAAACGACTATTTAGATCTCTAAATCACTATTTAAATAATTAAATAAATTAATTATTATACTGTAAAAAATACGGGACATTACAAATATAAAGAGATATTATTTTAGAATCACAAGAAGTATGACAAAAGGGATTAAAAAGAGAAAACTGGTGCAGAGGTACATATAAATGTAAATACATGTATTTGTATGTAATTTGCATCGATTATTCCAATATATACATATTACATATATTTCGTATGATTTGGTAATATGTCAAATTCCACAAAATATGCATTATTTACAATGAGTACGGCCAACGGTCCTTGTGAGACTTGAAACATTATTGGAAAGATTAAATATAAAAAGGGAACGTTTGGTTAATTAATTAAACCAAATCATTAATTTAAAATTAAGTATTTCAATATTGTAAAATATTAATAACTACGTTGACCGCATGCAAACATAGAAATAAACATATACACATTATCCGTCCAAATCAGCGTAAAACAGTAAAATATGCATTGTATTAAATGTTTTAAGGTTTGAAATGTTCAGTGGTATTCATTTATGGAATCATACATGTAAATTATATTCCATACTTAATGAATATATTTATGGTGATCGTTATAGCAATTAGTTTAATTGATTGTTATAAATGGGGCCATAAATAAATAATTAACAATTGTGACTAATGTTGAATGTTGGATAAGATTCAATATAGAGTTATGTGTAAATATAATCAATTTTGAATTAATGTTTTTGCGGTGACCATTTGTAGCAATCAATATAGTTAATTGGCATAAATGAGACTGCAAATTAATAAATAACCATTGTAACCAATATTGATTGGGGGAAAATAAATGTGATAGGAAAATGGTTACAATTGCTAAAATCAACTAGGATAAATATTGTAAACCCGAATTAGGAAATTTGAATTATAACAGCATTTAGACACGAGGTTAAGCTCACTTGTGGTACAAGCCTGCCTGGAACCGCCCGGCAAATCTAGCAACCACAGGTAGCCAACTTAATGTGAGGGGTCTAATGCATAAAAATAAATGTATTATGGCATGAGGTTAAGTTCACTTGTGGTAGAAGTCTGCCCGGAACCGACCGACAAATCCAACATCCACATGTAGTCAATTTAATATAGGAGACCTAGTGTGTGTACATATATATATATATATATCAACTAGTAAACAAATAAAAAGAAATAAAAGAATAAGAATAGTAATTGACGGTTGGGGTACAACAAATAGATAACTTGGGACTCATAAATAGTTGCCTTAGGAAAATATGACCGTTAGAGTCATAAAGGGAAATAAAAATAAAATAAAAGGAAATGGGTTCATAAGGGGATAAATGGATATTGATTGTTGTTTAGATACTAGGTCCAATTATGGAGGTAATCAAATACATATTTTAGGGTAAAGAGAATATTACCTTCCTTAGTTATAGTAATGAATATAGAACTTATAAATAAAAATATAATTGGACTTAGTAGGTTAATAATGTAAGATATTATTAACCATATAAACTCATGACGCAAATAAATGGTATACATATAGTATTTCCGTATAAAGAAACTAAACGGGAATGACTTAATAACATAGCCTGCTTTATCCCAAAAAGGGAAAGGTGTCAAAGACAAATGGGGTACGAACAAATAACCTTCGTGTATAGTCCGCTTCCTGGTCCTGAAAGGCTAAGTGACTAGGGTTAAAGAGTCCACCTAGGAATAGATTTTTTAGTATAGGGATCTTAAATGGCATGTGTGTGTGGGCCTACCCAAACCTGGAAATTAAAAGGGTCAGATATGACCATCTATCCTACTGGAAGTAATAAGCGACTAAGGGGGTTATCTAATAAGGTCAGCTAGAAGGTATAACGAATGATAAAATGCACTCCCTCACCTTATGCAGTGTTAGGATTTGAAATGATTTAATCGAAACCCTAATTCTAACAGTTTAATGAATTAAACTACAGATCTATGCAAGAAAAATGAATCAAAACTAAATTGTTTAGAATTTTACCTACCACGTCAAATTTCGATAAAATCAGATGATCTCCAAACCAAAATGACATCGCAGCATCGAATCACAAGCGTGACACACCGCCGCCGCCTCTAGAGGAGATCCACGAGCGTTGGTCTCGAAGTTGTCAGACAAAATCAAGAGAGAGTTAATAGGTACTAGTCAATCTTTTGGGGTCTAGGGTATTTCTGATTCTCGTGTGTAATGGGTTTACTAAAAAGAAAGGATTGGCCCTTTATTTTATAACATAACTACACGAGATTCATGGTAAACCTTTGACCTGGTTTCCATTTATAATAATGAAATATTCAACCCTTTTGATCTCCTTTTATTTTGAATGGTTTTCACCCTATTCATCGTTCATTTGTGTGACCTTTTAGGTTATCACAACATTGGCAACAATTTAAACAATATTTAAATTGTAAATAGTGAGCGACATCTAGTAATACATCGTTGTTACCCAAGTTATAATAATATCATTGATTCAATACAAACCTTTTTGCGACCAGTGTATCAATGTAATATAATCCTTTTAACCAGTATATCTTGGGTTAAACTCGAGGCATGGAACGTATCACCCTCTTTATAATTTAATCCGTTTATCTTGATCGATAAGTAGACTGTTTAAAAAAAATCAATATTTGAGCACAGCCATGCATTTCATAGTCTCACTCAATCAAGAGGCCCATGGATATCACTACGAATATATCGTAGGGTTAAATTCCATCTAGATCATTCATAATTTTATTCGACTCGAGATGTATCCAGTAATCACTGTTATCGTTACTCTGTTACGAATAACATTAGATGATATCAAAACACAAATATCCTCGAATATAATTGTAATGATTTCAAGTCTAAGGACCATTACATCACTGTCATTATGAGAATAACTTATGATACCTTTAATTATATTCCATGTAGTTATCTTACGGTGGGTCAAACCAATACGATATTCTCCAATACGTTTTTATGTTTTGACATTAATATCACGTGTATTAATGATCAATGAGATGTGATCATCAATCAATCAACATACTACTCTCAATGTTTTATTGTTGTCCTTTATATATAAACAATAAAACTTGACTGAGGACATTTAAGAATTATAATACTCAATATATTATATAATCTCAAGTTAAAGTCTTACTCGAACTGTATAATTCCATATTATTATTCTAAGGACTTCTATTATATTAGTATTTATATTATGCAGTAAATATAATAGAATATTATTTTATTCCATATAAAATAATAAGAACAACATTGTTATCTATCTCATCAAATGGATTGTCTCTGGGGCATAAACTCTAACAATCTCGCACTTGCATTAGAGTCAATTATTTACGTATTGTATACTCATGAAACTAGTGTTACTATTAAATTTCTGCTGCGACAGAGTTTAATTCAGTAGGTCTACAACTTTACAACTTTTGCAACTTTGTACATATGTTCATCTCCTGTGTGAACAACTTCACATAAGAATTATATTTCTTGAATATATATATATATATGTATATATATATATGGATCGATAATGAGTTTAATGTTTTGGGCTTGAGCAACAACCACATTGTTATCCCAATGCAAATCATTGGCTCAACAATTAACTAAATTCAATTATGAACTTCTTAATCCAAACATTTTCTTTCTTAAAATCAGTATTTATTTCTTATTTTTAAAAACTGATATTATTCACAATAATTAATGTGTTACCAAATAGCATTAGAATTATTGTGTCGCTCCCACTCAATTTCTTGTCTATACAAGATTCAATGATATTTTTTGGTTTTCAAGACAATTCGAATTCTATTTCATTCCCATCGGTATCTTAGAGACTAGATCTCCTTTAAATGGATACCCATTCGAGAAGTAAACATTTATTCTTAGAGATTTATAGAAACAATATTCATTTGTTTCTTGTGGATATTACACAAAATAATTATCTGATTTTTGTCCGATCTTATCAGAGGAAGGACGTTTAACAAACGCCTTACATCCTAAATCTTTGCACTAGACACACTAGGACATTTCCTAGTCCATATCTTATATGGCGTCTTTAAAATCATTTTAGTATGATTAAATGCAACTGTTCTAAATTTAATTAATTGGAAGATCTATATGACTTATCTTGGTCATACCATATCTTATAAGGTGTGATTACTCCTTTCAGACACACCTATTTCAATATGGTGTTCTAGGTGGACTGAGTCATGAAACAATTTCAAACTCATCTGGATAGTCATTAAATAGTTGGCTTAAATATTCCTTTTTGATTTGTTCAAAAATATTTATTTTATATTAAAATTGGTTTCTATCTCCACTTTGAGTTCTTTGAACTTTTCAAAGGATTCTGGAATGTGTTTCATAAGATACACGTATCTGTATCTACTGATATCATCAGTAAATATAATGAAGTAATAAAACCTACCTCTAGTTTATGTATTCTTTGCTTCATATACATCATTATGCATGAGACCCAATACTTATCACTCATTCACCGCGTCAAGTGAGATGTGATTCAGTTATTTTTCTTAATAAACAAGATCTGTATTCTTCATATAATTCAAAATCAAATGATCTCAAAATTCCTCCATTCTGGAGTTTTGATATACTTTCTTATTTATTGGGCTAACCGGCAATAATAAAGGTATATTGGACTTAAATCACTTAATTTAATCCACTTATTGTTTTAAAAATATTTTTTCACATAAATAACAATGTGATTCGATAAAAAAATACAGTATTGTTTGTAAATAAAGGAATAACATCGTTTTTGTTAATAAAACATAAACACATGGTTTTAAAAATCTGAAAATAATATATATACATTGTTTTAAATCTGAAATTTTAATATAAATTTAAATGAATAGCATGGTTTTAAATATAACTGAATAGCATTGATTAAATATAAATAAATCACTTTGTTTTAAAAATATAAATATCATTGTTTTAACAATATAAACGTCATTGTTTTAAAAATATAAATAGTGTTGTTTTAAAAATAAAAGTGTCAATGATTTTGGGAATAAATATAAAATAACATGATTTTTCATTATATAACCAAACATGATTTCTCATTCTTTAGAAAAACATTTTTTTTCATTGTATAGAAAAACATTATTTTTCATTGTATAGAAAAACATTATTTTACATTGTATAGGAAAACATGATTTTTCATTGTATACAAAAATATGATTTTTATTTATAATTATCGTTGTTTAAAAATGCGGTTTTTAAATATATATAAACATCATATAAAAATATGATTTTTACGGTGAACAGCGTGAAAAAGATTACATTGGTTTTTCGGGAAAATCCAAACTGTTCAGTAATTCAAAAAATTAAACTGGCGCAGTGGAAACCAAAGATGAGAACTCCTCACTCAATTTATTTACAGTTAAATATATATTAGGATGCAGATGGTTCTTAGTAGCACCCGACACCTTTGATTGAAACCATGATTGTTTGTTTGGACTATATTGTGATGTGATTATGGTGTGAAATAGAAAATAAAATATTCATATGGTGAATAAAATATTTTATTGCTAAAAATTAAATTTTTAATGTATATATATGAATGGCATAAAATTATCATGAAAAAAAGGAATAAATACTCATTTACAAATCGGACAATTTGTTTATGTACACCCATTTACCTGATATGATTGGGACGATAAATTTTACACATCACCCAACTGCACAAATAAATAAACTGTTGTTGTTTGAAAACTCCATATGGGTATTGGGATGATATTTGACATACACGATTCCCAGTATTTAGTTGTATGTCAATCGATAGATTAACAATCTATGATTAGCGTTATTTATTTATTTTAATGCTCACACAGTTGTAAATTGCACTCTGGATGTTGTATGAATTTTTAATGATTGTTTATCATTATTGTTGTATACAGGCGATGTATGAAATCTATATAAATCACATTATATGGTAATTGACTGGGTCTCATTCCAATTTGGAAAATAAAGAATATTTTAAAATAATATTCCGTAAAGGATATAACATATTTATGCGTTGAATAGAATATTCATGTGTTGAATGAAAGTATTTAAACAATAAAAATATCGTTTTTATTGAATGTATGAACCAATAAAATATTCATTGTTTTGAAAAGAAAATGTTTATACAATAAAAATCACATTTTTATTGTATATATGAACAAACAAAATATTCATTGCTTGAAATAGAATATGTTAACAATAGAAATATACATTTTTATTGTGTATGTAGAAATGATTGAAAATATTAAATATTTTAAATAAAATGTTTAATACAATGAAAATTACATTTTTATTGTATTATAAAATCATTAAAAAAGAATCATGATTCAATAAAAAGATCAGACAATAAAAAATTATTTTTGTATTGCAAGTTTGATTTATTACAGAGATTTTGTTTATTAAAATGTAAATCATTTATATGTAGAAAATATGAAAATGATCATTTATTTGAAATGAAAATACGTTAACGATAAAATTACATTTTTATTATACACGTAGAAAAAAATGAAAAATGACCATTGATTGAAATAGAAAAGTTAAACAATAAAAATTTGCATTTTCATTGAATGTAGAAATAATGAAAAATATTCATTGATCGAAATAAAAAGATTTAACAATAAAAATTTATATTTTCATTGTATATAAGAAATGGTGAAAAAGATTCAAGTTTGAATAAAAATATTTCAATATTAAAATTACATTTTTAATGTAAGTATGAATCATTAAAATATTCATTGTTTGAATAAAAATGTTGTAACATTAAAAATTACAATTTTAATGTAAGTATGATTCATCAAAACATTCATTGTTTGGATAAGAGTATTCAATTTTGATGTAAAATTGAAAAAGAAGTTGAAATCGTTTTAAAATGAAATTATAAATATTTTATAAATATGTTTTAAATGGAAATCGACGAAATATATATAATATATATATTATATATATTAAATGGTCTGAATAGAACGTGCCGCGCAACGACCGTTCGCAAATTTCGACCATTAACTTCAATTTGATGTAACGGGAGATCAGACCATCGGATTCTCCTAAACCCAGAACCGTTGGGTTCGTATCGAAAATAGCTTCTCTTGAATATAAGAGATTTGAAGTCTAACGGTTAGATTCGGAGATATATCCAAATCAATTTCAAAAAAGGTCGCTATGGATGCAATTCGATGGCCGTTATTGGAAACCGACTGTACGGGCGATAATAAAATTATTAAAAATATGGAAAAATTAACCAAAATCATAATAAATGGTTTGGAAAGATTTTTGTTGAAAAATTCTCACTTTATAAAGATAAAAATATTTTTTATCAAAATGAACTAGTTATTAACTAGAATAATAATTTAATTATTTTTAGAAATTAATAAATTGGATTTGAAAATGGTTTTAAAATAACCATAATTTTCCAATATATATTTATATATATTGGAATGGAGTTGAATGGAAATTTTCTTCGGAATATTTCGATATTGGATTCCGTTATTATACGAATATTGTGAAGATATATATATATATATATATCATTATTCCCAATACAGTATTTGTTGCTTGCAGAATTTGATATTGAATATAAACTGATATAATTTCGATTCAGAACCTTATATTTAATGTGAAATTGGATTTTGGGTTTGTCGTGAATGGTGTCTTTAATAAGACTGTTCTTAAACCCTGTTTAGAAAAGAATAAATATTTTAATTTAGATTTAGGAAATTTTACCAATTAATTAATATTTGATTGGAATTGAATTGAAATTGGATTTTGTGTTTGTCGTGAACAATGTTTTAAATAATATTTGTTCTTTAACCCAATTAACAGTGAAGATATAATTTGGAATTTATTAATCTTAAGATTTAAATGGGAATTTTCCAAAGCATAGTTTTCCAATTTAATATATTAAATTGAAATTGAATGGAATTCGATTTGGTAATAATTGAGATGAGCTTCAGTTAATGAAGACCGCTACTATATATGGAATTTAAAAGGCATTGCCGCTATTCCATTTATATTATTAGTCTAATATGGGAATTTATATCGATTATATATTGTTATGATTTCCGGGTCGATTCCATTTTGAAGGAAGTTGATTTTGGGTTTATCGTGAACTGTGTTTTTAAATGACATTAGTTCTTTAACCTAGTTAAAGATAAATTTAATTTCTAAAATTCAAATAATCATTAAGTAATGATTTTTGAGATTAAAAAGAATAAATTTAAAAGGATTTATCTTTGATAAAATTAATGGGAACCTTTCCCTAAAAATGTATATATTTGAATAAAAATATATTCTGAATTGGAATGAGGCGTTGGATGTGTTTTTATCGCACCTGACTATAAATTATGTGAGTTATTCGGAAAGACCGGGTTTAACTAATTCTCAATAATGAATACGATGACTAACGGTCGAAGAGATTGAAGATGGTGCAAGAACGACGATCTTCACATCGAATGGATGAGTTGCTACTGATGCACATGATTGGAGTTGCTACCTTGAAGGGGCTACAATGGTAGCCGTCCCGACGTACTTGTTGATTGTTTGGATATGCGAGGGCCTCTCTTCTGTATTGGACATACGGGAGGAGGAATAAGGTGCCTCCGGTTTCGTTCAGGCGCAGAACAGACTTATAAATGGATGGTACGTCTGACGTTGTATTCCTTTACGCTGTATTCATTGATCTCTGCTAATATATATCTGTTTGGTGGCGGAGAATCTATTCTCTTACTTAACACCCTTCTCTGTGACGTATGAGCTCAAAGGTTATATATTGGCAGAAATCGATGGTATGGTATAGATTGACAATGTGGCATGCTAAGATGCATGGATCA
The DNA here is from genome assembly GCA_030737875.1 of Allium sativum. NCBI lineage: Eukaryota > Viridiplantae > Streptophyta > Magnoliopsida > Asparagales > Amaryllidaceae > Allium > Allium sativum. The sequence continues at coordinate 431,667,495 of CM060910.1, forward strand.
AGACTTTTGTTGAAAAGCAGAGCCTTGTGGATGATGATCAAAGCATAGCTTTAATTAGCATAGCTTTGCGTAGCATGACTTTGCGAGCCTCACACCCCGGTATGAAGACGAATTGATGGTCAGATCAGTATGCTTTCGATATTAGTATGGATTCGGTCAACCGAGATGAGCTGGGATAGGACATGTACCCCCGATTCCCATATGGATAGAGTAAGCGGCGTTTTATCATGCACGAGATGTAAGTCACGGAGATACTCGATATCCTAGATATAGTGCGGATGTGCATTATGGTGTTTTCTCTAGCTGGGACATAAGCCATTGAGTATTGCACTACGCGATAGATCTTTCGAATCAGGAGCCATCATGATGGGAATCCAACTTTCCAATACGAGCTTTACAGTTTTAATTATAAACCTATATATGGTGAAATAGTGGGATGGGGCACTCATGCCGTCTATGATTGATACATTTACTTTCGAAATCAATTTCTACACTATGCACTTATAATAACAATAAAAGAGAAATTTCGCGTACCAAGCATTTTTGGCTATTAAAAGGTAAAACTCTATCCTCCGGCTTGCGTTGCATTGTGTGATGGGACCTGAGTCTTATAATAGCTTCATTTTTCTTAAATTAGCATTGCGTGGTTTATTTATGCACTGGTATTCTTGGAGTTAAACCCGTTTCGTGTTATATGACTTGGTCCCTTAATTTACCTAACTTTAAAATCAAATTAATAACTGTTTTTGAGTTCTCATACCAGTCCCATGATTGACCTGGAGTTTATTGTTCCTTCCTAAACTCTGGGTGCCCATATTTTCCACACGGGCAGTCAGTAGTTTTGGTTTTGCAGATTTCTATTTAACAAGATCCTGGATTTCAGCTGGAGCTGTATTCGGAAACCTTTTCCGATACGCATTCTACTTTTGTCTTATTTTCCGCTGCTATGTAATTTTTAAATCTCTGATATTATTTTCTGTTTTATAATTAATCATACTCTGGAATATTCTTGTACTCTGATCTATATTATTGTGATAAGCAATGAAATGTTCTTCTGTTTGTGTTCTGATTTGTCGTGTTCTCAACTCAACCTGGGCTTTCCCGAAAGGGGAAGTTTGGGTTGTTTTAGATTAGCTAGCGATTAGCAGATGGATCAGCGCAAACTCGACGAGGAGGAGGAGATGAACCACGAGAGGAACGAGAATGGCGAGGATGATTAGATTGACGAAGAGGTTGAGAATGACGAGGAGGAAGAGAGGCACGAGGCGGCTGAGAGAGAAGAGCAGAAGGGAGATGAGAGGCACGAGGAGACAGATAGAGATGAAAGGAAGAGAATAGAGAAGAACAATGATGAAAAGAAGAATGATATTTAGATGGAACAGGAAACGAAAGGAAAGATCCGCCATTACTGAACATTCTTATAACGAAAAGAAGAATTTGAGGTTTTATAAACTGATATTGGTAGATGCTACAACAAATATAAGAATAACTTGCGTATATATATGTATATGTTAGTAACCAATCAAATCAAATTTTGTCCATAACGACTAATTAAGCATAAGCCTGATCAATTCATATACCAATACAGAAAGTTTAATCAAGCACCATCATAGTATCCAAATAGTATAATTTATACTAATATCACGAAACAGATAGTAAATCAAATTTACTATAGTTTTTCAATTTATATTAGTATCATATACATATTAATATAAAATACAAACAGTACTTTATAACCGAATGTATCATAGGTATATCATATATACATTTATACATATATGTATTATAAAGTAAGATGTTCATAAAGGGCAAATAAAAAGGCGCTTGAAATTTGATAGATCAAAACAAAACCAAAACGGATGAAACGGAATTGTAATAGAGCTGGTGAAACACCCCACCTCCGTTAAGATCACTCACAAAGGGAATGCCTCAACTTCGGTGGAGCATTATAGGTAAAAGATAAAGATAATCTACAAGACAGACATATAAACAGCGGAAAAATTAAATTTATTTCATAAGTACTTGGTTAAGTTAAAACATTACAACGACTGTCTCAAACCAACTTCCAACTTATTACAAAAAAGTCTCTGTCTTGAATTAAAATATAAAGAAGCATTAAAATAACAGTAAGGCAACAAAAATCCCCAATAAGAGAGTATCCAAAGCCATAGCCCAAGGAAAGAGAATCCAAGCAATAAATCTACTCTCTTCAAGCTGGAAACGGTCCGAACTAAGATGAAGTATTCCTTACCTGCGGACCGGGGGGAGGGGGGGGAGGGGGAGGGAACGGAAGAAAAGAAGACGAAAGAAAAATGCGTCATACATGAGTCTGGTAAGTCCAGTGATTATTTAACATGTAAACAGGAAAAAGGATCATGATATGAATAAACTGAACCTAGGAAGTACCCTAGAAATAAGATAATAAAACTGAATATGCTATCACACTTATTTCTCTTTCTCTGCACCCACTTACAGGTGTTTCAACTAGCACCATGCGTTCAAGATAAATGATCCCCTTTATCGATTGACTCCTACTCGTATACGTTTTCTACTTGTGTCATTCGACCCCGCTTGATAATAGATACCTGTGCTGGTCCCACCATGGGGTGCATCAAATCCTATGGTGGCAACCCGACACAATTCAAGATGCACATTGTATAACTACTGATACCCAGTGCCTGCTTTTTCCACTCCAGAGTACGTGCATGCCCGCACTCCGTCGGAACCTACATTGACGCACCACCCGCCGCTGTTTTGACCGCTTATAATCAGCCCAGTAATCGTGCCCCACTGTGACGGCCCGCCCCACACCAGTCGACATTTCCCCCGATAGTGCGCTGTACACATGCCCGACTAGCACGGAACGGTCGCCAAAGAAAGGAAAGAAGATGAAGGAACTAACAAAGAAACCTGTAGAATGTCTCACAGCGCATGGAACAAAATATAATAGTAACATAATCTTGACATAAAACAGGCGAGACAGTGTATAAGCTGAAAACTAAACCAACATAGCAGCGGAAATTCAAATACAGCTGATTACAACTTCCCAAATTACTGTTTCTAAAACAAAAGAAAGCTAAAGTAGAAGATGCACTACTAATGCCCAAGCAGTGATCTTCAACAACATAGGGAGAATACTATATGTATCATACGTGAAAGCCTCCTGCTCGTCTCCGGATCAACTACCCGTGCATACCCAGCTAACCTGTCTCTAGTCTACTCGTGAGAGCACCCATAGTAATAAGAGGAGACATAAAAATCTGGGTCAGACAAAAAGTCTGGTATGAGCGATAAGCAGCTAAACAAAACAATAACAGGTATACTAAACCATACCTGAACCTGGACCTGCAACCAAAGAGTTAGCACTACATACCGTACAATACTCTAAGGTGCCACTGAACATATGGTGTAAAGATAACGGGGTTGGGGGGTGTGCATGTCATAATGATGGCAAACAAATCAACCATAACAACCATCCTCACATCTCTCACTCAGTGCGTAAAGCATATGATGTCCACCACTATCAATCACTAGACCCATCGAAGTAGTGACGGAATTCGACTAGTACAACTACTGCTACTACCAAGCTTACCACATGGAGTCATGACCAATCTTTACAAATGACCCCACTTCATTGGTCTATAGCCCTTTAGTCGTACCTAGGCCACTGTGGCCCTGAATCCATTCACGTACTCCTTACACGTTCACGTACTCCTTACACATAGTGATTCAAAGTTACAGACATCGACAACCCCTTAGCACACGTCCCGCAGCAAAGCCCAACTCATGAAGCCCACTCATTGGTTCCCAACTGGATCCTAAGTCAAAGCTCCTCATTTGGACTTCCTTTGCATCTCGGATTTTGGTCGAATTGGAGTTGGTCTTCAAAAGAGTCGTCGCGTGATAGTAGAAACATTTGGTCATTCGGTTCGGTTCGGATAAATCATCTCCAGGCTTCCCATTCGGTTCGGTGTTCCACCTTGGGTTCGGCTCGGGTATCACGCTCCATTCGGTTCGGGTCGGGTGCCACGCTCCGTTCGTTTCGGTTCGTCCGTCCTTCTCCAGCCTGCCTACTCCGATCCGATCCCACTCCATAGTTCGATCCGATCCAGTCCTCATACTCAGCTCCGATCCGATCCTCTCTTCTTTGCTTCTGGTCCAAACCTAACTCCAATTCTATGCAAATGGCCTTCCTTCTTGCCAAGCTTCCTTTGTGTTAGACTTCGGTCCGGTTCGGATTTCCTTTCCCAGCTCTCCTATCCGATCCGAGCCCCCCAATCCGATCCGATCCGAAACCCTGCACAACTTTCTGCAACTTTTTCCAGCGACTTGTTTACGCCATTCGACGATGTTTTCGAGCAATCTAACTTTTCTAAACAACAACAAATCATTCCAAACAGTCATAGAAACATAGCAAACTAACCACAAACGCCAAAACAATGAATTAACATGTCAAAAAGGATCAAATATACCCAAAAACCCATATTTTCCCTTAGGCATGTTTAGGCAAAACTAATGATATGATTAGTAAAACTTAAACAAATCAAACCAAATTTCTAACAGAGGTCTAAAACATTTTTTTCGAACTTATAAATATTTTTCCAGAATTTATTAATGTATAAATTCGCTAATCTTCACTAATTACCCTTAATTAACTGTAATTAGTGTCAAAACAATGCTAATCACTCACTTTGGCCACAAATGAAATTTTCAGAACTGAAACCTCGCTGATTTGGGCGAATACTGATGTCTAACAGCAGCTCCAATACTGATTTGGTGAAGATCTTCTTTGATTTGATGTAGATTAAGCCAAAACTTGATTAGAAAGTGATTAGAAGTTGATTTGGGTGTTGAAGGCCATTGTTAGGGTTTCAAGAATGAAAGTGGCGACCGAAAAATGAAAATAAGATCGTTCTCTAACTGATTTCAGCCTCCTCATAACCCTAATCCCGAAATTCCCTATTGGGCCTAACTGTTAATCACCTGGTTAAGCCCAATTAAGCTGTTTTTCACTAGGGGTAAAATTCCTTTCCAGTCAAAAGTTATGGCCAAAACAGTACCAACTAGGGGTAAAATGGTCATTTAAAAATCAGGAAAAATCATGGACATGGGAAATGACCCCAATAATCGTCTCCTAAAGTTACATGACCATACGACTTCGTATGTGAAAGAAATAAATATTCTACGATCCTGCGATGCGTAGAATGCAGGTTGTTACATTCTCCCCCCTTAAGAAATTTCATCCCCGAAATTCCTTAACCCCAAAACATACAAAGGATCCCGCATGCCTACCAATCATATATAACAATCAAACATGCAAAACAAACAAAGCAACCTATCCTAGCATGCGGAAAGACTAAATCGAAACTGAAATCTTACCAGACGAAGAGTTCTGGATACGTCTTCCTAATGCTCTCCTTTGTCTCCCAAGTACAGTCATTCTCATTCTCTCCCCACTGAACCTTGACTAATTTCACCGCCTTCCTTCGAAGCTGCTTCGTATCGTTCCCAACGATGCGCATAGGCCTGCGGTTCCCAACCGCCTCGGGTTCAACTTCGATATCATCCAACTGATCAGGTGAAATAGTCACATCTAGGTCATGTACGAATTTCCTTAACTGGGAAACATGAAATACGTTGTGAACTCCTGCAATCTTGTCTGGTAATTCAACTTTATATGCCAAATTCCCAATTTGCTCAAGAACTGGGAATGGACCAACGAATCTTGGTGCTAACTTGCCTCTCCTGCCAAATTGTATCACACTCTTCAATGGAGAAATTTTAATAAACACCAAGTCGCCAATGGAGAACTTTAATTCTCTTCTCCTTTTATCGGCATAACTCTTCTGCCTATCTTGGGCAGCCTTCATTCGCTGTTGGATAACCTTAATCTTGTCTGAAGTTTCTCTTATCACATCGGGTCCAAGCACAAACTTCTCACCAGTTTCTAACCAACATGACGGTGAGTTGCATGGTTTTCCGTACAAAGCTTCAAATGGAGCCATGCCAATACTGGATTGGAAACTATTATTATATGCAAACTCTACTATATGCAAATGGTCATCCCATGATCCACCAAAATCCAATACACAGGCTCTCAAGAGGTTTCCTAATATACGATCACCCTTTCTGTTTGACCGTCGGTTTGAGGATGATACGCGGTACTGAGATGTAATTCTGATCCTAATGCCTCTTGTAAGCTCTTCCAAAATCCACTAGTGAACAACGGATCCCGGTCACTCACAATGCCCTTGGGTATTCCATGAAATCTCACTACCCACTTTACATATAGTTCAGCTAGCTTAGCTGCCGTCCTGTTTGACTTGACGGGTATAAACCTCGCACTCTTATATCAATCGGTCCACAATCACCCAAATGCTATCATGGCCCGATCTAGTCCTTGGTAACCCATCAATGAAATCCATTGAGACTTGTTCCCACTTCCATTCTGGAATTTCTAATGGTTGTAGCAAACCACTAAGCTTCTTTTGCTCAGCTTTAACTAGCTGGCAATTCATGCATTTGGATATAAACTTCCCAATGTCTCTTTTCATCCCTTCCCAGTAGTAGGTCTGCTTCATGTCTCAGTGCATATTGTTACCACCGGGGTGTATAGTCAGTTTTGAGTGATGACATTCTCTAAGCACTTCATCTCTCAATCCATTGACATTGGGTACAACTAGCCTTCCATTCCTTCTAAGCCATCCATCTCGATCAAGCCCATACTTGTTCATCTCTCCGTCGATTCCCATCTCTAACTTTGAGATGATTTCCAATAGGTTAGGATCGTTCCTCTGACTGGAACCAATCCGCTCAATCAAAGTGGGTCTAATCGTCAAACTTGCTAACATTTCTGGATCCAATTCGCACTTTGGTCTGAAGTCATACCCAGCGATGTACTCCAGTTGCTTCCATTCTAGAAACATAGCCCCTAAACTGGCATGTCTTCTACTCAACGCATCAGCCACCGCATTACCCTTTCCTGGTGTATATGTGATGTCGAAATCATAGGAAGCTAAGAATTCTAACCATCTTCGCTGCCGGAGATTTAGATCCTTTTGAGAGAAGAGATACTTTAACGATTTATGATCGGTAAACAACTCGAATCTTTCTCCCAAGAGATATCGTCTCCATATCTTAAATGCGAACACGATCGCTGCCAATTCCAAATCATGGGTAGGGTATCTTCTCTCGTGCGGTTTCAATTGCCAACTTGCATAAGCTACAACCCAACCGCCTTGCATCAATACAACACCTAGTCCGGTACCACAGGCATCCGTGTATACCGTCATCTCTTCATTCCCCTTAGGAATGACTAACACTAGTGCGCGCATCAACTTTTCCTTTAGACTCTTGAATGCATTCTCGCACTTTTCGTCCCAAACAAAAGCTTGATTCTTCTTGGTTAACTGAGTCAACGGTGCTGCTATCTTGGAGAAATCTTGGATAAACTTATGATAATATCCAGCTAATCCCAAGAAACTTCTTATGTCCATTGCATTCTTGGGCGTAGACCAATCTTGTACCGTAGCCACCTTCGCAGGATCCACGGCAATACCATTCTCTGAAACAACGTGGCCCAAGAATCTCACTTCCCTTCTCCAGAAGTGACACTTAGAAAACTTTGCTTTCAATTGGTGTTTTCTCAACACCTCCATCACTATTCTTAAATGTTCCTTGTGTTCTTCCTCTATCCTCGAATAGACCAAAATATCATCCACGAACACAAGGACAAACTTATTCAACTGATCTCTGAATACCCTATTCATAAGATACACAAAATATGTCGGGGCATTGGTCATCCCGAATGGCATGACCAACCATTCGTAAAATCCAGACGGCGTCCGAAATGCCGTTTTTCCTATACTCCCAGCTTCCACTCTAAGCTGATGAAAACCTGTCGCGAGTTCCAACTGAGAGAATACTCTCGCGCCACTCAACTGATCAAACAAATCATCTATCCACGGTAGAGGATACTTGTTCTTCCTCGTCAATTTATTCAACTCGCGGTAGTCTACACATAAACGAAGGGAACCATCCGCCTTGGTAGCAAACACAACTGGTGCTCCCCATTCAGAAACACTTCTTCTGATAAATCCCTTCTTCAAGAGATCGCTGACTTGCACCTCGATCTCTCGCTGCTCCCTTGGTGCCATACGACGAAGTGGCATCACTATAGGTCTGGCATCTTTCAATAAATCAATACGAAACTCAATCTCTCGGTGTGGTGGAGGCCCGGTCACTTCCTCGAAAACGTCCGGATACTGGCCAACCACGGGCAAACCTGACAACTCACTATGCGGAATGTCGAGGGAATTCAGAAAACTAGTCATTACCCCATCACCGGGCAGACCACCAAACACTACCCTCTGCCCATCATCCGCTCTAGCTGTCACCAAAAAGCCCTCACAATCTACCACCACCCCGTATCTTTGGAGCCAATCGACTCCCAAAATAATGCCAAACCCAGTAAAGCCGAAAACAAAGCAATCACAAACAAACATGCATCCATGACTCGATAAGACCACATTACGACAAATCATGCTAAGTTTAGTTGAACCACCAATCAGATTCGTTACTACTAAAGGTCTATCAACAATCTCGAGTTCCAATCCCAACCTATCTACCAGGTCACTAGATATGAAAGAACTGGAAGCTCCTGTATCAAATAAAACTCTAACAGGAACATCATAAACAGAAAGCATACCTTGAATGACGACATTCTTTCCCTTCTCCGCCGCGGTTGGGGCATTCGACGAAGAAGGAATAGCATTAAGGGCACATGCTTTCACCATCTGCTTTTCTTTAGGGGGTTGCGGACACTTGTCCTTGTGATGTCCCACTTGGCCACAGTTGAAGCACTTCCTATCCGCTGGCTTGGCCCGACAATTACTAGCATAATGGCCCTTCTTACCACAGCTGAAGCACTCAACATCTTTCTTATTCTTTTTCTGGCCATCCTTATTCTGGTTCTGCTTCCTCTTATTATGAGAACTACTTTTGCCTCCACCACTTGCTTGTGGTTTTGGCTCCTCTGTAGATGCAACCTCAGTCTTCGGCTTAGGGTAAAGACTCTCTAACCTCAATGCTTTCCCCACAATCGATTCAAACGTCTCATCGATGTGGTTAATAAGCCTTTCCCCTTAATACTGATCCAAACCAGTTATCAACTTCTCGTTCTTCTTCTCAGCAGTATCAATAAGAGATAACCCATACTTCGACAAAGTGTCGAATTCGGCAATATACTCCGGGACAGCTCTGCCATTCTGCTTGAGTTCCAAGAATCTCTTAAACAACACTGACTTCTGGGCAGCTGGAATGAACTTCTCACTAAAGCGAACCTTAAACTGATCCCAAGTAATCTGATCTTCGGGAGTAGCTGCTTTTATAATATTCCACCAATTCATTGCCCGTCCTTGCAACTGACGGGATGCTAGCCTCCTCTTCATCGCATCCTCGATACCTAAATCTTCGAAGATACGCTCACAACTATCCAACCAATCCTGAACATCCGTTGCCGACTTCGTTCCATGGAACGGCTTTCCACCAAGACTAGTATAATCCTTGTTCAGCTTGGCGAAATCGGCCCTAGGCGCCTACACTATTGGATCACCACCATTTCCACCATTGGGAGCTGCCCTCTGTACATCCCTAAGCATCTCTCTCATGAGGTCAGTAAACATCGTCCTCATGTCAGCAGCATTCCCATCATTGGCTCCTCTACCGGCACCTCTTGCGTATCGGCTCATCGTTCAATCTGTAAAAAGAGAAGACGATTAACCATCTCCATAGTGGTGCTAGTGCAGTGCGACTTCATCCTTAGCTATACTAATAGTATATATATATATCTTTTAAAAATCAAAATAATCACAAATACGCGCTCTCATATACGTATACTATCTCTCCCTAATAACTTCCCTAGGTTAACTACGCAATCTAGAGTTCTGATACCAAGTGTGACGGCCCGCCCCACACCAGTCGACATTTCCCCCGATAGTGCGTTGTACACATCCCCGACTAGCATGGAACGGTCGCCAAAGAAAGGAAAGAAGATGAAGGAACTAACAAAGAAACCTGTAGAATGTCTCACAGCGCATGGAACAAAATATAATAGTAACATAATCTTGACATAAAATAGGCGAGACAGTGTATAAGCTGAAAACTAAACCAACATAGCAGCGGAAATTCAAATACAGCTTATTACAACTTCCCAAATTACTGTTTCTAAAACAAAAGAAAGCTAAAGTAGAAGATGCACTACTAATGCCCAAGCAGTGATCTTCAACAACATAGGGAGAATACTATATGTATCATACGTGAAAGCCTCCTGCTCGTCTCCGGATCAGCTACCCGTGCATACCCAGCTAACCTGTCTCTAGTCTGCTCGTGAGAGCACCCAAAGTAATAAGAGGAGACATAAAACTCTGGGTCAGACAAAAAGTCTGGTATGAGCGATAAGCAGCTAAACAGAACTAACAGGTATACTAAACCATACCTGAACCTGGACCTGCAACCAAAGAGTTAGCACTACATACCGTACAATACTCTAAGGAGCCACTGAACATATGGTGTAAAGATAACGGGGTTGGAGTGTGCATGTCATAATGATGGCAAACAAATCAACCATAACAACCATCCTCACATCTCTCACTCAGTGCGTAAAGCATACGATGTCCACCACTGTCAATCACTAGACCCATCGAAGTAGTGACGGAGTTCGACTTGTACAACTACTGCTACTACCAAGCTTACCACATGGAGTCATGACCAATCTTTACAAATGACCCCACTTTATTGGTCTATAGCCCTTTAGTCGTACCTAGGCCACTGTGGCCCTGAATCTGTTCACGTACCCCTTACACATAGTGATTCAAAGTTACAGACATCGACAACCCCTTAGCACACATCCCGCAGCAAAGCCCAACTCATGAAGCCCACTCATTGGTTCTCAACTGGATCCTGAGTCAAAGCTCCTCATTTGGACTTCCTTTGCATCTCGGGTTTTGGTCGAATTGGAGTTGGTCTTCAAAAGAGTCATCGCGTGATAGTAGAAACATTTGGTCATTCGGTTCGGTTCGGATAAATCATCTCTAGGCTTCCCATTCGGTTCGGTACTCCACCTTGGGTTCGGCTTGGGTATCACGCTCCATTCGGTTCGAGTCGGGTGCCACGCTCCGTTCGGTTCGGTTCGTCCCTCCTTCTCTAGCCTGCCTACTCCGATCCGATCCCACTCCATAGTTCGATCCGATCCGGTCCTCATACTCAGCTCCGATCCGATCCTCTCTTCTTTGCTTCTGGTCCAAACCTAACTCCGATTCTATGTGAATGGCCTTCCTTCTTGCCAATCTTCCTTTGTGCTAGACTTCGGTCCGGTTCAGATTTCCTTGCCCAGCTCTCCTATCCGATCCGAGCCCCCCAATCCGATCCGATCCAAAACCCTGCACAACTTTCTGCAACTTTTTCCAGCGACTTGTTTACGCCATTCGACGACGTTTTCGACCGATCTAACTTCTCTAAACAACTACAAATCATTCCAAATAGTCATAGCAACATAGCAAACTAACCACAAACGCCAAAACAATGAATTAACATGTCAAAACGGATCAAATATACCCAAAAACCCATATTTTCCCTTAGGCATGTTTAGGCAAAACTAATGATATGATTAGTAAAACTTAACCAAATCAAACCAAATTTCTAACAGAGGTCTAAAACATTATTTTCGAATTTATAAATATTTTTCCAGAATTTATTAATGTATAAATTCGCTAATCTTCACTAATTACCCTTAATTAACTGTAATTATTGTCAAACCAATGCTAATCACTCACTTTGGCCACAAATGAAATTTTTAGAACTGAAACCTCACTGATTTGGGCAAATACTGATGTCTAACAGCTGCTCCAATACTGATTTGGTGAAGATCTTCTTTGATTTGATGTAGATTAAGCCAAAACTTGATTAGAAAGTGATTAGAAGTTGATTTGGGTGTTGGAGGCCATTGTTAGGGTTTCAAGAATGAAAGTGGCGGCTGAAAAATGAAAATAAGATCGTTCTCTAACTGATTTCAGCCTCCTCATAACCCTAATCTCGAAATTCCCCATTGGGCCTAGCTCATATCTCCCAAACGGTAAGTCCGTTTGGCTAATTTGACCACTCTACGGAATTGTAAACCATCAAACAAATCTAATGGAAGTGGTTTCAGGTCAAAATTCCTTTCCAGTTAAAAGTTATGGCCAAAACAGTACCAGCTAGGGGTAAAATGGTCATTTAAAAATCAGGAAAAATCATGGACATGGGAAATGACCCCAATAATCGTCTCCCAAAGTTACATGACCATACGACTTCGTATGTGAAAGAAATAAATATTCTACAATCCTGCGATGCGTAGAATGCGGGTTGTTACACCCACCCTGCCTAGTTCAGGGTACCATGATACATCTATGTGGGTTACTGCTGAAATGGGTCCCCGCTACTAGGGTTTCCTAATCAACATGTTAAAATTGTTAAGTGTTCTCAAATTAACCTAACGCTACCCATCAGTTTAGTTAACATGTTATATTGGTTAAGTGTTGCCTTAATTAACTTAACCCTACCATTCTTGTCTTAGCTTTAATTCATTCATTAAAGTACCACCCACTCACATTAGATATGTATTGTTGCGGATGCTGGATGTGCCAGTAGGTTCCGGGCAGTCTTACACCGCAAATCAATCTAACCTCGGGTTCTTTTGGGCTTGATGCACGAACCTCTCACATTAGATCTATATTGTTACGGTTACTGGATGTGCTGGGCGGTTCCGGGCAGTCTTACACCGTAACTCAATGTAACCTCAGGTTAGGCGTATTCGTCTTTTACTTAATTTACATATTTACCCTTCATATTTATATGTAAGTTATCCACAATTATTTCCATTCAAGTCATGCCCCATTTATCCTCTAAATCATGTTCATAATTTTTAGGTATATAAATTACACCATTTTATGCCACTAATCATTTGTATGATTATGGGCCAAACTATGCCAATAATATGAAATTTAAGGTTTTTACCAACGTTTCCCCCGTTATACATTCGCAAAATTCACATAGAATGTTAGGCTCGCAACTTAGCCTAACTTATAAACAAAAGGGAAAAGAAAGGAGCACGTACCATTTCCACAACATAAAATAACAGGGATCTAAATTAATATGTGTCCTATAAATTTGGCATAAAAAATGAACTTGCATTTTTGGATCCAATTACCATGAATCTTAAGCATATAAAATAACACAAATCCAACTAGGCATGTAAATGTAAACTTGCAATTTGGATCCAATTAATATGAATCTTAAGCATATAAATGGGGACTTACATAGAATTACACAAATCCAATTAGACATGTAGATGTGAACTTGTATTTTGGAACCAATAATCATAGATCTAACATATGAGAATGTAGATCTAAACATATATATGACTTAGCCTAAAAAAAGCTTGCATGTAACATAACATGAAAGAGTCACCAAATCTATATGATACACGATTGGTTTAACATACAACATAATAAGTCCAATAAACCACAATAGTCTCATAGGCATATATGATAGAATCGTTACAAGAATAGACATGAACCAACATCACCATTATCTCATAACTAGGCATAACTCTAGTTTTCACTTTATTACAAATCATAACTTTTAATTGTTCACATCTAAATAATAACAGGACTTACAAACAAAGAAAAATCTAGTTTTCTAGGATCTGTTTTCTGAAACTGAAAAGCAATCCCTTTACGTAGACTATCAATTCTCTAATTTAGATTTGATTCGTAGCTTCTAACTTGTTTTCTAGTTAGAGAAGAATGGTGGCTATGCTAGGTTGACCATGGACAGCATGGTGGCTCCTTGGAATGAAATTGTGTGGTTTAGGGTTAAGGATTGGGGTTGCTTTTATAGAGGTTTAGACTTATGTGAGTCGTTAGATCAACCTAGGAGAAATCAGAACAGTCCAGACTAGATAGAGCTATCCAGAAATTGCCACCTATGTCCTAGTGACTCAACAACAGATCAGAAAATCGTCACTGTTTGGATCTGGGCGAGGTGGTCAACCCCTATAGGGGGGTCGACACCCCAATCGACACCCCTCTTGGGGGGTCGACACCTATGTCGACCCCCCTGGGGGAGTCGACGCCTATGGGCGAGAATTTTCCCGCCCACCTGATTTACGTGATTTTCAAAATTCGAACTGTTTTTTTTTTATTTAATTATTAAATTATATAATTTTCAATTTAGACATGAAATCTTATGAACTCCATAACTTCTTCATAGGAGTCCGATTCATGCAAACTCGGACTCAATCTCAAGCAGAATTTCGAGACGAACGCAATGGCGTAACTCGTTTCCCTTAATTCTCACTTTTACAATTAAGTATTCTTTAATTCATTACTTTAATAAACATAGAAATACAGGGTGTTACATTCTCCCCTCCTTAAAGGATTTCGTCCCTGAAATCTTAAGTCAAGAAGAATGTATATCCTACCATCCACTCGTCCATATACTCAACCATCAAACACTGGCATCCATTATCCTTAAAATATTTCTAATGCTTTCATGATTATATGCATATTGTGTGTATAAGTCCTTATCTAATGCAAAATCAGGTGGTCTACTGATTCAGTTGACCTCCTTAATGCAAATTATGTCAGTGCCATGAGTCCGTCATGCATGCAATTATTCCTAATCATGTTTTTTACATGAGTGCACAATCATCCATACAAATGCAATGTCCATATGGTAACATTCCAAGTTTCAATCCATATACAAATACATATATGCATATGCAACATGAGAGTGACTGAGCCGATCTAGCACCTAATGTGTGTGTATATGCATCCACGAGCAACCACTAGCAACCACTTGCAACCATCAATCATAACATGTTTCAAATACATGTTTACATCCATTGGTTTCTACCTAAGGATAAAGAATAGGATCGAGGAGATATACTTAAAAAGGTAGATACAAACATGTATAAACTTATGGAAAAAGAGATCAAGGATGTACCCTCAAAAAGAAAAGGGTAGGGTGCGTGTATCTTGTCCTTAGTCTCCCAAGTCGTGTCTTCCTCAGCGTCACTCCATTGAACTTTAACAAGCTTGACTTCATGGTTGCATAGATTTTTGACTGCCGTACCCAAGATATGAGTTGAAACTCTTCTCACAGTCGCTTCTCGTTCCATTTCTACTTCCTTTAGTATACTTGGCTCCACAACTTCCGCAGACTCATGTAAGCACTTTCGTAGTTGAGAAACATGAAAAACATTATGAACACCAGCCAGCCTTTCAGGTAGCTCTACTCTGTAAGCCATCGTCCCAACCCTTTCAGTGATAGGAAATGGTCCTACAAATATTGGTGCCAACTTTCCTATGGACCCAAAGCAAATGACATTCCTCAAAGGAGATACTATAAGGAACACCCTAACTCCAACCTCAAACTCAAGGTCGGTCCTTCTTTTCTCTGCGTAGGACTTCTGCCTATCTTGTGCAGTCTTCATTCGTCTTCTTATCAAGTCCACCTTCTCTGAAATTTCTCTAATCATGTCTGGCCCAAGTATGAGCTTATCTGTGGACTCCTACCAACAAGTTGGTGATCAGCATGGTCTTCCATATAAAGCCTCGAAGGGTGCCATGCCTATAGTGGCTTGGTAGCTATTGTTGTAAGCGAATTCCACCAAAGGAAGATGATCCTCCCATGTTCCTCCAAAGTCAAGAATGCACAATATGAAGAGGTCTTCTAATACTTTGTTCACCCTTTCCGTCTGACCATCGGTTTGTGGGTGATAGGCCGTGCTTAAGCATAGTTATATGCGTACAGCCTCTTCCAAACTCTTCCAAAACTCGCTCGTAAAGTTAGGATCTCGATCACTCACTATGTTTAAGGGTATCCCATGGAGTCAAACTATCTCTTTAAGATAAATGGATGCTAAGGACGAGGCAGTCCTTCAACTCTTAACTGGTATAAAGTGGGCGCTTTTAGTGTGCCTGTCCACTATTACCCAAATACTGGTATCGCCCCTTCTTGACCTAGGCAACCCATCAACAAAGTCCATCGAAATGCTATCCCATTTCCACTGTAGGACTTCTAGAGGATGAAGTAGATCACCAGGCTTCTTCTGCTCCGCTTTGACTTGCTGGCATATCAAGCACTTAGCGACGAACTTAGCTACATCCCTCTTCATTCCATTCCAAAAGAAAACCCTTTTTATGTCTTTATACATCTTTTCTCCACCTGGGTGTATGGTCAGCTTAGAATGGTGTGCTTCTTCGGGAACCGTCTTTACCAATCCCTTGCTTGTGGGACGCATAGTCTTCCATCCCGCCTCAACCAACCTTTATCATCGATGGAGTATCTATTGAGGTGACTAGAAGTCTCATCCCTAATTAGCTTATCCATCATATCAACTAGCTGAGAGTCTTCACGTTGCGCAGTTCCTATTGAGTCCAAAAGAGTAGGCCACACCTCTAGCGATGCTAACAAATCAGGTACAAATTCAGTGGAGGGTCTAAAGTCAAAGTTTGCTATGTACTCCAAGCTTTGTATTTCTACAAAGAGAGGACTTAAGGTCATCTTCTTTTTACTTAAGGCATCTGCTACTACATTGCCCTTGCCAGGGGTATAGAAATCTCAAAATCATATGAGGCCAGAATTTCCATCCACCTTTGTTGTCTTAAGTTAAGATCTTTCTGTGAGAAAAGGTACTTTAACGATTTATGGTCAGTAAACAATTCAAACCTTTCCCCTAGAAGGTAATGACGCCATGACTTAAGAGTGAAAATAATGGAAGCTAGCTCCAAATCATGAGTTGGGTAGTTCTTCTCGTGTACCTTCAACTGCCTTCCCCCATAACAGACTACCTTGCCTTCTTGCATCAAGACAGCGCCTAATCTTGTACCGCATGCGTCTGTGTATACGGTAAACATTTTGCTCCCATCAGGCAATGTAAGAACTGGGGTTGTTATTAGAGCCCTTTTCAAATGTTGGAAAGAAACATCGCAATCCAAATCCCAAGCGAAAGTTAGGTTCTTCTTTGTCAATCTTGTGAGTGGGGATGAGATTTTCGCAAAGTCTTTAATGAACTTTCGGTAAAAGCCCGCTAGCCCGAGAAAGCTTCGGTCTTCGGTTGCATTCCGTGGAACCTTCCAATCTTGCACCGCAACTACTTTTGCGGGGTCCATAGCTATCCCCTCTTTGGACACCACATGCCTAAGAAACCTTACTTCTTCTCCCCAGAATTGACATTTGGAGAATTTAGCTTTTAGCTAATGTGCACGAAGAGTATCCATGACTTCCCTTAAATGCAAAGCATGATCTTCTTTATTCTTCGAGAAAATCAAAATGTCGTCTATGAAGACTACCCCAAACTTATTAAGGAACTCCCCGAACACCCTGCTCATCAAGTCAACAAAATAAGCGGGTGCGTTTGTCAAGCCGAAAGGCATGACAAGCCATTCGAAGAAACCATCTGGGGTTCTGAACGCAATCTTATCAATGCTGTCTTCAGCCACTCTTAGCCGATGAAACCCGATAGCCAGATCTAGTTGGGAGAAAACTGACGCACCTACAAGCTGATCAAACAAGTCGTCTATTCTTGGAAGTGGGTGCCTATTCTTCTTGGTTAGCTTGTTTAGCTCCCTATAGTCAACGCATAGGCGAAGTGAACCATCTGCTTTGGTTGCGTATACTACTGGAGCACCCCAATCAGAAATACTCCGCCTTATGAACCCTTTCTCGAGCAGCTCTTTAACTTGCTTGCTGAGCTCTTTCCTCTCCCTTGGAGCCATGTGTCTAACGGGTAGAGCTACGGGTTTTGCTTTATCAACAAGGTATATGCGGAAGTTTATCTCCCGCTTCGGAGGTAAGCCCTTCACCTCTTCAAATACATCTGAGTATTCACGGACTACTCTAACAGACTACAAGTTTTCAACAGACGCATCAAGAGATGCTAGGTAGCTAAGCATAACAGAATTCATGGGATTGCAAGAGATTTCGAGAGTGTTACCAGCCGAGTCATAAGTCTAACCACTCTCTTTTCACAATCGAGGATGGCACCATTACTGGATAACCAATCCATGCCTAGAATCAACCCATAGCCCGTGAAGCCCAAAACATAGGTATTACATCTAAACCCAAAACTTAGTATAGAAATTTCCAAATCCAAACAAATCATTGACAAATAAGCCAAGCCCCCAATTGGATTTGAAACAAATAAGGGATCCCCTGCTATACTGGTGTTTAGAGGCAGAGATTCAACTAAAGCAGTAGATATAAAAGTGTGCGATGCGCCAGAATCAAAGACTGTACGAACATAATGATCAAAAAGATAAACTGAACTCTCAACAGAAATATTTCTACCTCGTTCTTGCAGAGGTGCTATGAGAGCGTGAACCTTCCCTCCAGAAGTAGATCCAGTCCTCTGCCTTGGCCCTTGTTTTCTTGGGAAGTCCTTAGCCATGTGTCCTATCTCGCCGCACTGAAAACAACCACCCATCTTCCTCTTTTTCTTTCTGCAGTCCTTAGTCAGATGTCCAGGAATGCCACAAAAATTACACTTCCTTTTGTCATGGGGTTTTTTGTTCTTCCCGCCCTTCTTTGAATCTGTCTTCTTATTCTGCGATCCCTCCACTTTCTTATCTTGAGGTACTTCCACCTTTGCCACTTTCTTGCCATCCTTGTCTTCCTCCTGTAACAGTGCCATGTCTACCAGTCTCTCATAAGTCGCACCCATAGGTATATGGGACATAGCTAGGTTGTGCAGCGGCTCATTCAACCCTTTAACAAAACGGAGAGCCTTATTATGGAGAGTGTTCACTAAATCCAGTCCGAATCTAGCCAGCTGGTTAAATTGGTTGACGTATTCCTTGACCGACATACTTCCTTGTTTGAGAGCTACTAACTTCTCCATCTGTAGGCTTCGTTAAGCTTGTGAGAGGAATTTCATTTCAAACCTCATTCTGAAATCCTCCCAAGTTTCAACTGTTCTCTCAGCATTAGTAACTTCCCACCAATAAGAGGCTTCGTCTTTAAGCAACCATACAGCCAATTGTATCTTCTGCCTATCGTCCACTTCGAAGATAACAAACAAGTCCTCGGTTTCTTTGAGCCAGTTTCTTGCTTCTACAAATGACTCAGTCCCATTAAAGTTCTTTCCACCCATGGCTCGAAAATCTCTGCATATCTTTGAGAAAGCATTTGCACGAGGAGGAGGAGGAGAAGGAGGAACAGCTGCAACCAGAGGAGGAGGAACGTCTGCTGGGCCTGCGTCATTAGCCCTAGCTTCCAGGTACCTTCTGAACCAGCCAGGTACCGGTACGCCCTCTGGAAGGTTAAGATCCCCAGACATGCTAAAATGAAAAAAAAAAAGATTTCAAAACAAATGATAGAAAGATAGTGCATATGGCTTTGGGGGAATACGCCTTTTAAAAAAACAAAACTTTTTCTTGAAAATGCTTCTTTAAACTTCTTTTTGAAAACTAGTTTCCAAATTTTTTTTATCTGATCCGGCAACCATCAGCTCTGATACCAAGTGAAACACCCCACCTCCGTTAAAAGATAAAGATAATTTACAAGACAGACATATAAACAGCGGAAAAACTAAATTTATTTCATAAGTACGTGGTTCAGTTAAAACATTATAACGACTGTCTCAAACCAACTTCCAAATTATTACAACAAAATCTCTGTCTTGAATTAAAATATAAAGAAGCATTAAAATAACAGTAAGGCAGCATAAATCCCCAATAAGAGAGTATCCAAAGCCATAGCCCAAGGAAAGAGAATCGAAGCAATACATCTACTCTCTTCAAGCTGGAAATGGTCCGAACTAAGCTGAAGTATTCCCTCCCTGCGGACCGAGGGGAGGGGGAACGGAAGAAAAGAAGACGAATGAAAAATGGGTCAGACATGAGTCTGGTAAGTCCAGTCATTATTTAACATGTAAACAGGAAAAAGGATCATGATATGAATAAACTGAACCTAGGACAACACCAAAAAAATAAGATAATAAAACTGTATATGCTATCACACTCATTTCTATTTCTCTACACCCACTTACAAGTGTTTCAACTAGCACCATGTATTCAAGATAATTGATCCCCTTTATCGATCAGCTCCTACTCGTATACCTTTTCTATTTGTGTCATTCGGCCCCGCTTGATTGTAGATACCTGTGCTGGTCCCACCATGGGGTGTATCAAATCCTATGGTGGCAACCCAGCACAATTCAAGATGCACAGTGTATAACTACTAATGCCCAGTGCCTTCTTTTTCCACTCCGGAGTACGTGTACGCCTGCACTCCGTCGGAACCTACACTGATGCACCACCCGCCGTCGTTTTGACCGCTTATAATCAGCCTAGTAATCGTGCCCCACCCTGCCTAGTTCAGGGTACCATGTTACATCTATGTGGGTTACTGCTGAAACGGGTCCCCATTACTAGGGTTTCCTAATCAACATGTTAAAATGGTTAAGTGTTCTCAAATTAACCTAACCCCACCCATCAGTTTAGTTAACATGTTGTATTGGTTAAGTGTTGCCTTAATTAACTTAACCCTACCATTCCTGTCTTAGCTTTAATTCATTCATTAAAGCACCAACCACTCACATAAGATATGTATTGTTGCGGTCACTGGATGTGCCGGTCGGTTCCGGGCAGTCTTACACCGCAACTCAATCTAACCTCGGGTTCTTTTGGCCTTGATGCGCTAACCTCTCACATTAGATCTATATTGTTATGGTTGCTGGATGTGCCGGGCGGTCCCGGGCAGTCTTACACCGTAACTCAATCCAACCTTGGGTTAGGCATATTCGTCTTTTACTTAATTTACATATTTACCCTTCATATTTATATGTAAATTATCCACAATTATTGTTATTCAAGTCATGCCCCATTTATCCTATAAATCATGTTCACAATTTTTAGGCATATAAATTATACCATTTTATGCCACTAATCATTTGTATGATTATAGGCCAAACTATGCCAATAATATGAAATTTAAGGTTTTTCCCAACGTTACCCCTGTTATACGTTCGCAAAATTCACATAGAATGTTAGGCTCGCAACTTAGCCTATCTTATAAGCAAAAGGGAAAAGAAAGGAGCATGTACCATTTCCACAACATAAAATAATAAGGATCTAACTAAACATGTGTCCTATAAATTTGACATAAAACAACGAACTTGCATTTTTGGATACAATTACCATGAATCTTAAGCATATAAAATTACATAAATCCAACTAGGCATGTAAATGTAAACTTGCAATTGGATCCAATTAATATGAATCTTAATCATATAAATGGGGACTTACATAGAATTACACTAATCCAATTAGACATGTAGATGTGAACTTGTATTTTGGAACCAATAATCATAGATCTAACATATGAGAATGTAGATCTAAACATATATATGACTTTGCCTAAAAAAAGCTTGCATGTAACATAACATGAAAGAGTCACCAAATCTATATGATACACGATTGGTTTAACATACAACATAATAAGTCCAATAAACCACAATAGTCTCATAGGCATATATGATAGAATCGTTACAAGAATAGACATGAATCAGCATCACCATTATCTCATAACTAGGCATAACTCTAGTTTTCACTTTATTACAAATCATAACTTTTAATTGTTCACATCTAAATAATAACAGGACTTACAAACAAAGAAAAATCTGGTTTTCTGGGATCTGTTTTTTTAACTGAAAAGCAATCCCTTTACGTAGACTATCGATTCTCTAATTTAGATTTGATTCGTAGCTTCTAACTTGCTTTCTAGTTGGAGAAGAATGGTGGCTATGCTAGGTTGACCATGGACAGCATGGTGGCTCCTTGGAATGAAATTGTGTGGTTAAGGGTTAAGGATTGGGGTTGCTTTTATAGAGGTTTAGACTTATGTGAGCCGTTAGATCAACCTAGGAGCAATCAGAACCGTCCAGAATAGATAGAGCTATCCAGAAATTGTCACCTATGCCTTAGTGACTCAGCAACAGATCATAAAATCGTCACTGTTTGGATCTGGGCGAGGGGGCTGACCCCTATAGGGGGGGTCGACACCCCTCTTGGGGGTCGACACCTATGTCGACCCCCTCGGGGGGAGTCGACCCCTATGGGCGGGAATTTTCCCGCCCAGCTAATTTATGTGAGTTTCAAAATTCGAACTGTTTTTGTTTTATTTAATTATTAAATTATATAATTTTCTGTTTAAACATGAAATCTTCTGAACTCCATAACTTCTTCATACGTAGTCCGATTCACGCAAACTCAGATTCTATCTCAAGCAGAATTCCGAGACGATCGCAACGGCGTAACCCATTTCCCTTAATTCTCACTTTTACAATTATGTATTCTTTAATTCATTACTTTAACAAACAAAGAAATACAGGGTGTTACAGCTGAATTCATTTACATACTTAATGATTCATACATATGTTAAATCAAGCAATTCTTATTACAGGGATTAATAGATAAAAATTGACAATTTTGATTTGCAATACTGAATGGATATCATATATAAAAATTTCATTTCGAACAACAAAACAAATTTTGTTCATGTTTTTCATTGAAAGGAATCAAAATACGAAAAACAAGTTCTAAATCAAAATAGCTCAAATTACCACCATACTTTCATGTTATAGATTAGCAATACAAAAGTAGGATTAATACTGAATATTAAACCATGGATTCATATCCCTATTTATATAAAATATAAATGTGTTTTCAGTTAAAGGAATTTTGCATCAGGTATGCAGTTTTATATTGCACCAGCATCATTAAAGGTTCATATTATCAAATATGGTAAATAAGAAGTAGTAACTTAATAGAATTAATATCAAATATATTAATCAAGATACTAATAAGTTTTTGATTGACTATATAACAATCATATTATTAAAATAGTCAGTCACATATGTTTCAAAAACATATATATGAAACAGATGAGGACTTATGGATGTCTTGTGATTCGTTTTAGAAAAACAATCCAAATCTGTCTTCATTTTAAATAGCAAATCATATTTGCTAAGACCTTTAAATCATTTCTGGTTTGGTTTCCAAAAACCAATAAATTCAATCAACAAATTTGATTCAACCAATTATAAAAAGAGTCCTATTATTTATAATAGAGTAGTAACAGGTTCTGCATAGCAACAACAATATCATCACTGGTATAAAATATATGGTGATGCTAAGCTAATTTAACATAACAAGTATCAAAATCAGATGCAATCACTATACTAAGCCATTCAGAATTAACATTTAATTCTTATGCCAAACACTTGACGTGATGGTATTTATTAATCATTAACTAGAATTAATATCATTAATCAACCATTTGGGTAAATTTAATCCAGGATTTAATTACTGCGGTGTTAAATTTAACTATTTTGATTCAATTTCACAGATTTACAATATACTTACAAAATCAAATCAAAATGACTTGGTATCTTAGATTAATCAAAACTGGTTTTTAATTATAGGGTTTCATAGTTCATTAAAATAACAATATTAAACAAGGTTAATATTTATAATCAACTATGAATTCATTTCAATATTTTATACCATATATATATATATATATCGTAAAACAATTTTATTTCTTGTATCAAAAACAGATTTTACGAAATAGTGAAACAATTTCACTTATGAAATGATCATGTATTAAATTCTTGAATGCAATCATTATTATCAATTACCCAATAAATTAAACACAATGAACTCAAAATCATAGTTCAATTCACAATTTCTTACAAAACCTCGCTCTGATACCACTGTTAGGATCTGAAACAATTTAATCGAAACCCTAATTCTAGCAGTTTAAGGAATTAAACTATTGATCTATGCAAGAAAAATGAATCAAAACTAAATTAGTTAGAATTTTACCTACCGCATCGAAATCCGATAGAAATCAGATGATCTCCAAATCAAAATGACATCGCAGCATCGAATCACAAGTGCGACACACCGCCGTCGCCTCTAGAGGAGATCCACGAGCGTTGATCTCGAAGTTGTCAGACAAAATCAAGAGAGAGTGAATTGGTACTAGCCAATCTTTTTGGGTCTAGGGTTTTCTGATTCTCGTGTGTAATGGGATTACTGAAAAGCAAGGATCGACCCTTTATATTATAACATAACTACACGAGATTCATGGTAAACCCTTTGACCCTGTTTCCATTTAAAATAAAATAAATATTCAACCCTTTTAATCTCCTTTTATTTCGAATGGTTTTCACCCTATTCAACATTCATTTGTGAGACCCTTTAGGTTATCACAACGTTGGAAACAATTTAAAAAATATTTAAATTGTAAACATTGAGCGGCATCTAGTAATACTTCATTGTTACCCAAGTTATAATAATATCATTGATTCGATACAATCCTTTCCGTGACCAGTGTATCAATGTAATATAATCCTTTTAACTAGTATATCCTGGATTAAACTAGAGGCATGGAACATATCACCTTCTTTATAATTTAATACGTTTATCTTGATCGATGAGCATAAAACAAATCAATATTTGAGCACAACCATGCATTTCACAGCCTCACTCAATCAAGAGGCCCATGGATATCACTACGAATATATCATAGGGTTATATTCCATCTAGATCATTCATAATTTTCATTTGACTCGAGAAGTATCCAATAATCATCGTTATCGTTACTCTGTTATGAATAACTTTAGTTGATATCAAAACACAAATATCCTCGAATAAAATTATAATGATTTTAGGTCTGAGGACCATTACATCATTTTCATTATGAGAATAACTTATGATACTGTTAATTATATTCCATGTAGTTATCTTACGGTGGGCCAAACCAATACGATATTCTCCAATACGTATTTATGTTTTGACATTAATATCATGTATATTAATGATCAATGAGATGTGATCATCAGTCAATCAACATACTACTCTCAATGTTTTATTGTTATCCTTTATAAATAAACAATAAAACTTGACTAAGGACATTAAAGAATTATAATACTCAATATATTATATAATCTCAAGTTCAAGTCTTACTCGAACTATATAATTCCGTATTATTATTCTAAGGACTTCTATTATATTATGTACCGATCCAGAATTTTTAAACAATTTAAAATTGGAATTTTTATTGCTTAATTTGAATTTAAATTTGAATTTGACATACATATATATAGTTTAGAATATTTAATAATTTTGATAAGTTATATGATAGTTTTTACTTGAATTATAAATGAGAATGATTATTAATAAGTTTGGATTTATTGATAATATTTGTCGTTTGATCGGATTTGTCAAACCATACCATGAATTAGTAGCGTTAGAACTAAGTGTTGTCCTTAGTTTTCATAGCATTTTAAAGGAAATGCTACCAAAAGATCACTTTCCCTCCTTAAGACAACTGTAAGGACACTTGTATTGTTGCATGCCTCCTTTCATGCATGTTTTACACTTGCCCCCTTATGTTTCATTACCTCCTTAACCCTCCATTCCTATATAAGGAGGCCTTTCCTCCATTTTTTAACCATTCCACTCCATTTTCTTCTTTTTATCTTCTTCTTAAAGCTTATGGCCATGGTTTCCATGGCATAAGTCTTCCTCTTTTCCACCACCACCTTGCCAAAATTGGTCCTCCTCCTCCTCCTCTTATGATAGAGAGAGAGAGAGAATAGTATATATATTTTGGTGAAGAAGACATTGTGCACACTTATGATTTATTTAATTATGTTTTGGTGGTTGCTATGGATGTTTAAATGGTGGTTTATGTTGTTTTGCACACACTATGACACAAAAATTATAGTATCATATTGATGACCGACAAATCTTCTTCATAATTAGAAGCAACATCATTATTGAATTTGAAGGTTAATAATTTGGAAAGACCATATGTGTGAATTCATATATAATGATAAAGTCCTTTAAATGAATAAATAAATACCGGAACATTCGAGGATGACAAAGAGGATAATGTCTAGGATTGGGTTTGGAAATAAATTTCCTGCTCTCCCTGGCTATCCCTAACTGATCCGACGAATGGGATGGTTAATTTGAAGTTATTTGAATTTAGAAATTCCATGGAATTTGATTTATTAAGTAAAAAAAAGTTGAATTTTAGATCCAAAATAATTTGGAAAGTAAACTGAATTGATTTTAAAAGGGTTATATAATGATATAATGGTCTTCTAAGAAATTTTAAAGTATCGTAGAATAATGGTTATTATGGTCAAAATAGAGCTTGTCGCATAATGGCAATTTACGTATTTTAGATGCAAACTTTAAGCGCTTATAACATTTGCAATCTAAATTGGATTTCCATAAAATGAAAAACGTTTGATTTCCATTAATAAGAACTTTCAAATGAGTGAAAGCAGATTTTAAATTCGAGTTATAATTTGCAGGTTATGTTTGAAACCGTTTTGGAAAAGGTCGATGTAAGAACAATTGTTGACCATAACTATAAACAACTTTTTGTAAATGTTTTAAAAATAAGAAAAACAATATTGTAAAATCATCACAAATTATGAAAAGGTGTTTTGAATTGTAAAATTTAAGTTTTGGCTAAGGTAAACGATATTTTGATCAAAATAGTTAAGATAACTGTTTTGTAACGCTTTTGTAACACTTTTGAAATGCTATTGTAACGCTTCCTTCGAAAACAATCTATTTTGAAGTTTTAAACCGTAAACTATTTTCTGAACTATAAGTAATGATTTGTGGAATGTTTTAAAAGTTTTAAAAGTATTGGACATATTCTATATGGAATTTAAATTGATATTAATATGGGTTTTCAATTTTAAATAATTGGATATGGTTAGCGATAAATCTTCAAATGTTTGATATTAATTCGGCAGATGATAACTCTTACTATTTGAGGAATTTAAAAGGTAGTTCACTGTTATTCCGCTTATAGCGTGAGTTGGATATGGAGATTAATGTTGAGGATAAGTTGATGGTATTTCTATCCAGATCTAATGTGAAAGAGTTGGATAATTCTTTTAATTAAGATATGGGTTTCCCAATTTGATTGGGATAAGTTGGATAGAAATAATCTTCGGATATTTGATATGAAATTCTTTGGTGTAAACGTATACTATTTGAGGAACATGGAACATATTATTATTATATCGTTATTCCACTTGTAGTATTCATTGATTGTGAGAATTGGTATCGAATATAAGTAGATACAATCTTTGTGTAACTTATGTTCAATATTGATTGATTTGGGTATTTTGGTGAGTCATATCTTCAAAAATATCATTCTTGAAACCCAATGAGATTGAGTTGTGGAAATTCATATCGTAATTTAAGAATTTAATCAGATCTTTGATTTGAGGAAATTAAAAGTGAGGAATTGGAAAGAAAGCATAATCTTTTAGTTAAGATTAAAGAATTGAATGTTGGATAATCGATTTAATTCGAAACTATGGTTGAAATATGGATTAAAGGATTTTCAAAGGAAACTGGGTTTTGATAACGAGTTATGGAACGAAAAATTAATTAAAGCTTTGAGGCTAAATTATCTTTGATTTAAGGGATGTGTTGTAAAAGAGAAAGGTTAAATACGGATTTTGTTATAATTCGAGAATGGGTTTAAAGAAATTTAATTTAACAAAATATAATATGGAAGGAGATTTGGTTGAAAGTCGTGTGTTCCGTAATTGTTTTTTAATTATTATGCTTATTATTTGGGAAGACCGGGATCAGATGTATGTCTGAAAACCATTCTGAGTGATAATACGACGTTGTAGGGCAATTGAAGACGTTAAAGACGGTACTGAAGACTAGGACCATTCATATCGTAAGGACGACTTGCTGAATGTCTCAAATGGGTAGCTCCCATTTGCGGATGGATTTTATATCATCTAAGTGGCAAGAAGCCCAAACGTACGTGAAGGAATTTCGGATTGTTGTTTCGTTCAGACCTAGAACGGACATTTATGGATTGTGTGTCTAACATTGTAATTGACTGCGTAGCACTGATCTCTGTTAAAATATATCTGTTTGGTGGCGGAGAATTTATTCTCTTGCTTAACACCCTTCTCTAAGATGTATGAGCTTAAAGATTATATATCGATAGAAATCAGTGATGCATTGTGAATGGACAATGTGGCATACTTAAGTTATGTGGTGAGCTTTGGATGATCAAAGCATGGCTTATCTAAGTGTTGCTTTGTGTATATCGGGACCTCGACAAGCCTTACACCCTAGTAAATGGCCAAAACAAGAAGAAATGCAGCAGGGTTATGGGGTGTTGTCTCCTTCTTGATAAAAGGTGTACTACGGTATGGAGCCCAGGTATTAACCTATGTGGTAAAAGCATCTACTTTTGTGGTTGTTGTTGGGGCACGCTCGGAAAGGTCGGTAACGACCGGGAGATGACGTACTTAGGCATACTCTAAGTTACCCAGTTAAGGGGTAACTCGGCCTTGTGTTGGCATGAGGAGCATCACTGTTGATGCTCGAACATCCCTATAGAGGTGTTCAAAATTCGATTCAGAAGGAAGTTCCTTTGCCTGGTCATTGTTAGAAACCCAATCTCCGCTACGAGCCTGTACGATTTTGATTGTATACCATACGTCAGTATAGTATATGGTACCTATGCTGGCTAGGATTGATTCATTTACTTTCAAAATTGTTTTTGCACTATATTATAGTATTGAGAGAGGATTTTCACGTATCAAGCATTTTTGACTGCATAAGGAGAAACCTCGCCCATGTGTGCGTTTGCATTGTGTGTGTGCCACGAGACCTTATATTAGTTTCATTTTTCAAAAAGTCATTGCGAATTTCTATGCACTGGTATTCACATGGAGCAAACTCATTCCGCATTAGCTGCATGGTCCGTGAATTATCTAACTTTAAAATAAACCCTAAAAACAAATGTTTTGAGTTCTCACACCAGTCTCATGACTGACATAGAGTTTATTTTTCCCACACATAAACTCTGGGTGCCCATAATATTTGCACAGGAAGCCTAATAGTTTGGTTCGTAGATTTAGTCTTGGAGTTGGTTAGAGCAGGATGCTGGTTTAGCTGGAGCTATTATATCTTGGAGCATGCATATTC
Organism: Allium sativum; assembly: GCA_030737875.1. Classification (NCBI taxonomy): domain Eukaryota; kingdom Viridiplantae; phylum Streptophyta; class Magnoliopsida; order Asparagales; family Amaryllidaceae; genus Allium; species Allium sativum. The sequence goes on from CM060910.1 coordinate 431,696,597, forward strand.
TTCTACTGAGTTTAATATCTCTTCCGCTATGTAATTGATGTAAGCTGATGTATCTTTCATAACTTTGATGTAATATTATTGTAATGATAATGGAAAGTTCTTTATATTTTGTGCAAATGTGTAAGTACCCCTAACAATCCGTCTTTATGAACGGTTTAAGTTGGTTAAATTACCAGCGAAAACCAGGCAAAAAGCCGGATCGTTACATATTATTATTTATATTACGCAGTAAATATAATATAATATTATTTTATTTCAAATGAAATAATAACAACGACATTGTTATCTGTCTCATCAAATGGATTTCCTCTAGGGCATAAACTCTAACATGCGGGGCAAGGTTATATGCATGAATGACGGAAGCCTTAACTAATGGGTCTCGTAGCTAGTGCCCTCTTGTTTATGTTAACGTTGAATATATTGTCGAGAGTTAATAAATGACTAATAGGTCCACCTAGGATCTTAAGTGATCAGGGAGAATCCACCCTATCTATCATTGATAGTGAGACATTAAAATGAGGATATGGATAGAAACCTCGTAATTAGGGGCCCACTCTCGATAGAATTAACTAGTTAAGCTCTAGTATAAAGGCTTCACAAAAATGTTTGTAAATTTCCTAGCTCGGTAATGTAATTTGGGAATACTACTTTGGAAAGAGCAGTAAAGTCGCGTGTAAACATTAACAAGGTTGGTCTAGAATTACTAACCTTGTCAGGCATGTAGCTTGGGTTGAACCAAATGAAATATATCAGTGTTACAGTCTGTGCCGTACATTTCTTAGTCACCAGAACTTGTTGTTCTGGGCCCCCTCCTCATTACAACCTTCCAGGTTTCCTAGAGAAGATCGGTTTCTCATAGGTGTTTAAGTTTGGCTTTAGTTCTTGTTCGCACTCATGCTCGATATTGGTAAAGTGACTTAGTTTGAAAAAGGTAACTACTTGAGTTAATACTTGGTATCCTATTTTGTTTCCATTGTGAGATTTTTTTATTGTATTCTAATTATGCTCATGCTTATTTACTACAGGTACCAAATTACATGCTCCACGCTCGGATGTGTTTGAGTTTCGATTTTTGTCAAAATTTGGGCGTAGAAAAGTGTGGGGGTGTTACATCCACAGCTCCCTACATTTTTTTTTTAAGTTGGCATAAATATCAACTGATCAAATAAGAGTATGACTACTTAATGTAATAAATGATATATCGCACGTACGTACCAGAAAATCCTGCTATATTGTCTCCTTGAGAATGTCGGGTATCGATGTCCATGTGGGTCAACATTACGTCGTGCAATCCTAATAAGCGCGTCTTGATATAGTCAAGACTGTGTTGGAAAGCTCCAACTCAAAGCCCCTTTATTAAACCAAAAAAAACATTTCATGACTACTAGAACAACAATTTATATAATTTATTGTACATAAATTAAATTTATACTAGAAACTTAGTACTTACCCTCTATTGGCTTTTGGCTTAAGCCACACCGCAGGACGGGCTAGCCCCTGCGATAGACCACTGCCATCGCCACCTACAGGACCTTGTGATGTCATACCTGTTACAGACAATAAAATAACATAACATAACATAAAAGAGCTATGTAAAACAAATAGTATGAGATAACATAAGAGTACTATGCGATATAAATAATATGACATGACATAGTATAAAATTATCACATTATAACAAATAGTATGACATGTCATAACATAACATAAAATTAGCTCTTTAAAATGAGGATTTTTGGTTAGCCCTCGTCACTTTCGGATTCTGGCTCTATTTCCTCCTCTATATATGGTTCACCTATAGTCTAAAATACTTCAGTTAATGCATTCAATTCATCGTTTAGAGGTCCAAAATCTGTTTGATCATCGGTTATTACTATTCCTCTATTTTCCTCGACATCTGCTTAATAAGCTTGGTCCTCAGGAATATTATGTCCGCCAAATGTAAACCTTGCACTACGCCATAAATGGCCTATGGCAACCCCGGAGAAGTGACGTAGTAGGTGCCAAAAAGTGTTGCTATAGGCAAAAAATGATCTGTGGCAACACTTTTTCAGGGTTGCCTTTTGTCGCGTTGCCTTAGAGTCAAAGGCAACACCTTCACGACCCTAAGGCAACATCAGTACTGGTGTTGCCACAGTTACCGGTACAACAAAAAAAAACCCTTTCACAACTGCTAAAAACAGTTGTAATATGTCTAGTACAGCTGGCAATCGTAATAAAATCAACCTTTTTTACAACTGCTAAAATTAATTACACCTCAACCGCTACTAATCAAATATTTCATAATATTATAATATATATTATTATAAAACGGTATTTTATTCAAATAAATATTTTATTTCAATATTTCAAATGGTACAAATTTTTTGACTCCACATATTCACTCGTATATTACACAATCATTCGTATTTACATACATTCCTCACTACATTGTCACTCGATTCACTCATTTGCAGACTCCCACATACAATCATAAGCAAGATAATTAAGACATCAAGGAATGATCGATGCAAACCTTGATAAGTTCTTTTTGAAATATTTCAAGTTTTAACTGCTTCCATTAAAATTGCAAACAAGTTTGAATGATGCACACCAAACTCTGTGTTAAGAGGAAGTATGTTCGGAACCTATAGAAACAGGAAACATACATATTCATAATCTGGAGTTGTATGATTAGCAAGGGTGACAGTTATTGAAAATGCAGAAAACATAATATGCATATGGCATCAAATTGCATTTGGTTCACTATCACATCCCTGGTCATAAGGCCCGAGCAATAGAATCCTTCTTTCAAGTCAATCTAAGTTTGTGTCATATGTTCAAATGCCAGCCCCATCTCATTTGGTCATCAAAAAAATAAACTAACATTAGATTCTGCGGAAATTAGAAACTCAAATAACCATAAGCTACAAAAATTAGATTCTGCAGAAATTAGAAATATGAGTTTACAGTGAACCTTTTGATACCATCCATTTGATTTTCTTTTTACGACAACAAAGAGTTTTTTTCCAGAAATTAGATTCTGCAACATATCATAAGAGTGAGTGATCATATAAAAAATGAACGTACATGATTTCAGTTTGTACAAATGTTCAAAAATGTTGGCTCTTCTTTGTGAGCAAGTGTTCATTTTTGTTATACTTTTCTAGTGATCATATGAAATTGTAACCATAAGCTGCAAATCGAATGTCTAAGCTTTTGAAAAAACTTACCTAAAACGAGATTATTTCAAGTCAGACCTCTGTACTGGCTAATTGCTGTGATATCAATGCCTACTAAATATTGGCTTATTGGTGTGATATGATGGCCTAAAAACAAGGATTTAAACTTTTTGAAAATAAAGTTTAAAATCAAGTGTTCTGAACAAAGTATCAACACATTTATACATAAAGATATCAATGATGATGAGGTTACCATACGAGAATAAAGAAAGCAAAAAAATTACATTTTAAATTTGAACAAATTACCTGATCGGTAATTATCCTGGATAATATCATCTTGCTAATACGGTAATGGATTGTGTGTTTACTGACTGGACACACATAACAGCTGCTGTCATTATTATTTCTTCAAAGCATCCAGACCTTCAAGAAAATAAAGAACCTCAGGTGCTCTAATTTCCAATGCCTGGACATCACCTTCTAATCACTGTCCACTCAATTTTCCATGTTCACCTACATATATACGCAGACACCCCACGTTATCTGCCAGTTTCATATCAACTTAATTAGCTAATCAAAAACCCGAAACCGATGAAAACAACGTGAAAAACGACATACCGGATATTTACATAGTATATGAATAAGTTGGTGCAAAATCATTTCACTCATTTTAAAAACATTCTAAATTCACATTCATTTCTATTATAAATACAAAACTGAAAGACACGTTTGCTGCTAGAAATTAACTATGTTTCCTATCATCCACGAGATTGAGCGCTTGCCATCATCTCAGCCTACAACATAAAAAGCTTAAGTTGACGATTGCTTTAGAAAACATAGAGATTTGCAACTTGAATTTTCTGCATTCGTAGCCGGTTATTACAAACTGCCAAACTATTGGACACATGAGTTGAACTGAAGTGGGTTTTCAACACTCAACAGATGATACAATAAAAATTGCAGGCCAAAACTGATTTTTTAAACAAACTGATGTTCAAATTTCATAAAAGAAAACATGCGCATTTTTTATTAATAGACACTATGGATCATACTTTATGTGATTATCCCAAAACCCTGTACGACGGTGTTAAGGATAACCATTGGAATATAACACATTAATCATCATTAGCAGAGTCAGATAATAGCATAAGCAACAAATAGAATAATTTACATAAATATGACCGCGGAATCATAATATGTCACAACATCAGAGAGCACAGTGTAGGATACAACTTAATGCATAAAAGTACATGATCAGTCTACATCGCCATAAGCGGTACATATACATATGAGAGTACGTGAACGAAATATCAGTCTACATCGCCAGAAGCGGAATCATATACATAGATAATAATGGCGGAATATTAATAGTCAAAATACTGAGAAGTCAAGCCTCTCCATATAAGCCCAAAAGATGCACTCCCTGCTGAAGTGCCAAAGCCAAAATATGTCCTGCTACCTATCACTAGGCTGCTCGTGTGAAAATAAGGGCACCCGAGTTTGCAAGGTTAAACAAACCATAAGTCGGTCATGGGACTGGTACGAGAAATCTACTTAACTAATTAAACAACAATAATAAGGCAAATCATAGGACCACGCCACTTTCGCGGAACGGGTTTACTCTAGTGATTGCCATTGCATGAAATAAAGTAAATTATTAAATCATCGCAATGCTTTTTATAAAAATGAAGCCATTATAAGACTCAGGTCCCATCACACAATGCAACGCAAGCCAAATGATAGAGTTTTACCTTATAATGGCCAAGAAATGCTTGATACGTATAAAACAAAAGTGTTTGATATTATTACCAGTGCATATATGTTTCAAAAGCAACTTCCATCATAAATATCAATCATAGACGGAATGGGTACCATATATCATGTCACCATACTAGTAATACAATCAAATCCATAATTTCGTATTAGAAATTGTATTCCATCATGAGTCGAGGCAAGGTGCAAGCTCCTCCCCGATTCGAGACACTCTAGCAAATGTCTCAGGATCACACACACCGTAGCTAGAAAGAAACGTCATGTTCTCCCAGCGTTCCTTATCCCGTTTTTGACTCATACCGAGGTGTGAGGCTCGCGAATCAACGCTATACACAAAGCTATGCCACTCAGGCCGTGCTTTGATCATCAACCACAAGACTTTGCTTTTCAACAGAAGCCTTGATCATCTGCCACTTAGGCGTGCCACACAGGCAATTCACTCCATGCGACTGATTTCTACCGATATATAACCTCTGAGCTCGTACATCTCAGAGAAGGGCGTTAAGCAAGAGAATAAATTCTCCGCCGCCAAACAGATATATATTTAATAGAGGTCAATCAGCACAGAGCAAAATCCAATGTCAGACACACAGTCCATTTACAAGTTCGTTCTGGGTCTGAACGAAACCGGAGGTATCGTATTCCTCGCATATCCATACAATCAACAGATACATCCGGACGGCTACCACTTCAGCCCCTTCAAGGTAGCTACTCCGATCAAGAGCATCAGTAGCGCCCATCCATCCGATGTGAAGATCGTCGGTCTTGAACCGTCTTCATCTCTTCGACTTCGAATCGTTGATCAATTATTTGAAATGAGAATTAACTCGACCTTTTCAAATAATTCACATATATTTAGATTTCAAATCAATTCTTCCCATGGTTAAATTATTCGACATTCACATTTCAGTTCATTAGTATAATTTTCATGTCAAACACATTCAACCATCAAGTGACAAGCAAACCAAGTATAATCGGTTTATTTCCATTCCATATTGTCTATAATATTTTATAATGATATATCGCCATTTTTATTTATTTAAAAATGGCCCTATTTAATTGAACGAAGTTTCAGGTCGTGTCGAGGCACTAGCGCTGTTTTTCTCCAAATTTGTTTTACAAATATCTGAAAATCTAACCGTTGGATCTCAACAAAGTTTATATCATTGGAAAGATATTCCCAAAGAGAACCCAACGGTTCCAGTTTCGTCAAAATCCGATGGTCGGATCTTTCGGTATAATCGTTTAAATTACGATTTCAAAACGCGAACTGCAGGGGCTCGATTCGTTTAATTTAATTTATTTATATATATATATAAATATAATTTATTCGATGATTTCAGTATCGTTTTCACTTCAAATATTTCAATAACGCCTTTAAATTTCAAAAAAAATTCACCATAACCTCCTATGTACGGGAAGGGGTTTGGAAATTTGTTGGGTCGTATTAGGTACCGAGTAAATCCTAATAAGCACGCACATATTTATAGTGATATATTCCGATGTCCACAGGGGAGTGTGTATAGATCATAACTCCAGAGAATAAATTCTCGTCACCCTATAAATGGTTTTTGTGCCTTAATGACCATAGAGACGTGTTTGTTGTCATCTCCAGACCCGTGTGGGGTTTTTATTAATCTTGCAATTTACCGTTACATTTCCATAGTCCATATCAGTCAATAGTTCAACCTGTAATATATAGTCACCGCCATACAAGCTTCTCGCTCGTATGGTAAATCTTCAACCTCGTCACACAAGCTCCAAATGCTTATGTGGTATATGATGAAGTATGCCTATCTTCAAGAAGTATGCCATGTAGTGTAGTTCAAAATTAATAGTTACTATCCTATGGCGACGTTTATTATTACATACAGAACAACCAGCACTCTGCATCCAATGACATTCATAGGAGTTGATATAATAATATTGCACATCCAACTCATTAAGGTTTACCTATTTGTCGGGCACGCAAATAAATTCTTTACTCAACAGCTATTCCATTTTCCTGTTCAACACATGTGCGTGTGTGTTTATATATATATGTGCGAAACTAAGCTAAAAATAATATTTCTAGCGAATAAAAATATATTTCAATACATGACTATTTTATTTAGTTCACCTACATGTTAAAAATAATATTCGTAGCAAACAAATATTTATTTCAGCACTTGTGTATTTTAGCGAGTCATATACATGATAAAAATGATATTTTTATCATCGAAAATATTTATTCAACACATGAACATTTTTTAGCACTTCATATTCACAGTAAAAATGTAGATTTTATTGTTCACTCCATATATTCAACACATGAATGTTTTCGGCTTCACACATACGATAAAAATATGATTTTTAGCATTCTAGTCCTTTATTCAGCACATGAATGTTTTCTATAGTTTATATATATAATAAAAATGTGATTTTTAGTGTTAAAACAATTTATTTAAAGCATGAATATTTTATATATTCTATATATGTGATAAGATGTTATTTTTGTTTTTCAAAGAATTTTATTCAACACATGAATTTCTATTCAACACATGAATATGGTTTCAACACATGAATATAGTTTCAACACATGAAAAGAGTTTCAACACATGAAATAATTCTAACACATGAATATTATTGAAAATTTCGGCAGCATAACGGCAGGGTATTTAAAACCGGCATCGTCCCGAGTACGGCTCCTCGCTCTACCTTAAAACCTCGTTGTTTTTGACAATGGGGATTTCATACATCTAGTTCGCACGCGGCGAGTATGTATTTCTTTTCCATAACCTATTCTAATTTTGTTTCAACCACAAACAGGTATTTTTCAACCACAAACGGGTATATTTCAACCACAATCAAGCAATATCAACCACAAACAATTCTATCAACCATTCGCATTATTCACCAAATTTTTCACACTAATTCACAATCAATAATTATCGTCCATGGTTTGTGGACGAGGGGAGTGTGTATACATATATATAAGTATATTTCACTTCCATTTCAATACATATATGATTTATACAATGCATGTATAATTTATACATCGCTGATATAACTTATACAACACATGTACATGAGGTATACAACGTGTATATAATTTATACTTTGCTTATATAACTTACACAACGCAATTCCATTCACATTTCAGTATAGAAATCTCACATTGGTTTGTTTCTTTGCTAAAAATAGTTGCGAGCTCAGAAAAATCCACGGACACTTCTTGAATGTAGAGGGCGTCCTTACGAGTCCGATGTCTCCTGTTTCATCGAATTTCATCAACGTAGCAAAAAGATAAGATTTTTATTTGAAAAACAAGATTTGCAACACTTGGAAGTGTTATAATCAGTTCAGAGTAACAAAGGTCGTTAACTGCCTTATAGCTTCCAAACTAGGTATTAATTTCTTGCTCAATCCGTAGTACTACACTAAAATCAAAGGGTACAACGTCGTTGCACTCCGAGAGGTGCGCCTAGGGGTGGGGTCGCGGTCAGACTCGATCGCCTCTAGCGATGGCGGCGGCGGCGGAAAGGCTGAAACTTTGGGGAGCTCGTTCTATCGAAATACGAGACGAGGAGGGGTGCCACAGGTATGTATTTGAAGAGGAGGAAGAGGGCTTTAAAAAGTTGAACTGGGTCGGGGGTGAAAGGGTGAGCGGTTTTGCCGTAAAATGGCGGGAAACGGGGGACGCCTTCCGTCGTCGATATCGAGAGGGCTCCAGGGGTTTTCGAGATATTTTAAAATAAATAAATTATAAAGGAAAATTCCTATTGGCCGGGGTATATATAATTCAGAAATTTAGGTTTTTCATAAACGAACTCCTTTTTAAACCCAACGACTATCGCCCCTAGCTAAATACCCCATTCCGAACACAATGGGATATGTTTTGTAGGCCCATTTGACTATTTTAGTCAGTTTTCCTTCAAATTAAAATATAAAACATTCAAATTCTGTTTTGAACGTACATTTCAATTTGCCGGGGTCACATACTGATCCCAAAAATTCTAGAAAAACAAATCTAGCTATGTTTTGACGATACGGTCCCAACAAAACTAGTTTCGTCGAATTCTAAGACCGTTTGAAAAATGTCTATTTTCTGGTCGACCCAATTTAACAGAAATTGACAAACACATTTTCCTTTGCCACGCTCACATATTACTTCAAAATTTATGGAATTTGAAGTCTAGCCATAATTTGACATCCCGGATCCAACAAAAGTGGTTTCGTCGAATTCTGAGGTCGTTTGCAAAATGTCTATTTTCAAGGGCTATATATTCTCTATAGAGACCTTTCTGAAAATTCATTTGGCCATAAATTTTGATTCCCGCTATGAAACTTTGATTTTTTAGATTCGTTAGAAAGATTATCATAAAAAGATTTAAATATTTTTGGTTTCACTAAAATCCATTTCGTTTTGCACCCGGTACAGTCAGTCAAAGTTTGAATTCAAAATTTTAAACTACCGCACCATTTCTAACTCTTTATTTTATTGAAATATTCGATTTCAATTGCTCTAATTTCTTTAAAATAACTAGTTTAAAATTTTTTAATTGGCTCGTATTTTCTGAGTTGTTACACTCTATAAATCATGCAAGATTTCATATAGGAAGAAAGTCGTTATCATTACATTGCAGATCAAAACTATCATGTGCTAACCATTATAAATAAGAATCCAAATTATCATATCTGGAAATTTTACATTTGGCTTTTATCAATTTTTCAACTAACATGCAAAATATCATATCAGCATAAGTGTATACATAAGTAATAGCAATTTAGTTAACTAATTCAGCAAAAGGATTGACTTACGGCATCTAGAACAATTAAAAGTTGACACACCACATGCCTTTTCCAAACCAAAAATCCAATCAAAATGTATTTTAAATTACCTCATATAGAACAATTCACATTCTGCTCTTAGATAATTTGCAAAGTATGATGTGGAGTTTGATGTAGTGGTTGATGTGGACGTTGTTGAAGTTGTCGGTGCAAGCAGTGAATCGAACATCTCCCATTCTGTTGTCACCACAGTTTTAGATTCCTGCTTTTGCAGTTGTTCCTTCTTCTCATTCTTATTATTTTGCTGTTGCAAAGATGTAGGTGCAGTAATCTTCTCATTCTTGACTTTGGGTATATCCAATGTCTCCACTAACTTCTGTACTCTTCTAACTTGAATAAAGTATATCTATAATTAGAATGCGAAATAAAATCAAAGCAGGGAATGCGTCTTGTAACAAAATATTGAACTGTCAGCTTAAAACTTGCGCCTTGCTTAAGGGCTTTAATGGAACGTTAGCACTTCAATGTGTAGTTGTCCAATCTAAATATACAAATTACTTCCTTGCTTAATGGACTCAGTGGGATAAAGGAGAAAAGCGGAAAAGCACAAATTTATAGTGATTCGACTAGAAATTTAAAAATAAAGGCGGCTAACTCTGTAAACAGTATTCACATGGCTAACCTTGTAAACAACTTACCTGTCCTTATCAATATTCATTTTTAACAACTTTAGTTGCACCGAAGGATTAATCTGTTCCTGAACCTAAATGTAGAAATCAAGATAGTCAATTCTACACTTTGGATAAACTTTGAATTTAGAAAACTACTCATAGGAACAGCATCTGGAGAAGCCTTAAACCATGTAAAATTATAAGCTTGTATTATCAAACCCCATTTTCATCTTTGCTATTTGACAATGAAATTATAAGCTTATATTTTGATTTTCACATCATACTAGTGGTTAACATTTATATTGGTCTTTCTTCATTTTATTTTCTTAAATCTGAGAAATGATAAATACTTAGACAGTATAAAAGTTTTGAATGTAATAAGAGCAAAGAAAAATGTAAGATATACTAGTATAACGAAATCGTTATACTTCATTACTTTAGTATCTATAGCATGATCCAACAAATCACTAGGAGTTGCACTGAGAAGAGAACTCATATATGAACTCCCCTTTCTCTCCTTTTCAATGACATGAGGTATAAGGGGATAGGAAAAGTAAACATAGAATATTTATCCCTCTTCTAGTTGTACCAACGCTTACCTGTGACAAATACCAAAACGCATAATTGTCCCTCTTTATTCTTCAATTTTTGTAACTCATACCCTGTCAATTGACATAAACTTCATCAATTGATCATTCCTGTTATGCTAAGATAAAGGGTTCATCTTGCAAAAATAATAATACAATACATAATAAGAAGGTAAAATAATGTACTTTGAGGCATCTAAGTCCTACGTATCGATTACCTTCTACTTCTGCTGCTATCCATCGATGGTTCTAGGACAATAAGATATTTATCATTACCCTCTTTTGCAGCTCTAGCTGCGGCTAGTTTCGATCTGGGCTTGATTATGGGTTTCGTGACTTGAAAATATTCAATAGGGTTTTGAGATTAGATTGATTTTGGAAATTTAAGTATCAGATTGATTTCGGAAATTTAGGTATCAGATTGATTTTAGGAATTTAGGGGTAGAGAATGTACTGGAAAAAAAGCAGGGAAATGAAAATAAAAGAGGGAAATACATTTAGCTGAGGTGCGTATTGATAGGGTGGATGGACGACCAAGATTTTGTTTTAACTAAAGGTGTGGATCGCTGAGGTGTATTTTATTTTAATTTTTTTAATCAGAATATATCTAGATCTACTGCAACATCCTGCTGATACATATGCTAATATATTGAAGCATGCGTTGCAATAGACAAAAAACAGCATAGCGATGTCAACAATATAGCTAGCAACACCATGGGTTTCCATTGCGATAGGCCATCTATGGCGTAGTGTTGCCTTTGTTTAAAAAACAGCCAATCAATCTATTTTGTCTCTTCCTATACATGGATAAGGAGCGTAATATACTTGAAGAGCTTGTTTAGCAAGTACAAAAGAATCATACTTATAATAACATGAAGTATGTTTTATTTCTATAACATTATATTTTGGGTGCACATTGATTCCAGAACCTAGAACATTGCTGAACCAGTTGCATTTAAACAAAAATTCTTCTTCCGCGGGTCGTGTGAAATATGTCAATTGCAGAATCTAGGTTAGCACGCCATAAAGATCGTGCATATGGTCATTTGGATCATCACTACCTTAAACAAATGCACCGCTATTGTTAATTAACTTTTCAGCACCATATTCTTTAGTGCTAAATTTGTATCCATTGACAAAGAATATTGGATATGTCTTGACATTCCTTTTTGTCCCATTACTAAATGTTTCAATCCTTCATCTACAACACAATTTGTTGTATTAAAAACATAATTAGTAAACCAAATAGCAAATTCTTTGTTGATATCATCGTTTGGATACTGTGACTCATAAATGCTGCAATTATATGACAAATGTTACATTGTGATTAAAAATACAGTACATGTATAGACGTATAAGTTCATTACCTAACAAGCGATGCAACTTCGGTGCAACAGAGAAGAATTTATGTGTGTACTGCATTATAATCTCTATCATTCAGACATTCTTCCATACATCTACTAGAAGGACGACAATGTTTTTAAAAGATAGAAAAAGTCACTTGACAGTCATCTTGATCAATGCCTTCATCATTACATGTAGTACTTTCAAATGATATGTACACATGATCATTAAAATAATGAGAAAAAAATGAAGCTTCTTCTTCGATGTATGATTTGCAAATAGAACCTTCAACTTGAGCTTTCTGCCTCACTTTTTTCTTTAGATGATTTAAGTACCTATTTAGAATGATTGTAAATTAATTTTTTATACATTTCATTAACCAATATTTAATTAACTAAATATTAAAATATCTTTCAAATGGATACATCCATCTGTATTGCACAGGCCCTCGAAGACGTGTTTCTAATGGATGATGAATAGGTCAATGCTCCATAACATTGAAAAAACCTGGAGGAAATATTTTTTCTAGTTTGCAGAGCAATATAGGGATTTCTTCCTCTAGTTTACGTAGATGATTAATTTTTAATGTAGTAGAACAAAGCTCTTTATAGAACGGACTAAGTTCTATTATAATAGTCCAAACTTTTACGGGAAAAAGTTATTTGAAAGCAACGGGGAATGAATTTTCCATCATAACATGACAGTCGTGGTTTTTCATCCCGCTAAGTTTACTGTTTTAATAGTTGACACATCTACAAAGAATAGAAGATATATCATCCAGGAATTTTAATCCTTCCACCCATTTTAAAAGCATTTTAACTTGATTACTGTCCAGTTCATAACATGCTTTTGTTTTTTTTCGGTGTCATTTGGCTTTATATGAAGCTCTGGACGATTACATATTATTTTGATACCACGTTGTAATAACCCGGAAAATACGAGCCAATTTAAAATTTTTAAATTGATTATTTCAAAGCAATTTGAACCATTGAAATAGAATATTTCAATAAAATAGTAAGTTAAGAATAGTAAGTCAGTTTGAAAATTTGAAGTCATACTTTGACTGACTGTGCAGGGTGGAAAATATAACGGATTTTAGTGAGACCAAAAATATTTAAATCTGTTAGTCAATACCTTTCTAACGAATCTGAAAAATCGAAGTTTCATAACGGAATCAAAAGTTATGGCTGAATGAATTTTCAGAAGAGTCGGTATATAGAATATATAGGCCTGGAAAATTGATATTTTGCATACGGCCTCGGAATCCGACGAAACCACTTTTGTTGGGTCCGGGATGTCAAACTATTGCTAGGTTTCAAATTTCATAATTTTTCGAATCAATATGTGAGCGTGGCAAAAGAAAACGCGTTTGACCAGTTTCTGTTGAATTTAATCGACTGGAAATTGGCCATTTTTCAAACGGTCTTAGAATTCGACGAAACTAGTTTTATTAGGACCGTATCGTCAATACGAAACTAGAAAATATTTTTCTGGAATTTTTCTAGTTAGTATGTGACCCCGTTAATTTGAAATGTACGTTTAAAATTCAACATAAGGATTTAAATGTAAATTCAATGGAAACTGATTGTAACGATCAAATCAGCTTACGATACATATCTCATTGTGTTCGGAATGGGGGTAAAACGCTATGGACGACAGGCGGTAGGCCTCGTTTCGAGGTCGTATGTAAAAGTCAACCTTTTTGCAAAATTAAATAATTAAATAATAAAAAGGAAAAAAATATATTACTTTAATTCCCTCCCTTTTCTTCTTCTTGGCCCCCCCCGATTCATTAATCAGAAAACGGAAAAAAAAAGGAAAACCTAAACCTAAACATAGACCGCCCCTCCCTCAAGCGAGCGCCGCCGACGAAGACATCGCCGCCGCCCCCCTCCGTCCAGCCTCCTCCTCCCAGTGGCGAAACCCTCGAACCCCTCGCGACGCGTATCGAGCAGCCCCTGAAGCCTCGACGCCACCACCACCGAACACCACCACCCTGCCGCCGACGCCTTCTTCTTCCCCCCCCCTTCGCAGGCTACGGTGAGTATTTAGGTTATTTTATTTTTATTTTTATTTTTGTTTTGCAAAAACTAATTTCTGAATTTTTAAAGATTTATAAACTGATTTTTAAAGATATAAAAACTGATTTTTAAAGATATAAAAACTGATTTTTAAATGATTTAAAAACTAATTTCTGAATTTGTAAAAGAATTTAAAAACTGATTTTTAAATGATTTAAAAACTAATTTCTGAATTTGTAAAAGAATTTAAAAACTGATTTAAAAATGATTTAAAAACTAATTTCTGAATTTGTAAAAGAATTTAAAAAATGATTTAAAAATGATTTAAAAAACTAATTTCTGAATTTGTAAAAGAATTTAAAAACTGATTTATTAAGAATTTAAAAACTGAATTTAATAAAGAATTTAAAAACTGATTTATAAAGATTTATAAACTGATTTAAAAAGAATATAAAAACTGATTTTTAAAGATATAAAAACTGATTTCTAAAGGAAATAAAAACTGATTTTATTTTAAGGTTTAAAATAGGAAAAAGGTTTAAACTTAAAAAGAAAAAAAGGTTTAAACTTTGAAATAGAAAAAGGTTTAATCTTCTAAAAGAAAAAGATTTGAACTTGCAAAAATAAAGATCATATTTTTAAAAAGAGAAAAAGACGGAATTTTTTATTAGGTAAAAGGAGTAAGATATGATTTTTGTATTTTTAAAGTAATAAAAATATAATTTTTACATCATAAGAATAATAAAAATATAATCTTTATATATTTAATAGCGAAGTCAAAATGCAATCTTTATATATTGAATAACATAGTAAAAATTCGATTTTTACCTATGTAGAGAATACGGGCAACGAAAGCGACAAGAAGGCGAAATAGGCGAAGATTTCTATAAAGGAAGAGTCGTGTTATTGGATAGCTATTGGTGAGAATTTCTCACTCTTCAATTTCTTTTTATATATATATGTGTGTGGAAATAAAAGTGAATTGCTATATATATATATATATATATATATATATATATATATATATATATATATATATATATATACGCCCCCTCGTCCACAAACCATGGACGATATTTATTGGTTGAAATTGTTGTGAAAATTGATTGACGGCGAATTGTTGTTTGGGATTGTTTGTGGTTGATATTGAATTGATTGTGGTTGAAAAATACCCGTTTGTGATTGGAAAATATTTGGTTGAAACCACATAGGATTAGTTTGTGGAAATGAAATAAATATATACATGCCGCCTGCGTGCGAATTAGATGCATGAATCCTCATTGTCAAAAACCGCGAGGTTTTAAGGTAGAGCGAGGAGCCGTACTAGGGACGGTGCCGGTTTTAACTACCCTGCCGTTATGCTGCCGAAATTTTGAATAATCTTTGTGTGTTAGAATTATTTTCATATGTTGAAATTATTTGCATGCATAGAAATTAAAGCCATATATTGAAACTATATCCATGTGTGGAAATTGTTCATGTGTTGGAAAGTGTTGTGTGAAAATTAAATTCATTTGTGAATGAATGAAGTGTATAAACAATAAAAATCACATTTTTTTTTATATATATATGAAGTATCAAAAATATTCGCCTTATATGAATAGTTCCAACAATCAAAATTTCATCTTTTTAATAAGAACAACATAAATAAGATGTCCATGTGTGGAAATGCTCATTTGTTGAGAAGTGTGTATAGTGGAAAGGTTCATGTGTTGAATAAAAAGATTGAACGATAAAAAATACATTTTTATTGAAACTATGAAGTGTTGAAACCATACATTGGTTGAATAAATATTTTAAATGATAAAAATATCATTTTTATCATATGTGTGATATGCTAAAGATATGCAGACGTTGGAACAAATATTTGTGATAGAAATATTATTTTTAACATGCATAGGAACTAAATAAAATAGTCATGTGTTGAAATCTACTTTAGTTCGCCAAAATTATCATCTTTGAAATGTGAAGTGTTAAAAATAGCCACTGGTTCGAATAAACGTGCATGAGTTGAAATATACATTAACTAGCTAATGATATGATTTTAGCCTATGCATGCGATATTAGAATGAATGGTGTTTTTAAACCAAAGCAAATCAAATATGAAGTTGAATAGAAATTGATAAATGATAAGAACTGTATATATATGTACATGCATATTCATTGAACAGGTTATAGCAAAGGGGCTAGAGGAGAGGAATAAAATTTTGTGCCCGACAAATAGGTACACATTTACTGTTTGTTTGGGTGATGATTTTATGAGCCTGTTGGCTAGCCGCTTGGCTTTTTCTTTTTCTTTTTGAAATTAGAAGGACCGGGAACGCTATTTGCGATTTCCCGATGCTCCCGGTGCAGGGGAGGTTATGGCGAAATTTTCCAAAATTTTAAGGTGTTAGAAAAATATTTGAAGTGAAAACGATATGGAAATCATTGAATGAACTATATTTATATAAATATATAAATATAAATATAATTAAAACGAAACGTGGCCGTGCAGTTCATATTTTGAGACCGTGATTTCAAACGGCTAGTGCGGAAGATCCGACCATTGGATTTTTCCGAAACCTCAACCGTTGGGTTCGCCTTGGAGATATCTTTCCAACGGCACCAACTTTGTGAAGATCCGACGGTTGGATTGTCTGGAATGTTTAATTCAAAATTAGTGAAAAACAGCGCCAGAAACGATTATATTTATATATATATATAAATATAATTAAATTAAATCGAATAACGACGCTGCAGTTCGTAAATTGAAATCGTAACTTCAAATGGTTAGTGTGGAAGATCCGACCGTCGGATTTTCCCAAAACTGGAACCGTTGGATTCGTTTTGAAAAGACCTTCCTAATGATGTAAAATTTGTGAAGATCCAACGGTTAGATTTTCCTATATGTGTAAAACAAAATTAGTGGAAAGCAGCGCCAGTGCATCGACACGACCTGAAACGTCGTTTAATTAAATATGGCCATTTTAAATTAAATAAAAATGGCGATATATCGTTATAAAGTGGTATAGACGATATAGAGTGAAAATGAACCAATTTTGTTGTGTTGGCTTGAGATGTGATGGGTGAATGTGTTTGACATAAAATTTTTAACTAAATAACTGAAATGTGAATGTTGAATAGTTCAACCATGTGATTAATTGGTTTGAAAATCTAAATATACGTGGATTATTTGAAAAGGCCGAGTTTATCTCATTTCAAATAATCGATCGACGTTGAGAAGTCGAAGAGTCGAAGACGACTGAAGACCGACGATCTCCACATTGGATGGATGGGCGCTACTGATGCTCGTGATTGGAGTAGCTACCATGAAGGAATTGAAGTAGTAGCCGTCCAAACATATTGTTGATTGTACGGATATGCGAGGAATTGGTGCCTCCGGTTTCGTTCAGACCCAGAACGGACTTGTAAATGGACTGTGTGTCTGACATTGGATTTTGTTCTGTGTTGATTGATCTCTGTTAAATATATATCTGTTTGGCGGTGGAGAATTTATTCTCTTGCTTAACGCCCTTCTCTGAGACGTACGAGCTCAGAGTGGATTGCCTGTGTGGCACGCCTAAGTGGCATATGATCAAGGCTTCTGTTGCAAAGCAAAGTCTTGTGGTTGATGATCAAAGCATGGTCTGTGTGACGTAGCTTTGTGTATAACGTGAATTCGCGAGCCTCACACCCCGGTATGAGTCAAAAACGGGAGAAGGACCCAAGGAGTGCATGACGTTTCTTTCTAGCTATGGTGGTGTCAGTGACCTCCCAGCCCTGACATTTATATCTACTTTTCACCTATGTGGTTGTTGGAATGCGAGGCGCCTCGATTATAGGTCTGTAAGGACCGGGAAACGTGTGTTCAGGAATAACTAATCCTCAAAAGTAAGAGAGGACCGGCCTTGGAGGATCCAGGGGATTGCTGTGTGCGGTCCCGAGGCATTTGCTAGAGTGTCTCGAATCGGAGAGGAGCTTGCCCCTTGCCTCGACTCATGAAGGAATCCAAGTTCCAATACGAAATATGCGGACGTGATTGTATTACTAGTATGGCGACATGATATATGGTACCCATGCCGTCTAGGATTGATATTTATGATTGAATTTGCTTTTGAAACATATATGCACTAGTAATAATATCAAACCCTTTTGTTTTATACGTATGAAGCATTTTTGGCCATTATAAGGGAAAACTCTATCCTCCGGCTTGCGTTACATTGTGTGATGGGACCTGAGTCTTATAATGGCTTCATTTTAGAAAAAGCATTGCGTTGATTTAATCCTTTACTTTATTTCATGCACTAGCACTCATTGGAGTAAACCCGTTCCGCGAAAGTGGCGTGGTCCTTTGATTTGCCTTATTATTGTTGTTAATAAGTTGAATAGATTTCTCATACCAGTCCCATGACTGACTCGTAGTTTGTTTCACCTTGCAAACTCGGGTGCCCTCATTTTCACACGGGCAGCCTAGTTACAGGTTTCTGACGCACCTTTTGGCTCATGGCGAGGCTTCACTACACCGTGCTGACTTGGATTTTCTCCGCCATTATTGTATCTATATTATGATTCCGCCACTGGCGATGTAGACTGATATTCCTTTTGTGTACTCTTTATGTATGATTCCGCCTCAGGCGATGGTGACTGATTATGTATCATTATGCACTAAGTTGTATCCTGTACTGTGCTTCTCTGATGTGATGTTATCTATATGATTCCGCTGTCATATGTGTGTAAATTATTCTATTTTCTGTTTATGCTATTATCTGTGATCTGCTAATGATGATTAATGTGTTATATTCCAATGATTATCCTTAACACCGTGCCACGGGGTTTTGGGATCGTCACAGCTGGTATCAGAGCTTTGGTTAACCTTAGTTCTGGAGTCTAACACATTAAACACTTCGTCAAAATAGAATCAGTAGTATTCTAAGGCGAGTCGCTCATTAGAGATAGGACTAGTAAAGTCCTAGAATGAGCTGAGCAGAATAGCAAAAACAATTGATCAGTCCATCGTTATCTTTCCGTAGGAATTTCTGCTTAACTATGCAATAGACTATCATTTCTGTTAGCTGACTTTTTTTCGTTGCTTATACAGAATTTGACAAATGGCTACCAGAGCAGCCGCCGCTAGAGGAGGCCGTGCCGGCCGAGGCCGAGGAAGGGGAGAAATCCCAGCTCAAGAAGGACCTTTGATACAACCTCCGGCAGCTCAATACTTCGAGCTCGACCGTGTAGCTAAGAGATATAAGAACTTAGGAGGCAAGACCTTCTCGGGAACTGGCACCGTAATAGAGGCCCTTGCATGGCTCAAAACATGCGAGAAAATCCTTGAAGGCCTAAGGCTAGGAGACGAAGACAAAGCTATTATGGGCGCCTGGCTTATGCAGGAACAAGCCGAATTATGGTGGGAATCTCTTACCGCCGGGAATAGAGAAGCTGGAAGAACATGGGATGGATTTAAAGAACTCTTCAAGGAGAAATATGTCCCAGAACAAGCTCTAGAAAGAATGCACGATGACTTCGCCAATCTCCAGCAAGGGGATCTTTCCGTGCAAGATTATCTGAACAAATTCACAATGTTGTCGCCCTATGCTCCAGAACTCGTTGCTACCGTGAAATCCAAAAATAAGAGGTTTATCTTTGGACTGAGACGACAATATCATGATAGAGCCATGGCCCATGTCAAGATGGATTTCAACGAGCTAGTGGAGATGACAAGCAACTATGAAGACCTTGATCAAAGGCATCTGGACCAGGATCGTGCTAGAAGTCAAGCCGGAAACAAGCGCAAGCCTGCTGTAAATCAAGGCGAGTCAAGCCAAGCAGCATCTTCAAAGCCTCAGACTGGCAAGCCGCCAAGAGGAAATTGCTTTAATTGTGGTAAGCCGGGGCACTACTCAAACGTCTGCACAGCTCCGAAGAGGCAGAAAACAAACTCTCAAGGCTCGAGCCAAGGCTCTCAGAACCCTCGCTCGTGCTTCAATTGTCGCAAGACCGATCATCTGGTCAAAGACTATCCTTTGCTAAAGAAAGCTACTGTAGCTCATGTCTATGACGGGTCTAGCCCGCCAGCTGCTTCCGATGGAGCAGGTAAACCCGATGTTTTGGGAGGTACCCTTACAATTAAAAATATTCCTGTTTCTGTATTGTTTGACACAGGTGCATCGCGTAGTTTTATTGCTAGAAACACAGTGCACAAATTAAAGTTAAAACAGCGAAAGCTTAAAGAATCGGTTGAAGTTCATAACCCGATAGGGGGTCCTATTACTCTCGGTTCATATTGTAAAGTACCTATTTCTTTTTCTCGATACAAGTTTCCTTTTGATTTAATCGTTATGGATTTTCCTGAATTCGATATTATTCTCGGGCTGGATTGGTTAACGAAACATGAAGCTGAAGTGAATTGTGCGGAAAGAATCGTTAAAATTCGAACGAAACTTGGATATATTACGGTTCCCTGTCATGGTTCGAATCCGAATAGAGAAGAATTTTGGTCAGCATTAGAACTTATCCCCACTTCCATAGAAAAGATTCCGATTGTTAGCAACTATGCGGATGTGTTTGAAGAAGTTGAAAACTTACCTCCGCAAAGAGAAATAGAATTCCGAATCGATCTAATTCTTAATGCCAGACCCGTGGTACATCCAATTCGTAGAATGACTCCGAAAGAAAAAGAAGAATTAGGCGATCAAACTCGTCAACTGTTGTGGAAGGGTCTAATCAGACCTAGTTTTTCTAATTGGGGTGCAGCTGTCGTGTTTGTCCCAAAGTCAGACGGTACTCTTAGATTATGTGTTGATTACCGAGACCTCAACAAACAGACGCTCAAAAATAAATATCCATTACCCCGCATTGATGATTTGCTAGACCAATTGAATGGGGCGAAAGTATTCTCCCGAATGGACCTAGCTACAGGTTTTCATCAATTGAGAATAGCAGAAGAGTGTGTTCCTTTGACCGCTTTCAGAGGCCCAGACATATTTTATGAATGGTTAGTAATGCCGTTTGGCCTATGTAACGCTCCAGCATACTTTGTCGATCTAATGAATAGAGTGTTCAGGGGAGTTCTGAATAAATTTGCCCTCGTATTCATCGATGATATTTTAATCTACTCCAAATCAAAACCCGAGCATGAGAAACACTTAGAACAAGTATTGGAGATTCTAAGGAAGAACGTCTTCAAAGCCAAATTCTCTAAATGTGACTTCTGGCAAGAAGAAGTTAAATTTCTTGGCCATGTCGTGTCAGATAAAGGAATTTCTGTTGACCCAAGCAAAATAACAGCGATTCAAGACTGGAAACAACCCACTATTCCCACGGAAGTTAGAAGTTTTATGGGGTTGGCTAGTTATTATCGAAAGTTCGTTAAGGATTTTTCGAAGATATCCGGTCCGTTAACGAAGCTCACAAAGAAACATGAGAAGTTTAAGTGGACTTCCGACTGTGAAGAAGCTTTCCAGGAATTGAAATCGAAGCTGACCACCGCTCCAGTGTTAACTATTATTGATGGCAATCAGGATTTGACGGTTTGGACAGATGCTTCTATTAGAGGTCTTGGTGCAATATTAATGCAGAGAGGCCAAGTAGTCGCTTATGCAAGCCGCCAATTGAAACCGCATGAGAAGAATTATGTGACTCATGATCTTGAATTGCTAGCCATCGTATTTGCCTTGAAAATCTGGAGGCATTACTTGTTGGGCGAGAAATTTATACTGTACACAGATCATCAATCGTTGAAGTATTTATATACCCAGAAAGATCTGAATCTGAGACAGCAGCGTTGGCTAGAATTTCTTGCGGCGTATGACCTTGATATCTTGTATACGCCGGGGAAGGCTAACGTGGTAGCGGATGCACTTAGTAGAAAAACCGCAATTGTTGCCCATCTTATAATTACACCTAGCTTGATCGATAAGATATGTGCTCTCCAGAAGAATGATTATTTCATTCAAAAGATCAAGGAAAGAATCCAGAAAGGAGAACCCTCAAGCTTTCAAGTAAATAAAGAAGGAGTTTTGAGGCTGAATGGGAGAATTTGTGTTCCCAACCTTCCTGAGCTCAAAAGAGAAGTGCTAGATGAATGTCATAAATCCAAATTTTGCATCCATCCTGGGGTGAGTAAAATGTACAACGATATCAAACGCACTTTCTGGTGGAAGGCAATGAAAAGAGATATTTCTTTGTATGTTAGCAGATGCCCTACTTGTCAATTGGTCAAGAGTGACCAACAGAAGCTAGCTGGACTGTTACAACCATTGGAAGTCCCAGGTTGGAAATGGGAACAGATTTCCATGGATTTCATAGATGGTTTGCCGCGAACCAAGAAAGGTAATGACAGTATTTGGGTAATCGTAGATCGCTTCACGAAGACTGCCCATTTTATACCTGTCAGGTCCAATAGAACTGCCCAAAGTCTAGCACAGATATATTTCAAAGAAATTGTTAAGCTGCATGGAATTCCCATCAGCATAGTCAGTGATAGAGATCCCCTATTTACTAGCAAGTTCTGGGAGGCTTTCCAGACAGAATTGGGGACAAAACTGAATATGAGCACCGCTTATCACCCCCAAACAGATGGCCAAACTGAGCGGGTGAATAGAATTCTAGAAGATTTATTGCGGGCTTGTATAATCGATTTTGGTGGGTCATGGGAAGATCATTTGCATTTGGCAGAATTCTCTTATAACAATAGCTATCAAGCAAGTTTGAGGATGTCACCATTTGAAGCATTATATGGCAAACCCTGCAGATCTCCAGCATGTTCGGTAGAACCTGGCAACAGACTTGTACTAGGACCCGATATGATTAGGGAAGCATCTGATAAAGTGGACTTCATCAAGAAGCGATTGAAAACCGCCCAAAGCCGACAGAAAAGTTATGCAGACTCTAGAAGGAGAGATTTGACATTTGCTGTTGGTGATCATGTTTATTTAAAGGTTTCTCCGATGAGAGGGGTAATCAGATTTGGAAAGACCGGGAAGTTGGCACCGAGATTTATTGGTCCCTTTCCTATACTTGAGCGAATTGGAACTCTTGCTTATAGGGTTCAATTGCCAGATTGGTTGCTTGGAGTGCACAATGTTTTTCACGTATCTCAACTTAGGAGACATGTGCATGATCCAGATCTGGTTGTAGAAGAAGCAGCGCAACAGGATGTGGAGATAACTCCAGAATTAGCACTCAGAAGAGAGCCATTAAAAATTGTTGGCAAAGAAACTAGAGAACTCAGAAGCAAAAAGGTTCATTTAGTTAAAGTGCAGTGGAGCAGTGATCCTAGAGACTGTACTTGGGAAACTGAGGAAAGCATTAAACAAGCTTACCCCAAATGCAGAGTGGATATCTCTGATTAACTCCGGTGCAAGGTACCTTTATCATACTTTGCATTTACGTTTTATTTCCTACTTTATTGTTGTTTCCTTTTCGAGGACGAAAAGTTTTAAGTAGGGGAGATTGTAATAACCCGGAAAATACGAGCCAATTTAAAATTTTTAAATTGATTATTTCAAAGCAATTTGAACCATTGAAATAGAATATTTCAATAAAATAGTAAGTTAAGAATAGTAAGTCAGTTTGAAAATTTGAATTCATACTTTGACTGACTGTGCAGGGTGGAAAATATAACGGATTTTAGTGAGACCAAAAATATTTAAATCTGTTAGTCAATACCTTTCTAACGAATCTGAAAAATCGAAGTTTCATAACGGGAATCAAAAGTTATGGCCGAATGAATTTTCAGAAGAGTCGGTATATAGAATATATAGGCCTGGAAAATTGATATTTTGCATACGGCCTCGGAATCCGACGAAACCACTTTTGTTGGGTCCGGGATGTCAAACTATTGCTAGGTTTCAAATTTCATAATTTTTCGAATCAATATGTGAGCGTGGCAAAAGAAAACGCGTTTGACCAGTTTCTGTTGAATTTAATCGACTGGAAATTGGCCATTTTTCAAACGATCTCAGAATTCGACGAAACTAGTTTTGTTAGGACCGTATCGTCAATACGAAACTAGAAAATATTTTTCTGGAATTTTTCTAGTTAGTATGTGACCCCGTTAATTTGAAATGTACGTTTAAAATTCAACATAAGGATTTAAATGTAAATTCAACGGAAACTGATTGTAACGATCAAATCAGCTTACGATACATATCTCATTGTGTTCGGAATGGGGGTAAAACGCTATGGACGACAGGCGGTAGGCCTCGTTTCGAGGTCGTATGTAAAAGTCAACCTTTTTGCAAAATTAAATAATTAAATAATAAAAAGGAAAAAAATATATTACTTTAATTCCCTCCCTTTTCTTCTTCTTGGCCCCCCCGATTCATTAATCAGAAAACGAAAAAAAAAGGAAAACCTAAACCTAAACCTAGACCGCCCCTCCCTCAAGCGAGCGCCGCCGACGAAGACATCGCCGCCGCCCCCCTCCGTCCAGCCTCCTCCTCCCAGTGGCGAAACCCTCGAACCCCTCGCGACGCGTATCGAGCAGCCCCTGAAGCCTCGACGCCACCACCACCGAACACCACCACCCTGCCGCCGACGCCTTCTTCTCCCCCCCCCTTCGCAGGCTACGGTGAGTATTTAGGTTATTTTATTTTTATTTTTATTTTTGTTTTGCAAAAACTAATTTCTGAATTTTTAAAGATTTATAAACTGATTTTTAAAGATATAAAAACTGATTTTTAAAGATATAAAAACTGATTTTTAAATGATTTAAAAACTAATTTCTGAATTTGTAAAAGAATTTAAAAACTGATTTTTAAATGATTTAAAAACTAATTTCTGAATTTGTAAAAGAATTTAAAAACTGATTTAAAAATGATTTAAAAACTAATTTCTGAATTTGTAAAAGAATTTAAAAACTGATTTAAAAATGATTTAAAAAACTAATTTCTGAATTTGTAAAAGAATTTAAAAACTGATTTATTAAGAATTTAAAAACTGAATTTAATAAAGAATTTAAAAACTGATTTATAAAGATTTATAAACTGATTTAAAAAGAATATAAAAACTGATTTTTAAAGATATAAAAACTGATTTTTAAAGGAAATAAAAACTGATTTTATTTTAAGGTTTAAAATAGGAAAAAGGTTTAAACTTAAAAAGAAAAAAAGGTTTAAACTTTGAAGGAGAAAAAGGTTTAATCTTTTAAAAGAAAAAGATTTGAACTTGCAAAAATAAAGATCATATTTTTAAAAAGAGAAAAAGACAGAATTTTTTATTAGGTAAAAGGAGTAAGATATGATTTTTGTATTTTTAAAGTAATAAAAATATAATTTTTACATCATAAGAATAATAAAAATATAATCTTTATATATTTAATAGCGAAGTCAAAATGCAATCTTTATATATTGAATAACATAGTAAAAATTCGATTTTTACCTATGTAGAGAATACGGGCAACGAAAGCGACAAGAAGGCGAAATAGGCGAAGATTTCTATAAAGGAAGAGTCGTGTTATTGGATAGCTATTGGTGAGAATTTCTCACTCTTCAATTTCTTTTTATATATATATATGTGTGGAAATAAAAGTGAATTGCTATATATAAATATATATATATATATATATACGCCCCCTCGTCCACAAACCATGGACGATATTTATTGGTTGAAATTGTTGTGAAAATTGATTGACGGCGAATTGTTGTTTGGGATTGTTTGTGGTTGATATTGAATTGATTGTGGTTGAAAAATACCCGTTTGTGATTGGAAAATATTTGGTTGAAACCACATAGGATTAGTTTGTGGAAATGAAATAAATATATACATGCCGCCTGCATGCGAATTAGATGCATGAATCCCCATTGTCAAAAACCGCGAGGTTTTAAGGTAGAGCGAGGAGCCGTACTAGGGACGGTGCCGGTTTTAACTACCCTGCCGTTATGCTGCCGAAATTTTGAATAATCTTTGTGTGTTAGAATTATTTTCATATGTTGAAATTATTTGCATGCATAGAAATTAAAGCCATATATTGAAACTATATCCATGTGTTGAAATTGTTCATGTGTTGGAAAGTGTTGTGTGAAAATTAAATTCATTTGTGAATGAATGAAGTGTATAAACAATAAAAATCACATTTTTTTTATATATATATGAAGTATCAAAAATATTCGCCTTATATGAATAGTTCCAACAATCAAAATTTCATCTTTTTAATAAGAACAACATAAATAAGATGTCCATGTGTGGAAATGCTCATTTGTTGAGAAGTGTGTATAGTGGAAAGGTTCATGTGTTGAATAAAAAGATTGAACGATAAAAAATACATTTTTATTGAAACTATGAAGTGTTGAAACCATACATTGGTTGAATAAATATTTTAAATGATAAAAATATCATTTTTATCATATGTGTGATATGCTAAAGATATGCAGACGTTGGAACAAATATTTGTGATAGAAATATTATTTTTAACATGCATAAGAACTAAATAAAATAGTCATGTGTTGAAATCTACTTTAGTTCGCCAAAATTATCATCTTTGAAATGTGAAGTGTTAAAAATAGCCACTGGTTCGAATAAACGTGCATGAGTTGAAATATACATTAACTAGCTAATGATATGATTTTAGCCTATGCATGCGATATTAGAATGAATGGTGTTTTTAAACCAAAGCAAATCAAATATGAAGTTGAATAGAAATTGATAAATGATAAGAACTGTATATATATGTACATGCATATTCATTGAACAGGTTATAGCAAAGGGGCTAGAGGAGAGGAATAAAATTTTGTGCCCGACAAATAGGTACACATTTACTGTTTGTTTGGGTGATGATTTTATGAGCCTGTTGGCTAGCCGCTTGGCTTTTTCTTTTTCTTTTTGAAATTAGAAGGACCGGGAACGCTATTTGCGATTTCCCGATGCTCCCGGTGCAGGGGAGGTTATGGCGAAATTTTCCAAAATTTTAAGGTGTTAGAAAAATATTTGAAGTGAAAACGATATGGAAATCATTGAATGAACTATATTTATATAAATATAT
The DNA here is from genome assembly GCA_030737875.1 of Allium sativum. Lineage (NCBI taxonomy): Eukaryota > Viridiplantae > Streptophyta > Magnoliopsida > Asparagales > Amaryllidaceae > Allium > Allium sativum. The sequence goes on from CM060910.1 coordinate 431,723,888, forward strand.
AAATATAAATATAATTAAAACGAAACGTGGCCGTGCAGTTCATATTTTGAGACCGTGATTTCAAACGGCTAGTGCGGAAGATCCGACCATTGGATTTTTCCGAAACCTCAATCGTTGGGTTCGCCTTGGAGATATCTTTCCAACGGCACCAACTTTGTGAAGATCCGACGGTTGGATTGTCTGGAATGTTTAATTCAAAATTAGTGAAAAACAGCGCTAGAAACGATTATATTTATATATATATATAAATATAATTAAATTAAATCGAATAACGACGCTGCAGTTCGTAAATTGAAATCGTAACTTCAAATGGTTAGTGTGGAAGATCCGACCGTCGGATTTTCCCAAAACTGGAACCGTTGGATTCGTTTTGAAAAGACCTTCCTAATGATGTAAAATTTGTGAAGATCCAACGGTTAGATTTTCCTATATGTGTAAAACAAAATTAGTGGAAAGCAGCGCCAGTGCATCGACACGACCTGAAACGTCGTTTAATTAAATATGGCCATTTTAAATTAAATAAAAATGGCGATATATCGTTATAAAGTGGTATAGACGATATAGAGTGAAAATGAACCAATTTTGTTGTGTTGGCTTGAGATGTGATGGGTGAATGTGTTTGACATAAAATTTTTAACTAAATAACTGAAATGTGAATGTTGAATAGTTCAACCATGTGATTAATTGGTTTGAAAATCTAAATATACGTGGATTATTTGAAAAGGCCGAGTTTATCTCATTTCAAATAATCGATCGACGTTGAGAAGTCGAAGAGTCGAAGACGACTGAAGACCGACGATCTCCACATTGGATGGATGGGCGCTACTGATGCTCGTGATTGGAGTAGCTACCATGAAGGAATTGAAGTAGTAGCCGTCCAAACACATTGTTGATTGTACGGATATGCGAGGAATTGGTGCCTCCGGTTTCGTTCAGACCCAGAACGGACTTGTAAATGGACTGTGTGTCTGACATTGGATTTTGTTCTGTGTTGATTGATCTCTGTTAAATATATATCTGTTTGGCGGCGGAGAATTTATTCTCTTGCTTAACGCCCTTCTCTGAGACGTACGAGCTCAGAGGTTATGTATTGACAGAAATCAGTCGCATGGAGTGGATTGCCTGTGTGGCACGCCTAAGTGGCATATGATCAAGGCTTCTGTTGCAAAGCAAAGTCTTGTGGTTGATGATCAAAGCATGGTCTGTGTGACGTAGCTTTGTGTATAACGTGAATTCGCGAGCCTCACACCCCGGTATGAGTCAAAAACGGGAGAAGGACCCAAGGAGTGCATGGCGTTTCTTTCTAGCTATGGTGGTGTCAGTGACCTCCCAGCCCTGACATTTATATCTACTTTTCACCTGTGTGGTTGTTGGAATGCGAGGCGCCTCGATTATAGGTCTGTAAGGACCGGGAAACGTGTGTTCAGGAATAACTAATCCTCAAAAGTAAGAGAGGACCGGCCTTGGAGGATCCAGGGGATTGCTGTGTGCGGTCCCGAGGCATTTGCTAGAGTGTCTCGAATCGGAGAGGAGCTTGCCCCTTGCCTCGACTCATGAAGGAATCCAAGTTCCAATACGAAATATGCGGACGTGATTGTATTACTAGTATAGCGACATGATATATGGTACCCATGCCGTCTAGGATTGATATTTATGATTGAATTTGCTTTTGAAACATATATGCACTAGTAATAATATCAAACCCTTTTGTTTTATACGTATGAAGCATTTTTGGCCATTATAAGGGAAAACTCTATCCTCCGGCTTGCGTTACATTGTGTGATGGGACCTGAGTCTTATAATGGCTTCATTTTAGAAAAAGCATTGCGTTGATTTAATCCTTTACTTTATTTCATGCACTAGCACTCATTGGAGTAAACCCGTTCCGCGAAAGTGGCGTGGTCCTTTGATTTGCCTTATTATTGTTGTTAATAAGTTGAATAGATTTCTCATACCAGTCCCATGACTGACTCGTAGTTTGTTTCACCTTGCAAACTCGGGTGCCCTCATTTTCACACGGGCAGCCTAGTTACAGGTTTCTGACGCACCTTTTGGCTCATGGCGAGGCTTCACTACACCGTGCTGACTTGGATTTTCTCCGCCATTATTGTATCTATATTATGATTCCGCCACTGGCGATGTAGACTGATATTCCTTTTGTGTACTCTTTATGTATGATTCCGCCTCAGGCGATGGTGACTGATTATGTATCATTATGCACTAAGTTGTATCCTGTACTGTGCTTCTCTGATGTGATGTTATCTATATGATTCCGCTGTCATATGTGTGTAAATTATTCTATTTTCTGTTTATGCTATTATCTGTGATCTGCTAATGATGATTAATGTGTTATATTCCAATGATTATCCTTAACACCGTGCCACGGGGTTTTGGGATCGTCACACACGTGTTGATTTCAAATCATCTTTCGTCTTCCATTCGACATTCAAAATTGTATTAAATGCATTGTCAAACACGATTTTCTCATTATGCATCATGTCAATATTATAACGAATCAGGAAAATTTTCCAATAAGACAACTCCCAAAATATGCTTTGTTTGCATCAATTATGAATCATTGATTTACCTTGAATTTATGTCTGCACTTCGGCTTCATGAAGCTTTCGATAATCTTTTACAAGTTCATAAATTTCTTCACTTAACCATATTTTAGGTGGTATCAAATTTTCATGCTTACTTGTAAAAAAATTCTTATCTCTTCTAAAAGTATGATTAAAATGAAGAAAATATCTATGACGGTCAAACCATGAAATTTTCTTTCAACAGGTAAAGAAAATGCTCTTGTTTCTTCTATGCAGTAAGGACAAGCTAGACGACAAGCCGTACTCCAACCTGAAAGCATTGCATATGCAGGAAAATCGCTAACTATCCACAATAGAGAAACATGCATGCGAAGGTTCTTTTTTGCGAAATATCATATGTTTCTACTCCTTCGTACCACAATTTTTTTAATTCTTCAATCAAAAGTTGTAAATAAACATCGATTCTTTGTGTTGGATCATCAGGACTAGGGACGACAATTGTGAGGAAAATATAAGAAGTTTTCATACACATCCACGGAGGTAAATTATAAGTTGTGACAATTATAGGACAGGACGAATATTTAGCACCAAATTGAGAAAATGGTGAAAAATCATCCATACAATGGTGAAAATTCATCCATACATAATCCAAGTCTAACATTACGACTCTCAGATGCAAAATCGGGATACTTCTTGTCAAAATGCTTCCAACGTTCTCCATCAGCTAGGTGTGCTAACGTACCTTCTTTCTCTGTTCTCACACTATGTCATCTCATATGTTGTGTGGTTACAGAAGATGCATTTAACCTTTGAAGTCTAAGAGTAATAGGTAAATAATGCATACGTTTATACGAGACGTTCTTTCCCTTTTTCTTTCTTGGTTTGTATCTTTCCTGAATACATATTCTACAATTCTTAAGGCTGGTATCTTCCTTCCAAAATAGCGTGCAACCCTTTAGACATGTATCTATTTTTTCATACGGTAAACCAAAAGTCGACATCATTTTTTAACTTCATAATGATTTTCGCACATTAAATTATTGGGAGGCATATGCCGCTTCACAGCTTGTACAACAGTTGTAAATCCAACTTCTGAGGTTGAATTTAGATTTCATCGCCATGTATTCAGAAGTTAGTGATAATTAAGTTCCGCTTCCACAGCCCTCCTAAAGGTATTTCTTTGTGGCATCTAATAAATCATATATTTTTTGGCTTTAATACTTGATTCTTCTTCATCATTACCATCATCACAGTAAACTGTTGAACCGAGAACATTGAACGTGCAACATCTTCAACCATATGTTCTACGAGATTCGTCGTTGTAATTTCATTATTCACTACCTCCTCAACTTATACTAAAGTAGATGCTAATGGTTCTCCATGTCGATTGCAAACCAAATAGTTCGACACAAAATTGTGCTGACGCAAATGAACTTTAACCATTTGTTGTATCAAATGCCTCAATAACTTGCATATACTACATGGATAATCGATTTCGACGTTGTTTTCGTTGTTACTTAAGGCGAAATCAATAAATACTCCAATACAATTAATAAATTGTTCACATATCATGCCGTCAGCTTCTCTTAGTTTGTACATCCAACTTCGATCATTAAATAATTGTTCATTTTTCCTAAGTATATATAAAATTAGAAAGTATGATAAATTTGCATTGGCATTTTATTTAAAAAAAAATATTGTTGAATGTTATGTTAATTCATCATTTACACTTTTGCTAGTGGTTCATCATATCTCCCATTACAAATACAATAACGTAATTGAATCGCGTAAATCTTTCAATTTAAACGATTCAACAAAATTTCGGTAGCACTTAGCTTTAGTTACTTGAACAATACACAATTGCATGTACACAAGGAACATAAAAGAAGCACTTTCGAAATTTTGAAAACCGTTTAAAATGAAATGATTTATGAGATTTAATTTCGTTATTGTGTTCGTAACTTGTCCAATACAAAGAACAAATCCAACAAATATTATATATGATGAATATAAATGTTGGTTTCGTTAATAAAACGAACATTTACATAACGATCATATACAATACTTATCAGATAGGGCCAAAAAACTCTCTAAGGATTTATAAATATAATATATTACGATTAGTGCTCTTCAATCTAACAAAAAAATTAAGCATAAATTAGCAAACCTAGGGTATATAAAATTAGGGGTTCGTACCTTCGAAATTGGTGATGAATTGGAGATTAAAGAGGACGAGAGAGGGACTAGAATGTGTAGGAGAGACTATAGACAGTTGATGGAGTGGAGGAGATCGATTTCAGAATTTTGGAGCAAGAAATTGGGGAAAACTTAAAAAATTTCAAGTAGGAAATAAAATGGGGAAGGAGAAGCTGCTCAGTTAAATTCTGCTCGACTATGCAATAGTGAGCAACAACCTCCAAAGATATTATAAACAACGGCCTCCAATGTTTTATTTTTTATAACGTAAAGAAATTTCCAGAATTATGCTTCCATTGAAAGTCGTTGGATGTTGCCGTTGGAGGACATTGGAAGGCTCTGTTGCTATACTGTGCATTTCTTATAGTGTAAGAAATAAAGATACGTATTTTTTTCTTATGAAACTACTCGAAAACCTAGTTTCTACACAAAGTAGAATCAAAACATCATAAAAACTCAGTTTAAGGTTTATAGATATTTTAGGACCTTAGAAACTTGATGGACAATGCATGCACACTATTACCACCAAAATTAACGTCGAAGCAGGCTGGTAGTGAAGGGGTATTGGATAACCCGAGAAACTACATCAACCGGAACCCTCCTAAAAGAAAGGGTTGCGAAAACTACAAGGTGTGACTAGAGGGATTCAACCCGGCAAGATCTCTCTGACAACCCCAACTTGGAAGAACTTCTCGAAACAAAGAAGTTAACATAGTCCGAAATCAAGTAAGCCAGAAACAATAAACTTGACGAATAAAGCTCAAAGGAATCTTCAACAATGACCTGCCCAAATGCTGATACACCCGAAGACGGAAGCATCGAAGGCCCCAAAACAAAGGACGGAAAGGCCACCCAAAATCTATTTTCGGAGCACCTACTGCATGAATGCCAAAAGACCACCCTCCAAGAATACATGCTACCATAAAGGCCCTACCGAAGGGCTAACCGAGACCTGAGCAGGATACAGGCTACCCGTAATAGGCTACCTAGTATTGAAACCCATAGCAGCAGGGGTGGGCGTGGTTCGGTTCGGTGTGGTTTGAAGCTCAAACCGCATCCGCACCGCATCAAACGGTTGATCAAAAATACAAATCATTATACTAACCGTTTAAACGGTTCGATTTCGGTTCGGTTTCGATGTAATACGGCCCGGTTTTGGTTCGGTCCGGTTTGAACCCGTATTAAATATGAAACAAGAAAATTACTTCCATCAACAATCAATTTACGATTGTATAACATTGTGTCACCTGAATGTTAAAACATATAGTGTTATCTTTAATTTATATAACTACCATATACGTTGAAAATAGAATATATATCGTTAAATTAAAAGTTAGATAGGAATTTGTTAAATATTTTATCATAATATTGTCGGTGTAGCTATGCGGTTCGGTTTGGTTTAATATGGTTTGGTAAAAGTTCAAACCGCAACTGAACCATATCATTGCGGATCAGTTCGGTTTGGGCTGTTTGCTTTAGAGAGAGAATCGGTGCGGTTTTCCGCACCGTTTTTGCGGTTCGGTCTGGGAGGTTTCCGCATTGCGGTGCGGTTTATGCCCACCCCTACATAGCGGTTTAACCGGCAGCTACCAGCATACACTACGAGGTCAAGCCCCTCTAAGCACTCATGATAAAGTCGAGGGCCTACATCTGAAAGCTCATCTCCGCAAGCCTACATTCCGGAACAGCTTTCGAGAATTTACGTCCAGAGATTATAATCGAATATGTCAAAAGCGGCCGAAGGTCAAGCAACCAAAGCCAAGAATAAAACAACCAACAGAGACCCGCGCGGGTCTGACAGCCCTTCAACGGGAGGGGCCCTGAACCACTATAAATAAGGCCCTAGAGGATACATCAGGGGGGATCTTTTTCCTAACATTTTGTACCATTAGAAATAACTTGAGAAAGAAGGTTAATGGAGAATTCCTCCGTATAACATTCACGTACTTCCAATAAAAGCTTAATAAAAAGGGATCTTCCTATGTGAAAACTGCTCTATAAGTGTGTATTATTATTTCCCTAGTCATAGTAGTCACAGGTTGTCATTAACTCTGCCGAGAAACACGGGTTACACCCTTCAGTTTCCTCGAATGGCGGTCGAACCTCATCCACCGAGCTTAGATCCAATCTGATAGTTCTCAGCGATTCTACACCCATGAGCCCTAGCCTCTTAAGTTCCCACCAGAATTGATTGGAGAAGTGAGACAATCCTCTTGATTTCCTTTTCGTTCTGTCTCTGTTGATCCACTTCCAGTGTTGACGAAAAATATCATTAACATTTTGGTGCCAGAAGGAAGGCCTGAACCTCTGACCTTGTGGTTAACAGCCACATATCCACCTGTGATGTTCCATCCTGGATTGGACTAGCTTTGAAGAAGCGAAGTTATGAGCAAGAGAACCAGACGAAGGCTTTCAGGATCTTGAGTGGATAAGTCGAGAACCACCAGCCGTAGGGTAATGGAGGAGCAAAAGTTAAGAGCAGAGGCTTTGCGAGTAATAAAGCGGAAGAGGAAAATGGAGCTACATGCTTGTGAGATGGGGAATAACAGCTCTTCCCACATAGGACAAACCATGGCATTCCCACCAGTGGATCTACATCAGAGGACATTAATTAGCGTTTTCCCCCATTAAAGGATGCTCTCTACAAGCAAGTTAAGGGAAAGATGCTCGAACGCAAAAATAACGGACGATTTCAATCACTTTGCCGATAATGGACTAAAGAGATGAATATTCGATTCCGTTATGTTCCAGAAAGAGAGAACAAAAGTATAGGGACGACAACTGGGATGATTCATAGGAGGATTAGACCCCATCAGCGAAAAGTGAAGTGTACGCCAAAGATGCCCCAGGAACGCTAGCTCACTACTTCGAGGGAGAATGTTTACTTCCTAACCAAACACGAACTCGACTACTGGACCTCCATGAAGAAGAGGCCTAAATACGAAAGAAAGAAAGGAGGACCTTACTGCCATTACCACTTGGTGCTTAGACACAAGACTAATCACTGTAGAACTCTCGAGGAAGCCATCGTCACATTCATCAGTCAAGGCCGATTACAAGAATTTATCAAAAAATCAAGATAAGTTTGAGAAAATCGTTAGGAAAAGGATTAATACACATGTGGCAATATACGGAAGGTCCATCCCTTGGAATTTTAAAAGGTAAACCCAAAGGGGGTCTAATTATCAATGGATTAATCCCTTGTCATCGCCAAATCGGCCGGGGCGAGGCATCCCCCAGATGAGGATGGTGTGTTAGTCTTTATCATGCCCAAACTAGAGGGGGAAGGGTTAAAGCATCAAAATCGCAAGCCGTCATTTCACACCAGAAATGGTCGTGGCGATGCATATAAAATTAGCACGCCCTGCCTCTGCTAGAACTAAGCATGTACTACCTCTGCATGTAGAAGAGCACGTCCTACCTCTGCTTATGTTCCGCGTTACCCGTAGAAGGGAACGTAAACCCCTATCATCGCCCACGATGGTCAGGATAGGGCACCCCTTGGAGGGGGTGGCGTATAAGCCTCTGTCAATGCCTACGACGGCCCATATAGAGCGTCAAAAGATTAAACCTTAGTTCTATGCTTACGATAGCCCCCTCTAAGTTTCTAAGCCCTTATCAGCACCTACGATGGTCAGGATAAGGCGCCTCCTGGAGGGAGGTCGGGTAAGTCCTTGGGCCTTGTTTGTGGATAAGCTAGCCAAGTGCTCCGGACGCACAGGCCCAGAGAGTGGCCAACAAAACATGTACATCCTCTGCTTTGACATCAAAAGCCCAAGGGGAGGCTCAAGAAGTACATACAACCTCTGCTTCCCAAATCAAATCCGAAGGGAATACTCATGTCATTAATACCGGAAGGGGTTCCAGTCTTCTATGCTAAATACCCGAATCTAGGTCGATTCGGCACCTCATAAATACCGGAAGAGGTTCCGGTCCTATATGCTAAATACCTGAATCTAGGTCGATTTGGCACTTCATTAATACCAGAAAAGGTTCCGGTCTTCTATGCTAAATTCCCGAATCTTGGTCGATTCGACACCTTATAAATACCGGAAGAGGTTCCGGTCTTATATGCTAAATTCCTGAATCTAGGTCGATTCGGCACTCCATTAATATCGGAAGAGGTTCCGGTCTTCTATGCTAAATTCCTGAATCTGGGTCGATTCGACACCTCATAAATATTGGAAGAGGTTCTGGTCTCATATGTTAAATTCCCGAATCTGGGTCGATTCGGCACTTCGTTAATACCGGAAGAGGTTCCGGTCTTATATGCTAAATTCTCGAATTTGGGTTGATTCGGCACCTCATAAATGCCGGAAGAGGTTCCAGTCCTATATGCTAAATTCCCGAATCTAGGTCGATTCAGCACTTTATCAATACTGGAAGAGGTTCTGGTCTTCTATGCTAAATTCTCGAATCTAGGTCGATCTGATACTTCATTAATACCAAAAGAGGTTCTGGTCTTCTATGCTGAATTCCCAAATCTGGGTCGATTAAGCACTTCATTAATACCGGAGGGGGGTTTCTGTAACATCCTGTATTTTTGGCCAACAAATATTTAATTTAATTTATTATTTTAAATATTATATTTGGAATATTTATGGATTTTAATATTTAATTCGATAATAAAATGAAGTTTGAACATTAATTTTATATATAATTATAAAACGAGCTCGAAATAGCGCGGCAGTTCGTAATATGGAGTTTTGAACTTCAACTGAGAATACAGGATCTGTTTTAAGTCAGATTTCTGTAAAACAAGAAACGTTGGAAGCGTATTGATTATAGTTTTCATATGGAAGAGAAAAAATCGGATTTCGTGTTATAGTTTGTTAGTTATAGCCAAATCAAATTTTGAAATAGTCGCTATGGAAATCATTATTAAAAAATAGGCCTTTAAAATAATCATTTTGCATACGGACTCCTTTTTCGAAGAAACTACTTTCATTAGAATTGTAACGTTAAATTATTGTACAGTGTTGAATTGTGTAACGACCTAGTTTGATTTTCGTCCCCGAAAATCGACATAAATACAATCACCGTATCTAATGCCGACCTTCCAAGCACCGAAAACACCGTAATGTTATTAGAAAGAATTTAGAGGGTGAGAAAAGAAAGAAAGAATGTTAGAATAGAAGAAAGAAGAAGAACATCACATCAGAATCTCTGTAATGACCCGCATTTTTAGAGATATATATAATTAATTTATTTAATTATATAATTGGTGATTTAGAGAAGTTAATGATTGTTTAATTAAATAATATTGAATATTTAATTAATAATATAATAATATATTAAAATGTCGAAATAGCCGGGAATAGTGAAATTCACAATATCATGTGAATTTAATAACATACGAGATTTGGTGGAGTTTCGATTTGAAATATAATAACGATTATATTGAATCGACGACAGTTGAACGTATAGTTTATAATATATTTATAAACGAGCTCGAAATGGCACGGCAGTTCGCTATTTGGCGATTTGAACTTCAACTGAATGTACAGGATTCGTTTTAAGCCGGATTTCTGTGAAACAAGAAACGTGTGGAGCTGGTGGAGTATATCTTTCTAGTGGAAGAGAAAAATCGGGATTTCGTCGGGTAAATTTTGATGTACGTCCAAATCAAATTTCAGAAAAGTCGCTGCGGAATTCCTTTATAATTCGTAACGCTTTATATACGTTATAAAAGGATTTTCGATATAAATTAAATATCGATAAATCTGAAATCTGAAATATCAAGCTGTAAATTCTGATATGATATTCTGAAGCTGTACGATATCATATGTGGAGATATACGATAATATAAATTTATTTATATTTAATTTAATAATATTTAAATATATTTATATATTTAAATGAGTCATACAGAGCTTTAAAAATAGCCGGTTTTGCAAACGAAGTCAGAATTCGACGAAACCAGTTTTGTTGGATCCGCAATATCAAATAGTTGTTAGATTTGCAGTTTCGTGATTTTTAGAGTCACTGTGTGGCCATACGGATTTTTAGAGTGAAAAACAGTTAGTATTTCGACAGTTAAAAATACGCTGTGTGAGCATACGAAGTCGGAATTCGACGAAACCAGTTTCGTTGGGACCGTAATGTCGAACTCTAGCTGCACGTCCAGTTTCGTGATTTTTAGGTATCATGTGTGATCACATAGATTTTTAGAAGTCAGAAACGAATATAAAGGATTAAATAAAAATATTAAAATATTAATATAAAAATATCTAGATATTTTTGTGGCTTATAAATACCCCTAACCAAGCCTTAAGACCTAATTCATTCTCTGGTCAACCCCTTTTTGCGCCGTTCTCTTTTTACTCCTCACAGAAACTAAATTCCTCTCTTAGAAAATCAAACACAAATGAAATAAAATGCTAAAAATCCTAATACTCATGGATCTGAAATGGTGAAGCGATTCTCTACATCGCAGTACTCATTTTGTGGTGTTCGATCTGATATTGGGAGTTCGACGAGTAGCAGTAAGTACCTAGGGTTCGGGTTTCCTTGGTTTTGGTGCATCGATTCAAAGTTTTGGTGTTGTTTTTGGGTTTAGCATCAAAAACCGCAGCTGGTATGTATTCTTGTGGGAAGTACGATGATCCAAGGTGTCGCGGCCTGTTTCAGTAAGTCGAACGGAGCCTGGAACTGTGTTTGGAGAAGGGCGTTCGAGTGTCATTCTGTGGGGTGGAAACGATGGAGAGTGAGAAGAGAAGTCCAACGGTGGTGGTCGTTCACAAGTCGGTGAAGAGGAGGAGGATTCGGTCATAGTTGGGATACTGGAGCGACTGGTTTAGCATTCGGGGAAGATGGATTTCGTGGGTCGGGTTTTCAAAGGATGGGCCGGGTCTTTAAAGAATTGAAGTGGGCCGGAAATAAAATGCTCGTACGAAGTCGGATTGACAAGCCGTAAGTTGTGTTGGGATCGTAGGGACGTTGGCTACACCATGGAACTGACTGGAAGTGGATTGGAGCTCGTTTGAAATTATGGCGAATTTAATTGTTTGATTCAAATCAAATTACGGTTTATCGTTCTTTAACGATGAACTGCAAATGTGAGTAAATCTCACTAACTCTGAACAGTTTATAATTTCATGTTGTATTTTGAGAACTGTTAAATATTGGCTGATTGACCGTGTGTTGACTGTTTGATTGAACTGCTAGTCAGTTAGTTGAATTTCTATATTGATTCTGTTTAACAGAATATATCATATGGAACTGAAAGTGATGTTGATTTTATTGTGTAACATCTGTGGATGCAGGGAAACAGGTTGGAGGAATCCAACTGGATTCCTCAACTGTTATTTTATTGTTTTTCATATATTGTTATATGATGTGATATAAAATCTGTGGGCAATTATATGTGCTTGGACGATATTGAACATCGTGATTTGATATGATTGAATACCATAACATACCGGAATGTAGATAAGGGAATTTTCAAAGTGATATTGAAAATAGCATATTTATAAAATGGGATATTTATAAATAAGAGATATTTATAAAGTGGAATATTTATAAATAAGAAATGTTTATAAATTGAAATATTTATAAATATGAGATATTTGAAAAGGAAATAATTTCAAACCATTTTCTTTTTGAATGGAAAGGCCTGTGTGGCGAGTTTGGGGATTTTCCCGATGCTCCCGATACAAAGGAGGTTATGGCGAATTTTCCCGAGAATTTAAGGAGTTAGAATATTTCAAGAATAAATTTGAAAAGGAAATATTTGTAAACCATTTACAAATAGAACTGGAAAGGGAACATTATAAAAAGGGAATCATTTTTAAAGTGTAGAACCGTTATTTAAAAGTAAATCTTTTCAAATGAATAAAACGTTGTTAAAAAGGAAATCTTTATAAAGTGAATAAAGTAAATCGAATATGGTATTCGAAAGGAGAAATCGAATATGGTATTCGAAGATAGTTAATCGAATATAGACATTCGAAAGGAGTTAATCGAATATGGTATTCGAAGATAGTTAATCGAATATAGACATTCGAAAGGAGTTAATCGAATATGGTATTCGAAGATAGTTAATCGAATATAGACATTCGAAAGGAGTTAATCGAATATGGTATTCGAAGTTAGTAAATCGAATATGGTATTCGAAAGGAGAAATCGAATATGGTATTCGAAGATAGTTAATCGAATATAGACATTCGAAAGGAGTTAATCGAATATGGTATTCGAAGTTAGTTAATCGAATATGGTATTCGAAGTTAGTTAATCGAATATGGTATCGAAGTTAGTTAATCGAATATGGTATCGAAGTTAGTTAATCGAATATGGTATTCGAAGTTAGTTAATCGAATATAGACATTCGAAAGGAGTTAATCGAATATGGTATTCGAAGTTAGTTAATCGAATATGGTATTCGAAAGTTAGTTAATCGAATATGTTATTCGAAAGGGGTTAGTCAAGTCGAGTTAGTCAAATAGAGTTAACCAGTTAGAGTAAATCAGTTAGAGTTAACCAGTTGGAGTTAATTAGTTAGAGTTAAAACGAACTAGAGTTAATCAAATATAGTTATTTGAGGTAGAGTTAGTCAAACATAGTATTCAGGGTAAGTTGCCATCTTGTACGACTGCTAGCGTAATTCGCAGGGCTGTAAATAGCCTACGGCGGTCGGATGTTTCCTGAGGGAATCAGGCGTAACCATTGTGATCGCTGCGATCTAGAGTCAAGCGAATGGAGGTTAATCGAATATTAGTTATTCGATAGGAGTTAATCGAGTTGATCGAGTTGAGAAATAAGTTAAGTTAAATAAGTTGAGTTGATCGGGTGGTTCGACCAAGTTAGTCGAGCCTAGTTAATCGAATCGAATTGGTCGAACCAAGTAAGTCGAGTTAAGTTCGACCAAGTTAGTCGAGCCTAGTTAATCGAATCGAGTAGGTCGGACCAAGTAAGTCAAGTTAAGATAGTCGAGTTAAGTTCGTCGAGTTAAATAAATCGATGTTAGTTTCATCGAAAGAAGTAATCGATGTTAGTTTCATCGAAAGAAGTTATCGATGTTAGTTTCATCGAAAGAAGTTATCGATGTTAGTTTCATCGAAAGGAGTTATCGATGTAGTTTCATCGAAAGGAGTTATCGATGTTAGTTTCATCGAAGGGAGTTATCGATTATAGTTTAATCGAAGTGAGATTTTCAAATACGAGATATTTGAAAAGGAAGAGTCATCGAATATTAGTTATTCGAAGAGAGATTTTCGAATATCGTTTATTCGAGAAGATAGTTAATCGAATATAGACATTCGAAAGGAGTTAATCGAATATGGTATTCGAAGTTAGTTAATCGAATATAGGTTATTCGAAGAAGAGTTAATCAAATAGAGATTCCTCGAAGAGAGGTAATCGGCAATTTCGATTATATCGAATTCAGGAAAGTACTTATACTTTCCAGTGTTTAAATAGAGATTTATTTATTTATAAATAAATAAGTGTTAGGTTAATTATTCACTAATAAGAATAGAAGTTATAATTAAAATTAGATAATTCGAAAGTAGGGATTATAACGTTATCGTTATAAACAAATGTTTTAAATATAGAAGTGGACTAGTAAAATTGAATCCGAGAAAGGCGTAAAGAAGTTGTTAAAGATTAAAAGATAAACTTTGACCATTTCGAAGTTATAACGTTGTTCAGTTAAGGTCTGAGAGGTAATTATACCCCAACTTGAGTGACTTCCTGCTTAACTAAGAAATGGTAAGGTTTGATCGTAAAGGAGTTTTGGAAATGTTTTCCAAACGAGAATCAGAAATGTTTTCTGATAAAAGAAAATAAGAATTTAGAATATAGGGAAACAGGAGATAAGTAAATAAATGAACTAAAGGGGATTTATGTTAAATGATGTTTGTTCGATATAATTTCCATTTGGAAATAATATCGTTGTTTGCACACTTGTTTTTCTTTGATAGTTAACTTACCGACTATCGAAGTTTTGACCATTTTAACGTTGTTAATATGGAGAGACCGGTTGGATTATTATCCATAGAACCACTCTGTATTGGCATAAGCGTCGCGAATCATATATGCTAAAGATAATTGAAGACGGAGTAAAATGCAAGGGCTATCCTATTTACAGAATAGTGCCTTCGGTTTGTCCAGTCCCAGGACAACTTGTATGGACGAAGGTCTGACGGAGTATATCCAATGGATCGCGTAAGTTGATCTGTTCAAACGTATTCACGTTTGGTGGCGGAGGAATTCGTTTCTCTTAGCTGTATACCAGTGTTATTTTTGGATAAGTCAATTTGTGATTTGGCGGGTATGACGATGTGACATTTCTAAGTGAATGAAGATGGGTGTCTGACATAGTATTTCCAGAAGGGCCACGTACATTTGATTTCTTCAACCGTACCAAGAGTGGAAGCGGAGAAGGAAACTTCTTTTAGCTGACACGTAATGTATTGTTGTAGACATCAATTAGTGATTTTCGATGGATCTGACAATGTGACATTCGAAGTGAATCTATTATGATGATAAAGCGTAGCTTCTAGCCTCATCAACCGGTAAATGACAGAAATCGGGCAGGCAGCATGGCTAAGTCGGTCGCACCGAAGTAGGATGTATAATCACCTATCTAGTGAATATTCATTTGTTTCTTAAATCTATCAACGCTGTCCCATATATATACGGGAACGGTTGCTGATCCCAACCGTTGGTGATGTACATTCGATACACTCAAGCGAAATGAGTGGTCGGTCATGTGTGGCTGAGTTACAAGATGTTCTTGTTGAACTCCAGTGTATCGTTCCTAGAGTACACTGAACGGAAGGTGATTCCATACCTTGTCATAGTTGGAAACCCAATCATCCAATACGTGCTTGCGATTTTTGATTGTATACTATATATGTAGAACGTGAGATGCAAGCGTTTCTACTAGATTGATATTTATTTGTACTTAGACATTATTATAATATCAGAATGATATTGCTTTGCAAAGATGTTTGGATTCTCATAAGGGAAAAACCCGTTCCGTATTCACGGCGTGGTCTTATGAGATATCATATACCTGTTTAAATGATTTGAATTTATTCACACCAGTCCCATGACTGACCCGGAGTTTACTTTGTTGTTTTCCCTAAACTCTTGGGTGCCTAAATTTGTACGGGCAGTCAAGTAGTCGGGTTTTACAGATATACTGGAAGAGCGTGGAGCAGGAGGCTTCAAGATCATATAGCTATAGTTATTTCCGCCGTGTTGTAAGTGTTGTACTCTGATAAGTGTTATTGTATACATAACTGTTATATTTCAAAGTTATGTTATCTATTATATGTTATTCGTTCCGCTGTGAGGTTCGTGTTACTCTGATGTTGTGTTCTTCTTCTTCTTCTATTCTAAGTTTCTATCTTATCTACTCTCACCTTCTAATTTCTTTCATTAACTACCGGGATTTTTCGATGTTTTGGTTATCGACGTCGGGCTTACGTCGATAACCAAAGCCGCTCAAAATCCGGGTCGTTACAGTTGGTATCAGAGCTTAAGTTAAGAATTACTTGGCTCTGTGGCGTGACTCGGTAGAGATAGGGTTAGTAACACCCTAGATTGAGTTTGAGTGTATATATACGAGTGAACGTATTTGTATTTGATATAAAAATTTGTTTTATATTGTGGAGATTCATTGGTTGAGTTGTTTATGAGTTCTGGTCGATCAGTTTGATCCACTGTATCGGTAGGAGTTACTAAACACTTGAATACGATGGGTCGTCACGATATGTTTTGAAAAGAGGGTGAATTAAAATAAGTTTACCCAAGGTATATCTTGATATAGAGAAGATATATATATCAAAATTATAATATATTGGATATATTGGTTGTGATTATAATCGAGTAAGATTATAAAGTGAAATGGTTATATATAACCAACTAGAATTCATATAAGTGAAGTACATGAAATAAGATGAGTTAAATCTGAAATTTAAATCAGAATTTGAATTTAAAATAAGAAAAATTTAAGTTCTTGGGAGATTTTGAAAATGTTTTTCAATCTGAAAGTGATATAGTATTGAACTCACGTTGATAGCTGGAAAATAGATTCTGATGATGAATCGCGACATCATCAGTGTTCATTTTCGAGTTTCGAAGTGACGGATTACTACCAAAGGTTTTGTTTTTGAATTGTTTTGAGGAAAACAAGTTGTTTAGAAATTCAAAGGTTTTGAATTGGTAGTATGATTTCAAATTGATTTGAAATAAAACCAGGAATTTAAGTTCTAGAAATTAAAATTTTAACTTGTGAAGTTAATTCGAATGGGATGGTAAAAGTAAATAATAAACCAGAATTTAACTTGAGATGATAGGTTAAGAAAAACTGGAAGTGATTAGGGAATAATCTGGATTTGGATTTGAAATGATAAGTTGAGAGTTTGGAATTTGAAACTCGAATTTGAAATTGAATTCGGTTTGGATAAGCGAATGGTTATGTTAAGAATAAACTGATTTGAGTTTGATTAAGGTGACATTTGTTTATGATGAGTTGATAACAGATGGTAGGGATATAATGATATGCCCAACAAAAAGGTACAAGTTTATATTTTATATGAGTTTGGAATTTATGAGCCGAATTGGCAAGCCGTTTGGCGTTTTGATTTTCTTTTGGGTTGGAGATGGCCCAGAGAGGCGAGTTGGAATTTGAGATATCGACCAGTACAAAGGAGGTGCTGGCAAAATTTTCCGAAAATTTAAAGTGTTAGAAAATTATCAGAATTTTTGAAAATTTTAGTTGGTCGGAATGAATAAATATTTTAATCAATATTAATTGGTTCAGTTAAAATCAGAAGAAAGGGTAAACAAATCTTAGGAATTCCAATAGATAGGGTCGTCCACTACCTTAGCAATTTCGAGGACGAAATTATTTTAAGTGGGGAAGAATGTAATGACCCGCATTTTTAGAGATATATATAATTAATTTATTTAATTATATAATTGGTGATTTAGAGAAGTTAATGATTGTTTAATTAAATAATATTGAATATTTAATTAATAATATAATAATATATTAAAATGTCGAAATAGCCGGGAATAGTGAAATTCACAATATCATGTGAATTTAATAACATACGAGATTTGGTGGAGTTTCGATTTGAAATATAATAACGATTATATTGAATCGACGACAGTTGAACGTATAGTTTATAATATATTTATAAACGAGCTCGAAATGGCACGGCAGTTCGCTATTTGGCGATTTGAACTTCAACTGAATGTACAGGATTCGTTTTAAGCCGGATTTCTGTGAAACAAGAAACGTGTGGAGCTGGTGGAGTATATCTTTCTAGTGGAAGAGAAAAATCGGGATTTCGTCGGGTAAATTTTGATGTACGTCCAAATCAAATTTCAGAAAAGTCGCTGCGGAATTCCTTTATAATTCGTAACGCTTTATATACGTTATAAAAGGATTTTCGATATAAATTAAATATCGATAAATCTGAAATATGAAATATCAAGCTGTAAATTCTGATATGATATTCTGAAGCTGTACGATATCATATGTGGAGATATACGATAATATAAATTTATTTATATTTAATTTAATAATATTTAAATATATTTATATATTTAAATGAGTCATACAGAGCTTTAAAAATAGCCGGTTTTGCAAACGAAGTCAGAATTCGACGAAACCAGTTTTGTTGGATCCGCAATATCAAATAGTTGTTAGATTTGCAGTTTCGTGATTTTTAGAGTCACTGTGTGGCCATACGGATTTTTAGAGTGAAAAACAGTTAGTATTTCGACAGTTAAAAATACGCTGTGTGAGCATACGAAGTCGGAATTCGACGAAACTAGTTTCGTTGGGACCGTAATGTCGAACTCTAGCTGCACGTCCAGTTTCGTGATTTTTAGGTATCATGTGTGATCACATAGATTTTTAGAAGTCAGAAACGAATATAAAGGATTAAATAAAAATATTAAAATATTAATATAAAAATATCTAGATATTTTTGTGGCTTATAAATACCCCTAACCAAGCCTTAAGACCTAATTCATTCTCTGGTCAACCCCTTTTTGCGCCGTTCTCTTTTTACTCCTCACAGAAACTAAATTCCTCTCTTAGAAAATCAAACACAAATGAAATAAAATGCTAAAAATCCTAATACTCATGGATCTGAAATGGTGAAGCGATTCTCTACATCGCAGTACTCATTTTGTGGTGTTCGATCTGATATTGGGAGTTCGACGAGTAGCAGTAAGTACCTAGGGTTCGGGTTTCCTTGGTTTTGGTGCATCGATTCAAAGTTTTGGTGTTGTTTTTGGGTTTAGCATCAAAAACCGCAGCTGGTATGTATTCTTGTGGGAAGTACGATGATCCAAGGTGTCGCGGCCTGTTTCAGTAAGTCGAACGGAGCCTGGAACCGTGTTTGGAGAAGGGCGTTCGAGTGTCATTCTGTGGGGTGGAAATGATGGAGAGTGAAAAGAGAAGTCCAACGGTGGTGGTCGTTCACAAGTCGGTGAAGAGGAGGAGGATTCGGTCATAGTTGGGATACTGGAGCGACTGGTTTAGCATTCGGGGAAGATGGATTTCGTGGGTCGGGTTTTCAAAGGATGGGCCGGGTCTTTAAAGAATTGAAGTGGGCCGGAAATAAAATGCTCGTACGAAGTCGGATTGACAAGCCGTAAGTTGTGTTGGGATCGTAGGGACGTTGGCTACACCATGGAACTGACTGGAAGTGGATTGGAGCTCGTTTGAAATTATGGCGAATTTAATTGTTTGATTCAAATCAAATTACGGTTTATCGTTCTTTAACGATGAACTGCAAATGTGAGTAAATCTCACTTACTCTGAACAGTTTATAATTTCATGTTGTATTTTGAGAACTGTTAAATATTGGCTGATTGACTGTGTGTTGACTGTTTGATTGAACTGCTAGTCAGTTAGTTGAATTTCTATATTGATTCTGTTTAACAGAATATATCATATGGAACTGGAAGTGATGTTGATTTTATTGTGTAACATCTGTGGATGCAGGGAAACAGGTTGGAGGAATCCAACTGGATTCCTCAACAGTTATTTTATTGTTTTTCATATATTGTTATATGATGTGATATAAAATCTGTGGGCAATTATATGTGCTTGGACGATATTGAACATCGTGATTTGATATGATTGAATACCATAACATACCGGAATGTAGATAAGGGAATTTTCAAAGTGATATTGAAAATAGCATATTTATAAAATGGGATATTTATAAATAAGAGATATTTATAAAGTGGAATATTTATAAATAAGAAATGTTTATAAATTGAAATATTTATAAATATGAGATATTTGAAAAGGAAATAATTTCAAACCATTTTCTTTTTGAATGGAAAGGCCTGTGTGGCGAGTTTGGGGATTTTCCCGATGCTCCCGATACAAAGGAGGTTATGGCGAATTTTCCCGAGAATTTAAGGAGTTAGAATATTTCAAGAATAAATTTGAAAAGGAAATATTTGTAAACCATTTACAAATAGAACTGGAAAGGGAACATTATAAAAAGGGAATCATTTTTAAAGTGTAGAACCGTTATTTAAAAGTAAATCTTTTCAAATGAATAAAACGTTGTTAAAAAGGAAATCTTTATAAAGTGAATAAAGTAAATCGAATATGGTATTCGAAAGGAGAAATCGAATATGGTATTCGAAGATAGTTAATCGAATATAGACATTCGAAAGGAGTTAATCGAATATGGTATTCGAAGATAGTTAATCGAATATAGACATTCGAAAGGAGTTAATCGAATATGGTATTCGAAGATAGTTAATCGAATATAGACATTCGAAAGGAGTTAATCGAATATGGTATTCGAAGTTAGTAAATCGAATATGGTATTCGAAAGGAGAAATCGAATATGGTATTCGAAGATAGTTAATCGAATATAGACATTCGAAAGGAGTTAATCGAATATGGTATTCGAAGTTAGTTAATCGAATATGGTATTCGAAGTTAGTTAATCGAATATGGTATCGAAGTTAGTTAATCGAATATGGTATCGAAGTTAGTTAATCGAATATGGTATTCGAAGTTAGTTAATCGAATATAGACATTCGAAAGGAGTTAATCGAATATGGTATTCGAAGTTAGTTAATCGAATATGGTATTCGAAAGTTAGTTAATCGAATATGTTATTCGAAAGGGGTTAGTCAAGTCGAGTTAGTCAAATAGAGTTAACCAGTTAGAGTAAATCAGTTAGAGTTAACCAGTTGGAGTTAATTAGTTAGAGTTAAAACGAACTAGAGTTAATCAAATATAGTTATTTGAGACAGAGTTAGTCAAACATAGTATTCAGGGTAAGTTGCCATCTTGTACGACTGCTAGCGTAATTCGCAGGGCTGTAAATAGCCTACGGCGGTCGGATGTTTCCTGAGGGAATCAGGCGTAACCATTGTGATCGCTGCAATCTAGAGTCAAGCGAATGGAGGTTAATCGAATATTAGTTATTCGATAGGAGTTAATCGAGTTGATCGAGTTGAGAAATAAGTTAAGTTAAATAAGTTGAGTTGATCGGGTGGTTCGACCAAGTTAGTCGAGCCTAGTTAATCGAATCGAATTGGTCGAACCAAGTAAGTCGAGTTAAGTTCGACCAAGTTAGTCGAGCCTAGTTAATCGAATCGAGTAGGTCGGACCAAGTAAGTCAAGTTAAGATAGTCGAGTTAAGTTCGTCGAGTTAAATAAATCGATGTTAGTTTCATCGAAAGAAGTAATCGATGTTAGTTTCATCGAAAGAAGTTATCGATGTTAGTTTCATCGAAAGAAGTTATCGATGTTAGTTTCATCGAAAGGAGTTATCGATGTAGTTTCATCGAAAGGAGTTATCGATGTTAGTTTCATCGAAGGGAGTTATCGATTATAGTTTAATCGAAGTGAGATTTTCAAATACGAGATATTTGAAAAGGAAGAGTCATCGAATATTAGTTATTCGAAGAGAGATTTTCGAATATCGTTTATTCGAGAAGATAGTTAATCGAATATAGACATTCGAAAGGAGTTAATCGAATATGGTATTCGAAGTTAGTTAATCGAATATAGGTTATTCGAAGAAGAGTTAATCAAATAGAGATTCCTCGAAGAGAGGTAATCGGCAATTTCGATTATATCGAATTCGGGAAAGTACTTATACTTTCCAGTGTTTAAATAGAGATTTATTTATTTATAAATAAATAAGTGTTAGGTTAATTATTCACTAATAAGAATAGAAGTTATAATTAAAATTAGATAATTCGAAAGTAGGGATTATAACGTTATCGTTATAAACAAATGTTTTAAATATAGAAGTGGACTAGTAAAATTGAATCCGAGAAAGGCGTAAAGAAGTTGTTAAAGATTAAAAGATAAACTTTGACCATTTCGAAGTTATAACGTTGTTCAGTTAAGGTCTGAGAGGTAATTATACCCCAACTTGAGTGACTTCCTGCTTAACTAAGAAATGGTAAGGTTTGATCGTAAAGGAGTTTTGGAAATGTTTTCCAAACGAGAATCAGAAATGTTTTCTGATAAAAGAAAATAAGAATTTAGAATATAGGGAAACAGGAGATAAGTAAATAAATGAACTAAAGGGGATTTATGTTAAATGATGTTTGTTCGATATAATTTCCATTTGGAAATAATATCGTTGTTTGCACACTTGTTTTTCTTTGATAGTTAACTCACCGACTATCGAAGTTTTGACCATTTTAACGTTGTTAATATGGAGAGACCGGTTGGATTATTATCCATAGAACCACTCTGTATTGGCATAAGCGTCGCGAATCATATATGCCAAAGATAATTGAAGACGGAGTAAAATGCAAGGGCTATCCTATTTACAGAATAGTGCCTTCGGTTTGTCCGGTCCCAGGACAACTTGTATGGACGAAGGTCTGACGGAGTATATCCAATGGATCGCGTAAGTTGATCTGTTCAAACGTATTCACGTTTGGTGGCGGAGGAATTCGTTTCTCTTAGCTGTATACCAGTGTTATTTTTGGATAAGTCAATTTGTGATTTGGCGGGTATGACGATGTGACATTTCTAAGTGAATGAAGATGGGTGTCTGACATAGTATTTCCAGAAGGGCCACGTACATTTGATTTCTTCAACCGTACCAAGAGTGGAAGCGGAGAAGGAAACTTCTTTTAGCTGACACGTAATGTATTGTTGTAGACGTCAATTAGTGATTTTCGATGGATCTGACAATGTGACATTCGAAGTGAATCTATTATGATGATAAAGCGTAGCTTCTAGCCTCATCAACCGGTAAATGACAGAAATCGGGCAGGCAGCATGGCTAAGTCGGTCGCACCGAAGTAGGATGTATAATCACATATCTAGTGAATATTCATTTGTTTCTTAAATCTATCAATGCTGTCCCATATATATACGGGAACGGTTGCTGATCCCAACCGTTGGTGATGTACATTCGATACACTCAAGCGAAATGAGTGGTCGGTCATGTGTGGCTGAGTTACAAGATGTTCTTGTTGAACTCCAGTGTATCGTTCCTAGAGTACACTGATCGGAAGGTGATTCCATACCTTGTCATAGTTGGAAACCCAATCATCCAATACGTGCTTGCGATTTTTGATTGTATACTATATATGTAGAACGTGAGATGCAAGCGTTTCTACTAGACTGATATTTATTTGTACTTAGACATTATTATAATATCAGAATGATATTGCTTTGCAAAGATGTTTGGATTCTCATAAGGGAAAAACCCGTTCCGTATTCACGGCGTGGTCTTATGAGATATCATATACCTGTTTAAATGATTTGAGTTTATTCACACCAGTCCCATGACTGACCCGGAGTTTACTTTGTTGTTTTCCCTAAACTCTTGGGTGCCTAAATTTGTACGGGCAGTCAAGTAGTCGGGTTTTACAGATATACTGGAAGAGCGTGGAGCAGGAGGCTTCAAGATCATATAGCTATAGTTATTTCCGCCGTGTTGTAAGTGCTGTACTCTGATAAGTGTTATTGTATACATAACTGTTATATTTCAAAGTTATGTTATCTATTATATGTTATTCGTTCCGCTGTGAGGTTCGTGTTACTCTGATGTTGTGTTCTTCTTCTTCTTCTATTCTAAGTTTCTATCTTATCTATTCTCACCTTCTAATTTCTTTCATTAACTACCGGGATTTTTCGATGTTTTGGTTATTGACGTCGGGCTTACGTCGATAACCAAAGCCGCTCAAAATCCGGGTCGTTACAATCTCACAGCGGAACAGATAAAATATAATATCAAATCTCTTTATACAAAAGAACTGTATATACAAACCAATCATCTGAGTACAACATATAACTGTCACAGCGGAAATAACTCTATGTAACTAGCGGTGAAGCCTCCTGCTTCCAGCTCCTGAAAACTCCAAGCGAACTTAACCTAGAAATACATTCGGTCTGACCCAAGCACATTTGAAGCAAAGCAAAATTCACCGGGTCAGTCTGGAATACTTTCAGTGATAAATTCACAATACAGACAACTTGTTTAACTTTGAAAAATCCTTTTGAAATAAAAGGATAATAGTAAGACCAGCCCACACATAAACACGGATGGTTTTTACCTTAGTATGACCCAGACCATTCTTGAAATCATAACTTATTCTGATACTATCATATTGTCAAGTAATTAACAATCTAGCGGAACACTTGCATCTCATGCTCCACATATATATATATTATACAATCGAAAACCGCGGGCGCTTATTGGAAATTGGATTCCGACTTTGACAAGGTATGGGACCACCTACCGATAGTGTATCTTTAGAGGTGAATACACTGGGTTCAACAAGAACGTCTTGCACCCCGACCCACACATGACCGACCACTCAGTTCGCTTGAGTGTATCGAATGTATATCACCGACGGTTGGGATCAGCAATCGTCTCCTGAAAAAGGGACAGCATCGAAATAGATTAAAGAAGCAAAAGGAATTTCTCTAGATAGGTGATTATACACCCTAATGGGAGCGACCCACATAGCCATGCCGCCTGCCCGATTTTTGTCATTTCCTGGTTGATGAGGCTTGAGGCTAGATTTTGAATTTTAAAACATCTGGTCATCATTCACTTTGAATGCCACATTGCCAGATCCGTCAGATATCACAAATTGACGTCCACAAAAATACTCTAGTTGGGAGCTAACCAACTATAGTGA
The DNA here is from genome assembly GCA_030737875.1 of Allium sativum. NCBI lineage: Eukaryota > Viridiplantae > Streptophyta > Magnoliopsida > Asparagales > Amaryllidaceae > Allium > Allium sativum. Next base: position 431,748,751 of record CM060910.1, read on the forward strand.
AGCCGTTCAAGTTGGGGTATTTATTTACCTCTCAGACCTTGATCGACAACGTTCTTACCTTAGAATAATGTTAGTTTGTCACTTAACCACCGATATTAACCACTCCAATTAAATCTTATTTACCGTCTTGATTTCAAATATGGTTTTATAAACCGTTTCTTACATTTGAAATCCTCGTTCAATAATCTCTTTACTTAATTCCTTTAATTAAGTAAGTTTTTACTGATAACACAACTTTTAACCTAAATCATAATTTCACTTATAACTTTTGGATTTTTAATAAAATCCTACGTCCAATAACCTACTTCCATCTATTCGGGCATTTTTATAATATACTTTATCTTGGATTTTATAATTAAAATCCGCTTAATACCTCCTTCAAATAACACTTGTTAACTTGGATTTTTATTTCAAAATTCCATTGCCATTATTTAACACAAAACTACTACATGTATTTTCCTTTTGTGATGTTTTGCTTAATCCAATTCTTAAACATTAAAGTCATCATTTTGGTTTAAAGGCCCCTTTTAAACCTCGCTTGGATTTCTTTATAATAATCCGTTTACCATCTTTTCGCAACTTAGCTTGGATTTCGTATTGAAACTATTTACACTTCTTCAATTTCATTCAGTTGAATTCACTTTACGAAATTAAGAGATTAAGTAAAATCTTATTTAAATCTTTATATTCACTACATATCCTATTTACAAATCTCGTCTTGAAACTTGGATTATACATTTCTTTATAAAACTCTTATCGCCCCTTTATATCAAACCTTATCACTTTAATTATCATTAATTAAAATAATAATTTACTTTATTATTGACTATATTAAAGATAGTTAACTTTGCTATTAACTAAAAATAGTATAATTATCATTTGGAAAAGCTTAATAAATAAAAAATCACTTTATTTACTCTAAACTATTCAATAATTTCCTTAATTTATAGTTAATCGAGGATTAACTAATATTGTACATTATTCGTTAAACTTATGTATATTCGGGATATTTAAATCAAATTTATCCCATTTGTCCATTTTACTCAAAACGGCTGATTTTACCAACTGTACAGATCAGTTAGCAGTTAACTGATTTCCATTTGTCCTTTCCCTTTTTAAATAAATTAATTAATCTAAAAACGCCATCTAATTGTTTTAAAAACAATTATTCCATTTTACCAACACGTAGGTAATTTCTTTGGCTTTCAGTGCATGCATAAACTACAAGATTTCATTACATAAACCATTTAAAAGATCATTTTATAAACAAGATTAATATATATATATATATATATATATCTAATTTTATTTACTTGTATAAAATCACAAAAAAGCTCCAATTCAGTTTATAAAATAATTATAACTTTAGAACTTGCATCGATTCACCGAACGGTAGAACGACGTCTAAAACTAAGCAATTTAGGCCATTCACTACCGACTACTCAATCAACACTGTCGATTTATCTTAAACACAACACAGGTGAATATCCATTCAACCATCACGTTCAAACAGGTTTTACTACCATCTAGGGTTCAATTAGTTCAAATATAAATAATATAAAACAACATATATAATATTTGAGGAATCTGGTCAGATCCCTCCAACCTGTCCTTCCCTGCATTACAGCTCGTTATAACATTTGATAATAATATATGAAATAAATTTCAATAATCTACTAATTCAAAATGATGAAATATAAGTGACAACAACCAATCAAACAATAAACAGCCAATCATCCAATTTATATTTTTAACGGTAAATTATATTTTAATATGAATTTACCACATTACAGGATTCCAGAAGGTGTGAGAATTAACTCACCAGTTTAACTCGGGTTGACGCGTGTGTTGCATTTAATTTTAAACGAGCATTTAAAATTGTTTGAAATTTCAAATAGCTCCAATCAGTTCCCAGTCAGCGCCATCACCTAGGCCTCGTCCCTGCGAACCCAACGGATCCAGTTTAACTGAATTTCGTTAACGTACGAAAAAGTTATACAATTTTAAAGTTTTGGTTTAAAATAACATACTATTAACTAATAAATTAAATTATTAATAAACATTAAATTATAATTACCCCTCCACGTCAGCAACTGTTCACGGTTCATACGCGTTTTCCCCTTTCTTGCCCATCTGAAACCCGATGCTTCCATCATTCAGGAAAACCGCCCCTCAGCCCAAAACTTCAAGCTGCTGCCACGCCTTCGTTAGAGCATCGGTACACACAACCCACCCCTCATCGGAACCGCCAGGCCGAGGGCCCCACACGCCTGAAACGCCTCGCCTCAGGAGTCCCTCTGGCCATCGCAAACCCGCCATGAACGGAAAAGCCTTCGGGCTCGATTCCTCCACCATCAACGACCGAACCACCTCCAAAACGACCGCTGGCCATCCCCCTTTCACGGACCTTTGGCCACCTCCTCCAGATCGGACCCTACCGCCGTGAATTCAACCAAAACTGCCATCACTTCGAAAAGTAAACCCAAAACAATACTCCATGTTCAACTCACCACCACCGTCACCTCCGACCACCAGAGAACCCGAGACCAGTACCAAATCAAAGCCTGAATTCTCCTCTTCCATTTCCCCCAGGTCACGTCCTCTGAAATCTACCACCTCTCCCGCAAAACAAGGAAAAACAAAACTGTCCAGTTTCGGATTTAACTCGACTCCGACCACCACAGTGCTCCGATCACCCCCAACGTTTTACACTAGCTAGATAACAAATCGATCTACCACTTTCCTTCAGGTCGCTCTAACAAATTCCTCACGGAAATGGAGAAATGAATTGTTTTGTGTTTAGGGGCTTTATTGAAAATTTCAGACGAAAATATAAATGCTAGGCTGAATTTTCTGGTTTGAGGGTGAACATATATATATAATGAGGAAATATATTAATTTATTTTGATTTGATTGAAGATATTTTAGTGACGACGACTAACGATATTTATTTCGTACCTATCACAATTTCATACGCTGTTTATTCGCTCCTATGCTCACATACAAATTCCGTTTGAGACAGAAATGGACGGCGTAGCATAATTTGACGTTACGGTCCTAATGAAACTTGTTTCGTCGAATTCCGAGTCCATTAGCTCAAACGGAGCTCGTTCACGTCCAAATGGTCGTTTTATTTGCATTTTATTTTGCCATGCTCACAGAATAACTTTGATTGACGCGCAACTTGAAATCTTGCAATAATTTACTATTACGGTCTCAATAAAATTTGTTTCGCTGAAAACGGAGGTCGTTTGAATAAAGTCCCTTTTAAAAGTTCCAATCTGAACTAAAATTAATTAATTTTAAAATACTTCAATATAATATAAATAAAATATTGCAATTGGCCATATATGACCAGAATTTGATATAGATTCAAAATAAAATACTCCAGGTTGAAATCCAAGCCAGTTCGATATTAAAAATATTTAAAATCCCTTTATTTTGTATAATAAATCGATATAATATATAAAGGAATTCCATAGCGACCTTTTCGAAATTTGATTTGGACATAAAATAAAATCTACGCTATGAAAATTTGATTTTTCTCTTCCATTAGAAAAATATTATCAAATAGATTCATACGTTTCTTGTTTCAAGGAAATCCAACTTATTTTGGATCCTGTAAAACTATTTAAAGTTCAAAACGCCAAATTACGAACTACCGCGCCGCTGCAGCTCATTTTACAATTAAATTATAAATTGATCACTCAACCGTCATTTTTTAAACGAAATCGTCACTATAATTTCAATATAATTTCAACACGAATAGTATTGAACCAATTTAAATTGCCCGATATCATTATACTTAAATTCAACATTTTCCAAATATTTTGGAATTAAAATATTATTATATATTTAATATAAAAAATTATTCAAAATAAAATAATTAAATTCGATTATTTAAATTCAAACGAATATTTTAAATAAATAAAATAATTCAAATAATTAGGCAGAAAAAACGGGGTCATTACATTCCTTCCCCCTTTAGAAGAATTTCGTCCCTGAAATTGCTAAGGTAGAAGAAATGTTGTAAACCCATTATCTGTTTAAAATATATTTGATTAAAACTCGGTTTTACTTTCAAACTAACTCAATTGGGTTTAAAACCAATTTATTTCAAATAAAAGAATTTTCCAAAAAAATTCAAAAAATTTCTAACACCTTAAATTTTGGAATTTTTTTGGTAGAGTCTCCCTTGTACGGAGGAACATCTGCAATATCGCAGGTTCGATAAATATATACCTCGACCAACACAGTCGGAAAAATTCAAAATCCAAATAAAACCAAAAATTTATAATCTGCATAAGCATACCTTTTTGCGAGCATTATTACGCAATAAGCGGTAAATTATATTCGACCTTGCTTAATTAGCATGCCAACTGGATTCAGTTAACTTCAGAATCCTCTTGGATGGGTTATAAAGCTGAATTGGCACTTCTGCACCTGTTCTTAACTCAAATGGATTTCATTAGTCCCCAAACAATGTTAATCAGGTTCAGAATATCCATACCATCCATTCTGACCAATTCTACACATAACCCAATCCACATGAGGTTATAATTATTTATAATCAAGTCTTAACAATTCATTTGTTCCTTTAATTATCCATTCCAATTCATTAGATTTCGATTCATTCCTTGGTCTTTAACCAAATTTCAAATCAATATCCATACAACCAACCATACAATCTAAAGAATCCATGATTTCCAAATATTCCATCGACTTACTTTTTTTTCCAATCACAAATCGAATTCTGAAATTTCAACCATGATTACATCTTTTACGGTTTACCTAGTATAAGGAAGATTAAATACTAGTATTTCCATTAACACATCTCATATTTGGGATTTTCTTTAAACATCCACTCAAATTCATCAAATTTGGATTGATTTATTCAGCTTATTTATCCTAGATTTGTTTCCAACCAGGTCTAGTCATTCTCAGGTTTAAATTCAAGCAATCAACATCACAATCCAAGCATATCATTCAAATCAACGTTAACAAATCCAAATGATTTCCCATATGATAAATATTTATGGAAATCATCACTTTTATTGTTTTACAAAATAAATTGGTCAAAAATAAATTTCAAAATAATTTTATATCAAATTACAAATACGCGCTCTCATATATATACTCAAACTCAATCTAGGGTATTGCTAACCCCATCTCTATTGAGTCACGCCACAGAGCAAAGATTATCTCTAAACCAATAGCTCTGATACCACTGTAATGACCCGGTCGGCCCCGAAAATCGACATAAATACAATCACCGTATCTAATGCTAACCTTCCAAGCATCGAAAACACCAGAACGTTGTTAGAAAGAATTTAGAGGCTGAGAAAAGAAAGAAAGAATATTAGAATAGAAGAAAGAAGAAGAATATCACATCAGAATCTTACAGTGGAACAGATAAAATATAATATCAAAACTCTTTATACAAAAGAACTGTATATACATACCAATCATCAGAGTACAACATATAACTGTCACAGTAGAAATAACTCTATATAACTAGCGATGAAGCCTCCTGCTTCCAGCTCCTGAAAACTCCAAGCGAACTTAACCTGGAAATACACTCGGTCTGACCCGAGCACATTTGAAGCAAAGCAAAATTCACCGGGTCAGTCTAGAATACTTTCAGTGATAAATTCACAATACAAACAACTTGTTTAACTTTGAAAAATCCTTTTGAAATAAAAGGATAATAGTAAGACTAGCCCACACATAAACACAGACGGTTTTTACCTTACTATGACCCAACTTGAAATCATAACTTATTCTGATATTATGGAATGCATGCATCCTACGCTCCATATATATATTATACAATTGAAAACCGCGGGCGCTTATTGGAAATTGGATTCCGACTTTGACAAGGTATGGGACCACCTACCGATAGTGTATCTCTAGAGGTTAATACACCGGGTTCAACAAGAACGTCTTGCAACCCGACCCACACATGACCGACCACTCATTTCGCTTGAGTGTATCGAATGTATATCACAGACGGTTGGGATCAGCAACCGTCTCCCGAAAAAGGGACAGCATCGAAATAGATTATAGAAGCAAAAGGAATTTCTCTAGATAGGTGATTATACACCCTAATGGGAGCGACCCACATAGCCATGCTGCCTGCCCGATTTTTGTCATTTCCCGGTTGATGAGGCTTGAGGCTAGATTTTGACTTTTAAAACATCTGGTCATCATTCACTTTGAATGCCACATTGTCAGATCTGTCAGATATCACTAATTGATGTCTACAAAAATACTCTAGTTGGGAGCTAACCAACTATAATATATTTGAAGAGATCAACGTACGTGGTCTTTTCGAAATACTTTGTCAGACATTCGTTCATACAAGTCATCCAGGAACAGGATGAACCGAAGGCACCCTCCTACCGCATCCTTATATAGGAATCACCCCAAGGATCAGTAGCGAGTAGTCCTTGTAATCCGTAAATACTCAACAACGACCGAATCACGTCAGAATACCTCTGTGTTGCAACACAAGAATATTCGTCAAGTAATCCTTCCACTTATGAAGATCCACAGTCTTCAATTGCTCCATCTTCAATCGACGTTTTCACGTACTTGCTGGTCGGAATGGTTTTCGAATATAAGTTCGATCCCGGTCTTTCCGTACCAACAACCGTATTGGCAGGTTTGATAGTCGGTGATTTAACTATCAAATAACGATCGTGTAAATAAAATAAGTTTATTGATTCAGTACTTGGCATGACTTGGCCCATTTAAAGTATATTTAACAAATTGGTTAATAACTTCTAATTCTTCCTATATATTCAAAACATTACATTTATTCTTATTATAACAAAAACTATTTTATATGTTTTCGAGTTTGTATATACATATATACCCAAATTTCCATTTTCTTTACCATAGAAAATGTCGTTATATTCTTCAAAACCCTTTTTCCCTTTTTCTTATTTCCAGGCATCTCACTATATACATATATGTATTATACCTAATGGTATAAAACAAATTATCGATTTTGATATGGCAAAGCAAACATCAAAATATAATTTAAAATCAAGTATTTTTATTTACGTTGTAACTAACATTTTAGCATTATTCATATTTCAAAATCTCGCACTCATGTTCAATATTCTTCTTATGGGTTAATAAACCAATTCCCACATTTTCTACTTACCACAAACGAATATCATTCCTTGATAATAGTGAAGTCGTTCAAGTTGGGGTATTTTATTTACCTCTCAGACCTTGATCGACAACGTTCTTACCTTAGAATAATATTAGTTTGTCACTTAACCATCGATATTAACCACTCCAATTAAATCTTATTTACCGTCTTGATTTCAAATATGGTTTTATAAACTGTTTCTTACATTTGTAATCCTCATTCAATAATCTCTTTACTTAATTCCTTTAATTGAGTAAGTTTTTACTGATAACACAACTTTTAACTTAAATCATAATTTCACTTATAACTTTTGGATTTTTAATAAAATCCAACGTCCAATAATCTACTTCCATCTATTCAGGCATTTTTAATATACTTTATCTTGGATTTTATAATTAAAATCCGCTTAACACCTCCTTTAAATAAGACTTGTTAATTTGGATTTTTATTTCAAAAATCCATTGTCATTATTTAACCCAAAACTACTACATGTATTTTCCTTTTGCGATGTTTTGCTTAATCCAATTCTTAAACATTAAAGTCATCATTTTGGTTTAAAGACCCCTTTAAAACCTCACTTGGATTTCTTTATAATAATCCGTTTACCATCTTTTCGCAACTTAGCTTGGATTTCGTATTGAAACCATTAACACCTCTCCAATTTCATTCAGTTGAATTCACTTTACGAAATTAAACGATTAAGTAAAATCTTATTTAAATCTTTATATTCACTACATATCCCATTTACAAATCTCGTCTTGGAACTTGGATTATACATTTCTTTATAAAACTCTTATCGCCCCTTTTGTATCAAACCTTATCGCTTTATTTATCATTAATTAAAATAATAATTAACTTTATTATTCACTATATTAAAGATAGTTAACTGTGCAATTAACTAAAAACAGTATAATTATCATTTGGAAAAGCTTAATAAATAAAAATCACTTTATTTACTCTAAACTATTCAATAATTTCCTTAATTTATAGTTAATCGGGGATTAACTAATATTTTACATTATTCGTTAAACTTATCGTATATTCGAGATATTTAAATCAAATTTATCCCATTTTTCCATTTTACTCAAAACAGCTGATCTTACCAACTGTACACATCAGTTAGCAGTTAACTGATTTTCATTTGTCATTTCCCTTTTTAAATAACTTAATTAATCTTAAAACGCCATCTAATTGTTTTAAAAACAATTATTCCATTTTATCAACACGTAGGTAATTTCTTTGACTTTCAGTGCTTGTATAAACTACAAGATTTCATTACATAAACCATTTAAAAGATCCAATTATAAACACGATTAATATATATATATATATCTAATTTTATTTACTTGTATAAAATCACTAAAAAGCTCCAATTCAGTTTATAAAATAATTATAACTTTGAAACTTGCGTCGATTCATCGAACGATAGAACGACATCTAAAACTAAACAATTTAGGCCATTCACTGCCAACTACTCAATCAACACTGTCGATTTATCTTAAACACAACACAGGTGAATATCCATTCAACCATCACATTAAAACAGGTTTTACTACCATCTGGGGTTCAATCAGTTCAAATATAAATAATATAAAACAAACAACATATATAATATGTGAGGAATCCGGTCAGACTCCTCTAACCTGTCCTTCCCTGCATTACAGCTCGTTATAACATTTGATAATAATATATGAAATAAATTTCAATAATCTACTAATTTCAAACGATGAAATATAAGTGACAACAACCAATCAAACAATAAACAACCAATAGCAGCCAATCATCCAATTTATATTTTTAACGGTAAATTACATTTTAATATGAATTTACCACATTACAGGATTCCAGAAGGTGTGAGAATTAACTCACCAGTTTAACTCGGGTTGACGGTTGACGCGTTTGTTGCATTGAATTTTAAACAAGCATTTAAATTTGTCTAAAATTTCAAATAGCTTCAATCAGTTCCCAGCCAGCGCCAACACTTAGGCCTCGTCCCTGTGAACCCAACGGATCCAGTTTCACTGAATTTCGTTAATGTACGAAAAAGTTATACGATTTTAAAGTTTTGGTTTAAAATAACATACTATTAACTAATAAATTAAATTATTAATAAACATTAAATTATAATTACCCCTCCACGTCAGCAGCTGTTCACTGGTCATACGCGTTTTCCCCTTTCTTCCCCATCTGAAACCCGATGCTTCCATCATTCAGGAAAACCGCCCCTCAGCCCAAAACTTCAAGCTGTTGCAACGCCTTCGTCAGAGTACCAGTACCCACGACTCACCCATCATCGAAACCGCCAGACCGAGGGCTCCACACGCCTGAAACGCCTCGACCCAGGAGTCCCTCTGGCCATCGCAAACCCGCCATGAACGGAAAAGCCTTCGGGCTCGATTCCTCCACTATTAGACCACCGTCAACGACCAGACCACCTCCAAAATGACCGCTGGCCATCCCCCTTTCATCGACCTTCGGCCACCTCCTCCAGATCGGCCCCTAGCACCGTGAATTCCAACAAAACCGCCATCACTTCGAAAAGCAAACCCAAAACAGTACTCCACGTTCAACCCACCACCACCGTCACCACTAACCACCAGAGAACCCTAGACCGGTACCAAATCAAAGCCTGAACTCTCCTCTTCCATTTCCCCTAGGTCCAGTCCTCTGAAATCGACCACCTCGTCCGTAAAACAAGGAAAAACGAAACTGTCCAGTTTTGGATTTGACTCAACTTTGGCCACCACAATGCTCCGAACACCCCCAACTTTTTACAGTAGCTAGATAACAACCCGATCTACCACTTTCCGCAGGTCGCTATAACAAACTCCTTACAGAAATGGAGAAATAAATTGTTTTACGTTTAGGGGCTTTATTGAAAATTTCAGATGAAAATAGTAATGGTAGGCTGAATTGTCTGGTTTGAGGGTGAACATATATATATATATATATATATATATATATATATGAGGAAATATATTAATTTATTTTGATTTGACGGAAGATATTTTAGTGATGACGACTAACGATATTTATTTCGTACCTATCGCTATTTTGAACGATGTTTATTCGCTCCTATGCTCACGTACAAATTCCGTTTGAGACAGAAATGGACAGCATAGTACAGTTTGACGTTACGGTCTTAATGAAACTTGTTTTGTCGAATTCCGAGTCTGTTTGCTCAAACGACGCTCGTTCACGTCCAAATGGTCGTTTTATTTGCATTTTATTTTGCCATACTCACAGAAAAACTCCGATTCACGCGCAACTTGAAATCTAGCAATAATTTACTATTATGGTCTCAATAAAATTTGTTTTGCTGAAAACGGAGGTCGTTTGAATAAAGTTCCTTTTAAAAGGTCCAATTTGAATTAAAATTAATTAATTTTAAAATACTTCAATATAATATAAATAAAATATTGCAATTGGCCATATATGACCAGAATTTGATATAGATTCAAAATAAAATATTCCGAGTTGAAATCCAAGCCAGTTCGATATTAAAAATATTTAAAATCCCTTTATTTTATATAATAAATTGATATAATATAGAAAGGAATTCCATAATGACCTTTTCAAAATTTGATTTGGACATAAAATAAAATCTATGCTATGAAAATTTGATTTTTCCCCTTCTATTAGAAAAATATTATCAAATAGACTCATACGTTTCTTGTTTCAACGAAATCCGACTTATTTTGGATCCTGTAAAGCTATTTAATGTTCAAAACACCAAATTACGAAATGTCGCACCGCTGCAGCTCGTTTTATAATTAAATTATGAACTAATTGCTCAACCGTCGTTTTATAAACGAAATCGGCACTATAATTTAATACGAACAATATTGAACCAATTTAAATTGCCCGATAACATTATACTTCAAATTCAACATTTTCCAACTATCATGGAATTAAAATATTATTATATAATTAATATATATAATTATTCAAAATAAAATAATTAAATTCGATTATTTAAATTCAAACAAATATTTTAAATAAATAAAATAATTCAAATAATTAGGCAGAAAAATACGGGTCGTTACAAATTGCATGGCAAACCGATGTCGTATGTGACCACGGTAGCTGTAAACGCCCGTTCATTTTCTATAACGCGTTATTGAATTAGTAAAGGGACAATTGGGTATAATTAGAGCAGATGACCAAATTAAACCCCGAAATGAGTTCCGTTGAGTTCGTATCGTCGATTGGAGTCAGGATAGGTATATAGGTTTTTATTTTTGGAGACTGTGTAATTTTAGAGACTTCCTTCTACAAAACTTCGAGCTCAACATGATCTTTGTTCTGTACGGTTGCAATCTGAAATAGGTTCCTGGATTGGCCGGAAAGGGGACCGAAACTACTGGCGGTTGAGGTTGATTTAAAGGGGAATGGCGTAGTTGGGAGGTAACAAACTCACGGCGATGGAGGAGCTTGATGAGGCGCGTGCAGCGCCACTTCCTGATGATCGTCCAATGGTGATTGAGGCGCGGCAGGTGGAGTATGGAGCGATGCATGGTATTTGGGGTTTGAAGCAGTAAAGATGACGTGAAGATTAAAAAAGGAGTAGGCGTTGATGGCTGCTTGTATCCAACGATTTACGAAGAGTAAAAAAAAAGGTTAGTGGAAACAGTCTACACAAAAGAGGGCCGCACTGTTCTGATGTGAATCCAACGAAGAGGATCTGGAAGGAAATAAATGTCCAAATTTTTGTGGTATTTAGGAACGAAACAACAGGGATAACGTGGATGAAATACCGAGCAACTAAACACAAAGGAAGACTGTTCAGCAAGATCTTAACAGTGTAAATAAAAATCCAATTAATACGTTTATGAGGTGATTAATTAAACTTACTGTGGGATTAACAATGAATTGATCATATTACTTCGTTGCAAATGGAGATGAAATCAGAAATGTAAAGGATTGGAGAAGTCGGGACTTGTTTGTGTGAAGCATTGTCGGCCGTGATATCCTTAAACTATACAAAATTAAGTTATTAATTTATATAACTAATTATCATTAATATATATGCACTAAATGTGATGTAAATTGGTGTAGGAAATAGAAGTCTGGCGGGTTGCGCTAGAAGGAAACAAATCTATCGGGCCTTATTTTCAAAAATGTAATTAGTCTATTTGAAACCATGGTTAAGAATTTAACTTAATTAAGTAATTAGAAATTAGCTAAACAACTAGTTAATTATTTTTAATAGGTAACTAGAAAAGAAAAACCTAATTAAAGAATTCGGTGGTCATTTCTAAACAAATTGGGCCAGTATTTGTAAGTCAAAAAGGGATCGTCTGTTAAAAATAGAAATAGAAATTATAAATTAGTGAATTTGGGTAATTAAGGTAATCAGGAATTTAATCATAATTTAATTATATTAACTTTTAATATTGATAACATATCCATATATGAGCAGAATTGGACGAACGAGGTACCGTTGGAACCGCACTGACGAACACTACTTTATGGAACAGATATGGATGCAATTGGACTCAACTGGGATTTTTGATTGAATTAAACACTCGTTTAATTTAATTAAAACCAGCCATCTAAACAACAGTATCAAATCAAGGTGAGTTAAACTCTCCCAGTTTCTTCCCATTTATATTTTATATAAATTGGTTTTATTTTGTGTGCTCTGTTTGCTATGGTTGACTGTTTGCTAGTATTATAATTATTTGTTGATTTAAATAATGAAATTAAATTGTCGTTTAATTTTAGTGAAATACCAAATCGTTATTCTAACGATTGGTTCCGATAAATATAACTTACCTTGTTGGTCACGTTTATTTATAAACGTGTTTAAATGGTTGGATTGTTTGAATTGCTTGTGAATTGATTGATGGCCGTTATTTATTGTTATCAGCTAAATGAAACTGAATGATCGGATTTGTGATAACCATTTTGGATACAGGGAAGAACAGGTTGGAGGGATCCAACCGGATTCCTCAACTATATTATTTATTTTCATATTACCATATATGGATTGTCCTGTTTGGGGTGATTGATTTGATTGTTGATTATTGAATATTCAACATTTGTTAGTGTAAACCAATGGGCGGTATTGGTTGAGTATTTGGTAGCGTATAGCCTATAAAATCAATCGTTTTATAAATATTGATTCACCGTCAGGTGAGTCGATAGAGATGAAGTTATAAAATTTATTTTATAACTGGAGATAGATTTTGAAATATATTATTTTGAATAACAGTTTAAAAAAGGGAAAATAAATAAATATTTTATTTATTTAAGACTTTGATTTATTTTTAATTGATTTTATAAAGTAAATTATGATGTTAATCAGATTTATAAGTACGAGAATAAGAAATAAATCGAATGGTTAAGCTTGGATAAGGGTTTGTTAAGAAATTAATTAAATGGAAATATGTAAATTAATTATATTATTAATTAATTTAATGTAAGAACTAATTGGAATCGGTTAATGGAATAACCACATTTTAAGTTAATTAAATCGACCGTTTTAAATTGGAATTGATTAGTAAATTAATGTGTTTGAATAAAATAGTTAAATGAATATGGTTTAATTTTAGTAAGGTTTTAAAAAGGGAAATCTACTATTTATTTTAGTTAATAAAGAGATTGACTACGGAAGTTGTTAATGTTCGAAGTAAATTATTATTTTAATTAATTCAGAAAACTACTTTTTAATGGAAATTCATTTAAGAAGTAATTGAAGTAGGAATGAAATCTAATAAAATGGTGAAAGGAGTTTATGAACGGGTTTTATATTTAAAATCCGAATTGTTATAACGAAGTTATAAAAAGGAATTTCAAGCAAATAAATAGCTTGAAATAAATGTTACTTAGTATATGAATTAAGTCAGAGAAAATTAAGATAAAGGGGTGTATAATAAACCAGGGGTCATATAAATGAGAATTAAAATGTGAAAGCGTTAATATTAAATTAACGTTACTTGAAATTGGGATCAAGTAAAAAGGTGGAAAATTGAAAAAGATTTCCAAAGTGGGAAAAGGTTGAATAGATTTGAAAGGAGTTTGGTAATAGTGAATCTGGGTAAAGAAGTGGATCATAGGGGTGTATAACCAAATCCGATTTATAATGGAATTTGTTTTGAGACTGGAATGGAATATGGGTTTTTGATTACAACTTATATTTATCTGAGAATACGAACGTTGTTGATCAAGGTCTGAGAGGTAACTAAAATACCCCAACTTGAACGACTTCAGGATTTATCTGAAGATGATATTAGTTGGTAATCATAAAAGAGTTTAGTGATAATTTATTATTTTTATCTCCATTAGTGAAATAATAATACAATGTTTGGTGAAAGTTTGGAGAAGATATAACGAGAGATCCGAAGTAAAGGAGATTAGTAAGAAGGGAAATTATATAATAAGAATTCCAAAGTAAAAAAAGGGGTTGCGTGAAAATATAACGATACTGTCGAATTAGAAAAGGAATGTAAAGTTGAGTTTATTTTATACAAATAAATATTAGTTATTGTTCAAGAATGGAATAAAAGATATTACGTAACTCTATTTTACGAATAATAAAGAATGTGGTAACAAATGTTTTGAAAGGAGAATTAAGTGAAATTTAATATGGCCATTTTGCTAAGTATTATATAGAATTAGTTTTGAGAACATCACTATATTAAATAAGAATTCAATTGTCTTGTTTTTAAATATTAAAATAGTTTGAAGTTTTAATTAAGTAGAAGTGAATTAGTTTGTTTAATTTAAAGGCCAAGTGGTGCTGAATACTACACCAGTGAACTCATTGGATTGACATGATTAAATCACTGTTTATTTTGATAGTTAAATCACCGACTATCAAATCTGTTCAATAAGATTGTTGGTACGGAAAGACCGGGATCGAATTTATATTCGAAAACCATTTCGACCAACAAATACGTGAAGATATCAGAAGATGATCGAGATGGAGCATTGAAGACCGTGGATCTTCATAAACGGAAGAACCACCAAGATTCTTTGCCTTGCAAGCAGAGATAAATAGTGATTCTGTCGTGGTTGGAATCTATGGGTTTCAAGGACTTCTCGCTACTGATCCATGGGGTGATTCCTATATTGGATGCAGCAGGAGAATACCTTCGGTTCATCCTGTTCCTGGATGACTTGTATGGACAAATGTCTGACCGAGTATTTCCAAAGGGATCGCGTATGTTGATTTTTACAAACATATTTCTATTGGTAGCGGAGAAAGGCCTTTCTCTTAGCTTATCAACTAGAGTATTTTTGTGGACGTCAATTAGTGATGTCTGGTGGATCTGACGATGTGGCATTCAAAGTGAATGATGATCAGAGGTTCAGAAGTTAATCTAAACCTCAAGCCTCACAACCGGGAAATGACAGAAATCGGGCAGGCATCATGGCTATGTGGATCGCTCCCATTAGGGTGTATAATCACCTATCTAGAGAAATTCCATTTGCTTCTTTAATCTATATTTCGATGCTGTCCCTTTTTCGTGAAACGGTTGCTTATCTCAACCGTTGGTGATATACATTCGATACACTCAAGCGAAATGAGTGGTCGGTCATGTGTGGGTCCGGTTGCAAGACGTTCTTGTTGAACCTAGTGTATTCACCTCTAGAGATACACTATTGGCAGGTGGTCCCATACCTTGTCATAGTCAGAATCCAATCTTCAATAAGCGCCTGCGGTTTTGATTGTATACTATATATGTGGAGCGTGAGATGCAAGCGTTTCACTAGATTCTATTTACTTGTATTTAGGCATTATTATAATATCAGAAAAGATATTGATTTCAAAACGTTTTGTGTTATCGTAAGGTAAAAACCATCCATATTTATGTGTGGAATTGGTCTTACGATTATCTTTTTTCTTTCGAAAAGATTTTAACTTTAAAAATAAGGTTGTGTGATACCCTTAATACTATGTGAGTTTTTCTCACTCTGGTTCAACAGACTGACCCAGTGTTTTGTAAATGCTCGGGTTAGCTCGGGGTGTACTGGTTCAGGTTATCGAATGCTGTGAAGAGACGAACTGGAAGAGTTCAGACGTATGATATTTTATAGCTACTATCCCGTTGTGTGTTGTACATGAGGACATGTTATTATAACTGTCCAGATGTGTGTTGTACTCTAATAAGTGTAAATATTTTTAAAAGCTCTCAGTAAAGATTTATTTCTGTATTATATTTTGATTCGCTACGATGTGAGACTCTGATTCTGTGTTGTGGTGTTTCTTCTTCTTCTTCTGCTATTCTAATATTTCTTTCTTTCTTATCTCACCCTCTAATTTCTTTCTATAAACTATCCAGTGTTTTGGTGTTTGGAAGGTCGGCATGCGTTATGGAAAGGGTATTTATATCGATTTCCAGGCCGAAAATCCTTGGGTCGTTACAGTTTCGGTCACCTACTTATCAATACCCGAATTCGGGTCCATCCAACTCTTTACAGAAGATGGAATAGGTTCCAGCCACCTACATATTAATACCCATATATGGATCCGTCCATCTCTTTGCAGAAATTGAAAGGGGTTCTGGTCCCCTACATATTAATGCCCGAATCTAGGTTGAATCAATCTCTCGACAAAGTCCTAAAGCAAACCAGCGGTCTTACATCCCACAACCTGGAACAGTCCTAAAATAAAAAATCATAACCACCAGATGTGAAGCCACTAAGGCCACACCAAACTTATGAAGAAACCAATTCCTGATTCAAACACGAAAGAATAGCCTACCTTTCTTAGAAATCCAAGTGAGAGTTCAAGGTACGCCACCAAAAGTAGGCCCATAAACCTCTCAGGGAAGTACTTCTAACTTATATATCTGTTAATTGTTTACTTTTTCAACATATCAATTCCTTTCGCAACTCTAAAAAACGACATCATATCGTAACATCGGTTCAAAGGTTACGAACGGTTTCAATAACATCTTGTTGAGTGACCACACCTTTTATTTGTTCTGGGCGATTTTTCATTAGAAGTATTTTAAGGATAGTTGTTTCAAAAAGAAGTTTCCTTATAGACATGTAGCACTGTTTCGCCGGAAAGCGTGATCACTTCCAGTCTAATAAAGCTATAGTCAGTTACTACAACATCAGAAGCGAATCGACAATACCGTACGCTTGTCACGATCACGTGGTCGACTAAGTGAATGGTGATGCAAGTGCAACATGCAAGGTACAAATAAAAGTGCGACAAAACATGATGAAAGGCTGTGGTATGACAAACAAAAGCACCGTCCCATATTAACGAAACAAAGCACGGCAATATCATAATGTCACAAATCAGTTGCAGGGCCACCAAAACACCAACAAAAGCCTACGTCGCAATACAGACTACTATAAAGTTAAACGCGAGGATCGGCACTCGCTTATACAACTGATCTAAAGCACAGTTCACAAAAAAAAGAGAAGTGATCAGAGGCAAGACAAGAAGACCACAGATCCTTGTTCTTCCTAGGCCTGCCAACCTTCCTTTTAACTTGAGTAGAGCAGGACGGAGTTTCACCAGCCAAGGGCCTTTTGCGCTCTAGACCTTCCAGCTCAACATCTCCTTGAGAAAAAGAGGCAACAACACTATCCCGGGATCTGAGAGCCTGGATTAAATTCACCTTGTCGTTCTCTAGGATGGAGATGCACTCAATATTATCCCTGTGTAGCCTTTGGAGTTCGCAAGCTAGTGTGTGCCAACCACTTATTTGTTTCGCAGTATGATCCTTAAGCATATCCATTTGTTGCCCAAACTGGTACATGGCGGTCTCAAATCGAGCAAGCGTCTGGGTCTTCACAACGATCATATCACTAGAAATTGTTTGTTGGTCGGATGGAGATATGTCCATGTCAGAAGACACTCCGTGCAAATTCCAGCCTCTGAATCGCTTGGCAAGCTTAGTACTGTAGGTCCTTGGGGAATAATGGGGACTGCTAATAACTGTTCGAAGCTCCGCATGAGTTGGACTGACGAAGGGGGAATTCACGGATGGCTGGCTAGACATTTGAACTTCATTCGTCTGAATGTCTAAATCGAAAAACTTCTCCAACTCACACTGCTTCTGAGATGTATCCATCCTATACAAATGAGTTAATGAATAGTCATACAATTTGGGATTTAAGGGTCAGTCAAGATAAAAACAAGTGGTACGACCGAAGCAAGCATATCATATGTATAAAGTTTAAAACCGGAGAAAAAGGGCATGTTAAAGTTGAACTTTCTCAGACAAGCGCATGCACAAAGCAAGTCGGATCCACTCTAAAATTTTGACTATTATCATCATAAAGGATCAACGACAACACAAATCATATCTGATAACCTTATGAACTTTAGAAAACGATTCAAGGGAGCATAAAGAAGAGCTTATCCCTATTAAACCATGTGCTACTAATTCAAAGGAAAACGAGGATTTGTAAACCTGTGCTCTGCAAATCAATGATACGAAAGGGTAAGAAGCTTTCTAATTGAAAAATCCAATTGAAAAGAAATAGAAGTTAGGATGGTCGGAATTAGGATTTCTCAGGAAAATAAAGCGGTTACCATTAATGTGTTTTCTCCGAAAGATGAAGAACGAATTAAAAGTAAGGAGCAGGAAAATAAGGAAGAATATTAAAAGACGCACATCCAGATTATTCTTGCCACATCAGCTCAAAAAAGGAGAAAAACCCCCATGCCAGATATGAATGACTAAACATGTGAAGAATCCTTCTTGAGGATTCTTAAGGCAGCAATCATGACATCCATGCCCACTATGCCAAAAATCATCAAATATGGTGTTCGCAGACTGTTGGGATATAATCGAGGACGGCTTAGGCGCAAATGCCTTCTTAGGACGAGGAACCTAAGAATCCATGACCTTCTCCTTAGCAGGGCTTCTATGAGTCGTGATACTGCCAGGTAACATCGTTTCATAATAATACGATCTGTAGGCGTATCTCTTGCACAAATGCACATACCACTGGCATTATCAAATACTATTAAATACCATTACACCTCGATTATCAGAGATCAAGAAGGTGGAAACCTAAATCATACCCAGATGAAGGGATACGGGAAAATCACACCTTTTATACCTTAACTGAAGTATGATTGTGCCTAACACGAATTTCCTAAAGGCCTAAGCAAAACCAACATAATTACAGAAGGAGACAATCCTGATGACATTAGAGTCCTTTTAGGAGTGACATTAAGATTAACTCCTAGACCTATCTTTATAAAGAAACATAAGCTTAGCTAACCATCGTATCAATTTTAATGCCCATTTAGGACCACAATTTATATGAGATGTGAAAATGCTCATCAGTAATCAAGCTCGAGTCTTCAAGAAAGGGAAGATTTGAGCGTTTTCTTTTATGAGAACAATAATCTTGTCCAAGAATTTGATTTGCAGATGAAAGACGGGAACAATGAAGAAAATTGGTTTATGTTCAAATTCCAAGATCAATCTGGGCTATTCGTATGAAAGCTAATCAATGCTTCTGATTGAGGGAGACCAAAAGACTCTGGCGTGACATTCCAAAGAAAAGACAAAAGTTTGACTTGTAAAGTCGAAAACACCGCTTCACTAGGGGATAAATGTTAGTACCAAAATTGACATCGAAGTAGGCTAGTAATGAAAGGGTATCGGATAACCCGAGAAACTACATCAACCGGAACCCTCCTAAAAGAAAGGGTCGTGAAAGATATAAGATGTGACTGGAGGGATTAATACGTTAGGGTCAACCCAGCAAGATCTCTCCGACAACACCAACTTGGAAGAAATTCTCGTAACAAAGAAGTTAACATAGTCCAAAATCAAGTAAGCTAGAAACAATAAGCCTAATGGATAAAGCCGAGAGGAATCTTCAATAGTGACCTGCCTGAATGTCGATATACCTGAAGACGGAAGCATCGAAGGTCCCAAACCGAAAGGATGAGAAGGCTACCCAAAATCTATTTTCAGAGCATCTACTGCATGAACGCCGAAAGGCCACCCTTCAAGAATACAGGCTACCATAAAGGCCCTACAGAAGGGCTGGCCGAGACCCGAGCATGATACAGGCTACCCGTACTAGGCTACCTAGTACCAAAACCCATAGTGGTTTCGATCCGGCAGCTACCAGCATATACCACGAGGTCAAGCCCCTCTAAGAACTCACGATAAAGCCGATGTCCTACATCCGAAAGTTGATCTCCGCAAGCCTACATTCAGGAACTGCTTCGAGAATGCACGCATCATCCAGGGATTATAATCGAATATGTCAAAAGCGGCTGATGGTCAAGCACCCAAAGCCAAGAATAAAACAACCAATAGAGACCCACGTGGGTCTAACAGCCCTTCAACGGGAACGGCAATGAACCACTATAAATAAGACCCCATAGGTTACATTAGGGGGTCTTTTTCCTAACTTTTTGTACCATTAGAAATAACTTGAGAAAGAAGGTTAATGGAGAATTCCTCCATATAGCATTCATGTACTTCTAATAAAAGCTTAATAAAAAAGGATCTTCCTATGTGAAAACTGCTCTGTAAGTGTGTATTATTATTTCCCTAGTCATAGTAGTCGCAGTTTATCATTAATTCTGCAGAGAAACATGGGTTACACCCTTTTGTTTTCTCGAATGGCGGTCGAACCTCATCCGCTGAGCTTAGATCCGACCTGATAGTTCATAGCGGTCCTACACCCATGAGTCCTAGCCTCTAAAGTTCCCACAAGAATCTATTGGTGAAGTGAGACAATCCTCTTGATTTCCCTTTAGGTCTATCCCTGCTGATCCACTTCCGGTGTTGACGAAAAATATCATTAACACACACACAATACACTATTTCCAAAACAAAGAATGAGGCAAAAAAAATAAAACTGGATTCCAATGTGCCAGTGGGTGCACACTTGTCCATGGTAGACCGATCTAGATGAGATGTTTGGAATTTTTTGATGGCCCAATTGGGTGTGCATTATTCTGACCTTTATCTTGGCAATCTTTCGTTGTCATCTTGTCACTTTTATTGTTTGATTGGTTGATGTTTGGATGCTTAGAACGATGTGTAGGAGTGGACATGTATGCTGTGGAATGATAGTTGATTTCTTTAGATAAACATGGTGAGTAGTTCAATGATGGTGAGGCATGACATTTAGATATATATGCAGTTCAGTAATTAGGCAAGTATGCAAGACCCATGCGAAAATTATGAATATGAATATAGTGCATATAGCTTTGGATATCGTGACTTCAGTAATGTACTAATGTATATGGTTAGCGATAGGAATACATGAACCTAGTTATGAATGGTGCAGGTCCTTTATTTATTGCATTTTCGTGCCATATCCTGTGGAGCCTCGTGGTTAGACAATGAATGTTTTAATGTAGACAATAGCTAACCTGTAGTGCATGCGGTAAAGCTAGGCATGCGTCCAATTCGCAACTATCCTTTACCGCATGTGGCGCGACTGAATAGTCATTGATGTGTAATTCTTTATCCCAAGTGGCGAGACTAAATTATGATTAAGATTAACATGGTACAGTATCATCCTATAGCATGGCATAGGCTGGTCCAAAAGGTATTATACATAGGCTTAAACCATGTTAATCCCTACCATAGTAGTATAAGCTATATTGGGTTTACTTCACTCACACAGATGTGTGTTTAACTCATGCTTGTATTACATAGATCTATGTAATACAAGATGCATGTTTGACTCACTCTTGTATTTTTATATCTACATTCTTCAGCTTGATGGCGTCTGGAGGCACAAGGGATCAAAGGAAAAATCCCGTATATTTATATTGTAAAAGATATCCAACAAAATTCTGATACAAAATTACAAATTCAGCAATTACAAAATGTAATCGGACAATCTTTCCAACGAAGTATGGGTCTGGCGCCTGTTCAACAGGATCCAGAACTCCAAGGTTCAGTAAAAAAAACATCAGGTTCCTGTTGAACAGGCGCCTGGAGCTCAGGAGTCTGTTCAATAGACGCTTGAAGCCTATTTTTTATTTTAATATATAGTCTCTGTTTGAAAAGACGCTCCACCCCGGACGCCTGTTTGACCAACGCCTCTTCTGATTACGTTTTTGTAGCCCAAAACGCTGAATTTTCGATTGGTTACCAAATATACATTCTGTTGGAGAAGAAAGTGAGTATATATATTGTAATAATGGATCATTGTTGATGATGCTCTAAATAAAGTATGTACTAAAGACTTAATGTGACATGTAGTGTTATTCGGGCTTAGATTATGCAGACTTATGTAGTGGTATCAAATTCATAAAATTATATATATTTTTGTGATATGATATTTTTGTGACCATCCGCTGTGAGACTCTGAAAATTTAATGTATGCTCTCTTTTTGCATATATCATATTTACCCTGTGCAGTTAAGACCTCGTTAAAGCACCGCGATAGCTCATAACATTGTTCAACTGTTAGGTCATTTCAATTCAGCATTAATGAGTAGTAGATCTGTTTTAAGCTTTGTTATTTTCCGCTGCACCCGCTAAATCAATGTTTTTTAGCATCCACTTTACCAATATTAATATGAAGAGCTTGATTTGACTAACTTTCTTTTAAAAAAATCAAAAAAATTAGGGTGAAGAACTAATTTTAATGCATAAGTGTCCAATATATGATAGAAATTAATCTAATATAATAGTCAAATCAAACGTGCATAACTACGATATTCTTTTATATTATTTTATAAAATTAATTAATATCAACTAGTTCTACACAAACGATATGAGGATTATAATTAATTAATTTTAAATATTGGGTTTTACGTCTAATTAAACTTTTCGACATTTCAGCTATATTCCTGTTATTTCCTCGCTTTTTCTCCGCTACACATTTTTGCACATTCATCACTACAGAACTGCTAAACGCTTCAACTACATAGTATTTATCATGAACCAATGACTTACCTTTTCAAGACTTCATGGAACAATTATGAGTTCCGAAATGATTGGTCGTTACACCGACACCAAGTCACCCCATGCACCAAACAAATCAACTACTGGGCCAGAGTTAGTATCACGTTGTTTTCTTTCCAAGTTAGATTCACCACCAGATATTTCCTAAGCCAAACAAATTTCTCGATCCATTTTATGAAACTTTAAATTTCCCAAATATTTAATTGTCGCCTGCTTCGACCACAAACCTGCTAGAGTCGATCCACTGAAGATAAATTCTACTTTGAAGGATGTCCCTTCCTTGTGTATCGAATTAGAGAGCATGTCTCTACTTCTTTTGAATGGAGATCCTTGTCCATGGTAATGATTGTTACCTCCATTACTCTTCAAAGGGCCATTTCAACCATTGAAACTTAAAAATGGCAACCAAAGTTATATTTAAACATCCAATCACCATCCAAACATCTAAGCATATATCAAACTATAGAAATTTATCTTAGTACACCTCTCAAACATATCCTGACATCTACATGAAAAAATATCTATCGAAACAATTAATAGAGTAAGGGTTATGCATTGGGGGCAATTATGTAATTTGTTACATATGTATAACTCGATAACCAATCTTATTCAAAATAAAAATCATTTTTCTGCTATTGTATATATTTAACATAATGGTCACATTAACTAATTAATTTAATAAAAAATATGTTTAATAGAAAATAAAAAATGAGATGTTTCATGATAGTGCATACAAAGTTTTGTAATAACACGAGTAATTAATTATAATGAAAATATATACACCATTTTGAATGTTTCTAGTGAAGTTGC
The DNA here is from genome assembly GCA_030737875.1 of Allium sativum. Classification (NCBI taxonomy): domain Eukaryota; kingdom Viridiplantae; phylum Streptophyta; class Magnoliopsida; order Asparagales; family Amaryllidaceae; genus Allium; species Allium sativum. The sequence continues at coordinate 431,772,598 of CM060910.1, forward strand.
TTGGGGATTGGATAGTGCAATGCATTTCGAATGTTGGATAGTGTGTTACTAATGACTAGTGGGGATACTAAGAGGCTACAAACTAATAGTAATTGGATAGCTACTAAATGACCCACCCAGTAGTTTATTATTGGTTAATATAACTAAGGTCAAATAGAAATATCAATATGACAGATTTATGTAGTTCTCTTTACTTAAGAATGTTGTAAATTTTCAATGAAAGATCCATTTTGATTATAGTCGAATCATGGTTGGCATCCATGGAGTGGCTATGGTTGAGTCATTGGAAATATTGGAAGTGAAGCACTATTTAAAATAGGATTGTCTCTGTGGTAATCATTTATATAGAGTTAGTATCATATCCACCTCAAGTCATCTCCACGTCAAAGGCTTCAGAGCCTTCTGGCCAGTAATAATTGTTATAATTGATCTAAGAGATTTATTTTTGGACTATGGAGTTGAGTATGGATAATACTAGAATTTTGACTATTACCATATTCTATAAGTCCAAAGCAATATAGTTTATCGAACAGAAATAGTGTAAATTAAAGTTATAACTGGGTAACACTTCATAAAGTGAAAATGGATTTTATCAGAACCAAATTACTAATAAATTTGGACAAAATTTCACACTGCCTGCTAAGTGATATGAATATGCCGACATTTGAATAGTTTGATGTTAATCGCTGACCAAATTTACATCTGACGAGTCGTAGAACCAAAATTATGAATTTTCTTTATGTTAGCAATTCAGTTAGTTTATAACTATCATAAATTGATTAAATTAACTAATATTTATTTGATGAATATTATAAATTTTTAATTATGAGGAAAAAATAATATTCAATGCATATATAATTGTTATAAATATATCGATCGACATATAATATCAATAAGTAGTTAAATTAGATTTAACTGTACTTAAATATGATCTTGGTCCATGATGGCAGGGAAGATTTTTTGGCTGAAACAAGGCGGAAAGAGGGCAACTCTGTTAGACTGGGATTATCGGTATTGAATGATTTAGATTGAGGGAAAATACGTATGAGATATGGTTTATCATCTTCTCTCTTCCATCCACTATCTTAACACCTATCTCTTATTGGAAATTAGTTTTTCCACTACCACTTTTATCTTCTACTTCTGACCAACTTGAGTCCCTAGGAGCCCCGCCATGTTGAAATCAAATCAATTCAAAATGAGTTATTATCTTATATTCAAAGATCAACGGTTCAAGAATTACCATTCTGCCAAATCAAAAGCTTATAAGAGAAGACATTTCATCATTACAAGGCATGGGTTCTAAGGTATATTATTTACGTTATTATAGTATGTTCCTATATTAACATATTTTTTTTTGAATTTGTTCAGGAGCTAAACTGACCAGAGTCGTAAAATTCTCCCTAATGCACCTAGCCTGGTCCGCGAGCACCACATAAGTGGATGATCTTAGCGTATGCACATGGTAAGCTCTTAGCATGTCATTCTGGGTTTCGAACCTGCACCACTGTTACCATGACACAAAGTTCTTAACCGCTAGGATACTACTGCAGACCTAAACTAACATTTCATTATATATATTAGTAAGGTGAGATTTTACATGCATAATCGTCAATAGGTTAGGTTGGTTACATGCATGTATTCATTAGAAAACAATTATATGTATATATATATATACATATATATATGTGTATATGTGTCTTTGCGTGTTCATATGCATATCTAAATTTTGGAATATAAGACTATTATTCTTTTATTATTAAACATGTATATGTATACATTTATATACATTATTGGAGCATTCAGCAACATCCCTATTAGTGCAGCACTTTAAAAGCACCCTGATTTCAACTACAAGTCTCATAGGGTAATGATTGATCTTATAGGGATGTACATGTATAATATAAGTAACAATATTTTTTACAACTAAAAAATATTGTTTTATAGTACTTAAAATGTCTAATATGATTTAATCTAACATACTAACTAAAGAAATTATATTAAAAATATGTTTTGAAAATTATATTTTAAAATTTAAACAATTATATTATCATAACAATATCTCTCCCCAAAAACGAAAAAAATCAAGTTTTTAATTTTTATAAATTATTACAGATTACGAACAAAAGACAATTAATTAACAAAACTATATTTTAATAAAAAATGTAGAAAAAATTTCAATCTTCAAAATATGGTATAAGATTTTCAAAAAAATTAAAATTTGAATAATTTTTTTATAAATAAGTTTTTATAACCAGTTTATCTATTTTATCAGTTATTATATTTTAAAATTGTAAAATTTTGTGTTGTTGTATTTATGATATGATTTTATAAAAAAATTAATTTGTTAACTAATATACATATATGTATATATATAGACACACATTATGTAACGACCCGCATTCTACGCATCTAGGGATCGTAAAATATTTATTTCTTTCTCATGCGAAGTCGTGTAGCCATGTAACTTTCGGAGATGACCATTGGGGTCATTTCCCATGTTCATGATTTTTGTCGATTTTTAAATGATCATTTTGCCCCTATCAGATCTTGTTTCGGCCATAACTTTTGATTGGTAAGGAGTTTTGACCTGAAACCATTTCCATTAGATACGGATGATTGTTTACCTTTCCGTAGAGTGGTCACATTAGCCAAAAGGACTCACTGTTTGGGAGATATGGCTGAAACAAGATTTAGAAGGTGAAAAACAGCTTAACCGGGCCTAATTAGGGTGATTAGCAAGAGGGCCCATAACCCATTTCGGGATTATGGTTATGGGGAGGCTGAGAACAGTAGGAAAACGATTTTTATTTCATTTTTCAGCCGCCTAAAACATTTCCCTAACCCTAGCCATGGTCTCCATCTTCTAATTTCATCCTAAATCGCTCCTAGTCGCTTTCTAATTGAAGATTAAGCCAAGCCACGTCAAATCAAGGGGAAATAACACCAAATCAGAGTTGGAGTTGCTGTGCTGCATTAGAATTTGACCCAAAATAGATAATATTTTAGATCTATAGTTTATTTGTGGCCAAGGTGAGTGATTTGCATAGTTTCTCACTAATTACGGTTGATTAGGGGTAATATGTGTTAATTAGCGAAATTATAACTCTGAAAAATCAGGAAAAATTTGTAAATTCTAAAACATTAATGTAGGGCTATGTTAGAAATTTGGGTTAATTTGGATAAGTTTTTCTAATCCTATCATTAGTTGTGCTTAAACATGATTAAAGGAAAAACATGGGTTTTGGGTATGTTTGATCCATATGGACATGATTATTTGTTGTTTTGGCGTTTATGGTTGATTATACATGTTGCTATGACTGTTTGGAATGTTTTTTGGTTGTTTAGAACAGTTAGAATGGCCTAAAACGCCGTCGTATGGTGTAAATAGCTAGCTAGAAAGAGTTGCAGGAAATTGGTCATACCCGTTCGTGAACCACACCCCCATCGTGAGGATGATCATGAACCCTCACACCCCGACTGTGAGGAAGATGGAGAACCCTGCACCAGGATCGTAAGGATGATCACTTACCCTCACATCCCGACCGTGAGGAAGATGGCGAACCCTCACACCTCGACCGTGAGGAAGATGGCGAAGCCTCACACCCCGATCGTGAGGATGATCACGAACCTCACACCCCGATCGTGAGGATGATCACGAACTCTACACCCTGATCATGAGGATGATCACGAACCCCACATCTCGATCGTGACGAATAGGACGAACCACCTAGATGTTGCACGAGCCGAATCGGTCACCACGAGCTAGAGAAGGCAGACCACGAGCCGCGAACCGATGTTGGAGCATGATGTCACGAGGCACGAGCTGAAGTAGGGACCATAAGCCGATGGCCAGGGGGAAATCACGATCCAATCTTTGAGTCTGGACAGCGAACGAACTGAACTGAAGAATCACGAATGGAGATGATGACCAAAACCCGAGATGCAAAGGTAGTCCAAAAGGGAAGTTTGTACTCAGGATCAAGACGGGAACCAACGAGTTAACTTCAAGATTGGGCTTTGTTGCGGAACGTGTGCTAAGGAGTTATCGACGTTTATAGCTTTGATTCACCACCAAGATGGATGTTAGGCTACATATTAGTGTAGTGAGGTAGTTACTACTCCATGGGGGTAGAGTGATCGTAGCATGGCTATGAGCCAGTGCAGTGGAGTCTTCATGACTTCATGGGGAAGAGTGGACATAGCAAGGACTAGTGGCTATGGATCAGTGCAGTGGAGTCACCATAATTCCATGGGGGCAGAGTGATCATAGCAAGGATTTGGGTAATCAAAGCGGTGGATATCATATGCTTTACGCACTGAGTAACAGATGTGAGGATGGTTGCTATGCTTGATTGTTTGACATCACTATGACATGCACACCCCTCCCCCGTATCTTTACACCATATGTTAGTGTCACCTTAGAGTATTGTACATCTTTTTGTGCTAACTCTTTGGTTGCAGGTCCAGGTTCAGGTATGGTTTAGTATACCTGATATTGTTTTGTTTTGCTTCTTATCGCTCATACCAGACTTTTGTCTGACCTAGAGTTTTATGTCTCTTCTTATTACTCTGAATACTCTTAAACGGGTAGATTAGAGACAGCTTGGGTGGTTTGCACGAGTAGTTGTACCGGAGACGAGTAGGAAGCTTCCATGTATGATATATATAGATATTCTCCCTGTGTCACTGCTGGTCACTACTTTGGGCACTAGTAGTGTACCTTTCTTATTTTGCTTTAGAGACAGTTCTCCAAAGTTGTAATAATGATGATGTGGAATATAAGCTGTATTTTGAATTTCCACTGCCATGATGATTATGGTTTAGTTCTCAGCTTATGCACTATCTCGCCTGTTTTATGTCAAGTATGTTATTATTATAATTTATTCCATGCGTTGTGAGATATTCTACAGGTACCTTGTTAGTTCAAATTCCCTTCTTTCCTTTCTTTAACGACTGTCTCGTGCTGGTCAGGCATAGGCACAATGCGCTTTCATTGGAAATGTCGGCTGGTGTGGGGCGGGCATCACATTTGGTATCAGAGCTCTAGGTTTTGTAGTTAACCTATGGAAGACACCAGGGAGAGATAGTACATATATGAGAGCGCGTATTTGTGATATTTTGGTTTTCAAAAGCTATATATATACTATTAGTATATTTAAGGATGAAGAGCACTACACTGGCACCTCTGAAGAGATGGTTAATCATTTTCTCCTTACAGATTGAACGATGAGCTGATATGCTAGGGGTACTGGTAGAGGAGCTAATAATGGGAATGCTCCTGATATGAGGATGATGTTCACTGACTTCATGAGAGGGATGCTTTGAAATGTGCAAGGAGCAGTTCCCAATGCTGCAAATGGTGGTGGTGCAGCGGTGCAGGCGCCTAGAGCTGATTTCGCAAAGCATTGCAAGGATTACACAAGTCTTGGTGGGAAGCCGTTCCACGGAACGGAATCGGCAACAGAAGCTCAGGATTGGTTGGATAGCTGTGAGCGTATCTTCGAAGACTTGGGTATCGAGGATGTGACGAAGAGAAAGCTAGCATCCCGTCAGCTGCAAGGATGGGCGATGAATTGGTGGAATGCTATTAAGGCAGCTACTCCTGAGGATCAAGTTACTTGGGATCAGTTTAAGACTCGCTTTAGCGACAAGTTTATTCCAGCTTCTTAGAAGTCAGTATTGTTTAAGAGGTTCTTGGAGCTAAAGCAGAATGGTAGAGCTGTCTCGGAGTATATTGCTGAGTTCGATACTCTATCGAAATATGGATTATCCCTTATTGATACTGTCGAGAAGAAGAACGAGAAGTTCATAACTGGTTTGGATGGGCACTTAGGGGAAAGGCTTATTAACCACATCGACGAGACGTTTGAATCGATTGTGGGGAAAGTATTGAGGTCAGAGAGTCTTTACACTAAGATGAAGACTGAGGTTGCATCTGCAGAGGAACCAAAACCGCAAGCAAGCGGTGGAGGCAAGAATGGTTCTCAGAATAAGAGGAAGCAAAATCAGACCAAGGATGGCCAGAAGAAGAAGAATAAGAAAGATATAGAGTGCTTTAGCTGTGGCAAGAAGGGCCATTATGCTAAAGAATGTCGAGCAAAGCTCGTGGACAGGAAGTGCTTCAACTGTGGCCAAGTTGGACATCAAAAGGATAAGTGTCCGCAACCCCCCTAAGGAAAAGCATATTGTGAAAGCATATGCTATCAATGTTGTTCCTTCTTCGTCGAATGCCCCAACTGCGGTGGAGAAAGGAAAGAATATCATCATTAAAGGTATGCTTTCTGTTTATGATGTTCCTATTCGAGTATTATTTGATACCGGGGCTTCCCGTTCCTTTATATCTAGTGACCTGGTATATAGGTTGGGATTGGAACCCGAGATAGTCGATAGACCTTTAGTAGTGATGAACCTGATTGGCGGTTTGACTAGCCTTAGTATGATTTGTCATAATGTGGTCTTATCGAGCCATGGATGTATGTTTTCTTGTGATTGCTTTGTTTTCGGCTTTACTGGGTTTGGCATTATTTTGGGAGTCGATTGGCTCCAAAGGTACAGGGTGGTGGTAGACTATGAGGGATTTTTTGTGACAGTTAGAGTGGATGATGGGCGAAGGGTAGCATTTGGTGGTCTACCTAGTGATGGGTTAATGACTAGTTTTCTAAATTCCCTCGACATCCAGCATGATGAGTTGTCAGATATGCCGGTGGCTGGCCAGTATCCGGACGTCTTTGAGGAAGTGACCGGACTTCCACCACACCGGGAGATTGAGTTCCGTATTGATTTAGTGAAAGATGCCAGACCTATAGTGATGCCACTTCGTCGTATGGCACCAAGGGTGCAGCGAGAGCTCAGGGTGCAAGTAAGTGATATGTTGAAGAAGTGTTTCTGAGTGGGGAGCACCAGTTGTGTTTGCTACCGAAGCAGATGGTTCCCTTCGATTGTGTGTGGACTACCGCGAGCTGAATAAGGTGACGAGGAAGAATAAATATCCTCTACCACAGATAGATGATTTGTTTGATCAGTTGAGTGGCGCGAGAGTGTTCTCCCAGTTGGATCTCGCGATAGGTTTTCATCAGCTTAGGATGGAAGCTGAGAGTATAGCTAAAACGGCCTTTCGGACGCCGTCTGGATTCTATGAGTGGTTGGTCATGTCGTTCGGGTTGACCAATGCACTTGCATATTTTGTGGATCTTATGAATAGAGTATTCCGAGATCAGTTCAATAAGTTTGTTCTTGTGTTCGTGGACGACATACTTGTCTACTCGAGAACTGAGGAAGAACACAAGGAATATTTGAAGATAGTGATGGAGGTGTTGAGAAAACACCAATTGAAAGCAAAGTTTTCTAAGTGTCACTTCTGGAGGAGGGAAGTGAGGTTCTTGGGCCATGTTGTTTCAGAGAATGGTATTGTCGTGGACCCTACAAAGGTGGCTATGGTACAAGATTGGTCTACACCTAAGAATGCAACATATGTAAGAAGTTTCTTGGGATTGGCTGGACATTATCGTAAGTTTATCCAAGACTTCTCCACGATAGCGGCACCGTTGACTCAGTTGACCAGGAAAAACCAAGCTTTTGTTTGGGACGAAAAGTGCGAGAATGCATTTAAGAGCCTAAAGGAAAAGTTGACATGTTCACCAGTGTCAGTCATTCCTAAAGGGAATGAAGAGATGACGGTATACACAGATGCCTGTGTACCGTACTAGGTGTTGTATTGATGGAAGGAGGTAGGGTTGTAGCTTATGCTAGTCGGCAACTGAAACTGCATGAGAAAAGATATCCTACCCATGATTTGGAATTGGCAGCAATCGTGTTCGCATTGAAGATGTGGAGACATTATCTCTTGGGAGAAAGATTCGGGTTGTTTACCGATCATAAATCGTTATAGTATCTTTTCTCTCAGAAGGATCTAAATCTCCGACAGCAAAGATGGTTAGAATTCTTGGCTTCCTATGATTTCAATGTCGCATATACACCAGGAAAGGGAAATGCGGTAGTTGATGCATCGAGTAGAAGACATGCCAATTCAGGGGCTATGTTTCTTGAGTGGAAGCAACTGGAGTACATCGCCGGGTATGATTTCAGACCAAAGTGCGAATTGGATCCATAAATGTTAGCAAGTTTGACAAACAGACCGACTTTGACTGAGCGGATTGGTTCCAGTCAGAGGGACGATCAACTTATTAAAAATCATCTCCAAGTTAGAGATGGGTATCGATGAGGAGAAGAGCGGGCATGGGCTTGATTGAGATGGATGGCTTAGAAAGAATGGAAGACTGGTTGTACCCAATGTCGATTGATTGAGAGATGAAGTGCTTAGAGAATGTCATCACTCAAAACTAGCTGTGCATCCCGGTGGTAACAAAATGTATCGGGACATAAAGCAGACCTACTACTAGGAAGGAATGAAAAGAGACGTTGGGAAGTTTATATCCAAGCGCATAAATTTCCAGCTAGTTAAAGCTGAGCAAAAGAAACCTAGTGGTTTGTTGCAACCATTAGAAATTCCTGAATGGAAATGGGAACAAGTCTCAATGGATTTCATTGATGGGTAACCAAGGACTAGATCGGGCCATGATAGCGTTTGGGTGATTGTGGACCGATTGACCAAGAGTGCAAGGTTTATACCTATCAAGTTGAATAGAACGGCAGCTAAGTTAGCGAAACTATATATGAAGTGGGTAGTGAGATTTAATGGAGTACCTAAAAGCATTATAAGTGACCACGACCCGTTGTTTACTAATGGGTTTTGGAAGAGCTTACAAGAGGCTCTAGGGTCAGAATTATATCTCAGTACCGCGTATCTTCCTCAAACTGATGGTCAATAGAGAGGGTAAATAGTATATTACAAGATCTCTTGAGAGCTTGCATATTGGATTTTGGTAGATCATGGGATGACCATTTGCATATAGTAGAGTTTGCATATAATAATAGTTATCAATCCAGTATTGGTATGGCTCTATTTGAAGCTTTGTACGGAAGACCATACAACTCATCGTCATGTTGGTTAGAAACTAGTGAGAAGTTTGTGCTTGGACCAGATGTGATAAGAGAAACTTCATACAAGACTAAGATCATTTAACAACGAATGAAGGCTGCCCAAGATAGGCAGAAGAGTTATGCTGATAAGAGGTGAAAGGATTTGAAATTCTCCGTTGGTGACCTAGTATTTGTCAAAATCTCCCCATTAAAGATTGTTATTCGATTTGGAAGGAGAGGAAAGCTGGCGCCAAGATTTGTTGGTCCATTCCCAATCCTCGTGCAAGTTGGAAATTTGGCATATAAAGTTGAATTACCAGAGAAGATGGTAGGAGTTCATAACGTATTTCATGTTCCCCGGTTAAGGAAATTCGTGCACGACCCCGATATGACTATTTCACCAAATCAGTTGGATGATATCGAAGTAGAACCCGAGGCGGTTGGGAACCGTAAGCCGATTCGTATTGTCGAGCACGATACGAAACAATTTCGAAGGAAAACGGTGAATCTAGTCAAAGTTCAGTGGGGCGAGAATGAGAATGATTGGACTATGGAGAAAGAGGAGAGCATTAGGAAGACGTATCCAAAACTCTTTGCCTGGTAAGATTTTAATTGCAATTTAGTTTTCCGCATGCTAGGATAGACTTGTTTGTTGTTGTGAATGGTTGGTAGGCATGTGGGATCCTTTACTTGTTTCATAGTTAAGGAATTTCGGGGGCGAAATTTCTTAAGGGGAAAGAATGTAACGACCCGCATTTTACGCATTTGGGGATCGTAGAATATTTATTTCTTTCTCATGTGAAGTTGTATAGCCGTGTAACTTTGGGAGATGACTATTGGGGTCATTTCCCATATTCATGATTTTTACCGATTTTTAAATGACCGTTTTGCCCCTAGCTGAACTTGTTTCGGCCATAATTTTTGATTGTAAGGAGTTTTGACTTGAAACCACTTCCATTAGATCCGGATGATGGTTTACCTTTCCGTAGAGTGGTCATATTAGCCAAACGGACTCATCGTTTGGGAGATATGGCTGAAACAAGGTTTAGAAGGTGAAAAACGGCTTAACCGGGCCTAATTAGGATGATTAGCAAGAGGGCCCATAACCCATTTCAAGATTAGGGTTATGGGGAGGCTGAGAACAATAGGAAAACGATTTTTATTTCATTTTTCAGTCACCTAAAACATTTCTCTAACCCTAGCCATAGCCTCCACCTTCTAATTTCATCCCAGATCACTCCTAATCGCTTTCTAATTGAAGATTAAGCCAAGCTACGTCAAATCAAGGGAAAATAACACCAAATCAGAGTTGGAGTTGCTGTGTTGCATTCGAATTCGACCCAAAATAGATAATATTTCAGATCTATAGTTTGTTTGTGGCCAAGGTGAGTGGTTTGCATAGTTTCTCACTAATTAGGGTTGATTAGGGGTAATATGTGTTAATTAGCGAAATTATAACTCTGAAAAATCTGAAAAAATTTGTAAAATTCTAAAATATTATTTTCGGGATTTGTTAGAAATTTGGGTTAATTTGGATAAGTTTTTCTAATCCTATCATTAGTTGTGCTTAAACATGATTAAGGGAAAAACATGGGTTTTGGGTATGTTTGATGGACATGATTATTTGTTGTTTTGGTGTTTATGGTTGATTATACATGTTGCTATTACTGTTTGGAATGTTTTTTGGTTGTTTAGAATAGTTAGAATGGTCGAAAACGCTGCCGTATGGCGTAAATAGCTGGCTGGAAAGAGCTGCAGGAAATTGGTCATACTCGTTCGTGAACCACACCCCGATCGTGAGGATGATCACGAACCCTGACACCCCGATCATGAGGAAGATGGCGAACCCCACACACCGATCGTGAGGATGATCGCGAGCCCTCACACCTCGACCGTGAGGAAGATGGCGAAGCCTCACACCCCGATCGTGAGGATGATCACGAACCTCACACCCCGATCGTGAGGATGATCAAGAACCCCATACCTCGATCGTGACGAATAGGACGAACCACCTAGATGTTTCACGAGCCGAATCAGTCACCACGAGTTGGAGGAGGCAGACCACGAGCTAAGAACCGATGTTGGAGAATGATGTCACGAGCCACGACTGAAGGAGGGACCACAAGCCGATGGCCAGGGGGAAATCACGATCCAATCTTTGAGTCTGGACAACGAATGAACCAAATTGAAGAATCACGAACGGAGATGATGACCAAAACCCGAGATGCAAAGGTAGTCCAAATGGGAAGTTTGTACTCAGGATCCAGATGGGAACCAACGAGTTAACTTCATGATTGGGTTTGCTGCGGGACGTGTGCTAAGGAGTTATCGATATCTATAGCTTTGATTCACCACCAAGATGGATGTTAGGCTACGTATCAGTGCAGTGGGGTAGTTACTACTCCATGAGGCAGAGTGATCGTAGCATGGCTATGAGCCAGTGCAGTGGAGTCTTCATGACTTCATGGGGCAGAGTGGACATAGCAAGGACTAGTGGCTATGGATCAGTGCAGTGGAGTCGCCATGACTCCATGGGGCAGAGTGATCATAGCAAGGATTTGGGTAATCAAAGCAGTGGATATCGTATGCTTTACGCACTGAGTGAGAGATGTGAGGATGGTTGCTATGCTTGATTGTTTGACATCACTATGACATGCACACCCCTACCCCGTATCTTTACACCATATGTTAGTGTCACCTTAGAGTATTGTACATCTTTTTGTGCTAACTCTTTGGTTGCAGGTACAAGTTCAGGTATGGTTTAGTATACATGTTAATTTTCTGTTTTGCTGCTTATCACTCATACCAGACTTTTGTCTGACCCAGATTTTTATGTCTCTTCTTATTACTCTGGGTGCTCTTAAATGGGCAGACTAGAGACAGGTTAGGTGGTATGCACGAGTAGCTGTACCAGAGACGAGCAGGAGGCTTCCACGTATGATATATATAGATATTCTCCCTGTGTCGCTGTTGTTCACTACTTTGGGCATTAGTAGTGTACCTTTCTTATTTTGCTTTAGAGACAGTTCTCCAAAGTTGTAATAATGATGATGTGGAACATAAGCTGTATTTTGAATTTCCGCTGCTATGACGATTATGGTTTAGTTCTCAGCTTATGCATCGTCTCACATATTTTATGTCAAGTATGTTATTACTATATTTTATTCCATGCGCTATGATACATTCTACAGGTTCCTTGTTAGTTCAAATTCCCTTCTTTTCTTTCTTTGATGACCGTCCCATGCTGGTCAGGCATAGGCACATCGCACTTTCATTGGAAATGTCGGCTGGTGCGGGGCGGGCCGTCACACATTATAAATGTTTATTATAAGTAAATCCATTTATTGAAAGCTTATTATTTATTTGTTGTTATATATATATAAATAAATAACATGTATATTTGGTTTATAATTTGTAAAAAATAATGAAAAAATATATTATTTTTTAATTATTATAATAATATGCATATATATTGTAAGTAATTGCATACTTATTTAAATGAAATTAATATATACTTATATATACAATATTTAGGCAAGTAACAAGTTTGAATTAATACATATATACAGAAAACATAAAATATATATCATATGATCTAATATACTTGTGGCAACGTAAATCCCAACATCTATATAGAAGCATGTTATACCTTGCACGGGCTTACATATTGGATATGCACACACCTATATATATATATGATATATATATATATATATATATATATGTGTGTGTGTGTGTGTTTGTTTGTATTAAAATAAAAACTATACAACAAATCATGGAATGGATTCGGAATCGGGTGCTTTCACCTGTTAATAGCGACGGGGCATCTTCCCTTTGTCTTCCTTTTCTTCACTTTCTCCATCACTCCCACTATCTTTACCATTCCACTGCTTATCAATCAATCAGATTTCTATTCCTCTTCCCTCTCTGCCCTGTTTTCGCCTACTTTGGTGTTATCCTCTTACCATAATTTTCAGATCTGAACCGTTTCCCTTCTTAGAACCCATTTCATTATCAATCCACTCCTATACTAGCTATCTTGTTCCCAATCCTACTTAGTACATCCCTTCTTTGACTTGCGTGGCGTCCTCTAGGTTATCACAAATTTCTAGTTGATGACTGCACGTTTATGTCTCGCGACTTCCCTGCTGCACTAATTACTATAATATGGAACGCAAAGTTTCCAAGCGATTCTGCCCAGAGTTATTGCTTGGTGAATTTATGTCCTGCGTTGTCTGACCTTTTATCAGCTGGTTTTAGGTCAGTTAGATGTTCGTTGAACCGATACTGTGAGGGCTTTGATTTTGTGTTTTATTGATTAATCTAGTAGTGGTTTGACTTGTAGGGCAGATGAAGTTTCGTCACCATCGCGGATTCTCCTTGATGCTCTATGTGGACATGTTAAATGTGCGTTTTCACAACTAAACCATCCTCCAAATCTGGTTAGACTTGCGCTTAATTTCTTTTAAATACCAAGTCTGTTGTGGGGAAGCAAAGCATTGTCTCTAGCATGGTGAGCCTGTGTAGAGATTGCTCGGCTATTTGGATTTGTTGTGTTGGTCTATGTTAGTGCAGTACGTGGAGTTCGAAGGTCTGAGTACTTAAGTTGTCGTCTTGATGATGAATGAGTTGGTGGCTATATGTTTGGCTTTGGATTGTAGGAAGTTGTATTTGTCTGAATGTGATGTCCTTTTGAGATTTTGGAGGAATGTGACGTGCTGCAAGTTGAGCTGCGGCCGGTAGTGTGTGGTGTAAAACTTGATGCATGCAAGATGTAGGTAGTACTCTTTGGTATTGTTGTTCTTTAGTGAACCAGTTACAGAGTGTCTTGCTTGTTGCTGAAATGTAATCCTAAATTGTTGTTTGCTTTTGTACTGGTAACTAGGCAATGGTTTGCTTTTTATGTAACTTGGATGCCCTGCATGGTATGTAATAGTACTCTAGTCACTGTGGCTAGCTCCTGCGTTGTTTGCTAGAGTAGTAGCAGTGGATGTTCCACTTTATAAACGGGTGTGGTGGAAGGTCCACCTTAAAAACTGAATTTGTAGTAGACCGGTAAGCATTCAATCTCCAGTAATTGATTAACATGGAAATGTGTTTATTTTATTCTCTTACATTTTATCTTTTGTAAATAAATAAATGATACTTTGGGTATTTTTATGTTTTTTTACAGATTATCAATTAATGTCTCCTTTCATTTCAATTAAAAGTCAACTACTAAGAAGAAAAAAAGCTACTTTCCCATATCAACACTATTTCAATCACAAAGGAAGCTGTAGCACACCGGGCTTGGAAATTTGGAAAAAGAAACCTGAGTTCGATCCCTGTCAAGCCCTTTTTTTGCTGAAGATAAGAACATTCACACTACCTCCTTCGCTCTGAAGAATATACGGACTAGTGTTATATTATATATATATATATGTATATGTATATATATATATATATATATATATATATATATATATATATATATATGAGCGTCACGGCATGCGCTGCGCGCGTGGAATATTGTTCCTACAAATATTGTATACATATGTCAATATTGCAGATTTATGCATTGTTTGCACATATCCAAAATTCAACATAAGATCTAACGCGTAAAAAAGGACTGAGAGAATATCTTATTAATTTAACATGAGTCGATCGATGATATATACCTTTGCTAAAAATAACAATTTAAATCCACTTATCTTGGTTTCGATAGGAAGTTTGGACATCTAAATCTTAAATATACTGCATTTGCATTCAAATCTCGAATGGATAGTGCATATCTTATATTTTTCTAGTTCAAAAGAATTTGGAGGAGAAAGGGAGTGGCAGGTGTAACACCCCACGTCCATTAATGTCACTTGCAAAGGGAATGCATTAACTTCCATGGAGCATTTTAAGTGAATATAGAATAGAAAATCACAACAAGACAGATATAAAGCAGTACTTGAAAATTTAAAGCTTTATTTATTGCAGCAGAAGGTAAATATGTTTGGTTACATCATCAAAAACCATAAACCAAAGTCAAGTACATAATATCCATCTTGATAAAACAAAGTACATAATCCCACTACTACAAATAGCCATAAAGAAAATGATAGGCTGAACTTTACTTCAGCAATCCAAATCCAAGTGCTCCCAAAGAGATCCCAATCAAGCTCCACTAGTACTAGTCCCCCCCTTAGAACCTGGGGGGGGAGGAAGAAAAGAGGTGGAAACAAAGGTGTCAGACATAAAGTCTGGCGAGTCCGATAACTCTAACAACATAATTATTAAAGCAATATGATAAGATATAAGCTGGAGAATAAGGTAATGACTGTGTGAACCACATGGGTATGGCAAGGCAATCAAGAGAAACAGAGATAACGTTAATGGCGCTTCCTAATCAATATAGGATAATTACTATACTCTACCGTACTGTACGGTACTAACACTAACTGCATCCCTACTAGTCACTCTAGAAATTTGATCCCTCTTGGCTAAATAGAACGATGATAGCTTCGTGTACTTCTAGATGTACCCACTATCATCCATGTTTGACTGTATATCTCTAGTTGCTATCATAGGTACCCAGCGTGTACCTATCCCCACTAGATGTACCCCTTCAATAAGTAATAATGGTAATTCCATGTACTCATAGCTGACGTCATAGGTGCGGCCTGCTCCTACCTCCACTAGGTGTACCCCCTTAATAATTATTAGTAATAGTGGTAGCTTCGTGTACCCCTAGCTGACTACATATGTGCCGTATGCTCCTATCTCCACTAGGTGTACCCACTACCTTGCCCCATTCGATCGGCTCCCTAACTCGTAGATACCTGTGCAGGTCCCACGGTGGGGTGTATCACTCCCCAATATGGCAACCTTATACCACGCAAGGAATGCACGGCTTATAACTACACGATGCAACAACGTCTTACCTACCAGTCCAGACCCATGCACGCACGTGACCCCGTTGGACTTGCGTTGCCACCGCTAACCCGTTTTGGCCTCTAACAATCAGACCCAGTAGACGTGTCCCATCCTCGACTTGGGTTGAGCTCACAAAGATACTTAATAGGCTACTGGACTGAAAAGGCCCCCCCCATGCTTGACACAAGCTTTCCACCTTGGCTTGGTCCCCTCTAGTACATCCCTTTTAACCCCCTTCATGTCCACTTACTTGTTTTAAATTTGGTTAAGGGTTTCTATTAGTAATTCCACATGCCACCCAAGGCACCCACTTATCCCCTATGTCCCACTTACATGTTTTACCTTGGTTAAGTGTTACTAATCGTATTTCCTCATGCCACCCAAGGCACCCACTTAACCCCCATGTCTCACCACATGTTTTACTTTGGTTAAGTGTTTCTTAATTTATTACTACCGTAACCCCTGTAGGACCTCTCACATTAGACTGGCATTTGTGTCTGCTGTATTTGCCGGGCGGGTTCGGGCAGTCTTACACCACAAACGAGCCTAACCTCGTGTCCATACAATTGTTACGCATCTAGTTTGGGCCTTTGACCTCTCACATTGGGCTACCATTTGTGGCTACTGGATTTGCCAGGCGGGTCCGGGCAGTCTTACACCAAAAATGAGTCCAACCTCGTGTCTTAGGCAATTAATTATACATAATTAATTTTCCCCAAATTTGAATTACTTTCCCTATTCAAATTTCCATATTTATTTATGTCCATAATTTATCACCTAAATTATGCTCATCTATTTATGGTATATAAATTAAACCAATTTCATCACTAATTAATTTTATTCCTTAAAATTAATTACATGCCTTTTTAGGCCATTACATGCCAAATTCACAATATGTGTGTATCCACTATTATCCCTATCGTAACCTCGTCATTCGTTCGCTTAACATGACATATACATATTAGACTCGCAAATAGTCTAACACTTTAAAAAGGGAATAAACGTCACAAAGTCACATACACACAATAATAGATCTAATTTGTATCTAACTTGCAATTAAGAATTACAACATACTTGCATAGTCTTTGTATTATCAAGGATCCAAAAATCATAGATCTTAAAGGTGTGAACTTGCATGTATGAACATAGTTTGACACCCAATTAGCCTAGGTAATTATCACAAACTTACATAAACTATGTATGTCGTCAACCTAAACATAAAGGTGTCATCTTGCATAAATATGGATCCAATAAAAGGTGTTAACCTGAGTAAACTATGGATCCACATAAAGGTGTAAACTTGCATAACTATGCATGTCATAGTTTCAACATAAAAATGTCAACTTGAATATGGATCTAAACTTTAAAGGTGTGAACTTGTATATATGTGAATCCAATTATCACTTAAACTTGCATATGAACATAATACTTATACGAACTAGCATATGTTCCACATCCATATTCGCATAAAAACCGATGTTATAAACCTAGGTGATTGGATTATAAAAAGGGATTCATTTAACATCATGAACTACTAGCATATATTTTAGATCCAAACTTACATAACATCATATAACTCGCATACAACTTGCGTGATCCTATTAACTTGCACAACATCATATATACAACTTGCATAATCGTATTAACTTGCATAACATCATATATGAAACTTGCATAATCGTATTAACTTGCATAACATCATATATGAAACTTGCATAATCATATTAACTTGCATAATCATATTAATCTTGCATAACATCATACATGAAACTTGCATAACATCATATATAAAACTTGCATAACATCATATATATAAAACTTACATAACATTATTTATAAAGCTTGCATAACATCATATAATATGAATCAAGTTAACATAAATGATTAAACATATGAATTAGATTCACAGCCACAACTTATAATCCAACGTATATCACATCATAATTAATTTAGCAATTATTTTGTTAAAGTGATCAAACTCACTATTTAACGAAGTTCTGCAATTTATTAGCGTCCCTTTGTTGTAGTTGAATTTGCTGTTGGATTGAATTGAGTTGCTTTAATCTTCTTCTAATTGGTGGCGGCTATTCCAGGATTCAAGACGACAGCATGACGGCCATAGTTTTAGTTTTAATTCTGATTTAGGGTTTGAGTCTATGGGTATTTTTATAGAGCTTTGAATTAATTTAAGCCGTCGGATCACTCTAGAATCCATCTAGGCCTTAGAAACCAAGAAATGATGTTTTGCCTTCCCGCTTCCGCTGTTTTGATTTTTTTCTTAAATTTTAGGTTGAATTATATTTTATTTTTATATATATATCTATATATATATATTTCTATCTTCCTAATTAACCATTTTCACACTAAACTACTTTTTGAACCACGTTCACACTAAGCCGCTTTTTAGCCATTCCCCTAAAACAAAAATATGGCATTGGCGGGGATCGAACTCTGTACCTCTTGTATGCAAGTCACATGTTCCAACCAAATGATCTACTAAGTCTTTTGCTTACAAACCTTAGAACAATGCTAAACATTTATTCTTTAATTGGTTATTTTAATATTCTCAGAAAATACGGGATGTTACATTCTCCCCTCCTTAAAGGATTTCTTCCCCGAAATCTCCAAGTTAAGGAGAATGTATATCCTACCATCCAAACAACCATCTACTCAACCATCAAACACAGGCATCCGTTGTCCTTATAGAATTTCTAATGCTGTATGAACATATGCAAAAAGTGTGTGTATATGTTCCTTATCTAATGCAAAATCGGGCGGTCTACTGATTCAGTTGACCTCCTTAATGCAAACCATGATAGTGCCATGCGTCCATTATGTATGCTAAAGAACCCTATCGATACATATTATTTCTACATGTGTGCACAACCATTCACCAAAATGCAGCATCCATATGATAGCACAACCATTATACATCCATTAGCTTAAATATGCACACACATTCATATGCAATATGCAATATGAAGTGACTGAGCCGATCTAGTGCCTAAAGTGTGTGTATATGCATCCACGAGCAACCACTAGCAAACATTTGCATCCACGTGCATCCATCATACATAACATGTCTCAAACACATGTTTCAACCATAGGACAACCCTATCTAAAGTTCAAAGATACTATCGAGAGGACAAACTAAAAATAGAATAAGTACGAGCTAAGCGATAAAGGAGAAATTAAAAGACATACCCTCGAAAAGAAAAGGGTACAATGAACGCATCTTCTCTTCCGTCTCCCAAGTAGCGTATTTCTCATCATCTCCCCATTGCACTTTGACTAACCTGACCTCTCGATTCCTCAACTTTTTAATCTCCAACCCAAGAATGCACGTGGGAGCTCTTCGAATCATCGCATCACGCTCTATCTCCACCTCTCTAAGCAAGCTCGGCTCTACCACTTCCTCGGTCTCATGCAAGCACTTCCTCAAATGTGATACATGGAATACGTCGTGTACACGACTAAGTCTCTCGGGAAACTCCACTCCATACGCCATCTGTCCAATCCTCTCCTTAATAGGAAACAACCCTATGAATGAAACACCCCACCTCCGTTAGGGTCACTCTCAAAGGGAATGCCCTAATTTTGGTGGAGGTTTATAAGTATAAGTCACAGATATACAAGACAGATATAAGAACACATATTTTTGAACAGCGGAAAACAACAACTTTTATTTCATTAAAATACGTGTTACACCAACCATACCATAATTGTCTTAGAATACTTCCAAAAACATAACATCTTCATAACTGTCTTGATTACATTATTTAAAGAAGCATAAAGAAAACATAAATAAACTGCAAAAGTCCCATAATTGCTGTCCAAAGCCATAGTCCAAAACGAAAAGATCCAAGCAATACATTCTTTCTCTTCAAGCTGGATATGAAGGCTGGTCAAGCTGCGGTATTCCCTCCCTGTGGACCTGGGGGAGGGGGGGGGGGAAACGGAAGAAAAGAAGATGAAAGAAAAGTAGAGTCAGACATAAAGCCTGAGTAAGTCTAGGACTATTCAGTCTATGTATAAAGAACTGGGTATGATAAGTATAAACTAGAAATGGGAAAGCACCATAAACTTAGTTAAGTTGTCTAGGGTCGAATATACTATCGTACCCCATATTAATCTCTGTACCCATATAAACTAGTTCCCAATGGGCACCCCATAATCAGGGTGAAGTGATCCATTTTATGATGATCGGCTCCTACTCGCATAGTTACATGTGTCTTACGGCCCCCGATGTTGTAGTTACCTATGCTGGTCCCACCATGGGGTGTATCAAGTCCCATGGTGGAGGCCCGACACAATCCTAGAATGCACAGGTATGCTACTGGTTCCCAGTGCCTTATTTTTCTGCGCCGGAGTGTGTGCACGCCCGCACCCCGTTAGAACCTACACTGCTGCACCCCCGCCGTCGATTTGACCTCTTACAGTCAGCCCAGTAATCGTGCCCCACCCTGCCTAGTTTCAGGGTATCATGATACACCTTATAGGGTTACTGCTGAAAAGGGTCCCCCGCTACTAGGTTTTCTATTTCTAGCCAACATGCTAAGTTGGTTAAGTGTTTTATAAACCTAACCCCCAATCAGTCTGTTTAGTTTAGCATGTTCCATTTTGATTAAGTATTAATATAATTTACTTAATCCTATCAATCCTGACTCAGCCTTAATTGTCTTATTAAAGCCTTGACCTCTCACATTAGACAGGTATTGTTGTGGCTGCCTGTTGCCGGTTGGGTCCGGGCAGTCTTACGCCACAACTCAGTCTAACCTCGGGTCCTTATTGGGCTCCGTGTTTAACCACCCACATTGGATAGGTATTGTTGTGACTACTGGACAGCCGGGCGGTTCCGGGCAGGTTTACATCACAACTCAATCCAACCTCGGGTTAAACACATCGTATTTTTCTACATTTACATATTTTGTCTCTTTTCTTTTTATATGTAAATATTTGCGGCCCATTATTCAAATTCATCTTTATTGATTAAGATTTATTTATGCCACTTAATTGTTTTTCAAGGTTGTTGGCATGCGTCAAACATGCCAACACATATGTTCTATATTTTAGCCCAAACGTCATTACCGCCGTTTTATACGTTCGCTCCAATGTAAGGTGTGTTGGGTTTAACACTTAAACCCAATTTAGCCATATGAAAAGGGGAGGCTTATAACATGGTGTTTATAAGGTAACATAGAAAAGGGGAGTGTGAACGCATGAACTTGCAACATAACGATTCAATTAACATAAGGTAGGCACATGTGAACTTGCAATTGTAACAACATATAATATAAGCAATACTTAAACATGAACCATTCTAATCATATAATTATGGCATAATCATAATTGAACGTGAGTTCTTCTATTCATATAGTCATGGCATAAACATAATTGAACATGAATTCTACTATTCATATAATCATGGTTTTTATCCTATCTATGTAACTTGTAAGTGGAATGTAATTCTAGTGTAATTCTAATGTAACTTATGTGTCAAATATATTATCATATGATTATGATAACAACATAAACCTAAAAAGATGTTTTTCAATTGGGCATAATAACGAACATAGTTTAGTCATGTTCATAAAATTAATACAAACTTACAAAGACGCTTGCTTTTGTCACTATCACAAAATCATGATTTTTATACTTGAACTATGATGCCAATTCCAACATAACCTTCATATGAATTATAATACTTAAGTGGATCAAATTACACTAAAGATGACCATAGAATTATACATCATGTTGGCATAACAATAAATCATATACTTGCATGAATCTCAAATAAACTATTACAACATATAGTTGTTACTTTTAACATGAATCATATACTTGCAATTATCCAATGAGTGCTGTAAATAACTACCACAAACATGTAGTTTTCAATATGAATCATATGCTTGCATGAATCCCAATTAAAATTCCACAACATGTGGTTGTCAACATAAATCATATACTTGTATGAATCCAATCGTACACCATAGTATTGCCAAATCGTTTAGAATCAAAATAACATACAAATATAGATTATTATCGCCATAATTCCATTTCGCAAATCACGTACTTGCAAATATCCAATCGTATACCACAATATTCCCAAATCGTTTAGCATCAAAGCAACATACAAATATAGATTATTATCGCCACAATTCCATTTCTTTCTTTACACAAATCAACACAATTATTTAATTCATATCGGAATAGCACTCTACTTACAACGTATGACGAATCTTCAATTCAGGAATCTGAATTCTGAATTTGGAGATGCTATCCTTTGTTGTAGGCGTTGCTTTGATTTGATTAACGTTGCTTTAAGCTTTGAATTATCTCCTAGTTGTCTCTCTATTTCTGACGGCTATCCTCAGTCTCTCCTCAGCAGCATGACGGTCTCATCTCCATTTTAGTTTATGTGAATTAGGGTTAGTCTTAGGTCCTTTTTATAGAGTTTGTGAGTTGATTTAGACCGTCGATGAAGCTTGGTTCAATAATAGCCGTTCGTTTGAAGGAGAGACCAACCAGGAGCTGACACCTAGCCCTAGTGACAAGGCAAGGCTCAGAAAATCGACCAAACACAGACCTGGCCAGCCAGGACTTGACCAGACCTGACCAGCAGGTCATTTTTGACCTGGGCGCACTTGGCAGGTGCGCCAGGTCAAAAATGTACTGGCGCACTTCCCAAGTGCGCCAGTTCATTTTTGTTCTGGCGCACTTCCCAAGTGCGCCAGTGCATTCTGACCCGTTTTCTGGTTTTTCGCCCAACTTCGTTCATCCATATCTTCTTCATACGATATCCGTTTTACGCAAACTCAGACTCTATCTCAAGCAGAATTCCGAGACGAACGCAATGGCGAATCCCGTTTCCCTTAATTCTCTGATTTGAAATTAGTTATACTTTAATTTGTGAATTTCACGGTTATAGAATACACGGGGTGTTACATTCTCCCCCACTTAAAAAGGATTTCGTCCCCGAAATCTTCAAGTTCAGGAAGAATGTACATCCTAACATCCAAACATCCATCTACTCATCCATCAAACACGAGCATCCATTGTCCTTAAAAGACTTCTAATGCTTCATGATCATATGCGAAGTGTGTGTGTACATGTACTTATCTAATGCAAAATCAGGCGGTCTACTGATTCAGTTGACCTCCTTGATGCGAATTATGTAAGTGCTATGAATCCATTATGTATGCAAATCCTCCTATTCATGATTCTACATGAGTGCACAATCATTCATACAAATGCAACATCCATATGACAACATATTAAACTTCAACCATATACGAATGCAAACATATATGCATATGCAATATGAAGTGATTGAGCCGATCTAAAACCTAGATTGTGTGTGTATATGCAACCACGAGCAACCACTAGCAATCACTTGCAACCACTTGCAATCATCATCCATAACATGTTTCAATTACATGTTTTCATCCAAAGGGTTTCTACCTAAAAGATAAGGTTGAGGAGATATACCTAAAAAGATAGATAAAAGCGCAACTTAAGGAAAAAGAAAGATCAAGGATGTACCCTCGAAAAGAAAAAGGGTAGGCAGCGCGTATTCTAGCTTCAGTTTCCCAAGTTGCGTCTCCCTCGGCGTCGCTCCACTGAACTTTGACGAGCTTGACTTCGCGGTTGCGTAGCTTCTTCACTTCCGTTCCTAATATGCGGGTTGGAACTTTCCTCACGGTTGCTTCGCGTTCCACTTCAGCTTCTTCTAGGATATCTGGCTCTACCACTTCAGCAGACTCATGTAGACATTTTCGGAGATGTGAAACGTGAAAAACGTTGTGAACTCCGGCCAGCTTTTCGGGTAGCTCTAATCTATAGGCCATTTTCCCAATTTTCTCGATGATAGGGAATGGCCCTACGAACCTTGGTGCTAGCTTTCCTGTGGTTCCAAAACGAACAACGTTCCTCAGAGGAGATACCTTAAGAAAAACCCTGTCCCCAACCTCAAATTCAAGGTCGGTCCTCCTCTTGTCGGCGTAGGACTTTTGTCTGTCTTGGGCCGTCTTCATCCTTCTTCGTATTAAGTCTACTTTCTCAGAAGTCTCTCGGATCATATCTGGTCCAAGTATGAGCTTATCAGTAGACTCCCACCAACAAGTGGGCGATCGACACGGTCTTCCATATAAAGCTTCGAAGGGCGCCATTCCGATGGTTGCTTGATAGCTGTTGTTGTAGGCAAATTCCACCAAAGGAAGATGGTCCTCCCACGTCCCTCCGAAGTCAAGGATGCACAGTCTTAAAAGGTCCTCCAAAACTCTGTTCACTCTTTCTGTTTGGCCGTCGGTTTGGGGATGATAGGCTGTGCTCAAGCATAACTGTGTTCCTACTGCTTCTTGCAGACTCTGCCAAAACTCACTGGTGAAGATAGGGTCTCGGTCACTAACGATGCTGGATGGTATTCCATGGAGTCGAACGATTTCCTTGAGGTAAAGAGATGCTAGGGATGAGTCAGTTCTTTTACTTTTGACAGGTAAAAAGTGGGCGCTTTTATTAAGCCTATCCACTATTACCCATATGCTAGTGTTGCCTCTCCTAGACCTAGGCAGCCCATCAAAGAAGTCCATTGAGATGCTATCCCACTTCCACTGTGGGGCCTCTACGGGATGTAGCAGACCGCCAGGCTTTTTCTGTTCCGCCTTAACCTGTTGGCACACCATACACTTAGAAACGAAATCTGCCACGTCCTTCTTCATGCCGTTCCAAAAGAAAGTTCTTTTTATATCTTTGTACATTTTATCTCCGCCTGGGTGTATCGTCATCTTGGAGTGATGTGCTTCCTCGAGAACCTTCTTTACTAAATCCCTTGTTTGTGGGACGCATAGTCTTCCGTCTCGCCTTAGCCGACCCTTATCATCGATGGAGTATCTGTTGAGGTGACTCGAAGTCTCACCCCTAATTAGCCTATCAATCGTTTCCACAAGCTGAGGGTCTTCGCGTTGTGCTGTCCCTATTGAGTCCACTAAAGTCGGGCGCACTTCGAGAGATGCTAGCAAGCCTGGTACAAAATCAGAGGAAGGCCTAAAGTCGAAGCTGGCTATAAACTCTAGGCTTTGTCTTTCAACAAACAGCGGGCTTAGGGTCAGTTTCTTTCGGCTCAACGCGTCTGCCACTACGTTGCCTTTGCCCGGAGTGTAGGAGATCTCGAAATCGTACGAGGCAAGAAACTCCATCCATCTCTGTTGCCTCAAGTTAAGATCTTTCTATGAGAAAAGATATTTCAACGATTTATGGTCAGTGTAAAGTTCGAACTTCTCACCTAGGAGATAGTGTCGCCAAGACTTGAGTGCAAAGACGATGGCAGCTAACTCAAGATCGTGGGTCGGGTAGTTCTTTTCGTGCACTTTCAATTGTCTCCCGCCATAAGCTACTACCCTTCCTTCTTGCATTAAGACGGCGCCTAACCCTGTCCCACATGCATCTGTATAAACGGTGAACATCTTGCTTCCATCTGGCAACGTCAAAACTGGGGCTGTTGTAAGAGCCCTTTTCAGTCGCTGGAAAGCAAACTCGCAATCCAAGTCCCAATTGAACACTAGATTCTTCTTGGTCAACTTTGTGAGCGGAGCTGAGATTTTCGCAAAATCCCTTATGAACTTTCGATAGAAACCTGCTAGTCCTAGAAAACGTCGGACCTCAGTTGCATTCCTTGGTGTCTTCCAATCCTGTACCGCCACTACCTTAGCAGGGTCCACTGCTAACCCTTGTTTGGATACTATGTGCCCAAGGAACCTCACTTCTTCTCTCCAAAAGTGGCATTTGGAGAATTTGGATTTTAGCTGATGGACTCGCAGAGTTTCCATGATTGCCCTTAAGTGCTGAGCATGTTCCTCTTCACTCTTTGAGAAGATAAGGATATCGTCTACGAAGACCACTACGAACTTATTGAGGAAATCTCTGAATACCCTACTCATCAGGTCCACGAAGTAAGCAGGTGCATTTGTCAAGCCAAAAGGCATGACAAGCCATTCAAAGAAGCCGTCTGGGGTTCTGAATGCCGTTTTATCGATACTATCTTCAGCCACCCATAGCTGATGAAAACCGGTCGCTAAATCGAGTTGGGAGAAAACAGACGCTCCTACAAGCTGATCAAACAGATCGTCAATTCTGGGGAGAGGGTGCCTATTCTTTTTCGTTAGCTTGTTGAGCTCCCTATAGTCAACACATAGACGGAGTGAACCATCCGCCTTTGTAGCGAACACCACTGGAGCGCCCCATTCTGAAATGCTCCTCCTAATGAACCCCTTTTCTAGAAGCTCTTTAATCTGTTTACTGAGCTCTTTCCTTTCCCGTGGAGCCATGTCTCTAACGGGCAACGCCACGGGCTTTGCATTATCTACAAGGTATATGCGGAAGTCTATCTCTCGCCTCGGAGGCAAGCCCTTCACCTCTTCGAAGACATTCGGATATTCCCGGATCACTCTAACCGATTGCAAATTTTCAACGGAGGCATCTAGCGATTCAAGGTAACAAAGCATAACCGCATACGAGGGATTACAAGAAATTTCCAAAGTATTACCGAGCTGGGTTAGGAGACTAACAACCCTTTTCTCACAATCAAGGATGGCCCCATTACTGGATAGCCAATCCATGCCCAAAATCAAACCATATCCCGAAAAGCCCAAAACAAAGGCACTACTCTTAAATTCTACGCTTAGAATAGAAATTTTCAATCCCAAACAGATCATAGACAAATGAGCTGGGCCCCCAATTGGGTTTGAAACAATTAAGGGGTCCTCTACCATACTAGTTTTTAGGTGCAGAGATTCTACTAAAGCAGACGAGATAAAGGAGTGTGATGCGCCAGAATCAAATAAAGTGCGAACGGGGTGATCATAAAGATAAACTACACTTTCTACAGAAGTATTTATACCTCGCTGTTGCAGAGGTGGCGCTTCTAGCACATGAACTTGTGCCCCTGAGGTGGATCCAGCCCTCTGCCCCTGTCCTCGTTTCTTTGGGCAGTCCTTAGCCATGTGGCCTGTCTCACCGCAAGAAAAGCACCCACCATTCATCTTGGCCTTCTTTTTCCGGCAATCTTTCACTAAGTGCCCCACTTTGCCACAGAAATTACACTTCCTCTTCTCTTTGTTGCCTTTCCCGCCCTTCTTAAAGTCTGTCTTCTTAGGCTGCAAACCCTCTTTCTTCCTTTGAGAGTTTTCTGCCTTTGTCTCCTTCTTGCCCTTATTCTCTTCGTTCAGCAACGCCATCTGTACCAATCTTTCATATGTAGCTCCCATGGGTATATGGGTCATGGCCAAACTGTGTAATGGCTCATTCAACCCTTTCACAAAACGGAGAGCCTTCTTGTGCGGGGTGTTGACTAGGTCCAGTCCGAACCTAGCCAGCTCATCGAACTGATTAACATACTCTTTGACTGTCTTGTTCCCTTGCTTAAGAAATAAGAATTTTTCCAACTGCAAACTCCTTTCCACATCTGAGAGAAATTTAGCCTCAAACCTTACCCTAAAGTCCTCCCATGTCTCCACTGGTCTTTCTGCATTAGTGACTTCCCACCAGTAGGAAGCCTCGCCCTTTAGTAGCCATACTGCCAGTTGTACTTTCTGTCTATCTTCTACCTCAAAGATGATGAATAAGTCATCGGTTTCTTTCAGCCAATTTCTAGCTGCCACGAAGGACTCAGTTCCATGAAAATCCTTTCCTCCCATAGCTTTAAAATCTTTACATATCTTAGCAAACGTGTTTCCCCGCGGAGGAGGTGGAGGAAGAGGTGCTGCTGCAGCTGGACGATTTCCTACAGCTGGGGGAGGAGGAACGGTAGGACCTGGCTGAGTGGCCCTTGCTTCTAAGAACCGTCTAAACCAACCAGGTATTAGTACACCCTCTGGCAAGTTAAGTTCTTCGGACATGCTGAAACAAAAAGGATAGATTCAAAACGAAGGATAAGAGAAAGTACCTATGGCTTTGGGGGGACTTTGCCTTTTTAAAATAAAATAATATTTTTCTTTTAAAAATGCTTCCTTAAATTTCTTTTTGAATAAATTTTTCGAAACTTTTTATCTTATCTGGTAAACCTATGCTCTGATACCAAGTGAAACACCCCACCTCCGTTAGGGTCACTCTCAAAGGGAATGCCCTAATTTTGGTGGAGGTTTATAAGTATAAGTCACAGATATACAAGACAGATATAAGAACACATATTTTTGAACAGCGGAAAACAACAACTTTTATTTCATTAAAATACGTGTTACACCAACCATACCATAATTGTCTTACAATACTTCCAAAAACATAACATCTTCATAACTGTCTTGATTACATTATTTAAAGAAGCATAAAGAAAACATAAATAAACTGCAAAAGTCCCATAATTGTTGTCCAAAGCCATAGTCCAAAACGAAAAGATCCAAGCAATACATTCTTTCTCTTCAAGCTGGATATGAAGGCTGGTCAAGCTGCGGTATTCCCTCCCTGTGGACCGGGGGGGGGGGGGGGAACGGAAGAAAAGAAGACGAAAGAAAAGTAGAGTCAGACATAAAGCCTGAGTAAGTCTAGGACTATTCAGTCTATGAATAAAGAACTGGGTATGATAAGTATAAACTAGAAATGGGAAAGCACCATAAACTTAGTTAAGTTGTCTAGGGTCGAATATACTATCGTACCCCATATTAATCTCTGTACCCATATAAACTAGTTCCCAATGGGCACCCCATAATCAGGGTGAAGTGATCCATTTTATGATGATCGGCTCCTACTCGCATAGTTACATGTGTCTTACGGCCCCCGATGTTGTAGTTACCTATGCTGGTCCCACCATGGGGTGTATCAAGTCCCATGGTGGCGGCCCGACACAATCCTAGAATGCACAGGTATGCTACTGGTGCCTAGTGCCTTATTTTTCTGCGCCGGAGTGTGTGCACGCCCGCACCCCGTTAGAACCTACACTGCTGCACCACCGCCGTCGATTTGACCTCTTACAGTCAGCCCAGTAATCGTGCCCCACCCTGCCTAGTTTCAGGGTATCATGATACACCTTATAGGGTTACTGCTGAAAAGGGTCCCCCGCTACTAGGTTTTCTATTTCTAGCCAGCATGCTAAGTTGGTTAAGTGTTTTATAAACCTAACCCCCAATCAGTCTGTTTAGTTTAGCATGTTCCATTTTGATTAAGTATTAATATAATTTACTTAATCCTATCAATCCTGACTCAGCCTTAATTGTCTTATTAAAGCCTTGACCACTCACATTAGACAGGTATTGTTGTGGCTGCCTGTTGCCGGTTGGGTCCGGGCAGTCTTACGCCACAACTCAGTCTAACCTCGGGTCCTTATTGGGCTCTGTGTTTAACCACCCACATTGGATAGGTATTGTTGTGACTACTGGACAGCCGGGCGGTTCCGGGCAGGTTTACATCACAACTCAATCCAACCTCGGGTTAAACACATCGTATTTTTCTACATTTACATATTTTGTCTCTTTTCTTTTTATATGTAAATATTTGCGGCCCATTATTCAAATTCATCTTTATTGATTAAGATTTATTTATGCCACTTAATTGTTTTTCAAGGTTGTTGGCATGCGTCAAACATGCCAACACATATGTTCTATATTTTAGCCCAAACGTCATTACCCCCGTTTTATACGTTCGCTCCAATGTAAGGTGTGTTGGGTTTAACACTTAAACCCAATTTAGCCATATGAAAAGGGGAGGCTTATAACATGGTGTTTATAAGGTAACATAGAAAAGGGGAGTGTGAACGCATGAACTTGCAACATAACGATTCAATTAACATAAGGTAGGCACATATGAACTTGCAATTGTAACAACATATAATATAAGCAATACTTAAACATGAACCATTCTAATCATATAATTATGGCATAATCATAATTGAACGTGAGTCCTTCTATTCATATAGTCATGGAATAAACATAATTGAACATGAATTCTACTATTAATATAATCATGGTTTTTATCCTATCTATGTAACTTGTAAGTGGAATGTAATTCTAGTGTAATTCTAATGTAACTTATGTGTCAAATATATTATCATATGATTATGATAACAACATAAACCTAAAAACATGTTTTTCAATTGGGCATAATAACGAACATAGTTTAGTCATGTTCATAAAATTAATACAAACTTACAAAGACGCTTGCTTTTGTCACTATCACAAAATCATGATTTTTATACTTGAACTATGATGCCAATTCCAACATAACCTTCATATGAATCAAAATACTTAAGTGGATCAAATTACACTAAAGATGACCATAGAATTATACATCATGTTGGCATAACAATAAATCATATACTTGCATGAATCTCAAATAAACTATTACAACATATAGTTGTTACTTTTAACATGAATCATATACTTGCAATTATCCAATGAGTGTTGTAAATAACTACCACAAACATGTAGTTTTCAATATGAATCATATGCTTGCATGAATCCCAATTAAAATTCCACAACATGTGGTTGTCAACATAAATCATATACTTGTATGAATCCAATCGTACACCATAGTATTGCCAAATCGTTTAGAATCAAAATAACATACAAATATAGATTATTATCGCCACAATTCCATTTCGCAAATCACGTACTTGCAAATATCCAATCGTATACCACAATATTCCCAAATCGTTTAGCATCAAAGCAACATACAAATATAGATTATTATCGCCACAATTCCATTTCTTTCTTTACACAAATCAACACAATTATTTAATTCATATCGGAATAGCACTCTACTTACAACGTATGACGAATCTTCAATTCAGGAATCTGAATTCTGAATTTGGAGATGCTATCCTTTGTTGTAGGCGTTGCTTTGATTTGATTAACGTTGCTTTAAGCTTTGAATTATCTCCTAGTTGTCTCTCTATTTCTGACGGCTATCCTCAGTCTCTCCTCAGCAGCATGACGGTCTCATCTCCATTTTAGTTTATGTGAATTAGGGTTAGTCTTAGGTCCTTTTTATAGAGTTTGTGAGTTGATTTAGACCGTCGATGAAGCTTGGTTCAATAATAGCCGTTCGTTTGAAGGAGAGACCAACCAGGAGCTGACACCTAGCCCTAGTGACAAGGCAAGGCTTAGAAAATCGACCAAACACAGACCTGGCTAGCCAGGACTTGACCAGACCTGACCAGCAGGTCATTTTTGACCTGGGCGCACTTGGCAGGTGCGCCAGGTCAAAAATGTACTGGCGCACTTCCCAAGTGCGCCAGTTCATTTTTGTTCTGGCGCACTTCCCAAGTGCGCCAGTGCATTCTGACCCGTTTTCTGGTTTTTCGCCCAACTTCGTTCGTCCATATCTTCTTCATACGATATCCGTTTTACGCAAACTCAGACTCTATCTCAAGCAGAATTCCGAGACGAACGCAATGGCGTATCCCGTTTCCCTTAATTCTATGATTTGAAATTAGTTATACTTTAATTTGTGAGTTTCACGGTTATAGAATACACGGGGTGTTACAACGAACCTTGGTGCTAACTTCCCAACGGACCCAAAGCGAACAATATTCCGTAATGGAGACACCTTGATAAAGACCATGTCCCCAATATCGATCTCAAGGTCTATCCTCCTCTTGTCCGCATAAGATTTCTGCCTATCTTGTGCCGCCTTCATCCTCCTTCGAATCAAATCGATCTTTTTCTAAATCTCTCTAATCATATCGGGCCCAAGCAAGATCTTATTCGTAGATTCCCACCAACATGTAGGTGAACGACAAGGCCTTCCATAAAGAGCTTCGAAAGGTGCCATGCCAATGCTAGACTGAAAGCTATTATTATACGTGAACTCCACCAATGGAAGATGCTCTTCCCATGTACCTCCAAAGTCTAAGACACATAGCCTCAAAAGGTCCTCTAGAATACGATTCACCCTCTCGGTTTGGCCGTCCGTCTGAGGATGATATGCGGTGCTCAAACATAATTGAGTCCCTACCGCCTCTTGTAAGCTCTTCCAAAAATCGCTAGTAAAGATAGGATCTCGATCGCTCACTATGCTAGAAGGAACACCGTGCAAACAGACTACCTCTCGAATGTATACGGAATCTAACCATTGAGCAGTCCTCTTACTCTTCACGGGAATGAAATGGGCGCTCTTTAGTAAGTATGTCTACCACAACCCAAATCCCCGTATTACCCTTCCTCGATCTCGGCAATCCATCGACAAAATCCATCGAGACACTATCCCACTTCCATTGTGGAACCTCCAATGGGTGAAGCAACCCACCGGGTTTCTTTTGCTCCGATTTTACTTGTTGGCACACCAAGCATCTAGCGACATACTCGGCCACATCCCTCTTCATACCGGCCCAAAAGAAAACTTGCTTCATGTCTTTGTACATCTTGTCCCCTCCGGGATGAATGGTCATCTTCGAACGATGTGCATCATCAAGAATAGCCTTCATCAAGCTCTCATCATGTGATACACAAAGTCTATCGTCCCTACGCAACCAACCCTTATCATCTAGGGTATACCTACTTAGGTGGCTTGATGACTCCCCTCTTATAAGCTTCTCTACTAACTCCATCAACTATGGGTCATCACGCTGTGCCTCTCCAACCCGTCCCAAAAGCGTAGGTCTGACCTCAAGGACGCTAGCAAACTGGGTACGAAATCAACGGATGGTCTAAAGTCAAAGGTAGATATAAACTCTAAGCTACGTCGCTCGACAAACAAAGGACTCAATGTCAACTTTTCCTACTCAAGGCATCCGCCACAACGTTACCCTTGTCAGGGGTATATGCTATCTCGAAATCGTAGGACGCCAAGAACTCCATCCACCTTTGTTGCCTCAGGTTTAGATCTTTCAGGGAGAACAAGTACTTTAGCGACCTATGGTCTGCAAGCAACTCAAACTTCTCACCAAGCAAATAATGACGCCAAGACTTGAGCGCAAAAACTATGACAGCCAATTCTGAGTCATGGGTAGGGTAATTCTTCTCATGGACTTTCGACTGTCTTCCACCATAACATATCACCCTTCCCTAGAGACCACATGCCCTAAAATCCTCACTTCTTTCCTCCAAAAATGGTATTTTGGAGAACTTAGCTTTAAGCTGGTGCACTTGTAGGGTCCCTAAGCTTTCCCTAAGATGTAGGGCATGCTCTTCTCTGCTTCTAGAGAAAACCAGGATATTATCCCATGCAAAATCGTCACAACTATCCATCTCTCACACAGACCATCCTAGTCGAACTCGACATCCCCCAAGTGCAAGCCCCAATGGCCTAAACCAATATTAGACAAACACCCAAGGGATACCTCCTTCGAATTCAGACAACCTACGTGAGATGATACTAGTAAGACGACCAACCAATTGAGCACTTGACCGACTTTGGCTGTCCTTGCCAGTCTTGCTCCAAAACCACCGCTGATCACATAACTGGCTTTGCATAATCTATTAAGCACATACGAAAACTTATTTCGCACCTCTGGGTAAACCCCGCACTTTATCAAAGACGTCTCCATACTCACGGACCACACAAATAGACTCCCAATCATCGTTGGATGCGTCAGAAGATTCTAGGCAGCTAAGCATCACTGAACCACTAGGGTCACAAGAAATATGAGGGCCTTTCCCTAACGAATCAATAGTCTAACTACCCCCCTTTCACAATCTAGGATGGCACCCCGCCTGGCTAGCCAATCCACCCATAGAATCAAACTATAGCCCGTGAAACCAAGGACGAAGGCGTTGCATTCAAATCCAACGCCCAAGAAAGACACTCTCAAATCCCGACAAACTATTGAAGGATGAGCCGAACCACCAACAGGATTTGAGACTAGGATGGGATCCTTAACTAGACTAGTATGTAGGTGCAGTGTTTCAACAAACGAAGCAGATACTAACGACTATGAAGCGCCAGAATAAAACAAAGTTCAAACATTATGATAAAGAAAACCAAATTTCAACCTAGATGGTCCTACCCCCATTAGGTATACCAGCCGTGAGGGAATACAACTACCCTCTAGAAGATCCTGTATTTTGTCCTTGCCTCTTTGGACAATCCTAAGGTGTCCTATTTCTTCAAAACAACTAGCCTTCTTCTTCACATTCTCCATTCGTGACCTCCCACCAAGATGAGGTTTCGTCCTTTGTTAACCAAACAGCTATTTGAACCTTCTTCCCATCGTCTATCTTAAAGGTACCAATAAGCCCTCCACTTCCTTGGACTAACTTCTAGCCCGAAAAACGTATAAGTCCCTTGAAATGGTTTTCCGTCCTTCGTACGGAAGTCCTTATTTATCTTAGAAAAAGCATCTATATGCGGAGGGGGGGGGAACTCAAAAAGAGAAAGAGGAAGAGATTCAAAACGGAGAATCGAAGGAAGGATATATGGCTCTTGGGGATTATGTTCTTAAAATAAACCTTTCTTTCAAAAATACTCTTCTACAAACATATTTTTGAAAGTATTCTTTATAAAAATGCTTTTGAAAAATAGTTTTTCAAAATATCTTATCTGTTCTGGTAACCTTCAGCTCTGATACCACGTGTAACACCCCACGTCCATTAATGTCACTCGCAAAGGGAATGCATTAACTTCCATGGAGCATTTTAAGTGAATATAGAACAGAAAATCACAACAAGACAGATATAAAGCAGTACTTGAAAATTTTAAACTTTATTTATTGCAGCAGAAGGTAAATATGTTTGGTTACATCATCAAAAACCATAAGCCAAAGTCAAGTACATAATATCCATCTTGATAAAACAAAGTACATAATCCCACTACTACAAATAGCCATAAAGAAAATGATAGGCTGAACTTTACTTCAGCAATCCAAATCCAAGTGCTCCCAAAGAGATCCCAATCAAGCTCCACTAGTACTAGTCCCACCCTTAGAACCTTGGGGGGGGGGGGGAAGGAAGAAAAGAGATGGAAACAAAAGGGGTTAGACATAAAGTCTGGCGAGTCCGATAACTCTTACAACATAATTATTAAAGCAATATGATAAGATATAAGCTGGAGAATAAGGTAATGACTGTGTGAACCACATGGGTATGGCAAGGCAATCAAAAGAAACAGAGATAACGTTAATGGCGCTTCCTAATCAATATAGGATAATTACTATACTCTACCGTACTGTACCGTACTGTACTGTACTAACACTAACTGCACCCCTACTAGTCACTCTAGAAATTTGATCCCTCTTGGCTAAATAGAACGATGATAGCTTCGTGTACTTCTAGATGTACCCACTATCCTCCATGTTTGACTGTATATCTCTAGTTGCTATCATAGGTACCCAGCGTGTACCTATCCCCACTAGATTTACCCCTTCAATAAGTAATAATAGTAATTCCATGTACTCCTACCTGACGTCATAGGTGCCGCCTGCTCCTACCTCCACTAGGTGTACCCCCTTAATAATTATTAATAATAGTGGTAGCTTCGTGTACCCCTAGCTGACTACATAGGTGCCATCTGCTCCTATCTCCACTAGGTGTACCTACTACCCTGCCCCATTCGATCGGCTCCCTAACTCGTAGATACCCGTGCAGGTCCCACAGTGGGGTGTATCACTCCCCAATATGGCAACCTTATACCACGCAAGGAATGCACAGCTTATTACTACACGATGCAACAACGTCTTACCTACTAGCCCGAACCCACGCACGCACGTGACCCTGTTGGACTTGGGTTGCCACTGCTAACCCGTTTCGGCCTCTAACAATCAGACCCAGTAGGCGTTCCCGTCCTCGACTTGGGTCGAGCTCACAAAGATACTGTAATGGCGCGTTTTGTTAGCTGTCGAATAATTAATTTATTTAATGATTTATATATCGATTTGGCGATATCGATAACTTAAAGTACAACGTTCGAACTTATAATTTATAATTATAATTAAAATGAACTTGAAACGTCGTGGCAGTTCGCAATTTGGCGATTTGAACTTCAACTGAATGTACATGATTCATTTTAAGCCGGATTTCTGTGAAACAAGAAACGCTAGGAGCTGGTGAAGTATATCTTTCTAGTGGAAGAGAAAAATCGGGATTTCGTCGTGTAGATTTTGAGTTATGTCCAAATCAAATATTCAGAAAAACAGCGGCATATTTGTTTATGGCCATAACGGTTATTTGAGAATATTTAAATATCGGATTCGAATTTGGATAGGGTTCTTTTGAGACGTAGCGATAATTTAATTTTAAGAATTTTTCTGTAATTTTTAATTAATTTAATACGCAACTTTTCATTTGGAGTATTTTGCACCCTATAATCAATATTTTGGGGTTTCACAATATGAGTCAAACTACCAATATTATTATATTTTCGGGACCACGGCACTTCACTGAACACGACTGTATTTTTATTTCAGTCTGCAACGCTCATTTATGAATATAACCGTACATAGTGGGGTGAGTAACCTTTTAAGAACTTCAAAATAAAATATCCTAAGTAATTATGGATCAAAAGGAGTCCACGCATCCCTTGGTTCAGCCGCATGAATTCTTGTGTCCTCAAACCAAAGACGTGGCCTAAAAAAAATAGGGTCCACACAAAATATTATATATACATGAGCTGCCATTTACTGTTTTTATTTTCTTCAACAAATCAAAAAGGGCAGAAACTCGATGAAAATTATCCACTTCCGATACATTTAAAAATCATAACAAATAAATTCCTCCGGTAAAAAAATCACGAATACAATGGTTTTTGAAACCGCAAACTTTCGTGCATTTTCTGTCATCAGTTCTATGGGAGGATTTGGCAAAGAGAAAGGTAGCACTTCCTATAGTTAACGAGAAGCAGAGCTGGACGTTGGCCTTGTTGGGGGTTCGGGACTGTTGTGTTTAGGATGAGGGATGGAAGGAGATCTGGATGAGGGATAGTTCGGTGGGGGTATCTGATGTCTTCGGTGGGTAATGAAGGTGGGATGTCGGTTTGAAAACAGGGATAGTTGCATTTCCTTTTTTGCTGAGAGGAACAGTCTGCGGCTGGAGAAGATGTCGAAGCTGGGTACGGTTGATACGGTATTGAGGGAGCATTTGTGAAGGCTTTTTCAAACTGGAGAGAGGGGGCTCACGTTTGTGATCAGCAAGGAAGCAAGGTCACGAATGGGGTTTGGCAACACAAAACAGTTCAGCTGTGTTCAACGAAGGGGGAGTTGGTACTTGTCTTGGCGTGTGACATCATAAAGTTGAGGACGCAAGTGTACAGGATGGGAGAAGGGAAGGGCATTTGCTACAGGCGTTCAGAAGTAGTATTGTTTTTGTTTAATTGGGTAGGAAGGCGGAGGAGTAGTTGAAGGAGGGGAGGGTACGTGCGAGTGGAGTAAGCTGGGAGTGGAAAGCTTGGATATGGCGGTGGGTGATTAGCAGGGGCATGCGATTGTAATAAAAGGTGGAAGACGCGGGAGACTGGGAGTGGGACGGCAAAGGGTTTGGGTTCAAAGTATAGAAATGGGCCGGGTTAAAAAGGTATAGCCCAATATGAATATATAAGTCTAAGTTTTAATTAAAAAGGTGTATTAGTTTCTAATCATCATAACATAGTCATACGTTGTTGAATTTTAACAAAACAAGATCCGACAGGATCGTATGGACGAGCGCTACCCAATGGAACTGACGGGGAGTGAATCGAAGCTCGTTACAATTTATTGCAAAATAAATTGTCCGTCTAAATCAAAGACAGTTAATCGTTTTTAACGATAACAGTCCAATGTGAGTAAATCTCACTAACTCTGAACAGTTTATAATTTCATGTTGTATTGTTAGAACTGTTAAAATTGTCTGTTTGACTGTGTGTTGATTGGTTGATTGAACTGCTAGTCAGTTAGTTAAATTTCTATATTGATTCTGTTTAACAGAATATATCATATGGAACTAAAAGTGATGTTATCTATATTGTCTAACATCTGTGATGCAGGGAAACAGGTTGGAGGAATCCGACTGGATTCCTCAACAGTTATTTTATTGTTTTTCATATATTGTTATATGATATGTTATAAAATCTGTGGGAAATTATATGTGCTTGGACGATATTGAACATCGTGATTTGATATGATTGAATACCATAACATACCGAAATGTTGATAAGGGGATTTTCAATGTTTATATTGAAAATGAATCTTATTTATAAAATCGATAGGATTTTATAAAAGGAAAACATTTATTTAATTAGGAAATAAATAAATGAAAAAGGAAACATTTATTTAGAAAATAAATGGAATAAAGGAACATTTATTTAGATTATAAATAAATGGAATATTTATTTAGGGAATAAATAAAGGAACACTTGTTCGGAAAATAAATAGAATTATACAAGGATAGATTTAAACACGTGCTTCGCACACAAGTATAACACGATATGGATTTTAAGGAGATATTGTAGAAGTAGGAATTATAACCAGAGTGTGATAAAAGGATTAAACAAAGTAATTGGTTAGGTTAACCAAAGCAAGTTAGTCGAGTTAAACAAAGTAATTTGTTAGGTTAACCAAAGCAAGTTAGTCGAGTTAATCAAAGTAATTGGTTAAGTTTACCAAAGTAAATTAGTTAAGATAAACTAAGCGGTTAATCGAAGTGAATTAGTTAAGTTAAACTAATTGGTAAATCAAAGTGAATTAGTTGCGTCAAACTAAGTGACTTAGTTAAGTTAAACTAATTTGTAAATCAAAGTGAATTAGTTGCGTCAAACTAAGTGAATTAGTCAAGTTAAACTAATTGGTTAATCGAAGTAAATTAGTTGGGTTAATCAAAGTGAATTAGCTGAGTTAAACTAAGTAAATCTGTTAGAGTTAATCAAAGTGAATTAACTAAGTTAAACTAAGTGGATTAGTTCAGTTAATCGAGACAAGTAAATCAAGTTAGGTTAAACCATTTGAGTTAACCAGTTAGGTTAAACCATTTGAGTTAACCAGTTAAAGTTTACCAGTTAAAGATAAACAGTTAGAGTTGACCAGTTAAAGTTGACCAGTTAAAGTTGACCAGTTAAAGTTGACCAGTTAGAGTTGATCAGTTAGAGTTACTCAGTTAAAGTTGACCAGTTAAAGTTGACCAGTTAGAGTTGATCAGTTAGAGTTACTCAGTTAGAGTTGACCAGTTAGAGTTATCCAAGTGGAGTTAATCGAGTAGAGTTGCCGAATATCACTTATTCGAAGTAGAGTTATCGAATATAGTGTATTCGAGGGAAGAGTAATCGAATATAGTTTATTTGAGTGGAGAAATCAAATGTTATTCATTTGAGAAGAGTTACCGAATATTATTTATTCGAAGAGTAGTTATCGAATATTGGTTATTCGAAGTTAGTTAATCCAAAGGAGTTATTCGAAGTTAGTTAATCCAAAGGAGTTATTCGAAGTTAGTTAATCCAAAGGAGTTATTTGAAGTTAGTTAATCCAAAGGAGTTATTCGAAGTTAGTTAATCCAAAGGAGTTATTCGAAGGTAAGTTATTCGAATTAGTTATTCGAAGGAGTTAATCAATTAAGTTATTCGAATTAGTTATTCGAAGGAGTAAATCAAATTAAGTTAATCGATTAGAGTTGAGTTAATCGATTTGGGTTAAGTTAAGTTATCGAGTTAAGATTTATCGAGTTAAGTAATCGAGTTAAGATTTATCGAGTTAAGTAATCGAGTTAAGAAATCGAGTAGAGATAATCGAGTTAAGAAAATCAAGTTGAGTTAATCGAATAAGTTATTCGATAAGAGTAAATCCATTTAAGTTAAATCGGATGTTAGTTATTCGATAAGAATTGACACATTTAAGAAAATTGAATATTTGTTATTCGATAAGAGTTAATGAAATAGAGCCAACCAAGAAGAGTTATTCGAATATTAGTTATTCGATAGAAGTTAATCGAAATAGAGTTTATCGAATATAAGTTATTAAAAAGGGAGAGTTAATCGAATAGAGATTCCTCGAAAGAGAGTTATACGTCGAATTCGATTATAACGAATTCAGGAAAGTACTATTTACTTTCCAGGGTTTAAATCAAGATTTAGTTATTGATTTAGAAATTAGGTGTCTGTTAAATTATTCGAGTTAGGAAATAAATTTATAATTGAGGTTAGATATGGTAGAAGTAGGAATTATAAAGTTATAGTTATAATCAAACGTTTTCATATAAGAAGTGGATTCGTAACCTGAATCCGAGAATTTGCGTAAACAGATGATTGGAAAAAGTGAGTGACGAGCTTCATCTATTTCACAGTAAAGGACGTTGTTCAATTAAGGTCTGAGAGGTAATTATACCCCAACTTGATTGACTTCAGAATTGACAAAGGAATAGTTGTGGTTCGATAGAAAATTTGATTTGAAATATAGTTAAGTAATAAGCGATAAATGGATTAAGCGAAACGATGTTTTATACAACGTTCATTGGAAATCCGTAAATGAGTTTTGGAAACGTTTTCCAAATATAGTCAGATATGTTTTCTAAACATAGAAAATTAAATGTTTTCATGATAAGAATTTAAGAAATAGAGTTAAGAAAAATCAGAAACTGACTGGAGAGGGTAAGTTGAACGGTTTTCTAAGTGACGATCTGATGTTGGTTTCGACCTTCCGGATTGATACTTAGAGAATTGTTCTCATACTAGTTACAGTTAGGGACTGATAGTTGCGAAATAATAGTGATGTGAAAATAAGCTATGGAAATGTTTTCCAATGATTAATAACATATATTTTCTAAATATATGAAATAAAGAAATATGAACATATGATGATTTATCGATCGAATTTCCATTTGGAAATAAGATCGTTGTTTGTACACCGACATGTTTTCATTTGATAGTTGAATCACAGACTATCAAAGTTTTGACCCTATTTACGTTGTAAATATGGAGAGACCGGTTGGATTATTATCCGAAGAACCACTCTGTATTAGCATAAGCGTTGCGAATCAAGTACGCTGAAGATAATTGAAGACGGAGTGAAGTGCAAGGGTTATTGTGAAAAGCCTAGGTAGGATGGATTCACCGAATAGTGCCTTCGGTTTATTCAGTCCCAGAACAACGTATATGGACGAGTGTCTGACAAAGTATTCTTAACGAATCATATGTTGATCTCTTTAAATGTATTACGTTGGTGGCGGAGAAATTCGTTTCTCTTAGCTTTTATACTCGTGATGCCTTGAGAAATCGATAATGATTTGGCGGGTATGACGATGTGGCATTTAAAGTAATTGAAGAAATAATCTGTCAAAGTGATAAACGTGACCTCAAAACCTCACAACCGGGAAATAACAGAAGTTGGGCTAGGCAGCATGGCTAGTTGGGCCATACCCAAGCAGGGTGTATTATCACCATCTAGAGAATATTCAATTGTACTTCTTTATAATCTATTTCAATGCTGTCCCTTATCGGGAAGGATGGTTGCTGATCCCAACCAACGGTGATAATATATTCGTTACACTCAAGCTAAATGAGTGGACGGTCATGTGTGGCCGGGTTGAAAGACGTTCTTGTTGAACCCTAGTGTATCTCCTCTAGAGTACACTGATTGGAAGGTGCTCCCATACCTTGTCTGTTGGAATCCAATCTCCAATAAGCGCTCACGGTTTTATTTGTATACTATGTATGTGGAACGTGAGATGCAAGCGTTCTGCTAGATTGATATCTATTTGTACTTAGACATTATTATAATATCAGAAAGATATCCTTTATTTAACCAAGTGTTGGAGTTTTATTCACACCAGTCCCATGACTGACCCGGAGTTTATTTTGTTTTGTTTTCCCTAAACTCTTGGGTGCCTAAATTTGTACGGGCAGTCAAGTAGTCGGGATTTTTCAGATACACTTGGAGAGCTTGGAGCAGGAGACTTCAGGATTATAGCTATTATTATTCCGCTGTGTTGTTAAGTGTTGTACTTTGAAATGGTATGTATATACGAGTACTGATTTGTATTTCAAAGTTATGTTATATTTTATTCGTTCCGCTGTGAGATTCGTGTTTACTCTGATGATGTAAGTTCTTCTTCTTCTTCTATTCTATTAGTTCTATCTTTTCTTCCTCACCCTCTACTTTCTTTCACTAACGTCTCGGAATTTTCGACTCTCGAGGAGTCGAAGATTTCCAGCCATTACAGATACTTAATGGGCTACTGGACTGAAAAGTCCCCCCTCCCCCCCTGCTTGACACAAGCTTTCCACCTAGGCTTGGTCCCCTCTAGTACATCCCACTTAACCCCCTTCATGTCCACTTACATATTTTAAATTTGGTTAAGGGTTTCTATTAGTAATTCCACATGCCACCCAAGGCACTCACTTATCCCCTATGTCCCACTTACATGTTTTACCTTGGTTAAGTGTTACTAATCGTATTTCCTCAAGCCACCTAAGGCACCCACTTAACCCCCATGTTCCACCACATGTTTTACTTTGGTTAAGTGTTTCTTAATTTATTACTACCGTAACCCCTGTAGGACCTCTCACTTTAGACTAGCATTTGTGGCTGCTGGATTTGCTGGGCGGGTCCGGGCAGTCTTACACCACAAACGTGCCTAACCTCGTGTCCATACAATTGTTACGCATCTAATTTGGGCCTTTGACCTCTCACATTGGGCTACCATTTGTGGCTGCTGGATTTGCCGGGCGGGTCCGGGCAGTCTTACACCACAAATGAGTCCAACCCCGTGTCTTAGGCAATTAATTATACATAATTAATTTTCCCCAAATATTAATTACTTTCCCTATTCAAATTTCCCTATTTATTTATGTCCATAATTTATCACCTAAATTATGCTCATCTATTTATGGTATATAAATTATACCAATTTCATCACTAATTAATTTTATTCCTTAAAATTAATTACATGCCTTTTTAGGCCATTACATGCCAAATTCACAATATGTGTGTATCCACTATTATCCCCATCGTACCCCCGTCATTCGTTCGCTTAACATGACATATACATATTAGACTAGCAAATAGTCTAATACTTAAAAAAAGGGAATAAACGTCACAAATTCACATACACACAATAATAGATTTAATTTGCATCTAACTTGCAATTAAGAATTACAACATACTTGCATAGTCTTTGTATTATCAAGGATCCAAAAATCATAGATCTAAAAGGTGTGAACTTGCATGTATGAACATAGTTTTACACCCAATTAGCCTAGGTAATTATCACAAACTTACATAAACTATGTATGTCGTCAACCTAAACATAAAGGTGTCATCTTGCAAACTATGGATCCAATAAAATGTGTTAACCTGAGTAAACCATGGATCCACATAAAGGTGTAAACTTGCATAACTATGCATGTCATAGTTTCAACATAAAAATGTCAACTTGAATATGGATCTAAACTTTAAAGGTGTGAACTTGTATATATGTGAATCCAATTATCACTTAAACTTGCATATGAACATAATACTTATACGAACTAGCATATGTTCCACATCCATGTTCGCATAAAAACTGATGTTATAAACCTAGGTGATTGGATTATAAAAAGGGATTCATTGACACAAGTTAACATCATGAACTACTAGCATATATTTTAGATCCAAACTTACATAACATCATATAACTTGCATACAACTTGCGTGATCCTATTAACTTGCATAACATCATATGTACGACTTGCATAATCATATTAACTTGCATAACATTATATATGAAACTTGCGTAATCATATTAACTTGCATAACATCATATATGGAACTTGCATAATCATATTAACTTGCATAATCATATTAATCTTGCATAACATCATACATGAAACTTGCATAACATCATATATAAAATTTGCATAACATCATATATATAAAACTTGCATAACATCATATATAAAGCTTGCATAACATCATATAATATGAATCAAGTTAACATACATGATTAAACATATGAATTAGATTCACAACCACAACTTATAATCCAACGTATATCACATCATAATTAATTTAGCAATTATTTTGTTAAACTGATCAAACTCACCATTCAACGAAGTTCTGGAATTTATTAGCGTCCCTTTGTTGTAGTTGAATTTGCTGTTGGATTGAATTGAGTTGCTTTAATCTTCTTCTAATTGGTGGCGGCTATTCCAGGATTCAAGACGACAACATGACGGTCATAGTTTTAGTTTTAATTCTGATTTAGTGTTTGAGTCTATGGTTCTTTTTATAGAGCTTTGAATTAATTTAAGCCGTCGGATCACTCTAGAATCCATCTAGGCCTTAGAAACCAAGAAATGATGTCAACAGACCAACCAAAAATGCCCTAAAACATTAAATTTTGTCGTAGACCATTCAGGGCCGACGGGACCAATTCCAAACCTCTTGAGTCGATATTGGGGTCGACCCAGCAGGTCTCGGGTCGACTCATAAAATAGGTCGGTTTGGTGTTTTGCCTTCCCGCTTCCGCTGTTTTGATTTTTTTTCTTAAATTTTAGGTTGAATTCTATTTTATTTATATATATATATCTATATATATATTTCTATCTTCCTAATTAACCATTTTCACACTAAACTACTTTTTGAACCGCGTTCACACTAAGCCGCTTTTTAGCCATTCCCCTAAAATAAAAATATGGCGTTGGCGGGGATCGAACTCTGTACCTCTTGTATGCAAGTCACATGTTCCAACCAAATGAGCTACTAAGTCTTTTGCTTACAAACCTTAGAACAATGCTAAACATTTATTCTTTAATTTGTTATTTTAATATTCTCAGAAAATACGGGGTGTTACATCAGGACTTCAACACCCGATAAAAAAATATGAATTTGAGAGCTATGACCTGTAAGTTTATTTATAGATGTCCAAACTTGTTGTATCCATCCGATATAAGATAATAAAATCCGAGCCATTGAACAAAATAAAAATATGTCGCTAGTACATGGCCTCGTATATTTCTTGCCCATTTTATTTGTCTGCATAGTTATTTGCTCGATAGTTTCTTTTTATTTTCCTATTTTCATTACTGCACATTAATTTTCTTTTGTTTCTAATGCATGCATGTTAATTCATATGACCATTATTCAAAACATTTATTTTTATTTCTAGTTTTATTGAAAAAAAAATCCATTCTTAACACAC
The DNA here is from genome assembly GCA_030737875.1 of Allium sativum. Classification (NCBI taxonomy): domain Eukaryota; kingdom Viridiplantae; phylum Streptophyta; class Magnoliopsida; order Asparagales; family Amaryllidaceae; genus Allium; species Allium sativum. The sequence goes on from CM060910.1 coordinate 431,817,471, forward strand.
ATTAAATTTCAATTTCAAATACGATTATTTTTGGAACTAACAAGTGCGCACATACTCTTGAAATAAATATGTCCACACGTATTTACATATATTTGTTTCAATTGTTTTGAATTAGAACATTACTTGATTAACATAATTAAACTCCCTTTTATTGCGTGATTTAATTCCATTTACGGTGCACATTCATTTTCAAATTCAAACATGCATTACTTCTAAAATTTATGCTCTATAGATTTATATGAAGTAAATATGTACATGTGTATTAGCATGCAAGTTACCCTTCTAGATTTAATTGTCTGCTTTCAAATTTTAACATTATTCCCATTTATATCTCTATTAATGTCATTAATGACACACATTGCTAATTAAAGGTACATTGCTATTTAACTTTAATTACTTTCCGTTTCTTTCTTGATTTAATACCTTTTATCATATGTGTTTGTTTTTAGTAAACGTCATTTTCGTCAGTTCAGGTGTACACCAAAAAATTATGACAAAAAAATTTCAATTTTAAATGCGATTATTTATGGAATCAATACGCATGCACATACTCTTGAAATAAATATATCCACGCATATTTATACGTACTTGTTTCAATTGTTTTGAATTAGAACGTTACTTAACTAACATAATTAAACTCCCTTTTATTATGTGATTTAATTCCATTTACGATGCGCATTTATTTTCAAATTCGAACACCACTACTCCTAAAATTTATGCTCTTTATATTTATATGAAGTAAATATATACATGTGTATTAGCATGCATGTTACCCTTCTAGATTTAATTGTTTGCTTTCAAATTTTAAAGTTATTCCCATTTATATCTCTATTAATGCCATTAATGACGCGCATTGCTAATTAAAGGAACATTGCTAAGTAAAGGGCATTTTCGTCAGTTCAGGTGTACACCAAAAAGTGTGACACAAACCTATTCCGATTATTAGTAAAGATATTCATGCGTATGTATATAATATATACACTAATAAAGATTTGAAAAATTGGGCATATTCTTCTCATGGAAATCAAATCAAATCGTTCATTTTCAATTGCTATATAGAAGAAGATTTGATTGAATTATTGCCAAGGAAAAGCCAATCAATCAGCTACATGTCACTAGTCAGAAAGAGGAAATCTACATGGAATATCTGAATTCTATCGTCATATCTCTTTATTTGTAAATATATTATTTCAAGAGATTCACTCTTATCCCAATTATTCTCATAGATAGGACACTACATCCCCTATAAATACCCATTGTATTCATTGTAAATATTCTTTTCATTATTCTGTATTCTATTCTTCTCCATTAATAAAGCTTTTCTTTTATTTATCTGAAATTTTGTTTTTCTTAGCAATTAATGTTGTCTACACAATTAGATTTGGTAGAGCACTATTTGTCTTTTTCATTTATTTTTCATTAGTGATTGACCATTTGATTAGATACAACGATAATCCTAATTTTATTCTCTGTTTGTTATTTTACTTCTGCAATTTTAATTTCTGCTTTTTATTTGCTTTCCTAGGTCGTATTGGATTAAATATAGATTTGATTAGATTCAGATCTGTATTCAATTCAATAATAGTTTTATTGCTTTTCTGTTTCAGTTGGTAATTGTGATTCGATCGTCGGTTCAATTAGATTTGTTCTGAATCAAATTGTTGTTTCAATTTTTATTGTTCTCAATCAAATCCTAAAAAATTCATCTAACTCGTCCAAGAAATATATAAACAATAAAATTTAATTTTCTTCCCTATGTTCAGCCTGCATACTAAACGCCTGTGCACTTGCAGTAATTTATTTTAAAATTTGCGCTTTTCTATTCTATAGAAAGCATCAATTAAGTTTTTGGCGCCGTTGCCGGTGAGGCAATAATTAAATTTTTATTATTTATTTAATTTCTGATTTGTATTAGTTTTAATTTTTTATATTTTTTTCCTTTTTATATTCATGTATATATAGAAAAAAGTTCTTAATTGGTTAGATTTGGTATTGTTCAATGATACCGTGATCTTCCGAATAAGAGAAAAAAAATACTTACCAAATTTCCTTGATTTTTTCATCTATTTCCTTTCCTTTTTACATAAATTCAAAAAAAAATTGTTGAATTTCCTTCGATTTCTTTCCGTCTTCAATTTCCTTACAATTTTTTTCTTCTACTTTCACAACAATAAACCAAAAAAAAAAACATGCCATTTCTTTACTTGATTTCTTTTTTTTTCAATTTATTTCCAATCTCTTACATCTCTCCCTTTGTTACAGTTTCTTTCCCAAAACAAAAAAATGTATACAATTTTCCTTTTTCTTTTTCCTTCTTTTTCTAAACCACATCCAATTCTCTAATTAACCCACCAGCAAATCCAAACCACCGCTGGTCATCATCCATCCTTCAGACCATACTCCCTAATCTTACTACTACATCAAGCAACACCAATTACAACAACTCCATCAACCAAAACCTTTTCGATCATCTCTTACCATACACTAGCCCAATCAGTCCACAATAATACAACCTTTCAAGACAACAAACCATTTCTCATTCTCACTTAGCTTCGATCCAAAACCGCGTTTTAACATCAACGCGGTGCCACCAGTACTGAAAATTCCACCAGGCCACAATCACCTTCCAGTTTGCACCACCCATAAACCTATACAAAAAACCATTTTCTTCATACATCAACAGCTGGCAATCCCCCACTGCAATTCTCAAACCCACAATCACATACCCAAAAAAACATACAGCCTTTCCAATCTCCTCACATTCATCGCAAATTCAAACAACAAATCTGAATTTTCCTTCATCAATACCCCTGGTCTCATACCCACGAATCCTGATTCGAACACCCCAACTCCCGATCAAGATACTAAATCGCCACCCAAGGAATGCAAAAAAATTGAAACCCGATTCTTGGAATTCTAACCCAAAATCGAAATTCCGTTCGATTCAAAAAAAAAAGGAGGCGGCGTGAATTTTTATTTGGGATTCGATTCTTTTGTTACTGAGAACAAGGGATGTGCGTCCATTTGATAGAAAAACAAGGGTTCGATTCTTTTATTTGTGTTCCCTTTCCTGAGTTGGTGCGTGGCTCATTGTTGTGTATGAGTTTCAAATCAGCAATTTTTTTTGATGCGCGATTGTTAATGTTATTTTTTTTAATTTCTTATTTTAGTGGAGTCCCTAGTTTATTTTTAATTTTTTCCAGTTTTATTTTTTTATTTTCTTGTTAGTCTTCGGCTTTTGTATTTTTAGTTGTTTCAAAAAAATAAAGAAAAGAAAGTGAAATCTCCATAAATAAATCAAAGGCCAAAGTGAAGGAACAGATTCAAGCAAACGAACAGGAAATTCAAGGGTCAACCAATCTCAAATAGCAAAACAGTGGAGTTTGAAATGTGAGCACTACTCAAATTTTCTAGATGGACAGCCATACACCACTCTAAAATTTTCTGAACTCTACAGGTGCTCTGCTGCAAAGAAAAAAATATAGACATTGTTTGTAAAAAAATTCTGCAGGGACAGCGGCTTGCTTGTACAATTTTTTTTAAATTCCTGTTGTTATTCTTGTCTGATTGTTGTGCTGACTGAAATTTATGAATTAATTTGGTGAGAAACGAATTTCCATAATTACAACCATCACACTCATCGTTTTTTTTTCAATAATAAAAATTTGATTTCAGAATATTTAACTACAAGAGAATATTTTATGAAATTGATTCTCTCAAGCGTTTGATCGTGGATATATATTAGTTCAATTTATTGAACTTTTAGCAAAAGAGGTTGCATACTACCCGTAAAACATTGGCCGTATCCCTTAGTATTTATACTATACGTGAAGGCGATAAGACCCTCTTCCCCATTCAAATCGAGATAATCAGCTAATAAGATATACCTGAGTATGTTATTTATTTTGTAATGAGATCTACTTATGTCAACTTTAATTTTTGGATTTTCTATATTCGACAACGTTGAGTGAAAAGAGTGTTAGCCACCATAATTCTCCTAAGGGTTTTCAAGTAAATCAGAACTTTCCAAACAACATGGATCAAAATCGAATTAATCACAATTTTCAAAATCTTAATGTCGAAATGGATAAACCCTTATCTCTTCGAGATCGATGTTACCCAACTAGGACCATTCAACCTTCTGTCATTGTGTTCCCACCAGTTGAAGGAAACAATTTTGAGCTTAAACATTCTTTCATTCAAGGGGTACCAAAATTTGTTGGCTCTGAAAATGCTTATGAATTTCTAAGTGAATTTGAATTGTATGCGTCCACAACAAAAATGAAACAATTATCTAATGAATCAATCAAGCTAAGGCTAATTCCATTTGCATTACTTGAAAGCGCTAAAAGATGGCTGAATTCTCTTACAAAACATTCCATAAGAAGTTGGGATGAATTTGTCACTGTATTCTTGAAAAAGTTTTTCCCTTTCCATAAGACTCTAAAATCTCGAAAGGAAATAAATCAGTTCTCTCAAAACAAGGGGGAGACTTTTTTAGAATACTTTGAAAGATTCAACCAAATATTGTATAGTTGTCCTCATCATGCAATCCGAAAACACCACTTATGCCAAATTGCATATGAAGGATTTAACCATCAGACTAGAATTCACTAGAATCAATGTGTGGAGGAGAATTTATGTCTAAAACAGCCGATGAAGCTTGGGAATTCTTAGAAGATTATTCTGGAAAGGACATGCAATGGGAGTCAATTCGTGTTCCCATTCGTACTTCTACTAGAGGAGTGCATGTCGTGGACCCAAGTCACCTTCCCTTAAAAAATCAAACTCCTCAATTCGGAGAAGGGTTACCCCACTATTACTCTCAAGACCAAGCCAATGCTATAGTTCAAAATAATCCTTACTCATCCACATACAACCCGAGTTGGAGGAACCACCCAAATTTTTCTTGGTCAAATCCAAATTATTCGGCGAACCCATCTCACATGCAACCCATTATTCCAAATCTGAATTACCAAGCTCCATCTCCAAACTCTCAAACCTCTCAAGCTGCACCTTAATCCAAACAACCATATAGGCACTCCAACTTTCAATCATCAACCCAATCCTCTCAACCGTCACAAGAAATTGTGTGTTTAGAGAAACAAGTTGAACAAATGATGAATATGATGAAGGAACTAATGAAAAGCAACGAGAAAGGGAAATTGCCTTGTCAACCCGAGGTGAATCCAAAATATAATTCTCGTATTGTGAATTCTTATGAGAATGTAAACATTAATTCGGTTAACGCTGTTATCACCCTTAGGTCTGGAAAAACGTTTTACAATAATATCGGCAATCCCGATATTCGTTTGATCCCAACTCCAAATCAAGATCTTGAGTCTCACCGGATGGCAACCAATGCCAACTCTTTGGAACATTCTGAACCCCTCTCTTCTTCGAATGTTGGCAATCCCAACATCTCTTCTTCTATTTTTGTACTCCTTCAATTTCCACATCGAAACCTTCTTTTTCGAATGATTAATATTCTGAAAAAGTCTATAAACCAATAGCTCCTTATCCTCATAGACTTAATAATAGGAAGAAGGATGCAAATTTCGAAAAAATTCTTGAAATCTTCAAACAAGTTTGTGTCAATATTCCACTTTTAGATACCATTGAACAAATTCCTCAACATGGAAAATGTCTTAAGGAATTATGTACGCAAAAACGTGCAACTAACGTCCTAAAAACCGCCTTTCAAATTGCGAATACAAGCTCTATTCTTTCGAATCTTGCCCCAGTCAGGTACAAAGACCCTGGCTCCCTACAATTGATTGAAAAATAGGAAACACTCTCATCTCTCATGCCCTACTTGACCTAGCTGCCAGTGTCAATGTTCTTCCTTTTACTATTCATCTTTAACTTGGATTAGAGGAGATTAAAAAAACAAACATCACTCTTAGCTAGCTGACCGATCTGTCAAAAAGCCATTGGGAATAATCGAAGATGTCTTAGTACATATCGAACAGTTTTAATTCCCTGTCGATTTCATAGTTCTAGAAACCGAGCCTGCCTCAAATCCCATTGCTCAAATCCCGTTAATATTAGGACGCCCCTTCTTAGCAACCTCAATGTTGTAATAAATTGTAGGAACGGTCAACTTTGACTTACTTTCGGGCACCCAACCATTGAGCTAAACATCCTTAATCACAACAAGCAACCTAGGGATTTTGAGATTGACGAAATTGACATGATTCAAACCATAGTTGATGAAACCTATAATGACACTTTTGAAGCCTGGAAAATGTGTTCTGACCATTTCAACTCCGATTTCCATGAGCTCGGATACATTTCTGAACTAAATGAACTTCTTGATTTGAAACTGTGACACCCCACGTACGTTAATGTCACTCACTAAGGGAATGCATTAAGTTCCATGAAGCGTTATAGGTAAACAGACACAGAATAATTACAAGACAGATATATATAAGATAGCAGTGAAAATTTAAATTTTTGTTTCAACATAAATCATAATACCATGGTCCACAATACCATATGTCACAAAAACCATTACAATAAAATAACTTCTGTCTTGCATCATCAGAGTACATAATAATATAAAAACATAATTCCCCAATTGAAAGAGCTAAGCCATAGTGGAGAAAAGAACTTGAGTCATACTTCAGAAGTAGCTCCTAGCAAGGTGATATTTGAGTCCAGACTAAGCCTGAGTGTTTCCTCCCTGAGAACCTGGAAAGGGGGGACGGAAGAAAGAAGGAGAAACAAAAAGGGTCAGACATAAAGTCTGGCGAGTCTAGTTACTTTTAGCCATTAAATAAATAAAAGTAACATGATAGGCATATAAAGTGGATAAGGGAGATCACGACATAAATGGAAGGTGTAACAAGGTAGACAGGATAAGGTCGTTTTATCCCCCTCTGCCCGACTCATGCACGCACATGGCCCGGTCGGTCTGCACCCCCCACACCGTCCACCACGTTTGGATCTCTTACAATCAGTCAATAAGCGTGCCCTTTCTCCACCTAGTACAGAGTACTTTGTTTGATACCTACTCCGAGTTACTGACTGAAATGGGTCCCACACAATATGATACAAGCTCTCCCATTTGTCTTGTATCCCCCACTAGGTTTTCACTGACTATGTATACCACAAGGTGTCTTTAATTACATAGCCTTATTTATTTCTACCAGTTATGTTTACCCTAAAGGGTGTCTTTAATTACATAACTTTATTATTTCCTCTGGTTATGTATACTACTAGGTGTCTTTAATTACATAACCTTAACGGGTTTAGTTTGTGGGTCTATATGTGAATATTACCCATCCCCCTCTTCAGACTTACTTAACCCACCCCTCAACCATATTTACTTAACCCCCAACTTAAATTTAAGCTCATACAATCCCTATGGATTAACTTAGGTTAAGTAGTCCAATTCTTTACCATGTCCATTTATGGTTTCATAATGGGCCAAACCTCCCATATTAGGCCTACAACATGTGGATGATGGATATGCTGGTTGGTTCCGGGCAGACTTATTCCACAGTTGGGCCTAACCTCGTGTCTTCGCCCGATTCATATTTGCGTACTTAGACCTTCCACATTAGGTTCAACATTAGTGACTGCTGGATATGCCGGTCGGGTCCAGGCAGACTTCCACCACTAATGAAACCTAACCTCGTGTCATAAGTACAATTACAATTCCTAATTGTAATTACTAGACATTCCATTTTTAATTAATTTACCAATTAATTAATCCTTTCATTTTATAGGTGTCAATACGTATTTTACCCAATAATTTGAATTACATGTCCAAAAATGTTCATATCCAAATTATGCCATTTTAAAACCTTTTTCCCTCGTTTCTTAACTAGCGTCCTCACAAAATTGGCAACATGCCTAGGCTAGACAATAGCCTAGTCCTAAACGATAACGGGGAAAATAATGGGAATATAACTAAAATGATCATCTTGGCATAAACATAAACTAGTATGATAATAAGGTAAACAAACATACTAGCAAGGACATGAAATTGTTATCATAACTAGGTGGACAAAAAATTGATGAACGGTTGATAGTCAATAACTTTGATGTCACAATAAGCATAGTGAGATCTAAATTAGCAATTTAGATGTCCAATCGGTTTAGATCTAACATGATAATCACAAGGTGATAAATTAGATAACGTAATTCAGATCTAGAGGTTAAAATAGATCTAATATGATACTCACAAGGTGATAATTTTGATCACATAAAATAGATCTAACATGATAGCATAAGGTGATAATATAGATCACATAAAATAGATCTAAATGATAACATAAGGTGATAATTTAGATCACATAAAATAGATCTAACATAACAACATAAGGTGATAATTTAGATCCCATAAAATAGATCTAACATGACAACATAAGGTGATAATTTAGATCACATAAAATAGATCTAACATGATAACAGAAGGTGATAATCTAGATCTGTATAATAGTTTCAATGTCCGCATAAACTAGATCTACTAGTTTAGAAATAGATATACACACATCCACATCATAGCATGTCATAAATGTTACAATTAAGACAAAGGTTTAGATCCAATCCTAACCAATTCAAGGTGACATGTGTTCATGATTTACATAAATGATTAGATCTACCCAATCGTATAACTGTCCAAATTAACAGATCTATATTCACCACAAAATAGTTACAAACCAAGATCCACAATAATAACATAGTAGAACAATCTCAATTGAACTTGATCTAGAGAAATAGATCTATCATGACACAGCATAAGATCTAACAATAATATAGATTCAAGGTTTACAACATATCCAAATCACAGTGTTTCATACTTCACTTTTATTTATCTAAAACTAAAAGCAACTAGAACTCACTGTGACTGGATTGCTATGATGATAGAAAAGAAGTTGTTGCTGAGTCTATGTTTGAATCTCAGAATTTGATATGCTTTAGTTGATAGAAGAAGATGAGAGACCCTAGTTCAGTTCAGACTCCGACAGAGTTTGGCCTCCATGATTTCAAATGAAGAGATATGTGAAATGGCCATGTATTTATAGTTGCAGAACCCTCTGGAACCGACTGCCACATAAGCCCTAGGGTAAATCAGGTCGCGGGTCATCTCCCACTTTGGGAAAAGGCCGGAATACCCAAAAACTATTCTGGGCGCACTTTACTGGTGTGCCAGTGCAAAATTGCCTTGGCGCACTTGGCAAGTGCGCCGGTTATACCTGGTTTTGATTTCAACTTTTTATCATCTATAACTTCTTCATATGTTATCCGTTTTATGCAAACTAGGTGCCTATCCTGGCCGGAATTTCGAGACAGACGTAATGACGTAGTCAGTTTCCCTTAATTCTTAATATTAAATTAATTATTCTTTAATTTATCCTCTTTAATGTTAACAAAATTACGGGGTGTTACATTCCCCCCTACTTAAAGGATTTCGTCCCCGAAATCTCCAAGTTGAGAAGAATGCATATCTTACCATCCATCAACCATCTACTCATCCATCAATCACTGGCATCCATTATCCTTAGGGATTTCTAATGCTTTTATGAATATATGCAAAGGTGTGTGTATATGTCCCAACATTAATGCGAAGATCAGGCGGTCTACTAATTCAGTTGGCCTCCTTAATGCAATGTAAGTTAGTGCCATGAACCCAATATGTATGCACATAAGCCTATTATAACATATAAGCTCTACATGTGTGCACACTCATTCATCCAAATGCAACATCCATATGCTAGTTCATCCATTTCCATCAATAAGAGAAAAGAAAATTCACACACATTATGAGAGCGATTGAGCCGATCTTAGTGCCTAATGTGTGTGTATATGCGTCCACATGCAACCACTAGCAAAAACTTGCATCCACTTGCATCCATCAAACATAACATGTTTCAAACACATGTTTACATCTATAGGATTCCTATCTAAAGGTCAAAAAATACTATGGATAAGATATACTCAAATGAATAGAAACAAGTACTGATAAAGCTTTGGAAAAAAGGAGTTAAGAACATACCCTCGAAGAGAAAATGGTACGAAGCACGAATGTTGTCTTCGGTATCCCAAGTCGCATCCTCTGGGTTATCTCCCCATTGAACCTATAGCAACTTGAGCTCTTTATTGCATAGCTTCTTAACTTGTGATCCAAGAATATGGGAAGGAACTCGCCTGACTGTCGCCTCCCGTTCCGCTTCTACCTCTTCTAATATACTCGGCTCAACAATTTTCGTGGTGTCATGCAAGCACTTCCGCAGATGAGAAACATGGAAAATATCATGAACACCAGATGGATTTTCAGGAAGCTTCACTCTATAGGCCGTTTGGCCAATCCTCTCGGTTATGGGAAATGGTCCCACAAACCTAGGTGCCAACTTCCCTACCGATCCGAAGCGAACCACATTCCTCAAAGGTGACACTTTGATAAAAACCAGGTCTCCTACTTCAAATTCGAGGTCAGTCCTTCTCTTGTCTGCATAGGATTTCTGCCTATCTTGAGTTGTCTTCATCCGCCGTCGAATAAGGTCAATCTTTTCGGACGTTTCTCTAACCATATCTGGTCCAAGTAGTACTCTTTCTGTAGATTCCCACCAACAATTTGGTGATCTACAGGGTCGTCCGTACAATGCTTCGAAGGGTGTCATATCGATGCTGGCCTGATAGTTGTTTTTATAGGCAAACTCTACTAAAGGAAGATGCTCTTCCCAAGTCCCTCCGAAGTCTAGGATACAAAGCCTTAAAAGATCTTCTAAAATTCTGTTCACCCTCTTCGTTTGCCCATCGGCCTGAAGATGATAAGCGGTGTTCAAACACAACTGTGCACCTAATGCTTCTTGCAAGCTCCTCCAAAATTCGCTGGTAAAGATGGGGTCACGATCACTCACGATGCTGGAAGGAACTCCATGAAGACGAACTATCTCTCGGACATAAATTACTGCTAACCATGATACCGTCCTCTTACTCTTAACTGGAATAAAGTAAACGCTCTTAGTGAGTCTATCTACCACAACCTAGATATTGGTTTTGCCTTTCTTCGATCTAGGCAAACCATCTATGAAATCCATAGAGACGCTCTCCCATTTCCACTGAGGAACCTCCAAAGGATAAAGTAAACCACCGGACTTCTTTTGCTCAGCTTTGACTTGTTGGCAAACTAAACATTGGGAAACAAATTCGGACACATCTTTCTTCATCCCAGCCCAAAAGAAAATCTCTTCGTGTCCCTGTACATCTTATCATCGCCTGGATGAATGGTCATCTTAGAATGGTGGGCTTCTTCTAGGACTGCCTTTATCAAGCTTCCCGTTTGAGGATCACAAAGCCTTCCATCTCGTCGTAACCACTCCTTTTCATCTATGGCATATCGGCTAAGGTGACTAGAAGTCTCCCCTTATCTAAGCTTATCCATGATGTCTAGAATCTGTGGGTCACCTTGTTGCGAAGCTCCTATTTGGTTCATAAGAGTCAGTCATATCTCCAAGGATGCAAACAAATCAAACAAAATATCCATGGAGGATCTTAAATCAAAAGCTAATATGAACTACAAGTTCTTTCTTTCCACAAACAAAGGACTCAGGGCCACCCTCTGCCTACTTAGTGCGTCTGCCACCACATTACCCTTGCCAAGGATATAAGAAATCTCAAAATCATAAGAAGCTAGAAACCCTATCCACCGTTGTTGCCTTAAATTGAGATCCTTCTACGAGAACAGATACTTCAGAGATTTATGATTGGTGTATAACTCGAAATTTTCTCCAAGTAAATAATGACCCCACATCTTTAATGCAAACACTATGGCAACTAACTCTAGATTATGGGTGGGGTAGTTCTTTTCATGAACTCTCAACTGTCTACCCCCATAATATACTACCTTCCCTTCTTGCATTATAACCGCAACAACCCCTATACCATATGCATCAGTGTAAACAGTAAACACTTTATTCCCATCAGGTAAAGTCAAGACTGGAGCTGTTGTCAGAGCCATCTTCAGTCATGGGAAAGCAACGTCACAGTCTATATCCCATGAAAATGCCAAGTTCTTCTTCGTCATCCTGGTAAATGGGGCTGATATCTTTATGAAGTCCTTATTGAAATTCCTATAGTAACCTGCTAACCCAAGAAAGCTTCTCACCTCGGTTGCATTTTAGGAACCTGCCAATCTTGCAATGCAACCACCTTCGTGGGATCTACAGCTATCCCTTCTTTGGAGACCACATGCCCTAAGAATCTCACCTCTTTTCTCCAAAAATGGCATTTGGAGAATTTTGCATTAAGCTGATGGTCACAGAGAGTTTTCAAAACTTCTCTCAAAAGTTGGGCATGCTCTTCTTCGCTTTTGGAGAAGATCAAAATATCATCGACAAAGACTACAACAAATTTATTTAGGAACTCCCGAAACACCCTATTCATCAAATTGACAAAATAGGCGGGTGCATTCGTCAGCCAAAAAGGCATAACTAGCCATGCAAAGAAACTGTCCAGAGTCCTAAAGGCTGTCTTATCTATGTCGTTCTCAGCCACCCTCAACTGATGGAACCCCATGGCTAAGTCTAACTAGGAATATACCGAGGCACCAACAAGCTGATCAAATAAATCGTCAATCCTCCGAAGCGGGTGCCTATTCTTCTTAGTGAGTTTATTCAGCTCCCTATAATGAACACACAAACGAAGCAAACCATCCGTCTTAGTTGCGAATACTACTGGAGCACCCCATTCAGATATGCTTCGTCCAATAAACCCTTTCTCAAGTAGCTCCCCTACTTGCTTGCTCAGCTCCCTCCTTTCCCTTGGAGCCATGTGGCGCACTGGTAATGCAATTGGCTTTGCATTATCCACCAGATATATGCGAAAGTTGATCTCGTGCCTTGGAGGTAAACCCCGAACCTCATCAAAAACATAGGAAAAGTCCCGGACTACGGGAACAGATTGTAGATCGTCGATACATGCATCAAGAGACTCCAGGAAACTAAGTATAACCGACCCTTGTGGGTCACACGAAATCTCGAAGGTTCTCCCATGACAAGTCAGAAGCCTAACAACCCTCTTTTCATAATCCAGAATGGCACCATATGTGGTAAGCCAATCCATTCCTAGAATCAACCCACAACCCATAAACCCGAGTATATATGCGTCACATTCAAATTCGATGCCTAACACAGATATTTTCAAACCCTGACAAATCATAGATAAATGAGCCGAACCACCAATGGGGTTTGAAACAACTACGAGATCCACTACCATACCAGTAATTAAGTGCAGAGATTCAACTACAGAAATTGATATAAATGAATTTGAGGAACCAGAATCAAAAAGTGTTCTAACAGGATGGTTTAAAAGAGAAATTAAACCTTCCACGGAAATTTTTCTATCTCTATCGGGAGCATTAGCCACGAGAGCATGCACTTGCCCTCTAGAATTTCCTGCCCTTTGACCTTGTCCCTGTGATCCCCGTTTCTTCGGGCAGTCTTTAGCAAAATGTCTGGCATCTCCACAATGGTAGCAAGAATTTTTTCCTTCGCTTACAGTCTTTAACCAGATGACCTTCTTTCCCACAATGGTGACATTTTCTCTAATCCTTGCCTTTATCATTTTTCCCTCCTTTCTTCTGCTGTTGTTGCTGCCCCTTTTTCGGCCACACTTTCCTATTTTGTGATGTCCCCTCAGCCTTTACCACCTTCTCTCCCTTGTCCTCCTCATGAATCAGGGCCATATCGACAAGTTTTTCAAAAGTGGCCCCCATTGGAATATGGGACATGGCTAACCCATGAAGGGGTTCATTCAGCCCTTTAGCAAACCACAAAGCCGTTTTGTGTGGCGTATCCACCAACTCTAACCCGAACCTTGCTAGCTGGCTGAGTTTGCTCAAATATTTTTCCACCGTCAAGTTTCCTTGTTTGAGTGCTAAGAATCTCTCCATCTGCATGCTGCTTTCAGCTTGGGAAAGAAATCTCATTTCGAATCTCTGTCTAAAATCTTCCCAAGTTTCCACCGGAAGTCCAGCTTGGGTGACTTCCCACCAAAATGAGGCTTCGTCCTTTAATAGCCAAGCGGCTAACTAAATTTTTCTTTGGTCCTCCACTTCAAAGATTACGAATAAATCCTCGGTCTCCTTGAGCCAATTCCGAGCTTCTACGAATGTCTCTTTCCCATGGAATGGCTTCCTTCCCATAGCAAGTCTTTGCAGATCTTGGCGAAGTTATCTGCTCTTGGAAAGGGAGGAGGAGGAATGACTGGTGTAGCTGGGGGAGGAACGTCTCTTTGGCCTTCGGTTGGCTCCGTGGCTTCCAAATACCTATGGAACCACCCGGGTTTAGTAACGCCCTCTGGGATATTAGGGACGTTTTGTTCCCCAAACATGCTGAAAAAGGAGAAAGGAGGAAATTTAGATAAAGGAACGAAGGATACTACATATGGCTTTTTAGGGAATGTTTTTGAAAACAGACTTTTCTTTATGAAAATGCTTTCTTTTAAAACCCTTTTGAAAATAATTTTCAAAAACTTTTATTTAATTTGGTAACCTTCACCCCTAATACCAAGTGTGACACCCCACGTCTGTTAATGTCACTCACTAAGGGAATGCATTAAGTTCCATGAAGCGGTAAACAGACACAGAATAATTACAAGACAAATATAAATAAGATAGCAGCGGAAATTTAAAGTTTTATTTCAGCATAAATCATAATACCGTGGTCCACAATACCTTAAGTCACAAAAACCATTACAATAAAATAACTTCTGTCTTGCATCATCAGAGTACATAAGAATATAAAAACATAATTCCCCGATTGAAAGAGTTAAGCCATAGTAGAGACAAGAACTTGAGCCATACTTCAGAAATAGCTCCTAGCTAGGTGATATCTAAGTCTAGACTAAGCCTGAGTGTTTCCTCCCTGAGAACCCGGGGGGAGGGAACGAAAGAAAGAAGGAGAAACAAAAAGGTTCAGACAAAAAGTCTAGCGAGTCTAGTTACTTTTAGCCAGTAAATAAATAAAAGTAACATGATAGGCATACAAAGTGGATAATGGTGATCACTACATAAATGGCAGGTGTAACAATGTAGATAGGATAAGGAGTATATGCTTCTGATGATTACTCTGCACTACTAGTACATCCAGAAAGAGATGATCCCTTCAACTGTAAGGTGGTAGACTTAGGTATACGTCCAAATATATCCTAACTACTACCCTGATCGATCGACTCCCTAACCCTCGTAGATACCCTGTGCTAGCCCCACAGTAGGAGGTATCACTTCCTAAAGTGGCAACACCTCATCGTAATAATGTGCACAACCATATCTACAGGTGTCATAGTCGTCTTATCCCCCTCTGCCCGGCTTATACACGAACATGGCCCGGTCGGTTCGAGCCGCCCACACCTTCCTCCGCGTTTGGATCTCTTACAATCAGTCAGTAAGCGTGCCCATTCTCCGCTTAGTATGGAGTACTTCATTTGATACCTACTCTGGGTTACTAATGAAATGGGTCTCACACAATATGATACATGCTTTCCCCTTTGTCTTGTATCCCCCACTAGGTCTTCATTGACTATGTATACCATTAGGTGTCTTTAATTACATAGCCTTATTTATTTCTACCAGTTATGCTTAAAGTGTGTATTTAATTACATAACTTTATTATTTCCTCCGGTTATGTATACCACTTGGTACTTTAATTACATAACCTTAACGGGTTAAGTTTGTGGGCCTATTTGTGAATATTACCCATTCCCCTCTTCATACTTACTTAACCCACCCCTCAACCATATTTACTCAACCCCCAACTTAAATTTAAGTTCATACAATCCCTATGGATTAACTTAGGTTAAGCAGTCCAATTCTTTACCATGTCCATTTATGGTTTCATAATGGGCCAGACCTCCCACATTAGGCCTACAACATGTGGATTCTGGATATGCCGGTTGGATCCGGGTAGACTAATTCCACAGTTGGGCTTAATCTCGTGTCTTAGCCCGATTCGTATTTGCGTACTTAGACCTCCCACATTAGGTTCAACATTAGTGGCTGGTGGATATGCCGGTCGGGTCCGGGCAGACTTCCACCACTATTGCAACCTAACCTCGTGTCATAAGTACAATTACAATTCCTAATTGTAATTACTAGACATTCCAATAATTTGAATTACATGTCCAAGAATGTTCATATTCAAATTATGCCATTTTTAACCCTTTTTCCACCGTTCCTTAACTAGCATCCTCACAAAATTAGCAACATGCGTAGGCTAGACAATAGCCTAGTCATAAACGACAATAGGGAAAATAATGGGAATATAACTAAAATGATCATCTTGGGATAAACTTGAACTAGTATGATAATAAGGTGAACATACATACTGGCATGAATATGAAATTGTCATCATAACAGGGTGGACAAAAAACTGATGAACGGTTGACAGTCAATAACTATGATGTCACAATAAGCATAGTAAGATCTAAATTAGCAATCTAGATGTCCAATCGGTTTAGATCTAACATGATAATCACAAGGTGTTAAATTAGATCACATAATTCAGATCTAGAGGTTAAAATAGATCTAACATGATAATCACAAGGTGATACTTTAGATCACATAAAATAGATCTAACATGATAGCATAAGGTGATAATTTAGATCACATAAAATAGATCTAACATGATAACATAAGGTGATAATTTAGATCACATAAAATAGATCTAACATGACAACATAAGGTGATAATTTAGGTCACATAAAATAGATCTAACATGACAACATAAGGTGATAATTTAGATCACATAAAATAGATCTAACATGATAACATAAGGTGATAATTTAGATCACGTAAAATAGATCTAACATGATAACATAAGGTGATAATCTAGATCTGTCTAACAGTTTCAATGTCCACATAAACTAGATCTACTAGTTTAGAAATAGATCTACACACATCCACATCATAGCATATCATAAAAGTTACAATTAAGATAAAGGTTTAGATCCAATCCTAACCAATTCAAGGTGACATATGTTCGTGATTTACATAAATGATTAGATCTACCCAATGGTATAACTGTCCAAATTAACAGATCTATATTAACCACAAAATAGTTACAAACCAAGATCCACAATAATAACATAGTAGAACAATCACAATTGAATCGGATCTAGAGAAATAGATCTATCATGATACGACATAAGATCTAACAATAACATAGATTCAAGGTTTACAATGTATCCAGATCATAATCTTTCATAATTCACTTTTATTTATCTAAATCTAAAAGCAACTAGAACTCACTGTGATTGGATTGCTAAGATGATAGAAAAGAAGTTGTTGTTGAGTCTATACTTGAATCTCATAGTTTGATATGTTTTAGTTGATAGAAGAAGAAGAGAGACCCTAGTTTAGTTCAGACTCCGGCAGAGTTTGGCCGCCATGATTTTTAATGAAGAAATATGTGAAATGGCCATGTATTTATAGCTGCAGAACCCTCTGGAATCGACTGCCACATAAGCCCTAGGGTAAATCAGGTCGCGGGTTGCCTCCCACTTTGGGAAAAGGCCCGAATACCCAAAAACTATTCTGGGTGCACTTTACTGGTGCGCCAATGCAAAATTGCCTTGGTGCACTAGGCAAGTGCGCCAATTATACCTGCTTTTGTTTTTCAACTTTTTATAGTCTGTAACTTCTTCATATGTTATCCGTTTTACGCAAACTAGGTGTCTATCCTGACTATAAGTTCGAGATAGACGTAATGACGTAGTTAGTTTCCCTTAATTCTTAATATTAAATTAATTTATCCTCATTAATGTTAACAAAATTACGTGGTGTTACAGAAACCCTCGTCACTTGAATTTAACCAGGGAATGTTGACCAATGTGAGCACACAAGAACATCCTAAGTTGGACCTCAATCCCCAGCCACAAGACCTTTGGATTCTACAGAAAATTTCCCCATAATCTTAGCCTCTGATCTTACCAAGGACCAAGAAAACAAACCTTTGAAAATTTTACGGGGAAACGGAGAAGAATTAGGATGGGACTATGATGAAAATGAATCAAGAGAATGCCTTGAAGATAATTGTAGTTCCATTTCATCGAAGGAAATTATGGTTCGACCTTCAACTTTATGGAATCATGATAATCTACATCTGAATTATACTAATCATTGGCACGATAAAATTTTCGTAGGAAGGACTTTCATTTCAGAATTCACTGACATGTCTGTTGCACCTCACAAATCAAATAAGAAACCATTGTGCATCATTTTCAATAGAGGCAAGTGTGGAGGGGAGGGGAGGAAACATCATTCTTCGCCAAACATTCATCATCGTTGTAGATTTTATTTTGCCTTTAATTTGCACACTCATATAGTTGTTAAACTGCATTTCATTCTACAAATCATTTTGCATCTAATCCATCTTTGGATACTCTCTTTTACATTTAGGAAACGTGTTTACAGTGTGGGCATTGTTTAGATCAAGTGTGGGCGGAGTCTGCGTTGCATTCTTTTTTTTTCTTAATTTTTTTTCTTTTTATATAGGACCATCATGCATTTTTATTATTATTTTTATTTTTATTTTATGACTCATTTTAGATTGATACAACAAAATTAATTTACAATTGTTAGTCAGTTGATAGTATTTTTTTTCTCTCAACTAATAATCAAATAAGAAATCTGATGAAATATTGAATTTTGAGGGATAATAGTGTAACCGATACATAGTGAGATTCTTAGGTGACGGCCATGAAGTTTATTCAAACTTGTAGCCATTGTTTAATGAGTGGAGGACATAAAATACTTATATTGGCTTTTCAATTTTTTAAAACTTAGTTGTGTTAAGCTGAATACACGCAAACTCTCTCTTGTTATTATATTTTCAATAATAAAAATAATAATAGTAATCGAGGGTATCCAACATTACTTGTAATTCTAGCGTTGGTGTGCAAACCCGCCTAGCCCTATCTAACATGTTGTTGACAAAGTCAGCGTCGGTATATCTTGGTCTCATTTTATGAGGTAAACACGTAAGGATTACCGACATGTTGTTGACAAAGTTAGCGTCGGTCTGCACAATCTGCCAAGCTCTTTCCCAACGCTCCGTCAGTCCACAAGGAAGTGCATGGGTGGTATACCTTGGTCTTTAAGTTAGGTGTATGTAATTAATCATAAATTTTAATTTTTATAGAGATAGAGAATAAGGGATGATGCCAAGCACTTCTTCACCTTATTGATTTGACAAGTCATACACAAAGAATTTAGAATACCACTTCGCGAATTGTGACATGCAAACTAAGAATTTATTCCATGGCTGCACCATGTTATCGACCGAACCAACTGGCAAAACTGGAATTTAACATTAAAACTTGAATTGTGTTGAAAATTTGTGACAAGTTGAGGTATCTAAAATAAAATCAACTGACTAGAAATTATCAACTTACCTTGTTGTACCACTTATCTGAACAAGTCATGTTTTGTTTTCATTTACGTATGTCCATTGCATTCATGTAGTTGCGTTAGAACCACAACAAACCGCATTTGGATTTTGTGGTTAGTATCCGCTGAAAATCCTTATGAGACACAACTCTTCCTACTGGGGACACCTAGAGGTTTAATGACTTGTTGCCTATGCTCATGCAATCATGTTTCCTACAAAAGTGTAACAACCCGTATTTTGATAACGTGTTATAACTATAAATCAAGGCAGAATTAATTTTTAAAATGAGAATCAAGGGAAACGGGTTACGCCCTTGCGTTCGTCTCGAAATTCTGCTTGGAAACGAGTCCGAATTTTCGAAAATCGGAGTCCGGATGACCAAGTTATGACCCTTCGAAGTTTTCAAAAAATTTCAAGTTCAAAACAACTTAGAATTCGAATTTCGAATTCAAACCACGGAACAGACTGGGCAGGAAATTTCCCACCCAAGACCAGGTCGACCTGGGGGTCGACCATAGAGTCGACCTGCCCAGGACCAGGTCGACCATAGTGTCGACCTGGGGGTCGACCTGGTGGCCGAGCCCACTTTTGAAGCTGGATTCACTTTGATGTTTCTGGCCTCGTTTCTGTCTACATTCGTTGGCCTGACCCTATATAAACAGCCCCTAACACTAGTCTCTCTACACAAAATTCTCTCTGACCTTATGCTGCTCTAATTCTGGTTGAAAAGTTAGAGAAAGGGGCTACTTCTTCTACGTCGAAACTACGTTAAGAGAATTGCTAATTTGGGGATTTCTGTTAGGACTCGACTAAGCATATAAAGATTCAACATCGACTTTCTTTTTCTAATTCTAGAACCACGATCTGTAAGCCCCAGTTACTTTTAGATTTAAACTGTAAACGTAATATGAATATGTTGTAATTGAAATTGGACCTGTGTATGATGACTGTTTTACATCAATTCTTGTTCATCTTGGATCTTGATTTTTGGGTATATTACTATGACATTGATTTGGGGCCTATTCATGTTGTAAATCAAAAAGAAAAGCCCCTCATATTATCATGCCTGCAATGTTGAATCCGCTATTAGTCACAAGTTTATGACTATAACCTTATGTCAACCGTTACCATGACTATCACCTTATGTCAACTGTTATCTTGACTAGAACCTTATTTTGCTAGATTTGGAATCTTTATGTTTGAGGCCGATATTCCATATGCCAGTAATGTTATAATCATTTATCTCAAGTTATACCATGTTATGCTAAGTAATCACTTTTGCCACCTTATACCCGTCCCTTTTTATGTTATTCCCTAATTAGATTTATTTGTATCGATTCGAGTTTACGTGCGATGGGAATACGATTTGGGTAGATTAGTTAAAACATGAATTGGCTTTGAACTTGAACATGAACGTTGTTATAACTTGAACATGGATATGGACATGAACTTGAAACGATTTGACCTGAAAACTTGACATGAATTTAGACTCGAAACTTGAATCTGGACATGACACTTAAAATGAATTTGAAAATGGCCAACTCGAGGTTGGGTTGGGTTTGAAGTGTAAATCTTACCAGAACCGCCCGGCAAATCCAGTGACTGGAAACAGTAGGATCCAATGTGGGTAGTTGGTCATATCGCACGTAAAACCCGAGGTTAGACTATGTTGTGGTGTAAATCTGCCCGGAACCGCCCGGCAAATCCAGTGACCACAACAATTAGTCTAATGTGAGAGGTTGGGGTGCATTAATGAATTAATGCCACATGATAGAGTTAAGTCATGAACCACTTGAATATACTTAACCAATTTGACACGATGATTTGGTAGGGTTAAGTCATGAACCGCTTGAACACACTTAACCAACTTGATACATGATTTGGATAGGGTTAAGTCACGAATTTGAATGACAACACTTAACCCATTAGAAACCCTAGTTACACGGTCCTTTTCAGCAGTAACCCACTTAGATGTATCACGATACCCTGGGACTAGGTAGGGTGGGGGCACGATTACTGAGCTGATTGTAAGCGACCAGAACGACGGCTGAGTAGGTGCGCCATTGTAGGTTCAGGAGGACTATGGTCGTGCACGTAGTCCGGAGTTGAAAAAGCAGGCATTGGGCACCAGTAGGTTTACACTGTGCGTGCTTGATTCGTGTCGGTGGTTGGCACCATAGGGCTTGGTACACCCTATGATGGACCTAGCACAGGTGACTACATTTCAGGATAGGGCCGTATGACACAGACACATGACGATCTAGAACTTGTAGGGAGCCGATCGATTAATAGATCATACCGTAGGACCCCGTAATGGGTCACTTCATGATATTGGGCCAAGGAATTATCTCATGGTTAATACTTGACATGGGTTAAGATACTAGTACAGTGGGTGCAGCGAATCTTGAATATGCGATGTTAGACTTGACTTACCTTGTTATCTTAATTATTATACCAGTCCTGTTATTATCCTTATGTTTAATTCCAGTTTTCACATGTCATGTTACCTTTACTAGTTTTTATACTGAAAGTCACTAGGACTTACCAGTCTTATGACTGACCCTTTTTCTTTCGCCTCTTTTTCTTTCGTTTCCCCCCCGCCAAGGTTCTTAGTGAGGAAACACTATCTCTTAGCTTGGATTTAGCTTGCTTTCTGTCAGCTCATGTACGGTTTGATCTTGAGCTATGCTATGGCTGCACTTCTGCTATTTATGGGGAATAATTTACTTTTGTTATCTTAAGTTTATTCTTCTTTATTTGGAACTTGATGTAATGGAATAATTTGTACCTTGGATATATGGGGTTTTGACTCTTTTCTTGAAGGTAATAAAAAATTGGTTTTTAATTTCTACCGCTGCTTTATTTATGTTCTGCCTTGTGATATCTCTGTGTATGTTTACCTAGATAATACTCCACCAAAACTAGTGCATTCCCTTTGTGAGTGACCCTAGCTGACGTGGGGTGTTATACTTGGTATCAGAGCCAGGTTACCAGGCTAGGCAGAAGTTTTAAAAACCTTCTGAAACTATTTTCAAAACCATTTATAAAGAAGCATTTTTCAAGAAAAGTTTTATGTTTAAAAAAGGCTATTCCCCAAAAGCCATTAGCACTTTCCTTTGTTTCCTTGTTTGAAACTTTTTCTTTTCGTTTTTCAGCATGTCTGATCTTAACCTTCCTGAGGGAATACCCGTACCTGGATGGTTCTGAAGGTACTTAGAAGCTAGGGCCAATGGCGCGGGCCCGGCAAACATCCCTCCTCCTCCTCCCCCAGTGGTCGCGGTTCCTCCTGGTACCGCCTTTGCCAAAATATTCAAAGACTTTAAAGCAATGGGCAGCAAGAACTTTGTTGGAACTGAAACCTTTGTTGAGGCACGAAACTGGCTAAAGGAGACTGAAGACTTGTTTATTATCTCTGATGTGGAGGACCATAGGAAAGTTCAGTTGGCAGCATGGTTGTTGAAAGAGGAAACTCATTTTGGTGGGAAGTCACCAACGCTACCAGGCCAGTTGAGACTTGGGCAGACTTTAGAGAGCGGTTTGGGCTTAAATTCTTATCGTCAGCAGAAGAGAACCATCAGATGGAGAGGTTCCTAGCACTCAAGCAAGGGGACATGTCTGTTAGGGAGTACGTGAATAAGTTTAATCAGCTTGCTCGGTTCGGTTTGGATTTGGTCAACACAGCCCAGAAAAAGGCTGTACGCTTTGCTCGAGGATTGAACGAGCCACTACACAGTTTGGCCATAACTAATATACCCATAGGGGCGACCTTTGAAAGCTTGGTTGATATGGCTCTACTTCATGAGGAAGACAAGAATAGTAAGAAGGAGGTTAAGCCTAATGAGACTCAGAATAAGAAAGTTGACTTCAAGAAGGGGGGCAACAAGAATAAAAAGAACAACAAGAGCGACAACAAACCACGTGAGACGAGGAAGTGCAATTTTTGTGGTATTACGGGACATCTAGCTAAAGACTATAGAAAGAAGAGAGGAAGTTGGGTGAATGCTTTCATTGTGGAGATACTGGACACATCAGCAAGGATTGCCCTAAGAAGCAAGGACAGGGGCAAGGGCAGACCCGGCAAGCAGGACCTTCTGGAGGGCAGTTGCATGCTCTCAACACCACTCCAGCTCTTGACCGAGGTAGTAATATTTCCGTAGAAAGCCTTGTTTACATTTCTGACTTTCCCGTTCGAACCTTATTTGACTCTGGCGCATCGCATACTTTTATTTCTTCTGATATTGTTGAAAATCTGCACCTAAGTACTAGTTTGGTTGAGGATCCCGTTATAGTTTTAAATCCAATTGGGGGCTCCGCCCATTTATCTATGATGTGTGTAGATTTGAGGATCTCTATCTTAAGCATAGAATTCACGTGTAATGCTTACGTTCTCGGATTTATGGGATATGGTTTGATCCTAGGTATGGATTGGTTGTCCGATTATGGAGCCATTCTTGATTGTGAACGAAGGGTAGTGAGGCTCATGACTCGCCTCGGTAATACCCTTGAAATTTCTTGTAACCCTAAGGATCCGGTCATGTTGTGTTATCTTGAATCTCTTGGCTCGTCCGTCGATAATTTGCAATCTGTAAGAGTGGTCCGAGAATATCCAGATGTCTTTGATGAGGTGAGGGGGTTACCTCCTAAACGCGAGATAGACTTCCGAATTTATCTTGTTGATAATGCCAAGCCAGTTTCATTGCTATTAGGCACATGGCCCCGCGAGAAATAAGAGAGCTCAGAAAACAAGTTAAGGAGTTGTTTGAGAAAAATTTCATAAGATAAAGCATTTCTGAATGGGGTGCTCCAGTGGTATTCGCTACTAAGGCGGATGGTTCGCTTCGTCTATGCGTAGATTATCGTGAGTTAAACAAGCTAACTAAGAAAAATAGGCACCCACTACCAAGAATCGACGATTTGTTTGACCAACTTGTGGGAGCATCTGTTTTCTCTCAACTCGATCTAGCCACATGATTCCATTAGCTTAGAGTGGCTGAGGATAGCATTGACAAAACTACGTTTAGGACTCCAGATGGTTTCTTCGAATGGCTCGTCATGCCGTTTGGGTTAACGAATGCACCCGCGTACTTTGTAGATTTGATGAGTAAGGTGTTTCGGGAGTTCCTTAACAAGTTTGTGGTAGTTTTCGTGGATGATATTTTGATCTTCTCAAAAGATGAAGAAGAGCATGCAAGACATCTCAAGGAAGTCATGGAAACTCTTAGGGCACACCAGTTAAAGGCTAAGTTCTCCAAATGCCATTTTTGTAGGAAGGAAGTTCGGTTTCTTGGACATGTAGTTTCTAAGCAAGGCATAGCCGTGGACCCCGCAAAGGTAGTTGCGGTACAAGACTGGAAAATTCCTAAGAATGCAACGGAGGTGAGGAGCTTTCTCGGTTTGGCGGGCTACTACAGGAAGTTCATTAAGGACTTCGCTAAGATTTCAGCCCCTCTTACTAAGTTAACAAAGAAGAACCTAGCTTTTGCATGGGACATAGATTGTGACGTTGCTTTTTAGAGACTCAAGAGAGCCCTCACCACAACTCCAGTTTTGGCATTACCTGACGGAGGCAAGGTGTTTACGGTGTACACAGATGCGTGCGGCACGGGATTAGGCGCTGTCCTAATGCAAGATGGAAGAGTAATATGTTACGGGGGTAGACAACTTAAAGTTCATGAGAAAAACTATCCCACGCATGACTTGGAGTTAGCCGCGATTGTTTTTAAGCTCGCCACTATCTTCTAGGGGACAGGTTCGAGTTGTATACCGACCACAAATCGCTTAAGTACCTCTTCTCACAGAAAGATTTGAATCTGAGACAACAGAGGTGGATGTAATTCTTGGCTTCATATGACTTCAATATATCTTATACCCCTGGCAAGGGTAACGTGGTGGAGGACGCGCTAAGTAGAAAAAGGTTGACTTTGAGCCCCTTGTTTGTTGAAAGGAAAAGCCTTGAGTTTATAGCAACCTTTGATTTTACACCTGTTGTTGAGTCATTGACTGCTACGTTAGCATCTCTTGAGTTAAGACCTACGCTTCTAGATCAAGTAGGGACTTCACAGAACGAAGACCCACAGATAGTCGAAATCATGGACAAGTTGATTAGTGGTGAGACGTCAAGTCACCTCGGTAGGTATGCCATAGATGACAAGGGATGGCTAAGGCGCGATGGAAGGCTATGTGTCCCACAAGTGGGAGACCTAGTAAGGAAAGTCCTCGAAGAGGCACATCACTCGAAGATGACCATACATCCTGGAGGGGATAAGATGTTCAGAGATATGAAACGCATTTTCTTTTGGGCTGGGATGAAAAAGGACGTGGCAGAGTTCATTTCAAAGTGCATGGTGTGCCAACAAGTAAAGGCCGAGTGGAAGAAGGCCAATGGGCTATTACATCCTTTGGAGGTTCCCAATGGAAATGGGAGAGTATCTCGATGGATTTCGTGGATGGACTGCCTAGGTCAAGGAAGGGAAATACTAGCATATGGATCATAGTTGATAGACTCACGAAAAGTGCTCACTTCATTCCGGTGAAAAGCAAGAGAACCGCATCATGGCTGGCGTCTATTTACCTTCGAGAGGTAGTACGGTTGCAGGGGGTTCCTTCTAGTATAGTTAGTGATCGTGATCCGATTTTCACTAGCCAGATTTGGAATAGTCTGCAAGAAGCAATGGGTACACGACTGAGTTTAAGCACGGCCTATCACCCACAGATGGATGGACAAACCGAAAGGGTAAATAGGGTACTAAAAGATTTCTTGAGGCTATGCATTCTTGACTTTGGTGGTACTTGGGAAGACCTTCTTCCTCTCGTGGAGTTTTTTTATAATAACAGTTATCAAGCTAGCATCGGGATGGCACCATTCCAAGCCTTGTATGGAAGACCGTGCAGGTCACCAATTTGTTGGTGGGAAACGACAGATAGGCTTATACTTGGGCCCGACATGATAAGGGACACTTCTGAGAAGGTTGAGTTGATACGAAGACGGATGAAAACAGCCCAAGATAGACAGAAATCTTATGCGGACAAGAGAAGGACAGACCTAGAGTTCGAAGTCGGAGATATGGTCTTTACAAAAGTTTCTCCTTTACGCAATGTAGTTCGTTTTGGAGCAGTTGGAAAACTAGCACCAAGGTTCGTAGGACCATTCCCTATCACTGAGAGGATTGAACGGATGGCCTATAAGGTAGACTTACCCGAGAAGCTGACTGGAGTACACAATGTCTTTCACGTCTCGCATCTCTGAAAGTGCTTGCATGAGTTGGCCGAAGTGGTTGAGCCAAGCATCCTTGAAGACGTAGAAGTGGAAAAAGAAGCAACATTGAGGCGAGTTCCGATTCGTATCTTAGGAACGGAGATTAAGAAGCTAAGGAATCGAGAAGTCAAGCTAGTTAAAGTTCAGTGGAGTGAAGCCCAAGAAGACGCAACTTGGGAAACCGAAGAGAAGATACGCGCGCTTTACCCATTTCTTTTTGAGAGCACATTCTCGATCTCTTTTTCCTATAAACTTGAAAACCTTTTCGTATCATGCTTCTACTACCTACGTTTGTCTTGTTATCTTCTCGATCTTATCTTGAGAACCTTAGGTAGAACCATATGGATGTAAACATGTGATTGAAACATGTTATGGTTGATGTTTGCAAATGATTGCAAGTGTTTGCAAGTGGTTGCTAGTGGATGCATGACACACATTAGGCACTAGATCGGCTCAGTCACATTTTCATGTTGCATATGCATGAGTGCTTATACTTGTACATGGATGGAACTTGTTATGCTATCACTTGGATGTTGCATATGAATGAATGTTATGTGCACTCATGTAGAGATTATAAATTATGTTAGGAATCTGCATACATGTTGGATTCATTACACTAACATATTTTGCATTAAGGAGGTTTACTGAATCTGTAACCGCCTGATCTTCTGCATTAGATAAGTACTATACACACACTTTCTGCATATGTTCATACAGCACTAGAAACCTTTTAAGGACAATGGTTGCTTGTGGATGATGTTTTGAGTAGATGGATGATGGATGGTAGGACACATCCTCCCTAACATAGAGATTTCGGGGACGAAATCCTTTAAGGAGGGGAGAATGTAACAACCCGTATTTTGATAACGTGTTATAACTATAAATCAAGGAAGAATTAATTTTTAAAATGATAATCAAGGGAAACGGGTTACGCCATTGCGTTCGTCTCGAAATTCTGCTTGGAAACGAGTCCGAATTTTCGAAAATCGGAGTCCGTATGACCAAGTTATGACCCTTCGAAGTTTTCAGAAAATTTCAAGTTCAAAACAGCTCAGAATTCGAATTCGAATTTCGAATTCAAACCACAGAATAGACTGGGAGGGAAATTTCCCTCCTAGGACCAGGTCGACCTGGGGATCGACCATAGTGTCGACCTGGGGGTCGACCTGGTGGCCGAGCCCACTTTTGAAGCTGGATTCACTTTGATGTTTCTGGCCTCGTTTCTGTCTACATTCGTTGGCCTGACCCTATATAAACAGCCCCTAACACTAGTCTCTCTACACAAAATTCTCTCTGACCTTATGCTGCTCTAATTCTGGTTGAAAAGTTAGAGAAAGGGACTACTTCTTCTACGTCGAAACTACGTTAAGAGAATTGCTGATTTGGGGATTTCTATTAGGGCTCGACTAAGCATATAAAGATTCAACATCGACTTTCTTTTCTAATTCTCGAACCATGATCTGCAAGCCCCAGTTACTTTTAGATTTAAACTGTAAACGTAATATGAATATGTTGTAAATTGAAATTGGACCTGTGTATGATGACTGTTTTACATCCATTCTTGTTCATTTTGGATCTTGATTTTTGGGTATATTATTATGACATTGATTTGGGGCCTATTCATGTTGTAAATCAAAAAGAAAAACCCCTCATATTATCATGCTTGCAATGTTGAATCTGCTATTAGTCATAAGTTTATGACTATCACCTTATGTCAACCGTTACCATGACTATCACCTTATGTCAACTGTTATCTTGACTAGAACCTTATTTTGCTAGATTTGGAATCTTTATGTTTGAGGCCGATATTCCATATGCCAGTAATGTTATAATCATTTATCTCAAGTTATACCATGCTATGCTAAGTAATCACTTTTGCCACCTTATACCCGTCCCTTTTTATGTTATTCCCTAATTAGATTTATTTGTATCGATTCGAGTTTATGTGCGATGGGAATACGATGTGGGTATATTAGGTAAAACATGAATTGGCTTTGAACTTGAACATGAACGTTGTTATAACTTGAACCTGGATATGGACATGAACTTGACACGATTTGACCTGAAAACTTGACAAGAATTTAGACTCGAAACTTGAATCTGGACAAGACACTTAGAATGAATTTGAAAATGGCCAACTCGAGGTTGGGTTGAGTTTGCAGTGTAAATCTGCCCGGAACCGCCCGACAAATCCAGTGACTGCAAACAATAGGATCCAATGTGGGTAGTTGGTCACATCGCACGTAAAACCCGAGGTTAGACTATGTTGTGGTGTAAATCTGCCCGGAACCGCCCGGCAAATCCAGTGACCACAACAATTAGTCTAATGTGAGAGGTTGGGGTGCATTAATGAATTAATGCCACATGATAGGGTTAAGTCATGAACCACTTGAATATACTTAACCAATTTGACACGATGATTTGGTAGGGTTAAGTCATGAACCGCTTGAACACACTTAACCAACTTGATACATGATTTGGATAGGGTTAAGTCACGAATTTGAATGACAACACTTAACCCATTAGTAACCATAGTTACGTGGTCCTTTTCAGCAGTAACCCACTTAGATGTATCACGATACCCTGGGACTAGGCAGGGTGGGGCACGATTACTGGGCTGATTGTAAGCGACCAGAACGACGACTAAGTTGGTGCGCCATTGTTGGTTCAGGAGGACTATGGTCGTGCACGTAGTCCGGACTTGAAAAAGCAGGCATTGGGTACCAGTAGGTTTACACTGTGCGTGCTTGATTCGTGTCGGTGGTTGGCACCATAGGGCTTGATACACCCTACGGTGGACCTAGCACATGTGACTACATTTCAGGATAGGGCCGTATGACACAGACACATGACGAGCTAGAACTTGTAGGGAGCCGATCGATTAATAGATCGTACCGTAGGACCCCGTAATGGGTCACTTCATGATATTGGGCCAAGTAATCATCTCATGGTTAATACTTAACATGGGTTAAGATACTATTATAGTGGGTGCAGCGAATCTTGAATATGCGATGCTAGACTTGACTTACCTTGTTATCTTAATTATCATACCAGTCCTGTTATTATCCTTATGTTTAATTCCAGTTTTCACATGTCATGTTACCTTTACTAGTTTTTATACTGAAAGTCACTAGGACTTACCAGTCTTATGACTGACCCTTTTTCTTTCGCCTCTTTTTCTTTCGTTTCCCCCCCAGGTTCTCACGGAGGAAACACTAGCTCTTAGCTTGGATTTAGCTTGCTTTCTATCAGTTCATGTATGGTTTGGTCTTGAGCTATGCTATGGCTGCACTTCTGCTATTTATGGGGAATAATTTACTGTTGTTATTTTAAGTTTATGCTTCTTTATTTGGAATTTGATGTAATGGAATAATTTGTGCCTTGGATATATGGGGTTTTGACTCTTTTCTTGAAAGTAATAAAAATTTGGTTTTTAATTTCTACCGCTGCTTTATTTATGTTCTGCCTTATGATATCTCTTTGTATGTTTACCTAGATAATACTCCACCAAAACTAGTGCATTCCCTTTGTGAGTGACCCTAGCGGAGTTGGGGTGTTACAGAAAGTGTGACCTATCTAGTTTAGATTTTCACTTTTTTTTTACTTGCGGACGAGTAAACGATAATTATGGGGGTGTTTGATTAACATGGAAATGTGTTTATTTTATGTTCTTACATTTTATCTTTTGTAAATAAATAAATGATACTTTGGGTATTTTTATGTGTTTTTATAGATTGTCAATTAACGTCTCCTTCATTTCAATTAAAGCCCAACTACAAAGAAAAAACTACTTCCCCATATCAAAGCTATCTCAAATGCAAAAGAAGTTGTAGCTCACTGGTAAAGGTATAGAAATTTATACAAGGTGGCCCGAGTTTGATCCTTAGCAAGCCCTATTTTTGCTGAAAAAGGGAGCATGGATTTATACACACACCGCCTTCTTTACTCTGAAGAATATATGGAATAGTTATATGTTATATATATAAATATATACATACATATATATATATATATTCATATGTATATATATAATGTATGCACTAATAAAGATTTTAAGGAATAGGCATATTCTTCTCAAATCAAATCATTCATTTTCAACTTCCATATAAAAGAAAATTTGAATGAATTATTGCCAAAGAAAATCCAATCAAGCTGCCACATATAATCAAGGAGGAAGATCTTCAAGGAATATGTCAACCATTATATCATATCTCTTTTGTTTGTAAACAGATTATTTCAAGAGATTTACTCTTAGCCCAATTATTCTGATTGATAAGAGACTACATCTCCTATAAATACCCATTGTATTCATTGTAAAAGGTTGTTCCATTTTTTTTCTGTATTCTCGTTTATCCTTAATAAAGTTTTCTTCGTTCCAGTTTATTATTTTCTTCATAACAATACGTGTTTTTTAATCAATTAGTTTTGGTATAACACAAATTGTTATTGTTATTATTATTTTTATTGCATATTAGGATTGACCGTTCGAAAAGACTCAATGACAATACTAATATTAATTTTCTGTTGTTTTTGTTTGTTGTTTCTTTTCTAGTAATTTGTCCTTTGTTTTAGTTGTTGAATTTGGTATTGATCTGATTAGATTCAGATCTATAGTAAATTCAATAGCATTAATTCACCACCATCTCCAAATATTGTCTAACTCGCCCAAGAAATATATAAATAATAAAATTTAAGATTCCTTCCTGTGTTCGGCCTACATATTACATGATCTGTGTGCCTACAGTTACTATAATAAATTTGCACTTTCTAGTTCCTAGAATGTGTCGATCAGTAAGAATTGTAATTATTATTTTTTATAATAATAAGTGTTTGCGGTCAATTTAAAACCAGTCGACTTCGCCAAAAAAAGCTATATAAAACTAATTAAATAGCTTAAATAACATTAAAGTTTTTATTTACATAAAATTTTGTAATGCTTTAAATAAATTATACTTCATTGGCCAAAAATAGTCTAACACGCGAAACTTTTTTTTTTAATTCACACATAGTTTCCTCTACATGCTATCCCAATTCCAATAATGACATCAGGCTACAATAAAAATGCAGTCTTACTAGTCATGTTAGGGTTAACTAATAAGCTTACAACCCAGTTAGTAGGGCGTCTAAAATTTCAGTGTCTAGGATTGGGTATAGATAATATAACACCCTTCAGTAAACCTAAAATCAGAGAAAGCTAACCCGCTAAATAATTTTGTCTCTTCCCTTTATTTCTTCTTACTTTATGTCCATCTTTCATTTCGGGATTGCTCTCATGCCTATACGTGGATGTTAGCCCAATTTTCGAAATAACGTGTCTTCTGAGAATGAGAAAAGCTTAGATTTGAAGATTTGGAGAAGATGGATAGACCTTGAACAAGATCTATGGTTAGGGGAGGTCGTTTAGAGCAATAGCATATCCAGGAGGCATCTTTGCATTCTAGCAGATCTAATTATATCATCAACAAGTCCATAGAAAGAATGATGAAGCTGAAGCAAGATGGAATCATGGCGTGGAAATAAGAGATGTTTGTTGGATTCTTCTAGGGGGAAACAAGAGTTGTTTGAACTTTAGGTATTTACAATCAAATGCAAGGAAACAACATAGGATTTACATGGGTTAGAGTAGATCAATTTAAGAACATATCCTGAAGATCCGGGCAAATTGGAATAAACCTCGTACGACTCAAAGGAGAAGGAGCTTTACTTGAGGAAAACATTGGAATAGTTAATGCGGGAGTAACTACTATAATGACATGAATAAGCATTACTAGAACTAGGAAGATGGATCTAAATGTAAAGGTGTAGTAGAAGAGTATATATTATAATTCCCAGAGGAATAATGCCTAAGATGAAGTTAGTGCAACATATCCATTATCGATGGATCAAGACTATAGTTGTACCTGCTAGAACGTATGCTAGAAGTGCCCTGTATAATTGAGGGCAAGATGTTGCTATGGAATAAATATTTCTACCAAATAACATAAACTAGATGGTTGAAATAATTTGGATAATACAGGCAGTAGGATCGTAAGACAAGGCTTGATGGATGTAAGTAGGAACTCGTTTACTGCTAACATTCAGAATGTGAGAAGTCCTCCTGATTTCAAGCTTTCAACGCTAGAGATATGTAATGAGAAATTAGATGTAGTGATTTTACTTGATGAGATACATCCAACACATATATGTGTTGGGAACTTCAAAAGAATTAATAAGACGCAGTTTCCCACTCTACATCAATAATTTGGTAGTGTGGTTTAAATAACGAGGGAATAAATCTATCCATACTTGGACTAATTTGTAGACTGGTACTTGAGGCAATTTAGAATGCATGTCTCAAAATTGAGTAATAGGGTGGCACTCACTAATGTGAAGTAGAGGCACGTAGAGAGCCTTAGGAGCTACTTGACTTTATTTAATGTAGTAGGTGTTGTGGTTGATAGACCACATTCATCAATCATCTTATTGACAGTGGTTTCTAGAGTTACTACCAAGGCTAATTTTAAGTTATCTTTGGAGAGAGATCCACTAATGGATTTCATTGAATTCTATCATGGGGAAAAAAGATACCTACATTGATAGATGATAGAGACTTAGAAAATTGATCTTTTTGATGAAATCAATGTTGTGTAAAGTGCAAGACTGCTTGGAACTAAATCTGAAAAAGACAAAAGAAAACTAAAAATGACAACGTTAGGGAATTGAAATGTCAAAGAAGGAGATTGAATTTATCGTCTTACTCTGAACTGATAGAGAACTTGGAGAGAATTTACCGGAAAACTAGGAGCATATCCTCTAACCAAAATCATTTGAATGTGTATTGATGATCAAAGGAAGAAATCTGGGTAGAACTACTTCATAAGGCGAATGTCCACAAACACCAACAATGGAAAGCATCTACGTAGCCTCATCGACGAATAGTTTCAATTGCAACAACTGTTAGAAACTAGACTAAGATGGTTTATATGAAGCAACTACCATTTACGGTAAGGTACAACCAAAGATTATATTTACGACCCATACTATCATGATCGAGATGAACTAAATATGGTACATATCTTTCAATTTATTTTTACTTACTTTTGATAATTAGGATAATAACCTCAAACTACTTAGACATGTGTTAAACCTAGATTGGTCTCTAGTCATGCTGTAACTGAATTTTAGGTTGATTGGTTGGGATATCAATAACCTCGATCGTTTAATAGAACAAACCCTAGGCGTGTTCTGAGTTGGATGTTCGGGATGGCTATCTAGGGTATCTATTTATTTGCTTAAATTCGAACATTGAAGTTCAAACTTCCGTCAGAAAGTGGTGAATGATTAAATTGCCTAAGAGCTTTCGTTCGAAGAGACAGGCTAGAATACAATGTGCAATGTTCCCTGCCATATAGCGATTAAAGGAATTCGTACAAAAGGTTGCTATAGAACAAGGTGTGAGTCCCCTCTTTGGTATATGAGTGAAGAAGCACATATGGATTTGGATTGTTATATAGTAACCATCATTAGAGATGAGACCAGAAAGCAAAAAGGAATTCACATCACTAAAGAGTGAATGGATGTGTCTTCTTGGTCGTTGAAGTGCTAGGGTTAAGCTATCTCATTAGAGAGTGAAAAGGATGGGATTCTTTAGCCACCATAGAGCTACCATACGGATCGATTAGGCCAGAGTGCAAGAAGCACGCCTTTTCGTCAAAGAGTGACATGATTGGCTTACTATTGTTTGACCCTCTCGCTAGAGAGTGAGATCCCTCATCGAAGAGTGAGAGGATTTGATTCAGCAAGAACACATAAAGGTTAAGGGTAGGTCCCCTTGTAGGAGAGTGAGTAGATGAGCCTATTCCGTTGTTTTGTCCCTTTTCCCGGTAGTAAGTTCCTTTGTCATAGAGCAAGCAGGTTGGTCTCAGCATGTGACCATCGAAGATGGAACCCCAAAGTGGTCAAAGAACGATCCGAAGGGATTGAGACATGCATTGAAAGATGAATGGTCCAACGAGATCATGCCTTGAAGCAGACATAGATTATAGAAAAGGATTTTAATGACTTCAAGTCAAATTTGCCTTAGACGAACACAAGATGACTCAAATTCAAAAATGGGATTCGTAGAAGGTTTACTTAAACTAGGGTAATCAAAGATACAGGTTAGTACAGTCAAAGAGCTTAACCCTAATCGAGCAAGAGCTTGACCATGATTATGTTTTTCTAGAGAGCTTAGTTTTGCTTTTAATTATCCAAAGAGTTTTCTTTTAACTTAGAACGTCCGAAAGGTGGATTTTGACTGGAATGAATAAAGACTTGGATTGGAAATAGCCGAAGCACCATACAGCTGGAGTTTGATTATGGATTATCAAAACTTGTTTTTTAGCAAAAGATTCAAAAGGTGTACTTTATGAGGTATATGTTAACCCACATTTCGACCAAAGCAACTTTTGATGGACTTCGAGAATTCAGATGGAACCAAATTGACTTGAAACTTAAAAGAAACACTTAGAAGATGCTACGAGACAACTTAGGAATTTTTGAAGGACTTTACATTAATTCTTGACTTGTTATCAATTCATCGTGAGGAATTAGGTCTGACTCTTTATGGCACCTCCAATGATATCTAAGGCTTCATAATCTGATTACTCTCTTCCACTACTTCACACCAAATATCTTGTGCAAATATTGGATGACGCTAGATGACTTGTTATGTAGATTGGATGGACAAGAAGAACTTAGAAAATGAAAATGTGATTTAACTTGAACGACCGAAGATTTGATATGGTGACCCGATAGAAGAGCAGAAGAATAAAGCAAGAAGAGTGTGGTCAAAAATCTGCCAAGTACAGGAGTCATAACCAACTCATCATGGTGGGTTAGACCCATCTCAACATGATGAGTTGGACCCAAGCCATGATTGTTCGACCCTAGTTAGACTCGGGTCAGGTTTTTTGACTTGGTGGGATTTCGGCTTGACTCATGGACTATATACTAAGTCACATGGCATAAATGAACAGTCTCTTTGCGTTGAATCGATGGTGGCCAAATATATTGATTCCAAATTGAAAGGTAGTAATCACAGCAGTAGTAATTTAAATATAATAGCAGCAGAAAATATAAATGACATAGGTGATTTTATATTGGTTCGGGCTCTTATTCCTATGTCAACTCCTAAACTCTTTCGAGAATTTTACTATCAATACCCTCTATTAGGCTGGAAGAATAGGCATCTGAGCAGCCGAACATGATTTCAATACACTAGCTCGAGCATCCGAATGAGACAACAACATAACATAGCTTCAAACTTGGCATGAGAAGTCGAATACGACTTAAATATCATCTTTAACAAAGAAATAAATATTGACAGTCTATTGTCTTTAATACACCAATTAGTCACAATGTATTACAACTTCAATAATCTTCAAAGCAAAACGAGTTTGTAGAGGTTACGAAGTGTATTTGAATCAGATTTGAATTCTATAAGTGACAGAACACTAGCCTAAATTTGTTTTTGGAATATATATATATATATATCGAATTGGGTGTGTGAACAATATGAGAGAGATTTGAAAAGAGAATTGCATTATTCTTTATGGGATATTGGAAGGCTCATATAAGTGTAAAAAGATGCCTTTGAATAAAAGTAACCTTCAAGAACTCCGTTTGAAAAAGATGCATCCATTGGATCTTCACACCATAACTATTTGTTTAGCAACATTCCTATATAATCGTTGTCAGGTGTCTGTTCAAAATTGTATGTAGCATGGTTGAAGTGTGCGTGCTCCCCCTGTGAGGCATCTTAGGTTCGAGTCCCAACAGCATTGGGTATTTCTCTTCATTTCTCAATTTCAGACGCTATATTAAAAGCTGAAACAGCCTCTTTTCCAAAACCATCTTGGACAATTGGATAGATCGTGTCCCTTGATTGTAATAGGTTCTTATTTTGATTTATGCTTTTATTTTCAGTGTAGTGCTAAAACCACCCAAATTTCTGGCTTGAGCTACCACCGTGCAATTTCTTTTTATTTTTCTGTTTTTTTCAATGTGTTCGGTGATAAACAGGCGACCGAACACTGTTCGGTCCGCGGTCGCTGTATATGGCCATTTCATAGCATCGTCAGTGCAGTGGTAATAGCATCAGCATTCATTCATGCTGACCCGAGCATGAGTCCCACTATCCACTACTATTTTCTTGCATATTTTTTTTCCTTGAATACTGGCTAGTATTCAAATGAATAGCAAACCGGTACTTTAATGATTGGGAGTGTGATGGTTTGGTATGTTGCATGTTGGATATGCTAAGCTTTAAGTATCGTTGGTTTCTAACATGAAATGGTATCAGCCTTTAATCAACCGACATTATATGGTCTGGTGCTTTATCCGTATGCTCCCTCAATCTTTTTTCTCTCATCATATAAATATAAACATGCACAGAATCCATATTTAATTTGAAATAGCTCAGATAAACATGTTAGTAAACACTATCACATGTTTCATTAAAACCTTAAATTCTTATTTATAATTTTATCCCCTTTTTTAATAATCAAAACTATATGAATTTCTATATAAATTACAATCCTAAAATCGTAATTTGGACTGTCACATAATACACAATTGTTTCTTTTTTTCTTTTTAATTAATTTGATTTTTGATGCAGTAAAATTAAAAATACCAACTTTGAACTAAATAAAAGAATGAGTTAGATATATCGAATATGCCATTCTCATTGTTTAGAAGAAAATTCAAGAATCTGAATTATCTAAGGATGATGGCTATAAAACATTTTGACATTTCAAACCAAAAATATATTCTGAAAAAAATTCATTTTCTTTTTCGAACAAAGTATTTTATTTATCTAGAAAATCTTTAAGTGCCAAAATATTATTTTTAAAATACCATATTGATTTTCTAAATCTATTTTTTTTCTATTGATTTTAAATTTTCATGTTCGATAGATTTTATCTTTTTTAAAGTAACGAAATTAAGCTTTCAAATTTTATTAACTAATTCATCATTGTTTTTTATTAAAATTTGTAAATCAAAAAGTACCTTTATGTACTCTGCGTTTGTTGTAGCATTGTTTATACTGGATTTTGCCTGTTGTATTTAGACCACAACTTTTACTAACAATTATTCTATAATATTGTGACGATCAGTAAAATTTCAAGCTTCGATACCAGCTCTTTAGTAGTGTAGTGTTGATGAATAGTCGCTATGCAATGGAACGATGATGGCCAAATATACAGAAATAGAAGTGACACATAGATACCACAACAGTAGTAATATATAATAACAGTAGAAAGTAAAAATGAAACAATCGATTTTGTACCAATTCGGGCCTCCATCCCTACGTCCAGTCCTAGAATCTTTCTGGAATTTCCCTAATACACCCTCACTTAATCCGAAGGAATAAGCACTTGAGCAGTCGAACATGATTTCAATACACTTTCTCAAGCTGTCGAACATGATTTCAATACACTAGCTCAAGTAGCCGAATAGGACTTTGTTGAAGCAAGAAAATAGGACTTCAAAATTATGCCTAAGCAGCCGAACATGACTTCGGTGTCTTCTTATACAAAGAAATAGAAATCGACTGTATACTGTGTTTTCAATACAACGAGTACTCTAAATGTAGTATAACATCTATAACCTTCAAAATTTATGATGAAAATGAGCATACAAAATTTAAGAAGCGAACTTAGTATGTACAAAGCTACAAGAAACACGGTGGGTTAAAAACTTATAATACTGTATTAGATGAGTGAATGGGTCTCGTTATCCAAATTGGAGTGAAAAAGATGGCTTAAAAGAATGTAGAAATGCAAAGGAATCGTTCAAAACTCGGAGTGTTTTCATTTGTACTCATGGCAGGTGTATTGTATATGTGGCACACATAGATTGGTAGTAAGAATCTATAAAATTAGAACCGTTGAACTTAGGTCTAGCATCTGTCTTTGTATATTGTGTACTTGCCATTATTGCTTTTATTACTTTATTGGGTATGTTATCATGGAGTGGAAGGGTATTTGGGAAAGGGTTGATTAAATTCATTTTGTCCTACTCTTTGCAAAGTACCACATTACATATTATGTGCCAACATTTTAATTGTAGGAATAAGCCGGATATGGTCCATGTACCCGTATCCATTTTCATATTTACCAATATAACATTTTGAAATTCACTTGTTGCTCATACCAGATTGATGTTCTTCTTAGGATTTTGTGATTTTTCTTTTTATTATCTTTAGTACTCTTAAATGAGTAGGCTAGATAGCAGGTCATGGTGACGCAGTAGCTGTTCAAAGGACAAGTAGATGGAGCGATAATGTATTCTATTCTATATGTGGATTCCTATGCTTTCTGCTAAGTTGTACTATACAGCCCTGGTAGGGCTACCTACCTTCGCTTTTTTTTTTGCTTGTTGAGACACTTGTAGTAATAGTTTGATGGACAAACTCTACACGACATTGATGTATAACTATGTGATTAAACTCTAATGATTATTTCACTTGTTATCTCTATTTCTTCCGTCCTATACGTGATAATATATTCTATCCATGCAATTTGGGATATACTACATGTTATTTTTCCTTCTTCCATCAACGATAATCATCAAGTATCGATGAGGCACAATTGCAACGCTTTATTTTGCTATTTTTATACTGGTGGTATGGATCGGTCGTCACATTGGTGATGTCTACTGTTGGGAAACAATGGATGAGTCACGTACTTGGTCGCTTTCTTGAAGACGATTCGGCGATCTGGTCGGTGGTGCAAAACCAGTTCGTACTTCCGCCGCCGCCTCTAGGATAAAACAACCTCTGGAATTAATAACTGATTTGCTTTGCACTACAAATCAGTGCAGATTTGCACTTTCGAAATTAAAATTACTGCTCGAAAATCTCTGGATTATATTTTTAATGGCAGAAGCAAGTTATCTATTTCCGTCTACAACTGAAGATAATATATAAATGGGGATTAGGGTTGAACGAAAATACTGTGCAGTAATAAAATCTGCTAAAATATCAGGTCAATAGTTTACCGCTTCAAAATAAAAGTCGGCTCAGAAATATTTTCATATTTAAAAACATAGTTCGAAAAATGCAGTGTTTTCTGGCCGAAAAATATAAGTGTTTACACCACAAAGCCAAGCCCAAGCCCAAACCCAAGGCCGAGCCCGAACCGGGCCGGGTCGAGTCGAGTCGGTCGGTCGCGCGCGCGTGTGTGGTGGTCATGATTTCTTAGAAACAAGTATAAATACTTGTCTCTTCCATATAATCCCATGATATGGGACTATTCAATAAAGGAGCCATTCATACACTTATCTCAATATTTTAATAATTCACCCAATATTTCCAACAATCCCCCACTTGAATTTTTTAAAATATTATCGAGCAGTTTTCTATAAACATAAGACTGTGCATAAACAAGAGTGTCATCCGACTTGAACCTTTGCATAGTGAATAAGATTCAGTATTTACTAGAGTGACACATAGTCTTGAACTCTATTCCTGACATCAAACCACACACAATCTTTTCTATAGTGCAATCAAATAAGCCCGTGAAATTATGGCCATGCACGTCTATCCCAGTTTAGTGAACGCTCTAGAAGTTCTGCCCAAAATTCCATAGGAAACGGCCACATTTCCACATTCACATAGGTGAGTCTATCAAGAGTACTCTTGAAGGTAGGTGCTCCACTCCAAATAGAGTATAGATCTCATTAAGAGTTATTATCAACTCATGCTCTAATCACTTCAGGAATACATGCTTTTTGGTTTATTAAATAGCATGTTCAACTCCTATCACTACACAACTTGTTTTTACCCATTGAACCTATTTCTCGGGATCTCCAGTCATTTAGGTCGGGTTACCATTGTGCGTGACTCAACAATCTAAGGGCAATAGTCCCACTCTTTTAGAAGAATTCAGGACTTTCTCTCTGGACAGTCCTTTCGTCAAAGGATCTGCCAAATTTTCATCAGTACGTACGTAATCCACTCTAACGGCACCTGAGGAAAGTAGTTCTCTAACCGTGATGTGCTTACGACGTATTTGTCGTCTCTTACCGTTATAATAACGGTTCTGAACTTTTGCAATAGCCGCGGTACTATCGCAATGTATCAACACAGCTGGTATCGATTTTTCCCATAAGGGAATCTCAGCTAGCAGATTTCTCAAGTACTCTGCTTCTTCATTAGCCGTGGCTAGTGCTATCATCTCAGACTCCATAGTAGACTGAGCCAAAATAGTTTGTTTCATGGATTTCCAAGAAACAGCTCCTCCAGTGATGCTAAATATATAGCCACTGGTCGCTTTAGAATCATCAGATAAAGTATTCCAATCTGCATCTGAATATCCTTCAAGTACAGCTGGAAACTTCTCAGAATGTAATCCAATGTTCATAGTTCGTTTAAGGTATCTCATAACCCTTTCAATAGCATTCCAGTGCTCTATACTAGGTCTACTGGTAAACCTACACAATAATCCCACGACACAGGCAATGTCGGGTCTAGCACAATCAGTGGCATACCGAAGGCTGCCAATGATGCTCGCATAATCAGACTGTCTTACACCTTCACCAGTGTTCTTAAATAACTTTACACTTGGATCATATGGTGTACATGCAGGTTTACAGTCAAAGTAATTATATTTCTTCAGTATCTTCTCAATGTAATGAGATTGATCCAAAGAAATTCCCTTTTCTGACCTAGTAATCTTAATACCAAGGATTACACTCGCCTCACCTAGATCTTTCATATCAAAATTGGCACTTAATAAGGATTTGGCTGAATTTATGGCATGAATGTTTGACCCAAAGATGAGTAGGTCATCTACATAAAGGCATATAATAGTGCGAATGTCATTCTCAGATTTGTAATAAATGCATTTGTCACATTCATTAACTTTAAAACCATGTGAAATGATTAAGTTATCAAATTTTTCATGCCATTGTTTAGGAGCTTGTTTTAAACCATATAATGATTTATCTAATTTTCATACTTTTAAGTTCTTGACCATGTACTACCAATCCTTCAGGATGGTCCATATAGATTTCTTCTTCTAATTACCGTTTAAAAATGCGGTTTCAACATCCATTTGGTGTATTAGTAAATTATGAATGGAAGTGAGTGAGATTAATACCCGAATGGATGTTATTCTAGTTATAGGTGAAAAAGTGTCGAAGAAATCCATATTTCCTTTTTGTCTAAAACCTTTAGCTACTAGTCGTGCTTTGTATTTATCTATAGTACCATTAGGTTTTAATTTCTTTTTAAGCACCCATTTACAGCCTATAGATTTACAACCAGGGGTAAATCTGCCAAATGCCAGGTCTTATTGGATTCCAGAGAATCCATCTCATCATTTATAACATCTTTCCAAAAATCGGCATCTAAAGAAGATAAGGCCTCTTGGAGGTTTAAGGGATCCTCCTCTATAGTAAAAGCACAGAAATCCGAACCAAAATTTTTCTCGGTTCTTGCTCTTTTACTTCTTCAAGGTTCAGCTTCAGAACTTTTATTATGTTCTTTTCTAATAGGCATACTTGAAGTGCCCCCACTATTCCTTAATTTAAAAGGAAATTTTGTTTCATAAAAATCGGCATCATTTGATTCAATTATGTTATGTGCATTTATATCCTAAAATCGATTTGCTTTGCTATTAATAGCATAGCCTATAAATACACATTCATATGCTCTACTTGCCAATTTTATTCTCTTAGGGTCTGGAATGCGAACATATGCTAGACAACCCCAAGTTCTAAAGTATGACACATTGGGTTTATGATTCTTTAAAATTTCATAAGGTGAAATTTTATTCTTAGATTTGGGGATTCTATTTAGAACATAACATACGGTCAATAAAATATCCCCCCACCAATGTTTTGCTACACCAGAATTTAGTAGGATGGAAACTACTAATTCGGTAAAAGTCCTATTTTTTCTTTCTGCTTTACCGTTCATTTCAGGAGAATAGGGTGCAGTTCTCTCATGTACTATACCATGTAGTTTATAGAAATCCAGAATTGAATTAGATTCATATTATGTTCCTCTATCACTATGAAGTCTCTTAATTTTCCTATTTGTTTGATTCTCAATCTCAGTTTTGAATGTTTTAAACATGTCAAAAGCATCACTTTTATTTTTCATAAGGTATACATATGTGAAATCAGAACAGTCATCAATAAAAGTGATAAAATACCGATGTCCATGTCTAGTCAAAGTACCATCAAGTTCACATATGTCAAAGTGAATTAAATCTAAGGGTTCAGATTCTCTTTCAATAGATTTATGAGATTTCTTAGTGATTTTTGCTTGTGTACAGAATTCACATTTATCAGATTCAGATTCTGACATCTTAGGTATTATATCTAGAGTGCTCATGTTATGAATTATTCGTTTATTAACATGACATAATCTAGAGTGCCAAATATTAAAATCACACAACATATAAGCAGAATTATTCACTTTATTAGATTCAACATTTAATTTAAACATTCCCTCACAAGCATAACCCTTTCCTACAAAAGATCCCTTATATCCTATGGTATACACATCAGCCCCAATAAATTGAGTAAATCCTGCCTTATTAAGAAGAAAGCCAGAAACCAAATTCTTCCTCATCTCTGGAGTATGCAAAACATCTTTAAGAATCACAGTACTTCCAGAGGTAAACTTGATCTCCACATTTCCAACCCCTGCAACTTTAGTGGTATGAGAATCTCACAATAGCACTTTCTGATCATCAGCAGCCGTGTATGTGGTGAACATATCACGATCATAGCAGACATGGCGAGAAGCACCAGTGTCTACCCACCAACTCTCTGATCCACCAACAAGGTGAATCTTAGTAATCATAACCATAAGAGGCTCTTCAGTCAGGTTCTCCTGCGGTGCAGAGCTTGGCCTGTTCCGACACTTTCGTGCCATATGACCTGGTTTTCCATAGTTGTAACATAGAAACAACTG
Source organism: Allium sativum (assembly GCA_030737875.1). Classification (NCBI taxonomy): domain Eukaryota; kingdom Viridiplantae; phylum Streptophyta; class Magnoliopsida; order Asparagales; family Amaryllidaceae; genus Allium; species Allium sativum. Next base: position 431,861,071 of record CM060910.1, read on the forward strand.
TCCAGAGTCATTCTTTTGGGCTGGTTTCTGCTGTCCTTTTGGGTTTCCTTGCGGATTCCCATTCTGTTTGTTGCGCCTGTTCTGATTCTTAAATGATTACTGATTCGGTTTCAGAACAGCGGATGTGGTCTTCTTAGTGCTGTTGTTTGAGACAACCAGCACTTCCTCTTTCTGGTCCTGTTTGCGTGCCTCCTCCTCAATACGGAGGCGAGTGATCAGGCTCTCTAAGGAAAATTCCTTAGTCTTATGTCGTAGGAAATTCTTAAAATCTTTCCAACCTGGGGGCAGTTTGCAAATAATAACAGCAACTTGAAACTATTCGTCCAAAACCATACCTTCGGAGATGATCTCATGAGCTATTTTCTGAAGCTCATGAGACTGCATCTTACTGACCTATCGTATGTCATCTGATACTTGAGATAGCGGCTCACAGCATACTTCTTTGCCCCTGCCTCCTCTGTATCATATTTCTTCTTTAGCGCTTCCCAGATCTCCTTCGTTGTCTTGTCGTCCGAGTTGTAGTAATCATACAGATCATCGCTGAGGCCATTGAGAATGAAATTTCTGCACAGATAGTCCTGCTCAATCCAGTTCTGTAGCTTTTTTGATTGTTCAGTCCAGGAAGCCATCTGCGCTTCATCAGTTCCGTCAGGTTTGTCTGGCAACTGCGGTTTGTCGGTGGTTAGAGAAACAACCACCTTTCTCATCGTCAGGTAAAACTCCATCTTTTGACGCCATCGTTTGAAGTGCAGACCTTCGAAACGAAAGGGGGCAGCAGTCACCAATGGGATCTGGAAAGCAGAGGGAGGAGCAGCATCATCAATGTTTGATGTCGAAGCCATTGTTTCAGATCGTCTTCAAATTGTTGGGAAACAATGGCTGAGTCACGTACTTGGTCGCTTTCTTGAAGACGATTCGGCGATCTGGTCGGTGGTGCAAAACCAGTTCGTACTTCTGCCGACGCCTCTAGGATAAAACAGCCTCTGGAATTAATAACTGATTTGCTTTGCACTACAAATCAGTGCAGATTTGCACTTTCGAAATTAAAATTACTGCTCGAAAATCTCTGGATTATAATTTTAATGGCGGAAGTAAGTTATCTATTTCCGTCTACAACTGAAGATAATATATAGATGGGGATTAGGGCTGAACGAAAATACTGTGCAGTAATAAAATCTGCTAAAATACCGGGTCAATAGTTTACCGCTTCAAAATAAAAGTCGGCTCAGAAATATTTTCGTATTTAAAAACATAGTTCAAAAAATGCAGTGTTTTCTGGCCCAAAAATATAAGTGTTTACACCACAAAGCCAAGCCCAAGCCCAAGCCCGAGCCCGAACCGGCCCGGGCTGGGTCTGGTCGGTCGTGCGCGCGTGTGTGGTGATCATGATGCATGGCCTCCCTCCTCACAAAAAAGCATGTATTGGGAGCCCAAGGCTCCAACATGATTTCTTAGAAACAAGTATAAATACTTGCCTCTTCCATATAATCCCATGATATGGAACTATTCAATAAAGGAGCCATTCATACACTTATCTCAATATTTTAATAATTCACCCAATATTTCCAACATCTCTAAATTGATACTCAGTGATGTATGAAATAGTGAGCCTATTAATATTAAAACGGTTCCACTTACTTTATTATATTCTTCAGTTAATTATTACCAACATGTACAAATGTACACGATACACTGAAGTATGTCTTTGATAAGCTCTCATAGTATAAAATGGATGTAAACAAAATAATATGCAATAAAATAAAAAGTTCTACTTGATTGATTAATGAGTATAATGGAAAGAGTTCCGAGCATATATAAAAATGAACAATGGTTCGATCTCAAAATTCTCTCTTACTTAAGAGACATAATTATGTATCGATAAATAGTGTTCAATTAGTTGATGTAGTAATGAGCTGGTGGTATTTTGGATATGGTTTAATGAATGAAAGAAAATAATGCTACATAAGCATTGAAACCAAACAAATATGTTAATTGAAACATCAAATAACTCACTTATAAATCAATATGCAAAGGAAGCGTGTGTTCATAAGAAAGAACACTAAAAGGCACATTGAAATTTATAAACTATAAGACAATAGTATATTGCTGATTTTTTAACCATGAACTCGTGTTAAAATCAGCATTAGTTGATTAATGCTTAACGTCAAATTTGTAAATGATGTATTTTATAATGAGTATAATTGATACAGAGAATGTCCCAAATAAAAAGAAACCATATAAAAAAACGTTGAATATGTAAGATGAATCCCTTGTGCATTGGAAATAGAAATTATCATACATGTTATGTTGTCTATAGTATCATGATCTGTGTTAATATATTTGATACATAAACATATAACAAATCCAAATTAGTGTCATTAAATAATAGTTTAAAGTATTCTCATGTATTTATGACAAACCAAAGAATTATTCATAAAAACAATAATCTCCTTATGAATGAGTAATCAGACTAGAATTCTATTTATATACACACACACACGTGTGTGTGTGCGCGCGCTGTAAAAATAACATTGTACATCTTCATGTATAATGCAGTAATAGAAACAAATCATATAAATATGAATGCAAAAATATAAAACAGGTTGAGGATAATTCAAAATGATGAGATTCCAATAAAAATAATATTTGATATCAGTGTTATATTATAGTTTTAACAAAACGTAGGTCACACAAAAAGTCGAGAGTCGTACTTAGGATTATTCCATATGATAACTATAGTTTATCATCATCAGAGAGTGCTGGCTAACATAGTAGATAATTATACATAATAGTAGCCTATTTGTAGGGTGATTGACTCATTTGGTTTTGAGAGAACCAGTTGGAGAAATTGGAATTAGATTCCATAATTGACCCCAAATGCAAGTAGGATAATGATAGAGCAAGGGATATGCCCTTAGGGCAATAATGTAATTTTACATATACTTTTTTCGATAATCAGTCATGATCGATACAAAATATATTTTTCTATTATATACTTTATATGATGGTTATATTAACTAATAAACTTAATTAAAAGTATATTTAATAGAAAATCCATAAGTGATATGGTAACATCCCAAAACTTTTAGTGAAATTTTCAGTAAGAAAATTAAATTTAAGTAAAAATAGGATAAAAACAAATTTTCAAAGAGTTCCAAATTTGTTTTTCTCCATGATCTTTGTTTTTCGGTAGATATTCGGCAGATTGCCAATGCCTCCTATGTCTTTGTTTTTCTCCATAAAGTTTGTAAATAACATTTGAAATAAAGATGATGGATGTATTCAATTCCACGACTACAGAAAACACAAATCATGCCAAGAGGGATTCCTCTATAAGCTAAATTATCTAGAATAAGCATTATAATTTTAAACACTTCATAAATGTAAAATTTTGTTCTTTCAACCATAGAAGCTTTCTATATTCTTCTATGCCACAAAAACCAGTTTTTCTTAGACGAGGAAAACAAGACAGTGTACGTCAAACCAATAGAATGAATCTTCATATTTGAGGTCCATAGATAAGTATACGTTTCAACAAAGTTTTACTAGTAGTTATTTAAGGAGTTCCATATTAAGTTCATTGAGGCAATGTTGCAGTTTGATAGAAATATCATATAATATCATATCATTTCTAATAAAAATAGTAGCTTTTGCATATACTGGAATTCCACTCATCTGTTGTTATTTATGGAAAAGGATGTTTTTGAGTATTTATCCATGTCTAAACCAAGGTCTATCCATAGCTTAGTATTACTATCATAGGAAAAGGTACATGTATGTGGGAGAAGTTTGTCTCTTGATTTTAAGATAGTCTTCTACACCCAATGACCGACAAGTTTATGGGCAACATCCAAAAATTATATTGTACCCCAAAGAAACCCCTTAGCTATTAAACCCAAACCCTAAAACTTGTTAAACCTGCGTAAGATAAGAGAAACTGAATTTTGTAAATGTAACAATTCATTATTTAGGGTTCACTTTAAAAAAATTTAAAAGCTACACTAAGAATAAAATTAAAATGATTAAAATTTGGATCAAAAACAAAAAAAAACCTAATTTTTAAACTGTGACCAGAAAACAGTCCACTTTAAGCGATTCATTGTAAGGGGTCGACCAATAGGGTCTAGCGATCGACCGTACATTACTTGAATTTCAAAATTTAAAATTTGGTCAAGGCTCAGGTTAGCAATAAAATTTATGTAAATTATAAATTGTTGTGTAGGCTTACTATATGTGAATGTGCAGGTACTAGAAGTAGTAGGGAAGTTTATTCCCTATGAGTTGACTCAAGGACATTGTAGTGTTTGATAAATTCTCTTTACATAAAGGGGGTCAATGATTCGACTAGTTGGCGACCTTTATCGCAAAATGGCACACACTTTAATGTGGATGCACAGTACTAATAGTTGCCCGATGAAGTATGTCGATTCGTGACAATCAAAATCTGGGTAACTGATGCCAACAAGACATGGTATATTTCTGATGGTGGATCCTAATGCATGCAATAAAAGGTGTACACTATGATCGAGAGGTGGAAACAAATGCAGACAATGGGACACATCAACGAGTCGACATTGCAGGCACCTACTTGATGCGTAACTAGGTCACACGTAATCATAGTAAAGGGAAGCTATTTCCTCGGTAGCTTCAATACAGATGATATTAATGGAAAATTGTTCCTACATTAGCTTTATGTGATGATAACAGTAGAGAATTATTACACAATCGCCTAGTGGTAATGCTTCCATAGTAGCTTGCTCAAGGAGCCGTGGCCTATAATTAGTTATTGAGGTTTAGTCCATATTTCGATCCTCGTAGTAGCATGCACAAGTTTTTTTGTAGGTGCATGTTGGATGGAACCTTTAAGTATCGATCATAGGGAGTAACACCCTTTGTCACTTAGACTAGAGTTAAAAGTCACTGCACATGATCACCGTATATGAAACTTGTACTCATTCATTATAATTTAGTCTAACCCACTGTTTTTCTTTACTTTTACACCACTTCAAATCGACGTGGAAATAAGTAATTAACCCATTCTTAGTACGTGGAGAGGTAAGCTCATCATAGGAGTTTCTTGTTATCATATTTGCTCTCCATGTATATATTTATCTTCCCATGTTACTTGTATTTCACTTTTCAAAATTGAATGATAGTTTTTGTATATACCATCTTTGACTACATACTGATTTTCTAGGAACATGTTTTAGGATATCTTTTAAGATGGATAGTTTTCTATATTACACATTTTATTCCTTCCATTGTGAGTTCTAAAACTGTAGTATAACTTTATTTATATCTATTTTCTAGTTAGTGAAACGTTATAAAACCCAAAAGCTTGTACTCCTTAATAAGATGATGGTCTAAAAGTCAAACTAGGCACTGAATCGGTGTGTCAAGGGGAATAATTGTCACATGCAGTATCAGAGCATAGGTTAAGTGTTTCTTAGCGATTATGAGTGTATTGAGAGAACGTACTTGAAATTTTTTTGAAAAAGAAAGGTTTTTTCAAAATGGTTTTCCAATTTATTTTCCAAATGGACTTTATAAGTCTATACAAGTATAGATAGAAGTTTTCAAAACCTTTTCAAAAGTTATTATTTTTATAATCTCACACCTATTCGTACCTATACTGTGACGCCCCTACCTGAGTCCCTCTTTAATAAAGAGCATTAATTAGTAGTCTACTAATGTAGAGAATAAGGCTAGTTAGGACTTAAGAGCGACCCTTCGTCAGTCTTGTATATGTATCAAGTATGTCTATAAGGTGCTCTTTTTTTCCTACTGGATCAACATACTTAATTCCTATTCAATAAAATATTAAAGTGGCTATATACACTATTCAGAACAAAATGCAATTAAATCAAACATGGTCGATTATAAAACAACAACCCACCAACATATACAGGTGCAACAGTCATACAATACATAGTATCTCAAAATAGTGGTCATACGAACCACAATATATATAATAACCCAAAATAAATAATTATAAAGATCAAAGTATATGGATCGTCACTAGATATATATATATATATATATATATATATGTATGTATGTATATATACAAAAAATACACTAACTACGAAGTCCAAAAAGAGGTGAAAACCCTTAGCAGAAGTTGGAACACAAACGTCTAAAACATGTCTAACCTGTAAAGCCCAGTCTGACCCGAGCAATAAATACACGGTTCATCCTAGTTTAATCAATGAGTAGATGATAATAGCATAAGGTTTCATGAGGGGAAATTCTTCTTAAATAAAGAAAAGTAAGTTGAGTATACTGCTAGGATAATGAAGTCACATGCACAACTAAGAATCAACATAGGATATTAACTTCAAACAACAAGTTCCACGCTTCGAGCTAGGTATATATATACATACACACACACACCCCTCATCAAATCACCAAAGATCAACTTAACAAAATCACCTAAATGTCGACATATAAAACTCATAAGAGTTTAGCCAACTTGAAAGTGATCACAACATAAAAAGGCAATAAAGTAACCTTGAGGTCATAAATGGAAATTCAAAATCAACTTCTCAACAAAATTTGGATCCAATACTTTAACAACAACAAATTCAGCTAAAGAAACAAAATGGATCCAAAACAACATAATATTGCACACGCACCAACGAATAAGCTCCCCTAAGCTTTTCTAAGTATGATATATGTATTCAGGTGCCAATCACTACGAACCCCTTAGCCGAGAGGATTTTATGTGTTGGAGAGACAATTTCTTATTTTGTGCTGAAGCTATTTATAAAGAGAAAGATGAAATAGGTGAAACCAATGGACATTACTTGAATGCAAGTGCGGTACATGTGAAGAACATATCAATATGGTTGTATGTAGCTGACCCCCCACATTCAAGTGAATACTGTTGGAGAATGGAGTTCTGATGACAACAACCTTCTTTCAATATTAATTGATTATAAAATATATACTAACACCTTTATCTAGAATATATATATATAGGATTTATAGACATGAATTAATACTAAAGACTGTATAGTTTAAGGGCTTCTACAGATCCAGATTTCAGAGATGATTCTAACTCATGAGTAATCAAGATTTCAAGATAAAAATAGTAATTTAGTCTAGTTTATGTAAGACTCTGAATAACATTCAACGTTCAAATTCAAATTCAAAATCTTTTTTTAATTTCTATTTTAAATTCTATCTTCAATCTCAATCTTCTCTATTTTACTTTCTTTACTTTATTTTTGATTTTAAACTCAAATTTTATAGTTTATAAGTTTTATATATTATATATACTTTATTTTTTATAGTGTTAAAATCAATAATTTTATAAATATGTTCATATATCTTATATTTATGTTTTCATATGATTTCCCACTTTATAATACTTAGCTATAACACTATGATTTAATTTAAGAATTTCCAAAATTATATATATATATATATCAAAACACTTGAAAAATGCTCAAAAATAAATTTTGAACTAGGTTATGTCGACATACATTATTGCTTATGCTGACTATAATTGTCATTTTTTTTTATATTGAAAGGAAGTGTCTTTTCACTATTTGTAACATTCCAGAACCGTTGCAACCTTTCAAATCATATAAATAGGGGTAGATTTCGAACTTTTTCATAATTCTTCTTCTCCATCTTCATCTCCTTTCTTTACACCATTATATTTTCTTATTTTTATGATTTCTACACTTGTACTCTGCCGAATTCAATTCTATTTACATAAAAATTCTTCTCTTCTCACTCAACTCATTACTCTCTGAATCGAAGTGTTGTTGAAGAGTTATAGGGCTTTTGTAATCATTTGGGAAGTGTTTGGATAATCAGTGTTTTCCTTGTAGCTGTGAAATCAAGGAACGGGAGCAGTGTTACCCTTATAGCCGTGAAATCAAAGAGAGTATACTTGATCAAGTGTGTGGAATCAGTCTTACCCTTGTAGCCGTAAAATCAAGGAGGTTGTTCTTGGACACTGATATAGTAATAAAACTCTACGCAATCCAGTGTTGCATGAGATTGGACGTAGGAGCAATTCCGAACCAGTATAAAATCCGGTGTGTTCTATCCTTTTCTGCATTTTATTTTTGTTTATCTTTGTGTTTGTGTTTGATTCTGTGTCTGTGATTGTTTCTGTGGTGTTTGATTCATATAGTAGATCATATAAGTTTTAGATTTTGTTTAAATCCTCAAAAACACTATTCACCCCCTCTAGTGTTAGTTTTGCCTTAACGATCCATTCCGCAATCCTTAACAATTGGTACCAGAGCAAGGTCTTTCAAAAAGTTCATAATCTGATTTTTGAAAATATTAAATGGCAAATTTTGAAATGATTTATAACACTAGTTTAAACTCATAATCCAATTTTTGAAATTTAATTTTTAAAATTTAAAATTATTTAAATTTTGAAAATTTTGATATATGGATATATTACAAAATTATCATGATATTATTGCTTAAAATTGTAGATTAATTATTTTGGAAAGTCATTTGATTATTTTATTTGAAAAGTTATTTGATTATTTGAAAAGTTGTGTTATTTTACAGGAAAAGATGTGTTATATGGCTATTGGATATTCAAACTATGAAAAGATGGGTGACGTGGCCGTTGAAAATTCAAATTCCGAAATGGTGTGTTACCTAGCTGTTGAGAATTCAAATTTCTTATAAACACATGGTAGAAATCAAAAGGAGGAAAAGACTAATGACGATTGGTGAAAAGACATCAAGAAGAAATGGATATATGTAATGTAAATCTGTAAAGAAACGGGTACTAGATCAATTTATAACTTTGGATTTTTATCTACAGCTTATCTTCATACTGTACTTCTCTTCATTGGCTTCGTAATGTCGTCGGTTTTCATGTGATTCCGTCAAGAATTAACCAAGTAATGATCAAATTAAGTTTTTGTGAATAAAGAGAGAAGGAGACCAAATCTATAGATGATTTTCTTCAAATTGCATCCACTGGGTAGACTATTTTGTCCCATATCTTTTTCCAGATTGTATTTCTCGTTTTCGCTCTCGTTTTGATGGGTAGATCATTGAATTCTGATAAAAACTGAGTGAGATATGGCGATTTGAAGTTGACTATCCAAAAAAGAAAAACTGTTACGGAATTTTTTATTCCTCTTACTGTTTCGACTTGCTGCACCCCAATACCATCCGAATTCATCCCTAAACGGTTACTAGATCGTAGTCCTTGCATTCCTCTTCAATTTGTCGCTAATTTCGTCCAATTCCGTTAAGAAATGAAGAAGTCATGGCTCTTGCAAGATTGACTGAAAATAGAAAAAGGGGAAGAAGAAGAAGAAGAAGAAGGGAAGTGGTTATGAAGAGACATGACTTTTGGGCCAATTTATAATGGATGAAGTGACTTTTCATTCAAATTCAAAATTTTGGGGCCAAGATGGTTCAACTACTAAATCTCCAATAACTTTCCCATAAGGTGTTCAAATTCAGCAAATGAATATACTATCCTGACCAGAAAAACGAGCCTCTAGCAATAGAGCAGATTTCATCATCAAATTCTAGAAGATGTGAATGTGTGATTCATGAAATGGAAGAACAACAAAAAGAAGGATTGCAAAAATAGGTATGCTTTAATTAATTTTTAAATTTTTTTGGTTGAATGAATGCTTTGATTGTATTGCTTGTTTAGTTTGAATTTGAAATTTAAAACTTTAAAACTCAAATTTGAAATTTGAAATTCAAAATATCAATAAAATAATAAATATAATAATAAAATAAATTTTGGATGTTTGGTAGGGTTAATATTATTTCAGGAAATAATTAAACCTGGAATACAAATCGATAATTTAAAATCAAAGTCACGAAACCACATGTTCTTTGAAATTTATGCATGTATGTCGACATACATATGTCCTTATGTCGACATAAAGGCTTTTAAAATATAATTCAAATTTTGATTTTCAAAAGCTTAAAATTTCAAACTTCCCTCCATTTTTTAAATAAGAAATATTAGTTCAAATTCTAATTATTAACTTTATCTATCTACTTATTTTCTTATATCTTGTTTCAAAACTATGCAGTTAAAACCCCACAAAATGCCCGCTATAGCTCATAGCACTCTCTAACTGCTATGTTGTTTCTATTTAGCGTTGATGAACAGTAAATGCGATTTTATCCCTGCTATTTTCTGTTGCACCCGCTAAGTCAAGGCTATTTAGCACCGATTTAGCAATATTAATATATATAGGATGATTTGACCCATTCTTTTCTGAAAAAATAAAAAAAGTTAGCGTAAAGATCTAATTTAAGGTAAAAGTTTGTTATATAAGATAAAAATATATGTTACTCGCCAAATTTAATGTGTAAAAACACGATATTCTTTGATTTTGTTATATAATATTAATTGATATTGGTTTCTTCTACAAAAACGATGTGGCAATGATAATTAATTAATTTTAAATATCTGGGTTTACAACTAATGAACCTTTTTACACATCCTTTATATCCCCGCTATTTCCCCGCTTTATCCCCGCTACAGCTTTTTACACCTCCACCACTATAGAACCGCTAAGCACTTTAACTGCACAGTTTCAAAATATATAAAATTTAGTAAAATTATATAGACATATTAATATGATTGAATTAACTTAAATTTTTAAAACATTTGATATTGTTATAAAATATAAGTTTATACACCTTTTATATGTAGTTTAAACATACATAGTGTAACATCCCGAGATTTTGCGACAATTTAAAATAATTAATTTTATGTAATTTTGTACAATGCTGGGTTAAATATTAAAATTTTAATGATTTGTGTCGTGAATTGTTGAGATATGAACTTAATTTGACTTGTTAAACAATGGTATGCAATAGCTAAATATGATAATGTCTGGGGTTCATATTTTATTTGTTTAGAAATTTGAAATTTATATTGAATTAACAACATAAAATGAATTAACTAATTTTGAGATTTATTTTATATTGATAATTCTAATTTATGAGTAGGAATAATATAAATCGTTTAATTATGTAATGAATTTCTACTAGTTATAAAACGTAACAATTTGCATCGATTTGTAAATATTGAAATTTGAATTCACAATAAACGATTGTTGATTTATAAGTTTATATGAACTTTATTTTGATCCGAATAAAATTTATTAACCTTTGAATTTAATTTAAAGGCGAATAAACGAAAAATGAATATTTTAATATATTAATGAACTGGTTTTGAACGGTAGCTTTTGAATATGATGGAATAAGAACTTAAGACATGTTCTGTAACGACCCGTATTCTACGCATCATAGGATCGTAGAATATTTATTTCTTTCACATATGAAGTCGTATGGTCATGTAACTTTGGGAGACGACTATTGGGGTCATTTCCCATGTTCATGATTTTTCCCGATTTTCAAATGACCATTTTACCCCTAGTTGGTACTGTTTTGGCCATAACTTTTGACTGGAAAGGAATTTTGACCTGAAACCACTTCGACTGGCTTCGGATGATGGTTGCAATTCCATAGAGTGGTCACATTAGCCAAACGGACTCACCGTTTGGGAGATATGGCTGAAACAAGTTTCAGATGGTGAAAAACAGCTAATTGGGCTTAACCGGGTGATTAGCAGCTAGGCCCAGAGGGGAATTTCGGGTTTAGAGGTATAGGAGGACTGATTAGGGTTAGGAAATCACTTTCATTTCAGTTTTGAGCCGCCACAAACCTTCTTGAGACCCTAGTAATGGCTTCCATCCTCTAAAACCACTCCAAAACACATTTTTTAGTGAAGATTAAGCCTAAACTACATCAAAACAAGGCCAAATAGCAACAGAGCAAGGTTGGAGCTGCTGCTATACATAGGAATTCGACCCAAACAGAGAGTATTTCAGATTTGGTGCTTTATTTTGTGGCAAAGGTGAGTAATTTGCATAGTTTTTGCACTAATTACGGTAATTAAGGGTAATTAGTGAAGATTAGCGAACTTACATACTAATGAATTCTGGAAAAATGTTTAGAAATTTGAAAATAATATTTTATGCCTCTGTTAGAAAATTTGGACGATTTGATTAAGTTTTACTAACTATGTGCTTAAACATGATTAAGAGAGATTATGGGAAAATGTGAGGTTTAGCCACTTTTGATCCAATTTGATTCATTTGAATTGTTGTTTTTCTGTTTGTGGTTGCTATTACATGTTGCTATGACTCTATGGTGTGTTTAATGATTGATTAGAAGTGTTAGATTTGTCAAAAACGTCGTCGAATGGCATAAATTACTTGCTGGAAAAGTTGCAGAAAAGTGCAGGTTCTGGACCGGATCAGATATGGAGGCTCGGATCGGATGAGTTGAACTGGGCAAGGGATCTGATCGGATCGGAGCTTGACACTTGAGACAATTGGAAAAAAGGAAGGCCACGCTAATTGAACTGGGATCGGATCGGATAAAGGAGGAGAGATTGGATCGACTTAAGGACGAAGGGCTCGGATCGACTGAAGGATGAAGGACTCGGATTGAAGTAAGGCGAAGGAATCGGATCGGAGCAAATGAAGGAACGAGGGAGCGGATCGGAGCGGAAGCACGAACTAGAAGGGAGTTGGCACCCGACCCAACCCGGAGGAGGACACCCGACCCGACCCGAAGTGGAATGCCCGACCCGAACCGATGTGACGCTGTGGACCCGACCCGAACCGATGGCTAGAAGGAGAACCCGACCCGACCCAGTATTGACCAATAACCCGAGATGCAAAGGTAGTCCAATGTGGGAAGTTAGAGCTCAGGATCCAGTTGGGAACTAATGAGTTCACTTCATGATTGGGCTTTGCTGCGGGACGTGTGCCAAGGGGCAGTCGATGTCTATGACTTTGGATCACTATGTATGGGAGGTACGTGAAATGGATTCAGGGCCACAGTGGCCTAGGTATGACTAGAGGGCTATAAACCAATGAAGTGGGGTCATTTGTAAAGATTTGGTCATGACTCCATGTGGTAAGCTTGGTAGTAGCAGTAGTTGTACAGGTCGAACTCCGTCACTACTTCAATGGGTCTAGTGATTGACAGTGGTGGACATCGTATGCTTTACGCACTGAGCGAGAGATGTGAGGATGGTTGCTATGGATGATTTGTTTGCTATCATTATGACATTCACACCCCACCCCCGTATTCTTACACTATTTATTTTGGCACCTTAGAGTATTATACGGTATGTGGTACTAACCCTTTGGTTGCAGGTCCAGGTTCAGGTATGGTATAATATACCTGTTATTGTTTTGTTTAGATGCTTATCGCTCATACCAGGCTTTATGTCTGACCCAGAGTTTTATGTCTCCTCTTATTACTCTGGGTGCTCACACGAGTAGACTAGAGACAGGTTAGCTGGTGATGCACGGGTAGATGATCCGGAGACGAGAAGGAGGCTTCCACGTAATGTATATATAGTATTCTCCCTGTGTTGTTGAAGATCACTACTTGGGCATTAGTGGTGCATCTTCTACTTTAGCTTTCTTTTGTTTAGGGATAGTAAATTTGGAAAGTTGTAATAAGCTGTATTTGGATTTCCGCTGCTCTGATGTTGATGTTGATTTTAGTTATCAGCTTATGCACTGTCTCACCTGTTTTATGTCAAGTATGTTATTATTATATTTTGTTCCATGCGCTGTGAGAAATTCTACAGGTTCTTTGTTAGTTCATTCTCTTCTTTCTTTTCTTCTGACGACCGTCCCGTGCTAACTGGACATGTGTACAACGCACAATTGGAGTTAAATGTCGGTTGGTGCGGGGCGGGCTCTCACACTTGGTATCAGAGCTCTAGGTTGCGTAGTTAACCTAGGGAAGTTATCAGGGAGAGATAATATACGTATACTAGAGAGCGTATTTGTGATTATTTTGGTTTTTAAAAGCTATATATATATATACTATTAGTAGTATAAGAATGAAGTCGTGCTGCACTAGCACCACTATGGAGTCGTTAATCGTTTCCTTTTTCAGATTGACGATGAGACGATATACTAGAGGTGCTGGTAGGGGAGCCAATAATGGGAATGCTGCTGACATGAGGACGATGTTTACTGACCTCATGAGAGAGATGCTTAGGGATGTGCAGAGGGCAGCTCCCAATGGTGGAGATGGTGGTGGTCCAATAGTGCAGGCACCGAGAGTCGACTTTGCCAAGCTGAATAAGGATTATACTAGCCTTGGTGGGAAGCCGTTCCACGGAACGGAGTCGGCCACGGATGTTCAGGATTGGTTGGATAGTTGCGAACGTATCTTCGAATATTTGGGTATCGAGGATGCAATGAAGAGAAAGCTAGCGTCCCGTCAGCTGCAAGGGCGGGCAATGAATTGGTGGAATGCTATAAAGGCAGCTACTCCCGAAGATCAGATTACTTGGGAGCAGTTTAAGGCTCGCTTTAGCAAGAAGTTCATTCCAGCTGCTCAGAAGTCAGTGCTGTTTAAGAAATTCTTGGAGCTCAAGCAGAATGGCAGAGCTGTCTCGGAGTATATTGCTGAATTCGATACTCTGTCGAAATATGGGTTATCTCTTATTGATATTGCCGAGAAGAAGAATGAGAAATTCATAACTGGTTTGGATCAGTACTTGGGGGAAAGGCTTATTAACCACATCGATGAGACGTTTGAATCGATTGTGGGGAAAGCATTAAGATCAGAAAGTCTCTACCCTAAGCCGAAGATTGAGGTTGCATCCGCAGATGAGCCAAAGCCACAAGCAAGTGGTGGAGGCAAGTGTGGTTCCCAGAATAAGAGAAAGCAGAATCAGACTAAGGATGGCCAGAAGAAAAAAAATAAGCAAGATGTTGAGTGCTTCAGCTGTGGTAAGAAGGGCCATTATGCTAGTAATTGTCGGGCCAAGCCAGCGGATAGGAAGTGCTTCAACTGTGGCCAAATGGGACATCACAAGGACAAGTGTCCACTGCCCCCTAAAGAAAAGCAAATGGTGAAAGCATATGCTCTTAATGCTATTCCTTCTTCGTCGAATGCCCCAACTGCGGCGGAGAAAGGAAAGAATGTCGTCATTTAAGGTATGCTTTCTGTTTATGATGTTCCTGTTAGAGTTTTGTTTGATACCGGAGCTTCCAGTTCTTTCATATCTAGTGACCTGGTAGATAGGTTGGGATTGGAGCCCGAGATTGTCGATAGACCTTTAGTAGTGACGAACCCGATTGGTGGTTCGACTAGCCTTAGCATGATTTGTCGTAATGTGGTCTTATCGAGTCATGAATGCATGTTTGTTTGTGATTGCTTTGTTTTGGGCTTTACTGGGTTTGGCATTATTTTGGGAGTAGATTGGCTCCAAAGATACATAGTGGTGGTAGACTGTGAGGGCTTTTTGGTGACAGCTAGAGCGGATGATGGGCGGAGGATAGTGTTTGGTGGTCCACCCAGTGAGGGGGTATTGGCTAGTTTTCTTAACTCCCTTGACATTCCGCATAGTGAGTTGTCAGGTTTGGCCGTAGTTGGCTAGTATCCGGACGTTTTCGAAGAAGTGACCGGACTTCCACCACACCGAGAGATTGAGTTCCGTATTGATTTGGTAAAAGATGATAGACCTATAGTGATGCCACTTTGTCGTATGGCACCAAGGGAGCAGCGAGAGCTCGAGGTGCAAGTCAGCGATCTTTTGAAGAAGGGATTTATCAGAAGGAGTGTTTCTGAATGGGGAGCACCAGTTGTGTTTGCTACCAAGGCGGATGGTTCCCTTCGTTTGTGTGTAGACTACCGCGAGTTGAATAAAGTGACGAGGAAGAACAAGTATCCTCTACCGCGGATAGATGATTTGTTCGATCAGTTGAGTGGCACGAGAATATTTTCTCAGTTGGATCTCACGACAGGTTTTCATCAGCTTAGAGTGGAAGCTGAGAGTATAGCTAAAACGACATTTCGGACGCCGTCTGGATTTTATGAGTGGTTGGTCATGCCATTCGGGCTGACCAATGCCCCAACATATTTTGTGGATCTTATGAATAGGGTATTCAGAGATCAGTTGAATAAGTTTGTCCTTGTGTTCGTTGATAATATTTTGGTCTACTCGAGGACAGAGGAAGAACACAAGGAACATTTAAGAATAGTGATGGAGGTGTTGAGAAAACACCAATTGAAAGCAAAGTTTTCTAAGTGTCACTTCTGGAAGAGGGAAGTGAGGTTCTTGGGCCATGTTGTATCAGAGAATGGTATTGCCGTGGACCCGACGAAGGTGGCTACGGTACAGGATTGGCCTACGCCCAAGAATGCAACAGATGTAAGAAGTTTCTTGGGGTTAGCTGGATATTATCGTAAGTTTATCCAAGGCTTCTCCAAGATAGTAGCACCATTGACCCAGTTGACCAAGAAGAATCAAGCTTTTGTCTGGGATGAAAGGTGCGAGAATGCATTCAAGAGTCTCAAGGACAAGTTGACAAGCGCACCAGTGTTAGTTATTCCTAAGGGGAATGAAGAGATGACGGTATACACGGATGCCTGTGGTACCGGACTGGGTGCTGTATTGATGCAAGGCGGTAGGGTTGTAGCTTATGCAAGTCGGCAATTGAAACCGCACGAGAAAAGGTACCCTACCCATGATTTGGAATTGGCAGCGATCGTGTTCGCGTTGAAGATGCGGAGACACTATCTCTTGGGAGAAAGATTTGAGTTGTTCACAGATCATAAGTCGTTGAAGTATCTCTTCTCCCAGAAGGATCTAAATCTCCGGCAACAAAGGTGGTTAGAATTCTTGGCTTCCTATGATTTTGACATCGCATATACACCAGGAAAGGGCAATGCGGTGGCTGATGCATTGAGTAGGAGACATGCCAGCTTTGGGGCTATGTTTCTAGAATGGAAGCAAGTGGAGTATATCGCGAGGTTTGATTTCAGACCAAAGTGCGAATTGAATCCAGAAATGTTAGCAAGTTTGACGATCAGACCCACTTTAATTGAGCGGATCAGCTCTAGTCAGAGGGACGATCCTAACCTATTGGAAATCATCTCCAAGATAGAGATAGGTATCGATGAGGAGATGAACAAGTATGGGCTAGATCGAGATGGATGGCTTAGAAAGAATGGAAAGCTTGTTGTACCCAATGTCGATGGATTGAGGGATGAAGTGCTTAGAGAATGTCATCACTCAAAACTGACTATACACCCCGGTGGTAACAAGATGTATCGAGACATGAAGCAGACCTACTACTGGGAAGGGATGAAAAGAGACATTGGGAGGTTTATATCCAAATGCATGAATTGCCAGCTAGTTAAAGCTGATCAAAAGAAGCCTAGTGGGTTGTTACAGCCATTAGAAATTCCCGAATGGAAATGGGAGCAAGTCTCGATGGACTTCATCGATGGTTTACCAAGGACTAGATCGAGACATGATAGCATTTGAGTAGTTGTGGATCGATTGACTAAGAGTGCAAGATTCATACCAGTCAAATCGACCAGAACGGCAGCTAAGTTAGAAGAATTGTATATGAAGTGGGTAGTGAGATTTCATGGAGTACCTAAAAGCATTGTGAGTGACCGGGACCCGTTGTTCACTAGTGGGTTTTGGAAGAGCTTACAAGAGGCTCTAGGGTCAGAGTTACATCTCAGTACCACATATCATCCTCAGACCGACGGTCAGACGGAGAGGGTGAACCGTATTTTGGAAGATCTCTTGAGAGCATGTATATTGGATTTTGGTGGATCATGGGATGACCATTTGCATCTAATAGAGTTTGCATATAATAATAGCTACCAATCCAGTATCGGTATGGCTCCGTTTGAAGCTTTGTACGGAAGACCGTGCAACTCACCATCATGTTGGATAGAGATTGGCGAGAAGTTTATACTTGGACCAGATGTGGTGAGGGAAACTTCAGATAAGATCAAGATCATTCAACAACGAATGAAGGCTGCCCAAGATAGGCAGAAGAGTTATGCTGATAAGAGGAGAAGAGACTTAAAATTCTCCGTTGGCGACTTGGTGTTTGTCAAGATTTCTCCGTTGAAGAGCGTAATACGATTTGGTAGGAGAGGCAAGTTGGCACCAAGATTTGTTGGCCCATTCCCTTTTATTGAACTAGTCGGGAATTTGGCATATAGAATTGACTTACCAGAGAAGATGGCGGGAGTTCACAATGTATTTCATGTTTCCCAACTAAGGAAGTTCGTTCACGACCCAAATATGACTATTTCACCTGATCAGTTAGAGGACTTCGAAGTAGAACCCGAGGCGGTTGGGAACCGCAAGCCGGCCCGTATTGTCGTGCACGACATGAAGCAACTTCGAAGGAAGGCGGTGAAGCTAGTCAAGGTTCAGTGGGGCGAGGACGAGAATGATTGCACTTGGGAGACAGAGGAGAACATTAGGAAGACACACCCAGAACTCTTTGCCTGGTAAGATCTTGACTTCGATTTAGTTTTCCGCATGCTAGGATAGGCTTGTTTGCTTGTTTTGCATGTTTGATTGTTGTATGTGGTTGTTAGGCATGCGGGATCCTTTGTATGTTTTGGGGACGAAATTCCTTAAGGGGGGGAGAGTGTAACGACCCGTATTCTACGCATCATAGGATCGTAGAATATTTATTTCTTTCACATATGAAGTCGTATGGTCAAGTAACTTTGGGAGACGACTATTGGGGTCATTTCCCATGTTCATGATTTTTCTCGATTTTTAAATGACCATTTTACCCCTAGTTGGTACTGTTTTGGCCATAACTTTTGACTGGAAAGGAATTTTGACCTGAAACCACTTCCATTGGCTCCGGATGATGGTTTACAATTCCGTAGAGTGGTCACATTAGCCAAACGGACTCACCGTTTGGGAGATATGGCTGAAACAAGTTCCAGATGGTGAAAAACAGCTAATTGGGCTTAACCGGGTGATTAGCAGCTAGGGCCAGAGGGGAATTTCGGGTTTAGAGGTATAGGAGGACTGATTAGGGTTAGGAAATCACTTTCATTTTAGTTTTGAGCCACCACAAACCTTCTTGAGACCCTAGTTATGGCTTCCATCCTCTAAAACCACTCCAAAACACATTTTTTAGTGAAGATTAAGCCTAAACTACATCAAAACAAGGCCAAATAGCAACAGGGTAAGGTTGGAGCTGCTGCTATACATAGGAATTCGACCCAAACAGAGAGTATTTCAGATTTGGTGCTTTATTTTGTGGCAAAGGTGAGTGATTTGCATAGTTTTTGCACTAATTACGGTAATTAAGGGTAATTAGTGAAGATTAGCGAACTTACACACTAATGAATTCTGGAAAAATGTTTAGAAATTTGAAAATAATATTTTATGCCTCTGTTAGAAAATTTGGACGATTTGATTAAGTTTTACTAACTATGTGCTTAAACATGATTAAGAGAGATTATGGGAAAATGTGAGGTTTAGCCACTTTTGATCCAATTTGATTCATTTGAATTGTTGTTTTGCTGTTTGTGGATGCTATTACATGTTGCTATGACTCTATGGTGTGTTTTATTTGATTAGAAGTGTTGGATTTGTCAAAAACGTCATCGAATGGCGTAAATTACTTGTTGGAAAAGTTGCAGAAAAGTGCAGGTTCTGGACCGGATCGGATCGGATATGGAGGGTCGGATCGGATGAGTTGAACTGGGCAAGGGATCTGATCGGATCGGAGCTTGACACTTGAGACAATTGGCAAAAAGGAAGGCCACGATAATTGAACTGGGATCGGATCGGATAAAGGAGGAGAGATTGGATCGACTTAAGGACGAAGGGCTCGAATCGGATCGACTGAAGGATGAAGGACTCGAATTGAAGTAAGGCGAAGGAATCGGATCGGAGCAAATGAAGGAACGAGGGAGTGGATCGGAGCGGAAGCACGAACTGGAAGGGAGTTGGCACCCGACCCGACCCGGAGGAGGACACCCGACCCGAAGTGGAATGCCCGACCCGAACCGATGCGACGCTGTGGACCCGACTCGAACCGATGGCTAGAAGGAGGACCCGACCCGACCCAGTATTGACCAATAACCCGAGATGCAAAGGTAGTCCAATGTGGGAAGTTAGAGCTCGGGATCCAGTTGGGAACCAATGAGTTCACTTCATGATTGGGCTTTGCTGCGGGACGTGTGCCAAGGGGCAGTCGATGTCTATGACTTTGGATCACTATGTATGGGAGGTACGTGAAACGGATTCAGGGCCACAGTGGCCTAGGTATGACTAGAGGGCTATAAACCAATGAAGTGGGGTCATTTGTAAAGATTTGGTCATGACTCCATGTGGTAAGCTTGGTAGTAGCAGTAGTTGTACAGGTCGAACTCCGTCACTACTTCAATGGGTCTAGTGATTGACAGTGGTGGACATCGTATGCTTTACGCACTGAGCGAGAGATGTGAGGATGGTTGCTATGGATGATTTGTTTGCTATCATTATGACATACAGACCCCACCCCCGTATTCTTACACTATTTATTTTTGCTCCTTAGAGTATTGTACGGTATGTGGTACTAACCCTTTGGTTGCAGGTCCAGGTTCAGGTATGGTTTAGTATACCTGTTATTGTTTTGTTTAGATGCTTATCGCTCATACCAGGCTTTATGTCTGACCCAGAGTTTTATGTCTCCTCTTATTACTCTGGGTGCTCACACGAGCAGACTAGAGACAGGTTAGCTGGTGATGCACGGGTAGATGATCCGGAGACGAGCAGGAGGCTTCCACGTAATGTATATATAGTATTCTCCCTGTGTTGTTGAAGATCGCTACTTGGGCATTAGTGGTGCATCTTCTACTTTAGCTTTCTTTTGTTTAGAGACAGTAAATTTGGAAAGTTGTAATAAGCTGTATTTGGATTTCCGCTGCTCTGATGTTGATGTTGATTTTAGTTATCAGCTTATGCACTGTCTCACCTGTTTTATGTCAAGTATGTTATTATTATATTTTGTTCCATGCGCTGTGAGACATTCTACAGGTTCTTTGTTAGTTCATTCTCTTCTTTCTTTTCTTCTGACGACCGTCTCGTGCTAACTGGACATGTGTACAACGCACAATTGGAGTTAAATGTCGGTTGGTGCGGGGCGGGCTATCACATGTTCCAATTGATTCAAAAGTATCGAAAACATTATTTTCAATATATAGATTGTCTGGTTTCCGATCAGAATCATCATTGCGCAAAATATGACTGTTTTGATGATAAACGGTCTATTTTGGGACAACTGGGTACATGCATCTAAACCCATTCAATGAACACTATAAATTACCATTACCAGCCCTAATACATCCTCTAATTCACTCTATTAACCCAAATCCCGAAATCAAAACCTTAACTGAAAATTAATGGTGATTGCAGATCTGAAACAACATCAAAAATTCAAATGTCTCACACCATATTGAATTATATGTTTTTGAAAGGTCTCAATGATACGAACTGACGAGAAGCGTCCGTTCTGCTAAACAACGCGTGAATCAACTGGAAATCGCGGTCAAAGCAGTAAAAACGGGAAATAGTGACTGAGGGGGTCGAAGTCTAAGAAGTGAGTTATTGTGACAACAAGGAATTTCGCTCGATCCGAATCAGTCGCTAAACCGACCCAGACCGTTCGAAACGCCTGATTGTTTCGAGAACACGACAAAATAGAACGCAGACGGAAGAACATTTCATTGTACATTACAACAATTCCATCAGATTACAAGAATATACAGATTATAAATGAATAAATATTACATAGAAATATCAGAGATTTAAATTACATTTAAATACATAGCAGCGGAAAATAATACAATACACAACTAGAAGAGATATACAGATACAAAGCTTTCCGGATATCATTCCAGCTGTAAACCAGGATCCTGTGAATATAAATCTGCAAAACCAAAACTACTAGCTGCCCGTGTCAAAATAAGGGCACCCAGAGTTTAGGTTAAAACAATAAACTCCAGGTCAATCATGGGACTAGTGTGAGAACTAAAACAGTTATTTATCTTTATTTTAAAGTTAGGTAAATCAAGGGACCACGCCGTATAACACGGAACGGGTTTCCTCCCAAGAATACCAGTGCATAAAACAACAACGCAATGCTAAATAAAGAACAATGAAGCTATTATAAGACCCAGTTCCCATCACACAATGCAATGCAAGCCGGAGGATAGGGTTTTTACCTTATAATAGCCAAGAATGCTTGATACGTTTAAAACAAATCATTTACTATTACTATAAGTGTATAGTGTATAAAACAACTTCAAATCATAAATATCAATCATAGGCGGCATAAGCGCCCCATCCCACTATGTCGCCATACTAGGCTTTATAAATAAAACAGCAAATGTCACGTATTTGGAAGTTGGATTTCCATCTATGAACTGAGGAAAAAGATAGTCCTCACCGATTCGAGACAATCTAGCCCATGTCTCAGGATCAGAGCTCGAGTGACCCTCGGAGCGACAGGGCCGGTCCACCGATGTGGATTAAAATTCCTGAACACTGCGTTTCCCCGCCCTTTGGGGCATAAGTGAGCCAACAAATGACTCCATCGGACCCGGATCGTCCGATCAAACCGAGGCGCCTCGCAATAGCAACAACCACATAAGTCAAACTCGTCAGGGCGTGTAAAACCACTGACGTCACTTTTTAGCTAGAAGGAAACGCATGGCCTCCCTGAGGTCCGTCTCCCGTTTTTGGTTCATACCGGGTGTGAAACTCGCGAAGTAACCGTTACACAAAGCTACGCCACAAAGGCCGTGCTTCGATCATCAACCACAAGACTTTGCTTTTCAACAGAAGCCTTGATCATTTGCCACTTAGGCATGCCACACAGGCAATTCACTCTATGCGTTTGATATCCATCAGTATATAACCCCTAAGCTCGTACGTCTCAGAGAAGGGCGTTAAGTAAGAGAATGAATTCTCCGCCGCCAAACAGATATATATTTAATAGAAATCAATCACAAAGACTGAAATCCAATGTCAGACACACAGTTCATTTACAAGTCCGTTCTGGGTCTGAACGAAACCGGAGGCACCTAGTACCCCGCATATCCAACGATCTCCAAGTACGTCTGGACGACCACCAACTGTTTCCATCTTCTTGGGTGTACATCCCAATCAAGATCATCAGTAATCACCCAAACGACGTGAAGACCTCCGGTCTTCGACCACCGTCTTCATCTTTGACTTATCGTCGTATCAGTTACTCAGAATGGGATAAACCCGGTCTTTCCGAATAACTCGCGTATATTTTAAATAAGTGTTACACAAACACAACATACGCCTCATTCCAATTCATCAGTCACTAACCGTAAATTAATCAAGAGAATAATTCCCCAAATATTAACCCCGAAGGCCGAAACCAACATCAGATCAATATCCAGAAAACCATTCTGCTTAGCTAACCGACAGTTAGTTTCTAAATTTCACATTCATAGGGAAAGGTTCCCATTTATTTTACCAAAGATAAATTCCTTGAATTTATTCTTTAATCTTCTTTTGAATCTCGATTCAACTAGTCGGGATTAACGAACCTTACCGAAGTAATCATTTGTTTTAATTTCCCAATCCCAACCTATTCATCCCATGAAGTAAAACTGGTAATACTTCATATCTAACACCATGGTGTTATCGGTAAATTCAATTACCATTTCACGTTCAAATCTAATTAAAGATTTAACTATCGCCTGAAGCAAAACTGGTGATACTCCATTCTCGATCATTTCAATCTAATTAAAGATTCATTAAAACTCCACTTAGTTTTAATCTGTGACTGGGTTAAAGAATCAGTGTCATTTAAAACACGATTCACGATAAACCCGAATCACATTACGTTTCAATCAGTCTCTAACCGTAAATTAGCAAGTGAGCAGTTCCCTAAGTATTAACCCCGAAGGCCGAAACCAACATCAGATCAATACCCCATAAAACATTCAACTCAACTAATCTCTAGTTAGTTTCTGAATTTTCTTAACTCCTTTGGGTCTAAGAACAGTATTATTGAAGATACCGTTCACGACAACCCAAAATCACATTTCATTAATTATCGGGTTAAAGAACAAGTGTTATTTAAAACAATGTTCACGATAAACCCAAAAATCAATACCAATTCAATTCCAATTAAATATTATTTAATTGGTACACTTCATTAAATCTAAATAAAAAGATTTAATCTTTTTCTCAACTGGGCTCATGAAAAGTGGTAATGAAGACACCATTCACGACAAACCCAAATCACATTTGATATTAAATACAAGGCTCTAAATAGAAATTATATCGGCTTATATTCAATATCAAACTCTACGACTAACAAATTTCGTATTGGAAATAACGATATAAATATATCTTTCAAATTCCCATAACAATATCTGTATCATCACGAAATCCAACATCGAAATATTCCGAAGACAATTTAGATTCAAATCTATTCCAATTCAATTATTGGAAATTCTGGTTATTTTCAAAACCATTTTCAAATCCAATTTATTTATTTAAAAATAAATAGAATTTTAATCCTAGTTCAAAACTAGTTCATTTCGATAAAAATCTATTTTTATCTTTTCAAATATGGAGTTTTTCATCCCGATTCTTCCCAAATCATTTCTTATGATTTTACACAAATTATTACTATTTTTAATAATTTTATCAAGGCCCGTACAGTCGATTTCCATCAACGGCCATCGAACTGCACTTACAGCGACCTTTTCCAAATTTGATTTGGACATAATTTCAAATCCAACCGTTAGATTTCAAATTTCTAATATTCGTTCGAAAGATCTTTTCGATACGATCCCAACGGTTCCGGTTTTAGGAGAATCCGACGGTCGGATCTCCCGCAATATCCATTCGAAGTCAATGGTCGAAATTCGTGAACTACCGCGGCGCGTTCTATTCAGGCCATTATATTATATATATAATATATATAATATATACTTCGTCGATTTCCTTTCGAAACGAATTTTATAAATCGTTTTAAATTCGTTTTCAAAACGATGTCAACTTCCTTTTCAAATTCAAATCAAAATTGAATTTACCCTTACAAATTCGTTTTAAATTCATTTCAAATTGATTTCAATTCAAATCGATTTTCAGTTTAATTTCAATACGTTTTAAATTCAATTCAATTTCAATCTAATTCGAATTTCAATTCTATTCAGTTTAATTCGAATTCATTTTCTATTCAATTCAATTTTAATTTAAGTCGAATTTCTATTCTTTTCAATATAATTCGAATTTCATTTCAAAATATTCGATTTTGAAAGCACTTTTCAATATTCATTATAAAAACTAATATAATCGATATAAATATCGTTCACGTCAAAATGGCGTCAATCTAATCAACACGGCTTCATATGTTTCGATTTTCAAATATTCTATTTCAAATATTCTATTTCAAATATTCTATTTCAAATATTTCGATTTCAAATATTTCTTTTTCAAAACGGGAATGAGGCCCAATCAATTACCCTATAATGTTAATTATATGGATTTTCTACAACACATGTATACAATAACAACGATGAATAATCAACCATCATCCAAAGTGCATTCTACATTGTATAAGCATTAAATATAATTATTCAACGCTTATAACAGTCTGTCAATCAATCGATCGACATACAACTAACTATTGGGATTAGTGTATGCCATATATCACCCCAATACCCGTGTGGGGTTTTCAAACAATCAAACACAGATTTTATTTGTGTAGTTGGGCAATGTGTAAAATTTAACGTCCCAATCAATATCAGTCAAATATGTGTATATAAACAAATCGTCCGATTTGTTTATTTTTATTTCCTTTTATATACACGTTAAAAATTCTATTTTTAACTATAAAATATTTTCAACTATATAAATATTTTATTTCATTTCACATCACATCACACAATAAACTACACATCAAAATCAAACAAACAAGCATACAAGCCGTCCATGGTCTGTGGACGACGGGTGTCGGGTGCTACTAAACACCGTCTACATCCTAGTATATATTTTAACTAGAAATAAAATTAAAAGTGAGAAGTTCTCACAGAGGGTTCCACTCCGCCGTGCTTTGCTTTTGAACTGCTGAACATCTGGATTTGTTTGCAATTCCAATGCAGTTCTTTTCCACGCTGTTCATAATAAAAATTATATTTTTATCCCTTCATTTCAATAAATAAAAATCGTATTTTTATTTCTATTTCATATATATTTTCGACGCTTCATTCTATATAAAAATTATATTTCTACTTCATATACAAAGATCGAATTTTTATATCATCGCTATAAAAATCACATTCTTATTTCAACGCATATATAATAAAAATCATATCTTTATACTTTCCTATTCAATATATAAAAATCGAATTTTTTACTTCGCTATTCAATATATAAAAATCGAATTTTTACTTCGCTATTCAATATATAAAAATCGAATTTTTACTTCGTTATTCAATATATAAAAATCGAATCTTTACTTCGCTATAATCACAAGGAAAATCAGTTTTTTCTTTCTAATCAAAACACATAAAAATCAGATTTTATTCTATGTAATTTATAAAGCTAGAAACTGAATTTAAACAACACATTTAAAGTAAAAACTGAAGTGAAAATAAATTAATTAATTAAATAAAAAGAGGGACTCACTGATTTCGTTGTTCGGAGGAGGAGAGCGGCCGTTGAAGGGGTCCTGAGGTGGAGACGCTAGCGCACGGGGCAGGGGGGTCACTGCGGTGGGTGGCTGCGTTTTCCGTTTGGGGGCTTGGGGTATCGGCGCTGGGGATCTCGCGGGTCGAGGAGGGAGAGAAGAAGAGGAGGTGGGGCGTGGAGGAGGAGGAATCAGAGGATGCGGCGGCAGGCTAAGGGGGCGCGACAGACATTCTAGGTTTTTTTTTTCTTTTTTTTTCTGAGAATTAACGAGGAAGGGGGGGGGGTAAAGGAGAAAAGAAAGGTTTTTTTTATTATATTTTATTTAATTTATTTTCAAAAAGTAATTTCTTCATTCGATCTCCTAACGAGACCCAACGACTGTCGCCCCTAGCTAATTACCCCCATTCCGAACAGAATGGGATATGTATCTTAAGCTGATTCGATCGTTTCGACCAGTTTTCGTCAAAATCAACATATAACTCTATATATTGAATTTGAACGCGCATTTCAATTTGCCAAGGTCACGTACTAACTCGAAAAATTCCAGAAAAATATTTTCTAGCTTCGTATTGACGATACGGTCCTAACAAAACTAGTTTCGTCGAATTCTGAGACCGTTTGAAAAATGGCCATTTCCAGTCGATTAAAATCAACTAAAACTGGTCAAACACGTTTTCCTTTGCCACGCTCACATATTGATTCGAGAAATTATGAAATTTGGAATCTAGCAATAATTTGACATCACGGATCCAACAAAAGTGGTTTCGTCGAAATCCGAGGTCGTTTGCAAAATTCCCATTTTTAAGGGCCTGAATTCCATAGCGACTATTCAGAATTTTCAACTGGGCATAACTTTTGACCCCCGCTATGAAATCTTGATTTTTCAGATTCGTTGGAAAGATATTCACAAATAGATTCTAATATTTTTGGTTTCACTAAAATCCGGTTTATTTTACACCCGGTATGTTCAATTGAAATTTGAAATCGAATTATCGAACTACCGCGCCATTTTCAATTCCTTCTATATATATAAATAAATATTTATATTCTAACGTCGATCTATATAAATATATACGTTTGAATTATATTCAAAATAAATTTCTCGTCGTTATTATTTAAAATAATTCATTTTAAATAATCAAAATCCACTAAAATTGCCAAAATAAAAATTTTAAACTCGCTAAGAATTTCGGGTTGTTACAGTTATTTATACAAAGCATTCTTCTTATGGCTAGATCCAATGTCCTAATCCCTACGGAAAGGAAAAAGAATTTCACGTTCTTCCTTTTGAGAAGGGATGATTAGGGAAATCCTTTTGATTGCTGCTTTCTCTAGGGCTGTCAATTTCCTACCCGACCCGTGTCCCGACCCGAAACCCGCACGGAAATTAGCAGGTTAACCCGACCCATTTAGTTAGCGGGTCATTTTCGGGTCAACTCGAATTTGACCCGTTTATAAACGGGTGGGTTTAGGGTTGACCCACTAACTCGATTTTGACCCGCCAAACCCGATTATATATTGTATCTCTTCGATACTGTTAGTCTTTTATGTATACTATTAGTGTTAGTCTTTTATGTATGCAGTAATCAGTATGCTCGTATATGTAAGCTATTATATTTTACTAATTTATTCTTATATGTTGTTAGTTATACTTTACTTATAACAACTATATCTCTTCCATGCTGGTAGTCTTTAATTTATGTAGTATGGGAATATATACTTATGTATAGAAAATGATTTTTGAATATAGGGATTTCATGCTTTATATATGTGTTGTCTATCGGTGACTTTGCAACTTGTTGCATGTTGGTGATTATATAACAGTGTGCATGTTGATGATTTGGCTCTTTTGTTGCTTATATTAGTAGGCAATATCTATCAATTGGTCAAATAGGTAAACCCGACCCAACACGACCTAACACAACCCATTTAGTTAAACGGGTTACGCGGGTCGGGTCGGGTTAACCCGTTTATAAACGGGTTGGGAAAATATGACCCGTTTAATAAACGGGTTGACCCGACCCATTTATAAATCAACCCGAACCCGACTTGACCTGACCCGAACCCGACCCGACATGACCCATTGACAACCCTAGCTTTCTCCAGACATCTGGTAAAAGCATGAAAAAAAGGCTCGAATGGTACGAACCCTCCGTCACCCCAGAATGAAAGGGTTGATCTCGTAGTTCTTGGTCTGTGAAGATGCGTTGTTAGATGCTCCATTTTCCCATTGAGGCCTAACCTAAACCTATGCTCGAGAGATAGGTGTCTAATTTGGGGTTTTTTGATTCGTACGACGTTTGGCGTTGGAACAAAATGAAAGTTGTAGTACTCGAGCATACGAATCCAATGATAAATTCAATTTGATAAATCGTTGTCTAGATTGTCCAAATTTGTCAAAACCGTAGCAGAAAACCCTACAGTGTCAAGTGGCGGCGTGAGCTCGTAGGGCCACCAGGGCAAACCGGATTTCGAGGGGAGGTGCGCCTCGATGAGTGCTTCACGTTGGCGGTGGTTTGGTGTTGAATGGTGGTCGGAAGTGGTGGATAGAGGCAGTCAAAGTCGGGCATTTTCAAGTGATGATGGGTTCACTGGAACGATGAATACGGGCTGAATTCTTTCGTGCACAGGTGGGAGAAAGAGGGTGACGATGTGGCAAGCATTTTTCCTTTTTGTGCCATTTTCATTTTTATTTTTTTTCCTATCGCATTGACTTGTATAACTTTCTGCTACAAAGTCGGATTTGGACAAAATAAATTGTGTTGGAATCATATTGACGAGCTCTTCGCGATGCCGCTGATTTGGAATGATTCTGAGATTTTGTGATTGTTTTCTCCTTTCCTCTTTTCTTATATTAATCCCAATAACTATCTATATTTTAGATTTGTTTAAATCTACATGTGAGGATTGTTGTCGATTTGAACGGTCAAAAATACGGGTTATTACTTTGGTATCAGAGCTTTGGTTTAGTGAAAATCTTGGCTCTATTTGGGATTAACTCATTAGAGATAGGGTAGTAATACCCTAGAATGAGTTTGAGTGTATATGAGAGAGCGTACTTGTAATTTCAATATAAAATGATTCTGGGACTGTTGATTTTTGGGCTAAAATTTGAACTTCGGTCTCGTTTGAAATCAAAGATGAGCGCTTATACTCACTCACACCTAACTAAGATATTTGATTATTAGTTAAATTAAATTTACGTTATGGTATGATTGTTTGATTGTTCTTTGACTATTTAAATTGATTATTTATGAATAATCTAAATAGACAGTACAAATTTAATTTAAATGTCAATATAAATTGTTCAGTTACAATTTTAATTTCTTGTTTAATACCTCATACCTAATGACTAGTAACTGATATTATATTGAACTGTTTAGATGTGTTGATTTTGATGGATGCCTTGAATTTATATATTTAATGTATTGATATGTAATTCATCTTGTTGTCAACATTGTTATATATGCTTATAGATTTTTGTTGATTAATCCCAACCACTACCCTAGATGTTATGGGCATCAAATAAACTCGGGATTAATCATTGAAATGAATTAAGAACGTACATTGAAATGATAAATACCAATGACCTTGATTTGGGTTGAAATGATATATAACCTTTCCTAAAATACTAAAACTAAAATTTAAGTATTACTTGTCCATAGGATAGAAAATTAAATACGGACGTCGGTCGGTTAAGTAAAATTTGTTTTAACCATGACTCTTGAAATATTGCTTTAAAGACATTATAGATGTTGTTTTATAAATCGATTTCCTTTGAACTTGAAGGTTGGATTTTGAAATATAGAGGCTAAAGTAAAAATTTTGATGTTGCAAATTGAAGTTAAAATGAATTGAATATAAATTGAATTCGTTATCCGTCTTTGAAATTTACTTTAAATTAACTTTATTTAAAATTATATTTAAATTGTGAACCCGAGGTTTTATAAATTGTAATAATTCAAAGTGAGAATTATAATTGAAATTTCAAGTATTTGAATTGAATTGTTAAATCGAATTGTTTGAATCGAACTGTTGAATCGAATTGAAATATAATTGGGAAGTTAAGCCCTTTTGAACTGAGATATCGAAATTTACTCGAATTGCTTCGAAACTAGAATATGATTTCCAGTTTGTTAATTTTATTAGAAGTGATTCTAATTTCGGCTATAGTCTTTAAACCATTTTAATAATTATTATTTTTCTTTATTGTAACAACCCGGAAAATCTGAACCTGTTTAAATTTTTTAATTTGGCTATTTTAGTGAATTTTAAATATTTAAAACAAATTATTTTAAATAATAGAGATGAAAAGTGTGTTTGAATCGATGTTTGAAAATAAATATAATTATTTTAAATTATAAACAAGGCCTGAAATGGCGCGGCAGTTTCAAAATTTCAATTCAAACTTTGACTGACTGTACCGGGTGCAAAACAAAATGGATTTTAGTGAGACCAAAAATATTTAAATCTGTTAGTGAATATCTTTCTAACGAATCTGAAAAATCGAAGTTTCATAGCGGGAATCAAAAGTTATGGCCAAATGAATTTTCAGAAAGGTCGCTATAGAATTTATATAGCCCATGAAAATGGACATTTTGCAAACGACATCAGAATTCGACGAAACCACTTTTGTCGGATCCGGGATGTCAATTTATTGCTAGGTTTCAAATTTCATAATTTTTGGTGTGTGAGTGTGATAAAGGAAAATGTGTTTGGTCAATTTCTGTTAAATTGGATCGACCAGAAAAGGGTCATTTTTCAAACGGTTTCAAAATTCGATGAAACTAGATTTGTTGGGACCGTATCGTCAAAACATAGCTAGATTTATTTTTCGGGAATTTTTAGAATCAATATGTGGCCCCGGCAAATTGAAATGTACGTTCAAATTAAATATTGAATGTTTTATATTTTAATTTGAAGAAAAACTGACTAAAACCATCGAATGGGCCTACGAAACATGTCCCATTGTGTTCGGAATGGGGGTATTTAGCTAGAGACGATAGTCATTGGGTTTGGATTGGAGCTAGTATGTGAAGAAGGGTATTTTTGGATTTTTAAGAATATATAAATAAAAGGAAAAATATCATTGGCCCATTATTTTCTCGTTCCCCGACGCTCCATCGTGAACGACGATAAAATCATCGATCCTTCTCTCTACTTTTTCTTCTAATCCATGAATCAAAATCACCAACTCCTTTGGAGTTATTTGTAGCCGTCGAAGAGAGCTTTAAATCCATACCGGTTGGAGATTTTATTGTAGAGCGTGGAGGGATCACCTCCGGGAAGGTGCGGCCTTTCAACCACCGCCGCCACCTGTACAGGCGATCGAACTGACAGCCTCCACCACGCGCGGGGAGCCTGCTCCATCCTCTTCAACGCTGCATCGCCCAATCCTCGCCTCGTTACACGGATTTTCTGAAAATCTAAAACCTAGTTTTGAACGTGAGTTGAAAGGTACGACCTTTATTTATTTAAAACAGTTTTAACACTTTAAAACCGTTGCAAACTTCTAAAAATCACACCTTTTTGCTATGTGATCGAAATCCAGTGAAACAAGAGACAGTGGACTCGTGCGGACGTCTTCTACATTCTAGAAGAGACCGGATATTTTTCTGAGCCTTCTGCAATTTCTGGTGGAGTGGAACCCAATGTGAGATTTCTGAATTATAAACGATATGGAATCAACGATGTATAAATTATATAGTCGAAGTTTGAGTTATATAAGCGTTGTACACCACATGTATAAGCGTTGTATAAGTTGTATGTTCGATGTATAAGTTATGTATGCGTTGTAAAAATGATATATGCGTTAAAATAAATTAAAGTGATATTGAAATGAAATCGAAATATAGTTATATACGTACATCTATATATATATATATATATATATATATATATACACACTCCCCTCGTCCACATACCATGGACGATATATATTGGTTGTGATATTGTTTGGATTGTTGGTTGATGTGAAAATTTGGTGAATATCATGAACGGTTGGATTGAAATGATGGATGGTGATTGAAATCCCAATAGGATTAGTATATGGGAAAATTCGTCTGCGTACGAACTAGATATTGAAAATCCCCATTGTCAAAAGCTGCGAGGCTTTAAGGTAGAGCGAGGAGCCATACTAGGGACGGTCCCGGTTTTAACTACCCTGTTGTTATGCTGCCGAAATTTTCTGAAATATTTCTGTGTTTGATTTATATTCATGTGTTGAATGTTGAAATTAAAGTCATGTGTTTAATGTTGAAAAAAAATCATGTGTTGAAATAAATTCATGTGTTGAAGGGAGTTCGTGTATAGAATAAATTCTTTGAAAGATAAAAATAACCTTTTTATCATATATACAGATTATATAAAATATTAGTGGTTTAAATAAATTGTTTTAACACCAAAAATAACATTTTTACCTTATATATAAAATATATAAAATAATCGTGTTTTGAAATAAATTGTTTTGCAATAAAAATCACATTTTTATTATATATATATAAACTATAGAAAATATTCATGTGTTGAATGTTGAAATAAAATTCATGTGTTGAACAGAAATTCCTGTGTGGAAATAAAATAAATAAAATTCATGTGTTGAATAGAAATTCATGTGTTGAATAGAAATTCCTGTGTGGAAATAAAATAAACAAAATTCATGTGTTGAAATAAATATCTGTTGGATAAAAATATCGTTTTTATCAAATATGTGAAGTGAAATGGTTTTGAAGTCGAAGAATCAATTATATATATATATAATATATCGAATAACGAAGCTGCAGTTCGTGTTTTGAAACCGTGATTTCAAATGATTAGTGCGGGAGATCCGATCGTCGGATTTTCTCGAAACCGAAACCGTTGGGTTTGCCTTGGAAATATCTTTCCAACGACACCCACTTTGTGAAGATCCAACGGTTGGATTGTCTGGAATGTTTAAATCAAATCTGAAGAAAAACAGCGCTAGAATTGATTATATATATATATGTGTATATATATATAATTAAATTAAATCGAATAACGACGCTGCAGTTCGTATTTCGAAATCGAAACTTCAAACGAGTGTACCGGGAGATCCGACCGTCGGATTTTCCCAAAACTGAAACCGTTGGATTCATTTTGAAAAGATCTTTTTAATGATATAAAATTTGTGAAGATCCAACGGTTAGATTTTCAGATATGTGTAAATCAAATCTGAAGAAAAACAGCGCCACGGCCGCGTTATGGCCTGAAGCGTCGTTTGAATGAAATGGCTATTTTTAAATAAATAAAAATAGCGATAAATCGTTATAAAATATTATAAATGATATGGAATGGAAATAAACCGAATTTTCCCGGTTTAGTGGATATTTGATGGTTGAATGTGTTTTGGCGTGAATTGTTGTCGAATAATTTAACCATTGAAATGAATTGATTTAAATTCTAAATATACGTGAATTATTTGAAAAGGCTGAGTTAAATCTCATTTCAAATAATTGATCAACGATAAGAGGTCGATGATGAAGACGGTGGTTGAAGACCGGAGATCTTCACCTCGGTTGGATGATAACTGATGTCTTGATTGGGAGGCATCCCGAAATGTAGATAATAAGTGGTGATCATTCAGACGGACGTGGAGATCGATGGATATGCGAGGTATATAGTGCCTCCGGTTTCGTTCAGACCCAGAACGAACGTGCAAATGGACTGTGTCTGACATTGAATTTTGTTCAGTGCTGATTGATCTCTATTAAATATATATTTGTTTGGCGGTGGAGAATTTATTCTCTTGCTTAACGCTCTTCTCTGAGACGTACGAGCTCAGAAGTTATATATCGATAGAAACCAGTCGCATGGAGTGAACTGCCTGTGTGGCACGCATGAGTGGCAAATGATCAAAGCTTCTGTTGAAAAGAAACGTCTTGTGGTTGATGATCAAAGCATGGCCTATAATGCGTAGCTTTGTGTATAACGTGAATTCGCGAGCCTCACACCCCGGTATGAGCCAGAAACAGGAGAGGACCTCAGGGAGGACATGCGTTTCTTTCTAGCTAGAGGTGGTGTCAATGCTTAAACTGGCTGACATATATATTATTTTCACCTGTGTGGTTGTTGTTGTTGCGAGGCGCCTCAGATATATCGGTGACTATGTGGAGCCGATGGAGTCATTGGGCTCATTTACGCCCCAAAGGGCAGGGAAACGCAGTGTTCAGGCATTTTAATCCACATCGGTGGACCGACCCTCACGATCCAAGGGTCACTCGAGCTCTGATCCTGAGACTCGGGCTAGACAGTCTCGAATTCGGTAAGGACTATCTTTTGTCTTGTTTCATGACGGAAATCCAATTCCCAAATACGACACCTTGCGGTTTTGATTGTATACTTATATATGGCGACATAGTGGTATGGGGCATTAATGCCGTCTATGATTGATACTTATGATTTGAAATTGTTTTTGAAACATATAAACACTAGTAATAATATCAAATTATTTTGTTTTATTCGTATCAAGCATATTTTGTCCATTATAAGGTAAAACTCTTGTTAGATCAAAATTTGGACCTAACACCAAAATTGTTCTGAAGCTTATAGAGTTTCAACTGAAGAATGAGAAAAAAGGAAATAACACACAGAATTTATAGTGGTTCGGCGTTAACGAGCCTACGTCCACTTTATATATTATTGATTATACTTTGAAAGCTAATACAATCAAGGATTTCTCTCAATATTTCAGTAGTTTGACAACAATGGCGGATTCAGTACTCAATATTGCCAAAAAAGATCCCAAAAAATTCCAAGCTCCGGGCTATTTATAGCTGATTTTGTCAGGCGGGTCGTGGTTACACGTGGCACGAATCCCGAGAAAATCGGATCGCATCGCCACCGTTGAGGAAATAGTCAAATTAGCCGTTGTGGACAGGTGTCGCGATCTGCTTGAAAATCGGATCGTGCAGATGGGGAGAATTGGTCCAAATGACGGTTAAGGACACGTGTCGCTAGATTCGTGCGTCTCGGATCGCTGAAGACCAGCTCACGCTTGAACGGGTCAGAGGGTTCGCCGCGCATCAGGGGATCGGATCGATCAATACTGGGCAACAACACATGCACGGATCGGATCGCGTAGAGGCGTCGTTTCGCTGATGAAATTGAGGCGATCCGTCGAGACGCGATCCGATGATGGGCAAGTCGATAGTGTGCGATCCATCAATGGGCGAGTCGATGATGCGATCCATCAATGGGCGAGTCGATGATGCGATCCATTCCTTCATATTCTTAGAGAACGTGGTTTCATACTTTCCTCTTATGAATGATCCTGGGTGGCTTGGTCAAAAAGCGAGCCAATATTTTGCCCCCTCGAAGTATGTTTTATCGATGATGGAACATGCTTCAAAGCTATGGAATCGTCTTTTCTCAACGAGTCGCGGATCACAGAACGATACTCTTTCTGGGATTTTTTCAGAATCCTCATTCTTGAATTTATCGATTCGTATCGCGGGCTCGAGTCGCGGTCTGTCAGCGAGACATTCGTTCCGTTCTTGGGTGTGCACTTGGACCTCGGAACGAAACGGGCTCCTCCTCGAGTCGTGGTGGGCTTTTGGTTCGCGGCCCACTGGTCTTTCGTGGATCGAATAGGACAAAGAAGGGGAGACAAACGGTCGCCCTCTTTGCCTATATAAGCCGACCCCCCCTCTTTACTTTCCTTCTTCTTTCTTTCTGCCGTATCGTTTCGCCTGCACTGTCGAAGAACGAACCCAAGTTTTTCAAACCTTCGAAAATCCGAGCATTTTCTCAATTTTTAGAAAGGTAACTCCACAAAAAGCATTCTTATTCGTGAACGCTGCTCTTCCCTGAATTTTTTCGACTAATTAGAGGGAGAAACGATGGAGATTTGCGATCTTCTGAAGGAATCATCAAGTCGCCATGGATGACAGGCGTAGAGCTCGGAGTTCGAGAATGGGAAAGAGAGGTGGTAAACGAAGGAGGAAGAAGAAGAGGGAAGGCCGGTTCGGATCGTGGGCAAGGAGAGGAGTAGATGAAGACGAATGGCGAGACGGAAGATCGTGGTGACAGCAAGGGCGCGTATCGTTGGGGGCTGCAACGATTCGTGAAGGAGCGATCCCTTTGCCCTGCGATCCGATGGGGGGCGACCCCTTCTACCTCGCGATCCAAAAAAGGGGGCGATCCCTCTGCCTTGCGATCCGACCCATAGCTGACGATGCGAAGAAATTTCAGACTTTAATCAACGCCTTGTCACCATAAAATTCTGAACAGTTAGGCTAGAGCCTTGACGTTGGACTTTCTGGACTAAATGACC
Organism: Allium sativum; assembly: GCA_030737875.1. Taxonomy (NCBI): domain Eukaryota; kingdom Viridiplantae; phylum Streptophyta; class Magnoliopsida; order Asparagales; family Amaryllidaceae; genus Allium; species Allium sativum. Next base: position 431,897,880 of record CM060910.1, read on the forward strand.
ACATAATTTGACTGCATACGACGACTAATATTTTGATGATCTTGATTGCTTTCACGCTTTATTTTTAATGCACACACAAGCACACACACCGGCACTTGCACACACGGGGAACGGGTAGTGTTAATCTTATTGTTCATATTTTCTCGTCCTAGCAGCAATGTCGAATGATCACTCTTCTTCAAGATCCGCAACAGAAGCGGAATCCGAGGTTCCTGAGCAGTACAACCCTGAAATTCCTCCAATTAACCCGGGAGGTGAAGATTCTGGATCTGAGTACGAGGCCACAGAATCAGATCCGGCCGAAAGTACTTCGTCTAGCGATGATTCTGAGATAGATGGGCGAGCTCCCGACGAGATTCCTGGTGCTCTCGGGATAGATAAATTTTCCGATTCTCTAGCATCTAAGCTCGACGATATAAAGCTTAAAAGAATCTGCTTGAGGCACGGGATTCCTTGGGATGATGTCTTGACGTCCGGAAGTGAAGATAGACCCCACCTAGCTCCAGAAGGATATATGGCGATTAGCCGAACCATGTGCTTGGTAGGAGCTATCCCTCCGTTCCCTCCGATTTCCATTGAAACTTTGAAGCAACTGGGTATTGCTCCGATGCAGCTCCATCCTAATGCTTACGCATCCCTATACGCCCTATATGTTGCGTATGCGAAAATCCTACACGCCGAACTTAAATTCAGAGATTTGACATTCTTCTTTCTTTTCAAGCACCGTTCTTCAGCAACTCTAAATTTCTCTTTCTTCGAATCGGTGGCAAATAGGAAGGTCCTGTACGATGGATATAGCAATATAGGGGATCCTAAGTCTGATTGGTTTTATATAAGGAAACAGGCCGGATGTTCACAAAGATGGCTCAAATCAAGTAAACTTTTAAGCTTCTAATCGAATATCTTGTTCAAGAAGTTTAGACATTAACATTCTCCCTTTATCTCAAACAGATCATGTCTTCCCGAAAACGGAGGGTCCACTATACAGCAATCGATTATCCATTCTTTCTCAAAGCAGATCCGACTTTTTAAGGATCAATAAATGCATTACTGATGACAATCTTCATAAGCATCGTCTTCTAGACAGAAGATTTGGACTTGGCACTGGCGACAAACCTTATAAGTACGTGCCCCCAACAAAGGGAGAGGGAACTTCACAAGCGATAGAAACAACTAAATTTCGCAAGAGTCCTTCTCCGATAGTCATCCAAGACGATGAAGACTTGAACATATACAGAGGAGATGAGGTCCGCGGTGACGTATCCAAGGAAATTCCTATTTCGGCTCCAATTGAAACCGTTGCTCCCGGTGATTTGACAGAAGAGCAGTTATTTGACGAGCTGAATAAAATCCCTCTACCCGATGATGTATATACGGAGAAGGACTTTGGAGAGGGGCATTTCTTCCCTGCTTCTGAAGAGACCATCGCTCCAACTAGAGGACGAAAACTGGTCAGATGAGCCTGTCTTCAGGCCCGGGTCTGTTAGGGGGAATTATATGGGATGCACACATCACACACACTATCTGACCCTGCACTCTTATATCGTGGGTATTCAAAGTTTTAATATGCTCTTCTCTTTTTTGTAGGAACGATGTCCCGCAGGAAATCTTACTCGTATCGTTCTCTTCGTGAGGGCACACCCAGCCTTCATCCGGATACTGAGCGCTCTCGTGGTCCTTCTCATAGGCCGACTTCCTCGCAACCTCGATCTCCACCAAAATCAACCTCTACCAGGCCTTCCAGTCATCCGATAGTTCCTACAGGGGGAAAGAAACTTCCTAAAGAGTTAACTCCTCCAAAGAGTGCACCTTCCCACAGCCGGTCATCCAAAAGGCATCACGAATCTAAAGATAGGGACAAAGATTCATCCAAAGAGACTGAGAAGGAGAGAAGTGACATTGTCCCCTCCAGCCAGCCAGAGTTGGCTGCCCCCGGGTCACGGGATTACGTCCATGGTCCCGAGATCCAAGGTAGGCTGGAAAAGCTGCGGGAACAATTCCCAGACATATTCTTCGACAGGATGGTGTTTGTTCCTGCCTTGGAACCGGTCCCTAAAAATTGGGATAATGAAGTTATCGGGCACATCCGCCACGTGGCCAGGCAATATGAGATGATGAAAAAGCACGCAGTTAACCTTTCAGAAGTCATCCGAACACTCGAAATAGAAGCACACAGATCTAAAGCGAAACTTGAAAACAACGAAAGGGCCAGGACAAAAATGGAGAAGGACCTGGAAGATGCTCAGTCCCAGCTTACTTTAGCACGGAGGGACGCTGAAAATTATAAGATTGAATTAGAGAATGCCAAGCAGCGCTTTCATTCGGAACTGGACTCCAATAGCCAAGAGAAAATGGCCTTAAAGAAGGAGGTTGAAGATCTCAAAATGGCCAACATCGAGCTGAAAACAGCACAAGGCCATTTTGAAGCTGAGAAGGCTACTTGGGAGGCAGAAAAAGCGAGTTTAAAAGAAAGTTTGGATCTGGCTAAAGCAGAAAAGGTGATTTTGAATGACCAGGTAGCGGACGCGGAGAGACGGGCAGCTCTCGCCGAAAAGAATGTTGAAAGTGCCATCGAATTGGCCACTGCTTCTAACAACAAGCTCCTCGAAAGAGAGAAGGAGATCGAGGGGTTTGAAGAGATGATTTTCTATTTCCTTGGCCAGGTTCTCAAAACTCGCAACATCTCTTGGATCCCGGATTACCACGTTACATTAGCCAATTTATGGGATGCCATTGTTGAGGGTGAAAAGCATAGATTGGGGGTCGAAGAAATCAATGAGGATGAGTTGATGAAGAGCATCTTAAGGGACAACGAGCCTGAGGACCTAGCAGAGGGTCGTCGTCTGATTTCAGCGGAGATGGAAAAGGAGAGGACCCTGGCCAAGGGCAAGGGCAAAATTGACGAAGGTTTAAGTTCTGTCGTGGAGCCCAAAACCTCCGGAGTTGAGGAGTACCATCCTGATGATCCGCTAATCCCTTTGGGCTTAACTCCCGTAGTTGTTGGAGCTCCTGCAACTATTCAAGAAGGAGGGTCTACAGAAGGTACCTCCTTTCTTTCTCCTCAATTTGTCAAAGCAATTGTGAATTGTCGTCGTCTAGTAGAACAACCAATTGAATTAATAACGTGTGTTCCTCGTAATACAGGTGGCGAGCCCGTCGACAAGGGTGCTAAAAAAGAGAAAGAAGTGGAGAAGGAGGCTGTCTTGCCAGGTGTTGGTATTGATGTATCAAAGCAGGCCGAGGTCACAACAACAGAAAGAAGCATACCGGCACCTAGCGCCGATGTTCCCAAAGATGCTGAGACCATCGAAGCTTTGAAAGACATGGATGGGCGCCATGTAGATGACGAAGAAGACACTATCGGCACCAAAAAGGCCGATGATGATGACAACGAAACCTTGGCCAACCGAAAAGCCAGACAGGAGAAAGAGTTGGCTTCGAAGAAGGTGGGAGATGAGGCTTTGGACGTAGTCCCTCTTGCAGAATTTGATCCTAAAACTGGGATGATTGTGAAGATTCAGCCCAAATCCATCAGCCGACAGCTTCACTTTGCAAACCCCGATGACTTCCCGGCTTCCCTTTCTGATAGGAGGAAGAGAAAAGAGGTGGAAGAGGAATCTTCAGAGGAGTCGGATGTTCCCCTCATAGACAAAAGGAAGAGGAAGAAAGGGGATCCATCTGATGTTGACAAGGCGAGGTTGGAGAGGCAGAAGCAAGAGAAGAGCCCGAAGCGTAAATAGGATGTTTGTTGTTTGTTGATATTTTGTTTTTAGGTTTTCCACTGGCCAAGAAGTGTAATTGTGAGACTGGCCCTCACTTTCCTTTCTAGGTTGTTTTTCACTTTGTTGGTCCGCAGTATACAAATGAAAGTTTATCTCTTTTTGCATCATTACGTACCTGTATTCAAATAAACTTTCCATGTTTAGTCATAGGCCATCTAATAATAACTACAAATCAGTCAAACAACAGATAGCCAAGAGAAAATTTTCATGCTGCGTTGCTGTATTAAAGCTCAGTATATGTATATGAGTATATATGCCCCCAATTAGTTGTTATCATAGCACCTGACGGGGGTTTTACTAAAAATTGGTCAGCCTTGTTGGCAGGCTGCCCCCTATTTCTGAATATGGGGGACTTAGAAGATTTCATAGGATAATTGTTCTTGTGGCACCGAATTTCTGACACCTTTCTCAGTGCTTATTCTTTATACTCTCCTGACGGTTGCCAAGGTTAGAGTTTGAATTCAGTAGTTCAGTCGGTCCCCGATCCTTTGGCAGGGAAAAAGTTCTTTCTCAGCGCTCAATCGGAGACGCTTTTATACTCTCTCTTTCTCTGGAGAGTTAGAGTTCGAGCTCAGCGATTCATTCGCTCCCCGATCCTTCAGCGGGAAAGGAGCACTTTCTCAACGCTCAATCGGAGACGCTTTTATACTCTCTCTCTCTCTAGAGAGTTAGAGTTCGAGCTCAGCGATTCATTCGCTCCCCGATCCTTCAGCGGAAAAGGAGCTCTTTCTCAGCGCTCAATCGGAGACGCTTTTATACTCTCTCTCTCTCTCTGGAGAGTTAGAGTTCGAGCTCAGCGATTCATTCGCTCCCCGATCCTTCAGCGAGGAAGGAGCTCTTTCTCAGCGCTCAATCGGAGACGCTTTTATACTCTCTCTCTGGAGAGTTAGAGTTCGAGCTCAGCAATTCATTCGCTCCCCGATCCTTCAGCGGGGAAGGAGCTCTTTCTCAGCGCTCAATCAGAGACGCTTTTATATTCTCCTGGCGGTCGCCGAGGTTAAACTTTTGCTCAGGCGACTCCGATCATGGTACACCGCCATGTTTCGTGGACGTCATCTTCGCGTCCTTTATACTCTCTCTCTATTCTGGAGAGTTAGAGTCACGAATCAAGCAGTCTGAAATCATGTATGTTCATCAAACTCGTCCTAGGTGTATATTTTAATCCAAGCTCCGAGGATTGAAACCAGTTGGACAAGCAGTTGGAGCTCTTGCCAAGGCTTTGAGTTCCCCCAAACAGTCTACGGGAGGAACGGTTGGCAACAGACTTCGGGTACCTGCATTATTCTTTTGATTTCCATAAAAATAAATAGGCAGATAAATAAAGATGCAATAAAGGTAAATGACACACAATATTTTATAGTGGTTCGGTCGAATCATGACCTACGTCCACTTTATAATCTTTTGCTTTAAGGAATCAGACTATTCTAGGCAAGTCATGCCTTGTACATGGTTTTTTAACAAAGCAACAGAATAAATTTGAAACTTTCATGTTAAATATGGCCGTAAATGTTGGACATTCCACACTCTGGGGATTTCCTTTCCATCTACGGTTGCCAGCTTGAAGGTTCCATTATCAATCTTGCTCAGAATGGAGTACGGTCCTTCCCACTTCGCTCCCATATGAGTTGGGGGTGGGAAGACACGTTTCAGAACCAAGTCTCCGGGTTCCCAGGTTCGGGCTCGAACCTTTTTGTTGTAATATCGGGCGACCTGTTGTTTGCATCTCAAGGCACGCAGGTCTGCTTCATCCCTTTTTTCTTCGATCATATCCAGGGACTCAAGGAGCAATTCATTATTGGTCATTGGATCATAATAAGTCACCCGGTGAGAAGGTACCTTTATCTCAACCGGGATTGCTGCTTCTGTTCCAAAATCAAGGGAGAACGGGGTATGTCATGTTGCCGATTTATATGTTGTCCTGTAGGCCCATAGAGCCAAGGGCAATTCACCAGCCCACATAGCTCTAGCCCGCTTCATTCTTCTTTTCAGAATGGACTTAATTACTTTATTCGCCGCTTCGACTTGTCCGTTCGATTGCGGGTGCGCCACAGAGGTGTACCGATTCTCAATGTGGTATTTTTGGCAGAAGTTTCTGAATTCAGCGCTATCGAACCGAGTTCCGTTATCCGTTATCACAATCTTTGGAATCCCAAATCGATTGATGATGTTTCTCACGATAAAGTTGATCACTCGTTTGGTTGTGATCGTAGTTAGTGGCTCAGCCTCGACCCACTTAGTGAAATAATCTACGGCCACAATAGCGAACTTTGCTCCGCCCCTTGCTATGGGGAGACTTCCAATGATATCAATTCCCTACATAGCGAAAGGCCATGGACTCATCATCGTTTTTAGCTGATTAGGAGGTGCTCTAGGTATCTTTGAAAACCTCTGGCATGCATCACACCGTCGTGCGTATCTTACTGCATCCTTGTTTATGGTAGGCCAGAAATAACCATGCCGCAACACCTTCTTTTCCAAAGTTTGCCCTCCAGTGTGGTCGCCACATTCGCCTTCGTGGACTTCTTGCAGCACACGTTTGATGTCATCGTGGGCTACACACCGAAGGAGGGGCATTGAAAACCCTTGTCTGTAAAGAACTCCGCCTTGCAGAACGTATCGGGCAGCTTTACGAATTACTTTACGCCTCTCGCTTTTCTTGGTCGGAAGCGTTCCATTCATCAGGAAATTCTTTAGAGGGGTCATCCAGGACTCCCTTTCTGGTTCCGTCTCTAATACTAGGTCGATTTCCATTTGATCTATGCTAGGGGACCGAAGTACTTCAACGGGGGCTAGCCCAGTCACTTCGGGATCGTCGGAACTAGCCATCTTTGCCAACTTGTCTGCCTGCTGATTCTCTGACCGCGGAATGTGAGATATGCTGTAGTGATCAAAATCGTTCAGCAATTCTCTCACTTTCTTTAAGTATAAAATCAATCTTGCACTTTTAGCTTGGAATTTTCCAGTGACTTGGTTCACAACTAACTTGGAGTCGCAGAAGATGTTCAGCTTTGTGACTTCTAGTTCCTTTGCAATCTTTAATCCGGCTATCAGAGCTTCATATTCGGAATCGTTGTTAGTGGCATGAAATTCCATTCGGATTGCATAGGTTATCAATCGTTTCTCGGGGGTTTCAAGCACTATCCCAGCACCGGATCTTTCGTCATTCCTAGCGCCATCAGTATACAATCCCCAGGCATTGGGATCGAAAAGTAATTTTGAGGGATTGTCCTCTTCATTGGCTATATCTTCTTCTGGTACGGTAAACTCCGTTATGAAGTCGGCTATCACTTGCCCTCGAATCGATCGTCTGGGCTGAAAGTTCAAATCAAATTGACTCAACTCAATATTCCATTTAAGTAATCTTCCAGATGCCTCTGGTCTCTGTAGGACTTGCTTGAGTGGATGATCGGTGTATATGGTGATAGGATGCGCCTGAAAATAATGTCGAAGCTTTCTAGAGGCGATCAGCAAACTATACGCCAACTTTTCTATTCGTGGATAATTACGCTCTGCTGCTGTCAATTTTTTGCTCACATAATACACAGGTCTTTGGACCTTATCCTCTTCCCTTACCAATGCTGAGCTGATCGCATGGGATGACACTGCCAAATACACGAATAAGTCCTCGTGATCTATTGGCTTAGATAATATCGGAGGTTTCTCCAAGTGCCTGAGTAAATTCTGAAACGCTTCTACGCAGTCGGGTGTCCATTTGAAGTGGCGTTTTCCTCGCTTTATTAATTCGAAGAATGGGATGCACTTATCCGTAGCCCTGGAGATAAATCTGCTTAATGCGGCCACTTTTCCGGCAAGGCTTTGCACATCCCTAATTTGCCTAGGTTCCTGAATGTCTCTGATTGCCGCGATCTGATCTGGATTAATCTCAATACCACGGGAACTGACAATGAATCCCAAGAATTTTCCAGAAGCAACACCGAACGAACATTTGGTTGGGTTGAGTTTCATTCCGTACTTTCGAATAATGCCGAACATCTCTGCCAAGTCAGTAGTGTGTTGAGAAGATTGCTTGGACTTAACCAACATATCGTCGACGTATACTTCCATTGTTTTCCCGATCTGGTTATAAAACATCCTGTTGACCAAACGTTGATATGTAGCGCCTGCATTCTTCAAGCCAAAGGGCATCACCACATAACAATATAATCCCAGATCCGTGATAAAACTAGTGTGCTCTTGATCTGGAACATGCATCGGAATCTGGTTGTATCCTGAATAAGCATCCATAAATGAGAGAAGCTCATGACATGCCGTCGAGTCTACCAACTGCTCAATCCGAGGTAACGGGAAACTATCTTTTGGACAGGCTTTGTTCAAATCCGAGAAGTCGATACACGTTCGCCACTTCCCGTTGGCCTTCTTTACTAGGACTGGATTCGACATCCAGTCTGGGTAGGTTGAATCTCTGATAAATCCATTACTCTTTAGCTTTCCGACCTCTTCTTTCAAGGCAGCAGACCTCTCCGGGCCCAACATTCGCCTTTTTTTGCTTTACAGGAGGATGATTAGGGTTAATGCTTAATGAATGGCTCATGATTGATGGGGATATCCCGCACATGTCTGCATGAGTCCAAGCAAATACATCCAAGTTATTTTTTAAGAAATCCGTCAATTCTTTAGCGAGATTCAGATTTAACTGGGATCCAATCTTAAGGACCTTCTCCGGGTCACTGTCATCGATCGGTACATCCACAGTCGTCTCGTTAGGAGTCGCCATTCTGCCCCCGGGTTCTTGATCCTCTCTGGGATCTATATCCTCGGGCATCTCTCTGGGAGACTCTCCAACGACTATCCTCTTTGGTTGCTATAAGGTCTCCGCCCCCGTAGGGGGAGAAGCGCCTTTAGCTTCAATATCCCCTCCATTGCGGAGTAGCTTTAGTTCAGCAACATAACATGCTCGCGCAACAACCTGATCCCCTCTGACGATACCAATGCCAGCTTCTGTAGGGAATTTCAATAACAAGCACCAGGGGGCTATACAGACTCTAAACTTTGCGAGGGCCGGTCGGCCCAAGAAGGCGTTGTAGGGTGATTCAACGTCCAAAACCACGAAGGGAAGGATTCTCACTCTCTGGCGTTATCCTTCCCCAAGCGTAACCGGTAATTCTACATAACCCATTGGAGCGGTAGATGCTCCGTTGAATCCACGAATCCATCCTTGACAAGGCTTCAAGTCTTTTATTTCGAGGTTCATCTGGTCAAACGTCCTTTTGAAAAGAATGTTGACGGAACTCCCGTTGTCCACCAAAACCTTATGAACAGTGGCTGGACCAATAGGTACTGTAATTACAAATGGATCCTCTGTCCGAGCATGGACTCCAATGCTTTCTCGTTCTCGGAAGACGACATCGTCGGTCATCATCTTTTGCTGCTTCACCGGGATATTGTCCTCGGGGTTGCTACACTCCCCTACCTCGAGGTGTTGTTTGGCTGCATTGACATATTGATCCAATGCCTTGGAACTATACCCGGCGAGATAAAGTCCTCCGATTACGGTATTGATAACAATGTTCTTTCCCTTTAGCTGGGCAGTTGGCCTAGCAGCGAGTTGATTCTGGTTCTGATTTGGGGCCTGCACTGCTTGCCCCCTGTCTCTGGGTGTTACTCTGTATTCATCTAACTTTCCTTCTCGAAGCAGCCTTTCGACTACATCTCTTAAGTGACGGCATTCATTTGTCGAATGGCCGTGAATCTGATGAAAGAGACAAAACTTCCCTGTTTCACGCTCTTTCTCCGTCGACTCTCTGGGAGGTGGCCTCTTATTCTGGAGGACTTCATACGCATCCATGAAGATATTCTCCAGAGTATCATTTATTGGTGTATAACTTTCAAAGGCCCTGGGACGAGTCCTTCTCTGGGAGTCGTTCCCTCGGTTCCTCTTCCGGTTGTTGCCGTTACCATTACTATTGTTGTTACCCGGCTGACGACCACCCTGATTCTGATTTCCGACAATTACTTCGACTTTCCCCGAGCTGTCTCCCGTCTGCTTTATGGCGACATTGCTCTGGATTTCCTCCTTATTGGCCGTTTTTGCCTTTCGGTTAGCATATACCTCTTCCCGGCGTAAATGTACGTTGGCTTTCTTATAGAATAACTCTCTAGTGTGGGGCGGTTTGCCTGCCAGGTACCTCCCGAATTCAGTGTCCTTATCTACTCCGTCAATCAGTGCTGCGACAACGGTCGGTTCATGGGGATCTTTAACCTCAGTAGCGGCCAAATTGAAACGATCCAGGTACACCCTTAAACTCTCGCCTGGTCGCTGCTTGACGAGGAACAAATCGATCACACTTTTTGTCTTCTGTGCGTAGATACGGAATTGTTCTACGAACTTCTCACTCAACTCCCTGAAGCTAGAAATCGATCTCGCCGGCAAGCGAGTAAACCATAACAAAGCCACATCCTCCAGGAATATGGGAAACGCTTTGCACTTAATAGCGTCAGAGGCTGCGGCAGCGGTCATTGACCAAGAGTATCTCATCAGATGCTGGATAGGATCAGACCTACCCGCATATCGGTTCATTTGTGGCATGTTGAAACGCCTTAGAAAAGTCGCATCCAAAATATCATCAGTGAAAGGGGTGTGACTGCGGTCATTCCCCCAATCTTCATTTCGTTGTCCACGGCTATCTGCCAGAATCTGGTGGATCATGGCTGCAACATTTGCACTGGTCAAAGGAGGTTCAGGGTCAGTGCCTCTGGCTCGGCGGGGTTCTCTAATTTCTCTTCCGAGAGCAGTCACGAAATCCGGGGCTCGGATAGGGCTTCGTTGCCCCCGGTTATCATGAGTACGTGTGCGGCGACGGGGCTGAGGTGGTCTGTTATGTACGGGACTGCCCACATCTCGAGCCCTGCGAGCTGCGGCTTGATTGTTCACATTACGGTTTGAGGGCCCCGCCTCCAGTGCTTCTTCTTCCTGTGATGGCAGGGTTCCGAACCGAAGCTGTTCTATGTTTTCGGCTCTCTCATACGGTCGTCGCGGAGGTCACGACGATTCTTCAGACGAAGAAGAATATACTGGGGTGAGTGGACGAACCGGCGATGTTCTTTGCCTTGCTAGCTTATCAAGTCTTCTATCCATAGCAGTCAGATTTTGTCGCAGGACGGAGCTTTCCTGCCTTTGGGCGGCCAATTCATCAAACAACCTCTCCCACATTTCAGAAAAGCGAGAGAGATCCCCCTCAGTAACAGGAGCAGCAGGATCATATTGATCGTCATCACCTTCTCTTATGCGCAAAGAACTTGAGCCGGGTCGAGCAGAGGGGCCAGGACGATAGGAGCGAGCCATAGGCTCCTTTCCAGGTCGAGTTGTGGTCTGATCATCAATTCGGATCGCTGCGGTTCGTGGGGGGCGGCTCGCAGCGCCCCCTTGAGGTCGATTCGCGGTCGCAGTGTGCGGAGGGTGCGAGGCGTTTCCTCGGGACCGAGTAACAACCCCTTCAGCAGTCTGGATCGCTTCGTTCTCATCGACTCGGAGCGTGGTGTCTTCGTCGGATCGGTTCGCCCCCTGCGCCCCGCGATCCAAAGCTTCTTCATTGTCCTGCTCGCGCACACTCTCTTCAATCGTTTCGTTGGTTTGCGAAGCTCGTGCTTCCTTAGATCTTTTTCCAGCCATAAGATCCGAATCGCTGGATTCTTTAAAGAACCGAATAGTGAAACTTTAGGATTGTTTTCTCAGTGAAAGCACCAAAATGTTAGATCAAAATTTGGACCTAACACCCAAATTGTTCTGAAGCTTATAGAGTTTCAACTGAAGAATGAGAAAAAAGGAAATAACATACAGAATTTATAGTGGTTCGGCGTTAACGAGCCTACGTCCACTTTATATATTATTCATTATACTTTGAAAGCTAATACAATCAAGGATTTCTCTCAATATTTCAGTAGTTTGACAACAATGGCGGATTCAGTACTCAATATTGCCAAAAAAGATCCCAAAAAATGCCAAGCTCCGGGCTATTTATAGCTGATTTTGTCAGGCGGGTCGTGGTTACACGTGGCACGAATCCCGAGAAAATCGGATCGCATCGCCACCGTTGAGGAAATAGTCAAATTAGCCGTTGTGGACAGGTGTCGCGATCTGCTTGAAAATCGGATCGTGCAGATGGGGAGAATTGGTCCAAATGACGGTTAGGGACACGTGTCGCTAGATCCGTGCGTCTCGGATCGCTGAAGACCAGCTCACGCTTGAACGGGTCAGAGGGTTCGCCGCGCATCAGGGGATCGGATCGATCAATACTGGGCAACAACACATGCACGGATCGGATCGCGTAGAGGCGTCGTTTCGCTGATGAAATTGAGGCGATCCGTCGAGACGCGATCCGATGATGGGCGAGTCGATAGTGTGCAATTCATCAATGGGCGAGTCGATGATGCGATCCATCAATGGGCGAGTCGATGATGCGATCCATTCCTTCATATTCTTAGAGAACGTGGTTTCATGCTTTCCTCTTATGAATGATCCTGGGTAGCTTGGTCAAAAAGCGAGCCAATAACTCTATACTCCGGTTTGCGTTGCATTGTGTGATGGGAACTGAGTCTTATAATGACTTCATTTTTTTATAAAAAGCATTGCGATGTTTAAAAGATTTACTTGTTTTAAGCACTGGCAATCCAATGGAGTAAACCCATTCCGCGAAAGTGGCGTGGTCCTGTGATTAGCCATATTATAAATATGTTAACTAGATTTCTCATACCAGTCCCATGACTGACTCGTAGTTTGTTTCACTTGCAAACTCGGGTGCACCTTTTTCTACATGGGCAGCCTTGTGTTCAGGTTTTAGCAGGCTCTTTCTGGATAGCTGGAGCTAAAGATGGATTCTATCACTTATCTCTTTTTATGCTGTTCGGCTCCTATTGTACATATTATGTTTGTTTTTCGCTGTAGACATTTATGTATAGCTGAACTGTATTTGTACTAAGTATGATCCTGTATACTGTGTAACTCTGATGATTATGTTTATCCAGTGTATTATTTGTACATTATCTGGTGTATTTATTTAATTCTGTTCTGCTATTATCTGTTTATGTGTTATATTCCAAAGATTACCCTTGCCACTGTCGTACGGGATTTTGGGGTCGCCACAACTTGGTATCAGAGCTTTGGTTAAGCTTAACTCAGGAACATAACATATTAACGAACTTGTCAGAAATAGAACCAGTAGTGTTCTAGGGCGGATAACTCATTACAGATAAGATTAGTAATATCCTAGTATGAGTATAGCAGAATCAGAATAACTCATTAGAGATGGGGTCAGAAATGCCCCAGAACAAGTTGAGAGTAATATGTTTATAAATAACGTATTTGTGATTATATATATAGTCTGGTTTTCGAAATATAATTTTTGAATATGTAAAAGATATATTTGAAAAGTTAAAAACAAATTGATTGTTGTTTGGGTTGTGTGATAGTGGATTTGATTAATTAAATTATTAGAATGATAGTTAGTTTAATCAATGAATGAAGGGTAAATTTATTAATTTAAATCAAGTATTGAACTGATTTAAAAATAGATAGAAAAATATACATGTGCATTATATATGTTTGAACAGGTAAATGGATTAGCTGTTGAGTAAAGAATTTATTTGCGTGCCCGACAAATAGGTAAACCTTAATGTGTTGGATGCGCAATTTTATTATTATATCAACTCCTGTGAATGCCATTGGATGAAGAGTGCTGGTTGTTCTGTGTGTAATAATAAATGTCGCCATAGGATAATAACAATTAATTTTGATACATGGCATACTTCTTGAAGATATGCATACTTCATCATATACCACATAAGCATTTGGGGCTTGTGTGACGAGGTAGAAGATTTACCATACGAGCGAGAGGCTTTTATAGCGATGACTATATATTACAGGTTGAATTGATGACTGAGATGGACCATATAAAATGTAACGGTAAATTGCAAGATTAATAAAAAACCCACACGGGTCTGGAGATGACAATAAACACGTCTCTCTGGTCATTAAGGCACACAAACCATTTAAAGGGTGACGAGAATTAATTCTCTGGAGTTATGATCTATACACACTCCCCTGTGGACACCGGAATATATCAATATAAATATGTGCATGCTTATTAGGATTTATTGGGTACCTAATACGGCCCAACAAATTTCCAAACCCCTCCCCGTACAAAGGAGGTTATGGCGAAATTTTTCGAAAATTTAGGGTGTTAGCCAAATTTTTGAAGAATTTGAAAATTCTTAGAAACTGAAAAGTTGGAGAATGGAAGCCAAATTGAAAGTAGAGTTGGTTAATTAAACCACTTTCGACTTTGTTCCTTTTCGGGCATGAAAAGTTTTAAGTGGGGGAGATTGTAACAACTAGGAAAATCTGAACCAGTTTAATTTTTTTAATTTGGCTATTTTAGTGAATTTTAAATATTTAAAACAAATTATTTTAAATAATAGTGACGAAAAGTGTGTTTGAATCAATGTTTGAAAATAAATTTAATTATTTTAAATTATAAACAAGGCCTGAAATGGCGCGGCAGTTTCAAAATTTCAATTCAAACTTTGACTGATTGTACCGGGTGCGAAACAAAACGGATTTCAGTGAAACCAAAAATATTTAAATTTGTTAGAGATTATCCTTCTAACGAATCTGAAAAATCAAAGTTTTATAGCGGGAATCAAAAGTTATGTCCAAATGAATTTTCAGAAAGGTCGCTATAGAATTTATATAGCCCATGAAAATGACCATTTTGCAAACGACATCAGAATTCGACGAAACCACTTTTGTTGGATCCGGGATGTCAAATTATTGCTAGGTTTCAAATTTCATAATTTTTGAAGTTAGTGTGTGAGCGTGGCAAAGGAAATTGTGTTTGGTCGATTTCTGTTAAATTGGATCGACCAGTAAATGGCCATTTTTCAAACGATCTCAGAATTCGACGAAACTAGTTTTGTTGGGACCGTATCGTCAAAACATAGCTAGATTTATTTTCTGGGAATTTTTAGAATCAACATGTTGCCTCGACAAATTGAAATGTACGTTCAAATTAAATATTGAATGTTTTATATTTTAATTTGAAGAAAAACTGACCGAAACAGTCGAATGGGCCTACGAAACATATCCCATTGTGTTAGGAATGGGGGTATTTAGCTGGGGACCACAGTCGTTGGGTTTGGATTGGAGCTAGTATGTGAAGAAGGGTATTTTTGGATTTTTAAAAATATATAAATAAAAGGAAAAAATATCATTGGCTCATTATTTTCTCTTTCCCCGACGCTCCATCGTGAACGACGATAAAACCTTCGATACTTCTCTCTTCGTTTTCTTCTAATCTGTGAATCAAAACCACCTGCTCCTTTGGAGTTAATTGTAGCCCTCGAAGAGAGCTTTAAATCCATACCGGTTGGAGATTTTATTGTGGAGCGTGGAGGGAGAATCACCTCCGGGAAGGTGCGGCCTTTCAACCGCCGCCGCCTGTACAGGCGATTGAACTGACCGCCTCCACCACGCGCGGGGAACCTGCTCCATCCTCTTCAACGCTGCATCGCCCAATCCTCGCCTCGTTACACGGATTTGCTGAAAATCTAAAACCTAGTTTTGAATGTGAGTTGAAAGGTACGACCTTTATTTATTTAAAACAGTTTTAACACTTTAAAACCATTGCAAACTTCTAAAAATCACATCTTTTTGCTATGTGATCGAAATCCAGTGAAACAAGAGACAGTGGACTCGTGCGGACATCTTCTACATTCTAGAAGAGACAGGATATTTTTCTGAGCCTTCTGCAATTTCTGGTGGAGTGGAACCCAATGTGAGATTTATGAATTATAAACGATATGGAATCAACGATGTATAAATTATATAGTCGAAGAATGAGTTATATAAGCATTGTACACCACATGTATAAGCGTTGTATAAGCTGTATGTTCGATGTATAGTTATATATGTGTTGTAAAAATGATATATGAGTTGAAATAAATTGAAGTGATATTGAAATGAAATCGAAATATAGTTATATACGTATATATATATACTCCCCTCATCCACAGACCATGGACGACATATATTGGTTGTGATATTGTTTGGATTGTTGGTTGATGTGGAAATTTGGTGAATATTATGAACGGTTGGTTTGAAATGATGGATGGTGATTGAAATCCCAATAGGATTAGTATATGGGAAAATTCATCTATGTACGAACTAGATATTGAAAATCCCCATTGTCAAAAGCTGTGAGGCTTTAAGGTAGAGCAAGGAGCCGTACTAGGGGCGGCCCCGGTTTTAACTACCCTGCCGTTATGCTGCCGAAATTTTCTGAAATATTTCTGTGTTTGATTTATATTCATGTGTTGAATGTTGAAATTAAAGTCATGTGTTGAATGTTGAAAAAAATTCATGTGTTGAAATAAATTCATGTGTTGAAGGGAGTTCGTGTATAGAATAAATTCTTTGAAAGATAAAAATAACCTTTTTATCATATGTATAGATTATATAAAATATTAGTGGTTTAAATAAATTGTTTTAACACCAAAAATAACATTTTTACCTTATATAGAAAATATATAAAATAATCATGTTTTGAAATAAATTGTTTTGCAATAAAAATCACATTTATTATATATATATAAACTACAAAAAATATTTATGTGTTGAATGTTGAAATAAAATTCATGTGTTGAATAGAAATTCCTATGTGGAAATAAAATAAATAAAACTCATGTGTTGAATAAAAATTCAAGTGTTGAATAGAAATTCCTATGTGGAAATAAAATAAACAAAATTCATGTGTTGAAATAAATATTTGTTGGATAAAAATATCGTTTCTATCAAATATGTGAAGTGAAAATGGTTTTGAAGTCGAAGAATCAATTATATTTTTATATATATATAAATATAAATAAAATACATCGAATAACGAAGCTGTAGTTCGTGTTTTTAAGCCGTGATTTCAAACGATTAGTGCGGAAGATCCGACCGTCGGATTTTCCCGAAACCGAAACCGTTGGGTTCGCCTTGGAAATATCTTTCCAACGACACCCACTTTGTGAAGATCCAACGGTTGGATTGTCTGGAATGTTTAAATCAAATCTGAAGAAAAACAGCGCCAGAATCGATTATATATATATATAATTAAATTAAATCGAATAACGACGCTGCAGTTCGTATTTCGAAATCGAAACTTCAAACGAGTGTATCGGGAGATCCGACCGTCGGATTTTCCCAAAACTGAAACCGTTGGATTCATTTTGAAAAGATCTTTCTAATGATATAAAATTTGTGAAGATCCAACGGTTAGATTTTCAGATATGTGTAAATCAAATCTAAAGAAAAACAGCGCCACGACCGCGTTATGGCCTGAAGCGTCGTTTGAATAAAATGGCTATTTTTAAATAAATAAAAATAGCGATAAATCGTTATAAAATATTATAAACGATATGGAATGGAAATAAACCAAATTTACCCGGTTTAGTGGATATTTGATGGTTGAATGTGTTTTGGCGTGAATTGTTGTCGAATAATTTAACCATTGAAATGAATTGATTTAAATTCTAAATATACGCGAATTATTTGAAAAGGCCGAGTTAAATCTCATTTCAAATAATTGATCGGCGATAAGAGGTCGATGATGAAGACGGTGGTTGAAGACCGGAGATCTTCACCTCTGTTGGATGATAACTGATGTCTTGATTGGGAGGCATCCCGAAATATAGAAAATAAGTGGTGATCGTCCAGACGGACGTGGAGATCGATGGATATGCGAGGTATATAGTGCCTTCGGTTTCGTTCAAACCCAGAACGAACGTGCAAATGGACTGTGTGTCTGACATTGGATTTTGTTCCGTGCTGATTGATCTCTATTAAATATATATCTGTTTGGCGGTGGAGAATTTATTCACTTGCTTAACGCCCTTCTCTGAGACG
Organism: Allium sativum; assembly: GCA_030737875.1. NCBI lineage: Eukaryota > Viridiplantae > Streptophyta > Magnoliopsida > Asparagales > Amaryllidaceae > Allium > Allium sativum. Next base: position 431,915,562 of record CM060910.1, read on the forward strand.
TACGAGCTCAGAGGTTATATATCGATAGAAACCCAGTCGCATGGAGTGAACTGCCTGAGTGGCAAATGATCAAGGCTTCTGTTGAAAAGCAAAGTTTTGTGGTTGATGATCAAAGCACGGCCTGCGTGGCGTAGCTTTGTGTATAATGTGAATTCGCGAGCCTCACACCCCGGTATGAGCCAGAAACGGGAGAGGACCTCAGGGAGGACATGCGTTTCTTTCTAGCTAGAGGTGGTGTCGGTGCTTAAACTGGCTGGCATATATATTATTTTCACCTGTGTGGTTGTTGTTGCGAGGCGCCTTGGATATATCGGTGACTATGTGGAGCCGATGGAGTCATTGGGATCATTTATGCCCCAAAGGGCGGGGAAACGCAGTGTTCAGGCATTTTAATCCACATCGGTGGACCGGCCCTGACGATCCAAGGGCACTCAAGCTCTGATCCTAAGACTCGGGCTAGACAGTCTCGAATTCGGTAAGGACTATTTTTTGCCTTGGTTCATGACGGAAATCCAATTTCCAAATACGACACCTTTCGGTTTTTATTGTATACCTATATATGGCGACATAGTGGTATGGGGCATTAATGCCGTCTATGATTGATACTTGTGATTTGAAATTGTTTTTGAAACATATAAACACTAGTAATAATATAAATTCTTTTGTTTTATTCGTATCAAGCATATTTTGGCCATTATAAGGTAAAACTCTATCCTCCGGTTTGCGTTGCATTGTGTGATGGGAACTGACTCTTATAATGGTTTCATTTTTTATAAAAAGCATTGCGATGTTTAAAAGATTTACTTGATTTAAGCACTAGCAATCCAATGGAGTAAACCCGTTCCGCGAAATTGGCGTGGTCCTGTGATTAGCCATATTATAAAATGTGTTAAGTAGATTTCTCATACCAGTCCCATGACTGACTCGTAGTTTGTTTCACTTGCAAACTCGGGTGCCCCTTTTTCTACACGGGCAGCCTTGTATTCAGGTTTTAGCAGGCTCTTTCTGGATAGCTGGAGCTGAAGATGGATTCTATCATTTATCTCTTTTTATGCTGTTCAGCTCCTATTGTACATATTATGTTTGTTTTCCGCTGTAAACATTTATGTATAGCTGAACTGTATTTGTACTAAGTATGATCGTGTATACTGTGTAACTCTGATGATTATGTTTATCCAGTGTTTTATTTGTACATTATCTGGTGTATTTATTTAATTCTGTTCTATTATTATCTGTTTATGTGTTTCTAAAGATTACCCTTGCCACCGTCGTACGGGCTTTTGGGGTCGCCACATTTATAAACTATTTACCTTATAACTATTTTATTTTTATTAATTATTTTAAATAAACCATTTTAATAATTAACTATTTATTTTACAAACTATTTTAATACTTTAACTATAGATTTTACTAAATCTGAAAATTCTATTTTAAATACAAATTATTTATTTTCAAACAATTTCAATTATATATCTAAACTGTTTTAAATATTTTTTTAGCTATTTTAATATTCAAATTATTTTAAAGTTGAAATTGTTTCAAGATTTTAAGTTTGGTTTTAAGTGGAAATTTTAATATGAATAATATTCTAGCTTGAATAATGAAATGATTTTAAGAAAATATGATAATTTGATATGAAGTATAAACCCTTTTGAAATGTAAAGGAACCGACCAGTGTGAGAAATGTAAACGTTTGGTTGTTAAAGAGACCGGGATCGGATATTATCATACTCTCTGCCAATACCGAAAACCACTTTAACAACTGTGTACGCGGTGCAGTTCTAGAATTAAGTAGGTTGATTTAGAGGCGATTATTAGATTGGAATAAAGAGAATGATGATGGATAGCCTTGACCTTCAGGTCATAATTGAAATGACTAAAACAGGAGCCATGCCCAGGCCAATGTGGGTTAGCTACTCTTAGCAGGCATGCTTCTTCGATACCATATATATTACTTTGTGACTGGTTTGGGCGCCTTTGATTTTGAGAGTATTGTCTGGGGTAGGCGATAGCTGGCGGTTATGCATTAGCACCAGCCTGGGTCCGCAATCCGGTAGAATCCCACTGATGGGTATTGCCTCGATGCCTTGTCATATTTATCCTGATCGATCCCCCTACGATTTAGATTTAACATTGTTGTATAGCGGCGCATCCCTATCCACCGACCTTATTGGTGTTTTATATGCAATGTTTACGATAATGTATAAATGGTGTAAGGGTAAAAATGTATTACCGCTTACGTTATTTTAATATTTTTTATTTAACCGTAGACACTATTATAATAGCGTATTGTATTATATAGTATCTAATTTAACGGGTCCTCAGGAGATGGAAATTCCCATAACATCTCTTAAGTTATTGCACTCGTATTATCACATGAATTTGATTTAACTAATATGAGATTATTTTAGTTCTGATCCAAGTATTTTTGTCTTTTCTTTTGTGCTCGGGTCAGCTTGAGTTTTTAGTTATTGAAGACGACGTTATAAAGATGAAGATGGAGCTTGACACATGTATTATTATTCCGCTGCAAATATGGGTACATTTATTTTCGTTAACTCTGATAATTTTTGTAAAATGTAATCAAATGTATGTTTTAACAGCTCATGAACTGTTATTTATTTATTATATTTTGTCCTTTCGCTGTGAGATTTTGTGATTGTTTTCTCCTTTCCTCTCTTCTTATATTAATCCCAATAACTATCTGTATTCTAGACTTGTTTAAATCGACATGTCAGGATCATTATCGATTTGAACGGCCAAAAATGCGGGTTGTTACACATAGTTTAACATATTTTTTTTCATATGCTTTCATAACAATTTTGTGTTATCTTATCACAAATACTATTTGTAACTTAATACTAATTTTGATTTGATTTTATTTTATTAAAATTTATAGAAACTTGTATATTTAACTTAATATTTTGGTATATATATGACTTTTATGTCTTAAATATGTTTAGAAATTTTAGTTTTATAGTTTACTTTATAATACCAGATTTCATCAAAAAAAATATTTTGTCATAACTATAAATTTCTTTTGAAAATTTTAACATATACATGTTTTTTAAGAAATATGTTTTAATTTCTAAAGTTTAAATTTAAAATTGACTTATATCTCATAATAAATTAAATTTTAAGTTTTAAGATTATTTAACACCATATTCATCATATAATTACTCTGAATATTTTACTAACTATCATGAATATTTTTTAATTAAACACTTATCTTTAAGAAGTCTTTTAATCTCTTTCATTAGTATCATTAACCTAAGTCTAGAAATTAATGTATATTACCTTTGTTTGATTCAAATAATGCATAATAGTTAGATATTACTTTAAATATCTTCTATAGCAATACATATCATTATCAAACCATTCTATTATCATTACCCATCTTATTTCATATCATACATTATTCTTACAAATTATAATGTATCTTAAATCATTCACATCACAAGTTGCATTTCATTCAATACATCACTTCATATAGTTTTGCATATGACATACTGCATCATAACCAACACATTGCATTACATGTTAACTTTAACTCCACACATAACAAATATACAGTATGAGAAGTTTATATTAATTAAAAATATAGGATTATTAATCAAATACATAACATATTTACTTTGTCATAATTAACTTGATTGACTTGTTTGGCTTGGTTGAATTGATTGAATTGATTATCTTGATTGAATTGATTGGACTGATTGACTTGTTTGGTTTGTTTAATTTGTTTGACTTGAATAACTTGATTGACTTACTTGACATGGTTAAATTTCATTAGTGGTTGATAGATTTGTTAGAAAAATACTTATGCATTTGTAGTTGATAGAAACTTTATAGGTTTTTAGGAAAAATATAAGTTACCAGAAATGTTTGGCTTTATGTTTTGATGTTTTGTGACAACAAAACTTAAATTGGTCGATTGTTTGGATTAAATTGCTTGAATATTGACTTATATTACTTTAAGTTGTATCATAGTTTTAAGGATATCTTATCATAATTATTTCTTAGTCTAGATTAAAGTCTTATTATAGTTTTAAGGGAATTAGAGTTTAGGCTAGATTTAGTCGTGTATTAGAGTAAGTGGGAGCTTTATAGTTTCTAGTACTAGTTGAAGTTTCAAAAGGTATTTTTGAATAAACATGTATTTTTTTCTTTTATTGAATTAATGGTTTAGAATGATTATTTGAATTGCTTGTTTGGATTGATTTGCTTCTTTGAATTGATTATAAATATTAGTTGGTTTACTTAGTTTTAATTTATTAGACTAGTATGGTCATAATTTTAGTGCGAGTCAAAATATTTTAAGTCTAGAATCATAAATTTAGAGGAAAAAATAAGGTTATTCAATTTAGGAGTATTATATAGTCTTTAGGATCATTTATGGCATAGATTTAAGGGGAGTATAACTTATTTTAGTCTAGTATAGTCAACTATAGGTATAGTATAGTCTTGTATATGGTACTTTCTGATAATGACAAAGGGGGAGAAATTTTAAAATAGGATATAGTTATGATAAGAATAGTTTATGGGGGAGTAAGGAATTCATGGTGAAAGGGGAGTAATCAAGGAATCAGATTAACAGGTATGGATATTTTATAAATCAAGGTTGTCATCATCAAAAAGGGGGAGATTGTTGGTGAATGGAGTTTTGATGACAACAACTTATTTCAATATTAATTGATTACAAGATATATACTAACACATTTTTTTATATATATATACACACACACACGCATATACAGGATTTATAGATAGGAATTAATACTGAAGACTATACAGTTTAGGAGGTTCTAGAGATTCAAATTTCAGAGATGATTCAAGACTCATGAGTAATCAAGATTTCAAGATAACAATAGTAATAGAGTCTAGTTTATGTAAGACTCTGAATAACACTCCAGATTCAGATTCAAATTCAAATTCAAATTCAAATTCAAATTCTGTTTTTCAATTTCTATTTTTAAATCCTATCTTCAATCTTTATCTTCTCTATTTTACTTTCTTTACATTTGATTTTAAACTCAAATTTTATTGTTTATAAGTTTTATATATTATATAAATTTTATATATTATATATACTTTATATTTTTATAGTCTTAAAATCTATAATTTTATAAATATGTTCATATATCTTATTTTTATCTTTTCATGTGATTTCCCACTTTATAATACTTATTTATGACACTATGTTTTGATTCAAGAATTTCCAGAATTATATATATATATATACATATACATATATATATATATATATCAAAACATTTGAAAATGCTCAAAAATTAATTTTGAATTAGGTTATGTTGACATACATTATTGCCTATATCGACATATAACTGTCATTTTTTTTAAAATTTAAAGGAAGTGTCTTTTCACTATTTGTAACAAATACGTACCTGAAGTCTAGCTTCCCCCCGAAGGGAGAACTGGCACAACAACGAATAATAGAGAATATGTCACAGACTTCCCAACAATAACATGAAAAGTGAAAGCAATACGTTTCATACCACAAGTTTCACTAAACGTTTTGCTATAAGTCAGCTTACTTCACACTAACAAATAACTTCAATCAATGAGTCTAGACTTAATCGATATAATTAATTTACGTATTGCATACTACATGATTTACATTATCATATAAATCACGTTCTCAGTTTCTCAAAATGTGCAAGAATATGTAGTTTCTCATATATAAAATAATTATTGTGAGAAAACGAGTTTATAAAACGATTTCAAAAACGTTCAACATATTTCTCTGAAAATCTTTATGTTTTAGAAAATATACATGTAATAGAGCCGGGAGACAATTTTGTTTTAAAAAAAACTATGAAATCGTTTTTGTTTCAAAGCGATAAGAAAACTTATGTACATTAATTACTTATAGGAATCGTTTTATAAAACGTATGTATATGTGTCAAAATACACCATTTTCAACATGAAAACATTATTCAAAATAAACAACAAAACTGCAAATTTGAAGTACAAATTGAGCGTGATATAGGCTTGCATCAATTGGATCAAAGCTATAGGTAAAAAAACATGAAAAACTTCTTTAAGTTCATCAACTTAACCAAGAAAACAACCCATCAGAACAACGGATGGCACACAACAAGTAATAGATGTTGCTTACGCAACATATAGGCCCTAGGTCGACCTAGGTATTGACCTAGCAAGGAGGGAAGTTGACCCTCAGATCAAGCTGAGTAGCATCTGGGTTAACATCAACGTCGACCCTGGCAAGGACTATTAAGAGAATTTATTCCTTGGTGCAGTTCCCTTCTGCACTCAACTTCAAAAAAACATTACATATATCAACTAAGGTTCAAACTATCTAGAAATTGACATCGTGAAGTTGAACAAAGCACAATGTTTACAAAAGGTTTTGGCATGAGTTTAACATGAAACAAGAAAGATAAAATAACCCAAACAAGGACTTAGGGCTGTTTTTCACAACTGAAACGAAACTTGAACTGTAGCTTGCAGCTTGCAACAAATTTGACGAGCAAAGCACAGATTTCAACATATATCATTGTTAAACTAGAAAGTGTGAGGGGTACTCACTTTCTTTGAATATTTTGGAAGTTTTACAGCGAAGTTGAAGCAATTTGGAAGATTTGTGCCAAAGTATGAAGCTCAAACACCTGAAAACTATTATGCACTAATATGCGAGATAAGCTTCTCAATATACAATAAGAAGTTTCCAAAATTAAGATTTTTGATGGGACAAAATAATTGTTTAAGATGATTACCTATTATTAGGATTGATTAGCAACTTGATTTCAGTTTTTTTGTTGAGATTAGGAGTTTGAATTTGGGCTTTGTAGTTGTTTGTGTATATTTTCATTTACCGTGTCCGAAAAAAAGAGGAAGAAGAAAACTTCCTTAGAAAAGCTACGTACATTATGTTTATCCGTATCTTTCTCCTTTTAATCCAATTACTAAGTGTCTTAATTGGCCTAATTAAGGTTATTTGTTGGAGATGAGGCTTTTGCTAATCCAAATGACCCTATTAGTCGTGTTTTAACTAAATTTACACAAGTTTACACTATTTCAACTTACATTTTGCAATTTTAACATTATACAACTCTTGTAAACATACATACATCATATTAAAACATTTTTAGGCCTATTTGACTTTATTTTAGCAAATTTACAACTAGAATTTATAATTTTGTATGAAAACATAAATTTTACATTTATTTTGAGTAAATATAAAATATTTGAAAGTTAAAATTATATAAATGGCATTATTTTGACACAATAAATTTTACAAAAACCTAAAAATTATTTTTAACACACCAATACATATTTCTTACAAACAATATTAACAATTTAAACTTTATTTTCAACTCAATTTTACCCAAAAAACGCTGTTTTTTTCTAAAATTCATTGTCTGCTTATATTTTTTTAATTTGTTAAAAAAAATTAAACCTAAGTCTTATAAACACTTTTTTTATTCAAATGAAAATAATATAATGTCTCCTAAAATTTATTTTTCATTTTATAAATTTTATTGTTTTCAGATATTGAATTTTTAAGTCCAGTTCATTCCAAATATTTTTACTCGGAACTAATCTAACCTCAAATCACATATCCATTTTTGTATGACACAACATGTCATATCTTTGTCAAATTTCGTTCAAATTTATACCGATTCATAAATTGAATTTATTTTCTTTCAACTTTACCATAATTAGAATATATTTTCGCCAAACTCTTTATTTAATCATTTAGAATGATTAAATATCTACTTTCTCCAATTTTCTATGATTAAATTTCAAAGACCAATCTTAACCCTAACTTAGATAATTATGTTCAATTATCCTTTCACCAGAGTTTATTTAATAATGAACAAATCATATTTCTCATTATAATTCATTAATCATTATTATAGTTAGTTCTTTAAAACCAAGGTTGTTATAGACTCACCCCTTATAAAAATTGCATCCTTATAATTTCCTTGTAGAAAGTTGTATTCAACCCAATTTATTCCATCAATACAAGAAGTAAACAAAGGAATTGATAATCTTGGGTTTAAATTTTCTCACCCCTGTCATGAGATGATAGAAAATCTGGATACGATCGCTTGATTATTTATTTGATTTTTCCATGTGTATTCGTTGGGATTATCAAAACATTGAACTTTCAAGAGCATATTCTTGTTCCGTAGGCATTTGACCTTCAAAGCAAGGATACACACGGGGTGTTGCATAAAATAAAAATAAAGAGAGACCTCAAGTTTCTCCAATGCATGAGAAACAAGAAAGGAATATCAATCCATAGACACTTGTATAGTTGAGAGACATGAAACACCTCGAGTACTCCAGAAAATATATTAAGAAGCGTTACTCTGTAGGCAATAAGACCGACAAGCTCAAAATTAGGAAATGGCCCAATATATCGCGGTGCCAATTTCCCGGTCTAACTAAAGCTTACGACCCCTTAAGAGGAGATGCACGAATATAGATTCCATCTCCAACTGAGAATTCAAGATGCTTCCTATGATTATCTGCTTAGGAATTTTGGTGACTCGGAGCTTCTTTCTTTCTTGCATGAATCATGGCGATCTTCTCTGAAGCCTCTAGAATTGAATCAGGGCCTAATATCAGCTTATCCCAAGACTCGAGCCAACATGAAGGAGAATGATATTGCTTCCATATAAGGATTTAAATAGAGCCATGTCGATAGAAGATTGTAGTTGTTGTTATACGTGAACTCCACAAAAGGAATGTCATCTCCAACAACCACCGAAATCAAGAATTCAAGCACAAAGTAAGTCTTGTACTATATGATTCACCCTCTTAGTTTGTCCATCAGAGTGTGAATGGTAAGCAGCGTTGAGATTAAGCTTTGTGCCCAAAGCTTGCTGAAGACTCTATGAAAAGTGACTCATGAAAGGTAGATCACGAACACATATGATAAAACTAGGAATACCATGCAATCACACGATTTTCATAGTATAAGGCCTGAAAGAGAAGATGCCATCTTGTTAAATTCATTAGGAATAAAATGTGTGGACTTTGTGAGATAATCAACAACAACCCAAATGCTATTATGGCCTGACCTTGAATGAGATATTCCATTAATAAAAATCCATAGAGATCTGGTCCTACTTCTACAATGGGACCTCCAAGGGCTGAAGGAGACCACTGGGTCGTTGATGCTCAACTTTCACGAGTTGGCAAGTCATGCAGTTGCTTATATAACTTTCCACATCTCGCTTAATGTTGTCCTTATAATACATGACACCCACGTCAGATTACATATTGCAGCTGCATGTATGAATAGTAGAACATTGACATTCTGCTAGAATGTCTCATCTAAGATTAGGAATATATGGCATGACTAATATGCCATTCTTATGAAGGCGCCCTTGGACATCGGTGATGAAATCCCTCGTCTCAGTATCATCACCGTGTTCAGACTTACATTTCTGAATAAGAGATGAAATATAAGAATCTTTCCACTACGCCTCGTCAATCTGATTTAGTATAGTAGGACAATCATCCATGCTACATAATAAAATAGGAGAATCGAGATAATAACCACAACCTAGAATATTACATATAGATAGAGTGTTTGACGCTTTCCACTTTGCCGACATCATGGAAATAAAATTGATTGCTTACGTCTCAACGAATGATCAAGTCAATTCCACCTCTCCCTGGAATAATGAATATCTAACTCACAATATGCAAGGAACTCGAGCCAACGTTGCTATAGCATGCTGAGCTCTTTCTTGGTAAACAACTACTTAAGCGATTTGTGGTCGGTATAGGGGACAATATGCTCACCCAACAAATAATGGGACCATATATTTAATGCAAGACAATGTCGTCCAGTCCAAGATCATGGGTCGTGTACCAAACCTCTTTTGGATACAATTGCCTTGAAACATAGGAAATAACATTATTGAGTTGCATAAGCATAGGGACAAGGCCACTATGACTTGCACCCGCATATACAATAAGGTCTTGGTTCCCTTTCGAAACCACTAGTATAGGTGCATGAGTAAGAGGCTCTTTTAATTGCTGAAAAGAAGCTTCAAGCCGATCGGTCCAAATAAGGGAACATCTTGAGAAGTAAGGCTAGTGAGAGGGAGTAAGATGCATGAAATGCCTTTGATGAACCGGCAGCAAAAACTCACCAATCCTAAGAAGCTACGTATCTTTATGACATTCTCAGGCCTATGCCAATTCTGAATGAATTAGATCTTAGGCGGATCGATCGAAATACCATCAGATAATACAACACGACCTAAGAACATGACTTACTTTACCCAAAATGGCACTTAGATAATCTTTCTTTGAGTTGATGATGTTGAAGGTACTCAAAACAATCCTCAAATGATGTGCATTCTCTGCTTAAAATTTAGAATATACAAGGATGTCATCAATGAATACAAGAAAAAACTTTTTTGGATATTCCCTGAATACTTGATTCATAAGGTTAATGATGTATGAAGGGGCTCTCATCAGTCTGAATGGCATAACAAGCCACTGATAAGATTTGTAACGAGTGCGGAAAGCTGTGAGAGGAATATTGTCCACCACGACTCGAAGCTGAAGAAATCCCATGGAAAGTTCAAGTTAAGATAAGAACTTTTCTCCACTTAACTGATCGAACATATTGTAAATCCTAGGTATCGGGTAGCGATTCTTGATGGTTAACTTGTTAAGCTTGCAATAATCAATGTAAAGCCTAAGAGTCCCATCAGACTTCTTCACAGTTACCACGGTGGTTCCCCATGGTGTAAGGAATGAATAAACTATTTTGCCTCATGTTCTAAAAATTGCTTCTTAAGTTCCTCATTATCTTTAGTCAACATCCCAGTAGGAGGCCGGCTCAATGGCTGAGCACGAGAAGCAAATCAATGTGAAAGTCGATATCCCGTTTGGATGGAAAAGTAAAGCTGGCTCAATTACATCAGCAAAGTCACAAACAATAAGAATACAAGAAATATCTTTATCGTTATTGTATCGAGACTCGAGAGAAAATAGAGATGCTTCGGTGTCATGATCCATGTCTAGAAAAATAAGAGAAAGCTATGTAGACGGGTCAGGTTGATGAATATATAAGACTCTCTCAACACAAAATTTTTGTTCCCCTATCGAACAAGCCAGTCCGTACTATGAATAATGTCAAATCGAAAAGAATGATTCACGCAAGATTTACACATAATGAGAAGTCACACACAAATATTTCAGCATCCTCACGTAAAAATCTAAGGGTTTCAAATTCCATAATAGGATCCTCAATCCTTAATGAAGTCATCATACAAATCACATCCAGAGAAAGAGTATCAACGAGTTCCTCAGGTATGAATGAATGTGACTGATCCACATCGAATAGAACCTGAATTGTACGATCATTGTAACACCTTTTAATTTTAAAGTATGTAAATGACAATAAACTAAAGAATACCTAGTTAAATATCTGGAATTAATTAAACCGAATGTACCATTGTGTTCATCTTGGAATTATGGCTAAGATAGACTCCGAATTTACGAAAAACAGACATCATATGAGGAAGATATAAGGGTTAGAAGTTTGTATGCGTATAAGAAGAATATATGTAAATATAAATTCAAGATAATTCAAAATAAATCAAACAGAGAAAGTGGGAGACTGAAGAGGGAATTCGGCTCGTTAGGGGTTAACCCGCTCCAGCCTAGGTCGACCTATGGGTCGACCCATAGGTGCCTGGGTCGACCCAAGGGGTAGGTGTGTCGACCCAACCTGGATCCAACCGAATTCTTTGAGCGAACCTGGCCTATTTTGTTGACCAGGTTTATTATTTGACTGTGCGGTTGGATTTAAAAGACAGAGATCTGACGGTTAAGGATTGTGTTATGAAATTTATATGAAGGCATGCAATCCTATCAAATCAATTACACTTCTTCGTACTTCTTCGTCAAACTCTTGTTCTAGTAATATAAAATGAAGATGGGGAGATGCTGCCGAAATTTGGAATGAATCAAGACAATTTGTAACGACCCGAATTTCGCTCGACCCCAATCGATCGCAAGATCGATTAAAACCGTTCAAAACCCGCGTACGTTAACTTTGGGCATACAACAGATCAGAACAAAAACACAGACTTTTATAACATCAATAATAAATGTTACATCAGAGTACAGAATATATTAGAGTACATCAATAAATAATACAGCGGAAGATACATTTACAATAAATTAAATACATTGCAGCGGAACTAATCTCAGCGGAAGGCCATCAGTAACTGGACCCAGCTTCAGTCTTCAATCCAGGATCCTGCTTAACTATATCTGCAAAAAGCTACTCAACTGCCCGTGTGGAAAGAGGGCACCCGAGTTTGCAAAGTGAAACAAACTACAGGTCAGTCGTGGGATTGGTGTGAGAATTCTTAACTTAACTTATCTAATAAGTAGGCTAATCACAGGACTACGCCGCTAACGCGGAACGGGTTTACTCCATTGGATTGTCAGCGCATAATTAAAGTAAATCGTCAAATAACGTAATGCTTTTTAGAAAAATGAAACCATTATAAGACCCAGGTCCCATCACACAATGCAACGCACACCAGAGGATAGGGTTTTACCTTATAATGGTCAAAAGATGCTTGATACGATAAAATGGATTTAATATTAGTGTGTATATATATGGGTATATATATAATAAACATTTAAATCATAATGTATCAATCATAGACGGCATAGTACCCCATCCTACTATGTCGCCATACTAGTTCTACAATCAAAACCGCATGGTCGTATTGGAAATTGGATTTCCATCATGAGTCGAGGCTAGGGGCAAGCTCCTCTCCGATTCGAGACACTCTAGCAAATGCCTCAGGATCCCCCGCAGTGAACCCTTGGATGCGGTAGGGCCGGTCCCCGCCTATCGGCAGTGGATTGGTTATGCCTGAACACACGCTTCCCGGTTCCTTTGAACCTATAATATGACCACTATCGGCCTATAAAAATCCGAGGCGCCTCAAAATCCATCATCCACGTAAGTAAAATGTCAGGGCTGGTAGGTCACTGACACCACTCTAGCTAGAAAGAAACGTGTGCACTCCCTACAGTCCATATCCCGTTTTTGACTCACACCGGGGTGTGAGGCTCACGAAGTCACGATATACACAAAGCTATGTCGTAATAGGCTATGCTTTGATCATTCCACAAGGCCCTGCTTTTCAACAAAAGCCTTGATCAATTTGCATCTTGGCGTGCCACATTGTCAGACCCTACCATATTATTGATCATCTACCAATATATATAACCTCTAAGCTCATACGACTTAGAGAAGGGTGATAAGTAAAGAATAAATTCTTCACCACCAAACAGAAATATATAATCAGTAGTGTTCAACAAATACAGTAGAAAGGAATACAATGTCAGACACGCAATCCATTTACAAGTCCGCTCTGGGTCTGAGCGAAACATCGTGTCCGTCGATCTCCAAATGCGTTTGGACGATCATTACCAAATACCTTGCCTTGGAAGGCCAATCCCAATTCAAGATACCAGTCATCATCATCCCAACGATGTGAAAACCTTCGGTCTTCAATCACCGTCTTCATATTCGACTCTTGATCGTCGTGATAATTATTCAGAATGGGTTAAACCCGGTCTTTCTGAATATCTCGCGTAATTTGGGATTAAAAAGCAAATATTGGAAAATCACACATTACGCCACATTCCAACTCCGAGTATTCTTTTAATAAGATATTCGTTTTAGAAGATTCTCATTAATTTTATCAAAGATAAACATTTAAAATAAAATCTATAAATCAATTTCCAAAATATGGAATTCCACAGATTTCAAATCAATACATAATCAATATAGATTTCTGAATCGGACTAATAGTATAAATGGAATAACGGCAAAGCCTCTTAAATTCCATATATAATATCGGTCTTCTTTTACAGAAGCCCATTTCGATTATTACCAATCGAATTTCCACTTAATTCCTTTTTAATATATTAAATGGGAAAAACTTGATTTTAGAAAATGCCTTTTTAAATCTATAAAATAGATTTATAAATTCCAAATAATAATTTCAATGTAAATTGGATTAAAGGACAAATGTCGTTTAAAACATCGTCCATGGTAAACCCACTTCACATCACAAAATATAATTGCAAATGCTAGTAGTCTTTTAAAAACATAATTTAAAATAATCATAAAAATATTCTTTATATAAAAGATTCTAAATGAGAAGTATTCTTTATTTTACAAATCTTTATCTTCTACAAATATTCCTTGTTTTAACATATACTTAATTAACAGTCTATATTTTGAAAATATATATATACTTTATATAAAAAGGATTTCTAATGTAAAAATAGTATTATTTAAAAGAACACTTGAATCGAAATGCGACTCAAACATTTACCATATAATTTGGATTATATGGATTTCACACACATCATATATATGACAATAACAGTATAATCAACAAGTCGTCCATTACATCCAAAGTGTAATTTCCACTGTGTAAGCGTTAAAATTAAATAATAACGCTCATCACAGCCTGTCGATCTAACGATCAACATACAACTAACTATTGGGATTAGTGTATGTGAATTTTCATCCCAACACCCGTGTATTGTTTTCAACCAACAGCAGTTCATAAAAATAAACAAATAATTGGTTAATGGATTTAACCAATTTCAGTTTTGCTAACAAGTTGATGATAATAATCAAACATGTCATTTATTCCTAATGTCGAATAAAAAAAGTATTTTACTCAAATAATTTTCCTCTACATTCCTAATGTATGTATTTGACCGATAATATCATCCTTATTTTAGAATATAAATTCTAATATAGACTGCAAGTAAAAAGTGATTTTTATATATTTGCCTATAAATTCAATTGTATGATATGCAATTTAAAATGATTAGTATCACTGCATATAAATTTCATTGTTCATTATGCCAATAAAAATGATTATTCTATTTGCATAAAAGTTTAGTTTCAACCAAAAATGTATATAAGCGATATAGGCATTTTGTTGACAATTCTATTTCAACACAGTGATTATAAAGTCGTAATTTTATTTTGCCAACTATTCTAGTTTAACAAAATAAAAAGCAGTGATTCATATTCTAAGCTCTTCTATTTTATTGCATATTAACATGTCAATAAAAATATTACCTTTAAGTCTACTATTTTCATTGCATATAGAATGTCAATAAAAATACTACCTTTTTATTTTCACCTTTTTATTGTATATAAAATGACAATAAAAATCTACCTCTTTAATTTTAACACTATTTCATTTTAACTAATTGAAAATAAAGGTGAAATCCTTTATTTCAATTCTAATCTTTATAACTAATTTAAGAATAAAATGGAATCTTTTATTTACACTGGAATCGTAAATAAAAATGCAACCCGTTAATCTATTCTTTTATTTTCATCCAGAATGCAAATAAATTATACCCTTTTTACTCCATGTATTTATTTACATTAAAAATGTAAATAAAGATATCACTATTAAATCCTTGTTTTATTTGCATCAAGAAATGCCAATAAAAATACAACTCTTTACTGAATGTAGAATGACAATAGAAATGTGGTTTTAAAATCTATTCTTAATATTTTAATCACTTTGGAAATAAAAACATAATTTCCAAATTCTAAACTTTTTATTGAAATCTAACTTATTAAATAAAGTAACCTTACAATTAAAATGTAATATTAATTTCCTACCACTTTTGTTGTAAACAATTTTACCTTATAAATGCAAGTTTTATCTAATCTTTTTAATAAAAGAAAATTACAACAAAATGTAATCCTACATTTCTATTTCTCTAATGTGACAAAATAAAAATGTAAACATAATCTTTTTATAAAATGGTATTTCATGAAAAATGAAATTTTAAATGTCCTATCTTTTATTTGAACAAATTATCAATAAAAATATTAAATCTTTTCATTGTAACAATTTGTCAATAAAAACGTTATCTATTGAATCACATCTTTTTATTGTAACTCTTTTGACAATAAAAGCAAATCTTTTTATTTTAAATATTACATGAAGATATAGCTTTTAAAAAATAAAATCTTTAATGCCCATTCTCTTATTGTAATGATTTACAATAAAAATAATAACCTCTATTTCAGTTTCTTTTATTTACAAATAAAATGTAAATAAAAATGTGTGTACAAATTTTGTCCTTTTATTTACACATGTAGTGTACATCAAAAATATATAAAACAATTTTGTCTCTTTTCATTTACACATGGAAAGTAAATAAAAATATAATAAACAATTTTGCCTTTTTATTTACACATGGAAAGTAAATAAAAATATAATGAACAATTTTGTTTTGAAAGGTTTGTTTGCATTGTAAATGCAAAACAAAGAAAGCAAGTTTATTTTTACATTATAAAATATAAATAAAAAGGTAAATTTTATTCTCAAGTTATATTTACATTATGAAATGTAAATAAAAAGGTAAATTTTAGTTTCAAGTCATGTTTACATTATAAAATGTAAAAAAAAGTAAGTTTTGTTTTCAAGTGATATTTACATTATAAAATATAAATAAATAAAAAGTAAGTTTTACTTTCAAGTTTTATTTGTGTTTTAAGAACACAAATAAAAATATAATTTTTTTTTCTAACAATCTTTATTCTAACACTTTGTTCGCGTTAAGGGATGCAAACAAAGTATAATTCTCTTTTATTTTAAACATTTTGTTCGCATCGAGGAATGCAAACAAAATATAATCTTTTTATTCTTCTGTAATTTTGTTCGCATCGAGGGATGCAAACAAAAAAAATCTTTTTATTCTTTTGTAATTGAAAATTTGATCAATCTCAAATCTAAACAAAGTGATGACATATAAATGGTGACAACCATATTCTTTTATTTTGAATTGACAAGTAAATCAATTCAAATCTAAACAAGGTTATAACATAGAATAAGTGACAATCACATGGATCTATACTATTCAATACAAACACAGAATCATCCATTACCAATACCAAACAGATCTGAAACGTAATCATAGATATATTACATCGCAATTTAAATAATTTAATTTATTATTAATTTTAAATAAAGAATCTCACCTTGATTTTTGCTAAAAATTTGACTGTCTCGGAATCAGCTCTAGTCTGCGCCATCGCGAAGCTCTCTGAAAGACGAGTCCAACGCAACAAACGGTTCGTAAAACGGACCTCGTATGAAGAAGTTATCGATTTTTAAAGGTTGAACAATTAAATATTTAAATAAAATAATATTAAAATAAGGGACCTTCTTCCACCGTCGGCCTGTACATGCCGAAACCCATTACAGCTTCATCCTCCTTCTGAACGCACCATACCCGAGGCCACAGCACCCGATCAGACACCGTCACCTCGAAGCTCGCGCCAACACCAACTAGCACCGCCAACCATGACGAACTCGGCCCCCTATTTCACCCTAGGAATCACCGCGACCGCCGGCCCTTGTGGCTCGAAATTCGCAAAATCCGTGCACTGAAACTCGATCATCACCGTATGGATTCGAAGCTCTCTGAATTCTCTTCGATTTGGTATATCATATGCTAATTTTCATTGAACGGATTGAGAGATATTAGCGTTTGAAATTGGGTAATTTCTGGCCTTCGGTTTTAGACATGGCGGCTGGCCAAATTAGGGTTAGGGTTTTCGGATTTAATAATACTTTAATATTAAATCTCTTTTTACGTGGTTTAAAGGTGAAAATCCGGACTTTCTCCGATTTGGGCCTGCTTACTGTCGATCTTAACGTTTTGAGGCCTTCTGAACGCGATGGGCTATGTCCCGGGCTCTAATTCCGATGTCTGTAACGCTTTTTTTTTGTTTTAATTTAAAAATACAATATTAAATAAATAATTTAATTTCTACCGTACATTTAAATATGTCGGGGCCACATACGACCTCAGAAAATTCTAAAAAATATATTTTTAGCTTTCTTATGACGATACGAATCCAACGAAATTATTTTCGTCGAATTCTGAGACTGTTCGAAAAATGGCTATTTTTAAGGCGTTTAAATTTAGTGAAAATTAGGCTCACATCGTTAAAACTAAAGTTAATTAGGCTCACATCCTCCCCTTTTTAAACACATAAATTTCATCCCTATTTTTGAAACGTAGCCTTTATTTTTCCGAAAATGCCCTCATTCAGATTTTCACGGTGTAGGGATTGTTTATAGGTTACGTATTAGGTTTTTTTTTTAACAGAAACAAAATTTTCACTTTCATGGCGGCGGCGGCTCCATCTTTCATCTCGGTGCTTCCTCTGCCTAATATATTTTCCAGCGCAACCATCAAGGACAAAAACCAGAGCTCTCAAAGGCCATTCCGGATCTGGATCTTCACCTAGCTCTCACCGCTTTCGAAACCAAGCCTGTGTTAATGGCCGCGAATTTCTCTTCCATCCTTCGTGGGTCGATGTTCTGTTCCTGGAATTCTCGTATCAGTTCCTGCTCCAGTTGGTCTTGGTCTTGTTCTTGTACGTATGTCGTCGTGGCTGCTTCTTCTTGGTTCTCGTTTCTGATGGAGTTGAGTTTGTGGAAGGGCAGCTTGGGGATTTTGAGGAAGTTTAGGACTTTAGAGTTTGGGAACGGTTTGGAGGGGTGAAGGGGAGCGTTGGGGAAGAAGCAAGGGGGGTCCTCTTCACAGATCCGAGATTCGAGGTATTTCCTTTTTTCTTATGGCTTTCGGTAGGTAAAATCTCGTCGTAGATTGCAAATTCTGATTTGATATCTTGTATTTGCTGTTCAAATTCTGAGTTTTTTACACTCTGGTTTGTGGATTGTGTCATTTTTTACACTCTGGTTTGATATCTTGTATTTGCTGTTCAAATTCTGAGTTCAACTTTCGTTCTTTTTTTTACTTTGATAATCGGATTTGATTGAAAATCCGAAACTTGGGGTGATCAAAGCTGAGGCTAGCACAACAATTTTGTCACCTGTGGTTTGGTTGAATTCTGGTAATTATCTCATGTTGGAGATTCATTGGTGACTGTACTCGGCCATTTCTGAATATTTATATGCAATTATTCTAGATATATGCATATATGTATGCAATTTTTCATCAAACAAACAGAAAAACATATTATTTTACAAATATATTCATATTTCTATGCATATATCTGGAATACTTGCATATAAATATTCAGAAATTATTGTTTTTTGCTGAATTGTACGCATGTATTTATATTATTCTAAAGCAATTTTTTTTCCCTATTTTTTTATTTTATTTGCAGGATAAATATAATTTTTTTTATTAGCATAAAAATACGATTTTTCATATGATAAGGTCCTGAAAAAAACATATATCCGTGAAACCATTGTTAGCACTTGTGGGTTTTTGCTGAAATTCTGATAAAAAGTTGCGGACAAATCTGCATCTATTCTAAATATATGCATATCTGTATGCAATTTTTTAGCAAACAAACATAAAAACATATTATTTTAAAAATACATTCATATTTCTATGCATAAATGTAGAATACTTGCATATAAATATTCAGAATTTTTAGTTATTTTGCTGAATTGTGCGCATTTATTTATATAATTCTGAAGTAGTTTCTGTAATTTAGGTTACTGCACATTAAGCTTATTAATGTTCATTTTCTTTTATCTATAACAGTGTTCCGGCGGATATTGGTGTTATCGTGTTGTTGAAGATTGGTCGTCCATCCTTTTCCAAATGATCGGAATCTGCATTTGTTTCTACAGAGACTACTAGATGTGGTTTGCGCTGGGTCTTAACAAAATTATTTGTTCTTAAAAAGATCATCAACTCTGCTTTGTAAATGTGATAAAAATTTTGATGTCGTACATGTAAATGTGGTATGTACTTATTTTTTGATGTAGTACATGTAAATGTTATGAAATTTTTCATGTAAGTATGCACATATTTCTGTTATTTGCATATATATATATATGCATCTTATTATAATTATCTGTATTTACTTTTTTGTCATTTCTTGTGTTTCAGCAATTATGCAATACAGTTCTGTATATGTATGCAATTATTTCTCTTATTTGCGCAAAACTAATAATTTATTTTCTGCATAATATTAATGTACGTATGCAATTATTACACATCGTTGCATAAATGTATGCAATTTTACGTAATATATGTATATAATTGTCTAGTTTTTCGTACAAAATAGAAAAAAATAATAAAAAAATCATTTTACGTAATATATGTATATAATTGTCTAGTTTTTTTAAAAAATCAAAAAAAGTAATAAAATAATCGCTATTGGAGTGATCGACTGTTTTCCAGAATTGTTGGATTAGGTTTATGAGCGTGATAATAGGAGCGATACACTGAGTAAATGAGGACAAACAGTTGTTGGATATTTTTTAAGGTGTGTAAGGGTAGATCTGGAATATTTTTAGCGGAAATTCAAAAATAGGGATGTATTCTATATTATTTTTATCACCGGGTTTTTTTTATATTTTGAAACTTAATAGGGACCTGTAAAAAACGCACCCTTAAATTTAACTGTAAATAGTCAAAACACATTTTCCTCTGACACGCTCACATATTAATTCGAAAAATTCTGAAAATTGAAACCTAGCAATAATTTGACATTCCGGTTCCAACAAAAGTGGTTTCGTCGAAAACGGAGGTCGTTTGAAAAAAACTATTTTCAAGGCCGATATATTTAATATTAAAAATACATTTTTAAACAAATAATTCCCGAAACTCAAAATATATAAGTGTTTACTGTTTTTCAATGCAGAAACGTCATTCTGAACTCAATGGAAGTGGTTTCGAGTCGAAATTCCTTCATATGTGAAAAGTAGCCTTTCGAGCCATATATATTATATATATTCTACAACGACCTTTCTAAAAATTGAATTGGCCATAACTTTTGATTTCCGCTATAAAATTTCAATTTTTCAGATTCGTTAGAAAGATATTTTTAAGTAGATTCTAATATTTTTGGTTTCACTAAAATCCGTTAAATTTTGCATCCTGTACGGTCAGTCAAAGTTCAAGTTTGACTTTTCAAACTACTGCGTTATTTCTAATTCCATTTATATTTAAATTAAATTTATTCGTTTTAACTTCAATTAAAATAAATTCTAGCCATTATTATTAATAATAAATTGTATTGTAACCTCAAAATTCATTAAAATTTTCTAAAATAAATTTTTTAAATTGGTTCAGAATTTGCGGGTTGTTACACAATTCTTATGTGACTTATTCAAGAATCCCTTCTGCATAATCAACATATTATTCTCTTTTCTTTAAATCCACTCTGTGTGAGTTCATGTTACTTTTGGATATAAAAATTTAACAGTAACCTTGACATGTTAATAAACCTGGATCTAAGCCTATGCCTTTTAAGAAAATGATACATATCTAAACAGTTCTAATTACATGTACACCTGTTCTGTTGTTCAGTCATTATTATATGCCTATTTTTATTCCTCTCCCTCTCTTATTCGCTTTTTATTTTATAAGCCTAGGCTGCCTTCGATCCTAGGCCAATCTCGTAAGAAACATATGTATGAACGAAGTTGAGACAATTAGGGGATGTTTGGAAATGAAAATAAAAGAGGGAAATTTTGGGAATATCTTGTACTGTGGAATATGACTGAAATTTTGGGATGTATGAACATGTAAACCTGTAGGCTTAATTCAAAGATTAAGCAAAACATGTTAATGAAATTGTAAGTATCATATGGAATCTGTTAAATCTGTAGGGTTAAGTAAATTTGTCAAAACTATGGGGTTAAGTAGATCTGTTTAATCTGTTGGGGTTATATGAACCTATTAACCTGTAATGCTTAACCTATTTAATCTGTTGGGGTTATATGAACCTGTTAACCTATAAAACTTAACCTGTTAATCTGTGGGGGTTAGGCGAACCTGTTAAATTGTAAGGCTTAACATGTTAAAAATCCTAGTTAATTAGGGGCACAAGATTAGGGGGTTCGACTTGTGTCATCTACTATGTGGGTCCCATATCAGTTAGTTAAACCATTCTGTTATTAAATGGGGACCCCGCACTAGGTAGGGATCAGGGCACGCGTACTGAATTGATAGTAAGAGGTTCACTTGAAAAGGGATTGTATACAGGCGCGTTCCAACGGAGTCATTTGCGTGCATGAGTCCGGTCTGTAGGGGAAAATAAGTCATTGTAGCACAAATAGATAGGTCTTTGTCCTTATGTAGGTTGCCACTTTAGGGAGTAATACGCCCTACTAAGGGCCCGATATAGGATATTTTCAAGTTAGGGAGTCGATCCCTTTGGGGTAGTAATCAGGTTACATCTAGTCCCGTATGTTTCTATTGAGGTACCCGTTATTTCTGTCTGGTGTAACAGTTGTTATTTCTGTTGAGGTACCTGTTATTTCTGTTGGGGTAAAACCCATTATGTAAATAGAGTACACCTAAAACTACCATTATAATTTGTTGGGATCGTTCTATTTTTTTAAGTAATTAGGGGATAACTAATCTTGTCACATGTCTGTTATATTAGTATTGGTGTAGAGAAAAGTAATTGAGAAGCATAGATTGGTCCATATCATCCTGTTTATTCTACTTATTCTGCTCATCCTGCTTATACCTGTCATATGATATTGTTATCTCTCATCCAGTTTTATATGCCTGTCATGATACTTTTACTTCTTTATATGCCAAAAGTCGTTGGCTCGCCATACTTTATGTCTGACCCTTTTTGTTTCCCTTTCTCCCTTTCCTTCTCCCCTCAGGCTCTCAGGATGGGAACATTCAGTCGTGATTAGGATTCTCTCTCTGTTTCTACTTGGACCTGGATCTGCTTTGATGTATCGCTTTAACTAATTTACTCTGTTATGGCTACTGTTGGGGGATTTTACATTTCTGTACTATGTTGGTTTTTAGCGCAAGAAAGATGTTTTTGTTTGATGTATTTGGTTTTAATATTTTAGCCTGATGTGGTAACTAGGTTTGAGACTACAACGTTTTCTTCTACTGAATAATGAAGTTTTAATTTTTCGCTGCTATTTTTATGTCTGTCTTGTGAGTTTCTATTTCTGTTTACCAATAATACTTCACTGAACTTAATGCATTCTGCAAAAGAGTAACATTAACAGACATGGGGTGTCACATTTGGTATCAGAGCTGAAGGTTACAAGATCGGATAAAAGTTTTGAAAAATTGTTTTCAAAAGCAAAGTATCTTAAATTAAAAACCTGTTTTTGAAAAACATATTCCTCAACGCCATATACAATATCTTTCTGATTCTCTATTTGAATCCCTTTTCCCATTTTCGTTTCAGCATGTCTGAGAACTGAATCTTCCCGAGGGCGTTCAGATACCGGTTTGGTTCCGTAGATACCTTGAGGCTATGGCACATGACGGAGGCCAAGGTGATTCCCTGCCCCAACTGCATCTTCTGTTGCTCCTCCTCCGCGAGTAGATAATTTCTCTAAGATATGCAAGGACTTCTATGCTATGGGAGGAAAACCATTCCGTGGAACTGAGAGCTTTTTGGAAGAAAGGAATTGGCTACGAGAGACAAAGAACTTGTTTGTTCTTTTTGAGGTTGACGACCATAGAAAGATACAGTTGGTTGCATGGCATCTTAAGGACGAGGCTTCGTTTTGGTGGGAGGTGATACCAGTAGGGCATCTAGTAGATACTTGCGCTGATTTCCGATAGAGATTCGAGATGAAGTTTCTTTCTCAGGAAGAATAGAGTATTTAGATAGAGAGATTCTTGGCACTTAAGCAAGGAAGTATGTATGTTAAAGAGTATGTCAATATGTTCAATCAGTTGGTAAGGTTTGGTCAGGAACCAATGAATACCCCACACAAGAAAACTTTGAGTTTTGCAAGAGGATTAAATCAACCTCTCCAAGCATTGGTGTTGTCCGATATTCCAATGGGAGCAACTTTTGAGGGACTTGTTAATATGGCATTGTTGCATGAAGAGGGTAAAGATGAGAAGAAAGAGGTTAAGACTGATGAGACCCAAAACAAGAAAGTGTGGCTCAAGAAAGAAATGAATAAGAAGGGCGGAAAGAACGATAAAGATCAGGGCAAGAATAAATGTCATGGTTGCGGGAGCTTGGGTCATTTGGTCAGGGATTGCAGAAAATGGAAGAATGCTTGCTTCAACTATGATGGGGTTGGACACTATACTAGAGAATGCCCGAAGAAGCAAGGACATGGGCAAAGGGCAGGACCTTCTGAAAGGTAGGTGCATGCTTTCAAGGCCAGTGGACCGGACAGAGGTAGGAAAGTTTTTGTTGAAGGTTTGATTTCCCTTTCCGATCATCCAATTAGGACTCTTTTTGATTCTGGTGCTTCTCACTCTTTTATATCTAATTCTGTGGTTGAGTCTCTACACCTTAGTACTAGTATTTTTCTGATCTCGTTATCGTATCAAACCCATTGGGGGCACGACTCATCTGTCTATGATATGTCGGGGTTGGACGATATCTGTGTTGGGCATCGAGTTTGAGTGCGATTCATATGTGCTTGGTTTTATGGGTTATGGTCTGATTCAAGGGATGGATTGGCCAGCCACGTATGGTATCATCCTAGACTGTGAGAGGAGGGTCGTTAGACTTTTGACTTGCCATGGGAGGACTATCGAGATTTCCTATGACCTAAAGGGGTCTGTCATGCTTCGTTTCCTAGAATAATTTGATGCTTTTTGTTGATGATTTGCGATCTGTACCCGTAGTCTATGATGGTTTTTTTGAGTGTCTAGTCATGCCTTTTTGGTTCACGAATGCACCCGCATATTTTGTGGATTTGATGAGTAGGGTGTCTAGGGAGTTTTTGAATAAGTTTGTGGTGGTCTTTGTGGATGACACCTGATTTCCTCAAAGAGCGAGGAAGAGCATGCCCTACATTTAGGAGAGGTTTTGAGGACTCTCATAACACACCAACTTAAGGCAAAATTCTCCAAGTGCCACTTTTGGAGAAATGAGGTAAGATTCCTAGGGCATGTGGTCTCCAAGGGTGGGATAGCGGTGGATCCCACGAAAGTAGTTGTAGTTCAAGATTGGAAGGTTCCAAATAATACAATGTAGGTGGGAAGTTTTCTTGGTTTGGCGGGCTATAGGAAGTTTATCAAGGACTTCGCAAAGATATCAGCCCCACTCACCAGACTAATGAAGAAGAATCTGACCTTTTCCTGGAGTATTGATTATGAGGATGCTTTTCAGCGATTGAAGAGGGCTCTGACGACAGCCCCAGTTTTGACTTTGCTTGATGGGAACAAAGTGTTCACAGTGTACACTGATGCATGTGGTACATGGCTTGGTGCCGTCTTGATGTAAGAAGGAAGGGTAGTATGCTATGGTAGTAGATAGTTGAGAGTTCGTGAGAGGAACTACTCTACCCATGATTTAGAGTTGGCTGCTATAATGTTTGCACTTAAAACTTGGCGGCATTATCTACTTGGAGAGAAGTTCGAGTTATACACGGATCATAAGTCGCTCAAGTATCTACTCTCGCAGAAGGATCTCAATTTGAGATAGCAGAGATAGATGGAGTTCCTAGTGTCCTATGACTTTGAGATTGCTTATACCCCTGACAAGGGTAATGTAGTGGTAGACGCATTGAGTGGGCAGAGGATGACTTTGAGTCCTCTATTTGTAGAGAGGCGGAGCTTGGAGTACATATCGACCTTCGATTTTAGGCCATCTACGGATCTTACACCTGGTTTGTTGGCATCCTTAGAGGTGCAACCTACTCTTATGGATCAGATAGGATCTTCGCAGCGAGAGGACCCACAGATAGCAGTCATCTTGGACATACACAGTAGAGGGGAGACTTCTAGTGGCCTTAGTAGATACTCCACGGATGACAAGGGGTGGCTACGATGAGATGGGAGGCTGTGTGTTCCCTAAGTTGGAAGTCTGTTGAAGATAGTCCTTGAGGAATCCCATCATTCTAGGATGACTATCCATCCAGGCGGCGATAAGATGTATCGAGGTATAAAAAGGGTTTTCTTTTGGGCTGGGATGAAGAAAGATGTAGCGGAATTTATTGCTCGACGTTTAGTTTTCCATTAAACAAAAGTGGAATAGAAGAAGCTTGGCGGTTTGCTTCATCCTTTGGAGGTCCCCCAATAGAAGTGGTCGAGTTTCTCAATGGATTTCACCGATGTTTTGCCTATAACGAGGAAAGGCAGCACCAGTACCTGGGGGATTGTATATAGGCTTACAAGAGCGCTCGTTTCATTCCTGTTAAGAGCAAGAGAACAACAACATGGTTAGCATCAGTTTATCTTCATGAGATAGTCCGTCTGCATGGAGTACCTTCTAGCATAGTGAGTGATTATGACCCTATCTTCACTAGTGAATTATGGAAAAGCCAGCAAGAGGCACTAGGTACACAATTACGTTTGAGCACCGCCTATCACCCTCGGACCGAAGGGAAGACTGAGAGGGTGAATAGAGTTCTTGAGGAACTTTTGAGGTTGTGTATCCTAAACTTCGAAGAAACTTGGGAGGACCAACTCCCATTGATGGAATTCGCCTACAACAGTAGTTATCAGCCTAGTATAGGCATGGCACCCTTCGAGGCACTATATGGGTGACCTTGCAGACCACCGACTTGTTGGTGGGAGTCTACAGATAAGCTTCTACTTGTCCGTGAGATGATTAAAGAGACTTCAGAAAAGGTTGGCCTGATCCCCCGACCTATGAAGACATCTCAGGACAGGAAGAAGTTCTACGCAGATAAGAGAAATGACATTGAATTTAAGGTAGGAGACATGGTTTTCATCAAAGTATCACTACTGAGGAATGTGATTCACTTTGGATCTGTAGGGAAATTAGTGCCAATGTCTGTAGGGCTATTTCCCAAAGTAGAGAGGATTAGTCAAATGGCCTGTAGGTTAAGATTACCAAAGAGATTGGCGGGTCCCCATGATGTTTCCCATTTGTGGAGATGTCTTCACGATACGACAGAGGTAGTTGAGCTGAGCATACTTGAGGAAGTAGAAATAGAAAAGGAGGCAAAAGTTAGAGAGGCTAAGTTGATGAAAGTACAGTGGAGAGAAGACCGCAAGGATGCAACTTGGGCGACTGAAGATAAGACTCGCGCTTTGTACCCTTTTGTTTTCAAGGATATGTTCTTAACTTCTTTTCCCAAGCTTTTATTCGTACTTGCTTCTATTATTTGAGTATATCCTATCGATCGAATCTTCGACCTTTAGGTAGAAAACCAATGGATTTAAACATGTGTTTGACATATGATATGTTTGACGGATACAAGTGGATACAGTGATTGCTAGTGGCTGCTCGTGAATGCATATACACACACTAGGCACAAGATCGGCTCAAATTACTCTCATACTGGATGCATCATTATACGGATGTTGCATCTGGACAAAGATTGTGCATACATATAGCGTTTGCATGATATACTAGGACTATTTGCATTCATCTTAGATGTTAGGGACTGCGGAATGGATCGTTAAGGCAAAGCAAACAGTACGGGAGGAAGGGGGAGGGTGAATAGTGTTTGTAAACATTTGAACAGAATTTGAAACTAAAGTGAATTATGGAATGAATCAAACACCACAAACAAAGTCACAGACACATATTCAAACAAAAATAAGATAAACAGAAATAGAAATGCAGAAAAGGAAAGGATACATCGGATTTTATACTGGTTCAAATTACTACTACATCCAGTCCCGGACAACGCTGGATTGCGCAGAGTTTTATTACTCTTTCAATAGTCAATTACACCCTCCTTGATTTCACGGCTCACAAGGAGACATCGATTCCTACTTCCTTGATTTCACGGCTCACAAGGATACACCGACTCCTATTCCTTGATTTCACGGCTCAACAAGGATGCACCGACTCTTCCTTGACTTACAACAAGGTTTATTCAACCAAGCAATTACAAAACAGCCCTATAACTCTTCAATAACAGTTGATTCAGAGAGTAGAGAATGTAGATCGAAGAAGTTTGATCAAAACAGAATTGAATTTGGCAATGTATAAGTGTAAGAATCATAAAAATGAGTAAGAATAATGATATAGAAAAAGAGGATGAAGATAGAGAAGAGGAGATGATAAAAAATTCGGGTTTAACCCCTTTCTATAGAGTATGAATGGTTGCAAGGGTTCGGAATCGTTTCAAATAGTGAAAAGGCACTTCCTTTCAAAATTGGAAAAAGTGACAGTTATATGTCGACATGGAGTTTTTGTTATGTTGATGTACTCCTTTGAAAAATTGAATTTTAAAGCATTTTTCGAGTGTTTTGATATAAAAATAATTCTGGAAATTCTTGAGTAAAATTCTAGTGTTGTAAATTAATAGTATATGATAGAAAAACATATGAAAACATAATTTTAAACTATATAAATATGTTTATAAAATTATAAAGTTTTAAACTATATAAAGTATAAATATAAAGTATATATAAAAAAATTAAATTTGAAAAACAAAGAAAAATAAAAATAGAAACAAATAGAAAAATAAAATAGAGAGGATTGAGAATAGAATTGAAAATCAGAATTTGAATTTTAGAATTAGAATTAGAATTAGAATTTGAATTTGAACCTGAGTGCTATTTAGAGTCTTACAAAATCTAGACTCTGTAACTATATTAATCTTGAATTCTTGAACTCTTGAAATCTTGAATACTCATGAGTCTTGAAATTTCTCTGATCTTTGAATCTCTATCATCTTTATAACTGTGCAGTCTTCTGTAATATTTCCTGTATATAATTCCTGCACATATATACGTATATATATGTGTATATATATATATTCTACACAAAAAGTGTTAGTATATATTTTATAATCAATGATAATTGAAATAAGGTTGTTGTCATCAAAACTCTATTCTCCAACAATCTCCCTTTTTTTGATGATGACAGCCTTAGTTTATAAAATATCATAACTGTATATACATGTTTGATGATGTTCCTTTTATACTCCTCCTATCTGTAAGAATTCTATATACTATGCCTATATTTTATAATTCTCCCCCTTTGGCATTATCAAAAAGAAATCTAAGGATACTCCCTCTAAATTGTATAAATATCTAAATAATTCCTATACTAAAGTAAAGTACTCCCCCTGAGTCCTAAATCTATAATCATAATATACCCCTCTAAATACTATATATATCTATACATATTCTATTATAATACTCTATATAACTATCCCTGATTCTATGATATCATTATATCTTCCTCTAACTCTATGATTCTAAGCATAAAAGATTATAAACCCCCCTAAAATTATGACTATACTAGTCTAATTGAAGGATGATAAACAAGGCAATCTATTCAATATTTATAATCAATTCAAACAATCAATCCAAACAAGCAATTCAAGCAATCTATTTAAGCAATTAATTCAAGCAATCAACCAACTTAAATAATATATGTTAATAAGCACTTCTTGAACTTCCAAATAATCCTAGAAACTATAAAACTTCCCCTTAATATAATATAAGACTAAATCTAGCCTATACTCTAATTCCCTTAAAGCTATAATAAGACTTTAATTTAGACTAAGAAATAATTCTATGACATAAGTTAAAATGCATAAGTATATATCTAACACACCACTAATGAAATTCAACCATGTCAAACAAGTCAATCAAGTTATTTATGCCAAACAAATCAAACAAGTCAATTAAGTAAAATAATTCAACCAAGTCAATTAAATCAAAGTAAATATGTTATGTGTTTAATTAATAATCCTATATATTTCTAAGATAATAATTCTCTTATAGTATACTTGTTATGAGGAGGCTAAGTTAACATGTAATGTAATGTGTTGGTAATAATGCAGTATAACATATGAAAAAACTATATGAAGTGGTATATTGAATGAAATGCAATTTGTGATGTAAATGATTTGAGAGGCACTTTAATGATGTATGATATGAAATAAAATGAGTAATGGTAATAATATATAGAATCATTTGACAATGATATGCATTTCTATAAAAGATACTTAAAGTAATATTTAAATATTATGCATATAATAAATTATTTGAATCAAACAAGGATAATGATAATATAGACTTAGGTTAATTATACTAATGAAAGCGATTGAAATAATAATAATAAAGATAAGAGTTTTAAAAAAATATTCATGATAAGTAGTATAATATTTACAATAATTATGGTGTTAAATAATATTAGTAGGGTAAATATAGTAAGAATTGAAGATCTTTTTAGAGAGAATATAAAATTATATAAAGTAGACTATAAACATATATTCATAATAGTGTATAAAAACTAATTTTGAAAAGATCTTAATATTTATTATGAGATATACAATAACCTTCTTGATACAAATTAATTTTAAATTCAAACTTTTAGAAATCCAAACATATTTATTTGCTAAAGAACAATTTATATGTTAATTTTTTTTAAAAAATCTATAGTTATAACGAAATTACTTTAATGAAAAATGATAATAAGAAGTAATATATAAAGTTATAATTTCATATGTTTAAACTATATTTTTAAGACATAAAAATCATATATTGTTAGGGAATGAATCAAATGGATCGTTAAGTCAAAGCAAACACTAGAGGGGAGGAGGGTGAATAGTGTTTGTAAGAATTTAAATAGAATTTAAAACTAAAGTGAATTATGGAATGAATCAAACATCACAAACCAAGTCATAGACACAGATCAAACACAAATAAGATAAACAGAAATAAAAATGCAGAAAAGGAAAGAACAAACCGAATTTTATACTGGTTCGGAATACTCCTACGTCCATTCTAGCACAACAATGGATTGCACAGAGTGTTATTACTCTTTCAATAGTCAATTACATCCTCCTTGATTTCACGGCTCACAAGGAGACACCGACTCCTATTCCTTGATTTCACGGCTCACAAGGACACACCGACTCCTATTCCTTGATTTCACGGCTCAACAAGGACGCACCGACTCCTCTTTGACTTACAACAAGGTTTATTCACAAAACAGCCCTATAACTCTTCAATAGCACTTAATTCAAAGAGTAGAGAGTGTAGAGAGAAGAAGTTTGATTAAAGCAGAATTGAATTTGGCAGAGTATAAATGTAAGAATCATAAAAATGAGTAAGAATAATGATACAGAGAAAGAGGATGAAGATAGATAAGAAGAGATGATAAAAAATTCGGTTTTAACCCCTTTTTATAGAGTATGAAAGGTTGCAACGGTTCTGAATTGTTTCAAATAGTGAAAAGACACTTCCTTTCAAAATTGGAAAAAGTTACAGTTATATGTCGACATGCAGATTTTGTTATGTGCCATACTCCTTTGAAAAATATAATTTTAAAGCATTTTGGTATAAAAATAATTCTGGAAATTCTTAAGTAAAATTCTAGTGTTGTAATTTAATATTGTATGATAGAAAAACATATGAAAACATAATTTTAAACTATATAAATATATTTATAAAATTATATGGTTTTAAACTATATAAAGTATAAATATAAAGTATATATAAAAACTTAAATTCGAAAATCAAAGAAGAATAAAAGTAGAAACAAATAGAAAAATAAAATAGAGAGGATTGAGAATAGAATTGAAAATTAGAATTAGAATTAGAATTTGAATTTGAACCTGGAGTGCTATTTAGAGCCTTACAAAATCTATATTGTATAACTATATTAATCTTGAATTCTTGAACTCTTGAAATCTTGAATACTCATGAGTCTTGAAATTTCTTTGATCTTTGAATCTCTATCATCTTTATAACTGTACAGTCTTCAGTAATATTTCCTATATATAATTCCTGCACATATATATGTGTGTGTATATATGTATATATATATTCTATACAAAAAGTGTTTAGTATATATTTTATAATTAATGATAATTGAAATAAGGTTGTTTTCATCAAAACTTCATTCTCCAGCATTAGATTCATGGCACTGACATATATTGCATTAAGAAGGTCGACCGAATCAGTGGACCGCCTGATTTTCGCATTAGCATAGGAACATATACATACACCTTTGCATATGTTAATACAAACATTAGAAATCTTTTAAGGAAAATGGATGCCTATGGATGATGCATGAGTAGATGACTGTCGGTGGATGTTAGGATAGTATCATTCTACTAGACGTGGAGATTTTGGGGATGAAATCCTTTAAGTAGGGGAAAATGCAACGCCCCGTAATTTTGAAGTACGTAAATGAAAATAAACTAAAGAACACTTAATTAAATATTAGGAATTAAGTAAAACGGACTGTACGTCAAATAATTGTAACGACCCAGAAAATCTGAACCAATTTAAAATTTTTAAATTGGCTAAAATAGTGAATTTTAAGTATTTAAAATAAATGTTTTAAATAATAATGATGAAAAGTAAGTTTGAATCGACATTTGAAAACGAATCTAATTAATTCTAATTATAAACAAGGCCTGAAATAGCGCGGTAGTTTCAGAATTTGAATTAAAACTTTGACTGACTGTACCGGGTGCAAAACAAAACGGATTTGAGTGAAACCAAAAATATTTAAATCTGTTAGTGAATACCTTTCTAACTAATCTGAAAAATCGAAGTTTCATAGTAGGAAGCAAAAGTTATGGCCAAATGAATTTCCAGAAAGGTCGCTATGGAATTTGCATAGCCCGTGAAAATGGTCATTTTCACAAACGACCTCAGAATTCGACGAAACCACTTTTGTTGGATCCGGGATGTCAAATTATTTCTAGGTTTCAAATT
Source organism: Allium sativum (assembly GCA_030737875.1). Lineage (NCBI taxonomy): Eukaryota > Viridiplantae > Streptophyta > Magnoliopsida > Asparagales > Amaryllidaceae > Allium > Allium sativum. The sequence goes on from CM060910.1 coordinate 431,948,223, forward strand.
TCATATTTTTTGAAGTTAGTATGTGAGCGTGGCGAAGGAAAACGTGTTTGGTCGATTTCTATTAAATTGGATCGACAAAAAATGGGCCATTTTTCAAACGGTCTCAGAATTCGACGAAACTAGTTTTGTTGGGATCGTATCGTCAAAACATAGCCAGATTTATTTTTCTGGAATTTTTCGAATCAGTGTGTGGCCCCGGCAAATTGAAATGTACGTTCAAATCGAATATTCAATGTTTTATATTTTAATTTGAATGAAAACTGACTGAAACAGTCGAATGGGCCTATGAAACATATCCCATTGTGTTTGGAATGAGGGTAAAATGCTAGGGACGACAGTCGTTGGGTTCGGATTGGAGTTCGTAAGGTCAAAGTGGTATTTTCCAATTTAAATAACAACGGGCCAATCATATTTTTCTTTATTATTTTAAAAATTAGGAAAACTGATTTTCTCTCTCCCCGACGGTCGATTAAAGGTGGAACCCTCTTCCTTTCTTCTCTCCTCGATTTCTTCTAATCCACTCAATAAAAACCCCTGCCCCTTTGGAGAATTTTGTAGTGCTCGAGAAGATCTTCAAATCCATATATAGTTTGGATTTTTTCGTTGTGTGGTTTGGGAGAATCGATGCCTGGAAGTTGCGTTGTTCCAACTGCCGCCGCACCCGATTCCGACCATCGAACTGGCCCCACCTCCTGGCGCACGTGCGCCTCTCCTAGCTCTACGCTGTGGCGCTGGCCGATCGTTCTGAAGTTGTGCGGATTTCGAGAAAAGTGCAAACCTAGTTTCAAACCAAACTGCTGAGGTACGGCTGAAAATTATATATACTATATTACTGCAGTTTAAAGCGCTACGGTTTTTGATTTCACTGTAAAAATCATATCTTTTTCGTTTCTTGAATAAATTCAGTGAAACAAGAGACAGTGGACTCGTGTGGACGTCTTCTACATTCTAGAGGAGACCGCATATTTTTCTAAGCCTTCTGCTATTTTTGGTGGAGTGGAACCAAATGTGAGATTTCTAATTTATAAACGATATGGAAAACGACGATGTGTAAATTATATAGTCGATGTATGAGTTATATAAGCGTTGTACACCTCATGTATAAGTGTTGTATAAGTTGTACGTTCTATATATAAGTTATATATGCATTGTAAAAATTATATATGTGTTGAAATAGAAGTGAAAAGCTTATATATATATACGCCCCTCGTCCACAAACCATGGACGATATTTATTGGTTGTGATTGGTGTGAAAATTGGTTGATTACGAATGGTTGATTAGAATTGTTTGTGGTTGAAATTGATTGATTGTGGTTGAAAAATACCCGTTTGTGGTTGAGAAATATTTGGTTGAAACCACAGAGGATTAGTTTGTGGAAATGAAAAAATATACATGCCGCCTGCGTGCAAACTAGATGCATGATTCCCCATAATCAAAAGCTGCGAGGCTTTAAGGTAGAGCGAGGAGCCGTACTAGGGACGACCCCGGTTTTAACTACTCTGCCGTTATGCTGCCGAAATTTTGATTAATATTCATGTGTTAGAATTATTTTCATTTGTTGAAACTATATTTATTCGTTGAATTGAAAACCTTCATGTGTTGAATTGAAATTCATTTGTTGAATAGAAATTCATGTGTTGAAAGGTATTCGTGTTTTAAATATAAAAATCACCTTTTTATCTATATATATAAACTATAGAAAACCTTCATGTGTTGAATTGAAATTCATTCGTTGAATAGAAATTCATGTGTTGAATGGTATTCGTGTTTTGAATAAATTGATTTAACAATAAAAATCACATTTTTACTCTATATATACAAACTATAGAAAACCTTCATGTGTTGAATCGAAATTCATTCGTTGAATTGAAATTCATGTGTTGAATGGTATTCATATTTTGAAAGAAATTGTTTTATAATAAAAATCCTATATTTATCATCAATATGAATTATATAAAATAATATTGTTTTGAAATAAATTGTTTTATAATAAAAATCATATTTTTATTACCTATATGAACTATATAAAATAATCGTGTTTTGAAATGAATTGTTTTACGATAAAAATCACATTTTTACTGTACACATGAGTTGTTAAAAATAGCGTAGTGTTGAAATAATTGTCGGTTGGATAAAAATATCATTTTTATCAAATGTATGAAAAGAATATAGTTTTGAAATCGAAGAATCGAAATATATATATAAATTGAATTGAAATATAACGAACAACGAAGCTGTAGTTCGTGTTTTGAAACTGTGATTTCAAACGATTAGTGCGGGAGATCCGACCATCGGATTTTCCCGAAACCGAAACCGTTGGGTTCTCCTTGGAAATACCTTTCCAACGACACCAACTTTTTAAAGATCCAACGGTTGGATTGTCTGGAATGTTTAATTCAAATCTGAAGAAAAACAGCGCCAGAATCGATTATATTTATATATATATATATATATAAATATAATTAAATTAAATCGAATAACGACGCTGCAGTTCGTATTTTGAAATCGAAACTTCAAACGATTATACCGGGAGATCCGACCTTCGGATTTTCCCGAAACTGGAACCGTTGGATTCGTTTTGAAAAGATCTTTCTAATTATGTAAATTTTGTGAAGATCCAACGGTTAGATTTTCAGATATATGTAAATCAAATCTGAAGAAAAATAGTGCCACGGCCGCATTATGGCCCGAAGCGTCGTTTAGAATAAATTGGCTATTTTAAAATAAATAAAAATAGCGATAAATCATTATAAAATATTATAAACGATATGGATGTGAAATTTAGAAACTAACTGAAGGTTGGCTAAGTCGAATGGTTTCCTGGATTTTGATCTGATGTTGGTTTCGGCCTTCGGGGTTAATGTAACACCTCGTAATTCTGTTAATATTAATATTCACAAATTAAAGAATAACTAATCTCAGACGTGAGAATTGTGGGAAACGGGTTGCGCCATTGTGTTCGTCTCGGAATTCTGGTTGAAATAGAGTCCGAGTTTGCGTGATCTGGACTTCGTATGAAGGAGATATGGCCATCGGAAGTTTCAGAAAATTCAAAACAGATTTCAGAAAATTTAAAATTTAAAATTCGAAGTCAAACAGGCTAGACGGGAAATTTCCCGCCCAACACCCAGGTCGACTGGGGAGTCGACTGGGCAGTCGACACCCCAGGGACCAGTTCGACTGCGCAGTCGACCTGGTCCAGTCGGCTAGGGTTTGACTGAGCCCAATCTTGAGCTGCTGATGTGTCTTTAGGGCTGAGTTGGCAAATTTAACGGTTCAGGTTAGTTCTGAGTTGATCTGACGGTCTAAATAAATCCTAAACTCTATATATACCTAGGTAGTCTCTCACTCTAATTCACATGAAAAATAGAATAGCCGCCGTCATGCCATCGCCATGGAACTCAGAGTAGCCGCCGCCAACTAAGAAGGAAGAAAGCTAATCAGAACCCTAATTCTACTCAACTCTAAAGCAAATCAAGACTCTCTTTCTTCTCTAATTGTGAGTATGATGATCTTAACAAGATTATTAGCAAATTAATTGGATTAAGATGTGATATGGATCATAAGAAAATGATGTGAATTGTCATATATGTTGTTGTAAACCTTATATCATGTATGTTGTAAATCCTATGTTATGTGATGATGATATCCTATATGTTGTAAATCATGCTATGATGATATTGTATAGGTTGTAATTTTCTATGCTAAGTTGTGATAAATCATACATGTTAAAAAGTCATGATGTTATTATCTATGTTAATTAGTTCATGTTAATCAAATCATAATGTTGATATTATTTGGGCTATGTTGATCTATATGACAAATCATGTATGCAAGTTTAGATTGATAAGTAAAGATTATGAACATATGCCATGACATCTATTTAGATCTAGAATTGTGCTATGACATGTGTGAGTTCTATGTGTTAGATGCTAGTTCACATCATCATTTTGTTGCATAAACCACATATGCAAGTTTATACATGAATTTGGGTTATAATCATATTATGTAAGTTGTGACATTTAACCAAACAAGTTGACACCTTTAGATCCATGACATGTGTAGTTTTATGCAAGTTTCACCCCTATTATGATTAGATCTATTTTATTTGTCTATATGTTGTGATAATTTATCTTTGTGCTATGAGTTAGACTATTCGAGTCTAACGTATATTTTGCGTTGAATAAGTGAACGTATAACGTGGGGGTAGGGGTAATATTAAGGATTTAATATTAAGAAATTGGGGTGCAATTGATATGATTTTGCATACCATAAGTGGATGGCCATAATTGAGTCAATTATGGACATCATTAAAATTGGAATTAATTAATGATTTGAATAGGGATATATTTAAAACTGGGGTAAAAGATTATAAGTGTTAATCAATGCTTAGGACACGAGGTTGGACTCGTTTGTGACGTAAAACTGCCCGGACCCGCCCGGCAAATCCAGTAGTCACAAATGTCAGCCCAATGTGAGAGGTCCTAGGCCCAAACTAAAGCATAACAGTTGTAAAGACACGAGGTTAGACTCTTTTATGGTGTAAGACTGCCCGGACCCGCCCGGCAAATCCAGCTGCCATAAATGGCAGTCTAATGTGAGAGGTCTTTATGAGGTTATGGTCTGAATGAATTAAGAAATACTTAACAAGATAAACATGTAAGATGGGACATGGGGGTTAAGTAGGTTCCTTGGGTGGCATGAGGAATCTAGTGAGTGCCTTTAGTGGCATTTGAAATACGATTAGTAAGACTTAACCAAACACACATGTAAATGAACATGACTAAGAGGGTTAAGTGGGAAGTACTAGTGGGGACAAGCTTAGGTGGATAGCTTGTGGGGGCCCATTTCAACCAGTAACCCAAACGTATCTTTGTGGACTCGACCCAAGTCGAGGACGGGACACGCATACTGGGCTTGACTATAAGAGGCCAAACGGGGTAGCGGTGGCAACGCAAGTCCAACGGGTTTCATATGCGTGTGTGGACCCGGGCTGGTAGGTAAGACGTTGTTGCATCGTGTAGGTATAAGCCGTGCACTCTCAAGTTGTATCGGGTTGCCACTTTAGGGGAGTGATACACCCCACTATGGGGCCAGCACGGGTATCTACGAGTAGGGAGCCGATCGAAAGTGGGTAGTGGGGTACACCTAGCGGAGATAGGGGCAGGCGGCACCTATGTAGTCAGCTAGGGGTACACGAAGCTATTTATATAATTTCTAAGTGAAGCAAGTGGGATCAACCTTTAGGGTGACTGGTGTGGTGCAGTGTAGTAATTATTCGTTAGTATTAGGTGTGCCTTTAACGTTATCTTTATCTGCTCTTCCATACCCAATAGTTCATAGACATTTCCTTGTTTTCCAGCTTATGCCTTAGTCTAGTTATTTTGATAATAGTATTGTTAGAATTATCATACTCGCCAGACTTTATGTCTGACCCCCTCCATTTCTATCTTCCCCCCCCACCCTCTAGGTCCTCAGGGTGGGCCCAGCTCTAGCGGAGTTTGATTTGATTGCTTTATCTCTCTTTTGGAAAGCTTGGACCGCTGAAGTAAAGTCCAGCTTGTTATCTTCTTTAGTGGCTATTTATGTAATGGGATTATGTATTTTGTTTTATCAAGATGGATATTGTACTTGACTCTGATTTATGGTTTTTATGATGTAACAAACATGTTTAACTTCCGCTGCAATGAAATAAAGTTTTAGATTTCCAAGTACTACTTATTATCTGTCTTGTTGTAATTTTTCTGTTCTATATTCACTTAAAACCTCCATGGAAGTTAATGCATTCCCTTTGTGAGTGACATTAATGGACGTGGGGTGTTACACGTGGTATCAGAGCTTAAGGTTACCAGAACAGATAAATTTTTTAGAAAAACTATTTTTCTAAAGTATTTTTGGAAGAAGTATTTTCAAAAACATGTCTTAATGAGTGATTTTAAGAGGAAAGTTTTTAAGAAAAACGTAATCCCCAATAGCCATATATCTTTATCTTTCGAATTCTCCATTTTGAATCTTTCCTTTTTCGTTTCAGCATGGCTGAAGATCTTAACCTTCCGGATGGTGTAACGATACCAGGATGGTATAGGAGGTTATTAGAGGCTAGAGCCACTGCAGGTCCAGCCAATGTTCCTCCACCACCCGTTTCACCCGCTCCTCCTCCTCCTCGCGTTGATACTTTTGCAAAGACGTGCAAGGAATTTAAGGCTATGGGTGGAAAACCTTTTCAAGGCTCAGAAACGTTTGTGGAAGCTAGAGATTGGCTTAAGGAGGTGGAAAAATTGCTAGAAATCTTTGAAGTAGAAGAAGGGAGGAAAGTCAAATTAGCAGCTTGGTTAATGAAGGGAGAGGCCTCGTTTTGGTGGGAGGTCACTAATGGGGAGCGTCCTGTTGATTCTTGGGCGGATTTCAAGCGTAGGTTTGAGGCAAAGTTTCTCTCAAGGGCAGAAGAGAATCTATATATGGAAAGGTTCTTGACATTAAAGCAAGGAAGCTCATCAGTGAAAGAATATGTCAACAAATTTAATCAGTTAGCAAGGTTTGGCTTGGACTTAGTGAACACGCCGGAGAAGAAGGCTTTGAGGTTCGTTAATGGCTTGAATGAGCCGTTGCAAGGGTTGGCTATGACCCACATCCCTATGGGGGCCACCTTTGAGAAGCTAGTAGACATGGCACTCATGCACGAGGAAAAAGGCGCTAATGCTAATAAAGCACTCGAGAAGAAAGGGGATCAGAAGAAACCACAACAGCAAAACAAGAAGGGTGGTAAAAACAATAATGGAAAAGGAAAGAAAAGATGCTTTAACTGTGGGACACCAGGCCATCTCAGCAAGGATTGCAGAAAGAAAAAGAAGACTGGCTGTTTTCACTGTGGTGAAGCGGGACATCTAGTGAAGGACTGCCCAAAGAAGGGGCAGAGGCCAGGGTCTACCTCGGGAGGACAGGTGCAGGCTCTTATGGCACCAGGGCAGGCAAGGGGACAAGTTCAGACTCTCGCGGTCCCACCGCTGCAAGAACGAGGTAGAACCATTTCTGTTGAAAGCTTAGTTTTTCTGTTTGATCATCCTGTCCGTACCTTATTCGATTCGGGCGCATCGCATTCGTTTATCTCTACATCATTAGTTGAATCATTGCACTTAAACACCAGCTTAGTAGAGGATCCCTTAGTTGTTTTGAATCCAATTGGGGGCTCAGCTTATTTGTCCATGATATGTTTGGATTTGAAAATTTCTATACTTAGCATTGAGTTTAGATGTGATGCTTATGTTTTGGGCTTCACGGGCTATGGGCTAATTTTAGGAATGGATTGGTTATCTAGAAATGGGTCCGTTCTTGATTGTGAAAGGAGAGTAGTTAGGCTCATGACTCGCCTTGGCAACACTCTCGAAATCTATTGTAATCCCATAAATTCCGTTATGCTAAGTTATCTAGAATCGCTTGATGCGTCTGTGGAGAATCTACGATCTGTTAGAGTGGTCCGAGAATACTCGGATGTGTTTGAGGAGGTGAAGGGCTTGCCTCCGAAGCGGGAGATAGATTTTCGAATATATCTTGTAGATAATGCAAAACCAGTATCTTTGCCAGTACGCCACATGGCTCCTCGTGAAAGGAGCGAACTCAATAAGCAAGTGAAGGAGTTGCTTGAGAAGGGGTTCATAAGACGAAGTATATCGGAGTGGGGTGCTCCAGTAGTATTTGCCACGAAGGCGGATGGGTCCCTTAGACTGTGTGTGGACTATAGAGAACTTAATAAGCTTACTAAGAAGAACAGACACCCACTGCCAAGGATTGACGATCTCTTCGATCAGTTATGGCGCCTCAGTGTTTTCGCAGTTGGACTTAGCCACTGGTTTCCATCAGTTGAGAGTGGCTGAGGATAGCATAGACAAAACTGCCTTTAGGACTCCGTACGGTTTCTATGAATGGCTAGTGATGCCCTTCGGTTTGATAAACGCCCCCGCATACTTTGTTGATTTGATGAGTAGGGTGTTTAGGGAGTACCTTAATAAATTCGTGGTGGACTTTGTAGACGACATCTTGATCTTTTCTAAGAATGAAGAAGAGCATGCCCTACATCTTAGGGAAGTGTTGGAGACTCTACGAGCGCATAACCTTAGAGCTAAATTTACTAAGTGTCACTTCTGGAGAGAGGAAGTGCGATTCTTAGGGCACGTGGTTTCCAAAGAAGGGGTAGCTGTGGATCCCGCGCAGGTAGTGTCCATCCAAGATTGGAAGGTCCCTAAAAATGCTACCGAAGTAAGGAGTTTCTTGGGGTTGGCTGGCTACTATAGGAAGTTTTTCAAAGCCTTCGCAAAAATATCAGCTCCATTGACACGCCTGACGAAGAAGAACCTAGTCTTCGCGTGGGACGTAGATTGTGATGATGCATTCCAACGTTTAAAGAGAGCTTTGACCTCAGCTCCAGTCTTAGTGCTGCCAGACGGGAGTAAGCAATTTACTGTTTATACTGATGCTTGTGGGACTGGTCTAGGCGCAGTCTTAATGCAAGAGGGAAGGGTAATAGCCTATGGTGGAAGGCAGTTAAGGGTGCATGAGAAAAATTACCCTACACATGCCCTAGAGTTGGCCGCTATTGTTTTTGCGCTTAAGTCTTGGCGTCATTATCTTCTTGGTGAGAAATTCGAATTATTCACTGATCACAAATCGCTAAAATACTTATTCTCTTAGAAGGACTTGAATTTAAGACAGCAAAGGTGGATGGAATTCTTAGCGTCCTACGACTTCGAAATAGCATATACCCCTGGCAAGGGTAACGTCGTGGCAGATGCCTTAAGTAGGAAAAGGTTGTCCTTGAGTCCGTTGTTTGTTGAACGGCAAAACATAGAATTCATCTCTAGGTTTGATTTTAGACCTTCCGTTGACTTTGTACCCGGTTTGCTAGCATCCTTGGAGGTCAGACCTACGCTTTTGGGACGGATTGGCGAGGCACAGCGAGACGACCCACATTTGGTTGAGTTAGTAAAAAAGCTCAAAAGAGGGGAGTCATCAAGCCATCTCCGTAGGTATAACCTAGATGATAAGGGTTGGTTACGTAGGGATAGTAGACTTTGTGTACCTCGAGACGAAGATTTGAGGAAGGTTATTCTTGACGAAGCACATCATTCGAAGATGACCATTCATCCCGGCGGGGACAAGATGTACAAAGACATGAAGCGAGTTTTCTTTTGGGCCGGTATGAAGAGGGATGTGGCCGAGTATGTCGCTAGATGCTTGGCGTGCCAACAAGTAAAAGCGGAGCAAAAGAAACCCGGTGGGTTGCTTCACCCATTGGAGGTTCCACTATGGAAATGGGAAAGTGTCTCGATGGACTTTGTGGATGGATTACCGAGATCAAGGAAGGGTAATACGAGGATTTGGGTTATAGTAGATAGACTTACTAAAAGCGCCCATTTCATTCCCGTGAAGAGTAAGAGGACTGCTCCATGGTTAGCTTCTGTATACGTTCGAGAGATAGTTCGTTTGCATGGTGTTCCTTCTAGCATAGTAAGCGACCGCAATCCTATCTTCACTAGCGAATTTTGGAAGAGCTTGCAAGAGGCGGTAGGGACTCAGTTATGTTTGAGCACCGCGTATCATCCTAAGACGGATGGCCAGACCGAGAGGGTGAATCGTATTCTAGAAGATCTTTTGAGGCTATGTATCCTAGACTTTGGGGGTACGTGGGAAGAGCATCTTCCGTTGGTGGAGTTCGCATATAATAACAGCTTTCAATCTAGCATTGGCATGGCACCTTTCGAAGCTCTTTATGGACGACCTTGTCGTTCACCTATATGTTGGTGGGAATATACGGATAAGATCTTACTTGGGCCCGATATGATTAGAGAGACTTCGGAAAAGATCGACTTGATTCGAAGGAGGATGAAGACGGCGCAAGATAGGCAGAAATCTTATGCAGACAAAAGGAGGACAGATCTTGAGTTTGATGTTGGGGACATGGTCTTTATCAAAGTGTCTCCATTACGGAATGTTGTTCGCTTCGGGTCCGTTGGGAAATTAGCACCAAGGTTCGTAGGGCCGTTTCCTATTAAGGAGAAGTTGGACAGATGGCGTATAGAGTGGAGTTGCCTGAGAGACTTAGTGGTGTACACGACGTAGTCCATGTGTCACATTTGAGGAAGTGCCTACACGAGACCGCGGAGGTGGTAGAGCCGAACTTGCTTAGAGAGGTGGAGATAGAGCGTGATGCGACGAGCTCCTACGCGCATTTTTGGGTCAGAGATTAAGAAGCTGAGAAATTGAGAGGTCAGAATAGTCAAAGTGCAATCGGGAGATGATGAGAGCAACGCTACTTGGGAGACAGAAGCGAAGATGCGTTCGTTGTACCCTTTTCTTTTTGAGGGTATGTCTTTTAATTTCTCCTTTATCGCTTAGCTTGTACTTATCTTATCTTTAGTATGTCCTCTCGCTAGTTTCTTTGACCTTTAGTTAGGATCATCCTATGGTTGAAACATGTGTTTGAGACATGTTATGTATGATGGATGCAAAGTGGATGCAAGTGTTTGCTCGTGGTTGCTCGTGGACGCATATACACACACACTATTAGGCACTAGATCGGCTCAGTCACTTCATATTGCATATTGCATATATATATATATGGATGTATTTAGTAAAATGGATGTATGAGGATTTTTTTATCACATGGATGCTGCATTCAGATGATGATTGTGCACACATATAGAGATAATATGTAGCATTAAGGAACTTTTGCATACATAATGGACGCATGGCACTATCATGATTTGCATTAAGGAGGTCAACTAAATCAGTGAACCGCCTGATTTTGCATTAGATATGGACATATACACACACTGTGCATTTAAACATGAAAGCATTAGATGTCTATAAGGACAATGGATGCCTGTGTTTGATGGTTGAGTAGATGGACGATTGGATGTTAGGATATACATTCTTCTTGAATTGAAGATTTCGGGGTCGAAATCCTTTAAGGAGGGGAGAATGTAACACCCCGTAATTCTGTTAATATTAATATTCACAAATTAAAGAATAACTAATCTCAGACGTGAGAATTGTGGGAAACGGGTTGCGCCATTGTGTTCGTCTCGGAATTCTGGTTGAAATAGAGTCCGAGATTGCGTGATTTGGACTTCGTATGAAGGAGATATGGCCATCGGAAGTTTCAGAAAATTCAAAACAGATTTAAGAAAATTTAAAATTCAAAATTCGAAGTCAAACAGGCTAGGCGGGAAATTTCCCGCCCAGCACCCAGGTCGACTGGGGAGTCGACTGGGCAGTCGACTGCGCAGTCGACCTGGGTGTCGACCTGGTCTAGTCGGCTAGGGTTTGACTGAGCCTAATCTTGAGCTGCTGATGTGTCTTTAGGGCTGAGTTGGCAAATTTAACGGTTCAGGTTAGTTCTGAGTTGATCTGACGGTCAAAATAAATCCTAAACTCTATATTTACCTAGGTAGTCTCTCACTCTAATTCACATGAAAAATAGAATAGCCGCCGTCATGCCATCGCCATGGAACTCAGCGTAGCCGCCGCTAACTAAGAAGGAAGAAAGCTAATCAGAACCCTAATTCTACTCAACTCTAAAGCAAATCAAGACTCTCTTTCTTCTCTAATTGTGAGTATGATGATCTTAACAAGATTATTAGCAAATTAATTAGATTAAGATGTGATATGGATCATAAGAAAATGATGTGAATTGTCATATATGTTGTTGTAAACCTTATGCTATCATGTATGTTGTAAATCCTATGTTATGTGATGATGATATCCTATATGTTGTAAATCATGCTATAATGATATTGTATAGGTTGTAATTTTCTATACTAAGTTGTGATAAATCATACATGTTAAAAAGTCATGACGTTATTATCTATGTTAATTAGTTCATGTTAATCAAATCATAATGTTGATATTATTTGGGCTATATTGATTTATATGACAAATCATGTATGCAAGTTTAGATTGATTAGTAAAGATTATGAACATCTGCCATGACATCTATTTAGATCTAGAATTGTGCTATGACATGTGTGAGTTCTATGTGTTAGATGCTAGTTCACATCATCATTATGTTGCATAAACCACATATGCAAGTTTATACATGAATTTGGGTTATAATCATATTATGTAAGTTGTGACATTTAACCAAACAAGTTGACACCTTTAGATCCATGACATGTGTAGTTTTATGCAAGTTTCACCCCTATTATGATTAGATCTATTTTATTTGTCTATATGTTGTGATTATTTATCTTTGTGCTATGAGTTAGACTATTCGCGTCTAACGTATATTTTGCGTTGAATAAGCGAACGTATAACGTGGGGTAGGGGTAATATTAAGGATTTAATATTAAGAAATTAGGGTGCAATTGATATGATTTTGCATACCATAAGTGGATGGCCATAATTGAGTCAATTATGGTCATCATTAAAATTGGAATTAATTAATGATTTGAATAGGGATATATTTAAAACTGGGGTAAAAGATTATAAGTGTTAATCAATGCTTAGGACACGAGGTTGGACTCGTTTGTGACGTAAAACTGCCCGTACCCGCCCGACAAATCCAATAGTCACAAATGTCAGCCCAATGTGAGAGGTCCTAGGCCCAAACTTAAGCATAATAGTTGTAAAGACACGAGGTTAGACTCTTTTATGGTGTAAGACTGCCCGGACCCGCCCGGCGAATCCAGCTGCCATAAATGTCAGTCTAATGTGAGAGGTCTTTATGAGGTTATGGCCTGAATGAATTAAGAAATACTTAACCAGATACACATGTAAGGTGGGACATGGGGGTTAAGTAGATGCCTTGGGTGGCATGAGGAATCTAGTGAGTGCATTTAGTGGCATTTGAAATACGATTAGTAAGACTTAACCAAACACACATGTAAATGAACATGACTAAGAGGGTTAAGTGGGATGTACTAGTGGGGACATGCTTAGGTGGATAGCTTGTGGGGGCCCATTTCAACCAGTAACCCAAACGTATCTTTGTGGACTCGACCCAAGTCGAGGACGGGACACGCATACTGGGCTTGACTATAATAGGCCAAACGGGGTAGCGGTGGGAACGCAAGTCCAACGGGTTTCATATGCGTGTGTGGACTCGGGCTGGTAGGTAAGACGTTGTTTCATCGTGTAGGTATAAGCCGTGCACTCTCAAGTTGTATCGGATTGCCACTTTAGGGGAGTGATACACCCCACTGTGGGGCCAACACGGGTATCTACGAGTAGGGAGCCAATCGAAAGTGGGTAGTGGGGTACACCTAGCGGAGATAGGGGCAGGCGGCACCTATGTAGTCAGCTAGGGGTACACGAAGCTATTTATATAATTTCTAAGTGAAGCAAGTGGGATCAACCTTTAGGGTGACTGGTGTAGTGCAGTGTAGTAATTATTCGTTAGTATTAGGTGTGCCTTTAACGTTATCTTTATCTGCTCTTCCATACCCAATAGTTCATAGACATTTCCTTGTTTTCCAGCTTATGCCTTAGTCTAGTTATTTTGATAATAGTATTGTTAGAATTATCATACTCGCCAGACTTTATGTCTGACCCCCTCCATTTCTATCTTTTTCCCCCCTCCAGGTCCTCAGGGTGGGCCCAGCTCTAGCGGAGTTTGATTTGATTGCTTTATCTCTCTTTTGGAAAGCTTGGACCGCTGAAGTAAAGTCCATCTTGTTATCTTCTTTAATGGCTGTTTATGTAATGGGATTATGTATTTTGTTTTATCATGATGGATATTGTACTTGACTCTGATTTATGGTTTTTATGATGTAACAAACATGTTTAACTTCCGCTGCAATGAAATAAAGTTTTAGATTTCCAAGTACTACTTATTATCTGTCTTGTTGTAATTTTTCTGTTCTATATTCACTTAAAACCTCCATGGAAGTTAATGCATTCCCTTTGTGAGTGACATTAATGGACGTGGGGTGTTACAGTTAATATTTGGGAAATCGTTCTCTTACTGATTTACGGTTAGTGACTAATGAATTGAAATGATGCGTATGTTGTGTTTGTGTAGCACTTGTTTATTATATACGCGAGTTGCTCAGAAAGACCGGGTTTATCCCATTCTGAATAACTGAATCAACGATAAGAAATCGAAGAAGAAGACGGTGGTCGAAGACCGGAGATCTTCACCTCGTTTGGATGGTAACTGATGTCCTGATTGGGAGGCATCCCGAAATATGCATAATGAGTGGTGATAGTCTAGACGTACGTGGAGATCGATGGGTTTGCGAGGTATATAGTGCCTCCGATTTCGTTCAGACCCAGAACGGACTTGTAAATGGACTATGTGTCTGACATTGGATTTTATTCTGTGTTGATTGATCTCTATCAAATATACATCTGTTTGACGGCGGAGAATTTATTCTTTTGCTTAATGCCCTTCTCTGAGACGCACGAGCTCAGAGGTTGTATATCGATGGACATCAGTCGCATGGCATGAATTGCTAGTGTGGCATGCCTAAGTGGCAAATGATCAAGGCTTCTGTTGAAAAGCAACGTCTTGTGGTGATGATCAAAGCACCGCCTGTGTGGCGTAGCTTTGTGTATAACGTGAATTCACGAGCCTCACACCCTGGTATGAACCAGAAACGGGAGAAGGACCTTAGGGAGGGCATGCGTTTCCTTCTAGCTAGAGTTGGTGTCGGTGCTTAAACTGGCTGACATTTATATTATTTTCACCTATGTGGTTGTTGCTGTTGCGAGGCGCCTCGGTTATATCGGTCGATCCGGGATCGATGGAGTCATTCATTGGCTCATTTACACCCCATAGGGCGGGGAAACGTAGTGTTCAGGCATAATAATCCACATCGGTGGACCGGCCCTTACGATCCAAGGGGCAGTTGCGGATGTTCCTGAGACATGGGCTAGATTGTCTCGAAGTCGGTAAGGACTATCTTTTGCCTTGGTTCATGACGGAAATCCAATTTCCAAATACGACACCGTGCGGTTTTGATTGTATATACATATGGCGACATGATATATGGTACCCATGCCGTCTATGATTGATAGTTATGATTTGAAATTGTTTTTGAAACATATAAACACTAGTAATAATATCAAATGCTTTTGTTTTATTCGTATCAAGCATATTTTGGCCATTATAAGGTAAAACTCTATCCTCCGGTTTGCGTTGCATTGTGTGATGGGAACTGAGTCTTATAATGGCTTCATTTTTATAAAAAGCATTGCGAAGTTTAAAAGAATTATTTGTTTTAAAGCACTGGTGATCCAATGGAGTAAACCCGTTCCACGAAAGTGGCGTGGTCCTATGATTAGCCATAATTTGAATGTGTTGAGTAGATTTCTCATACCAGTCCCATGACTGACTCGTAGTTTGTTTCACTTTCAAACTCGGGTGCCCCTCTTTCTCCACGGGCAGCCTTGTCTTCAGGTTTTAGCAGGCTCTTTCTGGATAGCTGGAGATGAAGATGGATTCTATCATTTATCTCTTTTATGCTGTTCAGCTCCTATTGTACATATTATGTTTATTTCCGCTGTAGACATTTATGTATAGCTGAACTGTATTTGTACTAAGTATGATCCTGTATACTGTGTAACTCTGATGATTATGTTTATCTAGTGTATTATTTGTTCATTACCTGGTGTATTTATTTAATTCTGTTCTGCTATTATCTGTTTATGTGTTATATTCCAAAGATTACCCTTGCCACCGTCAGTACGGGGTTCAGGGTCGTCTCAATAATTTTGGCTAAGTTAGACTCCGAGTTTGCGAAAAACAGATATCGTATGAGCAAGATATAAGGGTTAGAAATTTGTGTGCATATAAGAAGAATATATGTAAACATAAAGTCAAGATAATTCAAAATAAATCAAATGGAGCCAGATGGAGATGGAAGCGGGAATTCGGCCCATTAGGAGTCAACCGCTCTAGCCTAGGTCGAACCATAGGTGGTTGGGTCAACCTAGGGTTGACTCAAGGGTAGGTGGGTCGACCCCACCTGGATCCAGTCGAATTCTTTGAGCGAACCTGGCCTGTTTTGTTGACCAAGTTCATTATTTGACTGTGCGATTGGATTTAAAAGATAGAGATCTGACGGTTAAAGATTGTCTTGTGAACTCTATATAAAGGCATGCACTCCTATCAAATCAATTACACTTCTTTATGCTTCTTCCTCAAACTCTTGTTCTAATAATATAAAATGAAGATGGGAAGATGCTGCCAAAACTTGGATTGAATCAAGACAATTCTTATCTGACTTATTCAAGAATCCCTTCAGCAACATTAGCATATTATCCTCTATTCTCTAAATCCAATCTTTGTGAGTTCATGTTACTTTTAGATATAAAAATTTAATAGTTACCTTGACATGTTAATAAACCTGGAACTGAGCCTATGCCTGTTAAGAAACTGATTCATATCTAAACAGTTCTAATTACATGTACACCTGTTCTACTATTCAGTCGTTATTATATGCCTATTTCTATTATTGTATGCCTATTTTTGTTCTTCTCCCTCTCTAATTCTCCTTTTATTTATATGCCTAGGCTGCCTTCAAGCCTAGGCCAATCTCATAAGAGACATATGTATGAACGAAGTTAGGACAATTAGGGAATGCTTGGGAATGAAAATATAAGAGTGAAATTTTGGTAATATCTTGTACTGTGGAATATGACTGAAATTTTGGGATGGATGAACATGTAAACCTGTAGGCTTAATTCAATGATTAAGCATAACATGTTAACGAAATTGTAAGTAACATGTGGAATCTATCAAATTTGTAGGGTTAAGTAAATCTGTTAAAACTATAGGGTTAAGTAGATCTATTTAATCTGTTGGGGTTGTATGAACCTTTTAACGTGTAATGCTTAACCTATTTAATCTGTTGGGGTTTTATGAACTTGTTAACCTATAAAACTTAACCTGTTAATCTATGGTGGTTAGGTGAACCTATTAAATTGTAAGGGTTAACCTGTTAAAAATCCTAGTTAATTGGAGGACACAAGATTAAGGGTTTGATTTATGTCATTTGCTGTGTGGGGTCCGTATAAGTCAGTAACCCATTCTGGTATTAAACGGGGACCCCACACTAGGTAGCGGTCAGGGCACGCATACTGAACTGATAGTAGGAGGTTCATCTGGAAAAAAGGTGTATATGGGCGCGTTCGAACAGAGTCATGTGCGTGCATGAGTCCGGTCTGTAGGGGAAAATATGCCGATGTAGCACCAGTAAATAGGCTTGTGTCCTTCTGTAGGTTGCCACTTTAGGGAGTAATACTCCCTACTGTGGGGCCGATACAAGACATATACAAGTTAGGGAGCCGATCACTTGGGGGTAGTAATTACGTTACATCTAGTTCTGCCTGTTTCTGTTGAGGTATCTGTTTTTTCTGTTTGGGGTAACACCCGTTATTTCTTTTGAGGTACCTGTTATTTTTGTATGCATAAAACACGTTGTGTAACTAGAGTACACCTAAAACTACCATTATATTTCTGTTGGGATCATTTTGTTTCTGTTAAGTAATTAGGGGATACCTAATCCAATCGCATATCCTAGTATTGGTGCAGAGAAAAGTAATTGAGAAGCATAACTTGGTCCATATCATCCTATTTATTCTGCTTATTCTGTTCATCCTGTTTATACCTGTCATATGACATTGTTATCTCTCATCCAGTTTTATATGCCTATCATGGTACTTTCACTTCTTTATATGCTAAAGTCAATGGACTCGCCAGAATTTATGTCTGACCATTTTTGTTTCCCTTTCCCCTTTCCTTCCTCCCTCCCCCAGGTTCTCAAAGTTGGAACGCTCAGTCGTGATTAGGATTCTCTCTCTGTTTCTGCTTGGGTCTGGATCTGCTTTGATGTATTGCTTCGACTACTTATCTACTTTATTATGGCTACTATTGGGGATTATGATTTTACATTTCTGTACTCTGATGGTTTTTAGTGCAAGACAGATGTTTTGGTCTGATGTATCTGGTCTTAGTATTTTAGCCTGATGTTGTAACTGGTTATAAGACTACGATGTTTTTTCTGTTGAATAATGAAATTTTAAATTTCTGCTGCTATTTTTATGTCTGTCTTGTGAGAGTCTATTTCTGTTTACTTATAATGCTTCATGGAACTTAATGCATTCTGCTAAAAAGTGACATTAACGGACATGGGATGTCACAATCATGGAACAACAAGGAGCCCTCAACCATGAGGATGAAATGAACCACTAGCTTCTTCAATTACACTAAGCTTCCCCGATTTGTTAGACCTAGAAGCAGTAAGACAAGAAGAGGATCAATTCCCTTCCTTCTTGCAATAACGAAAATACGAGGCTTAGGAAAATCCCGGAAAAGATAATCACTGACACTACAATTATAACATCCCCTCTTGGCAGGAGATATTATACTGGGCTTAATGCTAGAACCGACCGGCTTCTACTTCTTGTTCCGAAAGGATGTTGACTTGTGAAAAGGAAAGCGCTTCTTATTTAGGTTCTTACGAACCTCGACCTCATCACCACTCTCCTTTTCATTCTCAACTGCCTCGGGATTACATTCTGCATCAACAAGCTCTATAAACAAAAATTTGAATTGCAACATTAGGGACATCTTCAAATATATTTTGAGAATGGCAAAAAACTTGAGATTTTCTTATATGAAATGCTAATGTGCTCAAGGACACACTTTGATAAGGCCTCAAATAATATAAATAGTCTGCAACAATCGACTTCTCTTGCTTAAGATTGAGGACACGATGAGATAAGATTTCCTTCTCGAATTCAGGCACAAATTTAAGCTCGAAACGCCTTTGAATTGCTTTCTATCCAAAATAATCCTCCTCACTCTCAACCATTAACAACTTGAACCAATCTAAATGCATGATCTTGTAATATGCTTGATTCTACAAGAATGCAGTTATGGTTAGAAATCTCTATGCGACTAAATATGTGCTCGCACGTACAGATCCAAAGCCTGAACCTCCAAAACTGGCACCGAGCTTGAAAATTGCTCGCCTCCTAAGTGGGTAAATCATTACCCATACACGTATATGCTGACTTTCATAGTGGAAAAGAACTGGCTGGAGTAAGTGGTTGGGTGCTCCTAATAAGCTCTAGGATTTGGTTGGTCGAGGTGTATACCCATTTGAGGCATAAGACACTGGACGGCCCAACACCCGAAGTATGACCTTTTCCTCCTCCAAAAATTTTCTTAAAGTTAAGATAAACTTGGATTATTCACAGGGTAACATATTATTACTTGCATTCAGCATATAAGGAATATTGTGGAATTTCAAAATTACATTCCTGGGCATATACCCACTTATATCTACCCCTAAAACAACAATGAGGCTAGAGGATACAATTATGCACAATCACGATTAAAGGTAAGTTCACAAAAGATTTATCTTAACACGTATGTTGTACGTCAATATATTGTATTTGCCCATAAGTTGTTCTATTTTAATTGCTATTTTCTCTAAATTCAGCTCTAATACCAAGTTGTGGTGTCCCACCCCAAGACTACGTTAATAAATAGCACTAACTATTAATGTCGTCTACAAATGAGAAGAATAGAACTAGTTAGGAGCGACCATCCGTGAGTCTTGTTTTAAATAATTATCAAGTATGTTGATAATATGCTTCTTTTTCCCCATTGATCAACATAATTAATTCCTATTCAATACAACGATGGTTGTATATACTATCTGGTATAAAATGCAATTAAGTTAAATAAGATAGATTACACAATAGCAACCTAACAACATACAGGTACAACAGTCATACAATACATAGTGTCTCAAAATAGTGCTCATACAAACCACAATATATACATTAAGCTAGATACGTAACACACTATATCTTTAATTAAATAATAAAATAAAATTAGAGTACATGTGTCATCAATAAATATGTAACACACCATATTTTTAATTAAATAATAAAATAGAATCCATATAATTTTCCAAATTTGGTCATGGAACTAGCTTCATTGCATCTGTGGAAATTTTCTGATCAAGTTAGACCTATGGTTTGTAGAAAATGGATTTAAGACGAAGAAAATATTATTAAATGAAGTTTTAGAACAAACATGAAAAGAAGAAATAAGAGAAATACACATAAGACTAATAATATTCAGTGTTCTTATTTTGTTAATAGAAGAAGTGTTAGGTGGAATTAGGCACTTACCTCCGAAGTTGTGGCATGCAAGTTCGAATCCCACCAACATCATGAAATAAATTTTAAGAAGACTATCCAAAAGGATGCATGTTCTAAGAGAAAAAGTGTGTTTATGTTCATATAAGGAAAAATTATATATAGTTGGGTGGGCATGTGTATACATATATGTGTATATATATACAAACATATACATATATACACACACGCGCATACACACACACACACACACATATATATATATATGAAATTCAAAAGTATCATGCAATTGATCAAAACAAATAAGAAATAAATGTCAGGATAACGCTGTTTGAATTTTGAAAATAAACGGAATTGTGCGTAAATATATATGCATAGATTCAAAATTTAAATTTAAAGCGCAAACTTAAAATGGAAGGTAACAAATGTGGGATGAATGAAAATATGCAAGAGAATAGCTGCATTTGAAATTTGAACATATATTAAAAATGGAAAGAATCATTGAAATAATAGCATTTATTGTGCAGCTATTAACAAACAAAATTTTATGAAGTTATGCATGAATATATACGTGCAAGTTTGAATTTGAAATCTAAAACGTGCATTATAGATAGGAGAAATTAATATAAGGAAGAATAATAGGTAAGAAAAGTAATGTTGTGTGCAACGTTGAACAAGAATTAAATAGGAGCCAAGTTAACGTTCACAACCCAGTAAATGGGTTGGCCCATGCTATAAGTGGGTCGACCAAGTGGTCGACCCACCTGGAGCCCAGGTCGACCTAATACCCGGTGAAATGGATGTTTTCTACGAGTTTGAATTTTATTTTATTCGACACAACGAGATTCTTTTCTGCACCTATAAATAGACTAGCAGAGTCTAGTCTTCAATCATATTTTTTGAGACGACGCCAAGGCTCTAGCATTTTCTTTCTCCTATAAATCCTTCGGAATTAGAATATATTAGTTTTAGGATTTTGATTCAAGGTTTGGAGACAAATAATGTAGATTTAAACTATAGGTGCTCAAATTTCTCATTTACGTGAGGTAATTTATGTGAATCTAGATTTTTATGGGTCTTTTCCATCTTTTAGCGTCAGATTTGCAAACCGTGGTTATTTCAATTAAAGTTCCTATTAGGAAGACCATGGGTAGCGGATCTAAATTGGATTCAAGAATGAACGCATTCAGATAAGTGGATTTAAATTATATTTTCCAGTAATAATATATTATATCATTTGATTTCAATTGAAAATTATGATATGCTATTTTTTTTCTCCTTTTCCATGTCAAAACATACAGTCAACGTTAAATTGCAATCATGCACCAATTAATTGAATCATGATTATGTGCTAACCTTATGGAATTGTGGTTATGTGCAAATTTAATTGAAATGTCATTAAGCGCAGATTAAGTAAATTGCATTTATGCACAAAATAAGAAAACTATATCCAAGCACAAATTAATTAAATCTTTGTTACATACAAATTAATGGGGATTTGTAATAAAATGGGGAAAATAAGGCAAAACGGGGGTCAATGTATATCAAATTAATTTGGAAGTTAGTAGTAACCTAGATTGATTGGTTAATAAAAATAGGATATATTTCCATAGTTTAGTTTTAAGAAGTGGAAAACATAATTGCAAGTTTAAAACAGATGAAAATGTGTAATAGTGCAAAATAAGGAATTTTCCGTATTATGCACTGTTTAGTAGCCTAAAATAATCGAAGACGAAATGCCTTACAATTATGGGTTTCCGTTGTTGTGCTTCTGTAAGCTATGAAAATAGATTTTAGTATAGTTTTTTTATAACCAATCAATTAAGAATAAATTTAACTTCCTAAAGGTTAAGTTGTAAAGACAAAAATAAATAAGAAATCTATGATGTATGTAATGAACGGGGAGAACGAACGATTATAATAAATTACATAAGATGGGAATGTAATATAATAGGTAGACTTGTCATAGGGATAAGTAAGATCATAACATACATGATATAATTAAAAGACAAGATGGGAAGTGAGAAGCTTATTATAAATGGACTTAAACTACGAAAAATAATTTTAATTAGTGAAACTCATAATTATAGTTGTGATAATATTATAACATGAGGTTATAATTAAATGTAAAAGAATAAGAGTGGGCTCATTATAAATAAACTTATAATTGAGGAATTAAGTCCAATGAATATAATAATAAGCGGAGGTCTATTCCAGCGGTAGGGACTGGTTAGGAAAAATGTGCGGCCAATTAATACTAATAATCAAATAATTTGAATGTAGAATAAACAAACTAATATTTATGTTTAATAAGCGTGTAGTTGAAGATTAGATATAAGGTCTAATAATGTAATAATGAGATATGCTTGGACCAGTCTGTACATTTCGGGATGAAGAGTTCAACATGGCAGATCATCGTGGGTGTTTAGAGACACGAGCGGAGCACGCCTAGCTTATTCGACGGTGTAACGACCAGGATTTTTAGTCGATTAATTTTAAACAATAAGTATTATTTTAAATGTTGAGTTAATAATATAAATGGATTTTTACATGGAATTTATTGATTTATAATTGAATACGATCTAAATTCGAGTATATCGAATTCTTGTAATATGAAAACAAAATGTGAATGAATTCAAAGTTAAAACTGAATCGAAACGATTTAGATGATCAATATAACTTCTATTTGAATATAAACAGTATTAATAATAATAATAATTTATCATCGATGAGTTTGATTGTTTGAAATTTAAATTTTAGTTTATCGATTTAATTTGGAATTTAAGAATAGTCAACTTTCAAACGACCTCGGATTCCAATGTAACTAATTTTATTAAATCCATAATAATTAATTATGCCTAGACTTCAAATTTTGTACTAATCGGTGTTTATATGTGATCATGTGTAATTCAAATGCGTATCGCTTCACCTTGAGAAATTAAAAGGAAGTTTTACAAATAATCTTGGAATTTGATGAATCCATCTCCATCATGTCTGAAATATTATGTTATTGTAGGATTACAATTTTCATCGCGATTGGAGCTAGTATGTGGTCATTTAAGCATGTTACTTTAGGCTTAAATTTCACAAGAGTAATATATTATTAAATTTGTCTATAACTAGACCCCTACCCCTTTGTCTCCTTTATTTTCTTTCCTCCTCTCATTCTCGTTCGTTCGAAAAAATTGAAGCCATCATTTCTTTTTTTTCTTTTCTTCGATTATTTTAACATCAAAACAAAATTAAGTTCGTCGCCTAAAGGAATTGGTAGTCGAATTCAAAAATATGGCATGCGATGCCACTGGGGGAAGGTCGAAGTTCGAACTAGCATGGTTAAGGCTTCCGATTTCGGGTAAACAGTTGTCTATTCAAGGATTAGAGTTTGAACTTGTGCTTGAGGATGATAAATGAGGTTGCTATGTGTTTTTGGTGGAATTTTACACCATTCCCTTTCACGATTTTCATTGTATTGCTATGGACATGGCTCGAGGACGAGATTTGATGGAGAGGGACACATTTTTCAGATGGTGATGTGGTTGGAGCTAAAGGAAAAAGAAGGCGAGTGCAAGTGACTAGATGCAAATTCATTGGGAAAAGGATGGTTACGGGTGAATCTCTTTTTGTGTCTTTGAACCCATCCACAGGTCTATCTTCTGCTTGCGAAGTTATCTTGCATGTATCTGGTATTAATTCTTCCGGCTTGCAATCTTCTTTGTAACCTATTTTTGCTGTTGCTGCCACTTGTGCTGTTTGACTTTGGTCTTAAACTGATGTGAGGTGTTTTGATAAACCTGGTGATTCTGAAGATATAGTTTCCATTGGTGTTATGAAATTTTCAATAACTGGTTTTATTGGAGATGTTGTTCAAACTGAAACTTATGCTCGTAGTGCAGGTGTTCGCCTTAATGCCACAATGAATAAAGTTGGTACCTTTGGGTCTGTTGCAAAAACTATTGCGCATATTATTAGTGAAGATGATTAGGCCATATATTGTAGAAAATTAATTAATTTATTTATTAATCTAATGACGTTTAAATTTACCTAAGTTATGTAAAAAATTATAATAGTATAAAATTCGTACGATATCATATTTTTATGAAACCCGTTATGTTGGATCCTTATGGACTTAAGCTTCATGATGGGATTTGTTTCGGAGATTCTGAAGTCAACTGGAATCAACTATGGAATTTAAATTTAAATCGAATATCGTTCGATTTAGATTAAAATTGCATCGGATTCCAAATAAAAATCACGGTGAGTAAACTCACTCTCTGTTTCATTTATAATTTTATTATAAATGAACTTTTATTAGTATATCATTTTTATATGCTGTTTGTTGGATGTCTGGATGCATTGATGAATTATTATCACTTGTGGCTATAATATATATATATTAGTTATTGTAGCACCCAAAAATTTTAATAAACAATAATTATATGAAGAAGATAAGTAACATGAATATTAATTAATAAAATATTATGAATTGGATAAAATGGACTTCATTGTTGCATTCATTAAGAAATTCTGATTCAGACAGTCTTTTGGTTTGTGTAAATCAAACTAAGTATGAACAAGTTATGGTCAAACAAAGTTTGAATTAAATTAAATAATTTAATTATAAACTCAGGAAGAGGCAACAGTCATTGGGCGACCCAAACGTTATATGGGTCGACCCCTATACCGACCGACATAGGAGGTGGGTCGACCCACCCAAAGCCAGGCACGAGCTTGTGCTTGGGAGAATTAACCTATTTTGGATTGAAATCCTAAGATACTATGGCCTAGGCTATCCTATAACACTATAAATAGACCAGCAACCATCACTATTTTCCTACACCAAATATTTCTTCATTTTTTCCTCCACTCTATTATGTTCTGAAATAAAATTAGGAAAAGGGTTATGGTGCTGTCAATATATAGACCGAAAGGATGCTTCTTCTTCTACTTCAGTTTCAAAGGCATTTTCCGGATCTATTACAAATCTCTATGAGTTCTATATTATATTTATCTTAGCAATTTAAAAATTATTTTAATAGTAAAATATTTTGGATCTGAAAGTTACAGCGTTTATAAGTTCATCTTTTACATGTTCTTATTTATTTTAATTACTATCAATTACTTGTTCCTTTTTCAGTTATTATTTGTTTATATGTACATTCTTCCTTATCCCCTTTCTGTCATTATTTTATTTACAATCATACTATGCCTATTTATTCATCTTGTTCATTTTTGAGCCAATATTTATTTCTTCTTATTTTCCTTTGTTTCGCTCTGAGCCTAGGCCAATGAGAGCCTTGGCCTTTACCGTTTGTGTTGCATAAATTAGAATAATCTGAAATAATATGATAAGGAAAATTTGGGCAAATTATGGTTCTTGGACAGTAAATTTGGGATAAATTACAAAGGAAGAATATGTAAATCTGTAAAATGGAATAGGTTATACTTAATTATATATTAAGTAACATGTTAACAAAAAATATATGGGTTGGGATGAGATATACTTAATTGTACACTAAGTAAAACATAACGCGCAATTTGTAATCTGTATTCGTAAACATCTGAGCAGGGATCTATCTGATTTGGGGAAGGGTTGTGTAAAGAATTACATTTAATAAGAAATGTTATCTACAACCTAGAAATATAACATAGGGTTATATTAAGCTTATTAATGAACTTAATCTGCTAAGTTAAACTTGTCTGATTAACAAGCTAAGATGTCCATTTTTGCTAAAATATGTGGGGACTCTTAAAATCCTTGTTAACTTTGGGGGCAAGCTCAGGGGTAGCTTATGTTAGCCTGCTGTTTATTTATTTTTTTGGAACCCATATCAATCAGTATACCACACTTATCACATGAGTCTCGCATTAAGGAACACTTTACTGATGCTTGATTGTAAGAGGTTCAAATTCTGGAGGTAGGTACGGGTGCATTCCGGCAGAACCATAAGCGTTCATTGGTCCGATTAGGGAAGATAAGACGCTGTAACACTGGTGGATAGAGCTGTGCCTTTTTAGTTGATAAGTTCGGGACTGATATCCTCGAATGCCATAGCTAGCATAAGTTATTCATGTTTGTTTAGAAAGCTGATTATTAGGTAGAAATTAGGTAAACTGAATCCTGATATTCTGATAGTAGGTGCAGACATTCTGAGGATAAGAATGAGAAGCTTATCTTACTTGATCTTGATTTATTCCGTACTTTTACTATTACTGTATGTTCATGTCCGGCATTATTATTCTGTCTGAAACTTCTTATCTCGTGCTTATGATAAAAATCACTACACTCGCCAGTCTTTATGTTTGACCTATTTTGTTTTTTTTCTCTCCCTTCCTCCCCCCCAAGGGTTTCCTAGTTGAGGATCACAGCAGTGAACGTGACCTTTTGTTTCAGCTTGGACTTGGATCATTCCCTACTTCATGTATTGCTTTCACACATATTCTATGATTATTGTTATCACTCATGAGGGATATGATTTTAGTGGCTTTGTATTTGTACATTGATTTTTTTTATATTCCATGAGACATATTATTTATGATGGTGGTTTTATGGTATTTCAAATTGTAAGGTTGTGACCGATTCAAAAACAATAAATGTTTTCAATAGTTTTGCGCTGTGTTTACATTCTATCTTGTAAATTTTAGTACTTGTATGATTACTTTATACCTATTGCACTTCACAAAACTTAATGCATCCTCATATGGGTGACATTAAGGGGTGTGAGTTGTTACATTTGGTATCAGAGCCTAAGGTTACAAGATTAGAGAAAAAGTTTTTGATTTTTTTTTTCAATACAAAGAATTTTCAATTGAAACTTACTTTTAAAAAATATATCCCATCAAGTCAATTATAATATTACAATATTCCTTCAATCTCTTTTTGAATCTTTATCTCATCTCTTTTCAGCATCTCTAGGGCTCCTAATTTCTCAAAGGGCATTCTCATTCCGACGTGGTTCCGTTGATATGTAGAGGCTATGGCACTGGCCGAAGTGTAAGGAAATGCCCCACCCCCAGCTGTAGCCGCAGTAGTTCCACCTAATACGGTAGTTAACTTCTCTAAGATCTGTAAGGATTTATGTGTGATGGGAGGCAAACCATTTTGTGGAACAGAGAGTTACATAGAGCCTTGCAAATGGCTTAAGGAGATAGAGCATGTGTTTGAGTTGTTGGAGCTAGACGATAGGAGGAAGATTCAGTTGGCCGGTTGGCAGCTGAAGGAGGAAGCGTCGTACTGGAAGGGAGGTAACTTAGGTAGGGAAGATGGTAGCAATATGGGATGAGTTCAAGGATAAATTTAGAATAAATTTCTTATCACAAGCCGAGGAAGGAAAGCAACTGGAGAAGTTCTTAAGTCTAAAGCAAGGAAGTATGACAGTGAAAGAGTATGTGAACAACTATAATAAGTCGGTGAGGTTTGGTTAGGTTCAAGTTAATACTCCCCGCAAGAAGGCTTTGAGATTTACGAGACGGTTGAATCGACCCTTCCAAGGACTGGCAATGTCACATATACCTATAGGAGCTACATTTGAGAGACTAGTGGATACTGCCTTGATGCACGAGGATGAGAAAGTGGATAAGTAAGAGGAAAAGGCCGAAGAAGCTAAGCCCAAAATAGAAAAGAAAAAGAGGTGTCCCAAGAAGGGTGGAACGATGAAAGATGGAAAATCTGGCAATGCATAAATCAAGACAGATGTTAGGTGTCATGGTGGTGGATGAGTGGGACACTTTGGCAAAGACTATAGAAAGACTAAGAATACTTGTTTCATTTGTGGACAAGTTGGACATTACACCAAGCAGTGCCCTAGAAAGTAGAAGGAAGGATCAACAGAAGCACAAGTGCATGCGCTTGAGATGACTCAGGCTGATAGTTAGGACCGAGGTAGGAAAGTCACCGTAAAAGGTTTGATTTCTATTTTTGACTCTCCTATTAGGACTTTGTTCGATTTTGGTGCTTCTCATTCTTTCATATCCAATTCTCTTGTTGACAGCTTGCACCTAAATATTTGTACAGTTTCTAATCCTATATTGGTCTCGAACCCTATAAGAGGTACGACTCACTTGTCTTTGATTTGTAAGGGCTTGAGAATTTTTTGGCATCGAGTTTAAGTGCGACGCATATGTTCTGGGTTTTATGGGTTACAAGCTTATTTTAGGAATGGATTGTCTAGCTATATACAGTGCCATTCTCGATTGTGAGAGGGGAGTTTTTAGACTTTTGACATGCCACGGTAGAACTCTTGAGATTTCTTGTAACCCACGGGGATCAGTTTTGCTCAGTTTCCTAGATTCTCTTGTTGCTTCCGTTGATGACCTTAGTTTGGTACACATAGTAAGAGTTTTTTCGGATGTGTTCGATGAGGTGAAAGGATTATCTCCTTGGTGAGAGATAGATTTCCGGATATACTTGCTGGATAACGCAAATCTTGTTGCTTTACCAGTGCGCCACATGGCTCCTGAGGGAGCTGAGTAAGAAAGTGGATGATTTATTCGAGAAGGGATATGTTGGACAGAACATTTCTGAGTTGGGTGCACCAATCATCTTTTACGACTAAGGCAGATGACTCTCTCCATCTAT
The DNA here is from genome assembly GCA_030737875.1 of Allium sativum. NCBI lineage: Eukaryota > Viridiplantae > Streptophyta > Magnoliopsida > Asparagales > Amaryllidaceae > Allium > Allium sativum. Next base: position 431,976,911 of record CM060910.1, read on the forward strand.
CCATGGACTATAGTGAGTTATATGAGCTCACCAAAAAAATAGACACCCCTTCAAACAGACATATGACTTGTTTGACCAGTTAATGGGCGCTTCGGTTTTCTCACAGTTGGATCTAGCCACGGGTTTTCATCAGCTTAGGAAAGCGGATGATAACATAGACAAGACTGCTTTCAGGACTCCGAGTGGATTCTTTGAGTGGTTGGTTATGCCTTTTGGGCTAACCAATGCACCAGCGTACTTCGTGGATTTGATGAGTCAGGTATTTAAAGAGTACCTGAATAAGTTCATAATAGTTTTTGTTGATAAAATTCTGGTTTTCTTAAGGAGCAAGGAATATCATGCCATACACTTGGGAGAGGTTCTCTGCATTCTCATATTGCATCAACTGAAGGCTAAAATTTCTAAATGTCATTTTTGGCGGAAGGAAGTAAAGTTCCTAGGGCGTGTTGTCTCCAAGGATGGAATAGCAGTGGACCCTGCTAAGATTGTCGCAGTTCAAGATTGGAAAGTCCCTAAGAATGTGACAGAGGTTAGTAGTTTCTTAGGATCGGTAGCTTACTACAAAAAGTTCATTAAGGACTTTGCACGGATCTCAGCTCCACTTACCCATTTGACACAAAGAAGATTCTGGCTTTTGCATGGGATGTAGACTGAGATGACGCGTTCTCGAGATTAAAGAAGGCTCTTACGTCAGCCCCAGTTTTGACTCTTCCTGATGGTACCAAGATGTTTACCGTTTACACGGATGCTTGCAGCACGGATTTGAGTGTAGTGTTAATGCAAGAACGTAGGATTGTCAGCTACGGAAATGGGCAGTTGAGGGTACATAAGAAAAACGACCCTAGCCATTATTTGAAGTTTGCGACAATAGTGTTTGCACTCATGACTTGAAGGCATTATTTACTCGGTGAGAGGTTCATTCTTTACACGGATCATAAGTTGCTCAAGTACTTGTTCTCGCAGAAATATCTCAATTTACGGCAGCAACGTTCGATGAAGTTCTTTGCATCTTATAACTTTGAGATAGCTTATGCCCTAGGGAAGGGATATGTGGTTGCAGATGCATTGAGTTGACAGAGAATGACCTTGAGTCCATTGTTTGTAGTGTGGCATAGCTCGGAGTTTATCTCATCATCTGATTTTAGACCATCTATGGATTTTACACCCAGATCGTTGACATTATTGGAGGTGCGACCTACTCTATTGGAGCGCATTGGATCCACTCAGCGCGAGGACCAACAGTTAGTAGACCTCATGGATCGAGTTAGTAAGGGAGAGACCTCTAGCCACCTTGCTAGGTATTCTATGGAAAAGAAAGGGTGGCTACGTCGAGATGGAATACTATGTGTTCTCAGAGTTAACGATTTGTTAATTAAGATCAGTTCTAGAGGAGACTCATCACTCTCAGATGACTAACCAACCGGGCGGCGACAAGATGTACAGAGATATGAAAAGGGTTTTCCATTAAACTGGAATGAAGAAGGGCGTGATAAAGTTTGTAGCCATATGTTTGACTTTCCAGCAAGTGAAGGTTGGACAGAGGTGATGTGCACGTAAATTTGCACATTTATATTCAAACATTTATTCTTGTTTTATTTAAATAAATAACATGTTGGGCTATTTTTACATGTTTTAACCAAAAAACCCAAAATTCGCAAATTATCATGCATTCATCTTCATATTGGGGCAAAACAGTAATTTGTGAATGTATTTACTTTTGATAAAATTTACTTGTTCATTTTCATGTGTCTTGTGGAATTTAGGAGCGAAAATGAAGTATGCACATGAAGGTTACATGGAGATATGCATGCCCAAAGTGGATACAAAGGAATGGAGATGGAATTAATTTACATACAACTTAGTGGAGGACCCTACCCATTATCACTGTTTCTTTAATGAAACAATTAGAGGATAATATATTAGCAAGTGTAGACAAAAAAGGCTTCATACGATTTTAATGAATCATTAGTAGCTAAAGACAAATGGAAGCTTCATGAAGGGATATTTTTAGTAGTCCCTAACAAGAGTGATTAGGGTTTTAGGTTTAGAGCATGTACAAATACCCCTTTATGTCATGTAAATATATCTCCTCTTTTATTCTCTCTTTTAGTTAGTTTAGTTTAAAGGATCAATGCTCTCTTTTTATTTCATGGCTTCTTAGCCACTTCCCTCTTATGTAATGTTTATTTTAAAGCAATTTAATTTCTTGTTCATTTAATTCTTGTTATATTTTTTTTGAAGCAAATGGGTATTTATATCACAACAAAAGAGAAGTACATAGATTTTGAGCTAGTACAAAGAAATACAACAGAAAACGAATACTTTACAAAAATATAAAAAAACCAGCTCAAAACAGATAAAATACAAACCCAGATAACAAGCTACACATATAATACAAACTGTAAACTACAAAGCCCAAAAACACCTCTTCAACAACTAGAGCCCACAAAGCCCATTACACTGCAGCTCCAAAAACCTTTAAGATTCATCCACCATACCAAAAAACCATGCAACAAAAATAAGGAGACTTTGGTCCATGTAAAACAACAAATCTTCAATGCTAAACTCACCATGCATGCAACCCAGAAACAACATCCAAGCAGACTTGCAAAATCCATACTTCCAAGACTACAAACTTCCCAACAGCCAAATACTCACAAGACCAAAATACACGGAGACATATAACAGAAAAAAGAATAGTCTTACTTTTTGTATATGCCTCCACCGATTATTCCTCCAGGATTTCCTATTTCCTCTCTAACTTTTTTTTGTTTTAGATCGTTTTTGAACTTGAGACATCAATTCAACCCACTCTGGGATTATTTCTACTAATGGTTCATCAGAAAACACCTTGTTTCCTCTTTTGATTTTATTGGATTTCAATCTGTTTCTTCTTTTGTTAAAGCTGCAAGATGAACTAATGGAACTGTCAAAATCATTTATAAGAAATTCTTTACTTACATCACCTTCATTATTTTGAAATTCTCTGATATCTCCAATAACATCCAATCTAATAGCATATGCGTCCATAACATCTTTTCCAGTCTCTTTAACTTGCTTAATAGGCTATTCCTAGTATATTTCATGTATCTTTTTCCATCTGTCATCTCAGTTAAAATAGAATTCATCTCTACATCTTTATCCTGGCTAATTTCAAATCAACATCGGAATTTCTTTTTATTTTCTGACCTGACAAATTAACCTGTTCTGGATAATAATCCTTGCAATGCTAAACAATATCTTCAGTGGCATTCGTATTAGACAACTTGTTATTGTCTACTATCATATTCATGTGTTCACCAATACTATCTAAATTATGATTTTCAATATCACCCTTCATGTAATGACCCGCATTTTTCAGCGATATAATAATTAATTTATTTAATTATTTAAAAGGTGATTAAGAGGATTTAATGGTCGTTTAATTAAATAATTTGGAATATTTAATTAAAATAATAATTAAATAATATATTTAATTCTGAAATAATCAGATTGCGCTGAAATGGCGATATGGTGTGAATTGGGGAATTCAAAATATATAATTCAGTTTAAAATTGAATTACAATGACGAATATATTTAATTAACGATGGTTGAACGTATAAATTATAATATAATTATAATCGAGCTCGAAATGGCGCGGCAGATCGCCATTTGGCGATTTGAACTTCAACTGAATGTACAGGATTCGTTTTAAGCCGGATTTCTGTGAAATAAGAAACGTTAGGAGCTGGTGAAGTATATTTTTCTAGTGGAAGAGAAAAATCGGGATTTCATCGTGTAGATTTTGATTTATGTCCAAATCAAATTTTAGAAAAGTCGCTGTGGAATTCCTTTATATATTTATATCGATTTATTTATATTATAAAAGGAATTTAAATATAAATCGAATATCGATATAACTGAGAACTTTAAAATATCGAGTTATAAATCCCAGTGGAGCTGTATGGTATTCCACTGTGAATATATACGATAATATTCATTTATAAATATTTAATTTAATTTAATTTAATATTAAATATATTTAATATTTAAAGGGGTTATTTAGGGCTTTAAAAATAGCCAGTTTTGCAAACGACCTCAGAATTCGACGAAATTAATTTTGTTGGATCCGCAATGTCAAATTATTGTTAGATTCCAAGTTTCATGATTTTTAGAGTCAGTGTGTGGCCGTACGGATTTTTAGAGTGAAAAACAGTCAGTATTTAGACGGTTAAAAATGCGCTGTGTGAGCAAACGAAGTCGGAATTCGACAAAATCATTTTCGTTGGGTTCGTAATGTCAAACTCTAGTGGCATGTCAATTTTCGTTATTTTTGGGTATCGTGTGTAGTCACAGGGATTTTTAAGGACAATTGAAAACTACGTAGGAGTTAAAATACATATAAAAATCAAATAATAAAATATCCTAAATGTTTATCTGATCGAAAGCAGGCCACATCCTTTTCCTTCTCAGCCACAAACGTTACCAACCACCAACGCAAGTATATAAGATAGGCCGCCACAAGTTCTACAGCAAAAATCTTCCTTTCAAAATTCAATTAAATAACGAACTGAAATCATTAAATCGAGAGAGCTATATATTTGTAATCCTCATGGTATTCTCTTCAATCTGGTATGCTAACTGAGACGACCCAAACTTCCCCGGTAAGGAAAGCACGGATTGAATTGAGGACAAGATGAATCAGAACGCAAACAGAAGAACATTTCATTGTATATTACAACAATTCCATCAGAATACAAGAATATACAGAGTATGAATAAATATACATCCGACAAATATCAGATATTACAATAAATTACATAGCAGCGGAAAAACAATATAAAACACCACTGAAAGTAATACACAGATACAGAGCTTTCTGAGCATCGTTCCAGTTGTAAATCAGGATCCTGTGAATATAAATCCGCAAAACCAAAACTACTAGCTTCCCGTGTGGAAAATAGGGGCACCCAGAGTTTAGGTTAAAACAATAAACTCCAGGTCAGTCATGTGACTGGTGTGAGAAATAAAACAGTTATTAATCTTTGTTTTTAAAGTTAGGTAAATTAAGGGACCACGCCGTATAACACGGAACGGGTTTCCTCCCAAGAATACCAGTGCAGAAAACAAACAGCGCAATGCTAAATAAAGAACAATGAAGCTATTATAAGACCCAGGTCCCATCACACAATGCAATGCAAGCCGGAGGATAGGGTTTTCCTTTATAATAGCCAAATATGCTTGATACGTGAAATTTCATCTTATATTATTACTATAGGTGAAGAAAACAATTTCAAATATAAATGTATCAATCATAGATGGCATGGGTACCATATGTCATGTCGCCAATACTAGGCTCTACAATCAAAACCGCAAAATGTCATATTTGGAAATTGGATTTCCATCATGGTGGCTCCTGATTCGAAAGATCGATCGCGTAGTGCCATCTACAACGGCTTACGTCTCAGCGAGAGAAAACACCGTAATGCACGTCCGCACTTTTGGGAAATCGAGTATCACTGCGGCTTACGTCTCGGCGAGAGAAAACACCGCTTACTCTATCCCTCAGGGAATCGGGGGTGAGCCCTATCCCTCTGAGCACCAAGCTCAATCTCGGTCGACCGAATCCACGACACCACGAATGTGCCCAGCCTCTAAAAAGTATATTGATCAAACCATCAGTTTACCACCATACTGGGGTTTGAGGCTCGCGAATCAACGCTATACACAAAGCCGTGCTATATTAAAGCTGCGCTTTGATCATCATCCACCAAACTTTGCTTTTCAACAAAAGTCTGGATCACTGCATCTCAGCATGCCATACTATCAATCCATATCGTACCACTTTTTTCTGCCAATATATAACCTCTGGGCTTGTATGTCTCAGAGAAGGGTGTTAAGCAAGAGAATAAATTCTCCGCCGCCAAACAGATATATATTTAGCAGAGATCAACGAATACATACGAAGGAATACAATGTCAGACACACCATCCATTTACAAGTCCGTTCTAGGTCTGAACGAAACCGGAGGCACTTTCCTCGCATATTCGTCGATCTCCAAGTACGTCCGGACGGCTACTACTTTAGCCCCCTTTAAGGTAGCTACTCCCATCGTGAGCATCCGTAGCACCCATCCATTCGATGTGAAGATCGTCGGTCTCGCACCGTCTTCAATCTCTTCGACTTATCGTCGAATCAGTTATTCAGAATGGGTTATACCCGGCCTTTCTGAATAACTCGCGTATCTTAATCCACAAGTGCTATAAAACACAATATACGCCTCATTCCAATTCATCAGTCAATAACCGTAAATTAGTAAGGGAACAATTCCCCAAATATTATCCCCGAAGGCCTTAACCCCGAAGGCCGAAACCAACATCAGATCAATACCCAGGAAACCATTCTTTTTAACTAACCTACAACTAGTTTCTAAATTTCATATTCTTAGGGAAAGGTTCCCATTAACTTTATCAAAGATAAATTCTTTAAATTTTATTCTTTAATCTTCCTTTGGATGTCATTTCAAACCAGATTTTGGTTTTCCAAACTAGTCGAGATTAGCGAAACACACCGAAGTAATTATTTATTTTATTTCCCAATCCCAACCTATTCATCCCATGGAGCAAAACTGTTATTACCCCATAACTAACACCACGGTGTTATCTGTAAATTTAATTACCATTTCACGTTCAAATCTAATTAAAGATTTAACTATCGCTAGGAGTAAAACTTGTGATACTCCCCTTTCGATCATTTCCAAATTTTGATAATTTAAATTATCAATTCATATTTCAATCTAATTAAAGATTCATTAAAACTTCTTTTACTGGGTTAAAGAACTAATGTAATTTAAAACACAGTTCACGGTAAACCCAAATCACATTCTATTTCAATTCCAATAAAATATATTAGAAATTCTGGTTATTTAAAACCCATTTCAAATTTAATTTATTTATTTCAAAAATAAATTGATTTTAATCCTAGTTCAAAACTAGTTCATTTCGATAAAAATCTATTTTTATCCTTTCAAATATGGAGTTTTTTCATCCCAATGTTTCCCAAATCATTTCTTATGATTTTACACAAATTATAGATATTTTTAATAATTTTATCAAGGCCCGTACAGTTGATTTCCATCTACGGCCATCGAACTGCACTTATAGCGACCTTTTCCAAATTTGATTTGGACATAATTCCAAATCTAACCGTTAGATTTCAAATTTCTATTATTCATTGGAAAGCTCTTTTCGATACGAACCCAAAGGTTCCGGTTTCAGGAGAATCCGACGGTCGGATCTCCCGCAACGTCAATTCGAAGTCAATGGTCGAAATTCGCGAACTGCCGCACGGCGTGTTCTATTCAGGCCATTATATTATATATATATAATATATATAGTATATACTTCGTCGATTTCCTTTTAAAAACGAATTTTATAATATGTTTTAAATTCGTTTTCAAAACGATTTCAACTGCATTTCAAATTCAAATCAAGATTGAATTTTTCCAATATAAATTCGTTTTAAATTCATTTCAAATTGATTTCAATTCAAATTCGATTCTATTCAATTTCAATTCGAATTCATTTTATATTCAATTCAATTCGAATTCGTTTTATATTCAATTCAATTCGAATTCGTTTTATATTCAATTCAATTCGAATTCGTTTTATATTCAATTCAATTCGAATTCTTAAATCTCTTTTCATTATCCATTATAAAAACGAATATAATCGATATAAATATCGTTCGCATCAAAATAGCGCATCACTAATCAACACGGCTTTATATATTTCAATAATTCCGTTATTCTATTCAACAAATGAATCTATATTTCTTTCAACACATGACTAATCTCAACAAATGAGTACTATCCACATGTGACCATATTTTATTTAATATATTTTATAAAATTATGATTTCTATCATTAAATTTTTAAATCAAACTCTAACCGTAAATTAGCAAGAGAACGATTCCCTAAATATTAACGCCGAAGGCCGAAACCAACATCAGATCAATATCCACGAGACCACTCATCTTATCTATTTTCCAGTTAGTTTCTAATTTCATATTTGATAAAGATGTAAATTTTATTGTTAAAATATTTTACTCAACACATGAATATATATTCCTTTCAACACATGACTAATCTCAACAAATGAGTACTGTCAACACGTGACTATTATTTTATAATATTCTTTATTTTCCCAATTGGAATGAGGCCCAATCAATTACCATCTAATGTTAATTATATGGATTCCTTACAACACATGTATATAATAGCAACGATAAATAATCAACCATCATCCAAAGTGCACAACACAACTGTCTGTCAACCTATCGATCGATATACAACTAAACATTGGGATTAGTGTACGCCAATTATCATCCCAATACCCGTGTGGGGTTTCAAATCAACAAACACAGATTTTATTTTTGCAGTTGGGCGATGTGTAAAATTTATCGTCCCTATCAATATCAGTCAAATGTGTGTATATAAACAAATCGTCTGATTCGTTTATATTTATTTATTTCATTTTAAATACACGTTAAAAATTCTATTTTTAACTATAAAATATTTTTAACTATATAAATATTTTATTTCATTTCACATTACACAATCAACTACACATCAAAATCAATCAAACAAACAAGCCGTCCATGGTCTGTGGACGACAGGTGTCGGGTGCTACTAAACACCATCTGCATCCTAGTATATATTTTTAACAAGAAAACAAGATTAAAAGGTGAGAAGTTCTCACCGAATTGCTAAACCAAACGCCACGACTTTCTTATGTAGAACTCTTGTCGTTCCCGCCTTTTGTCACTTTCCTTGTCCGCAGCCACTACATATATAAAAATTATATTTCTATCACTTCATTCTAATAAATAAAAATCATATTTTTATTTCACTTCATATATAAAGATCGAATTTTTATTTCATCGCTATAAATAGAACAAAAATCGTATTTTTATTCCAACTAAAAATTATATTTTTATATTACTATTCCTTATATAAAGATCAAAATTTTAATACTTCTATAATATAAAAATTATATTTTTCTATCTATAAAAATCATTCCTTCTTCATATAATTCAAAAATCTTGTCTTTCCCATCATAAAAATCTCACCTTTATAATTATAAAAATCTCGCCTTTTATATTCTAAAAATCATATTTTTAGCTAATTAAAAATCGAATCTTTATCATATAAAAATCTAATCTTGTTAATATAAAAGTGAAATCTTTTCAAATGTTTAAAAATCACTATTTTATCATGTTAAAAATCATTACTTTCTATTGTTAAAACCGCTATCTTCTAATTTTAAAAATCGCTACTTTCTAATTTTAAAAATCGAATCTTTACAGTGTTAAAGATCAAATATTTGTATTTGTAAAATTCCTATCTTTCTATGGTTTTCATATGAAAAAAAATCACATTTTTCATATCCAAAATTGCATCTTTATTTTCAGATTTAAACAATGCTATAATTTTTTTTAAACTAAACTGATTTTATTAAACATATAAAATAAATGGATTAAAGCTTACAGGGTTTTTTTCTTTCGCGAGGTGGGACTGCTTTGCTCGCGCTGACGGAGGCGACTGGCCTGCGGAGGAGGATGGGGTTTATCGGATTGGGGCGTGGCAGGTGCGGGACAAAGGGAGGGGGGTGGCGATGTCGGTCGATGGCGAGTTGCGGATGCGCGATGGTGTACGGCGGAGGGATCGCGGGTTTTAGTGGCGGTTTACAGTGGAGGGGGGAATCGGATGCTGACGAGGAGGGGAACGTGTTGGAGGAGCTCCGGTGTGGAGCGGTGCGACGGCGCCATAGGACGCGCGATGGCGGTTTCGTCGAGATGGAGGGCTTCAGGCTAGGGTTGGTCGCCCTTTTTATTTATTTATTTCAATTCTGAGATGATTGGGAGAGAGAAGAGGGAGATGGGCATATATATAATAATTTTTATTTTATTTTATTTTAATTTTAAAAAGTAACTTTTTCATTCGAACTCGAAACGAGACCCGCCGCCTGTCATCCATAGCTAATCACCCCCATTCCAAACACAATGGGATATGTATCGTAAGCTGATTCGATCGTTTTGATCAGTTTTCATCAAAATCAACATATAACTCTATATATTGAATTTGAACGCACATTTCAATTTACCGAGGCCACATACTAACTCGAAAAATTCCTGAAAAATATTTCCTAGCTTCGTATTGACGATACGATCCTAACAAAACTAATTTCATCAAATTCTGAGACCGTTTGAAAAATGGCCATTTTCCAGTCGATTAAAATCAACTAAAACTGGTCAAACGCGTTTTCCTTCGCCACGCTCACATATTGATTCAGAAAATTACGAAATTTGAAACCTAGCAATAAATTGACACTACGGATCCAACAAAAGTGGTTTCGTCGAAAACCGAGGTCGTTTGCAAAATGACTATTTTTAAGGGCCTGAATTCCATAACGACTACTCTTAATTTTCAACAGGACGTATCTTTTGATTCCCGCTATGAAATTTCAATTCTTCGGATTCGTTGGAAAGATATTCTCAAATAGATTCTAATATTTTTGGTTTCGCCAAAATCCGGTTTATTTTGCACCCGGTACATTCATTTGAAATTTGTAATCGAATTATCGAACTAACGCACCATTTCTAATTCCTTTTATAATTACAAATAATTATTTATATTCTAATGACGACGTTTATAAATATATACGTTCGAATTCTATTCAAAATAAATTTTCCTCGATATTATTTAAAATATTCAAAATTCATCAAAATTGCTAAAATAAAAATTTTAAATTGGCTCAAAATTTCCGGTTTGTTACAATCTCCCCCACTAAAAACTTTTCGTCCCCAGAAAGGAACGAAGCTGAAAATTGTTTAACTAATCAACTCAACCTTCATTATTTTCATTACGGCTTAAGTTCTTCAACTTTTCAGTTTCTAAGAACTTTTCAAAATTTTCAAATATTTGGCTAACACCCTAAATTTTCGAAAAATTTCGCCAACTTCCCCTACACCGGGGGCTTCGGGATATTTCATATAGCCTCCCATGGCCTTCTTCAATCCAAAAGAAAATGAAAAAGCCAAGCGGCTAGCCAATCGGCTCATAAAATCATCATCACCCAAACAAAACAGTAAATTATGGTAAACATGTACCTATTTGTCGGGCAAACAATTTTATTCTTCTGCTCTAGCCTCTTTGTAATGACCTGTTCAATGTAAGTACATGTATATGCAAGCATTTGCAACTAATTTTCCATATAGTTTACTATTTGGTTCCATTAGGATAAATGGTTCAAAATTTCAAACAAATTGACAAATAACACAACCAGCAATCAATTAGTTGATTAGCATTTCAAATTCATAATTTTGATGTATACAAAAATCCTATTTTTGATGCCAAATCACAACAAATAATCCTATCTAATTTTGGTTCTCACACCAGTCTAATGGAAATATATAGAAAATCACACCTTCGAAACTCGAACACACACTACTGATGTTATATAGTCATCAGTGGAATCATCTTCGGGCGACTAGAGTGTGATTCTATATCTATCTAGTATATTAAAACTTCGAATATACGTTCATGACGCGTATATGCAAAACCTTTATATATAGGATTGTCCAAATTCAATACAAATAAAATATTCAATTACGTATGAAACGATTTAAATTTTCAAAACAATGTTTGTTTTCAATTTTATTTTTAAAAATGTACTCTTCACACTCGTTCTAGGATACTACTGATCCTATGTCTAACGAGTCATTCTAATTGGATACTACTAATCCAATATCTGATGGATTCTTTCGTTCGGTTCTAATGTGTCTTGTTCTCGAGCTCTGTAAACCAAAGCTTTGATACCAATTGGGACGACCCAAACTTCCCCGGTAAGGAAAGCACAGATTGAATTGAGGACAAGACGAATCAGAACGCAAACAGAAGAACATTTCATTGTATATTACAACAATTCCATCAGAATACAAGAATATACAGAGTATGAATAAATATACATCCGACAAATATCAGAGATTACAATAAATTACATAGCAGCGGAAAAACAATATAGAACACCACTGAAAGTAATACACGGATACAGAGCTTTCCGAGCATCGTTCCAGCTGTAAATCAGGATCCTGTGAATATAAATCTGTAAAACCGAAACTACTAGCTGCCCGTGTGGAAAATAGGGGCACCCAGAGTTTAGGTTAAAATAATAAACTCCAGGTCAGTCATGTGACTGGTGTGAGAACTAAAACAGTTATTAATCATTGTTTTTAAAGTTAGGTAAATCAAGGGACCACGCCGTATAACACGGAACGGGTTTCCTCCCAAGAATACCAGTGCAGAAAACAAACAGCGCAATGCTAAATAAAGAACAATGAAGCTATTATAAGACCCAGGTCCCATCACACAATGCAACGCAAGCCGGAGGATAGGGTTTTCCCTTATAATAGCCAAATATGCTTGACACGTGAAATTTCATCTTATATTATTACTATAAGTGAAGAAAACAATTTCAAATATAAATGTATCAATCATAGACGGCATGGGTACCATATATCATGTCGCCAATACTAGGCTCTACAATCAAAACCGCAAAATGTCATATTTGGAAGTTGGATTTCCATCATGGTGGCTCCTGATTCGAAAGATCGATCGCGTAGTGCCATCTACAACGGCTTACGTCTCAGCGAGAGAAAACACCGTAATGCACGTCCGCACTTTTGGGAAATCGAGTATCACTGCGGCTTACGTCTCGGCGAGAGAAAACACCGCTTACTCTATCCCTCAGTGAATCGGGGGTGAGCCCTATCCCTCTGAGCACCAAGCTCAATCTCGGTCGACCGAATCCACGACACCACGAAGGTGCCCATCCTCTAAAAAGCAAACTGATCAAACCATCAGTTTACCACCATACCGGGGTGTGAGGCTCGTGAATCAACGCTATACACAAAGCCGTGCTATATTAAAGCTGTGCTTTGATCATCATCCACCAAACTTTGCTATTCAACAAAAGTCTGGATCACTGCATCTCAGCATGCTACACTATCAATCCATATCGTACCATTGATTTCTACCAATATATAACCTCTGAGCTCGTATGTCTCAAAGAAGGGCGTTAAGCAAGAGAATAAATTCTCCGCCGCCAAACAGATATATATTTAGCAGAGATCAACGAATACAATATAAAGGAATACAATGTCAGACACACCATCCATTTACAAGTCCGTTCTAGGTATGAACGAAACCGAAGGCACTTTCCTCGCATATTCGTCGATCTCCAAGTACGTCCGTACGGCTACTACTTTAGCCCCCTTCAAGGTAGCTACTCCCATCGTGAGCATCAGTAGCACCCATCCATTCGATGTGAAGATCGTCGGTCTTGCACCGTCTTCAATCTCTTTGACTTATCGTCGAATCAGTTATTCAGAATGGGTTATACCCGGCCTTTCTGAATAACTCGCGTATCTTAATCAACAAGTGCAATAAAACACAATATACGCCTCATTCCAATTCATCAGTCACTAACCGTAAATTAGTAAGGGAACAATTCCCCAAATATTATCCCCGAAGGCCGAAACCAACATCAGATCAATACCCAGGAAACCATTCTTCTTAACTAACCTACAGCTAGTTTCTAAATTTCATATTTTTAGGGAAAGGTTCCCATTAATTTTATCAAAGATAAATTCTTTAAATTTTATTCTTTAATCTTCCTTTGGATGTCATTTCAAACCAGATTTTGGTTTTCCAAACTAGTCGAGATTAGCGAAACACGCCGAAGTAATTATTTATTTTATTTCCCAATCCCAACCTATTCAACCCTTGGAGCAAAACTGTTATTACCCCATAACTAACACCACGGTGTTATCGGTAAATTTAATTACCATTTCACGTTCAAATCTAATTAAAGATTTAACTATCGCTAGGAGTAAAACTGGTGATACACCCCTTTCAATCATTTCCAAATTTTGGTAATTTAAATTATCAATTCATATTTCAATCTAATTAAAGATTCATTAAAACTCCTTTTACTGGGTTAAAGAACTAATGCCATTTAAAACACAGTTCACGGTAAACCCAAATCACATTCTATTTCAATTCCAATGAAATATATTAGAAATTATGGTTATTTAAAACCCATTTCAAATTCAATTTATTTATTTCAAAAATAAATTGATTTTAATCCTAGTTCAAAACTAGTTCATTTCGATAAAAATCTATTTTTATCCTTTCAAATATGGAGTTTTTTCATCCTAGTTTTTCCCAAATCATTTCTTATGATTTTACACAAATTATAGATATTTTTAATAATTTTATCAAGGCCCGTACAGTCGATTTCCATCTACGGCCATCGAACTGCACTTACAGCGACCTTTTCCAAATTTGATTTGGACATAATTCCAAATCCAACCGTTAGATTTCAAATTTCTAATATTCATTGTAAAGTTCTTTTCGATACGAACCCAAAGGTTCTGGTTTCAGGAGAATCCGATGGTCGGATCTCCTGCAACGTCAATTCGAAGTCAATGGTCGAAATTCGCGAACTACCGCAGTGCGGTGCGTTCTATTCAGGCCATTATATTATATATATATAATATATATAATATATACTTCGTCGATTTCCTTTTAAAAACGAATTTTATAATTTGTTTTAAATTCGTTTTCAAAACGATTTCAACTTCATTTCAAATTCAAATCAAAATTGAATTTTTCCAATATAAATTCGTTTTAAATTCATTTCAAATTGATTTCAATTCAAATTCGATTCTATTCAATTTCAATTCGAATTCATTTTATATTCAATTCAATTCGAATTCGTTTTATATTCAATTCAATTCGAATTCGTTTTATATTCAATTCAATTCGAATTCGTTTTATATTCAATTGAATTCGAATTCGTTTTTTATTCAATTCAATTCGAATTCGTTTTATATTCAATTCAATTCGAATTCGTTTTATATTCAATTCTATTCGAATTCTTAAATCTCTTTTCAATATCCATTATAAAAACGAATATAATCGATATAAATATCATTCGCATCAAAATAGCGCATCACTAATCAACACGGCTTTATATATTTCAATAATTCCGTTATTCTATTCAACAATTGAATCTATATTTCTTTCAACACATGACTAATCCCAACAAATGAGTACTGTCCACATGTGACTATATTTTATTTAATATATTTTATAAAATTATGATTTCTATCATTAAATTTTTAAATCAAACTCTAACCGTAAATTAGCAAGAGAACGATTCCCTAAATATTAACCCCGAAGGCCGAAACCAACATCAGATCAATATCCAGGAGACCACTCATCTTATCTATTTTCCAGTTAGTTTCTAATTTCATATTTGATAAAGATGTAAATTTTATTGTTAAAATTTTTTACTCAACACATGAATATATATTCCTTTCAACACATGACTAATCTCAACAAATGAGTACTGTCAACACGTGACTATTATTTTATAATATTCTTTATTTTCCCAATTGGAATGAGGCCCAGTCAATTACCATCTATTGTTAATTATATGGATTCCATACAACACATGTATATAATAGCAACGATAAATAATCAACCATCATCCAAAGTGCACAACACAACTGTCTGTCAACCTATCGATCGACATACAACTAAATATTGGGATTAGTGTACGCCAAATATTATCCCAATACCCGTGTGGGGTTTCAAATCAACAAACACAGATTTTATTTTTGCAGTTGGGCGATGTGTAAAATATATCGTCCCTATCAATATCAGTCAAATGTGTGTATATAAACAAATCGTCTGATTCATTTATATTTATTTATTTCATTTTAAATACATGTTAAAAATTCTATTTTTAACTATAAAATATTTTTAACTATATAAATATTTTATTTCATTTCACATCACACAATCAACTACACATCAAAATTAATCAAACAAACAAGCCGTCCATGGTCTGTGGACGACAGGTGTCGGGTGCTACTAAACACCGTCTGCATCCTAGTATATATTTTTAACAAGAAAACAAGATTAAAAGGTGAGAAGTTCTCACCGAATTGCTAAACCAAACGCCATGACTTTCTTATGTAGAACTCTTGTCGTTCCCGCCTTTTGTCACTTTCCTTGTCCGCAGCCACTACATATATAAAAATTATATTTCTATCACTTCATTCTAATAAATAAAAATCATATTTTTATTTCACTTCATATATAAAGATCGAATTTTTATTTCATCGCTATAAATAGAATAAAAATCGTATTTTTATTCCAAATAAAAATTATATTTTTATATTACTATTCCTTATATAAAGATCAAAATTTTAATACTTCTATAATATAAAAATTATATTTTTCTATCTATAAAAATCATTCCTTCTTCATATAATTCAAAAATCTTGTCTTTCCCATCATAAAAATCTCACCTTTATAATTATAAAAATCTCGCCTTTTATATTCTAAAAATCATATTTTTAGCTAATTAAAAATCAAATCTTTATCATATAAAAATCTAATCTTGTTAATATAAAAGTGAAATCTTTTCAAATGTTTAAAAATCACTATTTTATCATGTTAAAAATCATTACTTTCTATTGTTAAAACCGCTATCTTCTAATTTTAAAAATCGCTACTTTCTAATTTTAAAAATCGAATCTTTACAGTGTTAAAGATCAAATCTTTGTATTTGTAAAATTCCTATCTTTCTATGGTTTTCATATGAATAAAAATCACATTTTTCATATCCAAAATTGCATCTTTATTTTCAGATTTAAACAATGCTATGATTTTTTTTAAACTAAACTGATTTTATTAAACATATAAAATAAATGGATTAAAGCTTACAGGGTTTTTTTCTTTCGCGAGGTGGGACTACTTTGCTCGCGCTGACGGAGGCGACTGGCCTGCAGAGGAGGATGGGGTTCATCGGACTGGGGCGTGGCAGGTGCGGGACAAAGGGGGGGTGGCGATGTCCGTCGATGGCGAGTTGCGGATGCGCGATGGTGTACGGCGGAGGTGAAACACCCCACCTCCGTTAAGGTCACTCACAAAGGGAGTGCCTTAACTTTGGTGGAGGTTTATAAGTAAAAGTCACAGATAAACACAAGACTAGATATAAAGACACATATTTTAAACAGCGGAAACCAAACAGACTTTTATTTCATCAATACGTGTTCAAACAAAACATTTCCATAATTGTCTCAAAATACTTCCAACATTACAACCTCATTACTGTCTTGATTATTAAAGAAGCATAAAACATAAATAAAGTAACAAAAATCCCCATAGTGATATCCAAAGCCATAGTCCAAGCAAAAGAGATCCAAACAATACATCTACGATCTTGGAGCTTGCAAAGAGTCTAACTGAGCTGGGTTGTTTCCTCCCTGTGGACCTAGGGGGGGAACGAAAGAAAAGAAGACGAAAAGTAAATAGATTCAAACATAAAGCCTGAGTAAATCTAGTAACCCTTTATTATGTGAATAGGAAAAAGGGCATGATAGATATAAACTGAAAACAGTAAAGTATCACAAGCTAAGGAAGTGTAGTTTAGAATCGAATGTACTATCGCACCCACAATATATCTCTGCACCTACTTGAGCTTATTCTAATTGGCACCCAATGCTGAGGGTGAAGTGATCCCCATTTTCTAAAGATTAGCTCCTACTCGCGTAAACATGTGTCATACGGCCCCTAAGAATTGTAGATACCTATGCTGGTCCCAACATGGGGTGTATCAAGACCCATGGTGGCGGCCCTGACACAATTCTAGAATACATAGGTTATACTACTGGTGCCCCAGTGCCCTTTTTGTCTGCTCCGAAGTGTGTGCACGCCCGCACCCCATTAGAACCTACACTGTGCACCCACCGCCGTCGTTTTGACCGCTTTCAATCAGCCCAGTAATCGTGCCCCACCCTGCCTAGTTTCAGGGTACCATGATACCTAACTTGGGTTACTGCTCAAATGGGTCCCTCGTTACTAGGGTTTTCTAGTCAGACATGTTAAGTGGTTAAGTGTCTGTATTTAACTAACCTCACCCATCAATTCTTGTTAACATGTTGAATTTGGTTAAGTGTTTTTAGTTGACTTAACCCTACCATCTGTCCTTAACCTCTTAAAGCACCTGACCACTCACATTAGACAGATATTGCTACGGTTACTGGATGTGCCGGTCAGTTCCGGGCAGGTTTACACCGTAGCTCAGTCTAACCTCGGGTCCTTATTGGGCTCAATGCTTAACCACCCACATTGGATAGGTGTTGTTGTGACTACTGGACAACTGGGTGGGTCCGGGCAGGTTTACGTCACAACTCAATCCAACCTCGGGTTAAGCATACCGTGTTTTCTAAATTTACATATTTTATCACTTCTCAATTTTATATGTAAAAGTCATGTCCTTTATTCTTGGGTATAACAATTCATACCGCTTAAATGTCATTGTCGTTGGCATGTGTCAAACATGCCAACATATATTTTTCTTCATGTTTTACACCCAACGTTATTACCCCCGTTTGTATGTTTGCAGCATTATAACAAATGTTGGGCTCGACACAATTCAGCCCAACTTTATAAATGTGAGAAAAGGGGAAATCAAGAACATGTAACATTTTACAATACATAAAGGTGTGTGGCGCATGAACTTGCAATTTAGAGATTCAACTTACATAAATTATGGGTCATGTGAACTTGCATTCAAATCAGAGTATAACTAAGTAGGTGACATATGAAATGGCATAGTTTACGCTTATACAAACTTGGGTTTAAACATGTTTAACTTGGCATAATGTCAACCACAAAACTAACATGTTGTATATTCACCAAAATGTCCAATTTTAACTTCTAATCATATAGCCTATTTCAACATGAACTTGCATAGTTTATGTAACCCAAACGATACTTAACATAGATCCAATTATACTTGCAAATAACATAAGAATGTGTTCATAGGTTTTGGATCATGTAGGCATAAAAGGTCTCAAATCTAGAACATGTTTACATAAGCCTTAATTTAGACTTAGTGAATGTATATAGTCCATGCCATAGACATAAACTTAAAGGGATCAAATTCTAGTTCTTGCCACAACTTGCAAGTGCCATTATTTTCATATACAATTGTCCAATAGGCTTGCATCAATCAATTTAGGCCACAAATAACAATACACAAGTCATGACAGAATCATTACAATACACAGAATTTATATCATTATCATACAATAACACAATTCTATTTTCATTTACATCGAATCACGTCACAATTTTATTCATATTCTGAAAGGTCACTATACTCACAACCAATGCAGAATCTTGAATTCTGGATTCTGAATTCTGAAATTGAGATGCGTTCCTTTGGGTAGATTAACATTGCGTTGATTAATTTGATTAAGCTTTAGTCTTCTTCTTAATTTGATTCGTCTCTAAGCTCCTCTCTCTTGACGGCTACGCTCAATTCCTTCCTGGCAGCATGACGACTCCAATCTTATTTTTTTGTGTGAATTTTAGTTGAGACTTAGGGTGTATATATAGATTTTTTAAATTGTTTTGAGCCGTCAGATGAAGACAGGAGGAATCTAGACCATACAAAGTTCAACGAGCCAATCAAGAGGTGACATGTCAGCCCTAATGACACACCGAGCCACAGAAATTCGAGCCAGAGCCAGACCCAGCCAGCCTGGTCGACCAGGTAGGTCGACTGGCAGGTCGACACTATGGTCGACCTGGGGTGACCAGGTCGACACCATGGTCGACCCTATGGTCGACCTGGTCCCTGGGCGGGAATTTTCCCGCCCAGCCCAGTTTGAACCTGTTTTTCAAATTTTGAACTTGAAACCGAGCTGTTTGAATTTTAAATTTTATTCTAAAACTTCCGAAGGTCAAAACTCCTTCATACGGAGTCCGATTCACGCAAACTCGGACTCTATCTCAAGCAGAATTCCGAGACGAACGCAATGGCGTAACCCATTTCCCTTAATTCTTTAATTTAGAATTAATTACACTTTAATTTGTGAAGCTTGATTTTATAGAATTCACGGGGTGTTACATTCTCCTCCCCCCTTAAAAGGATTTCGTCCCCGAAATCTTCAAGTTAGGAAGAATGTATATCCTACCATCCAACCGTCCATCTACTCAACCAACAAACACAGGCGTCCACTTTCCTTAAAAGACTTCTAATGCTTCATGATCATATGCATAGTGTGTGTACATGTCCTTATCTAATGCAGAAATCAGGCGGTCTACTGATTCAGTTGACCTCCTTAATGCGAATCATGTAAGTGTCATGAATCCATATGCAAATTTTTCCTACTCATAATTCTACAAGAGTGCACAACTATTCATACAAATGCGACGACCATATGACAGCATATCAAGTTTCAACCATATACAAATGAGAATACATATATGCATATGCAATATGAAGTGACTGAGCCGATCTAAAACCTAGGGTGTGTGTGTATATGCATCCACGAGCAACCACTACCAATCACTAGCAACCATTTGCAGCCATCATCCATAACATGTTTTCAAATACATGTTTGCATCCATTTGTTTTCTACCTAAGGAGTTAGGAAAAGGACCGAGGAGATATACCTAAAAAGATAGATAAAGCATAACTTAAGGAAAAAGAGAGATCAAATATGTACCCTCAAAAAGAAAAGGGTAGGTAGCGCGTATTCTGTCCTCAGTTTCCCAAGTCGCGTCTTCCTCAGCGTCGCTCCACTGAACTTTAACGAGTTTGACTTCGCGGTTGCGTAGATTTTTCACTTCGGTTCCTAAGATGCAGGTTGGAACTCTCCTCACAGTTGCTTCACGTTCCACTTCGGCTTCTTCTAGAATGCTAGGTTCCACCACTTCCGCAGACTCATGCAAACACTTCCGGAGGTGAGAAACATGAAAGACGTTGTGAACTCCGGCCAGTCTCACGGGTAGCTCTAATCTATAGGCCATCTTCCCAACCTTCTCGATGATAGGAAACGACTCTACAAATCTTGGTGCTAACTTTCCTGTGGATCCAAAGCGAACGACGTTCCTTAAAGGAGATACCTTAAGGAAAACCTTGTCCCCAACCTCAAACTCAAAGTCGGTCCTTCTTTTGTTGGCGTAGGATTTTTGTCTGTCTTGGGCCTTCTCCGTATCAAGTCCACTTTCTCTGAAGTCTCTCGAATCATGTCCGGCCCAAGTATAAGTTTATCTGTAGACTCCCACCAACAAGTTGGTGATTTGCACGGTCTTCCATACAAGGCTTCGAAGGGTGCCATGCCTATGGTAGCTTGGTAGCTGTAGTTGTAGGCAAATTCTACTAAAGGAAGGTGATCCTCCCATGTCCCTCCAAAGTCAAGAACGCAAAGTCTTAAAAGATCCTCTAAAACTCTATTCAACCTTTCCGTCTGGCCATCGGTTTGGGGGTGATAGGCCGTGCTCAAACATAACTGTGTGTCTACAGCTTCTTGCAGACTCCGCCAAAACTCGCTTGTGAAGATAGGGTCTCGGTCACTAACAATGCTGGAGGGTATCCCATGGAGTCAAACTATTTCCTTGAGATAAAGAGATGCTAAAGATGAGGCAGTCCTTCTACTTTTAACGGTTATAAAGTGGGCGCTTTTAGTAAGCCTATCCACTATTACCCAAATGCTAGTATTGCCTCTTCTCGACCTAGGCAGTCCATCAATGAAGTCCATTTAAATGCTATCCCACTTCCACTGTGGGACCTCTAAAGGATGAAGTAGTCCTCCAGGCTTCTTCTGTTCCGCCTTGACCTGTTGGCAGGTCATGCACTTAGAAACGAAATCTGCCACGTCCTACTTTATGCCGCTCCAAAAGAAAGTTATTTTTATACCCTTGTACATATTATCACCGCCAGGGTGTATAGTCATCTTGGAATGATGTGCTTCCTCGAGAACCTTCTTTGTCAACTCCCTTGTTTGTGGGATGCATAATCTTCCATCTCGCCTCAGCCAACCCTTATCATCGATGGTGTATCTATTGAGGTGACTAGAAGTCTCACCCCTAATAAGTTTATCAATCACAACAACAAGATGAGGGTCTTCTCGTTGTGTAGCCCCTATTGAGTCCAAGAGAGTAGGGCGTACTTCGAGAGATGTTAACAAACCCGGTACAAAATCAGAGGAGGGCCTAAAGTTAAAACTGGCTATATACTCCAAGCTTTGCCTCTCTACAAAGAGCGGGCTTAAGGTCAGTTTCTTTCGGCTCAACGCGTCTGCTACTACGTTGCCTTTGCCAGGAGTATAGGAAATTTCAAAATCATACGAGGCAAGAAACTCCATCGACCGTTGCTGCCTCAAGTTAAGACCCTTCTGCGAGAAGAGATATTTCAATGATTTATGGTCAGTGTATAATTCGAACTTCTCACCTAGGAGATAATGGCGTGCCAAGACTTGAGTGCAAAGACGATGGCGGCCAACTCAAGATCGTGGGTTGGGTAGTTCTTTTCATGAACTTTCAATTGTCTTCTACCATAAGCTACTACCCTTCCTTCTTGCATTAGAACAGCGCCTATTCCCGTTCCATATGCATCTGTGTATACTGTGAACATTTTTCTTCCGTCAGGCAGAGTTAGAACTGGAGCTGTTGTGAGAGCCCTTTTTAGGCGTTGGAAGGCTATGTCATAGTCCAAATCCCAACCGAATGCTAGATTCTTCTTTGTTAGCCTTGTGAGTGGAGCTGAGATTTTCGCGAAATCCCTAATGAATTTTCGGTAAAAACCGGCTAGCCCAAGAAAGCTTCGGACTTCGGTTGCATTTCTTGGTGTCTTCCAATCTTGCACTTCCACCACTTTCGCGGGGTCCACCGCCAACCTTTCTTTGGACACTATATGTCCAAGAAATCTTACTTCTTTTCCCCAGAAGTGACACTTGGAGAATTTGGCTTTTAGCTGATGAACTCGAAGAGTTTCCATGATTACTTTCAGATACTGAGCATGCTCTTCCTCATTCTTTGAGAAGATCAAAATATCGTCTACGAAGACAACTGCAAATTTGTTGAGGAATTCTCTGAACACTCTGCTCATTAGATCTACGAAATAAGCAGGTGTGTTTGTCAAGCCGAAAGGCATGACAAGCCACTCGAAGAAACCGTCTAGGGTTCTGAACGCTGTTTTATCATTGCTGTCTTCAACTACTCTTAGCTGATGGAACCCAGTTTCCAGATCAAGTTGGGAGAAGACCGACGCACCTACAAGCTGATCAAACAAATCGTCGATTCGGGGAAGAGGGTGCCTATTTTTCTTGGACAATTTGTTTAACTCCCTATAGTCGACGCAAAGGCGAAGCGAACCGTCCGCTTTGGTTGCGAACACCACTGGAGCACCCCATTCCGAAATGCTCCATCTAATGAACCCCTTTTCACGAAGTTCTTTGGCCTGCTTACTGAGCTCCTTTCTCTCCTTTGGAGCCATGTGTCTGACAGGTAAAGCTATAGGCTTTGCATTATCCACAAGATATATGCGGAAGTCTATTTCCCGCCTCGGAGGTAAGCCTTTCACCTCCTCAAAGACATCCGGATATTCCCGGACTACTCTAACTGACTGCAAATTCTCATCAGAAGCATGAAGCGACTCTAGATAACTAAGCATAACAACATTCAAGGGATTACAAGAAATTTCTAGAGTGTTACCAAGCCAAGTCAAGAGTCTAACTACTCTTTTCTCACAATCAAGAATGGCACCATTACTGGATAACCAGTCCATGTCTAAGATCAAACCATATCCCGAGAAGCCCAAAACAAAGGCATTACAACTAAACTCAACGCTGAGGATAGAGATTTTCAAACCCAAAAAAACCATTAACAAGTAAGCGGAGCCCCCAATTGGATTTGAAACTACTAAGGGATCCTCTACCATACTAGTGTCTAGATGCAGAGATTCTACTAAGGCAGATGAAATAAAGGAGTGTGATGCGCCAGAGTCAAAAAGTGTGCGAACTGGATGATCATAAAGATAGACTACACTTTCTACAGAAATATTACTACCTCGTTCCTGCGGAGGTGCCACTAGCGCATGAACCTGACCCCCTGAAGTGGATCCGGCTTTCTGTCCCTGCCCTCTCTTCTTTGGGCAGTCCTTAGCTTGGTGCCCAGTCTCTCCACAATGGAAGCAACCACCCATCTTCGCCTTCCTCTTTCGGCAGTCTTTCGATATATGTCCAACAATGCCACAGAAATTGCACCTTCTCCTCTCACGGGGCTTATTGTTCTTCCCTCCTTTCTTGAAGTCTATTTTCTTAGCTTGTAGACCCTCTTTCTTTTCTTCCACCTTAGTCTCTTTCTTGTCGTTGTCTTCCTCGTGTAGCAACGCCATGTCCACCAAGCTTTCATAAGTCGCTCCCGTGGATACATGGGTCATAGCAAGGCTGTGTAGAGGATCATTCAAACCTTTGACGAAGCGAAGCGCCTTCTTGTGTTGGGTGTTTACTAAGTCCAGCCCAAATTTGGCCAACTGATTAAACTGATTAACGTACTCCCTGATTGTCATACTTCCCTGTTTCAGAGTTAGAAACTTCTCCATTTGCAGGCTTCTTTCAGCTTGGGAGAGGAATTTCATCACAAACCTTGTCCTGAAATCTTCCCATGTTTCCACTGCCCTCTGAGCATTGGTAATCTCCCACCAATAGGAAGCTTCATCTTTAAACAACTACACTGATAGCTGTATCTTTTGCCTGTCATCAACTCCGAAGATGACAAACAGATCCTCGGTCTCCTTTAGCCAGTTTCTTGCTCCTACAAAGGACTCTGTCCCATAAAAGTCTTTTCCACCCATAGACTTGAAGTCTCTACATGTTTTTGCGAAGGCATTTCCACGAGGAGGAGGAGGAACCGCGGCCACTGGAGGAGGGATGTCTGCTGGGCCCGCGCCATTGTCCCTTGCTTCAAAGTACCTCCTAAACCAGCTGGGTATCGGCACTCCTTCCGGAAGGTTAAGGTCTCCAGACATGCTGAAATAGAAAGGAAAGATTCAAAACGAAGGATAGAGAGAGATAGTGCACATGGCTTTGGGTGATTATGCCTCTTTAAAAATGTAACACTTTTTCTTGAAAAATGCTTCTTTAAACTTTCTTTTGAAAACAATTTCAAAAACTTTTATCTTATCTGGTAAACCTATGCTCTGATACCAAGTGAAACACCCCACCTCCGTTATGGTCACTCACAAAGGGAATGACTTAACTTTGGTGGAGGTTTATAAGTAAAAGTCACAGATAAACACAAGACAGATATAAATACACATATTTTAAATAGCGGAAACCAAACAGACTTTTATTTCATCAATACGTGTTCAAATAAAACGTTTCCATAATTGTCTCAAAATACTTCCAACATTACAACCTCATTACTGTCTTGATTATTAAAGAAGCATAAAACATAAATAAAGTAACAAAAATCTCCATAGTGATATCCAAAGCCATAGTCCAAGCAAAAGAGATCCAAACCATACATCTACGATCTTGGAGCTTGCAAAGAGTCTGATTGAGCTGGGTTGTTTCCTCCCTGTGGACCTGGGGGGGGGACGAAAGAAAAGAAGACGAAAAAAATAGAGTCAGACATAAAGCCTGAGTAAATCTAGTAACCCTTCAGTATGTGAATAGGAAAAAGGGCATGATAGATATAAACTAAAAATAGTAAAGTATCACAAGCTAAGGAAGTGTAGTTTAGAATCGAATGTACTATCGCACCCACACTATATCTCTGTACCTACTTGAGCTTATTCTAACTGGCACCCCATGCTGAGGGTGAAGTGATCCCCATTTTATAAAGATCGGCTCCTACTCGCATAAACATGTGTCATACGGCCACCAAGAATTGTAGATACGTATGCTGGTCCCACCATGGGGTGTATCAAGACCCATGGTGGCGGCCCCGACACAAGTCTAGAATACATAGGTTATACTACTGGTGCCCCAGTGCCCTTTTTGTCTGCTCCAGAGTGTGTGCACGCCCGCACCCCGTTAGAACCTACACTGTGCACCCACCGCCGTCGTTTTGACTGCTTACAATCAGCCCAGTAATCGTGCCCCACCCTGCCTAGTTTCAGGGTACCATCATACCTAACTTGGGTTACTGCTGAAACGGGTCCCTCGTTACTAGGGTTTTCTAGTCAAACGTGTTAAGTGGTTAAGTGTCTGTATTTACCTAACCTCACCCATCAATTCTTGTTAACATGTTGAATTTGGTTAAGTGTTTTTAGTTGACTTAACCCTACCATCTGTCCTTAGCCTCTTAAAGCACCTGACCGCTCACATTAGACAGATATTGCTACGGATACTGGATATGTCGGTCGGTTCCGGGCAGGTTTACACCGTAGCTCAGTCTAACCTTGGGTCCTTATTGGGTTCAACGCTTAACCACCCACATTGGATAGGTGTTGTTGTGACTACTGGACAACCGGGCGGGTCCGGGCAGGTTTACGTCACAACTCAATCCAACCTCGGGTTAAGCATACCGTGTTTTCTAAATTTACATATTTTATCACATCTCAATTTTATATGTAAAAGTCATGTCCTTTATTCTTGGGTATAACAATTCATACCGCTTAAATGTCATTGTCGTTGGCATGTGCCAAACATGCCAACATATATTTTTCTTCATGTTTTACACCCAACATTATTACCCCCGTTTGTACGTTCGCAACATTATAACAAATGTTGGGCTCGACACAATTCAGCCCAACTTTATAAACGTGAGAAAAGGGGAAATCAAGAACATGTAACATTTTACAATACATAAAGGTGTGTGGCGCATGAACTTGCAATTTAGCGATTCAACTAACATAAATTATGGGTCATGTGAACTTGCATTCAAATCAGAGTATAACTAAGTAGGTGACATATGAAATGGCATAGTTTAGGCTTATACAAACTTGGGTTTAAACATGTTTAACTTAGCATAATGTCAACCACAAAACTAACATGTGGTATATTCACCAAAATGTCCAATTTTAACATCTAATCATATAGCCTATTTCAACATGAACTTGCATAGTTTATGTAACCCAAACGATACTTAACATAGATCCAATTATACTTGCAAATAAACATAAGAATGTGTTCATAGGTTTTGGGTCATGTAGGCATAAAAGGTCTCAAATCTAGAACATGTTTACATAAGCCTTAATTTAGACTTATATAGTCTATGCCATAGACATAAACATAAAGGGATAAAATTCTAGTTCTTGCCACAACTTGCAAGTGCCATTATTTTCATATACAATTGTCCAATAGGCTTGCATCAATCAATTTAGGCCACGAATAACAATACATAAGTCATGACAGAATCATTACAATACATAGAATTTATATCATTATCATACAATAACACAATTCTATTTTCATTTACATCGAATCACGTCACAATTTTATTCATATTCTGAAAGGTCACTATACTTACAACGAATGCAGAATCTTGAATTCTGGATTCTGAATTCTGAAATCGAGATGCGTTCCTTTGGGTAGATTAACGTTGCGTTGATTAATTTGATTAAGCTTTAGTCTTCTTAATTTGATTCGTCTCTAAGCTCCTCTCTCTTGACGGCTACGCTCAATTCCTTCCTGGCAGCATGACGACTCCAATCTTATTTTTTTGTGTGAATTTTAGTTGAGACTTAGGGTGTATATATAGTTTTTTAAATTGTTTTGAGCCGTCAGATGAAGACAGGAAGAATCAAGACCATACAAAGTTCAAAGAGCCAATCAAGAGGTGACATGTCAGCCCTAATGACACACCGAGCCACAGAAATTCGAGCCAGAGCCAGACCTAGCCAGCCAGGTCGACCAGGTAGGTCGACTGGCAGGTCGACACCCAGGTCGACACTATGGTCGACCTGGGGTGACCTGGTCGACACCATGGTCGACCCTATGGTCGACCTGGTCCCTGGGTGGGAATTTTTCCGCCCAGCCCAGTTTGAACCTTTTTTTTGAATTTTGAACTTGAAACCGAGCTGTTTGAATTTTAAATTTTATTCTGAAACTTCCGAAGGTCATAACTCCTTCATACGGAGTCCGATTCACGCAAACTCGGACTCTATCTCAAGCAGAATTCCGAGACGAACGCAATGGCGTAACCCATTTCCCCTAATTCTTTCATTTAGAATTAATTACACTTTAATTTGTGAATCTTAATGTTATAGAATTCACGGGGTGTTACAAGCGGGCTCGCGGGTTTGAGTGGCGGTTTACAGTGGAGGGGGGAATCGGATGCTGACGAGGAGAGGAACGGGTTGGAGTAGCTCCGGCGTGGAGCGGTGCGACGGCGCCAGAGGACGCGCGATGGCGGTTTCATCGAGATGAAGGGCTTCAGGCTATGGTTGGCCGGCCCTTTTTTTATTTATTTCAATTCTGAGATGATTGGGAGAGAGAAGAGGGAGATGGGCGTATATATAATAATTTATATTATATTTTATTTTAATTTTAAAAAGTAACTTTTTCATTCGAACTCGAAACGAGACCCACCGCCTATCGTCCATAGCTAATTACCCCCATTCCGAACACAATGGGATATGTATTGTAAGCTGATTCGATCGTTTCGATCAGTTTTCGTCAAAATCAACATATAACTCTATATATTGAATTTGAACGCACATTTCAATTTACCGGGGCCACATACTAACTCGAAAAATTCCTGAAAAATATTTCCTAGCTTCATATTGACGATACGATCCTAACAAAACTAATTTCATCAAATTCTGAGACCATTTGAAAAATGGACCTTTTCCAGTCGATTAAAATCAACTAAAACTGGTCAAACGTGTTTTTCCTTCGCCACGCTCACATATTGATTCAGAAAATTACGAAATTTGAAACCTAGCAATAAATTGACACTGCAGATCCAACAAAAGTGGTTTCGTCGAAAACCGAGGTCGTTTGCAAAATGACTATTTTTAAGGGCCTGAATTCCATAGCGACTACTCTGAATTTTCAACTGGACGTATCTTTTGATTCCCGCTATGAAATTTCAATTCTTCGGATTGGTTGGAAAGATATTCTCAAATAGATTCTAATATTTTTGGTTTCGCCAAAATCCGGTTTATTTTGCACCCGGTACATTCATTTGAAATTTGAAATCGAATTATCGAACTACCGCGCCATTTCTAATTCCTTTTATAATTATAAATAATTATTTATATTCTAACGACGATGTATATAAATATATACGTTCGAATTCTATTCAAAATAAATTTTCGTCGATATTATTCAAAATAATTCATTTTAAATATTAAAAATTCATCAAAATTGCTAAAATAAAATTTTTAAATTGGCTCATAAATTCCGGGTTATTACACTAACAGTTGGGTGCGATGCCAATTCTGGTTCGCTCATTCTTCTCAGCGCAGACTAGGTTTAAGAATTTTGAGCAATCGGAACATCGATTCGAGTTTTGGCTATTTTATTTGGATTTCTTGAAGGATATGAAGATTCCGTGATTTTTTTAAGGGTATTTGGAGCATTTTAATGTCGATGTCATACTGTCTGTGCGTGTATAAAACTGGGAGACGTAAGTATGAAAGGTGAATCGAGTTTCATGATTGTGTGATGGAATCGAAGAGGATTTGAAGTGGAGTTCATAGTTTGAAGAATAATGGAACATGGAAGGAGTACAAGGCCTTCAAAGAATCGCCAATGGCCATGTTTCTGACGTAAGGGAGCTATGAGTCGCGATTGGAAAGGGGGTTTCGGATTTAATCATATTGGTATGAAGATGGGGTATTTCGAAAGAGAAAGGAAATGGTGATAATTGTTTTGGATATAGTGGTGTATTGAGGGAGAGATTGTAGAAGAAGAGATCGGCTATGGTTGAGGAGTAGAGATACAGAGCTCGCGGGGAAGAAGATTACCAGGACGCAGGTTGGGTGGACTTTGGGCCAACGTAAGCTTGAAAGCCCAATTCAGGATTTTTTCAAGTTTATTTGTTTTAAAACAATTCAAATAATCATATAACTTGTAAAAAATTGTATCTTTATCATACGTGATCAGAATTGAGCGAAACAAGATCCTTTGGGATCGTATGGACGGACACTACCCAATGGAACTGACTGGGAGTGGATTGGTGCTCGTTTGAATTTATGGCGAAATAAACTGTTTGATTCAAATCAAACAACAGTTTATCGTTCTTTAATGATGAACTGCCAATGTGAGTAAAAATCACCAACTCTGAACAGTTATATTTTTCTAACGTATATTTAGAACTGATAATTATCTGTTGATTGATGTGTGTTAACTATTTAGATTGACTGTTAAATAATTGATTGAAAATACAATTTTGGTTATATATATACACACACATATATATATATATATATATATATATATATATATATATATATCGTTATTAAATATTAATTCTGTCAATCAGAATATTTCTTCTTGAAATGAAAGTGATGTTATTTATATTGTTTAACATCTGTGATGCAGGGAAACAGGTTGGAGGAATCCGACTTGATTCCTCAACATTTATTTTACGGTTTTCATATATTTCGATATATGATGTGATATATAATCTATTATGGATTACGTGTGTTAGAATGATGTTGATCATTGTTATTCGATATTTTTAATATCATAAGAAACCCTGGGATGTAAAAAGAAATATTTCATTGTATATTGAAATAAAGGAATTTTATAAAATCAACCGATTTTATAAAAGGAAATATTTTGAAAATAAAGTATTTATAAAATCATAGGATTTTATAAAGGGGAATATTTATTTAGAAAATAAATAGAAAAATTATAAAGGAAATTATTTCTGAAAACAATTATAAAGGAAATTATTTGTGAAAACAATTATAAAGGAAATTATTTGTGGAAAACATATATAATGGAAATAATTGTAAAACATTTACAAATAGAAGGATAAAATAAATATTTATTTGTTAAATAAATAGAGAGGATAAAAGGATTAGTTATTTGTTAAGTAAACAAAAAAAGGAAATATTTGTATAAACAAATAGAAAAAAGAAATAAGTTAAAAGGAATTAATCGAATACAGTTTATTCGAGAGGAGTTAATCAAATTTAGTTATTCAACAGAAATTAATCGAATTTTGTTATTCAACAGAAATTAACCGAATTTAGTTATTCAACAGAAATTAATCGAATTTAGTTATTCGAAGAAGAGAGTTAATCGAATATTGGTTATTCGAAGTGAGTTAATCGAATATTAGTTATTCGATTAGAGTTAATCAAATAGAGTAAATATGTCAGAGTTAATCAATAGGGTTGATCAGTCAGAGTTAATCAGTAGGGTTGATTAGTCAGAGTTAATCAATTAGAGTTAATCAGTTAGAGTTGATCAGTTAGAGTTAACCAGTTAGAGTTAGAATTAACCAATAGAGAATTTAAATAGAGTTAATCGAATTAGAATAAATCTATTAGAGTTGGTCGAACAAGGAGTTATCGAATATTAGTTATTCGAATCGAGTTAAAAGGAGTTATCGAATATTAGTTATTTGAATCGAGTTAAAAGGAGTTATCGATTATAAGTTATCCAAAGGAGTTAGTCGATGTGAGTGTAATCGAAAGGAGTTAGTCGATGTTAGTTTAATCGAAGGGAGTTATCGATTATAGTTTAATCGAAAGGAGTTAATCGATTTTGGTTTAATCGAAAGGAGTTAATAGATTATGGTTTAATCGAAAGGAGTTATTCGATGTTAGTTTAATCGAAAGGAGTTAGTCGATGTTAGTTTAATCGAAGGGAGTTATCGATTATAATTTAATCGAAAGGAGTTAATCGATGTTAGTTTAATCGAAAGGAGTTAATCGATTATGGTTTAATCGAAAGGAGTTAGTCGATGTTAGTTTAATCGAAAGGAGTTATCTATTATAGTTTAATCGAAAGGAGTTAATCGAATATAAGTTATTCGAAATGAGTTAATCGAATATTAGTTATTCGAAGAGAGTTAATCGTCGAATTCGATTATATCTAATTCAGGAAAGTACTTATACTTTCCGGTGTTTAAATCAAGATTTATTTATTTATAAATAAATTAGAGTACAGAATTTTTCAAAGTAAGAAGTAAAAAGTTAGATGTTAAGTTAGATAATGCGAAAGTAGGGATTATAACGTTATCGTTATAACCAATGTTTCCAAATAAAGAAGTGGATTCGTAAATAGAATCTGAGAGTTTCGTAAGGAAGTTTATTAAAGAATAAAAGATAAACTTTGACCATTTCGAAGTTAAAACGTTGTTCAGTTAAGGCCTGAAAGGTAATTATACCCCAACTTGATTGACTTTCTTCTTAACTAAGGAATGGTAAGGTTTGATCGTGAAGGAGTTTTGGAAATGTTTTCCAAACAAGAATCAGAAATGTTTTCTGATAATAGAAAATAAGAATTTAGAATATATAGAAACAGGAGATAAGTAAATTAATGAACTAAAGAGATAAATGTTAAATGATGATTGATCGAGATAATTTCTACCTGGAAATAATATTGTTGTTTGCACACCTGTTTTCTTTGATACTTAACTCACCGACTATCGAAGTTTTTGACCATTTTAACGTTGATAATATGGAGAGACCGGTTGGATTATTATCTGAAGAACAACTCTGTATTGGCATAAGCTTTGCGAATCATATAGGCCAAAGATAATTGAAGACAGAGTAAAGTGCAAGGGCTGTTGTATAAATCTTAGATAACAGTGCCTAAGATGGATATACTGAATAGTGCCTTCGGTTTGTCCAGTCCCAGGACAACTTGTATGGACGAAGGTCTGACAGAGTATATCTGATAGATTGCGTAAGATGATCTCTTCAAACGTATTCATGTTTGGTGGCGGAGGAATTCGTTTCTCTTAGCTGTATACCCATTATTATTTTTGGATAAATCAATTTGTGATTTAAGGGGTATGACAATGTGACATTCTAAGTGAATGAAGATTTGGCATATAAAAGATAAGCGTAGCTTCTAGCCTCACATCCGGTAAATGACAAAAATTGGGCAGGCAGCATGGCTATGTAGGTCGCACCTATTAGGGTGTATAATCACCTGATCTAGAGTTTCATTTACTTCTAAAAATCTATTGTTGATGCTGTCCCATCCGGGAAACGGTTGCTGATCCCAACCATTGGTGATATACATTCGATACACTCAAGCGAAATGAGTGGTCGATCATGTGTGGCCGGGTTGCATGATGTTCTTGTTGAACCCAGTGTATTCCTCTCTAGAGGTACACTAGCAAAAGGTGGTTCCATACCTTGTCATAGTTGGAAATCCATTACCCAATATGTGCTTGCGGTTTTGATTGTATACTATATATGTAGAACGTGAGATGGAAGCGTTTCTGCTAGATGATTATTATATTGTGGTTGATAGACATTATTATAATATCAAAAGATAATTGATATAAAGATATTTTGGATTCTCATAAGGGAAAAACCCGTTCCGTTATACGGCGTGGTCTTATGAGATATCGTTTACTTGTTTGAACTGTTTTAAAATGTTTTACTTATACCAGTCCCATGACTGACCCGGAGTTTATTTTGTTTTGTTTTCCCTAAACTCTTGGGTGCCCAATTTTGTATGGGCAGTCAAGTAGTCGGGATTTACAGATACTTGAAGAGCTGGAGCAGGAGGCTTCAGGATTATATAGTTATTATTATTCCGCTATGTTGTCAGTGCTGTACTTTGATAATGATGTGTATACGTATGCTGATTTTATTTCAAGGATATATTATCTATTATATGTTGTTCGTTCCGTTGTGAGATTCGTGTTACTCTGATATTGTGTTCTTCTTCTTCTTCTATTCTAAGTTTCTATCTTATCTTTCCTCACCCTCTAATTTCTTTCATTAACTTTCCGGTTATTTTCGATCTTGGATGTTCGATATGTGTTGTATATCGGATAAGCAAGATCGCCTTTTTCCGGGTCGTTACACTTCACTTATTTAGCCATACCGTATGGTGTTTCATCGATCTCCATACCAGAAACGGTTTTTGAACAATTTTTGGGAATTCAAACTGTTTTTGATCTACATATAGCATTAGAATGGCCAAAAATGTTACAACTAGTACATGAGGAAGGTACCCATTCATATTCAACTTTTTTCCATATTAAATTCCCATTGTAATAATGAACTGGAACCATCTCAAGGAATTTGAAATCTATATTTATCTCAACTAGGACTCTAGCAAAAGAAATTCTGGATAAGTCCTCAGTGAAATTGTCTAATCTTATTGGATTATCTAAAGTAGAGGAAATTCTACTTATAGCTACGATTGACCGAAAATCTAAATCTAAATTGGGGAAATTAATTCACGTGAGGATGTAATTTAGAAATTATCTTGTTAGTTTCATACCAGGTTTATACTTCTTCATAAATATCAGTCTTTCGTTATAATAATATGGTCCAACGGCCAGAATGTGTTCACAATCTTCTATCACATCACACAATATAAAATTCGTTATCTCTCGAATAAAGACTATAACTTCCCTTCAATCCTCAATTTCTATCGATGTGTTCTCTCATATAATTATAGTAAGGTTTTCGACCATATACATAGAAGACTATGGAATTTAACCATTTTTCTCTTAATTTCTTCACCAGATTCTCATTGATAAACGCTATTATAAGATTATCCTTTAAAACTAGCTCATAATAGTTAAGCTTAACTACCTCCTGATGCGATTTATTTTCCTTAACTGTTTCTAACTAGGATCTAGCTTTCAAAGGATTAATAGTGGAACTACTTGCCTGGAGATTCAAATTTAGAGCTGGGAAATCAAGTTTGGAATTCAGATCCGAAGTAAAAAATCTTACCATGAGATGGAGGAATTAGACGATTTGCATGTTTCTTAGAAGAATTGACATCAGGTGGAATTGCGGATCTATGATCCGAATCAAGAATTAAACCTGCTCTCGTTCGAGATTTAGGAAAGGATTTGGACGAAGTCTCCATTACTTTCTCTTCTTGCTCGGATTGAATGAGAAACAAAGTGAAGTTAATGTTGCAGTACATAGCTCTTTCTCTCTTTTGTTAAGTTACAGTTGCTGTATAGAGCTCATTCTCTCTTTTGTTTTATTCTTGTTATTTACTTTATGCATTTAATTTTATTCAAGTAGTTTAGTTCTATTTTGTTAATTAGTTCTCTCTTTTGTTTGGTTTACATTGCAATCTACTTTTGTTGTCATGATTACATATATTTGAGGATGATCCCTTGCAACTTAGGGGTAATGAAACTCTCTTAATTATGTAGATGTAACATAATTTGTTTATTCATGCTCTTTTTTGTGCTTAACGGAAATAGTAGAAGTGGTTTAATTTATTGTTTAGCTTTGAATTTGATAGTCTATATTGATGACACCAATTAGTTTATGCTTAAACAAACAAAACAAAAATTGCCTCTTCATCTAAATATGATAATGACAAAGAAGTGATTGTTTATATTGAAATTTGATGGCCTATATTTCTAATTAATAGTTAATAGGCATGCTCAAAATATATTTGATTTTCAACTTGCTGTCATTTTCATGAGAGTTAAACAAGTGGATTGGTGGTTGTGTTAAAGTTTGATGGCATATGTTAGGCAAATTAATAGAACAATATGCCATGCTTAGGATAAACACATCAACCAATCATACTAATGAACAAAAAAGAGAGATCATGGTTTCTTTTTATGTTGATTCATGTGATCTAGAGAGTGGATTTGTTCCTAAGTTGTCATTTAATCTCATAGTTTTAATCAATCCTAATTTGTTAGTTTAGTTAAGTTGTAGCTTTAGTTAATTTCTTTTGGCTTTGTTTTAATTTGATTGAGTATAATTAAAATTACTTCTTTCTTCGTGGATCGACCCATACTCGCTATGAATTACTAGTGTACGTCGTACGCTTGTGGTTTTTTACACTTCGCGATAGATTTCTAATCAATAGAATATCCGTGAATTTGATAGTCTATCTTGTTGACACCAAATAGAAACCCGGTGGATTGCTTCAACCTCTAGACATACCGAGTGGAAGTGGGAGAGCTTCTCTATGGATTTAATTGATGGTTCCCCAAATTGAGGAAGGGCAATACACGTATTTGGGTTGTAGTTAATAGATTGACTAAGAGTTCTCACTTTATCCAAGTCAAGAGCAAGAGGATAACAGCTTGGTTAGCAACGGTATATCTTATAGAGATCGTCCGACTTTTTGGGGTACCCTCTAGTATTGTTAGTGACCATGATCCCATCTTTACAAGTGAGTTTTGGAGGAGCTTGCAGGAGGCACTAGGGATGCAGTTATGACGTAACACATCATATCACCTTTAGATGAATGGATAGACAAAGAGGGCCAATAGGGTTCTTTAGGATTTATTGAGACTATGTATCCTAGACTATGGAGGGACATTGGAGGAACATCTCCCATTGGTAGAGTTTATCTACAATAATAGTTATCAAACAAGTATTGGTATGGCACCCTTGAGGCACTTTTATGGATGACCCTGCAGATCACCTACATGTTGGTGGAAGTCTACAGACAAACTTCTACTTGGGCCTGAGGTGGTTAGAGAAACCTTAGAGAAGATAGATTTGATTCAAAGACAGATGAAAGTAGCTTAGGACACGCAGAAGTCATATGTTGATCAGGGGAGGACTGACTTAAAGTTCGAGGTAGGAGATATGGTCTTTATCAAGGTGTCACCTTTAAGGAATGTTGTTCGCTTTGGCTCAGTAGGAAAGTTCACGCCAAGGTTTGTCGGGCCATTCTCCAAAGTAGAGAGGATAGTCAGATGCCTACAGAGTTAGACTACAAGTGAAACTAATGGGAGTTCACGATGTGTTCCATGTCTCACACTTGAGGAATTGTCGACATGATTCCACAGAGGTAGTTGAGCCGAGTACCCTTGAGGATATAAAGATTGAGAAGGAGGCATCAGTCAAAAAAATTCCTAAATGAGTACTTGGATCGGAAGTAAAGAAGTTACGTACCAAGGAAATCAAGTTGGTTAAAGCGCAATGGGGAGAAGACCGTGACGATGCAACTTGGGGACTTGAAGACACGATTCATGCTTCTTTTTTCGTTTCTTTATGGGAGTACGTTCTTAATTTTTTCTAAGCTTTAGAGTTTGAATTTATTTTTCCTATCATTTGTATCTCGAAATGGTTGAAAAAAATGTGTTTGAGACATGTTATGTTTGATGGTTGCAAGTGAATGCAAGTAATTTCTAGTGGATGCAGTGGATGCATATACAGACACTAGGCACTAGATTAAGGATCGACTTAATTAAAGCACTTACATACTGCATATGGATGTGTGCACATTTTAATTTACTTTAAATATAGATGGAAATGGTTTAATCATCACTTGGATGTTCCATTTTGTTAAATGGTTGTTGCACACATGTAGAATATTTATGTATCATTAGGACTATTTGGCACACATGTTGGATACATGCGACAAACATAAACAGCATTAAGTAGGTCAACTAAATCAGTAGACCGCCTGATTTCTGCATTAGTTTAGGAACATATACATAACACCTTTCTATAGGCTCATACAAGCATTAGAAATTTTTAAGGATAATGTATTCCAGTGGTTGATGGATGAGTAGATAGGTGTAGGTAATGGTTGATAACAATAATAACATTCTTCAAGCCTTGGAGTTTTCGGGGATGAAATCCTTTAAGGAGGGCAATGTAACACCCTAAAATTTTAATAAACAAGAATTATACGAAGAAGATTAGTAAAATGAATATTAATTAATAAAATATTTAGAATTGGATAAAACAGACTTTACGTTGCATTCAGTACGAAATTTTTATTCATATAGACTTTTGTTTTGCGTAAATCAGACTGAGTATGAACAAGTTAGGATCAAACTAAGTTTGAATTAAATTAAATAATTTAATTAATAAATTCAGGAAGAGGCAGTGGTCAGTGGGTGACCCAGACCCTATGAAACGACCCAAACTTCCTCGTAAAGGAAAGTACAGATTGCTTTGAGAACAACATACATCAGAACATAAAACTGAAGAACATTTTATTGCTGATTACAACAATTACATCAGAGTACAAGAATATACAAGAGTGTAAATAAATATTTTACATTAGAA
This sequence comes from Allium sativum, assembly GCA_030737875.1. Lineage (NCBI taxonomy): Eukaryota > Viridiplantae > Streptophyta > Magnoliopsida > Asparagales > Amaryllidaceae > Allium > Allium sativum. Next base: position 432,014,937 of record CM060910.1, read on the forward strand.
ATACAATATCAGAGATTTAAAATTACATTTAAATAGCAGCGGAAAATATATATAGAAAATACAACTGAAAGAAATGCACGGATACAGAGCTTTCCGAATATCGCTTCAGCTGTAGACCAGGATCCTGTGAATAAATATCTGCAAAATCAAAACTACTAGCTGCCGTGTGGAAAATAGGGGCACCCATATTTTAGGTTAAAACAATAAACTCCAGGTCAGTCATGGGACTGGTGTGAGAACTAAAAACAGTTATTAACTTTATTTTAAAGTTAGGTAAATCAAGGGACCACGCCGCTAACACGGAACGGGTTTCCTCCCAAGAATACCAGTGCATGAAACAATGCAATGCTTTTAGAAAATGAAACCATTACAAGACTCAAGTCCCTTGCAACGAAAGCCGAAGGATAGAGTTTACCTTATAATGGTCAAAAATGCTTAATACGCGAAATTCATTTTTTATACTATAAGTGCACAGTGTAGAAATCAATTTTCGAATATAAATGTATCAATCTTAGCTGGCATAATATACTATGTAAGTGGCATAATATATTATGTCACCATATAAGTATACAACTAAAAACCGCAAAGCTCGTATTGGAAAGTTGGGTTTCCATCATGATGGCTCCTGATTCGAAAGACATATCACGAATGTATCTCCATGGCTTACGTCTCGGCAAGAGAAAACACCGTAATATATATAATACGCACTTTGGAGAACAATCCAGTGTTCTATCCCCATGGGCTTCGGCTGATATCACTGTCCAATCTCCAGATGTGGAGCGACCACACCCAGCAACGCTCAGTTGACCCAATCCATGTATATATAAAGTATATTGGTCAACCTACTAATCAAACAAACTATTCACCATCATATCGGGGTGTGAGGATCGCGAAGTAACGATATACTCAAAGCTGTGCTAATTTACGTTGTGCTTTGATCTTCATCCTCAAGGCTCTGCTTTTCAACAAAAGCCTTGATCATATGCATCTTAGCATGCCACATTGTCAGACCATACTATATCACTAATCATCTACCAATATATAACAGGGTGTTAAGTAAGAGAATAAATTATCCGCCACCAAACAGCTATATATTAAACAGAAATCAACGAATACAATATAAAGGAATACAATGTCAGACACACAATCCATTTACAAGTCCGTTCTGGGTCTGAACGAAACCATATCCATTAGATCTCCAAACACGTCAATTATTCCCTCATCTTGGGTGTACGGTCCAATCAAGATATTAGAAATCATCCGTACGATGTGAAACCCTCGGTCTTCAGCCACCGTCTTCATCTTCGACTTTTAATCGTCGTATGAATTATTCAGAATGGGTTAAACCCGGTCTTTCCGAATAAATCATGCATCTTAAAATCATGTGCTATAAAAACACAACCTACGCCTCATTCCAATCGATAATATTCTTTGATTAAACTTAAACCAAATTAAGGTTCATTCAACTAGTCGGGAATAACGCCTTACCGAAGTAATCATTTATTATATTATCCCAGTCCCAACCTATTCATCCCGTGGAGTAAAACTGGTGGTACCCCATATCTAACACCAAATGTATTCCGATAAATTTAATTATCGTTTATCGTTCAAATCTAATCAAAGATTCAACTATTGCATGGAGTAAAACTGGTGGTACTCCATTCTCGGTTATTTCTAGAATTCAGTAAACTTAATTACTATATTCCTATTCAATCTAATTAAAGATTCATTAAAACTCCATTTAGTTTTAATCTTCTAAAATCATTATTTAATGATTATTCAACTTTAAGAAATTAATCTTGTCTTTAACTGGGTTAAAGAACAAATGTCGCTTAAAAACATAGTTCACGATAAACCCAAAATCCTATTTCATTTAATTCCAATTTAATATATATTAAATTGGAAAATTCCTCTTTAGAAAATTCTATTAAATCTTAATTAAAAGATTAATAAATTACAAATCATAGTTTCACCATTAATCGGGTTTTAAGAACTAATGTCATTTAAAACATTGTTCACAATCAACCCAAGATCAATTTCCATTTTATTTCAATATTGGAAAATCTCATTTAAATCTTAATTAAAAGATTTATTCTTTTCTCAAAAATGTTCAAGAATAGTGTTATTTAAGACACCATTCATGACAAACCCAAAATCCAATTTATTTAATTTAATTTCAATTAAATATTAACTAATTGGAAAACTTCATTAAGTCTTAATTTAATGATTTACTCTAGTTAATGACTAGTTTATTTCGATAAAAGTATGTTTTTCTAAAATATTCTTTATTGGAATGTGACTCAATCAACAACCATATAGTTTCAGTTATATGGTTTCCATATATGGCATGCAATCAACAATCATGATAAATAATTATCAAACATCCAAATAACAACCAGAGTGGATTCTACAACTAAATATTGGGATTAGTTTCTGTCAAATATCATCCCAATACCCATGTGGGGTTTCATCCAACAAACAAATAATAAATTATTTGTGCACTTGAGCGACGTGTAAAATTTATCGTCCCAATCACATAAACAAGTCGGATAACTTGTAAATGGAAGTGTAATATTCAATTTGAATTATCATACATTATCTTTAATATGTCGAAGATTGCAACATTACAAACATATATCTTAAGCCATCGCTAACATCATATTTTTAACATATGAATATTCTATTTTAATATCTAATCCTTTTTAATACAACAATCATACCATGAAAATATATTCTTCATTGTCAAATTTTTCTAATGGAAATGACTTACAATAAAAATGAAGTTTTATCGTCAAATCTTTTTATTGCAAATAAATGATAGTAGAAATGCGAACTTTATGTTCTAAACTTGTATTGAAACAAATTGGCGATAAAATATAATCTTTTTATTTAAATCTTTCTTATTGTGACAAAGTGACAATAAAAATATAATCTTTTTATTATAACTAAAAGGCAGTAAAAATATGAACCTTTATTTCTAATCATTTTATTGTAACTAATCGACAATAAAAATATTAACTTTCATATCTAATTTTTTATTATAACTAATCGACAATAAAAATATATATTAACTTTTATATCTTTTCTTTTTCAATGACCACGAATGCATATTTTAATCTAGTTCTTTTTAATGCACAAAAATGTTCCCTTTTTGTCGAATCCTTTCCAATGTACAAAAATTTCTATTTTTGTATAATTCTTTTTAAAGTGATAAAAATGTCTATTTTTGTATAATTCTTTTTAAAGTGACAAAAATGTCTATTTTAAATTCATTCTTTTTAAAAGTGACAAAAATGTCTATTTTTAATTCATTCTTCTTAAAAGTGACAAAAATGTCTATTTTTAATTCATTCTTCTTAAAAGTGACAAAAATGTCTATTTTTAATCCATTCTTTTTACAAGAGACAAAAATGTGATTTTCGTTTCACCCGTTCTAATTTCAACAAAATGGTAAATTTTGTGTGTCACTCTTCTATTCACAAAAGTGATAATACTTTGTGTCACTTTCTATTTCACAAAAATGATAATACTTTGTCTGTCACTTTCTATTTCACAAAAATGATAATACTTTGTGTGTCACTTTCTATTTCACAAAAATAGTAAATTTTTGTTGTGTCCATTTCTATTCTACAAAATGAATATATTTTATTTGTGAACAAATGATGATTTTTCTAATGTGACACAACTAATAGTTTGATTTTGACAAATCTAGTTCTAACAAAAATGGGAGTTTTGATTTTACAAAACTAAATTGACAAAAACGAAAGTTCTAATTTACCAAAATAATAGTTTTGATTTTACAAAACTAAATTTGACGGCAATGACAATTTTAATTCAATACCTATGTTTTGACAAAAATAGTGGCTATAGTTCAACTATTCTATTTTAACCATGGTGACAATTTGTTAATTTCAATGTGACAAAATGACCAATTTATTTTATAAATTCTAATGCGACAAAACGACTATTTTGTTTGATAACTTTCAATGCAACAAAAATGATTAATTTTGTTTGTTAACTTTAAATACAGAAAAATGATATTTCTGTTTGATAAATTCCAATGCAACAAAAATGACCATGCCATTATGATCTTTTTAATAAAAACAAAATGACCGTATAATTATGAACTTTTATTGTAACTCTTTATTAAAACAAAGTGGAAAATAAAAATGAAAATGAAATCTTTTTGTTCTTTTAATTAAAACATATTGACAATGAAAACAAGTTCTTTTTATTATTTCAATCTTTTTAATAAAATAATTTGATGATACAAAAAAAAATATGACCTTTTCAATTTCAACAAATTTGACAATAAAAATTGTCCTTTTTATGTCAACAAATTTTGACATTGAAAAATGTCCTTTTTTAATTTCAACAAATTTGACAATAAAAATTTTCCTTTTTAATTTCAACAAATTTGACAATAAAAATTGTCCTTTTTATGTCAACAAATTTTGACATTGAAAAATGTCCTTTTTTAATTTCAACAAATTTGACAATAAAAATTAATGTTTTTGTTTTGACCGTTCTAACACAACAGATATGATAATTTTGTTTGGTGTGTAACAAAATGAAAAATGAAACCTTTATATTCTTTTCTTCAAAATAAAATGAAACTAAAAATGAAATCTTTTCTTTTATTTAAAACATATTGAAAATGAAAAATTAATTTTTTGTTCATAGATTCAAAATAGAAATCAGATCTACATAATCAAACAAAGAGGAATTCTAGTTATACAAGATCAGATCTATCACACACGAGCAATACAATCAATCACCAACAATAAACAATAAATTTCAATTGCAAACATCACAGGTACAATTTAATAAACACATATACATGAAATTCAAACAACGAGGAATAATATTTAATTTAAAAAAATAGAAATCTCACCAAAAGCTTTCCACTCCACCAAAAATTAAACGAGATCTAAATCCATTTCAGTCTATCCCATCACATAGATCTCGGAAATATGGTTCTAACGCAACGAAAATCATCAAATTCTGACTTCATGTGCAAAAGATATCCTAATTTAAACATTGTATAATTAATTAAAGTAATTAATTTAATTAATTCTCTTAACAACGCTTAATAAAAACATTACCCCCAATTAGAATAAAACAGATCGTCTTCTACATCGTTCAAGGCCAAATACTGGAACCCAAACCTCATCCTTTCTCTTCCAAATCGCACGCCTCTAGAACGCACCAAACTTCGATCATGGTCGTACATAATGTCGAGATTGTTGTCCTCTTTGTTTTTGAAATTGAAATTTTCTGAATTTATTTCTTGAGATGAAAGATAGAATGGAAAAGGGATTGGAGTGTTTCAGCCATCAGTTTAGAGGGTGACGGTGGGTTCCGTGGTCGCAGGTGTTGGTGATTTTGTCCATAGGTTTGCTAATTGAAAGAGGGAAAGAGGAGGGGAGAGAGAGAGATAGAGGAAGAGAGCCGCCATGGAAAAGAAGAAGAAGGAGAATAAGGTTATGAGAGTTTAGGATATTATATAGAGGTGGGAAATATTTTTATTTTAACCTTTGTATATTTAATAATATATTTAATCCCTTTTAACTCTTTAAGGCATATAAATCCACGTTTTGCATGTTATACGTTACAAAGAAAATTACACGACCCGAACTTCCCCATGGAGGAAAGCACAGATAGAATTGAGGACAAGACCAATCAGAATGCAGACAGAAGAACATTTCATTGTATATTACAACAATTCCATCAGATACAAGAATATACATAGTACGAATAAATATACATTCGATAAATATCAGAGATTACAATAAGTTACATTTAAATACATCGCAGCGGAAAATAATACAAAACACAACTAGAAGTAATACATGGATACAGAGCTTTCCGAGTATCGTTCCAGGTCTAAATCAGGATCCTGTGAATATAAATCAGCAAAACCAAAACTACTAGCTGCCCATGCGGAAAATAAGGGCACCCGGAGTTTAGGTTAAAATAATAAACTCCAGGTCAGTCATGTGATTGGTGTGAGAACTAAAACAGTTATTTAAAACTACTTTAACAGAGAGTAATTCAAGGGACCACGCCGTATAACACGGAACGGGTTTCCTCCCAAGAATACTAGTGCATATAACAAAACAGCGCAATGCTCTTTGGAAAATTAAGCTATTATAAGACCCAGGTCCCATCACACAATGCAACGCAAGCCGGAGGATAGGGTTTTCCCTTATAATAGCCAAACATGCTTGGTACGTTTAAAACAAATCATTTGATACTATTTTAGGTGCATAGTGTCAAAACAATTTCAATCATGAATATCAATCATAGGCGGCATGGGTGCCATCTATCATGTCGCCATACTACGCTCTACAAATAAAACCGAAACATCATGTATTGGAAATTGGATTTCCGTCATGAGTCGAGGCAAGGCGCAAGCTCCTCTCCGATTCGAGACACTCTAGCAAATGTCTCAGGACTACACACTCTGGGCAACCCTTGGATCTTCAGGGCCGGTCCTCTCTTACGTTTGAGGATTGGCAATTCCTGAACACACGTTTCCCGGTCCTTACAGACCTAAAATCGAGGAGCCTCGCATCCAACAACCACATAGGTGAAAATTATATAAATGTTAGGGCTGGTAAGTCACTGACACCACCAAAGCTAGAAAGAAACGTCGTGCTCTCCCTATAGTCCTTATCCCGTTTTTAACTCATACCGAGGTGTGAGGCTCGCGAATCCACGTTATACACAAAGCTACCACGTAGGCCGTGCTTTGATCATCAACCACAAGACTTTGCTTTTCAATAGAAGCCTTGATCATTTGCCACTTAGGCATGCCACACTGGCAATTCATGCCATGCGACTGATGTCCATCGATATACAACCTCTGAGCTCGTACGTCTCAGAGAAGGGCGTTAAGCAAAAGAATAAATTCTCCGCCGCCAAACAGATGTATATTTAATAGAGATCAATCAACATAGAATAAAATCCAATGTCAGACACACAGTCCATTTACAAGTTCGTTCTGGGTCTGAATGAAACCGGAGGCACTTTCCTCGCATAACCATCGATCTCCAAGTACGTCTGGACGATCACCAACTGATTCCCTCATCTTGGGTGTACAGCCCATTCAAGATCATCAGTAATCACCCAAACGATATGAAGACTTCCGGTCTTCATCCATCGTCTTCATCTTCGACTTATCGTCGAATCGGTTATTCAGAATGGGTATAAACCCGGCCTTTCTGAATGACCCGCGTATATAATAAACAAATGTTACACAAACACAACATACGCCTCATTCCAATTCAGAAGTCGCTAACCATAAATTAGCAAGTGAACAATTCCCCAAATATTAACCCCGAAGGCCGAAACCAACATCAGATCAATACCCAAGAAACCATCCTTCTTAGCTAACCTACAGTTAGTTTCTAAATTTCACGTTCTTAGGGAAAGGTTCCCATTAATTTTATCAAAGATAAATTCTTTAAAATTTATTCTTTAATCTTCCTTTGGATATCATTTCAAAACAAATTATGGTTTTCCAAACTAGTCGGGATTAGCGAACCACACCGAAGTAATTATTTTATTTTATATCCCCATCCCAACCTATTCATCCCATGAAGCAAAACTGGTAATACTCCATATCTAACACCACGGTGTTATCGGTAAAATTAATTACCATTTCACATTCAAATCTAATTAAAGATTTAACTATCGCTTTGGAGCAAAACTGGTGATACTCCATTCTCGCTCACTTTCCAAATTTGATAATTTTCATTATCAATTCACATTTCAATCTAATTATAGATTCATTAAATCTCCTTTTACTGGGTTAAAGAACTAATATCATTTAAAACACAGTTCACGATACCCAAATCACATTCTATTTATTATCGGGTTAATGAACAAGTGTTATTTAAAACACCGTTCACGATAAACCCACGAATCAATTCTAATTCAATTCCAATCAAATATATTAGAAATTCCGATTATTTTAAACCCCTTTCAAATCCAATTTATTTATTTAAAAATAATTGGGTTTTAAATTTAGTTCAAAACTAGTTTATTTCGATAAAAATCCATTTTTATCTTTACAAATGTGGGATTTTTCATCCTAGTTCTTCACAAATCATTTCTTATGATTCTACACAAATTATTACTATATTTAATAATTTTATCGAGGCCCGTACAGTCGATTTCCAACAACGGCCATCGAACTGCACTTACAGCGACCTTTTCCAAATTTGATTTGGACGTATCTCCAAATCCAACCATTAGATTTCAAATTTCTAATATTCGTTAGAAAGCTCTTTTCGATACGAACCCAACGGTTCTGGTTTTAGGAGAATCCGACGGTCGGATCTCCCGTAATGTCCGTTCGAAGTCAATGGTCGAAATTTACGAACTGTCGCGGCGTGGTGCGTTCTGTTTAGGCCATTATATATATTATATATATATATATATATTATATATATTTCATCAATATCATTTTTAAAACGAATTTTATAAATCGTTTCAAATTTGTTTCAAAAACAATTTCAACCTTCATTTCAAATTCAAGTCAAAATTGAATTTTCCCTTATAAATTCTTTTTACATTCATTTCTATTTGATTTCAATTTTATTTCAGTTCGTTTTCAATTGAATTCAATCCAATTCAAATTCGTTTTCTATTCAATTCAATTCAAATTCGTTTTCTATTCAATTCAATTCAAATTCGTTTTATATTCAATTCAATTCGAATTTGTTTTCTATTCAATTCAATTCGAATTCGTTTTCTATTCAATTCAATTCGAATTCGTTTTCTATTCAATTCATTTCGAATTCATTTTCTATTCAATTCAATTCAAATTCGATTTCTAAATATTCGATTTTTAAATCTCTTTTCAATATTCATTATAAAACGAATATAATCGATATAAATATCGTTCGCGTCAAAATAGCGCATATCTAATCAACACGGCTTTATATTTTTCAATAGCTTCGTTATTCTATTCACCAAATGAATATTTATTCTATTCAACAAATGAATATTTATTCTATTCAACAAATGAATCTATATTTCTTTCAACACATGACTAATCTCAACAAATGAGTACTGTCAACACACGACTATTTTTTTTATTTAATATATTTTATAAAAATTATGGTTTCTATCGTTTGATTTCAAATCAGACTCCAACCGTAAATTAGTAAGAGAACGATTCCCTTATATTAACCCCGAAGGCCGAAACCAACATCAGACCAATATCCAGGAGACCACTCATGTTATCTATTTTCCAGTTAGTTTCTAATTTTATATATGTAAATTTTATTGTTAAAATATTTCGTTCAACACATGACTAATCTCAACGGATGAGTACTGTCAACACATGAACCTTTATTTTATAATATTCTTTATTTTTCCAATTGGAATGAGGCCCAATAAATTACCATATAATGTTAATTATATGGATTCCATACAACACATGTATATAAATAGCACCGATAAATAATCAACCATCATCCAACGTGCACCACACAACTGAATAAGCATTAAATATAAATAATTAACGCTTACACAGCCTGTCGACCAATCGATCGACATACAATTAATTAATTGGGATTAGTGTACGCCAAATATCATCCCAACACCCATGTGGGGTTTCAAATCAACAAACACTGAATATTATTTGTGTAGTTGGGCGATGTGTGAAATTTATCGTCCCAATCAATATCCTTCAAATAGGTGTACATAAACAAACCGTCCGGTTTGTAAATGAATATTTATTTATTCACATTCACGTTAAAAATTATATTTTTAACGATAATTAATTTATTTCAATCATCTACATTTTATTATCGATTTCACACCAACATCACAAACAAATTTCACAACACATCAATCAAACATACAAGCCGTCCATGGTCTGTGGACGACGGGTGTCGGGTGCTACTAAGCACCGTCTGCATCCTAGTATATGATTTAAACTAGAAAAGTAAATTTAAAGTGAGAAGTTATCACCGACTAGCTAATCCAAACGCCATGACTCTTCTTATGTGGAAATCTTCACCGTGCTCGCCTTTTGTCAATTTCGTTGCCCGTAGCCACTACATATATAAAAATCACATTTTTATATTGTTGCTATGTATATAAAAATCATATTTTTATAATCATTATTATATAGATAAAAATTCTATTTTTACACCGCTGTTCATATAATAAAGATTACATTTTTATCACGCTATAAAGATTTCGCCTTTTCAAATATAAAGATTTCACCTTTTCAAATATAAAGATTTCGCCTTTTCAAATATAAAAATTTCGCCTTTTCATTTCATCGCTATAAAAATCACATTTTTATTCCAACATATATATAATAATAATCAGATTTTTATTTCGCTTCATATATAAAGATGATATTTTTAATATGCCACTAGTATAAAAATTATATTTTTAACTTTCATATATTATAAAAATTATATTTTTAACTTTCCTATATTATAAAAATTATATTTTTAACTTTCCTATATTATAAAAATTATATTTTTAACCTTCCTATATTATAAAAATTATATTTTTAACTTTCCTATATTATAAAAATTATATTTTTAACCATCCTATATTATAAAAATTATATTTTTAACCTTAACATAAAAATCATTCCTTTATACGATTAAAAATCGAACCCTTATATAACGAAAATCATACTTTCTATATCATTCAAAATCGTATGTTGATATTAAAAAATATAAAAAAAATCAGTTCAAGGCTTACATTGATTGGGTTGTCAACGGAGGGGGCGTTCGCCGCTGATTGGAGGGGGAGGTAGAGTAGCACCGGCGGTTGAGGCGCTGCAGAGGGGGGCATGCAGTGGTCGTTGGGCGGCGGAATCGATGGAGCGACGGAAGTTTTGGGGGGGGGGGGGCTGAAGGCTTTTATGGGGCTGGAGGGTTCGGAGGAGGAGGGAGCGCGAGGTTTGGGGGGGTGGGGCCTAGTCGGAGGTGGCCGCCTCCTGGTAGCCGCGCGGCGGACCAAATCGGGGAGGTGGGGCGGCGGATCGCGATCCCCCCTTCTCTCTCTTTTTTTCCTTTGAGCTTTTACAGAGAAAAGGGGGGGCTATATATTATAATATATATATTTAATTAATTTAATTTCAAAAAGGTACTTTTATTTTCTAACTCGAAACGGGACCCACCGTCTGTCGTCTATGGCTAATTACCCCCATTCCGAACACAATGGGATATGTATCGCAGGCTGATTCGATCAGTTTTCGTCAAAATCAAAATATAACTCTATATATTGAATTTTAACGCGTATTTCAATTTACCGGGGCCACATACGAACTCTAAAAATTCCAAAAAAATTATTTCTAGCTTCGTATTGACGATACGGTCCTAACAAAACTAGTTTCATCGAATTCTGAGACCGTTTGAAAAATGGTCAATTTCCAGTCGATTAAAATCAATTAAAACTGGTCAAACGCGTTTTCCTTTGCCACGCTCACATATTGAATCGAAAAATTATGAAATTTGGAATCTAGCAATAACTCGACATCACGGATCCAAAAAAAGTGGTTTCGTCGAAATCCGAGGTCGTTTGCAAAATTTCCATTTTTAAGGGCTAGAAATTCCATAGCGACTATTCTGAAAATTCATTTGGACATAACTTTTGATTCCCGCTATGAAATTTTGATTTTTAGGATTCGTTGGAAAGATATTATCAAATAGATTCTAATATTTTTGGTTTCACTAAAATCCGGTTTATTCTGCACCCGGTATGTTCATTTGAAGTTTGAAATCGAATTATCGAACTACCGCGCCATTTTCAATTCCTTTTATAATTAAAATAAAATATTCTAACGATGATCTATATAAATATATACATTCTAATTCCATTCAAAATAAATTTCACGTCGATATTATTTAAAATAATCCATTTTAAATATTCAAAATTCGTTAAAATTACCAAAATAAAAATTCTAAACTGGCTCGTATTTTCCGGGTTATTACAATCTCCCCCACTTAAAACTTTTTGTCCCCGAAAAGGAACGAAGCCAAAGGTTGTTTTACAAATCAAATCAACTTCCAATATTTTCATTACGGCTTAAGTTCTTCAACTTTTCAGTTTCTAAGAACCTTTCAAATTTTTCAAAAATTTGGCTAACACCCTAAATTTCCGAAAAATTTCGCCATAACCTCCCCTACACCGTGGACTTCGGGATATTTCATATAGCCTCCCATGGCCTTCTTCAATCAAAAAAAGAAAAGAAAAAGCCAAGAGGCTAGCCAATTGTCTCATAAAATCATCATCACCCAAACAAAACAGTAAATTATGGTAAACATGTACCTATTTGTCGGGCAAACAATTTTATTTCTCTGCTCTAGCCTCCTTGCTATGACGTGTTCACACATATATATGTACATGCATGCAATTGCAAATAATTTTTGATACAATTCAACATTTGATGCAATTAGGCATAATGGTTCAAAATTATCAAACAAATAAACAAACAACACAACCATCAATCAATTAGTGAATTAACGTTTCAAATTCATAATTTTACTACATATAAAGAAAATCATGTTTTTGACCCCTAATCACAACAATAAACCTATCTAGTTAAATTTTGGTTCTCACACCAGTCTAATGGAAATATATAGAAATCACACCTTCGAACCACGAACATAAATACTGATGATGTGGCCACATCATCAGAATTTTCCCCGGGTGTCTAGAATGTGATTCTATATCTATCCAGTATATTAAAACTTCGAATATACGTTCATGACGCGTATATGCAAATTTTTTATATACTCGATTGTCCAAATTCAATATAAATAAATATTCAAATACGTATAAAATGATTTAAATTTCAAACCAATGTTGTTTTCATTTGAAAAATATACTCTTCACACTCGTTCTAGGATACTACTGATCCTATCTCTAACGAGTTATTCTAATTGGATATTACTAATCCAATATCTGATGAATTCTTTCGTTCGGTTCTAATGTGTCTTGTTCTCGAGCTCTGTAAACCAAAGCTCTGATACCAAGCTGACACGACCCGAATTTCCCCGTGAAGGAAAGCACAGATAGAATTGAGGACAAGACCAATCAGAACGCAGACAGAAGAACATTTCATTGTATATTACAACAATTCCATCAAATACAAGAATATACAGAGTACGAATAAATATACATTCGATAAATATCAGATATTACAATAAGTTACATTTAAATACATCGCAGCGGAAAATAATACAAAACACAACTAGAAGTAATACACGGATACAGAGCTTTCCTAGTATCGTTCCAGCTGTAAATCAGGATCCTGTGAATATAAATATGCAAAACCAAAACTACTAGCTGCCCGTGAGGAAAATAAGGGCACCCAGAGTTTAGGTTGAAACAATAAACTCCAGGTCAGTCATGTGACTGGTGTGAGAACTAAAACAGTTATTTAAAACTACTTTAAAAGAGAGTAATTCAAGGGACCACGCCGTATAACACGGAACGGGTTTCCTCCCAAGAATACTAGTGCATATAACAAAACAACACAATGCTCTTTGAAAAAATGAAGCTATTATAAGACCTAGGTCCCATCACACAATGCAACGCAAGCTGGAGGATAGGGTTTTCCCTTATAATAGCCAAACATGCTTGGTACGTTTAAAACAAATCATTTGATACTATTATAGGTGTATAGTGTCAAAAAAATTTCAATCATAAATATCAATCATTGGCGGCATGGGTACCAACTATCATGTCGCCATACTACGCTCTACAAATAAAACCGAAACATCACATATTGGAAACTGGATTTCCGTCATGAGTCGAGGCAAGGGGCAAGCTCCTCTCCGATTCGAGACACTCTAGCAAATGTCTCAGGACTACACATTCTGGGCAACCCTTGGATCTTCAGGGCCGGTCCTCTCATACGTTTGAGGATTGGCAATTCCTGAACACACGTTTCCCGGTCCTTACAGACCTAAAATCGAGGCGCCTCGCATCCAACAACCACATAGGTGAAAAGTATATAAATGTCAGGGCTGGTAAGTCACTGACACCACCAAAGCTAGAAAGAAGCGCCGTGCTCTCCCTGCAGTCCTTATCCCGTTTTTAACTCATACTGAGGTGTGAGGCTCGCGAATCCACGCTATACACAAAGCTGCCACGTAGGCCGTGCTTTGATCATCAACCATAAGACTTTGCTTTTCAACAGAAGCCTTGATCATTTGCCAAGTCGGCATGCCACACTGGCAATTCATGCCATGCGACTGATGTCCATCGATATACAACCTCTAGGCTCGTACGTCTCAGAGAAGGGTGTAACACCCCGAAAATTCTATAACTGTGAAATTCATAAATTAAAGTATAATTAATCTGAAATCAAAGAACTAAGGGAAACGGGATACGCCATTGCGTTCGTCTCGGAAAAATACGCGAAATAGAGTCCGAGTTTTCGAAAAACGGAGTCCGTATGAAGAAGATATGGCCTTCGGAAGTTTTGAATTAAATTTAAAATTCAAACAGAATAAAATAATAATTTTGAAATGGGGCCCCGTGGGCCAGGCGGATAAAACACCCGCCTAGCCACCCAGGTCGACTGGGCTGTCGACCTGGGCTACCCATGTCGACAGGGCTGTCGACAGCCCTGTCAACAGGGGTGTCGACCTGGTCGAGCCCAGTCAACCTGGCTAGCCAGGTCTGTGTCTGGTCGAATCTCAGTGGTCTGCTTTGTCATTAGGGCTAGGTGGCGGGTTTTTATTGGTCTCTCTTCCTAATGAATGGCTATGATCTAACCTAGCAACATCAAGGGTCCTAATCAATTCCTAACCTCTATATAAACAACCCTAGACTAAACCCTAATCTATTCATTCAAAATAAGATTATAGCCGCCATGTTGCTGAGGAACGACAAAGAGTAGCCGCCGACTAAAGAGAGAATTAGGAAGAAAGTTCTAAGGCCTAAAGCAATTCTAGCAACCTAAAGCTAATCAATTCAACAAAGGAATTTGCGTCTTCAATCCCTAAACTAGAGAATTCATCAAACCATTGTAAGTAGAGTATTACTTTGGTATTAATAAACAACTGTGTTGATGTGTATGCTTGAATTGTGGCAATGGAAGTAATTCATATTTGTGCAAAATTATGTATTCATTATAAAGAACTACATGCGGTAGTTCTATGCAAATAAACGATTGGAATATTGCGCAAATTGTGTAATCTATATTGAAGCTACATGTATGTAGTTAATTGAAATTCATGCAAATTTGAGGCTTTGTTATTATGCCATTATGATGTATATTTTTGTGCATAAATCATTTTGCAAGTAATTGAAACAAGTTTGGTTATTATAGTTCATATGAAACTATGTGGAATTTTGACACCATAATCCATGTATTAAGTCATGCTTTTGCAAACTTATGAATATGGCTAGGAATGATATTTGGCATAATTGAAATCCGTTATTAAGTCTATCTTGTTTCAAAGGATTATATGATGACATGGTTAGGTTGGACTCAAAAATCCCTTCTCTTTGCAAGTTTAAAGCAAACACCATGTTTAGGAATATTTATGCATAAGTATGTTATGTGATTAGACTTAAATCATGATTAAGTTGAATTATGCTTTTGTGTTAGTAACAAAGTATCCCTTTTGTAAACATGTAGAAACCTTATGAACATGACATGTTTATGTTTATGCCAAAAGTATTTATGCCATGTTTGACATTATGCTATGCTTATGCTAGAAGTATTTACGACATGCTCATGTTTGACAATATGCCTAAATAAGAATATAGGTTCATGTTGTAGTTAAACCTATGCAAGTTCACATGCTCTTATTCATGTCACCTATGTTACCACTATGCAAGTACACCAGTTTCTATTATGTATTTCCAACGTCATATGCAAGTTCATGCGCTCACCTTCCCCTCTTTGTGTATACGCCATAAGCCTCCCCTTTTCGCATGGCTAAATTGGGCTTTAAAAGGCTAAGCCCAATATATATAAACGGACATGTAAAACGGGGGAAAATAACGTTGGGTTAAAAAATTAATTAATGAATGAAAATATGAAATAGAAGGGCCCAAAGTCAAGTATGGGTTGGGCCCATGATCGGTGTAACCTTTACACCATTAACTTAATAATGGGCCGCAAATATTTACATATAAATAAAGAAGAATGACAAGATATGGAAATGTAGAAAATACGATGTGTTTAACCCGAGGTTGGATTGAGTTGTGATGTAAACCTGCCCGGAACCGCCCGGCTGTCCAGTAGTCACAACAATACCTATCCAATGTGGGAGGTTAAACATGGAGCCCAGCAAGGACCTGAGGTTAGACTGAGTTGTGGCGTAAGACTGCCCGGAACCAACCGGCAACAGGCAGCCACAACAATACCTGTCTAATGTGAGAGGTTCGGGCCTTAATAAGACAATTAAGGCTGAGTCAGGATTGTTAGGATTAAGTGAACTAAAGACTTAATCAAAATGGAACATGCTAAACTAAACGGACTGGTGGGGTTAGGTTAGGAAACACTTAACCAACTTAGCATGTTGGCTAGAGATAGAAAACCTAGTAACGGGGGACCCTTTTCAGCAGTAACCCTAGAAGGTGTATCAGGATACCCTGAAACTAGGCAGGGTGGGGCACGATTACTGGGCTGATTGTAAGAGGTCAAATCGACGGCGGTGGTGTAGCAGTGTAGGTTCTAACGGTGTGCGGGCGTGCACGCACTCCGGCGCAGAAAAATAAAGCACTGGACACCAGTAGCATACCTTTGCACTCTAAGGTTGTGTCGGGTTGCCACTATGGGACTTGATACACCCCATGGTGGGACCAGCATAGGTAACTACAGACATCGGGGGCCGTAAGACACATGTAACTATGCGAGTAGGAGCCGATCATCGTAGAATGGATCACCTCACCCTGATTTTGGGGTGCAAATTGGAAACTAGTTTATATGGGTTCAGAGATTAATTCGGGGTACGATAGTATATTCGACCCTAGATAACTTGACCAAGTTTATAATGTTGCCCACTTCCTGTTTTACTTATCATACCCAGTTCTTTATTCATAGACAAAGTAGTACTAGACTTACTCAGGCTTTATGTCTGACTCTATTTTTCTTTCGTCTTCTTTCTTCCGTTTCCCCCCCCCAGGTCCTCAGGGAGGGAACACAGCAGCTTGACCTATCTCAACATCCAGCTTGAAGAAGAGAAATGTATTACTTGGACTTTCCTGTTTTGAACTATGGCTTTGGACAATCCACTATGGGGCTTTGGCAGTTTGTCTATGTTTTATTTATGCTTCTTTAAAAATAATGTACTCAAGACAGATTATGAAGTGTTATGTTATGTTTTTGGAAAGGATGTTGTTGTAACACGTATTTGACTTTATGAAATAAAGTTTGTTGTTCTTCCGCTGTTTACAAATATGTGTTCTTATATCTGTCTTGTATATCTGTGACTTGTACTTATAAACCTCCACCAAAATTAGGGCATTCCCTTTGAGAGTGACTCTAACGGAGGTGGGGTGTTTCACTTGGTATCAGAGCATAGGTTTACCAGATGAGATAAAAAGTTTTGAAAATTTATTTTTCAAAAAGAAATTTAAAGAAGCATTTTTAAAAAGATTAAATATTATTTTATTTTAAAAAAAAAGGCAAAGTCCCCCCCCAAAAGCCATAGGTACTCTCTTCTATCCTTCGTTTTGAATCTATCCTTTCTGTTTCAGCATGTCTGGAGACCTTACTCCCCAGCTGCTGACGCTTTCACTCCTCCTCCTCCACGTGAACCAGCAAGCGGAAAAGTCCCAGAGTAGGAAGACGAATAATAGTCAAACAAGAAGGGATCGTAAAAGTAATAATAAGAAACGAGAAAAAAAAAGGAAATGCAATTTTTGTGGTACGGAAGGGCACATAGCCAAGGATTGTAGAAAGAGGAAAAGAAAGCAAGGAGAATGTTTTCATTGTGGGGAGACTGGACACATCAGCATAGACTGCCCTGAGAAGACAGACTTTGAGAAGGGCGGGAAAGACAACAAGTCCCAAGAGAAGAGGAAGTGTAATTTCTGTGGCAAAGTGGGGCACTTAGTAAAGGACTGCCGGAAAAAGAAGGCCAAGGAGAATGGTGGGTGCTTTTCTTGCGGTCAGACAGGCCATAGGGCTAAGGACTGCCCAAAGAAACGAGGACAGGGGCAGGGCGCTGGATCCACCTCAGGGGCACAGGTTCATGTGCTAGAAGCGCCACCTTTGCAACAGCGAGGTACCAACACTTCTGTAGAAAGTGTAGTTTATCTTTGTGATCACCCCGTTCGCACTTTATTTGATTCTGGCGCATCAAACTCCTTTATCTCGTCTGCTTTAGTAGAATCTCTGCACCTAAAAACTAGTATGGTAGAGGACCCCTTAATTGTTTCAAACCCAATTGGGGGCCCAGCTCATTTGTCTATGATCTGTTTGGATTTGAAAATTTCTATTCTAAGTGTAGAATTTCAATGTAGTGCCTTTGTTTTGGGCTTTTCGGGTTATGGTTTGATTTTGGGTATGGATTGGCTATCCAGTAATGGGGCCATCCTTGATTGTGAGAAAAGGGTTGTTAGGCTCCTAACCCAGCTCGGTAATACTCTGGAAATTTCTTGTAATCCCTCGTATGCGGTTATGCTTAGTTATCTTGAATCGCTAGAAGCCTCTGTTGAAAATTTGCAATCAGTTAGAGTGGTCCGGGAATATCCGGATGTCTTCGAAGAGGTGAAGGGCTTGCCTCCGAGGCGGGAAATAGACTTCCGTAAATATCTTGTAGATAATGTAAAGCCCGTTGCGTTGCCCGTTAGACACATGGCTCCACGAGAAAGAAAAGAGCTCAGTAAACAGATTAAAGAGCTTCTAGAGAAGGGGTTCATTAGGAGGAGCATTTCAGAATGGGGCGCTCCAGTGGTGTTCGCTACAAAGGCGGATGGTTCACTCCGTCTATGTGTTGACTATAGGGAGCTCAACAAGCTAACGAAAAAGAATAGGCACCCTCTCCCTAGAATTGACGATTTATTTGACCAGCTTGTAGGAGCGTCTGTTTTCTTCCAACTCGATTTAGCAACCGGTTTTCATCAGCTAAGGGTGGCTGATGATAGCATCGATAAAACGGCTTTCAGAACCCCAGACGGCTTCTTTGAATGGCTTGTCATGCCTTTCGGCTTGACAAATGCACCAGCTTACTTCGTGGACCTGATGAGTAGAGTATTTAGAGATTTCCTCAACAAATTCGTAGTGGTCTTCGTAGATGATATCCTTATCTTCTCAAAGAGTGAAGAGGAACATGCTCAGCACTTAAGGGCAATCATGGAAACTTTGCGAGTCCATCAACTAAAAGCCAAGTTCTCCAAATGCCACTTTTGGAGAGAAGAGGTGAGGTTCCTTGGGCACATAGTATCCAAACAAGGGTTGGCAGTGGACCCTGCTAAGGTAGTGGCGGTACAGGATTGGAAGACACCAAGGAATGCAACTGAGGTCCGAAGCTTTCTAGGACTAGCAGGTTTCTATCGAAAATTCATAAGGGATTTTGCGAAAATTTCAGCTCCGCTCACGAAATTGACCAAGAAGAATCTAGTATTCAATTGGGATTTGGATTGCGAGTTTGCTTTCCAACGACTGAAGAGGGCTCTCACAACAGCCCCAGTTTTGACGCTGCCAGATGGAAGCAAGATGTTCACTGTTTATACGGATGCATGTGGGACAGGGCTAGGCGCCGTCTTAATGCAAGAAGGAAGGGTAGTAGCTTATGGCGGGAGGCAGTTGAAGGTGCATGAAAAGAACTACCCAACCCACGATCTAGAGCTAGCCGCCATCGTCTTTGCACTCAAGTCTTGGCGACACTATCTCCTAGGTGAGAAGTTCGAACTTTACACTGACCATAAATCGTTGAAATATCTTTTCTCGCAGAAAGATCTTAACTTGAGGCAACAAAGATAGATGGAGTTTCTTGCCTCGTACGATTTCGAAATCTCCTACACTCCGGGCAAAGGCAACGTAGTGGCAGACGCGTTGAGCCGAAAGAAATTGACCCTAAGCCCGTTGTTTGTTGAAAGACAAAGCCTAGAGTTTATAGCCAGTTTCGACTTTAGGCCCTCCTCCGATTTCGTACCGGGCTTGCTTGCATCTCTCGAAGTGCGCCCAACTTTAGTGGATTCAGTAGGGACAGCACAACGCGAAGACCCTCAGCTTGTGGAAATAATTGATAGGCTAATTAGGGGTGAGACTTCAAGTCACCTCAACAGATACTCCATCGACGATAAGGGTTTGCTTAGGCGAGACGGAAGACTATGCGTCCCACAGACAAACGATTTAATAAAGAAGGTTCTCGAGGAAGCACATCACTCCAAGATGACGATACACCCAGGCGGAGATAAAATGTACAAAGACGTAAAAAGGACTTTCTTCTGGAACGGCATGAAAAAGGACGTGGCAGAGTTCGTTTCTAAGTGTATGGTGTGCCAACAGGTTAAGGCGGAACAGAAAAAGCCTGGCGGACTGCTACATCCTTTGGAGGTCCCGCAGTGGAAGTGGGATAGCATCTCAATGGACTTCATCGATGGGCTGCCTCGGTCTAGGAGAGGCAACACTAGCATATGGGTAATAGTGGATAGGCTTACTAAAAGCGCCCACTTTTTACCTGTCAAAAGTAAGAGAACTGCCTCATCCCTAGCATCACTTTACCTCAAGGAAATCGTGCGACTCCATGGAATACCATCTAGCATTGTTAGTGACCGAGACCCCATCTTCACCAGCGAGTTTTGGCGGAGTCTGCTGAAGTGGTAGAGCCAAATGTCCTAGAAGAGGCCGAAGTGGAACGCGAAGCAACCATAAGGAGAGTTCCAACCCGCATCTTAGGAACGGAAGTGAAGAAGCTACGCAACCGCGAAGTCAAGCTCGTCAAAGTTCAGTGGAGCGACGCCGAGGGAGACGCGACTTGGGAAACTGAAGCTAAAATCCGTACTGCCTACCCTTTTCTGTTCGAGGGTACATCCTTGATCTTCCTTTTCCTTAAGTTGCGCTTTTATCTATCTATCTTTTTAGGTATATTTCCTCGACCGTATCTTTTAGGTAGAAAACCTTTGGATGAAAACATGTAGTTGAAACATGTTATGTATGATGGTTGCAAGTGGTTGCAAGTGATTGCTAGTGGTTGCTCGTGGTTGCATATACACACACAATCTAGGTTTTAGATCGGCTCAGTCACTTCATATTGCATATGCATATATGTTTGTATTCGTATGTGGTTGAACTATAATGTGTGTCATGTGGATGCTGCATTTGTATTGAATGGTTGTGCACTCATGTAGAATCAAAATTTGCATACATAATGGATTCATGGCACTTACATAATTCGCATTAAGGAGGTCAACTGAATCAGTAGACCGCCTGATTTTGCATTAGATAAGTACATGTACACACACACTTTGCATATGATCATGAAGCATTAGAAGTCTTTTAAGGACAATGGATGCTCGTGTTTGATGGATGAGTAGATGGATTATTGGATGTTAGGATTTACATTCCTCCTAACTTGAAGATTTCGGGGACGAAATCCTTTTAAGTGGGGGAGAATGTAACACCCCGAAAATTCTATAACTGTGAAATTCATAAATTAAAGTATAATTAATCTGAAATCAAAGAACTAAGGGAAACGGGATACGCCATTGCGTTCGTCTCGGAAAAATACGCGAAATAGAGTCCGAGTTTTCGAAAAACGGAGTCCGTATGAAGAAGATATGGCCTTCGGAAGTTTTGAATTAAATTTAAAATTCAAACAGAATAAAATAATAATTTTGAAATGGGGCCCCGTGGGCCAGGCGGATAAAACACCCGCCTAGCCACCCAGGTCGACTGGGCTGTCGACCTGGGCTACCCATGTCGACAGGGCTGTCGACAGCCCTGTCGACAGGGGTGTCGACCTGGTCGAGCCCAGTCAACCTGGCTGGCCAGGTCTGTGTCTGGTCGAATCTCAGTGGTCTGCTTTGTCATTAGGGCTAGGTGGCGGGTTTTTATTGGTCTCTCTTCCTAATGAATGGCTATGATCTAACCTAGCAACATCAAGGGTCCTAATCAATTCCTAACCTCTATATAAACAACCCTAGACTAAACCCTAATCTATTCATTCAAAATAAGATTATAGCCGCCATGTTGCTGAGGAACGACAAAGAGTAGCCGCCGACTAAAGAGAGAATTAGGAAGAAAGTTCTAAGGCCTAAAGCAATTCTAGCAACCTAAAGCTAATCAATTCAACAAAGGAATTTGCGTCTTCAATCCCTAAACTAGAGAATTCATCAAACCATTGTAAGTAGAGTATTACTTTGGTATTAATAAACAACTGTGTTGATGTGTATGCTTGAATTGTGGCAATGGAAGTAATTCATATTTGTGCAAAATTAAGTATTCATTATAAAGAACTACATGCGGTAGTTCTATGCAAATAAACGATTGGAATATTGCGCAAATTGTGTAATCTATATTGAAGCTACATGTATGTAGTTAATTGAAATTCATGCAAATTTGAGGCTTTGTTATTATGCCATTATGATGTATATTTTTGTGCATAAATCATTTTGCAAGTAATTGAAACAAGTTTGGTTATTATAGTTCATATGAAACTATGTGGAATTTTGACACCATAATCCATGTATTAAGTCATGCTTTTGCAAACTTATGAATATGGCTAGGAATGATATTTGGCATAATTGAAATCCGTTATTAAGTCTATCTTGTTTCAAAGGATTATATGATGACATGGTTAGGTTGGACTCAAAAATCCCTTCTCTTTGCAAGTTTAAAGCAAACACCATGTTTAGGAATATTTATGCATAAGTATGTTATGTGATTAGACTTAAATCATGATTAAGTTGAATTATGCTTTTGTGTTAGTAACAAAGTATCCCTTTTGTAAACATGTAGAAACCTTATGAACATGACATGTTTATGTTTATGCCAAAAGTATTTATGCCATGTTTGACATTATGCTATGCTTATGCTAGAAGTATTTACGACATGCTCATGTTTGACAATATGCCTAAATAAGAATATAGGTTCATGTTGTAGTTAAACCTATGCAAGTTCACATGCTCTTATTCATGTCACCTATGTTACCACTATGCAAGTACACCAGTTTCTATTATGTATTTCCAACGTCATATGCAAGTTCATGCGCTCACCTTCCCCTCTTTGTGTATACGCCATAAGCCTCCCCTTTTCGCATGGCTAAATTGGGCTTTAAAAGGCTAAGCCCAATATATATAAACGGACATGTAAAACGGGGGAAAATAACGTTGGGTTAAAAAATTAATTAATGAATGAAAATATGAAATAGAAGGGCCCAAAGTCAAGTATGGGTTGGGCCCATGATCGGTGTAACCTTTACACCATTAACTTAATAATGGGCCGCAAATATTTACATATAAATAAAGAAGAATGACAAGATATGGAAATGTAGAAAATACGATGTGTTTAACCCGAGGTTGGATTGAGTTGTGATGTAAACCTGCCCGGAACCGCCCGGCTGTCCAGTAGTCACAACAATACCTATCCAATGTGGGAGGTTAAACATGGAGCCCAGCAAGGACCCGAGGTTAGACTGAGTTGTGGCGTAAGACTGCCCGGAACCAACCGGCAACAGGCAGCCACAACAATACCTGTCTAATGTGAGAGGTTCGGGCCTTAATAAGACAATTAAGGCTGAGTCAGGATTGTTAGGATTAAGTGAACTAAAGACTTAATCAAAATGGAACATGCTAAACTAAACGGACTGGTGGGGTTAGGTTAGGAAACACTTAACCAACTTAGCATGTTGGCTAGAGATAGAAAACCTAGTAACGGGGGACCCTTTTCAGCAGTAACCCTAGAAGGTGTATCAGGATACCCTGAAACTAGGCAGGGTGGGGCACGATTACTGGGCTGATTATAAGAGGTCAAATCGACGGCGGTGGTGTAGCAGTGTAGGTTCTAACGGTGTGCGGGCGTGCACGCACTCCGGCGCAGAAAAATAAAGCACTGGACACCAGTAGCATACCTTTGCACTCTAAGGTTGTGTCGGGTTGCCACTATGGGACTTGATACACCCCATGGTGGGACCAGCATAGGTAACTACAGACATCGGGGGCCGTAAGACACATGTAACTATGCGAGTAGGAGCCGATCATCGTAGAATGGATCACCTCACCCTGATTTTGGGGTGCAAATTGGAAACTAGTTTATATGGGTTCAGAGATTAATTCGGGGTACGATAGTATATTCGACCCTAGATAACTTGACCAAGTTTATAATGTTGCCCACTTCCTGTTTTACTTATCATACCCAGTTCTTTATTCATAGACAAAGTAGTACTAGACTTACTCAGGCTTTATGTCTGACTCTATTTTTCTTTCGTCTTCTTTCTTCCGTTTCCCCCCCCCCAGGTCCTCAGGGAGGGAACACAGCAGCTTGACCTACCTCAACATCCAGCTTGAAGAAGAGAAATGTATTACTTGGACTTTCCTGTTTTGAACTATGGCTTTGGACAATCCACTATGGGGCTTTGGCAGTTTGTCTATGTTTTATTTATGCTTCTTTAAAAATAATGTACTCAAGACAGATTATGAAGTGTTATGTTATGTTTTTGGAAAGGATGTTGTTGTAACACGTATTTGACTTTATGAAATAAAGTTTGTTGTTCTTCCGCTGTTTACAAATATGTGTTCTTATATCTGTCTTGTATATCTGTGACTTGTACTTATAAACCTCCACCAAAATTAGGGCATTCCCTTTGAGAGTGACTCTAACGGAGGTGGGGTGTTTCAAAGGGCGTTAAGCAAAAGAATAAATTCTCCGCCGCCAAACAGATGTATATTTAATAGAGATCAATCAACATAGAATAAAATCCAATGTCAGACACACAGTCCATTTACAAGTTCGTTCTGGGTCAGAACGAAAACGAAGGCACTTTCCTCGCATATCCATCGATCTCCAAGTACGTCTGAACAATCACCAACTGATTCCCTCATCTTGGGTGTACAGCCCAATCAAGATCATCAGTAATCACCCAAACGATGTGAAGACTTCCGGTCTTCATCCACCGTCTTCATCTTCGACTTATCGTCGAATCGGTTATTCTGAATGGGTATAAACCCGGCCTTTCTGAATAACCCGCGTATATAATAAACAAATGTTACACAAACACAACATACGCCTCATTCCAATTTAGCGGTCGCTAACCGTAAATTAGCAAGAGAACAATTCCCCAAATATTAACCCCAAAAGGCCAAAACCAACATCAGATCAAATACCCAGGAAACCATCCTTCTTAGCTAACCTACAGTTAGTTTCTAAATTTCACGTTCTTAGGGAAAGGTTCCCATTAATTTTATCAAAGATAAATTCTTTAAAATTTATCCTTTAATCTTCCTTTGGATATCATTTCAAACCAAATTATAGTTTTCCAAACTAGTCGGGATTAGCGAACCACACCGAAGTAATTATTTTATTTTATTTCCCCATCCCAACCTATTCATCCCATGAAGCAAAACTGGTAATACTCCATATCTAACACCACGGTTATATCGGTAAAATTAATTACCATTTCACGTTCAAATCTAATTAAAGATTTAACTATCGCTTTGGAGCAAAACTGGTGATACTCCATTCTCGCTCACTTTCCAAATTTTGATAATTTTCATTATCAATTCACATTTCAATCTAATTACAGATTCATTAAAACTCCTTTTACTGGGTTAAAGAACTAATATCATTTAAAACACAGTTCACGATACCCAAATCGCATTCTATTTATTATCGGGTTAAAGAACAACTGTTATTTAAAACACCGTTCACGATAAACCCACGAATCAATTCTAATTAAATTCCAATCAAATATATTAGAAATTCCGATTATTTAAAACCCCTTTCAAATCCAATTTATTTATTTAAAAATAATTGGGTTTTAAATTTAGTTCAAAACTAGTTTATTTCGATAAAAATCCATTTTTATCTTTACAAATGTGGGATTTTTCGTCCCAGTTCTTCACAAATCATTTCTTATGATTTTACACAAATTATTACTATTTTTAATAATTTTATCGAGGCCCGTACAGTCGATTTTCAACAACGGCCATCGAACAGCACTTACAACAACCTTTTCCAAATTTGATTTGGACGTATCTCCAAATCCAACCGTTAGATTTCAAATTTCTAATATTGATTAGAAAGCTCTTTTCGATACGAACCCAACGGTTCCGGTTTTAGGAGAATCCGGCGGTCGAATCTCCCGTAATATCTGTTCGAAGTCAATGGTCGAAATTTACGAACTGCCGCGGCGCGGCGCGTTCTATTCAGGCCATTATATATATAATATATATGTATATTATATATATTTCGTTGATTCCCTTTTTAAAACAAATTTTATAAATCGTTTCAAATTTGTTTCAAAAACAATTTCAACCTTCATTTCAAATTCAAATCAAAATTGAATTTTCCCTTATAAATTCTTTTTACATTCATTTCTATTTGATTTCAATTCAAATCGATTTCAATTTTATTTCAGTTCGTTTTCAATTGAATTCAATCCAATTCAAATTCTTTTTCTATTCAATTCAATTCAAATTCGTTTTCTATTCAATTCGAATTCGTTTTCTATTTAATTCAATTCGAATTCGTTTTCTATTCAATTCAATTCGAATTCGTTTTCTATTCAATTCAATTCGAATTCGTTTTCTATTCAATTCAATTCGAATTCGTTTTCTATTCAATTCAATTCAAATTCGATTTCTAAATATTCGATTTTTAAATCTCTTTTAAATATTCATTATAAAACGAATATAATCGATATAAATATCGTTTGCGTCAAAATAGCGCATATCTAACCAACACGGCTTTATATTTTTCAATAGCTTCGTTATTCTATTTACCAAATGAATATTTATTCTATTCAGCAAATGAATATTTATTCTATTCAACAAATGAATCTATATTTCTTTCAACACATGACTAATCTCAACAAATGAGTACTGTCAACACGCGACTATTTTTGTTATTTAATATATAATATAAAAATTATGGTATTTATCGTTTGATTTCAAATCAGACTCCAACCGTAAATTAGTAAGAGAACGATTCCCAAAATATTAACCCCGAAGGCCGAAACCAACATCAGAATTCAGACCAATATCCAGGAGACCACTCATCCTATATATTTTCCAGTTAGTTTCTAATTTTATATATGATAAAGATGTAAATTTTATTGTTAAAATATTTCATACAACACATGACTAATCTCAACGGATGAGTACTGTCAACACATGAACCTTTATTTTATAATATTCTTTATTTTTCCAATTGGAATGAGGCCCAATAAATTACCATATAATGTTAATTATATGGATTCCATACAACACATGTATATAAATAGCACCGATAAATAATCAACCATCATCCAACGTGCACCACACAACTGAATAAGCATTAAATATAAATAATTAACGCTTACACAGCCTGTCGACCAATCGATCGACATACAATTAAATAATTGGGATTAGTGTACGCCAAATATCATCCCAACACCCATGTGGGGTTTCAAATCAACAAACACTGAATATTATTTGTGCAGTTGGGCGATGTGTGAAATTTATCGTCCCAATCAATATTCTTCAAATAGGTGTACATAAACAAACCGTCCGATTTGTAAATGAATATTTATTTATTCACATTCACGTTAAAAATTATATTTTTAACGATAGTTAATTTATTTCAATCATCTGCATTTTATTATCGATTTCACAACAACATCACAAACAAATTTCACAACACATCAATCAAACATACAAGCCGACCATGGTCTGTGGACGACGGGTGTTGGGAGCTACTAAGCACCGTCTACATCCTAGTATATGATTTAAACTAGAAAAGTAAATTTAAAGTAAGAAGTTCTCACCGACTAGCTAATCCAAACGCCACGACTCTTCTTACGTAGAAATCTTCACCGTGCTCGCCTTTTGTCAATTTCGTTGCCCATAGCCACTACATATATAAAAATCACATTTTTATATTGTTGCTATGTATATTAAAATCATATTTTTATAATCACTATTATATAGATAAAAATTCTATTTTTACACCGCTGTTCATATAATAAAGATTATATTTTTATCACGCTATTCTCTATATAAAGATTTCGCCTTTTCAAATATAAAGATTTCTCCTTTTCAAATATAAAGATTTCGCCTTTTCAAATATAAAGATTTCGCCTTTTCATTTCATCGCTATAAAAATCACATTTTTATTCCAACATATATATAATAAAAATTAGATTTTTATTTCGCTACATATATAAAGATGATATTTTTAATATGCCACTAGTATAAAAGTTATATTTTCAACTTTCCTATATTATAAAAATTATATTTTTAACTTTCCTATATTATAAAAATTATATTTTTAACTTTCCTATATTATAAAAATTATATTTTTAACCTTCTTATATTATAAAAATAATATTTTTAACTTTCCTATATTATAAAAATTATATTTTTAACCTTCCTATAATATAAAAATTATATTTTTAACCTTCCTTAACATAAAAATCATTCCTTTATACGATTAAAAATTGAACCCTTATATAACGAAAATCATACTTTCTATATCATTCAAAATCGTATGTTGATATTATAATATATAAAAAAATCAGTTCAAGGCTTACATTGATTGGGTTTTCAGCGGAGGGGGTGTTCGCCGCTGATTGGAGGGGGAGGCGGAGTAGCACCGGCCGTTGAGGCGCTGCAGAGGGGGGCGTGCGGTGGTCGTTGGGCGGCGGAATCGATGGAGCGACGGAAGTTTTGGGGGGGGGGGGGCTGAAGGCTTTTACGGGGCTGGAGGGTTCGGAGGAGGAGGGAGAAGGGAGCGCGAGGTTTGGGGGGCCTAGGCGGAGGCGGCCGCCTCCTTGTGGCTGCGCGGCGGACCAAATAGGGGGGGGATCGCGATCCCCCCTTCTTCTTTTTTCTTTTGAGCTTTTAAAGAGAAAAGGGGGGCTATATATTATAATATA
The DNA here is from genome assembly GCA_030737875.1 of Allium sativum. Classification (NCBI taxonomy): domain Eukaryota; kingdom Viridiplantae; phylum Streptophyta; class Magnoliopsida; order Asparagales; family Amaryllidaceae; genus Allium; species Allium sativum. Next base: position 432,043,964 of record CM060910.1, read on the forward strand.
TATATTTAATTAATTTAATTTCAAAAAGGTACTTTTATTTTCTAACTCGAAACGGGACCCACCGCCTGTCGTCCATGGCTAATTACCCCCATTCCGAACACAATGGGATATGTATCGCAGGCTGATTCGATCAGTTTTCGTCAAAATCAAAATATAACTCTATATATTGAATTTGAACGCGTATTTCAATTTACCGGGGCCACATACGAACTCTACAAATTCCAGAAAAATATTTCTAGCTCCATATTGACGATACAGTCCTAACAAAACTAGTTTCATTGAATTCTGAGACCGTTTGAAAAATGGTCAATTTCCAGTCGATTAAAATCAACTGAGACTGGTCAAACGCGTTTTCCTTTGCCACGCTCACATATTGAATCAAAAAATTATGATATTTGGAATCTAGCAATAACTTGACATCACGGATCCAACAAAAGTGGTTTCGTCGAAATCCGAGGTCGTTTGCAAAATTTCCATTTTTAAGGGCCAGAAATTCCATAGCGACTATTCTGAAAATTCATTTGGACATAACTTTTTATTCCCGCTATGAAATTTTGATTTTTCGGATTCGTTGGAAAGATATTATCAAATAGATTCTAATATTTTTGGTTTCACTAAAATCCGGTTTATTCTGCACCCGGTACATTCATTTGAAGTTTGAAATCGAATTATCGAACTACCGCGCCATATTCAGTTCCTTTTATAATTAAAATAAAATATTCTAATGACGATCTATATAAATATATACGTTCTAATTCCATTCAAAATAAATTACTCGTTGATATTATTTAAAATAATCCATTTTAAATATTCAAAATTTGTTAAAATTGCCAAAATAAAAAATTTAAACTGGCTCGTATTTTCCGTGTTATTACAAAAAATGAATTGCTGACTAATGAACCTAAAATAATTTTATTTAATTATTTTCTAAATTTAGCTATATCCCATTTATTTCTCATCTATCTAACTTAACATGTTAAAATTGTCTTTTTTATGAGAATGTAATTTTTAATGTGTCGACATTTTACTATACTAGAATCCTTTTATATGAATCTTCATATTAAAAATGTAGCTATTTAATGTCAGCATATTTTCCAACCATAAATATTTTTGTCAGATTCATACATACATTAAATGTAGATTTGAAATTTACACACACATTTACCATACTTGGATCATTTTATATTACAAAGGAAAATGTAATCCTTTTATTTGCAAAGAAGATGATGTCTTTCTATTGTAAAGAAAATGTAATCATTTCTACATTACATAGAAAATGAAATCTTCTCTAGTTTACATAAAAATGTAAATTTTTATGTTACATTATTTTAAACAAGCTATGAATCATTTTAATGAATCATTATTACATAAAAATGTGAATTTTTATGTTACAACAACTTTCCTGTTTTAAACAAATGTTCATTTATCATATTTTCTTCTTTACAATAAAAATGTAAACTTTTTATTGTTAATTTTTTTTAAATAGAATTTTTAAATTCTGACGCGTTTTCTATTTAAAATTTCTTAAAATAAAATTTTAAATTGGTTCTGATTTTCCAGGTTGTTACACCCTGTATGGGTTGACTCCTATGTCGAACCATGTAGGAGGTGGGTCAACCCACCCGATGCTAGGTACAATACTCTGTCTGGTCGGATTAACCTGATTCTAGAAAATTCTTTTTGATAACTCAGCTTGAGGTGTTTTTTATGGTTTGGATTGAAAACCTAAGATCTTATGGCCTAGACTATCCTATCACACCTATAAATAGAGTATTAACCCTCACTATTTTCCTCTACCAAATATTTCTTCATCTTCTTTTTCCACTCTATTATGTTCTGAAATAAATTTAGAAAAAGGGTTAGGGTGTTGTAAAAATATAGATTGAAAGGATATTTGTTCTTCTACTTCAGTTTCAAAGGCCTTTTCTTGATCTATTACAAATCTTTATGAGTTCAACATTATTTTTAGATTAACAATTTAAAAATGACTTTAACAGTAAAATTATTGGATCTGAAAGTTATAGTGTTTATAAGTTCATCTTTTACATGTTCATATTTATTTAAATTACTGTCAATTACTTGTTCCTTTTTCATTTATTATATATTTACCTTCTTCTTCCTTATCCCTTTTCTATCATTATTTTATTTACAGTCATATTATGCATGTTTATTCATTTTGTTCATTTTTAGCCTTGATTTATTTCTTCTTATTTTCCTTTGTTTTGCGCTGAGCCTAGGCCAACGAGAGCCTAGGCTTTTACCATTTGAGTTGCGTAAATTGGAATAATCTAAAATGATATAATATGGAGAAATTGGGCATGTTATGGATTGGAATCGTGGACTGCAAATTTGGGGTAAATTCCAAAGGAAGAATATGTAAATCTGTGAAATGAATAGGTTGTACTTAATTATATATTAAGTAACATATTAACAAAAAACTTGGGGTTGGGATGAGATATACTTAATTGTACATTAAGTAAAACATAACTTTCAACTTGTAACCTCTATCTATAAACATCTGATTACGGATCTATCTGATTTAGGAAAGGGTTGTGTAAAGTTACATTTGATAAGAAATGTTATCTACAACCTAGAAATATAACATAGGGTTATGTTAAGCTTATTAATGAACTTAACCTGCTAAGTTAAACCTATCTGTTTAATAAGATAAGATGTCCATTCTGGTAAAATATGCAGGACTCTTAAAATCCTAGTTAACTTAGGGGCCAAGCCCAGGGGTGGCTTGTGTCAACCTGCTATTTGTTTATTTGTTTGGAACTTATATCAATCAATATCCTCCTCTTATCACACAGGTCTCGCACTAGGTAGAGATTAGGGCACACTTTACTAATGCTTGATTGAAAGAGGTTCAAATTCTGGAGGTGGGTAAGGGTATGTTTCGGCTTTGTATTTGTACTCCGATAAGTAGCTTTTTATTTGTACACTAATGTTTCGTTATGTTCCACTAGACATTTTATTTATGATGATGGTTTTATGGTATTTCAAATTGTAAGTTATGACTCATTCATTAATAATAAATGTTTTGAAAAGTTTTTCGCTGTTTTTACATTCTATCATGTAAATTTTAGCCTTTGCATGATTACTTTATACCTAATGCGCTTCACAAAACTTAATGCATCATCATATAGGTGACATTTAGGGATATAGGGTGTTACAGTTATATTTAGTCTTGGTTGTTGTATATCCCCACAATTTCTAGCAGATGAGACCCTGTGCGTCCTGGATAATAGTGGATGACTCTTTGTACCGCGATATCCCGGCTCAAAGCAGAATAGGTATAATTTATGTTGTCTAATGTCTATGGATGCAGGAAATGCTAGTTAGAGGGATCCAACTGGATTCCTCAACCATTTAATTGTTGTTAATTTATATAGTGTTATATGATGTGATAAATAACATGTGATTGATTATTGGGTGTTTTGAATGTTTGAATAGGACTAGCCCTAAATTAATTGGTATTTGAATACTGTGAAAATATATTCGAATGAAAGGCAAAAGAATTTGAGTTTTAAGAGGGAAATTTATTTTCCTAAAATAAAGATTGGACTTTGATGGGCTAGAAAATGTTAATTTGTTTTTTATAATAAAAAAAGTAGTTGAATTCATGAACGATGTTTATAAATGAGGTAAATACATTATCATTGGATAATTTGGGAATGTAAATTCAAGTGTGAATGTAAAGGGAAAGAGGAATCATTTCGAAAGAAAGGAATGATGAAATTTATTCCGTTGTTTGGAATGTAAACTAAATTTGAATGAATCCATATGGATTTATGATTGGAATTCGACTGCGTCGAATTTATAAAAACAAATTATTTCCAAAAAAGATATTAGAATTGTATTAAATAGAAAATAAAATTTAAAATTAAAATAGTTTCTATGTTTATATATATATGCCATAACAATAAACTATTCCAAAATAGGAATTGGGTTTCAAATGGATATTGAAATGGAAACTTGTTTTAATATATAAAACAAGGAGGTTAATTTATTTCGTTTTGAAAAGGGAACGATAGATTCTATTCAGGAAACTTGTTTTAATAAAATATTCCAACGTGGATATAACAAAATAATTAAAAATTGTTTCAAAAAGGGAACGATGGATTTTATTCTGGAATTTGGAATATAAACTAAGTTGAGATAAATCTAAGGGATTTATAGTTTGAATTCGATTATTTAATAAAATAATTTATTTCCAAGGGAATTGGAATTTAATATAGAAGTTGAGTTGTGAATGAATTTATACAGAGATATGAATTTTGAATGAAATAATCGACAATGTAGGATAATCGAGAATTGATTTGGAAAATTGGCTAATTTATATTAAAAATATAAAAGGATGAGAGAGAAATTTATTAATAAGCGAAGTTTAAATGTTTATATTAAGATTTTATTAAAACGAGCTCGCCGCAGCACCGTAGTTCTTAATTTTACGTTTTGAACTTAAATTGAGTATATAGAACTCAATATAAGACGAAATTCTTTGAAACAAAAATCGTCCGGACCTATTGAGTAATAGTTTTCTAATAAAGAGAAAAAATGGATTTCGTCTTGTAGATTTTGAGTTATGTCAAAATCGTATTTCCAAAAAGACAGTGGTATAATCGTTTATAAACCATAACAATTTATTTAACATAATAAAAGGATTTTAAGTGAATAAAACTTAAATTTCTATTAGTAAAATCCAGACTTGAGTTATAAAATAAATATGAACTCAAGTAGAGTAAATGGATTGATTTTGAAAACAAAAAAAATTAGATTTTTAATTATTGAATGAAGTTAACTAATTTGAAAAGATATTAGTTAATAGAATTTTGGATCGAACTTAACCTGGGTTAAGTGAAAAAGATGTGTAAATTTAAAATTTGAAGTTGAATACGAAATTCGAGTTAGAAATGGAATTCGACTGGTTTTAATAAGCCAATTAAAAATATATTTGAACATGATATGTCCAAACTAAAAGTGGATTAGGCAAAAATACTAATTAGAGAATAAATTAGCAAATTGAGTTAAAAACGATTGGATTGAGCTGGAATAAATTGGAGAATGGTTGAATATATGCCAAACAGTTATGGAATGAACTGAAAGGATGAAATAATTTGACTGCTTGTCGAAAAGGTACACATTTAATTCAGTATGAGTTTTATGAGCTTATTGGGCATGATGCTTGACGTTTTGATTTCATTTTTGAATGGAAAGGGCCTAGAGAGGCGATTTGTAGTTGTACCGATTGAGTCGTACAAAGGAGAATGTGGCGAAATCTTCCAGAAATTTAAAGAGATATAAAAATTTAAGAAAAATTGGTAGCTAGAAATCGATTTATCGATTAATAGGAAATTTGATAAGAGAATAATCTTACAATGGATTTTATAAGTAAAAAAGGAAATTTATCGAATTAAATCTTTGGAAGTTGGAAAAAGAAACATATACATGTTTAAAATTGTATAATTGGCCATATTTTGGATTGTCGTAAGAATGTTTTATACAACGTCCATTTTAACCCAAGTAAGTGTGATTTTGTAAATATAATAATGAATATTTCCTAAGTATAGAAATAAATGGTTTCGTGGAAGGGATAAGTAAATGGAAATGTCTTCAAATAATATATAGAAGATATTTTCTAAGTATAGAAAATAAAAAAATGTGGAATATGGAAATGTTTTCCAACTATAATGAGAATCCAAAGCGGGTGTCAAAAGTATCTTGATAAGGAGATTTGATTTGATAAGGTTAGGGAAATGATTTAATTAATGAAATATTAATTGAAAAGAGCTCAGTGATTGTTAGGTGTTAATCAATAGTATTTCCTTTTGGAAATAAGGTATTTTGATGAATGTTTGTTCCTTCAATAGTTAAATAACCGACTTTCGAAGTGTCAGCTAATTAAATGTGATCGTTTTCAATATGGAGAGATCAATTGGATATATAATCTGAAACCACTCCGTATTGGCATAAACATTGTGAATCATATTATATTAAAGATATCGAAGATGGAGTAAAGTGCAAGGGATTTTCTTGTTAATCCTAGGTAGAAATTGTCTAAGATGGATTAACGGAGATAGTGCCTTCGGTTTCGTTGAATCCCAGAACGAATTTGTATGGACGAATGTCTGATAGGGTATTTCATATGATTACGTATGTTGGTTTCTACAAATATGCCAGTATAGTGGTGGAGAAGGTAACTTCTTTTATCTTAACACCCAAAGTGTATTTGTGCAAATCAATTAGTGATTGACGGATCTGATAATGTGGCATTCAAAGTGAATGAAATAGCCAATAAGGTAATCGAAGCCTCATCAACCAGGGAATGACAAAAATCAGTCAGGTACCATGGCTATGTAGGTCGCGATATTTAGGTGTATTATCACCTAATATAGAGAAAATTCATTTGTTCTTCTTCTATCGCTGTAGTATGCTTTCGAAAATGGTTGCCGATCACAACTGTTTGCGGTGATACATTCGGTACACTCAAGTGGAATGAGTGGTCGGGTTACAAGAAGTTCTTGTTGAACCTAGTGTATTCCTTTCTAGAGATACACTATCGGAAGGTGGTTCCATACCTTTCCATAGTTATAAATCCATTACCTAATAAGCACCCACGATTTTTGATTGTATATTACGTATGTGGAGCAAGAGATACAAGCGTTCCACTAGATAGTTATTGATTTGATTTGACAGTATTATAATATCAGAACAGTGATGATACAAAGAATATTTTGGTTTATCGTAAGATAAAAATCACCCGTGTGTATGTGTGGATCGGTCTTACTAATATCTTTTCTTTAGAAAATATTTTCAAAGTAAATCAAGTAATTAGAGTTTACTCACACCAGTCCCATGGCTGACCCAGAGTTTATTTGCTTTGTTTTACCCTAAACTCTTAGATGCCCAGATTTGTACGAGCAGTCAAGTAGTTTATAGATACCTTTGGAGGAGATTGGAGCATGAGCTTTAGCATTAGATATCTACTTTTATTACCGCTATGATATGTTGTGTTGTACTCTAATGATGGTATGTATATATGGTACAAAATTATGTATTTAAAAGCTGTTAAATATAATATATTTTATTCCGCTGCGTTGTGTGATTCTTTATTGTTATTTCTTTTCTTCTTCTATCTTTTTCTTCTTTAGCCATAATGATTCCTATTTTCGTGCAATTTGGGTTGGATGTGTGGTGTATTTAATCAACTCTAAGGGTATGGATTTGCGGACCATTACGGTTGGTATCAGAGCTTAGGTTGAGCGAATATCTAAGCTTTAGTGGGGATTACTCATTAGAGATATGGTTAGTCATACCCTAGAATGAGTTGAGTGTATATATACGAGAGCGCACATTTGTTAGTTGATATAAAAGTTTTTTTACATTGTGTTGGCTTGACTGTTGAGTGACTTATGAATTCTGGCCAAATCATGGGACGGTACGACAACGATAAGAGTTTTTAAACACTTAAACGCAAATTCGACATAGTATTGTTTTAAAGTGGGTAAATAAAATAATTTTATAGAAAATTCTATTTTGATATAAAAGGAATAATTTTCTAAAATTATTATAATATAGGGATGTGTTGGGTGTTATTATAATCTGATGAGCTTATAAAATTAAAATGGTTATATATAACAAAATATAAGTTGTATGTGAATGAAATATACAAATAAGAAGATCTAAAATCGGATTCAAACTAAAATTTGGAATTTAAAGCTAGGGAGGCTGGAAAAATATTTTTGAAGTATATTAAAATAATATAACTTTGGTTCGGAATGATTTTCGAATAAAAATCATTTTAAATGTATTTTTAGAGTGACAAAGCACTGAACTCACTTCAGTCAGTAGAAAATAATTCTGATGATTACTACAGCACCATCAGTGTTGATTTTCGAATTTCTAAGTGATGAATTGCTACCATAGTAAAAATTTTTAATAGAAATTTATTTTAGAGCACAAGTGGTTTTGGAAAATACAAATGTTTTGATGTGGTTTCAAAAGTATTTGAAAAAACAAAGGAATTTGAATATTGGAATTTAAATTTAACTTAAGCAAGTTATATGGATTTAAATGGACAGATTGATTTGGAATCAATTTAAAACTAGCCAGAGATATAAGTGGAAATTTTATTAACCAAATTATACCAAATATGCATAGAAAATTTTATGTTTGTCACAAACAAAGTAAATAAATTGAATAGAACCAATTTGAATGAATTTTAATGTATAGGAATCGAATATAAATTGAATGTAAATATATTGATTGTAAATTATTCGAATAAAATGAATATCAGCATAAATAGTGTGCAATACGAATGAAAACCAGAAGTTTTGTTAGAACTAAATTTGTAGAAATACGAAGGGTTGAGTTTCAACATAAGTAGGGGTTTTAGAAGTTAATGGGTTAGTAGCATTTCTCCTACCTTGGTAATTTCAAGGACGAAATTCCTTTAATGAGGGAAGAATGTAACGACCCGAATTTTTAATCAATTAATTTTGAACATTTAATATTGTTTTAAATGTCGGGTTGATAATATAAATGGATTTTTATATGGAATTTATCGATCTATAATCAAATACGATTTAAATTCAAGTATATCAAAATATCGTAATACGAAAATGAAATATAAATGAATTCGAAGTTAAAACCGAATCCAAACGATTCAGATGATCAATATAAATTCTATTTGAATATAACCAATAATAATAATAATAATTTATTATCGATGAGTTTAATTATTTTGAATTTAAATTATATTTTACCAATTTTATTTGGAACTTAAGAATAGTCAACTTTCAAATTACCACGGATTTCAATGAAACTAATTTTATGAAATAGATAATTATGCCTAGAGTTACAGTTTCATATTAATCAGAGTTTATATGTGATCATACGCAATTTAAACGTGTATCGACTCATATTGAGAAATTAAAAGTAAGTTTTACAAATGATCCTGGAATTTGACAAAACCAGTTCAATTGTGACAAAACCAGCTCTATCGTATCCGAAATATTAAGTTATTACAGGATTACAATTTTCATCGCGATTGGAGCTAATATGTGGTCATTTAAGCTTGTTACTTTGGGCTTAAGTTTCATAAGAATATCTTATTATTAAATTTGTCTATAAATAGACGCCCACCTCCTTCTCTCCTTTATTTTCTTTCCTCTTCTCATTCTCGTTCTTTCAAAAAAATCGAAGCCATCATTTCTTTTTTTCTTTTTCTTCGATTCTTTTAACATCAAAATAAAATCAAGTCCGTCGCCTAAAGGAAATGGTAACTGAATTCAAAAATTTGGCTTCGAACTAGAGCAGTTTGGGCTTTTGGTTTTGGGCAAACAGTTGTCGATTCAAGGATGGGAGTATGTATTCGTGCTTGAGGATGATAAAAGAGTTTGTTGTGTGTTTTTGGTGGAATTCTTCACCATTCGCTGTCGCAATTTTCACTATAGTGATGTAGACATGGCTTGAGGATGGGATTTAATGTAAGGGAACACACATTTTCAGATGGTGATAGGGCTGGAGGTAAAGGAAAACGAGGGTGAGTACAAGTGACCGGATGCAAATTCGTTGAGAAAGGGATGGTTGTTGGTGAATATCCTATGGTACCTTTAAACCCATTTGAATCCCTATCTTCTGCAAGTTATCTTGCATGTAACAGGAATTACTTCTTCTACTTTGCAATCTTCTTTATCACCTATTTTTTCCACTGCTGCCACTTGTGATGTTTGGCCTAGATCTTAAACTGATATGAGATATTTTGATAAACCAGCTGATTCTGACGATGTTGTTCCCATTGGTGTTGTGGATTTTTCAGCTACTGGTTTTGTTGGAGACCTTGTTCAATCTGAAACTTATGCACGTAGTGTATATTTTCGCCTTAATGCCACAATGAATAAAGTTCGTATCCTTGAGTATGTTGCAAAAACTACTGCGCATATTGTCAGTGAAGATGATTAGGCCGTGTATTATACGTAATTAATTAATTAATTTACTAAGCTAATAAACTTTAAATTTATTTAAGTTAAGTATAAAATTCATACGATATCAGACCAATGGCATTGGATCTACATGGATTAAGCTTCACGATGGGGTTTGTTTTGGAAATTTTGAAGTCAATTGGAATCAACTATAGAATTTTGATTTAAATCGAATATCATTCGATTCAGATTAAAATTGTATTGGATTGCAAATAAAAATCACGGCGAGTAAACTCACTCCATGTTTGTTTATAATATTATTATAAACGAATTTTTATTTAGTATATAATTTATATATGTTGTTTGTCGGCTGTCTGGATGGATTGATGAATTATTATCACTTGTGGCTAATATATATAAGTTATCTTTAGGCTTGGTAGTTGGATATTCCCACAATTTTTAATGGATAAGACACTATGCTCCCCATATAATAGCGGATGACCCCCCTATTCCACGATATCTAGCCTCAAAGTGGGATTGGTATTATTTATGTTGTCTAACATCTGTAGATGCAGGAAAAACAGATTGGAGGGATCCATCTGGATTCCTCAACAATTTAATTGTTTTTTTATATAATGCTGTATGATGTGATAAATAATATGTGAGTGATTACTGGATGTTTTGAATGTTTGAATAGCATCGACCCTAAATTAATTGGTATTTAAATATCATGAAGATATGTTCGAATGGAAGGGAAAAGAATTTGATTTTTAAAAGGGAAATTTATTTTCCTAAAACAGAAATTGGATTTCGAATGGGCTAGAAAATATAAACTTGTTTTTAATAACAAAACAAGTAGCTTAATTTATAAACAAAGTTTATAAATGAAGTGAAATTAATTATCATTGGATAATCTGGGAATGTAAATTTAAGAGTGAATGTAAAGGGAAAGGGGAATCGTTTCGGGAAAATAAGAACGATGAAATTTATTCCACTATTTGGAATGCAAATTGAATTAGAATAAAACCATATGGATTTATGACTAGAATTCAACTATGTCAAATTTAGAAAAATAAATATTTTCAGAAAGGATATTGGAATTGTATTATATAGAAACTAAAATTTAAAATTTAAATTGATTCTAGGTTTACATATATAGGTTATAATAATAAAATATTCCAAAATAGGGATTGGGTTTCAAATGGATTTTAAAACAGAAACTTGTTTTAATATATAAAATAAGGAGTTTAATTTATAAATGATGTTTATAAATGAAGTGGAATTAATTATCATTAGTTAATTTGGAAGTTTAAATTCCAACGCGGATATAATAAAAGAATTGGAAATCGTTTCAAAAATAGATAGGTAGATTTTATTCTAGAATTTGGAATATAATATAAGTTGAGATAAATCCAAGGGTTTATAATTTGAATTAGATTATATCGAATTTTATAAAATAATTTAATTCCAAGGGAATTAAAATTTAATATAGAAGTTGTGTTGTGAATAAATATATACTGAGATGAATTTTGAATGAAATAATCAACGATTTAGGATAATCGGGTATTTTAAGTTAGATTTGCAAAACTGACTAAATTTATATTACAATATAAAAGGATAAGATAGAAGATTATTAATAAATGAAGTTTAAACATTTATATTTAAATTTAATTAAAACGAGCTCGCCACAGCGCGGTAGTTCGTAGTTTTACGTTTCGAACTTAAATTAAGTATATAGAACTCAATACAAGTCGGAGTTCTTTGAAAAAAAGAATCGTTCGAACCTATTGAGTAATAGTTTTCCAATGGAAGATAAAAATCCAGAATTCGTCTTATAGTTTTTAAGTTATGTCAAAAATAGATTTCTAGAAAAATAGTGGTATAATCGTCTATAAACCACAACGATTTATTTAATATAATAAATGAATTTTAAGCGAACAAAACTTAAAGTCCATTAGTAAAATCTAGACTTTAGTTATAAAATAAATATGAACTCAAGTAGAGTAAGTGGATTGATTTTTGGAACAAAAATAGAATTTTTATTTATTTAATGAAGTTAACCAATTAGAAAAAACATTAGTTAACAGAATTACAGATTGAACTTAACTTGGGCTAAGTGAAACTGATTTGAAAATTTAAATTTTGAAGCTGAATACGACGCTCGAGTTAGAAATAGAATACGACTTATGCATATGTGAATAAAAATATATTTAAACATGATTTGTTCAAATTAAAAGTGGATTAGGCAAAAGAGCTGATTATAGATTAAATTAGCAAATTAAGTTAAAAACAATTGGATTGAGTTGTAATAAATTAGGAATGGTTGAATATATGTTAAGAAGGTATTGAATGAAGTGAATGGAAGATATAAATTGAATTCTCGTCAAAAAGGTACATATTTAATTCAATATGAGTTTTATGAGCCAATTTGGTAAGCCACTTAGCTTTTTGATTTTCTTTTTAAATGGAAAGGGCATAGAGCGGTAATTTGCAGTTATACCGATTGAGCCGTATAAAGGAAATGCAGGAGAAATTTTCCTGAAATTTAAATAGATAGTAAAATTTAAGAAAATTTGATAACTAGAAATCCATTTATCGGTTATATAGGAAATTTGATAAAAGATAAACTTATAATGAAATTTTATAAGTAAAAAGGAAGTTTATAAAATTAAATATTGGGGAATTGGAAGGAGAAACGTATACACGTTTAAAGTGGATAGTTATTTGTATTTTGGGTTATCGTAACGATGTTTTATACAACATCCATTTTAACCCAAGTAAGTGTGATTTTGGGTATATAATAACGAATATTTCCTAACTATAGAAATGAATGGTTTCATGGAAGGGATAAATAATTGGAAATGTTTTCCAGTTATAAATAGAACATATTTTCTAAGTATAGAAAATAAAAGAATGTTGAGTATGAAAATGTTTTCCAAGTATAACGAGAATCCAAAGTAGGTGTGAAAAATATCTCCGTAAGGAGATTTGATTAGGAAATTGGGAAATGATTTAATTAATGAAATATTAATTTAAAAGGGCTCAGTGATTGCTTGATGTTAATTAATAGTATTTCCTTTTGGAAATAAGGTATTTGGATGAATGTTTGTTCCTTCAGTAGTTAAATAACTAGTGATCAAAGTATTGGCCAATTAAATGTTATCGTTGTCAATATGGAGTGACCGGTTGGATTTATTATCCAAAACCATTGCATATAGGCATTAGTGTTGCGAATCAAATTATATCATAGATAAAGGAAGACAGAGTAAATTGTTAGGGATTTTTCTATTAATCTAAGTAGAAATTTCCTAAGATGGATTAATAGAGATAGTGCCTTCGATTTTGTTTAGTCGCAGAGTGAATTTGTATGGACGAATGTAGGATAGAGTATTTCCAATGATTACGTACGTTGGTTTTTACAAATATACCGAGTATGGTGGCGGAGAAGCTAACTTCTTTTAGTTTAACACCCAGAGTGTATTTATGCAAATCAATTAGTGATTTACAGATCTAAGAATGTGGCATTCAAACCGAATGAAACAGAAAATAAGTTAATCATAGACTCAAGCCTCATCAACTAGGAAATGACAAAAACCAGGCAGGCAACATGGCTATGTGGTTGCACCCATTAGGGTGTATTATCACCTTATCTAGAGAAAAAATCATTTGTTCTTCCTCTATTATTGTTGTATGCTTTCGGAAACGGTTATTGATCATAACCATTGGTGATAATACATTCGGTACACTTAAGTCGAATCAGTGGCCGGGTTACAAGATTTTCTTATCGTACCCAGTGTATTCCTCTCTAGAGATACACTTTCGGAAGGTGGTTCCAAACCTTTTCATAGCTGGAAATCCATTACCAAATAAGCGCTCGTGGTTTTTGATTGTATACTATATATGTGGAGTGTGAGATGCAAGTGTTCCGCTAGATCGTAATTGATTTGATTATACACAATTATAATGTCAAAAAATGTTGACATAGAATATTTTGGGTTATCGTAAGGCAAAAACCATTCATGTTTATGTGTGGATCGGTCTTACGATTATCTTTTCTTTAGAAAAGATTTTCAAATTAAATCAAGTAATTAGAGTTTACTTACACTAGTTCCATGATTGACCCAAAGTTTATTTGCTTTGTTTTACCCTAAACTCTTAGGTGGCTAAATTTGTATGGACAATCTAGTAGTTCAGGAGTTTACAGATACCTTTAGAGGAGTTTGAGCAGGTGGCTTCAATGTTATATATCTACGATTTATTTCCGATGTGATCTGTTGTGTTGTACTATGATGATGGTATGTATATATGGTACAAAATTCAATATGCAAAAATTGTTATATATATATATATATTATATTTTATTCCTACAATGTGAGATTCTATGCTATTATTTCTGTTCTTTTTTTATTTACTCATAATGATTTGTATTTCTGTGCGGTTTGGGTTGGACGTATGGTGTATTTAGTCAATTCAAAGGGTATGAATTTGCGGGCCTTTACAGATGGAACTGTAAGGAAGTACGGAACTTCTACGGGATGTGAGGATACTCCGTGATGGCCCTCTATGTTAGACCTTGTACCCTCAGAGGTATAGTCTGTACGGTTCCATCCGGTGAGTATGCCTTTGCTGCATCTTGGATGTTGGACAACCTAAAGACTGATATTAGGTTGACTTTAGGATGCTTCTTCAGCCTCCTCAAGGGGGAGGCTTCGTGGTCAGGACCCAAAAAGGATAGTAGGCCGTCGGATACATGTCATCATCAGTTGGAGCATGTGCCAGAAACACTGGAGCTACGTTAAGAGGCTAATGATGTTTTACTATCGGCTCATTGAATGAGGGAACACATGTTTGTTTTGACTGGATGGTAGGGCAGTTATTTCGCTCTTTTGAATAGTCTTTCATTAGATTGGGGGTAGGCTGAATTGTAACGACCCATATTGTTAGTCAATTTAAAATATGATTTTAATTGATTTTAGTGGATTTTAAATGGTTAAATATTGAATTTGGACTTGATAATAATTGAAAATAAATTTTGAACTTGGCTTTATATTTTACTGGATTAAAACAAGGTCGATAAACTTTTGAAATCAATTTAAAAGGAAATTTTGAAAATCCATAATTTAATGTTATTTTGATGACCTGAAAATAGAACGTTTTTGAGAAAATCTCAGAATCTGATGAAACCAATTTTATCAGATCCATAATGTCAAAATATGGTTAGTTTTAAATTTTCTAGTCAATCGAAGTTAATATGTGAGCACACGATAATATAAACGTGTGTTGAAAAACAAGTTAAAATCAGTAAAAGCTAGAAATAAGGCTATTTTTCAAAATGCCTTCATATTCAACGAGACCAATTTTATTGGAACCGTATTAGTGAAATATAGTAGTGATTCAAATTTCGTATTGATCGGACTTACATTTTGATCATACGAATTAAAAACGCATAACGAATCGTTCTATTGATTTTTGACTTGAAAATAAGTTGTTTTGGGTAATACCGAAAAATTGAAAAATATTGATAAAATGGTTAATGACGACCTAACGAATATATTAATGTGTAGTAATGATTTTATAAATATTGAAACTAATTTAAATGTTGATACAACCTTCCCATGGTAACCCTTAACTATAATATAACCTTTTTCTTAAGTTCATCCTTATCTCTTTATACACCAATTCCCACATTTCCTACCCACAAGACAACTCAACGTACCTCCCTTACATGTGTCATGTTCTTCTTAAGAGGCCATCCCCCTTTGTACTTTGTGGCATGTGAAGTCCTTATTTTATTTTAAGTTTATTTTTGCTTTTTTTACCTTAAGCTTCATTTTCATGTCCTCCTTCTCCTTCCCAAGCCATTCCACCTCCTACCCTTTCTACACCAGCCTCCGCACCTCCTCTAACCCATGTGCACCTCCTCCTACAGCCCCTTCTCCTCCACGTGAGCCTTTTGTCCTCAAAATCCCATTTTTACATCTTTAAACCTTTAAAAATCACATATTTTCACCAAAAAACCCAATTCCACCACCATAAGCTCCTCTTAGACCCCACCACATCACACACCACCTCCTACACTACCACAGGACTTGACCCAGGTGGACCCCCCAAGACGTGGGTCCCACCATCCATTTCATGCCATAAACCTCCTTAAAAATCATAATTTTCTTCCTAAAATTGCAATTATATATATAGTAATTAGTGAATTTTGAGTGAAAGTTGCAAGCTTTGGGTTCGAGAAGGCTAGGAAATCCTACCTAAGACGTGTCACATTGTTTTGATGGCTTGGGTGAGAGCTCTTCACTTATAAGTTAACTATTTCGGGTTAAACTAGTTAATAAGTGAATTGGTGGTTGTTTACTATGTGATTGATATAGTAATGATGAGTGATGTTGTTTAGATGTTTAAAATGGTTAATTATTAATTTAACACAATGTTTAAATGACAATCGTAATTGCAGTTGAGTTATTCACTCATTAACAAGGTAAACGATTCACCTATGCCATTTATTTAAGTCGATAGAATTGGTGAACATATAATATAGAATGGATGGGATAGCTTGATTTGTTGATATGGATTGTGAATGATCATTGGAATTTGATGTATGTTGATGTGAAATGGTTTTGTTAAATACAACCTTGAATTGTTAATAAGGTTCAATACCTTGTTTAACAGGGTTTGATTTAGGATTAAGTGTTAATGATCTTGGCACTTACGTTAATGATGCCAATATTGATAATTGAATGTTAAAAGTTGTTAACAACTATTATCGGATGCTCATCATGTGTGAAATCCATATAAGTGGAATTATTTGGCAATTGGTTGTATCTCATTCCAATTCAAAATAAATTTGAATACTTTATTAATAAAATGTTCAGTGAAAATTGAAAATTTGAATTTTATATTCAAATGAATCTTGAAAGGTAGCTTAAGTCATTACGATTAATTTTCATAAAAGAAATAATTTAATTTGAATTAATTTTCAATTAACTAAGGCATGTTTTCAAATTTATATTGAATTGAATAGTCAAAGTGAAGTTCGGTTAGGGTACGTTGGAAAAGTTTTGAAAGAAGTTTCTATTTAAAAGTATCTTATTTATTTTCATAATGAATGTCAGGAAAATTTGGACGTCAAATAATAAGTTTTGAAAAATAATGTTATTTTAATGATTTAATTGATGCTAAATTGATTAATTTGATTTTAAAGGAAAATAATTGAAATATGGTTTCCAAAAATAATTGTATATATTTTATATAATTGATAAATTATTTTGGAATGTTTTTCTTTAATTCTAATTATAAATCGAATTTGGCATGTATAGGACTTGTCACGTAGTGATAGTTCGCGAACTTCGACCATTAACTATAAATCGACGTACCGAAAGATCCGACCATCGGATTCTCTTGAAACGAAAAACATTGGGTTCGAAATGAAAAGAGTTTTCAAACGGAATAAGAAATTTTAGAATCCAACGATTAAATTTTAAAATAATTTTCAGTCTATTTTTGGAAAAGATCGTCATGGATGTAGTTCGGTGACCAGAATTGGAAACCGACTGTAAAGGCCTTATAAAGAATATAAAAATTATGGATAAATTATGATAAATCATAATAAATGGTTTGAAAGAGATTTTGGTAAAATACACAAAGTTTTAGAAAGGCAGAAGAGATATATTACCAGAATGCGTCGGTTAATAACTAAATTAAAGAATCAGTAGGAATATGCGATGATTTTTAAAAGTACAGTATAGTACCACGTGTGAGATCTAACTGAAAGTATTTGTTGTATATAACAATGTGATTTTTGTTTGATGATAAAAAACATATATATATTATAAATATGTTTGTAATTGTACTATTCTACTACATCACATACAACAATATATATTTATTTTGAATAAGATGCTATTACACAGAATTGATAATTCGAATAGTATTTTTATTCAATATAAATATTTTATTTCAACATTTGAATAATACAAACTTTCCAACTCCAATAGTGTACATTCCATTATTACATTCATCTCTCACTACAACACTCAATCACTCAGTTTAATTACAGACTCGGTTACACACAATCTCATGTACACTTCACTCAACTCTCTCAGTTACACTCACTAACAGACTCGTCTTAAGTCTGCTTCGGAGTTGGTCCAGTCACCTGCATACCAATCACAGAAACACACAGAGTAATTGGGAACAAAAATTGATTTACATTCTAGAAGATATAAATTTATTTTAAATTTTATTTACCTTAGAATTTTGGGGTGTTTCTCATCATTTTTCTTGACTTGGTCTTATATGTATATACATCTATTTGTGTTTAGACTGCTTGTGATATTCACAGTGATTCATTATAAGTACCACAAGGTAGACAATAAATCTTGTGCCCACAAATCAGCCTCAACACAAAATGGCCCACTGATGTAAATAAAAAATATAGGTGCACAGGTGTATGTATATACACATATATTTTATAATGTGTAGGGGCAATATGGTCAAACATCAGTAAGTACACATGAACCAAGAGATTAAATGCAAGGGAAAAAGGCAATCCAAGCAGACACAAACACACACACATATACACACACACATTCGTGCATATATATATATATATATCTCTCTGTGTGTGTGTGTGTGTGTGTAAATGTGTGCGCATGCGCGCGTCCGTGTTTGTAGATGCAACAAACAAGGAGATCAAATACTTATGCACAAATTAGCAATTCAGGTTCAAACGTGAAGGTCAAGGCAACACAAGCCAAGTCAAGATGAGCACGTATCATTGCACAGGGGCACCATGTACAGTTTGCATGAATGTTTGCACATGGACATACAAAGCCAAACTGTTTCATGTATGGGAGTACATGCAACAAGGCAGAAGCAAAAAGACATGGCAAATGGAGCAAGCCAGTTACAAGTTTCACAAACATTCAGGAGCATCACTGCATGGTGAAGGCAAAGTATCCATGAACACATAGGTATAACAAAAATGTTTCAGTACACTAGTGTTTCAGGAAATACATGTACAAGACCACAAGAGAAACAGGCCAAAGATAGCATGGATGAAACTATGTACACTGGTACAAAACAAAACTGAGTGCAAATGGAAAGTATAACATATGAGTACAAATACAAGTCAAGACAGGAACTAGTGCATGGTCACAATGACCAAAAATGGAAGTAGTTCAACCTTGAAGAAGGCACAACATACACAAATGTACATATGCTGATATGTAAATATGCAAGTAAGAGGATACTACATTCAGGCGATATCATGCACAACAACAAGGTGTACAAGAAACATGGTAGTGACATGGTCACAGTTGAATGCACTTCAGAGTGCATAAAAGAATCACAGTGAAGCAAGTGACACAACACTACAAGTGCATGGCATTGCACAAGGATGGACAACAAGTGCATAACGATCAAGTGCACAAGAAAATGAGCTTCCAATTTTTTTGATACCAATTGTTCATAATTATTTTTTGAGGAAGGCAAATACAAATAGCAGTAAGAAACACATGTACAAAAAGGAAGCAAATATGGTGCAGTCGTATTCAAGGGCCAATATTGCAACTGTGGAAACAAATTTGTGTGCGTGAATCAATATACAAATGAACAAGCAAGTTAGACTCACTTGTATAAGGAGACTAAATTATCAAACATTATACACAAACATAGTCAGTAATAATTGTGTGCACAGTAACAAGGAGCACAGTAGCAAGCACACAGTGGAGCAGCTTACAAGTGGTTTGAGTAAGAAGCACAGCAGCAAGCACACAGTGGAGCAGCTTACAAGTGGTTTGAGTAAGTAACACAGCATATTCATAGGACAAACACTTAGCTTAGTTTAAAAAATAAGAGTTCAGGTGAAAGACAGTAGAGCACACATGACAATAAAATGGAAACAAATGAATAGCATTCAAATATATACATAAAGTTTATGGCCATGCATTCCCAAGTAATTTCAATCCTCGAATAGTTTCAGGAGAAAAAATTCTTTCCTTTTTAATTCACTGTTTCAAAAAGGGGAAAATCTGGAATAACAAGCAAAAATTATCAAACGTGTTATAAAACATTTTTTTAGCAAAAATTCTCACGTTTTAAAAATCATTCCAGAAATTCATTCATTTTTTTTGGGGCATAAAAATCAATTCGA
The DNA here is from genome assembly GCA_030737875.1 of Allium sativum. NCBI lineage: Eukaryota > Viridiplantae > Streptophyta > Magnoliopsida > Asparagales > Amaryllidaceae > Allium > Allium sativum. The sequence goes on from CM060910.1 coordinate 432,064,049, forward strand.
GTGTTTCCTGAAATCAACCAATCAAATATGGCAAGAATGACCCACGTTCTGTTAAAAGTATTCCGGATTCACAAATGATATTTTGGGCTAAGAGAGTCAAATCATTTATTTCTAGAAATCATTCAAGATTTCTCGGAAATTAATCAAGTAATAACAATTCCATGGGAAATCATTTTTATTGAGCACAAATCAATACCATGTCATAGCCGTGAAATCAGAGAAGTGATTATGGTTTCTATACCCTATAAATTGCACACGTTTCATCATAGGCAATCTATCGAAACCGTAAACAAACAAGAGAGAAAAAAATTCAGAATACTCACAATTTATCAGAGTTTCGATCTCACGCCAGCCCGAATCATCGACAAGCAAGAAATGAAGTCATCGAAGCACCAAAGAATATTTTTCACAGCAACCAGAGAAATAGCATGTAGATTTAGGGACAGAAACCTTTACTTTTATTTCGGTTGCCATAAATAAATGAAGAGGAGCTTAATTTTAAGTGTCAAAATAGACAAACGGGGGTCGACTTCTTAATTACATTGTTTAGGGTTTTTATCTTATTATTGCTTTTGTTTTAATTAATTGGTAACCAATCTGTACTATTTTCTAGTTTTCTATAAAATAAGGTATACTAGTTATAGGATTCATAGTTAGTGTCTACGAGTTATAAGTTTATAACTCGGGGAAAATATGATTTTCAGGATAAATGTAACAACCCGCCCGGAATGTGCTTGAATTTTGATCTAGAAAAGGCTCATCAAAACTTAATGTAACGACCCGGGTTTTCGCGATCCTGAATAATCGACATAAACTCAATGTCGACTATCCAAGCATCGGAAACACCGGATAGTCCAAGAAATAAATTAGAGGGTGAGAATAGATAAGATAGAAACTTAGAATAGAAGAAGAAGAACATACATCATTATCAGAGTAACACGAAACTCACAGCGGAACGAACAATATATAATAGACATAAATTTGAAATAAAACTAGTATATGTATATAGTAACATTATCAGAGTACAACACTTACAACACATCGGAAATAACAATAGCTATATAATCCTGAAGCCTCCTGCTCCAAGCTCTTAGTATCTGTAAAATCCTGACAACTTGACTGCCCGTACAAATTTGGGCACCCAAGAGTTTGGGGTAAAACAAAACAAAATAAACTCCGGGTTAGTCATGGGACTGCTATGAGTTAAACAATTTAAAACAGTTTGAGAAAATAAAAGATATCTCATAAGACCACGCCGTATAACACGAAATGGGTTTTTCCTTTATGAGAATCTAAAACACTTGATTTTACTTTCAATTCCTTTTGAAACAAACGATAATCTTTATATCAAAACTCTTTTGATATTATAATAATGTCTATCAATCACAATAAAATGATCATCTAGCAGAACGCTTTCATCTCACATTGCACATATATAATATATAATCAAAAAACGCGGGAGCTTATTGGTTAATGAATTCCAACTGGCAAGGTATAGGACCACCTTCCGATAGTGTATCTCTAGAGAGGAATACATCGGGTTTAACAAGAACATCTTGCAACCCAGGCTAAACATGACCGGTCACTCATTTCGCTTGAGTGTACCGAATGTATTATCACCAACGGTTGGGATCAGCAACCATTTCCCGAAAGGGACAACATCAAAATAGATTATAGAAGTAAATGAAACTCTAGATCAAGCGACAATACACCCTAATTGGCATCCAACCACTTAACCATGCGACCTACCCGATTTTATACCATTTCCTGGATGTGAGGCTAGAGGCCATAACGTATAGATCACACCTTTATTTACTTTGAATGCCACATCGTCATACCCGCCAAATCACAAATTGATTTCCCCAATAATATCACGGGTATATAGCTAAGAGAAACGAATTCCTCCGCCACCAAATGTAAATACATTTGAAGAGATCTACTTACGCGATATATTAAATATACTCTGTCAGACATTCTTCCATACAAGTTGTCCTGAGACTGGACAAACCAAAGGCACTATTCTATAAACAGACAACCCTTGCATAAATCCGTATTCAATTATCTTCATCATATTTGATTCGCAATGCTAACGCCCATACAGAGTCATTTTCGGATAATGAATTTGATCCCGGTCTCTCTATATTGACGGCGGAAAAATGGTCAAAAACTTTGATAGTCGGTGACTTAACTATCAAAGAAAACATGTGTTCAAACAACGGTTGTATTTCCAAATTGAAATCTTACTGATCAATCATTAGTCAACATTTTCTCCTTTTAAATTAATTCATCATTAATTTATTTACCCCTTTCCCGTTTCCATATGTAACACCCCGTATTTCTATTAATAACAATGTTTACAAATTAAAGAATAACTAATCTCAGACGTGAGAATTGTGGGAAACGGGTTGCGCCATTGTGTTAGTCTCGGAATTCTGATTGAAATAGAGTCTGAGTTTGCGTGATTTGGACTTCGTATGAAGGAGATATGGCCATCGGAAGTTTCAGAAAATTCAAAATTCAAAATTCAAAATTCGAAGTCAAACAGGCCAGGCGGGAAATTTCCCGCCCAGCACCCCAGGTCGACTGAGGAGTCGACTGGGCAGTCGACACCCCCAGGACCAGGTCGACTGCGCAGTCGACTTGGGTGTTGACCTGGTCAAGTCGGCCAGGTTTTGGCAGAGCCCAATCTTGAGCTGCTGATGTGTCTTTAGGGCTGAGTTGGCTAATTTAACGGTTCAGGTTAGTTCTGAGTTGATCTGACGGTCTAAATAAATCCTAAACTCTATATATACCTAGGTAGTCTCTCACTCTAAATTCACATGAAAGATAGAATAGCCGCCGTCATGCCGTCGCCATGGAACTCAGTGTAGCCGCCGCCAACTAAGAAGGAAGAAAGCTAATCAAAACTCTAATTCTACTCAACTCTAAAGCAAATATGGACTCTCTTTCTTTTCTAATTGTGAGTATGATGATCTAAATAAGATTATTAGCAAACTAATTAGATTAAGATGTGATATGGATCATAAGAAAATGATGTGAATTGTCATATATGTTGTTGTAAACCTTATGCTATCATGTATGTTGTAAATCCTATGTTATGTGATGATGATATCCTATATGTTGTAAATCATGCTATGATGATATTATATATGTTGCAAGTTTATATGCTAAGTTGCGATGTTACAAAGCCATGATGTTATTATGTTGTAGTTAGCTTATGAATCATGATGTTGATTATATATATTTGGGCTATGACGATTCACATGATAAATCACATGTACCTATGCAAGTTTAGATTTATTAGTATGTATAATCTCACATATTGTATGACATCTATTTAGATCTAGAATTATGACATCTATTTAGATCTAGAATTATGATATGACATGTGTGAGTTCTATGTGTTAAATGCTAGTTCACGCCATCATTATGCAGCATAAACCACATATGCAAATTTATACATGAACTTGGGTTATGATCATATTATGTAAGTTGTGACATTTAACCAAACAAGTTGACACCTTTAGATCCATGACATGTGTAGTTTTATGCAAGTTTCACCCCTATTATGATTAGATCTATTTTATTTGTCTATATGTTGTGATAATTTATCTTTGTGCTATGAGTTAGACTATTCGAGTCTAACGTATATTTTGCGTTGAATAAGCGAACGTATAACGTGGGGTAGGGGTAATATTAAGGATTTAATATTAAGAAATTGGGGTGCAATTGATATGATTTTGCATACCGAAAGTGGATGGCCATAATTGAGTCAATTATGGACATCATTAATATTGGAATTAATTAATGATTTGAATAGGGATATATTTAAAACTGGGGTAAAAGATTATAAGTGTTAATCAATGCTTAGGACACGAGGTTGGACTCGTTTGTGACGTAAAACTGCCCGGACCCGCCCGGCGAATCCAGTAGTCACAAATGTCAGCCCAATGTGAGAGGTCCTAGGCCCAAATTTAAAGCATAACAGTTGTAAAGACACGAGGTTAGACTTTTTTATGGTGTAAGACTGCCCGGACCCGCCCGGCGAATTCAGCTGCCATAAATGCCAGTCTAATGTGAGAGGTCTTTATGAGGTTATGGCCTGAATGAATTAAGAAATACTTAACCAGATAAACATGTGAAGTGGGACATGGGGGTTAAGTAGGTGCCTTGGGTGGCATGAGGAATCTAGTGGGTGCCTTTAGTGGCATTTAAAATACGATTAGTAAGACTTAACCAAACACACATGTAAATGAACATGACTAAGAAGAGGGTTAAGTGGGATATACTAGTGGGGACAAGCTTAGGTGGATAGCTTGTGGTAAGTAATTGGAGGCCCATTTCAACCAGTAACCCAAACGTATCTTTGTGGGCTCGACCCAAGTCGAGGACGGGACACGCATACTGGGCTTGACTATCAGAGGCCAAACGGGTTAGCGGTGGCAACGCAAGTCCAACGGGTTTCATATGCGTGTGTGGACCCGGGCTGGTAGGTAAGACGTTGTTGCATCGTGTAGGTATAAGCCGTGCATCCTTAGGTTGTATCGGGTTGCCACTTTAGGGGAGTGATACACCCCACTGTGGGACCAGCACGGGTATCTACGAGTAGGGAGTCGATCGAAAGTGGGTAGTGGGGTACACCTAGCGGAGATAGGGGCAGGCGGCACCTATGTAGTCAGCTAGGGGTACACGAAGTTATTTATAAAATTTCTAAGTGAAGCAAGTGGGATCAACCTTTAGGGTGACTGGTGTGGTGCAGTGTAGTAATTATTCGTTAGTATTAGGTGTGCCTTTAACGTTATCTTTATCTGCTCTTCCATACCCAATAGTTCATAGACATTTCCTTGTTTTCCAGCTTATGCCTTAGTCTAGTTATTTTGATAATAGTATTGTTAGAATTATCATACTCGCCAGACTTTATGTCTGACCCCCGCTATTTCTATCTTTTTCCCCCTCCAGGTCCTCAGGGTGGACCCAGCTCTAGTGGAGTCTGATTGAATTGCTTATTCTCTCTTTTGGAAAGCTTGGACCGCTGAAGTAAAGTCCAGCTTGTTATCTTCTTTAATGGCTATTTATGTAATGGGATTATGTATTTTGTTTTATCAAGATGGATATTGTAATTGACTCTGATTTATGGTTTTATGATGTACCAAACATGTTTAATTTCCGCTGCAATGAAATAAAGTTTTAGATTTCCAAGTACTACTTATTATCTGTCTTGTTGTAAATTTTTTTTTCTATATTCACTTAAAACCTCCATGGAAGTTAATGCATTCCCTTTGTGAGTGACATTAATGGACGTGGGGTGTTACACGTGGTATTAGAGCTTAAGGTTACCAGAACAAATAATTTTTTTAGAAAAATTATTTTTCTAAAGTATTTTTAGAAAAAGTGTTTTCAAAAACATGTCTTGATGAGTAATTTAAAGAGGAAAGTTTTTATGAAAAACATAATCCCCAATAGCCATATATCTTTATCTTTCGAATTCTCCATTTTGAATCTTTCCTTTTTCGTTTCAACATGGCTGAAGATCTTAACCTTCCGGAGGGTGTAACGATACCAGGATGGTATAAGAGGTTATTAGAGGCTAGGGCCGCTGCAGGTCCAGCCAATGTTCCTCCACCACCAGTTGCACCCTCTCCTCCTCCTCCTCCTCGCGCTGATACTTTTGCAAAGACATGCAAGGAATTTAAGGCTATGGGTGGAAAACCTTTTCAAGGGTCAGAAACGTTTGTGGAAGCTAGAGATTGGCTTAAGTAGGTGGAAGAATTGCTAGAAATCTTTGAAGTAGAAGAAGGGAGGAAAGTCAAATTAGCAGCTTGGTTAATGAAGGGAGAGGCCTCGTTTTGGTGGGAGGTCACTAATGGGGAGCGTCCTGTTGATTCTTGGGCGGATTTCAGACGTAGGTTTGAGGCAAAGTTTCTCTCAAGGGCAGAAGAGAATCTATACATGGAAAGGTTCTTGACATTGAAGCAGGGAAATCTATCAGTGAAAGAGTACGTCAACAAATTTAACCAATTGGCAAGGTTTGGCTTAGATTTGGTGAACACGCAGGAGAAGAAGGCTCTGAGGTTCGTTAATGGCTTGAATGAGCCATTGCAGGGGTTGGCTATGACCCACATCCCTATGGGGGCCACCTTTGAGAAGCTAGTAGACATGGCACTCATGCACGAAGAGAAAGGCGCTAATGCTAATAAGGCACCCGAGAAGAAAGGGGATCAGAAGAAACCACAACATCAAAAAAAGAAGGGTGGTAAAGACAATAATGGAAAAGGAAAGAAAAGATGCTTTAACTGTGGGACACCAGGCCATCTCAGCAAGGATTGCAGAAAGAAAAAGAAGACTGGCTGTTTTCACTGTGGTGAAGCGGGACATCTAGTGAAGGACTGCCCAAAGAAGGGGCAGAAGGCAGGGTCTACCTCGGGAGGACTGGTGCAGGCTCTTATGGCACCAGGGCAGGCAAGGGGACAAGTTCAGGCTCTCGCGGTCCCATCGCTGCAAGAACGAGGTAGAACCATTTCTGTTGAAAGCTTAGTTTTTCTGTTTGATCATCCTGTCCGTACCTTATTCGATTCGGGCGCATCACATTCGTTTATCTCTACATCATTAGTTGAATCACTGCACTTAAACACCAGTTTAATAGAGGATCCCTTAGTTGTTTCGAATCCAATTGGGGGCTCAGCTTATTTTTCCATGATATGTTTGGATTTGAAAATTTCTATACTTAGCGTTGGGTTTAGATGTGACGCTTATGTTTTGGGCTTCACGGGCTATGGGCTAATTTTAGGAATGGATTGGTTATCCAGAAATGGGGCCGTTCTTGATTGTGAAAGGAGAGTAGTTAGGCTCATGACTCGCCTTGGCAATACTCTCGAAATCTTTTGTAATCCCATAAATTCCGTTATGCTAAGTTATCTAGAATCGCTTGACGCGTCGGTGGAAAATCTACGATCTGTTAAAGTAGTCCAAGAATATTCGGATGTGTTTGAGGAGGTGAAGGGCTTGCCTCCGAAGCGGGAGATAGATTTTCGAATATATCTTGTGGATAATGCAAAACCAGTATCTTTGCCAGTACGCCACATGGCTCCTCGCGAAAGGAGGGAACTCAATAAGCAAGTGAAGGAGTTGCTTGAGAAGGGGTTCATAAGACGAAGTATATCGGAGTGGGGTGCTCCAGTAGTATTTGCCACGAAGGCGGATGGGTCCCTTAGACTTTGTGTGGACTATAGAGAACTTAATAAGCTTACTAAGAAGAACAGACACCCACTGCCGAGGATTGACGATCTCTTCGATCAGTTAGTTGGCGCCTCAATGTTTTCGCAGTTGGACTTAGCCACTGGATTCCATCAGTTGAGAGTGGCTGAGGATAACATAGACAAAACTTCCTTTAGGACTCCAGACGGTTTCTATGAATGGCTAGTGATGCCCTTCGGTTCGACAAACGCCCCCGCATACTTTGTTGATTTGATGAGTTGGGTGTTTAGGGAGTACCTTAATAAATTCGTGGTGGTCTTTGTAGACGACATCTTGATCTTTTCTAAGAATGAAGAAGAGCATGCAATACATCTTAGGGAAGTGTTGGAGACTTTACGAGCGCATAACCTTAAAGCTAAATTTACTAAGTGTCACTTCTGGAGAGAGGAAGTGCGATTCTTAAGGCACGTGGTTTCCAAAGAAGGGATAGCTGTGGATCCCGCGAAGGTGGTGGCCATCCAAGATTGGAAGGTCCTTAAAAATGCTACCGAAGTAAGGAGTTTCTTGGGGTTGGCTGGCTACTATAGGAATTTTATCAAAGAATTCACAAAAATATCAGCTTCATTGGCACGCCTGACGAAGAAGAACCTAGTCTTCGCGTGGGACGTAGATTGTGATGATGCGTTCCAACGTTTAAAGAGAGCTTTGACCTCAGCTCCAGTCTTAGTACTGCCAGACGGGAGTAAGCCATTTACTGTTTATACCATTGCTTGTGGGACAGGTCTAGGCGCAGTCTTAATGCAAGAGGGAAGAGTAATAGCCTATGGTGGAAGGCAGTTAAGGGTGCATGAGAAAAATTACCCTACACATGACCTAGAGTTAGCCGCAATTGTTTTCGCGCTTAAGTCTTGGCGTCATTACCTTCTTGGCGAGAAATTTGAATTGTTCACTGACCACAAATCTTTAAAATACTTATTCTCTCAGAAGGACTTGAACTTAAGGCAGCAAAGGTGGATGGAGTTCTTAGCGTCCTACGATTTCGAAATAACATATACCCCTGGCAAGGGTAACGTGGTGGCAGACGCCTTAAGTAGGAAAAGGTTGTCCTTGAGCCTATTGTTTGTTGAGCGGAGAAACTTAGAATTCATCTCTATGTTTGACTTTAGACCTTCCGTTGACTTTGTACCCGGTTTGCTAGCATCCTTGGAGGTCAGACCTACGCTTTTGGGATGGATTGGTGAGGCACAGCGAGACGACCCACAGTTGGTTGAGTTAGTAGAAAAGATCAAAAGAGGGGAGTCATCAAGACATCTCCGTAGGTATACCCTGGATGATAAGAGATGGTTACGTAGGGATAGTAGACTTTGTGTACCTCGAGACGAAGGTTTGTGGAAGGCTATTCTTGACGAAGCACATCATTCGAAGATGACCATTCATCCCAGTGGGGACAAGATGTACAAAGACATGAAGCGAGTTTTCTTTTGGGCCGGTATGAAGAGGGATGTGGCAGAGTATGTTGCTAGATGCTTGGTGTGCCAACAAGTAAAAGCGGAGCAAAAGAAACCCGGTGGGTTGCTTCACCCATTGGAGGTTCCACTATGGAAGTGGGAAAGTGTCTCGATGGACTTTGTGGATGTATTACCAAGATCAAGGAAGGGTAATACGGGGATTTGGGTTATAGTAGACAGACTTACTAAGAGCGCCCATTTCATTCCCGTGAAGAGTAAGAGGACTGCTCCATGGTTAGCTTCTGTATACATTCGAGAGATAGTTCGTTTGCATGGTGTTCCTTCTAACATAGTAAGCGACCGTGATCCTATCTTCACTAGCGAATTTTGGAAGAGCTTGCAAGAGGCGGTAGGGACTCAGTTATGTTTGAGCACCGCGTATCATCCTCAGACGGACGACCAGACTGAGAGGGTGAATCGCATTCTAGAGGATCTTTTGAGGCTATGTATCCTAGACTTTGGGGGTACATGGGAAGAGCATCTTCCGTTGGTAGAGTTCGCATATAATAACATCTTTCAATCTAGCATTGGCATGGCACCTTTTGAAGCTCTTTATGGACAACCTTGTCGTTCACCAACATGTTGGTGGGAATCTACGGATAAGATCTTACTTGGGCCCGATATGATTAGAGAGACTTCGGAAAAGATCGACTTGATTCAAAGGAGGATGAAGACGGCGCAAGATAGGCAGAAATCTTATGCAGACAAAAGGAGGACAGATCTTGAGTTTGATGTTGGGGACATGGTCTTTATCAAAGTGTCTCCATTACGGAATGTTGTTCGCTTTGGGTCCTTTGGGAAATTAGCACCAAGGTTTGTAGGGCCGTTTCCTATTAAGGAGAAGATTGGACAGATGGCGTATAGAGTGGAGTTGCCTGAGAGACTTAGTGGTGTACAAGACGTATTCCTTGTGTCACATTTGAGGAAGTGCTTGCACGAGACCGCGGAAGTGGTAGAGCCAAGCTTGCTTAGAGAGGTGGAGATAGAGCGTGATGCGACGATTCGACGAGCTCCTACATGCATTCTTGGGTCGGAGATCAAGAAGTTGAGGAATCGAGAGGTCAGACTAGTCAAAGTGCAATGGGGAGATGATGAGAGCAACACTACTTGGGAGACAGAAGCGAAGATGCGTTCATTGCACCCTTTTCTTTTTGAGGGTATGTCTTTTAATTTCTCCTTTATCGCTTAGCTTGTACTTATCTTATCTTTAGTATGTCCTCTTGCTAGTATCTTTGACCTTTAGTTAGGATAATCCTATGGTTGAAACATGTGTTTGAGACATGTTATGTATGATGGATGCAAAGTGGATGCAAGTGTTTGCTAGTGGTTGCTCGTGAACGCATATACACACACTATTAGGCACTAGATCGGCTCAGTCACTTCATATTGCATATTGCATATATATGGATGTATTTAGTAAAATGGATGTATGAGGATTTTTTTTTTATCATATGGATGCTGCATTCAGATGATGATTGTGCACACATATAGAGATAATATGTAGCATTAAGGAACTTTTGCATACATAATGGACGCATGGCACTATCATGATTTGCATTAAGGAGGTCAACTGAATCAGTGGACCGCCTGATTTTGCATTAGATATGGACATATACACACACTGTGCATTTAAACATGAAAGCATTAGAAGTCTATAAGGACAATAGATGCCTGTGTTTGATGGTTGAGTAGATGGACGATTGGATGTTAGGATATACATTCTCCTTAACTTGGAGATTTCGGGGGCAAAATCCTTTAAGGAGGGGAGAATGTAACACCCCGTATTTCTATTAATAACAATGTTTACAAATTAAAGAATAACTAATCTCAGACGTGAGAATTGTGGGAAACAGGTTGCGCCATTGTGTTCGTCTCGGAATTCTGGTTGAAATAGAGTCCGAGTTTGCGTGATTTGGACTTCGTATGAAGGAGATATGGCCATCGGAAGTTTCAGAAAATTCAAAATTCGAAGTCAAACAGGCCAGGCGGGAAATTTCCCGCCCAGCACCCCAGGTCGACTGGGGAGTCGACTGGGCAGTCGACACCCCCAGGACCAGGTCGACTGCGCAGTCGACTTGGGTGTCGACCTGGTCAAGTCGGCCAGGTTTTGGCAGAGCCCAATCTTGAGCTGCTGATGTGTCTTTAGGGCTGAGTTGGCTAATTTAACGGTTCAGGTTAGTTCTGAGTTGATCTGACGGTCTAAATAAATCCTAAACTCTATATATACCTAGGTAGTCTCTCACTCTAAATTCACATGAAAGATAGAATAGCTGCCGTCATGCCGTCTCCATGGAACTTAGTATAGCCGCCGCCAACTAAGAAGGAAGAAAGCTAATCAAAACTCTAATTCTACTCAACTCTAAAGCAAATCAAGACTCTCTTTCTTTTCTAATTGTGAGTATAATGATCTTAATAAGATTATTAGCAAACTAATTAGATTAAGATGTGATATGGATCATAAGAAAATGATGTGAATTGTCATATATGTTGTTGTAAACCTTATGCTATCATGTATGTTGTAAATCCTATGTTATGTGATGATGATATCCTATATGTTGTAAATCATGCTATGATGATATTATATATGTTGCAAGTTTCTATGCTAAGTTGCGATGTTACAAAGCCATGATGTTATTTTGTTGTAGTTAGCTTATGAATCATGATGTTGATTATATATATTTGGGCTCTGATGATTCACATGATAAATCACATGTACCTATGCAAGTTTAGATTTATTAGTATGTATAATGTAACACCCCACCTCCGCCAGGGTGTCTCTTGCAAGCACTCTGACTTTGGAGGGGCATTTGAATCAGGTAAACATGCATAATGATATATCAAGGCAGAACAAGAACATATGTATATATGTAAATAGAGTAAATAACATAGATAAAACAGCGGAAGATTTCAAACCATTTCAAAACAAGTCTGGTACAACATAATGTCAACTTTCCAAATACACAAGTCTAGATAAAAACAACATTACTGAAAATCTGAAATACATAAGTACTATCCCCAAAATAAGTGATAACCATAGCTAGCTTCATGTCAAGACCATACATGAGCTAAAATCCCACAAGCAAGCGATCAGAAATCAAAGCTAAGCTCCAATATTCCCTCCCTGAGAACCTGGGGGGGGGGAACGGAAGAAAAGAGGCGAAAGAAAACAGGTCAGTCAAAAAGACTGAGTAAGCCCTACTACAATCAATGTAAACTGGTAAAGTTAGCTGACATGAGAAGCAGGGATGAACATAAGGATAACAACATACTAGCATGATGATTAACTAACAAGTTAGATAAAGGTGTCATCGCATAATCAGGTTTAAGGTTTTGCACCACAGGTGTACTAGCAAACTAACATGACTTGAATAAATAAGTATTGATCCCTTGGCCTAAGCTTTGGCCCAATAACATGAGATGACCTAAATCAAGGTCCAACTACTCGGTCTAGTCGATCGGCTCCCTATAAGCCTAACTCGTCAAGTGTCGGTGTCAATACGGCCCAAACATAATTGTAGTCAGACTGTGCCGGGTCTCTCGTCGGGTGTATCAAGCCCTAGGGTGTCAACCCCTGGACACCATAAACATAAGCGCACAGTCTCGATCTACTGATACCCGTGCATGTTTTCCCCGGCTTCGGACTATGTGCACGACCATAGTCCGCCCGGAACTACACCGGTGTACCCATCTGCCGTCGTTTTTGGTCTCTTACCTCAAGTCCAGTAATTGTGCCCCCACCCTAGCCTAGACCCTAGGGCCATAATGATACGAACTTGGGATTACTGCTGGAGTGGGCCCCCATTGCTTGGATTTTCCAGTGGGTTAAGTACGGTTTAACCCTCTTGCTAATCATGGATTAACTTGGTTAAGTGTAACGATGAGTTCACGACTTAACCCTGATTAATCTACCAAGCCCAAATTGGTTAAGTATTAAGTGGACCATGACTTAACCCTAATCACGAGGCATTAATTAATTTAATGCGCCTTAACCTCTCACATTAGACCTTGTTGTGGTTACTAGTTAAGCCGGGCGGGTCCGGGTAGCTTTACACCACAACTTGGTCTAACCTCGGGTTCAAGGTACAACATGACCAACTTCTCACATTGGGTCCTATTGTTTGTAGCAACTAGTTAGGCCGGTCGGTTCCGGGTAGGTTTACGCTACAAACTCAACCCAACCTCGAGTTGGTCACACTTATCTTTTCTAAGTGTCATGTCCATCATGTTTCCAAAACATATTACACTCTTCAAGCAATTGTAGGTAAATTCCCAATGGGTAGACCTAACTTAATAGGTAAATTCCCAATCTTATGTTTTTATGTCTTTTAAGTTTACCCAACCCCAAACGCAATCCCATCGCTTACATATCGCACTAGCGCATAAAGGATAGAAAGAGGGAACTTGGCATAATCATGACATAAAAGCGTTGAAGCCACAAGTTCAACATGGTGGCATATGAAATGTACACATGTTCATATACTTGCATATTACATTTTTAGGCCTCAAAAGCATGCATAAAACCAAACTTAGCATATTGGTGATACATGGTGATAAATGACATGTAAAAATGGCCATAAGTTCGCATTTAGCCTCACATGCAAGTTATCATAAGGGATATGATAACTTACATGTTGCTAAAATGCAACCTTTAGCATAAAGCTTGAAGCTTTATGTTCATAAACCCAAGATAAGCTTGCATAACATGATAACATGAACAAAGTGATCAACCCAAACTTGCATAACATACATGGCAACTTGCATATCATAAATAGCAAACTTGCATATCACAACATGGCAAACTTGCATATCATACATTTAACTTTAGAGTTTAAGTATGAAAGTAGAATAGGGCTTACAATGCTTAGGAAGTCACAAAAATATGACAAAGCCCTTATGCAATCAAATAGACCCAAAATGCAAGCTCTAATAGAAAAACCCTTGAGCCAAAATGATCAAAACCCTTGCTTTATGATATAAATATGGAAACTTGACTTGAATGCAAGCTAATGATGCTCATACAAGCTTGAAAACCCTTGTATGCATGGAAGATCTCTTAAAAATTTATTTAGGAATTTTATGAAGAGAGTGGAGGCCATGAGAGGAATGATTTTGCCATAGTTTAGTTACTTGAATGAATAATGATGATTTAGGGTTAGGTTAGGGCCTTATTTATAGAGATTAGGACTAGTTTCAACCTTAGGATTAAACCCTAGTTCCAATCTCAGCCCTCAAAACCGAATCTGGCCCCCAAACTCAACACAAACCCAAAATGGTGCACCAGGCAAAACTGCCCGGCTGGACCAGGTCGACAGCCAAGTCGACAGGGCTGTCGACTTGGGTCCAACCAAGTCGACTCCCAAGTCGACAGGGCTGTCGACTTGGGTGCTCTGGCGGGATTTTTCCCGCCTAGCCCAATCTGACCTAAATTCCCAAATTCAAACTTGAATTTGAAATCTGTTTTTACTTTGAAATTTTCTGAAAACTTCGTTGGGCCTTAATCGGGTCATACGGACTCCGATTTTCGAAAACTCGGACTCTATTTCGCGTATTTTTCCGAGACGAACGCAATGGCATAGCCCGTTTCCCTTGATTCAGATTTATAAATTAAATTCTGCCTCGATTTACGTTATAACAGGTTATTGAAAATACGGGTTGTTACATTCTCCCCTCCTTAAAGGATTTCGTCCCCGAAATCTTCAAGTTAGGAAGAACGTATCCTACCATCCAACATCCATCTACTCAAAACATCATCCACGAGCAATCATTGTCCTTACAAGATTCTAAATGTTGTATGAACATATGCAAAGGTGTGTGTATATGTACTTATCTAATGCAAATATCATCAATGCAAATTATGTTAGTGAAATCAATCCATATGTATGCAATTCCTAACATAATGTATAACATCTATATGTGTGCACATAACATACATCCATATGCAACATCCATGTGATAACACAAAAAATTTCATCCATGAATAAGCGTAAACACTCATGCATATGCAATATGAGGAGTGTGTGAGCCGATCTAGTGCCTAACGTGTATAATGCATCCATGAGTAACCACTTGCAAACACTTGCAACCACTTGCAACCATCAAGCATAACATGTTTCAAACACATGTTTCATCCAAAGGGTTTCTACCTAAGGTTCTCATGACAAGATTAAAACGATAAACCAGATAAACATGGATAGCAAAGAGAAAGATATGCTAACAAAGAAAAGAGATTGAGAGTGTACCCTCAAAAAGGAATGGATAAAGCCCACGCATCTTCTCCTCGGTTTCCCAAGTTGCGTCTTCTTCGGCTTCACCCCATTGAACCTTCACCAACTTGACCTCTCGATTCCTTAGCTTCTTGGTCTCCGTCCCCAAGATACGAATCGGAGCTCTCCTCAAGGTAGCCTCTTTCTCCACTTCCACATCTTTCAGAACACTTGGCTCAACAACCTCTGCTGATTCATGTAAACACTTCCGGAGATGCGAGACATGAAAAACATCGTGTACTCCGGCAAGCTTCTCGGGAAACTCCACTCTATAAGCCATCTGCCCGATCCTCTCTATAATAGGGAATGGTGCAACAAACCTCGGTGCTAACTTCCCAACGGCTCCAAATCGGACCACATTCCGCAAAGGAGAAACCTTCACGAAAACCATATCCCCAACATCAAACTCCAAATCAGTTCTTCGCTTATCAGCATAGGATTTCTGTCGGTCTTGGGCCGCTTTCATCCATCTCCGAATCAACTCGACCTTCTCGGATGTATCTCTGATCATATCAGGCCCAAGTATAAGCTCATCTGTAGTCTCCCACCAACATGTAGGCGACTTGCACGGCCTCCCATATAAAGCTTCAAATGGTGCCATCCCTATGCTTGCCTGATAACTGTTATTATATGCAAACTCAACAAGAGGAAGATGGTCTTCCCAAGTACCACCAAAATCCAGAATACAAAGCCTCAACAGATCCTCGAGTACCCTATTCACCCTTTCGGTTTGACCGTCCGTCTGTGGGTGATAAGCCGTACTTAGATTCAACCTCGTGCCCATAGCTTCTTGCAAGCTATTCCAGAACTGACTTGTAAAGATTGGGTCACGGTCACTGACTATACTAGAAGGGACTCCATGTAGTCTCACAATCTCACGAAGATATACAGACGCTAGTCAAGATGCGGTCCTTTCGCTCTTTACCAGAGTGAAATGAGTACTCTTCGTGAGTCTACCTACTATGACCCACATGCTCGTATTCCCTTTCCTTGTTCTAGGCAGTCCATCCACGAAATCCTTCGTGACGCTTTACTACTTCCATTGCGGGGACCTCCAATGGATGTAATAACCCACCGGGCTTCTATGACTCGGCCTTTAATCTGTTGGCACAACATGCGCCTTGGGACAAACTCGGCCACCTCCTCGAGTGATGTGCATCTTCAAGAGCTTTCTTCCTCTCATTGCGTCTTAGCCATCCCTTGTCATCTATAGCGAGGTGTCTTAACATCTCGCCTTGAATCAACTTGTCCATGATCTCGACTAACTGCGGGCCTTCTTTCTGCGAAGTCCCTACTTGATCCAGAAGGGTAGGTCTAAGCTCAAGGGACGCTAACTAACTAATTAAACTGAGAGAACTTCTTACTTCGGTTGCATTCCTTGGAGTCTTCCAATCCTGAACTGCAACTACCTTAGCGGGATCCACCGCTAAGCCTTGCTTAGAAACTATATGCCCAAGGAATCTAACTTCCCTTCTCCAAAAGTGACACCTGGAGAACTTGGCCTTCAACTGATGCGCTCTAAGCGTATCCATCACCTCCTTGAGATGTCTAGCATGCTCTTCGGAAATGCTTCATCGTATGAAGTTCTTCTCAAGCAACTCCTTGATTTGCTTTCTTAACTCTCATCTCGCGGGACCATGTGCCTAACCGGCCACATAACTGGCTTGGCATTATCAACCAGATAAATGCGGAAATCAAACTCTCGCTTAGGGGTAACCCCCTTCACTTCACCCAAGATATCAGGATATTCTCGGACCACCCTCACCGATTGCAAACTATCGATAGACGAGTTGAGGGATTCAAGATAACACAACATGACGGGACCCATAGGGTTACTAGAAATTTTTAGGGTATTACCGAGGCGAGTCATGAGCCTCACAACCCTATGCTCAAAAACTAAGGATGGCTCCAATGGCTCCAAAACTGGACAACCCATCCATGCCCAAAATCAACTCATACCCCATGAAACCGAGAATATAAGCATCACACGAGAACTCTACACTCAAGATAGAGATTTTCAAATCCACGTAGATAATAGACAAATGGGCGTAAACCCCAATTGGATTTGAAACACACACGGGATCATAAACTAGACTAGTACTTAGGTGCAAACTTTCAACAAGATTAGATGAGATAAAGCTATGCGATGCACCAGAATCAAACAAGGTACGAACTAGAAAATCAGAAATATATACAAGGCTCTCAACAGAAATACTACCTCGATCGGGAACTGGAGCGTCTTTGAGAGCATGAACTTGCCCTCCCGAAGGTCCGGCACGCTGAGTCTGACCTTGTCCTTGCTTCTTCGGGCAATCTTTGCTGAAATGTCCAAACTCACCACAACGATAGCATTCACCATTCTTCCTTTTCCTCTTCTTACAATCCTTAATAAGATGCCCAACTGAACCGCAATAATGGCACTTCCTCTTGTCGTTATTGCCCTTGTTGTTGTTCCCCTTGTTGCCTTGACTCTTGTTCTTGTTCTTATTGCCTTGACTGTTCTGACCACTTGGATTACCCTGATTTCCTTTCCACTGGGAATCAGTCTTCTTGGCTTGAGTATCATTCACCTTGATCTTTTTCTTGTCACTCCTATTCTCTTCATTGAGTAGGGCCATATTCACCAAACTCTCGAAAGTTGCCCCCAAGGGTATATGAGTCATGGCTAAACCATGTAATGGCTCGTTTAATCCTAGAGCAAAGTATAGGGCCTTCTTCTGAGCTGTGTTAACCAAGTCTAAACCGACCCGAGCCAGTTGATTAAACTTATCTATGTATTCCCTAATAGTCATGTCCCCTTGCTTCAGTGATAGGAACCTTAGTCCAAACTTTCCCCGAAAGTCATCCCAAGTCTCAATTGGCCTAGTAGCGGTGGTGACCACCCACCAACGTGCAACTTCTTCCTTTAGCAACCACACTGCTAATAAAACCTTCCTACGGTCATCTATATCAAAGAAGGCAAAAAGATCTTCGGTTTCTTTCAACCAATTCCTGGCCTCTACAAAAGTCTCAGTTCCAATGAAATTCTTGCAACCCATCGCCTTAAAGTTCTTACAAGTTTCCGCAAAATCCGTTCGTGGATGCCGAGGGGGAGGAGGAACCTTAGCGACAGGAGGAGGAGGAACATTAACTACCGGAGGAGGAGGAACATCTGCGGGGCCGGCTTCGGTCGCCCTAGCCTCCAAAAGTCTCCTATACCAAACAGGTACGTGTACTCCCTCCGGAATAACAAAGTTATCGGCCATACTAAAAACGAAGAAAAAGGACAGATTCAGAATGGAGAAAAAAAACGAAGGAATTTTGCTAATGGCTTTTTGGGGAATAGCCTTTAAAATAAACTAGACTTTTCTTTGGAAAATACTTTATACTTGGTTTTGAAAATAGTTTTCCAAAAGTTTTAAAAACCTTTTTGTTCCTTCTCGTAAACCATATGCTCTGATACCAAATGTAACACCCCACCTCCGCCAGGGTGTCTCTTGCAAGCACTCTGACTTTGGAGGGGCGTTTGAATCAGGTAAACATGCATAATGATATATCAAGGCAGAACAAGAACATATGTATATATGTAAACAGAGTAAATAACATAGATAAAACAGCGGAAGATTTCAAACCATTTCAAAACAAGTCTGGTACAACATAATGTCAACTTTCCAAATACACAAGTCTAGATAAAAACAACATTACTGAAAAACTGAAATACATAAGTGTTAGCCTACTTTGTGAACTAGGCAACACAAAGTCAAGAAACCAGACATTGAAGGGCACTTTTAATTAGAAAACTTCGGTTCGGATTGGAGAAGACACTACAATCTAGATTGGATAGCTGCAGTTGTTCGGATCGGGTCAGGGCAACACATCGGTTCGGGTCGGATAGAGCTTTCTGTTCGGATCGGTAAACTGCTGCTGAGGAAATTGGTAAGGTATATCTAATCGGATCGGAAGGCAACATGATTTCAATTGGATCGGAAAGCCACCTGTTTGCCACGAAAATGGATCGGAGCGGAGCAGATTAGAGAAGGAGAGAACGTTGCATCCAAGCCAATCCGGTTCGGATCGGATATCCCGATCCGAACCCCTTGTCTGTGCGTCTCCGACCTGAGTCCATGTTCCATGTTATTCTCCTACAAAAGCGCCTGGATATCCGGACCGGTTGTGACCAATTCCTACTCGTAACGTCCGTTCCTTTGATGCGTTGTCAACATAATAATTCATCCGAACCCGAAGATAGTGGGATGGACGACATGTGGCCCCGACCCGGATCAAGATTCAAGCAAATTCACACCTATAAATACCCCGTCTGGAGACAAAGAGAAGGATCTTTTTAAGGCACTTTGAGAATTCAACTACCTCCATATTCCGAACTCCATTGCTCCCGGAGAATCCAAATCTTCTTTCATTATTTGTTTTAATCTATTGAGTGAATATAAGCGAGTTGTGAGTGAAATCAAGTGACCATTGCATTGTATTTACAACTGAATCAGTGAATATAGTGAAAGATAAGTGGACGTAGGCATTTCTTTGCCGAACCACTATAAATCTTGTGTGTTCATTTTTATTTTTATCTCATCTTATTTGCTTTTAATCAATTTGGGTGTTAGAACCACTTTTGGGTCTAACATTTTGGTGCTTTCACTGAGAACCTCATCTAAATTCTTTATTTTCCGGGATTTCTCTCTATTTTTTGGACCGTTGAGTTCAAAGAAGTAAATCCTTAAGTTTTTTTTTCGCTCTTTCATATTTGTTGAAGTGATTGTCAAAGACTCATGGCCAAAGGAAAAGGAAAGGAAGTTCAGTCTGTTCGAGGAAATGGAGCTGGCGAAGATCAGCAAAATGCTGTTGTAACAAGGTCTCGGGGGCAGAGTTCAGCAGCAGGAAGAACCAATGCAGGAAATCCGAGCCGCCAGCAGGGGGAGAGCTCCGATCCGATCCGGGTAGGAGATTCTGAAGCAGTGCATTCCCCCAATCTGAACCGACCCGAGATGCTTGCCACGTACCGATCCGACCAAGCCCCCCAGCTCCGAACCGATCCGGCCTCCTACCTCCGATCCGACCCGATGCTTGGTGAAGCTGGAACCTCTACTCGAGTCCCTACGAATGCTCCAATTCCAGCCACCAGGGTTGATGATCAGGTCAATCCATCTGCGCCCATCACTCAAGGAGATTTCTCGCGCTTGCTTGACATGCTTGAGAGCACAAGGGAGGCTATGAAGGTTCACGAGCGAACTAATCTCATGATGCAGGAAAATATGAGGCTCATGAGTCGGGAGATTAGTGAACTCCGTCGACAAAGAACTCCATCACCGGTTCGTCACACACCAGTTGATCAATCTTCATCTTCCGAGGAAGAGAGGCCCCGTGAACGAAGGCCACTTGAACGACCTCATAACGTGGAGCAGCTGACATTTGGATCTTTGGGATCTCGTGAGGATATTGCACGAGCGCTAGGAAACAATGACCCCACTCGGGGGCAAAGACTCCAGTCCCCTCCGCCCGAGATCGACCGGGAGCGCAGGGAACGGAATCGAGCAGAGGCGGCACGAAGAAGAAGGGCATCTCCTGAACAAGAGCCCAGAAGGAATTCAGATACTAGGGCCAGGGAACTTAAGCGGCCCCTAACTAATGCTGATGTAAAGGCAATGGTTCGCCAGATCATGACCGAGAGCCGGAATTATACAAATGAAGATTATGGCATTGAGCGAAGCCATACTCCCTTCACCGATGATATCCTCGACTTCCAATTTCCCCGACGCTTTAACTTGCCACAGATGGACAAATACAACGGAAGGACTGATCCGGGACAACATTTAATGCGGTACTCATGGCTCATGAATGCTACTGCTGCCCCTGATGAAGTAAAGTGCAAAGCGTTCCCAATCTACTTAGAAGATGTGGCACTGTTCTGGTTTACCCGACTTCCTCCTCGTTCGATTTCAAATTACAAGGAACTAAGCGAGCGTTTCATGAATCAGTTCCGTCTCCATGCCCGAAAGTCCAAAAGTGTTATTGAATTATCGAGAATCAAGCAGGCACCAGGAGAATCTTTAAGGGCATATCTTGATCGTTTTAACCAAGCTGTAACTGAGGTCAGTGACCCGCATGAGCCCACTATTCTGATGGCATTGAAGGAAGGAGTCGATCCTGAATCTGAGTTTGGAGACTACCTTTCTGGGAAAACACCCTCCACAAGAGAGATATTCTACGAAAAAGCCGATATTTATCTAAGACGAGAGGAGGCCAGGGCGAACCGAAAGAGAAAGTCTGAGACGGCTTCAAAGGAGAATGTGCAGAGTAACATCGCTGTAAAGCAGTCTGGGGAAAGTTCTGGCAAGGTTGAAGTAAATGTAGGAAACAAGGGTGGAAACAGCAATGCTGGAAGCGGGGGTAACAACAACAATAACCGTAACCCGAACGGCAACAGAAGAAACAGAAATAGGGGAAGTGACCCTAACAAAAGACTCCGATTCCAGAACTACGAGGATTATACACCATTGAACGACACCCTGGAAAATATTTACCTGGATACGTACAATGTGTTACAGTACAAAAGACCGCCACCTCGTGATTCGACCGAGAAAGAAATGGCGACAGGAAAATTTTGCTTGTTTCACGGAACTCATGGGCATTCGACCAATGAATGTCGGCATTTGAGGGATGTGATTGAGAAGCTGCTGCGTGAAGGAAAGTTGGATGAGTACAAGGTTGCCCCGAGGGACAGGGGGCAAGGAGAGCAGGCTCCAAAACAGATCCTACCTGCTCCCAAGCCTACAGCGCAGCAGAAAGGTAAAGGAATTGTCATCAACTCCATAGTAGGCGGACCTCACCCGGCAATCCGAAGTTTTAGGTCAATGGACCAATATGTAAACGCTGCCAAGCATCTAGACGTGAATGAAGGTGACGATTTGGAGGATGTCACCCCCATAAAACAACAGAAGACCATGTTTGACGACGTGGTATTTCGCAGCCGAGACAACACTGGGATACAATCACCCACCAATGATCCGTTGGTTATTACTACCACCATTGGGCCGGCCTTGGTCCATAAGGTATTAGTAGACAACGGAAGTTCCGTTAATATTTTGTTCAAGAAGTCATTTGATCAGATGAAGCTTGAGTCCGAAGATCTGAAACCTTGTGAAGGATGGATCAGAGGCTTCAACGGGGCAACGACAGCTCCCATGGGATACATAGAGTTGCCCGTGACCCTGGGGCAAGGAGAACGTAGAAGAGTGCGAATGCTTCAGTTCGTAGTATTGGACGTAGATTCGCCTTATAACGCATTTTTGGGGAGACCTGCCCTCGCTGAATTTAGAGTTTGTATCGCCCCTTGGTGCCTGTTACTTAAGTTCCCAACCGAAGCCGAAACTGGAGTAATGAGGGGGGATCAGGTTTCCGGACGGGCCTGCTATGTGGCCGAGTTAAAGATGTTGATGAAAGGACTTAACGCTGAGACTAAGGATGCCTCGTCTCCCTCAAAAGGGGACTCGGCATAGCAATTAGAGAAATTGACCCCAATGGAGTTGCCCAAAGGAACACCTGAAGACCTGGATCCCAGAAAAGACGAGGAACCAGAGGCTAGGAATGCAACTCCTAATGAAGCGACAGTGGAAATTCCCATTGATGAAGCTGATCCGACAAAAGTTTTGAAAATTGGTTCTCAATTGGATCCACGTCGAGCTAAAGAACTAACGGACTTCTTGAAGGCAAACTTAGACGTGTTCGCCTGGACCCATGCTGACATGTGTGGGATATCACCATCCATTATAAGTCACAAATTGAATGTAAATCCGAAGCATCCGCCTGTGAAGCAAAAGAGACGCATGCTGGGCCCAGAGAGGTCGGCTGCTCTCAAAGAGGAAGTAGAGAAGTTGAAGCAGAATGGATTTATTCGAGATTCGACATATCCCGACTGGATATCGAATCCCGTCTTAGTAAAGAAGCCAAACGGAAAGTGGCGGACTTGCATTGACTTTTCAGATTTAAACAAGGCTTGCCCAAAAGATAGTTTCCCACTTCCCAGGATTGACCAGCTTGTAGACTCGACAGCAGGTCATGAACTTCTCTCTTTCATGGACGCATATTCTGGATACAACCAAATTCCTATGCACGTACCAGACCAAGAACATACGAGCTTCATTACGAATTTGGGGTTATATTGTTATGTTGTAATGCCATTCGGATTAAAAAACGCTGGAGCTACTTATCAGCGCTTGGTAAATAGAATGTTTTATGATCAAATAGTAAAAACTATGGAAGTTTATGTGGATGATATGCTTGTTAAATCAAAGCAGTCTTCCAGCCATACGCAAGACTTAGCGGAAATGTTTGGTATCTTGCGAAAGTACCGGATGAAATTAAATCCTCTGAAATGCTCATTTGGAGTGGCATCGGGAAAGTTCCTTGGCTTCATTGTGAGTTCCCGAGGAATTGAAATCAACCCTAGCCAGATAGCAGCGATTAGAAACATCGAAGAACCGAGGAGAATTAAAGACGTCCAAAGTCTTGCAGGGAAAGTAGCGGCGCTGAGTAGATTCATCTCCAAAGCCACAGATAAATGTGTTCCGTTTTTTGATTTGATAAAAAGGGGAAAGAAGAACTTCCATTGGACTCCGGATTGTGTTGAGGCCTTTCAAAATCTGTTAGAACTGCTAGAAAAACCGCCGATTTTATCAAAGCCCGTAGATCACGAAGAATTATTTGTTTATTTGGCAGTCTCGGCTCACGCTGTCAGCACATCCCTGGTTCGAGAAGAAGACAAAGTACAAAGGCCGGTGTATTATGTAAGTAAGAAATTAGCAGCGGCAGAGCGCAACTACCCAAAAATTGAGAAGCTCGCTTACAGCCTCCTGATCGCATCCCGAAAACTTCGTCACTATTTCCAAGCCCATCCAATAACCATATACACCGACCAGCCCTTGAGGCAAGTATTGCAGAGACCCGAAGCATCGGGAAGGTTGATCAAATGGAACATAGAACTAAGTCAGTTTGATTTGAATTTTCAACCACGAAAGTCAATCAGGGGGCAGGCTCTAGCAGACTTTATTGCGGAATTCACCATTCCAGAGGAGGAAATAATCAATGACAGAGTGGTTAAATCCGAGGATGAACTAAAGATGAATCCGTGGAAACTATATACAGATGGAGCCAAGAATGATCGAAGGTCCGGAGCTGGAATTGTCTTAGTCACTCCCGAGGGACGAACTTTATATTATGCCCTGCGATTAGAATTTTCGGCAACTAACAATGACTCAGAATATGAAGCCCTGATTGCTGGGCTGAAGCTTGCTAAAGACCTCGGAGTAAAAATGATGGACATATTTTGTGACTCTAAAATTTTTGTTTGTCAAGTGCGAGAGGAATTCGTGGCTCGAGGACCTCGACTTATCGCCTACCTCAAGAAAGTGAAAGAGCTATTGAATAACCTAGAGCGGTACAACATAACACATATTCCCAGAGTTGAAAACCAGAAAGCGGATAGACTGGCAAAACTGGCTAGTTCCGACAATCCAGAAGAGACTGAAGTAATTCCAATTGAAACATTGGAGTCGCCAAGCTTTGAGTCAATGGAAATTGAATTCACTTTTGAAGCAGAACCAGAGAAGGAGTCATGGATGACTCCAATTAAGAATTTCCTTAAGAATGGGACACTCCCATCAAAGAAGAGTGAGAAAAGAGCTGTAGTTCGCAAAGCTACCAGATATGTCATACAAGATGATACTCTCTATCGACAAGGATTTTCTATGCCCCTGTTACGATGTATCGCACACGACGACATCAAGCGTGTACTAAGAGAAGTACACGAAGGTGAGTGTGGAGATCATACAGGAGGTCAAACCTTAGCAAAGAAAATATTGCGATACAGATACTTCTGGCCTACGATCAATAAAGATGCAGCTGATTATTCACGACGCTGCGATAAGTGCCAGAGATTCACCAAAATCCCCAGGGCACCGTCGACCCAACTTAAATCAATGGTGAGTCCTTGGCCATTTGCCACATGGGGAATTGATATCATTGGAGTTCTACCAATTGCTAGAGGAGGAGCTAAGTATGCAATAGTAGCCGTGGACTATTTTACGAAGTGGGTGGAAGCTGAGCCCTTGACCAAGATCACAACGAGAAAGGTGATAAATTTTGTGGTCAGAAATATTATATGCCGGTTCGGGATTCCAAGGACGATCATAACTGACAACGGAACCCAGTTTGATAGTACTGAATTCAGAAATTTCTGTCAGAAGTATAAGATAGACAAGCGATATACTACAGTTGCCTATCCGCAATCGAATGGACAAGTAGAGGCAATAAACAAAGTTATAAAATCCATCCTCAAGCAATGGTTATCAACTCAGGCGAAAACAAAGGGTTTCTCATCGATTGTTCAATAACGTGGCGAAAGGTAGAAATAGCTTTGGCAAATTGAGGAGAAAAGATAGCGATACCTTCCGAAGATTTATCAGCAGGGGTGACCACTACCTCTGGGGTTAGTTCAGGAATAGGGGATAGCAGAGTTGTTCGAGGAATTCCCGGATTTTCGGGATCATACCCTTCTACTTCGGAGGTTGCAGGGGCAGAAGAAGAGGAACCAGCTTTGAGAATGGTTTTTTGTTTAGACTTCCGTCTCTCTTCTTCCATGGCCTCAGCAATGAGGCGGCGCCCTTCAGCTAGGCGCTCCGGTTCATCATCTCTCAAGTATTTTTCCATTAATTTATCTTCATCGAGGGAATCGACCTTAGGTTCCTCTTTTTCCCACTCAACGATTTGATTCCATACTTGAACCAGAGTGGATGGATAGTCCTCGATCCAAGAAATGTTTCGACGACGAATAATGTGTGCGAAGAATTCAATCATTAGCTCGCCGAAGCCCTGAATATTAGCCTCCGCCTCTGATAGTTGCTTGCGGGCTTCCTCCGCAGATTTAATAGCACACTCCACATTGCCCTCGGCCAGAGCAGCCCTATTCTCTGCCTCCAACAACTTTGAAGCCAAGTCAGCATTCTTCTTTTCTAGTTCAGCACCCCTCTTTGCTAACTCGGCGTTTTTTCGCTCAAGCTCAGCATAAGCAAGGCGTGTCTTAGCAGCTTCTGACTTGGCCTCGTCAGCTTGCTTTTTTAATTCAGAACGCTCCTGAGTATGAGATTCAAGCAAATCGTGATAGCGCTTTTGCATGTCCTCGAATTGTTGTTTGAAATTGGAAGCGTCCCTTTGAGCGACCACTAGCTGAGCTTGAGTGTCTTCCAAATCTTTTCCTAGAGCTTTTAAGGCCTTAGCATCCTCCTCCGCAGTCTTTTGCATTGAATCAGTATTTGTGATTAGAGTGCGGATGATTCTAGAAAGGTTGCATGAATATTTGAACATCTCAGTATATTGTTTTTGCACCGCATCGATCTTTGCTTTGGCCTCATCTGCCCAATTAGACGAAATAGGTTCAACGGCAGGTAAAAAAGTCAGAGTTTCGAAGTAGTGTTCGGGAAATTGCTCTTTCAAATATGCCCGTTTTATTGCAGTTCCCGCATATGGTGGGGGAGGAGCGAGAATTGTCAATTCGGTGTCCCTTCCTGAAGAGGATTCGGTAGCCTCTTTGTCTGTCCTAGGTCGTTTAGTAGCAGGGACCTTTTGCTTACTTCGAGACCCGGTTTCTTTTGGAGGAGTTCTCTCTCTACTCCGCTTTTCATGGGAGGAAGTGGAGTCTTTAGATGGTGGTCTATCCTCCTCCCTGCGGCTTTGATAGCTCTTATATTTCTCTTGTTCCGGTTGAACTGGTGAGCGGGAACGTGAGGGTCGAGAACGATAGGGATCATAAGGTCTTCTCTCCTCCCTACCACGATCATCCCGGCGGTCATACTCGACATCTTGAGGAGGATTGGACATGCTGCGATGAAGCTTTCTTATATCATAATAGGATCGAGACATTGTACCTGCACGATAAAATGAACGAAGTTTAGAATTAATGGATTCATGGAAAAAGAAGTGCAATGAATGCTAATGCTGTGGTGTAAAGTGTATCCTAAGTGATGTGTTTCCCCCCAACCAACCCGAGTCTGAAGCTAGACTAGTGCGGGCAGGCTCTTTGGCCTTAGCGGGAGTGGTCTCTTCAGAAGAGGTGAAGACTAAAGGATCCTTCATGAAATCCTCCGAAGTATATATAGTCTCGGGTAAGGGGAGATCCCCCAAACCCTGAAATATGTGCTCATCAGTACTAGGAACATCCCCTTCGGAAGCATGAAGTGGCGACTCTTGGGAGGATTTTGACTTGTCTAGAGAAGTAGTTTCCTCGGGGGCAATGTACCCTTCACGATGCTTTTCGGCCAGATTAGCCAATTCATCATCTTGCGTAGAAGATGGAGAAGGTGAAGTGTGAAGAGACGCTGTAGGAATTCCTGAGCCTTCTCCTGTCTCTGGGACTACCTCCACTGGAGGAATGTACGCGTATGGAACCGTCCCATGTCCAATGCTACGAAAAATGGATAGCAGCCCATGAAAGTGAAGGTATTCATCTTTAAGGATCTCGTCGATAGTCAAGAATTTTTGATCGCCATTAAGAAGTCGGTGCATCCGATCAAAGAACACCTGATCTGATATCTGTTTGGGATTGTCGACTGCAAATAAAAAGGAAAACAGGTAAGGGTGATGATTCAAGTGCATAGAGTCCGGATTTAGAAAATCAACGCTTTACTTGATTTTGTCCATCTCCTGGCGCATCCAGGCTGTTGCTTCACATAGAACCATTCTAGTCTGGAATCTCCAGCTTTACTGCTAAATGGTGCAGAGATTATTTTCCTTTTTGGAACTGATTCAAAGTAGCAGAAGGATGGAGTCTCTCGAGTCCGATGCTTGAAATTATAGAAGAAGTGAACGTCATCGAACGCGAGCTCTATGCCTAGGATTTCACGATATGCTATGTACAAGGTGTGCAAATAGGCATATGAATTGGGATGCAACTGCATGGGGGCAATCCGCATCTGTCTTAAGAAATCAACGATGAAAGGAGAGAATGGAGGAATGGCGCCGACCATGCACATTAATCGAGTAACCGCCATATATCCTTCTGGAGGGTTGTGGGGGCGGTCGGAGCGTGAGGGCACTAGAGTGTCCCTTTTCATTATCCCGTATTTTAGGCAAATTCGAACAAGTCGATCGTTGTCAATTGTTGATTCAACGGAGTCCGAAGGTGATTCCAATATGATGGCTGATTCAAATTCATCGGGTGCTCGATTGTCACCAATCCCTCCTTCCTCCTCAAAACCCAGAGAAACTTCATTCTCTGAAGACACCTCATCGCTTTCCCGATGTCCAACCCCGTAATCTGGACCCTCGCTGTCCCATTCTGGATCAGACGAAGAAGATATATCCTCAAGAGTGATTTTGTTAGAAGTTTCCGGGGCTTCTTTCCTCTCAGCTAGTCGGGAAGAGCGTCTGGGCCTCATTGTCATAGAACTATTGAAGAAGTAATAGCACGGATTAGAGTAAATTAGCCCGTACCCCCCTGTGTATGTGTGTGAACTAAAATGTGTGCAGCAAATGTGAGAAATGCAAAGTAAAAGTACAGCAATGTAAGGCGAAGCTTTGAAGAGAAAGTGATAATCAGAGTTGTTCTTAATGTTCGTTTATGTCCGCAAGGCACTACCCTAACTGTTCATTAAGTTGAAGATTATGTCAAGCATTGATTAACCCTGGTTGGATAAAGTCTTGTGCTTTGAGTTGGAATATGCATATCATTCAGTTCGGGTAGGGTGTGCTTATTGTTGGGTTCGGATCGGATGTGCATATAGCTGGGATCGGCTCGGGTCTGCGTATTGTTTGGTTCGGAAAAGACATTCATATTGGGCAGTTTAAAACCGGATCGGAATAAGCATTCGGAGTGGTTCAGCAAACAAAAGGATCCATACGTCCTTTTCCTTTTGCTATCTTTTCCTCCGATCCGACCTGGTCGGGCAAGCATGGCTTTCTCCACATCGCCTTTCATTCCGACCTGATCCTAACATATGAACTTGTCCTCCCCTCCGCTGCTTCAGTGCTTCCTTACCCGAACCGAACCCAGTTCCTATTCTCCCCTTTCTCGTCTTCAAATTTCACTAGACCCAAATGAAGTTAAGCGTTTATGTGCTTGAATGTTTAACGCTGGATTCCAATGACCCCCGTTGCTACCTCGAGACGATGAAGACGCCATCAACGACGATGACAAACGGTGGAGGGGATCCAGGCGTCGGAGTTCAACAAACACCACACTCCAATCGCTCGATTTAACCGCAAATTCTAGCTGAAATCAGTTATTACATAAATAATCGGAGATTTAAAATACCTAGATGTTTTATTCGAAGATTGAAACGAGAAGTTTTGGAGTTTTTGGATTTTTTAGGAAATAGGGTTTAGGTATAAAGCTGGGAGAACGAGAATTGTGGGAGTAAAAAAAAAAGGTAAAAGAGTTTGAGTGGTTGGGTTTATATAAGGCGTGAGATGGCTCTTTGTATTCCCCGTATTTCAATCCGTTCGGACCGAGTCCAAGCCAGCCCACTTCTTCCGGCCCATCAAACCAGTGCAAAGCGAAACAGGAAGAAAAGGTGCTCGGGTCGGACACCGAACCGGGTAGAAATCTGTGCATTCCTCTAGCATTCGAATTGGACTTAAAAGAAAAACTAGGAAAGAACATACCTGAGAAGAATACTATATGTCGAGAAGAACTTCTGAACTTGACTCAAAAATGAAGAAAATGAATCGAGTATTTCACGACATATATATAAGCGATAAGAGACATGTCTTCATGAAGCAACGCATCTTCACAAACGAACAGAAGTGACTTTCTGACTGTTCTGATTCAAGGATTAGCATTCAAACGACATCAAAGCACGCTTCGTATACAACAGAAGCATCCTTTGAGGGGGCAAAATGTTAGCCTACTTTGTGAACTAGGCAACACAAAGTCAAGAAACCAGACATTGAAGGGCACTTTTAATTAGAAAACTTCGGTTCGGATTGGAGAAGACACTACAATCTAGATTGGATAGCTGCAGTTGTTCGGATCGGGTCAGGGCAACACATCGGTTCGGGTCGGATAGAGCTTTCTGTTCGGATCGGTAAACTGCTGCTGAGGAAATTGGTAAGGTATATCTAATCGGATCGGAAGGCAACATGATTTCAATTGGATCGGAAAGCCACCTGTTTGCCACGAAAATGGATCGGAGCGGAGCAGATTAGAGAAGGAGAGAACGTTGCATCCAAGCCAATCCGGTTCGGATCGGATATCCCGATCCGAACCCCTTGTCTGTGCGTCTCCGACCTGAGTCCATGTTCCATGTTATTCTCCTACAAAAGCGCCTGGATATCCGGACCGGTTGTGACCAATTCCTACTCGTAACGTCCGTTCCTTTGATGCGTTGTCAACATAATAATTCATCCGAACCCGAAGATAGTGGGATGGACGACATGTGGCCCCGACCCGGATCAAGATTCAAGCAAATTCACACCTATAAATACCCCGTCTGGAGACAAAGAGAAGGATCTTTTTTAGGCACTTTGAGAATTCAACTACCTCCATATTCCGAACTCCATTGCTCCCGGAGAATCCAAATCTTCTTTCATTATTTGTTTTAATCTATTGAGTGAATATAAGCGAGTTGTGAGTGAAATCAAGTGACCATTGCATTGTATTTACAACTGAATCAGTGAATATAGTGAAAGATAAGTGGACGTAGGCATTTCTTCGCCGAACCACTATAAATCCTGTGTGTTCATTTTTATTTTTATCTCATCTTATTTGCTTTTAATCAATTTGGGTGTTAGAACCACTTTTGGGTCTAACAATAAGTACTATCCCCAAAATAAGTGATAACCATAGCTAGCTTCATGTCAAGACCGTACATGAGCTAAAATCCCACAAGCAAGCGATCAGAAATCCAAGCTAAGCTCCAATATTCCCTCCCTGAGAACCTGGGGGGGGGGGAAACGGAAGAAAAGAGGCGAAAGAAAACAGGTCAGTCAAAAAGACTGAGTAAGCCCTACTACAATCAATGTAAACTGGTAAAGTTAACTGACATGAGAAGCAGGGATGAACATAAGGATAACAACATACTAACATGATGATTAACTAACAAGTTAGATAAAGGTGTCATCGCATAATCAGGTTTAAGGTTTTGCACCACAGGTGTACTAGCAAACTAACATGACTTGAATAAACAAGTATTGATCCCTTGGCCCAAGCTTTGGCCCAATAACATGAGATGACCTAAATCAAGGTCCAACTACTCGGTCTAGTCGATCGGCTCCCTATAAGCCTAACTCGTCAAGTGTCGGTGTCAATACGGCCCAAACATAATTGTAGTCAGACTGTGCCGGGTCTCCCGTCGGGTGTATCAAGCCCTAGGGTGTCAACCCCTGGACA
The DNA here is from genome assembly GCA_030737875.1 of Allium sativum. NCBI lineage: Eukaryota > Viridiplantae > Streptophyta > Magnoliopsida > Asparagales > Amaryllidaceae > Allium > Allium sativum. The sequence continues at coordinate 432,095,386 of CM060910.1, forward strand.
CCATAAACATAAGCGCACAGTCTCGATCTACTGGTACCCGTGCATGTTTTCCCCGGCTTCGGACTATGTGCACGACCATAGTCCGCCCGGAACTACACCGGCGTACCCATTTGCCGTCGTTTTTGGTCTCTTACCTCAAGTCCAGTAATTGTGCCCCCACCCTAGCCTAGACCCTAGGGCCATAATGATACGAACTTGGGATTACTGCTGGAGTGGACCCCCATTGCTAGGATTTTCTAGTGGGTTAAGTACGGTTTAACCCTCTTGCTAATCATGGATTAACTTGGTTAAGTGTAACGATGAGTTCACGACTTAACCCTGATTAATCTACCAAGCCCAAATTGGTTAAGTATTAAGTGGACCATGACTTAACCCTAATCACGAGGCATTAATTAATTTAATGCGCCTTAACCTCTCACATTAGACCTTGTTGTGGTTACTAGTTAAGCCGGGCGGGTCCGGGTAGCTTTACACCACAACTTGGTCTAACCTCGGGTTCAAGGTACAACATGACCAACTTCTCACATTGGGTCCTATTGTTTGTAGCAACTAGTTAGGCCGGTCGGTTCCGGGTAGGTTTACGCTACAAACTCAACCCAACCTCGAGTTGGTCACACTTATCTTTTCTAAGTGTCATGTCCATCATGTTTCCAAAACATATTACACTCTTCAAGCAATTGTAGGTAAATTCCCAATGGGTAGACCTAACTTAATAGGTAAATTCCCAATCTTATGTTTTTATGTCTTTTAAGTTTACCCAACCCCAAACGCAATCCCATCGCTTACATATCGCACTAGCGCATAAAGGATAGAAAGAGGGAACTTGGCATAATCATGACATAAAAGCGTTGAAGCCACAAGTTCAACATGGTGGCATATGAAATGTACACATGTTCATATACTTGCATATTACATTTTTAGGCCTCAAAAGCATGCATAAAACCAAACTTAGCATATTGGTGATACATGGTGATAAATGACATGTAAAAATGGCCATAAGTTCGCATTTAGCCTCACATGCAAGTTATCATAAGGGATATGATAACTTACATGTTGCTAAAATGCAACCTTTAGCGTAAAGCTTGATGCTTTATGTTCATAAACCCAAGATAAGCTTGCATAACATGATAACATGAACAAAGTGATCAACCCAAACTTGCATAACATACATGGCAACTTGCATATCATAAATAGCAAACTTGCATATCACAACATGGCAAACTTGCATATCATACATTTAACTTTAGAGTTTAAGTATGAAAGTAGAATAGGGCTTACAATGCTTAGGAAGTCACAAAAATATGACAAAGCCCTTATGCAATCAAATAGACCCAAAATGCAAGCTCTAATAGAAAAACCCTTGAGCCAAAATGATCAAAACCCTTGCTTTATGATATAAATATGGAAACTTGACTTGAATGCAAGCTAATGATGCTCATACAAGCTTGAAAACCCTTGTATGCATGGAAGATCTCTTAAAAATTTATTTAGGAATTTTATGAAGAGAGTGGAGGCCATGAGAGGAATGATTTTGCCATAGTTTAGTTACTTGAATGAATAATGATGATTTAGGGTTAGGTTAGGGCCTTATTTATAGAGATTAGGACTAGTTTCAACCTTAGGATTAAACCCTAGTTCCAATCTCAGCCCTCAAAACCGAATCTGGCCCCCAAACTCAGCACAAACCCAAAATGGTGCACCAGGCAAAACTGCCCGGCTGGACCAGGTCGACAGCCAAGTCGACAGGGCTGTCGACTTGGGTCCAACCAAGTCGACTCCCAAGTCGACAGGGCTGTCGACTTGGGTGCTCTGGCGGGATTTTTCCCGCCTAGCCCAATCTGACCTAAATTCCCAAATTCAAACTTGAATTTGAAATCTGTTTTTACTTTGAAATTTTCTGAAAACTTCGTTGGGCCTTAATCGGGTCATACGGACTCCGATTTTCGAAAACTCGGACTTTATTTCGCGTATTTTTCCGAGACGAACGCAATGGCATAGCCCGTTTCCCTTGATTCAGATTTATAAATTAAATTCTGCCTCGATTTACGTTATAACAGGTTATTGAAAATACGGGTTGTTACATATAATCTCACATATTGTATGACATCTATTTAGATCTAGAATTATGACATCTATTTAGATCTAGAATTATGCTATGACATGTGTGAGTTCTATGTGTTAGATGCTAGTTCACGCCATCATTATGCTGCATAAACCACATATGCAAATTTATACATGAACTTGGGTTATGATCATATTATGTAAGTTGTGACATTTAACCAAACAAGTTGACACCTTTAGATCCATGACATGTGTAGTTTTATGCAGATTTCACCCCTATTATGATTAGATCTATTTTATTTGTCTATATGTTGTGATAATTTATCTTTGTGCTATGAGTTAGACTATTCGAGTCTAACGTATATTTTGAGTTGAATAAGCGAACGTATAACGTGGGGTAGGGGTAATATTAAGGATTTAATATTAAGAAATTGGGGTGCAATTGATATGATTTTGCATACCGAAAGTGGATGGCCATAATTGAGTCAATTATGGACATCATTAATATTGGAATTAATTAATGATTTGAATAGGGATATATTTAAAACTGGGGTAAAAGATTATAAGTGTTAATCAATGCTTAGGACACGAGGTTGGACTCGTTTGTGACGTAAAACTGCCCGGACCCGCCCGGCGAATCCAGTAGTCACAAATGTCAGCCCAATGTGAGAGGTCCTAGGCCCAAATTAAAGCATAACAGTTGTAAAGACACGAGGTTAGACTCTTTTATGGTGTAAGACTGCCCGGACCCGCCCGGCGAATCCAGCTGCCATAAATGCCAGTCTAATGTGAGAGGTCTTTATGAGGTTATGGCCTGAATGAATTAAGAAATACTTAGCTAGATAAACATGTGAAGTAGGACATGGGGGTTAAGTAGGTGCCTTGGGTGGCATGAGGAATCTAGTGGGTGCCTTTAGTGGCATTTAAAATACGATTAGTAAGACTTAACCAAACACACATGTAAATGAACATGACTAAGAAGAGGGTTAAGTGGGATATACTAGTGGGGACAAGCTTAGGTGGATAGCTTGTGGTAAGTAATTGGAGGCCCATTTCAACCAGTAACCCAAACGTATCTTTGTGGGCTCGACCCAAGTCGAGGACGGGACATGCATACTGGCCTTGACTATAAGAGGCCAAACGGGTTAGCGGTGGCAACGCAAGTCCAACGGGTTTCATATGCGTGTGTGGACCCGGGCTGGTAGGTAAGACGTTGTTGCATCGTGTAGGTATAAGCCGTGCATCCTTAGGTTGTATCAGGTTGCCACTTTAGGGGAGTGATACACCCCACTGTGGGACCAGCACGGGTATCTACGAGTAGGGAGCCGATCGAAAGTGGGTAGTGGGGTACACCTAGCGGAGATAGGGGCAGGCGGCACCTATGTAGTCAGGTAGGGGTACACGAAGTTATTTATAAAATTTCTAAGTGAAGCAAGTGGGATCAACCTTTAGGGTGACTGGTGTGGTGCAGTGTAGTAATTATTCGTTAGTATTAGGTGTGCCTTTAACGTTATCTTTATCTGCTCTTCCATACCCAATAGTTCATAGACATTTCCTTGTTTTCCAGCTTATGCCTTAGTCTAGTTATTTTGATAATAGTATTGTTAGAATTATCATACTCGCCAGACTTTATGTCTGACCCCCTCTATTTCTATCTTTTTCCCCCTCCAGGTCCTTAGGGTGGACCCAGCTCTAGTGGAGTCTGACTGAATTGCTTATTCTCTCTTTTGGAAAGCTTGCACCGCTGAAGTAAAGTCCAGCTTGTTATCTTCTTCAATGGCTATTCATGTAATGGGATTATGTATTTTGTTTTATCAAGATGGATATTGTAATTGACTCTGATTTATGGTTTTATGATGTAACAAACATGTTTAATTTCCGCTGCAATGAAATAAAGTTTTAGATTTCCAAGTACTACTTATTATCTGTCTTGTTGTAATTTTTCTGTTCTATATTCACTTAAAACCTCCATGGAAGTTAATGCATTCCCTTTGTGAGTGACACTAATGGACGTGGGGTGTTACACCATATATATTTAGAAATTCCTATTTTCTAGATCTAGAAAATATACCTTATTAACATTGGAAAACGTTTCCATTTCTACTCTCATTTCTTATTTTCTATATTATAAACATTTCTGATTTTTATTTGGAAAATGTTTCCAAAACTCCTTCGTTGGATTTAAACAGATGTTTAAATAAAACATCGCAACGCCAACTCAAACCAATTCACTCATTAACTAAATTCACTTAACCAACCGTCACTATCGAAGCTTAACTATTCCTTAGTTAGAAATGAAGTCAATCAAGTTGGGGTATAACTACCTCTAGGACCTTAACTGAACAACATTTCTAACTTTGAAACAGATAAAGTTCCCCTTTTAAATCTTTAACAAACTCCCTTACGAAACTCTCAGATTCTATTTACGAATCCACTTCTTTTACCGAAATCATTTGATTATAACAATAGTGATATAATCCCTACTTCCTAAATATCTAATTCTAAATAAAAACTTTTATACCTTAATTTAAATAAATAAATAAACGATTTATTTAATAATTAAATCTAGATTTAAAAACCAAAAAGTAAATAGTACTCCCCTACATTCGATATAATCGAACCCCAATGTATAATTTTCTTTCGAATAAATTATATTCAATTAACTCCATTTCAAATAACTAATTCGATTAACTCTTTTCGAATAACTAATTCGATTAACTCCTTTCGAATAACTAATATTCGATTAACTCCTTTTGAATAACTAATATTCAATTAAATCCTTTCGAATAACTAATATTCGATTAACTCCTATTCGAATAACTAATACTCGATTAACTCTATTCGAATAACTAATATTCGATTAACTCCTATTCGAATAACTAATATTTGATTAACTCTATTTGAATAACTAATATTCAATTAACTCCATTTCGAATAAACTATATTCGATAATCTCTCTTTCGAATAAACTATATTCGATAATCTCCCTTTCGAATAAAATATATTCGATAATCTCGCTTTCGAATAAACTATATTCGATAATCTCCCTTTCGAAAAAACTATATTCGATAATCTTTTTTTCGAATAAACTATATTCAATTATATCTCTTCGAATAACTAATATTCGATTAACTTTATTTGATTAACTCATATTCGATTAACTTTATTCGAATAACTAACATTCGATTAACTCTAATTCGATTAACTAATATTTGATCCTTTATAATTTCCTTTATAGATGTTGCGTTTACATTCTATTTTCAAATATCGGTGTTAAAACCGATTTTCAGTTCTCTATATAAATTTAGACTTATAATTTCAATTTATCAAATGATAAATATTTTACTTAATTTATAAAACATTATATATACATTAATCTTCTTCATTTTTTTCTATTAAAAAAGATTTCTATTTAATATTTATTTTTCACATATTTCCTTTTTATAAAATTCTATTTATTTTATAAAATACTTCCTTTTATAATATCCTATTTGTTTCCCAATAATTCTTTTTCTATAATTCTATTTATTTTATAAATATTTCCTTTTCAATTCTATTTGTAAATGTTTTACAAATATTTCCTTTTCAATTTTATTTGTAAATGTTTTACAAATATTTCCTTTTCAATTCTATTTGTGAATATTTTACAAATATTTCCTTTTCAATTCTATTTGTAAGTGTTTTACAAATATTTCCTTTTTATAAAATTCTATTTGTTTTAAAATTTTTTTTTTTTATTAAATCCTTTGATTTTATAAATATCTCTTTTTATAAAATCCTTTGATTTTATATATATTTCTTTTTCAATATAATATTGAAAATTTCCTTTTTATATTCCAGTATTTCTTATGGTATTTAAAATATCAAATAACAATGATCAATATCATTCTAACACACATCATCCCCAACAGATTATATATCACATCATTTATCACCATATATGAAAAACAGTAAAATAAATGTTGAGGAATCCAGTTGGATCCCTCCAACCTGTTTCCCTGCATCCATAGATGTTAAACAATATAACTAACATCGATTTAATTTCAATATGAAATATTCTGATAAACAGAATCAATATTTGATTAACGATTAATATATACATCATTATCTATAATTTCAACCAATACATCAGCAATTTAACCAAACAATCAACACACAACAATCAATCATCATTTATCGTTACTATATTATATTTATAGAATATAAACTGTACAGAGTTAGTGAGATTTACTCACATTGGATGATCATCGTTAAACAATGATAACTGACGGATAATTTGGACAGACAATTTATTTCACTATAAATTGTAACGAGCTCCTATTCACTCCCAGTCATTTCCATTGTGTAGTGTCCGTCCATACAATCCTAACGGATCTTGTTTCGCTGAATTTGGATCACGTATGCATAAGATATTACATTTAGAAGTTTGCGTATACATTTATATAATTTAAATTAAAACAAAACTTTAAACTTTTAATTTGGGCTTAACCTTTCAACTTTCGGCCCACTTCAGATTCAAAAGCCCACCGCCCGCTTTTTACTTCCTTCTTCCCCGATTCCAAATCCCGATTCCAGTATTCTCACCGTCAATCAAATCCTCCACTGCTCCTCTTTTACTCTATGATTCTTCAATCCAACATTGCCATTGAGTTGCTCGCCGTAAACTCCACCTGCTCGACCCCTTATCCTCACCTCCAATGCCTTCGTATGAATTCTGACATCCCTCCCTCCCCTATAAAAATCCGCCCTTGACCACAGTTTGACCGCACTTCCCATCCACCTCGGCCATCTAAAGGCGTCGCCACCGCCACCAATGCACTCGCCAGACCAACCTCGACCTGATGGTCACCCCGAAGCCCAACTCGATGCCCCCTTTGAAACCGACCTGCTACCTCCAAACTCCTAGCACCAAGTCGCTTTCTGCCTCCCTCCACCGTAGTCAAAATCGCCACCACTATTCTCCTCGCCTCGCTCCCCCGAACTCGCCTACCACCTCAGTTTGACCTCTAGCACCCCCTATTAGATTCCAACCTCACCCTCGCATCGACTGGAACAAAGTCGAAGCCTCCCTAAAACCACCGCATCCAAATCTGAAGCTACCAGTTTGAAGTCCAGTCGCATATGAGTCTATTGAATCCGGCCTTGCGCGATTTCATTGAGAAAATTGTTCGATTTAACTTATTTAAGAGGAGATAAAAGTGGCAACCTCTTTTTCTTGATTACAGAGAAATGGATTAGGTCGTAAAAGGGTGAAAAGGTGTATTTATAATGGAGATAAATATCTAGAAATTTTGGTTAGGATATTTAAGATATTATATTAATTTAATTTGACTTGTTACTTTTATTTGTCATTTAAAAATCCCTATGATCACATTACATATCCAAATTTGACGACAATGGACATACAGCTACAGTTCGACATTACAGACCCAACGAAACTGGTTTCGTCGAATTCGGAGTCCGTATGCTTACACATCGTATTTTTAAAGTCAAATTATTGACTGTTTTTCACATTAAAATCTCGTATGCCCGCATACTATCTCTAAAAATCACGAAACTTGACATCTAACAATAATTTAATATTGCGGATCCAACAAAATTAGTTTCATCGAAAACGGAGGTCGTTTGCAAAACTGGCTATTTTTAAAGCTCTAAATAAACCCTTTAAATATTAATATATTTAAAAATAATTAAATTTAATATTTATAAATAAATAATATCGTATATATTCACAATAGAATATCATACAGCTCAAATTGGATTTATAACTCGATATTCAAATCCCGGTTGAATCGATATTCAATTTATATTGAAAAAATCATTTATAATATAAATAAATCGTTATAAATTATAAAGGAATTCCATAGCAACTTTTCGAAAATTTGATTTGGACATAAATCAAAATCTACACAACGAAATCCTGATTTTTCTCTTCCATTAGAAAAATATACTTCACCATCTCCGAACGTTTCTTGTTTCACAGAAATCCGACCTAAAATGGATTATGTATATTCGTTTAAAGTTCGAGTCACCAAATTACGAACTGCCGCGCCATTTCGAGCTCGATTATAATTAAATTATAATTTATACATTCTAACGTCGTTTAAATAATATATTTGTTATTCAAATTCAATTCTAAACTGTATTCTACCTTATATATGATCCAATTCACACTGTATTGTGAATTCAGCTATTTTTTATTATTTTGGAATTATAATATATTTTAATATTATAAATATTAATTAAATATTCCATATTATTTAATTAAATAACCATTTCAATCTATAAATCACTTTTTAAATAATTAAATAAATAAATTATTATACTATTAAAATACGGGACGTTACATTCTTCCCCCCCTTAAAATAACTTCGTCCTCGAAATTGCTAAGGTAGAAAACAAGCCCTATTAACTGGGTTAAAATTTTATTTGGCTTACTTATTAACTTCAGTTTCAACTGAACCAATAAATTTTAATTAAATAATTAATTTATTATTGTTTACGAAAATTTTCAAAAATCATGAAAACTTTCTAACACCCTAAATTTCCGAAAAATTTCGCCAGCACCTCCTTTGTACGGCCCAATCGGTACAACAACAACTCGCCTCTCTTGGCCTTCTCCAACCCAAAAGAAAATCAAACAACCAAGCGGCTTGCCAAACAGGCTCATCAAAATCTCAAACCCATATATAATATAAACTGGTACCTTTTTGCCAAGCATATCAATATATCATTTCCATCTGTTACCAATTCAGCATATACCAATATCATCCCAATCAATCTCCAATCAGTATATCCTCAAAACCAAATCATTTGCTTATACACGCTAAATTCCATTTCCGATTTCAATTCTTACTTACCAGTCCAATTCCATTCCGAGTTATTTCTAATTCAAACTAATCCGATATTTTCTATCTCAATTCATTTTCCACTTAACTGGTTTAAATTCAATTTCAATTTGCTTTCACGAATTCACATTTAATTTGTTTTAATTCAAACAATCTTTCCCAGGGAATTTTGAACATTTTAGCTTTTCTAAAACCATATATCCCTTTTTAGGATTCAAAACACCTTTATTTCCACAAAACAATTCAAAAACAAAATCTTTGGTAGTAATTCTTCGCTTAGCAACTCGAAAATGAACACCGATGATGTCATGATCATCATCGAAATCTATTTCCCAGCGACCGAAGTGAGTTCAATACTATATCACTTTCAAAACCATTTCTAACCATTTCCATTTTGAAATACATTCAAAATATTTTTCACAATGCTTGTAAACAATTTAAAATCTCCCAAGATTTTAAAATTATCATATATTAAATCCAAATCCATTTACAAACACCTTTCCAAATTTCCAGGGTTTTAATCTCAATTCTGATTTAAATTCAGATTTAAATCATTTCGTAATACTTATGCAAATTTTGATTGGTTATTTACATGACCGTTTCAATTATAATTTTATCTGATTATATCACAACCAACACATCCAATATACTGTAATATTCCAAATATCTATGCTTTGTTTATATCAAAATATATTTCACGTAAAATTATTTCATTTACCCTCTTTTCAAAACATACCATGTCGATTTATCGTATTCAAGTGTTTATTAACTCCTACCGATACAGTGGATCAAACTGATCGACTAGAACTCATAAATAACTCAACCAATAAATCTCCACAATATAAAATCATTTTATATTAAATAACAAATACGCGCTCGTATATATACACTCAAACTCAATCTAGGGTATTGCTAACCCCATCTCTACTGAGTCACGCCACAAAGCCAAGGTAAGTACTTAACCTTCAGCTCTGATACCACTGTAATGACCTGGGTTTTCGCGATCCAGAGTAATCGACATAAACTCAATGTCGACTATCCAGGCATCCGAAACACCGGATAGTCCATGAAAGAAATTAGAGGGTGAGAATAGATAAGATAGAAACTTAGAATAGAAGAAGAAGAACATACATGATCATTAGAGTAACACGAAACTCACAGTGGAACGAACAATATATAATAGATACATAACTTTGAAATAAAACTAGTATATGTATACAGTAGTATTATTAGAGTACAACACTTATAACACATCGGAAATAACAATTGCTATATAATCCTGAAGCCTCCTGCTCCAAGCTCTCGGTATCTGTAAAATCCCGACTACTTGACTGCCCATACAAATTTGGGCACCCAAGAGTTTAGGGTAAAACAAAACAAAATAAACTCCGGGTCAGTAATGGGATTGGTGTGAGTAAAACAATTTAAAACAGTTTGAGAAAATAAACGATATCTCATAAGACCATGCCGTATAACACGAAACGGGTTTTCCCCTTATGAGAATCTAAAACACTTGATTTTACTTTCAAATCCTTTTGAAACAAGCAATAATATTTATATCAAAACTCTTTTGATATTATAATAATGTCTATCAATCACAATAAAATGATCACCTAGAAGAACGCTTTCATCTCACGATCCACATACATAATATATAATCAAAAACTGCGGGAGCTTATTGGTTAATGAATTCCAACTGGCAGGGTATGGGACCTCCTTCCGATGGTGTATCTATAGAGAGGAATACACCGGGTTCAACAAGAACATCTTGCAACCCATGCTAAACATGACCGGTCACTCATTTCGCTTGAGTGTACCGAATGTATTATCACCAACAGTTGGGATCAGCAACTGTTTCCCGAAAGGGTAACATCAAAATAGATTATAGAAGTAAATGAAACTCTAGATCAAGTGACAATACACCCTAATTGGCAGCCAACCACTTAGCCATGCGACCAACCACGTATAGATCGCACCTTTATTTACTTTGAATGCCACATCGCCATACCCGCCAAATCACAAATTGATTTCCCCAAAAATACCATGGGTATACAGCTAAGAGAAACGAATTCCTCCGCCACCAAACGTAAATACGTTTAAAGAGATCAACTTACGCGATGTATTAAATATACTCTGTCAGACATTCTTTCATACAAGTTGTTCTGGGACTGGAAAACCGAAGGCACTATTCTGTAAACAGACAACCCTTGCATAACTCCGTCTTTAATTATGTTCATTATATTTGATTCACAACGCTAATGCCCATACAAAGTGGTTTTGAGACAATGAATATGATCCCGGACACTCTGTATTGACGACGGAAAAATGGTCAAAAAGTTTGATAGTCGGTGATTTAAATATCAAAGAAAATATGTGTACAAACAATGGTCGTATTTCCAAATGGAAATCTTGCCGATCAATCATCAATCAACATTTTCTCCTTTTTAATTAATTCATCATTTATTTATTTATTTACCCCCTTTTCTGTTTCCATACATATATTCAGAAAGTCCTATTTTCTTGATCTAGAAAATATACCTTATTAACAGTGGAAAACGTTTCCATTTCTACTCTCATTTCTTATTTTCTATATTATAAACATTTCTGATTTTTATTTTGAAAACATTTCAAAAACTCCTTCATTGGATTCAAATGGATGTTTAAATAAAACATCACAACGCCAACTCAAACCATTTCACTCATTAACTAAATTCACTTAACCAACCTTCACTATCAAAGCTTAACTATTCCTTAGATAAAAATGAAGTCAATCAAGTTGGGGTATAACTACCTCTCAGACCTTAACTGAACAACATTTCTAACCTCGAAACAGACAAAGTTCCCCTTTTAAATCTTTAACAAACTCCCTTACGAAACTCTCAGATTCTATTTACGAATCCACTTCTTTAACAGAAATCATTTGATTATAACAATAGTGTTATAATCCCTATTTCCTAAATATCTAATTCTAAATAAAAACTGTTAAACCTTAATTTAAATAAATAAATAAATGACTTATTTAATAAATAAATCTTGATTTAAAAACTAGAAAGTATATAGTACTCCCCTACATTCGATATAATCGAACCCCAATGTATAATTCTCTTTCAAATAAACTATATTCAATTTAACTCTATTTCGAATATCTAATTTCGATTAACTCATTTTCGAATAACTAATTCGATTGACTCTTTTCGAATAACTAATTCAATTAACTCCTTCCGAATAACTATTATTCGATTAACTCCTTTCGAATAACTATTATTCGATTAACTCCTTTCGAATAACTAATATTCGATTAACTCCTATTCAAATAACTAATATTCGATTAACTCTATTCGAATAACTGATATTCGATTAACTCCTATTCGAATAACTAATATTCGATTAACTCTATTCGAATAACTAATATTCGATTAACTCCACTTTGAATAAACTATATTTGATAAACTCTATTTCGAATAAACTATATTCGATAATCTCGCTTTCGAATAAACTATATTCGATAATCTCCCTTTCGAATAAACTATATTCGATAATCTCCCTTTCGAATAAACTATATTCGATAATCTTTTCTTCGTATAAACTATATTCGATTATCTCTCTTCGAATAAATAATATTCGATTAACTTTATTTGATTAACTCATATTCGATTAACTTTATTCGAGTAACTAACATTCGATTAACTATAATTCGATTTACTTTAACTCGATTAACTAATATTCGATCCTTTATAACTTCCTTTATAGTTGTTGCATTTACATTTTATTTTCAAATATCGGTGTTAAAACCAATTTTCACTTCTCTATATAAACTTAGACTTATAATTTCAATTTATCAAATGATAAATATTTTACTTAATTTATAAAACATTATTTATACATTAATCTACTCCATTTTTTTCTGTTAAAAAAGATATCTATTTAGTATTTATTTTTCACATATTTCTTTTTATAAAATTTTATTCATTTTGTAAAATACTTCCTTTTATAATATCCTATTTATTTCCCAATAATTATTTTTCTATAATTCTATTTATTTTATAAATATTTCCTTTTTAATTCTATTTATAAATGTTTTACAAATATTTCCTTTTTAATTCTATTTGTAAACGTTTTACAAACATTTCCTTTTCAATTCTATTTGTAAATGTTTTACAAATATTTCCTTTTTATAAAATTCTATTTTTTTTAAATATTCTTTTTTTATAAAATCCCTCGATATTATAAATATCTCTTTTTATAAAATCCTTTGATTTTATATATATTTCCTTTTCAATATAACATTGAAAATTCCCATTTTATATTCCAGTATTTCTTATGGTATTTAAAGTACCAAATAACAATGATCCATATCATTCTAACACACATCACCCACAACAGATTATATATCACATCATATATCACCATATATGAAAAACAATATAATAAATGTTGAGGAATCTAGTTGGATCCCTCCAACCTGTTTCCCTACATCCACAAATGATATAATTAACACCGATTTCATTTCAATATGAAATATTCTGATAAACCGAATCAATATTTGATTAACGATTTATATATATATCGTTATCTATAATTTCAACTAATACATCAGCAATTCAACCAAACAATCGACACACATAAATTAATCTTCATTTATCAGTACTAGATTATATTTATAAAAATATAAACTGTACAGTGTTAGTGAGATTTACTCACATTGGACGGTCATCGTTAAATAACGATAACTATCGATTGATTTAGACATATAATTTATTTCGCTATAAATTGTAACGAGCTCCAATTCACTCCCAATCAGTTGCATTGTGTAGTGTCCTTCCGTACGATCCTAAGGATCTTGTTTCACTGAATTTGGATCACGTATGCATAAGATATTGCATATGCATTTATATAATTTAAATTAAAACAAAACTTTAAACTTTTAATTTAGGCTTAACCTTTCAACTTTCGGCCCACTTCAGATTCAAAAGCCCACCGCCCGCTTTTTACTTCCTTCTTCCCCGATTCCAAATCCCGATTCCAGTATTCTCACCGTCAATCAAATCCTCCACCGCTCCTCCTTTTACTCCATGATTCTTCACTCCAACATTGCCATTGAGTTGCTCGCCGTAAACTCCACCTGCTCGACCCCTTATCCCCACCTCCAACACCTCGTATGAATTCCGACGTCCCTCCTCCCCTGTACAAATCCGCCCTTGACCACAGTTTGACCGCACTTCCCATCCACCTCGGCCACCTAAAGGCATCACCACCGCCACCAATGCACTTGCCAGACCAACCTTTACCTGATGGTCACCCCGAAGCCCAACTCGATGCCCCCTTTGAAACCGACATGCTACCTCCAAACTCCAAGTCGCTTTCTGCCTTCCTCCACTATAGTCAAAATCGCCACCATCTCGCCTCGCTCCCTCGAACTCGCCTACCACCTCATTTTGACCTGTAGCACCCCTTATTAGATTCCGACCTCACCCTCGCATCGACTAGAACAATGTCGAACCCTCCCTAAAACCACCGCATCCAAATCTAAAGCTACCAGTGTGAAGCCCAGTCGCATACTAGTCTATTGAATTCGGCCTTGCTCGATTTCATTGAGAAAATTGTTAGATTTAACTTATTGTAGGGGAGGTAAAAGTGGCGGCCTCTTTTTATTATTTACAGAGGAATGGATTAGGTCGTAAGGGGGTGAAAAGGTGTATTTATAATGGAGATAAATATCTAGATATTTTGGTTAGGATATTTTAGATATTATATTAATTTAATTTGACTCGTTACTGTTATTTGTCATTTAAAAATCCCTATGATCACATTACATATCCAAATTTGATGAAAATGGACATACAGCTAAAGTTCGACTTTATGGACCCAATAAAACTAGTTTCGTCGAATTCTGAGTCCGTATGCTCACACAACGTATTTTTAAAGTCAAATTATTGACTTTTTTCACATTAAAATCTTGTATGGCCACATACTATCTCTAAAAATCACAAAACTTGACATCTAACAATAATTTAATATTGCGGATCCAACAAAATTAGTTTCATCGAAAACGGAGGTCGTTTGCAAAACTGGCTATTTTTAAAGCTCTAAATAAACCCTTTTAAATATTAATATTTATAAATAAATATTATTGTATATATTCACAATAGAATATCATACATCTCCAACTGGATTTATAACTCGATATTCAAATCCCGGTTGAATTAATATTCAATTTATATTGAAAAATTCATTTATAATATAAATAAATCGTTATAAATTATAAAGGAATTCCATAGCGAATTTTCGAAAATTTTATTTGAACATAAATCCAAATCTGCACGATGAAATCCCGATTTTTCTCTTCCATTAGAAAAATATACTTCATCAGCTCCGAACATTTCTTATTTCACAGAAATCCGACTTAAAACAGATTCTGTATATTCATTTAAAGTTCGAATCGTCAAATTATGAACTACCACACCATTTTGAGCTCGATTATAATTAAATTATAATTTATACCTTATAGCGTCGTTTAAATAATATATTCGTTATTCAAATTCAACTCTAAACTGTATTCTACCTTATATATGATCCAATTCACACTGTATTGTGAATTCAGCTATTTTTGATTATTTTGGAATTATAATATATTTTTATATTATAAATATGAATTAAATATTCCATATTATTTAATTAAATAACCATTTCAATCCACAAATCACTTTTTAAATAACTAAATAAATTAATTATTATACCATAAAAATATGGGACGTTACACTTAGAACTATTCTAAACGGGTCGTTGGTTCTTATAAGGATTACATTTGCACAGATAATATATGCACAGATACTTCGAATGGAAATCTCACACAGCAAAAAGAGAAAATATAATAATGAAATAAGATGTACCACCTATTAAAAACTACAGAAATACAACAGTCAAAGTTACATCTGTTCAATGGCTACATCAAGTAATTCATTCTCACATGTTTCCAAAAGAAGCAAAGCAATAACTACTAATAATAGAACAACGTCTTCGTCTTCGTCTTCACCTCCCATCACAACTTCGTCTATAACTTTACCTCATCTAGTGACCTGTTGGATATGTTGATGAGAGGGGTCAGAACATAAAGTTCTGTATGACTGAAATATGTTGTTACTTAATGTCCATACCCAATATTTTTAGCAGGCTACATATGTCAAGGTATGTCTATGCAACACACAACATTTATACCAAAAATGAGGTGGATATTCAAGTCAGTCGGTCATTAGTGTTTTTAGGGTAAAGGCCCAACAAGGTGGACATTCTCGGTCATTAATGGCTCTATGAAAGGTGGATTCTTATGATTTTTTATAACCCTAAAGTGGACCCTAGCCCCTTAAGACCCCGTCCTAATGTGTCAACGTTCTTAAAGTCTATACTCTCAATTGTAATTTGAGAAGTAGTATTGCGAACATTACTATTTAACTGATATTACGATAGGACACCTATGTCGCTTAAGACTTCCCATAGACAGTTGGTTAGCATGCAATGGATACATATCTTTTATATACCAAGTCAGTCCCTAGTTGAGCCCTTTCGCGCTTCTAGAGGAAGTGAACATCTCTCGTGAAATACGCTACTCCATTACCGTCTATGCCTCACCACTTTTAGAGAAGGAGCACAAAAACTCACTTTAAATCTAATAAGAATAGGTCCCATGACTTTAGTTCCTCTCTAAGGAGTAAACCTTCAGAGGGGATCCAAGTCCTAACCACTTAAGACCCAAATTAGATTAAAAGAGAGTCAGCCACTTAAGACCTTCTTAAGGTCTAGTAGACCTACCTATTTTGACATGCAATAGACTTATATATATAATTACAATCCATATACACACTAGACCTCTCACATTAAACCATATCCTTGTAGATGTTGGATATGTCAGTCGATTCCTGGAAGACTTCTACTACAAGCTGGTTTAACCTCGTGTCTAGTGTACTAAGTTTAAATGGTTCATGGCACCTAGACTTCTCTTGTTAGTTGAGCCTACTTGTGGTTGCTGGATTTGCCGGTCGGTTCTAGGCAGACTTATACCACAAATGGCAATCAACCTCGTGTCTGTGTGTCATTATTTATATGTATAAAACCATTTTATCCGCACACACAGGCAATCAATATTTATTTACATATACGGGGACAATTAAAATTCAAATTCTATCACATTTATTACGCTAATAAAACATTAAATATGTTAATTACGTTTATACAAGTAGAATAATTATAATGCCTAAATAACGTAAATATTTGTATGAACGAGGAAACATTCTAATGAGATGGCAATTGTCAAATTTGCCTAAATAAAGGTATGCAAGTCAATTTTTCCATACTTTTACTGCTACAACTTAAGCATGATGACATAATAACAATATAACAAATAGCAGTGAATAGAAAATATACATACATACATACTAATTTTAGCTTGCATCCTAGGCTTATTGGAATGATTTCAATACTAGATTAAAAATAGAGTATTACGTACATTTTTACATGTATGTTTATAATTTCCACATTATCTAATTCAACCCTTTTTGGTTATATACACGTAAAAACATTTACATGTGAAATATTTTAAGTATGAATACGTTTGGATTCAAAATAGAATCCAAACCTAATCAAATCATGAAATACCCAAATCTAAGTCTTTTTTGGTTACAACAAATGTTTAATAAAGGTGAATTACATAAAATAGAAACAATAGTAGTAACACCCCATTTCATCTTTAACCCAATATTAAATTCAACAACCCACAAAACCCAAATAATCATGACAATTCATACGCAAATATAAAATAGAGGATTTGGGGGTTTTGGTATTTTTATTGTCGATTTCCAAATCCACCTAGGAATATCTATCAGCATGATAATCTAATAAAAATATGAATATGCATAAGTAAATGATATTACACTCACAGATCTAGGAAGAACAAAGAGGATTCTGTAGTAGATCTAGATTTTTGTTTTAATCTTTGCGTCAAACGTGCTCCAATAATCCTCCTAATATATATATATATATATATATATAGGAAACATGTATTAGAATCTTATATATATTTATGCCAAATTTCAGAATAATAAACCTATATGAATTAGAATAGAGATGAGATAAGATAAAGGTTGGAGGAATAGAAGAAATTCCTAACCTTTCATTTTCTAGAAATTAGTAATGGAAGAGAGGGAGCATGGAGGCAGGGATAGAGAATGGTCAGGGTTTCAAAGTGTGATATAAGGGGCTACATATAGTTGCCCGTGAGAATGTCGATCGTTGGATTAGTTTGATTTAATCCAGCCATTTTATTTATATATCCTCTCTAGAAAAACCTAACCACAAAGATTTATTGTGTTGTCCAACCGCCAGGCGGTCGACCTACGGTCGACACCCCTCTTGAGGGGCGGTCGACCCCCCGGGGGATAGAACGCCCAATAATGTTGTGGTGCTGAGGTGTTTATTTAATTAATACGTTCCATAATCTCTTGATCTTATTCCTTATATACAATATCCTTTGTCCCCAAGATCTTATCTTCATTTCAAATTTCAAATTCTCCCTCTTAATTTTGGATATATTTTGTACATATATATATTATCCATTTAATTATATATATATTTTGCATTTACTATCCAAATTCATTGTTCATAACTTCTTCATACATTGACCGTTTTCAGCATACTATATATGAAAACAATTCAAAATTTCACCACGAACTCAATTAAAAGAATTTCATAGCCAAATTCCTAAAGCTGCAAAATCTCATTTTCCAGCCTTATTACTTAATTGTTTATTTTTAATTATTTATTTATTATTAATACTTGTGAATTCGTACGGGTTATTACATTCTCCCTCCTCCCTTAAAATAGATTTCGTCCTGAAATCTATTTACGGGGCAAAAAACACAGCTCGCTCGAATACATCCATGTTGTACATCCATGTTATTTTTAATTCAACCGTAAACATACATGAGTCGCGGTGATTATTAACCACAGATCCACTAAAGTGAGCTCTACCCTAGCATATAGGTGTAATAAGTGATGCAATATGTATGCGACCAACCTAAATATGCACATATTTCTATATGAGTGCTCGGTGCAACGGTGTTGCATCCATTTCCTAACATCCAATCTAGAAATCATGATGCATCCATAAACGTTATTTTGAGGAAAAATTACTCAAGAAAAGCTCTGGGTGAGTCTGTCTCATTTTATCCTCGCTCTCTCATGTGCTTTCCGTAGGGTCGTTTCCCTATTGTACTCGAACGAGGCGAACGGATTTGTTGTGGAGTCTCTTAATTCCGTGCTCTACAATCCTTGCAGTGGCATGGGGAACGTTGGACTCCAGCTCAAGTTTTTCTATGTTCCCAATTTCGTCAAGCTTAAGTCTGATAGAAAAATCATGAAGGCATTTCCATTCGTGAGATACATGAAAAATATTATGGATCCCCGATAGACGCCCTCGGAGATCCACTCGATAATCCAAAGAACCTATCTTCTCGATGACATAAAAAGGCCCAATAAATCTGGAAGTCAACTTCCCAGTCTTCCCAAACCAAACAGTCTTCTTAAGAGGGTATCCTTTTATGAATACTAAGTCTCCAACATTAAATTGAAGTTCCCTCCTTCGCTTATCGACATACGATTTCCAACGGTCTTGGGCTGCCTTCATCCTCTTCCTAATCAAGAATATCTTCTCTGCGGATTCACAGATGAAGTCTGGTCTGAGTATAACCTTGTCGGTAGTTTCCCACCAACAAGTTCGCGATTTGCATCGCCTCCTGTATAGCGCTTCGAAAGGGGCCATACTGATCGTCATTTGAAAACTATTATTGTACGTGAATTCTACAAGCGATAAATGCTACTCCTAAACTCCTCCAAAGTCGATG
The DNA here is from genome assembly GCA_030737875.1 of Allium sativum. Taxonomy (NCBI): domain Eukaryota; kingdom Viridiplantae; phylum Streptophyta; class Magnoliopsida; order Asparagales; family Amaryllidaceae; genus Allium; species Allium sativum. The sequence goes on from CM060910.1 coordinate 432,115,187, forward strand.
ATGCAAGCTCTGAGTAAGTCTTCCAACATTCAGTTTACTCTTTCTTTATGTCCGTCGGTCTGGAGATGATAAGTTCTGGTTAAGTTAAGGGTCGTTCCTAATGCTGCTTGTAGGCTTCTTCAAAATTCACTTATGAACAAGGGGTCTCTATCACTCACAATACTCGATGGGATATCATGTAGGTTGACTATCTCTTTGACATATAATTAGGCTAATGAGGCTGCAGTCCTTGCCTTCTTGACTGGTATAAAATGGGCGCTTTTGGTTAAACGATCTACCATAACCCAAATGGCCTCATTCCCCATTTGGCTTCTAGGAAGTTCATCTATAAATTCTATGGAAATATGTTCTCACTTCCACGTGGGGATCTCTAAGGTAACATCAATCCTCCAGCTTCCCTTGCTACACTTTTATTTTTTGGCATGTTAATCATTTGGCCACGATTCTGTCTACATCTCTCTTCATTCCTTCCCAATGGAGATTCCTCTTCATATCCTTGTACGTTTTATCCCCATCGGGGTGTGTCGTCAATTTTGACATATGGCTCTACTCTAAAATTGCTTTCCTCAACCTTCATTCTTAGGGATGTAAAGTCGTCCATCCTAAAGTAAACTTCTATCATTGCCGATCGAATACCTAACCGAATGGGGAAAGATATCCTTCTTTCTCACTTTCTCCTTTATGCATCTAAACTCCTCGTCAAGGTCTTGTTCGCTTTGGATCCTCTCTCTTAGGGTTATTATAGCCCCAAGAAATCCGTTAGAATTGGTTGGTGAGGGTTACAATTTAAAATTAGAGAGAAACTCTAATTGCTTCCATTCTGTCAATACGTTCAATGTCGCATGTTTCCTACTTAAAGTATCTTCCATTACATTCCGTTTGAGGCAGTATACTCCATCTACCTTTGTTGTCTCAAGTTTAGGTCACGTTGAAAAAATAAATAGTTAAGGGATTTGTGGTCAGTAAAAAGTTCAAATTTCTCCCTTAAAAGATAATGCCTCCCCATTTTAAGGGCAAACACTACTGCGGCTAACTCAAGGTATTGCACTGGGTATCTCTTCTTTGGATCCTTGAGTTTTCTACTAGCATAAGCAACTACTCTTCCTTCTTGCATAAGGACTGCTCCTAAACTGGTCCCTCGCCCATCGATGCAAACGGTAAATAATTTTGAACCGTCGGGTATAATTAGGACTAGTGCGCTGGTTAATGCTTCCTTTAATTTATTAAAGGCTATATCGCATTTATCACTCCAAGAAAATACCAAATTCTTCTTTGATAATTGGGTTAAGGAGTAGAAAACTTTGCAAAGTCTTTCACGAATTTCCTATAATATCCGGCCAATCCAAGGAAGCGTCTTACTTCCGTAGCATTTCGTGGTATTATCCATTCCTCGATTGCCTCGATCTTTGCGGGATCTATGGCCAAGCCTTCACTTGACACAAGATGTCCTAAAAATCTTACTTCTTCCCTCTAAAAATGGCACTTCGAGAATTTTGCTTTCAATTGGTTCTTTCTTAATATCCCTAACACTCGTCTCAAGTGATTTTCATGCTCTTTACGATCTTTTGAAAATATAAGGATATCATCCACAATGACTGACACAATTTTATTTTGAATTCCCTTAAAGACTCTACTCATGAGGTCAACAAAGAAGGAGGGTGCATTCGTTAGTCCGAAGGGCCTAACTTCCCATTGGAACAATCCATCTGTGTCCTAAACGCAGTTTTGACCTTGTTGTCCTACGCAATTCTTAACTGGTGAAATTCAGTAGCAAGGTCAAAAAGGTCATCGATTCTTTGCAAAGGGTATCTATCTTTTTTGTCAATTTATTAAGTTCCCTATAGTCCATGCAAAGTCTTCAAGATCGGTCTGCTTTGGTGGCAAACACAACAGGTGCACTCCATTCTGCGTTACTTCGATGAATGAAACCATTTTGTAATAATTCTGAAACCTGCTTATCTAACTCCTTTCTTTGCTTAGGCGCCATATGACTCAACGGCAGTGCTATAGGTTTAGCATACTTCTCTAGGTCAATATGAAAAGAGATTTCTTTATGGGGTGGAAGTCCCGTGACTTCCTCAAAAACATCCAAGAACTCACAAACTATAGGGACCGAAGATGGTCCTTCAGAACAAGGAGATAAGGAATATAATAAGGCTTTATCCTTGTTCCTAACATTACAAGGGATATTCAAACTACGTCCTCCTCGGCTCGTAAGACGAACAATCCTCTTATCGCAATTGTTGACACGCTTTTTTGTCGAAGCTGTTCACACTTCAAGTATTTGGTGAGCAACGCGCTCAAGCATCAAAAAAATACAAAGTATCAGGGTCGAAGTCGTGTCGCAAACGCAAGAAGACCCGAAGCCTATATCAAGTGGCCTTTGTCGGGCCGAATGAACTATTAGTCGAATCGTGCTTCGAGCCGAAGGCGAGCCGTCAAGCGGGTTTAGGCGTAGTGCCGGTGGGGGTCCGAGGCTACACAGTCCGAGGCCCGATTCATCCGATTTTTCTCCATGCCGGAAGCTCAGATTCCTTCACTTCGGACAAGAAAAACCGCGGATTCCCTCACTTTGGGCTCAGGAATTACGACTCCGTCTGCAACATGATTTCCGCCTCACACTCAATCAATTTCGAACCCCTTCAGGGTGCTTGAAATTTCGTACCCCCTGGTGGGGTCGAAATTTCGAACACCTTTGGTGGGTTCGAAATTTCGATCCCCACTGGTGGGTTCGAAATTTCGAACCCCCTGGTGGGTTCGAAATTTCGAACCCGCTTGGGAGGAGTGCGAATTTTCTGCATATGGCTTGCTTTGGGGTGCAAAATTTGCTCTTGTGGGTCCCGTTGCTCACCTACTCCCACTTTACCTTCCTCCTATAAATACCCCAAGCCTTGGCCATCATTTGGAGGCTTCTCCCTTGGAATTTTTGGACTTTGAGAGCTCCAAACACTCATTAATGGCTTCCAACACCTTCACCATGGCCATGGGAGATGACATGGATAATTAAAACATGGCATGCATGTTTTCCTTCAACACTTGAACATCAACAAGGATTGTTATGCTACCTTTGACCTTCATGGACATGAACATAAGCTCGGATGTTGTTGACCGAGTCAACACTTCTCAATGAAGAAGAAGAAGAAGAAGAAGGGAAATTTAGTCAAAGTGTAGAACAAGCATATATTTTGCCATTCCATTGTAACGCTTCAAACTTAGCTATTGTCCAAACTTGTACAACCTTGTAATCCACCAAGGATATGATGAATGATGACTACAAAGTTGATGTAGGCGTTAGTGCCGAACCACTATAAAAGCCGTGTCTCCCTACATTTACATACTTTACTGCTTATTCGGATAATGGTTCACATACATACATTTGGGTGTTAGCATGCGACAATTTTGCCCGTCAACAACATTCTAGGATGTCCCCATAAAAAGATAGCCAATTCATACCTAGGATGGGATCATACCCATAAAATCTAATGCATACGCTACGCAATGGAACTCAACATTGTCGACCTCCAATACTAGGTCTTTACGCAACAACTCAAGATAGTCAGATCCTCCAATAGGGTTGGCCACCTCTATCGGACTATTCGATCTAGATATGGGAAGGTATAACAGATTAGTTAATTGCTTGGAGAAAAAAGAATGGGTCGCTCCAGAATCGAACAAGGTATATACAAAATTTCCTAAAACAGAGGTTATACCTTAATGTGCAGGTTGCCCTTGGTCACTTATGGCTCGGTTTTGAATCGGTGCCCCATATACTGCGTAGCTCTGGCCACTCTTGATAACTTTGGGCTTTGGGCAGTCCTTGGGCATATGTCCTTCTTCCTTGCAGTTGTAACATTTTCCTTTGAAATCCCTCTTCGCCAACGAGGTCCTACAATCCTTGGCCTTATGGCCCTTGCGGTTGCACCTTGTACAAGTATTTGCTTCCTTTTTGAATTTGTTTCCCTTCTTCTTGTTTTTCCGCCATTCCTTTTTCTTATTTTCGTTGGAGCTTCCTTCTCCATTCCCATCTTCTTTATCCTCATTGGAGCCTTCCGCTATGCATAAGATAGCTGTCTCAAGTAGGGTATCAAAAGTTGCCCCAAACGTTACTTGGGCTAATAAAGTTTCCTTCAACGACGAGTTCAGTCCTTTAACAAATCTCAGGGCTTTGTTTATGGGGGTGTCTACCAATCCTCTTCCATACTTACATAATTTGGTAAATTTGGATACATACTCTTGCAAAATCAGGCTACCATGCTTGAGGTGGATGAATTTTCTCTAGCTAGATAGTCATTTCTGCCCTTGGCAAAAACTTCGCTTTAAAATGGGTCTTGAATTCAACCTATGTAAATATTCTGCCCTCATTTTCCATCGATACTAAGTTCCACCATTCAAGGGCCTTATCTTTCAAGTGTCAGGCCGCTATCCTCCTTTTCACTTCATCGGGCGAGCCAATAGCTTCAAAAATTCTGTCATAGTCCACCAGCCAAGACTGGGCATTAGTAAATCTTTCTTTCCTAGGAAACAATTTCCCTCCAACATTCGTAAAGGTCTTACAGTAGCAAGAAAAGTCAAAGGCTACCTTAACGGCAGGATCTGCGTGAGCCGCTGGGGAAGGATTAGCGACTGGGACCTGTTCCATAGTACGGAGGTATTGCTGGAACCACTCTGGCAAGTATCGGGGTCTTGCCCGGTTACCCTGCTCTATAGGATTTTCAGCCATTCTAATATCTGAAAAGAAAAGGAAGAATCCTTTAGTGGATACTCCTGAGATAGTATTTAAGCTGAAAAACGAAAGAAAACGATAAAGATGCCTAGTATAAATGTGTATGCTTGTTGAAGGAAAACGTATATTATATATATAGTTTGAAAAATCTTTTTCAAATTACAAATACGCCTCTCATACGTATAATTCCTTGATAATCGGGTAACCTATGCTCTAATACCAAATGTAACGACCCACCCGGAATGGGCCAAAATTTCGACCTAGAAAAGGTCCATTGAAACTTAGAACCATTCTAAATGGGTCTTTGGTTCCTCTAAGGATTACATTTGCATAGATAATATATATACACAGATACTTCGAATGGAAATCTCACACGGTTGAAAGAGAAAATATAATACTAAAAGAAGATGTGCCACTTATTAAAAACCACATAAATACAACAGTAAAAGTTGTATCTGTTCAATGGGTACATCAAATAATTCATTCTCACAAGTTTCCAAAAGAAGCAAAGCAATAACAACAAATAATAGCATAACGACTTCGTCTTCAGCTCCCAATATAACTTTGTACATAACTTTACCCCATCTACTGACATGTTGGATATGTTAAGGAGAGGGGTCATAACATAACTTTTGTGTGATCGAAATATGGTGTTACTTAATGTCCATACCCTATATTTTTAGCAGGTTACATATGTCAACGTTTGTCTATGCACCACACAACATTTATATAAACACCAAGTATCTGACCAATGAGGTGGATATCTAAGTCAATCGCTCATTAGTGTTTTGAGTGTATAGATCCAACGAGGCGGACATTCTCGGTCACTTATGGCCCTATTAAAGGTGGATTCTTATGATCTCTTATAACCTTGAGGCGGACCCTAACCACTCTAGACCTCATCCTAATGCGCCAACGTTCTTAAAGTTTATACTCCCAATTGTAATATAAGAAGTAGTATTGCGAACATTACTACTCAACTGATATTACTATAGGACACCTATGTCGCTTAAGACTTCCCTTAGACAGTTGGTTAGCATGCAATGGATACATATCTTTTATACACCAAGTCTACCCCTAGTTGAGCCCTTACAAGCTTCTAGAGGAAGTAGACATCCCCCATGAACTATCCTACTCCATTATCGTTTATGCCTAGCCACTTTTAGAGAAGGGGGACCCAAAGACTTACTTTAAATCTAATAAGGGTAGGTTCAATGACTTTGGTTCCTCTCCAAGGCATAAACCTTCAGAGGGGATCCTAGTCCTAACCAATTAATATCCAAATTAGATAAAAAGAGAGTCATCCACTTAAGACCTTCTCAAGGTGTAGTAAACCTACCTATTTTTACATGCAATAGACTTATATATATAGTTATATCTATATACACACTAGACCTCCCATAATAAACCGTATACCTGCAGATGCTGGATACGTCGGTCGGTTCCGGGAAGACTTCTACTGCAAGTTGCTTTAACCTCGTGTCAAATGTACTAAGTTTGAACGGTTCATATCACCCAGACCTCTCACATTAGTTGGGCCTACTTGTGGTTGTTGGATTTGCCGGTTGGTTCCTGGTAGATTTATACCACAAATGGAAACTAACCTCGTGTCTATGTGTCATAATTTATATATATAACATTCTATACGCACACACAGGCAAGCAATATTTTTTTACATATATGGGACAATGAAAATTCGAATTCTATCGCATTTATTATGCTAATAAAACGTTAATTACATTGATTATATTTATGTAAGTAAAATAATTATAATGCCTAAATAACATAAATATTCGTATGAATGAGGAAACATTCTAATGAGATGGTAATTGTCTAATTTGTTTAAATCATGGTATGCAAGTTAATTTTTACATAATTTTCCTGCTATAACTTGGGCATGCTTATATAATAACAATATAACAAATAGCAGTGAATGGAAAATGTACATACATTCTAATTTCAGCTTGCATCCTAGGCTTGTTAGAATGATTTCAATACTAGATTAAAAACAGAGTATTACATACATTTTTACATGTATGTTTATAATTTCCACATTATCTAATTCAACCCTTTTTGGTATATACACGTAAAAACATTTACACTTGAAATATTTCAAGTATGAGTACGTTTGGATTCAAAATAGAATCAAAACCTAATCAAATCATGAAATACCCAAATCTAAGTCTTTTTTGGTTACAACAAATGTTTAATAAAGGTGAATTACATAAAATAGAAACAATAGTAGTAACACTCCTTTTTCATTTATTGGGTTGTCCAACCGCCAGGCGATCGACCTGAGCGGTCGATCGGCGGTCGACACCCCCCTTGAGGGGGCGGTCGAACCCCTGGGGGATGAAACGCCCAATAATGCTCTGGCGTTGAGGTGTTTATTTTAATTAATACGTTCCATAATCTCTTAATATTATTCCTTATATACAATATCCTTTCTCCCCAAGATCTTATCTTTCTTTAAAATTTCAAATTCTCCCTCTTTATTTTGAATATATTTTGGATATATATATATATTATCCATTTAATTATATATATATTTTCTACATTTACTTCCAAATTCATTTGTTCATAACTTCTTCATACATTGACCGTTTTGAGCATATTATATATGAAAATGATTCAGAATTTTGCCATGAATTCAAATAAAAGAATTTCGTAGCGAAACTCCTAAAGCTGAAAAATCTCATTTTCCAACGTTATTAATTAATTCCTTATTTTTAATTATATATTTATTATTAATTCTTATGATATTTTACGGGGTGTTACAATAAAGATTAGTCCAAGGTTCTTAGCCTAGGATTAGAGAAGTAGTAGGGTTTGCAAGTTTACAGGGTTTTATAAGCAGGTATCTATTTTAATACCTAGTAGAAATTTTGGGAATGCACTAGTAAGCACGGTTTGCCGTAATTAGATAAAATCTACATCATTTACCTTCTGCTTTTATTTTCTCTACCACAATCAATGCTATGATTATTTTAATATCTCGTAAAACTATAATAACCCTATTGACCCCCTAGGGTTAATCTAGATCCTACAAGTGGTATTAGAGCCTAATAGTTTTAACTCTAGAGTCATAGTTTTCTCTAGTTGTCAATCTAGCGAGAGTCAGTCCAGTAATACCCCAACTATTTTTGATGGAATAGATTTTTAAAATTGGAAATTAAAATTTTAATTCTTATTTAAAATTTGTTAATATTAAATGTTTCATTATTATTATCAATGGATATAATATGGTTGATAAGATGATATTTTGTTTAATTCTCGTGTTACATATAAATTATATGCTTATATTAATGATGATCAATATAGCCTTATCTTCCATTGTTTAACTTCATAAGAAATATGGGTTACTCTTGATACATTGCATGGAAGAAAAGTCAATAACTGCTCAAAACCCAAGAATTCCAACTCAGATTCAGATTTGTGCTTAAGAGGAGTTATAGATGAAGAAACAGACGGTGATAGCGATGGAAAATTTTCATATGATGATTAGTTCATCTTTGTACAGATTTAACTAAAACCGTTGATAGTCTCAAATCAAAAAACAAAAACTTGAAATTTTAAAACTCTGAGTTACAATGCAAAATTAATTATTTGGAATCAAAACTTGAATGCTCTAAAAATTCTTCAAACTTTGATTGCAAAATTGTTAAAATTTGGAAAATAATCTTTTTCTACTAAATAAAAATATTCAAAAGCTTGAAAATGAAATTATATTCTTGAAAGAAAATATGATTGAGATAAAAAGTACAAAAAAAATTGCAAGAGAAATTGGAGAATTTTATGACAACTAAAAATTCCAAAGATGAATTTGTTGAAAAACAAAACTTACTGAAAACCGAATTGATTTTGAAAGTGCTTGAAAGTGAAACTGAGAAATTCAAGATTTTTGAAAACTTGAGATTGAAAAACAAAATCAATTCGAATATGAGATTGTTTTTAAATCCAAAGCTAAAATCAAACTCCTTGAAAATGAAAATTCGATCTTGATACAAAACGACTCTAAGAAAAGTAAAATTGTGATCGACCGTTGCTGTAAGCTAATAAATAAGAATAATCTTTTGAAATATAAATTCAACGGTCTTTAATTGAGTTTGAAAAAAATTTCAAATGAAGAAAAATCCTTGAATATGCTATTGAAAAATCAATTGACTACTCGAAATAAACATGGGCTTGGTTTTACAGATTCTAAATATCATTCATATTGCTTTAAAAAGGAATCTAGTGAATTTTTGGACTCGAATAATTTCAAAGAATTTTTAAATCATAAACGAGATGAAATCTTGTGTTTTGTAACAATTCATTTAAACAAGTTTGGATCCCAAAAGGAAATAAAACGAGCTTCGTTAAATTCAAACAGATTTGGGTTCCTAAAGGTACAATGGTAAATTCTGACGGGTTATTATACAAACAAGTTTGGGTCCCAAAACATATGAATATAGTTAAGATTTGTTCTATGTATTTTATTAGGCCACTCGATCCTCTAAATACTTAGGTATCAGAGGTTAGCTGAGGAACGACTTTCTAAATAATCGAAGATTGTTCCCTATTTGATATGAAGCTATTCGATGTATGTTCCTTAGCTAATAGTGATGAGTTGGAGATCCATAACGTCAATGGCAATTCAGGTATGATCTCTAACCTCATTTTTTTATTATATTCTATGTTTTATTTTATTTTATGTTCCTCCTTCTATTTTTTCTTTATTCTTCCTTCTGATTATGCTTATTTGTGTTGACACTGCCATATTTTGTTTTACACCTCTCGAGCATCTTAAACTTCAAATCGCAAAACTCTTGATTTTCCGGAAATTAAATTCATTTATCTAAAACTCTCATGTTTTGATGATTTCCATATTGTGAACTTCAATTTGTAAATATATGCAATTGTTTTGAAGTTTTTTTTTACTGATTCATGAATTCCTAACAGTTTAAAGCATTCTTATCATATTCCTAACGGTATTATTCAGAATTCAATTTTTTTTATGATCTGAAAAGCTATTGAAGTATTTCTCATAACTTTGCTATTTTGAGTTTCTTCTAATTCATCTTGGAAAGACTTGAAAAACTGCATTCACTATTGCACACTTCCTGAAAACTGATTTTAACAAGTTGTGATAATTACATCGGTTTTTGGATGGGCTTGGCTATTCTGATTTGAAAATCATTTGATATGGATTTTTAGGTTGCATCTTGAAACTCATTTTTAAATTATGATCATTTGGCTTGAATATTTGAAATCATTTGAAATTATTGATATCTTGAATCTCACACACTTTTTGGATTTGAAATCGATAATCTTGTGTGATCGATTTATTGAATCTTGAAACTTACACATCTCATCAAGTGTTTCAAAAGAACTGTTTTTAATCCTGAATCATGAATTGCTTTTGAGGCTTGTTGTGAATATTATAAAAATTTTCTTGTAAATCTCGATTTGATACATATTTTGTGCTGCTCTGCTAAAGGAAATTGTTTTGTTATATTTGTCTAATTGGGCTTGGATACTTTGTAATTATGGACATTAGGATCTACAAGTGGTATCAGTCTTAGAAGTCTTACGAAATTTCTCATTCAATTGATTGTTCTTTTTAAAATTGATTTTCGACTTGTTTAGTTCTTCCAGAATCTTTATTATAAATGAATTTTCAATTTAAAACCATATTTGGTCATTTATTCAAAAAAATTGAAATCATTTACCAAATTGAAATATATTTGGAACTCATCAAAATTATTATCAAACCTTTGAAATTGTGATGAGTTGTGACTGTAGTATACTTTACAACAAGAGGAGATTTTATTTAAATTCTCATGATGTTTAAACAGATTTTATAAAAAAATCTTTAATGAATATAAAGTTTCAAATTTTGTGATGGAAATGTGACTATATTATTTTTTCAGATAAAGAGATAATTGAAAATTTTCAAAAATCCTGATACAGTTGAGCATATTTCATAATATAATTAATTTGGAAATTTATTTCACGACCATCTCTATTTCTACCATATTTCTATCATTCATTTTGGTTTTATATGCTGAGGAGATTTTGTGTATAATAAGTGATTCTCTAATCTCATTTAAGAAACCCAGATATGGTCATGCATGGTTAGAGATTACTTATAATTTAAGCTGTGACTGATCCCATTTAAAAGTCCTAATAGGCTATGCGTGGTAATGTGCTCTTAAAATAAAAGGAAAAGAAAAGAAAATAAATAAAAATTATATATATATATATGAAATCCTCCTTGTTATGTAAAAACCAATATATCAATCCATTTTTTGAATTGTGAAATGTGTTTCTATTTTATGATATATTATGATTTATTTATTGATAGTTTTTAGGGTTTGCAATTATTTGATTTTGTCACAAGATTCGAATTTACAACTATAGTCCAAATCCATCGCTTTTTTATGCTCAAATTTTAAAATTTTATTTGAAAACAATTGGAATTCGTATGTTTTTAAAACTCTCTCCATTTTATAAAATTCATCATAAATCAATCATTCTACAATGTGAAATTTGACATAAGTTCGAAGAATATTATGATTTTTGTTTGAATGAATGAGATTTATGAGGTACATTCTCTCTCTTGATCTGATTTTATATTTCTAGTCTATTTTTCATCACTATTTCAATTTCTATATCCTTTTGATGTCAACAAAAGGGGGAGAATGGTGAAGATTTTGATTGATGAGTGAATACTTCATGATTATTTTAATATTGAAAATTCAACTATAATTTTTTCTTAACTCATATGCATATATTTAGGGGGATTTCTATTGTAGGGGTTACATACATATAGAGGTAGTTTTACACTTTGCTGTTAAACATGTTTATTGGATTCAAAATCTCATTATATGTTTGTCATCATCAAAAGGGGAAAATTGTTGTATATAACAATATGATTTTCGTTTGATGATAAGAAACATATATATATTATTATAAATTGTTTGCAATTGTACCATTTTTTGACATCCCACATCCATTAATGTCACTCTTTAAGAGAATGCATTAAGTTTCGCGAAGCGTTATAGGTAAGCAAAAACAGAAATATTATAAGATAGATATAAAATAACAGCGGAATTTAAAACTTTATTGGGCAGAAAACATCTTGGTTCAAAACATGGTTACATCATGAACATGAAATACATAAAACTTAGTACATCAACCTAAAATTTTGGTCTTGTACTAAAATCATCAGAGTATAATAAACATGAAAAGAGCAAAATTCCCAAAAGCATAGCCATATTAGAAAAGGTACGAAATCAAGCAGCACATCTAAGCCGATCAAAGCATGATGAAAGAAGAATCCTGATCAAGCTTGAGTATTCCCACTCTGAGAACCTTAGGGTGGGAACATAAGAGAAAGAAGAGAAAACAAAATAGGTCAGACATAAAGTCTGGCAAGTCTAGTTACTTTTAGCATATAAATAAGTAAAAGAATCATGACAAGCATATAAACCGGATAAGGGGTAGATAACAACATATAAGGCAGGCATGAAAAGGTAACAGGATAGACAGGATAGAATACGTAGCGCTTCCCTAACACTTTTCTTTCTCTGCGCCAATACTAGTATCATATGAATAAGATGATCCCCAACAAGTATAAGATGGTAGACATAGGCGTACTTCTAGTGAGAGGTTTTACCCCATACAATAATAGACAGCCCAACTGAACATACCGGAGTTACCCCTAAGGATAATAACAAGTTCCTAAACATACCAGAGCCTAGATGTACCCTAATTACTACCCCAATCGATCGGCTCCCTACTCCGTAGATACCCTGAGCTGGCCCAATAGTGAGATGTATCACTTCCTAAACTGGAAACCCTACATTTTCAGGATGTGCACAACCATATCTACAAGTGTCACGGCATCTTAATCCTTCCCTGTTCGGACCCATGCACGCACATGACCCCGTCGGAATGCGCCGCCTACACCGCCTCTTCGTTTGGATCTCTTACAATCAACCCAGTAAGCGTGCCCTGACTCCGACCTAGTTTGGAGTACTCGTTTGATACTTATACATGGGTTGCTGACAGAAATGGGTCCCACACACAAGATGATACAAGCTTTCCACTAGGCTTGCATCCCCAGTACTAGGATTTCCACAGGTTATGACCTACTATTGTAAAAAGATTACATAACCCCACAAGCTAAGTTTGTGGGCCTATATATATATATATATATATATATATATATATATATATTACCCACCACCCCAAGATATACTTAACCCTCCCACCGTTTCAAACAAGTTTACTTAACCTCTACTCATGTTAACATGTTCATGTAATCATTATAGATTTAAACAGGTTAAGTATTACAGGTTAACAGGTTATCCCCATTCACTTTGACTTCTTTTCAAATTACCTGGTTCCACTTGCTTATTAATTATATATATATATATATACAGCTTAATCCATTAAAGCTTATTAATAAGCCCATTACATGTTATTCTCTAGATAGTAATCCAAAATCTGTAATCTACAATATATTATCCTAGGATTTTAATTAATGAAAGTAATCCACAAGTATTCATTATTTGTTCCCATAGTTACAATAACATGTTTTACTTAATGTGTAATTAAGTAAACTTCATCTCAATCCACCTGTTTTCTGTCTAACATGTTACTACAACTTGTCATTCTTTACTAATTAACTTAGTTCTCTTAACTAAGGTTTACTGATAAGTTTTCCTTCCTTTTATTATAACTTACGTTATAATTTCACTTGTCCCTAGGACAAGCCTACCTATTATATAACATTCTCATTAATATAATTAACTACAATATGTTATTCTCATTTCCCGTTTATTGCAATTCATTTCCATTAATTACAGTTAGTGCCATTTATTTCTATCCTTTTATATACATATTTATATATATATATATGTTTATGCATTAGACCTGTCACATTAAGTCTACAACAAGTGGATGCTGGATATGCCGGGCGGGTCCGGGCAGATTTCTTCCTCAAGTCGGACTTAACCTCGTGTCTCCGCATGTTACTTGTTTATGCACTTAGACCCCTCACATTAGATTCACCACTTGTGGTCGCTAGATATGTCGGTCGGGTCTGGGTAGATTTCTACCACAAGTGTAATCTAACCTTGTGTCTAAGTGCGGTTATAGTTCCTAATTACTGTAAATCTAGGCATTTTCACTATTTAACAATTATCCCTATTTCATTATAGGTTTACATGCCCCTTTTACAAGTCATATTCATTATGTACCATATGCCCCAAATTAAGATCTAAATCACAATAAGATTTATGCCGCAAATCCATATTCATGTATTTAATTCAAGTTATGCCCAAATATCCCAATACATGTTATGCCCCAATTTTAATGTTTCCCCCTCGTCCCCAATTCCACGCGTTCGCATATTTCAGCGGCATGCCTAGGCTCGAAGGTAGCCTGACTATTAAAAATAAAAAGGGAAAAAGAAGGAAAGAGGACAGAAATGAACATAATGACTACATTGACATATAATGGAAGAAATAGGCATAACAACTGATAAACATATAGTGACAAAGTTGGGCATAATGACAAGATAGGAATATAGGAACAGATTTGATGAACATGTGATAATAGAACTGATTCTAGCATAATAGAGACATCATAAACATGCATGATGAGATCTAAAAAATGAATTACATCAACAAACAACGACAAATCTGACATGATAAATAGGTGTAGGCTTAGATCTATTTCATAGTCATGTAAGATAACTTAGATACACAGGTTATAGCGGATCTGATAAGATTCAAATAGTCATAGGCTTAGACCCAAGTTATAGTCATGTCAAGATTAATTTTTAAGTATTTAGATCTAAAAATAATGTAGACTCAATGTGATTAGATCTAAGAAATAGAAGGGTAGTTGCAGATGTTGAATAACAGATCTCTAAACTTAAATAACTAACTTGTTCGTTGAAGAAGAATAGGCAAGATCAAACTATGTTGGAGCAGCACCTCGTCATCGCCATTGAATTAGATGAATTAAATAAAGGATATAGGGTCATATTTATAGCCTAGGGTCAACGAATCAAGCCACAAAACAAGTCGACGTTTGAAATAATGAATTCTGCCCAGATCTGTATGTGGGTCGACCTCCCCCCCTTTGGGTGTCGACCTCGGGGTCGACCCATGGGTCAACCCCAAAGAGCCTGGGTTGACTCCTAGTTCAACTCAGCAGGGTCTCTGGTCAATCCCCAAAATCAGTCGGTTCCATTTTTGGGGCTTCCGCTTCGCTGTTTTGATTTTTTCTTGAATATTTGATTTGTTTGTATATATATAATTCTCTTGCGCGTATACAAACTTCTAGCCTTAATAATTTCTTCATACGATCCCTGTTTTACGCAAACCAGGTGTCTATTTTGACCAGAATTTTGAGATGAACGAAATGGCGTAGTCTGTTTCCCTTAATTCTAATTATTTATTTGATTATTATTTAATTTTTCATCTTAGTGTTGTTAAAATTACGGGGTGTTACATTCTCCCCTACTCAAAGGATTTCTTCCCCGAAATCTCTAAGTTAAGAAGAATGTATATCCTAGCATCCATCACCCATCTACTCATCCACCTATCACAGGCATCCATTGTCCTTAAAGGATCGTAATGCTTATATGAACATATGCCAAGGTGTGTGTATATATCCCAATACTAATGCGAAAGATCATGCGATCTACTGATTTAGTTGACCTCCTTAATGCAATGTATGTTAGTGCGATGAATCCAACATGTATGCTAATAATACTATTATAACATGTAAGTTCTATATGTGTGCACAATCATCCGTTCAAATGTAATATCCATATGATGATATGCCCACTTTCATCCATTAAAAGAGAAAAATAATGCACACACATCCATATGCAGTATGAGAGTGATTGAGCCGATCTAGTGCCTAATGTGTGTGTATATGCATCCATGAGCAACCACTAGAAAACACTTGCATCCATAAAACATAACATGTCTCAAACACATGTTTACATCCATGGGTTTCCTACCTAAATGTCGAAGATTCGATCGATAGGATACAGATGAATGATAGAAACAAGTACGAATAAAAAGCTTCAGAAAAGAAGTTAAGAACACACCCTTGAAAAGAAAAGGGTATGAAGCGCGAATCTTGTCTTCAGTCTCCCAAGCTGCATCCTAATGGTCATCTCCCCACTGAACTTTCATCAATTTGACCTCTCCATTGCATAGCTTCTTAACCTCTGATCCAAGAATACAGGTAGGAACTCGTATAACTGTCGCTTCCCGTTCCACCTCTACTTCCTCAAGCATAATCGGCTCAACTACTTTTGTTGTATCATGCCAACATTTCCACAAATGAACACCCAATAATCTCTCCGGTAGCTTTACTCTCTATAGTCCATTTGATCTATTCTTCTCCATTATGGGAAATGGTCCTACAAACCTTGGCGCCAATTTCCCTACAGATCCAAAACGAACCTCATTCCTCAAAGGAGATACTTTAATGAAAACCATGTCTCCCACCTTAAACTCAATATCGGTCCTTCCCTTATCTGCGTATGACTTCTGCCTGTCTTGAGCTATCTTCATGTGCCTGTGGATAATATCAGTCTTTTCTGAAGTTTCTCTTATCGTCTCAGGTCCAAGTAGAAGCCTAACTCTACTGTCTCAATTTGAGATCCTTCTACGAGAACAGATGCTCTTGCGATTCTTGGTCCATGTATGACTCGAACCTCTCTCCGAGAAGATACTGCCGCCCAGCCTTAAGCGCGATTACTATAGCAGCTAATTCCAAAACATGGGTAGGGTAGTTCTTCTCGTGAACTCTCAAATGTCTACCATCGTAACATACTACCCTCCCCTCTTGAATTGTTATTAATTTCATGGGATCTACTGCTATCCCATCCTTGGAGACCACTTGCCCTAGAAATCTTACTTCTTTTCTCCAAGAATGACATTTAGAGAATTTCTCCTTAAGCTGGTGCACGCAGAGAGCTTTCGAAACCTCCTTTAAATGTAGGGCATACTCTTCCTCGCTCTTCGAGAGAAAAATCAAGATGTTATAAACAAAGACCACAACAAACTTATTTAGAAACTCTCAAGACACCCTACTCATCAGATTAACAAAATAGGTGGGTGCATTCGTCAACCCAAAAGGCATAACGAGCTATTCAAAGAAACCATTTGTAGTCCTAAAAGCGGTCTTGTCTATACTGTCCTCAGCCACTCTCAACTGATGAAACCCCATGGCTAAGTCTAACTGAGAGAAAACAGATGCACCAACGAGCTGGTTAAACAGATCATCTATCCTCGGTAGTGGGTGCCTGTTCTTCTTGGTGAGTTTATTCAACTCTCTATAGTCTACACACAAGCGAAGTGAACCATCCGCCTTAGTTGCGAATACCACCGGAGCACCCCATTCAGATATGCTTCACCTAATAAACCCTTTCTCAAGTAGCTCCCCTACTTTCTTGCTGAGCTCCCTTCTTTCTCTTGGAGCCATATGTTGCACAGGCAATGCAAATGGTTTCGCATTGTCCACCAAGTATATACGGAAATCAATCTCATGCCTCAGGGGTAAGCCCCTAACCTCATCAAAAACATCAGGATACTTACGGACTACTGGTAATGATCGTATATCATCGATAAATGCATAAAGTGATTCTGGGAAACTAAGCATGACAGATCCTTTTGGGTCACAAGAAATCTCGAGGGTCCTCCCATGGCAAGTCAAAAATCTAACGATCTTCCTCTCACAATCCAGAATGGCACCATATATCGCTAGCCACTCTATCCCTAGAATCAATCCATATCCCATGAAACCAAGCACATATGCATTACACTCAAACTCGATGCCTAACACAGATATTCTCAAACCCCGACAAATCATGGACAAATGAGTCTTACCACCAATGGGGTTTGAAGTAACAATGGGATCCACTACCATACTAGTGCTGAGGTGCGAAGACTCAACCACAGAATCAGATATAAAAGAATGCGAAGCGCCAAAATCAAAAAGAGTTCTAATAGGATGATTGGAAAGATAAATCAAACCTTCCACGGAAACTTTCCTACCTCTATCAGGAGCACTAGTCACAAGGACATGCACATGCCCTCCAGATGCTCCTGCCCTTTTACCTTGTCCTTGCTTCTTCGAGCACTCCTTAGAAAAGTGTCTGACCTCTCCACAATGGAAACAAGCGTTCTTTCTTCTTTTTTGCAATCTTTGCTTACCTGACCCACACGTCCACAATTAAAAGATTTCCTCCTATCTCGAGTTTTGTCGTCCTTTCCGCTCTTCTTTTGGGTTTCCTCAACCTTAGGCTCTTTCTTTTCAACTTTATCTTCCTCGTACATTAACGCCGTATCAACGAGATTCTTAAAAGTTGCTCACATCAGAATATGGGACATAGCCAACCCATGGAGGGGTTCATTCAATCCACTAGCAAACCGCAAAGCTTTCTTATGCGGGGTATCTACTAGCTCCAACCCAAACCTTGCCAGTTGATTGAATTTGTTAACATACTCTTTGTAAGTCATGCCTCCTTGCTTGAGTGCCAGAAACCTTTCCATTTGCATACTTTTCTCAGCTTGAGAAAGAAACTTCATTTCAAACCTTTGCCGAAAATCATCCTATGTCTCCACTGGACGCCCTGCTTGCGTCACTTCCCACCAGAGTGAAGCCTCATCTTTTAGTAGCCAAGCGGCTAACTGACCCTTCATACGATCGTCCACTTCAAAAATTCCAAACAAATCCTCCATCTTTTAAGCCAATTCCTTGCCTCTACGAAAGTTTCGGTTCCTCAGAATGGCTTTCCACTCATAGCGCAGAAATCTTTGTTGATCTTAGAGAAATTATCTTCTCGCGAAGGATGATGATGAGGAATGACGGGTGAAGCTGGGGGAGGAACGTCTACTTGGCTACCGACGGGCACTGTGGCCTCAAGATGCCAATGGAACCAGCATGGTATCGTAATGCCCTTAGGAATATTAGGTTTCCCAGACAATGCTGAAAGAAAAGGAAAAGGGACTCAAATAGAGAATCGAAAGATATTACATATAGCTTTGGGGAATATGTTTTCAAAATAGACTTTTCTCTTAAAAATGCTTTCTTTTAAAACCTTTTTGAAAATAATTTTCAAAATCTTTTATACGATCCGGTAACCTTCAGCTATAATACCAAGTGTATTACCCAATGTCCGTTAATGTCACTCATTAAGAGAATGCATTAAGTTTCGTGAAGCATTATAGGTAAACAGAAATATAAATATTACAAGACAAATATAAAATAACAGTGGAACTTAAAACTTTATTAGGCATAAAACACCGTGGTTCAAAACATGGTTACATCATGAGTCTAAAATACATAAAACCTAGTACATCAACATAAAACTTTTGTCTTGTACTAAAATCATCAGAGTACAATAAACATGAAAGAGCATAATCCCCAAAAGCATAGCCATATTAGAGAAGGTACAAAATCAAGCAGTACATCAAAGCAGCTCTAAGCAGGATGAAAGAAGAATCCTGGTCAAGCTTGAGTATTCCCACCCTGAGAACCTTAGGGGGGGGGGCGGAAGAGAAAGAAGAGGAAATAAAATAGGTCAGACATAAAGTCTGGCGAGTCCAGTTATTTTTAGCATATAAATAAGTAAAAGCATCATGACAGGCATATAAACTGGATAAGGGGTAGATAACAGCATATAAGGCAGGTATGACAAGGTAATAGGATAGAATAAGTAGAGCTTCCCTAGCACTTTTCTTTCTCTGCATCAATACTAGAATCATATGAACAAGATGACCCCCAACAAGTATAAGATGGTAGACTTAGGCGTACTTCTAGTGAGAGGTTTTGCCCTTATACAATAACAGGCAACCCAACTGAACATACCGGAGTTACCCCTAAGCATATAAGGCAGGTATGACTAGGTAACATGATATAATAAGTAGCGCTTCCCTAACACTTCTCTTTCTCTGCACCAATACTAGTATCATATGAACAAGATGATCCCCACCAAGTATAAGATGGTAGACTTAGGCGTCCTTCTAGTGAGAGGTTTTACCCATTACAATAACAGGCAGTCCAGCTGAACATACCAGAGTTACCCCTAAGGATGATAACGGGCTCTTAAACATACCAGAGTCTTGATGTACCCTAATTACTACCCCAATCGATCGGCTCCCTACTAGGTAGATACCTCGTGATGGCCTCGTAGTGGGATGTATCACTTCCTAAAGTGGCAACCCTTTATTTTTAGGATGTGCACAACCATATCTACAGGTGTCACGACGTCTTAATCCTCCCCTATCCGGACCCATGCACGTATATGACCCCGTCGGAATGCACCGCCCACACCGCCCGTTCGTTTGGATCTCTTACAATCAACCCAGTAAGCATGACTCGACTCTGACCTAGTTCAGAGTACTCGTTTGATACCTATATATGGGTTACTGACTTAAACGGGTCCCACACACAAGATGATATAAGCTTCCCCCTAGGCTCGCATCCCTCTACTAGGATTTCCAAAGGTTATGCCCTACCAGTGTAAAAAGATCAAATGACCCTATAGCTTAAGTTTGTGGGCCTATATATATATATATATATTTCCCACCAACGCAAGATATACTTAACCCTCACACCGTTTTAAATTTTTTTACTTAACCCCTACTCAAGTTAACATGTTCATGTAATACTCATAGATTTAAACAGGTTAAGTATTACAGGTTAACAGGTTATCCCCATTCACATTGACTCCTTTTCAAATTACCAAGTTCCACTTTCTTATTAATTTCATATATATTCATCTTTATCCATTTAAGCATATTAATAAGCCCATCACATGTTATTCTCTAGATTATAATCCAAAATCTGTAATCTACAATCTATTATCCCCGGATTTTAATTAACGAAAGTAATCTACAATTATTCATTGTCTAATTCCATAGTTACAATAACATGTTTTACTTAATATGTAATTAAGTATACTTCATCTCAATCCACCCGTTTTCTGTCTAACATGTCATAACAACTTGTCGTTGTTTACTTATTAACTTAGTTCTCTTAACTAAGGTTTACTGATAAGTTTTCCTTCCTTTTATTATAACTTATGTTATAATTTCCACTTTTCCCTAGGACAAGCCTACCTATTATATAACATTCTCATTAACGTAATTAACTACAAGATGTTATTCTCATTCCCCATTTATTCCAATCCATTTCCATTAATAACAATTAGTTCCACTTATTTCTATCATTCTATACACATATATTCATATATATGTTTATGCATTAGACCTCTCACATTAAGTCAACAACTTGTGGATGCTGGATATGCCGGGCGGGTCCGGGCAGACTTCTTCCACAAGTCGGATTTAACCTCATGTCTCAGCACGTTACGTGTTTATGCACTTAGACCCCTCACATTAGATTCACCACTTGTGGTCGCATGATATGCCGGTCGAGTCCGGGCAGACTTCTACTACAAGTGTAATCTAACCTCGTGTCTAAGTGCGGTTACAGTTTCTAATTACTGTAAATCTAGGCATTTTCACTATTTAACAATTATCCCTGTTTCATTATAGGTTTTCATGCCCGTTTTCCAAGTCTTATTCATCGTGTACTATATCCCCCAAATTAAGATCTAAATCACATTTTAATTTATGCCCCAAATCCATATTCATGTATTTAATTCAAGTTATGCCCAAATTTCATAATATAAGTTATTCCCCAATTTTAATGTTTTCCCCTCGTTCCCAATTCCACGCGTTTGCATATTTCAGCGGCATGCCTAGGCTCGAAGGTAGCCTGGCTATTAAAAATAAAAAGGAAAAAGAAGGGAAGTGGACATAAATGAACATAATAACAAGATTGACATATAATGGCAGAAATAGGCATAGCAACTGATAAACATATAGTGACAAAGTTGGGCATAATGACAAGATAGGAATATAGGAACATATCTGATGAACATGTGATAGTAGAACTAATTCTAACATAATAGGGACGTCACAAACAGGTATGATGAGATCTAAACAATGAATTAGATGAACAATAATGGCAAATCTAACATGGTAAATAGGTATAGGCTAAGATCAAGTTCATAGTCATGCAAAATAACTTAGATACAGAGGTTATAGAAGATCTGATATGATTCATATAGTCATAGGTTTAGATCCAAGTTATAGTCATGTCAAGATTAACTTTTAAGTATTTAGATCTAAAAATAACGTAGAGCCACTGTGATAGGATCTAAGAAATAGAAGAGTAATTGCAGATGTTGAATCACAGATCTCTAAACTTGAATGACTTGTTTGTTGAAGAAGAATAGGCTAGATAAAACTATGTTGGAGCAGCACCTCGTCGTCGCCATTGAATTAGATGAATAAAAAAATGGATATAGGGTCCTATTTATTGCCTAGGGTCAACAATCAAGCTACAAAATAAGTCCACGTTCGAAAAATGAATTTTGCCTAGATCTGTATGGGGGTTGTGATAGGATCTAAGAAATAGAAGAGTAATTGCAGATGTTGAATCACAGATCTCTAAACTTGAATGACTTGTTTGTTGAAGAAGAATAGGCTAGATCAAACTATGTTGGAGCAGCACCTCGTCGTCGCCATTGAATTAGATGAATAAAAAAATGGATATAGGGTCCTATTTATTGCCTAGGGTCAACAATCAAGCTACAAAATAAGTCCACGTTCGAAAAATGAATTTTGCCTAGATCTGTATGGGGGTTGACCCCCCCTTTAGTTGTGGACCCTGGGGTCGACCCCCCTCCCCTCTGGTGTCGACCCCCCTTTGGTTGTGGACCCTGGGGTCGACCTGAAAGAGCCTGGATCGACCTCTGGTTCCACCCAGTAGGGTCTCGAGTCTACCCCCAGATTCGGTCGGTTCTGCCTCCAAGGCTTCCGCTTCGCTGTTTCGATTTTTTTTAATATTTGATTTGTTTGTATATATACAATTCTTTCGCATGTATACAAACTTCTAGGCTTAACAACTTCTTCATACATTGTCCGTTTTATGCAAACTATGTGTTTATTTTGACCAAAATTCCGAGACGAATGCAATGGCGCAGTACGTTTCCCTTAATTCTGAAAAATTATTTGATTATTCTTTAATTTATCATCTTTAGCGTTGTTAAAATTATGGGGTGTTACAATTTTACTACATCACCTACAGAAATATATATTTATTTTGAATAAGATGCTATTACACAGAATTGATAACTCAAACAACATTTTTATTTAGTATAAACATTTCATTTCAACATTTTAATAGCAAAAACTTTTCAAATCCACTATTGTACATTCCACTATTACATTCACCTCTCACTACATCACTCAATCAGTCAGTTTAATTATAAACTCAGTTACACACACTCTCATGTATATTTCACTCAGCTCTCTCATTTACACTCACTGTCAGACTTGTCTTCATCTCCTTCAGAGTCAGTCCAATCACCTACATACTTATCGCAGAAACACACAGAGTAAGCTACAACAAAATTTGATTTACATTTTAGAAGATATAAATTTATTTTAAATTTTATTTGCTTCAGATTTTTGGTGTGTTTCTCATCATATTTCTTGACTTGGTTTGATATGTATATACATATATTTGTGTCTAGACTGCTTGTGATATTCACAATGGTTCAATGTAAATACCACAAGATAGAAAATATATCTTGTACCCATGAATCAGCCTCAACACAAAATGGTTCGCTGATGTAAATAAAAAATATAGATACACATGCACAATACATGTATACACACACATGTGTATGTATATACACATATATTTTATAATGTGCAGGGGAAATATGGTCGAATATCACCAAGTACACATGAACCAAGAACTTCAAAGCAAGTGAATAAGGCAATCCAAGCAGACACAAACACAAACATATATATATATATATATACATATTTGTGCATATATATATAAATGCAGAAAATAAGGATATTAAGTATGTTAACCATCTTTTTGGCAAAAGCTACCGCAGATTAGAACGAAGCCCAATATCCAGAAATACGCCTTCAGCAATGCGCAATCAGCTAATTCGGATAATTCACGCTCCAGGAAGCCCAGCGAAGGCTCAGTCCAGAACAGGCCTTCTTCAGACATCGGCCTGAGCCAGTTCCTACCAGCTGATAATTCACTTCAGAAGATTCGCTCTTCCAATCGACGGAGAAAATCGCTCCCATAAAAGCACATCGACCGAGTATCTCGGATCTGCATGGAAAAATCCAGCTGAGTCTTTCAAATTCTCTGTCCGGCTTTTAAGGCAATAAAGGCAGTCAACCATATCCGAACAAAGCTCTACTTTTGATACACCTCACCATGATGGCCACGTAAGCCGCTACTTTCGAGGATACAATTAATGAGCAGTGGAATAGGTCCTACCACCCCTATTACTACCAAGGATCGAGCTCCACGTGTCCAATCTCCAGGCCACGTGGCGGCCCGCTTAGCCCATGTATTCACCTATAAATACCTCAAAGCTCAAAAAGGAAACAGATCTCTACTTCTTCCGGACTGGGGATTTTTAAGGCTTTCCTTGGGATACTCTCCTTTTCCCTTAAGATCTCCAACTCTCATGGCTAACTCAAGAAAAAGATATAGCCATTTTCTCTTCTTTTCTTCAAACAGAAAAAACATTGTACATGTAATCAAAAGAAGATCAATACATATAAAGTGGATGTAGGCACAGACTTTTGCTAAACCACTATAATAAGTCTTGTGTGTCCCCTATTCTCTTTACTTTTTTACACTTTATAATCATTATTCATGTGTCATTCACACGATTAGGGGTTGGTTGTCACTAGTGACCAACTTTTGATGTCAACACTTTGGCGCACCAGGTAGTTGAACGCACCGACATATGGCGAACAAGCGGAAGAAAGATGCAACATCTTCCCGTCCCACAAATGCCGATGCAGTCAAGACAAATGCTGCAGAAGCAAGTCAGGAAGCCTCCTCTCATGAAGACGTGTCCTGATATGCTACCCAGGACGACATGGATAAGATTATGGCTGAACTCAGAGGCCACATGACATCTCAAGGTAAACTCCTCGAATGGTAGCAGTAGTTGATGGATCACCTTCTCGATCGAGTGGAGATGGGATTAAATGTTTCAACATCAATTCCTTCACCGACCCGCACTGGGGTAACAACTGATCTTTGGTCTGCACCCAATCAGACCACTGATCAGATCCAACCTGTGCTTCCTCCTGGTTCGGCTCCACCTCCCGAACGATCACAGCCAGGAGTATCGCTTCCAACGACCAGCGCAGCCGCAGCAATAGATTCTCAAGAGGCCCGCGATCAAGATCTAGGTCGTTTGACCACTTTGCCTCCACTCTTGGGGACAGTTTGACCACCCGGACCTATTAAGCAATTACCGGGTCCATTAGAATCAGTGCCATTCCCATTACAACCCGAAATCTTACTACAGACCAATCTAACCACTCTTCCCCTTCAACGAAGAGCTGGCGCGGCCTTCCCTTCGAACCAATGAGACCACTCTACCATACCGATCCTCACCGTGGTGGAAGAAAACGCTACCGTAGAACCTTCTTACCTCACTCCAACCGGGGGCAACCCCGAGCTCCGAACATCACATGTCATGCTGGATCAGCCTAGACCCTCTGTCATGGGTACAACTCGATCCAATACTCATCAGGTTCAAGAGGGGCCATTCTTCCCAGAACCACCTACTGGAGCTCATCCTCACTCTTACCTTCACTCAACTCTCAAACCCGAACCCAGCCAATGGCTGCCCTTCCGAGCATGCTTTTGCCAGATTCTCGTACCAAAGTTCTTCTAAATATAGAGCTAAGTTCATGGCAACGACTCCTCGGAGACGGAAGCCAGCTTGCAAGCATTATCCGACGTTTCACTTGGGGCACCTCTTCTCAGTAGGATATAGATAATGTCCATCGCAACCCCTTCACCAGGGAAATCAGAAACTCCCGAAACCCTCCGGACTTCAAGTTTCCAACTATCGAGCCCTACAACAGTTGTATTGACCCGACTATACACCTTATGCGATTATGCACTATATAGAGGTGCTTGGCGCATCGACCAACGTCATGGCCAAGTGCTTTCCACTCTTTCTCACAATTATAGTCGACATGTGGTTTCGGCAGCTAACAACGGAGTCGATCGCCAACTGGAACACGCTGGTCACCCGTTTCATCGAACAGTTCAGGGTACATATCTCCCAAACAAAGAATGTCATGTTCTTGTCCATCGTCAAGCAGCGATCAAAGGAAACACTTCGATCATTCCTTGAAAGGTTCAACGTGGCTGTAGCATTAGTCGATTAACCTAAGCCATTGATGGTGCTTATGGCCGCCATTGCGGGAGTTCAGAAACGATCAGGATTCTCAATCTCTTTAACCAGAGATCCCCCCAAGGATATAGATGATTTCTATACTGAGGCCGAGCGATTCTTCCAACAAGAAGACACCAGAATTGATATAGAGAGCCTCGAGGTCTTAGCCACCAAACATGAAGGTCCATCCAACACCAAAGGCCAGAATAAAGGGAAAGGAAAGGCCCCGAAAAGAACGGACGCAACATACGGCCTCGAAATGAAAATAAGTACGACCAGTACACCGTGCTCAACTCTTCTCTGCTCGATATCTACCTTGACATACGAGGGTCCCTGCGTCTTCCAAGACCTCCTTGACGAGAACCAACCCAGATGGAACTCGATTTCGGCAAACATTGCATATTCCACAACATAGCTGGACATAGCACTAATGAATGTCGGCATCTACGCGATCTCATCGAGGATCGAGTCAAGCGAGGAGAGCTTCCCGAATATATTAAGAAAAGCGCCTTGGGCTTGCCGTCGCGATCTTCTGCCCAAGCTCCTCGAGCCAGTCCTCGATCCCTAGAAACGGAAAGGACCCTGAGACTAGCACTCGCGACATTATTATTAATTAATTTTAAATTTCTTTTCTGATGTATTCAATAAAACAGACACTTTGATGTACACATGTACGGGGTTAGGATTTAACTCCTAGGCATGCTCTGGAATCAGCCGTTGTCCTCTTAGAATTTATTTTCATTATCTTTGTAATAGTTCCTAAATGACTATGAATTTTCATTTGCAAACATGGATTATTTTTGGATGATTTAAGCCGAGTATGGATTATACTCGCTCCTTTTTCTAAACCAAGATCATTTATCACTCGCTGGGCATAATAATCTCTCAAGAGTCAAGCATAAAAAACACTTATCATAAGACGAGTATTGTTAATGCTCGCCACCTTTATAAGCCAAGTAGGTCGCCACCTCTGTAAGCTGAGTATGGTTAATACTCGCCACCTTTGTAAGCCGAGTATGGTTAATACTCGCCACCCCTCAAAGCCAAGTGAAATAAATGCTCACCCGTAACTCTAGGTCGGGTATATTCAATATTCGACCCATCGAGACTAAAGCCTTCTCCAGACCGAGAATTGTACATCTTATCTTTGTAGGTACTAAATCTTGCAATCGAAGTCAGAGAACGTCATCTCGGCCTTAATACGGTCTTCAATGGTTGTCGGTTTTCTGTCCTTAATACGATCTTCTTCGATCGTCAGTTTTCTGACATTAATGCAATCAACAGAACCATCGGATTTTCGGCCTTAATATGGTCCGGTGTGTCCATAGCTACTCGAGCAATTGTGCTTCGGATCATATATCAGAACACACCTCCCTCTACGAAAGAAGATGTATTCCGATGGGAAAATTGTTAAACATCTTTTTGGCAAAAGCTACCGCAGATCAGATCGAAGCCCAATATCCAGAAATGAGCCTTTCAATAATGCGCAATCAACTAATTCGAATAATTCACACTCCAGGAAACCCAACGAATGCTCAGTCTAGAACAGGCCTTCTTCATACATCAGCCCGAGCCAGTTACTACCAGGTGATAACTCACTTCGTAAGATTCGCTCTTCCAGTCGACTGACGAAATCGCTCCCATAAAAGGCGCATCAACCGAGTATCTCGGATCAGCATGGAAACATCTAGGTGAGTCATTCAAACGCTCCGTCTGGCTTTTAAGGCAATAAAGGCGGTCAACCATATCCGAATAGAGCACAAGTTTTGATACACCTCACCATGATGGCCACGTAAGCTGCTACTTTCGAGGATACTATTAATGAGCAGTAGAATAGGTCCTACCGCCGCTATTACTACCAATGATCGAGCTCCACATGTCCAAGCTCTAGGCCATATGGCGCCTCACTCAGCCCATGTATTCACCTATAAATACCTCAAAGCTCAAAAAGGAAAGAGATCTCTACTTCTTATGGACTGGGGACTCTTAAAGCTTCTCTTGGGATACTCTCCTCTTCCCTTGAGATCTCCAACTCTCATACCTAACTCAAGAAAAGATATTTCCATTTTCTCTTCTTTTCTTCAAACAGAAAAAGCATTGTACTTGTAATCAAAAGAAGATCAATACATATAAAGTGGAAGTAGGCACAGTCTTTTGCCGAACCACTATAAAAATTCTTGCATGTCTCCTATTCTCTTTACTTTTGTACACTGTATAATCATTGTTCGTGTGTCATTCACACGATTGGGGGTTGCTTGTCACTAGTGACCAACTTTTGACATCAATAAAGTACATATGCAAAAATTAGCAATTCAGTTTAAAACATGACGATCGAGGCAACACAGGCCAAGTCAATATCAGCATGCATCATTGCATAGGAGCAACATGTACAGTTAGCATGAATGGATGCACATGGACATACAAAACCAAATTGTTTCATGTATAGAAGAACATGCAACAATCCATAAGAAAAAAGACATGGAAAATGAAGCAAGCCTGTTAAAAGTTTCACTAACATTTAGGAGCATCACTGCATGGTCAAGGCAAAGTCTCCATGAACACGCAGGTGTAACCAAAATGTTCCAATACATGAGTGCTTTAGGAAATACAAGTACAAGACCACAAGAGAAACATGCCAAAGATAGGATGGATGAATGTATATACATTGGTAAAAAAACTGAGTGCAAATGGCAAGTATAACTTAGGAGTACAATGCAAGTCAAGATAGGAATTAGTGCACTATCGCAATGACCGAAAACCATAAGTGGTTCAACCTTGAAGAGGTCACAACATACACAAATGTACATATGCTAGTTTGTAAATATGCAAGCAAGAAGATACAACATTCAGGCAACGTCATGTACAACAACAAGGTGTACAAGAAACATGGCGGTGACATGGTCATAGCAGAATGCACTTCAAAGCGCATAAAAGAATCACAATAAAGAAAGTGACATAACATTACAGGTGCATGACATTGCACAAGGGTGGACAACAAATGCATAAGGATCAAGTGCACAAGAAAGTGAGCATCCATTTTTTTAATACCAACTATGGTTTAGAATTATTTCTTAAGGAAGACAAATACGTATGGCAGTAGGAACACAAGTGCAAAAAGGAAGCAAATATGGTGCAGTTGTATTCAAGGGCCAATATTGCTACTATGCATAGAAATTTGTGTGCATGAATCAATATACAAATGAACAAGCAAGTCAGCTTCACTTATACAAAGGGACTAAATTATCAAACGGTATACAAAAACATGGTTAGTAATAATTGTGCACATAGTAACAAAGAGCACAGGCAAGCACACAGTAAAGCAGCGTACAAGTGGTTTGAGTGACCAACACAGCACAAGCATGGGGCAAACAATTACCTCACTTTAAAACAGAAGAGTTCAAAGATAGCAGAGCATGCATGACAATAAGATGGAAACAAATAAATTGCATGCAAATATATACATCACGCTTATGGCCATGCATTCACAAGTAATTGCTATGCTCAAATAGTTTTAGGAGATAAAATCTTTTCTTTTTAATTTATTATTTCAGAAAGGAGCAAATCTGTAATAACAAGCAAGAATTATCAAACGTGTTCTAAAACATTTTTTGGCAAAAATTCTCATGTTTTCAGAATCATTCCAGAAATTCACTCATATCTATTTTAGGGTATAAAAATCAATTTGAGTATTTCTTGAAATAAACCAATCAAACACGGCAAGAATGACTCACGTTCTGTTAAAAGCATTCCAGATTCACAAGTGCTATTTTAGGCTAAGAAAATCAAATCATTTATTTCCAGAAATCATTCAGGGTTTCACGGCAATCAATCAAGCAATATAAATGTTGTGGGAAATCATTTATATCGATCACAAATCAAGGCCAAGTCATAGTCGTGAAATCAGAGAAGTGATTAGGGTTTCTATACCCTATAAATTGCACATGATTCATGACATGAAATCTATCAAAACCACAAGCAAACAAAATAGAAAAAAAATTTAGAACACTTATAGTTTATCATAGTTTTGATCGCATGCCAGTCCGAATCATCGATAAGCAAGCAACGAAGTTATTGAAGAATCAAAGAATATTTTTCAGATCAACCAAGAAATTAGAGGGTGAGATAAGAGAGAAAGAAATATTAGAATAGAAGAAGAAGTACAACACAGAGTCTCACATCGCAGCGGAACAAAATATAATACAGAAATAAATCTTTATTGAGAGCTTTTGAAAATACTTACAATATCAGAGTACAACACACATCTGGACAGTTTGATAATCTGTCCTCATATAAACAGAGGAATAAATACTAGCTTTTATATGTCTAAACATCTCCAGCTCGTCTCTGGACTTCTCAGTACCTGATAACCTGAACCTGTACATCCCGGGTTAACCCAAGCATTTACAAAACACCAGGTCAGTTTGGTGAACCAGAGTGAGAAAAACTCGCACAACATTTAGGGTATCACACAACTTGATTTTAAAGTTAAAACATTTTCGCAAGAAAGGATAATCATAAGACCGATCCACACATAAACACGGACGGTTTTTACCTTACGATAACCCAAAACAGTTTTCGAAATCAATATCTTTTCTGATATTATAATAGTGTCTAAATACAAGTAAATATCAATCTAGTGGAACATTTGCATCTCACGCTTCACGTATATATATACAAACAAAACCGTTGGCACTTATTGGAAATTGGATTCCGACCTTGACAAGGTATGGGACCACCTTTCGATAGTGTATCTCTAGAGCCGAATACACTGGGTTCAACAAGAACGTCTTGCAACCCGGCCCTCACATGACCGACCACTCATTTCGCTTGAGTGTATCGAATGTATATCACCAACGGTTGGACTCAAACCACTGTTTCCCGAATGGGCAGAATCGATAGAGTAAGAAACAAAAGGAATTTCTCTAGATAGGTGATTATACACCCTAATGGGAGCGACCCACATAGCCATGCTGCCTGCCCGATTTTTGTCATCTCCTGGTTGATGAGGCTTGAGGTCAGAACACATCTGATCATCATACACTTTGAATGCCACATCGTCAGATTCTCTGGATATCACTAATTGACGTCCACAAAAATACCCTAGTTGGGAACTAACCAACTATGATACGTTTGAAGATATCAACGTACGTGGTCCATTGGAAATACTCTGTTAGACACTTGTCCATACAAGTCATCCAGGAACAGGATGAACCGAAGGTACTCTCCTACTGCATCCAATATAGGAATCACCCCATGGATCAGTAGCGATAGCCCTTGCAATCTACAGATTCCAACCACGACAGAACCCCGGTATATCTCCGGCGCGAATCAGAGATTAAAAGTGGTTCTTCCGCTTCATGAAGATCTATGGTTTTCACATACTCCATATCGGTCGTCGTCTGATCTTTCTAGATATTCGTATTTATTGGTTGGAATGGTTTTCAAATATATATTCGATCCCAGTCTTTCCAACTAACAATCGTAAAGGTCAGACTTGATAGTCGGTTATTTAACTACCAAGTAAACATCCATGAAAACACAAAAATGGATTCACTAGTCTGGTACTCAACATCACTTGGCTTCTTAAAATTTATCGCCCAACTTTTAATTTCGTTACTAGGTAAAATATTATCTCATATCATTTTCTTTACTTTGGAAATCTTATCACACACTTTCGCCATTACCAAACAGTATCATCCTTGGGTAGTCCCGAAGTCTTTCAAGTTGGGGTATTTAAATTACCTCTCAAACCTTGATCAACAACATTCTTATCCTCAGATGAATACGAGTTGTAACTCAAAACTTGATATTATAATTTCAATTCCTCGTTCACCAAGCTCACATTTTAATCCCTTTTTACCAATTTCCCTTTTCTTTCGGAAAACCCCTCTTTAAATCCATTGATTCAACTCAATATCCTTATTAAGTGTTTCCAATTTAAAAACAACGCTTTAATTCACATTTCCATTTATAAACCTTGTTTATAAATTTAATATAAACCCTTTCACATCCCTTAACTCAAACGTTAAGTAAAACTCTTCATTTAAGTTATATACATTCGTTTAAACCTCTTATTTTCTTCGTTATAAAACTCGAGTTAAAACTCGTCCCTAGCCTCTTTCCAACACTCGACCATTTCATTTCAAACTGGGTTACTTAAGGGTATTTCATTACCATACCAACTCATTTATTTCAACATTTATCATTCAAATCAATTAACTCCTTTATTTACTAGAATGAATAATAAATTCCCTTTTTAAACCCTTACTAAGATTAACCAATCATTTATTAAGTTTTCCCCCCTAATTTAAGGTCTAACGAAGTTTAAATGGTTGACACAAAACATGGTTACTCTTTTAACCACTCTATTTAATCCCTTCCTTTAAATTAATTAAAAGATAATTAATTTAAATAACTTTATTTAATCGCTCACGATTTATCAAATACTTAACCGCTAGGTATTTTCTGCTCATTTGTTTATAACGTAAGAAATTTGTTTTATAAAACCATTTCAAAATTTCTATATAAACTTTAAATAAATAATTAATTAAATATTTATTTCCTTTTAAATAACTTTTCAATGTAATAACTTTCAAAATCTATTTTCGTTATAAAATATATTTATAACTCAAATATTATCGATTTACTGTCGATAAAACCCATATTTTATAAATCGATTTATTTATAAGCCAGGTGATGCCAATTACCCAACCACACCACCTATTGATTAATATCAGATGTAAATGTTGAAATATGTTTCAACAATCCACAACAACCAATCAATTCTGATAATTTCTATAACGATCATTAATCAACTAACAGACAATTCAAACAACTCAACCAGTTAAACATGTTTATTTTATACACGTGACGAATCAAGGGAAATTTCTTTATTTGGGTCAAATCAAAATGTTTGGTGTTTTACTGAATTTAAACGACTGTTTAATTTCAGAAACTGAATCAATAATAAATATGTTTAACTAGCAATCAGTCAACCACTAGCAATCAAAACACGTAAAATAAAAACCCAGTTTATATAAAATATAATTAGGAAGAGCTGAGTGAGTTTAACTCACCTTGATTTGAATCTGTTGATCAACAGTCTGTTTTAATCAAATTAAACTGACGTTTAATTTGAAAAAAATTTCCAATCACTTCAGATCCGAACTAGACCCGCTCCATCTCGAAATACTCGTCTCCACGGACCCAACGCAACTGACCGCGCCAAAATCTGACATCGTATGATCGTGAAATTATTCAAACACGTTTATAAATAATTTAATTAAAACATTGATTTTCCTTTGAATTAAAAGTTGGCCTTTACCTCAAATTATCTGGCCCGAAGCCCACTACCGTTTGCTCCTTAAACCCTCCTACCGGTCCTTTATTTCCATTCATCAGCCGCCTCAAACTTTCCCAAATCAAAAGAAACCCTAATCCCCTATTTTGATGGCGTCGCCCCCCTATGTTCTTCCGCAACAACAAAGTTCTTCCTCTTCAACGAAGATGCCTCGCACCCCTTCACGCTCCAGTCCCTACCCTCTCCTCCTAGCTGCTGTCTCACCGACCCCCCCCCCCCCCCCGCAACCGCTATTCGTCCCTCAACCTCAATCCTCCAGAACGAAACGGCCTCCTTCCTCTTAAGTAAGTTTCCTACTTTATTTTTATATTGCTGTATTTTTTTTCTTTTTTCTTTCTTTGGTTCGAATTGTTCTTGACAATTGGTTGAGTGAATACGAGTATATATATATATAGTTGCGGTTTGGTTTAGATGAGTACACTGTCATTCATTAGCTACGAGTTGTTATTTCACTCAGATTCGAATCTGTAGTTGGATTTTTGGTTCGGATTTTAGGGTATATGATTTCAGATCGGTACGAGATGGATTGTGATTGAACTTGGATAGGTTAGGTAGCTGTGCTATGTCTAGTTAATCTTCAATCAGAGATTTTTAAACCGAACCATAGATTTTATAGTGGATTTTGAATCAGAAATTCACTGTTCATCCATGTGGTTCTACTGTTCGATAAAGATTTGAAAAAAATATACATGTCAGGCCTTCTTAGCTGTACATGTGATGTTCTCTGTATTGCTCAATCAACCCTTATGTATATGAAGATATACATATATCTTGTCCATCAATTTATTTATGGGTGTTCATATTGCATATATAGCTGTACAGCTATATTTTCAGATTTGTTTTTCCTAGCTGTTCTTTGTACTACCTTAACTGTTCAGCTATGTCATGTTCATTTTGATCAGAGATTTTAAACATAGATTTTATTTTCTTTCACTGTTCATGATCTATATATACATGGTTGTCAATTTCCTTGTTTCGATTTGATAAATTTATTTCTTCAGCTGTGTATTGTCTTTGCTGCTCCTATCCTATTCCTTAGATGTTCATTTCCAATGCATATGATTAGAAATATATACATAGATTTGTGCTCATTATCTTGCTTTTCGATCTGATATATGAGTATATCTTATACCTACAGCTATGCTATGCATTGTCTAATTACCATAGCTATCTTAGCCATTTGTTTTTACTGTTCCTACATGTGAATTATTTGTTTGATACATATTTGATGATCTCATTTTTCCTTTTTCTTTTCTTGCTGTTGGCAATTTATTCATCATACCTACTGTTTGGCTGTTTTCCCTATATGTAACAAGACAGGCTTGCGGCTTGCCCCTTTTGAACTTTAAATGAATTGGTTATATTTGATAATCACGTGTAGACATAATTGTATGTGTATGAATGCTGGTTGTTGCTCTTTTATTAATTGCTTTCTTGTATTTAGCTCTTTTTTTCATTTCTTTTGCTGTTAATAGGTTGTTATAAATGACCCTTTTAATGGGTTCTTCTTCTTGTTCGCAGATCAAAATTGATGGTAACCATTTGAATCCACTGGTCCGGCAAAAGAGAAGGCATAAAGAAGTTGATTTTACAATATTCCTTTCTTTCTTTGTTTTTGTATTCAAGAATTTGTATATAATATCATGTGTATATGTATTTCCTTTCTTTGTGTTGTATACAAAAATATCAATACAATCTGTTTCTATTTTACTTGATCAAATCCCATTTGTAAACTGATGGACAACATCATGTATATAATTTCTTTGTTTGTGTTGTATAACATCATGTATATATATATTTCCTTCTTCATACGTAGATTTTCAACTTCTAGTTTCCTTGTTGTAAATATGCCAACACATACATATATTCATGTGATTATTTATAAATTTAATATAATATTTGTTAAAATATAAACTAAATTTAGACGGCTAGATTAACGAAAACAAATAATTAAATAAATATCGCTATATTTATTAAACAACATTTTCAACATCAAACCGTATAGAATTCACACTTGACATTAACATTCTAGTTTTAAATAATATTCCATTTATATAAATATCCTTTAATATAAATAAATCATATATATTCGAAATCTATTTTAATTAAATAAATTCGATAAAAATCCATTATAATATATAAACTGATTTAAATATTCGAATTTAAATTGCCGAAAAATCCGGGACGTTACATTCTTCCCCCCTTAGAATAATTTCGTTCTCGAAATTGCAAAGTAAGAAGGATATCCCGAATCGTATTATTTTAAAATTATTACCTCTGCATTAAATTCAAAATAAATTCGAACTCTAATTTTTTTTCGAATATTTTCGCCAGCACCTCTCCTGCATGGCTCGATCGGTACGACTACCACTGCCACTCTGCGCCTCAATTTCTTCGAAAAGAAAAATCAAAATCCAAATGGCAACCTACTTTATTTGAATCCCAATTTACTTATCCATTATATTCCCAAACCCCAATTCATTCAAGTTCACTCAATTTGAATTCCTTCTTAACTTGATTTTTCCTTAACCAGGTTCAGCTTCACTTCCATATCTGATTCAATCTACGAATTGATTTTCTAATCAATTCAATTTTATTTCATAATTCAAATTTTATTTCGAATCAAATCAATCAGAACAAACAAACAAACACCCAACATTACTATAATATACAAAATAAATTCCTTTTTCTATATAAAAATATACATTGGGTAAAATTATTTCATTTACCCTATTTATAAAACAATATTGTATCCATTTGCTAGTCCAATGCTTCCCAACACTTGAACCAGTTAAATAACACAATACAAAACATTTGTATATAAAATCTTACAAATACGCTCTCATATATACACACAAACTCAATCTAGGGTGCTACTAACCCCATCTCTATTGAGTTACGCAACAGAGCCAAGGTTACTACTCAACCAATAGCTCTGATACCACTGTAACAACCCAACGGATTTCGGCCCCGAAAATCGACATAAATACCCTTTACCGTACTCATGCCGACCTCCCAACACCGAAAATACTGGAACATTTATGGAAAGAAATTAGAGGGTGAGATAAGAGAGAAAGAAATATTAGAATAGAAGAAGAAGTACAATACAGAGTCTCACATCGCAGCAGAAAAAAATATAATACAGAAATAAATTTTTATTGAGAGCTTTTGAAAATACTTACAATATCAGAGTACAACACACGTCTGGACAGTTTGATAATCTGTCCTCATATAAACAGCGGAATAAATACTAGCTTTAATATGTCTGAACATCTCGAGCTCGTCTCTGGACTTCTCAGTACTTGATAACCTGAACCTGTACATCCCGGGCTAACCCGAGCATTTACAAAACACCAGGTCAGTCTGGTGAACCAGAGTGAGAAAAACTCGCACAACATTTAGGGTATCACACAACTTGATTTTAAAGTTAAAATACTTTCGCAAGAAAGGATAATCGTAAGACCGATCCACACATAAACACGGACGGTTTTTACCTTACGATAACCCAAAACAGTTTTCGAAATCAATATCTTTTCTA
Organism: Allium sativum; assembly: GCA_030737875.1. Classification (NCBI taxonomy): domain Eukaryota; kingdom Viridiplantae; phylum Streptophyta; class Magnoliopsida; order Asparagales; family Amaryllidaceae; genus Allium; species Allium sativum. The sequence continues at coordinate 432,152,145 of CM060910.1, forward strand.
ATATTATAATAGTGTCTAAATACAAGTAAATATCTATCTAGTGGAACGTTTGCATCTCACGCTTCACGTATATATGTACAAACAAAACCGTTGGCACTTATTGGAAATTAGATTCCGACCTTGACAAGGTATGGGACCACCGGCCAATAGTGTATCTCTAGAGGCGAATACACTGGGTTCAACAAGAACGCCTTGCAACCCGGCCCTCACATGACTGACCACTCATTTCGCTTGAGTGTATCGAATGTATATCACCAACGGTTGGACACAAACCACCGTTTCCCGAATGGGCAGAATCGATAGAGTAAGAAACAAAAGGAATTTCTCTAGGTAGGTGATTATACACCCTAATGGGAGCGACCACATAGCCATGCTGCCTGCCTGATTTTTGTCATCTCCTGGTTGATGAGGCTTGAGGTCAGAACACATCTGATCATCATACACTTTGAATGCCACATCGTCAGATCCTCTGGATATCACTAATTGACGTCCACAAAAATACCCTAGTTGGGAGCTAACCAACTATGATACGTTTGAAGAAATCAACGTACGTGGCCCATTGGAAATACTCTGTCAGACACTCGTCCATACAAGTCATCCAGGAACAGGATGAACCGAAGGTACTCTCCTACTGCATCCAATTTAGGAATCACCCCATGGATTAGTAGCGATAGCCCTTGAAATCCACAGATTCCAACCACGACAGAACCCCAGTATATCTCCGGCGCGAATCAGATATTAAAAGTGGTTCTTTCGCTTCATGAAGATCTATGGTCTTCACATACTCCATATCGATCGTCGTCTGATCTTTCTAGATATTCGTATTTATTGGTTGGAATGGTTTTCAAATATATATTCAATCCCGGTCTTTCCAACCAACAATCGTAAAGGTCAGACTTGATAGTCGGTTATTTAACTATCAAGTAAACATCCGTGAAAACACAAAAATGGATTCACTGGTCTGGTACTCAGCATCACTTGGCTTCTTAAAATTTATCGCCCAACTTTTAATTTCGTTACTAGGTAAAATATTATCTCATATCATTTTCTTTACTTTGGAAATCTTATCACACACTTTCGCCATTACCAACCAGTATCACCCGAAGTCGTTCAAGTTGGGGTATTTAAATTACCTCTCAAACCTTTGCAATGACCCGGAAATCTGAACCAGTTTAAAATTTTTATTTTGGCAATTTTAGCGAATTTTCAATATTGAAAATGAATTATTTTAAATAATTCGACGAGAAATTTATTTTGGATATAATTAGAACGTATATATTTATTTAGATCGTCGTTAGATTATAAATAATTATATATAATTATAAAAGGAATTGAAAATGGCGCGGTAGTTCGATAATTCTATTTCAAATTTCAAATGAACATACCGGGTGCAAAATAAACCGGATTTTAGTGAAACCAAAAATATTAGGATCTAATTGAGAATATCTTTCCAACGAATCCGAAAAATTGAAATTTCATAGCGGGGATAAAAAGATATGTCCAGTTGGAAATTCAGAATAGTCGCTATGGAATTTCGGCCCTCAAAAATGGAAATTTTGCAAATGACCTCAGATTTCGACGAAACCACTTTTGTTGGATCCGCGATGTCAAATTATTGCTAGATTCCAAATTTCATAATTTTTCGAATCAATATGTGAGCGTGGCAAAGGAAAATGCGTTTGACCAGTTTTAGTTGATTTTAATCGACTGGAAAATGACCATTTTTCAAACGGTCTCAGAATTCGAAGAAATTAATTTTGTTAGGACCGTATCGTCAATAAAAAGCTAGAAAATATTTTTCTGGAATTTTTCTAGTTTGTATGTGGCCCCAGTAAATTGAAATGCGCGTTCAGATTCAATATATAGAGTTATATGTTGATTTTGACGAAAACTGATCGGAACGATCGAATCAGCCTACGTGGCATATCCCATTATGTTCGGAATGGGGGTAAAACGCTAGGGACGACCGGCGGTGGGTCTTGTTTCGAGTTCGAAATAGAAAGTTGCTTTAATGAATAAATTAAATTAAATATAAATAACATAAAAAAACCCAACCCACCTTTCTCTCCTATATGCAGTCAACACCACCCATTTTCAAAATTAAAAATCGAAAAAAAAAATATAAAAGAAAAAGGGCGGAACCCCGCCCATCGACTTCCGCCGCCGCCCTCCTCAGCGCGACGCCCCGCCCCACCGCCGACGATCCATCCCCACCGCTCCCTCCTTCTCCCTACCCTCCCCTCCTCCAGCTGTTCGAACGCCTCCCTCATCTCCTCCAGTTCGAGCGCGACTCCCCACGAAACCCCCAACCGCCGACTACCCCTTTCCCCCTCAGCGCCTCCCTCCTCTTCTCGTTTCCCCCTCCTCCTATCTCTCCCCCTCTGCTTCGACTGGACCCGTGACCCCAAGGCCAGAACGGAAGCCGCCACCGACACAGTGCCTCCCCTGACCTCGTTTGACTCCGGCAAGCAACAGTGAGCATTCCTCTTTTCTTTGAAAAATCTATACGGTAAGTTTTTACTAATTTTATTTAATGTAATTGATTTTATAAAATAAAAATTCGTTTTTTTAGAATATCAATATAAAAAGGAAAGAATTGATTTTTAAATTGTAAAAGGAGAGATTTTTATTTTAGGGAAATATACGATTTTCAATACTATAAAGTTACGATTTTCAGAAGGTTAAAAATACAATCTTTATATTACAGGAAGGTTAAAAATATGATTTTTATTAGGTGTATAGAATAAAAATACGATTTTTATATTATATAACTAGTAAAAATTTGATCTTTATATGTAGTGAATCAAAAATATGATTTTTACCTATGTAGAGTATTAAAAATATGACCTTTATATAATAGAAGATATAAAAATACTATTTTTATATAAGTAGTGCATTGAAAATAAAATTTCTATATAATAGAGAATATAAAAATTTGATCTTTATATGTAGTGAATCAAAAATATGATTTTTACTTGTATAGAGTAATAAAAATATGACCTTTATATAATAGAAGATATAAAAATACTATTTTTATATAAGTAGTGTATTGAAAATAAAATTTCTATATAATAGAGAATATAAAAATTTGATCTTTATATAGGTAGCAAAATAAAAATCTGATTTTCCATTATATATAGGTTGAAATAAAAATATGATTTTTATTATATTTGAAAAGGCGAAATCTTTATATTTGAAAAGGGGAAAATCTTTATATAGAGAATAGCGTGATAAAAATATAATCTTTATTATATGAACATCATTGTAAAAATAGAATTTTTATCTATATAGTAGCGATGTGAAAATAGAATTTTTATCTATATAGTAGCGATGGAAAAATAGAATTTTTATCCATATGGAGTGAATATAAAAATATGATTTTTATATACATAGCAACAATATAAAAATGTGATTTTTATATATGTAGTGAATACGGGCAGCGAAAGTGACAAAAGGCGAGAACAGCGATGACTCCTACATAAGAAGAGTCGAGGCGTTTGGATTAGCTAGTCGGTGAGATCTTCTCACCTTTTAATTTTGTTTTCTAGTTTATAATATATACTAGGATGCAGACGGTGTTTAGTAGCACCCGACACCATTGTCCTCAGACCATGGACTTGTTTGTTTGGTTGTGTAGTTGGTTAGATTATTTGATTTGAATTTGATTGTTTGGTGAAATGGAATGGATTTGATTGATATGTGTATGGCGTGGGCCATTATTAGACCGGGGGCAAGGCTAGGCCTTGTCCCGTTTCTAGTATCGTGCTGTTATGCCGCCGAAATTTTCTAAAATATGTTAGAAAAATAAAAATATCATTTTATTGAATAAATGAACCGAATAGAATATTCATAGGTTGAGTAAAATATTTTGGTCATTAAAAATATTTTTTTTACGAGAATGTGAATAAAATAAATATTCATTTACAAATCGAACGATTTGTAAATGTACACCGATTTGACTGATATTGATTGGGATGATAAATTTTACACATCGCCCAACTGCACAAATAATATTCAGTGTTTGTTGATTTGAAACCCCACACGGGTGTTGGGATGATATCTGGCGTACACTAATCCCAATTATTTAATTTTATGTCGATCGATTGGTCGACAGGCTGTGTAAGCGTTAATTATTTATATTTGATGCTTATGAAGTCGTGTGGTGCACTTTGGATGATGGTTGATTGTTTATCGTTGCTATTATATACATGTGTTGTATGGAATCCATATAATTAACATTATATGGTAATTGATTGGGCCTCATTCCAATTGGGAAAATAAAGAATATTATAAAATATAGGTTCATGTGTTGACCGTACTCATTCGTTGAGATTAGTCATGTGTTGAACGAAATATTTTAAAAATAAAATTTACATCTTTATCATATATAAAATTAGAAACTAACTGGAAAATAGATAAGATGAGTGGTCTCCTGGATATTGACCTGATGTTGGTTTCGGCCTTCGGGGTTAATATTCAGGGAATCGTTCCCTTACTAATTTACGGTTGGAGTTTGATTTGAAATCAAACGATAGATACCATAATTTTTATAAAATATATTAAATAACAAAAATAGTCACACGTGGACAGTACTCATTCGTTGAGATTAGTCATGTGTTGACAAAAATATAGATTCACGTATTGAATAAAATAAATATTCATTTGTTGAATAGAACAACGGAATTATTGAAATATATAAAGTCGTGTTGATTAGAGATGCGCTATTTTGACGCGAACGATATTTATATCGATTATATTCGTTTTTATAATGAATTGAAAAGAAAACGAATTTGAATTGAATTGAAAAGAAAACGAATTTGAATTGAATTGAAAAGAAAACGAATTCGAATTGGATTGAATAGAAAATGAATTCGAATTGAATTGAATTAAATAGAAAACGAATTCGAATTGAATTGAATTGAATATAGAACGAATTCGAATCGAATTGAATAGAAAACGAATTCGAATCGAATTGAATTGAATAGAAAACGAATTCGAATTGAATTGAAAACGAATTGGAATAGAATAAAAATCAATTTGAAATGAATTCAAATTGAATTGAAATTTGAATTGAGTTGAAATGAATTTAAAAAGAATTTATAAGGGAAAATTCAATTTTGATTTGAATTTGAAATGAAGGTTGAAATTGTTTGGAAAGAATTTAAAACTATTTATAAAATTCGTTTTAAATAGAAATCGACGAAATATATATTATATATATAATATAATGGCCTGAATAGAACGTGCCGCTCCGCGGCAGTTCGTGAATTTCGACTATTGATTTCGAACGGACATTATGGAAGATCCGACCGTCGGATTCTCCTAAAACTGGAACCGTTGGGTTCGTATCGAAAAGAGCTTTCTAACGAATATTAGAAATTTGAAATCTAACGGTTGGATTTGGAGAGACATCCAAATCAAATTTGGAAAAGGTCGCTGTAACTGCAGTTCGATGGCCGTTGTTGGAAATCGACTGTACGGGCCTTGATAAAATTATTAAAAATAATAATAATTTGTGTAAAATCATAAGAAATGATTTGTGAAGAACTGGGATGAAAAATCCCACATTTGTAAAGATAAAAATGGATTTTTATCGAAATGAACTAGTTTTGAACTAAATTTAAAACCCAATTATTTTTAAATAAATAAATTGGATTCGAAAGGGGTTTTAAATAATCGGAATTTCTAATACAATTGATTGGAATTGAATTAGAATTGATTTGTGGATTTATCGTGAATGGTGTTTTAACTAACACTTGTTCTTTAACCCGATAATAAATAGAATGTGATTTGGGTTTATCGTGAACTGTGTTTTAAATGACATTAGTTCTTTAGCCCAGTAAAAGGAGTTTTAATGAATCTGCAATTAGATTGAAATGTGAATTGATAATTTAAAGTATCAAATTTGAAAAATGAGCGAGAATGGAGTATCACCAGTTTTTCTCCAAGCGATAGTTAAATCTTTAATTAGATTTGAACGTGGAATGGTAATTAATTTTACCGATAACACCGTGGTATTAAATATGGAGTATTACTAGTTTTGCTTCATGGGATGAATAGGTTGGGATTGGGAAATAAAATAAATAATTACTTCGGTGTGGTTCGCTAATCCCGACTAGTTTGGAAAACCATAATATGGTTTGAAATGATATCCAAAGGAAGATTAAAGAATAAATTTTAAAGAATTTATCTTTGATAAAATTAACGGGAACCTTTCCCTAAGAGTATGAAATTTAGAAACTAGCTGTAGGTTAGCTAAGAAGAATGGTTTCCTGGGTATTGATCTGATGTTGGTTTCGGCCTTCGGGGTTAATATTTGGGAAATTGTTCTCTTGTTGATTTACGGTTAGTGGCTGCTAAATTGGAATGAGGCGTATGTTGTGTTTGTGTAACATTTGTTTATAATATACGCGGGTTGTTCGGAAAGGTCGGGTTTATACCCATTCTGAATAACCGATTCGACGATAAGTCGAAGATGAAGATGGTGGTCGAAGACCGGAAGTCTTCACATCATTTGGATAATTACTGATGATCCTGATTGGGCTGTACACCCAAGAGGAGGGAAATAGTTGGTGGTCGTCCAGACGTACTTGGAGATCGATGGATATGCGAGGAAAGTGCCTCCAGTTTCGTTCAGACCCAGAACGAATTTATAAATGGATTGTATGTCTGACATTGGATTTTATTCTGTGTGGTTTGATTTCTGTTAAATATATATCTGTTTGGCGGCGGAGAATTTATTCTCTTGCTTAACGCCCTTCTCTGAGACGTACGAGCTCAGAGGTTATATATCGATAGATATCAGTCGCATAGCATGAATTGCTTGTGTGGCACGCTGAGATGCAATGATCAAGGCTTTTGTTGAAAAGCAGAGTCTTGTGGTTGATGATCAAAGCATAACCTATGTGGCGTAGCTTTGTGTATAACGTGAATTCGCGAGCCTCACACCTCGGTATGAGTTAAAGACGGTATAAGGACTACAGGGAGAGCACAACGTTTCTTTCTAGCTTTGGTGGTGTCAGTGACTTACCAGCCCTGACATTTATATACTTTTCACCTATGTGGTTGTTGGAATGAGGCGCCTCGATTTTAGGTCTGTAAGGACCGGGAAACGTGTGTTCAGGAATTGCCAATCCTCAAACGTAACGGAGGACCGGCCCTGAAGATCCAGGGGTTACCCAGAGTGTGTAGTCCCGAGGCATTTGCTAGAGTGTCTCGAAGCGGAGAGGAGCTTGCCCCTTGCCCCGACTCATGACGGAAATCCAATTTCCAATACGAGATATTTCGGCTTTATTTGTAGAGCCTAGAATGGCGACATAGTGGTATGGGGCACTTATACCGTCTATGATTGATATTTATGATTGAAATTGTTATTGACACTATACTATAATAATATCAAAATGATTTGTTTTAAACGTACCAAGCATGTTTGGCTATTATTTGGGAAAACCCTATCCTCCGGCTTGCGTTAGATTGTGTGATGGGACCTGGGTCTTATAATAGCTTCATTTTTCCAAAGAGCATTGCGCTGTTTTGTTATATGCACTAGTATTCTTGGGAGGAAACCCGTTACGTGTTATACGGCGGGGTCCCTTGAATTACTCTCTTTTAAAGTAAAGTTTTAAATAACCGTTTTAGTTCTCACACCAGTCACATGACTGACCTGGAGTTTATTGTTTTAACCTAAACTCTAGGTGCCCCTATTTTCGACACGGGCAGCTAGTAGTTTTGGTTTTGCTGATTTATATTCACAGGATCCTGATTTACAGCTGGAACGATGCTCGGAAAGCTCTGTATCCGTGCATTACTTTCAGTTGGGTTTTATAATTTTTTTCCGCTGCTATGTAATTTATTGTAATCTCTGATATTTATCGAATGTAATTTATTCATTTATACTCTGTATATTCTTGTATCTGATGGAATTGTTGTAATAACAATGAAATGTTCTTCTGTTTGCGTTTTGATTTGTCCTGTTCACAAAGTATCCGCGCTTTCCTTCACGGGGAAGTAACGGGTCGTTACATTTGGTATCAGAGCTTTGGTTTACAGAGCTCGAGAATAAGACACATTAGAACCATACGAAAGGATTCATCAGATATTGGATTAGTAAAATCCAATTAGAATGACTCGTTAGAGATAGGATCAGTAGTATCCTAGAACGAGTGTGAAGAGTATATTTTTCAAATGAAAACAATATTGTTTTGAAAATTTAAACCATTTTATACGTATTTGAATATTTATTTATTTTGAATTTGGACAATCCAGTATATAAAGGTTTTGCATATACGTGTCATGAACGTATATTTGAAGTTTTAATATACTAGATAGATATAGAATCACACTCTAGTCGCCCGAAGATGATTCTACTGATGACTATATAGCATCAGTAGTGTGTGTTCGAGTTTCGAAGGTGTGATTTTCTATATATTTCCATTAGACTGGTGTGAGTACCAAAACTATATAAATTTATTGTGTGATTTGGCATCAAAAACATGATTTTCTGTATATGTATCAAAATTATTAATTTGAAACATTAATTCACTAATTGATTGCTGGTTGTGTTGTTTAATTGTTGGTTTCATTTGTTTGAAATTTTCAACCATTTATGCCTAATTGAACCGAATAATGAATTGTATTGAAAATTGTTTGGAAATGCATGCATATACATGTACTTACATTGAATAGGTCATAGCAAGGAGGCTAGAGCAGAAGAATAAAATTGTTTGCCCGACAAATAGGTACATGTTTACCACAATTTACTGTTTTTTTTGGGTGATGATGATTTAATGAGCCGATTGGCTTGCCACTTGGCTTTTTCTTTTTCTTTTTGAGATCAGAGGGCCTATATGGCAATTTCGGGATTTCCCAGTACTCCCGGTGCAGGGGAGGTTATGGCGAAATTTTTCGAAAATTTAGGGTGTTAGTCAAATTTTTGAAAAATTTGAAAAGTTCTTAGAAACTGAAAAGTTGAAGAACTTAAGCCGTAACGAAAACAATGGAAGTTGAGTTGATTTTTTAAACAACTTTCGGCTTCGTTCCTTTTTGGGGACGAAAAGTTTTAAGTGGGGGAGATTGTAACGACCCGGAAATTTGAACCAGTTTAAAATTTTTATTTTGGCAATTTTAGCGAATTTTGAATATTGAAAATGAATTATTTTAAATAATTCGACGAGAAATTTATTTTGGATATAATTAGAACGTATATATTTATTTAGATCATCGTTAGAATATAAATAATTATATATAATTATAAAAGGAATTGAAAATGGCGCGGTAGTTCGATAATTCGATTTCAAATTTCAAATAAACATACCGAGTGCAAAATAAACCGGATTTTAGTGAAACCAAAAATATTAGGATCTAATTGAGAATATCTTTCCAATGAATCCGAAACATTGAAATTTCATAGTGGGGATAAAAAGATATGTCCAGTTGGAAATTCAGAATAGTCGCTATGGAATTTCGGCCCTCAAAAATGGAAATTTTGCAAATGACCTCAGATTTCGACGAAACCACTTTTGTTGGATCCGCGATGTCTAATTATTGCTAGATTCCAAATTTCATAATTTTTCGAATCAATATGTGAGCGTGGCAAAGGAAAATGCGTTTGACCAGTTTTAGTTGATTTTAATCGACTGGAAAATGGCCATTTTTCAAACGGCCTCAGAATTCGACGAAATTAGTTTTGTTAGGACCGTATCGTCAATACGAAGCTAGAAAATATTTTTCTGGAATTTTTCTAGTTTGTATGTGGCCCCAGTAAATTGAAATGCGCGTTCAAATTCAATATATAGAGTTATATGTTGATTTTGACGAAAACTGATCGGAACGATCGAATCAGCCTACATGGCATATCCCATTGTGTTCGAAATGGGGGTAAAATGCTAGGGACGACAGGCGGTGGGTCTCGTTTCGAGTTCGAAATAGAAATTTGCTTTAATGAATAAAATAAATAAAATATAAATAATATAAAAAAACCCAACCCACCTTTCTCTCCTATATGCAGTCAACACCCCCCATTTTCAAAATTAAAAATCGAAAAAAAATATAAAAGAAAAAGGGCGGAGCCCCGCCCATCGACTTCCGCCGCCGCCCTCCTCAGCGCGACGCCCCGCCCCACCGCCGACGATCCATTAGCCTTTAATACCTTTCCCAATTGTGATAAAGTGGGCTGCATCATTTTTTCCGTTCCCGTTTAGTTTCTCTTCATGGAAATACTATACGCACACGATTCATTATCGTCACGGGTTCCTATGATAAATAATATTTACATCATTAACCAAATAAATACAACTCTAAATTCTAATTTTAAGTTCTAAAATAATTAATACTATTATTGAGAGTATCCATATATTATTTTAGTATTTTCTATATCATTTTAGTATTGGACTGGTTAATAAGCCCACTAATGTAATCGGCCCAAACATATTATACAGGCCGTATATATTCAAATCATATTTCCCTCTTTTGTGTTAAACTAATAAGAAGATTAAAGCAATTCTAATCGAGTCCGATAATTACATAATTTCTTCATTTCAGTTTTAGTTTTCACATGGTATCAGAGCCATCAATTATGAGATTCTAAAGATTAGTGTGTTCGATCTCATTTACTTGCGCGTTTCTCTTTCTGTATCAAGCTAGCAGATCATGTATGAATCCAAGGGAGTAGATGTAATGGCGTTGATGCCTAAAATCACTGATCGAAAATTGAGTAGCTCGAATTATAATGAGTGGAGTAAAACGATTCGATTGTACGTAAGGAGTATTGATAAAATTGATCATCTGATTAATGAGTCACCACAACTAGATTCAAAAGCTAAAGCGGATCTGGATTAGCTTCGCGACGATGCTTGCTTGTTTCTACAAATTTGAAATTCAGTTGAAAATGAGGTGATTAGATTAGTTAATCATTTTGAAACGGTGAAGGAACTAATGGAGTATTTGGAGTTTTTATATTCAGGTAAGGGTGATTTGACGAGGATGTATGATGTATGTCATTCATTCTATAGAGCTGAGAAGAAAGACACGAGTCTCATGAGTTACTTTATGTCATTTAAACAAACATATGAAGAGCTTAATCTCTTGTTGCCAGTGAGCTCAGATATCAAAGTGCAACAAAATCAGCGTGAACAAATGGCTATAATGAGCTTCCTAGCTGGATTGCCATCTGAATTCGAAGGTGTTAAATGACATATCCTTGCAATTACTGAGATAACTACCCTTAGTGATGTGTATAGTCGAGTGTTGAGATCTGAAACTGGAACACATAGTAGTGACTCAAGTGGAAATACTGTGGGCATTGCATTTGTTGGTAGTGCAAATGTGAAATCTCATGATTCAACTGATGCAAACAGAGGAGGAGCACAGCAACATACACAAAGTTGGAGACCATAGTAACCATTTAATCCTTAAGCTTGGAGACCACCTCGTGCACATGGAAGAGGAAAAAGGTCACAATGGAGACCACCGGTGAACCAAAACAAGATGTGCAATTATTGCAAACGCATTGGCCATGTGATCTCTGACTGTAGGAGTCTTCAATGGAATCAAAGACACACGAATCCCTCTAATATGAAGACAGTACTGATGACTGCTGATGAATACGAAAAGTACTCGAAATTGCAAAGATCATTGCATAGTTCACCATCATATTCATCAACTACTTCAGCAACTACTTTCGTTGCTAATATCAGTACTGGCTCGGCTGCATCACAATGGATTATTGATTCAGGGGCTTTTGATCATATGACAGGTAATCCATATTTGTTTAAAAGTTTACAAGAATCTAATACATCACATAAGGTTACATTAGCCGATGGATCTCAATCTTTAGTAAAGGGAATGGGTAAAGTAACACCTAATTCGGCTATCTCCATGAATTATGTTCTATATTTACCATCCTTATCATTCAACCTGCTCTCTGTAAGTCAAATTACACGGAACCTCAACTGCAGTATTACCTTCTATCATGATCATTGTGTATTTCAGGATTGTGTAACAAAGAAGATCATTGGTAAAGGAAGTCAAAGTGGTGGTTTATATTAGCCTGATACATTTTCTGGACCTGTAGCATGCACAGTTATGAATCCAGCTCTCAAAAATGCATTGTCAACTCAGTCATCCTTCTCTCTCTTTATTTAAGAAATTATGTCCTTAATTTAGTAATTTTTCTGCATTAAACTGTGAAGCTTGTCAATATGCAAAACATCATAGAACTAGTTTACAACCTAGGATAAATAAACGTGTTGATTGTCCATTTGCATTAATACACTCAGATATTTAGGGACCTCTATCTATTGTATCTAAACCTAGATATAAGTATTTTGTAACCTTTGTTGATGATTATAACATGGTTATTCTTGATGAAATCTCGAAGTGAATTATTTCATGTATTCTGCAAATTTCATGCTGAAATACAAACTCAGTTTAATACTTCGATAAAGACCCTTCGTAGTGATAATGCGGAAGAATATATGTCTGCTGAATTTGATAATTATTTAACCCAACATGGCATTTTACACGAGACCTCTTATGTGGATACATTCTCTCAAAACAGGGTAGCAGAAAGAAAAAACCGTCACTTGTTAGAAACGACTAGAACTCTGTTGTTTCAAATGAATGTGCACAAAGTTTTTTTGGGATGATGCTGTGTCAACTGCTCGTTTCTTGATTAATCAAATGCCATCTTTAGTTCTCAATAATGATATTCCATACCAAGTTTTGCAAACAAAGAAGGATATGTACCCAATTGAACCACATATGTTTGGATGTACTTGCTTTGTAAGAGATGTGAATTAGAAATTGGGTAAACTTGATCAAATAAAACCTTGAAATGTGTATTTGTTGGATATGCAAGGCGTGAAAAGGGATATAGGTGCTACTGTCTGAGTTTACAGAAATACATTGTTTCAATTGATGTGTCGTTTATGGAAGATGTACCATTCTATCAGAAAAACACTAAACAATTACCAATTTATGAAGAGGAATTTCTTGTGTACACAACCATACCAAGTGAAGTGCCCAACGAGCATCCTACTAATGATGGTAATTCAAGTGAAGCGCAGAATGAAGATACTACTCAATCTGGTAGTGACCCTAGTTTGGAATTGCCTATTGCTTTAAGGAAAGAAAAGCAAAAATGCACATATCCTATTGCTTCATACGTGACATACAAAAAGGTACCTCAACTATCCCATGTTTTGTTTCAACATTAGATTCTACAACATTACCCAGAACTATTGGAGAAGCTGTTGCTTCATCTGGACGGCATACAACAATGTTAGAAGAAATGGATGCCTCAGAGACAAACAAAACTTGGAGCTTAGTAAAGCTACATCCAAATAAGAAAGTAATAGGGTGTAAATGGGTTTTCTCGGTGAAGATGAATGCAGATGGCACGTTAGCGAGACTCAAAGCTCACTTAGTTGCTAAAGGGTATGCTTAAACATATGGTGTCGATTACTCAGAAATGTTCTCACCAGTTGCAAAAATGACATCTATACGATTGTTTATATCTATGGCTGCGCCAGACAGACGGAAAATACATCAACTCGATATCAAAATTGCATTTCTACATGGGGAGCTCTCAGAAGAAGTTTATATGGAGCAACCCCTTGGATTTGTTGCTCAAGGGGAGTCAGGTGTAGTTTGCAAGCTTAATAAATCATTATATGGACTTAAGCAAAGCCCGCGTGCTTGGTTTGCCAAATTTTGTCTTGCAATTGAAAAGTTTGGAATTAAAAGAAGAAAATTGTAACAACCCGGAATTTTGGATCCAATTTAAAAAATTTATTTTAGAAATTTTAATGGATTTTGAATATTTAAAATTATTTATTTTAAATAATAACGACTAAAAATTTATTTTAAATCAAAGTTAAAATGAATAAATTTAATTTAAATATAAAAGGAGTTTGAAATTGCGCGGCAGTTCGAAAATTCGATTTCTAATTTCAATTCAGTATACATAATTCAAAATAAATCAGAATTGAACGAAACAAGAAATAGTTGAATCTGTCTAACAATATCTTTCTAACGGATGAGAAAAATCTAAATTTCACTTTATAAATTAAAAGTTATGCCCAGTTTAAAATTTAGAAAAGTCGTTGTAGAATTTATATATATTTTAATATAATATATAGCCTTTAAAAATAGCCATTTTACAAACGACCTCCGTTTTCGACGAAACCACTTTTGTTGGAACCAGAATGTCAAATTATTTCTAGGTTTCAATTTTTAGAATTTTTTAAATTAATATCTGAGCGTGGCAAATGAAAATGTGTTTTGTTCAATTTAGTCAAATTTAATCGATTCAGAAATAGCCATTTTTCAAACGATCTCGAAATTCAATGAAATTAATTTTGTTAGGACCGTATCGTCATAACAAAGCCAAATATATTTTTTCTGTAATTTTTAGAGTCCATATATGGCTCCGGTGAATTTAATCGTATTTATTAAATAAATGATTGAAATATTAAATTAAAGAAATCAGGCTGAAGGCAGTCGTTTGGCCTGACGAGACCTAGCCCATTGAATCCGGAACTAGGGCTATTTGGTGGGATCAACTCTGGTTGGACTGAAATCGGAGTTGTTAAGAATGTATGGATTTATTTGTAAAATTAACAATTAAAATATTATAAATAATAGGAAAAAAATCCAAAACCCTATCCCCAAATGTACAACTGCCATCATCCTTCGTCCATGGCTGAAAACACTCCTCCTTCGATTTCTCCTTATCCATACATCGAAATCACTCCCTCCTTTGGAACTTTTCGCAAAACTTTTCCTCCTCTTCGATTCTATACGGTTTGATCTTGTAACCGTGAAGTATTTGAGGAAATTCGTGAACCCAAACCGCCCCGGTTCCAAGCGCCGCCGCCACCAATAGCCACCACCGAGAGCTTCAGCCCGTGGGTCCCCCTGCGTGCGCCTCTCCTTCCTCTTTGACAAAGTGGCGTCCGATCATCTTCACAGCAGCTCTAGTGGTGCAAAAATCGAACCCTAGGAATTGACTAAATGGGTTAAAAATGACGGCCCTTATCTGTAGAAGAAGATGAGGTTAAATTCTTAAGTAATTTATTTATTTAATTTTATTTAAAATGTTAACAACGTAAAATAATTCATATCTTACTCGTATGAAGTCAAAATAACACGATTTTCGAAGCTTTGCAATCGCAGAGACGAGATCTACGTTTCTAGACTGAAAAGAAGCAATTCTGAACTCATTGAATTTTGGGCCAAATTGTCGGATCTGAATTATTCAGATTCAAAAGAATGATGAGAAATCTTATTTTTATTTTTATTATTATTTATTTTAACTAATTAGAATAATCATAATTGTGTTCTCATTCATTCGCTGTATATGCTATGCTCCGTGATTTGATGTGTATGTGATGTGATAATGTGGATCTGTTCGTTTGGGCGATATTATGTTGTACTTGAAATTTCCATAAAAATGAATCGAACATTTTTGGTTGTTATTTTGTTGAATCAAACATAGTCAACAGAAATAAAATATCACTTGCTTATTTTGTGGAATTGAATTAGAACTTTCAATCCAATAAAAAAATATCACCTTTTGTTATTTTTGGTTGAATAGAATTTTCAATCAGATAAAAATATCACTTTTGTTATGGTTTGAATGGAACTAGAGTTTTCAATCAAATTAAATATTTCTTTTGTTGTTATTATTAAATTTGCAACAAAAACGGACATGTAGGTTAATAGAAAAATTAGTTAAACAAAAATCCTTATTTTTGTTTATCTAACTTATGACACCAAAATGAAATTTGTGTTAAATAGGAAAATGGTTAAATAGAGAAAAATGTTCATGTTTTTAATCAAAACATGAATTCATCAAAATATACAAATTTAATGTTAAGAATATAAATGAAGAAAAATGTGTACATATAAAATATTCTTTTATATGATATTAGAATACATAGAAAAAATGTTTACACACAAAATATTCTTTTATATGATATTAGAATACGTAGAAAAATGTAAACACACAAAATATTCTTTTATATGTTATTAGAACATATAGGAAAAGGTAAACAAATAAAATATTCTTTTATTTGTCATTAGAGAACATAGAAATGTTAGGTTAGCTAAAAAATATCATTTTATTGAAATGGTCATATTTAACAAATTAAGAATTGTTAAATTATAATTGCCAGGTTTAACAAGTTAGAATTGTTAAATTATGTTAACGATAAAATTTACAATTTTTATCGTATACGTAGAAAGGATTAAAAATATGCATTTTTGTCATTTAATTAAAAGTAGACAAAAACATTTATTTTTGTCTAAATTGAGAAAGAATGAAATTTACCATTCATTTTGTCTTTAAATTAGAAGTAGACAAAAATATTCATTTTTGTCATTTAAAAAGGATTAAGTAGAAATGTTCACTTTGTCATTAATAAAGAACTAAGTAAATATATCACCTTGGTTTATTTGTTTGATTGGATTAGAATATCCAATCAAATAAAGATGTCACTTTGGTTATTTTTGATTTAACTGGAGTTTTCAATCAAATAAAAGTATCATTTTTGTTATTGTTTGATTAGATTAGAGTTTTCAATCAAAACAAAATATCACTTTGGTTTGTTATTTGATCGAGTAAAAATTTTCAATCAAAAAGGAAATATCAAATCTTGTCATTTTGTTGAATTAGAATATTCAAAAAAAATGATGAAATGTAAATTTCTATCATTTTATGGAATTACTATAAAAATAGGAATGTTCATGTTTTAGTAAATAATAATAACATTACATTTAAAATATACATTTTAATGTAATGATTGAAAGTAGAGAAAATGTTTATGTTTTTAACCAAAACATGAATTCGTTAAAAATATACATTTTTAATGAAATGTTAAAAATAGAGAAAACATACATGTTTAGAAATAAAAAATGGTAGTCATTAAAACCCGTATTTTAATGTCATTAAGGAAGTTAGCAAAGTGTTCATAGTTTGAACAAAAACTTGAATTCATTAAAATATACAATCTTAATGTTAAGAGAGTAAATAGAGAAAATTGTTCATGTTTTTAATCAAAACATGAATTCATTAAAATATACAAATTATAATGCTAATAATGTGAATAGAAATAAAAGTTGCATTTTTATAGTCATGTTAGATACAAATAGAACATAGAATCAAAGGTTATATTTTTATTTACATTTTAGATGCGATGAAAAGAATAGATTTTAAGTTACATTTTCATCGGCATTTTAGATGCGATAAAAAGAAGAGATTTTAATGTTACATTTTTTTAAGAATGTAATAAAAAGAAAGAAAAGATTACATTTGTCTATATTGAAAGGAAAAATTACATTTTCTATGTAATTAAAGAATGAAAGGAAAAATTACATTTTCTATGTAATTAAAGAATGAAAGGAAAAATTACATTTTCTATGTAATTAAAGAATGAAAAGAAAAATTACATTTTTTCAATATAAGTAAAGAATGAAATAAAGGATTACATTTTTCAGTGTAATAAAAGATTGAATAAACAATTACATTTTTCAGTGTAATAAAAGATTGAATAAAACATTACATTTTTCAATGTAACAAAAGATTAAATAAAAACACTACATTTTTCAACGTAACAAAAGATTAAATAGAAAGATTACATTTTTCAATAGTGTAATAAAAGAATAGAAAAAGGTTTACATTTCGATGTAATAGAAAAATGTCATGTTTTAAATTAAAAAACCTGTTTACCTTAAAAACCTTATTTCTAATGTAAGAAATGAAATTAGGAAATACTTCATGCTTTAAAAATAAAACATGTTTACATTAAAAATTACATTTTTAATGTAAAGAAAGAGAATATAAAAATATTCATAGTTTGGAATGGAAAGGTTAAACAATAAAAATTTACATTTTTATTATAATGTAATAAATGAAGAAAAATATTCATCGTTTGAAACAGAAATGGTAAACAATAAAAATTTAAATTTTTATTGTCGTATAAGGAATGAAGCAAATGTACATGTTTTGAAATAGACTTCTGTTCATTAAAAATAACCTGGATACAAAGTGTAGAAAATTATTTAAAATCGTCAAACGAATGAATTATATTTATATATATAATTATAAATATAAATATAAATTAAAATAAAATGAATCGCACTCCTGCAGTTCGCGATTTGAAGTCGTAACTTCAAACGATTATACCAAAAGATCCGACCGTCGGATTTTCCGAAAACTGGAACAGTTAGGAACGCTTTGGGAAAATCTTTCCAGTGATATAAACTTTGTTAAAATCCAACGGTTAGATTTCAAGATATATGTAAATCAGATTTTGGTAAAAACAGCGCCAGGGCCGCCCAATGACCCGAAGCGTCGTTTATTTATATGGAGCTATTTTCAAAATAAACAAAATAGCGATAAATCGTTGTTAAATACTAATCACGATATGAAATGGTTTTAAACTATATATATGCGAGAATCATTTGAAAAGACCGAGTTCAATCTCATTTCAAATGATTATGCGACGGTTTTAATCGAAGATATTGAAGGCAGTGGTTGAAGACCGACGATCTTCACATCGAATGGATGAGTTGCTACTGATGCCCATGATTGGAGTGGCTACAGTGGTGGTCGTCCGGACGTACTTGTTGATTGTCTGGATATCCGAGCACCTCACTTCTGTATTGGACATACGGGACGAGGAATAAGGTAACTCCGGTTTCGTTCAGACCCAGAACGGACTTGTAAATGGATGTGTGTCTGACATTGAATTTCATTCCACGTAAATTAAATTGATTTCTATTTGATATATATCTGTTGGTGGCGGAGACTTTATTCTCTTGTATAATACCCTTCTCTGAGACGCACGAGCTCAGAGGGTTATGTTAGTAGTTATCGATCGCATGGCGTAAATTGTCAATGTGGCACGCCAGGATGCAAATGATTAAGGCTTTTGTTGAAAATCAGGGCCTTGTGGTTGATGATCAAAGCATAGCCTGTTTAGGCGTAGCTTTGTGTATAATGTGACTTCGCGAGCCTCACACCCCGGTATGAGTCAAAAATGGGATCAGGACCGTAGGGAGTGCACACGTTTCGTTCTAGCTAGAAGTGGTGTCAGCGACTTACCAGCCCTGACATTTTTACTTATGTGGATGATGGATTATGAGGTACCTTGGGTTTTATAGGTTGTTAATGGCCATATTAGAGGTTCAAAAGAACCGGGAAGCGTGTGTTCAGGCATAACTAATCCACTAGCGTATGTGTGGACCGACCCTACCGCATCCAAGGGTTCACTGCGGGGAATCCAGAGGCATTTGCTAGAGTTTCTCGAATCGGAGAGGACGATCCCTAGCCTCGACTCATGATGGAAACCAAATCTCCAAAATGACATTACGGTTTTGATTGTAAACCTATATACGACGACATTGTATATGGTACCTATGCCGTCTAGGATTGATACATTTATTTTGAAATATTTTCCATAAAACTGATTGGACACTAATAATAATATTAAAATATTATTTTATACATATCAAGTCATGTTTGATCATTATAAGGTAAAACTCTATTCTCTGGTTTGCATTGCATTGTGTGATGGGACTTGAGTCTTATAATGATTTCATTTTTTTTCAAAAAGCATTACGTTGTTTTGTATAGAATTTTATTTGAATTATGCACTGGTAATCCAGTGGAGTAAACTCGTTCCGCGTTAGTGGCGTGGTCCTGTGATTTTCCATATTATTAGATAAGTTAGGCAAGAATTCTCATACCAATCCCATGACTAACTCGTAGTTTGTTTCACTTTGCAAACTCGGGTACCCTTGTAACGACCCAGATTTTAGCTGATAAATTTAAAATATTTAAATTCATTTTAAATATTGTATTTGAATTATAAAAGAGATTTTTTATGATGAATTTATTATTTAAAATGAAGTTTGAAAGTATATAATTTATAATAAAATTAGAAACGCGCTCGAAATAATCGCGGTAGTTCGTAATTTACGATTTAAACTTCTACTGAATATACAGGATCCAATATAAGTCAGATATCTTCGAAACAAGAAACGTCAAAATCTATGGGATAATTTGTTTTTAATGGAAGAGAAAAATCAAGTTTTCATGTTGTAGATTTTATTTTATGTCCAAATCAAATTTTCAAATGGGTCATTAATTCGTTTATAAATTATATCGATTTAATTGTGTAAATAAAAGGATTTTTAATATTTTGAACATCGTTTTAATTGGAATTCAACCTGGGTTAATTTATTTTGATAGTATATGAAATGTTGTTTGAATATGTTAAAAAAATAGTTGTTATATAATTTCTAACTTTGGTCGCGATCGAGGTTCATATACGATTTGTACGAATTATGAATGGCGAACGCTACACGCAATAAAATGTCATTAATCGTTTTCAAAAAAATATGTTTACAAAATTCTTTTAAAAAAATTATAAACTCTTAGCATAGGATTTGAATGTGTCGTTATAAGATCCTTAGGCATCACTTTCGAATAAATATCTGGTAAAATATGAAATAAGAACTTATCCAAAAATCTCTTTAGTTCTTTCAGAAGATTTGGATACATGGTCACCAGACAAATCTCGTCGTTGTATAAATCTTGTCCAAAGGTCAGTACAAATCCAAACATAATCTGTCCCAAACCAATTACATTTTAGTTAGAAGTCAAAATTGGTATGCTGCCGACATTAAAATATATAATAATCTTTGAACTTTTACAAATTCATATCAACATTGAATAAGGAGGATCAACATGTTCCCTGTAGCCGACAACATACTATGACTGGAAAGGACAATTCATTTTGTAAAATATCACCTTTATTCACATCTTTTCCGCAAACCCCTATTCTATGATCCTATCTTATAACGTAGATGCTTAGCCCCATTCTCAACAATCTCGGCAACATTATACTTATCATATTAAAATCTTAGCACATGTGAAAGTTAATCTTGCTCAGAACCTAAAATTCACACTGCAAAATCTTATCTAAAATACCAGCGCCGAATTCTTTGAAAAAAAATACACATTTGTCTATCCTAAGGAAACAAATGCAACCTATACTTAGTATCACTTTCAGACCTAGGAATTTAACACCGCACAAGCTTTGAGGAGTAGTTTTCCTTCATGTCAACTTCGTACACGCCTAGTCTCCTCCAAACATTGACTTCTACACATTCGAACTTCTGATTCCACATGCTAAACAGGCAATCTGCATATGCCTAGTAAAATAAACAGAGACCTACCCTACCATCCTATTTACGTGGGTGCCAAGTTAATTCTATTATATATATACGAGCGCCTCATTCTTGATGCTCAGACACAAAACAAAATGAGAAATAAAACAGAAAATTTTGGCAGAAAATTTTGGCAGAAAATTCCATAGGAGTTTGGGAATTTAAATTTCACTTCAGGGCTTGCGATGGGGATTCTGGAGTTTCAGCGAGGCATACGGCGGAGATGATAGGGACCGGAAGGAGCGAGGCGTTTAGTAGGGGAAGAAGCGCACCGGGTAGCATCACCAAGGCGGACTGTTTTTCATGATGATGACCTCACTGTAAATCACGGACTGGTCTGCGACGAACTTGAGGAGCGCAGGTGAAAAGGTGGCCATGGGGATGGGTATTGAAGGGTTATGGAGCCTGGGTTACGGCATTTTAAGGGAGTGCTGACATATGGGTATGTTTGGTGAGGGTTCGATGCGTTGAGAGTGAGGAGCTCGGTGCAAAGAAATAAAGCTGGGCGCGATTTAAAAGGAAACAGAAGATGGCTTTGAACGGTGGAAGGTAGGGACGTGATGGGTGGGTGAGAGGATAATGGTGATGAGGTTTGTTTGAAAAAAATGGTGCGGTAATGGGTATAAGAGACGGGTTCGTGGAACATGCCTAGAAAGAAAATAGGTGATGGTTAACACGTGTTTTAATCATGTTAATCATGGATTTAAGGTTGTTAACAAAGATACTAAATTGTTAATAAAACCAAAATTGCCGTGACCAGATTTGTTTGAAGTATGGTGTAAAAGGAGGACCATGCGTACTGAAACACAGAAGTCAGAATTTTTGTTGCCTGAAACGGAATTTGGAACTTGGTGATTTCGAACAAGGAGAAGTCGCGTTATGGGGAAGATAATGAGCAGTTCTTTTCAAACCGTTAAAAAGGGATTAAGATGATAATATGTTAATTAACTATTAATAGAATAATTAAAAATAATTAGTAAATTAGCTTATATTTATTTATGCATAAAATTGAAAATATTATAACAATTGCATACGTAAACAGAAATTCATCAAACTCGTCATGTTGGAATCATAGCGGTGAGGTCCACATTTTGGAACTGATGTAGCTGAAATAGAGTTGCAGGAATTTCGAGATAAAATCAGTCGTTCGTTTGATTTTAAACAAAATAAAAGCAGAATCGTCAATTGCGAACCAAGATGAGAAATCTCACTAACTCTGGCTCGTTTATATTTTTATAAACGAGTTTTAAATTTATTTATAATAATTTTGTACTGTGTGATGGTTGAATAGTTGATAAAATTGGTTGATAGGATTACATCGTTGATCGATTATTAGTTCTAATATTTCATATTGATGTGAAATAATATTATTGATGCTGATTAACATCTGTGGATGCAGGGAAACAGGTTGGAGGGATCCAACTGGATTCCTCAACATTTTATTTACTGTTTTATTTATTGTGATATATGATTGGTAATTGATAAAGTTGTGGTTGAATTACACTGGCCACGTAATTTGGTATTTAATTATCGTAAAATATTTTAGAATGGAGAAAAGAAATTTGAAATTTCAAAAAGGAAATTATTTCCAAAATATAGAAATAGATTTCAAATGGATTTAAAATAGAACCTTGTTTAATAAATATATGAAGTGAAATATCTATCACTAGATTTAATGTAACACCCCACGTCCATTAATGTCACTCACAAAGGGAATCCATTAACTTCCATGGAGGTTTTAAGTGAATATAGAACAGAAAAATTACAACAAGACAGATAATAAGTAGTACTTGGAAATCTAAAACTTTATTTCATTGCAGCGGAAATTAAACATGTTTGTTACATCATAAAACCATAAATCAGAGTCAAGTAAAATATCCATCTTGATAAAACAAAATACATAACCCCATTACATAAATAGCCATTAAAGAAGATAACAAGCTGGACTTTACTTCAGCGGTCCAAGCTTTCCAAAAGAGAGATAAAGCAATCCAATCAAACTCCACTAGAGCTGGGCCCACCATGAGGACCTGGAGGGGAAAAAAGATAGGAATGGAGGGGGTCAGACATAAAGTCTGGCGAGTATGATAATTCTAACAATACTATTATCAAAATAACTAGACTAAGGCATAAGCTGGAAAATAAGGAAATGTCTATGAACTATTGGGTATGGAAGAGAAGATAAAGATAACGTTAAAGGCACACCTAATACTAACGAATAATTACTACACTGCACCACACCAGTCACCCTAAAGGTTGATCCCACTTGCTTCACTTAGAAATTTCATAAATAGCTTCGTGTACCCCTAGCTGACTACATAGGTGCCGCCTGCCCCTATCTCCGCTAGGTGTACCCCACTACCCACTTGCGATCGGCTTCCTACTCGTAGATACCCGTGCTGGTCCCACAGTGTGGTGTATCACTCCCCTAAAGTGGCAACCCGATACAACTTGAGGATGCACGGCTTATACCTACACGATGCAACAACGTCTTACCTACCAGCCCGGGTCCACACACGCATATGAAACCCGTTAGACTTGCGTTGCCACAGCTAACCCGTTTTGGCCTCTTATAGTCAAGCCCAGTATGCGTGTCCCGTCGTCGACTTGGGTCGAGCCCACAAAGATACGTTTGGGTTACTGGTTGAAATGGGCCCCCACAAGCTATCCACCTAAGCTTGTCCCCACTAGTGTATCCCACTTAACCCTCTTCTTAGTCATGTTCATTTACATGTGTGTTTGGTTAAGTCTTACTAATCATATTTCAAATGCCACTAAAGGCACCCACTAGATTCCTCATGCCACCCAAGGCACCTACTTAACTCCCATGTCCCACTTCACATGTTTATCTGGTTAAGTATTTCTTAATTCATTCAGGCCATAACCTCATAAAGACCTCTCACATTAGACTGGCATTTATGGCAGCTGGATTCGCCGGGCAGGTCCAGGCAGTCTTACACCATAAAAGAGTCTAACCTCGTGTCTTTACAACTGTTATGCTTTAATTTGGGCCTAGGACCTCTCACATTGGGCTGACATTTGTGACTACTGGATTTGTCGGGCGGGTCCGGGCAGTTTTACGTCACAAACGAGACCAACCTCGTGTCCTAAGCATTGATTATTACTTATAATCTTTTACCCCAGTTTTAAATATATCCCTATTCAAATCATTAATTAATTCCAATTTTAATGATGTCCATAATTGACTCAATTATGGCCATCCACTTACGGTATACAAAATCATATCAATTGCACCCCAATTTCTTAATATTAAATCCTTAATATTACCCCTACCCCACGTTATACGTTTGCTTATTCAACGCAAAATATACGTTAGACTCGAATAGTCTAACTCATAGCACAAAGTTAAATTATCACAACATATAGACAAATAAAACAGATCTACTCATAAACGGGGTGAAACTTGCATGTGTGATAGATGTCCAACACCTAAATTTGCATAGGCAAAAACTACAACTTGCATAAAGCTATACATGTCATGGATCTAAAGGTGTCAACTTATTTGGTAAAATGTCACAATTTACATAATATGAACATAATCCAAATTCATGTATAAACTTGCATATGTGGTTTGTGCAACATAATGATGGTGTGAACTAGCATCTAACACATAGAACTCACACATGTCATAGCATAATTCTAGATCTAAATAGATGTCATAATTCTAGATCCAAATAGATGTCATACCATATGTGATATTATACATACTAATAAATCTAAACTTGCATAGGTACATGTGATTTATCATGTGAATCATCATAGCCCCAAACATATATAATCAACATCATGATTCATAAGCTAACTACAACATAATAATTTCATGGCTTTGTAACATCGCAATTTAGCATAGAAACTTGCAACATATATAATATCATCATAGCATGATTTGCAACATATAGGATATCATCATCACATAACATAGGATTTACAACATACATGATAGCATAAGGTTTACAACAACATATATGACAATTCACATCATTTTCTTATGATCCATATCACATCTTAATCTAATTAGTTTGCTAATAATCTTATTAAGATCATCATACTCACAATTAGAAAAGAAAGAGAGTCTTGATTTGCTTTAGAGTTGAGTAGAATTAGGGTTTTGATTAGCTTTCTTCCTTCTTAGTTGGCGGCGGCTACACTAAGTTCCATGGCGATGGAATGACGGCGGCTATTCTATTTTTCATGTGATTTTAGAGTGAGAGACTATCTAGGTATATATAGAGTTTAGGATTTATTTAGACCGTCAGATCAACTCAGAACTAGCCTGAACCGTTAAATTAGCCAACTCAGCCCTAAAGACACATCAGCAGCTCAATATTGGGCTCTGCCAAAACCTGGCCGACTGGACCAGGTCGACACCCAAGTCGACTGCGCAGTCGACCTGGTCCTGGGGGTGTCGACTGCCCAGTCGACTCCCCGGTCGACCTGGGTGCTGGGCGGGAAATTTCCCGCCTGGCCTGTTGTAACACCCCACACCCGCTAAGGTCACTCACTAAGGGAATGCCTTAACTTCGGTTGAGTATTTTAAGTGAATATAGAACAGAAAAATTACAACAAGACAGGTATAAATAATACTTGAAAATCTAAAACATCATTTCATTGCAGCAGAAGGTAAACATGTTTAGTTACAACACCATAAAAGAGTCAAGTACTAAATATCCATCCTGATAAAACATAAGTACATAATCCCACTACATAACTAATAGCCATAATAGACAAGATAAGCTGGGCTTTACATCACGGTCCAAGCTCCAAAAGATAGATAAAGCAATCTGATCAAAGCCCACTAGTGCTAGGCCCACCCTGAGAACCCGAGGGTTGGGAAAAAAGATAAAAACAACGGGTTCAGACATAAGTCTGAGTGAGCCCTATAACTTTAACAATACAATCATTAAAGTAATTAGGGTATGATATAAACTTGGCACGGTGATGACTGGGGATAAATGACTACACTCAGCAGCCAACTAGACATAGGATGAACTAAGATAACGGTAAATACGCATCTACCCACCCAAGGGTAATTACTAACTGCACCACACCAGTCATTCCTACTTAAAGGTTGATCCCTCCAAAGGACTTAGAAAATTTACCCAGTAGTTTCGTGTACCCCTAGCTGACTACATATGTGCCGTCTGCCCCTATCTCCACTAGGTGTACCCACTACTCCCCAAGCGATCGGCTCCCTACCGTAGATACCCGTGCTGGCCCCACAGTGGGGTGTATCACTCCCCAAAGTGGCAACCCGATACAACCAATGGTGCACGACTTATACCTACACGAAGCAACAACGTCTTACCTACCAGCCCGGGTCCACACACGCATATGAAACCCGTTGGACTTGTGTTGCCACCGCTAACCCGTTTTGGCCTCTTATAGTCAAGCCCAGTACGCGTGTCCCGTCCTCGACATGGGTCGAGCCCAATAAGATACATATGGGTTACTGGTTGAAATGGGCCCCCACAAGCTACCCTCCTAAGCTTGTCCCTTTTTCTAGTGCATCCCACTTAACCCTTTAATCATGTTTAATTACATGTTTCCACTTGGTTAAGTATTCTAATCGTATTTTCTATTGCCACCCAAGGCAACCCACTAGATTTCCACATGCCACCCAAGGCACTTACTTAATCTCCTCATGCCACCCAAGGCACCCACTTAACCCCTCATGCCCCACTACATGCTTATCTGGTTAAGTGTTTCTTAATTGATTAAGAACGTAACCGTTGTAAAGACCTCTCACATTAGACTATCTTTTATGGAAGCTGGATTTGCCGGTCGGGTCCGGGCAGCCTTACGCCATAACCGAGTCTAACCTCGTGTCTTTACACTTGTCACGTATTTAGTTTGTGCCTAAGACCTCTCACATTGGGCCAATCATTTGTAGCCGCTGGATTTTCCGGTCGGTTTCGGGCAGTCTTATGCTACAAAAGGGTCCAACCTCGTGTCTTAGTCGATTAATTACACCTAATTAATCACCCCCATAATTTGTATTAATTATCCCTAATTAATTACAAATTTAACGATGTACATAATTGACTCAATTATGTCCATCCACTTTATGGTATGCATAATCATACCAACTTCACACCATTTCATTAACATGAATATTAACCCCATCGTTCCCCACGTAATTCGCTAACATGACATACTTAAAAGGGAAGATTCATCACACATACAATGGGTTCAACTTGCATAACATTAGCATCAACATGGGTTTAAAAGGTGTCAACATGCATATAGCATCAAACCCAACTAGCATAAATAATCAACCCAAACTTGCATGAATCACATATGTCATAAAGAGGGTAAGTTGCATAAGCTACTTATGTCATACAAAGGGGTAAACTTGCATATGTATGTATGACATACAAAGGGGTTAACTTGCATATGTATGCATATCATACAAAGGTGTAAACTTGCACATGTTACTTCCATATAATCAAACACCAAACTTGCATAACATGTCATATATGAACTTGCATATAATCAAACACCAAACTTGCATAACATATTATATATGAACTTGCATATAATCATACACCCAACTTGCATAACATATCATATATGAACTTGCATATAATCATACACCAAACTTGCATAACATATCATATATGAACTTGCATATAATCATACACCAATCTTGCATAACATGGTGTCATAATGGATCAATGTTTATCATAGCGATTTGCACAACTAGCATCATGAACACATAGCCTAAAACTTGCATAACTTGCATAACATCATGAACACATAGCATATGACTTGCATAACTTGCATAACATCATGAACACATAGCATATGACTTGCATAACTTGCATAACATCATGAACACATAGCATATGACTTGCATAACTTGCATAACACATAGCATATGACTTGCATAACTTGCATAACACATAGCATATGATAACATAACTTGCATTGATCCACATTCATAGCCATAACCTCATTATATCCTATCATAATCATTTCAACAATTGGTCATTAAGGCTATAGTACTCACAATTTGTTGATTAGCACTCCTAAGAAGAAGATTAAGTTGCTAGAGTTAATTAGAAGTTGATTTGAGAAGCTATCTTCCTCTTTAATTTGTTGGTGGCTCCTCCTAGTTGCATTTTGACGGCATAACGACGTTGTCTCCAATTTTAGTATGAATTAGGGTAGTCTTAGGGTGTATTTATAGATTAGTTAAGTGTTTTAGGCCATTAGATTAACCCTAAATCAGATTAGAGCCGTCAGATCTCGTCACTAGCCACCAACCATAGCCCAAATCCCAAATCAGTGCACCCAGGTCACACAGACCGACAGGGGGGGTCGACCCCTGGGTCGACCCTAGGGGGGTCGACACCCATGGCAACCCTAGGGTCGACACCCATGTCGACCCTAGGGTCGACACCCTCTGTATGGCGGGAATTTTCCCGCCTCTTCTGAAATGTGAAATATGAATATTTTAAATCTGTTTTGAATTTTCTGAAAACTTCTTCGGGCCTTAACTGGGTCATACGAACTCCGATTTTCGAAAACTCGGACTCTATTTCGCGTATTTTTCCGAGACGAACGCAATGGTATAGCCCGTTTCCCCTGATTCAGAATTTAAAATTTAATTCTGCCCTGTTTTATATTATAGCAAGTTATTCAACATACGGGGTGTTACATTCTCCCCTACTTAAAGGATTTCGTCCCCGAAATCTCTAAGTCAAGAATAACGTATCCTACCAACCAAACAACCATCTACTCAAACCATCAAACACTGGCATCCATTGTCCTTAAAGTTTCTAATGCTGTATGAACATATGCAAAAAGTGTGTGTATATGTTCCTTGTCTAATGCAAAACCAGGCGGTCTACTGATTCAGTTGACCTCCTTAATGCAAACCATGATAGTGCCATGCATCCAATATGTATGCGAAAGAACCCTATCGACACATACTATTTCTACATGAGTGCACAATCATTCACCAAAATGCATCATCCATATGATAGCACAACCGTTATACATCCATTAATATAGCTACCTACACACAATTATATGCAATATGCAATATGAAGTGACTGAGCCGATCTAGTGTCTAAAGTGTGTGTATATGCATCCACGAGCAACCACTAGCA
This sequence comes from Allium sativum, assembly GCA_030737875.1. Lineage (NCBI taxonomy): Eukaryota > Viridiplantae > Streptophyta > Magnoliopsida > Asparagales > Amaryllidaceae > Allium > Allium sativum. Next base: position 432,181,514 of record CM060910.1, read on the forward strand.
AACACTTGCATCCACACGCATCCATCAATCATAACATGTCTCAAACACATGTTTCAACCATAGGTTTATCCTATCTAAAGGTCAAAGGTACTAATGAGAGGACATACTAAAGATAAGATAAGTACTAGACAAACGATAAAGGAGAAGTTAAAAGACATACCCTCAAAAAGGAATGGGTACAGTGAACGCATCTTCGCTTCTGTCTCCCAAGTAGCATTGCTCTCATCCTCTCCCCATTGCACTTTGACTAGTTGAACCTCTCTGTTTCTCAACTTCCTAACCTCTGACCCAAGGATGCGAGTAGGAGCTCGTCGAATAGTCGCATCACGCTCTACCTCCACTTCTCTAAGCAAACTCGGCTCTACCACCACTGCGGTCTCATGTAGGCACTTCCTCAAATGTGACACATGGAATACGTCATGTACTCCACTAAGTCTCTCGGGTAAATCCACTCTATATGCCAACCGTCCAATCCTTTCCTTAATAGGAAACGGTCCTACAAATCTTGGTGCTAACTTCCCAACGGACCCAAAGCGAACAACATTCCGTAATGGAGATACTTTGACAAAGACCATGTCCGCAACATCAAACTCCAATTCCGTCCTCCTCTTATCCGCGTAAGATTTCTGCCTATCTTGCGCTGCTTTCATCCTTCTTCGAATCAAATCAATCTTTTCCGAAGTCTCTCTAACCATATCAGGCCCAAGCAAGATCTTATCCATAGATTCCCACCAACATGTAGGTGATCGACAAGGCCTTCCATAAAGAGCTTCAAAAGGAGCCATACCAATACTAGACTGAAAGCTGTTATTATACGCGAACTCCACCAATGGAAGATGCTCTTCCCATGTACCTCCAAAATCTAAGATACAAAGCCTCAAAAGGTCTTCTAGAACACGATTCACCCTCTCGGTCTGGCCGTCCGTCTGAGGATGATATGCGGTGCTCAGACACAACTGAGTCCCTACCGCCTCTTGCAAACTTTTCCAAAACTCGCTAGTGAAGATAGGATCTCGATCGCTCACTATGCTCGAAGGTACACCATGCAACCGAACTATCTCTCGAAGGTAAACTGAAGCTAGCCATGGAGCAATCCTCTTACTCTTCACAGGTATGAAATGGGCACTCTTAGTAAGTCTGTCTACCACAACCCAAATTCCCGTATTACCCTTCCTCGATCTCGGTAACCCATCAATAAAATCCATCGAGACGCTATCCCACTTCCATTGCGGAACTTCCAATGGGTGAAGCAACCCACCAGGTTTCTTTTGCTCCGCTTTCACTTGTTGGCACACCAAGCATCTAGCGACATACTCGGCCACATCTTTCTTCATACCAGTCCAAAAGAAAACTCGCTTCATGTCTTGGTACATCTTGTCCCCACCGGGATGAATGGTCATCTTTGAACGATGAGCATCATCAAGAATAGCCTTCCTCAAACCCTCGTCTTGCGGTACACAAAGTCTACCGTCTCTACGCAAGCACCCCCTATCGTCTAGGGTGTACCTACTCAAATGGCTGGACGACTCCCCCCTTATGAGCCTCTCTACCAACTCAACCAACTGTGGGTCGTCCCGCTGTGCCTCGCCAATCCGTCCCAAAAGAGTAGGTCTGACCTCTAAGGATGCTAGCAAACCGGGTATAAAGTCAATGGAAGGTCTGAAGTCAAACATCGAGATAAATTCCAAGCTTCGTCGTTCCACGAACAATGGACTCAAGGACAACCTTTTTCTGCTCAAGGCGTCCGCCACCACGTTACCTTGCCAGGGGTATACGCTATCTCGAAATCATAGGATGCTAAGAACTCCATCCACCTTTGCTGTCTCAAGTTCAAATCCTTCTGAGAAAACAAGTACTTCAATGATTTGTGGTCAGTGAACAATTCGAATCTCTCGCCAAGAAGATAATGGCGCCAAGTCTTAAGCGCAAAAACAATAGCGGCCAACTCTAGATCATGGGTAGGGTAATTTTTCTCATGCTTTCTCAACTGCCTTCCACCGTAGGCTATTACCCTTCCCTCTTGCATTAAGACTGCGCCCAGTCCTGTCCCATAAGCATCGGTATAAACAACAAATGGCTTACTCCCATCTGGCAACACTAAGACTGGAGATGTGGTTAAAGCCCTCTTTAACCGTTGGAATGCATCACCACAATCTACGTCCCATGCGAAGACTAGATTCTTCTTTGTCAAGCGAGTTAATGGGGCTGATATCTTTGCGAAGTCCTTGATAAACTTCCTATAGTAGCCAGCCAACCCCAAGAAACTCCTCACCTCGGTAGCATTCTTCGGCACCTTCCAATCTTGGATGGACACTACCTTCGCGGGATCCACAGCTATCCCTTCCTTGGAGACCACGTGCCCCAAGAACCGCACTTCCTTCCTCCAAAAGTGACATTTAGAGAATTTAGCCTTAAGGCTATGCGCTCGAAGAGTCTCCAACACTTCCCTAAGATGTAGGGCATGCTCTTCTTCACTCTTAGAAAAGACTAAGATGTCATCCACAAAGACCACCACGAACTTATTAAGGTACTCCCTGAACACCCTACTCATCAAATCAACAAAGTATGCAGGGGCGTTCGTCAAACCAAATGGAATTACAAGCCACTCATAGAAACCATCCGGAGTCCTAAAGGTAGTCTTGTCTATGCTATCCTCAGCCACCCTCAACTGATGAAACCCCGTGGCCAATTCCAACTGCGAAAACACTGAGGCGCCAACCAACTGATCAAATAGATCATCAATCCTCGGCAATGGGTGTCTATTCTTCTTTGTGAGCTTGTTGAGTTCTCTATAGTCTACACAAAGTCTAAGGGACCCATCCGCCTTCATGGCAAAAACTACTGGAGCACCACACTCCGATATACTTCGTCTTATGAACCCTTTCTCAAGCAACTCCCCTACTTGCTTATGGAGTTCCCTCCTCTCACGAGGAGCCATGTGGCGCACTGGTAAAGAAACTGGTTTAGCATTGTCCACCAGATATATTCGGAAGTCTATCTCCCGCTTCGGAGGTAAGCCCTTCACCTCCTCAAACACATCCGAGTATTCCCGGACCACTCTAACAGATCGCAAACTCTCGACCGAAGCGTCAAGCGATCCAAGATAACTTAGCATAACAGAATCCATGGGATTACAAGAGATCTCGAGAGTGTTACCCAAGCGGGTCATGAGCCTAACAACTCTCCTTTCACAATCAAGAACGACACCATTACTGGATAACCAGTCCATGCCCAAAATCAACCCATAGCCCGTGAAGCCCAAAACAAAAGCATCACATCTAAACTCAACGCTAAGTATAGAAATCTTCAAACCCAAACATATCATGGACAAATAAGTGGAGCCCCTAATTGGGTTTGAAACAACCAAGGGATCATCTACTAGACTGGTGTCTAAGTGCAGTGACTCAACTAATGATGATGAGATAAACGAATGCGATGCGCCAGAGTCAAACAAAGTACGGACAGGATGATCAAACAGAAAAACCAGACTTTCAACGGAAATAGTTCTACCTCTTTCCTGAATCGGTGGAACCGCGAGAGCCTGAACTTGCCCCCTTGCCTGACCTGGTGCCCTAAGAGCTTGCACCTGTCCCCCTGAGGTAGATCCCGTCCTTTGCTCCTTCTTAGGGCAGTCTTTCACTAGATGCCCTGCTTCGCCACAGTGGAAGCAGCCCGTCTTCTTCTTCTTCCGACAATCTTTGCTTAGGTGGCCTGGTGTCCCACAATTGAAGCACTTCTTCTTTCCCTTGCCACTGTTGCCTTTCCCACCCTTGTTTTGCTGTTGCTGTTGAGGTCTCTTCTGATCTCCTTTCTTCTCGGGTGCCTTATTTGCATTGGGACCCTTCTCTTCCTCATGCATGAGTGCCATGTCTACTAGCTTCTCAAAGGTGGCCCCCATAGGGATGTGAGTCATAGCCAATCCATGCATCGGTTCATTCAAGCCTTTAACGAACCTCAAAGCCTTCTTCTCCGATGTATTCACCATGTCTATGCCAAACCTTGCCAATTGATTAAACTTGTTGACATATTCCTTCACTGATAGGTTTCCTTGCTTTAGAGTCAAGAACCTTTCCATATACAAGTTTTCCTCCGCCCTTGAGAGAAACTTTGCCACAAACCTTTGCCTGAAATCCGCCCAAGAATCAACAGGGCGTTCTCCATTAGTGACCTCCCACCAGAATGAGGCCTCTCCCTTCATCAACCAAGCCGCTAACTTGACTTTCTTTCCTTCTTCCATCTCAAAGATATCTATCAACTCTTCCACCTCCTTAAGCCAATCTCTAGCTTCCACAAAAGTTTCTGATCCTTGAAAAGGTTTCCCTCCCATAGCCTTAAATTCCTTGCAAGTCTTAGCAAAAGTATCCGTGCGAGGAGGAGGAGGAGGAAGATCGGGTGCAACTGTTAGTGGAGGAACATTTGCTGGACCCGCAGTGGCGGCCCTAGCCTCCATCAACCTCCTATACAATACTGGTATCGCTACACCCTCCGGAAAGTTAAGATCTTCAGCCATGCTGAAACGAAAAAGGAAAGATTCAAAACGGAGAATTCAAAAGATAAAGATATGGCTATTGGGGATTATGCTTTTCTTTCAAAAACTTTTCTCTCAAAAGACATGTTTTTGAAAATACTTCTTCCAAAAATGTTTTTAGAAAAATAGTTTTCTAAAAATTTTATCTGTTCTGGTAACCTTCGCTCTGATACCACGTGTAACACCCCACACCCGCTAAGGTCACTCACTAAGGGAATGCCTTAACTTCGGTGGAGTATTTTAAGTGAATATAGAACAGAAAAATTACAACAAGACAGATATAAATAATACTTGAAAATCTAAAACATCATTTCATTGCAGCAGAAGGTAAACATGTTTAGTTACAACACCATAAAAGAGTCAAGTACTAAATATCCATCCTGATAAAACATAAGTACATAATCCCACTACATAACTAATAGCCATAATAGACAAGATAAGCTGGGCTTTACATCACGGTCCAAGCTCCAAAAGATAGATAAAGCAATCTGATCAAAGCCCACTAGTGCTAGGCCCACCCTGAGAACCTGAGGGTTGGGAAAAAAGATAAAAACAACGGGGTCAAACATAATTCTGAGTGAGCCCTATAACTTTAACAATACAATCATTAAAGTAATTAGGGTATGATATAAACTTGGTACGGTGATGACTGGGGATAAATGACTACACTCAGCAGCCAACTAGACATAGGATGAACTAAGATAACGGTAAAGACGCATCTATCCACCCAAGGGTAATTACTAACTGCACCACACCAGTCATTCCTACTTAAAGGTTGATCCCTCCAAATGACTTAGAAAATTTACCCAGTAGTTTCGTGTACCCCTAGCTGACTACATAGGTGTCGTCTGCCCCTATCTCCACTAGGTGTACCCACTACTCCCCAAGCGATCGGCTCCCTACCGTAGATACCGGTGCTGGCCCCACAGTGGGGTGTATCACTCCCTAAAGTGGCAACCCGATACAACCAATGGTGCACGGCTTATACCTACACGATGCAACAAAGTCTTACCTACCAGCCCGGGTCCACACACGCATATGAAACCCGTTGGACTTGCGTTGCCACCGCTAACCCGTTTTGGCCTCTTATAGTCAAGCCCAGTACGCGTGTCCCGTCCTCGACATGGGTCGAGCCCAATAAGATACATATGGGTTACTGGTTGAAATGGGCCCCCACAAGCTACCCTCCTAAGCTTGTCCCTTTTTCTAGTGCATCCCACTTAACCCTTTAATCATGTTTAATTACATGTTTCCACTTGGTTAAGTATTCTAATCGTATTTTCTATTGCCACCCAAGGCAACCCACTAGATTTCCACATGCCACCCAAGGCACTTACTTAATCTCCTCATGCCACCCAAGGCACCCACTTAACCCCTCATGCCCCACTACATGCTTATCTGGTTAAGTGTTTCTTAATTGATTAAGAACGTAACCGTTGTAAAGACCTCTCACATTAGACTATCTTTTATGGCAGCTGGATTTGTCGGTCGGGTCCGGGCAGCCTTACGCCATAACCGAGTCTAACCTCGTGTCTTTACACTTGTCACGTATTTAGTTTGTGCCTAATACCTCTCACATTGGGCCAATCATTTGTAGCCGCTGGATTTGTCGGTCGGTTCCGGGCAGTCTTATGCTACAAAAGGGTCCAACCTCGTGTCTTAGTCGATTAATTACACCTAATTAATCATCCCCATAATTTGTATTAATTATCCCTAATTAATTACAAATTTAACGATGTACATAATTGACTCAATTATGTCCATCCACTTTATGGTATGCATAATCATACCAACTTCACACCATTTCATTAACATGAATATTAACCCCATCATTCCCCACGTAATTCACTAACATGACATACTTAAAAGGGAAGATTCATCACACATAAAATGGGTTCAACTTGCATAACATTAGCATCAACATGGGTTTAAAAGGTGTCAACATGCATATAGCATCAAACCCAACTAGCATAAATAATCAACCCAAACTTGCATGAATCACATATGTCATAAAGAGGGTAAGTTGCATAAGCTATTTATGTCATACAAAGGGGTAAACTTGCATATGTATGTATGACATACAAAGGGGTTAACTTGCATATGTATGCATATCATACAAAGGTGTAAACTTGCACATGTTACTTGCATATAATCAAACACCAAACTTGCATAACATGTCATATATGAACTTGCATATAATCAAACACCAAACTTGCATAACATATCATATATGAACTTGCATATAATCATACACCCAACTTGCATAACATATCATATATGAACTTGCATATAATCATACACCAAACTTGCATAACATATCATATATGAACTTGCATATAATCATACACCAATCTTGCATAACATGGTATCATAATGGATCAATGTTTATCATAGCGATTTGCACAACTAGCATCATGAACACATAGCCTAAAACTTGCATAACTTGCATAACATCATGAGCACATAGCATATGATTTGCATAACTTGCATAACATCATGAACACATAGCATATGACTTGCATAACTTGCATAACATCATGAACACATAGCATATGACTTGCATAACTTGCATAACACATAGCATATGACTTGCATAACTTGCATAACACATAGCATATGATAACATAACTTGCATTGATCCACATTCATAGCCATAACCTCATTATATCCTATCATAATCATTTCAACAATTGGTCATTAAGGCTATAGTACTCACAATTTGTTGATTAGCACTCCTAAGAAGAAGATTAAGTTGCTAGAGTTAATTAGAAGTTGATTTGAGAAGCTATCTTCCTCTTTAATTTGTTGGTGGCTCCTCCTAATTGCATTTTGACGGCATAACGACGTTGTCTCCAATTTTAGTATGAATTAGGGTAGTCTTAGGGTGTATTTATAGATTAGTTAAGTGTTTTAGGCCATTAGATTAACCATAAATCAGATTAGAGCCGTCAGATCTCGTCACTAGCCACCAACCATAGCCCAAATCCCAAATCAGTGCACCCAGGTCACACAGACCGACAGGGGGGGTCGACCCCTGGGTTGACCCCTAGGGGGGGTCGACACCCATGTCGACCCTAGGGTCGACACCCTCTGTCTGGCGGGAATTTTCCCGCCTCTTCTGAAATGTGAAATCTGAATATTTTAAATCTGTTTTGAATTTTCTGAAAACTTCTTCGGGCCTTAACTGGGTCATACGGACTCCGATTTTCGAAAACTCGGACTCTATTTCGCGTATTTTTCCGAGACGAACGCAATGGCATAGCCCGTTTCCCCTGATTCAGATTTTAAAATTTAATTCTGCCCTGTTTTATATTATAGCAAGTTATTCAACATACGGGGTGTTACACCTGTTTGACTTCGAATTTGAATTTTCTGAAACTTCCGATGGCCATATCTCCTTCATTCGAAGTCCAAATCACGCAAACTCGGACTATATTTCAACCAGAATTCCGAGACGAACACAATGGCGCAACCCGTTTCCCCTAATTCTCACGTCAGAGATTAGTTATTCTTTAATTTTTGAATAAAATATTAACAGAATTACAGGGTGTTACATTTAAAATGGATCCTTGTTTAGCTTTATAAGTGATGTTTATAAATAAAGTGAAATATCTATCACTGGATTTAAAATTGAACCTTGTTTAGCTTTATAAGTGATGTTTATAAATAAAGTGAAATATCTATCATTAGATAATGTAAAAATATAAATTCAAGTTGGATTTATATAAGCAAAGTGGAATTCGGTGTTGACACCGATATTTAAAGTGGGATTTAAACGCTGTAGTTGTAAAAGAGATTTGAGTTGAGAAAAAGATAATTCAAAATCGAAATTTGAATAAGAAATCGGTTTCAAAAGAAAACGATGGGTTTTATTCCAAATTTGAAATATAAAATAAATTGAGATAAATCCAATGGATTAATAAACGGGAAGTGTTAATTGAGTAATAGTCCTATAAACAGAGTTTATAAACAAAACAGAATATGATGTGGCTTTAAAAATATACTCGATAACTAGAAGTAGAGAAGTAATGATACTCGAGTTGATTTGAATAAACGAGTTTAGATTCCTATTAAGGAATGAAATTCAAATTTGAAATGAATAACAGTTTGAAAGCAAATGTTTGCGAATGGAAGAGGTTATAAAGGAATCTGGTAATGATTTGGAAATGAAAAATTCAAAAGTGAATTTAGAATTTGAGATGACCTGAAATGGTAGATAAATTCTAAAGTTCGGAATATTTATCGAATATAGAGTATTCGAATGAGAGTTGTTTATCGGAATTCGATTATATCGAATTTAGGGAAGTAGTTATTTTACTTTCCGTTTGAATCAAATTTAATAATTTAACTATTTATTTATTTACTTATTAATTTATTTATTGAAATAAATAAGTACATGTTCCATTTTTATAAACCAAATATTTTAAAATAGCGATTTTAAACGCTGCCGTTATAATAAATGTTTTGGTAAATCTAAACAGCGATTTTAGCGCTGTCATTATAATTAATGTTTTTTAAATTCTAAACAGCGAATTTAACGCTGTCATGATAATAAATGTTTTGTAAATCTAAGAAACGATTGTAATGCTATTGTTATAATAAATGTTCTATAATTCTAGACAGAGATTGTAACGCTGTTGTTAAAAGTAATTTTTTATAAATCAAATATTTGGAAACAGCGATTATAACGCTACCGTTATAATCAATATTTTCCCGTAAAAGAAGTGGATTCTTAGATTGAATCTAAGAGTCACGCAAGCGATGTTTTTGTCAGAAGTTGTGAGCTTTGACTATTTCAAAGTTAAGAATGTCGTTCAATTAAGGTCTGAGCGGTAATTATACCCCAACTTGATTGACTTCATGATTGATGGAGGAATGGTTATGGTTCGATAGTGAAGACTGGTTAGCAGTATAGTTAGTTAATAAATGATTAATGGTTTGAGTTATAATAGCGATGTTTTATAACATCGTGTTAATTTAAAGAATTTTTGAAATGTTTTCCCTAAATAAAATGAGAGATATTTTCTACGCATAGAAAATGAAATGAATTGGTCAAGATGAATTAAGAAAGAGAATATGGAAATATTTTCAGATATTAATAAGGTATATTTTCTGAATATAGGAAATAAGGATTCGTGAATATATAGAAATGTTTTCTAACTGGAATAAGAGATATTTTCTCGAATAAAGAAATTAGAATATTGAAAATGTTTTCCAAGAATCGAGAAAGACAAGTGAATTTTGAAAGAATCTAGAAGAGAGGAAAAATGGAAATGATAATACAACAAGGAATGAATTTAAAAGGGGGCTGGTGTTGTTTGATGGTTGATCGGTAGAAATTTCCAATTGGGAAATAGAACCGTTGATTGTATGGATGTTTCTTTGATAGTTAAATCACCGACTATCAAAGTTTTAATTTACTTTATACTTCCGTTGTCAATATGGAGAGACCGGGATCAGATTTAATATCTGGAAACCACTTTGTATTGGCATAAGCGTTACGAATCAACTTATGCTAAAGATGATTGAAGACAGAGTAAAATGCAAGGGCTGTTCTGTTAATCCTAGGTAGAAATTGCCCAAGATCGATTGATGGAATAGTGCCTTCGGTTTGTCCTGTCCTAGGACAACGTATATGGAAGGATCTGATGATGTGGCATTCAAAGGAAATGATGGAAATATGTTCGGAAAGATAATCGTGACCTCAAGCCTCATCAACCGGGAAATGACAAAAATCGGGCAGGCAGCATGGCTATGTGGGTCACTCCCATTAGTGTGTATAATCACCTATCTAGAGAAATTTCATCTCCTTCTTTAATATATTTCGATGCTGTCCCTTTCGGGAAACGGTTGCTGATCCCAACCGTTGGTGATATACATTCGATACACTCAAGCGAAATGAGTGGTCGGTCATGTGTGGGCCGGGTTGCAAGACGTTCTTGTTGAACCCAGTGTATTCGCCTCTAGAGTTACACTATCGGAAGGTGGTCCCATACCTTGTCATGTTGGAAATTCAATCTCCAATAAGCGCCCTGCGGTTTTTGACTTAATATTATATATGGAGCGTGAGATGCAAGCGTTCCGCTAGATTCTATTTATTTGATTTAGACATTATTATAATATCACCAGATTTTGATATCAAAAATATTTTTGGTTATCGTAAGGTAAAAACCATCTGTGTTTATGTGTGGATCGGTCTTACGATTACCATTTCTTTCGAAGGGATTTTGAAAGTTAAAAAAATAGTTGGAGTTTACTCACACCAGTCCCATGACTGACCCAGAGTTTATTTTGTTTGTTTTCCCTAAACTCTTAGGTGCCCAAATTTGTACGGGCAGTCAAGTAGTCGGGATTTTTCAGATTCACTTGGAGGAGCTCCAGTTAGCTATAGACTTTCATATTTTCCGCTGTGTATTGTGTTGTATCTGGAAACAGGTGTTTATAACTATTCCAGAGATAACTTTTGTGCTCTGATAATGGTATGTATATAAAATTACTGATTGGTATTTCAAAGTATATGTTATCTAATATATTTTAGTCGTTCCGCTGTGAGTTGTGATCTTCGTTTTCTTCTATTCTAATATTTCTTTCTGTCTATTTCTCACCCTCTAACTTCTTTCTAATAATGATTTGTATTTATGTGCAATTTGGGTTGGACGTGTGGTGTTATTAGTCGACTCAAAGAGTATGGAAATTCGGGTCATTACATTTGGTATCAGAACTGAAGGTTGAGTAGTAACCTTGGCTCTGTGGCGCAACTCAATAGAGATAGGGTCAGTAATACCCTAGATTAAGTTGAGTGTATATATATGAGCGCGTATTTGTAGATTTGATATAAAAATTGTTTTATATTGTGTTGACTAGTTTGTTGAGTGGTTTATAAATTCTGGTCGATACAGGATGTACAACTGTATCGTTAGGTATTTCTAAACTCTCGAACAGAACAATTCGACAAAATATTGTTTAAAAAGGGGTAAATGAAATAATTTTGCCCAAAATTTATTTTGATATAAAAGGAATAATTTCTGAATTATTATATATGAATCTGTTGATTGTTATTACAATCAAATGGAATTATAAACTATTGAAATGGTTATACATAACCAAATATAACTTGTATATGGAAAATATACATAAATAAGATGAACTGAAATTAAATTCAAACTAGAATTTGAATCCCGGGTGTATATAAATATTTCTTGAAGTATCTTTACAGTAATATAACGTTACTTTGAAGGATTTTTGAATAAGAATGATTTTAAATAGATTTTGAAAGTGGTTAAGCACTGAAATCACTTCGTGCCGAGAAAATAATCCTGATAGTGGATCGTGACATTATCAGTATTCATTTTCAAGTCTTTGAGAGACGAATTGCTACCATAGTTGATTTATTAATGGAAATTGTTTGTGAAAAATAAAGTTGTTTTATAAATTCAAAAGTTTTGAATTGAGTTGATTATAAATATATGTGTATAAATATATATGATTTCATACTAATTTGAAATAAAACCCGGGAATTTGAGTTCTAAAAAAATTAAAAATTAATTTGTATAAGTTGAATAAATTGAAATGGTGGAAGTAAACCAAATGAAATGAAATTTAACTTAAGTTAAATGGAAATTGAAACTCAAACTGAATAAGTGGATTGATTTTGAAATAAAGATTAAATGGAATCGATAGAATGGAAGTGAACTAATCAGAAGTTGATTAGAGATTTCAAAACTGGAAGTTGGATTGATTTGAAACCAACTGGAAATGGATATATGTATGCTGAGTAGATATTGAAGGGAAGCAAATGCAAGAGATAGAATTATGCCCGACAAAAGGTACATGTTTATAATATTACTTGGGTTTGATGATTTTATGAGCCTATGGGGCAAGCCGCTTGGCTTTTTGATTTTCTTTTGGATTGGAGAAGGCCTAGAAAGGCGATTCGTGGTTGTACTGATTGAGCCATGCGAAGGGGATGCTAGAAATTTTTTTTTCGAAAATTTAAGAGTTAGAAAATTTTTAAAGAAATTTTTGATAATTTAAAATCGAGTTAATTATAATTGAAATAAGAAAACCAGAACTAGTTTATAAAATTTCAAGTGGAATAATGAAATTGATAAATGGATTTAAAATCAATTGGAATGGGTGTGACTAGGCAGAAGAGCATATGGATTAAAGCCAAGAAATTGATGATGGATTGTCCCAAAATGGTGGATAGATCATTTGGAAAGAAATATGAATGGGCGAGTATTGGTATGAGAATTTGAAGGTCGGTAGGAACTGAGTTATGAAAGTATAGAATATAAGATTTCAACCAAGTAGATTGTGAAGAGTTAGAGTTATGACACTTTTACTACATAGCAATTTCGAGGACGAAATTATTTTAAGGGGGAAGAAATGTAACGACCCGGATTTTAGCCGATAAATTTAAAATATTTAAATTCATTTAAATATTGTATTTGAATTATAAAAGTGATTTTTTATGATGAATTTATTATTTAAAACGAAGTTTGAACGTATATAATTTATAATAAAATTTAAAACGAGCTCGAAATAATCGTGGCAGTTCGTAATTTACGATTCAAACTTCAACTGAATATACAGGATCCAATATAAGTCACATTTCTTTGAAACAAGAAACGTAACATCTATTGGATAATATGTTTTTAATGGAAGAGAAAAATCAAGTTTTCATGTTGTAGATTTTATTTTATGTCCAAATCAAATTTTCAAAAGGGTCGTTATGGAATTCATTTATAAATTATATCGATTTATTTGTGTAAATAAAAGGATTTTTAATATTTTGAACATCATTTTAGATTGGAATTCAACCTGAGTTAATTTATTTTGATAGTATATGAAATGTTGTTCGAATATGTTAAAAAAAATAGTTGTTATATAATTTCTAATTTTGGTCGCGATCGAGGTTCATATACGATTTGTACGAATTATGAATGGCGAACGCTACACGCCATAAAATGTCATCAATCGTTTTCAAAAAATATGTTTACAAAATCCTTTTAAAAACTTTATAAACTCTTAGCATAGGATTTGAATGTGCCGTTACAAGATCTTTAGGCATCACTTTCAAATAAATAAATGGTAAAATATAAAATAAGATCTTATCCAAAAATCTCTTTAGTTCTTTCAGAAGATTTGGATACACGATCACCAGACAAATCTCGCCGTTGTATAAATCTTGTCTAAAGGTCAGTACAAATCCAAACATAATCTGTCCCAAACCAATTACATTTTAGTTAGAAGTCAAAATTGGTATTCTGCCGATATTAAAATATATAATAATCTTTGATCTTTTACAAATTCATATCAACGTTGAATAAGGAGGATCAACATGTTCCCTGTAGCCGACAACATACTATGACTGGAAAGGACAATTCATTTTGTAAAATATCACCTTCATTCACATCTTTTCCGCAAACCCCTATTCTATGATCCTATCTTATACCATAGATGCTTAGCCCCATTCTCAACAATCTCGGCAACATTATACTTAACATATTAAAATCTTAGCTCATGTGAAAGTTAATCTTGCTCAGAACCAATAAATTCACACTGCAAAATCTTATCAAAAATACCGACACCAAATTCTTTGAAAAAAAATACCCATCTGTCTATCCTACGGAAACAAACGCAACCTATTCTTAGTATCACATTCAGACCTAGGAATTTAATACCGCACAAGCTTTGAGGAGTATTCTGCCTTCATGTCAACTTCGTACACGCCTAGTCTCCTCCAAACATTAACTTTTACACGTTCGAACTTCAGATTCCACATGCTAAACAGGAAATCTGCAATGCCTAGTAAAATAAACAGATACCTACCATACCATCTTATTTACGTGGGTGCCAAGTTAATTCTATTATATATGTACGAGCGCCTCATTCTTGATGCTCAGACACAAAACAAAACGAGAAATAAAACAGAAAATTTTGGCAGAAAATTATAGGATCCGATTCCAGAGGAGTTTGGGAATTTAAAGTTCACTTCAGGGTTTGCGATGGGGATTCTGGAGTTTCAGCAAGGCATACGGCGGAGCTGATAGGAACCGGAAGGAGCGAGGCGTTCAGTAGGGGAAGCGCACCAAGTAGCATCATCAAGGCAGACTGTTTTTCATGATGATGACCTCACTGTAAATCACGGACTGGTCTGCGACGAACTTGAGGAGCGCAGGTGAAAAGGTGGCCATGGGGATGGGTATTGAAGGGTTATGGAGCCTAGGTTACGACATTTTAAGGGAGTACTAACATATGGGTATGTTCGGTGAGGGGTTGATGGGTTGAGAGTGAGGAGCTCGGTGCAAAGAAATAAAGATGGACGCAAATTAAAAGAAAACAGAAGATGGCTTTGAACGGTGGAAGGTAGGGACGTGATGGGTGGGTGAGTGGATAATGGTGATGAGGTTTGTTTAAAAAAAAAAGGTGCGGTAATGGGTACAGGAGACGGGTTCGTGGAACATGCCTAGAAAGAAAACAGGAGATGGTTAACATGTGTTTTAATCATGTTAATCATGGATTTAAGGCTGTTAACAAAGATACTAAATTGTTAATAAAACAAAAATTGCCATGACCGTATTTGTTTGAAGTATGGTGTAAAAGGAGGACCATGCGTACTGAAACACAGAAGTCAGAATTTTTGTTGCCTGAAATGTTATTTGGAACGTGGTGATTTCGAACAAGGAGAAGTCGCGTTATGGGGAAGATAATGAGAAGTTCTTTTCAAACCGTTAAAGAGGGATTAAGGTGATAATATGTTAATTAACTATTAAGAGGATAATAAAAAATAATTAGTAAATTAGCTTATAATTATTTATGCATAAAATTGAAAATATTATAACTATTGCATACGTAAACAGAAATTCATCAAACTCGTCATGTTGGAATCATAGCGATGAGGTCCACATTTTGGAACTGATGTAGCTGAAATAGAGTTGCAGGAATTTCGAGATAAAATCAGTCGTTCGTTTGATTTTAAACAAAATAAAATCAGAATCGTCAACTGCGAACCAAGGTGAGAAATCTCACTAACTCTGGCTTGTTTATATTTTTATAAACGAGTTTTAAATTTATTTATAATAATATTGTACTGTGTGATGGTTGAATAGTCGATAAAATTGGTTGATAGGATTACATCGTTGATCGATTATTAGTTCTAATATTTCATATTGATGTGAAATAATATTATTGATGCTGATTAACATCTGTGGATGCAAGGAAACAGGTTGAAGGGATCCAACTGGATTCCTCAACATTTTATTTACTGTTTTATTTATTGTGATACATGATTGGTAATTGATAAAGTTGTGGTTGAATTACACTGGCCCCATAATTTGGTATTTAATTACCGTAAAATATTTTAGAATGGAGAAAAGAAATTTGAGATTTTAAAAAGGAAATTAGTTCCAAAATATAGAAATAGATTTCAAATGGATTTAAAATAGAACCTTGTTTAATAAATATATAAAGTGAAATATCTATCACTGGATTTAAAATGGAACCTTGTTTAGCTTTATAAGTGATGTTTATAAATAAAGTGAAATATCTATCACTGGATAATGTAAAAATTTAAATTCAAGTTGGATTTATATAAGCAAAGTGGAATTCAGTGTTGACACCGATATTTGAGGTGGGATTTAAACGCTGTAGTTGTAAAAGAGATTTGAGTTGAGAAAAAGATCATTTAAATGGAAATTTGAATAAGAAATCGGTTTCAAAAGAAAACGATGTGTTTTATTCCAAATTTGAAATATAAAATAAATTGAGATAAATCCAATGGATTAATAAACGGGATGTGTTAATTGAGTAATAGTCCAATAAACAGAGTTTATAAACGAAACAGAATATGATGTGGCTTTAAAAATGTACCCGTAACTAGAAGTAGAGCAGTAATGATACTCGAGTTGATTTGAATAAACGAGTTTAGATTCCTATTAAGGAATGAAATTCATATTTGAAATGAATAACAGTTTGAAAGCAAATGTTTGTGAATGGAAGGGGTTATAAAGGAATCTGGTAATGATTTGGAAATAATAAATTCAAAAGTGAATTTAGAATTTGAGATGACTTGAAATGGTAGATAAATTCTAAAGTTCGGAATATTTATCGAATATAGAGTATTCGAATGAGAGTTGTTTATTGGAATTCGATTATATCGAATTTAGGGAAGTAGTTATTTTACTTTCCGTTTGAATCAAATTTAATAATTTAACTATTTATTTATTTACTTATTAATTTATTTATTGAAATAAATAAATACAAGTTGCATTTTTATAAACCAAATATTTCTAAATAGCGATTTTAAACGCTGCCGTTATAATAAATGTTTTGATAAATCTAAACAATGATTTTAGCGCTGCCATTATAATTAATGTCTTGTAAATTCTAAATAGCGAATTTAACGCTGTCATGATAATAAATGTTTTGTAAATCTAAGAAACGATTGTAATGTTGTTGTTATAATAAATGTTCTATAATTCTAGACAGCGATTGTAACGCTGTTGTTAAAAGTAATGTTTTATAAATCAAATATTTGGAAATAGCGATTATAACACTACCGTTATAATCAATATTTTCCCGTAAAAGAAGTGGATT
Source organism: Allium sativum (assembly GCA_030737875.1). NCBI lineage: Eukaryota > Viridiplantae > Streptophyta > Magnoliopsida > Asparagales > Amaryllidaceae > Allium > Allium sativum. The sequence continues at coordinate 432,198,642 of CM060910.1, forward strand.
CTTAGATTGAATTTGAGAGTCGCGCAAGAGATGTTTTTTTTAGAAGTTGTGAGCTTTGACTATTTCAAAGTTAAGAATGTCATTCAATTAAGGTCTGAGAGGTAATTATACTCCAACTTGATTGACTTCATGATTGATGGAGTAATGGTTAAGGTTCGATAGTGAAGACTGGTTAGCAATATAGTTAGTTAATAAATGATTAATGGTTTGAGTTATAATAGCGATGTTTTATAACATCGTGTTAATTTAAAGGATTTTTGAAATGTTTTCCCCAAATAAAATGAGAGATATTTTCTACGCATAGAAAATGAAATGAAATGGTCAACGTTGAATTAAGAAAGGGAATATGGAAATATTTTCAGATATTAATAAGGTATATTTTCTGAATATAGGAAATAAGGATTCGTGAATATATAGAAATGTTTTCTAACTATAATAAGAGATATTTTCTCGAATAAAGAAATTAGAATATTGGAAATGTTTTCCAAGAATCGAGAAAGACAAGTGAATTTTGAAAGAATCTAGAAGAGGGGAAAAATGGAAATGATAATATAACAAGGAATGAATTTAAAAAGGGGCTGGTGTTGTTTGATGGTTGATCGGTAGAAATTTCTAATTGGGAAATAGAACCGTTGATTGTATGGATGTTTTTTTGATAGTTAAATCACCGACTATCAAAGTTTTGATTTACTTTATACTTCCGTTGTCAATATGGAGAGACCGGGATCAGATTTAATATCTGGAAACCACTCTGTATTGGCATAAGCGTTACGAATCAACTTATGATAAAGATGATTGAAGACGGAGTAAAATGCAAGGGTTGTTCTGTTAATCCTAAGTAGAAATTGCCCAAGATGGATTGATGGAATAGTGCCTTCGGTTTGTTCAGTCCTAGGACAACATATATGGAAGGATCTGATGATGTGGCATTCAAAGGAAATAATGGAAATATGTTCTGACAGATAATCGTGACCTCAAGCCTCATCAAGGGCATGCAGCATGGCTATGTGTATCGCTCCCATTAGGGTGTATAATCACCTGTCTAGAGAAATTTCATCTCCTTCTTTAATATATTTCGATGCTGTCCCTTTCGGGAAACGGTTGCTGATCCCAACCGTTGGTGATATACATTCGATACACTCAAGCGAAATAAGCGGTCGGTCATGTGTGGGCCGGGTTAGAAGACGTTCTTGTTGAACCCAGTGTATTCGCCTCTAGAAATACACTATCATAAGGTTGTCTCATACCTTGTCATGTTGGAAATTTAATCTCCAATAAGCGCCCTACAGTTTTTGACTTAATATTATATATGGAGCGTGAGATGCAAGCGTTCCGCTAGATTCTATTTATTTGATTTAGACATTATTATAGTATCACCAGATTTTGATATCAAAAATATTTTTGGTTATCGTAAGGTAAAAACCATCCGTGTTTATGTGTGGATCGGTCTTACGATTATCATTTCTTCGGAGAGATTTTGAAAGTTAAACAAATGCTTGGAGTTTACTCACACCAGTCCCATGACTGACCCAGAGTTTATTTTGTTTGTTTTCCCTAAACTCTTGGGTGCCCAAATTTGTACAGGCAGTCAAGTAGTCGGGATTTTTCAGATTCACTTGGAGGAGCTCAAAGGAGGAGGCTGCATTAGTTAGCTATAGACTTTCATATTTTCCGCTGTGTATTGTGTTGTATCTGGAAACAAGTGTTTATAACTGTTCCAGAGATAACTGTTGTGCTCTGATGATGGTACATATATAAAGTTACTGATTGGTATTTCAAAGTTTATGTTATCTAATATATTTTAGTCGTTCCGCTATGAGTTATGATCTTCATTTTTTTCTATTCTAATATTTCTTTCTGTCTACTTCTCATCCTCTAACTTCTTTCTAATAATGATTTGTATTTCTGTGCAATTTGGGTTGGACGTCTGGTGTTATTAGTCGACTCAAAGAGTATGGAAATTCGGGCTATTACAGCCCTCTTTTCCACACGGCCAGTCGAGTAGCTTTTTGTAGATATTTATCTCTTAAGCAGGATTCTGGATCGAAGCCTAAAGCTGTGTCCAGAGCATAGAAAGTCTTCCGCTGTGTATTCTATTAAATTAATTGTAATTTATCTTCCATTATATTATTTCTTTTTTCGATGTACTCTGATATTCTGTACTCCGATGTAACATTATTATGATGTTTATAAAAGTCTGCTATTATTGTTATTATGTGTTGTATGCCCAGAGTTAATGCATTCGAGAATTTCCAACTTTTGGATCAGACCTGTGTGGTTTATGGTCGATTCAATTGGATGGAATTTTCGGGTCATTGCATATTGTATCAGAGCTCTGGTTAGCTCAAATCTTTGGGGTACAACTCGTGAGGACTGAACAAAAGACTCAACAGAGGTTAGATTAGTCATATCCAATAAGAACACTCATTAGAGATAAGATCAGCAGTATCCTAGGATGAGAAAACTCATTAGAGATGGGGTTAGAAATGCCCTAGAATGAGTTGAGAGTAACAAGTTTATAATTAGCGTATTTTTGATTATATATATAATCAGATCTTGGAAAATATAATTTTTTGTATAAAATCTATATATATTTGAAAAGTTAATCAACTAATAAAATTATTGAAACCAATAAATAAAATAAAAATATTTGAAAATAGAGTTGGTTAATTAAACAATTTTTAGCTTCGTTCCTTTTCGAGGACGAAAAGATTTTAAGTGGAGGAGATTGTAACAACCCAGAATTTTGGAACCAATTTAAAATTTTTTTTAGAAATTTTAATGGATTTTGGATATTTAAAATTATTTATTTTAAATAATAACAACTAAAAAATTATTTTAAATCGAAGTTAAAACGAATAAATTTAATTTAAATATAAAAGGAGTTTGAAATGGCGCGGCAGTTCGAAAATTCGATTTCTATTTTCAATTTAATATACAGAATTAAAAATAAATCAGAATTGAACGAAACAAGAAATAGTTGAATCTGTCTAACAATATCTTTCTAACGAATGTGAAAAATCTAAATTTCACTTTATAAATTAAAAGTTATGTCCAGTTTAAAATTTGGATAATTCGCTGTAGAATTTATATATATATATTTTAATATAATATATAACCTTTAAAAATAGCGAATTTACAAATGACCTCCGTTTTTGACGAAACCTCTTTTGTTGGAACCGAAATGTCAAATTATTGCTAGGTTTCAATTTTCAGAATTTTTTGAATTAATATGTGAGCGTGGCAAATGAAAATGTGTTTTGTTCAATTTAGTCAAATTTAATCGATTCGGAAATAGCCATTTTTCAAACGATCTCAAAATTCAATGAAATTAATTTTGTTAGGACCGTATCGTCATAACAAAGCCAAATATATTTTTTCTGTAATTTTTAGAGTCCGTATGTGGTTCCGGTGAATTTAAATATACGATCGTATTTATTAAATAAATGATTTAAATATTAAATTAAAGAAATCAGACTGAAGACAGTCGTCTGGCCTGTCGGGACCTAGCCCATTGGATCCGGAACTGGGGCTATTGGGTGGGATCAACTCTGGTTGGACTAAAATCGGAGTTGTTAAGAATGTATGGATTTATTTGTAAAATTAACATTTAAAATATTATAAATAAAAGGAAAAAAAATCCAAAACCCTATCCCCAAATGTACAACTGCCATCATCCTTCGTCCATGGCTGAAAACACCTCCTTCGATTTCTCCTCATCCATACATCGAAATCACTCCCCCCTTTGGAACTTTTCGCAGAAGTTTTCCTCCTCTTCGATTCTATACGGTTTGATCTTGTAACCGTGAAGTATTTGAGGAGATCCGTGAACCCAAACCGCCCTGGTTCCAAGCGCCACCGCCACCAATAGCCACCACCGAGAGCTTCAGGCTGTGGGTCCCCCTGCGTGCGTCTCTCCTTCCTCTTTGACAAAGTGGCGTCCGATCATCTTCACAGCAGCTCTAGTGGTGCAAAAATAAAACCCTAGGAATTGACTAAATGGGTTAAAAATGACGGCACTTATCAGTAGAAGAAGATGAGGTTAAATTCTTAAGTAATTTAATTATTTAATTTTATTCAAAATGTTAACAACGTAAAATAATTCATATCTTACTCGTATGAACTCAAAATAGCACAATTTTCGAAGCTTTGCAATCGCAGAGACGAGATCTACGTTTCTAGACTAAAAAGAAGCAATTCTGAACTCATTGAATTTTGGGCCAAATTGTCGGATCTGAATTATTCAGATTCAAAAGAATGGTGAGAAATCTTATTTTATTTTTATTATTATTTATTTTAAATAATTAGAATAACATAATTATGTTCTGAAACGACCCGAACTTCCCCGGTGAGGAAAGCCCGGATTGAGTCGAGGACAAGCCACAAAAGAACGCAGACGGAAGAACATTTCAATTGTACATTACAACAATGCATCAGAATACAAGAATATACAGAGTATGAATGAATAAATATTACACAGAAAAATATCAGAGATTACAATACATTACATAGCAGCGGAAAATAATACAATACACAACTAGAAGAGATATGCGGATACAAAGCTTTCCGGATATCGTTCCAGCTGTAAACCAGGATCCGATGAATATAAATATGCAAAACCAAAACTACTAGCTGCCCATGTCGAAAATAAGGGCACCCAGAGTTTAGGTTAAAACAATAAACTCCAGGTCAGTCATGTGACTGGTGTGAGAACTAAAACAGTTATTAATCTTTATTTTTAAAGTTAGGTAAATCAAGGGACCAGGCAGTACAACACGGAACGGGTTTCCTCCCAAGAATACTAGTGCATAAAACAAACATCGCAATGCTAAATAAAGAAAAATGTAGCTATTATAAGACCCAGGTCCCATCACACAATGCAACACAAGCCGGAGGATAGGGTTTTTACCTTGTAATAGCCAAGAATGCTTATACGTTTAAAACAAATCGTTTGATATTATTATAAGTGCATAGTGTACAAAACAACTTCAAATCATAAGTATCAATCATAGGCGACATGAGCGTCCCATGCCACTATGTCGCCATATATAGGTTTACAAATAAAATCGCAAAATCGTGTATTTGGAAATTGGATTTCCGTCATGAACCAAGGCAAAAGATAGTCCTTACCGACTTCGAGACAATCTAGCCCATGTCTCAGGGACAGAGCGCATAGACCCTTGGATCGTCAGGGCCGGTCCACCGATGTGGATTAAAATGCCTGAACACTGCGTTTCCCCGCCCTTTGGGGCGTAAATGAGCCAACGAATGACTCCATCGGTTCGAGAACGACCGATATATCCGAGGCGCCTCGCAACAGCAACAACCACATAAGTCAAACTCGTCATGGCGTGTAAAACCACGGACGCCACTTCTATCTAGAAAGAAACGCATGTCCTCCCTGAGGTCCTCTCCCATTTCTGGTCCACTACCGGGGTGTGAGGCTCGCGAATCAATGTTACACAAAGCTATGCCACACAGGCGGTGCTTTGATCATCACCACAAGACTTTGCTTTTCAACAGAAGCCTTGATCATTTGCATCTTAGCATGCCACACAGGCAAACCACTCTATGCAACCGATATCAGTCACACAAAATGAAATCCGATGTCAGATACACAGTGCATTTACAAGTCCGTTCTGGGTTTGAGCGAAACCGGAGGCACCTAGTACCCCGCATATCAATCGATCTCCAAGTACGTCTGGACGATCACCAACTGATTCCCTCCTTTTGGGTGTACGGCCCAATCAAGATCATCAGTAATTATCCAAACGACGTGATGACCTCCGGTCTTCAACCACCGTCTTCATCTTCGACTTATCGTCGTATCAGTTATTCAGAATGGGATAAACCCGGTCTTTCCGAATAACTCGCGTATATAATAAATAAGTGTTACACAAACACAACATACGCCTCATTCCAATTCATCAGTCACTAACCGTAAATTAGCAAGAGAATAATTCCCCAAACATTAACCCCGAAGGCCGAAACCAACATCAGATCAATATCCAGGAAACCATTCATCCTAGCCAATGTACAGTTAGTTTCTAAATTTCACATTCTTAGGGAAAGGTTCCCATTAATTTTATCTAAGATAAATTCTTTTAAATTTATTCTTTAATCTTCTTTTTGAATATCACTTCAAACAAGTCGGGATTAGCGAACCACACCGAAGTAATCATTTATTTTATTTCCCAATCCCAACCTATTCATCCCATGAAGTAAAACTGGTAATACTTCATATCTAACACCACGGTGTTATCGGTAAATTCAATTACCATTTCACGTTCAAATCTAATTAAAGATTTAACTATCGCCTAGAGCAAAACTGGTGAAACTCCATTTTCGATCTTTTCAATCTAATTAAAGATTCATTAAAACTCCATTTAGTTTTAATCTTTGACTGGGTTAAAGAATCAGTGTCATTTAAAACACGGTTCACGATAAACCCAAAATCACATCACATTTCAATCAGTCCCTAACCATAAATTAGCAAGTGAGCAGTTCCCTAAGTATTAACCCCGAAGGCCGAAACCAACATCAGATCAATACCCCAGAAACGATTCAACTTAACTGATCTCCAGTTAGTTTCTGATTTCCTTAACTTCTTTGGGTCTAAGAACAGTATTTTTGAAGATACCGTTCACGACAACCCAAAATCACATTTCATTGATTATCGGGTTAAAGAACAAGTGTTCTTTAAAACACTGTTCACGATAAACCCAAAAATCAATACCAATTCAATCCCAATTAAATATTATTTAATTGGTACACTTCATTAAATCTAAATAAAAAGATTTAATCTTTTTTTCAACTGGGTTCAAGAACAGTGTTAATGAAGACACCATTCACGACAAACCCAAATCACATTTGATATTAAATACAAGGCTCTGAATAGAAAATATATCCTCTTATATTCAATATCAAATTCTACGACCAACAAATATCGTATTGGAAATAACGATATATATATATATATATCTTTCAAATTCCCATAACAATATCTATATCATCACGAAATCCAACATCGAAATATTCCGAAGACAATTTCGATTCAAATCCATTCCAATATAATTATTGGAAATTCTGGTTATTTTCAAAACCATTTCAAATCCAATTTATTTATTTAAAAATAAATAGAATTATAATTCTAGTTCAAAACTAGTTCATTTCGATAAAAATCTATTTTTATCTTTTCAAATATGGAGTTTTTCATCCCAATTCTTCCCAAATCATTTCTTATGATTTTACACAAATTATTACTATTTTTATTAGTTTTATCAAGGCCCGTATAGTCGATTTCCATCAACGGCCATGGAACTGCACTTATAGTGACCTTTTCCAAATTTGATTTGGACATAATTCCAAATCCAACCGTTAGATTTCTAATTTCTAATATTCGTTAGAAAGCTCTTTTCGATATGAACCCAACGTTCCGGTTTTAGAAGAATCTGATGGTCGGATCTCCCGCAATATCCATTTGAAGTCAATGGTCGAAATTCACGAACTACCGCAGCGCGACGCGTTCTATTCAGGCCATTATATTATATATATATAATATATATAATACATACTTCGTCGATTTCCTTTTTAAAACGTATTATATAAATCGTTTTAAATTCGTTTTCAAAACGATTTCAACTTCTTTTTCAAATTCAAATCAAAATTGAATTTTCCCTTACAAATTTGTTTTAAATTCATTTCAAATTGATTTCAATTCAAATCGATTTTGAATTCAATTTTAGTTTGTTTTCAATTCAGTTTCAATTCGAATTCCTTTCTATTCAATTTCAATTCCAGTTCATTTCTATTCAGTTTAATTCGAATTCATTTCTATTCAGTTTATTTCGAATTTCAATTCTTTTCAAAATATCAGGTTTTGAAATCACTTTCGATATTCATTATAAAATGAATAAAATCGATATAAATATCGTTCACGTTAAAATGGCGTCAATCTAATCAACACGACTTTATATATTTCTATTTTCAAATATTCTATTTAAAATATTCTATTTCAAATATTTCTTTTTCAAATATTTCTATTCAAATATTTCTTTTTCAAAACTAGAATGAGGCCTAATCAATTACCATATAATGTTAATTATATGGATTTTCTACAACACATGTATACAATAACAACGATGAATAATCAACCATCATCCAAAGTGCATTCTACACTGTATAAGCATCAAATTTAAATATTCGACGCTTATAACAGTCTGTCAATCAATCGATCGACATACAACTAAACAATCGGGATTAGTGTACGTCAAATATCATCCCAATACCCGTGTGGGGTTTCAAACAATCAAACACAGATTTTATTTGTGTAGTTGGGCGATGTGTAAAATATATCGTCCCAATAAATATCAGTCAAATGTGTGTGTATAAACTAATTGTCCGATTTGTTTATTTTTATTTCATTTCATATACACGTTAAAAATTCTATTTTTAACTATAAAATATTTTCCACTATAAAATATTTTATTTCAACAATATAAATATTTTATTTCATTTCGAATCACATCACACAATCAACTACACATCAAAATCAAACAAACAAGCATACAAGCCGTCCATGGTCTATGGACGACGGGTGTCGGGTGCTACTAAACACCGTCTGCATCCTAGTATATATTTTTAACTAGAAAATTAAATTAAAAGTGAGAAGTTCTCACCCAAGCTAAATCCATTCACCGCGACTCTTCTTATGTAGAAAATCTTGTCGTTCCCGCCTTTTGTCACTTTCGTTGCCCGTATGCACTACATATATAAAAATCATATTTTTTTTATATTCTCTCCACTTCACGATAAAATAAAGTTCAGATTTTTATTTCGCTTCATATATTTTTATTCTCTTCGCTATATAAAAATTATATTTTTATTCTCTTCGCTATATAAAAATTATATTTTTATCCACTTCGCTATATAAAAATTATATTTATATTCTCTTCGCTATATAAAAATTATATTTTTATTCTCTAAACCATACATGTAAAAATCTTCTTTTTATCGCTACATATATAAAGATCAAATTTTTACTAACTTTAGAATATAAAAATCGTATTTTTATTCTTTCTATATTATAAAAACCATATTTTTACATTGCTATTTCTATAAAGATCATATCTTTATTACTCTACATGAATAAAAATAATATTTTTATTCTTTACATCATGTAAAAATTATATTTTTATTCTTTTAAACATCATACCTTTGCAAATCTTAAAATCATTTCTTTATCTTGCTAATCAATAAATAAAAATCATTTCTTTATCTTCGTATTGTATATATAAAACTGATTTTCAAATTTATGTTAAAAACTGATTTTAAAGAAAATAAATGAACATAAGTAAATAAAAAGAAATCTTACAACGAGTTTTTTTTTTGAATCGGAGGAAAGGGCGCAGGGTTTGGTGGCAGGTCCAGCAGGGGATGGCGCAGCTTGGGAGGCCGGCGGCTGTCAGATGGTGGCGCTTCAGGGTGGAGGTTCGACGTCAGGGGGGGAGTGGGGTGTAGTTTTCAAATCGACTGGGGGGGTCGTTGTTGGATGACGTGGAGGCGTGGGAGAAGGGAAAGGAGGAGAAGACAACGCAGCTAACGGGGGAGGGGGCGCACGGTGGTCCGATGATGTGGATGGGGGGTTGGCGACGGGATTGATTGGGTTTTTTTTTTCTCGTTCAGTTCTGAACGATTTTGGGGGAAGTAGGAAGAGAGGGGTTGACCTAAGGGATAGAGAAAAGGAAGGGGTTATTATAAAATTTAATTATTATTTTATTCCATTGATTTTCAAAAAGTTGAATTTTCATTCGAACTCAGAACGAGACCCAACGACTGTCGCCTCTAGCTAAATGCCCCCATTCCGAACACAATGGGATATGTTTCGTAAGCCAATTTGGCCGTTTCGATTAGTTTTCGTCAAAATCAAAATATAACTCTAAATATTGAATTTGAACGCGCATTTCAATTTACTGGGGTCACATAATCACTCTAAAAATTCCCGAAAAATATTTTCTAGCTTCGTATTGACGATACGGTCCTAACAAAACTAGTTTCGTCAAATTCTAAGACCATTTGAAAAATGGCCATTTTCCAGTCGATTAAAATCAACTGAAACTACCAAAACACGCTTTTCTCTGCCACGCTCACATATTGATTCGAAAAATTATGAAATTTGAAACCTAGCAATAACTAGACATCACGGATCCAACAAAAGTGGTTTCGTCGAAAACCGAGGTCGCTTGCAAAATGGCTATTTTCAATGACCAGAATTCCATAGCGACTATTCTGAAATTTCAACTGGACATAACTTTTGATCCCCGCTATGAAATTTCAATTTTTCAGAATCGTTAGAAAGATATCCTCAATTAGATTCAAATATTTTTGGTTTCACTTAAATCCGGTTTATTTTGCGCCCGGTACATTCATTTGAAAATTGAAATTGAATTATCGAACTACCGCGCCATTTTCAATTCCTTTATATATATATAAATAAATATTTATATTCTAACGACGATCTATATAATATGTACGTTCGAATTCTATTCAAAATAAATTTCTCGTCGATATTATTTAAAATAATTCATTTTAAATAATCAAAACTCGCTAAATTCACCAATTTAAAAATTTTAAATTGGCTCGCATTTCCGGGTTGTTGCAATCTCCCCCACTTAAAACTTTTCGTCCCCGAAAAGGAACGAAGCCGAAAGTTGTTTAAAAAATCAACCCAACTTCCATTATTTTCATTACGGCTTAAGTTCTTCAACTTTTCAGTTTCTAAGAACTTTTCAAATTTTTCAAAAACTTGGCTAACACCCTAAATTTTCGAAAAATTTCGCCATAACCTCCCCTGCACCGGGAGCACCGGGAAAATCCCGAAATTGCCATACAGGCCCTCTGATCTCAAAAAGAAAAAGAAAAAGCCAAGCGGCTAGCCAATCGGTTCATAAAATCATCATCACCCAAACAAAACAGTAAATTATGGTAAACATGTACCTATTTGTCGGGAAAACAATTTTATTCTTCTGCTCTAGCCTCTTTGCTATGACCTGTTCAATGTAAGTACATGTATATGCAAGAAAATGCGACCAAATTTCAATACAATTCACTATTTGGTTCAATTGGGCTATATGGTACAAATTTTAATAAATCAACCAATAATCAACAACACAACAATCAATCAATTAGTTGATTAGCTTTTGAAATTCATAACTTTGATACATAGTCAAAAATCAGATTTTTGATGCCAAATCATAACAATAAGCCCTATCTAGTTTCGGTTCTTACACCAATCAATTGGAAATATATAGAAATCTCACTTTCGTCGCTCGAAAATAAATACTGGCGATGGTGCCCCGTCACCAGAATTATCCCCGGGCAACTAGAGTGTGATCCTATAACTATCCAGTACATTAAAATTTCGAATACACGTTTGCAAGACATATATGCAAAATCTTTATATATTGGATTGTCCAAATTCATATAAATAAATAATCAAATACGAATAATTGATTTAAATTTTCAAAACAAAACTTGTTTTCATTTTAAAAATATACTCTTCACACTCGTTCTTGGATACTACTGATCCCATCTCTAACGAGTCATTCCCATTGGATATTACTAATCCAATTTCTGATGAATTCTTTCGTTCGGTTCTAATGTGCCTTGTTCTCTGAGCTTTGTAAACCAAGCACTGATACCACGCTGAAACGACCTGAACTTCCCCGGTGAGGAAAGCCCGGATTGAGTCGAGGACAAGCCATAAAAGAACGCAGACGGAAGAACATTTCAATTGTATATTACAACAATGCATCAGAATACAAGAATATACAGAGTATGAATGAATAAATATTACACAGAAAAATATCAGAGATTACAATACATTACAGAGGAGCGGAAAATAATACAATACACAACTAGAAGAGATATGCGGATACAAAGCTTTCCGGGTATCGTTCCAGCTGTAAACCAGGATCCTGTGAATATAAATCTGCAAAACCAAAACTACTAGCTGCCCGTGTCGAAAATAAGGGCACCCAGAGTTTAGGTTAAAACAATAAACTCCAGGTCAGTCATGTGACTTGTGTGAGAACTAAAACAGTTATTAATCTTTTTTTTAAAGTTAGGTAAATCAAGGGACCACGCCGTATAACACGGAATGGGTTTCCTCCCAAGAATACAAGTGCATAAAACAAACATCGCAATGCTAAGTAAAGAAAAATGAAGCTATTATAAGACCTAGGTCCCATCACACAATGCAACGCAAGCCGGAGGATACGGTTTTTACCTTATAATAGCCAAGAATGCTTGATACGTTTAAAACAAATCATTTGATACTATTATAAGTGCATAGTGTATAAAATAACTTCAAATCATAAGTATCAATCATAGGCGACATGAGCGTCTCATGCCACTATGTCGCCATATATAGGTTTACAAATAAAACCGCAAAATCGCGTATTTGGAAATTGGATTTCCGTCATGAACCAAGGCAAAAGATAGTCCTTACCGACTTCGAGACAATCTAGCCCATGTCTCAGGGTCAGAGCGCATCGACCCTTGGATCATCAGGGCCGGTCCATCGATGTGGATTAAAATGCCTGAACACTGTGTTTCCCCGCCCTTTAGGGCGTAAATGAGCCAACGAATGACTCCATCGGTTCGAGCACGACCGATATATCCGAGGCGCCTCGCAACAGCAACAACCACATAAGTCAAACTCGTCAGGGCATGTAAAACCACTGACGCCACTTCTAGCTAGAAAGAAACGCATGTCCTCCCTGAGGTCCTCTCCCGTTTCTGGTCCACTACCGGGGTGTGAGGCTCGCGAATCAACGTTACACAAAGCTATGCCACACAGGCGGTGCTTTGATCATCACCACAAGACTTTGCTTTTCAACAGAAGCCTTGATCATTTGCATCTTAGCATGCCACACAGGCAAACCACTCTATGCAACCGATATCAGTCACACAGAATGAAATCCGATGTCAGACACACAGTCCATTTACAAGTCCGTTCTGGGTCTGAACGAAACCGGAGGCACCTAGTATCCCGCATATCCATCAATCTCCAAGTACATCTGGACGATCACCAACTGATTCCCTCCTTTTGGGTGTACGGCCCAATCAAGATCATCAGTAATTATCCAAACGACGTGAAGACCTCCGGTCTTCAACCACCATCTTCATCTTCGACTTATCGTCGTATTAGTTATTCAGAATGGGATAAACCTGGTCTTTCCGAATAACTCGCGTATATAATAAATAAATGTTACACAAACACAACATACGCCTCATTCCAATTCATCAGTCACTAACCGTAAATTAGCAAGAGAATAATTCCCCAAACATTAACCCCGAAGGCCGAAACCAACATCAGATCAATATCCAGGAAACCATTCATCTTAGCCAATGTACAGTTAGTTTCTAAATTTCACATTCTCAGGGAAAGGTTCCCATTAATTTTATCAAAGATAAATTCTTTTAAATTTATTCTTTAATCTTCTTTTTGAATATCACTTCAAACTAGTCGGGATTAGCGAACCACACCGAAGTAATCATTTATTTTATTTCCCAATCCCAACCTATTCATCCCATGAAGTAAAACTGTTAATACTTCTTATCTAACACCACGGTGTTATCGGTAAATTCAATTACCATTTCACGTTCAAATCTAATTAAAGATTTTACTATCGCCTGGAGCAAAACTGGTGATACTCCATTTTCGATCTTTTCAATCTAATTAAAGATTCCTTAAAACTCCATTTAGTTTTAATCTTTGACTGGGTTAAAGAATCAGTGTCATTTAAAACACGGTTCACGTTAAACCCAAAGTCACATCACATTTCAATCAGTCCGTAACCGTAAATTAGCAAGTGAGCAGTTCCCTAAGTATTAACCCCGAAGGCCGAAACCAACATCAGATCAATACCCCAGAAACCATTCAACTTAACTAATGTCCAGTTAGTTTGTGATTTCCTTAACTTCTTTGGGTCTAAGAACAATAGTTTTGAAGATACCGTTCATGACAACCCAAAATCACATTTCATTGATTATCGGGTTAAAGAACAAGTGTTATTTAAAACACTGTTCACGATAAACCCAAAAATCAATACCAATTCAATCCCAATTAAATATTATTTAATTGGTACACTTCATTAAATCTAAATAAAAAGATTTAATCTTTTTCTCAACTGGGTTCAAGAATAGTGTTAATGAAGACACCATTCACGACAAACCCAAATCACATTTGATATTAAATACAAGGCTCTGAATTGAAAATATATCTGCTTATATTCAATATCAAATTCTACGACCAACAAATATCGTATTGGAAATAACGATATATATATATCTTTCAAATTCCCATAACAATATCTGTATCATCACGAAATCCAACATCGAAATATTCCGAAGACAATTTCGATTCAAATCCATTCCAATATAATTATTGGAAATTCTGGTTATTTTCAAAACCATTTCAAATCCAATTTATTTATTTAAAAATAAATAGAATTATAATTCTAGTTCAAAACTAGTTCATTTCGATAAAAATCTATTTTTATCTTTTCAAATATGGAGTTTTTCATCCCAATTCTTCCCAAATCATTTCTGTTGATTTTACACAAATTATTACTATTTTTAATAATTTTATCAAGGCCCGTATAGTCGATTTCCATCAACGGCCATCGAACTGCACTTATAGCGACCTTTTCCAAATTTGATTTGGACATAATTCCAAATCCAACCATTAGATTTCTAATTTCTAATATTCGTTAGAAAGCTCTTTTCGATACGAACCGAACGGTTCTGGTTTTAGGAGAATCCGACGGTCGGATCTCCCGCAATATCCATTTGAAGTCAATGGTCGAAATTCACGAACTACCGCAGCGCGACGCGTTCTATTCAGGCCATTATATTATATATATAATATATATAATATATACTTCGTTGATTTCCTTTTTAAAACGTATTATAATAATCGTTTTAAATTCGTTTTCAATACGATTTCAACTTCTTTTTCAAATTCAAATCAAAATTGAATTTTCCCTTACAAATTCGTTTTAAATTCATTTCAAATTGATTTCAATTCAAATCGATTTTGAATTCAATTTCAGTTCATTTTCAATTCAATTCAATTTCAATTCGAATTCCTTTCTATTTAATTTCAATTCCAGTTCATTTCTATTCAGTTTAATTCGAATTCATTTCTATTCAGTTTAATTCGAATTTCAATTCTTTTCAAAATATTAGGTTTTGAAATCACTTTCGATATTCATTATAAAATGAATAAAATCGATATAAATATCATTCACGTCAAAATGGCGTCAATCTAATCAACACGGCTTCATATATTTCTATTTTCAAATATTCTATTTCAAATATTTCTTTTTCAAATATTTCTGTTCAAATATTTCTTTTTCAAAACTAGAATGAGGCCCAATCAATTACCATATAATGTTAATTATATGGATTTTCTACAACACATGTATACAATAACAACGATGAATAATCAACCATCATCCAAAGTGCATTCTACACTGTATAAGCATCAAATATAAATATTCGACGCTTATAACAGTCTGTCAATCAATCGATCGACATACAACTAAACAATCGGGATTAGTGTACGTCAAATATCATCCCAATACCCGTTTGGGGTTTCAAACAATCAAACACATATTTTATTTGTGCAGTTGGGCGATGTGTAAAATTTATCGTCACAATCAATATCAGTCAAATGTGTGTATATAAACAAGTCGTCCGATTTGTTTATTTTTATTTCATTTCATATACACGTTAAAAATTCTATTTTTAACTATAAAATATTTTCCACTATAAAATATTTTATTTCAACTATATAAATATTTTATTTCATTTCACATCACATCACACAATCAACTACACATCAAAATCAAACAAACAAGCATACAAGCCGTCCATGGTCTGTGGACGACGGGTGTCGGGTGCTACTAAACACTGTCTGCATCCTAGTATATTGAGAAGTTCTCACCCAAGCTAAATCCATTTACCGCGACTCTTCTTATATAGAAAATCTTGTCGTTCCCGCCTTTTGTCACTTTCATTGCCCGTATGCACTACATATATAAAAATCATTTTTTTATATTCTCTCCACTTCACGATAAAATAAAGTTCAGATTTTTATTTCGCTTCATATATCTTTATTCTCTTCGCTATATAAAAATTATATTTTTATTCTCTTCGCTATATAAAAATTATATTTTTATTCTCTTCACTATATAAAAATTATATTTTTATTCTCTTCGCTATATAAAAATTATATTTTTATTCTCTAAACCATACATGTAAAAATCGTCTTTTTATCGCTACACATATAAAGATCAAATTTTTACTAGCTATAGAATATAAAAATCGTATTTTATTCTTTCTACATTATAAAAACCATATTTTTACATTGCTATTTCTATAAAGATCATATCTTTATTACTCTACATGAATAAAAATTATATTTTTATTCTTTAAATCATGTAAAAATTATATTTTTATTCTTTTAAAAATCATACCTTTGCAAATCTTAAAATCATTTCTTTATCTTGCTAATCAATAAATAAAAATCATTTCTTTATCTTCGTATTGTATACATAAAACTGATTTTCAAATTTATGTTAAAAACTGATTTTAAAGAAAATAAATGAACATAAGTAAATAAAAAGAAATCTTACAGCGAGTTTTTTTTTTTGAATCGGAGGACAGGGCGCAGGGTTTGGTGGCGGGTCCAGCAGGGGATGGCGCAGCTTGGGAGGCCGGCGGCTGTCAGATGGTGGCGCTTCAGGGTGGAGGTTCGACGTCAGGGGGAGAGGGGTGCGGTTTTCAAATCGACTGGGGGGCCGTTGTTGGATGACGTGGAGGCGTGGGAGAAGGGAAAGGAGGAGAAGACATCGCAGCTAACGGGGGAGGGGGCGCACGGTGGTCCGTTGATGTGGACGGGGGGTTGGCGACGGGATTGATTGGGTCTTTTTTTTCTTTCCCGTTCAGTTCTGAACGATTTGGGGGAAGTAGGAAGTGAGGGGTTTGACCTAAGGGATAGAGAAAAGGAAGGGTTTATTATAAAATTTAATTATTATTTTATTCCTTTGATTTTCAAAAAGTTGAATTTTCATTCGAACTCAGAAAGAGACCCAACGACTGTCGCCTCTAGCTAATTTCCCCCATTCCGAACACAATGGGATATGTTTCATAAGCCAATTTGGCCGTTTTGATTAGTTTTCGTCAAAATCAAAATATAACTCTATATATTGAATTTGAACGCGCATTTCAATTTACTGGAGTCACATAATCACTCTAAAAATTCCTGAAAAATATTTTCTAGCTTCGTAATAATGATACTGTCCTAACAAAACTAGTTTCGTCAAATTCTGAGACCGTTTGAAAAATGGCCATTTTCCAGTCGATTAAAATCAACTAAAACTGCCAAAACACGCTTTTCTCTGCCACGCTCACATATTGATTCGAAAAATTATGAAATTTGAAACCTAGCAATAACTAGACATCACGGATCCAACAAAACTGGTTTCGTCGAAAACCGAGGTCGTTTACAAAATGGCTATTTTCAATGGCCAGAATTCCATAGCGACTATTCTGAAATTTCAACTGGACATAACTTTTGATCCCCGCTATGAAATTTCAATTTTTCGGAATCGTTAGAAAGATATCCTCAATTAGATTCAAATATTTTTGGTTTCACTTAAATCCGGTTTATTTTGCACCCTGTACATTCATTTGAAATTTGAAATTGAATTATCGAACTACCGCGCCATTTTCAATTCCTTTATATATATATATATAAATAAATATTTATATTCTAATGATGATCTGTATAATATGTACGTTCGAATTCTATTCAAAATAAATTTCTCGTCGTTATTATTTAAAATAATTCATTTTAAATAATCAAAACTCGCTAAATTCACCAATTTAAAAATTTTAAATTGGCTCGCATTTCCCGGTTGTTACATGTTCTCATTCATTCGCTGTATATGCTATGCTCCGTGATTTGATGTGTATGTGATGTGATAATGTGGATCTGTTCGTTTGGGCGATATTATGTTGTACTTGAAAGTTCCATAAAAATGAATCGAACATTTTTGGTTGTTATTTTGTTGAATCAAACATAGTCAACAGAAATAAAATATCACTTTGCTTATTTTGTGGAATTGAATAAGAACTTTCAATCCAATAAAAAAAAATCACCTTTTGTTATTTTTGATTGAATAGAATTTTCAATCAAATAAAAATATCACTTTTGTTATGGTTTGATTGGAACTAGAGTTTTCAATCAAATAAAATATTTCTTTTGTTGTTATAATTAAATTTGCAACCAAAATGGATATGTAGGTTAATAGAAAAATTAGTTAAACAAAAATCCTTATTTTTGTTTATCTAGCTTGTGACACCAAAATGAAATTAGTTAAACAATAATAGTCGTTTGGCCTGACGGGACCTATCCCATTGGATCCGGAACGGGGCCTATTGGGTGGGATCAACACTGGTTGGACTGAAATCGGAGTTGTTAAGAATGTACAGATTTATTTGTAAAATTAACATTTAAAATATTACAAATAATAGAAACATAAATCCAAAACCCTATTCCCAGATGTACAGCTGCTGCCATCATCCTTCGTCCATGGCTGAAAACACCCGAGCTTCCTCCTCCGATTTCTCCTCATCCATACATCGAAATCACTCCCTCCTTTGGAATTTTTCGCAGAACTTTTCCTCCTCTTCGATTCTATACAGTTTGATCTTGTAACCGTGAAGTATTCAAGGAGATCCATGAGCACAAACAACCCCGGTTCCAAGCGCCGCCGCCAATAGCCACCACCGAGCTTCAGGCCGTGGGTCCCCCGCATGCGCCTCTCCCTCCTCTTCGACATAGTGGCGTCCGATTATCTTCACAGCAGCTCTGGTGGTGCAAAAATCGAACCCTAGGAATTGACTAAATGGGTTAAAAACGACGGTCCTTATCTGTAGAAGAAGTTGAGGTTAAATCCTTAAGTAATTTATTTATTTAATTTTATTTAAAATGTTAACAATGTAAAATAATTCATATCTTACTCGTATGGACTCAGAATAACACGATTTTCGAAGCGTTGCAATCGTAGAGACGAGATCTACGTTTCTAGACTGAAAAGAAGCAATTTTGAACTGACTGAGTTTTAGGCCAAATTGACGGATCTGAACTATTCAGATTCAATAGAAGGGTGAGAAATCTTATTTTATTTTTATTATTATTTATTTTAAATAAATAGAATAAATCGTAACTGTGTTCTCATTCATTCGATGTATATGCTATGCTCCGTGATTTGATGTGTATGTGATGTGATAATGTGGATCTGTTCGTTTGGGTGATATTATGTTGTACTTGAAATTGCCATAAAAATGAATTGAGCATTTTTTGTTGTTATTTTGTTGAATCAAACATAATCAATAGAAATAAAATTTCACTTTGTTTATTTTGTGGAATTGAATTAGAATTTTCAATCCAGTAAAAAAATATCACCTTTTGTTATTTTTGATTGAATTAGAATTTTCAATCGAATAAAAATATCACCTTTGTTATGGTTTGATTGGAACTAAAGTTTTCAATCAAATAAAATATTGCTTTTGTTGTTATAATTAAATTTGCAACAAAAACGGACATGTAGGTTAATTGAAAAATTAGTTAAACAAAAATCCTTTTTTTTGTTTATCGAACTTGTGACACCAAAATGAAATTTGTGTTAAATAGGAAAAGGGTTAAATAGAGAAAAATGTTCATGTTTTTAATCAAGACATGAATTCATTAATATACACAATTTTAATGTTAAGAATATAAATGAAGAAAAATGTGTACATATAAAATATTCCTTTATGTGATATTAGAATACATAGAAAAAATGTTTACACACAAAATATTCTTTTATATGATATTAGAATACATAGAAAAATGTAGACACACAAAATTTTCTTTTATATGTTATTAGAATATTTAGAAAAAGGTAAACAAATAAAATATTCTTTTATTTGTCATTAGAGAACATAGAAATGTTAGGTTAGCCAAAAAAATCATTTTATTGAAATGGTCATATTTAACAAATTAAGAATTGTTAAATTATAATTGCTAGGTTTAACAAGTTAGAATTGTTAAATTATGTTAGCGATAAAATTTACAATTTTATCGTATATGTAGAAAGGATTAAAAATATGCATTTTTGTTATTTAATTAAAAGTAGACAAAAACATTTATTTTTGTCTAAATTGAGAAAGAATGAAATTTACCATTCATTTTGTCTTTAAATTAGAAGTAGACAAGAATATTCATTTTTGTCGTTTAAAAATGATTAAGTAGAAATGTTCACTTTGTCATTAATATAGAATTAAGTAAAAATATCACCTTCGTTTATTTGTTTGATTGGATTAGAATTTTCAATCAAATAAATATATCACTTTGGTTATTTTTGATTTAACTGGAGTTTTCAATCAAATACAAATATCATTTTTTTATTGTTTGATTGGATTAGAGTTTTCAATCAAAACAAAATATCACTTTGGTTTGTTATTTGATCGAGTTAAAACTTTCAATCAAAAAGGAAATATCAAATCTTCAAAAAAATGATGAAATGTAAATTTCTATCATTTTATGGAATTACTATAAAAATAGGAATGTTCATGTTTTAGAAAATAATAAGAACATTACATTTAAAATATACATTTTAATGTAATGATTGAAAGTAGAGAAAATGTTTATGTTTTTAACCAAAACATGAATTCGTTAAAAATATACATTTTTAATGAAATGTTAAAAATAGAGAAAACATACATGTTTAGAAATAAAAAATGGTAGTCATTAAAACCCGTATTTTAATGTCATTAAGGAAGTTAGCAAAGTGTTCATAGTTTGAACAAAAACATGAATTCATTAAAATATACAATCTTAATGTTAAGAGAGTAAATAGAGAAAATTGTTCATTTTTTTAATCAAAACATGAATTCATTAAAATATACAAATTATAATGCTAAGAATGTAAATAGAAATAAAAGTTGCATTTTTATAGTCATGTTAGATACAAATAGAACATAGAATCAAAGGTTATATTTTTATTTACATTTTAGATGCGATGAAAAGAATAGATTTTAAGTTACATTTTCATCGGCATAAAAAGAAGAGATTTTAATGTTACATTTTTTTAAAGAATGTAATAAAAAGAAAGAAAATATTACATTTGTCTATAATGAAAGGAAAAATTACATTTTCTATGTAATTAAAGAATGAAAGGAAAATTTACATTTTCTATGTAATTAAAGAATGAAAGGAAAAATTACATTTTCTATGTAATTAAAGAATGAAAGGAAAAATTACATTTTTTCAATATAAGTAAAAAATGAAATAAAGGATTACATTTTTTAGTGTAATAAAAGATTGAATAAAGTATTACATTTTTCAGTGTAATAAAAGATTGAATAAAACACTACATTTTTCAATGTAACAAAAGGTTAAATAAAAAAATACATTTTTCAATGTAATAAAAGATTAAATAGAAAGATTACATTTTTCAATAGTGTAATAAAAGAAAAGAAAAAGGTTTACATTTTGATGTAATATAAAAATGTCATGTTTTAAATTGTAAAAACATGTTTACCTTAAAACCTTATTTCTAATGTAAGAAATGAAATTAGAAAGTAGTTCATGTTTTAAAAAATAAGCCTCAGGTCCCTACAAGCAAACTTAATTAGGCTCACATCCGGTCATAAACTTATTATAAATTAGGTCCCTATTTTTCAAAAGTAGCAAAAAAGGGGAAAATTAACAAAAAATACAGAAAATATTATTTAATTAAATAATGCGGTCGAAAAAAAAATCACTCAAAAAAAGTTAAAAACACGCAAAAAGCAAAAAACAGGAAAAAACAGAAAACAATGCAGTTAAATGCATAATATTATGCACGAATTACAATTTTATGCATATGTATGTGCTAGTATTCCAGTGTTGAATTCGCATTCGATTTTTTTTCATATTTCTGTCCAAGTATTGCTTCATTCTTGCATGAAAATGTGCACTAATTCATAACCGTGAAACTCAGTTCATTTTAATTTACATTCAACTGTGCAAATAATCCGAAAACATGCAGACATGTGTGCAACAAATGTGAAGGCTAAAAAGTTAGCTGAATTTCCTTTATGCAATAGTTGCATACACGTATGCAACTATAGACAATAGTTGCATACAAGTATGCAAGTTTTTTTTTTGATTGGCATGGACTTCTGGGATTATTTTATGATTTTAGATTTTTTTTTTATACAGTGCCGCATTGTTTTCTGTCTGGAAATGGAGGAGGCGACGTGAAAAGAGGTAGAAGGCGGAACTACAAAGTAGGCAACGGATCCACAAATGTAGGAAGCGAGAATTCAAATATAGGGGGCGGATTTACATTATAAACTATGACCGGATGTGAGCCTAATTTTGAAACTTAATAGGGACCTGTAAAAAACGCACCCTTAAAAATAAAACATGTTTACATTAAAAATCACATTTTTAATGTAAAGAAAGAGAATATAAAAATATTCACAGTTTGGAATGGAAAGGATAAACAATAAAAATTTACATTTTTATTGTAATGTAATAAATGAAGAAAAATATTCATCATTTGAAACATAAATGATAAACAATAAAAATTTACATTTTTATTGTCATATAAGGAATGAAGAAAATGTACATGTTTTGAAATAGACTTCTGTTCATTAAAAATAAGTTGAATACGAAGTGCAGAAAATTATTTAAAATCATCGAACGAATGAATTATATTTATATACATATATATATATATATATATAAATTAAAATAAAACGAATCGTGCTGCTGTAGTTCGCGATTTGAAGTCGTAACTTCAAACGATTATACCAAAAGATCCGACCTTCGGATTTTCCCAAAACTGGAACCGTTAGGACCGCTTTGGGAAAATCTTTCCAACGATATAAACTTTGTTAAAATCCAACGATTAGATTTCAAGATATGTAAAAATCTGATTTTGGTAAAAACAGCTTCGGGCCGCCCATTGACCCGAAGCGTCGTTTAATTATATGGAGCTATTTTCAAAGTAAACAAAATAGCGATAAATCGTTGTTAAATACTAATAATGATATGAAATGGTTTTAAACTATATATATGCGAGAATCATTTGAAAAGACCAAGTTCAATCTCATTTCAAATGATTATGCGGCGGTTTTAATCGAAGATATTGAAGATGGCGGTTGAAGACCGGCGATCTTCACATCGAATGGATGAGTTGCTACTGATGCCCATGATTGGAGTAGCTACCTTGAAGGGGCTACAGTGGTGGCCATCCGGACGTACTTGTTGATTGTCCAGATATGCGAGCACCTCACTTCCGTATTGGGCATACGGGACGAGGAATAAGGTGACTCCGGTTTCGTTCAGACCCAGAACGGACTTGTAAATGGATGTGTGTCTGACATTGTATTTTATTCCATGTAAATTAAACTGATTTCTATTTGATATATATCTGTTGGTGGCAGAGAATTTATTCTCTTGCATAACACCCTTCTCTGAAACGCACGAGCTAAGATGGTATATGTTAGTAGTTATCGATCGCATGGCGTAATTTGTCAATGTGGCATGCCAAGATGCAAATGATCAAGGCTTTTTTTGAAAAGAAGGGCCTTGTGGTTGATGATCAAGCATAGCCTGTTTAAGTAATAACTCGGAAATCTGAGCCAATTTAAAATTTTTATTTTGGCAATTTTAGCGAATTTTGATTATTTAAAATGAATTATTTTAAATAATAACGACGAGAAATTTATTTTGAATAGAATTCGAATGTATATATTTATTTGAATCGTCGTTAGAATATAAATAATTATTTATAATTATAAAAGGAATTAGAAATGGCGTGGTAGTTCGATAATTCGATTTCAATTTTCAAATGAATGTACAGGATTCAAAATAAACCGGATTTTAGCGAAACCAAAAAAATTTGAATCTAATTGAGAATATCTTTCCAACGAATCCAAAAAATCAAAATTTCATAGCGGAGATAAAGAGTTATGTCCAGTTGAAAATTCAGAATAGTCGCTATGGAATTCTGGCCCTTAAAAATGGAAATTTTGTAAACGACCTTGGTTTTCGACGAAATCACTTTTGTTGGATCCGTGATGTCAAATTATTGCTAGATTCCAAAATTCGTAATTTTTCGAATCAATATGTGAGCGTGGCAAAGGAAAACGCGTTTGACCAGTTTTAGTTGATTTTAATCGACTGGAAAATGGCCATTTTTCCAACGATCTCAGAATTCGATGAAATTAGTTTTGTTAGGACCATATCGTCAATACGAAGCTAGAAAATATTTTTTGGAATTTTTCGAGTTAGTATGTGACTCCAGTAAATTGAAACGCGTGTTCAAATTCAATATATAGAGTTATATTTTGATTTTGACGAAAACTGATCGAAACAGCCAAATCGGCTTACGAAACATATTCCATTGTGTTCGGAATGGGGGTAATTAGCAATAGGCGATAGTCGATGGGTTCGATTTGGAGTTTGAAATAAAAAGTTGCTTTTTAGAATTTAAAAATAATAAAATATAAATATATTAATATAACACCCCCCAAACCGACCCCTAAGCCCACCGCGCCACCACATCACCGCCCCCCTGACAACCCTCCGACCGCGCAAGCAGCATCCCCCCCATTGCGTCGATGGCAGAAAACTCCCATCCTTCCTCTCCGTATATTGTAAGCCCTCTTCTATTTTTATTTATTTTTAATTTTTGCTTTTCCTTTTTCTTTTGTTGTTTATTTTTATATGAAAAGAAAGTAATGAGTTTATTGGAAATGGAATACAAAGTTTTGATTTTTATTTTCATTTATAAACATATGTTTTTGATTTTATAAAGATATGATTTTCTTTATGTGAGTGAAGTATAAAAGTTGGAATTTTCTTTAGGAGAATGACGTGCAAAAAGATTAGGTTTTTTATAAAAAAAAGATTAGAGTTTTATACAACGAAAAGATGTGGTTTTGAAAAACATAAAAGGCGAGAAAAGGCGAGATTTTTAAACTTTAAAAGGCGAGATTTTTAACCTAGAAAAAAATTCAATTTTTATATATATGAAGTGAAGATAAAAATTTGATTTTTATATATATGAAGTGAAGATAAATATTCGATTTATATATATATGAAGTGAAGATAAAAATTCGATTTTTATATATATGAAGTGAAGATAAAAATTCGATTTTTATATATATGAAGCAAAGATAAAAATTCGATTTTTATATATATGAAGTGAAGATAAAAAATTCGATTTTTATATATATGAAGTAGCATTGTTAAAAATGTAAATTTTAACGCAAGCGGTGTTGAACAGATCTCGTTGGAAGCGAGGTGAAGATTTCCTACATATAAAGAGTCGTGACGTTTCGTTTAGATAGTCAGTGAGAACTTCTCACTTTTAATTTAATTTAGTTAAAATATATACTAGGATGTAGACGGTGTTTAGTAGCACCCGACACCCGTCGCCCACGGACCATGGACGGCTTGTTTGTTATTGATGTGTAGTTGATTGTGTGATGTGGATTGAAATAAAAATATTTTTATAGTTAAAAATAGAATTTTTAACGTGTATATGAAATGAAATAAATTAATATAAACAAATCGAACGATTTGTTTATAAACACACATTTGACTGATATAAATTGGGACGATAAATTTTACACATCGCCCAACTACACAAATAAAATCTGTGTTTGATTGTTTGAAACCCCACACGGGTATTGGGATGATATATGACATACACTAATCCTAATAATTAGTTGTATGTCGATCGATTGATGGACAGACTGTTATGAGCGTTAAATATTTATATTTGATGCTTATACAGTGTAGAATGCCCTTTGGATGATGGTTGATTATTTGTCATTGTTGATGTATACATGCGTTGTATGGAAATCCATAGAAATAAAATCTATGGTAATTGATTGGGCCTCATTCCATATTTGAAAAAGAAATATTTGAATAGAAATATTTGAAAAAGAAATATTTGAAATAGAATATTTGAAAATAGAAATGCGAAGCCGTGTTAAGTAGTTACATGCCATTTTAACACGAACAGGAATTTTGTCGATTTTATAATGAATATTGAAAGTGATTTCAAAATCGAATATTTAGAAATGAATTCGAATTGAAATTGAATAGAAATGAATTCGAATTGAAATTGGATAGAATTGAATTCGAATTGAAATTGAATAGAAATGAATTCGAATTGAAATTGAATAGAAATGAATTCGAATTGAAATTGAATAGAATTGAATTCGAACTGAAATTGAGTAGAAATGAATTCGAATTGAAATTGAATAGAAATGAATTCGAATTGAAATTGAATAGAATTGAATTCGAATTGAAATTGAATAGAAATGAATTCGAATTGAAATTGAATAGAAATGAATTCGAATTGAAATTGAATAGAAATGAACTCGAATTGAAATTGAATAGAATTGAATTCGAATTGAAATTGAATAGAAATGAATTCGAATGGAAATTGAATAGAAATGAATTCGAATTGAAATTGAATAGAAATGAATTCGAATTGAATAGAATTGAATTCGAGTTGAAATTGAATAGAATTGAATTCGAATTGAAATTAAATAGAAATGAATTTGAATTGAAATTGAATTAATTTGAAATTCAAATTGAATTGAAAACAAACTGAAATTGAATTAAAAATCGATTTGAATTGAAATCAATTTAAAATGAATTTAAAACGAATTTATAAGGAAAAATTCAATTTTGATTTGAATTTGAAATGAAGTTGAAATCGTTTCGAAAACGAATTTAAAAAGATTTATAAAATACGTTTTAAAAGGAAATCGACGAAATATATATGATATATATATAATGGCCTGAATAGAACGCGCCGCGCCGCGGCAGTTCGCGAATTTCGACCATTGACTTCGAATGGATATTACGGGAGATCCGACCGTCGGATTCTCCTAAAACGGGAACCATTGGGTTCGTATCGAAAAGGGCTTTCCAATGAATATTAGAAGTCTGAAATCTAACGGTTGGATTTGGAATTATGTCCAAATCAAATTCGGAAAAGGTCGCTGTAAGTGCAGTTCGATGGCCGTTGATGGAAATCGACTGTACGGGCCTTGGTAAAACTATTAAAAATAGTAATAATTTGTGTAAAATCATACGAAATGATTTGGGAAGAATTGGGATGAAAAAATCCATATTTGAAAAGATAAAAATAGATTTTTGTCGAAATGAACTAGTTTTAAACTAGAATTATAATTCCATTTGTTTTTAAAATAAATAAATTGGATTTGAAAGGGTTTTGAAAGTAACCAGGATTTCCAATAATTGAATTGGAATGGATTTGAATCGAAATTGTCTTTGGAATATTTTGATGTTGGATTTTGTAACAACCCGTAAAACCCGTAAAATGCGAGCCAGTTTGAAATTTTTATTTTGGCAATCTTAGCGGATTTTGATTATTTATAATGGATTATTTTAAATAATATCGACGAGAAAATTTATTTTTAATATAATTCGAACGTATATATTATATACGTCGTCGTTAGAGTATATAATAATTATATATAATTATAAATAGAATTGAAAATGGCGCGGTAGTTCGATAATTCGATTTCAAACTTCAATTGAATGTACCGGGTGCAAAACAATCCGGATTTTAGTGAAACCAAAAATAATGGAATCTAATAGTGAATATCTTTCCAACGAAGTTAACAAACTGAGATTTCACTTTATAAATGATAAGATATGTCCAGTTGAAATTTCTGAATAGTCGCTATGGAATTCAGGCCCTTAAAAATGGACATTTTGCAAACGACCTCGGATTTCGACGAAACCAGTTTTGTTGGGTCCGGGATGTAAAGTTATTGCTAGATTTCAAATTTCATAATTTTTCGAATCAATATGTGAGCGTGGCAAAGGAAAACGTGTTTTGACCATTTTAGTTGATTTTAATCGACTGGAAATTGGCCATTTTTCCAACAGTCTCAGAATTCGACGAAACTAGTTTTGCTAGGACCGTATCGTCAATACGAAGCTAGAAAATATTTTTCGAGAATTTTTAGAGTTAGTATGTGACCCCGGTAATTTAAAATGTACGTTTAAAATTCAATATAGGGATTTAAATGTAAATTCAAAGGAAACTGATTGTAACGATCAAATCAGCTTGCGATACATATCCCATTGTGTTCGGAATGGGGGTAAAACGCTATGGACGACAGGCGGTGGGCCTCGTTTTGAGGTCGAAAATAAAGGTTGCTTTATAAAGTAAAATTTAAAATAATTAAATAATAATAATAATAAAAAAAAAACTTTTCTTCCCCCCCCCCTTTATCTTCGTTCTGGCCCCCCCCCCTTTTCTATTTTAGTTCAGATAAAAAAAAAAAAAAAAAAAAAAAAAGATCGAATCGAGACGAAGCCCTCCCCTCCACAGCAATCGCCGCCACCGCTCCTTCAACCTCCGCCCCTCATCACCAGAAACCGCCTCACCGCGCCCCAAGGCCACCGCACCACCCTCCATAGCTCGCGTCGCCCTCTCCTCTTCAGACGCCGCCGATTGAAGACCCAAACCCCTACCCGAGCCCTAGCCGCCACCGTTAACCACCTGTCGCGCCCACCTCGCCCCCTCCTCCTCTCGCCGCACCTCCCCTCCAACTCTGGCGAGCAGCAGCACAGCCCCCCCCCCCGTAAGTCGTTCTTTTATTTTATTATTTTATTTATTTGTTTTATTTTTATTTTATATAAATAGAATTATAAAAACTGATTTTGTAAAATTATAAAAACTGATTTTGTAAAATTATAAAAACTGATTTTGTAAAATTATAAAAACAGATTTTGTAAAAAAAATAAAAACTGATTTGGTTTTAAAATAAGAATAGCATGGTTTCTAACATATAAAAATATGATTTTTTATATGATAAATAGAAATATAAAAATATGAATTTTGCATATATGATTTTTGATTTTTGAAAAATAAGTTTCTGTGATTGTAAAGAAATTTAAAACTGATTCTTTTTATTTAAAAAAAAAAAAAAGGGTTTAAGAAGATTTTTGTTTTTAAAAGGTTTAAGAAGATTTTTGTTTTTAAGAGGTTTAAGAAGATTTTTGTTTTTAAGAGGTTTAAGAAGATTTTTGTTTTTAAGAGGTTTAAGAAGATTTTTATTTTTAAAAGGTAAAAGATTTGAATTTTTAAAAGGTAAAAGATTTGAATTTTTAAAAGGTAAAAGGATTTGAACTTTAAAAAGTAAAAGAAAAGATTAGATCTTTGAAATGGAAAAGGCGGAAACTTTGAAATAAAAATTCGATTTTTATATATTGAACTTTGAAATAAAAATTCGATTTTTATATATTGAACTTTGAAATAAAAATTCGATTTTTATATATTGAACTTTGAAATAAAAATTCGATTTTTATATATTGAACTTTGAAATAAAAATTCGATTTTTATATATTGAACTTTGAAATAAAAATTCGATTTTTATATATTGAACTTTGAAATAAAAATTCGATTTTTATATATTGAACTTTGAAATAAAAATTCGATTTTTATATATTGAACTTTGAAATAAAAATTCGATTTTTATATATCAAACTTTGAAGTAAAAATATGATTTTTATATATCGAATAGTGAAATAAAAATTCGATTTTTATATATTGAAAAGCGAAGTAAAAATTCGATTTTTATATGTAGTGAAAGCAGCAACGAAGGTGACAAAAAGGCGAAACGACGAAGACTTCTGCAAATGAAGTGCCGTGGAGCTAGGATAGCTATAAGTGAGAATTTCTCACCTTTCAATTTAATTTTTCTAGTTATATATATACTAGGATGCAGACGGTGCTTAGTAGCACCCGACACAATCGTCCACAGACCATGGACTTGTTTGTTTGGCTGTTTGGTTATTGATTGTGATATTGGTTTGAATGTGGTTTGTGGTGTGAAAAATCAAATCGATAAATTGGTTAGGATTAGACGTGCGCCGTTATAAGGCGAAGGAGTAAGGCTAGGTTAGACCCTTACTCCGAATTTTGTGGTTTGCATAACGAAAGTGAATTTGATTGATGTGTGAATGGCGTGGGCCTTCACTAGACCGGGGATAAGGCTAGGCCTTGTCCCGTTTCTAGTATCGTGCCGTTATGCCGCCGAAATTTTCTAAAATATGTTAGAAAAATAAAAATATCATTTTATTTAAAGAATGAACTGAATAGAAATTCATATGTTAAAATAAAATGTGTTATCGTTAAAAATATAATTTTTAACGTGAATGTGAATAAATAAATATTCATTTACAAACCAGACGGTTTGTTTATGTACACCTATTTGAATGACGTTGATTGGGTCGATAAATTTTACACATCGCCTAACTGCACAAATAAAATATGTGTTTGATTGTTTGAAACCCCACACGGGTGTTAGGATGAAATTTGAAGTTCACTCATCCTGATTGATTAAATATGTCGATCGATTGATTGACAGGCTGTTATAAGCGTTGAATATCTATATTTGATGCTTATACAGTGTAGTGCACTTTGGTTGATGGTTGATTATTTTCAATGCTATTATATACATGTGTTGTATGAAAATCCATATAATTAATTTTATATGGTAATTGATTGGGCCTCATTCCAGTTTTGAAAAAGAAATATTTGAAAAAGAAATATTTGAAATAGAATATTTGAAAATAAAGGAATATGTGAAGCCGTGAGAATTAGATTGACGCCATTTTGACGTGAACGATGTTTATATCGATTTTATTCATTTCGAAATGAATATTGAAAAGTGATTTCGAAATCGAATATTTTGAAATGAATTGAATTGAAAACGATTTCGAAATGAATTGAATTGAAAACGATTTCGAAATGAATTGAATTGAAAACGATTTCGAAATGAATTGAATTGAAAACGAATTCAAATTGAATCGAAAGTGAATAGAAATGAATTCAAATTGAATTGAAATTTGAATTGAATAGAAATGAATTTTAAAACGAATTTATAAAGAAGAATTCAATTTTGATTTGAATTGAAAAGAAAGTTGAAATAGCTTTTGAAACGATTTTAAAACTATTTATATAATTCGTTTTAAATAGAAATCGACGAAATATATTATATATATATTATATATATAATATAATGGCCTGAATAGAACGCGCCGCGCCGCGGCAGTTCGCGAATTTCGACCATTTATTTCAAACGGACATTACGGGAGATCCGACGGTCGGATTCTCCTAAAACCGGAACCGTTGGGTTCGTATCGAAAAGAGCTTTCTAACGAATATTAGAAATTTGAAATCTAACGGTTGGATTTGGAGATACGTCCAAATCAAATTCGAAAAAGGTCGCTGTAAGTGCAGTTCGATGGCCATTGTTGGAAATCGACTGTACGGGCCTTGATAAAATTATTAAAAATAGTAATAATTTGTGTAAAATCATAAGAAATGATTTGGGAAGAATTGGGATGAAAAACTCCATATTTGAAAAGATAAAAGTAGATTTTTATCAAATTGAACTAGTTTTGAACTAGAATTATAATTCTATTTATTTTTAAATAAATAAATTGAATTTGAAAAGGGTTTTAAAAACAACCAAAATTTCCAATGATTGCATTGGAATGGATTTGAATCGAAATTGTCTTCGGAATATTTCGATGTTGGAATTCGCGATTATACAGATGTTGTTACGGAAATTTGAAAGATATATATTTATATCGTTATTTCCAATACGACATTTGTTAGTCGTAGAATTCGATATTGAATATAAGCCGATATATTTTCTATTCAGAGCCTTGTATTGAATATCGAATGTGATTTGGGTTTGTCGTGAATGGTGTCTTCACTAACACTGTTCTTGAACCCAGTTGAGAAAAGATTAAATCTTTTTATTTAGATTTAATGAAGTGTACCAATTAAATTATATTTAATTGGAATTGAATTGATATTGATTTTTGGGTTTATCGTGAACAGTGTTTTAAATAACACTTGTTCTTTAACCCGATAATTAATGAATGTGATTTGGGTTTGTCGTGAATGGTGTCTTCACTAACACTGTTCTTGAACCCAGCTGAGAAAAGATTAAATCTTTTTATTTAGATTTAATGAAGTGTACCAATTAAATAATATTTAATTGGAATTGAATGGATATTGATTTTTGGGTTTATCGTGAACAGTGTTTTAAATAACACTTGTTCTTTAACCCGATAATTAATGGGATGTGACTTTGGGTTTATCGTGAACCGTTTTTTTTATGACACTGATTCTTTAACCCAGTCACAGATTAAAACTAAGTGGAGTTTTAATGAATCTTTAATTAGATTGAAAAGATCGAGAATGGAGTATCACCAGTTTTGCTCCATGCGATAGTTAAATCTTTAATTAGATTTGAATGTGAAATTTAGAAACTAACTGGCGGTTAGCCAAGCAGAATGGTTTTCTGGATATTGATCTGATGTTGGTTTCGGCCTTCGGGGTTAATATTTGGGGAATTATTCTCTTGATTAATTTACGGTTAGTGACTAATGAATTGGAATGAGGCGTATGTTGTGTTTGTGTAACACTTATTTAAAATATACGCGAGTTATTCGGAAAGACCGGGTTTATCCCATTCTGAATAACTGATACGACGATAAGTCGAAGATGAAGACGATGGTCGAAGACCGGAGGTTTTCACGTCGTTTGGGTGATAACTGATGATCTTGATTGGGCTGTACACCCAAGAAGATGGAAACAGTTAGTGATCGTCCAGACGTACTTGGAGATCGATGGATATGCGGGGTACTAGGTGCCTCCGGTTTCGTTCAGACCCAGAACGGACTTGTAAATGGACTGTGTGTCTGACATAGGATGGTTTGCCTGTGTGGCATGCTAAGATGCAAGTGATCAAGGCTTCTGTTGAAAAGCAAAGTCTTGTGTTGATGATCAAAGCACGGCCTTTGTGGCGTAGCTTTGTGTAACGTTTACCTCGCGTGTTTCACACCCGGTATGAACCAAAAACGGGAGACGGACCTCAGGGAGGGCATGCGTTTCTTTCTAGCTAGAAGTGGCGTCAGTGGTTTTACACGCCCTGACGAGTTTGACTTATGTGGTTGTTGCGGTTGCGAGGCGCCTCGGTTATATCGGTTTCGGCCGAATGCATTCTGGTCGGCTGACGGACCAGACTTACACCCCATAGGGTGGGGAGACGTATTGTTCAGGCATAATAATCCACTCCGTGTGGACCGGCCCTGACGATCCAAGGGGCAGTTGCGGCTGTTCCTGTGGCTCGGGCTAGAGAGTCACGAATCGGTTGAGGACTATCTTTTGCCTCGGTTCATAGACGGAAATCCAATTTCCAAATACGTGACATTTGCGGTTTTAATTGTAATCCTATATATGGCGACATAGTGGGATGGGGCGCTTATGCCGCCTATGATTGATACTTATGATTTGAAGTTGTTTTACACACTTATAATAGTATCAAATGATTTGTTTTAAAACGTATCAAGCATTCTTTGGCTGTTATAAGGGAAAACCCTATCCTCGACTGCGTTGCATTGTGTGATGGGACCTGGGTCTTATAACAGCTTCATTTTTCTTTATTTAGCATTGCGCTGTTTGTTTTATGCACTGGTATTCTTGGGAGGAAACCCGTTCCGTGTTATACGGCGTGGTCCCTTGATTTACCTAATGATTTAAAATAAAGATTAATAACTGTTTTAGTTCTCACACCAGTCACATGACTGACCTGGAGTTTATTGTTTTAACCTAAACTCTGGGTGCCCCTATTTTCGACACGGGCAGCTAGTAGTTTCGGTTTTGCAGATTTATATTCACAGGATCCTGGTTTACAGCTGGAACGATATCCGGAAAGCTTTGTATCCGTATATCTCCTTCTAGTTGTGTATTGTTTTATTTTTCCGCTGCTATGTATTTAAATGTAATTTAAAAATCTCTGATATTTCTGTGTAATATTCTTTTTACTCTGTATATTCTTGTAATCTGATGCACTGTTGTAATATTCAGTGAAATGTTCTTCTGTATGCGTTCTGTTGTGGTTTGTTCTCGAACTATCCGACGCTTTCCTTTACGGGGAAGTTACGGGTCTTCACAGTTGGTATCAGAGCTTTGGTTTACAAAGCAGAGAACAAGGCACATTAGAAACATACGAAAGAATTCATCAGATATTGGATTAGTAATATCCAATTAGAATGACTCGTTAGAGATGGGATCAGTAGTATCCTAGAACGAGTGTGAAGAGTATATTTTTGAAATGAAAACAAATTTTGTTTTGCAAATTTAAATCAATTATTCGTATTTGATTATCTATTTATATTGAGTTGGACAATCCAGTATATATAGGTTTTGCGTATACGTCTGATCCGCGTGTATTCAAAGTTTTAATATATTGGGTAGATATAGAATCACATTCTAGTTGCCCGAGGATGATTCTGATAATGCTGCAGCGTTACCAGTATTTATTTTCGAGTGACGAAGGTGTGATATCTATATATTTCCATTAGGCTGGTGTGAGAACCAAAATTAGATAGGGCTTATTGTTGTGATTTGGCATCAAAAACATGATTTTTGTATATGTATCAAAATTATGAATTTGAAACTCTAATTCACTAATTGATTGATGTTTGTGTTGTTTGTTTAGTTGTTTGATAATTTTGAACCATTATGCCTAATTTGATCGAATATTGAATTGTATTGAAAATTGGTTGCATTTGCTTGCATATACATATATATCATTGAACAGGTCATAGCAAGGAGGCTAGAGCCAGAGAATAAAATTTGTTTGCCCGACAAATAGGTACATGTTTACTACATAATTTCCTGTTTTGTTTGGGTGATGATGATTTTGTGAGCCTATTGGCTAGCCGCTTGGCTTTTTCTTTTTCTTTTTGAGATCTGAAGGACCGGGGAAGCTATTTGAAATTCCCCGATGCTCCCGGTGCAGGGGAGGTTATGGCGAAATTTTTCGAAAATTTAGGGTGTTAGCCAAATTTTTGAAATTTTGAAAATTCTCAGAAACTAAAAAGTTAGAGAATGGAAGCCTGATCGAACGTAGAGTTGAATTAATCAAACCACTTTCGACTTTGTTCCTTTTCGGGGACGAAAAGTTTTAAGTGGGGGAGATTGTAACAACCCGTAAAACCCGTAAAATGCGAGCCAGTTTGAAATTTTTATTTTGGCAATCTTAGCGGATTTTGATTATTTATAATGGATTATTTTAAATAATATCGACGAGAAAATTTATTTTTAATATAATTCGAACGTATATATTATATACGTCGTCGTTAGAGTATATAATAATTATATATAATTATAAATAGAATTGAAAATGGCGCGGTAGTTCGATAATTCGATTTCAAACTTCAATTGAATGTACCGGGTGCAAAACAATCCGGATTTTAGTGAAACCAAAAATAATGGAATCTAATAATGAATATCTTTCCAACGAAGTTAACAAACTGAGATTTCACTTTATAAATGATAAGATATGTCCAGTTGAAATTTCTGAATAGTCGCTATGGAATTCAGGCCCTTAAAAATGGACATTTTGCAAACGACCTCGGATTTCGACGAAACCAGTTTTGTTGGGTCCGGGATGTAAAGTTATTGCTAGATTTCAAATTTCATAATTTTTCGAATCAATATGTGAGCGTGGCAAAGGAAAACGTGTTTTGACCATTTCAGTTGATTTTAATCGACTGGAAATTGGCCATTTTTCCAACAGTCTCAGAATTCGACGAAACTAGTTTTGCTAGGACCGTATCGTCAATACGAAGCTAGAAAATATTTTTCGAGAATTTTTAGAGTTAGTATGTGACCCCGGTAATTTAAAATGTACGTTTAAAATTCAATATAGTGATTTAAATGTAAATTCAAAGGAAACTGATTGTAACGATCAAATCAGCTTGCGATACATATCCCATTGTGTTCGGAATGGGGGTAAAACGCTATGGACGACAGGCGGTGGGCCTCGTTTTGAGGTCGAAAATAAAGGTTGCTTTATAAAGTAAAATTTAAAATAATTAAATAATAATAATAAAAAAAAAAACTTTTCTTCCCCCCCCTTTATCTTCGTTCTGGCCCCCCCCCTTTTCTATTTTAGTTCAGATAAAAAAAAAAAAAAAAAAAAAAGATCGAATCGAGACGAAGCCCTCCCCTCCACAGCAATCGCCGCCACCGCTCCTTCAACCTCCGCCCCTCATCACCAGAAACCGCCTCACCGCGCCCCAAGGCCACCGCACCACCCTCCATAGCTCGCGTCGCCCTCTCCTCTTCAGACGCCGCCGATTGAAGACCCAAACCCCTACCCGAGCCCTAGCCGCCACCGTTAACCCCCTGTCGCGCCCACCTCGCCCCCTCCTCCTCTCGCCGCACCTCCCCTCCAACTCTGGCGAGCAGCAGCACAGCCCCCCCCGTAAGTCGTTCTTTTATTTTATTATTTTATTTATTTGTTTTATTTTTATTTTATATAAATAGAATTATAAAAACTGATTTTGTAAAATTATAAAAACTGATTTTGTAAAATTATAAAAACTGATTTTGTAAAAAAAATAAAAACTGATTTGGTTTTAAAATAAGAATAGCATGGTTTCTAACATATAAAAATATGATTTTTTATATGATAAATAGAAATATAAAAATATGAATTTTGCATATATGATTTTTGATTTTTGAAAAATAAGTTTCTGTGATTGTAAAGAAATTTAAAACTGATTCTTTTTATTTAAAAAAAAAAAAGGGTTTAAGAAGATTTTTGTTTTTAAAAGGTTTAAGAAGATTTTTGTTTTTAAGAGGTTTAAGAAGATTTTTGTTTTTAAGAGGTTTAAGAAGATTTTTGTTTTTAAGAGGTTTAAGAAGATTTTTATTTTTAAAAGGTAAAAGATTTGAATTTTTAAAAGGTAAAAGATTTGAATTTTTAAAAGGTAAAAGGATTTGAACTTTAAAAAGTAAAAGAAAAGATTAGATCTTTGAAATGGAAAAGGCGGAAACTTTGAAATAAAAATTCGATTTTTATATATTGAACTTTGAAATAAAAATTCGATTTTTATATATTGAACTTTGAAATAAAAATTCGATTTTTATATATTGAACTTTGAAATAAAAATTCGATTTTTATATATTGAACTTTGAAATAAAAATTCGATTTTTATATATTGAACTTTGAAATAAAAATTCGATTTTTATATATTGAACTTTGAAATAAAAATTCGATTTTTATATATTGAACTTTGAAATAAAAATTCGATTTTTATATATTGAACTTTGAAATAAAAATTCGATTTTTATATATCAAACTTTGAAGTAAAAATATGATTTTTATATATCGAATAGTGAAATAAAAATTCGATTTTTATATATTGAAAAGCGAAGTAAAAATTCGATTTTTATATGTAGTGAAAGCAGCAACGAAGGTGACAAAAAGGCGAAACGACGAAGACTTCTGCAAATGAAGTGCCGTGGAGCTAGGATAGCTATAAGTGAGAATTTCTCACCTTTCAATTTAATTTTTCTAGTTATATATATACTAGGATGCAGACGGTGCTTAGTAGCACCCGACACAATCGTCCACAGACCATGGACTTGTTTGTTTGGCTGTTTGGTTATTGATTGTGATATTGGTTTGAATGTGGTTTGTGGTGTGAAAAATCAAATCGATAAATTGGTTAGGATTAGACGTGCGCCGTTATAAGGCGAAGGAGTAAGGCTAGGTTAGACCCTTACTCCGAATTTTGTGGTTTGCATAACGAAAGTGAATTTGATTGATGTGTGAATGGCGTGGGCCTTCACTAGACCGGGGATAAGGCTAGGCCTTGTCCCGTTTCTAGTATCGTGCCGTTATGCCGCCGAAATTTTCTAAAATATGTTAGAAAAATAAAAATATCATTTTATTTAAAGAATGAACTGAATAGAAATTCATATGTTAAAATAAAATGTGTTATCGTTAAAAATATAATTTTTAACGTGAATGTGAATAAATAAATATTCATTTACAAACCAGACGGTTTGTTTATGTACACCTATTTGAATGACGTTGATTGGGTCGATAAATTTTACACATCGCCTAACTGCACAAATAAAATATGTGTTTGATTGTTTGAAACCCCACACGGGTGTTAGGATGAAATTTGAAGTTCACTCATCCTGATTGATTAAATATGTCGATCGATTGATTGACAGGCTGTTATAAGCGTTGAATATCTATATTTGATGCTTATACAGTGTAGTGCACTTTGGTTGATGGTTGATTATTTTCAATGCTATTATATACATGTGTTGTATGAAAATCCATATAATTAATTTTATATGGTAATTGATTGGGCCTCATTCCAGTTTTGAAAAAGAAATATTTGAAAAAGAAATATTTGAAATAGAATATTTGAAAATAAAGGAATATGTGAAGCCGTGAGAATTAGATTGACGCCATTTTGACGTGAACGATGTTTATATCGATTTTATTCATTTCGAAATGAATATTGAAAAGTGATTTCGAAATCGAATATTTTGAAATGAATTGAATTGAAAACGATTTCGAAATGAATTGAATTGAAAACGATTTCGAAATGAATTGAATTGAAAACGATTTCGAAATGAATTGAATTGAAAACGAATTCAAATTGAATCGAAAGTGAATAGAAATGAATTCAAATTGAATTGAAATTTGAATTGAATAGAAATGAATTTTAAAACGAATTTATAAAGAAGAATTCAATTTTGATTTGAATTGAAAAGAAAGTTGAAATAGCTTTTGAAACGATTTTAAAACTATTTATATAATTCGTTTTAAATAGAAATCGACGAAATATATTATATATATATTATATATATAATATAATGGCCTGAATAGAACGCGCCGCGCCGCGGCAGTTCGCGAATTTCGACCATTTATTTCAAACGGACATTACGGGAGATCCGACGGTCGGATTCTCCTAAAACCGGAACCGTTGGGTTCGTATCGAAAAGAGCTTTCTAACGAATATTAGAAATTTGAAATCTAACGGTTGGATTTGGAGATACGTCCAAATCAAATTCGAAAAAGGTCGCTGTAAGTGCAGTTCGATGGCCATTGTTGGAAATCGACTGTACGGGCCTTGATAAAATTATTAAAAATAGTAATAATTTGTGTAAAATCATAAGAAATGATTTGGGAAGAATTGGGATGAAAAACTCCATATTTGAAAAGATAAAAGTAGATTTTTATCAAATTGAACTAGTTTTGAACTAGAATTATAATTCTATTTATTTTTAAATAAATAAATTGAATTTGAAAAGGGTTTTAAAAACAACCAAAATTTCCAATGATTGCATTGGAATGGATTTGAATCGAAATTGTCTTCGGAATATTTCGATGTTGGAATTCGCGATTATACAGATGTTGTTACGGAAATTTGAAAGATATATATTTATATCGTTATTTCCAATACGACATTTGTTAGTCGTAGAATTCGATATTGAATATAAGCCGATATATTTTCTATTCAGAGCCTTGTATTGAATATCGAATGTGATTTGGGTGTGTCGTGAATGGTGTCTTCACTAACACTGTTCTTGAACCCAGTTGAGAAAAGATTAAATCTTTTTATTTAGATTTAATGAAGTGTACCAATTAAATTATATTTAATTGGAATTGAATTGATATTGATTTTTGGGTTTATCGTGAACAGTGTTTTAAATAACACTTGTTCTTTAACCCGATAATTAATGAATGTGATTTGGGTTTGTCGTGAATGGTGTCTTCACTAACACTGTTCTTGAACCCAGCTGAGAAAAGATTAAATCTTTTTATTTAGATTTAATGAAGTGTACCAATTAAATAATATTTAATTGGAATTGAATGGATATTGATTTTTGGGTTTATCGTGAACAGTGTTTTAAATAACACTTGTTCTTTAACCCGATAATTAATGGGATGTGACTTTGGGTTTATCGTGAACCGTTTTTTTTATGACACTGATTCTTTAACCCAGTCACAGATTAAAACTAAGTGGAGTTTTAATGAATCTTTAATTAGATTGAAAAGATCGAGAATGGAGTATCACCAGTTTTGCTCCATGCGATAGTTAAATCTTTAATTAGATTTGAATGTGAAATTTAGAAACTAACTGGCGGTTAGCCAAGCAGAATGGTTTTCTGGATATTGATCTGATGTTGGTTTCGGCCTTCGGGGTTAATATTTGGGGAATTATTCTCTTGATTAATTTACGGTTAGTGACTAATGAATTGGAATGAGGCGTATGTTGTGTTTGTGTAACACTTATTTAAAATATACGCGAGTTATTCGGAAAGACCGGGTTTATCCCATTCTGAATAACTGATACGACGATAAGTCGAAGATGAAGACGATGGTCGAAGACCGGAGGTTTTCACGTCGTTTGGGTGATAACTGATGATCTTGATTGGGCTGTACACCCAAGAAGATGGAAACAGTTAGTGATCGTCCAGACGTACTTGGAGATCGATGGATATGCGGGGTACTAGGTGCCTCCGGTTTCGTTCAGACCCAGAACGGACTTGTAAATGGACTGTGTGTCTGACATAGGATGGTTTGCCTGTGTGGCATGCTAAGATGCAAGTGATCAAGGCTTCTGTTGAAAAGCAAAGTCTTGTGTTGATGATCAAAGCACGGCCTTTGTGGCGTAGCTTTGTGTAACGTTTACCTCGCGTGTTTCACACCCGGTATGAACCAAAAACGGGAGACGGACCTCAGGGAGGGCATGCGTTTCTTTCTAGCTAGAAGTGGCGTCAGTGGTTTTACACGCCCTGACGAGTTTGACTTATGTGGTTGTTGCGGTTGCGAGGCGCCTCGGTTATATCGGTTTCGGCCGAATGCATTCTGGTCGGCTGACGGACCAGACTTACACCCCATAGGGTGGGGAGACGTATTGTTCAGGCATAATAATCCACTCCGTGTGGACCGGCCCTGACGATCCAAGGGGCAGTTGCGGCTGTTCCTGTGGCTCGGGCTAGAGAGTCACGAATCGGTTGAGGACTATCTTTTGCCTCGGTTCATAGACGGAAATCCAATTTCCAAATACGTGACATTTGCGGTTTTAATTGTAATCCTATATATGGCGACATAGTGGGATGGGGCGCTTATGCCGCCTATGATTGATACTTATGATTTGAAGTTGTTTTACACACTTATAATAGTATCAAATGATTTGTTTTAAAACGTATCAAGCATTCTTTGGCTGTTATAAGGGAAAACCCTATCCTCGACTGCGTTGCATTGTGTGATGGGACCTGGGTCTTATAACAGCTTCATTTTTCTTTATTTAGCATTGCGCTGTTTGTTTTATGCACTGGTATTCTTGGGAGGAAACCCGTTCCGTGTTATACGGCGTGGTCCCTTGATTTACCTAATGATTTAAAATAAAGATTAATAACTGTTTTAGTTCTCACACCAGTCACATGACTGACCTGGAGTTTATTGTTTTAACCTAAACTCTGGGTGCCCCTATTTTCGACACGGGCAGCTAGTAGTTTCGGTTTTGCAGATTTATATTCACAGGATCCTGGTTTACAGCTGGAACGATATCCGGAAAGCTTTGTATCCGTATATCTCCTTCTAGTTGTGTATTGTTTTATTTTTCCGCTGCTATGTATTTAAATGTAATTTAAAAATCTCTGATATTTCTGTGTAATATTCTTTTTACTCTGTATATTCTTGTAATCTGATGCACTGTTGTAATATTCAGTGAAATGTTCTTCTGTATGCGTTCTGTTGTGGTTTGTTCTCGAACTATCCGACGCTTTCCTTTACGGGGAAGTTACGGGTCTTCACAGATTTCGTGATTATACAGATATTGTTATGGAAATTTGAAAGATATATATATATATATCGTTATTTCCAATACGATATTTGTTGGTCGTAGAATTTGATATTGAATATAAGCCGATATATTTTCTATTCAGAGCCTTGTATTTAATATCAAATGGGATTTGGGTTGTCGTGAACGGTATCTTCAATAATACTGTTCTTAGACCCAACTGAGTTAAGAAATTCAGAAACTAACTGGAGATTAGTTAAGTTGAATGGTTTCTTGGGTATTGATCTGATGTTGGTTTCGGCCTACGGGGTTAATACTTAGGGAATTGCTCACTTGCTAATTTACGGTTAGGGACTGATTGAAATGTGATGTGATTTTGGGGTTTATCGTGAACCGTGTTTTAAATGACATCCGTTCTTTAACCCAGTTAAAGATTAATACTAAGTGGAGTTTTAGTGAATCTTTAATTAGATTGAAATGATCGAGAATGGAGTATCACCAGTTTTGGCTCTAGGCGATAGTTAAATCTTTAATTAGATTTGAACGTGAAATGGTAATTAAATTTACTAATAACACTGTGGTGTTAGATATGAAGTATTACCAGTTTTACTTCATGGGATGAATTGGTTGGGATTGGGAAAATAAAATAAATGATTACTTCGGCGTGGTT
The DNA here is from genome assembly GCA_030737875.1 of Allium sativum. NCBI lineage: Eukaryota > Viridiplantae > Streptophyta > Magnoliopsida > Asparagales > Amaryllidaceae > Allium > Allium sativum. The sequence goes on from CM060910.1 coordinate 432,241,130, forward strand.
CGCTAATCCCAACTAGTTTGAATTGATATTCAAAAGAAGATTAAAGAATAAATTTAAAAGAATTTATCTTTGATAAAATTAATGGGAACCTTTCCCTAAGAAAGTGAAATTTAGAAACTAACTGTAGGTTAGCTAAGATGAATGGTTTCCTAGGTATTGATCTGATGTTGGTTTCGGCCTTCGGGGTTAATGTTTGGGGAATTATTCTCTTGCTAATTCACGGTTAGTGGCTGATGAATTGGAATGAGGCGTATGTTGTGTTTGTGTAACACTTGTTTATTATATACGCGAGTTATTCAGAAAGACCAGGTTTATCCCATTCTGAATAACTGATTCGACGATGAGTCGAAGATGAAGACGGTGGTTCAAGACCGGAGGTCTTCACGTCGTTTGGGTGATTACTGATGATCTTGATTGAGATGTACACCCAAGAGGAGGGAATCAGTTGGTGATCGTCCAGACGTACTTGGAGATCGATGGATATGCGAGGAATAAGGTTCCTCCGGTTTCGTTCAGACCCAGAACGGACTTGTAAATGGATGTGTGTCTGACATCAGATTTCATTCTGTGTGATTGATATCGGTTGCATAGCATGAATTGCCTGTGTGGCATGCTAAGATGCAAATGATCAAGGCTTCTGTTGAAAAGCAGAGTCTTGTGGTTGATGATCAAAGCACAACCTGTGTGGCATAGCTTTGTGTAGCATTGATCCGCGAGCCTCACACCCCGGTGGTGAACAAAAAACGGGGGAAGGACCTCAGGGAGGACATGCGTTTCTTTCTAGTTAGAAGTGGCGTCAGTGGTTTTACACGCCCTGACGAGTTTGACTTATGTGGTTGTTGGTTTACGAGGCGCCTCAGATATATCGGTGACTATGTGAAGCCGATAGAGTCATTTGTTGGCTCATTTACGCCCCAAACGGCGGGGAAACGCAGTGTTCAGGCATTTTAATCCACATCGGTGGACCGACCCTGACGATCCAAGGGTCACTCAAGCTCTGATCCTGAGGCTCGGGCTAGACAGTCTCGAATCGGTAGAGGACTATCTTTTGCTTCGGTTCACAGACGGAAATCCAATTTCCAAATACGTGATATTTGCGGTTTTGATTGTAGATCCTAGTTTGGCGACATGATATATGGTACCCATGCCGTCTATGATTGATACTTATGATTTGAAGTTGTTTTATACACTATGCACTTATAATAATGTCAAATGATTTGTTTTAAACGTACTAAGCATGTTTGGCTATTATAAGGGAAAACCCTATCCCCCGGCTTGCGTTGCATTGTGTGATAGGACCTGGGTCTTATAATAGCTTCATTGTTCTTTGTTTAGCACTGCGTTGTTGTTTTATGCACTGGTGTTCTTGGGAGGAAACCCGTTCCGTGTTATACGGCGTGGTCCCTTAATTTACTGAACTTTAAAATAAAGATTAATAACTGTTTTAGTTCTCACACCAGTCCCATGACTGACCTGGAGTTTATTGTTTTAACCTAAACTCTGGGTGCCCTTATTTTGACACGGGCAGCTAGTAGTTTTGGTTTTGCAGATTTATATTCACAGGATCCTGACTTACATCAGGAACGATATCCGGAAAGCTCTGTATCTGTATATCTCTTTCAGTTGTGTTTTGTATTATTTTCCGCTGCGATGTATTTATATGTATTGTAATCTCTGATATTTTCTGTGTAATATTTGTTCATACTTTGTATATTCTTGTATTCTGATGGAATTGTTGTAATATACAATGAAATGTTCTTCTGTCTGCGTTCTAATTTGTCTTGTTCTCAAAACAATCAGGCGTTTCGAACGGTCTTGATCGGTTTAGTGACTGATTTGGATCGAGCGAAATTCGCGGTCGTTACAATTTAGGTGTAGCTTTGTGTATAGTGTGACTTCGCGAGCCTCACACCCTGGTATGAGTCAAAAACGGGATCAAGACCGTAGGGAGTGCACACGTTTCTTTCTAGCTAGAAGTGGTGTCAGCAACTTACCAGCCCTGACATTTTTACTTATGTGGATGATGGATTATGAGGTACCTCGGGTTCTATAGGTTGTTAGTGGCCATATTAGAGGTTCAAAAGAACCGGGAAGCGTGTGTTCAGACATAACTAATCCACTAACGTATGTGTGGACTGGCCCTACCGCATCCAAGGGTTCACTACGGGGAATCCTGAGGCATTTGCTAGAGTGTCTCGAATCGGAGAGGACGATCCCTAGCCTCGACTCATGATGGAAACCAAATCTCCAATATGACATTACGGTTTTGATTGTAAACCTATATACGATGACATAGTATATGGTACCCATGCCCTTTAGGATTGATACATTTATTTTGAAATATTTTCCAAAAAACTGATTATACACTAATAATAATATTAAAATATTATTTTTTATATGTATCAAGTCATTATTAATCATTATAAGGTAAAACTCTCTCCTCTGGTTTGCGTTGCATTATGTGATGGGACTTGAGTCTTATAATGATTTCATTTTTTTCAAAAAGCATTACGTTGTTTTGTATAGAATTTTATTTGAATTATGCACTGGCAATCCAATGGAGTAAACCCGTTCCGCGTTAGCGGCGTGGTCCTGTGATTTGCCATATTGTTAGATAAGTTAGGAAAGAATTCTCATACCAGTCCCATGACTGACTCGTAGTTTGTTTCACTTTGCAAAATCGGGTGCCCTCTTTTCCACATGGGCAGTCGAGTAGCTTTTTGCAGATATTTATCTCTTGAGCATGATTCTGGATCGAAGCCTAAAGCTGTTCCCAGGGCATAGAAAGTCTTCCGCTGTGTATTGTATTAAATTCATTGTAATTTATCTTTTGCTATATTATTTCTTTTTTCGATGTACTCTGATATTCTGTACTCTGATGTAACATATTATGATGTTTATAAAAGTTTGCTATTATTTTTCTTATGTGTTGTATGCCCAGAGTTAATGCATTCAAGAATTTCCAACTTTTGGATCAGACCTGTGTGGTTTATGGTCGATTCAAAGGGCACGGATTTTCGGGTCATTACAAAAATTAGATCACTCTGTTTTCTGTAGCCATTATGATAAAGGTATGATACTGGTGATAGTTTATGTAGATGACATCGTTATTACATGAGGAGATGAAGCTGGTATACATGCACTTAAATAGTTTATTCATTCTTAATTTTTGACTAAGGACCTTGGAGAGCTTAGTTATTTCTTGGGTGTGGAAATATTGAGAAGCAATGGAGATATATATTTGACTCAGAGAAAGTATACACTTGACTTGTTGGCCGAAACTAGAAAATTGGGTGTTAAACCCAGTAGTACTCCATTAATGTCGAACTATAGTGTCACTGAGTAAGGTAAACCAATTGAAAATCCAGAGCAATACAGGAGGCTGGTCGGTAAGCTAAACTATCTGTGCGTTACTCGACCTGATATAACATTTTCTTTTAGCATAGTTTGTCAGTTTATGGCAAAGCTGAATTGTCATCATTGGCCAATGTTGAATCAAATATTAAGCTATCTTAAAGGCACTAGTGGAAAAGGGATTGTGTACACTAATAATGGCCATATGAGTATCAAGAGTTTTAGTGACGCAGATTGGGCTGGATCGAAGATTGATAGACGATCCACTTCTGGTTTTTGTGTGTTTGTTAGGGTTAATCTAGTCTCCTGGAAAAGTAAGAAGCAAAATGTGGTGTCTCGATCGAGTGCAGAATCAAAGTATCATGCAATGGAAAATACTGTTTGTGAGATTATGTGGATGGTACATTTGATGGAAGAAGTTCAGTTACAGATAGAATGACCAGAGAAGTTGTGGTGTGATAATCATGCAGCAATGCATATTGCTGCAAATCCAGTATTTCACGAACAGACAAAGCATATAGAAGTTGACTGTCACTTTATCAGAAAGAAGCTTGAAGAAGGAATTATCGAAAACAAGTATATATGGACTGGAGAACAGATTGCAGATGTGTTCACCAAAGCTTTGAATGGTGCACGAATGGAATATTTATGCAACAAGTTGGGAATGACAAATCTGTATTCTTCAACTTGAGGGGGAGTGTTATTGAGAGTATCCATATATTATTTTAGTATTTTCTATATCATTTTAGTATTGGACTAGTTAGTAGGCCCACTAATGTAATTGGCCCAAATATGGTATACAGGCCGTACATATTCAAATCATGTTTCCCTCTTTTGTATTAACCTAATAAGAAGATTAAAGAAATTCTAATGGCATTTGATAATTACGTAATTTCTTCATTTTAGTTTTAGTTTTCAAAATCATAAATAAAGAAAGTTATACCCTCCTTGCCCTAGGATATTTATTTGACTATTTCCCTAATTGGACTTAGTGCTTAAACAATCAATACCCATATATCCCCTTTTTATTCCATTTATTTCTGTTCATAAATCAATTGCCATTCATAACCATAATGGTCATATTTTCCTAAGGCAAGTCATAAAATTCCTAATTTTAATTTCCTTTTTATTACCATTGATTATAATTAATGCCATCTATGAGCCTAACGACCATAATTTTCCTTAGTCATTAATTCACAATGGATATCCTTATCTTATCAGTCACGAATATATATATTTGTTGTACCCCAATAGACATTACTACTTTTTATTTATTTACTTATTTATTTATTGTCTATTATATATATATATATATATATATATATATATATATATGTGTGTATATATATATTTGTGCACCAGACCTCTCACATTAAGTTGACCACTTATGGATTCTGGATTTGCCTGGAGGTTCCGGCCAGACTTCTGCCATAAGTTGAACTTAACCTCGTGCCTTAGTACGGTTATATTTATGCATTAGACCCCTCACATTAAGCTGGCCGCTTGTGGATGCTGGATTTTCGGGGCGGTTCCGGGTAGACTTCTACCACAAGTTGAGCTTAACCTCGTGTCTAAATGCAGTTATAATTCAAATTCCCTAATTAGGGTTTACAACATTTATCCTAGTCAAATTTGGAATTGTACCCACTATTCTATTATATTCACTTTTCCCTAATCAACATCGATTACAATTGTTATTTGTGGATTTGCGGCCCTATTTATTGCAATTAATTATACTAATTGCTACGATGGTCACAACAAATATATTAATTCAGTATGGATTACATTTTCATATATAATTCCATAATTGAATATTATCCAAACATTCAATACAATATATATTTTACCGTTTTATGCGGATTTGCACAGATAATCTATATATTTATATTTATATTTATATTTATATTTTTGGCACGATTAACGTAGCTATTTTCGTTATTACTATTTTAAAATTTAATGATCTGGTTTAATCAATATCCAAACATTCCTTTTTGCATTCAATCTTGTCATAAGGTTCCAAATCATAAAAAAAAAACCGTTAGCTGTAGTTATTGTAAATTATGTCTGATTAATGGAATAGGTATATTTCAAATTCACTAGAAATATATATATATATATATATGTATATATATTTATATTTGGAATAGTTGATGCAAACTATGCACAAATATGTATATTTATATTTATACATATGTTTGCACCACTTTTTCCTTTTTCAATCTTTTTGTCATATCTCTTGTGAATTCAAAATAATGTCTTTTCATTCAAAAAGAGGAAAACGACATATTTACAACAATTAAGCTAAAACCCCAAACAACATCGAACGTAAATATGTATGATTCTTTTAAATTAGGACCACATAATCCATTAACTTACACTGAAACTAGGGATTTGGAAGAACTACATCTAAACAGTATTATTTGGACGGATTTCCAAATCCTCGGTGCTTTACAGTGAACTACAGTACATTTTATAACATAACTGTAGGAAATATGTATAAACAATTTTAAGAATCCTACAATTAATATTATTCCTAACCATAACTCACAATTTACAAGTTTTGACAATATCTAGTAGTTATGTTGGGTGTTAATTCAAATACAACAATATTATGAAAAAATCTGGTGAAAATAGGCATATATTTTGATATCTAATTTAAACAAGATAAATATGCTATTATAACTATATATATATATATATTTCTCACTCACATGAAAGCATCCAAATCTGAAGTTTGAATAATCTTTTGGGCCTACAATTCCCAAATTCTTATAAATCCACAATTTCTCTGAAAAGGGGATACTTCCAGATATGCAGATATGTAAAAAAATAGGAAGAGAGGGGTGAATCTGATGTAGAGCGTCAATTCACATTCTTTTCCATTGAATCTGATAATCCCTTTCAATCGAATATGATTTGTGTTTGATTGGTTGTATACGATTATATATTTAATTAATAAATTAGGTTTGAAGACGGAGGAAAATGGCAGAGCTTTGCTGTTGCCTACAGATTTATGTGGAAAAGAATGAGGCCTTACCCCTTTATTTATAGGAACGGAACTGGCCCTGAACCATCAGATTTATTTTAATTTATATCCGTCCATGTGTTCTCTATTATAATATAACCTAACCCCTTTAACCCTAGCCATCACTAGGCGTTCTGGCGCCTAGTAGGTTGATCGACTGTCGACCGCTTGGGTCGCCCGCAGCCCAGTGAGGCTGGTTAAATATGGTATATAATACATAATTATTCTGATTTATTTATTTTTCGTCCGTTATCGTATTTCGTCCGTAACTTTTCATATGGACTCTGTTCGCGAAACTCCAAACATGAAAGTTGACCAAAATTCCGAGACAGACGCATCGATTAAAGTTTTGTGGTCAAATTCCTTCATTTGCAGAAATTACTATCTTTGAAATTCTAATAATAATTCCTATTGCCAAAATTCCTAGTTGTTACAGTAGTTGAGTTATTCACTAATTAACAAGGTAATCGATTCACCTATGACCACTTATTTAAGTCAATAGAATTGGTCAGTATATAATATGGAATGGATGTGATATCATTGATTAGTTGATATGGATTGTGAATGATCATTGGAATTTGATGTATTTTGATGTGAAATAGTTTTGTTAAATACAACCATAAATTGTTAATAAGGTTTAATACCTTGTTTATTAATGGTTTAATTTGGGATTAAGTGTTAATGACCTAGATATTTAGGACGATGATGCCAATGTGTGATAATTAAATGTTAATAGTTGTTAACAACTATATTGGATGCTAATAATGTGTGAAATCCATATAAATGGAATTATATGGTAATTGGTTGTATCTGATTCCAATTCAGAATAAATTTGAATATTTTATTATTATAATATTCAGTGAAAATTGAAAGTTTTGAATTTTAAATTCAAATTAATTTGGAAAGGTAGTTTAAGTCATAACGAATAATTTCCGTAAAATAAATAATTTAATTTGAATTGATTTTCAGTCAGTTTAGGCATGTTTTCAAGTTTATTTTGAAATAAATAGTAATGGTAAAAGTGTAGTTCGGTTAGGGTATGTAGGAAAAGTTTTAAAATAAGTTTCTTGTCAAAAGGTTCTTATTTACATTTATAACGAATGTCAGAAAAAATGGACTTCAAATAATAACTTTTGAAAAATAATATTATTTTATTAATTTAAATAATATTAGAATGATTAGATATTGGAATATTTGATTTTAAAGGAAAATAATTGAAATATGGTTTCCAAAAATAATTTTATATGTTTTATATAATTAATATATTATTTTGGAAATGTTTTGCTTCGATTTAAATTATAAATCAAATTTGGTTTGAATAGAACTTGTCGCACGACAATAGTTCGCGAACTTCAACGATTAACTTTAAATCAACGTACCAGGGGATCCAACCGTCGGATTCTCCTAAAACGAAAAACATTGGGTCTAAAATGAAAAGAATTTTAAAATGGAATAAGAAGCTTTAAAAATCCAAAAATTAGATTTTAAAATAAGCTTAAATCTATTTTTGGAAAAGGTTGTCGTGGATGTAGTTTAGTGACCAAAATAGGAAACCGGCTGTAAGTGCCTTATTAAAATTATTAAAAATACGAATAAATCATGATAAATCATAGTAATTGATTTGAAAGAGATTTTAGTAAAATATACAAAGTTTTAGAATGATAAAAGAGATATTTTACTAGAATGAGCTGGTTAATAACTAAAGTAAAGAACCAATAGGGATATGCGATGATTCCTAAGAGTAATTTGAATTCAACTTATGCGCTGCGTCAGCCAGGAGAGCATGACATGATGAGTTCAACCGTTCCCTCTGGAAGTTTTTCCGTTAGGCGAGGGGTGGGAAGAACCGAAAGGAAATCAAATATTTAACTAAGAACAAGAGAAGTGCTCTGTAAACAAAGGATCCAGTGTTTTAAATAAAATATTGGAATAAAGGCGGTATGAATGTAAGCAAAGTTTTCCAATGTATAAATTTCATTAGTTTTGAATAGAAATAATCTTCGGATATTTTAATATTGGATTCCGTAATTATACAGATGTTGCTTAAGGAATTTGAAAGATATTGATATCGTTATTCCAAATATGGTATCGGTTAATTTTAGAATTCAATATTGAAAATAAGTCGATACGATTTCTATTTAAATCCTTGTATTTAATATCAAATTGGATTATGGTTTGTCACAAATGATGTTTTAAGCAACATATTTTCTTTAACCCAGTTAAAGACGGAATCTATTTCCAAGGTTAAGTAGTCACTGAATATTAATTTTTGGAAATTAAAACTATGCTAGAGTTTTAATAATTCTTTCAACAATGATTTGAAATGTAAGAAGGTAATTAAACTTGCCAAGCACGACAGATGTTAGATATGGTGTAACAACCCGGAAAATGCGAGCCAATTTTTTTTTTTTTGGCAATTTTAGTGAATTTTGAGTATTTTAAATAATATCGACGAGAAATTTATTTTGAATAGAAATAGAAGTATATATTTATTCGAATCGTCGTTAGAATATAATTAATTATTTATAATTATAAAAGGAATTGAAAATGGCGCGGTAGTTCGATAATTCGATTTCAAACTTCAATTGAATGTACCAAGTGCAAAATAAACCGGATTTTAGTGTAACCAAAAATATTTGAATCTAATTGAGAATATCTTTCCAATGAATCCAAAAAATTGAAATTTCATAGCGGGAATCAAAAGAAATGTCCAGTTGAAAATTCAGAATAGTTGTTATGGAATTCAGGCCCTTAAAAATAGCCATTTTGCAAACGACCTCGGAATTCGACAAAACCACTTTTGTTGGATCCGTGATGTCAAGTTATTGCTAGGTTTCAAATTTCATAATTTTTTGAATCAATATGTGAGCGTGGCAAAAGAAAACGCGTTTGACCAGTTCGGTTGATTTTAATCGACTGGAAAATGGCCATTTTTCAAACGGTCTCAGCATTCGACGAAACTAGTTTTGTTAGGACTGTATCGTCGATACGAAGCTAGAAAATATTTTTCTGGAATTTTTCGAGTTAGTATGTGGCCCCGGTAAATTGAAATGCGCGTTCAAATTCAGTATATAGAGTTATACGTTGATTTTGATGAAAACTGATTGAAACAATCGAATCAGCCTACGATACATATCCCATTGTGTTCGGAATGGGGGTAATTAGCTATGGATGACAGGCGTTGGGCCTCGATTGGAGTTCGAATAAAAAAGTCAACTTTTTGAAATTAAAAATAAATAAAATAATAATAAAACTCTCTCTACTTACCTCCTCTCTCTCCTTAAACCCCCCCCATGATGCCTCGTACAGATCGAAACAGCAAAAAAAAAAAGAACGGAGGGGCGCCGCCTCCTACATAGCCGCAGCAGCAGCGCTGCTCCAACCGCCGCCGCCTTAAGGCGGGCGCCACGCGCCTTCCTCCCCCCTCTTCTTCTCCACGTGAACGCCCCCTTCGATTTAAAACCGCCACCGAAGCTCTAGCCTCCTCCCGTCTCCGACAGACCCCGATGCTGCACCGACCACCCACGAGCCCCTGCGCCCTCCTCTGCATCTCCTTCCCCTTCTCCAAACCTCCTCAGCCCCAAATCGACCTTCGCCGACCATTGTGGACCTTCCGGCGCCACCGTGAGGACGACACCACCTCCTCGACCCCGCTGCGAGCTCCGGCACCGCCCTCAGCCCTCTAAACCCTCCTCGGCTATAAATCTATAAGCTTTCTCTTTTATATTTCAAAGTATTGTTTGTAAAAGTCAATCCTTCATATGAAATGGTTAAACTAAAAATGGAATTCTTATTATTTGTTACAATATATAAAGTTTAGATTTTTATCATTAAAAAGATACAATTTTTAATAAAGAAAATAAAATTTTTATGTAATGTAGATAATAAAAATATAATTTTTATATGATGTGAAGATTAAAAATGTAATTTTTATAATATAGAAAGGTTAAAAATATAACTTTTATACTAGTGGCATAATAAAAATATTATTTTTATAAAGTAGAAGTATTGAAAATATGATTTTTATTATATTTGAAAAGGCGAAATCTTTATATTTGAAAAGGTGAAATCTTTATATTTGAAAAGGCGAAATCTTTATATTTGAAAAGGCGAAATCTTTATATTTGAAAAGGCGAAATCTTTATATTTGAAAAGGCGAAATCTTTATATAGAGAATAGCGTGATAAAAATATAATCTTTATTATATGAACACCATTATAAAAATAGATTTTTTATCTATATAGTAGCGGTGTAAAAATAGAATTTTTATATACATAGCAACAATATAAAAATGTGATTTTTATATATGTAGTGGCTACAGGCAACGAAAGTGACAAAAGGCGAGAACAGTGATGACTTCTACATTAGAAGAGTCATGGAGTTTGGATTATCTTTGGTGAGAACTTCTCACTTTAAATTTCTTTTTCTAGTTATAAATATATACTAGGATGCAGACGGTGCTTAGCAGCACCCGACACCCGTCGTCCACAGACCATGGACGACTTGTTTGTTTGATTGATGTGTTGTGAAAATTGATTGTGTGGTGGAATGATTGAAAAATAAATATTCATGTGTTGAAATAAATTAATAGTCGTTAAAAATATAATTTTTAACGTGAATGTGAATAAATATATATTTATAAACAAATCGGTCGATTTGTTTATATACAGACCGATTTGTTTATATACACTGATTTGATTGATATTGATTGCGACGATAAATTTTACACATCGCCCAACTGCACAAATAAAAATCTGTGTTTGTTGATTTGAAACCCCACACGGGTATTGGGATGATATTTGGCATACACTAATCCCAATTATTTAATTGTATGTCGACCGATTGGTCGACAGGCTGTGTAAGCGTTAATTATTTATATTTGGGATGCTTATGCAGTTGTGTGGTGCACTTTGGATGATGGGTGATTATTTGTCGTTGCTATTATATACATGTGTTGTATGAAATCCATATAATTAACATTATATGGTGATTGATTGGGCCTCATTCCAATTGGGAAATAATGAATATTATAAAAGAAAATTCATGTGTTGAATAGAATAAATAGTCATGTGTTGACGATGTTCAGGTGTTGAGAATTCATGTGTTGAAAGTGTATTCATGTGTTGAATAAAATATTTATACAACAATATTTACCTTTTTATTGTAAGTAAGAAGAAATATAGATTCATGTGTTGAATGGAATAAATATTCATTTGTTAAATAGAATAACGAATTTATTGAAATATATAAAGCCGTGTTGATTAGAGATGCGCCATTTAGACGTGAACGATATTTATATCGATTTTATTCATTTTTTAATGAATATCGAAAAGTGATTTCAAAATTGAATATATAACGAATTCGAATTGAATTGAATTGAATATAAAACGAATTCGAATTGAATTGAATATAAAACGAATTCGAATTGAATTGAATATAAAACGAATTCGAATTGAATTGAAAACGAATTGAAATAGAATCAAAATCAATTTGAATTGAATTCAAATTGAACTGAGATTTGAATTGAATTGAAATGAATTTAAAATGAATTTATAGGGAAAAATTCAATTTTGATTTGAAATTGAATATAGAGTTGAAATGGTTTTGAAACGGATTTAAAAAGATTTATAAAATACGTTTTAAAAGGAAATCGACGAAATATATAAGCAGGAGAAACATCCAAGGCTGCCCAGAAATCTTTCCTATTTGAATTCGGGCCTTCACATGTTATGGTTATATAACTCCCTGATTGGGCCTTTGCCTTAACAACTCTCTCGGCGCATCTAACCTCTGCCTCATATTTGGTTAACCAATCCAATCCCAGAATAAGATCGAATTCAGTAAAATTCATGACGATAGAGATAGTAGGGAACTTATAACAGGAAAAAGAGACAGGTACTGCACAAACCCAACTGAGATCGAGGGAACCCCCAACCGGATTATGGACAGTCATTGGTTCTTTGAGCTTCTTCAATTTCAAATCCAACTTCTTAACCGCATTCTTGGCAATAAAGCTTCGCGACGTCCCTGTATCAAACAGTACTTTAACTGGAATGTTTTTGACGTTAAGCGTGCCTTCTAGAACATTAGACCTTTCCTGTGTAGAGAAGATGCAGGTACTTCTGCCACTTCATTTACATGCACTGTTTCAGGTTTTCTGAACAACGGGCAATTTTTTGCAATATGACCGGCCTGGTGGCACTTATGGCATCCTCTTATCTCTTGTAACTTCTTACCGGATTTAAATCCATCCTTTATTTGTTTCTTTAGAGATCGGCAACTTATCGAGAGATGTCCTTGCCTATTGCAGTTAGAGCATACAACTGTTGTTGCTGGTTCCTTCTCAGATTTAGCCCTTTTCCTCTTGGCACTGGGCTTCTTACTGACCTCTGACATCGGATTGGCCTCAGGACGATCAGTTTCAGCCCACCTTTATTACTAGAACTGACTTCCTCTTCGTTGCACAACATACCTTTCTTCTCGAGATCCTCATACTGATAAGCCATGTATATCATTTCTGAAAAAGGAAGCTTCACATTCCTCATTACGCTATTCTGATATTTTCTTTGCAGGTCATGAATAAACCTCAGATTCTTCCTCTTCGGGTCTTTAATCAGATGAGGGGCAAAATGAGAGAGTTCGTTGAATTTCTTATGATATTCTGGAATGGTCATATCTCCTTGTATCAGATAAGAGAATTCATCACATAACCGCTCAGTTGCTTCAGGAGGAGTAAACCTTTCCAGGAAAATCACTTTAAATCTATCCCAGGTGATATCACCCTCTGGATTATTCTCAATAACCGAATCCCACCAGAACAAGGCTTCGTCTTTGAGTGCCCAGGATGCCAGTAATCTTTTCTGGTCATCCCTCAGCTTTAAACCGTTAAAGATCTTCTCAGCAGAACAAATCCAAGCTTGTGTTTTCATAATAGATTCTTCGCCTGAGAACGGTATTCCACCCATATTTCGATATTTAATCAATAGGGCTTCAATATCTGGTTCTGCATTCCTTCTGATTCTGACACTCATTTTCTAGTACTTCTGCAAACAGCAGATCAAGTGTCAGGTCAACAGAAAAGATATTTCAAAACATAGAGACAATTACTTGAATGTAAATGTGTCTATTGGGGTGTATTCCATTCTGCTTTACTCATACTAGGATATTACTATCCTATCTGTAATGAGTTACCCATCCTAGAACACTACTGGTTCTATTTCTGACGAGTTCGTTAATATTTTATATTCCAGCACTAAGCTTAACCAAAGCTCTGATACCAAAATGAGATGACCCCGAACCCCGTACCGACGGTGATAAGGGTAATCTTTGGAATATAACACATAAGCAGATAACATCAGAGCATAATTAAATAAATACACCAGATAATGAACAAATAATACATTGGATAAACATAATCATCAGAGTTACACAGTATACAGGATCATACTTAGTACAAATACAGTTCAGCTATACATAAATGTCTACAGCGGAAATAAATATAATATGTACAATAGGAGCTGAACAGCATAAAAGAGATAAATGATAGAATCCATCTTCAGCTCCAGCTATCCAGAAAGAGCCTGCTAAAACCTGAAGACAAGGCTGCCCGTGTAGAAAAAGGGGCACCCGAGTTTGCAAGTGAAACAAACTACGAGTCAGTCATGGGACTGGTATGAGAAATCTACTTATCACATTATACAATTGGCTAATCACAGGACCACGCCACTTTCGTGGAACGGGTTTACTCCATTGGATTGCCAGTGCTTTTAAAAACAAGTAAATCTTTTAAACATCGCAATGCTTTTTATAAAAATGAAGCCATTATAAGACTCAGTTCCCATCACACAATGCAACGCAAACCGGAGGATAGAGTTTTACCTTATAATGGCCAAAATATGCTTGATACGAATAAAACAAAAGCATTTGATATTACAACTAGTGTTTATATGTTTCAAAAACAATTTCAATCATAACTATCAATCATAGACGGCATTGGTACCATATATCATGTCGCCATATATAGGTATACAGTCAAAATCGCACAATCACGTATTTGGAAATTGGATTTCTATCATGAACCAAGGCAAAAGATAGTCCTTACCGACTTCGAGACTCTCTACCCCGAGCCTCAGGACCCAGACTCAGGTGGGCCCTTGGAGCGACAGGGCCGGTCCACCGATGTGGATTAAAATTCCTGAACACTGCGTTTCCCCGCCCTATGAGGCGTAAATGAGCCAACGAATGACTCCATCGGTCCCGGATCGACCGATATAACCGAGGCACCTCGCAACAGCAACAACCACATAGGTGAAAATAATATAAATGTCGGCTAGTTCAAGCACCGACACCACCTCTAACTAGAAAGAAACGCATGTCCTCCCTGAGGTCCTTCTCCCGTTTCTGGTTCATACCGGGGTGTGAGGTTCGCGAATTCACGTTATACACAAAGCTACGCCACACAGGAGGTGCTTTGATCATCACCACAAGATTTTGCTTTTAAACAGAAGCCTTGATCATTTGCCACTTCGCATGCCACATAGGCAATTCACGCCATGTAACTGATGGCTATCAATCACACAGAATGAATTCCAATGTCAGACACACAGTCCATTTGCAAGACCGTTCTGGGTCTGAACGAAACCGGAGGCACTATATACCTCGCAAACCCATCGATCTCCACTTACGCCTGCACGATCACCACTCATTATCCATATTTCGGGATGCCTCCCTATCAGGACATCAGTTACCATCCAAACGAGGTGAAGATTTCCGGTCTTCAACCACCGTCTTCATCTTCGATTTCTTTTCGTCGATTTAGTTATTCAGAATGGGATAAACCTGGTCTTTCTGAGCAACTCGCGTATATAATAAACAAGTGATACACAAACACAACATACGCAACACTTCAATTCATTAGTCACTAACCGTAAATCAGTAAGAGAACGATTTCCCAAATATTAACCCCGAAGGCCGAAACCAACATCAGATCAAAATCCATGAAACCATTCTACTTAGCCAACCTTCAGTTAGTTTCTAAATTTCACATCCATATCATTTATAATATTTTATAACGATTTATCGCTATTTTTATTTATTTTAAAATAGCCAATTTATTCAAACGACGCTACGAGCTACAACGCGACCGTGGCGCTGTTTTTCTTCAGATTTGATTTACACATATCTGAAAATCTAACCGTTGGATCTTCACAAAATTTATATCATTAGAAAGATTTATTCAAAACGAATCCAACGGTTCCAGTTTCGAGAAAATCCGACGGTCGGATCTCCCGGTATAATCGTTTGAAGTTTCAATTTCAAAATACGAACTGCAGCGTCATTATTCAATTAAATATAATTATATATATATATATAAATATAATCGATTCTGGCGCTGTTTTTCTTCCGATTTGAATTAAACATTCCAGACAATCTAACCGTTGGATCTTTACAAAGTTGGTGTCGTTGGAAAGATATTTCCAAAGCGAACCCAACGGTTTCGGTTTCGGCAAAATCCGATGGTCGGATCTCCCACACAAATCGTTTGAAATCACGGTTTCAAAACACGAACTGCAGCTTCGTTATTCGATATATTTCAATTCTATTTATATATATATCGATTCTTTCATTTCAAAGCTATAAAAATGATATTTATTTCCAAAAAACTTTCACTTCGACACTTCACTATTTTTAACAACTCATGTATACGGTAAAAATGTGATTTTTATTGTAAAACAGTTCATTTCAAAACACGATTATTTTATATAGTTCATATAGGTAATAAAAATAGGATTTTTATTGTAAAACAATTTATTTCAAAACAAGATTATTTTATATAGTTCATTTTGATGATAAAAATGGGATTTTTATTATAAAACAATTTATTTCAAAACAAGATTATTTTATATAGTTCATTTTGATGATAAAAATGGGATTTTTATTATAAAACAATTTATTTCAAAACAAGATTATTTTATATAGTTCATATAGATGATTAAAATAGGATTTTTATTATAAAACAATTTCTTTCAAAATATGAATACCACTCAACACACGAATTTCAATTCAACGAATGAATTTCGATTCAACATATGAAGGTTTTCTATAGTTTGTATATATAGAGTAAAAATGTGATTTTTATTGTTAAAACAATTTATTCAAAACACGAATACCATTCAACCCATGAATTTCTATTCAACGAATGAATTTCTATTCAACACATGAAGGTTATTCAATATATGAAAATAATTCTAACACATGAATACTATTCAAAATTTCGGCAGCATAACGGCAGGGTATTTAAAACCGGGCTCGTCCCTAGTACGGCTCCTCGCTCTACCTTAAAGCCTCGCAGCTTTTGACAATGGGGAATCATGCATCTAGTTCGCACGCAGGCGGCATGTATAATTTTTTTTTCATTTCCACAAACTAATCCTATGTGGTTTCAACCAAATAATTCTCAACCACAAACGGGTATTTTTCAACCACAATCAATCAATTTCAACCACAAACAATTCTAATCAACCATTCGCTATCAATCAATCTTCACACCAATCACAACCAATAAATATCGTCCATGGTTTGTGGACGAGGGGCGAATATATATATTTATATATAAGCATTTCACTTTTATTCCACACATATATGATTTTTACAATGCATATATAACTTATATATCGAACGTACAACTTATACAACGCTCATACAAGCGGTGTACAACGCTTATATAACTCATAAATCGACTATATAATTTATACATCGTCATTTTCCATAACGTTTATAAATTAGAAATCTCACATTGGGTTCCACTCCACCAAAAATAGCAAAAGGCTCAGAAAAATATGCGGCCTCTTCTAGAATGTAGAAGACGTCCACACGAGTCCACTATCTCTTGTTTCACTGAATTTCGTCAACACAGCAAAAAGATATGATTTTTACAAGTTTGTAATGGTTTTAAAGTGTTAAAACTGTTTTAAATTAACAAAGCCGTTTACCTTCAACAAATCTTCAAAACTAGGTTTGCAATTATCTTCGAATCTGAAGCACTTCGTTCAGATCGGGTTTCACCACGTCGAAGAGCTTCGAACCACCTTCCCGGTGCCAGTGGTCTCGTTCAACTCGGTGGCACCATGGAGGCTCGGCGGCGCTCCAAACAGGCAGGCTTCACGAAGGTGATTCTGGCGATACGCTTAACGATGGAGGGCAAACTTAGTATGGATTTAAAGGTGAGATCGAGCTCTACAATTTACTCAACTGAGCCGTGGTGTTTTATTGCGTGGATCGAGGGAAAACGGAGGGAGAACGATCGAGCTGTAGTCGCCATTGGATTTGGGGGTAATCTGGATTTACTGGGTCAACGCGATGATGGAGAAGAAACGTGATTGGCCCGTATTTTATATTTTAATTTTTAATTTCCTTGAATCCGAAAATACCTTTCTATCCATACGAACTCCAATCCAAACCCAACGACTGTCGTCCCTAGCGTTTTACCCCCATCCCGAACACAATGGGATATGTTTCGAAGGCCCATTCGAATGTTTCAGTCAGTTTTCCTTCAATTTAAAATATATAACATTCAATATTCGATTTGAACGTACATTTCAATTTGCCAGGGCCACAAACTGATTCGAAAAATTCCAGAAAAATAAATCTGGCTATGTTTTGACGATACGGTCCCAACAAAACTAGTTTCGTCGAATTCTGAGACCTTTTGTAAAATGGCTCTTTTCTGGTCGATCTACTTTAACTGTAATTGATCAAAACACGTTTTCCTTTGCCACGCTCACATACTAACTTCAAAAATTATGAAATTTGAATCCTACCAATAGTTTAACATCCCAGATCCAGCAAAAGTGGTTTTGTCGAATTCCGAGGTCGTTTGCAAAATGGCCATTTTCACGGCTATATAAATTCCATCGCGACCTTTCTGAAAATTTATTTGGCCATAACTTTTGCTTTTCGCTATGAAACTTCGATTTTTCAGATTCGTTAGAAAGGTAATCACTAACAGATTTAAATATTTTTGGTTTCACTCAAATCCGTTTTGTTTTACACCCGGTACAGTCAGTCAAAGTTTGAAATGAAAATTTGAAACTACCGCGCCATTTCAAGCCTTGTTTATAATTCAAAGTAATTATATTTATTTTCAAACTTCGATTCAAACTTACTTTTCATCATTATTATTTAAAATATTTATTTTAAATATTTAAAATCCACTAAAATAGCCAATTTAAAAAATTTAAATTGGTTCAGATTTTCCAGGTCGTTACAATCTCCCTCACTTAAAAAATTTCATCCCAGAAAAGGAACAAAGTCGAAAGTGGTTTGATTAATCAACTCTACGTTCAATCTGGCTTCCATTCTCCAACTTTTCAGTTTTTGAGAATTTTCAAATTCTTCAAAAATTTGGTTAACACCTGGAATTTTCGAAAAATTTCGCCATAACCTCCTTTGTACGGGGAGGGGTTTGGAAATTTATTGGGCCGTATTAGGTACCCAATAAATCCTATAAAGCATACACATATTTATAGTGATATATTCTAGTGTTTACAAGGGAGCGTGTATAGATAATAACTCCAGAGAATAAATTCTCGTCACCCTGTCAAAGCCTGAGGGAGTGTGTATTTTTAATTGCTCCAGAGAATGAATTCTCGTCACCTCGTCCCGTGTGGGAAATAAATAATCCATGTGCCGTATCTAATGACTAGAGAGACGTGATTATTGTCAACTCCAGACCCGTGTGGGGTTTTTATTAATCTGGCAATTTATCGTTACAATTTTATATGGTCATATCAGTCATCAGTTCAACCTGTAAAATATAGTCATCGCCATACAAGCCTCTCGCTCGTATGGTAAATCTTCCACCTCGTCACACAAGCTCCAAATGCTTATGTGGTATATGATGAAGTGTGCCTATCTTCAAGAAGTATGCCATGTAGTGTAGTTCAAAATTAATTGTTACTATCCTATGGCGATGTTTATTATTACACACATAATAACCAGCACTCCGCATCCAATGGCATTCACAAGAGTTGATATAATAATATTTCGCATCCAACTCATTAAGGTTTACCTATTTGTCGGGCATGCAAATAATTTCTTTACTCAACAGCTAATCCATTTGCCTGTTTAAACATATATGATGCACATGGATATATTTCTATCTATTTTTATATTAGTTCAATGTGTGATTTTAATTAACTATCATTCTAATAATTTAATTAATCAAATCTACTATCACACAACACAAACCACAAGCAATTTGTTTTTAACTTTTCAAAATCATACAATTGAAACGGCCCCAAAACCCGTACGGACGACGACAAGGGTAATCCGTGGAATATAACACATAAACAGATAATAGCAGAACATAAATAAATAAATACACCAGATAATGAACAATAGAATATACTAGATAAGAGTAATCATCATAGTTACACAGTATACAGGATCATACTTAGTACAAATACAGTTCAACTATACATATATGTCTACAGCGGAAAACAAACATAATGTACAATAGGAGATGAACAGCATAAAAAGAAATAAATGATAGAATCCATCTTCAGCTCCAGCTATCCAGAAAGAACCAGCTAAACCTGAATACAAGGCTGCCCGTGTAGAAAAAGGGGCACCCGAGTTTGAAAGTCAAACAAACTACGAGTCAGTCATGGGACTCGTATGAGAAATCTACTCAACACATTTATAATATGGCTAATCACAGGACCACGCCACTTTCGTGGAACGGGTTTACTCCATTGGATTGCCAGTGCTTTAAAAACAAATTTTTCTTTTAAAACATCGCAATGCTTTTTATAAAAATGAAGCCATTATAAGACTCAGTTCCCATCACACAATGCAACGCAAACCGGAGGATAGAGTTTTTACCTTATAACGGCCAAAATATGCTTGATACGAATAAAACAAAGGTATTTGATATTATTGCTAGTGTTTATATGTTTCAAAAACAATTTCAAATCATAACTATCAATCATAGACGACATGAGCGTCCCATGCCACTATGTCGCCAAATATGGATATACAATCAAAATCGCACAGTCACGTATTTGGAAATTGGATTTCCGTCTTGAACCAAGGCAAAAGATAGTCCTTACCGAATTCGAGACTGCCTAGCCCGAGTCTCAGGATCAGAGCACGAGTGACCCTTGGATCGTCAGGGCCGGTCCACACGGAGTGGATTAAAATGCCTGAACACTACGTTTCCCCGCCCTTTGGGGCGTAAGCGAGCCAACAAATGACTCCATCGGGCCCGGATCGTCCGATCTAACCGAGGCGCCTCGCAACAGCAACAACCACATAAGTCAAACTCGTTAGGGTGTGTAAAACCACTGACGCCACTTCTAGCTAGGAGGAAACGCAGGCCTTCCCTGAGGTCCTTTCTCCCGTTTCTGGTTCATACCGGGGTGTGAGGCTCGCGATTTCACGTTATACACAAAGCTACGCCACACGGGCGGGGCTTTGATCATTACCACAAGACTTCGCTTTTCAACAGAAGCCCTGATCACTGCATCTTAGCATGCCACACAGGCAATTCACACCGTGCAATTGATGGCTATCAATCACGCAGAATAAATTCCAATGTCAGACACACTTTCCATTTGCAAGTCCGTTCTGGGTCTGAACGAAACCGGAGGCACTAAATACCTCGCAAACCCATCGATCACCACGTACGTCTGGACGATCACCACTCATTATCCATATTTCGGGATGCCTCCCAATCAGGACCTCGGTTACCATCCAAACGAGGTGAAGATCTCCGGTCTTCGACCACCGTCTTCATCTTCGATTTCTTATCGTCGATCTAGTTATTCAGAATGGGATAAACCCGGTCTTTCTGAGCAACTCGTGTACATAATAAACAAGTGCAACACTAACATATACACGCATCATTTTAATTCATTAGTCACTAACCGTCAACCAGTAAGAGAACGATTTCCCAAATATTAACCCCGAAGGCCGAAACCAACATCAGATCAACACCCAGGAAACCATTCGACTTAGCCAACCTTCAGTTAATTTCTAAATCACATCAATATCGTTTATAATATTTTATAACGATTTATCGCTATTTTTATTTATTTTAAAATAGCCAATTTATTTAAAACGACGCTTCGGGCCATAACGCGACCGTGACGCTGTTTTTCTTCAGATTTGATTTACACATATCTGAAAATCTAACCGTTGGATCTTCACAAAATTTACATCATTAGAAAGATCTTTTCAAAATGGATCCAACGGTTCCAGTTTCGGGAAAATCCGACGGTCGGATCTCCCGGTACAATCGTTTGAAGTTTCGATTTCAAAATACGAACTGCAGCGTCGTTATTCGACTAATTATATTTATATATATATATATATATATAATCATTTCTGGCGCTGTTTTTCTTCAGATTTGAATTAAACATTCCAGACAATCCAACCGTTGGATTTTTACAAAGTTGGTGCCGTTGGAAAGATATTTCCAAGGCGAACCCAACGGTTGCGATTTCAGGAAAATCCGATGGTCGGATCTCCCGGTATAATCGTTTGAAATCACGGTTTCAAAATACGAACTGCAGTGTCGTTATTCGATATATTTTAACTCTATTTCTATATATATATATATATCGATTCTTCGATTTCAAAGCTATATTCTTTTCATACATTTGATAAAAATGATATTTTTATCTAACTGTCTTCTATTTCAACACTTCACTATATTTAACAATTCATGTATATAATAAAAATGTGATTTTTATTGTAAAACAATTCATTTCAAAACACTATTATTTTATATAGTTTATATAGGTAATAAAAATAGGATTTTTATTATAAAACAATTTATTTCAAAACATGACTATTTTATACATTTCATATTGATGTTAAAAATGGGATTTTTATTATAAAACAATTTCTTTCAAAATATGAATACCATTCAACACATGAATTTCAATTCAACGAATGAATATCGATTCAACACATGAAGGTTTTCTATAGTTTATATAAATAGATAAAAATGTGATTTTTATATTTAAAACACGAATACCATTCAACACATGAATTTCAATTCAATGAATGAATATCGATTCAACACATGAAGGTTTTCTATAGTTTATATATATAGATAAAAATGTGATTTTTATATTTAAAACACGAATACCATTCAACACATGAATTTCTATTCAACGAATGAATATCGATTCAACACATGAAGGTTTTCTATAGTTTATATATATAGATAAAAATGTGATTTTTATATTTAAAACAGGAACACCATTCAACACATGAATTTCTATCCAACGAATGAATATCGACTCAACACATGAAGGTTTTCTATTCAACGAATAAATATAGTTTCAACAAATGAAAATAACTCAAACACATGAATATTATTCAAAATTTCGGCAGCATAACGGCAGGGTAGTTAAAACCGGGACCGTCCCTAGAACGGCTCCTCGCTCTACCTTGAAACCTCGCGGTTTTTGACAATGGGGATCATGCATCTAGTTCGCACGCAGGCAGCATGTATATATTTATTTCATTTCCACAAACTAATCCTATGTGGTTTCAACCAAATATTTCTCAACCACAAATGGGTATTTTTCAACCACAATCAATCAATATCAACCACAAACAATTTCAATCAACCATTCGCTATCAATCAATTTTCACACCAAACACAACCAATAAATATCGTCTATGGTTTGTGGACGAGGGGCGTATATATATATATATATATTTATATAGCAATTCACTTCTATTTCAACACATATATAATTTTTACAATGCATTTATAACTTATACATCGAACGTAGCTTATACAAGAGGTGAAAAACGCTTATATAACTCATACATCGACTATATAATTTATACATCGTCGTTTTCCATATCGTTTATAAATTAGAAATCTCACATTGGGTTCCACTCCACCAAAAATAGCAGAAGGCTCAGAAAAATATGCGGTCTCTTCTAAAATGTAGAAGACGTCCACACGAGTCCACTATCTCTTGTTTCACTGAATTTCGTCAACACAGCAAAAAGATATGATTTTTCAAAGTTTGCAACGGTTTAAAGGTGTTAAAACTGTTGAAAATATATATAGTCGTATACCTTTCTGAAATGTTCAAAACTAGGTCACGCGATTTCGTGAAATCCGTGAATCGATAGAACGATCAGGCTATGCAGTGTCAAAGGGGGAGGAGAGGCGCTCAGGCACCGGGGGGAGTTTCCAGTTCGACGCTAGCAGGAAGCGGCGGCGGCGGTTGGAAGCTCGGAACTTTCGAGCTCGATATCTCCTTGAATGTTGAACGAAAAAATACAAACTATATATGGATTTGAAGATCTTCTCGAGCTCTTCAAAATCTTCAACTGGAGGAGGGGCTAATTTTGATTGGTTTGGTCGGAAATTGGATGGGAACAGCGAGAATGGTTTTCGCCGTCGATCGGCTGTTACGGGGAGAGAGAAAAAAGGATTTTTTTTTTTTTTTAAAAAAAAATATGATTGGTCGGGGGAGTTTTAAAGGGGTTTTCTGACACGACCACCAATCTAAACCCAACGACTGTCGTCCCTAGCGTTTTACCCCCATTCCGAACACAATGGGATATGTTTCGTAGGCCCATTCGACTGTTTCAGTCAGTTTTCTTTCAAATTAAAATATATAACATTCAATATTCAATTTGAACGCACATTTCAATTTGCCAGGGCCACAAACTGATTCGAAAAATTCCAGAAAAATAAATCTAGCTATGTTTTGATGATACGGTCCCAACAAAACTAGTTTCGTCGAATTCTGAAACCGTTTGCAAAAAGGCCCATTTCTGCTTGATCCAATTTAACTGTAATTGACCAAAACACGTTTTCCTTTGCCACGCTCACCTACTAGCTTCAAAAATTATGAAATTTGAAACCTAACAATAATTTCACATCCCGGATCCAACAAAAGTGGTTTCGTTGAATTCTGAGGTCGTATGCAAAATGGCCAATTTCACGGGCTATATAAATTCCATAGCGACCTTTCTGAAAATTCATTTGGCCATAACTTTTGCTTTCCGCTATGAAAATTCGATTTTTCAGATTCGTTAGAAAGGTATTCACTAGCAGATTTAAATATTTTTGGTTTCACTCAAATCCGTTTTGTTTTGCACCCGATACAGTCCGACAAAGTTTGAATTCAATTTTTGAAACTTCAGCGCCGTTTCAGGCCTTGTTTATAATTAGAATTAATTATATTCGTTTTCAATTGTCGATTCAAACTCAGTTTTCATTGCTATTATTTAAAATATTTATTTTAAATATTTAAAATCCATTATTTTAGCCAATTTAAAAAATTTAAATTAGTTCAGATTTTCTGGGTCGTTACAACAATTTAATTCATACACTCTTTTTAAATTAATCAGACTATAGAATTAAAAGTGCACATCCATGGAAAGAAATTAATAACAAAGTAGAGAACTAATTGGTAATGTAAAGTATGGTAAATGTACCTTGCACCGGAGTCAATCAGAGATATCTACTCGACACTTAGGATAGGCTTTCTGAATGCTCTTCTCAGTTTCCCAAGTACAATCTCGCGGATCCCCACTCCATTGCACTTTGACTAAGTGAAACTTCATGTTCCTCGGTTCCTTTGCCGATAATCTTTAGCGGTTCTCTTCTCATAGCCAATTCTGGAGTAATTTCAATATCCTGTTGAGCTGCTTCTTCCACGATCAAGTCTGGATCATGAACGTGCTTTCGAAGTTGAGATATGTGAAATACATCATGAACTCCATCCAACCAATCAGGCAATTGAACCCTATAAGCGAGAGTTCCAATCCGTTCAAGAATAGGAAACAGACCAATGAATTTGGGCACCAACTTCCCAGTTTTACCGAACCGGATAACTCCTATCATCGGCGATACTTTCAAATATACATAGTCACCAACAGCAAATGATATATCTCTTCTTCTTTTAACGGCATAGCTCTTCTGTCGTCTTTGAGCGGCGAGTAATCGTTTCTTAATGAAATCGACTTTGTCGGCAGCTTCTCGGATTATATCTGGTCCCAATACAAGTCTATTACCAGGTTCTACCCAACAAGCAGGAGATCGGCACGGTCTACCATACAACGCTTCGAATGGTGACATTGTCAGGCTCGCTGGTAGCTGTTGTTATATGAGAATTCAGCCAAATGCTGATGATCTTCCCATGATCCACCGAAATCTAGAACACAAGCCCGCAATAAATCTTCTAGTATACGATTCACCCTCTCAGTCTGACCATCTGTCTGAGGATGATAAGCGGTGCTCAAGTTCAACTTTATTCCCGGTTCTACCTGAAATGCCTCCCAGAATTTGCTAGTAAATATTGGATCTCTATCACTGACTATACTGAGCGGCACTCCATGTAGACTAACTATTTCATTGAAATATATCTGTGCCAGACTCTGAGCAGTTCTGTTTGATCTAACAGGTATAAAATGAGCGGTCTTCGTGAAGCGATCGACGATCACCCAAATACTGACATTTCCTTTTCTGGTTCTAGGCAGACCATCTATGAAGTCCATGGAAATATATTCCCACTTCCAACCTGGAATGTCTAGCTGTTGCAATAATCCAGCCAGTTTCTGTTGGTCGCTCTTGACTAGTTGGTAAGTAGGGCATCGGCTAACATATAAAGAAATGTCCCTCTTCATCGAGTTCCACCAGAAAGTGCGTTTGATGTCATTATACATTTTGCTTACTCCCGGATGGATACTAAGTTTTGACTTGTGGCATTCATCCAGTACTTCCTTTTGGAGCTCAGGAATGTTAGGAACACAAATTCAACCTTTTAGCCTTAGAATCCCCTCATTATCAACCTGAAAACTCAAGGGTTCGCCTTTCTGAATTATTTCTCTGATCTTCTAAATGAAGTGATCATCCTTCTAAAGAGTAGATATTTTATCTATCAACGAAGTCGTGATAATAAAACTGGCGATCATTTCATTCTTTCGGCTTAACGCATCGGCCACGACATTGGCTTTCCCTGGAGTGTATAGAATCTCGAAATCGTATGTTGCAAGGAACTCTAGCCAACGTTGCTGCCTCAGATTCAAGTCTTTCTGAGTGAACAGATACTTTAACGACTGATGATCTGTAAACAGTTCGAATTTCTCACCCAGAAGATAGTGTCTCCAGATTTTCAAAGAGAATACGATAGCCAACAACTCAAGATCATGAGTGATGTAGTTTTTCTCGTGCGGCTTTAGTTGACGGCTAACATAAGCTACCACCTGACTTCTTTGCATTAATACAGCACCAAGGCCTTCTCTAGAGGCATCTGTCCAGACTTTTAAATCCTGATTGCCGTCGATAATGGTTAACACTTGAGCAGTCGTTAATCTTAACTTTAGCTCTTCAAAAGCCTCTTCACATTCTGGAGTCCATTTGAATTTTGAGTGCTTCTTTGTAAGCTTCGTTAAGTGAGCAGATATCTTTGAAATTTTTTTTAACGAACTTCTAGTAATAACTAACCAATCCGAGAAAACTGCGGACTTCTGTAGGGGTACTGGGCTGTTTCTAATTTTGAATAGCTGTGATTTTACTTGGATCCACAGCAATTCCTTCTTTTGATACGACATGGCCCAGAAATTTTACTTCATCTTGCCAGAATATACATTTGGATAGTTTATCTTTTAAAACATTCCTTCTCAAAATTTCTAGAACCTGTTCCAAATGCTTTTCATGTTCGGCCTTTGATTTAGAGAATATTAGAATATCATCAATAAAAACTAGAACAAATTTATTCAGGACTCCTTTGAACACTCGATTCATCAAATCGACGAAGTATGCGGGAGCGTTACATAAGCCGAACGGCATTACTAACCACTCATAGAATAAGTCTGGACCTCTGAATGCTGTCATAGGAACACACTCTTCGGCAATTCGAAGCTGATGGAAGCCTGTAGCTAGGTCCATCCTTGAAAATACTTATGTTCCATTCAAACAATCCAATAAATCATCGATTCGCGGCAATGGATATTCATTCTTTATTGTTTGTTTGTTCAGATCACGATAATCCACACATAGCCGTAGAGTACCGTCGGACTTTGGGACAAACACCACTGCTGCTCCCCAATCAGAGAAACTAGGCCTGATTAGACCCTTCCATACAAGCTGTCTTGTTTGATTGTCTAATTCCTCTTTCTCTTTCAAGGACATTCTTCGAATAGCGTGAACTACCGACCTTGAATTCGGAATCAAAGCGATCTTGAACTCTATTTCTCTCTACGGAGGTAAGCGAACAACTTCTTCAAACACATCCGCATAATTCTTGACGACAGGAATATCTTTTACGAGGTCGGGAATATTCTCTGTGACTTCAGGGATATTTTCTATTTGAGCAGGAGAAACATCCAAAGCTGCCCAGAAATCTTTCCTATTTGAATTCGGGCCTTCACATGGTATGGTTATATAACTCCCGGATTGGGCCTTTGCCTTAACAACTCTCGGCGCATCTAACCTCTGCCTCATATTTGGTTAACCAATCCAATCCCAGAATAAGATCGAATTCAGTAAAATTCATGACGAAAGAGATAGTAGGGAACTTATAATAGGAAAAAGAGACAGGTACTGCACAAACCCAACTGAGATCAAGGGAACCCCCAATCGGATTATGGACAGTCATTGGTTCTTTGAGCTTCTTCAATTTGAAATCCAACTTCTTAACCACATTCTTTGCAATAAAGCTTCGCGACGTGCCTATATCAAACAGTACTTTAACTGGAATGTTTTTTACGTTAAGCATGCCTTCTAGAACATTAGACCTTTCTTGAGAAGACGAAGATGCAGGTACTTCTGCCACTTCATATACATGCACTGTTTCAGGTTTTCTGAATAGCGGGCAATTTTTCGCAATATGACCGGCCTGGTGGCACTTATGGCATCCTCTTATCTCTTGTAACTTCTTACCAGATTTAAATCCATCCTTTATTTGTTTCTTTAGAGATCGGCAACTTATCGAGAGATTTCCTTGCCTATTGCAGTTAGAGCATACAACTGTTGTTGCTGGTTCCTTCCCAGATTTAGCCCTTTTCCTCTTGGCACTGGGCTTCTTACTGACCTCTGACATTGTATTGGCCTCAGGACGATCAGTTTCAGAGTCACCTTTATTACTAGAACTGACTTCCTCTTCGTAGCACAACATACCTTTCTTCTCGAGATCCTCATACTGATAAGCTATGTATATCATTTCTGAAAAAGGAAGCTTCACATTCCTCATTACGCTATTCTGATATTTTCTTTGCAGGCCATGAATAAACCTCAGATTCTTCCTCTTCGGGTCTTTAATCAGATGAGGGGCAAAATGAGAGAGTTCGTTGAATTTCTTATGATATTCTGGAATGGTCATATCTCCTTGTATCAGATAAGAGAATTCATCACATAACCGCTCAGTTGCTTCAGGAGGAGTAAACCTTTCTAGGAAAATCACTTTAAATCTATCCCAGGTGATATTACCCTCTGGATTATTCTCAATAACTGAATCCCACCAGAACAAGGCTTCGTCTTTGAGTGCCCAGGATGCCTGTAATATTTTCTGGTCATCCCTCAACTTTAAACCGTTAAAGATCTTCTCAGCAGAACGAATCCAAGCTTGTGTTTTCATAATAGATTCTTCGCCTGAGAACGGTATTCCACCCATATTTCGATACTTAATCAATAGGGCTTCAATATCTGGTTCTGCATTCCTTCTGATTCTGACACTCATTTTCTAGTACTTCTGCAAACAGCAGATCAAGTGTCAGGTCAACAGAAAAGATATTTCAAAACATAGAGACAAATAATTGAATGTAAATGTGTCTACTGGGGTGTATTCCATTCTGCTTTACTCATACTAGGATATTACTGATCCTATCTGTAATGAGTTACCCGTCCTAGAACACTACTGGTTCTATTTCTGACGAGTTCGTTAATATGTTATATTCCAGCACTAAGCTTAACCAAAGCTCTGATACCAAAATGAGACGACCCCGAACCCCGTACCGATGGTGATAAGGGTAATCTTTGGAATATAACACATAAACAGATAACAACAGAGCAGAATTAAATAAATACACCAGATAATGAACAAATAGTACACTGGATAAACATAATTATCAGAGTTACACAGTATACAGGATCATACTTACTACAAATACAGTTCAACTATACATAAATGTCTACAGCGGAAATAAACATAATATGTACAATAGGAGCTGAACAACATAAAAGAGATAAATGATAGAATCCATCTTCAACTCCAGCTATCCAGAAAGAGCCTGCTAAAACCTGAAGACAAGGCTGCCCGTGTAGAAAAAGGGGCACCCGAGTTTGCAAGTGAAACAAACTACGAGTCAGTCATGGGACTGGTATGAGAAATCTACTTATCACATTATACAATTGGCTAATCACAGGACCACGCCACTTTCGTGGAACGGGTTTACTCCATTGGATTGCCAGTGTTTTTAAAAACAATTAAATCTTTTAAACATCGCAATGCTTTTTATAAAAATGAAGCCATTATAAGACTCAGTTCCCATCACACAATGCAACGCAAATCGGAGGATAGAGTTTTACCTTATAATGGCCAATATATGCTTGATACGAATAAAACAAAAGCATTTGATATTACTACTAGTGTATATATGTTTCAAAAACAATTTCAATCATAACTATCAATCATAGACGACATGGGTACCATATATCATGTCGCCATATATAGGTATACAATCAAAATTGCACAATCATGTATTTGGAAATTGGATTTCCATCATGAACCAAGGCAAAAGATAGTCCTTACCGACTTCGAGACTCTCTACCCCGAGCCTCAGGACCCAGACTTAGGTGGGCCCTTGGAGCGACAGGGCCTGTCCACCGATGTGGATTAAAATTCCTGAACACTGCGTTTCCGTCCCTATGGGGCGTAAATGAGCCAACGAATGACTCCATCGGTCCCGGATCGACCGATATAACCGAGGCACCTCGCAACAGCAACAACCACATAGGTGAAAATAATATAAATGTCGGCCAGTTCAAGCACCGACACCACCTCTAACTAGAAAGAAACGCATGTCCTCCCTGAGGTCCTTCTCCCGTTTCTGGTTCATACCTGGGTGTGAGGTTTGCGAATTCACGTTATACACAAAGCTACGCCACACTGGCGGTGCTTTGATCATCACCACAAGACTTTGCTTTTCAACAGAAGCCTTAATCATTTGCCACTTCGCATACCACACATGCAATTCATGCCATGTAACTGATGGCTATCAATCACACAGAATGAATTCCAATGTCAGACACACAGTCCATTTGCAAGTCCATTCTGGGTCTGAACGAAACCGGAGGCACTATATACCTCGCAAACCCATCGATCTCCACTTACGCCTGGACGATCACCACTCATTATCCATATTTCGGGATGCCTCCCAATCAGGACATCAGTTACCATCCAAACGAGGTGAAGATTTCCGGTCTTCAACCACCGTCTTCATCTTCAATTTCTTATCGTCGATTTAGTTATTCAAAATGGGATAAACCCGGTCTTTCTGAGCAACTCGCGTATATAATAAACAAGTGCTACACAAACACAACATACGCCACACTTCAATTCATTAGTCACTAACCGTAAATCAGTAAGAGAACGATTTCCCAAATATTAACCCCGAAGGCCGAAACCAACATCAGATCAAATTCCAGGAAACCATTCGACTTTGCCAACCTTCAGTTAGTTTCTAAATTTCACATCCATATCATTTATAATATTTTATAACGATTTATCGCAATTTTTATTTATTTTAAAATAGCCAATTTATTCAAACGATGCTTCGGGCCATAACGCGGCCGGGGCGCTGTTTTTCTTCAGATTTGATTTACACATATCCGAAAATCTAACCGTTGGATCTTCACAAAATTTATATCATTAGAAAGATTTTTTCAAAACGAATCCAACGGTTCTAGTTTCGGGAAAATCCGACGGTCGGATCTCCCGGTATAATCGTTTGAAGTTTCGATTTCGAAATACGAACTGCAGCGTCGTTACTCGATTAAATATAATTATATTTATATATATATAATCGATTCTGGCGCTGTTTTTCTTCAGATTTGAGTTAAACATTCCAGACAATCCAACCGTTGGATCTTTACAAAGTTGGTGTCGTTCGAAAGATATTTCCAAAGCGAACCCAACGGTTTCAGTTTCGGGAAAATCGGGTGGTCGGATCTCCCGCACTAATCATTTGAAATCACGGTTTCAAAACACGAACTGCAGCTTCGTTATTCGATATATTTCAATTCTATCTATATATATCGATTCTTTGATTTCAAAGCTATATTCTTTTCATACATTTGATAAAAATGTTATTTTTATCCAACAAACATTCACTTCGACACTTCACTATTTTTAACAACTCCGGTGTACAGTAAAAATGTGATTTTTATTGTAAAACAATTCATTTCAAAACATGATTATTTTATATAGTTCATATAGGTAATAAAAATAGGATTTTTATTATAAAACAATTTATTTCAAAACAATATTATTTTATATAGTTCATTTTGATGATAAAAATGGGATTTTTATTATAAAACAATTTATTTCAAAACAAGATTATTTTATATAGTTCATTTTGATGATAAAAATGGGATTTTTATTATAAAACAATTTATTTCAAAACAAGATTATTTTGTATAGTTCATATAGATGATAAAAATAGGATTTTTATTATAAAACAATTTCTTTCAAAATACGAATACCATTCAACACACGAATTTCAATTCAACGAATGAATTTCAATTCAACACATGAAGGTTTTCTATAGTTTGTATATATAGAGTAAAAATGTGATTTTTATTGTTAAAACAATTTATTCAAAACACGAATACCATTCAACACATGAATTTCTATTCAACGAATGAATTTCTATTCAACACATGAAGGTTATTCAATATATGGGAATAATTCTAACACATGAGTATTATTCAAAATTTCGGCAGCATAACGGCAGGGTAGTTAAAACCGGGGTTGTCCCTAGTACGGCTCCTCGCCCTACCGTAAAGCCTCGCAGCTTTTGACAATGGGGAATCATGCATCTAGTTCGCACGCAGGCGACATGTATAATTTTTTTTCATTTCCACAAACTAATCCTATGTGGTTTCAACCAAATAATTCTCAACCATAAACGGGTATTTTTCAACCACAATCAATCAATTTCAACCAAAAACAATTCTAATCAACCATTCGCTATCAATCAATTTTCACGCCAATCACAACCAATAAATATCGTCCATGGTTTGTGGACGAGGGGCGTGTATATATGTATATATATAAGCATTTCACTTTTATTCCAAACATATATGATTTTTACAATGCATATATAACTTATATATCGAACGTACAACTTATACAACGCTTATACAAGATGTGTACAACGCTTATTAACTCATACATCGACTATATAATTTATACATCGTCGTTTTCCATATCGTTTATAAATTAGAAATCTCACATTGGGTTCCACTCCACCAAAAATAGCAGAAGGCTCAGAAAAATATGCGGCCTCTTCTAGAATGTAGAAGACGTCCACACGAGTCCACTGTCTCTTGTTTCACTGAATTTCGTCAACACAGCAAAAAGATATGATTTTTACAAGTTTGTAACGGTTTTAAAGTGTTAAAACTGTTTTGAATTAACAAAGTCGTTTACCTTCAACAAATCTTCAAAACTAGGTTTGCAATTATCTTCGAATCTGAAGCACTTGTTCAGATCGGGTTTCACCACATCAAAGAGCTTCGAACCACCTTCCCGGCGCCAGTGGTCTCGATCAGCTCGGTGGCACCATGGAGGCTCGGCGGCGCTCCAAACAGGCTGGCTTCACGAAGGCGATTCTGGCGATACGCTTAACGATGGAGGGCAAACTTAGTATGGATTTAAAGGTGAGATCGAGCTATATAATTTACTCAACTGGGCCGTGGTGTTTTATTGCGTGTATCGAGGGAAAACGGAGGGAGAACGATCGAGCCGTAGTCGCCGTTGGGTTTGGGGGGTAATCTGGATTTACTGGGTCAACGCGATGATGGAGAAGAAACGTGATTGGCCCGTATTTTATATTTTAATTTCCTTAAATCCGAAATACCCTTCTATCCATACGAACTCCAATCCAAACCCAACGACTGTCGTCCCTAGCGTTTTATCCCCATCTCGAACACAATGGGATATGTTTCGAAGGCCCATTCGAATGTTTCAGTCAGTTTTCCTTCAGTTTAAAATATATAACATTCAATATTCGATTTGAACGTACATTTCAATTTGCCAGGGCCACAAACTGATTCGAAAAATTCCAGAAAAATAAATCTGGCTATGTTTTGACGATACGGTCCCAACAAAACTAGTTTCGTCGAATTCTGAGACTGTTTGTAAAATGGCCCTTTTCTGGTCGATCCACTTTAACTGTAATTTATCAAAACACGTTTTCCTTTGCCACGCTCACATATTAACTTCAAAAATTAAGAAATTTGAAACCTAGCAATAGTTTAACATCTCGGATCCAACAAAAGTGGTTTCGTCGAATTCCGAGGTCGTTTGCAAAATGACCATTTTCACGACTATATAAATTCCATAGCGACCTTTCTGAAAATTCATTTGGCCATAGCTTTTGCTTTCCGCTATGAAACTTCGATTTTTCAGATTCGTTAGAAAGGTATTCACTAACAGATTTAAATATTTTTGGTTTCACTCAAATCAGTTTTGTTTTGCACCCGGTACAGTCAGTCAAAGTTTGAAATGAAAATTTGAAACTGCCGCGCCATTTCAAGCATTGTTTATAATTCAAAGTAATTATATTTATTTTCAAACTTCGATTCAAACTTACTTTTCATCATTATTATTTAAAATATTTATTTTAAATATTTAAAGTCCACTAAAATATCCAATTTAAAAATTTTAAATTGGTTCAGATTTTCCTTGTCATTATAATTTGAATCGAAATTGTCTTTGAATATTTCGATGTTGGATCATGTGATTATACAGATATTGTTGTGGGAATTTGAAAGATATATTTATATCATTATTTCCAATACGATATTTGTTGGTTTCAGAATTTGATATTGAATATAAGCCAGTATATTTTCTATTCAGAGCCTTGTATTTAATATCAAATGTGATTTGGGTTTTTCGTGAATCGTGTTTCAGGTGGCATTGGTTCTTTAACCCAGTTAAAGACAGGATATTGATTTTTGAAAAGATTAAAACTAAATGGAGTTTTAATGAATCTTTAATTAGATTGAAAATGAATTGATAATTTAAATTATCAAATATGAAGGGTGATCGAGATCGGAGTACCACCAGTTTTGCTCCAAAGCGATAGTTAAATCTTTAATTAGATTTGAACGTGAAATGGTAATTAATTTTACCGATAACACTGTGGTGTTAGATATGGAGTATTACCAGTTTTTCTCCAGGGGATGAACAGGTTGGGATTGGAAAATAAAATAAATAATTACTTCGGTGTGGTTCGCTAATCCCGACTAGTTTGGAAAACCATAATATGGTTCGAAATGAGATCCAAAGGAAGATTAAAGAATAAATTTAGAAGAATTTATCTTTGATAAAATTAATGGGAACCTTTACCTAAGAATGTGAAAATTTGAATAAAAGAATATTCTGAATTGGAATGAGGCGTATGTTGTGTTTGTGTAACACGTGTTTATTATATACGCGGGTTATCCGGAATGGCCTGGTTTATACCCATTATAAATAACCGATTCGACGATAAGTCGAAGATGAAGACGGTGGTTGAAGACCGGAAGTCTTCACATCGTTTGGGTGACTACTGATGATCTTGATTGGGCTGTACATCCAAGATGAGGGAATCAGTCGGTAATCGTCCAGACGTACTTGGAGATCGATGGATATGCGAGGAAAGTGCCTCCGGTTTCGTTCAGACCCAGAACGAACTTGTAAATGGATTGTGTGTCTGACATTGGATTTTATTCTGTGTTGATTGATCTCTATTAAATATACATCTGTTTGGCGGTGGAGAATTTAATCTCTTTCTTAATGCCCTTCTCTGAGACGTACGAGCTCAGAGGTTGTATATCGATGGACATCAGTCGCATGGAGTGGATTGCCAGTGTGGCATGCGTAAGTGGCAGTTGATCAAGGCTTCTGTTGAAAAGCAAAGTCTTGTGGTTGATGATCAATGCACGGCCTGTGTGGCGCAGCTTTGTGTATAACGTGAATTCGCGAGCCTCACACCTCGGTATGAGTCAAAAACGGGATAGTGACTGCAGGGAGAGCACGACGTTTCTTTCTAGCTAGTGGTGGTGTCAGTGCTTAAACTGGCTGACATTTATATACTTTTCACCCATGTGGTTGTTGGAATGCGAGGCGCCTCAGATATAGGTCTGTTAGGATCGGGAAACGTGTGCTCAGGAATTGCCAATCCTCCAAAGTTAGGTGAGGACCAGCCCTGAAGATCCATGGATTGCAGTGTGCGGTCCTGGGACATTTGCTAGAGTGTCTCGAACGGAGAGGAGCTTGCCCCTTGCTTCGGCTCATGACGGAAATCCAATTTCCAATACGTGATATTGCGGTTTTAATTGTAGAACTAGTGTGGCGACATGATAGATGGTACCCATGCCGCCTATGATTGATATTTATGATTTGAATTGTTTTGACACTATACACTTATAATAGTATCAAATGATTTGTTTTAAATGTACCAAGCATGTTTGGCTATTATAAGGGAAAACCCTATCCTCCGGCTTGTGTTGCATTGTGTGATGGGACCTGGGTCTTATAATAGCTTCATTTTTCGAAAAAAGCATTGCGCTGTTTTGTTATATGCAAAAGTGTTCTTGGGAGGAAACCCGTTCCGTGTTATACGGCGTGGTCCCTTGAAGTACTCTCCTTTAAAATAAAGATTAATAACTGTTTTAGTTCTCACACCAGTCACATGACTGACCTGGGGTTTATTGTTTTAACCTAAACTCTAGGTGCCCCTATTTTCCACACGGGCAGCTAGTAGTTTTGGTTTTGCAGATTTATATTCACAGGATCCTGAATTACAGCTGGAACGATGCTCAGAAAGCTCTGTACCCGTGTATTACTTTCAGTTGTGTTTTGTATTATTTTCCGCTGCTACGTAACTTATTGTAATCTCTGATATTTATCGAATGTATATTTATTCATACTCTGTATATTCTCGTATTCTGATGGAATTGTTGTAATTAATAATGAAATGTTCTTCTGTCTGCGTTCCAATTTGTCCTGTTCTCAACGATCAGGGGTTTCGAACGGTCTTAGTCGGTTTAACGATCGATTCGGATCGAGCGAAATTCTTTACCGTTACATATGGAGTACTACCAGTTTTTCTCTATTGGAATAAGATAACAGTACGAGTGATTACTTTTTGAAAGGCTTGATAATCCCTATAAGGCTTATAAACCTTAATTTGAGTTAAGTTTGTGAAAAGAGATTTTATAATATTTCAAAATAATTTCCAAGGAAAGATTTAAATGAGACATTTAAATAAAATAAATTTTTTGATAAGATTTAGGGAAGCTATCCCCAATGTAAAGGATATTTGAATAAAAGAATGTTCTGAATTGGAATAAGGCTTATAATATGTTTATATATCACTTGATTTAAATGAAGCATTAGTTACTTGAAAGACCCGGTTTTAACCCATTCTGAATAACTATACGACGAGTATTGAAGATACCGCGACAACGGTGGTTAAAGACCGAAGATCTTCACATCATATGGATTACTATTGATGTCTCGACTGGGCCGTACACCCAAGACGAGGTTATAAGTGGGGGTCGTCCAGATGTACATGGAGATTGACCGGATATGCAAGGGCCTCTCTCCCTTAGGGGACAAGGAATAAGGTGCCTTCATTTTCCTTCCGACCTAGAACGAACTTGTTAATTGATATGTGTATGACGTTGTATTTCATAACCTAAACGATTAGTTGCTATTGATGATATATCTTCAGTAGGGGAAAATTTATTCTCTTACCTTTACACCCTTCTTCGAGATGTATGTACTCAAAGGTTATATTATTAATAGAAATTGATCATATATATGAATTGACAATGTGGCATGCTAAGTTGCTAACTGATCAAAGCACTTGTTGAAAAGCAGAGCTTTATGGATGATGATCAAAGCATGGCTAATATAATGTAACTTTGTGTTGAAACGTGACTTCGAAAAGCCTCATAGCTTGTGAACGGCCGAAAACAGGATGAAAGACTACAAAGTAAGGACATGCATTTCCTTTTAGCTAAAAGTTATGTCATGGTATGGAGCCCAAGAAGATTTAATTATGTGGATGTTGAAATCAAGGCGCTCGGATGATGGTCAACCAACGACTAGGATGAAGGTTGGATATGACTGGACAACGTTATGTTCAGGAGTTACCCAAACTCACCGGGAATCGATGGGCCATCTCTGCTGATCGAAGGACTTATGTGTGTGATTCTTGGACATCTTGCTAGACGTGGTCATAATCGATAAGGAAGAACCTTTGCCTTGGTCACTGATGGAAATCCAATCAATACGAATCTTGCGTTTTCTGTTGTAAACCTATATGGCTACATAATAGAATGGGGTATTATGCCGTCTAAGATTGATACATTGATTTTGGAAATGGATTTCCACACTATACATTAGTAATAATAAAAGAGAAATTTCGCGTATCAAACATGTTTGGCTATTATAAGGTAAAATTCTATCCTCCGGTTTGCACTTGCATTGTGTGATGGGACTTGAGTCTTATAATAGCTTCATTTTTCAAAAAGCATTATGAGTTTTTATGAATGGTATTAATGTGGAGGAAACCCGTTCTGTATTATAGGCATGGTCCTGTAATTTACCAAACTTTAAAATAAAGTAATTAACTATTTTGGTTCTCATACCAGTCCCATGACTGACTCGGAGTTTAATATTTCCCACCTAAACGCTGGGTGCCTATATTTTCCACACGGACAGCTAGTAGTTTTGGGTTTTGTAGATATTCTTAAATAAGGATTCTGGATTGTGGCTAGAGCTACATTATAGATTGGTTGGTAGTCTTCCGCTGTGTGTATTTATGGTTTCCATTGTATTGTAATTAACTATTCTCTGATATTTTTCCGCTATGAATCAATTATATGTACTCTAATGTAAAATTGTTGCAATGACAATGAATTATTCTTTTTTGTTTTGTTCTGAAATGTTGCATCCTATAATGATTCGAGGAATTCTGCAGTTTTGAATCGGACATGTGCGACTTACTATTAATTCGAAAGGCGAGGATTTGGGGTTGCTACAGGGGCCATGGAGAACCACTAAAGAGACATACCTATTTTGGATATTTGTATTGTAGACCTAATGAGGCTATCCTTTATAGATATGTGTAAAACCCCCAACTAGGTTTCATGGAGAAACTCAGGGATTAGAGCGCCCTTATAGCACAACGAAAGAAGCTTATTCCCGTTCACAGCATAGCCTAACACACTTTCATGGCGTAATCATAGAGACTTGGTATGCCTTCACATCACAGTCTAGGTATGCTTTCATAGCTTGGAGAAGGAGGTCCAATACGTTTTTGTAGTATGACACTGGAGACCACTCGAGGAGAGTACTGTGGGAAGTACCCCGATATTGGGTATATAGCTATGTATATATTATTTATTAAAGTAGTTGGGTACGATTTATGCAGAAAAACCAAAGTGTATTGTAAAGTAAACCCGAACAACTCAATAAATATGAACCAATGATAGAACGGTATATCTAGTATTATTTGTAGAAAATATAATTTATCCACTCACCAGAACTTTTGTTCTGACGCCCTCCTCATAACAAACCCGCAGGTTAGACAGGTGGTTGAGATTCTGCACCTTAGAGGCACTTGTTAGATAGTGTCGTTTTATTGGTGAGTATTTACTTATTATTATATTTTATTCCCTTCGTTTGATAGATTTCTATTATGAGTTCTGATATATTTATCTTTGACTTTCTACAGGATGCCAAATAATCCAGCTCGAGCTTCAATAGATTTGGATTTAAAAAGAAATTCAGTTTATCGAAATTCGGGTTGTTGCATTTGGTACCAGAACATAGGTTTAGGAATCCTATATCGATAATGAGTGAGTGCATTTGTATTTTTAAAATATAAATATGTTATATATATACACCTATATCCATAAGTGAATGCACTAATTAAGTGAACAACAAACGGAGGAATTTGGAATGTCAATTTTGTGCACTTAGCAAATGGTTATGGAAGTTTGAGGATTATAGACCTATGAGTGGCTAGGGTGGAAAGTGTACAAAATGTTTTGAAAAAAAGAAGATTCCATGTGTTAATATTTTAAATTTTCGTATTTTGGATTAGTGGATTTGGCGGTAGGACCTTGTAAATTTAGAAAGATTTAGAAAGAGAAAATTGGATTAGGAAATTATATAGATATACATTTATATATATATACACACACATATATATATATAATACAAAAATGGCGCTAGTTTTATTCTTTAGCTTGGACATAGTTTGGAAGGAATTTATGTAAGAAATTTAGGATAAAAAAGGTAATTTCACGCAAAGAGTTTGGAAAATGCAAAAGTTAAAAACCACTTCGTACATAGCCCCACAGTTGGAACACAGTTGGATCTTCAAAAAAGAACTTGAATAAATGTAAATGTACAAAAAGATTTCTAGAAGAAAGATTCAAGTTTCAAAATTTTAAAAGTTTACAATTTTTGAAATTTATTGGTTTGCAATGTTAAGAGTTGCATAAAAAGGATTTTTGAGACAATTGTGCAAACTTGTTTTTAAAAGTATTGAACGCGTAAGTAAGTTGTGGGGTTAAGCGATATAAGTGGTTAAGAGAAAGCACAGATAAATGAATTGTCATATGGGGTGTACAGGTGACCTTAAGTGAAATAGAATATAAAAGTTTTCATAAAGGACGAATTGTAACACACTTTAACTTGATGGAATAAGTAGAATTATAAGACAAGTTTTAAGAAAAAATGTTTTGTTAAAGTAGCAAGAAAATGTGCAGCGAAAGAGGTGTAAAAAATACTGGTGAAGCACTATATTTTGTGCTACATATTTCAAAAAAAGAAAGAAAAAAAGAAGAGTTTTGGAGCTTCCTTGTCACTTTACACAGAACAATAAAATCCTCTTTAGTAAAGGTTAATATAAACTTAGTATTGTTTAATTATAAATTAAATTTAGTGAGAAATGGTTCCATTAGCGTGCATGCATAGTTAGTATGTGTTTGAGAAAATTTGGAAAAGATATTTCAAATGGTTACTGTTTAATAGAAAGAAGTAAATTTAAAACTTGCATGGTTCAAGGGAAGAGAATAATTAGGGAATGAATAGAGGGAAAAGCAAGTTGAGATTTTTAGAAGTAAATCTATGATGTGGTTAGTTATAAGCATAAATTCGCATTCTTATGTAGTGTTCTATTTTAGAAAAATAGAATAGTTTATTGAGATGTTCTCATCCTTGGTGTTTGTGGTGATCGCTAAGTAAGAACAAAAATATATATTATTGTGAAAAAAATGAAAATGAAGGCAAAAGATGAGCAAGTAAAAGAAAAAAAAACAGAGACAATAATCGCAAAAATTGAGAATAATAAAAGAAAATGAATTCTTCCAAATAAGCTTGGAAAACTAAAAAGAAAGTTTTTTATGTGAAGCCTGCTTGGAATAGAAAATAGGAATTTTGGTAAGACAACAACTAAGGTTTACAAGTATAGAGAAAAAAGATGCGTAAAATTGGATGCAAAATATGTAATTTTTAATTTTCTACCTCTTTCTAACATAAGAAATCGAATTCAGAAAAATTAAACTTTTTTGAAATCCATAAATTTAAATTTGGTTTAGTAGGATATAGATGCAAAAAATGGATGAACTACGCTCTTACTCTATAAAAGTGTGGGAAAAATTGGATGAAAAAGTGTTTTTTATTTTCAATATATTGCATTCATATAGAAATTACCAATATATTTTGGATGTGTGCATCATATTTTCAAGAAAATTTGCATCCATATAGGAGGTACCGCTTAGGCATTCATTGCACTCATGTTTTAATATGTTGAGTTACACTTTGCATAAGTGCACAAATGGTTGTAAAAATTGGATGTACACATGATGGTTGTAAATTATGCAAGGAATTACATAATTCTACCCTCATCAAATTTCGGGGATTAAATTTCCTGAGGGCGGAATGTAACACCCCGCATTTTTAGTTAAATAATAAAATAAAAATCGTATAATTTTCCGAATTTGGTCACGGAACTAGCATCATTTCGTCCATGGCGATTTTCTGATCAATTCAGACTACGATTTGCAGAAAACGGACTTAAGATGAGGAAGATATTATTAGATGAAGTTTTAGAACAAACATGAAAAAGGGAAATAAAAAAAACACACATAAGACCAATAATATTCAATTTTCTAATTTTGTAAACAAAAGAAGCGTTAGGTAGAGTGGTTAGGCACTTGCCTCTCAAGTTGGGGCGCACAGGTTCGAATCCCACCAACGTCATGTTTTAAATTTTAAGAAGGCCAACCAAAAGGTTGCATGCTCTAAGAAAAAAATGTGTGTGCTTTCATATAAGGAAAAAGTATATATAGTTGGGTGGGAATATGTGTGTGTGTATATATATGCGTGTGTGTGTGTATATATATATATATTAAATTAATATGTATAATTCAATTTATCAAAATAAGTAAGAAATAAATGTCGGGATATCGCTGTTTGAATTTTGAAAATAAATGGAGTTGTGCATAAATATATACAAGAGAAATCTAAAACTTGCATTATAAAGGGAAGAAATTAATATAAGGAAGAATAATAGGTAAGAAAAGTAACGTTGTGTGCAACGTTAAACGATAATTAAATTAGAGTCAAATTAACGTTCACGAACCAGTCAAATTAATGTCGACTATTCAAGCAACAAAAGTACCGGATAGTTAATGAAAGAAGTTAGAGGGTGAGAATAGATAAGATAGAAAATTATAATAGAAGAAGAACATACAACAGAATCAGAGTAACACGAAACTCACAGCAGAACGAATAAAATATACTATATAACATAGCTTTGAAATATAAATCTATACTTGAATATACATATCATTATCAAAGTACAACACTTACAACACAGTGGAAATAAACAATTGCTATTAAATCATGAAGCCTCCTGCTCCAAGCTTTCCAAATACATCTGTAAAATCCTGACTACTTGACTGCCCGTACAAAATCGGGCACCCAGGAGTTTAGGAAAAACAAAACAAATAAACTCTGGGTCAGTCATGTGACTGATGTGAGTAAACTCCAACCATTTGTTTAACTTTTAAAATCCCTTTAAAAGAAAGGATATTGTAAGACCGATCCACACATAAATACGGACAGTTTTTACCTTACGATAAACCAAAGTATTCTTTATATCAAATCTCTTCTGATATTACAATAGTGTCTATCAACACAAATAATAATCATTTAGCAGAACGCTTTCGTCTCACGTTCTTCATATATAATATACAATCAAAACTATAGGCTCTTATTGGGTAATGAATTTCCAACTATGACAAGGTATGGAACCACCTTCTGATCAGTGTACTCTAGAAGCGATACACTGGAGTTCAACAAGAACATCTTATAACTTGGCCACACATGACCGGCCATTCATTTCGCTTGAATGTTCCGAATATATTATCACCTTATGGTTGGTATACCAACATAACCATTCCTGGGAGATACAAAAGAGAAAGAAGTAAAAATATATATATTCTCTAGATGGTGACAATATACCCTACTTGGGTGCGTCCCACTTAGCCATGTTGCCTGCCCAATTTCTGTCATTTCCTAGTTGATGAGGCTTGAGGTCATAACGTATCTTTTAATAGGTCACCCCTTTATTTACTTTGAATTCCACATCATCACACCCAACAAATCACAAATTGATTTTCCCAAAAAACCATGGGTATAAGCTAAAAGAAACGAATTCCTCCGCCACCAACGTAAATACACTTGAAATGATCAACTTACGCGATCTACCAGATATACTCTGTCAGACATTCGTCCATTCAAGTTGTCCTGGGACTAGACAACCCGAAGGCACTATTCTGTAAATCCAACTTAGGCAATTTCTACGTAAAATTTACTGAACAGCCCTTGCATAACTCTGTCTTCAACTATCTTCATTATATTTGATTAGCAACGCTAACGCCATACGGAGGGGTTTTCAGATAATATATCTGATCCCGGTCAATTCGTATTGACAACGGAAATGGTCAAAATCTTTGATAGTCGGTGATTTAACTATCAAAGGAGAACATGTGTACAAACAACGGTCATATTCCCAAATAGAAATCTTACCGATCAATCATCATTTCATTTCCCAATTTCCCATTTATCGTTTCCATATATTCATAAATTCCTTATTTTCTAAGATTAGAAAATATATGT
Source organism: Allium sativum (assembly GCA_030737875.1). Taxonomy (NCBI): domain Eukaryota; kingdom Viridiplantae; phylum Streptophyta; class Magnoliopsida; order Asparagales; family Amaryllidaceae; genus Allium; species Allium sativum. Next base: position 432,284,969 of record CM060910.1, read on the forward strand.
TATTAACTTTGGAAAATGTTTCCATTTCTGATTCACGCATCAATATCTTTCCAGTTCTACCAGTCTCTAACTGTAAACTAGTAAGAGAACAACTTCCCAATTATAAACCCCAAAGGCCGAAACCAACATCAGATTGATACCCAGAAAGCTATTCAGTTCAACTAATTTCCAGTCAGTTTCTAATTTTAGTAATTCCATTTAAATTCCTAATTCAAACCCCAAATTCCTTTATAATATTTTATTTGCAAAATATTTACTTTAATCTAATTTTTCAGATAGAATGTGAATAATATTTCTTTATATAGTCAAAACAGTTTGATTTCGTATTTAAAAACAATATCTGAAACCCAAAATTCTATTTATATTTTTACTTGCAGAATTATTCATACAAATCTCCTTTTTATTTATAGCACTTAAAGCTCATTTATACTTCCCTTTATATAATTCTATTTATTCTATATAAATCCTTTTATATTACTCTATTCATTTTATATAAATCCTATTATATAATTCTATTCATTTTATATAAATCCTTTTATATAATTCTATTTATTTTATATAAATCCTTTTATATAATTCTATTTATTTTATATAAATCCTTTTATATAATTCTATTTATTTTATATAGATCCTTTTATATAATTCAATTCATTTCCAAAATATTTCCTTAATTATATTTTCCAATATTTGTTTTCCAAATATTACCTTTTATAATATCTGATTTATTTTATATAAATCCTTTTATATAATTCTACTCATTTTATATATAAATATTTCATTTTCAATATTCACTTTGAAAATTTCCTTTTTACATTCTAGTATTTCATATGTTATTTAAAATACCAAATAACATGACTAGTGTCATCAAAATCAATCTCCCAAGCTCTAAATAAACCAATTTAAATATTAATATATTTAAAAATAATTAAATTAAATATTAATCTATAAATATTATCGTATATATATTCACATACGATATCATATAACCCCAAAATAAATATATTAGGATTTATAATTCGATATTTCAAAATTCCATATTTATTTCGATATTCAATTTATATTAAAATCCTTTTATAATATAAATAAATCGTTTTAAATTATAAAGGAATTCCATAGAGACTTTTCGAAAATTTGATTTGGACACAACTCTCAATCTACATGATGAAATCTCGATTTTTCTCTTCCATTGGAAAAATATACTTCGCAAGCTCCGAACTTTTCTTGTTTCACAGAAATCCGGCTTAAAACTGATTCTGTATATTCATATAAAGTTCAAATCACCAAATTATGAACTGCCGCGCCATTTCGTGCTCGATTTTAATTATAATATAAATTATACGTTCAACTGACATTTATAAAATATATTCGTTATCATAATTCAACTCTAAACTGAAATATATATTATAAATGATCCAATTCACACAATATTGTGAATTTCCTCTATTTCCGACTATTTCAGAAATTAAATATTTATTTCTATTATTTATATTAATTAAATATTCAATATTATTTAATTAAACAACCATTTTATACTACCAAACCATTATTAAATAATTAAATAAATTATTTATTATCCGTAAAAATACGGGTCGTTACATTCTCCCCCCTTAAAATAATTTCGTCCTCGAAATTGCTAAGGTAGAAAACAAACCCTATTAACTAGGTTAAAAATTATTTGTTTATCTATTATCTTCAGTTTCAACTGAACCAATAAATTTTAATTAAATAATCAGTTTATTCCTTCTAACAAAAAATTTCAAAAATTCTGAAAATTTTCTCTAACACCCTAAAATTTCGCTAGCACCTCCTTTGTACGGGTCAATTGGTACAACTACAACTCGCCTCTCTAGGCCTTCAACTCAAAAGAAAATCAAAATGCCAAGCGGCTTGCCAAGTGGCTTGCCAAACAGGCTCATAAAATCACCAAACTCATATACAAATAAATTTGTACTTTTTTGTCGGGCATATCATTATATCATTTCCACCTGCTGCCAATTCAGCATATACCAAAACATCTCCAACTTGATCTCCAATCAATTTATCTTTAACCCAATCATTCGCTTATATCCAAACCATATTATCATTTCAAACTCGAGTTCCATCCTCGATTCCAAACTCTTAACATACCCATTCAACAAAATTCCAGATTCCTATCTCACTATCCAATTTTTATTCTATATCTTATTTTTTGATTTTCTTTACAAATTCTAATTTAATTTGTTTTCAAATCAAACAATCCTGGGGGTTTTAAACAGTTTACCCTATCAAAAAAATCAAACTTCCCTTTCTGGATTCAAAATAACTTGTTTTTCCAAAACAATTCGAAATCAATAACTTTGGTAGTAATCCGTCACTTAGAAACTCGAAAATGAATACCAATGATGTTCGGATCATCATCAGAATTATTTCCCAGCGACCAAAGTGAGTTCAAAACTATATCGCTTTCAAAACCATTTCTAAACACTTCTATTTTGAAATACAATTCAAAATACCATTCACAATGCTTATGAAACAATTTAAAATCTCTCAGGATTTTAAAATTCTCATACATTATTTCAAATCCATTTACAAACACCTTTCCAAATCTCCAGAGTTTTAAATTTCAACTCTGGTTCAGATTCAGTTTTAATTCATTTCGTAATACTTATATGAATTTTAATTGGTTATTTACATAACCGTTTCAATTATAATCTATCTGATTATAATCTCAACCAATACATCCAGTATACTATAATACTTCAAATATCAATACTTTGTTTATATCAAAATATATTTTGGGTAAAATTACTTCATTTACCCTCTTTTCAAAATATACAGTGTTGGTTCATTGTATTCGAGTGTTTATAAACCCCTACCGATACAGCGGATCAAACTGATCGACCAAAACTCATAAACATCTCAACCAATAAATCACCACAATATAAAACAATATTTATAAAATCTACACATATGCTCTCTCGTATATATACACTCAAGTCAATCTAGGGCATTACTAACCCTATCTCTACTGAGTTACAGCACAGAGCTAAGGTAATTACCAGACCTTCAGCTCTGATACCACTGCAACGACCCGGGGGATTTGCGACCATGGTTATCGACATAAACCAAATGTCGACTATTCAAGCATTGGAAATACCAGATAGTTAATTAAAGAAGTTAGAGGGTGAGAATAGATAAGATAGAAAATTATAATAGAAGAAGAAGAAGAACATACAACAGAATCAGAGTAACACGAATCTCACAGCGGAATGAATAAAATATACTATATAACATAGCTTTGAAATATAAATCTATACTTGAATATACATATCATTATCAAAGTACAACACTTACAACACAGCGGAAATAAATAATTGCTATAAAATCATGAAGCCTCCTGCTCCAAGCTCTCCAAATACATCTGTAAAATCCCGACTACTTGACTGCCCGTACAAAATTGGGCACCCAAGAGTTTAGGAAAAACAAAACAAAACAAACTCTAGGTCAGTCATGTGACTGGTGTGAGTAAATAACAACCATTTGTTTAACTTTTAAAATCCCTTTAAAAGAAAGGATATTGTAAGACCGATCCACACATAAATACGGACGATTTTTACCTTACGATAAACCAAAGTATTCTTTATATCAAATCTCTTCTGATATTACAATAGTGTCTATCAACCACAACTAATAATCATTTTGCAGAACGCTTTTGTCTCACGTTCTACATATATAATATACAATCAAAACTGTAAGCTCTTATTGGGTAATGAATTTCCAACTATGACAAGGTATGGACCACCTTCCGATCAGTGTACTCTAGAAGCGATACACTGGAGTTCAACAAGAACATCTTATAACTTGGCCACACATGACCGGCCATTCATTTCGCTTGAATGTTCCGAATATATTATTATCTTACGGTTGGTATACCAACATAACCGTTTCTGGGAGATACAGATGCGAAAGAAGTAACAAATATGAATATTCTCTAGATGGTGACAATATACCCTACTTGGGTGCGACCCACTTAGCCATGTTGCCTGGCTGATTTCTATCATTTCCTAGTTGATGAGGCTTGAGGTCATAACGTATCTTTTGATAGATCACGCCTTTATTTACTTTGAATTCCACATCGTCATACCCAAAAAATCACAAATTGTTTTTCCCAAAAAACCATGGGTATAAGCTAAGAGAAACGAATTCCTCCGCCACCATCGTAAATATACTTGAAACGATCAAATTACGCGTTCTACCAGATATACTCTGTCAGAAATTCGTCCATTCAAGTTGTCCTGGGACTGGACAACCCGAAGGCACTGTTCTGTAAATCCAGCTTAGGCAATTTCTACGTAGGATTTACTGAACAACCATTGCATAACTCCATCTTCAACTATCTTCATCATATTTGATTAGCAACGCTAATGCTATACAAAGTGGTTTTCAGATAATATATCTGATCCCGGTCTCTTCGTATTAACAACGGAAATGGTCAAAATCTTTGATAGTCGGTGATTTAACTATCAAAGGAAAACATGTGTATAAACAACGGTCGTATTCCCAAATGGAAATCTTACCGATCAATCATCATTTCATTTCCCAATTTCCCATCTATCGTTTCCATATATTCGTAAATTCCTTATTTTCTAAGATTAGAAAATATATGTTATTAACTTTGGAAAATGCTTCCATTTCTGATTCACGCATCAATATCTTCCCACTTCTACCATTCTCTAATTGTAAACTAGTAAGAGAACAACTTCCCAAGTATAAACCCTAAAGGCCGAAACCAACATCAGATTGATACCCAGAAAGCCATTCAACTCAACTAATTTCCAGTCAGTTTCTAATTTCAGTAATTCCATTTAAATTCCTAATTCAAACCCCAAACTCCTTTATAATATTTTATTTGTAAAATATTTACTTTAATCTAATTTTTCAGATAGAATGTGAATAATATTTCTTTATATAGTCAAAACAGTTTGATTTCGTATTTAAAAACAATATCTCAAACCCAAATTCTATTTATATTTTTACTTGCAGAATTATTCATGCAAATCTCCTTTTTATTTATAACACTTAAATCTCATTTATAATTCCCTTTATATAATTCTATTTATTCTATATAAATCCTTTTATATAATTCTATTCATTTTGTATAAATCCTATTATATAATTCTATTCATTTATATAAATCCTTTTATGTATTTATATTTATTTTATATAAATCCTTTTATATAATTCTATTTATTTATATAAATCCTTTTATATAATTCTATTTATTTTATATAAATCCTTTTATATAATTCTATTCATTTCCCAAATATTTCCTTAATTATATTTTCCAATATTTGTTTTCCAAATATTACCTTTTATAATATCTGATTTATTTTATATAAATCCTTTTATATAATTCTACACATTTTATATATAAATATTTCATTTTCAATATTCACTTTGAAAATTTCCTTTTTACATTCCAGTATTTCATATGGTATTTAAAATACCAAATAACATGACCAGTGTCATCATAATCAATCACAGATTTTATATCACATCATATATCACAATATATGAAGACAAACAGTATTATAATATTGAGGAATCCAGTTGGATCCCTCCAACCCGTCTCCCTGCATTCACAAATGTTAAACAATATAATTAACATCAATTTCATTTCTATATGAAATATTCTGATAAACAGAATCAGTATATAATTAACGATTATATATATAACTCTATCTATAATTTCAACCAATTAATTAACAGTTCAACCAACAATCAACACACAACAATCAATCATCATTTATCAATACTAGATTTTATTTATAAAATATAAACTGTACAGAGTTAGTGAGATTTACTCACATTGGATAGTTACCGTTAAATAACGATAATCGTCGTTGATTCAGATCAGGCAATTTATTTTGCTATAAATTGTGATGATCTCCAATTCACTCCCAGTTAGTTCTAGACTAGCATCATCGCGTAGCTTGCGTTCCCACGATTCCAATGTGACAAACCGTTCGTAAAACTGATACCATATGAATGATAAATTTCAAATATAAATTAACACACTATTTAATTTAAAAAACAACTTTATTTTATTTTGAATTAAATTGGGTCATACTGTTCCTAAAACTAGTCCACACTAGTCCCATTGGCTCATTTCCTAACTTCTTTATACCGTTCCTTTACTCCCCCTTCATACCAAATTTGAAATTCCTTTGTTGTACAAAGCATCAACTCCCCTTTTTATTTTATATATTTTTCTTTTTAAACTTTCTCTTTTTAAACCGGGCTTCATAAATATTTCGGCCCAATGCCTTACGTATAACCCAGTATCTATTTGCTTTCTTCTTCCAGAATTAAAGCTCGTAGCTCCTGTAATATTTATCCTTCCATTTCATGATTTCAGCTCCACGTTTTAGAAGCTGGTCCACCATATTGCCAACCTATCCCAAATTTGAACAGTGTCACCTTCTATTATTTTCCACAACTTCCGCATGTTTTACCCCTTCACTCACATCAGACCTTCACCACCCAAACCCACATGTCTTCTTTCCCAAACACATATCATTGCTCCAGTATCACTTCGCGCAAAGCTCCCAGGATTTCACCATTTGGAATTTCGATGGCCTCCCTCATTTCGAGACCTTGTAGTTTCTTTGCCACCATAATTCTCCTATATTCATCACGCACATCATAATTCACCTCATTTCCAGTGAACCCCCTGAGACATTCATCGTTCGACTTCCCTCCCTCTACTCAACCTTCTGGACCTTGCACTCAGCTTCTTCTTCCTAACCCGCATGTTCCTCCAACACAGACATGTCCGAAAATACATTCCCATCTTTCACCCATAGCTCCATTTCCAATCGCCTATAAATCAAATAAAAACCACCACGAATCTTCCCTTAATCTCCTCTCTCTCCTCTTATAAACATCATCCAACTCGGCATAATTCCTTGCACCGCATCGACATCCGTGAGTTTTGATACACAGTAAAGTATCGAACAAAAATGGTGTCAATTTCCACAAAAATCCTCAAGATGCAGCTACACTCCTTTCTAGATCCAAATAAAATCTCAGTTTCTCGAATCGATGCTTCGATTCCCGACAAACGTTAACCCTAGACTCTGCTCTTTGTTTTTGAATTCTAGAACTTGCGTCGCACCCAGGGATTGCTATACCGAAATGAAACTCTCTCCATAACGAGCATCATGATATCTATTTGATGATTTATATAGTTAGGTATGAATTGTTTTGGATTTAAGAAGTTCACGAATTGTATTTGAGGAAGAATACTGGCGGCTATAAATGCTTTGACCAGTGAATGAAGTATTAGGGTTAAGAGAAATGTTTTGGGTTATTTATAGGATATATTTAATATTATAATATTCGATTATTATATTTATTTTTACTCCTACGTTATTTGTATTTGTTATTAAAAGTCCCTATGATCACACATGATATCCAAAAATCACGAAAATGGACATGCAGCTACAGTTCGACATTACGGACCCAACGAAACTAGTATCATTGAATTCCGACTTCGTTTGCTCACATCGTATTTTAAAGTCAAATTAATGACTATTTTTCACATTAAAAATCCCGTCTGGCCACATACGGACTCCAAAAATCACGAAAATTGAAATCTAACAATAATTTAATATTCTGGATCTAACAAAATTAATTTCATCGAAAACGAAGTTCATTTGCAAAACTGGATATTTTTAAAGCTCTAAATAAACCGATTTAAATGTTAATATATTAAAAAATAATTAAATTAAATATTAATAAATAAATTTTATCGTATATATATATTCACATGCAATATCATGTTACCCCAAAATAAATATATCAGGATTTGTGATTCGATATTTCAGAATCCTAGATTTATATCGATATTCAACTTATATTAAAATCCTTTTATAATATAAGTAAATCGTTATAAATAATAAAGGAATTCCATAGTGACTTTTTGAAAATTTAATTTGGACACAACTCACAATCTACACGATGAAATCTTGATTTTTCTCTTCCATTAGAAAAATATAATTCACCAGCTCCGAACGTTTCTTGTTTCATAGAAATCCGGCTTAAAACGGATTATGTATTTTCATTTAAAGTTCGAACCGCCAAGTTGCGAACTGCCACGCCATTTCGAGCTCGATTTTAACTATAATATAAATTATATGTTCAACGTACATTTGTAAAATATATTCGTTAATATAATTCAACTCTAAACTGAAATATATATTATAAATGATCCAATTCACGCAATATTGTGAATTTCCACTATTTCCAACTATTTCAAAAATTAAATATTTATTTCTATTATTTATATTAATTAAATATTCAATATTATTTAATTAAACAACCATTTTATATTACCAAACCATTATTAAATAAATTATTTATTATTCGAAAAAATACGGGTCGTTACAAAATGGATCGACCCATGCTATAAGGGGGTTGCGACCCATGTTAGGTCTGGGCCGACCTAGGGGTCGACCCATCTTAGGGCTGGGCCGACCCATCTTAGGGCTGGGCCGACCCAATGGTCGATCCACTGGAGCTTGGGCCAATCCAATACCCAGTGAAATGGACGTTTTTATGGCTTTGATTTTTTTATTCTAGTAAAATGGTCTACATTTTTGATTCGTGTTCTTTACTTAAAGCCATATCTGTTGTCATGGGATTTGTTTTCCCACTAGAAGTGGCTAAGCCAAATTTGTTAATTAAATCTTAAGCATATTTTTCTTAGCTAATGAAAATACCTTTATCTAGTTGTTTCATTTGAAGTCCTAAGAATAAAGTTAGTTATCCCATATGACTAATTTCAAATTCTTTAATCATAATGTCAGGAAATTCTTTACTTATCTCGTCATTAGTTAATCTAAATATTATATAATATATATATGGACTAACTGAATATTATATTTGTTTCTTTTAATAAAAAGTGTAGCATCTACTTTTCTAATTTCAAAATATTATTATAATAGATAAGATCTGAATCTATCATATCAGGCTCTAGGAACTTGTTTCAGACCATATAAAGCTTTCTTTAATTTATATACATGATTAGGAAATCTATTATTTTCAAAAAGCGGAGGCTGTTCAACATAAACATCGTCTTTAACAAACCATTCAAAATGCACTTTTAACATCTGTTTGTTATAACTTGAAATTATTGTAGTTTGCAAAACCAAGTAAAATTTTGATAGCTTCCTATCTTGCTACTGGTGCAAAAGTTTCATCATAGTCAATTTCTTCTTTTAGATAATAATCTTGCATGACTAAACGAGCTTTATATCTTACGACCTCACCTCGTTCATTCATTTTATATTTATACACCCATTTAGTTCTAATTATAACCTTTATCCTCAAGTCTAGGAATAAGTTCCTAAACATCATTTCTGGTGAATTGATTCAATTCTTCTTGTATAGCAAGAATCCATGAATCAATAGATGATGCTTCGTTGTACTTTTACGTACAATAGTTGTATAAAGGCCACATTACTCATACTATTTAGTTTGTTTCTAGTTTTAACAACAGATCCAATGGTTCCTAGTATATTTTCTATTGGATGACCCTTTAATAGCCTAATTCTTTGGTTAGGGCGAACTTTTTCACAATTAGTTTCATTAGTTAGATTAACAAAATCTTCTTCATCATCTAATTGAATAGTATCTTTGAAGTTTTCATCAGTATATACAATCATTGATTTGTCAATAGTGTTCGTTGTTAGATTACAAACTCTAAATTCTTTACTTCTATTAGAATATTTTATATAGACGCCTTTTTCGGATTTAGGATCACTTCAACAAAACAAATCTATTACCATGGACAATGCCCATTGTAATAGGGGTTTTACAGTGGCCAGCCCGCCCGCTGTATTAGGCTATGTTGTAATATGCCCTCTTTTACAACGAACAATGAACGTGGTAACAAGATATTGTAATAGACTTTTTACAATGGTCTTATGTTGTTTTTGTATGTTCCTTTAATAGAATAACAGCCCGTTGTAATATTCTTTTTTAACAGGTACTGACTGTTGTAATATCTTCTATAACAACAATTAATGCCCATTGTAAAATGCTGAAAGTTGCAATGGATTTGAATATTACACATAATGTTAATAATATTTACAATAATTGAATATTTAATTCAAAAATTATTTTTAAACAAATATTTATTCAAATAAATATTTATTACACTTTCAAATAGTATACATAGTGTTTCCTCTCTATTTACACAATCACTTGTACATACACTTCCTCACTACATTTCACTCGTATACATTGACTCCTCATTACACACTTATTCACTCATATACACGTAGTCACATGGTCTGTGAATGAGTGTTTTGAAGTACCACTTCAGCTCCAGCAACCCCAATCAAATCCGCCCAGAACACTTTCAAGCGTTGATCTATTTCTTTCTTTGCTTTTTATAATATCTTGAATGCTTTCTACAGACCAGCATTTTCAGGTTAAAACAATCAATAGGGACTAAGTTGAAGCACAATCCAAATTTCTAGGCTTCATCAGTTCTGAAATTACAGGAGCAGGAAGATCAAAGTACAGGAAACCAGCTTGGCTATTGCTTAAAGGCTAGACTTCAAAATCTTATACATGCTTTTGTATTGTTGTATTCTTTAATTTCTAACAATCGATCGGCAATCTTTCATTGGGAATATAAATATCACAGAGAACATAATTGTTGCTACAAAGGTGATAGATCATCATTTTGAGATAGAATTTACCATTTGTTGATAAAGCAATAGATACAGGGTGTAGCTTGATAAAACAATATTACCTAAAATTTGAGCAAGAGATTGTTTATACCCAATTCTAAAAAAGGCCACATAATTTATCAAACTGAAACACCAAATGATAAAAGCAGCATTATATGTACTTACTGCATAATATATAATGCACATACAGTGCTAGCAGAAAATCTAGCAACTTCTCTTACTGCATAACGTATAATGCACGCACATTGATGAATGAGAAAATATAACTAAAATGCTTAACTCGTTAAACTTTCAATAGGTGACAGAAAATCTCTCTTTCCCACAAAATTTTGCATATCTATTATCTTCAATATAGTTTGTGGTTTCAAGCATTGTATCTACAGTATGCAACAGGTAATACACTTTAAAAACTCAAGATAGTTCCATAGAAACAAAGTAGAAAAAGTCTTGGAGCAAAGAACTATAGAGATAGAAAAAAAAACTAATGCTGCTAATCGATAAATACTGTAATGAATTGTCAACTTATAAAGCTCGTAATAGGCATTTTTTAAGTGGTTAAATAAAAATAAGTGGATAAAAAGTCTTTATTTTGTTGCTGGTAGATTGAATAGACTAGAAAATTGAAAGAAATCCCCATTAAAAACCTGTCAATTTGGACATTTGTATAGCAGCTACAAAATTATGTCAAAGTTGACTAAACTTTTGACACAATTAAAAGAAGAATAGTAGATTTTGGTAACTTTAGATAGATAGTTGACAAAATGATGATACTGGCAGATGGTCATGCGGTGGAGCTTGCGCCAGCGATTAAATATCCAAAGGGGAAGTAACTGCGATAAATTTCCTTGAGTATAATTTTTTAGAGTTTTCCTATAAATTTGAAGGAGCATATAAAGAATGGAAAAAATAGTCTTGAAAATTTTAAGTGATCCCAAGGAAAAATATGAAGGAACAAAAGCTACTAGAAAGTAATGAAATTGAACGTAAGGAGACATTGATTAATTTTTGAATGAAGACAATCAGCAAATTTTTTAAGCTTATTATAACCAGAAACTCACAAATTTTAAAAGCAAAACATTGATGTTAGGAGGATTACAAAATACAAACATTACTGCTTAGTCATTCTCATGTACAATCCAAAATTAAACATAAATCTATGTCATAAATTAAATTTGAATTTAATTCTCTGTCTATAAATATGCCGCCAAGTGTTTATGACAAACAAGAAAGCATGAATATGGCTTCAAAAAACCCACACGACAACACATCAAAACCCACAAAATCATTCGTACATTTCTTAATCTTCTCAACAAAATTGCCTGATCATCATCGGAATCACTTGTAGAACTTGCTGTTGAAGTATGCGATACTATATATGTTGGATTGAATAGGTCGAAGATAGCTTTGAGTCGCGGAAGACGGTTCACAAATCGGTGCTCGTATGTGGAAACTATGAGTTGGAAGGTGCAAGTTTTCAAGAGGCTGGAGCGACAGACGTCTGTCATGAGAATGACAGACATCTGATACTATAGGGGAATTTTCCCGAAAGTTTGGATAAACGTCTGTCCCATGGGGGACAGACGTCTGAGATGAAGCCCAAATAATTCCCTGGGAGGGAACAGACGTCTGTCAACCCCACAACAGACGTCTGTTGAGGCATATGGACTGTTTCGGGCTGAAAACATGACAGATTGATTTATGAAGATGCGGGGGCAATTTGGGTAATTGGCCTATCCCTATATAAGCTATTTTCTGAAGTGAATTAAGGAGAGCTTGAAGTCTTGATTTGGCATCAAGGGTTTATTCTCAAGGGAGAATTAGGGTTTATAACCTAATTCAAATTCTTCAATTCTATTCTCCTCAAACTCTTTTCTATATTGAAATATAGTGATTATTGGATCAATCTCTTGTATTCCTTTCATCGTGGTAATAAAATACTCTCTCCAAAGTGGATGTACACTAACAAGATGTTAGTGGAACCACTATAAATCCTTGTGTGATTTTTTTTGCTACTTTGTCATTAGTTTCTTGCTTGTGATTGAGATTTGGTGTGTTCGTGATTGGTTGATCTTGTTTTTGAGACGAGAGTTATTGCTTTGGTTGTTTTTGCGAGTCTAACAACGATCTAGCCTTCCGCTTGCGCATTGTGATTTAGATATCGGATTCGAGTGGTCTTGAATCAGATTAATCACAACGGTTACAACAGTTGGTATCAGAGATGTTTTGGTGCTTGTTTGGTGTTTGTGAAAATGCCGGAGACGGATAGTAGCTCGGTAAGTCCTTCAACCGGAAGTCTGAATAGGGTGGCGCCTTATGTACGGGGTTCATATGCGGGGTCGGGTTCTCAATTGGTTATTGACAAGTGGAATGGTGATAATGACTTTGAGAAGTGGCAATGGAAAATGAAAGCGGTTCTTAGGCGGAATCGGTTGCACCAAGTAGTATTTGATACTCACTTATTGCGAAGTGATATCTCGGATGTTGAGAGAGAGGAGATGGAGGAATGGGCTTACACTACTCTTCAACTTGCTATGGGGGAGAATGCGATCTCTGAAATTAGTAGTGAAACTACCGCTAAAGGTATTTGGGACAAGTTGGAAGAACTTTATAAGAAGAAGTCGCTCAATAATCGTTTGATCTTATTGCGAACGTTTTTCACCTTCAAGATGAAGGAGGGTAATTCGCTTAAGGCACATTTGAATGCCTTTGATGACTTGCTCATGAAGATGAAGGCCGTTGATTTGAAGATTGAGGAAGAGCAAAAGGCGATGATATTATTGTGTTCATTGCCGTATCGCTATACGGGTTTCTCAAATAGTTTGATCTATGGCCGGGATACCTTGACTCTTGATGATGTCAAGACGGGTCTTCTTAGTGAGGAGTTGAGAGATCAAATGAAGGAGATGAGTGAGGGTAGTAGTGGAGCTAGTAATAGTCACGGGTTGTTTGCGGAGAAAGAAAAGAATGTGAAAAAAGGAAACCGGGGGCGTTCTAAATCAAGAAAACCCGGTAGGAGAGGCAAATCGAAAGAGAGAAATGGCAAGTGCTTTATTTGCAAGAAACCGGGACATTGGAAGAATGAATGTCCGGAAAAAGATAAGAAGGAAGTAGCGTCTTCATCCGTGGCGGTGGAGAGTGGGGATGGTGAGATAGATGAGAATGTGTTGACGGCGGTAGCAACGGGTGTTTCGGGTAATGAATGGGTTCTCGATTCGGGTGCGTCGTATCATATGACGCCAAATAGAGATTGTTTTTCGTCCTTTGAGGTCAAAGAGGGAAATGCAATTGCTATGGGAAATGGTGCTATTTGCAAGTCGATGGGTAGTGGCTCCATGCAAATAAGGATGTTAGATGGAGTTGTTCGCACGCTCACCAATGTTCGCTATGTTCCGGGACTTAGGAAGTCGCTTATATCTTTGGGGCAATTGGATTCTCTAGGATGCAAGATCACTATCGAGAAGGATTGCTTGAGGGTTTCGTAGGGAGCACTTGTGGTTATGAAGGGTGCTAGGACTCATGGTATATATTTGCTTCAAGGTGTGACCGTAGGTGGTGAGACTTGTGTGGGTGTTAATAGTTCTCGTGACTTGGATGCGACACGGTTGTGGCATTTGAGATTGGGTCATGTCTCGGAGAGGAGTTTGGATATTCTTCGGAAGCGGGAGATAATTGATGGTGAGAGCTTCAACAAACTAGAGTTTGGCGAGGAATGTGTCATGGGGAAGCAAACAAGGGTATCATTCGATGAAGGCAAGCATGACTCAAAGGAGGTTCTTGAGTATGTTCATTCGGATGTTTGGGGACTGGCACCAGTTTCTTCTTTGGGAGGAGCAAGGTATTATATTTCTTTCATTGTTGATTTGTCTCGCAAGGTATGGGTGTATGTAATGGGGGCCAAGTCAGAGGCATTTGCTAAGTTCAAAGTGTGGAAGGCTCTTGTTGAGAATGAGAGAGGTAAGACTTTGAAGGTGTTAAGGACCGACAATGGCGGTGAATATGTCTCGCGTGAATTCTTGGAGTATTGTAAGCATCACGGAATCCAGAGACATTTTACTACACCGAGAGATCCGCAATCTAATGGAGTAGCGGAGAGAATGAACCGAACTCTACTTGAGAAAGCTCGATGCTTGAGATTGACATCGGGTTTGTCTAAGGGATTTTGGGCCGAAGCTTTGTCAAACGCGGTGCATATTGTGAATCGAATTCCGTGCTCGACCATTGGTAACAAAATTCCAGAGGAAGTGTGGAAAGGGAAGAGAGTTGACTTGAGATATCTTCATGTGTTTGGTAGCTCGGTTTATGTGCATGATCCGGGGAATGAGCTAGAGCATTCAAAGGGGTCTTGCTTGGTTTCATGGATGGCGTGAAAGGCTATCGGATTTGGAATCCGGAAATGAAGAAGGATTTTAATTCTCGTCATGTCACTTTTGATGAGTCGTCTTTATTCAAGGTGAATGAGAACTCATTGGACATTCTGGATTTGGTTCATGGGGAATCAAAGGCGAAGGAAGTCATTCCCACATTCCGTCCAAGTGGTAGTAGAGTTGAACAAGCTCGTGGGGTTGAAACAGTTGATGAAACATCACATAGTCCACATGGTTCCTCTAGTGATGATGTTGGTGATGTACATGATACTAGAGAAGTTTTGACACAAGGTGGAGCCGAAAGGGGTTTAGGTGAAAGTATTACTACTCGGGTTGTTCGACGTGCAATAAGGCCTCCCGAAAGATATGGTTATTGGAACTACCTTAGCTTTAGTGATTATTTGGACTATGCTATCAATGTAGTCCAAGATGAGCCGATGGACCTTGATGACGTCATGGAGTCGAGAGAGAGCTCGAAGTAGATTTGCGCAATGGAGGAAGAGATGCAATCGCTTATGAAGAACCGAACTTGGGAGTTGGTTCCACTTCCTCAAGGAAACCGTGCTATAGTGTGCAAATGGATTTACAAGGTGAAGGATGATGGAATGTATAAAGCAAGGTTAGTGGCAAAGGGGTTCTCACAAAGGAAAGGAAAGGAGTATGTTGAAATTTTTGCACCGGTGGTTCGTCATACATCTATCCGAGTTTTACTAGCCATTGTTGCTATCCATGACTTGGAGTTGGAGCAACTTGATGTGAAAACCGCCTTCTTGCATGGAGACTTGGATGAAGACATCTACATGGAGCAACCGGAAGGGTTTGTTGTAGACGGTAAGTATAATATGATTTGCAAGTTGAAGAAATCACTATATAGGTTAAAGCAATTGCCTAGACAATGGTATAAGAGATTCGATCATTTCATGCTTGAAAGTGGCTTCCATCGAAGCATCGAGGATGCTTGCGTATATTTCAAGAGGTTGGGAAATGATTGTTGGGTGTATTTACTCTTGTATGTGGATGATATGATCATTGCTTCCAAGGATCGAAATGAAATCAACAAGTTAAAGATGCTTTTAAAATCAGAATTCGAGATGAAGGATCTTGGAGAAGCAAGAAAAATCTTGGGCATGGAAATTGGAAGGGACCGAAAGCGTTTTGAGTTAAGATTGACTCAAAAGGAATACATAAAGAAAGTGCTTTGCCGGTTTAGCATGGAGGATGCAAAGGCGTTAAATACACCTTTACCTTTGCATATGAAGCTTTCGGAGAAGGGATCACCTATCGGGGATAAAGACAAGGCTTATATGGCAAAGGTGCCATATGCAAGTGCGGTTGGTAGTTTGATGTACGCAATGGTGTGTACAAGGCCCGATATTGCAAATGCCGTCAGGGTGGTTAGTCGGTATATGGCTAATCCGGGGAAATCGCATTGGGAAGTCGTGAAGGCTATATTGAGATACTTGAAAGTCACAATATCTCATGGACTTGTCTTTGGCGGTAGTGATGATAGGAGTTGCAGTTGGTTGGTTATTGTGACTCAGACTACGCCGGTGATATGGATCGGAGGAAATCAACTTCCGGGTATGTCTTCACACTTGGCGGGACAGCCGTTAGTTGGAGATCGCGATTGCAAACCGTAGTTGCTTTATCCACTACGGAGGCGGAGTTGATTGCCACTATGGAAGCGGCCAAGGAGGCACTCTACTTGAAGCGATTGTTGTGTGACTTGGGTTTCGAACATGAAAGTGTTGATGTTCGATGTGATAGCCAAAGTGCTATCCATTTGGCGGAGAATTTGGCATTTAGCTCACGGACCAAGCATATTGATGTGAGGGAGTCATTTCTTGTAACCATGGATGAGGGTTAGCTAGTATACCTTCGGAAAGTGCACACAAAGGATAATGCGGCGGATATGTTTACGAAGGCATTGCCATATGGCAAGTTCGAGCATTGCTCGAACTTAATTCGCTTGTTGAGTTGCTAGGTGCCATGGGGTGGCACAAGGTGGAAATAGAGATTTTGTGTTTGATGGAAAGGAATAGCGGTGAGAGATTGAAAATCTATCTTCATGGTAAGTACTCGTTACACTCCCGAGTACATTGTCTTATGGTGAGATGGATTGGTTTGAATACTTTAAACATTTCATTAGCGGGTGGGGGCTTTGCCTGAACTCGTTAGTGGAGTGCAATGGGTGGTGGCTTTGCCGGATCTCATTGGGAAAGTATTCATGTTGCTTGGTCGAAGATAAAAGGAAATGCATGGTGCATTGGAGTTTGGAGTTGAGATGGTTATAGTATCGAGGTGGAGTGTTGAGGTATGCGATACTATATGTGTTGGATTGAAGAGGTCGAAGATAGCTTTCAGTCGCGGAAGACGGTTCGCAAATCGGTGCTCGTATGTGGAAACTATGAGCTGGAAGGTGCAAGCTTTCAAGAGGCTGGAGCGACAGACGTCTGTCATGAGAATGACAGATGTCTGACACTATAGGGGAATTTTCCCGAAAGTTTGGATAGACGTCTGTCCCATGGGGGACAGACGTCTGAGCTCAACAGACGTCTGTCATACTAGGGACAGACGTCTGAGCTGAAGCCCAAAAAATTCCCTGGGAGGGAACAGACGTCTGTCCAGGCATATGGGCTGTTTCGGGCTGAAACATGACAGATTGATTTGTGAAGATGTGGGGCCAATTTGGGTAATTGGCCTATCCCTGTATAAGCTATTTTCTGAAGTGAATTAGGGAGAGCTTGAAGACTTGATTTGGCATCAAGGGTTTATTCTCAAGGGAGAATTAGGGTTTATAACTTAATTCAAATTCTTCAATTCTATTCTCCTCAAAATCTTTTCTATATTGAAATATAGTGATTATTGGATCAATCTCTTGTATTCCTTTCATCGTGGTAATAAAATACTCTCTCCAAAGTGGATGTACACTAACAAGATGTTAGTGGAACCACTATAAATCCTTGTGTGATTTTGTTTTGCTACTTTTTCATTAGTTTCTTGCTTGTGATTGAGATTTGGGGTGTTCGTGATTGGTTGATCTTGTTTTTGAGACGAGAGTTATTGCTTTGGTTGTTTTTGCAAGTCTAACAACGATCTAGCCTTCCCCTGGCGTATTGTGATTTAGATATCGGATTCGAGTGGTCTTGGATCAGATTAATCACAATGGTTACAACACTTGCCGACTCCCTGAGATAAATTCTAAAATTTGGAGACATGGCTCTATCTTCATCTCTCTTGATTGCATTTTCTTTTTTTATTCCTTTTCTAACAAGGCTTGTTTTACTATTGCCTTTCTATCTTTAGGTTTTAGCGCCTTTGACTTTGACACGATTCTAACTTCTCTAACCCTCTTTTTCTGCATGATATCATTGATCCTTCCACATGATGCTTCTAAATCTCCAGGCAAATTATTGCTTTCCTCGTCTTTGAGCTTGGGTAAGCTGAAACCCATCAATGTCAGAAGATAATAAATGAAAATGGAGTTACCGGATGCAATTACTGAACGCAAAAAATGGAAACATAAACGAAGATGAATGCTTTTCCTATGAAGAACATGATGTCCATTTTAGAGGGGAAAGTCGGCTAAATATACCAGGGTGTAGAGTCTAAATTAGAGCTGCCAGGATAATTTTAGGCTAACAAGAATGACAAACGAAAATGAGAAAAATTGTTTAACTAAACATTTCTAGACATAATACTAATTCGTCTTATAAGCAATGTTGATGATATTCTTGTTTTAAGAAAATTTATAGCTTGATACTATTCGGTAATATTATGGAAAATGACAATAATATTTACATTTAAAAGTCAAAAAAAATATAGCCTGTAACTATCAAAATATCAATCATACCAATAACGAATCTTAAATAGTCAATACCTCTTGAAAATCTAATATAGGATACCAAACCTGTGTCTCCTTCTAAAGTTCAGTTTAGGTAATGTATTGATAGTTACTTGTATTAAGTATTCATGGAGATGAAATTGTAGTTCACGTAAGAATAGTGTGAGGTGTATGACAACAATGCACATAGGTAGAACATATCAATGTAGTTGACAAACAAATTACATATTTGTTACAAGATCATTCAAAGTATGGTAAATGATCATTTCGTCCTTATTAAATTCTATACTATAAACAAGAAGTCAACAATTTTGTTAAACTTAATTGCCAAATAAATAGTAAGCTAGATTACAATGAGTGGCTTGTGTGCGAAGCACAAGCCTTATGCTAGAAATATCCCATGTTACTGCAGTTAGATCATATCTCAAGTAGAAAAAAATATAAGGATATTAGGATAATCAATCCTGTAGTAAAAAAATAACCACATTGGTATATGGTAGAATTTGTTACCTACTTGATCATGAAGTTGACAAAATTGGAAAATTCTTTTACCATATTGGTATATTGTATTACGGTTTTTAATGGTTGAATGATGTATTTAATTTAATGCAATTTTTGTCCAAATTGAAATGATTTTACTATTTTTGTTAAAATTGACAATTGATTCATTAATGCAAATGCTAGTAATGAATTTTCATTTATGAAAATTCTGCTATAAACTGAAAGGAGGGAGTCATCAGATGTAAAAAGAATAAATGTTTATTAATGAAAAAATGGGGAATTTGATTGATTTTTCGTGGTCCTGAAAGAACCATGTGATAATAAATGAAAGAACCAGGGAATTTGATGAGATTAAGCCTTATTATTATATTAACTAAAATATCATGCGGATATGGTAATAAATGAAGAAAACAGAGGGAATTTGATTGGTTTTTCATGATCTTGAAAGAACCATATTTAATGAGATTAGTGCCTTATTATATGAACTAAAATATCACACAGATAAGGTACTAATTAATTAACTTATTGCTTATTTTTTATTTCCTCATGTTCCTTCTAAAAGCTTGCTTCAAAACCAAGCCACTTTCACTTCCTTTTAAATATGGATCGCCTTAGGGGTTAAAATCACTTTGCCTAATTATAACTTAAGACTTTTTGCCTTTTCTCGTGCAATCAATTTCTCTGAGAAGAATAATCTACCAACAACAATGTGTTGTTCTACAACCTGTAAGCGTTCAATGTTTTTTGGTTTAATTAGTAATTGTTGGGGATTTTGTGGTTTGAGACGATAATGGAGGAGAATAAATGCCGTACTTCTGACTTCAAAGATTGCGGATTCTTTCAGACAATAGTTCAACCCAGCAGGTACAAACGGGTTAATGAACTATTGACTTCAGGATTCAATGAAGCTTTGAAACAGCGTTATCGGATTCAAAATTTGTACGATTTTGATCCGACCAAGAACACTCTGATATTTGATTGTTGATGATGCAATGTAGATTATAGAATAGAAGAGGAAGTAGAATACGGTAATTCTGCAACTGTTTCAGAATTGAAACACTATACAAGTGTTTCAGACGGAACTGTTTTGCAACAGTTTAACGGCGTTGCAGAACTGATGAAGAAGAAATAAAAAATTCGGTGATTTAGAAACAGATTTCTGGCGTTGTATATATAGGTGATGAGAGGAGATATCCATTAGCAAAGCGTTGCAATTGTTGAATCGCAACAGCCATTTCTGTTCGATTCCGAAAATACGCATCCTTTCAGTTTTGCAACGCTTCTGAAGCGTCGCATCCCCTTTAGGACGAAACCGGTCGACCGCCCAAAAACCACCGGTCGACCATTTTCAAACAGAGAATAAAACGGTCGACCGGTGAGTTTTGGCTAGTCGACCGATCTGTTTCATCGGTCTAATGGATCATGAGACCCCAAGAGCCCCAAGGCCCAAGGCCCATCTTTTGACATTTTAAAGATTATTATCTATGCCAAGTTCATGCTCAAGGCCCATTGCCTTATTCCTCCTTCTCTTCTTTCTTTTGATATCATGTATCAAGCTTTTACCTATATAGTGACAAACTCTTTTATATTCTACAATGTGGGACTAATCCCTACACCTTATCTTCTTCCATTCTTGCTTCCCTCTTCAAAAACAAACCCATACCCAAACTAATTTGAAAATTTACAACAGTAATGAGTGGTTGATTTTGGCATTTTGCTATCAAGAGCAAATTTCTGTTCTAGTTGCTTTTGCATAGTAAGGAGGCATGTATATTTTGTTCCATAATGATAGAATCAAGAAGCATTGAAATTTTGCCTAAATTAGGGTACGATCTGGAGAGAAATCGACGACGAACTAGAAATACGTTTTCCCTAGATTTCATTTAGGGGATAATGATTGAAATTTTGTTTGTTTACAAATGAAAAAAGGCAAGAGCAGAATATGAGGCGGAACTTAAGGACAACGAATTTCTTGATGAAGTATAAATCACGAACTAGCTGGATATTGAAAAGCACTTATGAATATAATCCTATTTCTTACGAACCTATCTCAGTTTGTAACCCACTTTTTTTAAAAACTCATTTATTGAAAATTACTTGTGAATATAAACAAATTGTTAAGTAAACCTTTAATAAATAGATTATCCGGTTAAATAAAATTACTATGGTGATATAAAGCAAAATGGCTAAAACTATTACGTAAACACGTGTTTAACATAACATTAAATTTTCAATTTTGATTTACTTTTCCTCTAATATGCTAGTTTGTTAAAAAATCTTTTTATATTTAATTTTGAGAAGATTTGTATATAATTACGTGTTAATAACATGAAGTTCCAACTACGTCTATTAAAATACAAATCGAACCTCCTATGACGTCTAGAACAATCAAAGATTATGATAATTGGTTAATAGTTATCAAATTTTGGTACTTATTACAACTCGTAAACTATAAATATTGTAAAATTAAACTTTATAACTAACAAAAAATTTTTGTAACAGTTGATATCTATTACAGCGAGATTAAGAAAGTAGTTGTACTAACTATCTAGTACAATGGGTGGGTAGGAATGAAAATCAGTTTTAAGTGTCGGATATGAATTTCGATGTCGACATTTGTTAGTGTTTATGGGCTTTAACGTTATTCTTACCTCATTTTGGTTTGAACAAAATTAATATTAGTTCTAATCGATTATTACTTCTTAAGTATAAATTAGTTTGTACAACAACGAAACTATTAATTGAAGAAAAATTTATGACCAATGAAAATTAATTTTTTAGTGGTAATTATTAATTAATAAAAAATAATTATTAAATGATATTTTCTACTTATTACTTATAATTTAATGCTAATTACTGATTGTTAATAATTAATATGTATATATTATTAATTTTTTATCTTTAACATTTATTTTTAATTTTTAGTAGTAATATTATTAATCACAAATTATTAATATTTATTGTTAATTATAAATTATTATATATTTGAAATTAGTTACTTGATATTATTTACTAATAACTGGAAAATATAATTAAGCCTATTGGAATACTAATATATATAATAATTA
This sequence comes from Allium sativum, assembly GCA_030737875.1. Taxonomy (NCBI): domain Eukaryota; kingdom Viridiplantae; phylum Streptophyta; class Magnoliopsida; order Asparagales; family Amaryllidaceae; genus Allium; species Allium sativum. The sequence continues at coordinate 432,307,488 of CM060910.1, forward strand.
TTGATTATTTATTAATAATCATTGCTTATTATAAGTTATAAATTAATAATATCATATTATTCATCATTAATTATTAAATATTAATTATATATAATATTATTAATTTTTAGTATTTAGTAATATAATATTAGAGTTAGTAATTAGTAATATATGATTAATATAATATTATTAATGATTAATTATTAAATAATAAAAAATAATCAATGTTAATTTTAAGAAATATTATGATTATTGATTGTCAAAAAGTGGTAACAAACATTTATTACAATTGGCATTTTATGATCATTACAAAATATTCCCTCATTTTCTAGTCGTTGTAAAATTCGCATTTATTACAACCTGCATTGCCCGTTGTAAAATTGACACCTTTTACAATGGGCATTTAGTGACCATTGTAAAATAGACATCTATTACAACTGGCATTTGTAAACATTGTAAAATTGAACTCTATTACAACGGGCTTTAAATGACCATTGTAACAACGCTCTATTACAACAGGCAGGCTTTGCCCGTTGTAAAAAGGGCATTGTATAGGACATCTATTACAACAGTCCAGAAATGACCATTGTAATAGCATTCTATTACAATGGGCTGCCAGTGCCCGTTGTAAAAATAGCGTTGTAATAGGGTATTTTTTGTAGTGGATCGAATTTGTCTAAGTTATCTTTTGTATTAAGAATAAAACACTTACTTCCAAAAACTTTAAAATAAGATAACTTAAGTTTCTTATTATAAAGTAATTCATGTGGTGTTTTATTAGTTAATGTTCTAATTAAAATCCTATTTAATATATAATAAGCTATAGCAATTGCTTCAACCCAAAAGTTTTTAGGTAATTTGCTATCAGAAAGAATGGTTCCTGCACCCTCTTGAATCATTCTATTCTTACGTTCTATGTAACGACCCGCATTCTACGCATCGGAGGATCGTCGAATATTTATTTCTTTTTCGTACGAAGTCGTATGGTCATGTAACATTGGCGAACGACTAGTGGGGTCGTTTCCCATGCTCATGATTTTTGTCGACTTTTAAATGACCGTTTTGCCCCTAGCTGATCATGTTTCGACCATAAATTTTGATTGGGAAAGGAATTTTGACCTAAAACCACTTCCATTAGATCCGGATGATGGTTTACCTTTCCGTAGAGTGGTCACATTAGCCAAACGGGCTTACTGTTTGGGAGATATGGCTGAATTAAATTTCAGAAGGTGAAGCATTAGCGGGCTTAACCGGGTGATTAACAGCTAGGCCCATTGGGGGATTTCGGGATTAAAAGTATTTAAAGGCTGCTAGGGTTAGGAATTTTGGTTTTTAGTCATTTTCCAGCGGCCACAAACATATCTTTAACCCTAGCCATGGCCTCAACATTCTAAAAACACCCTAAATCACCTTCTAATCACTAATTAAGAAGATCTACACCAAATAAAGGAAGATTAGTGTCAAATCAGAGTTGGAGCTGCTACTAAGCATTGGGATTCGACCCAAAACAGAGGATAATTCAGATCTATAGTTTAATTTTGGCAAAGGTGAGTGATTTGCATTGTTTTTCACTAATTACAGCTAATTAGGGTAATTAGCGAAGATCAGCGAAATTATACCTCAGAAAAATCTGGAAAAATTTGTAAAATTCAAAAATATTATTTTAGGGCTCTGATAGAAATTTGGGCTAATTTGGATAAATTTTGCTAATCATATCATTAGTTTTGTTTAAACATGCTTAATTGAAAATATGGGTTTTTGGCTATGTTTGATCCGTTTTAATCTATCCAATTATTGTTTTGGTGTTAATGGTTGATTATACATGTTGCTATGATTGTGCGGTATGTTTTGTGATTGATTAGAAAAGTTAGATTGGTCAAAAACGCCGTCGAACGGCGTAGAACAGTCGCTGGAAAGAAGTGCAGGAAATTAGCCGAACCGGATCGGATCGGAGAAGGGGAGCACGATCCGAACCGTGGAGAACCATGCAGCTGCGACCTGACCCGTTCTCCTATAGTGCGCCATGAAGTCACGTTCCGACCCGCCTCCGAACCTGTGTACTCATATGAACCGATCCGGTTGAGAGGAGGAGCCACGAGCTGGTCATGTGCCAAGACCCGATCCGATGGAAGGCGAACACCACGATCCGACCTAAACCCAATGGGTTCCCATGATCCGAACCAAGGGAGTTGACATGGACGAACCGATCCGAAGCAAAGCGAAGAGAGAAGACTGAACCGATCCGGAGACGACCAGAACCCGAGATGCAAAGGTAGTCCAAATGAGAAGTAGAACTCAGGATCCATTTGAGAACCAATGAGTTAACTTCATGGTTGGACTTTGCTACGGGACGTGTGCAAAGGGGTTATCTATATCCATAATTTTGGTTCACCACTAAGAGATGGATTAGGGGATTGTAGTGATAGTTATACGGGGTTGGACTCCGTCATGGCCCGAAGGATTATGTGAACAGAGTAATGGGTATCGTATGCTTTACGCACTAAGTGAGAGATGTAAGGAAGGTTGCTATGCTTGATTTCTTTGTTATCACTGTGACATGCACACCCCCTCCCCCGTTATCTTTACACCCTATGCTAGTGTTACCTTAGAGTATTGTACGGTATGTTGTGCTGACTCTTTGGTTGCAGGTCCAGGTTCAGGTATGATTGGATTATACATGTTATTGTTCTGTTTTGTTGCTTATCACTCATACCAGACCTTTGTATGACCCAGAGTTTATGTCTCTTGTTATTACTCTGGGTGCTCCTAAACGAGCAAACTAGAGACATGTTAGGTGGTATGCACGAGTAGCACTACCGGAGACAAGCATGAGGCTTCCACGTATGATATATAGATTTTCTCCCTGTGTTGTTGAAGGTCACTGCTTGGGCATTGGTAGTGTACCTCCTTCTTTTCCTTTCTTTTGCTTTAGAGACAGTTTTAAAATTGTAATAATGATAATGTGGAACATAAGCTGTATTTGGATTTTCCGCTGCTATGATGTTTAGTTTTCAGCTTATGCACTGTCTCACCTGTTTTATGTTAAGTATGTTATTACTATATTTTTATTCCATGCGCTATGAGAAATTCTACAGGTTCTTTGTTATTTCAATAGTAAGTTCTCTTCTTTTTCCTTTCTTTGGCGACCGTCCCGTGCTGGTTGGACATTGGCACAGTGCACTGTCTTTGAAATGCTGGCTGGTGCGGGGCGGGCCGTCACATTTGGTATCAGAGCTCTAGGTTGCGTAGTTAACCTAGGGAAAGACACCAGGGAGAGATAATACGTATATGAGAGCGCGTATTTGTGATTATTTTGGTTTTCAAAAGCTATATATATACTGTTAGTATAGCTAAGGATGAAGTCGCACTGCACTGACACCACTGAAGAGATGGTTAATCGTTTTATCCTTATAGATTGAACGTTGAGCTGAAACTTGAGGAACACAGGTCCAAGGGCTAACAATAGGAATGACCCTGATATGAGGGCGATGTTCACCAACTTCATGTGAGAGATGCTTAGGGATGTGCAGAGGGAAGCTCCCAATGCTGGTAATGGTGGTGGTCCAGTAGTGCAGGCACCTAGGGCCAATTTCGCCAAGACGAATAAGGATTATACTAGTCTTGGTGGGAAGCCGTTCCATGGAGCGGAATCGGCTACGGATGTTCAAGATTGGGTGGATAGATGTGAGCGTATCTTCGAAGACTTGGGTATCGAGGATGCGATGAAGAGAAGGCTAGCATCCAGTTAGCTGCAAGGACGGGCAATGAATTGGTCGAATGCTATTAAGGCAGGTACTCCGGAGGATCAAGTCACTTGGGATCAGTTTAGAACTCATTTCAGTGATAAGTTTATTCCAGCTGCTAAGAAGTCAGAATTGTTTAGGAAGTTCTTGGAGCTTAAGCAGAATGGTAGGGCAGTCTCAGAGTATATTGTTGAGTTTGATACTTTATCGAAATATGGATTATCCCTTATAGATACTGCCGAGAAGAACGAGAAATTCATAACTGGCTTAGATGGGTACTTGGGGGGAAGACTTATAAACCACATCGATGAGACGTTTGAATCGATTGTAGGAAAGGCATTAAGGTCAGAGAGTCGTTACCCTAAGCCAAAGACTGAGGTTGCTATTGCATCCGCAGAGGAGCCAAAGCCGCCAGCAGGCGGTGGAGGCAAGAATAATTCCCAGAATAAGAGTAAACAAGACCAAACCATGGATGGTTAGAGTAAGAAAAATAAGAAAGATGGCGAGTGCTTTAGCTATGGCAAGAAGGGCCACTATGCCAGAGATTGTCGGGAAAAACCTAGGGAAAGGAAGTGCTTTAATTGTTGCTAAGCGGGACATCACAAGAATGAATGTCCACAACCTCCTAGGGAGAAGCAGATCGTGAAAGCATATGCTATCAACGCTGTTCCTTCTTCGTCGAATGCCCTAACTGCGGCGCATAAGGAAAAAGGTGTCGTTATTCGAGGTATGCTTCCTATTTAAGATGTTTCTATTCGAGTTTGTTTGATATCGGGACTTCCCATTCCTTCATACCTAGTGACCTGGTAGATAGGTTGGAATTGGAACCTGAGGTAGTCGATAGACCTTTAGTAGTGACAAACCCGATAGGTGGTTTGACTAGACTTTGTAGGATTTATCGTAATTTAGTCTTATCGAGTCATGGATGTATGTTTGTTATGATTGCTTTATTTTGAGCTTTACTAGGTCTACCTTGATTTTGGGAGCTGATTGACTCCAAAGGTATAGATTGATAGTAGATTGTGAAGAGTCTTTGACGACCATTATAATGGATGATGGACGAAAGGTGGTATTGGATCGCCTACCTTATGATGAAGATGAAAACGGGAGTTAGAGAAGCAAATGTACATTGTATGTATATTAGTTTGGTCAGGACTTGGCCATGCGATCGACGATAGCCTCAAGCAAAATTGGCAAGGATAGCCAGAGTTAGTTATGGATGCTTGAGTGTTTGGATGTTTTGCTCATATCAACTCACGTAGATTGTCTGAACTCGAGGGAGATATTTCCTTGGGTGCTTGTCTGATATTGGTTTAGGCCTTTGGGGCTTGTGCTCGGGGAATGTCGAAGTCGACTAGGATGGTTTGCATGAGATATAAGTAGTTGTTGTAATTTTCATTGGATAATATCTTGGTTTACTCGAGGAGTAATGGACAGCTGTGACAGGATAAGACTATTCGATGGTATGGACTGCCCCGATTTAGGCTCGATAGGGTTATGAGATGACTCGAGTGGGACTCAAGAAAGATGCAAAGTAATAGATTGTTTAGGACCTTATGTTGATGTTCTTTTTGAAAGAATAGGATGTGTTCGTTGATCATGGAAGATGCAACGAAGGTTATGACGATTCAAGTTGGACTTGACTGGTAAAAGAAAATAGGTGTTTGTTGATCTTGGAGCGGCAACAAATAGATAGACGACTCACGTTGGACTAGGGTTTGTAGGTAATGGATACTCAAGACAGGGTCTGAGTTTATGGGTAATAGATTGACTCGAGTTGGACTCGAGAAGGCTGCAAGGAATTGGATTGGCATGAGTTGGACTCGAGAGGGTAGCAAGATAATGGATAGACTTGGGTGAGACTCGAGTGTTTCAAGCGGACTAAAAGCAAGGGTATCTGGGGATGCCCACTTACCTTGGATCCGTTGGATGTGATCTAGTTATCCTTGGAGGATAAACGTACGTTGGACGTACGGTAATCCGTTTGGAGGCAGGGCTTCCATTAGTTATTGATGTTGGTTGGACCAGACATACAGGTTTCAACGTATTCATGGCTTTAGCAGGTGATAGATAGGATTCGTTTGATGGATGCTACGGTTGTTGTGTTTGTTCCTACCTTTCTTCTCTTGAGTATCACCTGTAGGATCCTGTTGAATGGAAATAGGATAAGTTCGTTAATCATGGTGATATGACGGGTGTATGATACTTTATGTTAGACTTGAAGTATGTTGGGCATTGTGGAGCGTCCGTTGACCTTGGAGATTCAGCGGATATAGGAGCTTCAAGTTGGACTTGGACTCGGAGGTAGAGTACTTAGATTCATTGGATGAGTCTAGTTCACCTTTAGAAGGTGAATGTACGTTGGACGTGCAGTACGGGTATAAGTGGAGTACCTAGGTTCATTGAATGGGTCTAGTTTGCCTCTAGGAGGTGAATGTACGTTGGACGTGTAGTGCGAATGTAGGAAGGACTCAAGTTGGACTTCAAAGGACATTTGGAATGTAGTTGGAGATTTGGCTTTTAGGGTTGGATTACCTAAGAAGATGACAGTATAGACGGATGCCATAGTACCGGACTAGGTTCGGTAGCTGATGCATTGGGTAGGAGACATGCCAGTTTAGAGGCTATGTTTATGGAATGGAAGCAACTAGAGTATATCACGGGATACGACTTCAGACCTAAGTGTGAATTGGATTCAGAAACGTTAGTAAGATTGACGATTAGATCGATCTGGATTGAGTGAATCGGTTCCAGTCAGAGGGACGATCCTAACCTATTGGAAATCACCTCTATGGTAGAGATGGGAATCGATGGCGAGAGAACGACTGTACTTGAGAAGTAGAGGATGACATAAGAAAATCGTATCCAAAGCTCTTTGCCTGATAAGATTTTAGCGGCGATGATTCTTCCCTTGTTAGTAAACCTCATACTAGGACAGATTGGTTCTGTTTGTTTTGCATGTTTGATTGATGTGTATGGCTGGTAGGCATGCGGGATCCATTGTTTGTTTCTTAGTTACAGAATTTCGAGGGCGAAATTTCTTAAGGGGGGAAGAATGTAACGACCCCCATTCTACGCATCGGAGGATCGTATAATATTTATTTCTTTTTCGTATGAAGTCGTATGGTCATGTAACATTGGGGAATGACTATTGGGGTCATTTCTCAAGCTCATGATTTTTGTCGATTTTGAAATGACCGTTTTGCCCCTAGCTGATCTTGTTTTGACCATAACTTTTGATTGGTAAGGAGTTTTGACTGAAACCACTTCCATTAGATCCGAATGATGGTTTACCTTTCTGTAGAGTGGTCACATTAGCCAAACGGGCTTACTATTTGGGAGATATGGCTGAATTAAGGTTCAGAAGGTGAAAAACAGCATTAGCGGGCTTAACCGGGTGATTAACAGCTAGGCCCATTGGGTGATTTCAGGATTAAAAGCATTTAAAGGATGCTAGTCTTAAGAATTTCGGTTTTTAGTCATTTTCCAGCCGCCACAAACATATCTTTAACCCTAGCCATGGCCTCCACTTTCTAAAAACAGCCCAAATCACCTTCTAATCACTAATTAAGAAGATCTACACCAAATCAAAGAAGATTAGTGTCAAATAAGAGTTGGAGCTGCTGCTAAGCATTAGGATTCGACCCAAAACAGAGGATATTTCAGATCTATAGTTTATTTTGTGGGAAAGGTGAGTGATTTGCATTGTTTTTCACTAATTATGACTAAGGGTAATTAGCGAAGATTAGCGAAATTAGACCTCAGAAAAATCTGGAAAAATTTGTAAAATTCAAAAATATTATTTTAGGGCTCTGATAGAAATTTGGGCTAATTTGGATAAGTTTTGCTAATTATATCATTAGTTTTGTTAGAACATGCTTAAGGGAAAATATGGGTTTTTGGCTATGTTTGATACATTTTAACCTATCAAATTATTGTTTTGGTGTTAATGGTTGATTATACATGTTGCTATGACTGTACGGTATGTTTTGTGATTGATTAGAAAAGTTAGATTGTTCGAAAACGCCGTTGAATGGCATAAAACAATCGCTGGAATGAAGTGCAGGAAATTAGCCAAACCGGATCGGATCGGAGAAGGGGAGCACGATCCGAACCGTGGAGCACCATGCAGCTACGACCCGACCCGTTCTCCCGAAGTGCGCCACGAAGTCATGATCTGAACCGCCTCCGAACCTGTGTACTCATCTGAACCGATCCTCTTGAGAGGAGGAGCCACGAGCTGGTCATGTGCCACGACCCGATCCGATGGAGGGCGAACACCACGATCCGACCCAAACCAAATGCTTGCCCACGATCCAAACCAGAGGAGTTGACATGGACGAACCAATCCGAAGCAAAGTGAAGAGAGGACACCGAACTGATCCGGAGACAACCAGAACCCGAGATGCAAAGGTAGTCCAAATGAGAAGTAGAACTCAGGATCCACTTGAGAACCAACGAGTTAACTTCATGGTTGGACTTTGCTGCGGGACGTGTGCAAATGGGTTATCGATATCCGTAATTTTGGTTCACCACTAAGAGATGGATTGGGGGCTTGTAGTGATAGTTATACGGGGTTGGACTCCGTCATGGCCCAAAGGATTAGGTGAACAGAGTAATGGGTATCATATGCTTTACGCATTGAGTGAGAGATGTGAGGATGGTTGCTATGCTTGATTTCTTTGTTATCACTGTGACATGCACACCCCCTCCCCCGTTATCATTACACCCTATGCTAGTGTTACCTTAAAGTATTGTACGGTATGTTGTGCTGACTCTTTGGTTGCAGTTCCAGGTTCAGATATGATTGGATTATACCTGTTATTGTTCTGTTTTATTGCTTATCGCTCATACCAGACTTTTGTCTGAACCAGAGTTTTATGTCTCTTCTTATTACTCTGGGTGCTCCTAAATGAGTGAACTAGAGACAGGTTAGGTGGTATGCACGAGTAGCAGTACCGGAGACGAGCAGGAGGCTTCCACGTATGATATATAGATATTCTCCCTGTGTTGTTGAAGGTCACTGCTTGGGCATTAGTAGTGTACCTCCTTCTTTTGCTATCTTTTGCTTTAGAGACAGTTTTAAAATTGCAATAATGATAATGTGGAACATAAGCTATATTTGGATTTTCCGCTGCTATGATGTTTAGTTTTCAGCTTATGCACTGTCTCACCTGTTTTATGTTAAGTATGTTATTACTATATTTTACCCCATGCACTGTGAGATATTCTACAGGTTCTTTGTTAGTTCAACAGTAAGTTCTCTTCTTTTTCCTTTCTTTGGCGACCGTCCCGTGCTGGTTGGTCATTGGCACAACACACATTCTTTGAAATGCCGGCTGGTGCGAGGCAGGCCGTCACATTCTGCCACTCCATTTTGTGGTGGAATTCTCGAAAAGGAGAAATTGTGGGTAATTCCCTTTTGATTATAGATGGTGATCACTATGAATAGTCTTTATTTTCAATGAAAGTTGATTTTGTATTCTTTTAGCAAAAAATTTAAATAAATCAAAAGCATCACTTTTAAGTTTAATAAAGATTGTTGGTGTAAATCTAGAATAATTATCTGTAATTACAAAGGCATATTTATTGTGATTAATTGATTGGATATGAGATGGAAAAATAAATCTATGTGAAATAATTTTAGAGGATTAGAAGTAGAGATCATAACTTTTAATTTAAATTAAATCTTCTTAAGTTTCCCAAGTTGACAAGCATTGCATATACTATCTGCATTAAGGTTCATTTTGGGAAGACCTCTAACTAAGTCAAGTTTTGATAACCTAGAAAATAATTTTAAATTAAAATGCCCAAATATTTTATGCCAAATACAAGTGTCACTTGTATAAGCCAAAATACATAGATTATCATCTGAAATTCTCATACTAGGGATGTAAATGTTTTTCTTCCTAGTTCCTTCAAAGATAATATTTGATTTATTATCTTCGATGTGACACTTGTCTTTGACAAATTTAATTTTAAAGCCTTTGTCACATGGTTGACTTGTACTAAATAGATTGTGTTTTAAGTTCCTAATTAGTAAAATATCATAAATAAGAGGTTTAGATATACCGACATTGCCAATGCCAATCATCTATCCTTTTGAATTGTCACCAAAGTTGACTAGTCTACCATCTTTATAGATTATGTCATTGAGTACCTTTGGATTCCAGTCACGTGTCTTGAACGGTCACTATCAAGTATCCATTTATCCTTTTCAATTTCCATAATTTGTCCATTGGTTGTTGATTCTATAGAAGTCATGTAACATACTTGTTTTCGGCATAATGTACCAATTTGGTAGATAACTTGATTTTCTACGAAAATCATATGCAAACTTACGAGACAATGATGGAATGCATCAATTTGAACTAGTGTTAACAAAATATTCTAAAATTTCCTTTATTAACTTTTCAAGTTTCGGATTATGAAAACTATGAAAACCTATGCACTAATACTAATTGAAAGGAGGATGAAGATTAAGGATTTTAAGGTTGATTTAACACTAGACGGGGGTGAATAGTGTTTGATGGTATTTAAGACTTGTATGAACCAAATTAAACTTTAACACAAACAAATGCATTACTCAAAACACAGAACAATCAGAGAATCAGTCACAGATGTAGAAAGTAAATAAAAGAAGTGAAAAAAAGAATACACAACACAAACAAATGCATTACTCAAAACCCAGAACAATCACAGAATCAGTCACATATGTAGAAAGAAAATAAAAGAAGTGAAAAATAGAATACACTGGGTTTTTTATACCAGTTCGGAGTTACCCTACATCCACTGTTGCACCAATACCTTATGCAGATTTTTATTAAACCAATGTCGAGATTACAATCCTTAATTTCTAAGGCCTTAGGGTACCCTCCAGTCTTTGAATCCAGGGTAAAATCTCTTGATTTATGGGACACAAGATCACCTGATTGATTTCCAGGCACAACCACACCTTAAGTAGAGAGACTCAATATACTTTATGTTATTAATGATCCTACAAATCAATATAGTACTATGATCTTTGATAAGAGCAAAGAATTAAACAAGAGGAGGTTCTAGTTCGATTCACTAAAGAATTCGGTGGAGTTTTCACATGATATTTGAAAATATGAATATATGAGAGTGGATTTGTAGAGAAAAAGAAGTAGAGAGAATATATGAGAAAGTTGCTAAAAACTCATTTCTGGTCAGGTATTTATGGGGGAGCAACAACCATGTCCATTCACGAATAGATTGGAATGAATAAACACTTACTTTTGAAAACTGAAAATTTGAAGTCAACGGATGCCATGTTGACATGGGTTATCCCATGATGTCAACATACTTATGCTAAAATTGAAATATAAACTTTGGTAAAAACGTGAAAATCATAAATAAATAGATCGAAGTGATTCTGAAGTTTAAACAAATTATTTTCCTATATAATAAGATAACATAACAGAGTTAGATTATATATTTAAAACATATACTTATAATATATATAAAAATGGTATTAAAACTTAATTACATATTATAATTTTGAGATTTAAGACCTTAAAATTTTAAGTCGGAAGTTTGTTTGAAATCAAGAGATGTTTTCTAACAAGTTGTTGAGTAAGTTTAAGAACATGAGGTGTTTTAAAACATGTTGTTAGTAAGTTTAAAGATGAGAAGTGATTTGAAATATTTTGAAAACAAAAGCTAAGGAGAATTTTTAATTTTTTTTATAGAAAATCTATAAAATGGGAATTTTAGAAAACCATTTTGAAGTAGTTTTGTGAGTTCCTACTTGAAGAATATTTCATCATGTCAAGCCTAAGTTCCCAACAAAACTAGAGTTGGTCGTGGGTTCCATCCCATTAACAAAAAGAGAAGTGGGTTTCATCCTATAAGAAAATCGAAATAAAGATTTTGGTGCTATTATGAAGTTTTAACAAAAATTCTAAATGCTTATCTTTATCATATAGTGTTAATCTTTATATTAATGAGTATTCAAACTTGATATCTTCGTTCTTGTTTTTGAGTCTTTATACTGTACATCTTCAATAATCAATACCTGCATACATATATATATATATATCTTGCATATATATAGAGACAAAAGTGTTAGCATATATTTTATAATAATAATAGTAAAAAAATTGTTGTCATCAAAACCATTATCTCAGTTCTTCAAAAAAATGTAAAATCATTTCTTATAAGGTTTAAAAGAGCTTTTATTATTATCTAACGATTATAGATTACACTTTTGACAAAGTTTCTAAGTAAAATTTTTAGTTATTAATATATGGAGAAAGTAATAATCATTTAAATAAAGTATTATTAAGAATTTGTTTTAAAATGGCTTAAAGAAAATTAGTATATTTTTCATAAGTTATTTTATAAAAGGGTTCGTCGAAGAGATTTACATAAGGAATTGAGATTTGATTCTCCTAAATTAGATCTTCTTAATAATGGTAGTTTGACATTTGTTTGACATTTAACACCAAGGAATCGTGTTTGAGTTTATTCATATGTTCGCTTCTTTTTAGATTACTTTGTTTTATCCTTTAAATATGATTTTGAAAAAGAATGGTTTTGAAATATACTTATTTATAACATAAGTTGTGAATATATTTTCTAAGTATTGAAGATATAATTTTGCAAATATACTTAGATCGATGAGATAAGCATATAAGTATTTCCAATAAACATTATGAAATAAGATTTTATAACGAATGATTCATTTTAAAAGAGGATTGGGGATTATTATAAGAAATTAAATCCTTGAATTATTTTATATATATATATATATATATATATTATAGTTAAAATAACCAACGGTCAAATTTAGGTGCAAAGTTTGATTGTCGTTTCGAAGAGACCACGTCGGACTAAATTGTCTAAAACCAGTTCGATCCGGTTAACGCATTTCGAACTAGAAATGTCATGAAGATTAATGAAGATGGAGTTATTCGGTTTCGTTCAAGCACATAACAACCTTGTGTTGATGAATTCTACCATTGCATGTCTTCTTAGAATGCAATGTTAGCATTCTAAGATATTTTGGCATTTATAAGGTACATATGTAACCTATAGCCTCATCACTTGGAAAATGACTAAATCAGGGACATGCGGCTGGGCTATGTGGTTTGCTTCCATAAGGATATGTCAGTCCATATCTGGAGTCGGCTATCCTTGTATGCTTCAGGTAGCTTATATGTTTATTTATCAACCGAGGTAATCATATTCGATGGCATCCATTAAGGGATGTTGTCGGTCCTAAGAAGTTGAGATGCAAATTAATGTAGCCTCCCGTACATTTTATCGAGAGATGTATAGGTTTGATGGGTTGACCATTACCCTTTCATAGTTTGAATCCGTTATCCAATACAAACCTTTGGACTCGATTATATACTATTATGTTGAAGTGTAAGATACAGGCATTACAACTATTTTGATATATTTATTTGCAAATTCTAGACATTGTTATAATATAACTGGATTTATAATAAAAGTATCTTGGTTATCAAAAGGTAAAAAACATGTCCATATTTACGTGCGGCGTGGTCTTACGAGACAACTTTTATTTCAAAGATTTATAAGTTAAAGAACATATTACTGTGATTTGTGTTTTCTCACTCTGGTTTGCCAAACTAATCCATATGTTATTTTATTATAATACTAGGGTCAAACCAAGTATGTTTTCAGGTCAGACTAGATTTGATTTGTTTTGAAGCTTCAGGAGATGAGCTGAAGGGCCAATGTATTATATATATTTCTTTATTTTCTGCTGTGTCTGTTTGTTGTATTCTTCATGATTGTAAGGATGGTTGTTATAACTATCCAGACTGATTTATAGATTAATTCTTCAAGTACTATTAAATTTACAATGTTTTTTGTGTAAAAAAATATTGTTATATTATATATTTTCATTCTCTGTGAGATACTATTATGTATCTTCGTTCTTTTACCCCAAATGAACTGTATTTCGTAGTAGATTATTGACATATGAATACCGAGGATGTATTAGGTGTCATCTTTAGTGGTATGAAAGACAACCCATTACATTAACCCACTTCTAGTAAATAAATTTTGGATAATTTAATAAAGGTAATGATAGAAAAGTTGATAGATCAAAGCCAGGGTAATGAAAAGTTTAAGATATGTTTAGCAATGATTTTAAAGGGATTAATGGTTGTTATGTAATATGTCCTAACCCTAATCCCAAAATTTATTAGCAAGCTTATATGCCTAGTTTAATTACCTACTAACCTTCCTAATATATGTACTAACTCTAAACAACCATATCTGCTAAATATAGTCCAAATTTGTATTATGACCATCTTATGGAAGGGAAACCATCACATTTTCAATTTGGAAGTGGTTTGATTCCTAATTCATTACGTCTTTAATTATAGGCCTTGCAAGATTTCCAAAGTTAAAACTAATCTATAGAAATTCTAAAGATGTGAGATGTCATCACTCAACAATATCCGAAGTTATACCCTCATAAGTCACAATATAGTTTTTTATAAATAAAATTTTATGATCATCTGATATAAAAAAATGATCTGTTACATGTAAGAATTGTTTCCCTTGGTTTGACATTGAAAAAAAATTTAAGGTCCGTAAATGATTAATAAAACTAGTTTATAAAATATCTCATGGAATAGTAATGATATCAAAATGTACAAAAAATAAAAATCACTTAGATAATTTCAAATATGGTCAAGAAATGGAGAAGATCTAATAAAACAAAAGAATTACAAAGAGTTTCCTTAAGCAAAAGCATAAGCAAATATGGACGATAAAATAGGAAGCTAAGATTTTATCGTGGGAAGATATTAGAAAATATGAAGTATGTGCTATTAAAAAATATAAAGAAAGGATTGTTGAAAATGTGAATAAATGGCATTTTGGAAGTCAAAAGTATTGAATAAATTGCACAACCATATCTACTGGTGTCACGGCGTCTAATTTTCCTCTGTCCGGACCCTGCACACACATGACCGGTCGGTACGCGCCGCCTACACCGTCCCCCACGTTTGGATCTCTTATATTCAACCCAGTAAGCGTGCCCCGACTCTGACCTAGTTTGAAGTACTCGTTTGATACATATATATGGGTTATAGACTGAAACGGGTCCCACACACAAGATGATGCAAGCTCTCCCCTTTGTCTTGCATCCCCACTAGGTTTTCCATATATTTTGCCTACCTACTAGTGTCATAAAATTGCATAATCTCAACAAGTTAAGTTTGTGGCCTATGTATAAATATACCCACCCACCCACTATTTTCAAACAAGTTTCCTTAACCCCTATTCAATTTAACATGTTCATACAATCCCTGTGGATTTGACAAGGTTAAGTATTTGTAATGACCCGCATTGGCAGAGGTATTATAATTAATTTACTTAATTATATAAATAGTGAATTAGGGAATAAAATCGTTAATAAAATTATGGTGAATATTTAATTTAAAATAATAATTAAATAATATATTTAATTCTGAAATAATCAGAATTGGCTGAAATGACGATATGGTGTGAACCAGATCATTTGTGATATTTAATTCAGTTTAGAATTTAATTAGAATAACGAATATATTATTTGAACGACAGTTTGAACGTATAATTATATTATAATTAAAATCGAGCTTGAAATGGCGCTGCAGTTCGTAAATTGGCGATTCGAACATCAACTGAATGTACAGGATTCGTTTTAAGCCGGATTTCTATGAAACAAGAAATGTGTGGAGCTGGTTGAGTATATCTTTCTAGTGGAAGAGAAAAATCGAGATTTCGTCATGTAGATTTTGATTTACGTCTAAATCAAATTTCAGAAAAGTCGCTGTGGAATTCCTTTATAATTTATTTATATTTATAAAAGGAATTTTATTGAAAATCGAATATCGATTTAATCGGGATTTGAGATATCGAGCTAGAAATTCATATAGGAATATTCTAGAGCTGTATGGTATTCCACTGTGAATATAGACGATAATATTTATTTTTAAATATTAACTTTAATTACATTTAAATATATTTATATATTTAAATGAGTTATTGAGGGCTTTAAAAATAGCCACTTTTGCAAACGGAATCGGAATTTGACGAAACTAATTTTGTTGGATCCGCAACATCAAATTATTGCTAGATTCCAAGTTCCGTGATTTTTAGAGTCACTGTGTGGCCGTACGGATTTTTAGAGTGAAAAACAGTCAGTATTTCGACGGTTAAAAATACGTTGTGTGAGTATACGGAGTCGGAATTCGACGAAACCAGTTTCGTTGCGGCCGTAATATCGATCTGTAGCTGCATGTCCGTTTTCGTGATTTTTGGGTATTGTATGTGGTCACAGGAATTTTAGAGGACGATTGCAGATAGCGTTTTATTTAAAACAAATATAATAATAAATATCTAAAATATCTAAATCCCCTACACATACCCCATTAACTTTCCTAAACCTAATTTCTATTTTTTATGTGGTCAAAATATCCCAAGCCGCCACGAAATAAAATAAAACGTGAGGAGAGTCTCCTTTCAAAAAAATCATAACAAACCTTAAAAAATCCTAAATTCATGAGATATATATGAGTGAGTTGCTAAGAAGATTGTCTACAATTCTATATGGCTTTCAGCTTGTTCGGTGCTCATTGTTGGGGGTAGGGTTTTTGCATCGAACCTAGGGTTGGGATTATACTGAGATAAAGGCTTCGAAGGAGGAAAGGAGTACTGGTTTTGAGTTTGTTGGGGGTTGTAGCTGCTGTGTGCCAAGTTCTGGGAGTTCCGCACCATTGTTGGTCGATGTGCTGCACAGTCGCGAGCTCCAGCAGTTGAACGACGCCATCCCAGTTTCAAGGGCGAGCTGGTCCTTTAAGGGTCGGAGTTGGAGAGTTTTCGAAGGGGATTCGATTGGTTATTTTTTGGATTGTAATTTGAAGTGGAGAAGGGGGTTTAATCTTGGAAGTTCGGTCATGGCTGTTGAAGGAGGAGTGTCGGGTTTGAAGCTTTTGGGGGAGACGGGTTCTGTTATGCGGGTTTAAAATTGAGTGGGCCAGATTTGTTATGGTTGAGGCCCATTGTTTATTTAAAAATCCAAGTTTATATTTATTTTAATTGTACCATAACTTGTAACCGCTATATCTCGGCCATATGAAATCAGAATCACGAACCGTCAGTCACGTTGGGACGGTATGGACGAGAGCTTCACAATGAAGCTGAATGGAAGTGGATTGGGGCTCGTACAAATTTATGGCGAAATAAATTGTCTGATGAGAATCAACTAACGCAAATCGTTATATAACGGTTAACGCGTAATGTGAGTAAAATCTCACTAATTCTGAACAGTTTATATTTTCATGTTGTATTTTTAGAACTGGTAAAAATTGTCTGATTGAATGTGTGTTAACTGTTTGATTGAACTACTAGTCAGTTAGTTGAATCTCTATATTGATTTTGTTTAACAGAATATATCATAGGGATCTGAAAGTGATGTTATCTATATTGTTTAACATCTGTGATGCAGGGAAACAGGTTGGAGGAATCCAACTGGATTCCTCAACATTTATTTTACTGTGATTCATATATTGTAATATATGATGTGATATAATCTGTTGTCGATTATATGTGTTTGAACGATATTGGTCATCGTGATTTGATGTGTTAAATACCATAACATACCAGAATACTGAAAAAGAGAATATTTATAAATTTAAAAGGAGATTTTATAAAAGGAACTATTTATAAATGGATTATTTATAAATAGAAAATACTTAGAAATAAAACCCTAAAGGAATTGTTTGCAAACCATTTGCAAATAGATTAGAAAGAGAATTATTTTTAAAACATTTAAAAATCAAATAGAAAGAGGAAGGTTTGTAAACGATATACAAATCAATCAGAAAGAGAAATGTTTGTAAACCATTTACAAATGAGATTGAATAGGGGATATTTGTAAAACCATTTATGAATATAAATAAAAAAGGGAAATCATTTGTAAAGTGAAGAACCGTTACTAAAAGTAAATCTTTATAAATGAATAGTTTAATCGAGCTAAAAGGAGTTAATCGATGTTAGTTTAATCGAGTTAGAAGGAGTTAATCGAGTTAAAAGGAGTTAATCGATGTTAGTTTAATCGAGTTAAAAGGAGTTAATCGATGTTAGTTTAATCGAGTTAAAAGGAGTTAATCGATGTTAGTTTAATCGATTAGAGTTAAAGCAAATGAGTTAATCGAATATAGTTTATTCGAATAAAAAGTAAAAGGAGTTATTGAATATAGTTTATTCGAAAGGAGTTAAGTGAAACCAGTAAATAAATAGCGTTAGTCCGTGTGAAGACCCGTAACTTCCCCTTAGAGGAAAGCGTCGGATAGTTCGAGAACAAACCACAACAGAACGCATATAAAAGAACATTTCACTGTATATTACAACAATGCATCAGATTACAAGAATATACAGAGTACAAATGAATATTACACAGAAATATCAGAGATTTAAATTACATTTAAATACATAGCAGCGGAAAATAATACAATACACAACTAGAAGGAGATATACGGATACAAAGCTTTCCGGATATCGTTCCAGCTGTAAACCAGGATCCTGTGAATATAAATCTGCAAAACCAAAACTACTAGCTGCCCGTGTCGAAAATAGGGGCACCCAGAGTTTAGGTTAAAACAATAAACTCCAGGTCAGTCATGTGACTGGTGTGAGAACTAAAACAGTTATTAATCTTTATTTTAAATCATTAGGTAAATCAAGGGACCACGCCGTATAACACGGAACGGGCTTCCTCCCAAGAATACCAGTGCATAAAACAAACAGCGCAATGCTAAATAAAGAAAAATGAAGCTGTTATAAGACCCAGGTCCCATCACACAATGCAACGCAGCCGAGGATAGGGTTTTCCCTTATAACAGCCAAAGAATGCTTGATACGTTTAAAACAAATCATTTGATACTATTATAAGTGCATAGTGTATAAAACAACTTCAAATCATAAGTATCAATCATAGGCGGCATGAGCGCCCCATCCCACTATGTCGCCATACTAGGTTCTACAAATAAAACCGCAAATGTCACGTATTTGGAAATTGGATTTCCATCTATGAACCGAGGCAAAAGATAGTCCTCAACCGATTCGAGACGCTCTAGCCCGCCCCTCAGGAC
The DNA here is from genome assembly GCA_030737875.1 of Allium sativum. NCBI lineage: Eukaryota > Viridiplantae > Streptophyta > Magnoliopsida > Asparagales > Amaryllidaceae > Allium > Allium sativum. The sequence goes on from CM060910.1 coordinate 432,326,347, forward strand.
CCAGACTCAGGTGGGCCCTTGGATCATCAAGGCCGGTCCACCGATGTGGATTAAAATGCCTGAACATGCGTTTCCCCGCCCTTTGGGGCGTAAACGAGCCAACTAAATGACTCCATCGGTTCGAGAACGACCGATCAATCCGAGGCGCCTCGCAACAGCAACAACCACATAAGTCAAACTCGTCAGGGCGTGTAAAACCACTGACGCCACTTCTAGCTAGAAAGAAACGCATGCCCTCCCTGACGTCCTCTCCCGTTTTTGGTTCATACCGGGTGTGAAACACGCGAAGGAAACGTTACACAAAGCTACGCCACAAAGGCCGTGCTTTGATCATCACCACAAGACTTTGCTTTTCAACAGAAGCCTCGATCAATTGCATCTTAGCATGCCACACAGGCAAACCATCCTATGCAACCGATATCAGTCACACAGAATGAAATCCGATGTCAGACACACAGTCCATTTACAAGTCCGTTCTGGGTCTGAACGAAACCGGGGGCACCTAGTACCCCGCATATCCATCGATCTCCAAGTACGTCTGGACGATCACTAACTGTTTCCATCTTCTTGGGTGTACAGCCCAATCAAGATCATCAGTTATCACCCAAACGACGTGAAGACCTCCGGTCTTCGACCATCGTCTTCATCTTCGACTTATCGTCGTATCAGTTGTTCAGAATGGGATAAACCCGGTCTTTCCGAATAACTCGCGTATATATTATAAAAGTGTTACACAAACACAACATACGCCTCATTCCAACTCATTAGTCATTAACCGTAAATTAATCAAGAGAATAATTCCCCAAATATTAACCCCGAAGGCCGAAACCAACATCAGATCAATATCCAGAAAACCATTCTACTTAGCTAACCGACAGTTAGTTTCTAAATTTCACGTTCAAATCTAATTAAAGATTTAACTATCGCCTGGAGCAAAACTGGTGATACTCCATTCTCGATCTTTTCAATCTAATTAAAGATTCATTAAAACTCCACTTAGTTTTAATCTGTGACTGGGTTAAAGAATCAGTGTCATTTAAAACACGGTTCACGATAAACCCAAAGTCACATCCCATTAATTATCGGGTTAAAGAACAAGTGTTATTTAAAACACTGTTCACGATAAACCCAAAAATCAATATCCATTCAATTCCAATTAAATATTATTTAATTGGTGCACTTCATTAAATCTAAATCAAAAGATTTAATCTTTTCTCAACTGGGTTCAAGAACAGTGTTAGTGAAGACACCATTCACGACAAACCCAAATCACATTCATTAATTATCGGGTTAAAGAACAAGTGTTATTTAAAACACTGTTCACGATAAACCCAAAAATCAATATCAATTCAATTCCAATTAAATATTATTTAATTGGCACACTTCATTAAATCTAAATAAAAAGATTTAATCTTTTCTCAACTGGGTTCAAGAACAGTGTTAGTAAAGACACCATTCACGACAAACCCAAATCACATTCGATATTCAATACAAGGCTCTGAATAGAAAATATATCGGCTTATATTCAATATCGAATTCTACGACTAACAAATGTCGTATTGGAAATAACGATATAAATATATATATCTTTCAAATTTCCATAACAACACCTGTATAATCACAAATTCCAACATCGAAATATTCCGAAGACAATTTCGATTCAAATCCACTCCAATGCAATCATTGGAAATTTTGGTTATTTTCAAAACCCTTTTCGAATTCAATTTATTTATTTAAAAATAAATAGAATTATAATTCTAGTTCAAAACTAGTTCATTTCGATAAAAATCTATTTTTATCTTTTCAAATATGGAGTTTTTCATCCCAATCCTTTCTAAACCATTTCTTATGATTTTACACAAATTATTACTATTTTTAATAATTTTATCAAGGCCCGTACAGTCGATTTCCAACAATGGCCACCGAACTGCACTTATAGCGACCTTTTTCAAATTTGATTTGGACATAATTCCAAATCCAACCGTTAGATTTCAAATTTCTAACCTTCGCTAGAAAGCTCTTTTCGATACGAACCCAACGGTTCCGGTTTTAGGAGAATCCGACGGTCGGATCTCCCGTAATGTCCATTTGAAATAAATGGTCGAAATTCACGAACTGCCGCGGCGCGGCGCGTTCTATTCAGGCCATTATATTATATATATAATATATATAATATATACTTCGTCGATTTCTATTTAAAACGAATTATATAAATAGTTTTAAAATCGTTTCAAAAGCTATTTCAACTTTCTTTTCAATTCAAATCAAAATTGAATTCTTCTTCATAAATTCGTTTTAAAATTTATTTCTATTCAATTCAAATTTCAAGTCAATTTGAATTCATTTCAATTCGCTTTCAATTCAATTCGAAATCGTTTTCAATTCAATTCATTTCGAAATCGTTTTCAATTCAATTCATTTCGAAATCGTTTTCAATTCAATTCATTTCGAAATCGTTTTCAATTCAATTCATTTCGAAATCGTTTTCAATTCAATTCATTTCGAAATCGTTTTCAATTCAATTCATTTCGAAATCGTTTTCAATTCAATTCATTTCGAAATCGTTTTCAATTCAATTCATTTCGAAATCGTTTTCAATTCAATTCATTTCGAAATCGTTTTCAATTCAATTCATTTCGAAATCGTTTTCAATTCAATTCATTTCGAAATCGTTTTCAATTCAATTCATTTCGAAATCGTTTTCAATTCAATTCATTTCGAAATCTCAGATTTTGAAATCACTTTCGATATTCATTATAAAATGAATAAAATCGATATAAATATCGTTCACGTCAAAATGGCGTCAATCTAATCAACACGGCTTCATATATTCCTTTATTTTCAAATATTCTATTTCAAATATTTCTTTTTCAAAATAGTTGTTATTATCAAAATATTTCGTTCAACACATGACCAATCTCAATGGATGAGTACTGTCAACACATGAACTTTTATTTTATAATATTCTTTATTTTTCAAACTGGAATGAGGCCCAATCAATTACCATATAAAGTTAATTATATGGATTTTCATACAACACATGTATATAATAGCATCGAAAAATAATCAACCATCAACCAAAGTGCACTACACTGTATAAGCATCAGATATAGATATTCAACGCTTATAACAGCCTGTCAATCAATCGATCGACACATTTAATCAATCAGGATGAGTGAACTTCAAATTTCATCCCAACACCCGTGTGGGGTTTCAAACAATCAAACGCATATTTTATTTGTGCAGTTGGGCGATGTGTAAAATTTATCGACCCAATCAATGTCCTTCAAATAAGTGTTCATAAACAAACCGTTCGGTTTGTAAATGAATATTTATTTATTCACATTCGCGTTAAAAATTATATTTTTAACGACTAAACATTTTATTCCAACATATGAATTTCTATTCAGTTCATTCTTAAAATAAAATGATATTTTTATTTTTCTAACATATTTTAGAAAATTTCGGCGGCATAACGGCACGATACTAGAAACGGGACGAGGCCTAGCCTTATCCCCGGTCTAGTGAAGGCCCACGCCATTCACACATCAATCATATCAATTTCCAATTCAACCAATCAATCAAATCCAAATCAAATAATCTAACCAACTACACAACCAAACAAACAAGTCCATGGTATGTGGACGGGTGTCGGGTGCTTCTAATAAGCACCGTCTGCATCCTAGTATATATATATAACTAGAAAAATAAATTGAAAGGTGAGAAATTCTCACTTATAGCTATCCTAGCTCCACGGCACTTCACTGATAGAAAACTTCATCGCTATCGCACCTTCGTCATCTTCGTTGCCCGTAGCCACTACATATGTAAAAATCGAATTTTTACTTCGCTATTCAGTATATAAAAATCGAATTTTTATTTCAAAGTTCAATATATAAAAATCGAATTTTTAGTTCAAAGTTCAATATATAAAAATCGAATTTTTAGTTCGCTATTCAATATATAAAAATCGAATTTTTATTTCAAAGTTCAATATATAAAAATCGAATTTTTAGTTCGCTATTCAATATATAAAAATCGAATTTTTATTTCAAAGTTCAATATATAAAAATCGAATTTTTAGTTCGCTATTCAATATATAAAAATCGAATTTTTATTTCAAAGTTCAATATATAAAAATCGAATTTTTAGTTCAAAGTTCAATATATAAAAATCGAATTTTTAGTTCGCTATTCAATATATAAAAATCGAATTTTTATTTCAAAGTTCAATATATAAAAATCGAATTTTTAGTTCGCTATTCAATATATAAAAATCGAATTTTTAGTTCGCTATTCAATATATAAAAATCGAATTTTTATTTCAAAGTTCAATATATAAAAATCGAATTTTTAGTTCGCTATTCAATATATAAAAATCGAATTTTTATTTCAAAGTTCAATATATAAAAATCGAATTTTTAGTTCGCTATTCAATATATAAAAATCGAATTTTTATTTCAAAGTTCAATATATAAAAATCGAATTTTTATTTCAAAGTTCAATATATAAAAATCGAATTTTTAGTTCGCTATTCAATATATAAAAATCGAATTTTTATTTCACTACTCATATCAAAATATCGTCTTTTCATATTTAAAAATATCGCCTTCTCATATTTAAAAATATGGTCTTCTCATATTTAAAAATATGATCTTTTCTATTCTAAAAATCTGATCTTTCTAACCCAGTTCAAATCTTTTCTTTTTAAAGTTTGAATCTTTTTAAAATTCAAATTTTTCTTTAAAGTTCAAATTAAAAATCAGTTTTTATACTTTAAACCTTTTCAGTTTTTATATTTTAAACCTTTTCAGTTTTCAAGTTAATAAAAAAAAACAGTTTAAAGCTAATAATAAAAAAAAACAGTTTAAAGCTAATAATAATAAAAAATAGTTTAAAGCTAATAATAAAAAAACAGTTTAAAGCTTACAGGGGGGGGCTCGTCGGTTCTGGGGGGCTTCAACGAGGCGGAGGGGTCTTCAACGAGGCGGAGCGGTGGTGCTGTCTGGTGGCGTCGCGATGGGTTCGAGGCGGAGGCGGTAGGGTTCGGGGCTTCGGGGTCTTCGTCGGTTTCGAGGGGTCTGGGTCTTCGATTGAGGGAGGCGGTGGCTTTGGGGCGAGGCGGTGGCTTTGGGGCGAGGCGGCGGCGATGTGTGGGGGGGGCGGCGCCTTGATTCGATTCAGGTTTTTTTTCTTTTTTTTTTTCTGAAATTATAATGAACGGGGGGGGGGTTAGCGGGTTTAAAGGAGAAAGATATATATATTTTTTTTTTATTAATTTATTTTATTTTCAACCCTAAACGTTGACTTTTAATTCGAACACCTAACGAGACCCAACGACTGTCGCCCCTAGCTAAATACCCCCATTCCGAACACAATGGGATATGTATCGCAAGTTAATTCGATCGTTTGAATTAGTTTCCGTTGAATTTACATTTAAATCTCTATATTGAATTTTAAACGTACATTTCAAATTACCGGGGTCACATATTAACTCTATAAATTGCAGAAAAATATTTTCTAGCTTCGTATTGACGATACGGTCCTAACAAAACTAGTTTCGTCGAATTCTGAGACCGTTGGAAAAATGGCCAATTTCCAGTCGATTAAAATCAACTGAAATGGTCAAAACACGTTTTCCTTTGCCACGCTCACATATTGATTCGAAAAATTATGAAATTTGAAACCTAGCAATAACTTTACATCACGGACCCAACAAAACTGGTTTCGTCGAAATCCGAGGTCATTTGCAAAATGTCCATTTTTAAGGGCCTTATATATATAAAAATATATATAAATTCCACAGCGACTATTTCTAATTTTAAACTGGACATATCTTATCATTCCTAAGATGAAATCTCAATTTGTTAACTTCGTTACAAAGATATAGTTATACAGATTCAAATATTTCTTGTTTCGTTCAATTCTGACTTATATTGAATTCTGTATATTCATTTGAAATTAGAAATCGAATTTTCGAACTACCGCGCCATTTTCTATTCCTTTTATAATTATATATAATTATTATATATTCTAACGACGACGTATATAATATATACGTTCGAATTATATTCAAAAATAAATTTCACGCTGATATTATTTAAAATAATTCATTTTAAATAATCAAAATTCGCTAAAATTGCCAAAATAAAAATTTTAAACTGGCCCAGATTTTCCGGGTTGTTACAGTCCGATAGAGTTAGTCCAATAGCGTTAGTCTAATAGAGTTAATTGATAAGGGTTAATCGAATAGAGCAAATTGAATAGAGTTATCGAATATACCTTATCGAAGGAAAGAATTATCGAATAGAGATGATTCGAAAGAGAGTTACATAAGGAAGTTTGTTAAAGAATTAAAAGGTGAACTTTGTCTATTTCAAGGTTAGAAACGTTGTTCAGTTAAGGTCTGAGAGGTAGTATTACCCCAACTTGATTGACTTCATTTTTAACTAAGGAATGGTTAAGGTTCAATAGTGAAGGTGGGTTAAAGGAATTTAGTTAATAAGCGTAATGGTTTGAGTTGGCATCGCAATGGTTTGTTTAAACATCTGTCTAAGTCCAATGAAGGAGTTTTGGAAATGTATTCCAACTATGAACCAGAAATGTTTTCTGATATAGAAATGGAAATGTTTTCCAATGGTAATAACATATATTTTCTAAATTTAGAAAATAAGAAATGTTGAATATAGGGAAACATGAGATAAGTAAAATAAGGAAATATGAATATATATAGATATATATATATATATATGATTGATGATTGATTGATAGAATTTCCATTTGGAAATAATATCGTTGTTTGCACATGTGTTTTCTTTGATGGTTGAATCACAGACTATCGAAGTTTTGACCATTTTAACATTGTTAATATGGAGAGACCGGTTGGATTATTATCCAAAGAACCACTCTGTATTGGCATAAGCGTCGCGAATCATATATGCCAAAGGAAATTGAAGACGGAGTTATGCAAGGGCTATCCTGTTTACAGAATAGTGCCTTCGGTTCATCCTGTTCCTGGATGACTTGTATGGACGGATGTCTGACAGAGTATTTCCAGACGATCACGTATATTGATTTCTCCAACCGTACCAAGAGTGGAAGCGGAGAAGGAAACTTCTTTTAGCTAACACATAATGTATGGTTGAGGACGCAAATCGGTGATTTGATGGATTTGACGATGTGGCATTCAAAGTAAATCTGGTGTGATGATAAAGCGTAGCTTCTAGCCCCACAACCGATAAATGACAGAAATCGGGCAGGCAGCATGGCTAAGTCGGTCGCACCGAAGTAGGGTATATAATCACCTGATCTAGAGTTTCATTTACTTCTAAAAATATATTGTTGATGCTTTCCCATTCGGGAAACGGTTGCTGATCCCAACCGTTGGTGATATACATTCGATACACTCAAGCGAAATGAGTGGTCGGTCATGTGTGGCCGGGTTGCAAGATGTTCTTGTTGAACCCAGTGTATTCCTCTCGTACACTAGCGAAAGGTGGTTCCATACCTTTTCATAGTTGGAAATCCATTACCCAATACGTGCTTGCGGTTTTGATTGTATACTATATATGTAGAACGTGAGATGAAAGCGTTTCTGCTAGATGATTATTATATTGTGATTGATAGACATTATTATAATATCAAAAGGTTTTTTATATAAAGATATTTTGGATTCTCATAAGGGAAAAACCCGTTCCGTTATACGGCGTGGTCTTATGAGATATCGTTTAATGGCTTAAACTGTTTTAAACTGTTTTACTCATAACAGTCCCATGACTGACCCGGAGTTTATTTTGTTTTGTTTTCCCTAAACTCTTGGGTGCCCAATTTTGTACGGGCAGTCAAGTAGTCAGGAATTTACAGATACTTGAAGAGCTGGAGCAGGAGGCTTCAGGATCATATAGCTATAGTTTATTTCCGCTGTGTTGTAAGTGTTGTACCTTGATAATGATGTATATTCAAGTACAGATATTATATTTCAAAGTTATGTTATATAATATATTTATTCGTTCCGCTGTGAGATTCGTGTTACTCTGATGTTGTGTTCTTCTTATTCTTCTATTCTAAGTTTTTATCATATCTTTCCTCACCCTCTAATTTCTTTCATTAATGACCGGTATTTTTCGATCCTTGGATGCTCGATATGGGTTGTATATCGGATAACCAAGATTGTCAAAATCCCGGGTCATTACAGTTGGTATTAGAGCTTAAGTTAAGTGAATTACCTTGGCTCTGTGGCGTAACTCAGTAGAGATAGGGTTAGTAATACCCTAGATTGAGTTTGAGTGTAAATATATGAGTGAGCGTATTTGTTATTGATACAAAATTTGTTTTATATTGTGGAGATTCATTGGTTGAGTTGTTTATGGGTTCTGGTCGATCAGTTTGATCCATTGTATCGGTAGGAGTTTATAAACACTCGAATATGATGGGTCGACACGATATGTTTTGAAAAGAGGGTAAATTAAAATAAGTTTACCCAAGGTATATCTTGATATGGAGAAGATATATATATATATCAAAATTACAGTATTGGATATATTGGTTGTTATTATAATCAAGTAAGATTATAAATTAAAAGGTTATGTAATTAACCAACCAGAATTCATATAAGTGAAATACGTGAAATCAGATGAGTTAAATCTGAAATTTAAACCCGAAATTTAATTTAAAACTCTGGAGAATTGGATAAGTGTTTGTAAATGGATTTAGATTAAAAATAAGGAAAATTTAAGATCCTGGGAGATTTTAAATTGTTTTACAAGCAGTGTGAATTATATTTTGAAATGAATTTCAAAGTGGAAATGTTTAGAAATGGTTTTATAGTATTGAACTCACTTCGATCGTTGGGAAATAGATTCTGATGATGACAGCTGCATCATCAGTATTCATTTTCGAGTTGTAAGTGACGAATTACTACCAGAGATACTGTTTTGAATTTGTTTTGGGAAAGACAAGTTGTGTTGAATTTCAAAATGGGATTTATAAAATAGAATTGAATATAGAAATTCAAAGGGAGATTGAATATATGAAATTCAATGGAATTGAAATAGAATTGAATATAGAAATTCAAAGGGAGTTTAAATATATGAAATTCAATGGAATTGAAATAGAATTGAATATAGAAATTCAAAGGGAGTTTGAATATACGAAATTCAATGGAATTTAAATAGAATTGAATATAGAAATTCAAAGGGAGTTTGAATATATGAAATTCAATGGAATTGAAATAGAATTGAATATAGAAATTCAAAGGGAGTTTGAATATATGAAATTCAATGGAATTGAAATAGAATTTGAATATAGAAATTCAAATGGAATTTGAATATAGAATTCAAATGGAATTCAAATATAGGATTTGAATATATAGAATTTGAATATAAAATTCAAATGGGATTTAAAATATAGGATTTGGATTTATAGAATTTGAATATAGAATTCAAATGGGATTTAAACTATAGGATTTGAATATATAAAATTTGAATAGAATTTGATATATAGAATTTGAATAGAATTTGATATATAGATTTGAATAATATAAGTGATATAAAATTTAAATAGAAATTGAATAGAATTAACTAAGTCGAAGAGGAATTAGTTAATCGAGTTTTGAATTTGAAGTGGAACTTTGAAAGGTGAATTGGATTTGTAAATGGATATTCAAAATCGAATATAGAACTTAAATTTGAAATTTGGATTCAAATTAGTTAATAAGCAAGTTAAAATATATTTGAACATGTCATGTTCAAATATAAAAGTGAAATAGACTAAAGAGTTAATTAACAAATTAATTAACGAATTGAGTTAAAACGATCAGGTATAGTTAAAATAGATTGGGCAGGTATAAATATACATGAGATAGGTATGGATAAGGTATGCAGGTATATAAATAGAATGCTCGACGAAAAGGTATGTATTTAATTCATATATGAGATTTTATGCGCCGTATCGGCTAGCCGCTTGGCTTTTTCTTTTTCTTTTGGATTGGTGAGGGCCATGGGAGGCTATTTGAAATATCCCGATGCTCCTGGTACAAAGGAGGTTATGGCGAATTTTTCCGGGAATTTAAGGAGTTAGAATATTTTTAAGATAATTTGATAGTTAGAAATCAACGTATCGATATATATATAGAAGTCGATAAGGAAACGAACTTAGAAATAGAATAGTAAAATCAAAAAGGAAGACTATGAATAAAATCTAGTAAGAATAGAAAGGGGAAGCGTATACGTGTTTAAAAGTGAATAAGTAGTTGTATGGTATTGATTATTCGAGTAAGTAGTCATATCTGTTTTGACGTTATAAATGTTATTCAGTCAAGGTTTGAGAGGTAGTTATACCCCAACTTGATTGATTTCATTATTAACAAATAAATAGTAAGATTTCAGGCTCGAAGATCAAGGTTGAATAAGAGTTAGTTGAATATAGTATTTGGGTTGTCGTAACGATGTTTTACACAACATCCGTTTTAACCCAAATAAGTGTAAGCTTGGAAATATAATAAAGAATATTTCCTAAGTATAGAAATAAACGAGATCGGAAAGGAGATAAGTAATTGGAATATTTTCCAATTACAAATAGCATATATTTTATAAAGTTTAGAAAATAAAGGAAGGCGATATTCGGAAATGTTTTCCAAATAATGTAAAATGGCCAATATGGTTATTGAAAATATTTGGTTAACAAACATTGATAAAGAAATAGAGAAGTGATTTAACTAATGGAATATTAATTAAGGGCTCAGTGACATGTTCAAAAGGAAAATTTGATATTTGAAAAGAGTAAACTGTTTAAAACTCCCAGGGAAAAACTGTTTGAATTAAAAACAAATTTAACAGAAATTTGTGAAAGCAAATTTGAATTAAAGTAAAGCCAACAAAGTGGTAACTGAGATTGAATTAGAATGATATCAAGACAAATTGGATTGTGAGACACAAATTTTAAGTGTAATGTGATAATCAAGTTAAGAGTTGGGAATCGAGAAGAAACTCGAGTTGAAATGATATTTGGCTCGGATATAAGCGAATGGTTGTGTAGTGGATAAAAGCAGATTGGAATTTGATTGGGATGACCCTTGTACCCACTGAATTAATAACAGGTGGAAAGGATATAATGATATGCCGACAAAAGGAACAAGTTTATATTTCTATTGGATATAAGATTTATGAGCCGAATTGGCAAGCCACTTGGCTATTTGATTTTCTTTTGGGATGGAGATGGCCCAGGGAGGCGAGTTGGAGTTTGACCTATTGACCAGTACAAAGGAGGTGCTGGCGAAATCTTTTGAAAAATTAAGGCGTTAGAAAATTTTTAGGATTTTTGAAAATTTTCGTTGATAAGAATTAATTAATATTTAATTGAAATTAAATTGGTTCAGTTGAAACTGAAGTTTAGAAGTGAACAAATATGTTCTAACCAGTCGATAGGGTCATCCTCTACCTTTTAGCAATTTCGAGGACGAAATTATTTTAAGTGGGAAAAATGTAATGACCCGCATTGGCAGAGGTATTATAATTAATTTACTTAATTATATAAATAGTGATTTAGGGAATAAAATCGTCGTTAATAAAATTACGGTGAATATTTAATTTAAAACAATAATTAAATAATATATTTAATTCTGAAATAATCAAAATTTGCTGAAATGACGATATGGTGTGAACCAGATCATCTGTGATATTTAATTCAGTTTAGAATTTAATTAGAATAACGAATATATTATTTGAATGACAGTTTGAATGTATAATTATATTATAATTAAAATCGAGCTTGAAATGGCGCTGCAGTTCGTAAATTGGCGATTCGAACTTCAACTGAATGTACATGATTCGTTTTAAGTCGGATTTCTGTGAAACAAGAAATGTGTGGAGCTAGTGGAGTATATCTTTCTAGTGGAAGAGAAAAATCGAGATTTCGTTGTGTAGATTTTGATTTACGTCCAAATCAAATTTCAGAAAAGTCGCTGTGTAATTCCTTTATAATTTATTTATATTTATAAAAGGAATTTCATTGAAAATCGAATATCGATTTAATCGGGATTTGAGATATCGAGCTAGAAATTCATATAGGAATATTCTAGAGCTGTATGGTATTCCACTGTGAATATAGACGATAATATTTATTTTTAAATATTAACTTTAATTATATTTAAATATATTTATATATTTAAAAGAGTTATTTAGGGCTTTAAAAATAGCCACTTTTGCAAACAGAGTCGGAATTCGATGAAACTAATTTTGTTGGATCCGCAACATCAAATTATTGCTAGATTCCAAGTTTCGTGATTTTTAGAGTCACTGTGTGGCCGTACGGATTTTTAGAGTGAAAAACAGTCAGTATTTCGACGGTTAAAAATACGCTTGTGAGTAAACGGAGTCGGAATTCGACGAAACCAGTTTCGTTGTGACCGTAATATCGAAATGTAGCTGCATGTCCATTTTCGTGGTTTTTGGGTATCGTATGTGGTCACAGGAATTTTGGAGGACGATTGCTGATAGCGTTTGATTTAAAACGAATATAATAATAAATATCTAAAATATCTAAATCCCCTATATATACCCCATTAACTTTCCTAAACCTAATTTCTGTTTTTTCTGTGGTCAAAATATCCCAAGCCGCCACGAAATAAAATAAAACGTGAGAAGAGTCTCCTTTCAAAAAAATCATAACAAACCTTACAAAAATCCTAAATTCATGAGAAATATATGAGTGAGTTGCTAATAAGATTGTCTACAATTCTATATGGCTTTCAGCTTGTTCGGTGCTCATTGTTGGGGCTAGGGTTTTTGCATCGAACCTAGGGTTGGGATTATAGTGAGATAAAGGCTTCGAAGGAGGAAAGGAGTACTGGTTTTGAGTTTGTTGGGGGTTGTAGCTGCTGTGTGCCAAGTTCTGGGAGTTCCGCACCATTGTTGGTCGATGTGCTGCACAGTCGCGAGCTCCAGCAGTTGAACGACGCCATCCCAGTTTCAAGGGCGAGCTGGTCCTTTAAGGGTTGGAGTTGGAGAGATTTCGAAGGGGATTCGATTGGTTATTTTTGTGGATTGTAATTTGTAGTGGAGAAGGGGGTTTAATCTTGGAAGTTCGGTCATGGCTGTTGAAGGAGGACTGTCGGGTTTGAAGCTTTTGGGGGACACGTGTTCTGTTATACGGGTTTAAAATTGAGTGGGCCAGATTTGTTAGGGTTGAGGCCATTGTTTATTTAAAAATCAAAGTATATATTTATTTTAATTGTACCATAATTTGTAACCGCTATATCTCGGCCATATGAAATCAGAATCACGAATCGTCAGTCACGTTGGAACCGTATGGACGAGAGCTTTACAATGAAGCTGACTGGAAGTGGATTGGGGCTCGTACGAATTTATGGCGAAATAAATTGTCTGATCAGAATCAACTAACGCAAATCGTTATATAACGGTTAACGCGTAATGTGAGTAAAATCTCACTAATTCTGAACAGTTTATATTTTCATGTTGTATTTTTAGAACTGTTAAAAATTGTTTGATTGACTGTGTGTTGACTGTTTGACTGAACTACTAGTCAGTTAGTTGAATTTCTATATTGATTCTGTCTAACAGAATATATCATAGGGAACTGAAAGTGATGTTATCTATATTGTTTAGCATCTGTGATGTAGGGAAGCAGGTTGGAGGAATCCAACTGGATTCCTCAACAATTATTTTACTGTGATTCATATATTGTAATATATGATGTGATATAATCTGTTGTCGATTATATGTGTTTGAACGATATTGGTCATCGTGATTTGATGTGTTAAATACCATAACATACCAGAATACTGAAAAGAGAATATTTATAAAGTTAAAAGGAGATTTTATAAAAGGAACTATTTATAAATGGATTATTTATAAATAGAAAATACTTAGAAATAAAACCCTAAAGGAATTGTTTGCAAACCATTTGCAAATATATTAGAAAGAGAATTGTTTTTAAAACATTTAAAAATCAAATAGAAAGAGGAAGGTTTGTAAACGATTTACAAATCAATCAGAAAGAGAAATGTTTGTAAACCATTTACAAATGAGATTGAATAGGGGATATTTGTAAAACCATTTACGAATATAAATAAAAAAGGGAAATCATTTGTAAAGTGAAGAACCGTTATTAAAAGTAAATCTTTATAAATGAATAGTTTAATCGAGTTAAAAGGAGTTAATCGATGTTAGTTTAATCGAGTTAAAAGGAGTTAATCGATGTTAGTTTAATCGAGTTAAAAGGAGTTAATCGATGTTAGTTTAATCGGGTTAAAAGGAGTTAATCGATGTTAGTTTAATCGGGTTAAAAGGAGTTAATCGATGTTAGTTTAATCGAGTTAAAAGGAGTTAATCGATGTTAGTTTAATCGAGTTAAAAGGAGTTAATCGATGTTAGTTTAATCGAGTTAAAAGGAGTTAATCGATGTTAGTTTAATCGAGTTAAAAGGAGTTAATCGATGTTAGTTTAATCGATTAGAGTTAAAGCAAATGAGTTAATCGAATATAGTTTATTCGAATAGAAAGTAAAAGGAGTTATCGAATATAGTTTCTTCGGAAGGAGTTAAGTGAAACGAGTAAATAAATAGCGTTAGTCCGATAGAGTTAATCCAATAGCGTTAGTCCGATAGAGTTAATTGATAAGGGTTAATCGAATAGAGCAAATTGAATAGAGTTATCGAATATACCTTATCGAAGGAAAGAATTATCGAATAGAGATGATTCAAAAGAGAGTTACGTAAGGAAGTTTGTTAAAGAATTAAAAGGTGAACTTTGTCTATTTCAAGGTTAGAAACGTTGTTCAGTTAAGATCTGAGAGGTAGTATTACCCCAACTTGATTGACTTCATTTTTAACTAAGGAATGGTTAAGGTTCGATAGTGAAGGTGGGTTAAAGGAATTTAGTTAATAAGCGTAATGGTTTGAGTTGGCATCGCGATGGTTTGTTTAAACATCTGTCTAAGTCCAATGAAGGAGTTTTGGAAATGTTTTCCAACTAAGAACCAGAAATGTTTTCTGATATAGAAAACAAGAAATGGAAATGTTTTCCAATGGTAATAACATATATTTTCTAAATTTAGAAAATAAGAAATGTTGAATATAGGGAAACAGGAGATAAGTAAAATAAGGAAATATGAATATATATATAGATATATATATGATTGATGATTGATTGATAGAATTTCCATTTGGAAATAATATCGTTGTTTGCACACGTGTTTTCTTTGATGGTTAAATCACAGACTATCGAAGTTTTGACCATTTTAACGTTGTTAATATGGAGAGACCGGTTGGATTATTATCCAAAGAACCACTCTGTATTGGCATAAGCGTTGCGAATTATATATGCCAAAGGAAATTGAAGACGGAGTTATGCAAGGGCTATCCTGTTTACATAATAGTGCCTTTGGTTCATCCTGTTCCTGGATGACTTGTATGGACGGATGTCTGACAGAGTATTTCCTGACGATCACGTATATTGATTTCTCCAACCGTACCAAGAGTGGAAGCGGAGAAGGAAACTTCTTTTAGCTAACACATAATGTATGGTTGAGGACGTAAATCGGTGATTTGATGGATTTGACGATGTGGCATTCAAAGTGAATCTGGTGTGATGATAAAGCGTAGCTTCTAGCCTCACAACCGGTAAATGATAGAAATCAGGCAGGTAGCATGGCTAAGTCGGTCGCACCGAAGTAGGGTGTATAATCACCTGATCTAGAGTTTCATTTACTTCTAAAAATCTATTATTGATGTTGTCCCATTCGGGAAACGGTTGCTGATCCCAACCGTTGGTGATATACATTCGATACACTCAAGCGAAATGAGTGGTCGGTCATGTGTGGCCTGGTTGCAAGATGTTCTTGTTGAACCCAGTGTATTCCTCTCTAGAGGTACACTAGCGAAAGGTGGTTCCATACCTTGTCATAGTTGGAAATCCATTACCCAATACATGCTTGCGGTTTTGATTGTATACTATATATGTAGAACGTGAGATGAAAGCGTTTCTGCTAGATGATTATTATATTGTGGTTGATAGACATTATTATAATATCAAAAGGTTTTTGATATAAAGATATTTTGGATTCTCATAAGGGAAAAACCCGTTGATAGACATTATTATATTGTGGATAGATACTCATACCATTCCCATGACTGACCCGGAGTTTATTTTGTTTTGTTTTCCCTAAACTCTTGGGTGCCCAATTTTGTACGGGCAGTCAAGTAGTCAGGAATTTACAGATACTTGAAGAGCTGGAGCAGGAGGCTTCAGGATCATATAGCTATAGTTTATTTCCGCTGTGTTGTAAGTGTTGTACCTTGATAATGATGTATATTCAAGTACAGATATTATATTTCAAAGTTATGTTATATAATATATTTATTCGTTCCGCTGTGAGATTCGTGTTACTCTGATGTTGTGTTCTTCTTCTTCTTCTTCTTCTATTCTAAGTTTCTGTCTTATCTTTCCTCACCCTCTAATTTCTTTCATTAATGACCGGTAAATTTTTCGATCCTTGGATGTTCGATATGTGTTGTATATCGGATAACCAAGATCGTCAAAATCCCGGGTCATTACAGTATTCCAATTCATTACCATGTCCATTTATGGTTATAATGTGCTAGACCTCCTACATTAAGCTTACCACTTGTGGATGCTAGATATGTCGATCGATTCCGGGTAAACTTCTTCCACAAGCTGGGCTTAACCTCGTATCTTAGCACGTCTCGTGTTTGTGCACCTAGACCCCTCACATTAGATTCACCAATTGTGGTCGCTGGATATGCCGGGCGGTTCCGGGCAGACTTCCACCATAAGTGTAGTCTAATCTCGTGTCTAAGTGCGGTTATAGTTCCTAATTACTGTAATCATAGGCGTTTCCATTATTAACCTATTTACCTATGTTGTTATAGGTTTTCATGCCCATTTCCCAAGTTATGTTCATAATGAACCATATGCCCCAAATTAATATTTTTACATTTCATTCAAGTTATGCCCAAATTCCCAATTACAACTTATGCCCAAATATTAAGGTTTTCCCCTCGTTCCCAATTTAACGCGCTCGCTCAATTTATCAACATACCTAGCCTAGCAAGTAGCCTGGCTACAGAAATAAAAGGGAAAGGATGAAGGGAAGATGACAGAAATGATCATACTAACAAGGTTGACATACAAAGGCATAAACATATAGTGGCATAATGACAAGATATGCGTATAAGGACATGCATATAGGAACAGATATGATGAACATGTGACAACAAAACTAATTCTAACATAATAGGGATAGGCATGATGAGATCTAAACAATGATTTAGATGTCAAACTAATAACAGATTTGATTTGGCCATAAACATAATAGAACAGGCATAAGGTGATCGAAACAGTGAATTAGATCTACAATCAATGGCAAATCTGACATGATAAATAGGTATAGGTTCAGATCTAGTTCATAATCATGTCAGGATAAATATGATAAACAGGTTATAACAGACCTGCCATACGCATAAATCCAAGTTATAGTCCTATCAAGTTTTACTTTTAAATATCTAGATCTAAAATTTGCATAGACTCCCATTGTTTGGATCTAGAAAAACAGAAGAATCGAATCACAGATCTCTAAGCATGAACAACTTGATTGTAGAAGAAAAAAGGCTTGATTTATTATGGGCAGAGGCAACGTCTATTTCTCCATTATTTTTGGTGTACAAAATAATGAGAAATGAGGCCATATTTATAGATGCCTCGACACCTTAATCTGCAAGATCTGATGTAGAGAGGTCGACCCATGGGTCGATATCCTCCTTGAGACCCAGGTGTCTACACCCCCCTTGAGGGGGTGACACCCCTGAGCGGGAAAATTCCTGCCTCCCCAATTCTGCACGATTTTGAATTTTGGACTAAATTTTGTATATATATATATATCCTTCTTGCGCGTATACAAACTTCAAACCTTAATAACTTCTTCATACGGTGTCCGTCTTACGCAAACCAAGTGTCTATTTTGGCCAGAATTTTGAAAGGAACGCAATAGCGTGATCCATTTCACTTAATTCTGATTATTAAATAAATTATTCTTTAATTTTTATCTTTAGTGTTGTTAAAATTATAGGGTGTTACATTCACCCCTACTCAAAGGATTTCATCCCCGAAGTCTCAAAGTTAAGAAGAATGTATATCCTGCCATCCATCATCCATCTACTCATCCATCAATCATAGGCATCCATTGTCCCTAAAAATTTCTAATGCTTATATGAACATATGCAAACGTGTGTGTATGTGTCCCAATACTAATGCAAAAGATCAGGCGGTCTACTGATACAGTCGACTTCCTTAATGCAATATATGCTAGTGCCATGAATCCAACATGTATGCAAATAATCCTATTATAACATGTAAGTTCTATATGTGTGCACAATCATCCATCCAAATGCAACATCCATATGATGATACACTCACTTTCATCCATAAAAAATGAAAAATGCATACACATCCATATGCATTATGAGAGTGATTGAGCCGGTCTAGTGCCTAATGTGTGTGCATATGCATCCACGAGCAACCATTAGCAAACACTTGCTTCCATCAAACATAACATGTCTCAAACACATGTTTACATCCATGATATTCCTACCTAAAGGTTGAAGATTCGGTCGATAGGATATAATTTAAATGATAGAAACAAGCATAAATAAAAGCTTTGGAAAGGAAGTTAGGAACATACCCTCGAAAACAAAAGGCTATGTAGCATAGTCTTCAGTCTACCAAGTTGCATCCTCTGGGTTATCTCCCCATTGAACCTTCATCAACTTGACTTCTCTGTTGCGTAGCTTCTTAACTTCTGATCCAAGAATACGGGTAGGAACTCGCCTAACTGTTGCCTCCCATTTCACCTCTACTTCCTCCAATATACTAGGCTCAACTACTTATACGGTATCATGCAAACACTTCCGCAAATGAGAAATATGGAAAACATTATGGATTCTAGATAGTCTCTCAGGTAGCTTTACTCTATCAGCCATTTGGCCAATCCTTTATGTTATGGGAAATGGTCCTACGAATCTTGGTGCCAGTTTCCCTACAGATCCGAATCGAACCACATTCCTCAAAGGTGACACCTTAATGAAAACCATGTCTCCCACCTCAAATTCAATGTCAGTCCTTCTCTTGTCTGAGTAGGATTTCTTCCTGATCGGTCTTCATTTGCCTTCTAATAAGATCAATCTTCTCAGACGTTTCCCTAAACATAACTGGTCCAAGTAGTAATCTTTCTGTAGATTCCCACCAACAAGTTGGTGATCCACAGGGTCATCCATACAATGCTTTGAAGGGTGCCATGCCAATTCTAGCTTGATAACTGTTGTTGTAGGCGAACTCTACTAAATGAAGATGCTCTTCCCAAGTCCCTCCGAAGTTTAGGAAACACTGGCCTTAAAGGATTCTCAAGAACTCTGTTCACCCTTTCCATCTGTCCATCTGCCTGAGGGTGATAAGCGGTGCTCAAACACAACTGTGCACCTAATGCTTCTTGCAAGCTCCTCCAAAATTCGCTGGTGAAGATGGGGTCACGACCACTTATGATGCTGGAAGGTATTCCATGAAGACGGACTATCTCACGAACATAAACTGCTGCCAACCATGTTGTCGTCCTCTTACTCTTAACCGAAATGAGGTGAGCGCTCTTTGTAAGTCAGTCTACTACAACCCAAATACTGGTGTTGCCTTTCTTTGATCTTGGCAAACCATCTATGAGATCCATAGAGACGCTCTCCCACTTCCACTGTGGAACCCCCAAAGGATGAAGTAAACCACCGGGTTTCTTTTGCTCAGCTTTAACTTGCTGGCAAATCAAACACTGAGAAACAAACTCCACCACATCTTTCTTCATCCCAGCCCAAAAGAAAACCCTCTTCATATCCATATACATCTTATCACCACCTGGATGAATAGTCATCTTCGAATGATGGGCTTCTTCTAGGACTGTCTTTAACAAGCTCCCAATTCGGGGAACAAAAAGCCTTCCATCTCGTCGGAACCACCCTTTGTCATTTGTTGAGTATCTACTGAGGTGACTAGAAGTCTCCCCTTTGCTGAGCCTATCCAAGATGTCTGAAATCCGTGGATCCTCTCGCTGCGAAGCTCCTATTTGTTCCATAAGGGTAGGTCGCACCTCTAGTGATGCAAATAAGCCAGGTAAAAACACGGTGGAGGGTCTAAAGTCAAAAATCGATATAAACTCCAAGCTTTTCATTTCCACAAACAAAGGACTTAAGGTCATCCTCTGCCTACTCAGTGCGTCTGCCACCACATTACCCTCCCCATGGATATAAGCAATCTCATAGTTATAAGTTGCTAGGAACTCCATCCACCTTTGCTGCCTCAAATTAAGATCATTTTGCGAGAACAAGTACTTGAGATTTATGATCGATGTGCAACTCGAACTTCTCTCCAAGAAAATAATAGCGCCACGTCTTAAGCGCGAATACTATAATGGTTAGCTCTAAGTCGAGGGTAGGGTAATTCTTTTCATGAACTCTTAGTTGTCTTCCTCCATAACATACTACCCTTCCCTTTTGCATCAGAATCGCACCAAGCCCTATACCACATGCATCAGTGTATACTGCAAATACTTTATTCCCATCGGGAAAGGTCAAGACTGGGGTTGTTGTCAGAGCCCTCTTCAATCGCTGGAAAGCAAAATCACAGTCTATATCCCAAGAAAACGTCAAATTCTTCTTCATCGGCCTGGTCAGTAGGGTTGGTATCTTTGCGAAGTCCTTAATGAACTTCCTATAATAGCCTGCTAACCCTAGAAAATATGATACCAAGTGTGACACCCCACGTCCGTTAATGTCACTCATTAAGAGAATACACTAAGTTTCATGAAGCGTTATAGGTAAACAGAAACATAAACATTACAAGACATATATAAAATAGCAGCGGAATTTAAATTTTTTTATTAAACAGAAAACATAACATCGTGGTTCAAAGCATCATAAGTCTGAAACCACATAAAAACCCAGTACATCATTGAAATTTATTTCTTGTACTTTAAACATCGGAGTACGTGAGTAAAAGAAGCATAATTCCCATAACATAGCCATAGAAGAGAGATAAAAGCTCGAGCTATACATCTAATCTGCACCAAGCAAGATGAAAGCAAAGTCCTGATCAAGCTTGATTATTCCTGTTAGACCAAAAAATGGCGCTAACACCCAATTGATCATGTTTTGCAGAGAATAATAAGAAATCATGTATGAAAAAGCAAGAGAAATCAATCAACACACAAGATTTATAGTGGTTCGCCGTTAATGAGCCTACATCCACTTTATAGTTCCTCATTTCATTCTGGAATTACAATTACACCGAATATTTATACTCAAACACTCAAATACAATGAATCATTCTCTCCGAATTCATTATTTTCATTGAGAATAAGGTGGTTATTTATGGAGGAATTCGGCCATGCTGCCATGAATAAATGAAGTGCAAAAAAAAGTCCCCTAAAATGATGCGTTATATGTGTATTTATAGGTAGAAATTCGGTTAGGGTTGAGTGGCCACGTGGCAGCTTCAGAGTAAATCTCGAAAGTAGTGGAGAAAATGGTGAAATGGACTTTAATTGCCCAGAATTCGGTTAGGGTGAGTGACCCGATTCGGATGGCCCGATCCGAATGGCTCGATCCGGATGACCCGATCCGGATGACCCAATCCGGTTGACTCGATCCGGATGACCCGATCCGGTTTACTCGATCCAGTTTGGTCGGTCGAAAATATTCGCTTTAGCTTGATCCAAAATGGTGGAATCCAACCCAAGGCTTATGTGCGCAGAAATACGAGTTTTCCATCCTTTGTTACTTCGTCTAAGCAGATGCCGATCTCTTCCAGTTCATACTCAATCCCTGAGTGGCCTTCCTGATAGAGTTCTTGGGCTTTGGATAGTCTGGTCACAAAGCAGGCTAACATTTTGCCCCCCAATGTACATCTTATTGCAAATGAGATGTGCTTTGAATAAGTCGAGCTGAATCTTTTTGGAATGTCATCCACCCTTGAGGAGGCTTTATCAGACTGTTGTGTCCTATTGAGTAGTTCCGTCATATGGATCTTTTCCTGTATAAATGGCTTGTCATATACTACACTGCTTCCATTGATGTTTATCAGGCCAAATTCCATGGCTAGAGTGGTTAAGATGATCATTTAATCATTTAGACCTCGTCGAATCAAGAGGTTGAATTCCTTCATCATAGGTCATGCAATATCATTGGCTTCCGTGTGAGATTGTACATGCCCAAGTTAATACCAAACGACACCATCTTCCTAAACAAGTCAAGTGCATTACTAAGCTAGTATTTCTTTTATGTATAAGTCAATGTATAAAATAGCCATCCAAGTCACAAGGTGGTGTCAGAATCTTCGTGTTTTGAGCTAGCATCTGGATCGTTGGGACAAAGCGCATCAGAGTTGGCATATGAATCTGTCATTTTTTCTTGGATTTGGATTATCTCGATATCAGGATATTAATCTAGTACTCCAAGATTGCGTCTAATCGTAACAATAGGGTATCCGAAAGCCATGATCACTCCAGATCGTTTTATAATCTCGTGATCACATACGAGTCAATACGAGATGTTATTGAAAACATGCAAGCCAATAGCTGGTAGGATTATCACAATCGTAAGGCAGCAGAGGAGTTCATCATACTCTCCATTTGATGCAGTTACGGATCAAGTCTTTGGATTTATGCTTGATTCGTTAGTTAGCTCACTTAGATGGTCAAGATGAATCACATCATATTCTAAAGATATAATGTATACGTTCTGAATCATGCATTGAGTCAGGGTCATGTTCAAAGTCAATCTGTCGGTTGAAGGTGATGCTCCCAGCATCAGTGGAGGACGAGCGATGTTAGTGCTTATGCCCTCAGCATCGGTGGGGGTTATGCAAAGTCAATCAGACATCCAGTCTTTTAGCCTTTATACTTTTTTCCGCCGCATCGGGTTAGAGATGCAGGTTCAACAATCTCTGTCACCCTGTGTCGTTTTGTGCACCTTCCCAAGTCATCAAGTGTTGGAGTTACATATGCGAATGGTCGAATTATATTCATGTCGGGGTCATCCCATCTGCTTAGTCAGAAAGCAATGATCGCCTTATTGAGTATTAGCGAACTTAGATACTCTCCTTGCATCAGCCACAAAGTTGAGTAAGCTCGCCAATCTTGCAAGCGAGCGAATGTCGTTAGTGAGTTATTCAAGCTCTTTCGTTCATACTTTGGCATGATCCGAAATAGCCATCGTAGTCTTGTTGAGTCTATCTCCCATACTTGGTTCCATTAAGCTCGACAATCAAAATCGTGGGCCCGATTAATGAAATTGGTCTTTTCCAGAATTGTAAATTCCTGTCAGTCATTCCTGGGGATTTTCTTTTTCCTTTATCATTTCAAGAGTCAGATGCTGCTCCATTTTGTCGTGAAGACATTGAGATCGCCTATTTCAACATTAGCACCCTCTTGTTGCATGAATTTGTCTGTCTTAGGATAGGATTTTCCAATGTTTCTAGGAAAATCTCATAGTAGAGAGATACCGAGGTTTGTTTCAGAAGTGAATCTGCCAAGTCCTCTTGGTGGGTCTCGTTGTAGAGAGATTTTGAAGTTTGAGATATCCAGAATGCCGGATACTGCTGCGATCAACACCATATAAGGTCCAGGTCGATTTACCGATGCCACTACAGCGTTGAATCTTTTAAGCAATGCATGCAGGGTCTCGCCGGAGCTCTGTTGAAGCATCAATTAATGTTGGCAATCTGGCCCTCGCCTTTGAGAAGTTGTCGCCAATTGTCCAATTTAGCGCTGGTGCCCCCGGTATGAAGTCTTGAAGTGGGTGGAAGCCAGTCTCTGGCTTCTTGGTTGCGCATATATAATAGTCGTCAGTCAGGCTTCTGTCTTTTAATTATGGATGGTGATCCGCTACTCGGATGTATGCGGGTTGTTCTTAAGTAGCCATTCTTTTGGTTATAGTAAGGGATCTTGCGGAACTCCGATAATATAAAATGTGCCTAAAGTTGGCGGATAGTCAAATTATGTGCTCGAAGCTAGTATCCCGCACTCCCCATCCACGGGGATTTTACTAAACAGTAATCATCAAATCCACGTATTCTCTGAATTCATACTCCCTCATCAAGCTGTGAGTTAGAGTTTGATATAAAATGATTTGTTCGTGTCCATCCCATGTTAGTCTTCGACCTCCTCCGGTATTTATGGTTTCGGTATCCCTTTTGGATTCGATTGATTAAGAAGAGGTTGTATGTGCTTCTTCAGCCTCTCCTTGGGCTTTTGATCAAAGCAGAGGATGTACGTGCTTTATTGGCCACTCTCTAGGCCTGTGCGTTCGGAGCGCTTGGCTAGCTTATCCACAAGCAGGGCCCAAGGACTTACCCGACCTCCCTCCAAGAGGCACCTTATCCTGACCAATGTAGGCGATGATAAGGTCTTAGAGACTTAGAGAGGGTCATTGTAGACACAGAACTAAGGTTTGCTCTTTTGACGGACCATCATAGGCTCTGATAGAGGCTTATACACCACCACCTCCAAGGGGTGCCCTATCTTGACCATCACAGGCGATTATAGGGGTCTGCGTCCCCTTCTGCGGGTAACACGGAACATAAGTAGAGGTAGGACGTGCTCTTCTGCGAGCAGAGGTAGGACATGCTTAGTTCTAGCAGAGGCAGGGCGTACTCTTCTGCGAGCAGAAGCAGGGCGTGCTAAAGTTAGATGCACTACCACGACCATTTCTAGTGTGAAACGGAGGCTTACGCTTTTGATGCTTTAACCCTGCCCCTCTGATTTGGGCTTGGAGAATGACTAACACATCATCCCCCTTCGGTGGATGCCTCACCCCGACCAATTTGACGATGACGAGGGATTTGATCCTTTTTTTAGCTTGACCCCTACTGGGTCTCTCTTGAGCCATTGAAAAGGTTTCCATGCCCATAGCTGTGTAACTATCTTGGGGGTAAGATCCTGTTTCCTATTCTTTTACCATCGAGAAATAAGGTCTTAAATGTTCCGAGTTCCATGGTCTTGGTACAAGATTACCATTAGGCCTACATAGCCGATAAGTTACAGGCGTAACTTGTTAATGGATGATTAGGGGTCCTTCCCAATTTGGACTGATAGGGCCATCCACTAGGTTTTTAGTGTTAGCCATCACTCTTTGTAGCTCTAATTCACCTTCAGCGAAGGTTCTTGCTTTGACTTTGGAATTGTAGTAATTCGTAATCCTTCTTTGATATTCAGCGATTTTGATTGCAGCATCATCCCTTAGTCCTTATATTAAGTCTAGTGATTCCTTCCTTAACTCTTGGTTAGGGTTGTACGCGTATGCTATCCTTCTATGTGACAGGACTTCAACCTCGACCGGAAGCATAGCTTCGCATCCATATGTTAGGGAGAAAGGGGTATGTCCAGTGGCTGTTTTGGTAGAGGTTTTGTATGCCCAAAGCATTAAAGGAAACTCTTCTGCCCAATTTCCTTTAGCTTGACTTAGGCGTTTCTTAAGGATTGTCTTAATGGTTTTGTTGGTGGCTTCCATAGTTCCGTTAGCTTTCGGATGAGATACTGAGGAGAAACTCTTGATGACTCCATTTTTCCAGCAAAATCGGGTAAACTCTTTGCTCTCAAACAGTATTCCGTTGTCTGATATGATTTTGTGAGGAATTCCGAAGCGGGTAGTAATATTTTTTATTACGAATCTTAATACCTTTTTGGAAATGATGGTCGGAAGGGGTTCTGCCTCCACCCACTTGGTGATGTAGTCGATAGCTATAACAACATATTTAGCTCCACCTATGGCGAGTGGTAACGGCCCAATTAAATCTATTCCCCATACATCGAACGACCAGGGGCTTGATATGGTGCTTAGCTCACTGGAGGAAGTCGTGGCACCTTTGAGTACTTCTAACATTTTTCACATCTCTTAACGTACTCAACTGGTTGACTAACCATCTGCGGCCAGTAATAACCTTGTCGCATGACCCTTTTAGCCATCTTGACTCCACTGGAATGGTCCCCGTACCATCCTTTATGAGCTTCTTTCAATGGGCTAAGTCCATCTTTGGAATTTACACACCTCAAGTAAGGAAGGGAATGTCCCTTTTTATAAAGTATGTCATTTACAATCACGAATGTAGGAGCTTGGTGTTTTATCTTTCTCGCGTCTTTCTTACTAGGGGGTAAGGTTCCTCTTAGGAGGTAGTTTAACTATGGTAGTCATCCATGTGGTCTCCTGCAGGCGATTCGTTTCTATTATAGGGGGTTCCTTTTCGAAGTTTCTTCCCTGGTTTTCTTTGTCTCCTCTTCTTGAGGCATGGGATCTGGTTAAGACTAATAACTCTCTCCCCGCTTCCAATTCTTCCTGTTTGATGATGGCGTTTCCTAATACCCCACTGGCACTATTCGAGTTTCGAGGGGCCCTCGGGAGCTGGCCAATTTGGCTAGCTAATCCGCTTGGGCGTTCTCCAAGCGGGGTATCTAATGAATTGAGAAGTCCTCAAATAGGGAAAGCATCTTCAGTACCCTCTTCATGTATAGGATCAGCCGCTTATCCTTGGTTTGATATGTCTTTTTTATTTGGTTTACCATTAATTGTGAATCGCTAAAGATTTCTATTTGTGGTACCTTCAACTGTAGTGCCAGAGTTAAGCCAGCTATCATTGATTCGTACTCGGTACGTTGTTGGTTGCTGGAAATCCTAACTGCATGGCATAGTGCAAGCAGTGTCTGTTAGGGGTAATTATAACATAACCTGCCCCTGCTCCCTGGAGGCTCCATCTATAAAGAGTTGCCATTTAGTCTTTAAGTCGTTTTCTTTAGCTGATTGTTCTGAAATGAAGTTCATGCATTCATCCACGAAATCTGCGAGAGCTTGTCCTTTAATTGTTGCCCGAGGACGGAATTCAATCTCGTAATGGCTAACTCGACACCCCATTTAATTATACTCCTCGAGGTTTCCGGTTTGCTGAGAACTTGTTTGAGCGGAAAGCTAGTTAAAAATTTAATAGGGTGAGCCTGTAAATAACCTCTGAGCTTTCGGGTGGTAAGGATTAAGCAATACGCTAGTTTCTCTATAACAGGGTAATGGGTTTTTACATCCTTTAGCCTTCTTCTAACGTTGTAGATGGGATGCTGGGTTACATCATTCTCTCTTATCAGGACTGAGCTTACTACATGTTCCGAAACAGCCATGTATAGGTGTAGATCTTCTCCCCTATCGGGACTGGATAAAGTTGGAGGCGTTCCCATATAGACTTTTAATTCCTGGAATGCCTTCCTACACTCTTCATTCCATTCGAAATTCCTCTTTTTCTTGATAACATCAAAGAAATGAACACATTTGTTGGTGGCTTTGGAAATGAACCTGCTAAGGGCTGTCACTTTCCCATTTAGACTCATGACTTCTTTGCTTGTTTTAGGCTCCTTCATATCTTTAATAGCTTGTATTTGGTCAGGGCTAGCTTCAATTCCCTGTTCACTTACTACATACCCCAAAAAATTCCCAGATTGAACTCCAAACGAACATTTCTGAGGGTTTAGCTTCATTTGGTAACTTCTTAAGACTTCGAACATCCTCTCTAGATCCTTGAGACGGTTCTCTTTTTTGGTGGACTTCATCAACATGTCATCCACATATACTTCCATATTGCACCCTATTTGCTCCTGAAACATCTTGTTTACTAGTCTATGGTATGTTGCCCCTGCGTCTCTCAAACCAAAGGGCATCATCTTATAACAAAACGTTCCCCAATCAATGATAAAGCTAGTATGCTACTCGTCAGGTTTGTGCATCGGAATTTGGTTGTATCTCGAGTAAGCATCCATGAGGAATAATACCTTGTGACCGCTCGTGGCATCAACCAATTGATCAATCCGCAGAAGAGGGTAGCAATACTTCGAGCAATCCTTGTTTGAATCTGTGTAATCAATACACGTCCTCCACTTCCCGTTGGACTTCTTCACTAGTACGGGATTGGCTAACCATTTCGGGTAAAGAACCTCTCGGATAAACCCATTAGTTTCCAACCTTCTGACTTCCTCCTTCAAGGCCTCTATTTGGTCTCTGTTGTATTGTCTCTTCTTTTGTGGGATCGGGGTTATCGAAGGGTCAATGTTTGGGGCATGGCTCATAATTGAAGGGTTGATACCAATCATGTCTGAATGGGTCCAAGCGAAAACATCTTTTTTAAGCTGTAGGAACCGGATTAAGTCGCTTCTGAGGGGCTCCGTTAGCCTTTTCCCTATGTTGATGACCTTTGATATATCCTTTGGCTCCACGTTTACTTCTTCCACTTCTTTTATTGGTTTTATTCTTTCAATGTCTCCTCTAGAATCCAAATTTGTGATGATTTCTCCTTCAATGGTCGAGTTCACTTCATCGGATCCTTTTCCTTTTCAAAGAAGCATACCTATCATTAGTGTGTTTGTCAATCCAATTTATTTTTACCTTAGCTTCGAAGGAGGGATGTAAGAAGCCCCTATCTGAAGGCATAAAAATAGCAGGAGAGTCAAAGTTCGAAGAACACTCCCTTTTGTATTTTTCAACCGTTGCGAGGTGGGAGCTAAACTGTTCTCCCCTGATGGAATCCCATCCCTGATTGGTTAGGACTTTTTACATGAGATATTTGGAAGAGACGAAGGCATCCATCTCCTCTAAAGCTGGTCGCTTAAAGGAGGCGTTGTAATAGGACGGTTGATCGATTATAACGAAGAGAGTTACAAAAGTAATGTGAAGCGGGGATAGCCCCACTTGAACCAATAGGTTGATTTTAGAGCTGTAAATGAATATCCGAAATATCTGAAATCCGTCCATATCCGGATCCGAAATTGTGAAAAATATCCGATATCCGAAAAGCGGATACGGATATCTGATATCCGAAATGCTTAGCGGATACGGATACGGAAATGGCAATATCCGTATCCAATAAATATCCATCCGCTATGAAAATATATATTTTTATATTTAGGTTATAGTATAATTTATTATTTTATAACATATGGATAAGTAAGTAACAAAACACAGCTCTACTCCAAGTCTCAACACAACAAGCCAACCGACGTGGTCACGTGCCTGGGACGTGGTCATCCATGTTCCAACCATTTAAAAAATATGCACAACCGTTGGATGAAATCCAACCATTCTCCTCTACCCTTTATAGTTAATTTTCATTGTAACCCTAACCATCGGCTTTCCAAGTTTCCCTCTCGCAAGAAAAAAGAAACAATAAAAAGCAGCCGCAATCCTCTTCCTCTATAGAAATCCAAAGCCAAATTCGACATGGACGGTCTTCTCCTCAACACCGAAATCTTTTATACTTTGGTTCAGGAAAAGATTTTATAAAGATTTGGGAAAACTTTTGATTGGTCTCTAAAGGCGAAAATGATGGGAAGGTGAGCGATCGAGAGTGCAAATATCTTTGTGGAGGAGGCTGGGATTGCTAATAAACCACGCCCGAAGGATTAATCATTGAAAGAGAAGAAATGCTTCAGAGCTCGTTTCCTACTTGCAATTTAATGCCCGGTGCTGAACGCTTGATCAATCATCTCCAATCAAATGGAATACCCATGGCTGTAGCAACTGGATCCAAGCATTGGAGGAGTATCTACTGCCAAAAATGCTGGGATGCCTGTAGTTATGGTCCCAGATCCGAAATTAGATGCCTGTAATCATCTTCAATTATTTTAGCTATTGTTTAATGCTAAATGAGATTTCCATTTTATTGTATTTTGTATATTTTTAAGTTTGGATTCGAATATTTTTGGATATTCGAAATTATCCGTATTTACTAAGCCGGATACAGATATTTTCGGATATCCGAAAATTCGCGGATACGGAACAGATATTATTTAATAGGTATTCATAGATACGGATTCGGATATGGATACGGATTTTTATTTTCGGATACGGATACAGCACTATCCGCATCCGTTTGCATTCGTTTACAGGCCTAGTTGATTTGACCCACCGGAGTCGACCCTTTGTTGAATCCGAAGATTGGTTCGTTACTAGGCTCCAGCTTCTTCTTGAAAATTCCCATCTGTTCGAAAGCATGATTAAAGATGACATTGATGGCACTCGCCGCATCAACAAGAATCTTCGAAACCACCGAGAACCCTTTTTGCGCTGTTATCATAAGAGGGTCATTGTGAGGATGGCGGACCCCTTTCTTCATTTCTTCTGGGGAAACAACTAGGTTGTGCATTTTGAGAGCATAACGCACATTCTTCAACGATGGATCTTCTTGAATGGAGAAGATCCCCTCCATGGTTTCTTTCATGTACTGGTTTTTGGCTTTCGGGCAACATCCGGCAAGGTGTGGTCCTCTGTGAATCACATTGATTCGGCTTATTGGTGGCCCCAAATCTAGGTTGCTCCCTCCCATGGCAATTCCTATCGCATTTAATGACACCTTTTGTTGTCCACTTATGTTCCAAGCTGATGTTGTCTTGTCTAAAACATATTCCTTTAGGTGTCTCTCGGATCTGCTTCTGGATGATCCCGTCCAACACCTTGCACTCGTCAGTCTTGTGTCCATTGGTTTTGTGGAATTCACAATATTTACCATCGGAATGGGATTCAGAGAAATTCTTGGCTTGAACGAGACGGGGAAATTATTGACCCTTTCTTTCGCGACAGCATACACATACGAGATGGGCTTGTTCAGGGCAACCGAGTTCGTATTAGAATCTTCCCACCTTGACCTATTTTGATTTCCTTTCGGGGGCTTTTGTCCAAAGTTTGGCCTTCCTCCTTCCCCTCGAGGCCCGAACATCCTTTTTGTGATCTACAATTCATCCATGCGAATAAACTTGTCGGCTTTGAAATGGAAATCCTGCAATTATTTGCAGCCATGGATATATAACTCCTTCCAAAAGGGCATGTTTTCAATTAGCCCTGAGTGTACGGAAATTAGCTTGTCACGGTCGTTCATATCTTTGGCTTTTAAGGCCTCGACGTTGAACCTTTACAAATAATCCCCAAGGGACTCCCCTTGCCTCTGCTGGATGTTAGCAATGACCGTATAATCCACAGTTGTATCTTTGCGGATGCAGAACTATGTGGAAAATTCGTAAGAGAATTGTTTCCACGAGTAAATGGTGTTTTCCCTGTACTGACGATACCTTTTCGCTGCTGCCCCTTGAAAGGTGTCCTGGAAAAGACGGCATCTGACGGCTTCAGAAGTGTTGTAAAGATCCATCTGGCTGTCAAAAGCCATCAGATGATCATCTGGGTCAGTCGTCCCAAGATACTTTATGGTTGGAACTTTCACTCTCGATGGTATTATGGTATTCATAATTTCATCGATGAATGGAGCAACCCTTTCGCTCTCATTCACCCTGTCATCTCGAGTCATTTTCTCCTTGCTTCCCAATAATTCCTTGATGGTCTTATGAGTGATATCTTTGATGTAATCCTCCGTTTTGTCATAATTTGCTCTCTCGGGATCATAGCCTTTGGGGGTAGAGCTCCCGGACTGTTCCTGCTCGCATTGATTCCCTTAATGATCTATCCCCGTCAGATGGGTCCTCTTTTTATTGGAAGAGGTTGCTTTAAGCTTCTCTTCCACTTTCGACTGTTAAATGGGAGCTTTTCTTTTTGAAGATTCATTCGTATCTCTCTGACTAGATCTGGTGAGCCATGAGGACTTTTATGCCTGGGCGGCATTTACCTGAGCCTGCAATTCTTGAAGTTGCTTTTCCAAGACCAATATTTTTGCGACATTATCTTCCATGGTGTTTGAGTCTGGCGGTTGTTGTGGATTGGACGTAGTTCTCTTCTCGTCATTATTTGGGTTAAGCGCAGGGCCCTCATTTCCTTCGAGGGTGGCATTGGGATCCAGCTCTTTGTTTCGATCCTCCAATCTTTTCAATTTCATCTTTCCTACTATGGAGCAACAAATTCACCAAATTATTTTTAACAAATTAACCATAAGGACGGAGGTTCAAGACCTCCTTCTAGTGCCAAAATGTTAACGATATTTTTCATCAACACTCAAATTATGAGATGTAAGAAGCGCGTCCACGAGATCTAACACCGTCATGACTCAGAGTTACCGGAATACGTTTTGAGACCTGTGAATCTAAGCTAGACTGTCTTCCCCTGGGTATAAGAATCTCGACTCTAATGAGTAATTATCTTATTCCCAAGCGATGGATAGCATACTTATTGTGTGAGGGTATTCTGAATCGATCTTTGGGGAGGTTATCTAGCTTGTTAACTGAGATTTGTGAAATTGATAGCCCCCCAAGTCATGAAGATGGCTTGATGTATTGTAAATAAGAAGAAAACAGGGTAACACTTCCCTTGACCATGGGAAAGAAGGTCATATGACATTAATTAACCTCAATGATCATCCCGTGTCTGACCAACTCCAGAGAGGGATCAGAATCACATCGAAGATCAAGTTATGAACCCGTAGATGACCCCTTTTTGTTTTTAAGGGTCAGGAAATGTTAGGCTCATTGTGAGAGTTGCCATCAGTCACGGCAAACCCTTGAGGTGAGGGGAAAGAGACTCCATATTTTTACAGAGTTCTTTCTCCATTGCTGAGGTATCCCGATTGATCTTCTCATTAGTAAAGTTAGTGTTAACCCCCTGTTTCATCATAATGGCACAAAAAGATCATCAGATCGCAAGATGCTTAAGACCGGAAATTCTCCATTCACAAATTGTAGATATATTACAAGAATTGATGATTTCCTCCTACTCAGGAGAGAATAAATGATTTGAGGAATAAAAAGTTCGTCCCTCTTCTATGTGACTCCTGGGGTCCTATTTATAGAGAATCCGGGGTCCTTTCGTTGTTAGATTATTGGGCCTGCATGGGTCTCTATTGGCCGCTTTTTCCTCTTGGTCTCGGGCGTCTAACTCTCGGCTGTCCTTGTGGTGCCGATTACGGCCTTCGAAGTGGGGGTTCCGGACAACTTGGGCTTCCCCAAGACTGACACGGGTTTGTTGTCGTGGCGATTTGCAGATGATGTTTGAACCTCCGGTAGTAGCTTCCGGGTGTTGTTTTGTTAGATGTAAGCTTTCAAATGTAGGCCTTCGGCTTGATCTTGAGTACTTAGAGGAGCCCATCCTCCCGATGTACGTAGATATCTGCCGGTTTGAAACTGTTGTTGGTATAGGTACTACGTAGATTAGTACAGGTATCCTATATCCATGCTTGAGTCCTGGTTTAACCTTTCGGTGAAACTTTCGAGACAATTTGTTTTTCTGGAAGGTGTCTTCCGGTGATATTTCTGTTACTTGTGAAGGTAGCCTTTCGTTATACATGAAGTCGATTCTTAGAGGTCGGCCTGGGACAATCTTTACGTATTGCCCCGATACTCTTCTTCCTATGGTGTGTCGGCGTTAAGCAGTTTGGTCCCGATAGTCCTTCGGGGTTTCGATAAGCGAAGCCTGTGCTTTCCTCTTTCCTGATCCTTGTCTTAGGTCATTCCTTGTCACAGAACCCTCCTTTGGGTAGTCCCCGTCGGATGGACCCTGTCGGTGAACTTTGTTGTTGCTCTGAAGGTCTTGAACTCCTTTCTTCTTGAAAGGTGCTGGTCTATGTTGCTCTTGGGTTCTTCCTTTCATGCTTATACTCATTCAACATCCCTTCACTGTCATCTTATGTTAAGATAATTTTGGTAGTAACATAGGTATCTAAAGAAAAGAATGATGTGTCAAATTCGGTAGGAGATAATGATATAAACAGTCGTGCTAATGTTGAGATGCCTACATCTCAAATTAATGCTGTTAGAAATTCCAACCCCTTTAATGTTCTTGCAGAGAACACTGTTTACATGCAAGATATTTGTGAGATTACAATCGAAGTTTGAGAAAATGTTGGGATACGTGATAAATTGAACGAAGCCGAGAAAGTTGTTATTAAAGAAAAACCTAATGAAATGCAAGTTAGGAAGAAAGAAGTTGGATATCGAAATGGAGAAAAGGTACAAGCATCTTCAGATAGGTTTGAAGGTGACTCGGCTCAATTAAAGGTCAATGATCTCCCTAAATTTGATCAAAATGAAAGTTATATCAGTGTGAATCAAGATATTTTGATGGAAGAATCAAATAGTTTGTCGAGTAGCTTAAAAAGGAGCAATAGGATTAAGCATAATAGGTTTAAAGCAGGAAGTAAAGTGTACTCTAGTGAAGCTTTGGTAGAAACTAGTCCAGAATGGTCCAAGTTAATGTCCCAAATACAAACTAGATTGAAAGCAAAGAAAAATAGGGAAGATGTTGGGTCTCTTGGAGGTGCTCAAAGTGGAGGAGTATTCAAAAAGTAATATTTCTCTTCCTGACTAATTCTTGATTAATTTGTGGTCTTTATCTTTTTGGAGCTGCTCCTTAATTTTTAGCTTGGGTTTGCCTCTTTGTTTTGCTTGGAAAATGATGCGTTGGTTTTGGTGTTTGAAATAGTGCCTTGTATCTAGATCACTTTTGACTATATGATGCAGTGTGGATGGTTGGGTGTTGTTTCTACATGGTTTTTTATGAGTTTGGTTGCAGCTGTATGTTTTGGGTGCTTCATCAATTCTTGGTTTCTGGTGTTCTGCTTGGTGTATTTGAAATTGAGATGGCGGTATGTTTTATATGGTATTGCTAGCTAGGTTACTCTTGATAATTGTAGTGGTCTTGTTTTCTTTTGGGGTTGTTTCTTTTTGTTGGGTTTTCAAGCATTTTGGAGTTGCTGCTCTTGTTTTTAGGCGTGTCAGTTTGTTTGGTTTGAGCTAGTATTGTTTCTTATGTATAGTATACTTTTTTATGTCATGCTGTAATTTATTACCAGCTTGAA
The DNA here is from genome assembly GCA_030737875.1 of Allium sativum. Classification (NCBI taxonomy): domain Eukaryota; kingdom Viridiplantae; phylum Streptophyta; class Magnoliopsida; order Asparagales; family Amaryllidaceae; genus Allium; species Allium sativum. The sequence goes on from CM060910.1 coordinate 432,361,168, forward strand.
CCTTTCCTTTGTATCTTGTTTTATGTAATATAAGTACCCAGTTTTCTAAAATAAAACTCTATAATTTAAACATCAAGTCCTTAGTTTAACAATAATAAGTATTATTAACCAAACTGCTCTTGCGAGAGACTTTGACTTTGAGTTGACTTAAGCTACCAACCCTATATAACTTTTGAGACAAGGCATCCCTTAAGTAGTGCTTCGCTTTCAATAATTCCACTCCACCTTACTGTAATTGCTTGATGGATGTCATACTATGATTTAACTAGCATTTATATAAAGACTAATAATATTCTCAAATCAAGAGAAATATGTAAATTAGTCGCTTTCATAATTTCTGTTTAACCTTAATTATATTGACCTGCAAAAAGGAATCAAGTGATTCATTCCAGAGCTATCTAATAGCTATTAGTACATAACCTCTTGGTTCTCATAGAAGTTAGGAATAATACATTTCCTAATGTCTGGAAAGTGTTATGTACTGTAGTCTCAGTGAATACATCGGTAGCTAATCGCGAAGCAACTTGACCATGAACATTTAAAATGATGTATCTGATTTTATAATGAATACACTCATAACCCAATGAAACAACTATCGGAAAAAGTATACCATTCATAAATTTTCTACTAAATATGTGTTACCTAGCTTTTCGCTAAACAGAGGTCAAAAGGAGTTAGAACATCGATATGAGGCCGAAATGATTTGAAATTGGCCAAATCATTTGAAACAAAAATGAAGATGGACTTTAGGAGAAATCACTCAAAATGAGCCAGAGAGATGAGATGGCACCCAATCATGCCCTACGAATCAGTCCTTATTCAAATCCACTAATTGCAGGTTAACGACACCGGTTCTATAATGTCTCAATTGGTCCTATTAGCCTATTCACCAAGCTTGGTAGCAATTTGATGTGTCTAGCTTGACTACCCAATGACTAATCCAATTCAAATTTCATTTCGAACCAACTCAATTATCAAGCACTGTTTAATCAAGTCAACAATCTATGAAACCTCGTAGGAAATATCACAATAAAGTTCGAGGGACAATATTGCGTCTTACCCTATAACTTGGTTTTGAGTCAATTCTGTAAGTTATGTGACTCCTTCTTGGTGTCGTGGTCTTCTTTAATTCATTTCCAAATTCCTATAAATATTGGATCACCTACAACACAAACGGGAGCCAAACACTACCTATATACAAGCTGCTATAATCACCCTTCAAGCTTCTTCTATCCTACATCAATTACTAAAGAGTAATTTACTCTTTACTTAGTCATTGTACTTGTGGCTTTCTATTATTCAGCCAATTGTATTTAAGAAATTTGTAATAGATAGTTAGTAAATAAAAAGTCTTTAAAACGGATGTAGGTTTCAGCAGCAGCAAAGCTACTCTAAAGCCTTGTCTTTTATTTTCTATGATTTTTCTTTTTAATTTAGTTTATTAACATATCCGTTGTCTAAACTGGATTTATAGATAAATTTAGTCAAGTTGACTGATGCTTTCATTCCCATTAGGTGTTGATTCCATTTTGAAGTTAACATTTGGTGCTTCGATTGAGAATCAAACAAAAGGCATATACTTATGTTATTCACTTCAAATGTACATGTTTTAGAAGACTAACCTACGATTTCAACCTTAGAAGAATTATTAGCTACTTTCTAGTTAAAGTAAGGATCTAATTATAAAGATGCTTTCGAAGAAGAATCCTACCAAACTTGGTGTTCGAAAATTCTCTATAATAGTTGAAGGCAGTGGTGACACAAATCCTACTAATGTAGAGACCATAAACCAAACAGGAGACTCTTCGCATGCAATCATAAGAAGAGAATTTGATATGGTTGTTGAATTTATGAATCAAAAGATGAAACTTGCTCATAAAAAGTAATGGATATGATGGAATCATTACTTGGACTTTCTCGTAGAACTAATGTATCTGCTAGAAAAAATGTGGTTTTGGAAGAAAATGCAAATTCGTCTACTTATGACATGCATAGTAGGATTCAACCTTAGGGATAGAAGGTAGATGTCGTAGAGTTTAATTAAAATTGAGCCAAAGGGATCCTACCTTTAGGTATCATAATTTTGAAACAAATTTGAATCATTAGATGGATGCTACCCAAGATTTAGGAAAATTCTATATCTAACGATGATCAAGATTAGAAATTGGTGTTGGAGTGAACACTAGAGTCGAAAATCAAGCTTGTGCAACCTCTTGTTGGGCAACCTGCTTTTGCTGGAATATTTGTCCTAAAGATAGGAGGACATAGATCTTAGGTAGCTCACTGAGACCTTTTGTAAAACCAATCACACTGGTACAATCCTGATAATCGCCTAATCGGAAATCATGTAAACAAGGAATGTATTTCAGTATGATGGAGAGATTGTTGTAATAAGGTATAGCTAGGAAAGACATGGATGAAGATTGGGGTCTCTCTCTAGTCTAACTTCCTTCATCTAAGAGAGTTTGGATGAAAATTTTGCAAAGAAGTTCAATCTTCTTATGGCGCCATCCTATAATAGAACTATGGATCCATGGTTATTCCTTTATAAGTACGGATGGAAAATGAGTGGTGTGAAGGCATCTGATGCCATGCGATCCTTACGACAGAAATGGTATTCTATAACGACATACAACCGCTATTAATAAATACTATAGCGATTCGACAAATGTTGTATATTGACATGTTATAAAAACTGTTGAATATTAATAATACTAAAACAACCACTATAAACGAGCATGGTTTTATAGCACAAATTTGTCGGGATGTTACTTAAAGACAATAGCTCATTCCCACCGCTATAATATATCTAAATCTCAATGAAAGTGAGAATCTTATAACATAGTATTGCCACTATAACATGTTTATTCGATAGCAGTTATATGACGCTATTAAATTAACATGTTATAGTATTGCTAAATCCTTTTACAGCTTATGTATAATACAATTTAATTATAGCAATCAAAATGGATATGCTTAAAAATTTGAAGAGCAATATATAAATGATCAAAATATAATAATTAACAAATGTAATGCATTTTCATGATAACAAGATAAAGCATCAACTAACAAAAAATAAGTTCAATGCATGAGTTACCAAATTCAATAAATATGTTTTCAGTTCCATATTGATGTCAGTTTGAGTTAACAAAGACAAAACATAGTTCATATTTAAAAATGACAAGTACCAAAAGCATCATTAAGAACTTCAACTACTCAAAGCCTTTTTTCATGCATGTATGCGATCATTGGTAGTGCTTCCAGAAAATTCATAACAATGGAAATAAATTAAAATTGAAAAAATAGTCAACATGCCATAATCAAATAACATTAATACATTAAGCACATTTCACCTTCACCATTTCCCTTATCTGCATTATTTTCGGTGTTACTAGAAGGTAGAAAGCTTCTAGATCTATTGTGTGAATAGTATCGATGGTTATGTGTGAATAGTATAGACGTTTTGCATTTTGGAAAGATTTTAGAGTTGCTGAATCATCCTATTGGGAAATGTTTTTATGTCCAAGTAAAGAAGTACGGGCCCCACATATTTTCCCTTATGGAATTGCACGGACTGAGTACAAATTTTCTTCTCCCATATTGGAACCGAGGCCGCCTTAGAGCATCTCCAACAGATGGTTCAATTCATGTTACGGGGTTGAATAAGGCATGTTTTTGAACCCAACAGATGTTACGTGGTGTAACATTAAGCAAAATGTTACGGATTGAATTCAGAGTTCTGAATGGGATGCGTGAGGCGATTTTATCGGCTCGTGAAGGCACAAGCCGATTTTATCAGCGCGCGACTTCAGGAGGCGATAAAATCGGCCCGTGGCCATTTTTTTTCTCATCTATAATACCATATTTTGTCATATATACAACAACAAAACCCTTAATTTTTTTATAAAATAAACTTTGAAACGTAATAATAGATGATTAATAACCCTTAAAAATATAATAGAACGAATTGGTACAATAGAAAAGGACAACGTCATCACTGCATACATGATCGATAAGTTCGAACAAGCACAAAATAAAACACGAAAATAGATAATGGTTCTTCATAACTAGGTATCGCCATAGTGGTTCCATAAATGATTCATAAGATCCTTCTGCAGCCGGTTATGGAGTTCTGAATCTCTATACAAAACCTGACGGGTCAAATGAATGTTGAAGTCCTCTTGTGTTAGTGGTAGGTTTTGTCGGAACACTTGCGGTGGTAGGAAGCACCCTCGTAATCGCAGTGACGTTGTTCTTTATCCATGTCTCTTTCATCTTCTATAACCATGTTGTGAAGAACGATGCAAGCAAACTTGATTGTAGACATCTTATTCCTGGACCACAACCAACATTGATTACTTATCATTGCAAATCTAGATTGTAAAACACCAAAAGCACGTTCCACATCTTTCCTTTGTCCCTCCTACATCGTCGCGAACATGACTTGTTTAGGAGTTAAAGGATTTGGACATGTTTTAACAATAGTGCTCCATTTCGGGTAAATGCCATCACCTAGGTAATAGCCATGGTTGTAAGTATTTTGGCCTAGGGTAAATATTAAAGGAGGTACCTAGCCTTGAGCAAGATCATTGAACAGATTTGATCTTTCTACAACATTTAAGTCGTTATTAGAACCGGGTATTCCGAAGAAAGCGTGCCATATCCACAGATCGTACGATGCCACAACTTCCAAAATGATGGTTGGTCGTCATTCCTTGCCGTTGTACACACCTTGTAATCCCTTAGGACAGTTCTTCCATTCCCAGTGCATACAGTCCAGACTTCCTAACATTCCCGGCCAACCCCTACTTTCGTGAATCTCTCTGATTCGCACTACATCTACTTCGTTCGGTAACCGTAAGTATTCTGCTCCATAGATGTCCACAACTGCTTGACAGAAAGTTTCAAGTGTTTCTAGTGCCGTGCTCTCTGCTATGCGGTATGCTTCGTCTAAAGCATCGGCTGGAGTGGCATAAGCTAACATTCTCATAGCGACCGTCATTTTTTGTTCACCGGACAACCCCTGTGTCTTCGATGCATTTTGTTTGTACTTAAAGTAATCATTGTTACCTTGAATACCAGCCAATATCCGAAGAAATAGGTTTCTCCGCATCCTGAATCTTCTGCGAAACATATCAGGCCCGTAAGTGCAATCGTCATCGAAGTAATCTTGCATCAAAGACTTGTGGTATTTAGCATGATTTCGGTGTATAAACCTCCTTCCAGGAACCGATCCCCCTCTAGCTGTGGATGATGAACCATATGCTTCACAGTATAGGTCCCGTATTTCTTGTATTTCTTCTGCTTCCTCTTGAAGGATTTCATCTTCCTCTGAATCGCTAGCAAAAGCCAGCAAGCATTTTGTAAAGCTGGAATCCATTTATTTTTGTGAAAAAGTTTTGATTTGAGATATGAAGTGGAATGTGGCTGTTATATATAAGGTATTTCGTATTGGTAAGTGGGTAGCTTTATTGGGTGGAGTGTTCTCCTTTATTGGATGATGTGCTCCTTTATTGGAAAGAGGGTTCCTTTATCGTTTACAGTGCTCCTTTATTGGTTTGAGTTCCTCTTTATTGGACAGAGTGTTCTTTATTGGAAAAAGTCCTCCTTTATTGGGTAGAGTGTTCCTTTCTTTATTGGACAGATTTCTCCTTTACTGGTAAGAGTGTCTCTTTATTATACCAAGTGCTACTTTATGTTGGATAGAGTGTTCGTCTCTTTATTGGAACGAGTGCTCCTTTATTGGTAAGAGTGCGTCTTTATTGGTCATAGTGTCTTTTATTGGACAGAGTGCCCTTTATTGGACAGAGTGTCCTTTATTAGTAAGAGGTTTATTGCTCTTTGCATCACATACGTTTAGACCGTTGGACTTTGCAATACATAAATGTTTTGCATTATATAACTTACAAGCTTACAACAACGACAGTTACAACTTCAATACGTGCTAAAGAACAATTGAAAGAAGTACGACAACTTAACACATAAACATGAAAATTAAACTACAGTAATAAACGGTACGATAGTTTCCGCCGACACCTACCACGGACGGGGGAAAAATCCAGCCTTAGCTGTGTCAGACATATTCTTGTTCAAACGTCGAATTTTTGCTTGCGTTTCCAATGCATATTGAACTCCACGTTCGCACATCGGAGGGTCAATCCACTGCTTAAAGTAGCAACAGTCAATTTCATCAGGAAAAACAGTGTGATCCTGGTAGGCGGCACAACCAAAAAATTGGCGTCCCGCATTATTTTCAGTCTTCGAAACAACGACGACCGATTCTTCTCCATAATGGCACACAGGGTTGGATCCACCAAGACGTACTGGCTTGAGAACACGTCCTTGAAGAACCACTTCTTTTCCAGGTCTTTGAGTTGCAACCCCCTCATCGGCACTTTCCCGTTTGACCATGTTGGAGGCCACACTTTCTTCTCCCTGTTCCGCCATTACTCACAAATTTGCTTCTTTGGGGAAAGAGGATGGAGGTGGCGGATGGAAGCAAAATATGTAGGGAAAACAAGAGTGTGGGTTAGGGTTTCAGAGAAACCGATATATATAGGAAAAACAAGAGTGTGGGTCCAAGGTCGTCCACTAACCTGTATTATTTATACGTATGTACACGTCGTAGTTAAAAAGGAGTTAAAAAGGCGGGTCGCCCACTTACGCTCATAATTTAAACATTTAAAGACACGAAGGAGTTAAAAAGGAGGGTCGCCCACTTACCCGCACATAATTTGAACATTTAGCGACACGACGGAGTTAAAAAGGAGGGTCGTTCGCATTTGAACATTTTGGCACTTGCCGAAGTACCAGTGTTGGCACTTGGCAAGGTGACAAACTTGGTACTTGCGAAGTACCAGGTTTGGCACTTGCCGAAGTACCAGTGTTGGCACTTGGCCAGGTGCCAAACTCGGCACTTGTAAAGTACTAGGTTTGGCACTTGCCGAAGTACCAGTGTTGGCACTTGGCCAGGTGCCAAACTTGGCACTTGCGAAGTACAAGGTTTGGCACTTGCCGAAGTACCAGGTTTGGCACTTGCCGAAGTACCAATGTTGGCACTTGGCAAGGTGCCAAACTTGGCACTTGCGAAGTCCCAAGTTTGGCACTTGCCTAAGTACCAGTGTCGGCACTTGGCAAGGTGACAAACTAGGCACTTGCGAAGTACCAGGTTTGGCACTTGCCGAAGTACCAATGTTGGCACTTGGCAAGGTGCCAAACTTGGCACTTGCGAAGTACCAGGTTTGGCACTTGCCGAAGTACCAGTGTCGGCACTTGGCAAGGTGCCAGTGTTGGCACTTATCTGCATATTGAAGTACCAGTGTTGGCACTTGGCAAGGTGCCAAACTTGGCACTTGTCGAAGTACCAGTGTTGGCACTTACCGAAGAACATATGGAACGACACAGAACATATGAAACGAGCAAACATTACACAGAACATATGACACGAGCAAACAATACACAGAACATATGAAACGAAACATATCACAAAACACATAATAAAATAACATACAGTCACAAACATAGAGACATACACATACATACATCGAGCCATACGTACATATACATCGTGACATACACAAATATACATCATGATAAATCTGCGGCATCATCCTCACCGTCCAAAGACATCTCGTCCCCGCTATCAGAAGGGTCATAATACGGAATATCGTCATCACTACCTCCAAGCCCGTCATCACTACCTCCAAGCCCGTCATCCTCTCCTACTCCGTCACCCCCTCCAACTCCATCATCCCCTCCAACTCTGTCACCCCCTCCTACTCCGTCACCCCCTCCGACTCCGCCACCCCCTCCTACTCCGTCACCCCCACCAAGTCCGCCACCCCCTCCTGAACCTCCAACTCCTACTCCTGAACCTCCAACTCCTACTCCTGAACCTCCAACTCCTACTCCTGAACCTCCACCAGTACACGACCCTATAATGGTACCTGATGCCGAAGTATCACCACCACCTGCTGCCGCTAATCTGGCCTGTAAGTCAAAAATCTGCTCCTGCAATCCCTGAACAATCACCTGGTGCTCCTGATACATGGACTGAGAATGTAGCAGCGCCATCTCCTGAATAGCCGCAATATGTATCCTATGCTGGTCTAATCGTGGTGCATACTACACAAATAGAGCATATAAAATCAGTATTTACAGCGTATAACATACAACGTAAATTCACAATTACATCATACTATCTCCCTATAACAACCAATAACACGCTGCGGGCCAAACATCTGTCTCCCTATAACATGCTGTGTCGGGTATGTGAAAATCGATCATATCATCCCATCCTGTCTGTCTCAAACCAGCAACATATTGTCTCCCTATAACACGCTACGGGCCAAACATCTCAAGTGGCAGAGGTGGATCTACGGGTATGGGAAACTGACTGGTACCCTGGTAATAACATCGGTCTCCCAAGTACCAAACAGGAAGGTGGGCCGGTGGGAAGAAGAGGACACGTCGAGTAGATATGCGACATGCAATGTTAAATGGATGGGCATCAGGTACTGGGCCATCCGCTGCAAGTAACAACCAATAAGAAGACCAAGGTGCTCGTAGCATGTTCCCCCTCTCCCTCATATCTAACTGGGTACGAGCCTCCATCAAGTCATGTCTCACACCAGCAGGAGCACGCCGAACTACATGAATACACTCCCATCTACGCATGCGTGGGAAAAAGGTCTCAGCAGCATGATTGGCGGTGGGCAGTATGCGTGGGTGCATGTTGGTCGTGTACTCGTAGTACCAGCACGGCAACATGTACCAAAAACCAAACATCTACTGAACCTCTCCAAAAGCATAGGATTCAAGAGCGGTGTATAGATATCCCAATATGGCAGAGCCCCAATCAAACATATGCAGCTGCTCTAAATTGACTAGTGCTGCTAGGTAGCCGAGCCTAATCGTACTCCGTTAGTTCGTGATGAATGTCGAACCAAGGAGATATAAAATGGTAGCCCTGTATACTATGTCGTGGAAAGCTACCTCACCGGCATGCGCTGTAATATACTGAAGTAGATATGTGACTGAAACGGCACCATTAGCTATATAAGCCGCTGATAAATCTGGCAAATATTGTAGGTAGGAATCGGGTAACTCAAAAGAGGAATCAAAGGGAGGTGGGTCTCTATCTGGACGGCCTATCTCATTCCCCGTAAGCATGTAAAAATCGGCTGGGGTGATACCTAGCTCAAAATCCGGAAAGTGAAAGGTGTTTGTCGTAGGCCACCATCTCTCCGCTAAGGCATCGACCAAAGGTCGATCGAAGGACTGGGGAGGTACAATACGTAAAAAATGTCCGAATGGACTACCAAGTAACCTCTCTCGAATATGAAGTGGTAATAAGTCAAGGGCATGTGAAACAAACTTCGCCCAACTCCCGCGAAGGTAGACGTACCCAGTCTATTAAAATTATACTAGTTAATTTACTATAAAACCACAAGTTCATACGATTAAAACATATGACATACATGCAATAAACTATAACATAAAACCTACAAGGGATACTTTTTAACAGTTCAGTAACTACAAGTTTTAAAATAATTAAAATTAATACCTGAACGGTCTCCAACGCGGTAAAAGATCGATGTGTGAATCCCTGTGGTAGCTCGTGGAGGATACGTAAGTCCTCAGTCGTCGTACCCTCTGGTGGTGGAAGGTGAGCTGGACCGGAAAGATCGTCTGGCATAACTGGAACTGTGCGTCTCCCCATCTTCGTAACGTGTGGTGGCATCCCGGCGTCGGAACGAATAAAAAAAATATAAAAAGGAGGAAATGGAGAGGAGAGGAAAATTTAAAACCAACACCCCCCCGGGCCATATATAGGCGCGGGAGAGGCGCGAGCCGATTTTATCGGCTCGCGAGCTTGCGCGCCGATAAAATCGGCTCGTAGGCCACGAGCCGATAAAATGGGCTCGCGCCTGTTGGGAGATATCAAAGATATCTCCCAACATGTTATGGGTTGTAGCGTTACGACCCGTAACGCTGTTGGAGATGCTCTTAGTTCCTATAGTAATGATGTACAATAGAATGAGTGCATTTTCAAAATACAATGATATATAACAGTTCAACATAGATGCAAACTACATAATTAAAAAGTCATCATAACTAACCTATAACTGTATTCCATAACACCCAAATGTAATAGCAAATGTTTTTATGCCCATTTAAACACTTGGGGTTTTCTTTTAATCACAAATATGCATCGCATGAGTTAGAATAGTAGCATGGAATAACAGCTTATCCAAACTCAACACTATTATGCACAAATAGATTAACTCACGCATACATAAACTGTTCAACTCATCCAAGCACATACACAAGTCTAGACACCTAATTACACATAAACAAAATCCAAGCAATTTATATGTAACTATGATTTCAATTATTAGATCATAAAATTGTGAGTAAAATACTCACTTGTAGCTGCGTGTTTTTTTCTACTCCTTACATGCATGTAACAATATCACCTCATCAGCAATGCAAGCATATAATAATGGGGTCATGTGCATATGCTAAGTTGAATGCTACTATGTGCATATCCTAATAGCAACTTCGATTTGAAAGATTGATATGATAGTATAGTATGATACTATTTTTAGGTTATATATCTAAACTTTGTTTTATTATCCTTTCATATGCTAGAACACATCAAAGCATTGAACGTGTAAATCTGATACTTGTAAATAAATGAGCATAAACATAATCAGAGTACGATAAAAGAAATTCATAGCAAAAACAAAATAGGATAGACTAGTATTAATTCAAATAACTAACGTTTAAAGTAAATCCCTTTGCCAATACAGAGCATGAGAGAGAACGAGAACCGAAAGCCAAACCTAAACACCAGTGAGAACCTAACCTTCTCTAAAAACCAGGGAGGTTGTAATGAGGAGGGAGTCTGAACAACAAGATTCTGGTGAACAGGAAATGTCCAACACATATTATAATACACAGATGTATCCCATTTGGTTCAACCCGATATGTATGCCTACCAAGCTTATTGATAGCCACAGAAATACATAATTATAAGACATTTTTCTCAATTATTTTTAGACTATTGAATGGTGCGCAATACAACTAAGTCCCTATTTTACACTAGTCTATGCCTTTATTATTATTTTTTAGCTTGCAATTATGTTTTTTTCAAACCAAATATGAAAAATATATTCCTTTTTTTCCCGACCAATCTATCTAGGCTATTTCTATCTTCCTATTTTAATTGGTATACATTCCTATTTTCAACTTATTTTCCCTTTTTACACAATTATAGTAAATTTGGATACAATTGGTTATGTCCCTTTTTCAATTGGGTGTGGCTATTCACACCCCATTATTTGCTCTTCACCTCCCAAATAAAACTTTAAATTTTCATTTTCAAATTTACCCTTTAACAACCGATTAGAAAGTTTGACTAATATTGCAAAATGATTAAAAAATAATAATTCTAACTATATACATGAGTGTTCGAAGTTAAATTGCAAACTATAATTAAATTTAAAATCAGCATTGTACATGATATTTATAAAATAAAGATAGAAATTACAAATATTGATTAAAAAAGTTAAAACAATTTTAAAAACTTAAAAATTGTACTATCAACGATGTGTATCGTTGTGCATTTTGAGATCGAGTATGTTAGCAGTAACGGAAATTGCAAAGATCTAAACAGTAAATAAACAAATCATTAATATAGATGATATTGTTTAAATAAATCGACGCTGAAATAATATGCAGTAGGGACATTTTTGGATTAAACGGGGTGGGAAGAGCAAATGATGAGGTGCATATTTTATTTTCTAGTTAGTGGAGGGGGTAAAGAGCAATTAACAGGGTGTTAATAGACGCACCCTTTTCAATACCAACAATTTTTATGTTTATTCCATGCTAAATTTGGAAGGTAATTTTTTTAATAGAAATCCTCAGATTTACCATTTAATTGCAAATTTACCATCCAAAATATAATTATATCATGCCCACAATAACCAAATCCTCTTTTGTTCATAATTACAATTAAGTTATGTTTTTCCAACGTGTGCAAACAAAAAGGATTATAATCAATCGTATAAATTTGGCGCACAATTCAACTATATATATATTTCATTGCTTCAGATTATGTGTATTTTGCACATAACCAAAATTAAACATAAGCTATATATATTCCAACGCAGAAAAGGAGGAAGAAAAGGACAATTATAATTTCTTACATGATTCAAATGATTTAATATTATAAGAAAACTTAATTTAAATCCATTCACCGTATTGATCTCCAATTCCTGAATATTCAGATTTTTCATCTGTGGCCTCCTTAATTGAATCTACTACTGTATTTACCACAAATTTACAAATCTGATTCTAAAAGAATGAAATGAATAGAACTAGATTCACATAACTTACCTCACACGAAAGAGAAATTTGAGCATCTACAACCTGTGTTTATGATTTTCATTTCCATATCTCAAATCTAAAGTTCTAGACTAATATTTTATAATTTAGAAGAGTTTGAATAGGAAATGAAATGACGGGGATTCCAAGCCTACTCAGAAAATAATGAGTTTAACGGCTAGCCTTGTACGTTTATTTATAGTTGCTCAAAAGAATTACATCCGTTTGATTCATGGAGAATATATCAGAACCATCAAAAAACTACCAAAACACATCACCTGCCCATATGGGTTGACCTAGACCCCTGTTGTGTTGACCCACGGGTCGACATAACTCCCTGGTTGGTCGACATAAAGGTCAACCCACTCCAAAGACGGGCTGACCCATACACGTTTGTGAAATGTGTATTGGCAAGTTAACTACGTGATTAACTCCTTCGTTTATTATTTGCTTAACATTATTATTTCCTTGGCTTTTTAAATTTATTTCCTTCCATTTCTTTACCCATCAGTTTCTAATTCAATGAGTATTTAATATACACATAAATTTTCTTTGAACATTGCTTTCAATGTTATTCCTTGGTTTCCTGTTTTAACGCACATCCAAATTTGAAATGCGTAATTAATGTGTGTAGTAATAATTTTTCTATTTTCAAATTATTGTGCATTTATTCCTATTTTTATTTCTTTTCCTATTTTTATTCAGTTCTTTTTCTTTTCAATACACTTTTAATTCTCATTTCAAATGTGCACTACTAATATGTGCATATCCAAATTAAATTGAAGCGTTGCTTAATTAACGTCGTTTGAACTTCTTTTTATTTCTTGATTCCATGCCATTTATGACATGCATTCTTTTTGTAATTTATATCTATATATTTTTATTTTAACTATATCTACATGTGTGTCAACATTCCAGAATTGATTGTCTATTTCAAATTTTGACATTATTCCAATTAATTATCTTTTAGTTTTATTTATGACATGCATTGTCAATTAAAAGGAATGTTGTTATATTGATATTAATTACTTCTGCTTTCCTTGATTTAATTCTTTTCTTTACACATATTTATTTTCCAAAATACCAAAAGATGGCTAAGTTTGTAAACATGTTAATGTTAATAGTCTTCTATTTCAAATTCAAATACATGTTATTTGAATAATTAACGTGTGCGTATATTTTCTGATTATCATATAACATACCATTTATATTTACCATTGTAGTGTTATATTTTTAATAGTTGCAAATTTCTATTTATTGCTCATTTCATAACATGTACTTGTTTTCGAATTTCAAATATATATTATTAATACAATTATTTTGACAATTTTGTTAGTCTTTATTATTTAAAAATGTGGGGTATTACACAAGTCACTTATGATTGGACGAAAGCGGGCTGAGACAGTTCTTTAGTAGCAAGTCCTTGTCGCTTGAGAGTATCTCAGCACATTCGTTGAGGTGACCAAATTGCCACTATGTTAGAGTCGAGTTTTGTATCTATCTTGTTATGGATGTTCTTCCGACTGGGAATCCTAAGGGTATTTTGCTGATCGTGGGTTGTTGGATTATGGCATCTCACATGGTGCTTTAATCTTGATTGGTTGGTTGTGCCATTCGGGTTAACCTGCGAGTTATGCAACTAAAGTGCTTAGCGGTTCTACAGCGGTGGAGGTGCAAAAAGGTATAGCGGGGATAAATCGGGGATATAGTGGAAGTGCAAAAAGGTCGTTAGATGTTGAAACCAAATATTTTAAAATAATTAATTATCACTCCACGTTATGCATATAGAAAAAACCAATATTAATTAATCTTATATAATTAAACCAAAGAATTTCATGGTTACACACACTAGATTTGATGACTATAATAAATTCCTATAATATGTTAGACACTTATGCATTAAAATTGGCTATTTATAGTAAATTTATTGATCTTTGTATAAAGAGAACTAATCAAATCAAACTCTGTATATTAATATTGCTAAATTTTGTGTTAAAAGGCCTGGACCAAATGTAGCGGAAAATGAAGGGGCTAAAAGGGGTTCTACTGTTCATTGGCGCTAAATTGAAATATCGTAGCGGTTAAAGAGCACTAAGAGCTATAGCGGGGATCTTATGGAGCTTTTGCGGGGCTTTAACCGCATAGCCAGCTAGTTGTCATATTTTGTTGATTTCTCGGATCGTGTTCCAAGATATCCCTTGGTAGGGTTACACTTGTGCTATTTGATTTTATTTTTGATTTCCTATGGATAGAAAGAAAGCACAAGTCAAGAGTAGATAGCATTTTAGCTATTGATAAAACATCATTAATTGGAATTTCACTTTTCGTTAAGAAAAGTGGCGTGCTTTGGTCATGTCATCTCGAGAACGGTGTCGCTATGAATCCTACGAGAGTTTGGATGGTTTGGAAATTAGATTTGATCCATGGATGTGTCGATCTCTAAATTCGGAAAGAATAAGAGGCTGATGGTACTCACTTGGATGTGTGCATATGTGGTTTGTTTCTGAATGGAATGTTATCACGTTTTGTTTGGTAACCAAAACTGTGCCAGAAGGAGTAGCGAACTCCCGGTTCAGAGTGGATGGCGATAAAGTTCGCTTCGGTGAGTAGGAAGCACTATTTATTAGCGAGGGGGTTAGAGTCATTGGTGATGTCGCGTTATTGAGATTTCTCTTCCTTGAAAGGTATCTCAACCTTTACTAGTGGAAACGGTTGAAATTCTTGGCCTTCTACGAGTATTAAGCTTCCCATAGGTCGTGTAGGAAATGCAACTGGTTGCATGTGTCGAGTTGGGAATGTACCGGTTTGAAAGCAGTGTTCATGTAGTGTACATCGCTTGTGTTTATTACTGAATACAACTCCATAACTCGAGGTGAGATAATACAGACTCGACCATGGTGATCGGTTCTGTATGAAAGAGGTTTCGTTTGTTCCTGACATCGTTAGAATGGGTTGATTATGCATTTGTTTTATAATGAATGTGATGTCAGCTTGATACAGCTGAATGGGATGGATCAAATAATTTTCTATGACTATTCGAAATTTCTAAATGGACGCGGGAAATTTTCGATGGTTTTCATCAATAGACTGCCATACAAATTGAGAATAGCATGATAGCGCTAGAGTCTCAAGTCATATCTGATTAATTGACAAGAGATGCTATATTATATTCTTGATTTTTTGGAGTGGCTAGTAAAATGTCGAGTCATATATGAATTGAATTTAATATTGATTTATCTTATTATCTAGCTTAGCATCCTGCATGTTAGAATAGGTATGAATGTTATTTTCTATGATTACTATTGTTTTGCTTACGCATGCCTGGTTGATGATGTTTGCATGTCTATTTATATGTATATGATTGTTAGGCATGTAGAATAATTGTATTGTTGTATTGTTTATTTATTCGAAATAAATTCCATACATGACATGACATGCTTATGTTAGATAAATTCTATTTATTTAACATTTTTAATTCCCTTGTTGCTATTTTTACTATTATGTCTAATATTCTTGTTGAGTACATGCCCAAGTACGAAGAGGCAAGATTTGAATTGGTTGGATGCTAATTCGCTTTTATTTCTATTTAAATGCCAAGCATGCTTAAAAAGAGGTATGAGCCCATGTAGAGTTGTTGTTTTTACTGTTATGTGCATTTTAGTGATTTTATCCCTACATATGGGTAGCTACTTTTGGGCTTTAGTTTTCTTTTGTGGGATGAGCCTTGCATGGTGATTTTTGATTTTTCCAGATCAAGCAGTACACAAGAGGTGATGCAGAATTTTTCTATGAATTCTGCTAAAATTGAAAAGAATTTCAATATGCGTTGCTAAGTTGAATTGTCTTCCAAATTAGTAAGTTGTTGCTTTTGTTTTCCATCATCCAATTGTTCAGAAAATAAATGTACCATTTAAGTGTTTGGCTTAGCTGCATCGATACCGAATTTGATTGTGGTTATAAAAGGAATGGGAATATTGGCTCCAAGCCATACTCCAAGTGTACTTCCTTTGTTATGGTCGCTTCAATGGTTGTCGCTGAGAGCGATAATTATTTTGTATTGTCACTTGTTTGTAAGTGTTGGGTTGTTTTGTTTTGTCCTTGAGGATTTTGAGATGAAATCTTTTAAGAAGGTCAGAATGTAACGACCCATATTTTAATAATTGAATACTTAAATATTAATCGTTAATTATTCAATTGACGGTTCCAAAGTGGAATTTTTCACAAACGATTGAATCAGGACTTGGGACTAGTTCCATTGAGTCCGGATTGTTCGTTACATGAAGAATAAGTATATGGATAGCTGTATTCAAGTTCAAATCAGTTGATGGTCAAATCGATCTGGAAATACGTGTAAATAGTCGCTTCGGGAGCACAATGTAGAATCGGGATGAAATTTATAGTGACTAATTGCATACCATCAAGTTTCGTAAGGAGCGAGCATACCGTTCGATCGAGCTTGAAGTAAGCTTGTGTCAATCTACATAAGAAACTAACATTATAATTTAAGTTTTAAAAGCTAACTTCCACGTACGATCGATTTGGGTCTCTGGACTGGTCTCTTTATTTTAAAACGCGTTTCTATATAGAAGACGACAGGCGACACATATCGATTGGAGATATCGGATTTTTGGTAATTAAAAAAATACTCCTATATGCTACAGTAACAACCCAATACCTGTTTTCCCTTTTCTCCCTCATCATTCTGGTTACTGTTTCATTCCTAAAAGAAAACCCATGGTCTCCATAAACATTTTCATCTCTAAAATTGAAATATCCTCATTCGCACCACTAAAAATCATGAAACTAGATTCGTTAACCTCGCATCGCAAAGATCTTTTCATCGATATGCATTTCGAGGGTTTCGACATGAATCTCGAGGTCGTCATTTTTTTGCCATGATCGTGGGTTCGGCAATGATGCGGTTAGGAGCAGTGATACATGGATTTGAAGGTACCATTGTGCTTGTTACACAAAAGTGCATCTTCGCTTGAGTTTGTGGCCAACTCGGTAGGCCGAGACGAAGTGCGACCTGAAGCAGGTCGTGAGGGAGGAGTTGGTCGCCTTTTTAGAGGAGGGATGGTTTCAAATGGTGATGATCATTGCGGAATATTCACGAAGAGGAGTGTGTTGCAATCGACGGTTCGAGAAATCACCAAGTAAATTGGGAGAACTTGCAGAGGGAAGTAGGTGGGTATTTGGGTTCTCTTTTCCTTTAACAAGTAGTTGTGCACGAGTAGTTAGATGAAAGCAGAAGAAGAATTAGAATGGTAACTAGTGTGTTAATTGTAAGTAGACAATTTAGTTATTTAAACAATGCGAAAACTTAAGACATCTATAACGTTTGCATACGAGGACAGATTGTAACGACCCGGAAAATCTGAACCAATTTAAATTTTTTAAATTGGCTAAAATAATGGATTTTAAATATTTTAAATAATAACGATGAAAACTGAGTTTGAATCGACAATTGATAAGGAATATAATTAATTCTAATTATAAACAAGGCCTGAGATGGCGCGGTAGTTTCAAAATTTGAATTCAAACTTTGACTGACTGTACCGGGTGCAAAACAAAAAGGATTTGAGTGAAACAAAAAATATTTAAATCTGTTAGTGAATACCTTTCTAACGAATCTGAAAAATCGAAGTTTCATAGCGGAAAGCAAAAGTTATGGCCAAATGAATTTTCAGAAAGGTCGCTATGGAATTTATATAGCCCGTGAAATTGGCCATTTTGCAAACGACCTCGGAATTCGACGAAACCACTTTTGTTGGATCCAGGATGTGAAGTTATTGCTAGGTTTCAAATTTCATAATTTTTGAAGCTAGTATGTGAGCGTGGCAAAGGAAAATGTGTTTTGGTCAATTACAGTTAAATTGGATCGACCAGAAATGGGCCTTTTTGCAAACGGTCTCAGAATTTGATGAAACTAGTTTTGTTGGGACCGTATCGTCAAAACATAGCTAGATTTATTTTTCTGAAATTTTTCGAATCAGTTTGTGGCCCCGGCAAATTGAAATGTACGTTCAAATCGAATATTGAATGTTATATATTTTAAATTGAATGAAAACTGACTGAAACAGTCGAATGGGCCTACGAAACATATCCCATTGTTTTCGGAATGAGGGTAAAATGCTAGGGACGATAGTCGTTGGGTTTGGATTGGAGGTCGTGTTAGAAAACCCTCTTTTAAAAATTATAAATAGCACCCAGCCAATCAGAATTTAATAAAAAAAAGGCTTTCTCTCTCCTCGGCGTCGACTGAAGGTGGAAACCCCTTCAAACTTTCCCCCTCATTTTCCGATCAATCCAAGAAGAATTAGCCCCACCTCTAGTTGAGGATTTTGTAGAGCTAGAGAAGATCTCCAAATCCATACCAACCTTGGATTTTTTCGTGGCCTGTGGAGCTAGAATCGAGCTCGGGAAGGTCGGAACTTCCAGCCGCCGCCGCACCCTAGTGGCGCCGTCGCACCTGACCCCCCCCCCCCACCACCGATCTGCGCGCCTCTCGGAGCTAGACGATGTGGTGAAAGCTGATCTGCTCCACGTGTAACGGATTTGAAGATAAGTCGAACCCTAGTTTCGAACGATTTGCTGAGGTAATCGGCTATATTTATTTTCAATAGTTTTAACACCTTTAAACCGTTGCAAACTTTGAAAAATCGTATCTTTCTCATGTGTTGACGAAATTCAGTGAAACAAGAGACAGTGGACTCGTGTGGACGTCTTCTACCTTCTAGAAGAGACCGCATATTTTTCTGAGCCTTCTGCTATTTTTGGTGGAGTGGAACCCAATGTGAGATTTCTAATTTATAAACGATATGGAAAACGACGACGTATAAATTATATAGTCGATGTATGAGTTATATAAGCATTGTACACCTCTTGTATAAGCGTTGTATAAGTTGTACGTTCGATGTATAAGTTGTATATGCGTTGTAAAAATTATATATGTGTTGAAATAGAAGTGAATTGCTATATATATATATATATAATCCCTCGTCCGCAAACCATGGACGATATTTATTGGTTGTGAATGGTGTGAAAATTGATTGATAGCGAATGGTTGATTGAAATTGTTTGTGGTTGAAATTGATTAGTTGTGGTTGAAAAATACCCGTTTGTGGTTGAGAAATATTTGGTTGAAACTACATAGGATTATTTTGTGGAAATGAAAAAAATATACATGCCGCCTGCGTGCGAACTAGATGCATGATTCCCCATTGTCAAAAGCTGCGAGGCTTTAAGGTAGAGCGAGGAGTCGTAATAGGGACAGTCCCGGTTTTAACTACCCTGCCGTTATGCTGCCGAAATTTTGAATAATATTCATGTGTTAGAATTATTTTCCTGTGTTAAAACTATATTCGTCTGTTGAATAGAAAACCTTCATGTGTTGAATAGAAATTCATTCGTTGAATTCAAATTCATGTGTTGAATGGTATTCGTGTTTTAAATATAAAAATCACCTTTTCATCTATATATATAAACTATAGAAAACCTTCATGTGTTGAATAGAAATTCATGTGTTGAATGGTATTCGTGTTTTAAATATTAAAATCACCTTTTTATCTATATATATAAACTATAGAAAACCTTCATGTGTTGAATCGATATTCATTCGTTGAATTGAAATTCATGTGTTGAATGGTATTCGTGTTTTAAATATAAAAATCACCTTTTTATCTATATATATAAACTATAGAAAACCTTCATGTGTTGAATAGAAATTCATTCGTTGAATTGAAATTCATGTGTTGAATAGTATTCGTGTTTTAAATATAAAAATCACCTTTTTATCTATATATATAAACTATAGAAAACATTCATGTGTTGAATCGAAATTCATTCGTTGAATCGAAATTCATGTGCTGAATGGTATTCATATTTTGAAATAAATTGTTTTATAATAAAAATCATATTTTTATCATCTATACGACTATATAAAATAGTCGTGTTTTGAAATAAATTGCTTTATAATAGAAATCATATTTTTATCATCTATATGAACTATATAAAATAGTCGGGTTTTGAAATAAATTGTTTTACAACAAAAATCACATTTTTTCTATATACATGAATTGTTAAAAATAGTGAACTGTTGAAATAGAAGACAGTTAGATAAAAATATCATTTTTATACAATGTATGAAGAGAATATAGTTTTGAAATCGAAGAATCGATATATGTATATATATATATATAGAATTGAAATATATCGAATAACGAAGCTGCAGTTCGTATTTTGAAACCGTGATTTCAAACGATTAGTGCGGGAGATCTGACCATCGGATTTCCCCGAAATCGCAACCGTTGGGTTCGCTTTGGAAATATCTTTCCAACGGCACCAACTTTTTAAAAATCCAACGGTTGGATTGTCTGGAATGTTTAATTCAAATCTAAAGAAAAACAGCGCCAGAATCAATTATATATATACATATATATAATTATATTTAATCGAATAATGACGCTGCAGTTCGTATTTTGAAATTGACACTTCAAACGATTGTACCGGGAGATCCGACCGTCGGATTTTCCCAAAACTGGAACCGTTGGATTCGTTTTGAAAAGATCTTTCTAATGATGTAAATTTTGTGAAGATCCAACGGTTAGATTTTGAGATATGTGTAAATCAAATCTATAGAAAAACAGCGCCAAGGCCGCGTTATGGCCCGAAGCGTCGTTTGAATAAATTGGCTATTTTAAAATAAATAAAAATAGCGATAAATCGTTATAAAATATTATAAACGATATGGATGTGAAATTTAGAAACTAACTAAAGGTTGGCTAAGTCGAATGGTTTCTGGGGTATTAATCTGATGTTGGTTTCGTCCTTCGGGGTTAATATTTGGGAAATCATTCTCTTACTGATTCACGGTTAGTTATTAATGAATTGAAATGATGCGTAGTAGTGTTTGTGTAGCACTTGTTTATTATATACGCGAGTTGCTCAGAAAGACCGGGTTTATCCCATTCTGAATAACTGAATCGACGATAAGAAATCGAAGATGAAGACGGTGGTCGAAGACCGGAGATCTTCACCTCGTTTGGATGGTAACCGAGGTCCTGATTGGGAGGCATCCCGAAATATGGATAATGAGTGGTGATCGTCCAGACGTACATGGTGATCGATGGGTTTGCGAGGTATATAGTGCCTCCGGTTTCGTTCAGACCCAGAACGGACTTGCAAATGGACTGTGTGTCTGACATTGGAATTTATTTTGTGTGATTGATAGCTATCAGTTGCACGGTGTGAATTGCCTGTGTGGCATGCTAAAGTGCAGTGATCAAGGCTTCTGTTGAAAAGCAACGACTTGTGGTGATGATCAAAGCACCGCCTGTGTGGTGTAGCTTTGTGTATAACGTGAATTCGCGAGCCTCACACCCCGGTATGAACCAGAAACGGGAGAGGACATCAGGGAGGGCCTGCGTTTCTTCCTAGCTAGAAGTGGCGTCAGTGGTTTTGCACGCCCTGATGAGTTTGACTTATGTGGTTGTTGCTGTTGCGAGGCGCCTCGGTTATATCGGTCGATCCGGGACCGATGGAGTCATTCGTTGGCTCATTTACGCCCCAAAAGGCGGGGAAACGCAGTGTTCAGGAATTTTAATCCACATCGGTGGACCGGCCCTGACGATCCAAAGGCTTGACTGAGTACTTGCTTGAGGCTCGGGCTAGGTAGTCTCGAATTCGGTAAGGACTATCTTTTGCCTTGGTTCATGATGGAAATCCAACTTCCAAATACATGACTGTGCGGTTTTGATTGTATACCTATATATGGCGACATAGTGGTATGGGGCATTAATGCCATCTATGATTGATACTTATGATTTGAAATTGCTTTTGAAATATACAAACACTTGTAATAATATCAAATGCTTTTGTTTTATTCGTATCAAGCATATTTTGGCCATTATAAGTTAAAAACTCTATCCTTCGGTTTGCGTTGCATTGTGTGATGGGAACTGAGTCTTATAATGGCTTCATTTTTATAAAAAGCATTGCGATGTTTAAAAGAATGATTTGTTTTAAAGCACTGGCAATCCAACGGAGTAAACCCGTTCCACGAAAGTGGCGTGGTCCTGTGATTAGCCTATTTCAAATGTGTTGAGTAGATTTCTCATACCAGTCCCATGACTGACTCGTAGTTTGTTTCACTTTCAAACTCGGGTGCCCCTTTTTCTACACGGGCAGCCTTGTATTCAGGTTGTAGCTGGGTTTCTCTGGATAGCTGGAGCTGAAGATGGATTCTATCATTTATCTCCTTTTATGCTGTTCAGCTCCTGTTGTACATATTATGTTTGTTTCCGCTGTAGACATTTATGTATAGTTGAACTGTATTTGTACTAAGTATGATCCTGTATACTGTGTAACTCTGATGATTACGTTTATCCAGTATATTCTATTGTGCATTATCTGGTGTATTTATTTATTTCTGTTCTGCTATTATCTGTTTATGTGTTATATTCCAAAGATTAACCTTGCCACCGTCAGTACGGGGTTTGGGGTCGTCACAACGTGGTATCGGAGCTTTGGTTAAGCTTAGTGCTGGAATATAACATATTAACGAACTCATTTGAAATAGAACCAGTAATGTTCTAGGACGGGTAACTCTATACAGATAGGATCAGTAATAAGCAGAATGAAATACACCCCACTAGGCACATTTACATTTGAAGTATATGTTTCTATGTTTTAAATTATCTTTTCTGTGACCTGACACTTGATCAGCCATTTGCAGAAGTACTAGAAAAATGGGTGTCAGAAACAGTAGAAATGCAGAACCCGATCTAGAGGCTCTATTAAAGATATATCGAAATCTGAACGAAGCACAGTTCTCGGGCAATGAATCTATAATTCAGACTCAAGCTTGGTTGAGTTCTGTCGAAAGAATTTTTGAGCGTATCCAGCTAAGAGATGACCAGAAAAGGTTAGTAGCATCTTGGGCGCTCAAAGAAGA
Source organism: Allium sativum (assembly GCA_030737875.1). Taxonomy (NCBI): domain Eukaryota; kingdom Viridiplantae; phylum Streptophyta; class Magnoliopsida; order Asparagales; family Amaryllidaceae; genus Allium; species Allium sativum. Next base: position 432,384,515 of record CM060910.1, read on the forward strand.
AGCTTTAATCTGGTGGGAAACAATCATCAAGGATAATCCAGAAGGTGATATCACCTGGGATAGATTCAAAGAGAATTTCCTAGCAAGATTTACTCCTCCTGAGGTGACGAAGCGATTATGTGATGAATTTTCTTATCTGATACAAGGTGATATGACCATCCCAGAATATCATAAGAAATTCAACGAACTTTCTCACTTTGCTCCTCATCTGATTCAAGATCCAAAGAGGAGGAATTTGAGATTTATTCATGGCCTGCAAAGGAGATATCAGAACAGTGTAATATGGAATATGAAGCTTCCTTTTTCAGAAATGATATACTTGGCTTATCAGTATGAAGATCTCCATAAGAAAGGTATGTTGCGCGACGAAGAGGAAGTCTGTTCTAGTAACAAAGAAGAGTCGGAAACTGATATTCCTGAAGCCAGTACAAGGTCCGAGGTCAGTAAAAAGCCTAAAGTCAATCGAAAAAGGGCCAGATCTGAAAAAGAACCAGCAACGACTGCCATGTGCAAGAACTGCGATCAGAAGGGGCATTTGTCCAGAAAATGTAAATCTTTAAACAAACGAAGCAAGAGTGGATCTAAACCCACTAAGAAACAAAAGAACCCACATGGGGAAAGGAGATGCCATAAGTGCCGCCAAGCAGGTCATATTGCACGGGAGTGCCAACTCTCAAAGAGTTCTGAATCAGTACATATAAATGAAGTAGCAAAGACTTCCGAGCCCTCAGCTAGACAAGAAAGGGCTGATGTTTTGGAAGGCACGCTTAATGTCAAAAATATTCCAGTTAAAGTGCTGTTTGATACAGGCGTGTCGCGAAGCTTTATTGCAAAGAATGCGGTTAAGAAATAGGATTTGAATTTGAAGAAGCTCAAAGAACCAATGACTGTCCAAAATCCGGTCGGGGGTTCCTTCGATCTCAGTTGGGTTTGTGCAGTACCTGTCTCATTTTCCTGCTATAAATTCCCTACTATCTCTATCGTCATGAATTTTACTGAATTCGATCTTATTCTGGGATTGGATTGGCTAACCAAATATGAAGCAGAGGTTAGATGCGCCGAGAGAGTTGTTAGGGCTAAGATTAAATCAGGAAATTATATAACCATACCGTGTGAAGGTCAGAAATATAATAGAAAAGACTTCTGGGCAGCTTTGGATGTTTCTCCAGCCCAAATAGAAAATATCCCTGAAGTTACAGAGAATATTCCCGACCTAGTGAAAGATATTCCTGTCGTCAAGAACTATGTGGATGCGTTCGAAGAAGTTGTTCGCTTACCTCCGCAGAGGGAAATTGATTTCAAGATCGCTTTGATTCCCAATGCAAGGCCGGTAGTTCACGCTATTCGAAGAATGTCCTTGAAAGAGAAAGAAGAACTTGACAATCAAACACGACAGCTAGTATGGAATGGTCTGATCAGGCCTAGTTTCTCTGATTGGGGAGCAGCAATGGTGTTTGTCCCAAAATCTGACGGTACTCTACGGCTATGTATGGACTATCGTGATTTGAACAAGCAGACAATTAAGAATAAATATCCGTTGCCGCGAATCGATGATTTATTGGATCGTCTGAATGGAGCACAAGTATTTTCAAGGATGGACCTAGCTACAGGCTTCCATCAACTTCGAATTGTCGAAGAGTGTGTTCCTATGACAGCATTCAGAGGTCCAGACTTATTTTACGAGTGGTTAGTAATGCCGTTCGGCTTATGTAACGCTCCATCTTACTTCGTCGATCTGATGAATAGAGTGTTCAGAGGGGTTTTGAATAAATTTGTTCTGGTTTTTATTGACGATATTCTAATCTTCTCTAAATCAAAAGCCGAACATGAAAAGCATTTGGAACAGGTTCTAGAAATTCTGAGAAAGAATGTATTGAAACCAAACTATCCAAATGTATATTCTGGCAAGATAAATTAAAATTTCTGGGCCATGTCGTATCAAAAGAAGGAATTGCTGTGGATCCAAGTAAAATCACCGCTATTCAGAATTGGAAATAGCCCAGTACCTCTACAGAAGTCCGCAGTTTTCTCGGATTGGCTAGTTATTACCGGAAGTTCATTAAAAACTTTTCGAAGATATCTGGTCACTTAACGAAGCTTACAAAGAAGCACTCTAAATTCAAATGGACTCCAGAAAGTGAAGAGGCTTTTGAAGAGCTAAAGTTAAGATTAACGACAACTCCGGTGTTAACCATCATCGATGGCAATCAGGATTTGAAAGTCTGGACAGATGCTTCTAGAGAAGGCCTTGGCGCAGTGTTAATGCAAAGAGGTCAAGTGATTGCTTATGCTAGCCGTCAGCTGAAGCCTCATGAGAAGAACTATGTAACTCATGATCTTGAGTTATTGGCTATAGTATTCGCCTTGGAAATCTGGAGACACTATCTTCTGGGTGAGAGATTTGAACTGTTTACAGATCACCAGTCGTTAAAGTATCTGTTCACCCAGAAAGACTTGAATCTGAGGCAGCAACGTTGGCTAGAGTTCCTTGCAGCATACGATTTTGAGATTATATACACTCCAGGGAAAGCCAATGTCGTGGCCGATGCATTAAGCCGAAAGAATGAAATGATCGCCAGTTTTATTATTACGACTTCCCTGATTGACAAAATATCTATTCTTCAGAAGGAGGATAACTTTATTAAGGATATGATCAAAAGGATTCAGAAAGGCGAACCCTCGTGTTTTCAAATAGATAACGATGGAATCCTGAGATTGAAAGGAAGGATTTGTGTTCCCGACATCCTAGAGTTAAAAAGGGAAGTGTTAGACGAGTGTCACAAATCCAAGCTGAGTATCAAGCCCGGTGTGGCCAAAATGTACAACGATCTCAAGAAAAAATTCTGGTGGAAGGCTATAAAAAGAGACGTTTCAATATATGTTAGCCGATGCCCTACTTGCCAGCTAGTCAAGAGCGACCAACATAAACTGGCTGGATTGTTACAACCGCTAGACATTCCAGGTTGGAAGTGGGAACATATTTCCATGGACTTCATTATGGTTTTCCCAGAACCAGAAAAGGAAATGACAGTATTTGGGTGATCGTAGATCGCTTCACGAAGACCGCCCATTTCATACCTGTCAGATCAAACAGAACTGCTCAGAGTCTGGCGCAGATATACTTCAAGGAAATTGTTAGACTACACGGAGTGCCGATCAGTATAGTGAGCGATACAGATCCAATATTCACTAGCAAATTCTAGGAGGCATTTCAAGTCAAGATGGGAACGAAGCTGAACTTGAGCACCGCTTATCATCCTCAGATAGACGGTCAGACTGAGAGGGTGAATCGTATTTTAGAAGATCTATTGCGGGCTTGTGTTCTAGATTTCGGTGGATCATGGGAAGACCATCTACATTTGGCTGAATTCTCATATAACAACAGCTACCAGGCGAGCCTGACAATGTCGCCATTCGAAGCATTGTATGGTAGACCGTGCCGATCTCCTGCTTGTTGGGTCGAACCCGGTAATAGACTTGTATTGGGACCCGATATGATCCGAGAAGCTGCCGACAAAGTCGATTTTATTAAGAAATGATTACTGGCCGCTCAAAGCCGACAAAAGAGCTATGCTGATAGAAGAAGAAGAAGAGATATATCGTTTGTTGTTGGCGACTACGTATATTTGAAAGTATCACCGATGAGAGGAGTTATCTGGTTCGGTAAAACTGGGAAGTTGGCGCCCATATTCATTAGTCCGTTTCTTATTCTGGAACGGATCAGAACTCTTGCTTATAGGGATAAATGCTCAACAGGATATTGAAATTACCCCAGAATTGGCTGTGAGAAAAGAGCCACTAAAGATTATCGACAAAGAAACCAAAGAGCTGAGGAACAAGAAGGTTCACTTAGTCAAAGTGCAATGGAGTGGAGATCCGCGAGATTGTACTTGGGAAACTGAGGAGAGCATTCAGAAAGCCTATCCTAAATGCCGAGTGGATATCTCTGATTGACTCCGGTGCAAGGTACATTTACCATACTTTGCATTACCAATTAGTTCTCTACTCTGTTGTTATTTTCTTTCCATGGATGTGCACTTTTAATTCTATAGTCTGAATGATTTTAAAAGAGTATAGAAATTGATTAGTATATTTTTGAAAAGTTAAAAACAATTTGATTGTTGTTTGTGTTGTGTGATAGTAGATTTGATTAATTAAAATTATTAAAACGATAGTTAATTTAATCAATAATAGAATGAATGATAGAATTTATTCGATTATATCACACATTGAACTGATTAGAAAATAGATAGAAATATATACATGTGCATTATATATGTTTGAACAGGTAAATGGATAGCTGTTGAGTAAAGATTTTATTTGTGTCCCCGACAAATAGGTAAACCTTAATGAGTTGGATGCGAAATATTATTATATCAACTCCTGTGAATGCCATTGGATGCGGAGTGCTGGTTATTCTGTGTGAAATAATAAACATCGCCATAGGATAGTAACAATTAATTTTGAACTACACTGCATGGCATACTTCTTGAAGATAGGTATACTTCATCATATACCACATAAGCATTTGGAGCTTGTGTGACGAGGTGGAAGATTTACCATACGAGCGAGAGGCTTGTATGGCGATGACTATATTTTACAGGATGAACTGATGACTGATATGGACTATTTAAATTGTAACGATAAAATTGCCAGATTAATAAAAACCCTACACGGGTCTGGAGTTGACAATAATCACGTCTCTCTAGTCATTAGATACGGCACATGGACTATTTATTTCCCACACGGGACGAGGTGACGAGGATTTATCCTCTGGAGCAATTAAAAATACACACTCCCTCAGGCTTTGACAGGGTGACGAGAATTTATTCTCTGGAGTTATTATCTATACACGCTCCCCTGTAAACACTAGAATATATCACTATAAATATGTGTATGCTTTATAGGATTAATTGGGTACCTAATACGGCCCAATAAATTTCCAAACCTCTCCCCGTACAAAGAAGGTTACGGCGAAATTTTTCGAAAATTCCGGGTGTTAGCCAATTTTTTGAAGAATTTGAAAATTCTCAGAAACTGAAAAGTTGGAGAATGGAAGCCAGATTGAACGTAAGGTCGATTAATCAAACCACTTTCGACTTTGTTCCTTTTCGGGGACGAAAAGTTTTAAGTGGGGGAGATTGTAACGACCCGGTAAATCTGAACCAATTTAAAATTTTTAAATTGGCTAAAATAATGAATTTTAAATATTTAAAATAAATATTTTAAATAATAATGATGAAAACTGAGTTTGAATCGACAATTGAAAAGGAATATAATTAATTCTAATTATAAACAAGGCCTGAGATGGCGCGGTAGTTTCAAAATTTGAATTCAAACTTTGACTGACTGTACCAGGTGCAAAACAAAACGGATTTGAGTGAAACCAAAAATATTTAAATCTGTTAGTGAATACCTTTCTAATGAATCTGAAAAATCGAAGTTTCATAGCGGAAAGCAAAAGTTATGGCCAAATGAATTTTCAGAAAGGTCGCTATGGAATTTATATAGCCCGTGAAATTGGCCATTTTGCAAACGACCCCGGAATTCGACGAAACCACTTTTGTTGGATCCGGGATGTGAAGTTATTGCTAGGTTTCAAATTTCATAACTTTTGAAGCTAGTATGTGAGCGTGGCAAAGGAAAACGTGTTTTGGTAAATTACAGTTAAATTGGATCGATCAGAAATGGGCCTTTTTGCAAACGGTCTCAGAATTCGATGAAACTAGTTTTTTTGGGACCGTATCGTCAAAACATAGCTAGATTTATTTTTTTGGAATTTTTCGAATCAGTTTGTGGCCCTGGAAAATTGAAATGTACGTTCAAATCGAATATTGAATGTTATATATTTTAAATTGAATGAAAACTGACTGAAACAGTCGAATGGGCCTACGAAACATATCCTATTGTGTTCGGAATGGGGGTAAAATGCTAGGGACAACAGTCGTTGGGTTTGGATTGGAGGTCGTTTTAGAAAACCCTCTTTTAAAAATTATAAATAGCTCCCGGCCAATCAGAATTTAATAAAAAAAAGGGTTTTCTCTCTCCCCGACGTCGACTGAAGGAGGAAACCCCTTCAAACTTTCCCCCTCATTTTCCGATCGATCCAAGAAGAATTAGCCCCACCTCCAGTTGAGGATTTTGTAGAGCTAGAGAAGATCTCTAAATCCATACCAACCTTGGATTTTTTCGTGGCCTGTGGAGCTAGAATCGAGCTCGGGAAGGTCGGAACTTCCAGCCGCCGCCGCACCCTGGTGGCGCCGTCGCACCTGACCCTCCTGCCGCCGATCTGCGTGCCTCTCGGAGCTAGACGATGTGGTGAAAGCTGATCGGCTCCACGTGTAACAGATTTGAAGATAAGTCGAACCCTAGTTTCGTACGATTTGCTGAGGTAATCGGCTATATTTATTTTCAACAGTTTTAACACCTTTAAACCGTTGCAAACTTTAAAAAATCGTATCTTTCTCATGTGTTGACGAAATTCAGTGAAACAAGAGATGGTGGACTCGTGTGGTCGTCTTCTACCTTCCAGAAGAGACCGCATATTTTTCTGAGCCTTCTGCTATTTTTGGTGGAGTGGAACCCAATGTGAGATTTCTTATTTATAAACGATATGGAAAACGACGATGTATAAATAATATAGTCGATGTATGAGTCATATAAGCATTGTACACCTCTTGTATAAGCATTGAATAAGTTGTACGTTCGATGTGTAAGTTGTATATGCGTTGTAAAAATTATACATGTGTTAAAATAGAAGTGAATTCCTATATATAAATATATATATACGCCCCTCGTCCACAAACCATGGACGATATTTATTGGTTGTGAATGGTGTGAAAATTGATTGATAGCGAATGGTTGATTGAAATTGTTTGTGGTTGAAATTGATTAGTTGTGGTTGAAAAATACCCGTTTGTGGTTGAGAAATATTTGGTTGAAACCACATTGGATTAGTTTGTGGAAATGAAAAAAATATACATGCCGCCTGCGTGCGAACTAGATGCATGATTCCCCATTGTCAAAAGCTGCGAGGCTTTAAGGTAGAGCGAGGAGCCGTACTAGGGACGGTCCCGGTTTTAACTACCATGCCGTTATGCTGCCGAAATTTGGAATAATATTCATGTGTTAGAATTTTTTTCCTATGTTGAAACTATATTCGTCTGTTGAATAGAAAACCTTCATGTGTTGAATAGAAATTCATTCGTTGAATTGAAATTCATGTGTTGAATGGTATTCGTGTTTTAAATATAAAAATCACCTTTTTATCTATATATATAAACTATAGAAAACCTTCATGTGTTGAATAGAAATTCATTCGTTGAATTGAAATTCATGTGTTGAATGGTATTCGTGTTTTAAATATAAAAATCACCTTTTTATCTATATATATAAACTATAGAAAACCTTCATGTGTTGAATCGATATTCATTTGTTGAATTGAAATTCATGTGTTGAATGGTATTCGTGTTTTAAATATAAAAATCACCTTTTTATCTATATATATAAACTACAGAAAACCTTCATGTGTTGAATCGATATTCATTTGTTGAATTAAAATTCATGTGTTGAATGGTATTCGTGTTTTAAATATAAAAATCACCTTTTTATCTATATATAAAAACTATAGAAAACCTTCATGTGTTGAATCGAAATTCATTCGTTGAATTGAAATTCATGTGCTGAATGGTATTCATATTTTGAAATAAATTGTTTTATAATAAAAATCATATTTTTATCATCTATACGACTATATAAAATAGTCGTGTTTTGAAATAAATTGTTTTATAATAAAAATCATATTTTTATCATCTATATGAACTATAAAAAATAGGCGGGTTTTGAAATAAATTGTTTTACAATAAAAATCACATTTTTTCTATGTTAAAAATAGTGAACTGTTGAAATAGAAGACAGTTAGATAAAAATATCATTTTTATAAAATGTATGAAGAGAATATAGTTTTGAAATCGAAGAATCGATATATATATATAAATAAAATTGAAATATATCGAATAACGAAGCTGCAGTTCGTATTTTGAAACCGTGATTTCAAACGATTAGTGCGGGAGATCCGACCATCGGATTTCCCCGAAATCGCAACCGTTGGGTTCGCTTTGGAAATATCTTTCCAATGGCACCAACTTTGTAAAAATCCAACGGTTGGATTGTCCGGAATGTTTAATTCAAATCTGAAGAAAAACAGCGCCAGAATCGATTATATATATATATATATATATAATTATATTTAATCGAATAACGACACTGCAGTTCGTATTTTGAAATCGAAACTTCAAACGATTGTACCGGGAGATCCGACCGTCGGATTTTCCCAAAACTGGAACCGTTGGATTCGTTTTGAAAAGATCTTTCTAATGATGTAAATTTTGTGAAGATCCAATGGTTAGATTTTCAGATATGTGTAAATAAAATCTGAAGAAAAACAGCGCCACGGCCGCGTTATGGCCCGAAGCGTCGTTTTGAATAAATTGGCTATTTTAAAATAAATAAAAATAGCGATAAATCATTATAAAATATTATAAACGATATGGATGTGAAATTTAGAAACTAACTGAAGGTTGGCTAAGTCGAATGGTTTCTGGGGTACTAATCTGATGTTGGTTTCGGCCTTCGGGGTTAATATTTGGGAAATCGTTCTCTTACTGATTCACGGTTAGTGACTAATGAATTGAAATGATGCGTAGTAGTGTTTGTGTAGCACTTATTTGTTATATACGCGAGTTGCTCAGAAAGACCGGGTTTATCCCATTCTGAATAACTGAATCGACGATAAGAAATCGAAGATGAAGACGGTGGTCAAAGACCGGAGATCTTCACCTCGTTTGGATGGTAACCGAGGTCCTGATTGGGAGGCATCCCGAATTATGGATAATGAGTGGTGATCGTCCAGACGTACGTGGTGATCGATGGGTTTGCGAGGTATATAGTGCCTCCGGCTTCATTCAGACCCAGAACGGACTTGCAAATGGACCGTGTGTCTGACATTGGAATTTATTCTGTGTGATTAATAGCTATCAGTTGCACGGTGTGAATTGCCTGTGTGGCTTGCTAAGATGCAGTGATTAAGGCCTCTGTTGAAAAGAAAAGTCTTGTGGTGATGATCAAAGCACCGCCTGTGTGGCGTAGCTTTGTGTATAACGTGAATTCGCGAGCCTCACACCCCGGTATGAACCAGAAACGGGAGAGGACATCAGGGAGGGCTGCGTTTCTTCCTAGCTAGAAGTGGCGTCAGTGGTTTTACACGCCCTGATGAGTTTGACTTATGTGGTTGTTGCTGTTGCGAGGCGCCTCGGTTATATCGGTCGATCCGGGACCGATGGAGTCATTCGTTGGCTCATTTACGCCCCAAAGGGCGGGGAAACGCAGTGTTCAGGAATTTTAATCCACATCGGTGGACCGGCCCTGACGATCCAAAGGCTTGACTGAGTACTTGCCTGAGGCTCGGGCTAGGCAGTCTCGAATTCGGTAAGGACTATCTTTTGCCTTGGTTCATGACGGAAATCCAACTTCCAAATACGTGACTGTGTGGTTTTGATTGTATACCTATATATGGCGACATATTGGTATGGGGCATTAATGCCGTCTATGATTGATACTTATGATTTGAAATTGCTTTTGAAATATACAAACACTAGTAATAATATCAAATGCTTTTGTTTTATTCGTATCAAGCATATTTTGGCAATTATAAGGTAAAAACTCTATCCTCCGATTTGCGTTGCGTTGTGTGATGGGAACTGAGTCTTACAATGGCTTCATTTTTATAAAAAGCATTGCGATGTTTAAAAGAATGATTTGTTTTAAAGCAGTGGCAATCCAATGGAGTAAACCCGATCCACGAAAGTGGCGTGGTCCTGTGATTAGCCATATTTCAAATGTGTTGAGTAGATTTCTCATACCAGTCCCATGACTGACTCGTAGTTTGTTTCACTTTCAAACTCGGGTGCCCCTTTTTCTACACGGGCAGCCTTGTATTCAGGTTGTAGCTGGCTTTCTCTGGATAGCTAGAGCTGAAGATGGATTCTATCATTTATCTCCTTTTATGATGTTCAGCTCTTGTTGTACATATTATGTTTGTTTCTGCTGTAGACATTTATGTATAGTTGAACTGTATTTGTACTAAGTATGATCCTGTATACTGTGCAACTCTGATGATTACGTTTATCCAGTATATTTTATTGTGCATTATCTGGTGTATTTATTTATTTCTGTTCTGCTATTATCTGTTTATGTGTTATATTCCAAAGATTACCCTTGCCACCGTCAGTACGGGGTTTGGGGTCATCACACAGATTTTGATGTCGTTTTTTCCGTTGCACTCGTATTGAAGAGCTTTACATTTTAATGCTTGTTCGGGCGGATTTGGCTAAGGGAAGTGATATTGTCGCCCACTGAGCTGTTGTTTGTATTGTATAGTTTAAATGCTTTAAACTGATCTCTAAATGAAGCATAATATTCAGGATAATCGAACATGTTAAATAACAAATGAAATTTAAATAGTGATTAAAATAGATTTATCCCGATTGTCATATTTTTACCTAGTGAGCGTTAATATGCGCTATTTATCAATTTATGCGCTATTACACGCTATTTTGACTATGCTGCTAGATCTAGGATGTTTGGATACTTATTTACTTTGATTGCTATAAATAGGTTCTATTTGATTTATTATTACTAGGGATATTGGCATGCTAGTTTAGGAACTTGTATGACTATTGATTGCATGATTGAATTGTTTGCTTAGTTTAGTATAAAATGTCGTATGTAGGCGGTCTAGTATTAGGAAATATTTCGTTCATTAGAGTTTGGGGTGCTTATCAATCAGATGCACACCTTAGTGTATATTGATTGAATGCACAAGAATGATTGACTTCGAGCGTATGAGATAAATTCACAATGGAGCTTCAGAGCACGTGGATGAATTCCAAGATGGAGCAACAATGGAACTTAGCGGTAGATTTGAAGACGGGGTGACATTGGAGCTCGATGGAAGATCAAAAGACGAAGGATGGACTTGACGACGAGCTAGACTTCACGACAAATGCCAGACATTTTCCAATGCATATTTAACTAACTTTGGCTAAATAAGTTATCCGAGCAGTCGTTATTGATTACTGTGAAATGTTGACATCGATTACTATTGTTGTTGGCTATTTTGGCCAATTTGACACCGATGATGGTGCGATTTCGAGGAGCAGGATACAATGGTTTGTTCGACAATGATTTCGACACGATGGCTCTTCGATCAATGGCTTTGGCTTGAGACGAGGATGTGGTGCCTCTATGCTATGATTTGTCACTCACGATGATGATTATGGAATGGGGAGCGAAGCTGTTGCAATGAATAGTTTTCTATGAGATGCATAAGAACGACATTAAGTCGTGTTGATGTGACTACCGGAGAGAGAGAGGGGGGGGGAGAGAGAGATGGTAGACACAGGATGGTATCCTACGACATATGATGACCGTCAGGAATAATTTCCATATTGCAATGACTTTAGATAGGAGTCTTATGAACAGTCTAGAAATTGATTCTGGTGTGCAGAACGTGAGCAACGGTCATTAGTATTCATGACTTCGGTACACTTTTGAGAGAGTGGTACAAGCACGGATCCGAGCCAATGCAGTATGGACTAATCAGCTCGGACCCCAAAGCCAATGTAGTGTGGACTAGGAAGGGTTATCGACTATGGTCCATGTAGTGGGACATAGAGATAGTTTGGTAGAGCTCATGTAGTAGGGCCTGCCAATGCCTTGATTGATTGGGTAACCAGAGTATTAGATGCTATATGCTTTATTCATTGAGTGAGTGAATGTGTGGATGGTGATGGATGTTATGGTTGTTTATTTATTTATCACCATTTAGTATTTTGGCATATGTCACACCTTATCTACTTGATATTTATCATAGTGTAGCATTTATCAATTGTTATGTGCTAACTGTGTAAAAGTAGATATAGAACAAGTATGATATTCCAGACCTTTTATGCCATGTTTACCATTACGACTTTTACAGTATATTAGGGTTTGTTTATCGCTCACGCTAGAGGATTTCCTGACACAAGGTTTATTTCCCTTTTATTATCTTGGGTGCTCATCAACAATGCTGATTAGCAGGCCAGATGATAGGTACATGTACTATTCGGAGTTGCGCAAGTGGATTCGGACGTAGCGACGTTTTACAAATTTATACTTGTACCCCTATTGTTTATTCCTATATATGACGTTGTGGATTCCTAACAATGTTATGTATTCTTAGAAGAGGCAGATTACCATTTTGAGTTTATTCATCACTTGTACAAACTATTATTGTTCTGTATAACTGTATGAGGAGTATATTGTGATTCTATAGTTTATATAGTTATTACTATCTCACCAGTTTTGTATCTATGATTACAACTATTATATGTTATCTGATGGGTTGCGAGATATATGACATATTATGTAATTGTGTTTTTATTTTGTACTTCTTTCTCTTTTATTCTATATTCTTCGTTTCCTTTTCCTTTTCTCTTCATCTCTACTGTTTCTTTCTCTTGAGATTGCTTTACACAGATCGGGTGATTGTATAGCACAAATTTTTTGTTTATGAGAACCAATGTTTTATAGCGGGCCGTCACATAAGCAATTGATGAAAAATGGTTGATGTTGTATATGAAATTTATGGGGTTTGAAAGTTGTAGATGGCAAGATAAATATATCAGTACCAAGTCATGTACTTAGCCTATTTTATCATATCATCCTTACGCTCCGATTTCTAATCTTTCTAATCATATTTTCAACGTCATGAATTATTTCGTCCTCATTTTGATCTTTTATGTCCAGTTAAAATCTTCTTGACTAAAAACCAGGCTAACATATATTTTTTATCCGACGGTAGCTTTTTGCATCTCAACCATTATAAAAAACTAAGTACTTAAACTGCACAAAGTTAAAGCGCCTCAATTTGCTTTGGTAGTCGATAACAACGGAGTACTTAGCACTGTATTGATAGATAGCTTTATTGATATTCCAAATATATATTATTCTTTAAAACGTTCTTATGGAAGTACTAGACTTACGTTGCAAATTGAACATTTCTATAGGAGATACATGGCATAAAATTTAAAATTTTAGAGCATGGGTTCTATTTAAATTGTGGATTAACAATTGTCACGATTATAACGTAACCAAATATAAAGTGCATCAGACTTTATAAAGAAAACATGTAATAAATTCGTGGGAATTTTTCTTTCTTATTAGGAAAATGCTGCATTTATTTGGTGTTTCAACAATTTGGAATTCATAGTAAAATTGAATTAGAAATAATCAACTAATTATTGCATCCAAAATTTATCACTACACCATAACGACCATTTAACATTTAGCAATGCTTATTTGTGTTATCAATTAATCACTATAATATCCGTTGTTTGGTAGAAAATTATTACTAAAAATAACATTTCAATTCTTTTATTCCCAATGCATACTTGTGCTAGGAGGTTGGGTAATTTGAAATCGACGCAACTACCGGTAGGGCAAAAGAGTAAATTGGCGTCCACTCTTAATCATAACCCTATTCCAATGCTTACCTTTTTGTGCACCTCACCAAAAAAGTATAGAATCCTACTACAAGCCGGCGATTCCATCTTCTAACCCTATCCCCCCTTCTAACTCAAATCTCACCAAGGTTTTCGATTCCATCAACATTGACTTCAGGGGAGTAGATTTCGGTTGCTCTCGCTCTCTACTACAGACGATTGTTGTCGACATAAGATGAAGAAGATGTTTTCATCAATTCCATCATACGTCCAAACTATCTGTAGAAACAAAGAGGCGGAAATTTTAGGGTACATCCTTTTAGTTTTAAATCGATAGAGGTATTTTGTTGTTCAAATTTTCTTTTAGACTATGGATATGTATCTAAATTCTCTTTCATTACTATATATGTAATAACCCGTAAATTCTGAGCTAATTTAAAATTTTTATTTTGGCAATTTTAGCGAATTTTGATTATTTAAAATAGATTATTTTAAATAATAACGACGAGAAATTTATTTTGAATAAAATTAAACGTATATATTTATATAGAGCATCGTTAGAATATAAATATTTATTTTAAATTATAAAAGGAATTGAAAATGGCGCGGTAGTTCGAAAATTTCGATTTCAAATTTCAAATGAATGAATAGGATTCAAAATAAACTGGATTTTAGCGAAACCAAAAATATTTGAATCTATTTGAGAATATCTTTCCAACGAATCCGAAAAATCAATATTTCATAGCGGGAATCAAAAGTTATGCCCAGTTGAAAATTCAGAATAGTCGCTATGGAATTCTGGCCCTTAAAAATGGAAATTTTGCCAACGACTTCGGTTTTCGACGAAACTACTTTTGTTGGATCCGTGATGTCTAGTTATTGCTAGGTTTCAAAATTCGTAATTTTTCGAATCAATACGTGAGCGTGGCAAAGGAAAACGCGTTTGACCAGTTTTAGTTGATTTTAATCGACTGGAAAATGACCATTTTTCAAACGATCTCAGAAGTTGACGAAATTAGTTTTGTTAGGACCGTATCGTCAATACGAAGCTAGAAAATATTTTCGGGAATTTTTAGAGTTCGTATGTGGCCCCGGTAAATTGAAATGTGTGTTCAAATTCAATATATAGAGTTATATTTTGATTTTGACGAAAACTGATCGAAATGATCGAATCAGCTTACGATACATATCCCATTGTGTTCGGAATGGGGGTAATTAGCTATGGACGACAGGCGGTAGGTTCGATTTCGAGGTCGAAATTAAAAGTTGCTTTTTGAAATAAAAAAAAACAAACCCTCTCTATACTCTCAGGCCCCCCCTTCGTTTTGAAAATTAAATTAAAAAAACAAAAAAAGGGCGGAGCCCTAACGCGCTGCCGCCATGGCCACCTAGGTCACCGCGCCTCCGGCGCCGCCCACGCTAGAGCCCCCCCTCCGTCGCTACTCCTTATCCCTCCCCAAGCCCTCTTCTTTCTCCACTCCTCCACAGCTCGAGCCCCCCTTCCCTCACCCGTCTTTTCAAAAATCGACCGCGAATTCCCCCCTCCACAGCCAAACTCCGGCGCCACACCACCCAAATCCGAGCCCCTCTGCCTCGCGAGATCCTCCGGAGCCGCCAGCGACACTCCAGCCCCACCTTAGACGATGTACAGTAAGTTTTTCTTGTTTTATTTAATTAATTTATATAGTTTCTTCATAATTAGTTTAAAACAAAATCAGTTTTTTTATATAATAGAAATGTAAAGATTAGTTTTATTAATAGAGAATATAAATTAAAGATTTAATTTTTATTAGTTAAAAGTTTCGATTTTTATGATGTTAAAGGCATGATTTTTATAGTATAGAGAGAATAAAAATACGATTTTTATATTCTATAGTTGGTAAAAATATTTGATCTTTATATATATAGCGATATAAAAATAGAACTTTTATCTGTATAATAACGATGTAAAAATAGAATTTTTATCTATATAATAGCGATGTAAAAATAATTTTTTTATCTATATAGTAGCGGTATAAAAATAGAATTTTTATCCATATAGAGCGATTATAAAAATGTGATTTTTATATACATAGCAACAATATAAAAATGTGATTTTATATATGTAGTGGCTACAGACAATGAAATTGACAAAAGGCGAGCACGGCGAAGATTTCTACATAAGAAGAGTCGTGGCGTTTGGTTTAGCTAGTCGGTGAGAACTTCTCACTTTAAATTTCCTTTTCTAGTTAAAAATATATACTAGGATGCAGATGGTGCTTAGCAGCACCTGACACCCGTCGTCCACAGACCATGGATGGCTTGTATGTTTGATTGTTTGTTGTGATGAAAATTGATTGGGTGATGTGAAATAAAATAAAATATTTATATAGTTAAAAATATTTTATCGTTAAAAATATAATTGTTAACGTGAATGTGAATAAATAAATATTCATTTACAAACCGGATGGTTTGTTTATGTACACCTATTTGAAGGATATTGATTGGGACGATAAATTTTACACATCGCCCAACTGCACAATTAATATTCCGTCTTTGTGGATTGAAACCCCACACGGGTGTTGGGATGATGTTTGGCGTACACTAATCCCAATTATTTAGTTGTATGTCGATCGATTGGTTGACGGACTATGTAAGCGTTAATTATTTATATTTAATGCTTATGCAGTTGTGTGGTGCACTTTGGATGATGGTTGATTATTTATCGTTCCTATTATACACATGTGTTGTATGGAATCCATATAATTAACATTATATGGTAATTGATTGTGCCTCATTTCAATTGGGAAAATAAAGAATATTATGAAATATAGATTCATGTGTTGAGTAAAATATTTTAACAATAAAATTTACGTCTTTATCATATATGAAATTAGAAACTAACTGGAAAATAGATAAGATGAGTGGTCTCCTGGGTATTGATCTGATGTTGGTTTCGGCCTTCGGGGTTAATATTTAGGGAATCGTTCTCTTACTAATTTATGGTTGGAGTCTGATTAAAAATTAAACGATAGAAATCGTAATTTTATAAAATATATTAAATAACAAAAATAGTCATGTGTTGACAGTACTCATGTGTTGAGATTAGTCATGTGTTGAAAGAAATATAGATTCATGTGTTGAATAGAATATGTTAGACCAAAATTTGGCTCTAACACCCAAATCGTCGTATTTCGAGCATATGATATGAAGGAATAAATGAAAAATAAGAGAAAAAGCAAGACAACAGGATTTTTATAGTGGTTCGGCGTTAACGAGCCTACGTCCACTTCATATTTTATCATTTCACTCATAGATTACAATTACAATGAATATTGTCTTTCAATCACTTGAATTCAATGAATAATTCTCTCCGAATCCATTGAATTTATTGAGGAAGATGGTGGTTATTCATGGAGAAGTGTTGGCCATGGCAGCCATGGAAGTTGAGATGCCAAAAGTCCCCTGAAAATGCCCTCTGAAGGTGTATTTATAGCTGTAGGAAAGCTCCTGGGAGGACTGGTTCGTGATGGGGTACGTGGCAGGCGATCCAGAAAAATAGGAGAGCCAATAGCCTTGAGAATAGGTCAAAACAAGCTGCGTGTGAACAGGTCCGAAGTTCGGATCGCGGTCATAGGTCGGATCGCGGTCATGGGTCGGATCGCGGTCATAGGTCGGATCGCGGTCATGGGTCGGATCGCGGTCATAGGTCGGATCGCGTAGGCAAGGTCGGATCGGATCGCATAGGCAAGGGCGGATCGGATCGCGTAGGCAAGGGCGGATCAGATCGCGTAGGCAAGGGCGGATCGGATCGCGGTCATATGCCAGCTTACACTCGTTCACGGAAATGGGCGTAACTTTCAAACCGTAAGTCCGATTGAGCCAAACCAAAGCTCAAACTGAAGCTAATTCAAAGGGCTATGAGAATATGAGGTGAATAGATCCAAATGAGGTCATTTGATAAGGGTTTCGGGCCAGTTTATACTGATGTTGTGATTTTGACCAAACTGCCTTGTATCTTCTGACGATGCTCCCAATGCCAGAGAGCGATGTTATCCAGAGATTCCAAATGTGACAGCATCTGCCGAAAAGTGTTTCAACATGATATTTTCTTTGGGTAGCCTGGTCACAAAGCAGGCTAACATTTTCCCGCCAAAGTACATCTTATCGCAGATGAGATGTGCTTTGAATGTGTTGAGCTAAATCTCTCTGGAACGTTATTTATCCTTGTAAAGGCTTTATCCAATTGTTGCATTGCTTCCTCAGGAACTAGTGGGCCAAGCTCTATGGAAGGAGTATTCGAGACGATCAAGAAATTGTTTAAACCTTGTCGAATCAAAAGGTCTAATTCATCCGTCAGAATTCATGCTAAATCGTCGGCTCCCAAGCGTGATTCTACACGTACAGGTCGCTGCCAAACGACATCATCATTCTATGCAAGCCAAGTGCATGGTAGGGTTGGACTTTCTTTTACATATGAGTCAATGTATGAAGTAGCCACCCAAATCAGGGGGCGATGTAAGAATCCTTGGGCTCTGAGCTAACAACTGGACTGTTGGGACGAAGCACATCAGAATCAACATATGAATTTGCCATTTGTACTCAAATTCGGATCTTGATATCTTGATATTGATCCAGGATCTTAAAATCGCATTGAATCGTAACAGTAAGGAACCCGAAAGCCACGATCACTCTGGATCGTAGTTGAGGGAATCCACAATTGTTACAGATCATTTCTTAATCCAGTATTCACATATAAAGTAGTCAGTAAGGGATGCTGTTAAAATCATGTGGACCAGTGCCTATAGGATCGTCACCATCGCGAGGTAGTAGACAGGTTTGTCACATCTTCTATCTGGTGTAGTTTGACACTTTAAGTTCACATTTGATCCACAAGCTAACCCGCTTGGTCGGCAAAGATGAGTAAGGTCGTACTCCGGAGGCATGACGTACATGCTTTGAATCCCATTCCATGCCAGGATTGTCTTCAAAGTTAGCTTATGATTCGACACTTGTGCTCTTAGTGCCATTGAAGGACAAGCGAAGTTAGTATTCATGCCCCCAACATCGGTGGGATTGAGTTGAGTTAATGGGGTGTATGATTGAACCACATTTATTTTGATGTCGTCTCTTCTCTTTAGTAAAATGGTGAGGATTGCCTCATCTGGCGTCAGCGGACTTGGTCACTCTTACCGAATCGGCTGCGGAGTTAAGTAATCTTGTTGAGTGCGAGTGATAAATGTCATCATGAAGTTAGTTGGGCCCCTCAGTTTGTACTTCAGCATAGTTTGAAATGGTCGTCATAGTCTTGTTGAGTCTCTTTCTCATGCTCGGTGCAATTGAGCTTGACAAACAAGATCACGGGCTCGATAAGTGGTATAGATTCACTTTGGAACTGCACATTCTTGTCATTCTTTTCCAGGGCTTTTCTTTTGTTCTTTATCGTCTTAGGAATTGGAAGGTGCTCCGTTCTTTAGTCAGAAAAGCATCTTGGTCATTCGTCTCGACGTTAACACTTTTTTGTCATGGAAGTATGTCCACCTTAGAGTTGAATTCATCAAAGCCTCTGAGCGAGTCTCGTTGTGGTGAAATATTGAAATCTGTGGGAATAATAGGATGTCCTAATGTCCCGTGTGAAAGGGCTGTGATTATCCCTACCCACA
Organism: Allium sativum; assembly: GCA_030737875.1. Classification (NCBI taxonomy): domain Eukaryota; kingdom Viridiplantae; phylum Streptophyta; class Magnoliopsida; order Asparagales; family Amaryllidaceae; genus Allium; species Allium sativum. The sequence goes on from CM060910.1 coordinate 432,403,698, forward strand.
TCAACTAGAGGAGTACCGCTCCTCGAGAGGTGCCGAATTAAACTGGCGAGCAGATCACCGTCAAAGAATTGCTGCACATTTTCAAGATCATAGCTGGTGCCCCCAGTATTGAATCTGAAATTACAAGGGGGTCTTTGTGGATTTCTTATTTCCGCATCGATGTTACTCCCAAGTCACGGGTCGAGTCATTCGACTCGACCGGGCTTCTGTTCTTCGAATTGTTGCGTTCCATCTTGGAGTTGAGCGTAGTACAGCGCTTGAGTACCCATTCGAGCTGGAGCTGAAGTTGGTCGTGCATGACCTAAGTTCACTGTGATTCTTGCATTCTCATCTAGGAAGTTGCAGGTAGCCGTTCCATCGCCCATGTTTCCATCTACGACGTTCTGAATCGAAGATGCACGTTGTGTGACTGCTGATTGGTTCGTGTTCATCTCGGGTGTTCCCACTTGCTTTCTGCATGAAGGGAGAGGTTGGAGGCGAAATAGCTGCATCTTGTCCAATTGCTGTATGGGATATATCCAGCCTTATATGAGCTTCCCATTCTAGAAGTCGGTTGGGATCAGCAGATGGACATTCTCTTTGCCTTTGTTTCTTGGTCCTCAAGGGGGCCTGTTAGGATCACAACACAAGTTAAACACAGGCACTTAAGTTATGCCGTTTGTAAATATTTTCAATAGCCATGGCCCAAGTTATAGGGTAAGTGCGAAAGACATGCGGTCAGATCACTTCCCTTTCGAATTCAGACATGTATACATGAGAAGAGGAAGTCACTTTCAGAATTCAAGCGATCATACTATCCAAGCGTGGAGTAGGACGTGTTTGGGATGGTACAAGAAGCCTGTAATTCATAAATGTCTAGAATTCCACGATTACGTCGAATCGTATTAAGGCCAAGGAATCAATGATCGCTCAAGATCGTACTAAGGTAGGGTAGACATCAAAAAATCTCAGGGCCTCGCCAGGTCCTTCCAGTTGCGAGTATGAAGTTGTATAACATGTCGCTGAACAATTCATTATCCAGGCTTCTTTTCTGTCGTCGCCGTGAGTCGCACAGGAAGCTTAGAATTATACGCCTACGTCATCCTTCTGGACGCGGCCCTTTAGTTATTCCCTACTGGTCTGTTGTTGTTGTGCGAGTTCGGATCTCGCATTTTGCCCAGCTTTGTTTTGGAGCCTGTACTTAGTGAATGAAATTCCATTTCTTCTTATACTGCTGTGTTCATGTGCTGCCCCCCCCCATTCCCGGAAACGAGTGGTTCGAGCTCCATTTTCATTCTTGGTCCCAGTCGTGTGACGGGATAGGAGCCCTTGAGTGGCATATGTCGTCTTGCATTTATACTCTCCTGTCGTAGTTCGGGATAGAGTTTGAATTTAGCTTTAAGTCTGCACCCCGATCCTTCAGCGGGATATGAATCCTTGTGGCGCTAAGTCTCTAGCGCTTTTATACTCTCCCGATCCTTCAGCGGGCTAGTGTGCTCATGGCACTAAGTCTCTAGTGCTTTTATACTCTACCGATCCTTCAGCGGGTTAGAGTGCTTTCTCAGTGCTTAATCATAGACGCTTTTATACTCTCCTGGCGTTCGCCAAGGTTAGAGTTCAGACTCAGCTGTTCAGTCGCCCCCCGATCCTTCAGCGGGGTGAGAGTCCTTTCGCATTATCCTGTACCTGCGAGCATTCCATAATTAGTTATGCATTTAAACATTTGAAACGCAAATAAGCAAATAAGTCATGAAACATTATAAGTTATCAGTGCAACTTATAAGTGAAAGTGCAGTAAAGTAGTATGTATGTATAGGTATGCCCCCAATCAATCATTAACTTAGTGCCTGGCCAGGTCTTGTTGAGGATTGATTAGGACCATAACTGTGTTGCCCCCATGTCCGGACATGGAGGATTTGGGATCAGCTTCCATCCTGCCCCCCTCCATCCTTTAACGGGGGAGGAATTTTCCCGTGGCGCTAAGTCTCTAGCGCTTTTATACTCTCCCGATCCTTCAGCGGGCTAGAGTTGCTGGGGCGCTGAATCTCTAGCGCATTTATACTCTCCCGATCCTTCAGCGGGTTAGAGTTCGAGCTCGGTTCATGATCTACTCAACGATCCTTCAGCAGAGCAGAAGTTCTCAGCGCTAAATCATAGACGCTTTTATACTCTCTCTCGACTCTGGAGAGTTAGAGTTGGGACTCAGCCGTTCCATCGCTCCCCGATCCTTCAGCGGGGTAAGAGTCCTTTCTCAGCGCCAAATCATGGACGCTTTTATATTCTCCTGACGGTCGCCAAGGTTAGACTTTTGTTCAGGCGGCTCCGATCATGGTACACCGCCATGCCTTGTGGACGTCATCTTCGTGTCCTTTATACTCTCTCTCAGCTCTAGAGAGTTAGAGTCACGGATCAAGCGGTCTGCAATCATGCATGCTCATCAAACTCATCCTAGGTTTATATTTTAATCCAAGCTCCGAGGATTAAAACCAGTCGGACAAGTAGTTGGAGCATTTGCCAAGGCTTTGAGTTCCTCCGAACAGTCTACGGGAGGAATGGTTGGCACCAGACTTCGGATACCTGCATTATTCACACCGCACGAATTAGTCACGTCAGTAACTCGGAAAGCATGTGAAAGCAAATTTTTTGATTGAAAAGTAAGCAAATTAAGAGGCAGTGTTGCCTCCTTTATTTGAATTCATGTAATCTGGTGGCGTCGAGCATAGGATCGAGCCATGTAGGCGGTCACACCGCGTCCATCTGGAGTCGGACTATGACTTTGTAACTCAATGATTTATGTTCAATTGTCTTGCGGTCTGCCACGTGTAAGCCAAGGATTGGATGATCATTCCGAATCCACCTTGAGCTATATGACTTTCTTTAGACGGTGGCGCGGCTTTGCTAGCGAGCAGTTCAGTCGGGCCCGTTATGGCAGTGCTCCATAATTCTGCATGCGGGTGTTAAAAGTCTGATCGATACCAGATCCGAGGTACCTACATCATCCACATATTATTTCATCTGAGTTAATTATATCAATAACTCATAAAGGATGCAAATATAAGAGTTATGGTTAGAGAATAATCCTGTTAAAGGAATGAGTATCATTCTGAGTGAAAAATGGTGTTGCATATTCATTGCAGGTCCATTTTGCTTCGCCCTATCTCTGCCAATGAAGGGCTGCCAAAGTCTTTTTAGTTGATGAGGAGTATCTTTTCAAACTATCATGGGGGCGGCAGTCCCAAAAAATGAATAGACCTTGATCAGGGTCTTGAGATGGCAAAGGCGGCTAAGTAGGTACTATAAGCGAGTGATGAGGTCGCATCTCTTTTTGAATTGCCTCTTTGCCCCCTATGCTGAGGGTAAGGATAGAGTGTCAGGAAGTCATGACTGGATTGCTAATAGTAGCACACCTTTGCATTGGTGTTAGGTTGTAAATTAGCATGAGAACAATGGATTCATGCTTATAGAAATTTTTGCACTTTCCATGCTATGAAATAGGATATTACTGCTGGTGGGATAATCATATCACATAAATTTGCTGATATACCCTCGATCCCATATCGGGGACAAGGGTTGGTGCGCCGACAATCAACCAGCATTCATGCGTAAGCGTTCTAGATCTTCAACTCGTTAACTTTCAGGCAATACTAAGTCAATTGGCCAGGCAAATTCTTGATGTATCAGCTCTGAATAAGATGATGTAATCTCGAGCAATTTATGCTCAAATCTCCATTTGCCCCCAGCGTCCGGGGAATGAGTTACTTAGCAGATAGTTGATGAGAGGAGTGAAAGTGTGAATCTTCACTTTCTATCACTAAAACGTCACTTATCAGATATTCTGTTCACGTATATTTCTCATCAAGCTGGGACTTGATTAGTGATTTTGTCGTAGCATTCAGGGCGGTGAATTAGCAATGAGGCGCATCAGTATCTATTTTGGGACAACCTTCCAAGGAAAATAAGCAATGTTGACTTGCCTGTCATATGTCGAGGCATAAAGAACGATTGCACGCCTTTCACTTCACCTTGTTAGATGCATTCTGTGCTGTAGGAAGTTTATCATGGAGTTAACCATGACTCTCTTCCGGGTTTGGTCTCCCACGTTGGATCAACTTCCATCTGATCAATGGTTGTATTTCATAGTGTCTTGATGGGGATAATCTCTATCTTTTCTAGATTGTTGGACCCTTCTAACTTGGTCAGATTATCCGCCTTCTGATCTTCTTCTCGTAGGACATGAGATATGTTGTAACGTTCTAATACATCCAACAACCCTTCTTCCGGTTCTAGGCAAGCTGCGAGTGGTGGTTCCTGCGCCTGGAATTCCTTTCGAGCTTGGCGAACAACGATATAAAAGTCATAAAATATGTTCGATACCACTATTCCCAACTCCTTAGCGAATTTCAATTCGGTTATCAGGGTGTCGTCCTCGGAACCGTTGTTAGTAGTGGAGAATTTCAATCGCAAGGCATAGTAAATTGACCGCCCTTTAGGGGTTATTAATAAGACACCGGCATCAGACAGTCAATCATTCTTTGCACCGTCTGATTACATCTTCCAGGTGCATTTTCTACACCTACCACATCCTCTTCGGGAGTGGTACATTCAGCGATGTAGTTGGTTAATGCTTGCCCTCGTATGGACTTCTTTAGGAGGGAGTTGAGATCAAACTGGTTTAGCTTTATGTCCCGATCAAGCAATTTTCCAGGTGCCTCAGGTCGTTGCAGGACCTATCGTAGCAGTTAGTGAGGGTGCATACCATCGGATGAACTTGGAAGTAATGGGGGAGCTTTCTTAGAGCAATCAGCAAGCTGTAGACGAGTTTTTCAATCTTTGGGTATACCACGACTACTTTCTTGCTCACATTATTGACTAGTTTCCATACCTTATCCTCCTTACACACAAGTGGTGCCAACTTTCATGCCAAACTTCAGACGACTTTAATTCTTTGTTGTTCATGGCTAACTATGAGGCCTTTAGGTTCATTCCAGATATTGAACATCTCTGTCAGATTCGAAACGTGGTAGGTTGACCGCTCGGACTCCATAAGACTATCACCTACATGGACTTCCATGGGCCTTGCACTTTGGTTGTGGGCCATATAATTCAGTAAGCACTGGTAAGTTGCCTCGGCATCCTTCTGTCCGAATGCCAATTCCATATAACAGTACAGTTCGAGGTTAATGATAAAACATGTTTATTCATGATCAGGCACATGCATAAGAATTTGGTTGTAAGCTGTGCACACGTCCATGAGAGGGATACATTCATGTCTAGTCATTGAATCCACAAGCTGATCAATTCTGATTGACGGGAAGCTTCCTTTTGGGCGAACTTTGTTTAAATCTAAGAAATCAATGCGTGTGCGCCATTTTCCATTAGCGTTCTTGACAAGGACGGGATTTGATATCCAAGCGGGATGTGTGGCACATCATATAAAACCATTTCCTCTCAGCATTCCGACTTCCTCTTTCATGGTAGATGCTTTCCCTGGATCGAGCATACGTCTTGTTTGCTTGGCAAGAACACACTTCAGGTTTATTCTCAACAAATGACTCATAAACTATGGTAAAATCCTGCGGATATTAGCATAGGTCCAAGCGAACACCTCCAGGTTCGCCTGTAGAAAGCATGTCAGTTCCTTCGTTCGGAAGAGGTCTAAATGAGATCCGATTTCAAGACATAAGTCAGGTCGACGTCACCAATCGGAACACGTGTAATTGCGTCATTAGATGTCACCCTTCTGGATCCCGAATGATGATCCTTGCTGGGATCTAGATCTTCAGACAGATCCTTGGGCAATTCCTTTTGTGATGCTCCCATTATTCGCAATATTGATACCTCCTTCACACTCCATTTCATCTAGAGGGGAAGCATCTTTGTGTTTCACGCCATCTTTGTTGCGTAGCATGGTCCATCCAGCTGAATAGTCGGCTTCTCCAATAACTTGGTCACCATAGACCATTCCCGCTCCATCTTCGGTTAGCATATTTAGCAATAGGCACTAGGGTGCAATGTAGGCTCTGAATTCTGTTGGAGCTGGTCTGTATGAATCTTGATCAGATGAGCTTGAACATGATAGCATAGCTTGTGAGGCTTCAAGTAAGGTTCGTATATCCTATCACAACTGTTGTATGAAGTGGAGAGCTAATGGTTGATTCATATTTGCGTTGATCTCGAGCTCTCGTCTCTTGACCAAGGTCATATAGTGGCTGGTGAGCAGTCAAGTTGTTATCATCCCAGCAATGATCCATATATCCAATCACGGCCTGCGGAGGTTCAATTGGTTCCTAACTCTGGGCACCAAAGTACATCGATCTAACCCTTGGACACGTGGAAATCAATCTATATCGATGCGGTTGACGGCAAATAGGTGAACCGTAGGACATACGTTTTTCACCACGCCATTCAAGCGAAGGGTAACTTTGTAGTGCTAGGATCCTTACTTGCCGTCGGGTATCCCATTATTGAGAATCATGGTCATTGGGATCTTCTGAGTCATCCTCAGAATAGTATCCGGATTGTTCTATGTCAATGTCATCTGGGATTTCGCCTGTAGGACAGGTTTAAGTCACGTAAACTAGGTGATCACTATTCGTTCAGGAGCATCATCAGTTGCATTTGGGAAATATGCACACCATTGGAGCTTTGGAAGAGGAGGTTGCCAAGAGATAATCATTATCTCGTATACCGTCATAGCCAGCGTGCCGAATCTTTCCAATAGCTCCTCACATGGAATAACATCAGTATTAAGAGGTCATGGTTTCTGGAGGAATTCCAGTTGTCAATCCGTTTATTCTTCATTGACAAGCTTTGATGAATGCTGTTGGCCAACATATATGTTGAGCTGAAGATGAGCCATGCTCCAAGCCGAAGGCGAGGCCGTGCTCCGAGCCGAAGGCGAGGCCGTCAGCGGGTCCGGGCGCAGCGCCGGCGGGGGACCGGGGCCCCGCAGTCCCGGCGGCGATCGACCTAACCGGTTAGGTCGAAAATGTGGGCACCGCACGATTTTTTTGATTTTGGAACATGGAGCCTTTTCTGAAATGATCTGAAAATTGTATTTTTTCCAAAGATTGTCACTTTTTTGGATCGGGTCGTGACCCTTGTTCGTCGTCATTTTTCCGGGTTGCGGTTCGCTACTGTCCTCCGGTTCGTGGTCCAGCTTGGCGATCGGGATACTCCAACCTTCCAACTTCGGATCGGTTCGTGGTCTTCTCCAGTTCGTGGATATGTTCACAACAATTGCTCCAGGTCGGGTCGTGGAAGTATCACCGGGTCGGATCGCGACTTCCTTGCTCGGTCGGGTCGTGGGTTCATCTTGAAACCGGATCGTGGTCTCCCCGCGATCCGCGATCCACGATCCGCGATCCCCTCGACCTGCTCCAGCACATTTTCTTTATTATCCTCATTTGGTCGTGAAGCTTGTGAACCCTTAGCTTTTTTTCGAAGGTATGAAGCTCTGATTTTCTAAAATCAACGAAATATTCAAAAATGGTAGAAACGCGGGCTGTTTTCTTCGAACTTTCAAATCCAAATAATGAATAGCAATCCGATAGGCTGAGAATTCAACTCTCAGTGAAAGCACCAAAATGTTAGACCAAAATTTGGCTCTAACACCCAAATCGTCGTATTTCGAGCATATGATATGAAGGAATAAATGAAAAATAAGAGAAAAAGCAAGACAACGGGATTTTTATAGTGGTTCGGCGTTAATGAGCCTACGTCCACTTCATATTTTCTCATTTCACTCATAGATTACAATTACAATGAATATTGTCTTTCAATCACTTGAATTCAATGAATAATTCTCTCCGAATCCATTGAATTTATTGAGGAAGATGGTGGTTATTCATGGAGAAGTGTTGGCCATGGCAGCCATGGAAGTTGAGATGCCAAAAGTCCCCTGAAAATGCCCTCTGAAGGTGTATTTATAGCTGTAGGAAAGCTCCTGGGAGGACTGGTTCGTGATGGGGTACGTGGCAGACGATCCAGAAAAATAGGAGAGCCAGTAGCCTTGAGAATAGGTCAAAACAAGTTGCGTGTGAACAGGTCCGAAGTTCGGATCGCGGTCATAGGTCGGATCGCGGTCATGGGTCGGATCGCGGTCATAGGTCGGATCGCGTAGGCAAGGTCGGATCGGATCGCATAGGCAAGGGCGGATCGGATCGCGTAGGAAAGGGCGGATCGGATCGCGGTCATATGCCAGCTTACACTCGTTCACGGAAATGGGCGTAACTTTCAAACCGTAAGTCCGATTGAGCCAAACCAAAGCTCAAACTGAAGCTAATTCAAAGGGCTACGAGTATATGAGGTGAATAGATCCAAATGAGGTAATTTGATAGGGGTTTCGGGCCAATTTATACTGATGTTGTGATTTTGACCAAACTGCCTTGTGTCTTCTGACGATGCTCCCAATGCCAGAGAGAGATGTTATCCAGAGACTCCATATGTGACAGCATCTGCCGAAAAGTGTTTCAACATGATATTTGCTTTGGGTAGCCTGGTCACAAAGCAGGCTAACAGAATAAATATTCATTTGTTGAATAGAATAACGAAGTTATTGAAATATATAAAGCCGTGTTGATTAGATTTGCGCCATTTTAATGTGAACGATATTTATATCGATTTTATTTGAATATCGACAAAGGAAGTGATTTCAAAACATAACGTTTGAAAATATTATCATTTATATATATATATATATTGATGATGTGGAATATTCAGTTTTGATTTAAAATTGAATATGAAGTTGAAATCGTTTCGAAAACGAATTTAAAACGATATATAAAATACGTTTTAAAAGGAAATCGACGAAATATATATAATATGTATATTATATATATATAATGGCCTAAATAGAACGCGCCGCGCCGCGGCAGTTCGCGAATTTCGACCATTGACTTCGAATGGATATTACGGGAGATCCGACCGTCAGATTCTCTAAAACTGGAACCGTTGGTGTGAAGACCCGCAACTTCCCCGTAAAGGAAAGCGTCGGATAGTTCGAGAACAAACCACAGCAGAACGCATACAGAAGAACATTTCATTGTATATAACAACAATGCATCAGATTACATGAATATACAGAGTATAAAAGAATATTACACAGAAATATCAGAGATTTAAATTACAGTTATATACATAGCAGCGGAAAATAATACAATACACAACTAGAAGTAGATATACGGATACAAAGCTTTCCGGATATCGTTCCAGCTGTAAACCAGGATCCTGTGAATATAAATCTGCAAAACCAAAACTACTAGCTGCCCGTGTCAAAATAAGGGCACCCAGAGTTTAGGTTAAAACAATAAACTCCAGGTCAGTCATGTGACTGGTGTGAGAACTAAAACAGTTATTAATCTTTATTTCAAATCATTAGGTAAATCAAGGGACCACGCCGTATAACACGGAACGGGTTTCCTCCCAAGAATACCAGTGCATAAAACGAACAGCGCAATGCTAAATAAAGAAAAATGAAGCTGTTATAAGACCCAGGTCCCATCACACAATGCAACGCAGTCGAGGATAGGGTTTTCCCTTATAACAGCCAAAGAATGCTTGATACGTTTAAAACAAATCATTTGATACTATTATAAGTGTATAGTGTATAAAACACTTCAAATCATAAGTATCAATCATAGGCGACATGAGCGTCCCATGCCACTATGTCGCCATATATAGGTTTACAAATAAAACCGCAAAGTCACGTATTTGGAAATTGGATTTCCGTCTATGAACCGAGGCTAGGGGCAAGATCCTCCACCGATTCGTGACTCTCTAGCCCGAGCCACAGGCAAGTACTCAGTCAAGCCTTGGAGCGACAGGGCCGGTCCACCGATGTGGATTAAAATGCCTGAACACTACGTTTCCCCACCCTATGGGGTGTAAGTCTGGTCCGTCAGCCGACCAGAATGCATCGGCCGAAACCGATATAACCGAGGCGCCTCGCAACAGCAACAACCACATAAGTCAAACTCGTCAGGGCGTGTAAAACCACTGACGCCACTTCTAACTAGAAAGAAACGCAAGTCCTCCCTGAGGTCCGTCTCCCGTTTTTGGTTCATACCTGGTGTGAAACACGCGAGGTAAACGTTACACAAAGCTACGCCACAAAGGTCGTGCTTTGATCATCACCACAAGACTTTGCTTTTCAACAGAAGCCTTGATCATTTGCATCTTAGCATGCCACACAGGCAAACCATCCTATGCAACCGATATCAGTCACACAGAATGATATCCGATGTCAGACACACAGTCCATTTACAAGTCCGTTCTGGGTCTGAACGAAACCGGAGGCACCTAGTACCCCGCATATCCATCGATCTCCAAGTACGTCTGGACGATCACTAACTGTTTCCATCTTCTTGGGTGTACAGCCCAATCAAGATCATCAGTTATCACCCAAACGACGTGAAAACCTCCGGTCTTCGACCATCGTCTTCATCTTCGACTTATCGTCGTATCAGTTATTCAGAATGGGATAAACCCGGTCTTTCCGAATAACCCGCGTATATTTTAAATAAGTGTTACACAAACACAACATACGCCTCATTCCAATTCATTAGTCACTAACCGTAAATTAATCAAGAGAATAATTCCCCAAATATTAACCCCGAAGGCCGAAACCAACATCAGATCAATATCCAGAAAACCATTCTGCTTGGCTAACCGCCAGTTAGTTTCTAAATTTCACCTTCAAATCTAATTAAAGATTTAACTATCGCCTGGAGCAAAACTGGTGATACTCCATTCTCGATCTTTTCAATCTAATTAAAGATTCATTAAAACTCCACTTAGTTTTAATCATTATCTGGGTTAAAGAATCAGTGTCATTTAAAACACGGTTCACGATAAACCCAAAATCACATTCATTAATTATCGGGTTAAAGAACGAGTGTTATTTAAAACACTGTTCACGATAAACCCAAAAATCAATATCAATTCAATTCCAATTAAATATTATTTAATTGGTACACTTCATTAAATCTAAATAAAAAGATTTAATCTTTTCTCTACTGGGTTCAAGAACAGTGTTAGTGAAGACACCATTCACGACAAACCCAAATCACATTCGATATTCAATACAAGGCTCTGAATAGAAAATATATCGGCTTATATTCAATATCGAATTCTACGACTAACAAATGTCGTATTGGAAATAACGATATACATATATATCTTTCAAATTTCCATAACAACACCTGTATAATCACGAATTCCAACATCGAAATATTCCGAAGACAATTTCGATTCAAATCCACTCCAATGCAATCATTGGAATTTTGGTTACTTTTAAAACCCTTTTCGAATTCAATTTATTTATTTAAAAATAAATAGAATTATAATTCTAGTTCAAAACTAGTTCATTTCGATAAAAATCCATTTTTTATCTTTTCAAATATGGAGTTTTTCATCCCAATTCTTCACAAATCATTTCTTATGATTTTACACAAATTATTACTATTTTTAATAATTTTATCAAGGCCCGTACAGTCGATTTCCATCTATGGCCATCGAACTGCACTTACAGCGACCTTTTTCGAATTTGATTTGGACATAATTCCAAATCCAACCGTTAGATTTCTAATTTCTAATATTCGTTAGAAAGCTCTTTTCGATACGAACCCAACGGTTCCGGTTTTAGGAGAATCCGACGGTCGGATCTCCCGTAATGTCCGTTTGAAATAAATGGTCGAAATTCACGAACTACCGCGGCGCGGCGCGTTCTATTCAGGCCATTATATTATATATATAATATATATAATATATACTTCGTCGATTTCTATTTAAAACGAATTATATAAATGGTTTTAAATTCGTTTCAAATTCTATTTCAACTTCTATTTCAATTCAAAGCAAAATTGAATTCTTCTTTATAAATTCGTTTCAAAATCCATTTCCATTCAATTCAAGTTTCAATTCAATTTGAATTTATTTCACTTCGCTTTCAATTCAATTCGAAATCGTTTTCAATTCAATTCATTTCGAAATCGTTTTCAATTCAATTCATTTCGAAATCGTTTTCAATTCAATTCATTTCGAAATCGTTTTCAATTCAATTCATTTCGAAATCGTTTTCAATTCAATTCATTTCGAAATCGTTTTCAATTCAATTCATTTCGAAATCGTTTTCAATTCAATTCATTTCGAAATCGTTTTCAATTCAATTCATTTCGAAATCGTTTTTAATTCAATTCATTTCGAAATCGTTTTCAATTCAATTCATTTCGAAATCGTTTTTCAATTCAATTCATTTCGAAATCGTTTTCAATTCAATTCATTTCGAAATCGTTTTCAATTCAATTCATTTCGAAATCGTTTTCAATTCAATTCATTTCGAAATCACTTTTCAATATTCATTTTAAGATGAATAAAATCGATATAAATATCGTTCACGTCAAAATGACGTCAATCTAATCAACACGGCTTCATATATTGATAATTTCAAATATTCCATTTCGAATATTTCTATTTCAAATATTTCTATTTTTAAAACTGGAATGAGGCCCAATCAATTACCATATAAAGTTAATTATATGGATTCTCATACATCACATGTATATAATAGCATTGAAAAATAATCAACCATCAACCAAAGTGCACTACACTGTATAAGCATCAAATATAGATATCTAACGCTTATAACAGCCTGTCAATCCATCGATCGACATATTTAATCCATCAGGATGAGTGAACTGCATATTTCATCCTAACACCCGTGTGGGGTTTTCAAACAATCAAACACGGATTTTATTTGTGCAGTTGGGCGATGTGTAAAATTTATCGTCCCAATCAATGTCCTTTAAATAAGTGTACATAAACAAACCGTCTGGTTTGTAAATGAATATTTATTTACTCACATTCACGTTAAAAATTATATTTTTAACGACAAAACATTTTATTCCAACATATGAATTTCTATTCAATTCAATCTTTAAATAAAATGATATTTTTATTTTTCTAACATATTTTAGAAAATTTCGGCGGCATAACGGCACGATACTAGAAACGGGACAAGGCCTAGCCTTATCCCCGGTCTAGTGAAGGCCCACGCCATTCACACATCAATCAAATCACTTTCGTTATGCAAACCACAAAATTTGGAGTAAGGATCTAACCTAGCCTTACTCCTTCGCCTTATAACGGCGCACGTCTAATCCTAACCAATTTATCGATTCGATTTTTCATACCACAAACCACATTCAAACCAATATCGCAAACAATAACCAAACAGCCAAACAAACAAGTCCATGGTCTGTGGACGATTGTGTCGGGTGCTACTAAGCACCGTCTGCATCCTAGTATATATATATATAACTAGAAATAAAATAGAAAGGTGAGAAATTCTCACATATAGCTATCCTAGCTCCACGGCTCTTCATTTGCAGAAGTCTTCGTCGTTTCGCCTTTTTGTCACCTTCGTTGCTGCTTTCACTACATACGTAAAAATCGAATTTTTACTTTGTTATTCAATATATAAAAATCACATTTTTAGTTCGCTATTCAATATATAAAAATCGAATTTTTAGTTCAAAGTTCAATAGATAAAAATCGAATTTTTAGTTCGAAGTTCAATAGATAAAAATCGAATTTTTAGTTCGAAGTTCAATAGATAAAAATCGAATTTTTAGTTCGAAGTTCAATAGATAAAAATCGAATTTTCAGTTCGAAGTTCAATATATAAAAATCGAATTTTTAGTTCGAAGTTCAATAGATAAAAATCGAATTTTCAGTTCGAAGTTCAATATATAAAAATCGAATTTTTAGTTCGAAGTTCAATAGATAAAAATCGAATTTTTAGTTCGAAGTTCAATATATAAAAATCGAATTTTTATTTCAAAGTTCAATATATAAAAATCGAATTTTTATTTCAAAGTTCAATATATAAAAATCGAATTTTTATTTCAAAGAGATTCCACCTTTTCCATTTCAAAGATCTAATCTTTTACTTTTCAAAGTTTAAATCTTTTACCTTTTAAAAATTCAAATCTTTTTAAAACCCTTTTTAAAATTCAAATCTTTTTACTTTTAAAAATTCAATCTTTTTACTATAAAAATTCTAATCATTTTACTAACATATAAATCAGTTTTTAACTTAACTTAAAAATCAGTTTTAACTTAACTAAAAAAACAGTTTTAACTTAACTAAAAAAAACAGTTTTAAACCTAACTAAAAAAAAAATCAGTTTTAACTTAACTAAAAAAAACAGTTTTAAACCTAACTAAAAAAAAAAATCAGTTTACTAAAATAAAATTATTTAAACAAAATAAGAAAAACTTACAGGAGGGGGGGGGGGTGCTTCGTCGCCGATCATTGCAGGGGGGGGGGCTTCGTCGCTGCTGGGTAGAGGGGGGGGCTTCGTCGCTGCTGGGTAGAGGGGGGGGCTCGCGGTTGAATTCCGATGGGGGTGGGGTCTGCGATGCGGCCAAGGAGGAGAAGGGGAGGAGGAAGAGGGAGGGAGGACGGCGAAGGGGGGGAGGGGACTGCGGTGAGGCGAGGCCACCAGGGCGGCACCGTTCGTCGCCCCTTTGGTTCTTCTTTTTTTTTTTATTTTTTTTTCTTTCGAAATGAAGAGAGATCGGGGGGGGGGCCTGGTTAAGGGGAGAGAGGGGTTTTTCTTTTTTTTTTTTTTTTTTTTTTTTTTTTTTTTATTATTTTAAAAGTTGACTTTTACATACGTCATCAAAACGAGGCCCACCGCCTGTCGTCCATAGCGTTTCACCCCCATTCCGAACACAATGGGATATGCATCGCAAGCTGATTCGACTGTTTGAATCAGTTTCCGTTAAATTTACATTTAAATCACTATATTGAATTTTAAACGTACATTTCCAATTACCGGGGTCACATACGAACACGAAAAATTCCAGAAAAATATTTTCTAGCTTCGTATTGACGATACGGTCCTAACAAAACTAGTTTCGTCGAATTCTGAGACCGTTTGAAAAATGGCCAATTTCCAGTCGATTAAAATCAACTGAAACTGGTCAAACGCGTTTTCCTTTGCCACGCTCACATATTGATTCGAAAAATTATGAAATTTGAAACCTAGCAATAACTTAACATCACGGACCCAACAAAACTGGTTTCGTCGAAATCCGAGGTCATTTGCAAAATGTCCATTTTTAAGGGCCTGAATTCCATAGCGACTATTCAGGATTTTCAACTGGACATATCTCTCAATTTTTAAAGTGAAATCTCAGTTTCTTACATCCGTTAGAAAGATATTATCAATTAGATCCTAATGTTTTTGGTTTCACTAAAATCCAGATTGTTTTGCACCCGGTACATTCAATTGAAGTTTGAAATCGAATTATCGAACTACCGCGCCATTTTCAATTCTATTTATAATTATATATATAATTATTTATATTCTAACGACGACGCGTATAAATATATTCGTTCGAATTATATTCAAAATAAATTTTCGTCGATATTATTTAAAATAATTCATTTTAACTAATCAAAATTCGCTAAAATTGCCAAAATAAAAATTTTAAACTGGCCCAGAATTTCCGGGTTGTTACAATCTCCCCCACTTAAAACTTTTCGTCCCCGAAAAGGAACAAAGTCGAAAGTGGTTTGATTAATCAACTCTACGCTCGATCTGGCTTGCATTCTCTAACTTCTCAGTTTCTGAGAATTTTCAAAATCTCAAAAATTTGGCTAACACCCTAAATTTTCGAAAAATTTCGCCATAACCTCCCCTGCAATGGGAGCATCGGGAAATCGCAAATAGCGTTCCCGGTCCTTCAGATCTCAAAAAGAAAAAGAAAAAGCCAAGCGGCTAGCCAATAGGCTCACAAAATCATCATCACCCAAACAAAACAGGAAATTATGTAGTAAACATGTACCTATTTGTCGGGCAAACAAATTTTATTCTCTGCTCTAGCCTCCTTGCTATGACCTGTTCAAAGATATATATGTATATGCAAGCAAATGCGACCAATTTTCAATATAGTTCAATATTTGGTGCTATTAGGCAAAAGGGTTAAAAATTAGCAAACAAATGAGCAAACAACCCAAACATCAATCAATTAGTGGATTAGAGTTTCAAATCCATAATTTTGATATATATACAAAAATCATGTTTTTAATGCCAATTCACAACAAGGTGTTCTAACTATATATATAAGTTTTGGTTCTCACACCAGTCTAATGGAAATATATAGATATCACACCTTCGTCACACGAATATAAATTCTGACGATGAGTACTCAACCATCAGAATCATCTTCGGGCCACTAGAGTATGATTCTATATCTATCCAATATATTAAAACTTCGAATACACGCGGATCAGACGTATGCGCAAAATCTTTATATACTGGACTGTCCAACTCAATATAAATAGATAATCAGATACGAATAATTGATTTAAATTTTCAAAACAAAAATTGTTTTCATTTGAAAAATATACTCTTCACACTCGTTCTAGGATACTACTGATCCCATCTCTAACGAGTCATTCCCATTGGATTTTACTAATCCAATATCTGATGAATTCTTTCGTATGGTTCTAATGTGTCTTGTTCTCGAGCTCTGTAAACCAAAGCTCTGATACCAAATGTGAAGACCCGCAACTTCCCCGTAAAGGAAAGCGTCGGATAGTTCGAGAACAAACCACAGCAGAACGCATACAGAAGAACATTTCATTGTATATAACAACAATGCATCAGATTACATGAATATACAGAGTATAAAAGAATATTACACAGAAATATCAGAGATTTAAATTACAGTTATATACATAGCAGCGGAAAATAATACAATACACAACTAGAAGTAGATATACGGATACAAAGCTTTCCGGATATCGTTCCAGCTGTAAACCAGGATCCTGTGAATATAAATCTGCAAAACCAAAACTACTAGCTGCCCGTGTCAAAATAAGGGCACCCAGAGTTTAGGTTAAAACAATAAACTCCAGGTCAGTCATGTGACTGGTGTGAGAACTAAAACAGTTATTAATCTTTATTTCAAATCATTAGGTAAATCAAGGGACCACGCCGTATAACACGGAACGGGTTTCCTCCCAAGAATACCAGTGCATAAAACGAACAGCGCAATGCTAAATAAAGAAAAATGAAGCTGTTATAAGACCCAGGTCCCATCACACAATGCAACGCAGTCGAGGATAGGGTTTTCCCTTATAACAGCCAAAGAATGCTTGATACGTTTAAAACAAATCATTTGATACTATTATAAGTGTATAGTGTATAAAACACTTCAAATCATAAGTATCAATCATAGGCGACATGAGCGTCCCATGCCACTATGTCGCCATATATAGGTTTACAAATAAAACCGCAAAGTCACGTATTTGGAAATTGGATTTCCGTCTATGAACCGAGGCTAGGGGCAAGATCCTCCACCGATTCGTGACTCTCTAGCCCGAGCCACAGGCAAGTACTCAGTCAAGCCTTGGAGCGACAGGGCCGGTCCACCGATGTGGATTAAAATGCCTGAACACTACGTTTCCCCACCCTATGGGGTGTAAGTCTGGTCCGTCAGCCGACCAGAATGCATCGGCCGAAACCGATATAACCGAGGCGCCTCGCAACAGCAACAACCACATAAGTCAAACTCGTCAGGGCGTGTAAAACCACTGACGCCACTTCTAACTAGAAAGAAACGCAAGTCCTCCCTGAGGTCCGTCTCCCGTTTTTGGTTCATACCTGGTGTGAAACACGCGAGGTAAACGTTACACAAAGCTACGCCACAAAGGTCGTGCTTTGATCATCACCACAAGACTTTGCTTTTCAACAGAAGCCTTGATCATTTGCATCTTAGCATGCCACACAGGCAAACCATCCTATGCAACCGATATCAGTCACACAGAATGATATCCGATGTCAGACACACAGTCCATTTACAAGTCCGTTCTGGGTCTGAACGAAACCGGAGGCACCTAGTACCCCGCATATCCATCGATCTCCAAGTACGTCTGGACGATCACTAACTGTTTCCATCTTCTTGGGTGTACAGCCCAATCAAGATCATCAGTTATCACCCAAACGACGTGAAAACCTCCGGTCTTCGACCATCGTCTTCATCTTCGACTTATCGTCGTATCAGTTATTCAGAATGGGATAAACCCGGTCTTTCCGAATAACCCGCGTATATTTTAAATAAGTGTTACACAAACACAACATACGCCTCATTCCAATTCATTAGTCACTAACCGTAAATTAATCAAGAGAATAATTCCCCAAATATTAACCCCGAAGGCCGAAACCAACATCAGATCAATATCCAGAAAACCATTCTGCTTGGCTAACCGCCAGTTAGTTTCTAAATTTCACCTTCAAATCTAATTAAAGATTTAACTATCGCCTGGAGCAAAACTGGTGATACTCCATTCTCGATCTTTTCAATCTAATTAAAGATTCATTAAAACTCCACTTAGTTTTAATCATTATCTGGGTTAAAGAATCAGTGTCATTTAAAACACGGTTCACGATAAACCCAAAATCACATTCATTAATTATCGGGTTAAAGAACGAGTGTTATTTAAAACACTGTTCACGATAAACCCAAAAATCAATATCAATTCAATTCCAATTAAATATTATTTAATTGGTACACTTCATTAAATCTAAATAAAAAGATTTAATCTTTTCTCTACTGGGTTCAAGAACAGTGTTAGTGAAGACACCATTCACGACAAACCCAAATCACATTCGATATTCAATACAAGGCTCTGAATAGAAAATATATCGGCTTATATTCAATATCGAATTCTACGACTAACAAATGTCGTATTGGAAATAACGATATACATATATATCTTTCAAATTTCCATAACAACACCTGTATAATCACGAATTCCAACATCGAAATATTCCGAAGACAATTTCGATTCAAATCCACTCCAATGCAATCATTGGAATTTTGGTTACTTTTAAAACCCTTTTCGAATTCAATTTATTTATTTAAAAATAAATAGAATTATAATTCTAGTTCAAAACTAGTTCATTTCGATAAAAATCCATTTTTTATCTTTTCAAATATGGAGTTTTTCATCCCAATTCTTCACAAATCATTTCTTATGATTTTACACAAATTATTACTATTTTTAATAATTTTATCAAGGCCCGTACAGTCGATTTCCATCTATGGCCATCGAACTGCACTTACAGCGACCTTTTTCGAATTTGATTTGGACATAATTCCAAATCCAACCGTTAGATTTCTAATTTCTAATATTCGTTAGAAAGCTCTTTTCGATACGAACCCAACGGTTCCGGTTTTAGGAGAATCCGACGGTCGGATCTCCCGTAATGTCCGTTTGAAATAAATGGTCGAAATTCACGAACTACCGCGGCGCGGCGCGTTCTATTCAGGCCATTATATTATATATATAATATATATAATATATACTTCGTCGATTTCTATTTAAAACGAATTATATAAATGGTTTTAAATTCGTTTCAAATTCTATTTCAACTTCTATTTCAATTCAAAGCAAAATTGAATTCTTCTTTATAAATTCGTTTCAAAATCCATTTCCATTCAATTCAAGTTTCAATTCAATTTGAATTTATTTCACTTCGCTTTCAATTCAATTCGAAATCGTTTTCAATTCAATTCATTTCGAAATCGTTTTCAATTCAATTCATTTCGAAATCGTTTTCAATTCAATTCATTTCGAAATCGTTTTCAATTCAATTCATTTCGAAATCGTTTTCAATTCAATTCATTTCGAAATCGTTTTCAATTCAATTCATTTCGAAATCGTTTTCAATTCAATTCATTTCGAAATCGTTTTCAATTCAATTCATTTCGAAATCGTTTTTAATTCAATTCATTTCGAAATCGTTTTCAATTCAATTCATTTCGAAATCGTTTTTCAATTCAATTCATTTCGAAATCGTTTTCAATTCAATTCATTTCGAAATCGTTTTCAATTCAATTCATTTCGAAATCGTTTTCAATTCAATTCATTTCGAAATCACTTTTCAATATTCATTTTAAGATGAATAAAATCGATATAAATATCGTTCACGTCAAAATGACGTCAATCTAATCAACACGGCTTCATATATTGATAATTTCAAATATTCCATTTCGAATATTTCTATTTCAAATATTTCTATTTTTAAAACTGGAATGAGGCCCAATCAATTACCATATAAAGTTAATTATATGGATTCTCATACATCACATGTATATAATAGCATTGAAAAATAATCAACCATCAACCAAAGTGCACTACACTGTATAAGCATCAAATATAGATATCTAACGCTTATAACAGCCTGTCAATCCATCGATCGACATATTTAATCCATCAGGATGAGTGAACTGCATATTTCATCCTAACACCCGTGTGGGGTTTTCAAACAATCAAACACGGATTTTATTTGTGCAGTTGGGCGATGTGTAAAATTTATCGTCCCAATCAATGTCCTTTAAATAAGTGTACATAAACAAACCGTCTGGTTTGTAAATGAATATTTATTTACTCACATTCACGTTAAAAATTATATTTTTAACGACAAAACATTTTATTCCAACATATGAATTTCTATTCAATTCAATCTTTAAATAAAATGATATTTTTATTTTTCTAACATATTTTAGAAAATTTCGGCGGCATAACGGCACGATACTAGAAACGGGACAAGGCCTAGCCTTATCCCCGGTCTAGTGAAGGCCCACGCCATTCACACATCAATCAAATCACTTTCGTTATGCAAACCACAAAATTTGGAGTAAGGATCTAACCTAGCCTTACTCCTTCGCCTTATAACGGCGCACGTCTAATCCTAACCAATTTATCGATTCGATTTTTCATACCACAAACCACATTCAAACCAATATCGCAAACAATAACCAAACAGCCAAACAAACAAGTCCATGGTCTGTGGACGATTGTGTCGGGTGCTACTAAGCACCGTCTGCATCCTAGTATATATATATATAACTAGAAATAAAATAGAAAGGTGAGAAATTCTCACATATAGCTATCCTAGCTCCACGGCTCTTCATTTGCAGAAGTCTTCGTCGTTTCGCCTTTTTGTCACCTTCGTTGCTGCTTTCACTACATACGTAAAAATCGAATTTTTACTTTGTTATTCAATATATAAAAATCACATTTTTAGTTCGCTATTCAATATATAAAAATCGAATTTTTAGTTCAAAGTTCAATAGATAAAAATCGAATTTTTAGTTCGAAGTTCAATAGATAAAAATCGAATTTTTAGTTCGAAGTTCAATAGATAAAAATCGAATTTTTAGTTCGAAGTTCAATAGATAAAAATCGAATTTTCAGTTCGAAGTTCAATATATAAAAATCGAATTTTTAGTTCGAAGTTCAATAGATAAAAATCGAATTTTCAGTTCGAAGTTCAATATATAAAAATCGAATTTTTAGTTCGAAGTTCAATAGATAAAAATCGAATTTTTAGTTCGAAGTTCAATATATAAAAATCGAATTTTTATTTCAAAGTTCAATATATAAAAATCGAATTTTTATTTCAAAGTTCAATATATAAAAATCGAATTTTTATTTCAAAGAGATTCCACCTTTTCCATTTCAAAGATCTAATCTTTTACTTTTCAAAGTTTAAATCTTTTACCTTTTAAAAATTCAAATCTTTTTAAAACCCTTTTTAAAATTCAAATCTTTTTACTTTTAAAAATTCAATCTTTTTACTATAAAAATTCTAATCATTTTACTAACATATAAATCAGTTTTTAACTTAACTTAAAAATCAGTTTTAACTTAACTAAAAAAACAGTTTTAACTTAACTAAAAAAAACAGTTTTAAACCTAACTAAAAAAAAAATCAGTTTTAACTTAACTAAAAAAAACAGTTTTAAACCTAACTAAAAAAAAAAATCAGTTTACTAAAATAAAATTATTTAAACAAAATAAGAAAAACTTACAGGAGGGGGGGGGGGGTGCTTCGTCGCCGATCATTGCAGGGGGGGGGGCTTCGTCGCTGCTGGGTAGAGGGGGGGGCTTCGTCGCTGCTGGGTAGAGGGGGGGGCTCGCGGTTGAATTCCGATGGGGGTGGGGTCTGCGATGCGGCCAAGGAGGAGAAGGGGAGGAGGAAGAGGGAGGGAGGACGGCGAAGGGGGGGAGGGGACTGCGGTGAGGCGAGGCCACCAGGGCGGCACCGTTCGTCGCCCCTTTGGTTCTTCTTTTTTTTTTTATTTTTTTTTCTTTCGAAATGAAGAGAGATCGGGGGGGGGGGGGGGCCTGGTTAAGGGGAGAGAGGGGTTTTTCTTTTTTTTTTTTTTTTTTTTTTTTTTTTTTTTATTATTTTAAAAGTTGACTTTTACATACGTCATCAAAACGAGGCCCACCGCCTGTCGTCCATAGCGTTTCACCCCCATTCCGAACACAATGGGATATGCATCGCAAGCTGATTCGACTGTTTGAATCAGTTTCCGTTAAATTTACATTTAAATCACTATATTGAATTTTAAACGTACATTTCCAATTACCGGGGTCACATACGAACACGAAAAATTCCAGAAAAATATTTTCTAGCTTCGTATTGACGATACGGTCCTAACAAAACTAGTTTCGTCGAATTCTGAGACCGTTTGAAAAATGGCCAATTTCCAGTCGATTAAAATCAACTGAAACTGGTCAAACGCGTTTTCCTTTGCCACGCTCACATATTGATTCGAAAAATTATGAAATTTGAAACCTAGCAATAACTTAACATCACGGACCCAACAAAACTGGTTTCGTCGAAATCCGAGGTCATTTGCAAAATGTCCATTTTTAAGGGCCTGAATTCCATAGCGACTATTCAGGATTTTCAACTGGACATATCTCTCAATTTTTAAAGTGAAATCTCAGTTTCTTACATCCGTTAGAAAGATATTATCAATTAGATCCTAATGTTTTTGGTTTCACTAAAATCCAGATTGTTTTGCACCCGGTACATTCAATTGAAGTTTGAAATCGAATTATCGAACTACCGCGCCATTTTCAATTCTATTTATAATTATATATATAATTATTTATATTCTAACGACGACGCGTATAAATATATTCGTTCGAATTATATTCAAAATAAATTTTCGTCGATATTATTTAAAATAATTCATTTTAACTAATCAAAATTCGCTAAAATTGCCAAAATAAAAATTTTAAACTGGCCCAGAATTTCCGGGTTGTTACAGTTGGGTTCGTATTGAAAAGAGTTTTCTAACGGATACTAGAAATTTGAAATCTAACGGTTGGATTTGGAATTATATCCAAATCAAATTTGGAAAAGGTCGTTGTAAGTGCAGTTCGATGGCCGTTGATGGAAACCGACTGTATGGGTCTTGATAAAATTATTAAAAATATTAATAATTTGTGTAAAATCATAATATATGAATTGGAAAGGACTGGGGTGAAATATCCCATATTTGAAAAGATAAAAATGTATTTTTATCAAAATGAACTAGTTTTGAACTAGAAGTATAAATTCAATATATTTAAAAATGAATAAACTGAATTTGAAATGGTTTTAGAAATAACCAGAATTTCCAATATATGAATTGGAATGGATTTGAATCGAAATTATCTTTGAAATATTTCGATATTAGATTCCGCGATTATACAGATATTTTGAAGGAAACTTGGAAGATATATTTTATATCGTTATTTCCAAAGCGATATTTGTGGGTTTCAGAATTTGATATTGAATATAAGCCAATATATTTTCTATTCAGAGCCTGGTATTCAATATCAAATGGGATTTGGGTTTGTCGTGAATGGTGTCTTCATCAACACTATTCTTAAACCCCGTTGAGAAAAGATTAAATCTTTTTATTTAGATTTAATGAAGTATACCAATTAATTAATATATTTAATTGGAATTGAATTAGAATTGATTTGTGGGTTTATCATGAACGGTGTTTTAAATAACACTTGTTCTTTAACCCGATAATAAATAGAATGTGGTTTGGGTTTATCGTGAACTGTGTTTTAAATGACATTAGTTCTTTAACCCAGTAAAAGGAGTTTTAATGAATCTGTAATTAGATTGAAACGTGAATTGATGATTTAAATTATCAAATTTGGAAAGTGATCGAGAAGGGAGTATCACCAGTTTTGCTCCAAAGCGATAGTTAAATCTTTAATTAGATTTGAACATGAAATGGTAATTAATTTTACCGATAACACCGTGGTGTTAGATATGGAGTATTACCAGTTTTGCTTCATGGGATGAATAGGTTGGGATTGGGAAATAAAATAAATAATTACTTCGGTGTGGTTTGCTAATCCCGACTAGTTTAGAAAACCATAACATGGTTTGAAAAGATATCCAAAGGAAGATTAAAGAATAAATTTAGAAGAATTTATCTTTGATAAAATTTATGGGAACCTTTCCCTAAGAATGTGAAATTTAGAAACTAACTGTAGGTTAGCAAAGAAGGATGGTTTCCTGGGTATTGATCTGATGTTGGTTTCGGCCTTCAGGGTTAATATTTGGGGAATTGTTCTCTTGCTAATTTACGGTTAGTGACTGATAAATTGGAATGAGGCGTATGTTGTGTTTGTATGACACTTGTTTATTTTATACGCGGGTTATTCAGAAAGGCCGGGTTTATACCCATTCTGAATAACCGATTCGACGGTATGTCGAAGAGGAAGACGGTGGTTGAAGACCGGAAGTCTTCACACCGTTTGGGTGATTACTGATGATCTTGATTGGGCTGTACACCCAAGAGGAGGGAATCAGTTGGTGATCATCTAGACGTACTTGGAGATCGATGGATATGCGAGGAAAGTGCCTCCAGTTTCGTTCAGACCCAGAACGAACTTGTAAATGGACTGTGTGTCTGACATTGGATTTTATTCTGTGATTTATTGATCTCTATTAAATATACATCTGTTTGGCGGTGGAGAATTTATTCTCTTGCTTAACACCCTTCTCTGAGACATACGAGCTCAGAGGTTGTATATCGATGGACATCAGTCGCATGGAGTGAATTGCCTGTGTGGCATGCCTAAGTGGCAAATGATCAAGGCTTCTGTTGAAAAGCAAAGTCTTGCGGTTGATGATCAAAGCACGGCCTGTGTGGCGCAGCTTTGTATATAACGTGAATTCGCGAGCCTCACACCTCGGTATGAGTTAAAAATGGGATAAGGACCCAAGGAGTGCATGACGTTTCTTTCTAGCTACGGTGGTGTCAGTGCTTAAACTGGCTGACATTTATATTATTTTCACCTTTGTGGTTGTTGGATGCGAGGCGCCTCGATTATAGGTCCTATAGGGACGGGAAACATGTGTTCAGGAATAATTAATCCTCAAACGTAAGGGAGGACCGGTGTTGGAGGTTCCAGGGGTTACCCAGAGTGTGTAGTCCTGAGGCATTTGCTAGAGTGTCTCAAAGCGGAGAGGAGCTTGCCCCTTGCCTTGACTCATGACGGAAATCCAATTTCCAATACGAGATATTTCGGTTTTATTTGTAGAGCCTAGTATGGCGACATAGTGGGATGGGGCACTTATGCTGTCTATGATTGATATTTGTGATTGAAATTGTTTTGACACTATACACTTATAATAGTATCAAATAATTTGTTTTAAACGTACCAAGCATGTTTGGCTATTATAAGAGAAAACCCTATCCTCCGGCTTGCGTTGCATTGTGTGATGGGACCTAGGTCTTATAATAGCTTCATTTTTCGAAAAAGCATTGCGTTGTTTATTCTAAGCACTGGTATTCTTGGGAGGAAACCCATTCCGTATTATACGGCGTGGTCCCTTGAATTATTCTCTTTTAAAGTAAAGTTTAAATAACTGTTTTAGTTCTCACACCAGTCACATGACTGACCTGGAGTTTATTGTTTTAACCTAAACTCTGGGTGCCCTTATTTCGACACGGGCAGCTAGTAGTTTCGGTTTTGCAGATTTATATTCACAGGATCTTGATTTACAGGTGAAACGATGCTCGGAAAGCTCTGTATCCATGTATTACTTCTAGTTGTGTTTTGTATTATTTTCCCCTGCTATGTAATGTACTTTAAATCTCTGATATTTCTCTGATGTATTTTATTTATTCTTACTCTGTATATTCTTGTATCTGATGGAATTGTTGTAATAAACAATGAAATGTACTTCTGTTTGTGTTCTAATTTGTCGTGTTCTCAAAGCAATTCGTGCTTTCCTTACCGGGGAAGTTACGGGTTACTACATTATATCTTAATTTTTTGACTTAATTAATTTATTAATTAAGATCTAGATGTCCTTATTTTATTTCTAAATATATTTTTGATTTATGATTAACTACAAATACTAAGTTTCGATTCCTAAATAAATGTTGTTTTACTTGATTTTTAGGAAGAATAAAATGGAAAATTTATCAAAAATCACCTTTGTTCTTAAAAAATATCTATAGTAAAGAGAAAAAAATAGAGTATTGTATCATTGTCCATTTGCAAATGGTGCAAATGGTCAATTCACATGATAAATAAATAATTTTGTTGTTACTTTAGTATCATGTCACTAAACTTACTAGTCTGAGCATGCATGTAAGCAAAATCAGTTCATCCTTAGTCATTTAAATTTTATATTATGATTTGAAAATGTGCAAATTTTTTAGTGAACATATTAATAGCAATGCAAACAATGAAGTATGTTAAGAGATTCTGGTATAATTGTGTTGACTACTTACTCAAAAATGGCAGAGGATCTCTTTTTTTAGTGATTGCTAGTATACGTTTGGTATATTTAATGGTATCTCTAATTAAGATTATAGAAAGGAAAATTTTTGAATGTTTATTTAAAGAAGGAACGGGATCTAGATATTATTTAACCATGAAAAGTAATTTCATTTCAAAGTTTTGAATGAATAATAAATGCTTTAATAGGAGTAAGATATCGTTCAAGCATGGAAATTTATTGCATTTAAATCAACAAAAATAACATAAAATAAAGGGCATTGTTATTGACACTCCAAATATTATTAAGGGGGGGGGTCAAATTTTAAAAACACTCCAATCATAAAAATAATGTTATGGGGGGTCATGAACTTTATTTTTTACATTTCCTTTTTACCCTCGTAATAACATCTGGTATAACATCAGTTACCATCTCAAATCCCAAAATCAAAAAAAAACAAATCACTAAATTATTTGAAAACTAAAAAAAAGCGATTGTTTGAGGAGAAATAATGGTGTGAACGAAGAACGTGATACCGTATTAAAAAATAATTGTTCGATATATGTATATTGATTTCCTTTGAAAGATATATTTTCATCTGATCTGATGCATATAGACAAATGAGATTATCGATTATTTGATATAAAAATCTGATGCAGTTCGATAATATACCATATAAATTTTTTGATTAACAACTAAAAAAGATATTACTGTAAAGAAGGCTAATTTAGTAAAATAAACTTTATTTGTTAAGGGGGTTCTCTCTGCGTTGGTACCCCTTAACAAATTTTGTTTAAAAAAAATTGATCCCCCTTAACAATATTTGGAGTGTCAATAACAATCCCCAAAATAAAACAATATCTCAAGCTCTCTCTTTCTTTCAACCATTAATCTTACAAAACTCATCTCAATGAAACCATTATAGTTCAAAAAAAAATATTATGAAGAAATTACAAATTTGGGATTATAAGTATAACAATTAGAAAATTTATCTTGTTCTAAATTTGTGGTGGTGTCTATATTCCCAGAAAAGAATAATGTTACATCTCCATCGGTATGTTGATGATTATGCACACATAGATGGAGAGATATAAGTGGCAATGTCTATTATAGTCAAAGCTTGTACTCTATTTCCTAAGGAAAAAACAAAAATGGAAGAATTATTAGAAATTATCTTTGTTCTTAGATACATTCTTAGCATATATTTTTTAATGTTTCTAGCACTTAAATGAGTTTATAGTATATTAAAAATTCTGTTTGCTTTTTTTAGTTTTATTTGTTCTGAATTATTCGAAGAATGTCCAGAAATCAAGATCGAGAAGCTAACTAAACGCAAATATTTAACTCCAATAAAAAAATAAAGGGTTCTGTAAAATAGGATCTATAGTACGCTTAATTTTATATGTCAAATGAAGTATTAACATTAAATGAATGTGGAGTAGGGAACAAAACAAAACTACAGTAGTATCTGCTTAACAGTTGATGACAACTTTTTTATTGTGGAATAAAAGAAAATAAAGAATAATTTGGAGATTAAATTTAATTCGACATGGAAATGTGTTACAAGAAAGTCTATAATAGTTGCTAAACCTGGTACCTCCACCTTTGGCCCTCCTATTTTCCATCACATATTTCCTCCATCTCTCCTTCCACTCATTCTCTCACCTCCCACTCACTTTCTTTAACATAAATGTGAGGTGGAAATTAGAGGGCATTTGGGGTACTCCATTTTTTGGGGTGCAACCAAACGCTTGCATGTATATATATATATATATATATATATATATATATATATATATGAGGAGCGTTCAATGACACCCCAAATAGTGAGCACCCCAAATGCCCCTCAACCACAACCACTCATTTATATTAAACAATCCTTCCGCTCATTCTCTCACTCCTTCCACTAATTCTCTCCCCTCCCACTCACTTTCTTTAATATAAATGATTGGCCACAATTCAGGTGCATTTAGGGGGTGCAGAATAAGCGGTGCCATTGAACGCTCACCTATATATATAATAATAATAATAATAATAATAATAATAATAATAATAATAATAATGACTGAGTTTGAAATGCTCAACCCTTAATGATCCTGAAGTTTTAAAAGAGTATTATTAATGCCAATCCAATATGTTCACTCCAGTAAAAAAATTACTTTTAAGGGGGGGGGGGATCAAACACGACATAAAAATAAATTGAACATGTCAATTTTACCCTCGGTCATCTGAAAAAAGAAATAACGGTACGATAAAAAATAATTTACTGAAACTCTATTTTTAATGCAATCCTTTTGTTCTCAATTCAATCGAATTGGAAGAATGGTTCGTACAAAAAGATGCTCTCGATCCCAAAGACTAGATCCGAAATCAATGGAGAAGATCTTGAAAAGGTAAGAACTATATTCTATCAAAGTGTCGGTTTTTTTGGGTTCGAAAGTTTGTGCTTGAAAGTATATTTTCAACTGAATTCGGCACCCAACTTCCGATAAAATATATTTAGTTCGAAATTTCACTATCGTATGCAATATTCAGCGGAATTTGGTCGTTTTGTCAATTTAAATTTAGTTCTTGATGGTCGAATTACCGTTCTAATTTAATAAAACAATGATGGTTTGTACAATTTTTTTATTCCACATTATATTTTTGAATAACTTACTAAAAGTCGATTTCACTTAGTTGAATTTGATATAGGTGAATTTTAAATGATAATTGAACTTGCTCTGGCTATTAGTAGCATGCAGTTGGTGTTTTATGATGATGTTTGATGCATTCAAATGGAAATTTAATACAAATTAACCTCGGTAGATGTTCTAAGCTGTGCACATTATGCGTAATTTTTTTGTATGTTTTATGTGTTTTTAATGAATCAATGTCTTGTTACAGCAAGAAAGGTTCTCCCTCGTCTTCGACCTCTCGAGTCCCGCAAACCGCGTCCGATCAGAAGAGATTAGAGTTGGAGCGACTTAAAAAAGTTATAGACAAGGCTGATGTGACCGAGGATGCTGATACAAATGAAAGTACAAGTTCGAGTGCGGAGGAAGAAAGGCAAGAAGAGAATGATAGTGACGAGCACGTACTGGGCGTATCCAAGGAGGTTGATCCATCTCATCACAGTGAAGAAAAGAAAGAAATTGAAGACAGGAAAAATGCGGAGATACAACCATTGATGAAGAAGCAAAAAGAAAAGCAGGTGATTGTCGAATCGGGTCAATCGTCACAAAGTGAAGCACAATCATCATTATTGTTCGTGTTTAAAAATCATATTGCTTCGAAGATATGGAATTCTGTGGTACGTCTATCTACATGTTAATTATAGTGTGTGTTGGTCATGGGTTTGCACTTTGCACCACAAACATTAAATGTTAACCACTATTTGTGCACGAGAACATAGCTCAATTCATAGCAATGAGTGTAAAAAATCTTGCTTTTGGATTCATATATTTCATATTAGTTACCAGCTACACATATTGTGGATATACTGCAATCTACTGGCTTCCTACTTTAGCTACTTACTCAATATGATTTTGCGATGTTATACTATTACAAAAATACCTTGCTGACCATTCAAAGCATTATGTTTTATTTTTGTGCTTCAACAATTATTGCTCCTTCAAAATATTCTACCATTATTTTTGTATTTTTGTACATGATATACACAAAAATTTTGTATTTCCATACACATTTACATAGCTGTCCATCAAAACATAGGTCAATTCAAAGCATTATGTATTTTTGTACACGATATACACATTTTCATATATTTATTTTATTTTAATAATGTTTTTGTGATGTAGGCACCACGGGACGAAGCAATAATCGTTAAGCTTCATAGTCATGTATCTACTCATAAGCGGTGGGATTTAGATAATGAATCTGATTTTGTCAAGGATACGGTAGCCGAATCGGGTTTCTTAAACATAGTAAAGTTTGCACATGAAAAAGTCAACAAGGCCTTGGTCAACGCATTTATTGAGCGATTTCATCTAGAAACCAACACGTTTCATCTTCCATTTGGAGAGATCACAATCACTGTTGATGAAGTGTTTCACATAACTGGTCTTCCTGTCGAAGAAAAGTGGTCACAGGGCCACTTAGAGGATCTAAGGGAATCAGTGATAATGATGTGTCTGAGCTATTATATCAATGTCTTGGAATCAACGAACAATCGGCTAACGATTTGTTAGGAGGTGAGAAAAAAGTATGTTTGGAATGGTTGCAAACAACATTTTTTGTATCGAAAGATTCTGATACCATGGTACGCAAAAGGCAGTGGGCAACAACATATTTACTTTATACGCTTGGCATGCTAATTTGTGGTGATAAATCTGGAAACAAGGTTTCGGTTCATTTTTCACAATGTCTACGAGTACTAAGGCAGGTTAACACATATTCTTGGGGGCACAGCATGCTTGAGTTGGCTATTTTATAATTTGGCGCAGGGCATAAGAAAAGGAGTACGTCAAATTGTAGGTTGTATGACTTTGCTTCAGGTATGATTCTAAATTTAACCAAAAGTTTGATTGATAATTCTGTTTCTTTTTTTTTTACTTATTTCTTGACCAGGTTTGGATATATGAACATTTCCCGATTTTAAGACGACATAATCGCAATGCATGTGCACAACCTGGAGATCCTAGGTCATCATTCTACTTTTCTATGGAATCAAATATTTCATTGTCTTATTGTTTGGTGTCTCTTAAGGAGAGATTAGATGATCTTCAAGTAAGCGATGTTGTATGGAATTGTTTTAATGATACAAGATATGTTTACCATTTCCAACATTGTGCCTTTTATAATGGACCAGCTATACATTTTGAAGTTGTTGAGTTGTACCTTCCACAAAGAATTCTTCGTCAGTTTGGATTTATGCAACGAATACCTATAACTACTTTTGCTGTTGAGGATAAAAAGATGAGGTCGTCGGAAAAATCTTACAAGGCAGTGTATGCAAATGTAGGAGATTATAGTTGGAGCAATTGGAGGAACCATATTTTGAGTCAAAATCTAACGTCGACTCGTGTCACACAACCTTGGGATTGTAATCCAATGTACATGCAGTGGTATTTGTCTGTTTCACATCCTTTTGTCGCCAATCCACAGAATCAATTTACAAACCCAATTCAAGTTAGCGTCAGTAGTTCATTTGCTAATCAAATTGTAAGTACATATTTTGATTACGATTAATGCAATCTTCACATTTGTTCAAGATAATTATTTTAGTTTTGAACTTGCAGAAAAGGAGACTTCGAACCATTTGGGACTTCATCAAATCTTGGGCACCAAGCAAGTCTTTGTCACAAGGATTAGAACGGATAAAACGGATCGAGGAAGATGAGCCCCTTGATATATTTGGCGAACAAGTGCACGTACAACAACAAGATGAACGAGGTAAAGGATCAACGGCGATGCGGTTTGCAAGAGTCAAGAAGGATCAAGTAGAAGAAAGCGGAGGAAGCAAACTGTTAGCAAGAAGAAACTTTAACATTAGACTGGAAAGAATGTTGGGAATGTTTTATTTTGTTTTGGGAATGTTGTAAAATGACTATTTTTTCTAACTTGCTGTGATGACTTGTGTGGGGTATGAAATAGTTGGTGAATGTTTTATTTTGGCTATGGTATTGCTTGTTTGACATCCATTTGTACTTTGTTGTCTTATGAAACTTGGTTGTCATCGTTGTATTAGTGTGGGATGTTTTGGTATTGAATGTTTTGTTTTGAATATCTTAGTGTAGCAGATATGTTGTTTTCTCTTGAATGGATTCATTTAATAGGAATTATTTCCTGTATTCTTCGCATATATCTATGATTTTAACTAGAGAATGTTGATGATTAAATTTGGTGAGTTGATCATTAATATGTTTTTGATTTATTTTGTATTATGTGACCATACTTTATCATAAATGACTGAAACCTAGATGATTTATTGTTCTATTTAAATGCAGTATTAAATATTCAGGTAGGGGGATGCACTGCTATGGATAAAGAAAGATGTAAGGAAAGTGAAAGATGATAGCAAGAGAAGTGTTGGAAGATGAGAGCATGAAGGAAGAGAAAAAAGGGTGCATGGTAAGAAAAGTGGTGGAAAGAGGAAACGTGCATGGCAAAGTCAAACTGATGGTGGTGGTGAGAATTTTGGTGGCTAAAGGCAAGGTTGATACTGTGCAAGATGTCATGGATGAGTTCACAAAACAAGTCTATGGCTGATTATGCGGGTATCTGAGCATTCATTCCTCATTTCAGTTCAAAAGTATGATTGAGTGAAGTTAACAAGCTAGATTGTCTGAATAATAGTCATATAACTACCATATATTATGTACCTGCACTTATGAACTTGCTTAATCTTGTCCGCTTCAAGTAAGAACGGACTCGGTCTGCTTCAAATAGCAGTCTCACCATTAAGATTATTTACAAGTAGCTCAGTTTTAGTAATAGAGCTAATCTTAGTTTCAATGTACTAATACTTTTCCTGAATGTACTAATACTTTTAACGTTGCTTGAATGTACTAATAATTTTCTTGGTTGTACTAATAGATCTAATCATCGGATGTACTAAATCTTTTCTTGAATGTAATAATACTTTTAACGCTGCTTGAATGTACTAAACTTCTAACCATCAAGATTACAGTTAGATTTTCCTTTGAATTTAACGTTGCTTGAATGAACTAATAATTTTCTTGGTTGCAATGATTTATACACCCTCCAATATATAATTTGTGTGAAACTAAACAAAAGGTGGCAACTGCATTGTGCAGTAACTCACGACAGAAACGATGAGAAAGTAATTAGAAAAATAGTTAGAGCTGGCAAAATAATTGTGAGTGATACATAGGATAATATTTTAACAAAAGTCAAAGACAAATCAATGTCTTAGACTGGTGCAACGAAATTTAAGCTAAACTAAACAAACAAAGGAAACAACCTATTAAGTATCATACTATTATATATGATAAGTACATGTATTTATCATTGTTATAGCTGGCATGCATGAAATTTTTTATTCGTTGGGTCTCCGACGTGTTAAAATGATAATTTTGATGTGCCTATGGCGAATAATAGTTATACTCTCGGGAACAATGCCCTTGTTTCGAATAAAAACAGTGCAGACGACAAAGTAATATCGAATTTACACTCCATTTTAAATAGAACAGGGTACAAGCAGTTTCGTCGTCTAGATGTCGAAATAAATAAATTATCTCGTCACGGTAATTGTTGGGGATTTTGCGGTTTGAGGCTATTAGATGATAATGATCGTCAAATAAATGTGGTACTTCAGGGTTTAAGGATCTACTAAATAGATTATTTTAGACAATAGTTCAATCCACCAGGTACAAACGAATTATCGAACTATTGACTTTCAGGATTCAATAAAGCCTTGGAACAACGAGATCGGATTCAAAGTTCGTACGGCTTTGATCCGATCAAAACCACTCTACTTTTATAATTCTGATGATACAATAATAAAATAAGAACAAAGAGGAGAAGAAGAAGATGAATCTACAAACGTTTTTGTGGATTCTGCAACACCTTAGAGGCATTACAAAGCAAACAACGTTTTGATACGCTTTAGTGGCGTTGCAAATTCTAGAAGAAAAAGAGTATTTTTGGAGTGATTTGCAACAGTTCTGGACGTTGGAATTTATAGGCGTCCAGAGGTGTCTGTCCATGAACCGCCGCGATAGTTTGTAACGGTCATATCTGTTTCTATTTGGAAACGTCACATCCCTTCAGTTTGAAACACGGCGCCATTTCGTCGTCTGCATGTCGAAATAAATTAATTATCTCGTCACGGAAATTGTTGGGGATTTTGCGATTTGAGACTATTGGATGATGATGATCATCAAATAAATGTGGTACTTCAGCCTTTAAGGATCTATAGAATATATTCTTTCAGACAATAGTTCAATCCACCAGGTACAAACTAATTTTCGAACTATTGACTTTCATGATTCAATAAAGCCTTGGAACAACAAAATCGAATTCAAAGTTTGTATGGCTTTGATCCGATCAAGAACACTCTGGTTTTATAATTTCCGATCGTGAAATAATTAAATAAGAGCAAAGAGGAGGAGAAGAAGATAAATCTACAACGTTTTTGTGGATTCTGCAACACCTTAGAGGCGTTACAAAGCAAATAGCATTTTGACACGCTTTAGTGGCATTGCAAATTCTGGAAGAAAAAAAAGTATTTTCTGAGTGATTTGCAACAGTTCTGGGCATTGGAATTTATAGGCGCCCATAGGTGTATGTCTGTGAACCGTCGCGACCGTTTGTGACAGTCGTATCTGTTCCTATTCAAAAACGTCGCTTCTCTTCAGTTTGAAACACAGTGCAATTTTGCAACGGTTTGAAGAGTTACAAATTTGTGCGCCTAATTCAAAATTATAACGGTCCGTAGCAAGTCCATCGACATTCGGAGGCCCAACTGATCACAAGACCCCAAGAGTCCCTAGGCCCAAGGCCCATCTTTTGACCTTTAAATATGTAATGTCTATGTCATGTTCATGCAATGCCTTATATCTCCCTTCTCTTCTTTCTTTTGATATGATACATTAAGCTTTTGTATATATAGAGGCGTACCCTTACACATTCTTCAATATGGGACAAATCAATTTTCCATTCCTTCTTTCTTCTTGCTTCTCTCTTAAAAAACAAACCCAAGCCCAAAATCAATGTATTGAAAAAAAATTAACAGTAATGTTGAAATTTCAATTACGTGATGTGTAGCAGCAGTTTCGATGGGTCCTAACCCATTTAAAATATTTTGTTCATTAAACCTGTATCGAATTTAAACCTTGGATAAATAAAACACATTCACTCATATAATATAATTAACTACAACCTTGATTTAAAATTAAAGTAACAAATGAATTAATCGTTTGCATGCAAATCTTAATTTGTCATATATAGTAAGCAAGTATGCTATAAAGTTCTATCAAAATCTGAAAGTAGTTGTTCACTGACCTTACTTCCCATCTCTTTCTCTGCCTTCTACAACCAAAATATTGCACGAATCAACAACCTCTGAGTCACAAAAATCATTGGCAAAATTCTCCATTGTATTAACCTACCTATGGCTTTGTGATAAACTGGTCCATTCACAAATATTCATAGACCTTGTAACAACCCGCATTTTCAGAACCAATTTGAAATTCTAATTTAAGCTATTTTATGTAAATTATGAATATAAATTGGTTATTTTTGAGAAATAAAATTTGAGAATAATTCTAAAATTTATTTTTATATTTAGTCAAAACAACCCCAGTAAAATTATTAAATTGATTTATAAGCTTTGTATTTGAAAATTTTGAAAATTCGATCTTTAAAATCATCGCATAGCTCTTAAAAAGTGAAGTTTTCCTAGAAAGATCAGAATTCGGCGAGACCAATTTTGTTGGATTCATAATGAAAAATCATTGTTGAGTTCCAAAATGTGCGTCGAGCGGAGTCAACATGTGGCCGTGCGAAGCAAAACCATTTGTTCAAAAACTGACGATCAGTTTACAAAGGAACATTATGGAGATGATCTCAGAATTCAATTCCGTTTTTTGCTTCTGGATTCACATCGTCTAATAATGGTTAAATAAAAAAGGCCATAATTTTTGGAGTTAGCGTTTGGGCGTACAAGAAGAAAAAGAACGCTAAAATCGCATTTTTTAGCTAATTTGAGCAGTTTTACAAAGAAACATTATTGAGACGACATCGAAATTCGATGAAAGTTTTTTATTGAATCTGTAGCGTCTAATAATGGCTAGATTCCAAATTTCATGATTTTTTAAATCAGTATGTGACCGGACGTGATTTTTAAAGTGAAAAACAAACAATATTTTGACTTTAAAAATTCGTTGTTTATGTGTACGGACTCGTAATTCGACGAAACCAGTTTCGTTGGGTCCGTAATGTTAGAGAGTAGTTGCATATCAATTTTCATTGAGAACGGGATCCGTAGGTGATCACATGGATTTTTAAACAATGAAATTAAACAAAAATTGAGTATAATAAAATATAAAACTAATAAAATAATAATTTGCACCCATTATATAACATCTTAAACACATTCTAACCTAATCCTATTCCTCATTTACACGGCAGCCCCTTTCTTCATTCCTAAACCTAATTTTGCAACCTTTAGAAAATCAAAACAAATCGATAAATTCCAAAGCAAGTGTCTTTATGATCCTATAATGATTCTCCTCGAATTTCTATGTGTTTAGAAGGGTGCATCTCAAGTTTGGGGGCTGCGTTTTTGTACGGGTAGAGGAAAACGTGAGTTTTTGTGCCTAGGTTTGGAATTTGTAGCAAATGCGAGCAACGATACACGTTTTAGTTATTATGTTTGAGTTTAGCATAGAAAATAGCACTTGTATATGAAGTTTTAAGCGATCCGGCACCGAAAAGTGTCAGGACCTGAAGCATGCGTGCATTCTAAATGGCAGTGGACGGATTTTTCATGGCGAGCTTAAGTTTGAGAAGAAGGTGTTAGAATCGAAGAGTGTTCGAAGAGAAGAACAACGGTGTATCACTACAAGAAAAACTGCAAATAGCTGCGACAATATCCGCTTCGAATCCGTCGCTAAATCGGCTTTAGCGACAGATTTCCTGCATAAGGCTGTGGTCAGTAAAAACCATGACGGTAATTGTGTCAGATTTTGCGACGGAAATTTAGCATGAATTTTCCGACAATTTTACTAATTATATAATAAAAATATAATTTTATTTATTAATTTAATTTTAATTTATTTACCGACGAATAAGTAATTTATAATAAATTAATATTTATCAAAGGCGTTGGTAAACCCTTACTAATTGCCAAGGGATTAGCGACGGATTTTAATTTATGTAAATATTTAAACTAGCATTATCTATTAGTATTCCATCGCTGTTCCCCTTCTAATCCGCATATATATATATATATATATATATATATATATATATATATATATAGAGAGAGAGAGAGAGAGAGAGAGACACACACACATACATACACATACACATAAATACATACATGTATATCTATTGAACTAATATTATCAGTTAACTATGAACACTGAAATAAATAGCATATCCAAAAATACAAAGATAAATTTGTAGTTATGATTTATTTACATTCAACTTTGACGACTGCGTATGTCTTGAACTTTTTAATACGTTCAAGCATACACTAGTAATATACATTTAAACAAAAGCAGTTTGACCGATAACTACCTAACGTTACACCTAAAATTACAAGAGACTGCTCTATTACCATCCAAAGAAGTTGCTTTTTGACTCGGGATCTTACTTCTAAAAGAAAAGCAAATACAATAGCTCTTTCATTTTGTGCTTTCGTACCTCCAACATGTAAAGCTGTTTGTCTTCATTTTTCGGTCCTAAGTTCTCGAAGCATTCGCTCTACATTACCTATAGATAAGCTATTGAAAAAAAAATCAAAACAATTGTTTTGATAATATACGTGTATTTGCCAAAATCAAAACAGCAATCAATCAAAATTAAAACCTATTGAAGAAAATAAAGCAGATAATTAACCTACAAAATATACATGGTAGAAGACAACTGCAGATGAGTGTACTGTGTGATGCAAGCGAAAGCAGATTTGAGAAGAGAAGCAATGATTGTTCCGGTACTCATGTCATACATAACAATATGTACTCCATGATAACATACATATTAAATGCATAAAACGAAATCAGATTCACAGTGGACATACCTTTTACGGCCAAACAACATCAACTCAATTCATGCAAAATATGGATCATAAATATGTGCCGGACCCGTCATAATTCGTCGAGCGAGCGCCTTAGCATAGAGATACAAGTCAATGGCGCCAATGGCCATAGTTTTGAATGCAAAATATGGATCATAAATATGTGCCGGACCCGTCATAATTCATTGAGAGTATAGCGGTTGTCGGACTGTATCCAACAGCGGAAAGAGCTACAATGATACAAAGAAATTTAGAGGCATACTGTGTTACAAGCAAATCCATGCTAATCTACATCTGCAGCTTAAGGTATTGTATGCTACATTGAGTTTACATATTTATTGCAACCTGGAAAAATAGAAGATTATAAAAATAATAATAATTTTCCATGTAAAAAACTAGGACAAGTATTATCACCTGAGACATTGTTATTGATCCTGGTTCAACTGCTAACCTCAATCGCAGTACATCCAAAGGATATGTTACCTACGGAAAAGTAAAGAAGGAAATGCATGAGCGCAATAGAGTATGCATATAAATGCAATTCATACAATGTAATTCTATGTAATCAACTTCCGCTTCACTCCTATATTGTGTTTATAATTGCTTCTTATAATAGTAGTGTAAAGTGGAGTACACATATAATTTACTTTATATAATTCTATTAAAATTTGAAGGGAGTGGGCTATTTAATGTCACCCAGGAAAGTAGAGGTCATCCCAACAGCAAGCCTCCCAATAACAAAGAGTTCACCATCCTTTTTCCTGAAGAGTTTCTACAGTAATATCATAATTTTCAAGCATCATCAAAGAAATAGAGACAGTGCAGAAAACCGTAGATTATATACATGCAAGAATACGACTTAGCAATACCTTATAAATTTCATAAGAAAAAAGCTGCACAGCACTATATAGGAGTATGCACATCACCTGAACATAGTTTTATTGATGTAGAAAGAATTAACAGTGAAGGAGCCAAATAAAAAGTATATCTTAACCATTATAATTTGGTATAACATACAAACCTGCGGAAGATTGCCCTTCCAGTA
The DNA here is from genome assembly GCA_030737875.1 of Allium sativum. Lineage (NCBI taxonomy): Eukaryota > Viridiplantae > Streptophyta > Magnoliopsida > Asparagales > Amaryllidaceae > Allium > Allium sativum. Next base: position 432,443,047 of record CM060910.1, read on the forward strand.
TCCCTTCATCCCTTATTCTTTTTTAATCAGTACAATAGCCTAACGTCAAGCAAACCAAATCATGCATATCAACTAGACTAGTGAATGAAGATTTCTGACAAGGAAAATGTTATATCTAATCTAATGAAAAATGTGGAAAGCATAAACTTAACATTTAACAATCTTCCTAATTCTGGCTGCTCAAAGAAAGACACATTCAAACAATGCACAAAAGAGAAACACCAATAGCTCATATACCTCAAAATAATGCATGGCATATTATATATTTTATCACATCATTGGTACTATTCAAACAATGCACAATATTGGGAGGAAAAAAAATTAACATTCATTTTCAAGCATTACATAGCAGCATTGAACATATATGATACAATTACTCACATCATCATTATCGTCTTCATGTCCAAATTCCAAAAGCTCTTGATCGTTCTCTTTCAGAAACTGGTAAAACTCAGGATCCTGCAAGAGGCAAAGAAGAAAAATGGCACAAGAATGCATGACAATTGAAATATATAATCAACGTGAAGATTAACAGGAACACAAGCCACACCGTTAAGCCTCAAATGATGAATTTTGTAAAGTGTGAACATAAGAAATAACTCATTTCATAGTCAAAATTCTTGCCGATTCTACACAAAATTCCTGAGTAACTCAAATAACTGCAACTCCATCTGTACCAAATTTTCTTTTCTTTTTCAAACAAAGAGAAAAGGAAAATGAAATAATGCAAGGAATCATCTTAGTGATGATCTAGCATGCCTTTAATAATACAAGTTCATATTCACACAGTATTGCCAGCTGAGGGAGGAAAACAATAAAACTGATGCTGATAAACAAGCCATAAATCTGATTTAAGAAACGGTACTAAATATAAAATTGTTAAGCATATGTATTGTTCGAAGTGATGATAAAATGTAAATATATTCCAGACATTTGATGTCATAATCACCATATTTTTTCCTATGTTTACAATGGTATAATGCTTTCTCTGTTCTTCCATAATATAAATTAAACCAGGAAAAGAAAAAAGACACATACGATGCATTTTTAAATAATAAAATTGAATTTACACATTACATTACAATTTGAAGAGAAAATAAAATGGATTCACAGCGAGTAAAAAACATACTTTTTCTTGAAGCCTTTTCAAAGCTTTAGCATGATTTGAGACCTCTCCATCACCCATTGAAGTGCTTATATCTAATGAAAATTGGTAACAAATTTAGCTCAGTAAAAGCATCTAATAATGATAATTATTATTACTGATACTTAAAATAAAGCTTAAACTTAAAGTAATAATACCTGAATCATCATTATCGGACGTGGTTGACACTAAAGAAAGAGACTGTCGAATCTACTCGAAATTCTTTTAGTAGCAACTTTTTTGCTATGAACTTTGAGGCGAGTTGAACATGGAATTTAAAAACTTTAAACTTCCAAACCTTAAACTGCCTTTTCCACTACCCCCACTACCAGGGCCAGCCCAATCATTTTAGCAGCCCTAGTCAAATAACAAAAAAAATCACTTTTGTTGCCTCATTTTTAAAAAATAGCAATATGTTTTTATATTAAAAATGACGTACAAATTCTAAAATAAAATATACTGTCAATTGCAAAATATAAGTCAATTAAAGCATTTAGATTACGTAAAAAAATCAAAAAATAGACTTCGTATACCACATATCAATAGATATTAAATGTACTATATCCCTTATTTTCTATTTTTACATTTCATTATCATTATTGCATAATGCAGTAATTGAAACAATCCCAACAAACTTTAACCAAATTTTTTGACTTGAACAAATTTGGACTTTCATTTGAAACTAGAGAAAAAGTTCATATTTACTGCCTCTACTACCAATCACAGACTACACAATTCAAATGGTTAACATAACTACAAATACTTAACATACTCTAAAGTATATGAGTATTAAATTAACAGTGAAATTTCGAAAACCATGCCATGTTAATGTAAAATTGTTGGAAGTACATATCATTATCAATCGGAATTACAACAAAATTCACATTTAAGTCCCAATGTAACATCAAACTGGGGCAACTAAATTCGGGAAAATCGAAGCATTAGTCAGTTTACTCTTGGTTTTAAAACAAAGGAAAGCACAGATAAAAAATCACTAAATCAAACAACGTTTTGTTTCGATATCAGCGATTCACGGTATCTATGACTATAATTTAATAAATAATTATACATATACTCACAATCTCAAATGCGACATAGACGACGACCAGTCTTAGGGTTTAGCACTTAGCAGGAAAGTTGAATTATGAACTCTCAACATGGCAGGACTGTAGGAGCTAGGGCAACAAGCAGACGCGGGAAGGGACGAAGAAGTAAAGGCAGCAGGTGACTGGAAATTTGACGGTGCGGGGAACAAATAAGATTATTTTTCGTTGCCCCAACTTCTGTTGTTTGCCTACGCAACGGCCTACTTTGCCTAGCATATGGGCTGGGCCGGGCCAGGCCACCACTGGTGCCTGCTACCGTCGATTTCCACCTGATTTAACTGAGTCGTGGGTTAATTTTCGCCAACCTAATTAATGTTGAATGTTATTTACGTTTTAATTTAATCTGCTTTACCACTTTATAACTGATTTGAGTAAAATTCAAAAATGGCTTGATTCTTTTTGTGTTTGTAGTAAATGAATTTTTTTATAAGTTAAAACCTATTTGGTTCTTTATATTTGCACCGTTGGCTTTTAAATCCAATGTCGCTGAATTGGCGAAAAAGCATCGAGAAAGCACACAAGTGTTTGTTCACTTTTATTGATTTTGCAGCATTTTATATTATACTAAATGAGACTTGTACAACAATGATTTATGTTTGCATAACACTTATTTATCATTATCACTGTTATTTTATTATATTTTATACTGTAATTTAATTATGGATTCGAATTGACATTTTAATTTATATTATACATTTTTAATTGGTGGCTTCTATTCAAATTTAAAACTTTGGAATCATGCTTTGAAATTCTTGACATTGTATCACAAAGTAAGTTCGTTTAACAATTTATTTGTTTTTAGGGGTTTACATCATCATTTTTATTTTTTCCCAAATTGAGATCAACAATTAAAATTATTATTTTTCATAAACTCGTATGTTGAATCGTATACCTCTGAAACCCCACTTAACTTCCAACCCCAGACCCATTTAGCAACGCACATCAGAGTTTAAGCGAATAGTTTTTAAAGAGTCGATATCAATTCTATTTTGAATCCAGTGCTGATTCATATAAAGAAATAAGTAAGAAAGAGAAGATGTCCATTGTTCTTACAACTTCAGATTAAATTGTATAAGTAACCAAACCAAATATATATACTAAACAGTAGTCTATAATTTGCCCGTAAGATTAAACTTATAGTTTCACATTTATTTGCTCGTAAGATCTAGAATACATACTAAACTGTTGTCTATAATTGCAATTTTTTCCGGCATAATTAAAATTGCAAATCAATGCTGAGGGAGGAAATCGAAATCGAATTGAACTTACAAATTCAAAGCTTCGCAGTTCGCACCTGTCCCTTTGTCGCGCTGAAGCCTGTCGTCGATCTCCCCTTGCCGTTGCTGAACAGGTGTCGCCGGTCGCCCCTTGCCGAGTTGAAGCTGCCGTGGTTGCCGAAGTCAGTGACGAAGTCGAATTGATGAAGTCGTGGTTGCTGAAGTCAGTGACGAAGTCAGATTAGGGAGCGGAGCTAGGTATTTTAATTTTAGGGTTTTCAGATCTGGAAAAAGTTTTGGCTTAGTAACTAAATGATGGAGCGAAGGGTGTAATGATAGGAGTTAGGGATTTGGAGTTTTATTTGTTGGGAGACAGCGAAGAAGATTGATGAGGTGGAGGCTTGTACAACGTTGATTGTTTGGATCTGACGGTTTAAAATTGTGACTATACAAAGATGTGGATCAGTGTGACTTTATAGTAGTTCATTTATTATTACTCGTTGCTTCTTCGTTATGGTGCTGTATCAACTATTAAATTTTTAGTATTATATATATATATTTATTTATATATATATAGTAATTATATATTATCATATAACTAACATCAATTTTTAAACATTAAAATGTTTACTATTTGCATACGCTAGGATCAACCATTTATGTTTACTATATTCATTAATTATTAATTATCATATAACTAACATTAATCATTAGATATTAATTACTGTAAGTTAATTATAAATTATCAAACATAAGGTATAAATAATAAGTTGTTATTATTATTTATTTTGAAATTTTAAATTTTCTAAATTTTTTACTTAACAAATAGCTTTTTATTTTTGTATTTGATGAAAATTTCAATTTTAAAAAAAAAAGATTAAAATATTAAAATTTTAATTATGAAATATTAAATAACTCATATTGAATGACAATATGATTATAAAATATTATAATAAATACTACGTTTTAATTATTAAATATTGTTTGCATTAGGTGTTCCATGACTTTTAGAAGAAGTAGACGTATTTGGGTTAAGGAGCGAAGCTGGTGAGAGAGGTGTTGGTGAAGTGGAAGAGAAACGGCGGTTTTGAAGTGTACGGAGATAAAGACAGACGAACTAGAATAAATTTAAGGTAAGATTGACTCACGACAATCAATTAATTACTAATTTATTATTATAATAGTAATTTTAATGATTATATAGTAAAAACCAACTCGGGACCATCGATTATTAAAGATATGTTCAACAAAAAAGATTAGTTTTTTAAAAATACATAACGTTCAATGTGTAATTATTAACTGATTCAACATAACTGAAAACATATTCAACACTTACTATGTGTGAGAGAAGATAATTACATGTGAAAGCTTGTAAATGATGGAAATAATAATTAGTATGGTAATGTTTGTATTCCTTGAATTTCAGAACCCTTTAATATTTATAAAATTTCAAATTTTGAATATTTTACAAAACTTTATTGTCAACACTTACCATTCTCTAAATGATGTAAATGAAGAAATCTTTTTAACACAATAAAAACTATAAATACCTATTTATTGTTTCATAAAAAATGTGAATATACTAAACTTATAACACCAAAAAGTTTGCAAGGTTTAAAATTTAACTACATCATGTAAGTGTATTATTAACATTAATTATGTAAAATTTAACTACATCATGTAAGTGTATTATTAACATTAATTATTAACATGAATTTTTCGAAATTCGAAATTCTTTAATATTTATTTAACTTCTTATTTTTAAACTTTGACCATTTTGTTTTTCTTAATTACTAATTATTAATCAAATAATACGTACCAATCAATTTCTTAAAAGCAAATATGTATTAATAATTTCTTGATATTAATTTAATTAATCGTATTAAAGACTATTAAATAATCATTGATTATCAAAACAAATTTAATAAACATCGAGCAACAATGTATTTTATTAATTACTATTACCTCTTATTTATATTATATACTCCCTCCAATTCTAAATTTTTGACGTTTTAAACTTTTTCACGCATATTAAGAAAAGCAAGAATATGCCTCGTCTTTCCTCCAGTGTTGTTTGTTTGCAGTAGGAAATTGAAAAACTGCATTAATTAAAGTTAAAAGTTACCCCCTTTGTCTGCGGCTTCAGCAAAAAGTATCCCTTCAACACGTGAATTCAACGCAAAAAGTATCCTCCAGCTGGCATTTGAGGGAGCAAAAATGCATTGGGAAAGAAAACAAGTGTACAACGTCATATATTTAGAAAATTGTAGGACTTCCCAAAACGTCAAAAATTTAGAACTGGAGGGAGTAGTAATTAATAATTAATCAGCATTAATTTTCAAAAAAAAAAAATCATCATTAACTATTGAATTTTATTTACTTCTAATAGTTATTAATTATTAATAGTTACTAATGTATTATTAACATTAATTATTTAAAATTCAAATTTACTAATTAATTACTAAGTAATAACACAAATTTAAAACATTTAATAAATAAAAAATATAAAAGTTCGTTTCAAATCTCTTGGAAAACTGCAGGAAAATAGCTTCAAAATTATGTCAACGGTAATCCGACTCTATTAGCAACGGAATTTAGCGTCAAATATTATATGACGGTAAAGAGCTGCAATTTCCATTAATTTAGCGACAGAATTAATATTCGACGGTAATAATTTATAATAAGATGACATATAAAATCCAAAATATTTTCTCTTACAAAGCCCACGGAAATCCGCCGCTAATTAGCGACGGAATTTTCCACTGCTAAAAATCTGTCGCTAATCTCGGGTTTTCTTGTAGTGTATGTGGCGTTTGATTTCGTTGAGAAATGAAGGAGGGAGAGGGGAGAGAAGTTGCATGAATGCTGAAGGGGGCTGCTATGTTAGACGTGAGTTTTGAGAGAGGAAGAAGAGATTAGAGGATGTAATTAGTAAGGATTAAGGTAATTAATTAATTAATTACTTGTGTTAATTACTTATATGTACATTAAAATTGAAAAAAACATAACTTTTTCATACGAACTTGGATTTCAGCGAAACCAGATGCATTGGAACCGTATCGACGAGAGCTTCGCAATAAAACTGATTTGCAATGATTTGGATGTCGTATGTGGAGCCGAAAAGGTCACATTTTTTCATATAAAGATTTGGCAGAGTAGAAACCAAAGGTGAGAACTCTCCCTCACTAAAAATTTTGGTACATTTATTTAATTTATTTTATAACTGTAAATGTATAGAAATTGCCAGCGTAGATTCATATCAGTTTTAAACATTATAAACTGTATACGGTGTATGTTAGCTCACCTCCCTCGTCCATAGAACATGGACGATTTGATTGGTTGTATTGTGTTTGTTTGTAATGTTGTAATGATTAACATATTAAAAATAATGTTTATATTAATGTAGTAGTTGAAGTTAAATTATAAATATCCATTTATAATTTTAACAGTAAAATTGACTAAATAGGAAAAATAAATCAAACCAAATTAGAATTGGTTAAATTTATTAACCAATGATTTATTTAAACAGACTGTTGTTTTTTGAAAACCCCACATGGGTATTGGGATGATATTTGACATACACTAGTCCCAATATTTAGTTGTATGTCAATCGATGGATTGACAGTCTGTGATGAGCATTATTTATTTATTTTAATGCTCACACAGTTGTAAATTTCACTCTGAATGTGAATTGACTGTTTGAGGATTATTTACCATTATTGTTACATACATGCGATGTATGAAATCCATATAACTGAAATTATAGGGTAATTGATTGAGTCGCATTCCGATTCAGAAGTAAAAGAACATTTTAATGAAAAGGGCGTTTTATTATAAAAGGAACATTTTAATGAAAAGGATATTTAATGAAAAGAACATTTTAATTAAAAGAACATTTTAGTAAAAGAACATTTTAGTAAAAGAACATTTTATTGAAAAGAACATTTTATTATAAAGGAACATTTTAATGAAAATGACATTTTATTAAAAAGGAACATTTTAGTGAAAAGAACATTTTATTATAAAAGGACATTTTAATGAAAAGGACATTTTATTATAAAAGAACATTTGAATGAAAAAGACATTTTATTATAAAAAGAACATTTTAATGAAAAGGACATTTTATTATAAAAAGAACATTTTAATGAAAAGGACATTTTAATGTAAAGAACAGTTTATTGAAAAAAAACATTTTAGTAAAAGAACCTTTTATTGAAAAGAACATTTTAGTAAAAGAACATTTTAATGAAAAGAACATTTTAATGAAAAGAACATTTTAATGAAAAGGACATTTTATTATAAAGGAACATTTTAATGTAAAGGAGCATTTTTAATGAAAAGGACATTTTAATGTAAAGAACATTATAATGAAAAGAATAATTTAAAATAAAGAATCTTTTACAATAAAGAATATTTTAAAGTAACAAATATTTTAAAATAATATTCAGTGAAGAATAAGTTTATGATTTTGATGTCTGATTTTAGGTGGACACAAAAATATTGAAATGTGAAGCTGAGTTAAGTAGCAAACGCCATTTTAACCCGAACGTGTTTATTGATCGATTTTATTCATTTTATAATGAACATTAAAAAAAGAAGTGATTTCAAAATCTAATATTTTGAAAATATTATCTTTTTAATATGGTAAAAATATAGAACATTTGATTTTGACTTAAAATTGAAAATGAAGTTAGTATCGTTTTAAAATAAATTTATAAATGATTTATAAAATACATTTTAAATGAAAATCGATGAAAAACATATAATAGTTATATTATATATATAACGGCCTGAATAGAACGCGCCGTGCAACGACTGTTCGCGAATTTCGACCATTAACTTGAAATTGATGCAGAGATCCGACCGTCGAATTCTGCTAAAACTGAAACCATTAGGTTCGTATCGAAAAGTGCTTTCCAACGAATATAAGAGATTTGAAATCTAACGGTTGGATTTGGAATAATGTCCAAATCAAATTTGGAAAAGGTCGCTATGGATGCAATTCGGTGGTCATTATTGGAAGCCGACTGTAAGAGCCTAAAAAAATTACTAAAAATATGGGAAATTTTTGTAAAATCATAATTAATAATTCGAAAAGATTTTGGATGAAAATTTCTACGTTTGAAAAGATAAAGAAATATTTTTATCGAAATGAACTAGTTATTAACTAGAATAATAATCCAATGTTTTTAAATAAATAAATAAATTGGATTTGTAAATGGTTTTGAAATAACCAGAACTTTCCAACATATAAAATTAGAATGGATTTAAATGGAAATTATCTTTGGAATATTTCGATATTGGATTCGGTGATTATATGGATATTTTAGAGGAATTTGGAAGATATAAATATCGTTATTCCCAATACGATATTTGTTGATTTCAGAATTTGATATTGAATATAAGCCGATATAATTTCCATTCAGAGCCTTTTATTTAATGTCAACTTGGATTTTGGGTTTGTCGTGAATGATGTCTTAATTAACACTGTTCTTAAACCCAGTTGAGAAAAGAATAAATCTTCTAATTAAGATTTAGATAAATTTACCAAATAATTAATATTTAATTAGAACTGAAATGAAAGTTGATTGTGGGTTTATCGTGAACTCTGTTTTAAACGACATTTGTTATTTAACCCAATCAACAGTGAAAATATAGTTTGGAATTTATAAATCTTTTATTAAGATTGAATGGAAATTTTCTAAAGTAAATTTTTCCAATTTAATATATTAAATTGGAACTAAATGGAATTCGATTTAATAATAGTCGAGATAAGCTTCTGTAAAAGAAGGTCGTTACTATATATGAAATTTAAAAGGCTTTGTCGTTATTCCATTTATATTATTAGTCTGATACGGAAATTTGTATCGATTATATATTGACCTGATTTCTGTGAAGATTCCAAATTTAATGGAAGATGATTTTGGGTTTGTCGTGAACTGTGTTTTAAATGACATTAGTTCTTTAACCTAGTTAAAGACAAGATTTATTTCTTAAATTTGAATAATCATTAAATAATGATTTTTTAGATTAAAACTGAACTAGAGTTTAAAGAATCTTTAATAGATTGAAGTGAAAATGGAATAATTAAATTTATCGAATTCATGAAATGATCGAGAGTGGAGTGCCACCAGTTTTATTCCAAGCGATAGTTAAATATTTAATTTGATTTAAACGTGAAATGGTAATTAAAATTTACCGATAACACAGTGGGTGTTAGATATGGAGTGCTACCATTTTTGCTCCAAGGGATGTACACGTTGGGATTGGAAAACAATAAATGATTACTGCGGTAAGGTTCGATAATCCCGACTAGTTAATAAAATCTTTTGAATTGATATTAAAAGGAAGATTAAAGAATAACTTTAAATGAATTTATCTTTGATAAAATTAATGGGAACCTTTCCCTAATAATGTGAATATTTTATTAAAAGAATATTTTGAATTCGAATAAGGCATATGATGTGTTTTTATAGCACTTGATCATTGATTATAAAATACGTGAGTTTTTCGGAAAGACCGGGTTTAACCCATTCTGAATAATTACTACGACGATTAAAAGTCGAAGATGAAGACGGTGGTTGAAGACCGGAGTTCTTCACATTGTTTAGATGATTACTGATGTCTTGATTGGGCTGTACACCCAAGACAATGTAATAAGTGGTGATCATTCAGATGTACTTGGAGATCGACGGATATGCGAGGACCTCTCTCCTGTATTGGACATATGGGACGAGGAATAAGGTGCCTCCGGTTTCGTTCAGACCCAGAACAGAATTGTACAATGGATGTGTGTCTGACATTGGATTTCATTCTGTGCTAATTGATTTCTATAAATATATATCTGTTGGGTGGCGGAGAATTTATTCTCTTGCTTAACACCGTTCTATGAGACGTACGAGCTTAGAGGTTATTTACTGATAGACATCAGTTGTATGGCATGAATTGTCAGTGTGGCATGCCAAGATGCAAATGATCAAGGCTTTTGTTGAGAAGCAGAGTCTTGTGGATGATGATAAAAGCACAACTTTAAATTATCCTAGCTTTGTGTATAGCGTTACTTCGCGAGACTCACGCCCCGGTATAATCCAGAAACGGGAGATGGACCCCAAGGAGGACATGCGTTTCTCTCTAGCTAGAAGTGGTGTCATGGTATAGAACCCAGACATTTTTACTTATGTGGGTGTTGGAAAGTGAGGTACCTCGAATGAGTCCCTTGTGGCTCAGATTTTATGCCCCATAGGACAGGGAAACGTATTGTTCATGCATAACTAATCCACTAAAGTATTTGTGGACCGACCCTGGAACTCCAAGGGCTCACCTAAGTCTGAGTCCTGAGACGTAGGCTTGATTGTCTCGAATTCGGTAAGGACGATCCCTTTCCTTGGTTCATAGATGGAAATCCAACTTCTGATACGACATCATGCGGTTTTTATTGTAGAACTAGTATGGCGACATGATATATGGTGCCCATGTCGTCTATAATTGATACATTTACATTTGAAGTTGTTTTTTTAAACACTATGCACTTATAAAATCAAAATGATTTGTTTTATATGTATCAAGCATGTTTGGCTATTATAAGGGAAAACTCTATCCTTCGGCTTGCGTTGCATTGTTTGATAGGACCCGAGTCTTATAATAGCTTCATTTTTCAAAAAAAGCATTGCGTTGTTTTATTTTAAACTGAGGTTCTTGTGGTGTAAATCTGTTCCATGTTATACGGCGCAGTCCCATGATTTCATCACTTTTAAAATAAAGATTTAATAACTGTTTTAGTTCTCACACCAGTCCTATGACTGACCTAGAGTTTATTGTTTTTACCTAAACTCTGGGTGCCCCTATTTTCCACACGGGCAGCTAGTAGTTTTGGTTTTGCGGATATTATATTAATAGGATCCTGATTTACAGCTGAAGCAATATTCGGAAAGCTCTGTATCCGTGTATTTCTTTCAGTTGTATTCTGTATTATTTTTTCGCTGCTGTTTAAATGTAATTTAAATCTCTGATATTGCATTTCCAATGTGTAATATTTATTCATACTCTGGAATATTCTTGTACTCCGATGTAATTGTTGTAATAGCAATGAAATGTTCTTCAGTTTGTGTTCTGATTCGTCGTGTTCTCAACTTTATCCGGGCTTTCCCGTAAGGGGAAGTTTGGGTCGCTTCAGTTTGTATCAGAGCTTTGGTTTACAGAGCTCGAGAACAAGACATGTTAGAACCAAACAAAAGAATTCATCGGAGATAGGATTAGTAATGTCCTATAAGAATAACTCGTTAGAGATAGGATCAGTAGCATCCTATAATGGGTTTTAAGTGTATTATTTATTTAAAAAAATAAAATTAATTTTGAAAATTATTACATCTTGTTATACATATTTGAGTATATTATTTTATTTTATTTTGGACAATCGAGTATATGAAGATTTTGCATATGCGCGTCATAAACGTATATTCGAAGTCTCAAATATACTGGGTAGATATAGAATCACACTTTGGTCACCCGGGGATAATTCTTGTGATTGATCGATCATCATCAATATTTATGTTCGAGTTTTGAAAGTGGGAGATCTGTATATTTCCAATTGACTGGTGTGAGAACCAAAACTTAATTAGACTTTATTGCTGTGATTTACACTAAAAATATGATTTTTGACTATATAAAAGTTATATATATTTAAAAAGTTAATCACCTAATTGATTGTTATTTGTGATGTTTGATAATTAGTTTAACTAATTAAAATATTGGAGTGATAATTAATTTAACCAATATGAGAATAAATGTTAAATTAAGCCAAATCGAATCAAATATTGAACTAAACTGAATTTTTTTTGAAATTGCATGCATATACATATATATGTGTGAACACGTCATAGCAAGGAAGCTAAGAAGAGGAATAAAATTGTATGCCCGACAAATAGGTACATATTTACTGTATTTATTGGGTCTGATGATTTTATGAGCCGATTGGCTAGCTGCTTGGCTTTTTCTATTTCTTTTGGGTTGATGAGGGCCCTGTGAGGCAAGTTGCGGTTTTAAATATCAACCCATACGAAGGGGGTTATTGCGAATTTTTTCGAAAATTTACGGTGTTAGCCAAATTTTTGAAAAATTAGAAAATTCTTAGAAACTGAAAAGTTGAAGAATGAAAGCCAGAATGAAAGTTGAGTTGGTTAGTTAAACAACTTTCGGCTCCGTTCCTTTTTTAGGACGAAAAGATTTTAAGCGGGGGAGATTGTAACAATACGCATTTTCAGAACCAATTTAAAATTTTAATTTAAGCTATTTTAAGTAAATTGTGAATATAAATTGGTTATTTCTGAGAAATAAAATTTAAGAATAATTTTAATTTTTTTTATAATTTGTTTGGACTTAATACAAACCCAGAAAAATTATTAAATTGATTTATAAGCTTTGAATTTGAAAATTTTGAAAATTCGATTTTTAAAATCATCGCATAGCCCTTAAAAAGTGAAATTTTGCTAGAAAGCTTAGAATTTGAAAAAACCAATTTTGTTGGATTCATAATGAAAAATCATTGTTGAGTTCCAAAATGAGCGTCGAATGGAGTCAGCATGTGGTCGTGCGAAGCAAAACCATTTATTCAAAAACTGACGATCAGTTTACAAAGGAACATTATGGAGACAATCTCAAAATTCAATTTCCTTTTATTATGAATTCGCATCGTCTAATAATAGTTAAATCCAAAAGGCCGTAATTTATGGAGTTAGCGTTTGGGCGTACAAGAAGAAAAAGTATGCTAAAATCGCCTTTTTAAGCTAATTTGAGCAGTTTTACAAAGGAACATTATTGAGACGAAATCGGAATACGACAAAACTTTTTTATTGAATCCGTAGCATCAAATAATGGCAAGATTCCAAATTTCATGATTTTTAAAATCAGTATGTGACCGAGCATGTTATTTAAAGTGAAAAACAGACTATATTTTGACTTCAAAAATTCATTGTCTATGCATACAGACTTGGAATTCGACAAAACCAGTTTCATTGGGTCTGTAATGTCAGAGAGTAGTTGCATGTCAATTTTCATTGAAAACGGGATCCGTAGGTGAGCACACGGATTTTTAAACAATGAAAATAAGCGAAAATTGAGTATAATAAAATATAAACTAATAAAAAAATAATTTGCACCCACTATGTAACATCTAACCTAATACTATTCCTTATTTACACGATTTCCCCTTTCTTCATTCCTAAACCTAATTTTGCAACCTTTAGAAAATAAAAACAAATCCAAAACAAATCGATAAATTCCAAAGCAAGTGTCTTTGTGATCCTAGAATGATTCTCCTTGAATTGGTATGAGTTTGGAAGGGTGCGTATCAAGTTTGGGGCCCGCATTTTTGTATAATTAGAGGAAAACGTGATTTTTTGTGCCTGGGGTTAGAATTTGTAGCAAATGAAAGCAACGATACACGTTTTAGTTATTGTGTTTGAGTTTAGCATAGAAAATAGCACTTGTATGTGAAGTTTGAAGCAATCCGGCACTGAAAAGTGTCGGGACCTGAAGCATGCGTTCGTTGTAAATAGCAGTGGACGGATTTTTCATGGCGAGCTTATGTTTGAGAAGAAGGTGTTAGAATCGAAGAGTGTTCGAAGAGAAGAACAGCGGTGTATGTGGCGTTTGATTTCGTTGAGAAATGAAGGAGGGAGAGGGGAGAGAATTTGCATGAATGGTGAAGGGGGATGCTGTGTTAGACGTGAGTTTTGAGAGAGGAATAAGAGATTAGAGGATGTAATTAGTAAGGATTGAGGTAATTAGTTAATTAATTACTTGTGTTAATTACTTATATATACATGAAAATTGAAAAAGCATAACTTCTTCATACGAACTCGGATTTCAGCGAAACTAGATGCGTCGGAACCGTATTGATGAGAGATTCGCAATAAAACTGATTTGGAGTGATTTAGATGTCGTATGTGGACTGTGGAGCCTAAAAGGTCACATTTCTTTATATAAAGATTTGGCGGAGTAGAAACCAAAGGCGAGAACTCTCCCTCACTAAAATTTCTAGTACATTTATTTAATTTATTTTATAACTGTAAATGTATAGAAATTACCAGCGTAGATTCATATCAGTTTTAATCATTATAAACTGTATATGCTGCCTATTAGCTCACCTCCCTCGTCCACAGACCGTGGACGATTTGATTGGTTGTATTGTGTTTGTTTGTGATGTTGTGATGATTAACATATTAAAAATAATGTTAATATTAATGTAGTAGTTGAAGTTAAATTATAAATATCCACTTATAATTTTAACATTTAAATTGGCTAAGTAGGAAAAATAATTCAAACCAAATTAAAATTGGTTAAATTTATTAACCAATGATTTATTTAAACAGACTATTGTTGTTTGAAAACCCCATATGGGTATTCGGATGATATTTGTCATACACTAGTCCCAATATTTAGTTGTATGTCAATCGATGGATTGACAGTCTTGATGAGCATTTGTTGACGGCAAAAAATGTCGCAAACACCAAAGATTCCTAATTACTAGGAATTATAAATATGGTCGCATAGACAAGAACATAAATAAAGCATAAGCAGTAAATCACACAAGAGATTTATAGTGGTTCGGCCTCAGTGAGGGCCTACGTCCACTTTGAAGAGTCGTTGGAATATTATTAATCACTTGGAAGAAATTACAAGGTTGAGACTATCTCATGACATCTCATTACATTCATGTTTCATGATATATGATGTATTAATTACCATATATTGAATAATAAGGAAAAAGACAATTTTGTCCTTCTTCTTCCTCAAAGAGGAGATGCCATTAATGAAGCTTTGATGGAGGTCTCCATGCTCAAGAATTCAACCCCTTTGAAGTGTGTGGCCATGGGGTATTTATAGGAAGTGGTTAGGTAAGTGTTAGGTAGGAATGGGGACCATCTTCCATAAATTTTCACCTCCAGCTGTCGGGCCTCGGAAATTCGCACCTGGGCGAGTTGTGAAATTTCGCACCCGTCTGGGTGTGAAGCAGATTTGGACAAGAGGCGTCGTCGAGGCTGGTTGGCTCCGTTGGCGCGGTGTTGTAGAGGTGAAGGTGCGAGGTCCTTGTTGGCGTGATCTTTCTTCGGTCTTTGCTTCTGCACTTCCTGAGTTTCGCCTTTGGCCCTAGCTTCATGCGATGAGTTGAATCGAGCATGTCTTGAGTACTTTTGGAGACCGGACCAAAAGGCCGGTTAACATTTGCCCCCCAAAGTATGTCTTATCTTGACGCCTTGTCTTGACATGATTTGCTTTGGAATGAAAGTTGAGATGGTAGTTGGGTTGTGGATTTATCCTGCAAGTTATTGGAGAAAATGTTTTGGCCAACGGGCTCGTTCGTTATGGAATTTTGAACAAGCTGCTGTTGGATTGGTATCGCGCTCGCGCAGCTGAGTATTCGCATGGTGCCATCTTCGCACGTTTTAGGCGACGGGACCTTGGCGGGATACGAGCGCACGCGGCCGAGAATATTTCCCTTTTTTTTAAGGGTTCGAAATTTCGAACCTTATAAGTTCGAATCATCGATCCATAGCTGCTCGAGAATTCGAATCGTGGGGTTCGAAATTTTGAAACTCAGAGGTTCGAAATTTCGACCCTTCAGGCTCGAATTTCGAGCCTAGGCTCGAAATACGGAGGTTTTTTTTCCTTTTCACTATATATAGGCCCCTCCCTCTCATTTTTCTTCCTTCTTCAATTTCGCGTCGACTGTCATTGTTCTAAAAGCTTCGTTTCTCGACCATTTTGACCTAAAAATTCTAATGTAATGGACTTGGTCAAGTCGAGGGAAGGGAGAAGGGAGGTCGAGGTGCGACGGAGGAGGCTTGAGATTTCGAGCCCGAAGGGGACGTTCGGAAATTCGAACCTAATGGGGCTCGAATCTTCGAACCCTGTAGGGTTCGAAATTTCGAGCCCTTGGGCTCAAATTCCCGAGCCCCGGTGGGTTCGAGGCTTCAATCCCCTGGGGTTTGAATCCTCGTACCTCGAGGGTTCGATCTTTCGATACCCCTGGGGCTCAAATTTTCGAACCACCAGGGCTCGAATTTTTGAATCCGGGGGGTTCAAAATTTCGAGCCACTGTGGTTCGATATTTCAACCCCCGAGGGGTTCGAATTTTGGAGGTGACCGAACCCGGTCTTGGGTGTCTCCAGAAACTTCGTGCCCTAGGGCATGGTTGAGCGCATTGCCTCGGCCGGGTGTTGACTTCCGCCACTTCGAACTTTGATTTCCTGACTGTCTGCCCTAGGAATTATACGCTGTCTGTTCGGTTGTACGAATGTACCATTGTTGTTATTGATAACTGCGCGGATAGGAACTTAGAATTTTCACGTAGGATAGAGCATATATCTGGACTGTGACTGAACTGTAAGATCTTTAATGTTTCTATGCGCACTCTCATTCTTTGCATGACACAACACACACTCGTTAATCTTCATCAACACGAGGGGTACAGGTTATTTCACTATGATATCTAACACTGGTATATTGAAGTATAGCGAGCCATGCAAACAAGATCACAGACTAGGGATCTTCTAGAAGCAGAGGCTTCCTCGCCACCATCTCACACTTCTGATTCTACTTCTGATTTTACGGACAACACCAGCTCTGGAAGCAGCGAGCTTGAGACTGACGAAGGGTCGACTCCTTCTCAGACAGGGAATTCGCCTGAAGTGTCGGAGCACGGGGGTCATGCTGAGAGGTTACATTCTCCAGTCGTACATGCCAAGATGGAAAATGTGGATATTATAGGTGGTGATGAGCCGCCTGCCTCAGTGGCTCCTGACATGCTTCCTGATGTAGTCATCTTGGACAATCCTCCGGATTTGGTGTCGTCATGCCAGGATGCCACGGCGGTCAGAAAGCTGTCATCGTGGTTTGATATCCCGGAGGGGGAGGCTCATGCACCTGGATCGGGCGGAAGGGCCCACGTGCCGCCTGAAGGTTTCACTGCTTGGAATCGGCATACTTGCCTTGCGGGGTGCGCGCCCCCGGCCAATGACATTATACGGGAAATGCTATTCTACTTCCGCCTTGCACCCTCACAGCTACACCTGAATTTTTATTCTTTGCTCTTGGGTACTTGCGTTCTCTTTCGAGAGTTCCTGCATCGGGATCCTACCGGAGAGGACATCGGTACCTTTTCCACTTTAGGCGGTCAATTGGCACATCGTCTTTACAATTGTTCTTGGAAGTTTCTCCCTCTACTAGATTTTTTGTCGGAAAGTGGCCCAGACCGTCAGTGATTAAGCATGATTGGTTCTTTGTTCGCCGCCCTCCCGGATTTGCAAGGAGATAGATAGAAGGAAGTGAGTATCTTTAATCTTCGTCTCCTTTCTCTACAGGTTGCCGAGCTTTGTGACTCATTATTTTTTATTATGGCAGGGAATCCCGAGGCTCCTACTAGCGACGAGTATCAGCAACGTCTCGAGGCTTTGCAAGCTATTCCCGAGGGCTCCCGTATGACGGATTCTGTAGTGGATCAGGACCGCCTCCAGCGTGTTGGGTTGCTTCCGGCCAACCGGGCCATAGTCAGGCCCACAGTGGCGAGTGGCGTATTGAGGGAGAAAGCAGCGGAAGGCCCTGCTGCCCACGCTTTGATGAGAAAGATGGCTCCTGGCGGGCTTTGTAATGACCTGCATTCTACGCATCGGAGGATCGTAGAATATTTATTTCTTTCTCATATGAAGTCGTATGGTCATGTAACTTTGGGAAACATCCATTAGAGTCATTTCCCATGCTTATGATTTTTGTCGATTTTTAAATGACCATTTTGCCCCTAGTTGATCTTGTTTTGGCCATAACTTTTGATTGGAAAGGAATTTTAACTTGAAACCACTTCCATTGGATTCGTTTGATGGTTTACCTTTCCGTAGAGTGGTCATAACAGCCAAACGGACTTACCGTTTGGGAGATATGGCTGAAATAAGGTTTGGAGGGTGAAAAACTGCTTAACCGGGCTAAATCAGGTGATTAGTGAGTAGGCCCCTAACCCATTTCGGGATTAGGGTTATGGGAAGGCTGAAATGAGATAGAGCACCATTCCATTTCAGTTTTCTAGCCTCCACTTATCACCAAGGAACCCTAAAAATGGCCTCCAACCTCTAAATCACCTCCAAATCATCTTTTGACCAAGGATTAAGCTTAGCAACATCTAATTAAGGGAGATCTACACCAAATCAACATTGGAGCTGCTGTTTAGTATTGGGATTTGCATCAAATCAGAGACTTATTTCAGATCTTAGTTTATTTGTGGCTAAGGTGAGTGATTTGCATTGTTTTGCACTAATTATGGCTAATTAAGGGTAATTAGTGTTAATTAGCGAATTTATACACTAATAAATTCGGGAAAATGTTTATAAATTCCTAAATGATGTTTTAGACCTCTGGTATGAATTTGGGTTAATTTGGTTATGTTTTGCTAATCCTATCATTAGTTTCATCTAAACATGCTTAAGGGGAAATATGGGGTTTCGGGTATGTTTGATCCATTTTAACCTATCATATTGATGTTTTGATGTTTGTGGTTGATTATGCATGTAGCTATGACTATATGAAATGCTTTGTGATTGATTTCAATAGTTAGAATGGTCGAAAACGTCGTCGAATGGCGTAAACACTTGCTGGAACAGTTTCAGAAAGCAGTGCAGGTTTCGGATCGGATCAGATATGGGGGCTCGGATCGGATATGTTGAACTGGGCAAGGGATTCGATCGGATCGGAACCTGACACTTGAGAAAATTGGCAAAAAGGAAGGCCACGCTAACTGAACTGGGATCGGATCGGATAAAGGAGGAGGGATCGGATCGGATAAAGGAGGAGGGATCAGATCGAAAAAAGGAAGAGGGATCGGATCGGAGCACGTGAAGAACATGGGAGGGGATCGGAGCGGAAGCGCGAACTGGATGGGAGATGGCACCCGACCCGACCCGAAGGGGGACACCCGACCCGAACCGACGCGATGAAGAGGACCCGAACCGAACCGTGCCAGAGGAGGACCATGAGCTAACGCAACGCAGACACCCGACCCGAACCGATGGTTTGAAGAGGACCCGACCCGACCCAGTATTTGACCAATAACCCGAGATGCAAAGGTAGTCCAATATGGGAAGTTAGAGCTCAGGATCCAGTTGGGAACCGATGAGTTCACTTCATGGTTGTACTTTGCTGCGGGACGTGTGCTAAGGAGTTGTCGACGTTCATAACTTCGATTCACCACTGAAAATGAATGATGGGCTACTTATCAGTGCAGTAGAGTCATTGCGACTCGAGGGGCAAGGTGATGGTAGAAAGACTACGTTATCAGTGCAATAGAGTCATTATGACTTGAGGGGCAAGGTGATGCGTAGTAAGACTATGAGCCAGCGCAGATGGGGTGAATAACTCCATGGGGCAAGTGGACATAGTAAGGATTGGTAAGACTATGAGCCAGCGCAGATGGGGTGAATAACTCCATGGGGCAAGTGGACATAGTAAGGATTGGTGAGGCTATGAGCCAGCGCAGATGGGGTGAATAAGTCCATGGGGCAAGTGGATATAGCGAAGAATTAGTGGCTACGTTATCAGTGCAGTGAAGCCATTTATGACTTCATGGGGGCAGAGTGATCGTAGCAAGGTAAGTTGGGTGATCGAAGTGGTGAATATCGTATGCTTTACGCACTGAGCGAGAGATGTGAGGATGGATGTTATGTTTGATTGTTTGCCATCACTATGACATGCACCCCCCCCACCTCCGTATCTTTACACCGTTTGATATGGTACCTTAGAGTGTTGTACAGTATGTAGTGCTAACTCTTTGGTTGCAGGTCCAGGTTCAGGTATGTTTTAGTATACCTGTTATTGTTCACTTTAGATGCTTATCGCTCATACCAGGCTTTATGTCTGACCCAGTTTTATGTCTCCTCTTATTACTCTGGGTGCTCACACGAGCAGACTAGAGACAGGTTAGCTGGTGGTGCGCGAGTAGCTAATTCGGAGGCGAGCAGGAGGCTTCCACGTATGATATATACATATACACATTCTCCCTGTGTCGTTGGTGGTCGCTACTTGGGCATTAGTAGTGTACCTCCCTTATCTTGCTTTTGCTTTGAGACAGTTGAAAAGTTGTAATAAGCTATATTTTGAATTTCCGCTTCTATGATGCTTAGTTCTGGTTTTTAGCTTATGCATTGTCTCTCATGTTTTATGTCAAGTATGTTATTATTATATTTTGTTCTATGCGCTGTGAGACATTCTACAGGTTCTTTGTATGTTCATTTCTTTCTTCCCTTTCCTTTTGATGACCCGTTCCGTGCTAACTGGACATGTGTACAGCGCACCTTTGGAGTAAATGTCGGTTGGTGCGGGGCGGGCCGTCACACTTGGTATCAGAGCTCTAGGTTGCGTAGTTAACCTAGGGAAAGACATTAGGGAGAGATAGTACGTATATGAGAGCGCGTATTTGTGATTACTTTGGTTTTCAAAAGCTATATATATACACTATTGGTAGTATAAGAATGAAGTTGCACTTCACTAGCACCACTATGGGGTCGTTAATCGTTTCCCTTTTTCAGATTGACGATGAGCCGAGACACGAGGGGTGCTGGTTGAGGGACCAACCATGGGAATGCCGCTGACATGAGGGCAATGTTTACTAACCTCATGAGAGACATGCTTAGAGAAGTGCAAGGGGCGGTTCCCAATCCCGGAGTTGGTGTTGGCCCAGTAGTGCAGGCGCCTAGGGTCGATTTCGCCAAGTTGTGCAAAGATTACACTAAACTTGGTGGGAAGCCTTTCCACGGGACGGAGTCGGCCATAGATGTTCAAGACTGGATGGATAGCTGTGACCGTATCTTTGATGACTTGGGTCTTGAGGATGCGATGAAGAGAAGGCTAGCGTCTCGTCAGCTGCAAGGGCGAGCGATGAATTGGTGGAATGCCATTAGAACAGCTACTCCAGAGGACCAGGTTACTTGGGTTCAGTTCAAGGCTCGCTTTAGCGAGAAGTTTATTCCAGCTGCTCAGAAGTCAGTATTGTTCAAGAGGTTCTTGGAACTCAAGCAGAATGGGAGGGCAGTTTCTGATTATATTGCTGAGTTCGACACTTTGTCGAAGTATGGACTGTCTCTTATCGACACTCCTTAGAAGAAGAATGAGAAGTTTATTACTGGCTTGGATGGATACTTGGGGGAAAGGCTTATTAATCACATCGATGAGACTTTTGAATCGATCGTGGGGAAAGCTTTGAGATCAGAGAGTCTTTACCCTAAGTCAAAGACTGAGGCTGCATCTGCAGAAGGGCCAAAGCCGCAAGCAGGCGGTGGAGGCAAGAATAACTCTCAGAATAAGAGGAAGCAGGACCAATTTAAGGGTGGCCAGAAAAAGAGCAAGAAGGATGTTGAGTGCTTCAGCTGTGGTAAGAAGGGCCATTATGCTAAAGATTGTCGGGCCAAGCCAGCGGATAAGAAGTGCTTCAACTGTGGTCAAGTGGGACATTTCAAGGATAAGTGTCTGCAACCTCTTAAGGAGAAGCAGATTGTGAAAGCATATGCTATTGATGCTGTTCCTTCTTCGTCGAATGCCCCAACTGCGGCGGAGAAAGGAAAGAATGTTGTTATTCAAGGTATGCTTTCTATTTATGATGTACCAGTTCGAGTTTTGTTTGACACTGGGGCTTCCCGTTCCTTCATATCTAGTGACCTGGTAGATAGGTTGGGACTGGAACCCGAGATAGTCGATAGACCATTGGTTGTAATGAACCCGATTGGTGGTTCGACTAGCCTTAGCATGATTTGCAGGAATTTGGTCTTATCGAGTCATGGATGTATGTTT
Organism: Allium sativum; assembly: GCA_030737875.1. Classification (NCBI taxonomy): domain Eukaryota; kingdom Viridiplantae; phylum Streptophyta; class Magnoliopsida; order Asparagales; family Amaryllidaceae; genus Allium; species Allium sativum. Next base: position 432,465,339 of record CM060910.1, read on the forward strand.
GTTTGTGATTGCTTTGTTTTGGGCTTTACTGGGTATGGCATTATATTGGGAGTCGATTGGCTCCAAAGATACGGGGTGGTGGTAGACTGTGAGGGCTTTTTGGTGACAGTGAGGGCGGATGATGGGCGGAGGGTAGTGTTGGGTAGTCTACCTAGTGATGGGGTTATGGCTAGTTTTGTAAATTCCCTCGACATCCCACAGGATGAGTTGTCAGATGTGCTCGTGGTTGGCCAGTATCCGGACGTCTTCGAGGAGGTGACCGGACTTCCACCACACCGAGAGATTGAGTTCCGTATTGATTTAGTGAAAGATGTCAGACCTATAGTGATGCCACTTTGTCGTATGGCACCAAGGGAGCAGCGATAGCTCGGGGTGCAAGTCAGCAATCTTTTGAAGAAGGGATTTATTAGATGGAGTGTCTCCGAGTGGGGAGCACCAGTTGTGTTTGCCACTAAGGCAGATGGTTCCCTTCGTTTGTGTGTTGAATATCGCGAGTTGAATAAGGTGACGAGGAAGAATAAGTATCCTCTACCACGGATAGATGATTTGTTTGATCAACTGGAAGGAGCAAGAGTGTTCTCCCAGTTGGACCTCGCGACAGGATTTCATCAGCTTCGAGTAGCAGATGAGTGTGTTTCGAAAACGGCATTTAGGACGCCGTCTGGATTTTATGAGTGGTTGGTCATGCCATTTGGGTTGACCAATGCACCAGCCTACTTTGTGGATCTTATGAATCGAGTATTCAGAGATCAGTTGAATAAGTTTGTTCTTGTGTTCGTGGATGATATCCTTGTTTACTCAAGGACAGAGGAGGAACACAAGGGACACTTGAGGATAGTGATGGAGGTGTTGAGGAAACACCAATTGAAAGCGAAATTCTCTAAGTGTCATTTTTGGAGAAGGGAAGTGAGATTCTTGGGTCATGTTGTTTCCGAGAGTGGTATTGTCGTGGACCCTGCGAAGGTGGCTACGGTACAGGATTGGCCTACGCCCAAGAATGCAACAGATGTAAGAAGTTTCTTGGGATTAGCTGGGTATTATCGTAAGTTTATCCAGGACTTCTCCAAGATAGCAGCACCGTTGACTCAATTGACTAAGAAGAATCAGTCCTTCGTCTGGGACGGAGTGTGTGAGGATGACTTCTAGAGTCTAAAGGAGAAGTTGACGCGTGCGCCAGTGTTAGTCATTCCTAAAGGGAATGAAGAGATGACGGTATACACGGATGCTTGTGGTACCGGACTGGGTGCAGTATTGATGCAAGGAGGTAGGGTTGTAGCTTATGCTAGTCGACAGCTAAAGCCGCATGAGAAGAAGTATCCTACCCATGATTTGGAATTAGCAGCGATCGTGTTTGCGCTGAAGATGTGGAGACACTATCTCTTGGGAGAAAGATTTGAGTTGTTTACCGATCATAAATCGTTAAAGTATCTTTTCTCTCAGAAAGATCTGAATCTCCGTCAGCAGAGATGGTTAGAGTTCTTGGCTTCGTATGATTTTGATATCGCATACACACCTGGGAAAGGTAATGCGGTAGCCGATGCCTTGAGTAGGAGACATGCCAGTTTAGGGGCTATGTTTCTTGAGTGGAAGCAACTGGAGTATATCGCGGGGTTTGATTTCAGACCAAGGTGCGAATTGGATCCAGTCATGCTAGCTAGTTTGGCGATCAGACCCACTTTGATAGAGCGGATTGGTTCCAGCCAGAGGAACGATCCTAATCTATTGGAAATCATCTCCAAGTTAGAGATAGACATCGACAGTGAGGAGATGAATGTGTATGGGCTTGATCGAGATGGATGGCTTCGAAAGAATGGAAGACTAGTTGTACCCAACGTAAATGGTTTGAGAGATGAAGTGCTTAGAGAATGTCATCACTCAAATCTGACTATCCATCCCGGTAGTAATAAGATGTATCGAGACATGAAGCAGACTTACTACTGGGAAGGGATGAAAAGAGACGTTGGGAAGTTTATATCCAAATGCATGAATTGCCAACTAGTTAAAGCCGAGCAAAAGAAGCCTAGTGGGTTGTTGCAACCATTAGAAATTCCCAAATGGAAATGGGAGCAAGTTTCGATGGATTTCATCGATGGCTTACCAAGGACTAGATCGGGATATGATAGCATTTGGGTAATTGTGGATCGATTGACTAAAAGTGCAAGATTTATACCAGTCAAATCGACCAGAACTGCAGCTAAGTTAGCGGAATTGTATATGAAGTGGGTAGTGAGATTTCATGGAGTACCCAAAAGCATTGTGAGTGACCGAGACCCGTTGTTCACTAGTGGGTTTTGGAAGAGATTACATGAGGCTCTAGGGTCAGGATTACATCTCAGTACCGCATATCATCCTCAGACCGACGGTCAGACGGAGAGGGTGAATCGTATATTGGAAGATCTCTTGAGAGCTTGTATATTGGATTTTGGTGGATCATGGGACGACCATTTGCATCTAGTAGATTTTGCATATAATAATAGCTACCAATCCAGTATCGGTATGGCTCCATATGAAGCTTTGTACGGAAGACCGTGCAACTCACCATCATGTTGGATAGAGACTGGCGAGAAGTTTGTGCTTGGACCAGATGTGGTGAGAGAAACTTCGGATAAGATTAAGATCATTCAGCAACGAATGAAAGCTGCCCAAGATAGGCAGAAGAGTTATGATGATAAAAGGAGAAGAGACTTGAAATTCTCCGTTGGTGACTTGGTGTTCGTCAAGATCTCTCCGTTAAAGAGCGTGGTTCGATTTGGTAGGAGAGGCAAGTTGGCACCAAGATTTGTTGGCCCATTCCCTATTCTTGAACTAGTCGGGAATTTGGCATATAGAATTGGCTTACCAGAGAAAATGGCGGGAGTCCACAATGTGTTTCATGTTTCCCAACTAAGGAAGTTCGTTCACATCTCAGATATGACTATTTCACCTGATCAGTTAGAGGACTTCGAAGTAGAACCCGAGGCGGTTGGGAACCGCAAGCCGATTCGTATTGTGGGGCACGATACGAAGCAACTTCAAAGGAAGGCGGTGAAGCTAGTCAAGGTTCAGAGGGGCGAGGACGAAAATGATTGTACTTGGGAGACAGAGGAGAGCATTAGGAAGGCATATCCAGAACTCTTTGCCTGGTAAGATTTACTTTGCAATTTAGTTTTCCGCATGCTAGGGTAGACTTGTTTTGCTTGTTTGCATGTTTGATTGTTGTTTTATGATTGATAGGCATGCGGGACCTTTGTGTGTGTTTTGATTAGGGAATTTCGGGGGCGAAATTTCTTAAGGGGGGAAGAGTGTAATGACCCGCATTCTACGCATCGGAGGATCGTAGAATATTTATTTCTTTCTCATATGAAGTCGTATGGTCATGTAACTTTGGGAAACATCCATTAGAGTCATTTCCCATGCTTATGATTTTTGTCGATTTTTAAATGACCATTTTGCCCCTAGTTGATCTTGTTTTGGCCATAACTTTTGATTGGAAAGGGATTTTGACCTTAAACCACTTCCATTGGATTCGTTTGATGGTTTACCTTTCCGTAGAGTGGTCATAATAGCCAAACGGATTTACCGTTTGGGAGATATGGCTGAAATAAGGTTTGGAGAGTGAAAAACTGCTTAACCGGGCCAAATCGGGTGATTAGTGAGTAGGCCCATAACCCATTTCGGGATTAGGGTTATGGGAAGGCTGAAATGAGATAGAGCATCATTCCATTTCAATTTTCTAGCCTCCACTTATCACCAAGGAACCCTAAAAATGGCCTCCAACCTCTAAATCACCTCCAAATCATCTTTTGACCAAGGATTAAGCTTAGCAACATCTAATCAAGGGAGATATACACCAAATCAACATTGGAGCTGCTATTTAGTATTGGGATTTGCATCAAATCAGAGACTTATTTCAGATCTTAGTTTATTTGTGGCTAAGGTGAGTGATTTGCATAGTTTTGCACTAATTATGGCTAATTAAGGGTAATTAGTGTTAATTAGCGAATTTATACACTAATAAATTCGGGAAAATGTTTATAAATTCCTAAATGATGTTTTAGACCCCTGGTATGAATTTGGGTTAATTTGGTTAAGTTTTGCTAATCCTATCATTAGTTTCATCTAAGCATGCTTAAGGGGAAATATGGGGTTTTGGGTATGTTTGATCCATTTTAACCTATCATATTGATGTTTTGATGTTTGTGGTTGATTAGGCATGTTGCTATGACTGTATGAAATGCTTTGTGATTGATTTCAATAGTTAGAATGGTCGAAAACGTCGTCGAATGGCGTAAACACTTGCTGGAACAGTTTCAGAAAGCAGTGCAGGTTTCGGATCGGATCGGATATGGGGGCTCGGATCGGATATGTTGAACTGGGCAAGGGATTCGATCGGATCGGAACCTGACACTTGAGAAAATTGGAAAAAAGGAAGGCCACGCTAACTGAACTGGGATCGGATCGGATAAAGGAGGAGGGATCAGATCGGATAAAGGAGGAAGGATCGGATCGAATAAAGGAAGAGGGATCGGATCGGAGCACGTGAAGAACAAGGGAGCGGATCGGAGCGGAAGCGCGAACTGGATGGGAGATGGCACCCGACCCGACCCGAAGGGGGACACCCGACCCGAACCGACGCGATGAAGAGGACCCGAACCGAACCGTGCCAGAGGAGGACCATGAGCTAACGCAACGCAGACACCCGACCCGAACCGATGGTTTGAAGAGGACCCGACCGACCCAGTATTTGACCAATAACCCGAGATGCAAAGGTAGTCCAATATGGGAAGTTAGAGCTCAGGATCCAGTTGGGAACCGATGAGTTCACTTCATGGTTGGACTTTGCTGCAGGACGTGTGCTAAGGAGTTGTCGACGTTCATAACTTCGATTCACCACTGAAAATGAATGATGGGATACTTTTCAGTGCAGTAGAGTCATTGCGACTCGAGGGGCAAGGTGATGGTAGCAAGACTACGTTATCAGTGCAGTAGAGTCATTATGACTTGAGGGGCAAGGTGATGCATAGTAAGACTATGAGCCAGCGCAGATGGGGTGAATAACTCCATGGGGCAAGTGGACATAGTAAGGATTGGTAAGACTATGAGCCAGCGCAGATGGGGTGAATAACTCCATGGGGCAAGTGGACATAGTAAGGATTTGTGAGGCTATGAGCCAGCGCAGATGGGGTGAATAAATCCATGGGGCAAGTGGACATAGCGAAGAATTAGTGGCTACGTTATCAGTGCAGTGAAGCCATTTATGACTTCATGGGGCAGAGTGATCGTAGCAAGGTAAGTTGGGTGATCGAAGTGGTGAATATCGTATGCTTTACGCACTGAGCGAGAGATGTGAGGATGGATGTTATGTTTGATTGTTTGCCATCACTATGACATGCACACCCACCCCCCCCCACCCCCCCCACCTCCGTATCTTTACACCGTTTGATATGGTACCTTAGAGTGTTGTACAGTATGTAGTGCTAACTCTTTGGTTGCAGGTCCAGGTTCAGGTATGTTTTAGTCTACCTGTTATTGTTCACTTTAGATGCTTATCGCTCATACCAGGCTTTATGTCTGACCCAGAGTTTTATGTCTCCTCTTATTACTCTGGGTGCTCACACGAGCAGACTAGAGACAGGTTAGCTGGTGGTGCGCGAGTAGCTGATTCGGAGGCGGGCAGGAGGCTTCCACGTATGATATATACATATACACATTCTCCCTGTGTCATTGGTGGTCGCTACTTGGGCATTAGTAGTGTACCTCCCTTATCTTGCTTTTGCTTTGAGACAGTTGAAAAGTTGTAATAAGCTATATTTTGAATTTCCGCTGCTATGATGCTTAGATCTAGTTTTTAGCTTATGCATTGTCTCTCCTGTTTTATGTCAAGTATGTTATTATTATATTTTGTTCTATGCGCTGTGAGACATTCTACAGGTTCTTTGTATGTTCATTTCCTTCTTCCCTTTCCTTTTGACGACCCGTTCCGTGCTAATTGGACATGTGTACAGCGCACCTTTGGAGTAAATGTCGGTTGGTGCGGGGCGGGCCGTCACAGGCTTGGGCTCAGAAAGGTCGTTAAGTTCCAAGAAGGTGTTAGTGGTGACAAGGACGATAGTACGGAGACGGTTGCTCGGGATGAGGGACTTTTCGATGTTTCTACCCCGCCCCCGATGGGAGGGGCGGGGGAAGAAGCGTTGGCCAGTCCTCACTCTCCTGCAACCTCTCTAGAAGCCACCACCTCCCTTGAAAGAGTAGATCGGTTTGCTGGTCTGAGTACAGTTGCTATGGATTTGTCTATGTGGCCGAGCGCCACTAGTATGGAGGATCTAGCTTGTGCCGCGGAGGGGCTAACTCCTTCGAGTGAGGGACAATCTGGTCTATTGAGAGAGCACTTAGGACACACACTTGTACACACTAAAATGCATAGAAGAGTGCTTGTACGTGCTGGTTGACTGACTTTGCGTTATTCTTTTGACAGGTGATATGGCTAGAGGAAGCGGGGGACGAGGTCGTGGAGACCGGAACCACCCCGAGGGTGCTTTTATTGGCTCCTTCAGGAGGGGAGCTAGCCTATATGGTGATGCCCCACCACCGCGAGGTCATGGTAGCGGGAGTCGTCACCAAGATAGATCCTCATCTTCTATGACTTTTCCTCCTCCTCCTCCGATTTGAGTATCCAGTGGGGATTCGACGCTTCATCGAGGGGGGTCGAGTCGTACGTCATTAGCGACTCCGTCCTTCACCATTCCACCTGCTCCGGTTCAGACTATGAAGGGGAAAGGGGCGTCATTCGACCAGCCAAGGCCGAGTAGGTCGAATAGGATAGAGACGGAAGATTTGACCAAATTCCAAGTGCAAGAGCTTTCCCAGAGGAGAAGAAAGCGTTTTTGATGCATCATTTCCCACGACTCTATTATGATGAGCTCCCATCTCTCCCTGGTCTTCGTCCGCCTCCCAATAGGGCTTCTAGAGAGATATGGAATCATGTGAAAGCCGCATATCACCAGATTAACGAGCTCACCCAATACTCCCACCATTTATCAGATCTGGTCAGGGTGAAGAACCTGCATATTTTGGATCAGAAAATAGTCATTGATGCTGAGAAGACTTCTATTGTAACACCCCGTAATTCTGTGACATTAAGATTCTCAAATTAAAGTATAATTAATTTTTAAAAGAAAAATTAAAAGAAAAAGATCCATGCAGTTGTTTAATTTAAGTATTGTAACTAACATGAAAAAGAGAAGTAAGGAGAGAACAATAATTATTATTGTTCTAAGACTTATTAACAAAAGCCTCTGTAGCTCAGTTGGTTAAGACATTGGATTTGTAGCATGGAGGTCGGGGGTTCGAACCCCGGCGGCGGCATAATTTTTTTATCTTTGTTTTAGAGAGGGCCAACTGAACATGCAAATATATGTACGTATACAAATTCAAAATTTGAAAGGATAAGAACGTACATATAAGGAAATAAAGAAAATATATATATACATATGAGAATATAAATATATATATATATATATATGCAAAAATATATGTATACGAAAGATAAAATTCAAGATAAGGCTACAGTCAATGAAATATGGCAACATCATTTGAATTTTGAAAATAAAATGAAAGTTGTGCATATATATATACGCGTAAAATGGTCGTTAGAGGAATTATATACATATAAGAATATTTCATGTGAATAAAACAGTTAAATAAATTCCAGAAATTCAAAAGTTCGAAAATCAAACTTCTACGCCAAAACAATTCATTCGAAATTCAAATTTCTACGCCAAAATAGCTTGTGGGACCCAATGCTGACTCAGCACTGCGTGTATGATAAGGTTTGGCTAGATTCATCTACGTACCTGGACTATTTTCTTAACTGGGTTCAATGCTGACTCAGCGCTGCGTGTACGATAAGGTCTTGAGCAGCTATATAAACAGCCCTAGTCTTCATTCTCTTTGCACCAATTCTCTTCTATCCTTATGCTGCTAAGATTCATGGCTTCTTCCCCTCCTCTAAATTTTATTAAATAATTAAAATAAAATATAAATTCAAGACATGGAGATGCTGCTCAAATCTGTTCAAGAGAAGATTCAAATCAAAGTGAAGAATTCAAAGGCTAAATCAACAAACCTCGAGCAACGACATACGAATCTTAGCATCGCCGTTCTTCTATTCTAGATCTAATTTCTGTAAGTTGGTTATTTCTAGACTTGAACGTTTTATTTTTATTTGTGACATGAAATTAAAAGGATATAAGAAAAATTCCTAATCTCTTCACTTGGATCTGTGTTTATTTAAGTTTTTGGATCTAATTCTTGACTATGGCCCAGAACATACTATGACTTTGATTGACGGCCTATGACTATTGAACAAAGAGGATATGCCTATGCCTATGATCATGATTATGAGAACTATGACCATGAACCTATTGCCTTTGAATTACGAACATGAACCTTGATTTGGGACATACAACATATGACTATGACATTGCCTATGACAATGACTTATGACTATGGGAATTATTTTCCCTTTTGGACTATGAACATTGCCTATAACTATGAACTTTGCCTATGATTCATAATTAGGAAAATTGTTGCTTAAGTTTTGTGGCTATGAAATTGGGTCTAAACCCGATTATCTATTTTATCTGTTCCTTGTTTTTCTTTGGTTTTAGACTGTGGGAATTTACCTATTCAGTTAGGTCTACCCATGTTCTTGAACCTATTCTATCTATTGGTTTTAGACCGTGGGAATTTACCTATTAAGTTAGGTCTACCCATATTCTTGAACCTACGTCGTTATCCAAACCTTTTATGCCAGTTATTATCCCTTTTCATAGCATCTTTGGTTCATTCCCTATTTTCTACGAATCTAGATTTATTTACAATCTAGGTTAAATCACGATTATACGAACGGTGGGAATGCAATTTGGGGAAAATATGAAAATGAACATAAATGTAGTTATAAGCTTGGAAATTGGCATAAATTGGGAATATGTATTATGGCATGTTCATAGGAATGCAAATTGGATAAGTTTGACATATTAAATTTAGTATTAGCAAGTAAGCTAAATTTTAGGCATGAAATGTAAACTAGAATAATAATTCTAGTTTTACCATAAACTGTGAATTAGGAATGTTAAATCAAAATTGTGTTAATTAAAGATTTGGAATAAGTATATTAGCACAATTTTGAATTTAGCCATAATTGTGAGAAATTGTCATGTTTAGAATAAATTATGGTTAGTGACACTTAATTTGGTATAATTTACATACCAAAAAGTATAAATATGATAAATAAGAGGGAACGGGCCATAATAATAAATGTGACAATGTACATTAAAAGTGTAATAATGAAATAATTAAATTAGGAGTAAATTTACTTATAGAATTTGTCATAAATGATAAATTGTTCATTTACCACAAAATATGTAACTTGCATGTAGGTAAAGTTTTGGCCATAAATTATAAACTAGGATATTTAATCTAGTTTTGGCAATGAAATAGGAAATGGCCTGAACTGCAAGTTGGGTTAGGACTTGGGCCTAGAATATAAGTATACTAGTGTGCAGGACAAAATGAAAATGGTATAGGCCAAGTTTATTTAAAAAGGGAAAATGGACTTTGAAGATAAATTGTTGACAATTTATATATGGACAAAAGAAAGGTTTTCTCTTTGAATAACACATACACCTGAAAGTTCTAGGGTGACAGAGAGGATAGTGTCTAGGCTTGGGTTTGGAAAATACAAGTTTCCTGCCCTCCCTGGCTATCCCTAACTGATCCGAAGGACGGGATGGTTGTTTTCAAAACCAGATTTGGAAATTAATCAAAAACCCTTTGAACTTAGAAAACATGAATATGCCTAACCCGAGGTTAGACTGAGTTGCGGTGTAAACCTGCCCGGAACCGACCGGCACATCCAGTAACCGCAGCAATATCTGTCTAATGTGAGAGGTTGCGGCTTTAATTTATTAATTAAAGCTAGAACAAGAATGGGAGAGTTAAGTCCATAGAAACACTTAACCAACTTAACACAGTTAAGCTAGAATGGGAAGGTTAAGTCCATAGGAACACTTAACCAACTTAACACAGTTAAGCTAGAATGGGAAGGTTAAGGAACACTTAACCAACTTAGCACAGTTAAAGCTAGAATGGGAGGGTTAAGTCCATGGGAATACTTAGCCAAATTAACATGTTGACTAGACTAGAAGGTGGGGTTAAGTAAAGTTAATACACTTAGCCAATTTAACATGTTAATTAGACTAGAGGTTGGGGTTAAGTAATACACTTAGCCAATTTAATATGTTAGCTGGACTAGACCATAGGGTTAAGTAAACTTGAACGCTTAACCATCAGAATATGATAAATGAATAGGGTTAAGTAAAAAGCATAAAGGGATAACACTTAACCAGTTTATCAGGATAAATGAAGAGGGTTAAGTTAGCTTGAATTGACTAATGACACTTAACCAACCCAAATTGACGGGAAAGAGAACTAAGTAGTAATTCTTAGTATAACACGGGAAGGAGCGAATGTCCGTCCGAGAAGGCTCCAACGAATTGGGTTACGAAGCCCGAGGCTTCGAGGGGACGTGAGGGTACTCTTGGTATCCCTCTGTGAGGCTGCAGATGATCCGCCTGGGCCCACAGAGGTTAAGGTCTGCGTAGAAGAACCAGGGGTATGCCTTGGTTGCAATATATATGGCAACCTAAAGACTAGGATGGACCGGCGTGATTCGGCGAGAAAACGGTAGCCCTGTGATAGCAACTCGTCGTCTACCATCCATCTTGAGTCAGTCGAGATACGTGAAGCGGAAAGGCGGAGAACTCCAAAAGACCATAATTGCTATCTAGTTATGGGTGAGGATGGCCATAGGATAGTGGGGCACCGGGGGCCGGCGTATAGTTCTCATTTTACAAAGGGTGCCTTTCATTAGTTGAGGGAGGGGTCAAGTGGGACCATAGCCACTGGAATAAAAACAGACCTTAGCATCTGCATCGGCAGATATCTGAAAGCTCCCGACCGAGTTCTGTATTCCTTGATTTGCCCTGTAACAGGACTCGGACCGCACATTACAGGACATGTGCATCTAGACAAGCGATAACGATTCGCGATACATGCGTGGGGAAGTATAGGAACATATACCACTCTAGGTAGTGTGTCCTAGACTTGGGGGCATCGTTCGACAGGTAGCGTATTCCCTAGTTGGACTAGGTGGCATAAATCCGAGAAGCGTTCAGCAGATAGCGTAAACTCTAGTTAAATCTAGAAAGCACTTGATAGAAAACCCTAGATTTGATCTAGGTAATAAATAATGAATGTATGCCGGAAGGCAATGGAAAATATAGGGATTGGGATCACGTTATCGTTACTAGTTGGGACACTAGGTAGGTGGTGCAGAGATATAGAAATCAGTATAACAAGGAAATAGCGAAGCGGCGAAGTATTAGAGCGAAGCGGCGAAAGTATTAGAGCGTATCCAGTTTATCTTATCTTAGCATATCTTGTGATTACCTTGTCCAATCTTGTTGACCCTATCGTCATGGTGTAATCTTGTATTCAGTTAATTCATGTCGTTTTGTTTTCCATGTTCACATGCTAGAAGTTACTGAACTTACTCAGGCTTTATGTCTGACTCTGTTTTTCTTTCGTCTTCTTTTCTTCCGTTCCCCCCCCCCCCGGTAGTAGAGGAGGGAGTAGTATAGCTCAGGTTAAGTTGGACTGTCACTCTTTCCCAGCTTGAAGATTTATCGAAGTCTGCTTGGATTCTCTTATCAGATGCTATGGCTGGCTCATGCAAAAATTGGGGAATATAAATGTTGTTTTATGCTTCTTTTTATTTTATCAATAAAGCAAAGTTTTATCTTCCGCTGTTTAATTTCTGTCTGTCTTGTAATTTATCTGCATCTTTTACCCTAAATGCTCCACAGAACTTAGTGCATTCCCTTTGTGAGTGACACTAACGGATGTGGGGTGTTACACGTGGTATCAGAGCTGAAGGTTACCAGATCAGATAAAGGATTTGAAAAATTATTTTCAAACGATTTTAAAAGAAGCATTTTCAAAAGAAGAGATTTGTTTTAAAGGCATATTCCCCAAAGCCATACGCACTATCTTCTCTTCCTCTGTTTAATTTCTTGTCTCCTTCTTTCTTGAGTCTCTGGGGCTCCTGGCATTCTGGGAGGTAACCTCATCGAAGGGCAAAGTAGTGCCCGGCTTCCATCCATAGCCACAGTTGTTTTATCTACGGGCAGTTTTCTTTCAAAGCTTATAAGGTTTTCCGGACGATGGAGGCAGTTTTCGAGAGATTTGTCAACATGACTACACACGGAAGGGGATGAGGAGTTTGGCTAAGGAGCATAACCCTAGGATGAGGAATTCATGGATGTAGACTTAGCACACGAAGGAGGAAGAAATTATAAAGCCTAAGACAAGAGGAAGTATCTTTACTAGGGTATGATAGGGCATATACTTAAGGACAAGGGCAAGAATGAGGACGAGATTTTCAGAAGGACAAGTACATGCTTTCGCCACCAAGCGTACCTAGGAGAAAGGTAGTCCGGTTGGAAGAGTCTAGTTTTCTGTTCGTGCTATTTCCTTAGGTTCTAGCGCTTCTCATTTGTTCATATCCACTTTCATAGTTGGGTCTCTGCGCCATAGTACTTGTATAGTAGAAAGATCCCACTAGAGTCTCAAATCCAATTGGTGGTCCGACCAGTTTATTTTTTTGTTAGTAGGGATTTGAGAATAGCTATCGAGTTTGCTTATATCATCTCACGTAGATCGTCTAAATTCGGGGGAGATATTCCTTGGGTGCTTGTCTGATATTGGTTTAGGCCTTTGGGGCTTGTACTTGAGGAATGTCGAGTTCGACTAGGATGGTTTGCGTGAGAGATGAATAGTTGTGACAGGCGCTCTAAAAAGCGCGTAGTGATCTTTCAACCCTTATAGTTATGGCATGGTGGATAAGGGAGAGACCTCTAATCATACACTTGGTACCGTGATTAACATCTGTTTATTTTTGAAATGGAGGTTAGGAACTTCACAATCATGAAGATAAATTGTTTAAGATACAGTGGAGTAAAGCTCAAGAAGGCTAGATACTAGCAACATGCCCTTTTTCCTTAAGGGTGCATCCTTGATTTCTCTGTTTAGGAGCTTTACGCGTAGTTGTTTCTCTCTTTCAAAAGTATATCCTCTAGGTCGTATCTGCGATCCTTAGGTAGAAGCCAATGGATGTAAACATGTATTTGAAACATGTTATGGTTGAATGGTTGCAAATGGTTGCTCGTGGATGCATATGCATACGTATTAGGCACTAGATCAAGTTCGGACGCTCTCATATTGCATTTACATATATGCATTTGTTTATAAGTTGAACTTGATATGATATCATATGGACGTTGCATATGGATGAATGGCTGTGCACGCATGTAGTATTTACATGACTAGGGATGTTTGCATGCATGATTGGACGCATGGCACTAACATGATTTGCATTAAGGAGGTCAACTGAATCAGTAGACCGCCTGATTTTGCATTAGATAGAGACATATACACACACTATGCATATGAACATGAAAGCATTAGAAATCTTTTAAGGACAATGAATGCCTGTGATTGAATGGTTGAGTAGATGGGTGATTGGATGGTAGGACACATTCTTCCTAACTTGAAGATTTCGGGGACGAAATCCTTTTAAGTGGGGGAGAATGTAACACCCCGTAATTCTGTGACATTAAGATTCTCAAATTAAAGTATAATTAATTTTTAAAAGAAAAATTAAAAGAAAAAGATCCATGCAGTTGTTTAATTTAAGTATTGTAACTAACATGAAAAAGAGAAGTAAGGAGAGAACAATAATTATTATTGTTCTAAGACTTATTAACAAAAGCCTCTGTAGCTCAGTTGGTTAAGACATTGGATTTGTAGCATGGAGGTCGGGGGTTCGAACCCCGGCGGCGGCATAATTTTTTTATCTTTGTTTTAGAGAGGGCCAACTGAACATGCAAATATATGTACGTATACAAATTCAAAATTTGAAAGGATAAGAACGTACATATAAGGAAATAAAGAAAATATATATATACATATGAGAATATAAATATATATATATATATATATATGCAAAAATATATGTATACGAAAGATAAAATTCAAGATAAGGCTACAGTCAATGAAATATGGCAACATCATTTGAATTTTGAAAATAAAATGAAAGTTGTGCGTATATATATACGCGTAAAATGGTCGTTAGAGGAATTATATACATATAAGAATATTTCATGTGAATAAAACAGTTAAATAAATTCCAGAAATTCAAAAGTTCGAAAATCAAACTTCTACGCCAAAACAATTCATTCGAAATTCAAATTTCTACGCCAAAATAGCTTGTGGGACCCAATGCTGACTCAGCACTGCGTGTATGATAAGGTTTGGCTAGATTCATCTACGTACCTGGACTATTTTCTTAACTGGGTTCAATGCTGACTCAGCGCTGCGTGTACGATAAGGTCTTGAGCAGCTATATAAACAGCCCTAGTCTTCATTCTCTTTGCACCAATTCTCTTCTATCCTTATGCTGCTAAGATTCATGGCTTCTTCCCCTCCTCTAAATTTTATTAAATAATTAAAATAAAATATAAATTCAAGACATGGAGATGCTGCTCAAATCTGTTCAAGAGAAGATTCAAATCAAAGTGAAGAATTCAAAGGCTAAATCAACAAACCTCGAGCAACGACATACGAATCTTAGCATCGCCGTTCTTCTATTCTAGATCTAATTTCTGTAAGTTGGTTATTTCTAGACTTGAACGTTTTATTTTTATTTGTGACATGAAATTAAAAGGATATAAGAAAAATGCCTAATCTCTTCACTTGGATCTGTGTTTATTTAAGTTTTTGGATCTAATTCTTGACTATGGCCCAGAACATACTATGACTTTGATTGACGGCCTATGACTATTGAACAAAGAGGATATGCCTATGCCTATGATCATGATTATGAGAACTATGACCATGAACCTATTGCCTTTGAATTACGAACATGAACCTTGATTTGGGACATACAACATATGACTATGACATTGCCTATGATAATGACTTATGACTATGGGAATTATTTTCCCTTTTGGACTATGAACATTGCCTATAACTATGAACTTTGCCTATGATTCATAATTAGGAAAATTGTTGCTTAAGTTTTGTGGCTATGAAATTGGGTCTAAACCCGATTATCTATTTTATCTGTTCCTTGTTTTTCTTTGGTTTTAGACTGTGGGAATTTACCTATTCAGTTAGGTCTACCCATGTTCTTGAACCTATTCTATCTATTGGTTTTAGACCGTGGGAATTTACCTATTAAGTTAGGTCTACCCATATTCTTGAACCTACGTCGTTATCCAAACCTTTTATGCCAGTTATTATCCCTTTTCATAGCATCTTTGGTTCATTCCCTATTTTCTACGAATCTAGATTTATTTACAATCTAGGTTAAATCACGATTATACGAACGGTGGGAATGCAATTTGGGGAAAATATGAAAATGAACATAAATGTAGTTATAAGCTTGGAAATTGGCATAAATTGGGAATATGTATTATGGCATGTTCATAGGAATGCAAATTGGATAAGTTTGACATATTAAATTTAGTATTAGCAAGTAAGCTAAATTTTAGGCATGAAATGTAAACTAGAATAATAATTCTAGTTTTACCATAAACTGTGAATTAGGAATGTTAAATCAAAATTGTGTTAATTAAAGATTTGGAATAAGTATATTAGCACAATTTTGAATTTAGCCATAATTGTGAGAAATTGTCATGTTTAGAATAAATTATGGTTAGTGACACTTAATTTGGTATAATTTACATACCAAAAAGTATAAATATGATAAATAAGAGGGAACGGGCCATAATAATAAATGTGACAATGTACATTAAAAGTGTAATAATGAAATAATTAAATTAGGAGTAAATTTACTTATAGAATTTGTCATAAATGATAAATTGTTCATTTACCACAAAATATGTAACTTGCATGTAGGTAAAGTTTTGGCCATAAATTATAAACTAGGATATTTAATCTAGTTTTGGCAATGAAATAGGAAATGGCCTGAACTGCAAGTTGGGTTAGGACTTGGGCCTAGAATATAAGTATACTAGTGTGCAGGACAAAATGAAAATGGTATAGGCCAAGTTTATTTAAAAAGGGAAAATGGACTTTGAAGATAAATTGTTGACAATTTATATATGGACAAAAGAAAGGTTTTCTCTTTGAATAACACATACACCTGAAAGTTCTAGGGTGACAGAGAGGATAGTGTCTAGGCTTGGGTTTGGAAAATACAAGTTTCCTGCCCTCCCTGGCTATCCCTAACTGATCCGAAGGACGGGATGGTTGTTTTCAAAACCAGATTTGGAAATTAATCAAAAACCCTTTGAACTTAGAAAACATGAATATGCCTAACCCGAGGTTAGACTGAGTTGCGGTGTAAACCTGCCCGGAACCGACCGGCACATCCAGTAACCGCAGCAATATCTGTCTAATGTGAGAGGTTGCGGCTTTAATTTATTAATTAAAGCTAGAACAAGAATGGGAGAGTTAAGTCCATAGAAACACTTAACCAACTTAACACAGTTAAGCTAGAATGGGAAGGTTAAGTCCATAGGAACACTTAACCAACTTAACACAGTTAAGCTAGAATGGGAAGGTTAAGGAACACTTAACCAACTTAGCACAGTTAAAGCTAGAATGGGAGGGTTAAGTCCATGGGAATACTTAGCCAAATTAACATGTTGACTAGACTAGAAGGTGGGGTTAAGTAAAGTTAATACACTTAGCCAATTTAACATGTTAATTAGACTAGAGGTTGGGGTTAAGTAATACACTTAGCCAATTTAATATGTTAGCTGGACTAGACCATAGGGTTAAGTAAACTTGAACGCTTAACCATCAGAATATGATAAATGAATAGGGTTAAGTAAAAAGCATAAAGGGATAACACTTAACCAGTTTATCAGGATAAATGAAGAGGGTTAAGTTAGCTTGAATTGACTAATGACACTTAACCAACCCAAATTGACGGGAAAGAGAACTAAGTAGTAATTCTTAGTATAACACGGGAAGGAGCGAATGTCCGTCCGAGAAGGCTCCAACGAATTGGGTTACGAAGCCCGAGGCTTCGAGGGGACGTGAGGGTACTCTTGGTATCCCTCTGTGAGGCTGCAGATGATCCGCCTGGGCCCACAGAGGTTAAGGTCTGCGTAGAAGAACCAGGGGTATGCCTTGGTTGCAATATATATGGCAACCTAAAGACTAGGATGGACCGGCGTGATTCGGCGAGAAAACGGTAGCCCTGTGATAGCAACTCGTCGTCTACCATCCATCTTGAGTCAGTCGAGATACGTGAAGCGGAAAGGCGGAGAACTCCAAAAGACCATAATTGCTATCTAGTTATGGGTGAGGATGGCCATAGGATAGTGGGGCACCGGGGGCCGGCGTATAGTTCTCATTTTACAAAGGGTGCCTTTCATTAGTTGAGGGAGGGGTCAAGTGGGACCATAGCCACTGGAATAAAAACAGACCTTAGCATCTGCATCGGCAGATATCTGAAAGCTCCCGACCGAGTTCTGTATTCCTTGATTTGCCCTGTAACAGGACTCGGACCGCACATTACAGGACATGTGCATCTAGACAAGCGATAACGATTCGCGATACATGCGTGGGGAAGTATAGGAACATATACCACTCTAGGTAGTGTGTCCTAGACTTGGGGGCATCGTTCGACAGGTAGCGTATTCCCTAGTTGGACTAGGTGGCATAAATCCGAGAAGCGTTCAGCAGATAGCGTAAACTCTAGTTAAATCTAGAAAGCACTTGATAGAAAACCCTAGATTTGATCTAGGTAATAAATAATGAATGTATGCCGGAAGGCAATGGAAAATATAGGGATTGGGATCACGTTATCGTTACTAGTTGGGACACTAGGTAGGTGGTGCAGAGATATAGAAATCAGTATAACAAGGAAATAGCGAAGCGGCGAAGTATTAGAGCGAAGCGGCGAAAGTATTAGAGCGTATCCAGTTTATCTTATCTTAGCATATCTTGTGATTACCTTGTCCAATCTTGTTGACCCTATCGTCATGGTGTAATCTTGTATTCAGTTAATTCATGTCGTTTTGTTTTCCATGTTCACATGCTAGAAGTTACTGAACTTACTCAGGCTTTATGTCTGACTCTGTTTTTCTTTCGTCTTCTTTTCTTCCGTTCCCCCCCCCCCGGTAGTAGAGGAGGGAGTAGTATAGCTCAGGTTAAGTTGGACTGTCACTCTTTCCCAGCTTGAAGATTTATCGAAGTCTGCTTGGATTCTCTTATCAGATGCTATGGCTGGCTCATGCAAAAATTGGGGAATATAAATGTTGTTTTATGCTTCTTTATTTTGTAAGACAGATGATACTCTGATATTGTAAAGAAATCATTGTACAAATTATTTTATCAATAAAGCAAAGTTTTATCTTCCGCTGTTTAATTTCTGTCTGTCTTGTAATTTATCTGCATCTTTTACCCTAAATGCTCCACAGAACTTAGTGCATTCCCTTTGTGAGTGACACTAACGGATGTGGGGTGTTACATCTGTTGTCAATCTGAATACCGAAATTGGTAAGTTTTCCTCTTCCCTTTTTTATGTTTGTTAGGGGTCGTTATCTCTTGTACCTTTAAATACTGACTCATGGAGTTCATGGTTTTTCAGCCGAGCTGAAGCAGGGGTACGATACACTCAAAAAGGAGGCGGATGATTCTCGCTCTATGTTTACAGAGACCATAGCTAACTTGACCACTTAGAATACGACTCTGAAGAAGGATGATGTGGATCAATTCTACATCGAGTTGGAGAGAGAGAACGCCAAAATCTTCCAACTTTAGGAAAATAATAATCCTTTGCATGCTAAGAACGATAGCCTAAGGAGGAAGCTTGAGGCAGCGAGGAAAGAAAAAGCGGATGCGGAAGCCAGCAATCGAGATGTGTTAGGCACTGTAGAGGGGTCGGAAGCTGAGTGCCTGAGAGAGGTGGAGCAACTATAAGGTGAGCTAGCGAATGTAGAGCTCCGGGTGTACTCGACTGTGGAGAAGGATATCAAGAACATGCTGGTAAAAGCCCTAAGGTTCCGTGGAATCTCATGGATGGATGACTATCCTCGCGAGCTAGCTCAAACCTAGGAAAGGCTGGTCCCGTACGAGGCCTTCTTGCGTGAAGTGGAAGTTGGGACCTTGGACGAGCGACAACTTATGACTGACCTCTTGACCGTGGAAGAGTGTGAAAAGCTGGAGGAGGGTAGAAGGTTGTTGCTCGAGGATGCGGAGAAAGAAAGGCTAGAGAGGACTGCCGTCGAAATTGGAAAGTTTGTTGTGCCAGGAAGTGTTGTGGTAGAGGTGGATCCCGCGGAGTGAAGTTCTTCTCGACCATCTTCTCCTGGATCGGTCACCGTTATTGACCCGACCGCTTTGACCCGAGTTTCGACCAAGCATGATGCTGAGCATCCTGAACCGGGAGGCGCTGAATTCACGCTACCCTTTGTGCCGGGTGTCCCCTCAGCTCTCCCCCCGCCACCCTTGGCCGGAGGTAAATTTTCTTTGCAATGCATCCCAGAGGATGATGTGATCACCGAATTTGAGGATTAAAAGGTCGTGTTTTTGTTATGCAGCCCCTTTTGAAGTAACTTTGCAATCGGGCTCTGCCCCCGTGATTCCCTAAACGACTGAATCTAGGCCAGGACTTGGGGGGACTCGGCTTGGAGAGAGTGGAGATCAGCTTGACACTTTCTCGGGGATTAGAATGACTCCCAGTGTTTACGAAGGCCTTCTTGATGATGATGGAGAGGGGTAGATGGGAAAGGTGGGATTGCCCGAGGTCCGATAGAGGAAAGGATGAGGCATGATGATGCTTCTGGGCAGGATATCATAGCAAAGGTTACGGAGGGTACTACGGAGAGGGCTGCTATGGTTGTTGCTCAAAAGCAGACTGATGAGGAAGCCGAGAGAAAAAAAGGGTAGACTATGAGGCTCAGAAGAAGCAGAATGATGAAGAGGCCCAGCGAAGGGCTACTGAAACCTGTGAAAAAACCAGGGATGGCGATTCTGCGTATAAGTCCCAGAAGCTTGTCGATCGTCAAGCCGCTAAAGAGGTCAAGAAACCCAAGCGGGATAAGAAAAAGACTCCGGAGGCAAGCGCGGTCGTGATCGGTCTTCCTACTGGAGGTGCCCCCTTCTTGTGCCGCCAGTTGCCCCCGCTGACGTTACTGAGATCCTTAGTGGCGACAAGACGGGCGAGAGGCGTCTTTCAACCTCTCATGGGTCGACCACTTCCAAAGAGAGCCGAAGTGGGAAAGGAGGTCTAGCAAGAGGAGGCCCGGTTCCAAGGATGAACTGTCGAGCGCTGAATCTGTAAAGGAAAAGCATAAAGAAAAAAGGAAGTAGCGTGATTAGCATTAGTCGCTTAGGCGTATTTTTAGCGATCATTTTGGTAGTGTAGGCCAGTATTTTACGCGAGTTCGGCCCTCGCATTTGGTTTTCAAGGCATGATGTGTTTCTCATGTACACCCTGCCATTAGGAGGGGAAAATATTAGTAGTGTAGTTGGTTGTAATGTGTATGTATGTTGTAATGAAAAATGAATTAGTAAAGATCGCATTCTGTGTTAATTGTTCGGATGTTCCTCCCATGTTTTCGGGCGTCCCGTACTTGCACAGGCATACTTATCGTTACATTTAACAAAAAAGCGATTGTGAGTGTTATGCACCAGGTTGGTGATTCCAGGGGGTGGGATTGAGTGTCGCGCTCTGGGTTGTTGTTCCAGAGAGGCGTGATTGAGTGCCACACTCTGGGTCGTTGTTCCAGAGAGGCGTAAGACAGTGCGCAGGCTTCTAGTAAGTCTCCCTCAGCTCAGGAGACCCGTAGTTTGCAAAGTCTGGCTAGAGCGCCTGCTGTTTTTTCTTGGGTTGCCCGGGATTAACCTCAAGAGTAGTGAAGGCGTATGATGTCGCGTTATGCGGTCCGTCCGGTGTAGGCTCTCCCATCGTTCATCGGGTTGGGGCGAGCCTGAGGGCGTCATCGTTCGCCTGGAAAGAGAAGCCCGGATCATCATCTTGTAAGGTCTGATCGTGGCCGTGGGCTACCCCTCAGCCTTCAGAGCTTTGGGGATGTGATGATTTAAGGGTCGGTTTTTGTGTTGCGCCAAGGTCCGACCGACACCCATAGTTCAGGGGGAGTTTGTATCGCCCCGTCAAGCTGTTGGGTGGTTGAACGATTTATCCTCAACCTTGATCTTGGGTCAAAGTTCGAGCCAGAGGTTATTTATACTCGGTCGCGCCGCGGGCTGGTGACTTGAGTGGCGTGGCCGGGTCCCGTGTTTGGGATGTCGGTCGTTTCCAATGTGATTAGGCCGTGAGATTGGTTCGTGGTTGAGATGGCGGTGCCGACCCCAATGTTGGGAGTTGGTACGGTGTTGTACCAAAACTAGCTGTCAGGGTTAGTTAATTATGTCGCGTGAGGAGTAAACACAGAGTAAGGAGATAGAAAGGTGAACATCATTTCCATTAATAACTTTTGGCATGAACAGCCTTTATAATGCCTTGAATCATTACAAAATAAAACATCGCTGGAAAGAGTAAACAACCAGGTGCTAAGTTATGTGAAGTAGCGGCAGAGATGTTCACTGTTCCAAGCCCTTGGTAGTTCAGCTCTGTCCACGGTGGCAAGCTTGAAAGTTCCATGGCTAAGTCTTCGCAGTATGGAGTACGGCCCTTCCCAACGAGGAGCGAGACCTGTTGGCGGAGGGTAGACTCATTTTAGGACGAGGTCGCCGATGTTGAGGTCCTTGTGGCGGACTCGAGAGTTGAAGTACCGAGCGACTCGTTGTCGTTGGGCAGCGGCTCGCAGGTCGGTTCGTTTCTTTTTCTTCTAGCAAATCAAGTGACCCCAAAAGCAAGTCTTGATTTGTCTTTGGATCGAAGTAGGTGACGCGATGAGACTGAAGCTCGAGCTCGATGGGGATGACGGCTTCAGACCCGTAAGAAAGGGAGAAGGGCGTGTGCCCGGTTACTATCTTGTGAGTTGTTCGGTAGGCCCACAAGGCTAGACGAAATTCGTCTGTCCACATGCCCCGGCCTTCTCAAGGCGCTTCTTGATGATGGACTTGATGACTTTGTTGACTTCTTCGACCTGTCAATTGGCCTGGGGTGAGCTACGACCGAGAAACTTTTTTCGATGTCGTGCCGCTGACAGAAGGATTTGAATTCGACGCTCTCGAATTGTGTGCCGTTGTCTGAAATGATGGCTTGAGGGACCCCGTATCGAGTGATGATGTTGCGTACCACGAAGTTGATCATTTTCTTGGTGGTGATAGTGGCGAAGGCCTCAGTCTCTGCCCATTTGGTAAAATAATCTACTGCGACGACGGCATATCGTGCCCCACCTCTGGCCATGGGAAGATTACCAATGATGTCGATTCCCCACATGGCGAATGGCCATGGGCTAGTCATCTGTGTTAGTTCTGTTGGCGGGGCTCTCGGGATCTTAGAGAAGCGTTGGCATTTATTGAACTTGCAAGCATAGTTAGTGGCGTCTTGATTGAGCGTGGGCCAGTAGTAACCATGTCAGAGTATCTTCCTGGCTAGAGTTTGCCCCCCTGTGTGGTCGCCGCGTTCTCCTTCATGAATGCTAGTAAGAACTTTTAGGGCATCGTTGTGGGCCACACATCTAAGTAAGGGGACAGAGAAGCCTCTTCGATAGAGTATCCCATCTACAAGAAGGTAACGGGTTGACTGGTGGGTGAGCGCTTTCCTTTCTTTGCGGCTCTCTGGGAGGATCCCGCGTTGCAGGTAGCCCTTGATTGGCGTCATCCATGATTCCGGTTCTGGTTCGGCATTCATGACCGTGGCGGTTTGAATTGGCTTGATACTGGGAGAGTTGAGTACTTCGACGGGGGTGAACCCCAAAAGTTGCGTATCTTCAGAACTCGCCAGTCTGGCCAATGAATCGGCTTTTTCATTCTGCTCTCGCGGGATGTGGGTGATCGTGAAGTAGTCAAAGTGGTTGAGAAGTTCCTAAACTTGGACTAGGTACAGGGTCAGTCATTCCCCCTTGTTTGGTACACTTCTTTTACTTGATGCACGATGAGCTGTGAATCGGAGAAAACCTGAATGATCTTTAGCTTGAGTTCGGTTGCGATTCTTAGTCCGGCCATCAGCGCCTCATATTCTGCATCATTGCTGGTAGCGGGGAAATTTAGTTTTAGTGCATATGTATTGAGAGTCCCTCGGGAGTGATGAGTACGATACTGGCTCCCGAGCACTTGATGTTGGAGGATCCGTCCACAAACAACTTCCACTCATTGTTGGGGGCTTCAGTGTCTTCCACAGTGGTCTCCTCGGTGGCCGTGAATTCTGCTATAAAGTCGGCAAGGGCTTGCCCGAGGATGGCTTGATGGGGAATGAATGTTATCTCGAACAGACTTAGTTCCATACTCCACTTCAGTGGTCGGCCGGATGCCTCAGGTCGTTGTAGGACCGGACGCAGCGGTTGGTCGGTGTAGACCTTTATGGGATGAGCTTGGAAATATGGCCGGAGCTTCCGGGAGGAGATTAGTAAGCAGAATGCCAACTTTTCGAGCTTTGGGTAGTTCTTTTCTACACCTGTCAGTCGTTTTCTTATGTAGTAAACAGGTCGTTGGATGCGATCTTCGAGTCGTATTAATGCCGAGCTGATTGCCTGTGGAGAAACAGCCAAGTAAACGTATAAGTCCTCGTGGTCTATAGGCTTAGTTAAAATGGGTGGTCGCTCTAAGTGATTCAAGAGTTCCTTGAATGCAGAAACGCACTCAGGGGTCCACTTGAAATTGCGTTTCCCTTTTCGAAGTAAATCAAAGAAAGGAATGCACTTGTCGGTAGCCTTATAGATGAATCGACTTAAAGCGACGACCTTCCTGTTTAAACTCTGAACATCTTTGATATTCTCGGGGATTCAGATGTCCCGAATGGCCTGGATTTTCTCGGGGTTAGCTTCGATGCCCCGGGCATTGACGATGAAACACAGAAACTTTTTGGAAGCAATGCCAAAGGAACATTTTAGAGGATTGAGTTTCGTGTCGTATTAGCATAGGACATCGAACATTTCAGAGAGGTCGCGGACGTGATCGCTAAACACTTTTGATTTAAGTAGCATGTCGTCCACGTACACCTCCATAGATTTCCCGATTTGATTTTTGAATAGTTGGTTAACAATCCGCTGATATGTAGCACCGGCATTCTTGAGGCCGAAGGGCATGACGCGATACCAGTAAAGTCTGAGGTTGGTTATGAAGGAGGTATGGTCCTGGTCACGGAGTTTCATTGGGATCTGGTTGTAACCGGAGTAGGCATCCATGAAAGATAACAGTTGGTACCCGACGGTTGAGTCGACTAGCCGGTCGATCTTGGGGAGCGGGAAGCTATCCTTCGGGCAAGCTTTGTTCAAATCAGAGAAATTGATACATGTCCTCCATTTACCATTGGCCTTTTTGACTAAAACCGGATTGGAGACCTGCTCAGGGTCTTAGGCTTCACGGATGAAGTTGTTGTTTAGCAGGCGATCAACCTCTTCTTCAAGTGCCCTGGATCTCTCGGGCCCTAGGAAACGGTGCTTCTGCTTGACTGGAGGCATTGTAAGATCTATGCTTAAAGAATGGCAGGAGATTGCAGGGTTGATGCCTTTCATATCGGAATGGGTCCATGCGAAGACGTCCAGATTCCCTTTCAAGAAATCCACAAGATCATCTTTGATGGCCGGGTGAAGGTGGGACCCTATCTTCAATACTCTTGACGGGACGTTGGGGCTAACGGGTACATCTATTGTGGGCTCGACCGTAGTAGCTCTTTCACACTCGAGCTCTTCGTCTTTCCTTGGATCGAAGTCATCGGAAAGACAGGAGTGGCGCCTGAGCCAAGGCCCAGACACCGCTGATTGCTATGTTGAGGTGGTCTTGGCGCAAAAGGGGGCGGGCACTGCTTTACCCTTGTCCCTATTGCGCTCATATTTCCATTCTCTCGCGTAACATTCCCTGGCATTGACTTGGTCGCCTCTGACTGTCGCGATCCCGTTCTCTGTTGGAAATTTCATTAGGAGGGACCATGGAGATAGGCATACGGGGAATTCTGTGAGGAAGGGTCATCCGAGGAAGACGTTGTATGACGAGACAATGTCAATAACCACAAAGGGGAGGATTCAAACTCGGCTTCGATCCCCTGTACCGAGCTCGACGTGTAGGTAAATGACTCCTACCGGATAGCTGGATGCCCCATTAAAGCCATGGATTATGGAGTGGCATGGTTTGAGATCTTTGGCTTCTAACTTCATCTGATTGTAGGCGGCTCTGAAAATGATGTTGACCGAGCTTCCCGAATCAAACAATATCTTTCGAACGGTTGCAGCGCCAGTTTGGGCCGTTATGACCAAAAGATCGGTGGTCGGGATTTCAATTCCCGTTGACTCCCTTTCATGGAAAATGGTGTCGTCCCGCATGGTTTTCCGAAGCTTGGCCGGGATAGACTCGTCGGGAGCAGAGCAAGACTCGAAGGTCGCATGTTTAATGGAAGCCACATATTCCTCCATCTTTCGAAAGCTTTCATGCGTAGGGCCGGACCCGCCGCATATAGTATTAATCACGATCCCTTGCCTCACGTTAGACGGTCCAAAGGCTGTCTTGGCGGCCGTCTAAGGAGTTGGCGCTGGTGGTTTTCGATTGGCTTTAGGTGGAAAGGGCTCTTGAACATATCGCTCAAGCCGCTTCTCGCAGATGAGTTTTTCAATTGCATCTCGAAGCTATCGACATTCATTTGGGTTATGTCCGTACATGTCGTGATATCGACAGTATTTCCTCGAGTTCTTCTCGAAATCGGTTGACTCCCTGATGCGGGGCTTCGGATACGGCAAACTGTTGCATGTTTCCAAGTAGATAGTCACCGGATCTTCATTTAACGGAGTATATGTCTCGTAAGCTTGGTATGGGTCGGGCCTTCTTGGCTCTATCTGGACCTGATTGTTGCCCTGGCCGCCTTGTCCTCCGTTGCTCGGTGTTTGCCTGGGGGGTCCTTCCCCCGGGTTCGGATTGGAGGGTCCTCCTGCTTCTCATCCCCAGGGCGGTTATTTGCGGTGTCAGCTCGAGGGTTAGTGGGGCGGCTGGCGTCGGAGACGCGGTTCCGCCTTGCTTCTTCTTGGCATAATAACTGCCCTGCATTCTCATAGAAAGCATCGAGGCTCTTGGGTTGCTTTCGGTCAATCCATGCCTCGAATTCAGAAGTACGAAGGACACCTTTAGCTAGCTGGAAGAGTATGGTGCGCGGATCCGGATCCTCGACTTCGGCGAGGGTGATATTGAACATGGAAAGGTAGCTTTTAAGTTATTCCGTAGGCCCTTGGTATAAGTTGGAAAGGGTAAGGGCTTTCTTCGGAGTTGGGATGTGCATTCTGAATAGCTTGACCAACTGTGTCGCTAATTGGACGAAGTTGTTGATGGAATTAAGCAGAAGGCAAGAGAACCATAATAGAGCGGTCCCCGATAAGAAGACCAGAAAGCATTTGCACTTGACTGGATCGTCGCCTCTGCTTGAGTCCATTTGCCACTCATAACGGTTTAAGAAAGCACAAGGGTCAGCGGTGCCGTCATAAAGCGGCATCTGAGGCATGCTAAAGCGTCGCGGCCATTCAGCTTCATTAACTCTTCGAGTGAAATGGTTGCGCCTAATGTGTGCTTCCCATGAATCATGCACATTTCCTTGCATCTCCCTCATGATCCTTCGGACCATGTCAGGAAGGTAGGTCGAATGAGGGTCCGCCATCGGGACCCATGAGTTTTGGCGGGGTTCCGAAGTTCTAGCACGAGGGCATCTTCTAGGGTGGACGTCTAGGTCGTCTTCTTCCATGTCCTCGACGTCTATAACGGGAGCCTGGTGTGCGTGATAATGTGGGGCTGGATCACGCGGATCTGGTTCTGGAAAAGCACGGACCGCCCGAATAGTAGGTTCATTGTCTCGACGGGCGACCGTTGAGTCTTGTCGAGGAGGAGGTTGGTTAATAGGAACGGATCCTTCATTGATGACTAGGCGAGAGCGGTCCCGAGGTTGGGCACCCTCGCTATAGGTAACCGTGGTACGATCGCCGTTACCATTGGCATACCGATTGTCATTGCCGTTGTCGAGAGCATTAGTTCGGACAGCGACGTTGTTGATGAGACTAAACCTCATTCTTTGGTATGGGCCCCTGGATTCAGAAGAGGAAGTTTCCGATGTTGGTGATCGATGTCGAGCATTGTTCCGAGCTAGTTGTAGTCGAGCGACGACGCGCTGACTTTCTTGGAGTTGGCGCATAAGGTCGATGTTATTTCTTAGCGCTTGATTAAGCTCGATGGCTGTATTTTCATATTTTTCACTAAGCTCGCGGATTTGCGCTTGGGTTGTCGGTGCTTCGGGGTCCACAATTGGAGGTTCAATTTCATTAGTGGCCGGGATGTCTGCCAGTTGAGGTTGTTGAGATGTACCGTCCTCGGCTGCGGCTGAAGAGCCAATCATTGCGTTCTTTGACTTCTTTACCATCGTAAGTGGACTCGATAGCAGGTTAAGCAAGGAACCTTAAGCTAGACGAAGTCAGGATGGTAATGTACAAGAAAGACACAACGTCCGAATTTTCTAAGTGAAAGAACCAAATGTTGACGGCAAAAAATGTCGCAAACACAAAAGATTCCCAATTACTAGGAATTATAAATATGGTCGCATAGACAAGAACATAAATAAAGCATAAGCAGTAAATCACATAAGAGATTTATAGTGGTTCGGCCTCAGTGAGGGCCTACGTCCACTTTGAAGAGTCGTTGGAAGATTATTAATCACTTGGAAGAAATTACAAGGTTGAGACTATCTCATGACATCTCATTACATTCATGTTCCATGATATATAATGTATTAATTACCATATATTGAATAATAAGGAAAAAGACAATTTTGTCCTTCTTCTTCCTCAAAGAGGAGATGCCATTAATGAAGCTTTTATTGAGGTCTCCAAGCTCAAGAATTCAACCCCTTTGAAGTGTGAGGCCATGGGGTATTTATAGGAAGTGGTTAGGTAGGGGTTAGGTAAGAATGGGGACCATCTTCCAGAGTTCGCACCTCCAGCTGTCGGGCCTCGGAAAATCGCACCTGGGCGAGGTGCGAAATTTCGCACCTGGCTGGGTGCGGAGCAAATTTTGATAAGAGGCGTCGTCGAGGCTGGTTGGCTCCATCGGCACGGCGTTGTGAAGGTAAAGGTGTGAGGTCCTTGTTGGAGAGATCTTTCTTCGGTCTTTGATTCTACACTTCCTGAGTTTCACCCTTGGCCCTAGCTTCACGCGATGAGTTGAGTCGAGCGTGTCTTGAGTACTTTTGGTGACCGGACCAAAAGGCCGGTTAACAGCGTTATTTATTTATTTATTTTAATGCTCACATAGTTGTAAATTTTACTCTAGATGCGAATGGACTGTTCGATGATTATTTATCATTATTGTTGCATATATGCGATGTATGAAATCCATATAACTGAAATTATAGGGTAATTTCGCATTCCGATTCAGAAGTAAAAGGACATTTTAATGAAAAGCGCATTTTATTATAAAAAGAACATTTTAATGAAAAGCACATTTTAATGAAAAGAACATTTAGTAAAAAGAACATTTTAATGAAAAGAACATTTTAGTAAAAGAACATTTTATTGAAAAGAAAACTTTAGTAAAAGAACATTTTAATAAAAACGACATTTAATTATAAAGGAACATTTGAATGAAAAAGACATTTTATTATAAAGGAACATTTTAATGAAAATGACATTTTATTATAAAAGAACATTTTAATGAAAAGGACATTTTATTATAAAAAGAATATTTTAATGAAAAGGACATTTTAATGTAAAGAACATTTTATTGAAAAGAACATTTTATTGAAAAGAACATTTTAGTAAAAGAACATTTTAATGAAAAGAACAATTTAATGAAAAGAACATTCTAATGTAAAGGACATTTTATTATAAAGGAACATTTTAATGTAAAGGAACATTTTAATGAAAAGGATGTAAAGCACATTTTAATGAAAAGAATATTTTAATGAAAAGAACATTATAATGAAAAGAATAATTTAAAATAAAGAATCTTTTAAAATAAAGAATGTTTTAAAATAACAAATATTTTAAAATAATATTCAATGAAGAATAAAATTATGATTTTGATGTCCGATTTAAGATGGACACAAAAATATTTAAATGTGAAGCCGAGTTAAGTAGCAGACGCCATTTAACCCGAACATGTTTATTGATCGATTTTATTCATTTTCTAATGAACATACAAAAAAATGATTTCAAAATCTAATATTTTGAAAATATTATCATTTTAATATGATAAAATTATAGAATATTCAATTTTGATTTAAAATTGAAAATGAAGTTGGAATCGTTTTAAAATCAATTTATAAATGATTTATAAAATACGTTTTAAATGAAAATCGATGAAATACACATAATAAATATATTATATATAATGGCCTGAATAGAACGCGCCGCGCATTAACCGTTTACGAATTTCGACCATTAACTTCAAATCGATGTAACGGGAGATCCGACCATCGGATTCTCCTAAAACTGGAACCGTTGGGTTCATATCAAAAAGTGCTTTCCAACGAATATAATAGATTTGAAATCTAATGGTTGAATTTGGAATAATGTCCAAATCAAATTTGGAAAAGGTCTTTATGGATGCAGTTCGGTGGTCATTATTGGAAACCGACTGTAAGGGCCTAAATAAAATTATTAAAAATATGGAAAAATTATGTAAAATCATAATTAATAATTTGGAAAGATTTTGGATGAAAAATTCTAAGTTTAAAAATATAAAGAAATATTTTTATCGAAATGAACTAGCTATTAACTAGAATAATAATCCAATGTTTTTACATAAATAAATTAGATTTGTAAATGGTTTTGAAATAACCAGAACTTTCCAACATATAAAATTGGAATGGATTTAAATGGAAATTATCTTCAGAATATTTCGATAATTGATTCCGTGATTATATGGATATTGTTGAGGAATTTGAAAGACATAAATATTGTTATTCCCAATATGATATTTGTTGATTTTTGAATTTGATATTGAATTTAAGCCGATATAATTTCTACTCAGAGCCTTTTATTTAATGTCAAATTGGATTTTGGGTTTGTCATGAATGGTGTCTTAAATAACACTGTTCTTAAACCCGGTTGAGAAAAGAATAAATCTTTTAATTAAGATTTAGATAAATTTACCAATTAATTAACATTTAATTGCAACTGAAATGAAAGTTGATTGTGGGTTTATCGTGAACTATGTTTTAAACGACATTTGTTCTTTAACTCAACCAAACTTGAAAATATAATTTGGAATTTATAAATCTTTTATTAAGATTGAATGGAAATTTTCCAAAGTAAAGTTTTCTAATTTAATATGTTAAATTGGAATTGAATGGAATTCGATTTAATAATAATCGAGATAAGCTTCTATAAAAGAAGACCGTTACTATATATGGAATTTAAAAGGCTTTGCCATTATTCCATTTATATTATTAGTCTGATAAGGAAATTTGTATCAACTATTTATTGACCTGATTTCTATGAAGATTCCATATTTAATGGAAGAACATTTTGGGTTTGTCGTGAACTGTATTTTAAATGACATTGGTTCTTTAACCCAGTTAAAGACAGGATTTATTTCCTAAATTTGAATAATCATTAAATAATGATTTTTGTGATTAAAAATGAACTAGAATTTTAAAGAATCTTTAATTAGATTGAAGTGAAAATAGAATAATTAAATTTATCGAATTCATGAAATGATCGAGAGTGGAGTGCCACCAGTTTTATTCCAGGCGATAGTTAAATCTTTAATTAGATTTGAATGTGAAATGGCAATTAAAATTTACCGATAACACAGTGGGTGTTAGATATGGAGTGCTACCAGTTTTGCTCCAGGGGATGAATAGGTTGGGATTGGAAAATAATAAATGATTACTGCGGTAAGGCTCGATAATCCCGACAAGTTAATAAAATCTTTTGAATTGATATTAAAGGAAGATTAAAGAATAACTTTAAATGAATTTATCTTTGATAAAATTAATGGGAACCTTTCCCTAATAATGTGAATATTTTATTAAAATAAATTTCTGTATTGGAATGAGGCGTATGATGTGTTTTTGTAGCATATGATTATTGATTATAAAATACGCGAGTTATTCGGAAAGACCGAGTTTAACCCATTCCGAACAATTACTACGACAATTAAAATTCGAAGATGAAGACGGTGGTTGAAGATCGGAGTTGTTCACATCATTTGGATGATTACTGATGTCTTGATTGGGCTGTACACCCAAGACAAGGTAATAAGTGGTGATCGTTCAGATGTACTTGGAGATCGACGGATATGCGAGGACCTCTCTCCTGTATTAGACATATGGGATGGGGAATAAGTGCCTCCGGTTTCGTTTAGACCCAGAACGGACTTGTACAATGGATGTGTGTCTGACATTGGATTTCATTCTGTGCTAATTGATTTCTATTAAATATATATTTGTTTGGTGACGGAGAATTTATTCTCTTGCTTAACACCCTTCTCTGAGACGTACGAGCTTAGAGGTTATATATTGGTAGACATCAGTTGTATGGCGTGAATTGTCAGTGTGACATGCCAAGATGCAAATGATCAAGGCTTTTGTTGAAAAGCAGAGTCTTGTGGATGATGATCAAAGCACAACTTTAAATTATCCTAGCTTTGTATATAGCGTTACTTCGTGAGCCTCACACCCCGGTATGAACCAGAAACGAGAGAAGGACCCTAGGGAGGACATGCCTTTCTTTCTAGCTAGAAGTGGTGTCATGGTATGAAGCCCAGACATTTTTAGTTATGTGGATGTTGGAAAGTGAGGTACCTCGAATATGGAGTCCCTAGTGGCTCAGATTTTATGCCCCACAGGGCAGGAAAACATATTGTTCAGGCATAACTAATCCACTAAAGTATTTATGGACCAACCCTGGTGCTCCAAGGGCTCACCTGAGTCTGAGTCCTGAGACATGGGCAAGATTGTCTCGAATTCGGTAAGGACGATCCCTTTCCTTGGTTCATAGATAGAAATCCAACTTCTGATACGACGTCATGCAGTTTTGATTGTAGAACTAGTATGGTGACATGATATATGGTACCCATGCCATCTATGATTGATACAATTATATTTTAAGTTGTTTTTTAAACACTATGCACTTATAACATCAAAATGATTTGTTTTATATGTATCAAGCATGTTTGGCTATTATAAGGGAAAACTCTATCCTCCAGTTTGCGTCGCATTGTGTGATTGGACCTGAGTCTTATAATAGCTTCATTTAAAAAAAAACATTGTGTTGTATTATTTTAAACCGAGGTTCATGTGGAGTAAACCCTTTCCATGTTATATGGCACAGTCCCATGATTTCACCACTTTTAAAATAAAGATTTAATAACTGTTTTATTTCTTACACCAGTTCCATGACTGACCTGGAGTTTATAACCTAAACTCTTGGTGCCTCTATTTCCCACACGGGCAGCTATTAGTTTTGGTTTTGCAGATATTATATTCATAGGATCCTGGTTTACAGCTGAAGCGATATTTGGAAAGCTCTGTATTTGTGTATTTCTTTCAGTTTTATTTTGTATTATTTTTCCACTGCAATTTAAATGTAATTTAAATATCTGATATTGTATTTCCAATGTGTAATATTTATTCATACTCTGGAATATTCTTATACTCTGATGTAATTGTTGTAATAGCAACGAAATGTTCTTCTGTTTGTGTTCTGATTCGTCGTGTTCTTAACTCTATCCGAGCTTTCCCGTAAGGGGAAGTTTGGGTCGTTTCAGACCTACCCAGGTTCAAAATATTATGATATAAATCTATTATAAACACACAGCTAATTTGTGATACACAACAGGACCATATCTTCCTTAAAATTTGTAAAGTTATAAACACACAGCTAATCTAAGTTTATGTTGCATTTTCATAGAGTTTGTGTTCAACTAATTATTTATTTTCTAGTTGTTGTACTTCATTTTTCTCTCTTTTCTTCTACTTGCAACTCTAGTTCCAGTTTTCTAGATTCAAGTAGAAAGAAAGAACTATAAAACTCTAGTTCCAGTTTTCAAGATTCAAGTAGAAATTAATTAATTTGAACATTAAATGCAGTATAAAATAAATTTAAATTGATCTGCTTTAATTCTAGTATGAATTACTATGACTACAATACCTATCCCAAAAAGAATTAATAAAAGACCATAGTTCATATTACTATTTAATTGGACTAAGCTAATACAAATGATAATGTATAGTTATACACGTACTTGTACAACTTGTGCAGAACATGCTCCAAATCTATGCAATCTTCATTATTCTGTCAAGATTGTAACACTCTCTCAGAATCCGTCCATTTTATCAGCTAATACAACTGTATTGTTCTTCGTGTGGCAAGTACATGTCTTACTCATGACTTACTATTATGGTCTATTTTAAAATGCTATGAAATAATTCATTATTAGATGGGGACACTAATAAATGAAATTAATGATAATGCTAGTAGTATAGATGTAAATTGTTGTGGCGAAATGTTAAAAATTAAAGAATCCATATCAAATTCGATTATTATTTCCAAAACAACTCAAATTCACGTACACAAACAATATTATTATCAACTATTCCAAAATGAATACATTTATTCCAATTTGTCTATTCTACTTTTATGATATTAAACTCCTCATCACGGTCCATAGTTAATGCCAAAAACTTATTCACTCTATCTACATATGGTTTGATCCAATCTTACGCGTTAATATTATAAATTTTTTGAAAGTATGCATATTGTGGAGTATGAGGCAAATGAGATTCTTCATGGAGTTTAACACCAACAAAATGAGAGTTGTTTACGTAGCCCATAACCACCATTCTATTTTGATTTAGCAAACTCGCATGAACAGTTGTGGGAACGAATGTACAGCTCATATGCTTGCTTAACAAAACTACCACAATGCCAAACGTTTCAGCTATTACAAATCCAGATTCCGGCATTTGCATTTACTCGTCGGACAATGTATTCTATTCTTCATTTATTCATATCCACATTTATCCCATATTTTTTTGTACATATCTGAATATAGCTCTAAATTGTCCACCATTGACTCCCCTACATACTTACAAGGATTATCCGGTCTTCGGTTTTGGAGATGCAATAGGTCAACCACAACCCAATAACCATAATCACCATCGCTAGGCATGTCATCTATACCAATAATATATGGTCTCATATATTCTGGCATTTGCATCAAATAGTCGTAGTTAACTTCTTTGCTATCACCTGCCTTTGTTTTGTCACCTGCTTGTGTTTTGACACTGAGACTTAAGTAACGACCAACAAGCATTAGACTTGGGTTGCACGACAAATAAGCTTCAACATGTTCAAAGTACGATGGATCTCGTTTTGTTGAATTGTCTTTCTTGGTAGGTCTACCTTTTCGAATAGTTGTTGCGGGGGGTTCTAAAATTGAGGTTGTATGCGGCTAAGCTAACAATTTTAGTTGTTACTGCATAATAAGTCTTGCATTATCAAGCGATTCATCATATCGACTTTTCAAAACATGTAGTTCTGGCAAGTCAAAAAATTCAAGAGTAGAACGATTCAATATAGGTGGAGTGCATGACAATTGCTTCCAATAAGGGTCAATAACAAATAGAGATATGTAGTCGGGTGAATGCCTAAAATCTACGAGCATATGCGCAGGTTCTTTTCCCAATCTATGTATTATTTTAGATGAACTTGTTTCAAATGTATGTTCAGTTGTGACAAATTCATTCTCTGAACAAAGATGTGCACTAGTCCGACGGTGAACAAAGATACCTACAGCTGAATCAAAATACATTTCAGACGATGATGTGCACTTTCAACAATACCAGTTGAAACATTATCACAGTGTCTTATTTTGTTTGTCTAAGCCAAAACAAACTTCTCCTTGTTTTTACTTAGCCAATTTTTGATTGCATACGTAGTTGATTTTTTTTGTTTAACCGACCATGCATCACGAAATGAGTTTAAATTCTGATGGTATACTTCTTCAGATATTGAGTTTATCACATTTGTCCATCCATCCCAAAAAAATTCATATTCCTTTTTTCCTTCCTCGTCTTCCAATACTACCTCCTTATCCTCAATTAGAACCTATTTCTTTTTTATAAAATTAGGTTTACAATTTGCTTGAACGTTTTTTGAAATATGCCACGCACAAATAATATGATGTGCCATTGGGAAAACCGTCGCTATTGCATTTGTAAGGGCAATTTCCGCATCCGTGATTATTACTTTTGGAGTTTCTTTATCTCTATAGCTTTTTCTTACGCATTTAAGCGCCCATATATATGAGGTTGTTGTCTCCCAACTAATAAAAGCAAGTGTCATTATAAATGGAGCTCCCGTTGATGTTTGTAACACCATATGAAAACATGGTAACTTATATCGATTTGCCTTGAACGTGTAATCCAAAAACAATATTTGATGAAAACATTGCGCGAGAACAACAGATCTTGGATGACTAAAAAATAAGTCGGACACTTCGTTGGTTGAGCTATCAACTCTATGATGCATAGAATAATGATGACTAGTTGCTAGCTTCATAAACTGTTGCACAACCGACCTTCCTTCCGTATTTAGGAGTTTCAACTTTACTTTCGCATTGTAAATATTTCTAATTGTTGAGTCTCTGGGTTGTACATTCTAATAGCGGATAAAATATTTTGAGGTTTAACTCCACTTTTTGTAATTGTTTCAACGATTTTGAGTTCATGATCTTTTAGCTTAGTCACGGACGGGTGCCCAGTTAATACGTTTGGAAGATTGTGATTGTGATGTCCATTCTTCACCTCCAAAATCCATGTTCCATCATTTCTACAACATGCATTTAACTCAAATGGGCATCTACATTTTCGACTTCCCGATCTTCTCCTCTTTTGTTGGGTCTATGGAACATAAATCTTTGACTTCTTTTCAATATATTCCCCACTTCGTTCACATACTAGAACCATCCATGATCCTTTTCCATTACTTTGTAGATTTCTCATTCTTATTCGCTTGGTCATAAGAAGACAATTTGTAGTTTTTCCCCAATCCATGCACCATTCTCGAACGCTCTCTTTTGAGTCGAACACCTGCAGAATACCATGAACCGATTTTACATATTTCAAATATATTCACAAATGCATAAACATACCTTATCTGTGCTGAAATGAAAGGTCAAACCGGGATAATCGAAAGGCGACATATCAACTTCTTGATTTTGTTTCTTCGTTCCATCATCAATATTATACTCATTTGAGCTCTCACCTTTTGATATCTATTGGTTAACAAACAATTTAAGAGGCTCAACTCATCAAAACAACGACAATATGAAAACAAAAACCAATATAATCAAAACCTGTTGATTTTGTTTCTCCGATCCATCGTCAATATCAATACTTTGTTTCTCGGTTCCATCATCAATATCATATTTGTTTGAGCTCTCAGTATTTAATATCTATTGGTTACCAACCAGTTTAAGATGCTCAATTCATCAGAACAACGACATTATGAAAAAAAACATTAGAATCAAAACCTTTGGATTTTGTTTCTCCGTTCCATCGTCAATATCATGACTTTGTTTCTCCGTTCCATCATCGATATCATTTTCATTTGAGCTCTCACCTTTTGATATCTATTAGTTTAAATACAAATTAACATGTTCATTTCATCACAACATGGTCATTATGTAAACAAAAATCATTATAATCAAATAAATGTGTAGAAGGCAGTACCAACTCAAAGTAAGAAAACTGAAAAGATGTACAAACTTCGGAAAGATCACCCCAAAAATAAATTATATGAAGAAACTTTTAAAATTTTCATTTTCGGCATCTAAATTTCGAACATACCATTTTATTTCGTCAAGGACCCGACGAATTTATTATATTCCCATAACATGTTAAAGGAACCGCCAAATTCAATTTTATACGATTTGCTCATTTAAATTGATATAACGTGATAAAATAGTTCAACCTGAAATTAGTCGGCATGAGTTTCACGTTCTTACTTATATGATTAGGCAAGAAGTGATCGATTAACGGTGGAATTCAATTTCAAACGAATTTTTCATTTAAATAATTACCTTTTCATTGATTTGTTCATCAAATCCAACGTGCCGTTCGCTTTTTCGAGTTAGAATCCTGTTGTCTTCTTCTTCAAAGTTACAACTTTCATATGAAATTTATTCCTCCATAAAATCTGTAACGACCCAGGTTTTTGTCGACCTTGATTATCGCCATAAACTCAATGATGACTAACCAAACATCGAAAAATACCGGATGATTAATGAAAGAAATTAGAGAGTGAGGAAATATAAGATAGAAACTTAGAATAGAAGAAGAAGAAGAACACAACATCAGAGTAACACGAATCTCACAGCGGAACGAATAACATATAATAGATAACATATCCTTGAAATAAAATCAGTATATGTATACAATAACATTATCAGAGTACAACACTTACAACACAGCGGAAATAACTATAGCTATATGATCCTAAAGCCTCCTGCTCCAAGCTCTTCCAGTATATCTGTAAATCCCGACTACTTGACTGCCCGTACAAAATTGGGCACCCAAGAGTTTAGGGAAAACAACAAAATAAACTCCGGGTCAGTCATGGGACTGGTATGAGTAAAACAGTTTAAAACAGTTTGAGCCATTAAACGATATCTCATAAGACCACGCCGTATAACGGAACGGGTTTTTCCCTTATGAGAATCCAAAACATCTTTATATCAAAAACGTTTTGATATTATAATAATGTCTATCAACCACAATATAATAATCATCTAGCAGAAACGCTTTATCTCACGTTCTACATATATAGTATACAATCAAAACCGCAAGCACGTATTGGGTAATGGTTTTCCAACTATGACAAGGTATGGAACCACCTTCCGATCGGTGTAGTCTAGGAATGATACACTGGAGTTCAACAAGAACATCTTGCAACTCAGCCACACATGATCGACCACTCATTTCGCTTGAGTGTATCGAATGTATATCACCAACGGTTGGGATCAGCAACCGTTTCCCGTATATGTATATGGGACAGCATTGATAGATTAAAGAAGCAAATGAATATTCTCTAGATAGGTGATTATACACCCTACTTCGGAGCGACCGACTTAGCCATGCTGCCTGCCCGACTTCTGTCATTTAACGGATGTGAGGCTATGAGACGACCCCAAACCCCGTATTGACGGTGGCAAGGGCAATCCTTGGAATATAACACAAAAAACAGATAAAAGTAGAACAGAAATAAATAAATACACCAGATAATGCACAATAGAATATACAGGATAAACGTAATCAACAGAGTTACACAGTATACAGGATCATACTTAGTACAAATACAGTTCAGCTATACATAAATGTCTACAGCGGAAAACAAACATAATGTACAATAGGAGCTGAACAGCATAAAAAGAGATAAATAATAGAATCCATCTTCAGCTCCAGCTATCCCGAAAGAGCCAGCTAAACCTGAATACAAGGCTGTCCGTGTAGAAAAAGGGGCACCCGAGTTTGAAAGTGCTACGAGTCAGTCATGGGACTGGTATGAGAAATCTGCTCAACACATTTAAAATATGACCAATCACTGGACCACGCCACTTTCGTGGAACGGGTTTACTCCATCGGATTGACAGTTCTTCAAAACAAATAAATCTTTTAAACATCGCAATGCTTTTTGTAAAAATGAAGCCATTACAAGACTCAGTTCCCATCACACAATGCAACGCAAACCGGAGGATAGAGTTTTACCTTATAATGGCCAAAATATGCTTGATACGAATAAAACAAAAGCATTTGATATTATTACTAGTGTTTATAGGTTTCGAAAAACAATTTCAATCATAACTTTCAATCATAGACGGCATGGTATGTATATACAATCAAAACCGCACAGTCACGTATTTGGAAATTGGATTTCCGTCATGAACCAAGGCAAAAGATAGTCCTTACCGACTTCGAGACAATCTAGCCCATGTCTCTGGAACAGCCACAACTGCCCCTTGGAGCGACAGGGCCGGTCCACACGGAGTGGATTATAGTGCCTGAACAATACGTTTCTCTGCCCTTTGGGGCGTAAATGAGCCAACAAATGACTCCATCGGTCCCGGATCGACCGATATATCTGAGGCACCTCGCAATAGTAACAACCACATAAGTCAAACTCGTCAGGGCGTGTAAAACCACTGACGCCACTTCTAGCTAGAAAGAAACGCATGTCCTCCCTGAGGTCCTCTCCCGTTTCTAGTTCATACCGGGGTGTGAGGTTCGCGAATTCACGTTATACAGCTACGCCACACAGGCGGGGCTTTGATCATCACCACAAGGCTTTTCTTTTCAACAGAAGCCTTGATCACTGCATCTTAGTGTGCCACACAGACAATTCACGCCATGTAACTGATGGTTATCAATCACACAGAATGAATTCCAATGTCAGACACACAGTCCATTTGCAAGTCCGTTCTGGGTCTGAACGAAACCGGAGGCACTATATACCTCGCAAACCCATCGACCTCCACGTACGTCTGGATGATCACCACTCATTATCCATATTTCGGGATGCCTCCCAATTAGGACATCAGTTACCATCCAAACGAGGTGAAGATCTCCGGTCTTCGACCACCGTCTTCATCTTCGATTACTTATCGTCGATTCAGTTATTCAGAATGGGATAAACCCGGTCTTTCTGAGCAACTCGTGTATATAACAAATAAGTGCTACACAAACACACATACACATCATTTCAATTCATTAGTCGCTAACCGTAAATCAGTAAGAGAACGATTTCCCAAATATTAACCCCGAAGGCCGAAACCAACATCAGATCAAAATCCGGTAAACCATTCGACTTAGCCAACCTTCAGTTAGTTTCTAATTTCACTTCCATATCGTTTATAATATTTTATAACGATTTATCGCTATTTTTATTTATTTTAAAATAGCCAATTTATTCAAACGACGCTTCGGCCATAACGCGGTCGTGGCGCTATTTTTCTTCAGATTTTATTTACACATATCTGAAAATCTAACCGTTGGATCTTCACAAAATTTATATCATTAGAAAGATCTTTTCAAAACGAATCCAACGGTTCCAGTTTCGGGAAAATCCGACGGTCGGATCTCCCGGTATAATCGTTTGAAGTTTCGATTTCAAAATACGAACTGCAGCGTCGTTATTCGATTCAATATAATTATATTTATATATAAATATAATCGATTCTGGCGCTGTTTTTCTTCAGATTTGAATTAAACATTCCAGACAATCCAACCGTTGGATTTTTACAAAGTTGGTGTCGTTGGAAAGATATTTCCAAAGCGAACCCAACGTTTGCGGTTTCGGGAAAATCCGATGGTCGGATCTCCCGCACTAATCGTTTGAAATCACGGTTTCAAAATACGAACTGCAGCTTCGTTATTCGATATATTTCGATTCTATTTATATATATTTCGATTCTTCGATTTCAAAACTATATACTTTTCATACATTTGATAAAAATGATATTTTTATCCAACATACATTCACTTCGATACTTCACTATTTTTAACAATTCATATATAGTAAAAATGTGATTTTTATTGTAAAACGATTTATTTCAAAACACGACTATTTTATATAGTTCATATAGATGATAAAAATATGATTTTTATTATAAACAATTTCTTTCAAAATAGGAATACCATTCAACACACGAATTTCAATTCAACGAATGAATTTCGATTCAACACATGAAGGTTTTCTATAGTTTGTATATATAGATAAAAAGGTGATTTTTATTTTTAAAACACGAATACCATTCAACACATGAATTTCAATTCAACGAATGAATTTCAATTCAACACATGAAGGTTTTCTATAGTTTGTATATATAGATAAAAAGGTGATTTTTATTTTTAAAACACGAATACCATTCAACACATGAATTTCAATTCAACGAATGAATTTCGATTCAACACATGAAGGTTTTCCATAGTTTGTATATATAGATAAAAAGGTGATTTTTATTTTTAAAACACGAATACCATTCAACACATGAATTTCAATTCAATGAATTAATTTCGATTCAACACATGAAGGTTTTCTATAGTTTGTATATATAGATAAAAAGGTGATTTTAATTTTTAAAACACGAATACAATTCA
This sequence comes from Allium sativum, assembly GCA_030737875.1. Lineage (NCBI taxonomy): Eukaryota > Viridiplantae > Streptophyta > Magnoliopsida > Asparagales > Amaryllidaceae > Allium > Allium sativum. Next base: position 432,506,674 of record CM060910.1, read on the forward strand.
ACACATGAATTTCAATTCAACGAATGAATTTCGATTCAACACATGAAGGTTTTCTATAGTTTGTATATATAGATAAAAAGGTGATTTTTATTTTTAAAACACGAATACCATTCAACACATGAATTTCAATTCAACGAATGAATTTCGATTCAACACATGAAGGTTTTCTATAGTTTGTATATATAGATAAAATGGTGATTTTTATTTTTAAAACACGAATACCATTCAACACATGAATTTCAATTCAACGAATGAATTTCGATTCAACACATGAAGGTTTTCTATTCAACAGACGAATATAATTTCAACATAGGAAAATAATTCTAACACATGAATATTATTCAAAATTTCGGCAGCATAACGGCAGGGTAGTTAAAACCGGGACCGTCCCTAGTACGGCTCCTCGCTTTACCTTAAAGCTTCGCAACTTTTGACAATGGGGAATCATGCATCTAGTTTGTACGCAGGCGGCATGTATATTTTTTTTCATTTCCACAAACTAATCCTATGTGGTTTCAACCAAATATTTCTCAACCACAAACGAGTATTTTTCAACCACAATCAATCAATTTCAACCACAAACAATTCTAACCAACCATTCGTAATCAACCAATTTTCACACCAATCACAACCAATAAATATCGTCCATGGTTTGTGGACGAGGGGCGTACATATATATATATATATATATTTATATATTTATATATATATTTATATATAGCATTTCACTTCTATTTCAACACATATATAATTTTTACAACGCATATATAACTTATACATCGAACGTACAACTTATACAACGCTTATACAAGAGGTGTACAACGCTTATATAACTCATACATCGAATATATAATTTATACATCGTCGTTTTCCATATCGTTTATAAATTAGAAATCTCACATTGGGTTCCACTCCACCAAAAATAGCAGATGGCTCAGAAAAATATGCGGTCTCTTCTAGTATGTAGAAGACGTCCACACGAGTCCACTGTCTCTTGTTTCACTGAATTTCGTCAACACATGAGAAAGATACGATTTTTCAAAGTTTGCAACGGTTTAAAGGTGTTAAAACTGTTGAAAATAAACATAGCCGTACCTCTCAGTTTTTGATTCAAACCTAGGTTTGAATTTAACTTCCAATCCGTTGCTCGATACGAGGATCAGGCTTCACGACGTCGAAGAGCCAGGTGGGGCGCACGTGCTCCAGGAAGACGGCCCACTTCGTTGGCCTCTGGCGATGGCTGCGGCGGCCTGAAGTGACGAACTTTGGGGCGTCGGATCTCCTCGACCGCTCGACGATGGGGGCTGAGACCTGGTCGGATTTGAAGAGGAAGGAGAGCTGGACAAAAACCCTAACTGGCGGAGGGGCTGAAAGTGGAGGAGGCGGTCGGAAATTGGGTTTGAAAGTTTGAACGGCAGCCGCCGTTAATCGGAGGGAGAAAAAGGGGTTTTCGATTTTTTTATATTTTTAAAATTATGAAAGGAATAATTTGATTGGCCGGGGTTTTTAAAAGGGGGTTTTCTAACACGACCTCCAATCCGAACCCAACGACTATTGTCCTTAGCGTTTTACCCCCATTCCGAACACAATGGGATATGTTTCGTAGGCCCATTCGACTGTTTCAGTCAGTTTTCCTTCAATTTAAAATATATAACATTCAATATTCGATTTGAACGTACATTTCAATTTTCCAGGGCCATAAACTGATTCGAAAAATTCCAGAAAAATAAATCTAGCTATGTTTTGACGAAACAGTCCCAACAAAACTAGTTTCATCGAATTCTGAGACCGTTTACAAAATGGCCCATTTCTGGTCGATCCAATTTAACTGTAATTGACCAAAACACATTTTCCTTTTCCACGCTCACATACTAGCTTCAAAAATTATGAAATTTAAAACCTAGCAATAATTTGACATCCTGGATCCAACAAAAGTTGTTTCGTCGAATTCCGAGGTCGTTTGCAAAATGGCTATTTTCACGGGCAATATAAATTCCATAGCGACCTTTCTGAAAATTCATTTAGCCATAACTTTTGCTTCCCGCTATGAAACTTCGATTTTTCAGATTTGTAAGAAAGATATTCACTAACAGATTTAAATATTTTTGGTTTCGCTCAAATCTGTTTTGTTTTGCACCCGGTACAGTCAGTCAAAGTTTGAATTCAAATTTTGAAACTACCGCGCCATTTCAGGCCTTGTTTATAATTAGAATTAATTATATTCGTTTTCAAACGTCGATTCAAACTCACTTTTCATTGCTATTATTTAAAATATTTATTTTAAATATTTAAAATCCACTAAAATAGACAATTTAAAAATTTTAAATTGGTTCAGATTTTCCGGGTCGTTACAATCTCCCCCATTTAAAACTTTTCATCCCCGAAAAGGAACAAAGTCGAAAGTGGTTTGATTAATCAACTCTACGTTCAATCTGGCTTCCATTCTCCAACTTTTCAGTTTCTGAGAATTTTCAAATTCTTCAAAAATTTGGCTAACACCCGGAATTTTTGAAAAATTTCGCCATAACCTCCTTTGTACGGGGAGAGGTTTGGAAATTTATTGGGCTATATTAGGTACCCAATAAATCCTAATAAGCATACACATATTTATAGTGATATATTCTGGTGTTTACAGGGGATCGTGTATAGATAATAACTCCAGAGAATAAATTCTCGTCACCCTGTCAAAGCCTGAGGGAGTGTGTATTTTAATTGCTCCAGAGGGTAAATCCTCGTCACCTCGTCCCGTGTGGGAAATAAATAATCCATGTGCCGTATCTAATGACTAGAGAGACGTGATTATTGTCAATTCCAGACCCGTGTGGGTTTTTTATTAATCTGGCAATTTTATCCTTACAATTTTATATGGTTATATCAGTCATCAGTTCAACCTGTAAAATATAGTCATCGCCATACAAGCCTCTCGCTCGTATGGTAAATCTTCCACCTCGTCACACAAGCTCCAATTGCTTATGTGGTATATGATGAAGTATGCCTATCTTCAAGAAGTTTGCCATGCAGTGTAGTTCAAAATTAATTGTTACTATCCTATGGCGATGTTTATTATTACACACAGAATAACCAGCACTCCGCATCCAATGGCATTCACAGGAGTTGATATAATAATACTTCGCATCCAACTCATTAAGGTTTACCTATTTGTCGAGCACACAAATAATTTCTTTACTCAACAGCTATCCATCTACCTGTTCAAACATATATAATGCACAAGTATATATTTCTATCTATTTTCTAATCAGTTCAATGTGTGATTTAATCGAATAAATTCTACTATTCATTCCATTATTGATTAAATTAACTATCGTTTTAATAATATAATTAATCAAATCTACTATCACACAACACAAACAACAATCAAATTGTTTTTAACTTTTCAAATATATATCTTTTATATATTCAAAAATTATATTTCTAAAACCAGACTTTATATATAATCACAAATACGTTATTTAAAAACATATAACTCTCGACTCGTTCTGGGGCACTTCTGACCCCATCTCTAATGAGTTGTTCTGATTCTGCTATACCCATACTAGGATATTCCTTTTTATACTTCTATTTATTTTCTAAATAAATATTCCTTTATTAATTCTATTTACTTCCTTAATAAATATTTCCTTTATCAACTTTATTTATTTTCTAAATAAATATATGCTTTATAAAATCCTATGATTTTATAAATACTTTATTTTCAAAATATTTCCTTTATAAAGTCGGTTGATTTTATAAAGTTCCTTTATTTCAATATACATTGAAATAATTCTTTTTACATCCCAGGGTCTCTTATGATATTTAAAATAGCAAACCCCAATGATCAAAATCGTTTAAACACACATAATCAACCAGATTATATATCACATCATATATTACAATATATGAACAGAACAGTATTATAAATATTGAGGAGTCCAGTTGGACCCCTCCAACCTATTCCCCAGCATCACAGATGTTAAACAACACATATATAAAATATTCTAATAAAACAGAATCAATATTCGATTAACGATTTATATATATATATATATCGTTATCTTATGATTTCAATCAATACACAAACACTCAACCAACAGTTAACACACAGCAATCAGTCATTATTTATCAGTTCTAAGAATACACTGTAAAAATAGAACTGTTTAGAGTTGGTGAGTTTTACTCACATTGGACTATCATCGTTAATTAACGATAATTGTCGTTGATTCAGATCGGACAATTTATTTCGCCATAAATTGTAACTAGCTCAGATGGACTTCCAGTCAGTTCCATGACGTAGCCACCGTCCATACGATCCTAATGCAACTTACGGTTCATCAATCTGATATCGTATGACGAAGATATTGCATTGTAAAGTTAATACACTATTTATATTTGAATTAAACATGAAATTAATAAAAACTGGGCCTTAGCTTAACTTTTCCTTGGCCCAACATCCTTCAAGCCCACTACCAAACCTATAAGCTGTGACGGCAAGGAATTTCGCTCGGTCCGAACCAGTCGCTAAACCGATCCAGGCCGTTCGAAACGCCCTAGCGTTTGAGAACAGGACAAAACAGAACACATACAGAAGAACATTTCATTGTGTATTGCAACAATGCATCAGATTACAAGAATATACAGAGTATAAATGAATAAATATTACACAGAAATATCAGAGATTTAAATTACATTTAAATACATAGCAGCGGAAAATAATACAATACACAACTAGAAGAGATATACGGATACAAAGCTTTCCGGATATCGTTCCAGCTGTAAACCAGGATCCTGTGAATATAAATCTGCAAAACCAAAACTACTAGCTGCCCGTGTCAAAATAAGGGCACCCAGAGTTTAGGTTAAAACAATAAACTCCAGGTCAGTCATGTGACTGGTGTGAGAACTAAAACAGTTATTAATCTTTATTTTCAAAGCTAGGTAAATCAAGGGACCACGCCGTATAACACGGAACGGGTTTCCTCCCAAGAATACCAGTGCATAAAACAAACAGCGCAATGCTAAATAAAGAAAAATGAAGCTGTTATAAGACCCAGGTCCTATCACACAATGCAACGCAAGCCGGGGGATAGGGTTTTCCCTTATAACAGCCAAAGAATGCTTGATACGTTTTAAAACAAATCATTTGATACTATAATAAGTGCATAGTGTCTAAAACAACTTCAAATCATAAGTATCAATCATAGGCGGCATGGGTACCATATATCATGTCGCCATATATAGGTTTACAAATAAAACCGCAAATGTCACGTATTTGGAAATTGGATTTCCATCTATGAACTGAGGCAAGGGATCGTCCTCTACCGATTCGAGATAATCTAGCCCATGTCTCCGGAGCAGCCGCAACTGCCCCTTGGAGCGACAGGGCCGGTCCACCGATGTGGATTATAGTGCCTGAACAATACGTTTCTCCGCCCTTTGGGGCGTAAACGAGCCAACGAATGACTCCATCGGACCCGGATCGTCCGATCAAACCGAGGCGCCTCGCAACAGCAACAACCACACAGGTGAAAAGTATATAAATGTCAGGGCTGGTAGGTCACTGACACCACCCTAGCTAGAAAGAAACGCATGCCCTCCCTGAGGTCCTCTCCCGTTTTTGGTTCACAACCGGGGTGCGAGACTCGCGAATTCACGTTACACAAAGCTGTGCCACACAGGCTGTGCTTTGATCATCACCACAAGACTTTGCTTTTCAACAGAAGCCTCGATCAATTGCCACTTAGGCATGCCACACAGGCAATTCACTCCATGCGTTTGATATCCATCAATATATAACCCCTGAGCTCGTACGTCTCAGAGAAGGGCGTTAAGCAAGAGAATAAATTCTCCGCCGCCAAACAGATATATATTTAATAGAGATCAATCACACGGACTAAAATCCAATGTCAGACACACAGTCCATTTACAAGTCCGTTCTGGGTCTGAACGAAACCGGAGGCACCTAGTACCCCGCATATCCATCGATCTCCAAGTACGTCTGGACGATCACCAACTGTTTCCATCTTCTTGGGTGTACAGCCCAATCAAGATCATCAGTAATTATCCAAACGACGTGAAGACTTCCGGTCTTCGACCACCGTCTTCATCTTCGACACCACGTCGAATCAGTTATTCAGAATGGGATAAACCCGGTCTTTCTGAATAACTCGCGTATATATTATAAAAGTGTTACACAAACACCACATACGCCTCATTCCACTTCAGAATATTCTTTTATTCAAATATTCCCATACTTTGGGAAAAGTTCCCATTAATTTTATCCAAGATAAATTCTTTAAATTTATTCTTTAATCTCCTTTGAATGTCAATTCAAACTAGTCGGGATTAGCGAACCACACCGAAGTAATCATTTATTTTATTTCCCAATCCCAACCTATTCATCCCATGAAGTAAAACTGGTAGTACTTCATATCTAACACCACAGTGTTATCGGTAACTCAATTACCATTTCACGTTCAAATCTAATTAAAGATTTAACTATCGCTTGGAGTAAAACTGGTGACACTCCATTCTCGATCTTTTCAATCTAATTAAAGATTCATTAAAACTCCACTTAGTTTTAATCTTCGACTGGGTTAAAGAATCAGTGTCATTTAAAACACGGTTCACGATAAACCCAAAATCACATTCCATTAATTATCGGGTTAAAGAACGAGTGTTGTTTAAAACACTGTTCGCGATAAACCCAAAATCACATCAATTCAATTCCAATTAAATATCATTTAATTGGTACACTTCATTAAATCTAAATAAAAAGATTTAATCTTTTCTCAACTGGGTTCAAGAACAGTGTTAGTGAAGACACCATTCACGACAAACCCAAATCACATTTGATATTCAATACAAGACTCTGAATAGAAAATATATCGGCTTATATTCAATATCAAATTCTACGACTAACAAATGTCGTATTGGAAATAACGATATAAATATATATCTTTCAAATTCCCATAACAACACCTGTATAATCACGAATTCCAACATCGAAATATTCCGAAGACAATTTCGATTCAAATCCACTCCAATGCAATCATTGGAAATTTTGGTTATTTTCAAAACCCTTTTCAAATTCAATTTATTTATTTAAAAATAAATAGAATTATATTTCTAGTTCAAAACTAGTTCATTTCGATAAAAATCTATTTTTATCTTTTCAAATATGGAGTTTTTTCATCCCAAATCTTCACAAATCATTTCTTATGATTTTACACAAATTATTACTATTTTTAATAATTTTATCAAGGCCCGTACAGTCGATTTCCAACAATGGCCATCGAACTGCACTTACAGCGACCTTTCTCAAATTTGATTTGGACGTAACTCCAAATCCAACCGTTAGATTTCAAATTTCTAACATTCGCTAGAAAGCTCTTTTCGATACGAACCCAACGGTTCCGGTTTTAGGAGAATCCGACGGTCGGATCTCCCGTAATGTCCGTTTGAAATCAATGGTCGAAATTCGCGAACTGCCGCGGCGCGGCGCGTTCTATTCAGGCCATTATATTATATATATAATATATACTTCGTCGATTTCTATTTAAAACGAATTATATAAATAGTTTTAAATTCGTTTCAAAAGCAATTTCAACTTCCATTTTAATTCAAATCAAAATTGAATTCTTCTCTATAAATTCGTTTTAAAATTCATTTCTATTCAATTCAAATTTCAATTCAATTTGAATTCATTTCAATTTGCTTTCAATTCAATTTGAATTCGTTTTCAATTCAATTCATTTCGAAATCGTTTTCAATTCAATTCACTTTGAATTCGTTTTCAATTCAATTCATTTCAAAATCACTTTCAATTCAATTCACTTTGAATTCGTTTTCAATTCAATTCACTTTGAATTCGTTTTCAATTCAATTCATTTCGAAATCACTTTCAATTCAATTCACTTTGAATTCGTTTTCAATTCAATTCACTTTGAATTCGCTTTCAATTCAATTCATTTCGAAATCACTTTCAATTCAATTCATTTCGAAATCGCTTAAAATTGATATAAATATCGTTCACGTCAAAATGGCGTCAATCTAATCAACACGGCTTCATAAATTTCTATTTTCAAATATTCTATTTCAAATATTTCTATTTCAAATATTTCTATTTCTAAACTGGAATGAGGCCCAATCAATTACCATATAAAATTAATTATATGGATTTTCATACAACACATGTATATAATAGCATTGAAAAATAATCAACCATCAACCAAAGTGCACTACACTGTATAAGCATCCAATAAAGATATCTAACGCTTATAACAGCATGTCAATCAATCGATCGACATATTTAATCAATCAGGATGAGTGAACTTCAAATTTCATCCTAACACCCGTGTGGGGTTTCAAACAATCAAACACATATTTTATTTGTGCTGTTGGGCGATGTGTAAAATTTATCGTCCCAATCAATATCAGTCAAATCAGTGTACATAAACAAACCGTCTGGTTTGTAAATGAATATTTTATTTTATTCACATTCACGTTAAAAACTATATTTTTAACGATAAAATATTTATTCCAACACATGAATTTTCTTTTCAGTTCATTTATTCAATAAATGACATTTTTATTTTTCTAACATATTTTAGAAAATTTCGGCGGCATAACGGCACGATACTAGAAACGGGACAAGGCCTAGCCTTATCCCCGGTCTAGTGAAGGCCCACGCCATTCACACATCAATCAAATCAATTTCATCTCACCAAACAATTCAATTCATTTCAACCAAATAATTCAACTAATCTATGCAACCAAACAAACAAGTCCATGGTCTGTGGACGATTGTGTCGGGTGCTACTAAGCACCGTCTGCATCCTAGTATATATATATAACTAGAAAATAAATTTGAAAGGTGAGAAATTCTCACTTATAGCTATCCTAGCTCCACGGCACTTCATTTGCAGAAGTCTTCGTCGTCATCGCATCCTTTTTCATCTTCGTTGCCCGCTTTCACTACCTATGTAAAAATCGAATTTTTACTTCGCTATTCAATATATAAAAATCATATTTTTATTTTGAAGTTCAATATATAAAAATTCTATTTTTCTATCGAAGTTCAATATATAAAAATTCTATTTTTCTTTCAACTTCTTATATAAAAATCGTGCTTTTATACCTTTTTTTAAAAACACTACTTCCTGTAAATCAAAATCACTCCTTTACCTTTCATACATATCAAAGACCTCATTTTTAATCCGCTACGACATTATAAAAATTCCATTCAAACTATAAAAATCAAATTTTTATTTTTAAACAACACTAATTTTTATTTTCAGAAATAAAGACATTTTTATTTTGAAAACTATATTTTTAAGCAAAGTTCAAAATCGGATTTTTAAATAATGTATATATAAAGAAAAACTGATTTTAAAACTGATTTTACTAATGATTTTAAACTGAATTTAAACATGGTTTTAAACGGAATTTAAATATGGGTTTAAACTGAATTTAAACATGAAAAATAAACTGAAAACCTAGATCAAAACTTACTCGGGGTGCTCGGTTGTCGGTGGAGGCAACTGGAGGCTGAGGGGCGAGCGGCTAGGGCTTGGCGTCGGAATGGTGGTGCCTGGCCACAGGCGGCGCGATGCGGGTGAGGTCGGGAGGCAGCTGCGAGGGAGGCGTCGCGGTTCGAGGGGGTCTTCGTTTTCGCGGTGGCCAAGGTGAGGCTGGAGGGAGGTGGGTCGGTGGAGGGTTTGGGCGGTTGGGCGGCGCCGTCGACGAACGGGAAGGGGGGCGCGATTAGGTTTTAATAATTTTTTTTCTCTTTTTTTTTTTTTTTCTGTTGCAATAATTTAGAACGGGGGGGCCTGATATAAGGGAAGAAGAAAAAGGTTTTTATTTATTTATTTATTTATTTATTTTATTATTGAAAAAGTTGAATTTTACATACGACCTCTAAACGAGGCCCACCGCCTGTCGCCCATAGCGTTTCACCCCCATTCCGAACCCAATGGGATATGTATCGCACTCTGATCTGATCGTTTCGATCAGTTTCCGTTGAATTTTCATTTAAATCACTATATTGAATTTTAAACGTACATTTCAAATTACCGGGGTCACATACTAACTAGAAAAATTCCCGAAAAATATTTTCTAGCTTCGTATTGACGATACGGTCCTAACAAAACTAGTTTCGTCGAATTCTGAGACCGTATGAAAAATGGCCAATTTCCAGTCGATTAAAATCAACTGAAACTGGTCAAACGCGTTTTCCTTTGCCACGCCCACATATTGATTCGAAAAATTATGAAATTTGAAACCTAGCAATAACTTGACACTGCGGATCCAACAAAAGTGGTTTCGTCGAAATCCGAGGTCGTTTGCAAAATTGCTATTTTTAAGGGCCTTATATATATAAAAATATATATAAATTCCACAGCGACTATTTCTAATTTTAAACTGGACATATCTTATCATTTCTAAGATGAAATCTCAGTTTGTCGGATTCGTTGGAAATATATTCACTATTAGATTCCATTATTTTTGGTTTCACTAAAATCCGGATTGTTTTGCACCCGGTGCATTCAATTGAAGTTTGAAATCGAATTATCGAACTACCGCGCCATTTTCAATTCTAATTATAATTATATATAAATATTTATATTCTAACGACGACGCGTATAATATATACGTTCGAATTCTATTCAAAATAAATTTCTCGTCGATATTATTTAAAATAATTCATTTTAAATAATCAAAATTCGCTAAAATGGCCAAAATAAAAATTTCAAACTGGCTCGCATTTTACGGGTTGTTACAATCTCCCCCACTTAAAACTTTTCGTCCCCGAAAAGGAACAAAGTCGAAAGTGGTTTGATTAATCAGCCCTACGCTCGATCTGGCTTCCATTCTCCAACTCTTTAGTTTCTGAGAATTTTCAAAACTTCAAAAATTTGGCTAACACCCTAAATTTTCGAAAAATTTCGCCATAACCTCCCCTGCACCGGGAGCATCGGGGAATTTCAAATAGCTTCCCCGGTCCTTCAGATCTCAAAAAGAAAAAGAAAAAGCCAAGCGGCTAGCCAATAGGCTCACAAAATCATCATCACCCAAACAAAACAGGAAATTATGTAGTAAACATGTACCTATTTGTCGGGCAAACAAATTTTATTCTCTGCTCTAGCCTCCTTGCTATGACCTGTTCAATGATATACATGTATATGCAAGCAGATGCGACTAATTTCAATACAATTCAATATTTGATATAATTAGGCTGAACGGCTCAAAATTATCAAACAATTAAACAAACAACACAAACATCAATCAATTAGTGAATTAGAGTTTCAAATTCATAATTTTGATACATATACAAAAATCAGATTTTTGATGCCAAATCACAACAAAGTGTTCTAGCTATATAAGATTTGGTTCTCACACCAGTCTAATGGAAATATATAGATATCACACTTTCGTCACTCGAAAATAAATGCTGGTGATGGTATACTTCATCATCAGGACCATGTCCGGGCGACTAGAATGTGATTCCATATCTATCCAGTATATTAAAACTTTGAATATACGTTTGCAAGGCGTATATGCAAATTCTTTATATACTGAATTGTCCAAAATCAATATAAACAAATAATCAAATACGAATAAGTGATTTAGATTTTCAAAACTAAATTTGTTTTCATTTTGAAAATATACTCTTCACACTCGTTCTAGGATACTACTGATCCCATCTCTAACGAGTCACTCTCATTGGATATTACTAATCCAATATCTGATGAATTCTTTCGTATGGTTCTAATGTGCTTTGTTCTCTGCTTTGTAAACCAAAGCTCTGATACCAAATGTGACGGCAAGGAATTTCGCTCGGTCCGAACCAGTCGCTAAACCGATCCAGGCCGTTCGAAACGCCCTAGCGTTTGAGAACAGGACAAAACAGAACACATACAGAAGAACATTTCATTGTGTATTGCAACAATGCATCAGATTACAAGAATATACAGAGTATAAATGAATAAATATTACACAGAAATATCAGAGATTTAAATTACATTTAAATACATAGCAGCGGAAAATAATACAATACACAACTAGAAGAGATATACGGATACAAAGCTTTCCGGATATCGTTCCAGCTGTAAACCAGGATCCTGTGAATATAAATCTGCAAAACCAAAACTACTAGCTGCCCGTGTCAAAATAAGGGCACCCAGAGTTTAGGTTAAAACAATAAACTCCAGGTCAGTTATGTGACTGGTGTGAGAACTAAAACAGTTATTAATCTTTATTTTCAAAGCTAGGTAAATCAAGGGACCACGCCGTATAACACGGAACGGGTTTCCTCCCAAGAATACCAGTGCATAAAACAAACAGCGCAATGCTAAATAAAGAAAAATGAAGCTGTTATAAGACCCAGGTCCTATCACACAATGCAACGCAAACCGGGGGATAGGGTTTTCCCTTATAACAGCCAAAGAATGCTTGATACGTTTTAAAACAAATCATTTGATACTATAATAAGTGCATAGTGTCTAAAACAACTTCAAATCATAAGTATCAATCATAGGCGGCATGGGTACCATATATCATGTCGCCATATATAGGTTTACAAATAAAACCGCAAATGTCACGTATTTGGAAATTGGATTTCCATCTATGAACTGAGGCAAGGGATCGTCCTCTACCGATTCGAGACAATCTAGCCCATGTCTCCGGAGCAGCCGCAACTGCCCCTTGGAGCGACAGGGCCGGTCCACCGATGTGGATTATAGTGCCTGAACAATACGTTTCTCCGCCCTTTGGGGCGTAAACGAGCCAACGAATGACTCCATCGGACCCGGATCGTCCGATCAAACCGAGGCGCCTCGCAACAGCAACAACCACACAGGTGAAAAGTATATAAATGTCAGGGCTGGTAGGTCACTGACACCACCCTAGCTAGAAAGAAACGCATGCCCTCCCTGAGGTCCTCTCCCGTTTTTGGTTCACAACCGGGGTGCGAGACTCGCGAATTCATGTTACACAAAGCTGTGCCACACAGGCTGTGCTTTGATCATCACCACAAGACTTTGCTTTTCAACAGAAGCCTCGATCAATTGCCACTTAGGCATGCCACACAGGCAATTCACTCCATGCGTTTGATATCCATCAATATATAACCCCTGAGCTCGTACGTCTCAGAGAAGGGCGTTAAGCAAGAGAATAAATTCTCCGCCGCCAAACAGATATATATTTAATAGAGATCAATCACACGGACTAAAATCCAATGTCAGACACACAGTCCATTTACAAGTCCGTTCTGGGTCTGAACGAAACCGGAGGCACCTAGTACCCCGCATATCCATCGATCTCCAAGTACGTCTGGACGATCACCAACTGTTTCCATCTTCTTGGGTGTACAGCCCAATCAAGATCATCAGTAATTATCCAAACGACGTGAAGACTTCCGGTCTTCGACCACCGTCTTCATCTTCGACACCACGTCGAATCAGTTATTCAGAATGGGATAAACCCGGTCTTTCTGAATAACTCGCGTATATATTATAAAAGTGTTACACAAACACCACATACGCCTCATTCCACTTCAGAATATTCTTTTATTCAAATATTCCCATACTTTGGGAAAAGTTCCCATTAATTTTATCCAAGATAAATTCTTTAAATTTATTCTTTAATCTCCTTTGAATGTCAATTCAAACTAGTCGGGATTAGCGAACCACACCGAAGTAATCATTTATTTTATTTCCCAATCCCAACCTATTCATCCCATGAAGTAAAACTGGTAGTACTTCATATCTAACACCACAGTGTTATCGGTAACTCAATTACCATTTCACGTTCAAATCTAATTAAAGATTTAACTATCGCTTGGAGTAAAACTGGTGACACTCCATTCTCGATCTTTTCAATCTAATTAAAGATTCATTAAAACTCCACTTAGTTTTAATCTTCGACTGGGTTAAAGAATCAGTGTCATTTAAAACACGGTTCACGATAAACCCAAAATCACATTCCATTAATTATCGGGTTAAAGAACGAGTGTTGTTTAAAACACTGTTCGCGATAAACCCAAAATCACATCAATTCAATTCCAATTAAATATCATTTAATTGGTACACTTCATTAAATCTAAATAAAAAGATTTAATCTTTTCTCAACTGGGTTCAAGAACAGTGTTAGTGAAGACACCATTCACGACAAACCCAAATCACATTTGATATTCAATACAAGACTCTGAATAGAAAATATATCGGCTTATATTCAATATCAAATTCTACGACTAACAAATGTCGTATTGGAAATAACGATATAAATATATATCTTTCAAATTCCCATAACAACACCTGTATAATCACGAATTCCAACATCGAAATATTCCGAAGACAATTTCGATTCAAATCCACTCCAATGCAATCATTGGAAATTTTGGTTATTTTCAAAACCCTTTTCAAATTCAATTTATTTATTTAAAAATAAATAGAATTATATTTCTAGTTCAAAACTAGTTCATTTCGATAAAAATCTATTTTTATCTTTTCAAATATGGAGTTTTTTCATCCCAAATCTTCACAAATCATTTCTTATGATTTTACACAAATTATTACTATTTTTAATAATTTTATCAAGGCCCGTACAGTCGATTTCCAACAATGGCCATCGAACTGCACTTACAACGACCTTTCTCAAATTTGATTTGGACGTAACTCCAAATCCAACCGTTAGATTTCAAATTTCTAACATTCGCTAGAAAGCTCTTTTCGATACGAATCCAACGGTTCCGGTTTTAGGAGAATCCGACGGTCGGATCTCCCGTAATGTCCGTTTGAAATCAATGGTCGAAATTCGCGAACTGTCGCGGCGCGGCGCGTTCTATTCAGGCCATTATATTATATATATAATATATATAATATATACTTCGTCGATTTCTATTTAAAACGAATTATATAAATAGTTTTAAATTCGTTTCAAAAGCAATTTCAACTTCCATTTCAATTCAAATCAAAATTGAATTCTTCTCTATAAATTCGTTTTAAAATTCATTTCTATTCAATTCAAATTTCAATTCAATTTGAATTCATTTCAATTTGCTTTCAATTCAATTTGAATTCGTTTTCAATTCAATTCATTTCGAAATCGTTTTCAATTCAATTCACTTTGAATTCGTTTTCAATTCAATTCATTTCGAAATCACTTTCAATTCAATTCACTTTGAATTCGTTTTCAATTCAATTCACTTTGAATTCGTTTTCAATTCAATTCATTTCGAAATCACTTTCAATTCAATTCACTTTGAATTCGTTTTCAATTCAATTCACTTTGAATTCGCTTTCAATTCAATTCATTTCGAAATCACTTTCAATTCAATTCATTTTGAAATCGCTTAAAATTGATATAAATATCGTTCACGTCAAAATGGCGTCAATCTAATCAACACGGCTTCATAAATTTCTATTTTCAAATATTCTATTTCAAATATTTCTATTTCAAATATTTCTATTTCTAAACTGGAATGAGGCCCAATCAATTACCATATAAAATTAATTATATGGATTTTCATACAACACATGTATATAATAGCATTGAAAAATAATCAACCATCAACCAAAGTGCACTACACTGTATAAGCATCCAATAAAGATATCTAACGCTTATAACAGCATGTCAATCAATCGATCGACATATTTAATCAATCAGGATGAGTGAACTTCAAATTTCATCCTAACACCCGTGTGGGGTTTCAAACAATCAAACACATATTTTATTTGTGCTGTTGGGCGATGTGTAAAATTTATCGTCCCAATCAATATCAGTCAAATCAGTGTACATAAACAAACCGTCTGGTTTGTAAATGAATATTTTATTTTATTCACATTCACGTTAAAAACTATATTTTTAACGATAAAATATTTATTCCAACACATGAATTTTCTTTTCAGTTCATTTATTCAATAAATGACATTTTTATTTTTCTAACATATTTTAGAAAATTTCGGCGGCATAACGGCACGATACTAGAAACGGGACAAGGCCTAGCCTTATCCCCGGTCTAGTGAAGGCCCACGCCATTCACACATCAATCAAATCAATTTCATCTCACCAAACAATTCAATTCATTTCAACCAAATAATTCAACTAATCTATGCAACCAAACAAACAAGTCCATGGTCTGTGGACGATTGTGTCGGGTGCTACTAAGCACCGTCTGCATCCTAGTATATATATATAACTAGAAAATAAATTTGAAAGGTGAGAAATTCTCACTTATAGCTATCCTAGCTCCACGGCACTTCATTTGCAGAAGTCTTCGTCGTCATCGCATCCTTTTTCATCTTCGTTGCCCGCTTTCACTACCTATGTAAAAATCGAATTTTAACTTCGCTATTCAATATATAAAAATCATATTTTTATTTTGAAGTTCAATATATAAAAATTCTATTTTTCTATCGAAGTTCAATATATAAAAATTCTATTTTTCTTTCAACTTCTTATATAAAAATCGTGCTTTTATACCTTTTTTTAAAAACACTACTTCCTGTAAATCAAAATCACTCCTTTACCTTTCATACATATCAAAGACCTCATTTTTAATCCGCTACGACATTATAAAAATTCCATTCAAACTATAAAAATCAAATTTTTATTTTTAAACAACACTAATTTTTATTTTCAGAAATAAAGACATTTTTATTTTGAAAACTATATTTTTAAGCAAAGTTCAAAATCGGATTTTTAAATAATGTATATATAAAGAAAAACTGATTTTACTAATGATTTTAAACTGAATTTAAACATGGTTTTAAACGGAATTTAAATATGGGTTTAAACTGAATTTAAACATGAAAACTAAACTGAAAACCTAGATCAAAACTTACTCGGGGTGCTCGGTGGTCGGTGGAGGCAACTGGAGGCTGAGGGGCGAGCGGCTAGGGCTTGGCGTCGGAATGGTGGTGCCTGGCCACAGGCGGCGCGATGCGGGTGAGGTCGGGAGGCAGCTGCGAGGGAGGCGTCGCGGTTCGAGGGGGTCTTCGTGTTCGCGGTGGCCAAGGTGAGGCTGGAGGGAGGTGGGTCGGTGGAGGGTTTGGGCGGTTGGGCGGCGCCGTCGACGAACGGGAAGGGGGGCGCGATTAGGTTTTAATAATTTTTTTTCTCTTTTCTTTTTTTTTCTGTTGCAATAATTTAGAACGGGGGGGCCTGATATAAGGGAAGAAGAAAAAGGTTTTATTTATTTATTTATTTATTTATTTATTTTATTATTGAAAAAGTTGACTTTTACATACGACCTCTAAACGAGGCCCACCGCCTGTCGCCCATAGCGTTTCACCCCCATTTCGAACCCAATGGGATATGTATCGCACTCTGATCTGATCGTTTCGATCAGTTTCCGTTGAATTTTCATTTAAATCACTATATTGAATTTTAAACGTACATTTCAAATTACCGGGGTCACATACTAACTAGAAAAATTCCCGAAAAATATTTTCTAGCTTCGTATTGACGATACGGTCCTAACAAAACTAGTTTCGTCGAATTCTGAGACCGTATGAAAAATGGTCAATTTCCAGTCGATTAAAATCAACTGAAACTGGTCAAACGCGTTTTCCTTTGCCACGCCCACATATTGATTCGAAAAATTATGAAATTTGAAACCTAGCAATAACTTGACACTGCGGATCCAACAAAAGTGGTTTCGTCGAAATCCGAGGTCGTTTGCAAAATTGCTATTTTTAAGGGCCTTATATATATAAAAATATATATAAATTCCACAGCGACTATTTCTAATTTTAAACTGGACATATCTTATCATTTCTAAGATGAAATCTCAGTTTGTCGGATTCGTTGGAAAGATATTCACTATTAGATTCCATTATTTTTGGTTTCACTAAAATCCGGATTGTTTTGCACCCGGTGCATTCAATTGAAGTTTGAAATCGAATTATCGAACTACCGCGCCATTTTCAATTCTAATTATAATTATATATAAATATTTATATTCTAACGACGACGCGTATAATATATACGTTCGAATTCTATTCAAAATAAATTTCTCGTCGATATTATTTAAAATAATTCATTTTAAATAATCAAAATTCGCTAAAATGGCCAAAATAAAAATTTCAAACTGGCTCGCATTTTACGGGTTGTTACATAAGCCCAGACCCGCTCGTGGCCTCTTCTCCTACACTCCCTCTTCCTCCAGTAAACGCACGACGCTCCATTACAGAACCTTCCAACTCCCATCGATCAACCACCACTCCATTGAATTCACAACCGACATCACCAGTGTTCTTCCCTTAACTGTCTTCATCAACTCAGCGCCACTTTATCACGCTCGAATCAACTTCCTCAACTGTGAGACCGTCCTTCCCAATACAGGTACCGAAATAAAACTGAACCGAATCATCCCAATTTTTGCATTGAGGTGCTATTTCTCCTCGCGAGTTCAACTGCAGCATCCAATCTACAAATCGATGCCCCAAATCGCCACATCGAGGAACCCTAGAACCGTATCGATAACGTCGAACTCCAACGTATGCGTCGCACTCGACGAGGAGGGTACAAACTTGAAGCTCAGGCCAAAAGGAGATGATCGAATCTGGTTTCAGCACTTAAGGAATTTTCTTTTGATTTTTTTTATTTTTACTTTCCTTTTTTCTTTTGCTATGATTGGGTTTTTATACCGTTTGTGTTGAAAACGTGGAGCTCAGTTTGCCTTTTGATAGTAGTGGCTGTAACAGATGATTTGTGGCCTGTTCTTGATCATAGAAAAAATGTTAGGATATTTTTATTTTTATTTTTATATTTTATTCTATTGATTTTAAGTTCGTCTTAGGTTCTTAAAAATCCCTGCGATCACATAAAGTACCCAAAAATCACCAAACTGGATAGGTAGCTAGAGTTTGACATTACGGTCCCAATGAAACTGGTTTCGTCGAATTCCGACTCCGTATGCTCACACATCGTATTTTTAACTATCAAAATACTGACTGTTTCTCACTCTAAAAATCCGTACGACCACACACTGACACTAAAAATCACGAAACTGGAAATCTAACAACTATTTGACATTGCGGATCCAACAAAATTAGTTTCATCGAATTCCGACTTCATTTGCAAAAGTGGCTATTTTTAAAGCTCTAAATAGCCTATTTAAATATATAAATATATTTAAATATAATTAAATTAAATATCCAAAATTAAATATTATCGTCTATATTCATAGGGGAATACCATACAGCTCAGAATAAATCCTATATGGATTTACAACTCGATATTACATCGTCAGAGTTATATCGATGTTTGATTTCTATTTAAATCCTTATATAAAATATAATTAAATCGTTATGGTCAGGGCGCTGCATTTCTGATAATTTGATTTGGACATAAATCAAAATCTACACGATGAAATCCCGGTTTTTCTCTTCCATTAGAAAAATATACTTCACCAGCTCCGTACGTTTCTTGTTTCACAGAAATCCGATTTAAAACGGTTTCTGTATATTCAGTTGAAGTTCCAATCGCCAAATAGCGAACTGCAGCGCCATTTCGAGCTCGATTATAATTATATTATAAACTATACGTTCTAACGTCGTCGATTGAATAGATTCGTTAATATATTTCGAATCTAAACCCAACCAAATCTCGTATACTATTCAATTCACACACTATTGTGAATTCTACTATTTCTGACTATTTCGATATTTATAATTTATTATTCATTATAAATATTAATTAAATGTTCAATATTATTTAATTTTGGTTCTCGATATCGCTAAATCGATATTTAAATGATTAAATAAATTAATTATTCAACAGTCAAAAATGCAGGTCATTACAAAATCAATGATTAATTATTTAACTTGAGATGAAGAAGAGGTTTAGGATTTAAGTAAAAGTAAAAGGTAATAAAATGTAATTCTAGTAAATTAACATAAAGGCATATTTGTCTATACTTTTTAAATTGTTATGGGAAGGCTATGTTATAAACCCCCCCTAATAAATTTTTTAAATTAAGAAAAATGACCCCCCCCCCCCCCCCACACACACACACTCTTTGAGTAGGATTAACAAAATTCTTTTAAAAACCAAAGTTCGCGCATACTTCGAAACCCAAAAGTGTCAGCCTCAACGGAACGCATACTTCGCATTTCCTCCCACTTCCTGCCAAATAACCCCATGTAATTACAGCTTTTTTCCGCCCTAGCCCTAAATTTCTCCCTTCGAAGAATCAAGTTTATAGCTTCGATTCGTCGCAACAGGCGATTATAATCATCATCGCTCCACTGTATCCGATTAGCGGTTCCTCCGGCTTTGGTTCTAAGCGATGAATCGGTTGCTAGCTGAAGCGATCCTGATGGCGCTTTCGCTCTTCCTCATGCTGTCGATGCCAAGCATCAGTCTTCTTTAAATTCATTTCAGATGTTTACCAAAATTTCTATTGAGGTAGTTTTGATTAGTTATCCATCGTGTAAACCTTAGCGATGAATTTTCATTTCAGAATATTATTCACCTCTTTCTAGATAAATCAAAATACAACTACTATCGATTAGTACTTACCTCAGTTTTTTCCTTTTGGGTTACTTTCTAAAGTTAAATAAACTTTAAAGGTCTGCATTGTATTGGATGATATAAATGCAAAAATATATTGTCTCTTTAACCGTGAAGTTTTGGATAAAGCTACAACCTATATTCATTTTTTTAAATTAATATGACGTTTACAAATATATTTTCAATTGTGTTGAGAATTTAAGTTATTTTATACCATCTTAATGAAGTTTAGTATGGTGAGCACTTGACTGTTCACCGTTTAGTTGAATTTCAACATATTTGTCTCCAAAAATTAGCATTTTCTCTTGAAATATAAGGTACATTATTATATCAATATGATCGACTTCCAGACTTCCAGTCTGATTAGCATTGTGTGCACTAGAAGTGTTGTTAATGATATAATGACATTAGGTACTAAACGTCCGGTAAAATTGTTCTGTACTCAGAGAAATCATATGAATTGAAAACTGTGTAATAAATATGTAGCAATTGATGTGACTTATTTTGTCCGTTTTTTCCTACAAATTTAAACTATGGTCGCAATCGTTGTTACACTTTCATTTGAGGATCCATTATGGTTATATATTTTGGTAAGAATCAGTTGTTCTATCTTCGTCTTAAATGTATGTGGAATACCCTGTTCGATACATGGACTCAATTTTATTTAACTTAAAATGCATAAGGCTTTAGCCATGAAGAAAGTTCCATTCATATGTTTGATTACAGGTAAGCATTTTTAGGCACATCACTAAGGAAATCTGAAATACAAGTACTACAATTCGTTCACTATAGTTTATTTAGCTTGATCTATAAAAGGTATTCGCTATGAAGATAGTTTAATTTTCATGTTGTTTTCCAGTTTTACTTGGGTATCGGAGGAAGTAAATAGTATTCCCTTTGTTGAGTTATAACTCAAACGATGCATTATTATTAAATCAATCAACTGACTTTTATTCATGCTTGATGTCATATTAAACTACACATAGGAAACTTATGATTCATTTTTACGCATGAAGTAAGAAAAAGTCTGTGATGTTTCGTTGTTAAAAGCCAATAGACGATTCTAACAAGTATTGTTAGGACATGAACATATAACCGTAATTCCCTGCATGTCTGTATATCTAGGTCAGTTGCCTATCAAATCACTTAAGCTGAAATATTTTAGGTTTTCGGTTTTCGCTGACCTTAGGGTCTAAGTAATGCTTTAAAAAAACCTTATAATAAGGGCATAAATTACAGTAAGCATGCAGTGTTTTATAAAGAATTAAACAATTTGAAGTACTTTCGTGCGACGTGTGTCATACAATTGCTATCTGTCTTTAAAAAAATGTGCAATTTTGGTTACAAACAGAAAAATTGTAGAGTTTAACAACATGGTCACTGGAGTATTTGCTTCTCATGTTCCTAGATGTGGATTTGTATAAATTATTTTTTTATCCACCATGCCACATAAAAAATCCAACTTTTTTTTAAATAACATTACCTCGAGTCAGTTTAATGCTTAAGCAAATATTAGTTATAAATATATGAAAATGAAACTTTTAGATATAAATATTTACTGGAAATCCTTTTGAAACTTGTGACTCAATTATGAAAAAGAATTTTCGATAACGTTGTATTAACTTGACTAATGTAAAGGATAGATCTTATATATATATATATGTATGTATATATATATTATATATATATATATATAATTAAATAAGGAATGTGATAACCGATTCCTGCAGAGGAACTTTTCATTATCATAACAGGGACCTACATTTTTTTTGGGTAAATGACAATATATGCATTTTAAGAAAGTATCCGATGGTAAGAACTCAAAATTGCATCCCAAACTAAAGTCAACAAATGTGCAATTATAAATATGTCACTAAATTGAATGAATAAAATTTGTTTATGAAAACATTTGTATCTAAGACAATCACTAAATGATTTATCAACTGAAAAGGTAATAATCAACAACTGGACAGTTAATTTCTTTTTTAAAAACAGACAGTAAGCTTGCGTATTAAAGGAGGAGGAGGGGGGTTAGGGGGATATTTTAGCCTCACAAACAGAATTTCAAAAGTGAAAAGCTTCTCAAACATTAGCTGTTATAAATATGCTAAACTACAGGCGCTTTATCACTGAAGTACTAAATTCCATCTACTATCCTTGATCCTTTTATTATTACATCATTCTGTTCCAACAGTAAGCAAATGGTAAATTCAAACTCAATATTGGTTCTTGTAGGAAGACAGCAGAAAATGGAGTGAAAAACATAACAAGTTATTGGAGATCATATTGACTGAAAGTTGATTTTTCGGAACCTAATATATGGGAAAGAGTTGAAGACATGTTGCATGGCAAATAATTGAATGGTGTGATACTACAAGGAATTGTAAGGCGGTGTGGGTACAGTTCTTCATCCTTCTCTATCACATCCAGTGAATTTCATTAATCCTATGATTGTGTCAAAGGCAAGAAAGGTATAGGAAAGGGAGTTCCTTGGTCCCAGCTGAGTACAGGTATTTTTCCTTTTACTGTACCACTTTTTAAAAAAAAACCAAAAACATAAAAATAAAAGAAGGATTATGACATAATTATATGACGTATTGAAAACTAGCATTTTTATATAACATACTTATGAGACTGGATGCAGTATATGCATTACTATTTTACGGGAATTTTAATTTTCATTCAGTTGAAGCTAGCAAATGTACAGTGAGGAAACCACCACCAAACTGGTATGTGAAATAATTTCTTTCATATGTAGGCAATAATTTGTACTGAAATAAGTAATATATGATATTTGTATTGTTTCCATATTTTTACATGTGGCTTTATTCTTTCCTGTGGATTAACCTATCAGGGTTTTATGATACTCTTTTTAATCCCCCTTTCACAATGGCCTTAAAGTTACTTTAATGATCTTACACGAACTTATTTACCCACATGCCTAATGCATTTAGACTTCTTAGGCAGTTGAGATATACCCACCCGATGCATTTGCCATTTTGCCTAATATAATTTGATGGATTTATAATGAAATAATGCTTTCAAGCTTCTTAGCATGGAACAACTTATAATAGTTTTAACAATGACACAAACCATTATCTTTTATAAAAATCATTGAAATTCGGTTATTTTTATATAACTTGATCAGTCTTTTTTATAAAAGAACCCATTTATAAAAAATTTGAGTTGAATATTTCCAAAAAGCTAAATTCTTTACCATTTTCAGAACTGGCCCTAGACCCTGTAACATATGTGAGTTGAATATTTTGTCAATTTTGTCCATTAATTTCTGTAAAAAGTCAATTCTGATTAGATGTTAGCCCTTTGTATCTAATTTGATGTCATTAATTTATTCATTAAAAAAAATCTTAAATAACGTTAGGAGTTCCTGAATCTGTAGTTTCAATGCTTTATGTTTCACATGACTCCCTCCATAATCTACTTCCATAATCGTTTCTTACAGTATGTATAAGTTAAACAAGAAGCTCAAACTTATTATTGTCCATTTCCTTATTTAGTGGTACCTCTTTTGATTTATGTGGTTCAGTCTTATTTGATAAACTAACTATAATAGCTCGACTATGGTAAAGTATTGGCAAATTAAGAGGATTTTATGTAGCCATAAAACAACATGTATAAAAAAAGAAGCATTGTTCTATGCATTTTTAACTATATGACAGTGAACAACAGAAAAATAGAGAGTAGATAATAGAAACCTGTAATGTTTTGGTTTTGTCACATTTTTATATAGGAATTTAACATTTGGCTTTAGTATACATATATATTATTCCTTTTTTAATAAAAATATGACTTCAAGAAAGAAGCATATGAGACCTACTCAATAAATTACAAGTATATATTTTTCTTAGTAATAGAATGGAACTATAATTCTGAAATTTTGCATGTTGAATTATTTCATAATTAGTGATTTGTTTACATGATTTGTGTTCTCTCATATGAATCAGTTTCTTCCTCCATTAATTTTCTTTAAAAGCAGGTAAAACAAATATGATTTGTCGCGCGGTCAATTATGTTAAATAATCAAGATTAAATTGCATATTATTACTAATTTAATCACTTGAACCAAGAAAAAAAAGGAAATTTCAATCTACTTTCAAGCAACGACATCATTTTAGTCGATCTGTTTCCAATTTCAATACAATGAAATAGGCTGTGTAAGTTTTTTTTAAAATAAAAATTACATATCATATAAAGAAAAACAAACAACCAGTAGACTTAGTGTATACATTTGTTGGCAAAATGTCAACAAAACAACAAGTTAGTAAGACAAGGAAAAAAACAAACATTTACAATAAACTAGGAAGAGGCAACTACATGAAATCAAATATTAACAACTGTCATGTATACAATAAGACTTTATTGCTCAAATTGGTAATTTTTATTTCTGTACGGTAACAAGAAATTTTTGAATTTTAGTGGTAGTACAGATTTAAAACAATAAAATTAGATAATAGAAGATGAAAACATGAGATGATTTGATGAGATCAAACTATAAAACCATAAACTATCAAGTAAAATTAGATAAAACAATGTAGATAACTTGGAACAATACAATTATATGTGAAACTTAAAGGGGATCGTTATTGACACTCCAAATATTGTTAAGGGGGGTCAATTTTTAAAAAAGAAAGAATTTATTAAGGGGAGTACCAATGCAAAGAGCACCCCCTTAACAGATAAAATTTATTTTACCAAATTAGCCTTCTTTGCAATAATCCCTTTTTCATTTGTTAATCAAAAAAATATGCGGCACATTTGTCGAACTGTATCAGATTTTTATACTAAATTATCAATAATTTCATTTGTCAATATGCATCGGATCAGATGAAAATATATCATTAATAGGAAATCAATACACATATATCGAACATTTTTTTTATACATTATCCCACCGTCGAATTTGTCGATACATCCCATTTTCTCCACTTTAACAGCCAAACAACGAATACAAATTTCAAAAATGATGAACGATGTCGAATAAAAATATATAATATGGTAGTCCTACGTCGTTATGCGATAATTCACCTATTTTAGCGATGACAAATCGAAAAAAAACGATCATCTTCCATCAAATAAAATTTGATACTACGTCGTTTGGCTCTCGAGACCGCATAATAAAAACTCTACCCTTCATCGTTTCCAGGACATTATACAATCGATTTCACATATCTTATCAACAACTTCTCCACTATCTTAACATCTTAGGAGAAGCATTTCACGTTCAACTTTTACACCATTATTTCTCCCTAAACAAACGCTTTTTTTTGTATGCAAATAATTTAAAGATTTGTTTTTTTGCGTTTGAGATTAATTGGGATTTGAGAACGTAAGGGTAAAAAGGGAACGCAAAAAATTAATTAGTGACCCCCCTAACATTTTTTTTATGATTGGGGTATTTTTAAAACTTGACCTCCCCTTAACAATTATTGGAGTGTCAATAACAACACCCAACTTAAAATATGTGTATACCATGTTTAATAAATTGGCAAAATCCATGTGAAAAATGGAGTCCAATGCAAAATATAAGATTTATTTGTACCTAAGTTCGTATTACTTAGATTTTTAGCACATTTAATGCGCACAGAGTTGTGTCGTTTGATAACTGCTCTTTGCCTAAAGTGGAAAAAAGGATAATTCAACTTATATTTGTATCCATATATAGGTAATTGTGTAATGTTATTTAAATTATATCATATGTTTATCATATCATCAAAATTTTAGCACATAGGTTCTACCTGTGAAATGGTAATAGAGCTGCTGGTGCATATGCTAAGCTTCACAAACTGAGCCATGTGCTTGACAGCATGGAAAGTTTGATCTTAGAAGAATGGTCTCAAGTCAGCGCTGATGACCTTGAATCGTCAGGAAAAGAGGTTCTTTGAACATGTAGCAACAGTCAAATGGGAACTTTGATCCGAGAATCAGGTTTTTCCCTTTTTCTCTGATCGTTGTGGATGTTAATGTATCATATGCAATTTTCTTTGTATTCATGTGCTTGGCCTGGGCACTCTGCTGTGATCTTTTGCTACTACTATTGCTCTGTCTTGGTCGTAAGGATGCTTTAGATTATGGCAACAGAAATACTCCATCACCCATGGAACATGAACAAACATATGTAAAATATGTTTATGTTATATAAAGTACCCGAATTTGAAAAAAAGAGAAAGAAAAAAACACATATTATGTCCATGACCGCCAGCTCAAATATGGAGCATAACCGGACCTGGACCAGTGCAAAAGGGGCATACGCACGGGGAAGCATCTCACCTAGGGAATCCATTTCTATCGATCGCGTATAATAATAAAAAAAGCGATATTGAGTTAAATCCGAAATCTGCTTCGTTGTAGCGGGTAGAGTTTGATAATCAGAAGGAAGGATTTGTTGATGATATCAATTATCATGGTAAAATAAAAGGGGAGAAAAACGTGAGTGAGATGAAAAAGAGGGAAGTTAGGGAGAAGAGGGGCATACAAAACGAAACTTGAACACGCAAGGCAAGGGGCGAGGCGATCATTTCAATTAAAGAAGAACAATTTCGATCTGATTTCAGGTATCCCTAATTTTTAAATTATTCAATTTAATTTAATTTGTGATTAGTGGCTACAATTACAATTGTATATTTTAGGATGATAATCCCAATGATTGATGCCTTTCAATTACTTTGTTTTTGAGTATAACGCCGATGGTTAAAAAACATTGCTTTTAATCTATTTAGCATGTGTATGTTTTTTTAGTATTCAATGTCAGACAATAACAATTCAATAAAAATGAAATGAGTAAATTAAATCATGATCATAACTGACTGCTCATAATTTGTTCTCTTACATCAACTAATAAAGAAAGAAAAAAATTGATTTTTTTCATTTAAGAGTGTAATGGAGAATTTGGATTTGGTTACGTATGTTAGAATTTCTAGACGCTGAATGTATTTAACAAAATATCAATTTTTATATATAAATAAAATTTCTTTAAAAACAGTTTTTTTACTACAAATATTGATTTTTTTCACTAGGAGTCATATTTTCAATTTGAAAAAATAAAAGGTAGTTGTAATGTTTCCACGAAAGCAAAATTGAATACTAGTATTTGAAATAGCTCTAGTCTTGTATGTAAAATTTCTTCATATTTAGACTTATTACTTATCATTTTTTGCATTATGACCATGTTATTTTCATTTATAATGCATGCATTATTAACCCATAATAGCAGCATTGAATTTTCTAATATTAAAGCCTTACAATATGAAAATTATTTAGCATCGTTGTGATTTTTTTTAATCTTGGGGGCATCATTTAGTACATCGCACTGGACATCAAAAGTCTTAGGACCGGCTTTGATGTGGAGTACAATTGAAAACCGGGTGCATCAAAGTAGATTTGAAAAAAAATAATGTGGCAATGTGAATAGGACTTTTAATCTACCCATGATTGATGTTACAGCGAGTATTTTGAATGTTAAGTGTTCTATCTTACCCATTCTATTTGCAAATCATGTACTGTACCATCAGTTTTCTATGTTTTTTCCATCTTTAATAACTTTCATACATGCATAAATGCGAATGACTATAGGGTACGTAGTAGGTTCCATAGTGTAGAGAAAGTTTCATCCTCTCTTTACATGTTTGGTCAAGGTTAATTTGATTTTGAGAAAATTTGTCTTTAATATACTGTATTCGTAGAAGAATTATAGTGAATTTGGTCATTTATGTTCATAGCACCAAACTTTGAGTTGTTAGACTTTCAGGGAAATGCCTTAGCTCAGCAAAACCCTTGTATTATAAATAGTCTAAATATGATTACCATTTTGGTAGCCTATTTTGAATTGTTTACAATTGAAATTGGAAGTTCGTTCATAAGCTATTTCCCTGTGTGCACAATTTCAAAGGGGATACTATGTGTAAGTAGATCTGTCCAACAAATCAATTAGGGAAAATTGACCATCTAACCAATTTAACATGTGTTCGGTTCCTAGGTTTTGCACGATTTTGCATAACTATAGCTGAATAAAATGCTGATGATTAAAAAATCTTTAGAATAAACCTTATTTGAAAACATTTTAAATACAATATATAAGGTCAAATGATAATTTAAAGTTACTCACGCAACATGAAGATAAGAAAATACATAGTTGATTATGTAACATATAAGGTAATGGAAAAAAAATGATAAAGTACCTACTTTAAAATAATACAATGGGTTGTAAAATGCTAATAAATTGCACATACATGACATATTGAAGTGCTAACAAATATAGCAATTCATTGTCACAGCGGTCATGATATTTTTATAAATACGAGAAATCGGTTTCTTTATTTCTATCATGAACGTTCATGGTTATTCAAAAAAAAGTGTCTTTATATTTTTGCTTTGAATACATTAACAATAAGTGACTGATGCATAATGTAGATCTTTTTTCTAGTTTTTTATGTCTTTACACATAATTAATCCACCAATATACTATATTAAATAGGAAAATAGTTTATTTATATGTATAATTTAAAGGAAGGTGTATTCAGATGCAAATTAGATGACAATAAATCTCAACTATTACTCCTTGATTTTCACTCCCCATATAAAGACAAACTATAATCGAGATCTTATGTCTTTTGATTTGTGTTAAATTTTTATGTCCATATAACCGCTCCCATAATTTAAATTCCAATATTCATAATTGTATGAGAAAATTGAATTTTCATACATTCTGGAGTACATTTATAATAAGTAATTGATGAAGAATTTCAATCCTTTATTCAGTTTATTATGTTTAGCTGCTTGACCCTATTATGAATTATGAAGTTGCGGAAATTGATTCCTCCTTTTATTCATGCGGCTAAGATAGTAGTGAATTATGATTCTTTGCTAATAATAAAAATTAAAATTAATTCCATTATTTATCCCATAAATATTTATAACTATTTCAAAACATATGTTACTATTTTTGTGGAGAATATGTCTGTAGTATGGAAAACCGTATGCCAATGAATTAACTTAGTTTTTTAACGAGGAGTTTAATCTTTTAGTTCGGTTTTTTGTTTGGAAACTTGACTCAAATGACGACAAAGAATTATGGAAGCCTTTTCTGTTAGAAAATACGAGGATGAAGATTGAGCACTGCTCACGTGCCGAAACTGTATATTTATGTCATGGGCCTTCAAGTGTAGTTCTAGTTGTTTTCTACTCATTTTTAAACAATATGCAATATGTGGGGAAGTTTTCGAACTGGAAGCTGCATTCTATATTGATTCATATAGTGTGCTTGATAATGTAATGTCCCGCATTTTTATCGGCTTGCATTTGAATATTTAAAACAGTTTAAATATTGAAATCATAATATAAGTGGATTTGTATATTAATTAAAATGGAGTTGAACGTATAAAAATATATATTAGATATAATCGAGCCTGAAATATCACGGTAGTTCGTAATTTAACGTTCTGAACTTCAACTTAGCGTACATGACCCGTTATTAGTCGGATTTATTCGAAACAAGAAACACTGGAATCTATTGAACTGTATTTTTCTAATAGAAGTGGAAAATGAAGATTTCGTCTTATGGATTGCAAGATATGTCCAAATCAAATATTCAGAAAATCACTATGAAATCGTATATGGACCATAACGGTTATTTAAATATATTTAAATATCGGATTCGAATTTGGACAAAATTCTTTTGAGACATAGTTATAATTTAATTTTTAGAATTTTAATGTAATTTTTATTTCGTAAAATAAGTAACTTTTTATTTGAAGTATTGTGCACCCTATATCAATATTTTGAGGTTTCACAATATGAGTTAACCTACCGATATTATTATATTTTTGTGATCATTTTACAATGCTCATCACAACGACATTTTTATTTTTGTATGTAGCGGTGCAGACATAAGCGAAATTTGACGTAATGCGGTACGCCTAATATTTAAACATAAATATATACATGCCTTGAATTTGTGTTTGTATTCTTTTTGTGCCATAAGTGATATTTGTGGTTGGTGGATGGAAAATCCTTAGATATTCATGATATGGTATTACGGATTCTAAACCTTCATCGTGTGAAATATTCATAGTACGATTCTCTGATTAGTGATAATGTACAAGGTCTCAGACATATATAAAAATGGTTCCTTCCTGCTAAGCATTAGAACCTCCTGTGCCCATCCTATTCTATAACTTATGTGATGCGTAGGACTCAATTGTCACCCTCCTTTCAGAGACAACCCATTTTTCTAATCTCTGTAACTTTACCTCAAGTAAACCGAGAAAAATAATATATAAATAGAATTTTGTCTTTCCCACGCCCTTTGCCTTCACCCGTACCCATCACACAGCCGTATTATGTGTATTTTCCCACGCTTAGCCTCTCCTCTAACAACATGCCTATACTCTACGCTATGTTATTTCAAATCAGCAAATTCACGCACAGTGTCATTTGAGATATATCCACCTATACAATATCTTAGGCATATGACTGTATACTTCTTGAAAAGAACATGGAAAGCTAAAGAACCTATGCTAATATAAAACTTCATATCACGGCAAATCAACACTAGGCATGTTGCTCCATAAATAAGACCCATACATCTAACGTAAAATAGCCACTGTGTCCTAGTTGGAAACGACAGAGTCCTTACCCTTTTCTAGTTGATGTATATAAATATATATACACACTCTTTATCACGTACACATACCTCAACAGTGAAGTGTAAATACATGAACACCTACCTATTACTGACGAAGGCATCAGGAAATTAAATCCAGCTATACACGAGTAATTAAACCACCCAGCTACCCTATACTGAGTTATATACATAAATACATGTCCATCACGTACAACTCCTATCCCTTCAAACGCTGTGTTACTGTGTAAAATGTATATAGTGAGCTACGTCATGGCACATCAATGTTAAATGAAGCTGCAAACCTAAAGCTATAACTCTAGTCATCCCTATTACTTGGAGACCAAGGGTTGAAACCCTATAAATATCTGCAAGCTTCAGCACTTCACCTTCAGGAGATCAAAAAGCAAGAGGACTTTTAGATACAAACGAAACCAATACAAACGAAGGTGCCATTTCCAGTTAAAAACGAATCAATACTCCATTGAGATATGTTTCGACACGACAATTTTTGCCAATACAACCAAGAGCTGACCCGCATGACTGTTTATTTTATCGCGGTGCACCAAAGCATTAGAAATGATGGGAGAGGAGGATATACAGTAGGAGCTGAAAAACATGGAAATAGTGGGAACTTGCGTTGTCTGCATAGCGCTGAGAGCTTGGGCACCAATCAAAGAACTTGCGTGAAGGAGAACAGAACGTTGGTGTTTGTATTTGCTGCGTATAGGAGCGGTTTCGTGAGTTCAGCAGGGAGGATACTCTCGTTTGGAAATGAACATGAGCAATGTCAGGGGTTGTTTCTGAGGAAAGGCCGAAGAGGAGATCAGGAAGTGGTGAATGAACGAGTTGGTTTTCAAGTGCATGGTGGGGTTTGGTTTATGGAATTAGGTGGTGGGGGAAGACATGGAAGGTGGCCTTATGCGTTTCGGTGGTCTTTGGTTCGAGATTCATGGAAAATGACGGTGGAAAGAGATGCCAAAAGAAACGGAAGTGGGTACAGCATCAGGAGTAGCGGATGCTGGAACTTTAATGGAGAAAATGGGGTATTGTACAGGGGGCATGGGTACAAGGATATTGGGCGGACTGAACAAGTGAAGGCCCAATGTTTAAAATGATAAATCATTATCATTGAATGATCTCTATTCCGACAATGAAACAAGGAGATAAAAAGGTACGAATTTGGTTATAGTTTCGATACAGGAGACCTTGTTTGACTTGAGAATTAGCGTCAAATTTGATCTTATCGTTAAACATTGAGTTTGGAAAATGGACGAAATAGTTTATTCTAATGACTTGTTTATCATTTACCATTTAGTAATTTACATGTGTAGGTTTGTTGGGGTTGAAGGTTGTTGGGAAATTAATGTGGAACAGGCTGAAGTCGCAACACGGTAGATTGTGGTTTTTTCGATAAACATAAGAAGAGAGAGAAGAGAAGGACCTTGAAGATGTTTTCGTGAAGTTCAATGGGCTGATTTAACTTGGTAAAGCCCATTTTTTTAAACAAATATAAGTTGAATTTTTAATTAAATAACCTGTTAACTTATAAATTAAATATATCGTTCATACATGATCAAAATTACGAATGATCTAATCCACAGGGATCGTATAGTCGCGAGCTACGCATCGGAACCGGTTTGAAGAGATTTGGAGCTCGTCTCAATTTAGGGTGGAATAAAACGTCCGTTTAAATCAACAACAGTTTATCGTTATTTAACGATAAACGGGCAAGGTGAGTAAACTCACTAACTCTGTCCAGTTTTATAATTTTATAAACGTTGTTTAATATTGATAAAAATAATTGAATGTTGTGTGTGATGGTTATTTGGATGGATTGCTTATAAATTGGTTAAAACTTTAGATATTGTTATCTATATAAACCGTTAGTTAAAAATCGATCTCATTTATTTCATATTGGTATGAAACCAGTGTTATTGTGTCAATTAACATCTGTGGATGCAGGAAAACAAGTTGGAGGGATTCAACTAGATTCCTCAACAATTATATTGTTGTTTTTCATATATTGTACTATATGATGAATAATCGGTGGCTGATTATTGTGTGTTTGCAATGTTTTAACCACATTAACCTGAAATAACTGGTATTTAATACCATTCAAATATATTAGAAAGAAATTTGGGGTTTTAAAAAGGAAAAATCTACATTTTTAAATAAAAATTAAATTTCTAATGGACTAAATTATAATAACTTGTTTAAACTATATTAAAACAAGTAGTTTGACTTATGACCGATGGTTAGGAATAAAGAAGAGTAATTATTATCATTTAGTTAATTTGGAAATATAAAGAATGAATAAAATAAGGGAAATGGTAAATCGTTTCAAAAGAAAACGATGAAAGTTTTTTTTTCAATGTTCAAAATGTAATAGAAGGGAAATGAATCCATAGGGATTTGGATTCTATAATGTAGTCGGTATTTGGTTTGAAACTAAATCAAATGTGAAGTCAAGATTAAGTTATAAACTTAATATAAAAATTACAATGAGTTTAGTTATAAAGTAGAATATGAGTACGAGTTTACGAATAACTCGATAACAAAAAATATGGACCTGTGATGGTATTTATAAAGAAAAACCAAGTTTGATTAATTTAACAAACTCATTTTTCCGTAAAGAACTAGTATTCACATTTTCAAGTGAATAATGATTTAAAGGGAACACTTTGTAGAGTAAAATGGTGATAAAAGGAAATTGGTAAGTGTGGAAGGGGTAAATTCAAAAGTGAATATAGAAATGTGTATGGACCCGAAATGGTGAGTTTAATTCAAAGTTCGGGATGTTATTCGAATATCGATTATTCGAAAGAGAGTTATACATGGAAATCCAATTCCATCGAATTTAGGAAAGTACCATGTACTTTCCCGTTATAGTTAAGTTATCTAATTAACTAATTAATTGTTTATTTATTTAAATAAAAGTTATATTTTGAAATTTAATATTTCAAAAGCAGGGATGATAACGCTATCGTTATAAGCAATATTTTTCATAAAGAAGGGGTTCTTGAATTAAATCTTAAAGTCGCATAATTAATGTTCTGTTTAAAATTTTGAGCTTTGACTATTTCGAAGTTGAGAATGTTGTTCAGTTAAGGTCTGAGAGGTAATTATACCACAAATTGATTGGCATCATGATTAACTGAAGAAGGGTTAAGATTCAGTAACGAGATTGGTTAGTGATACGATAAATGAATGATTAATGAGTTAAATATAGTAACGATGATTTTATAACATCGGGTTAATCCAATAAAATGGTTTGAAAACATTTTCCCAAATAAAATCAAAGATATTGTCTGAGTATAGAAGATCAAATGATTTGATTAATTAAAACTTTAGAAATGGAGATTTGGAATGTCTTTAATGTTAATAAGTAATATTTACTAAATATAGAGGATAAGAAGTGTGAAAAGAGGTAATTATTAACCGACATTGGTCGTATATTTTCTGGAATATAGGAAATAAGCTATGTATAATAAATGGAAACATTTTCTAAGGACCGTATAAGGCTAAAACGGGTTTTAAGGGATATTTAGGAGAAATATAGGGAAGAGGAAATTGGGAAATGAATAAATTATTGATAAATTAATTAAAGGAGCTTAGTGTTGATTGATGATTGATCGGTAAGATTTCCATTTGGAAATACGACCGTTGTTCGTATGTATGTTTCCCTTTGATAGTTAAATCACCAACTATCAAATTTTTTTACCATTATTCTGTTGTCAATATGGAGAGACCGGAATCAGATCATTCATTATCTGAAACCCACTCCGTATGGGCACTAACGTTGCGAATCAAATATGATAAAGAAAATTGAAGGCGGTGTTTTGCAAGGGTTATTCTGTTTACAAAATACTTCCTTTGGTTTGTCCAGTCCCAGGACAACGTATATAGATGAATGTCTGACAGAGTATATCTAATGAATCACGTAAGTTGATCTCTTCAAACATATTCACGTTTAGTGGTGGAGGAATTCATTTCTCTTAGCTTTATACCCGTGGTATTTTTGAGGAAATCAATTTGTGATTTGGCGGGTATGACGATGTGGCATTCAAAGTAAATAGGGTTGCGATCTGTCAAAAGATACGTTATGACCTCAAGCCTCATCAACCAGGAAATGACAAAAATCGGGCAGGCAGCATGACTATGTGGGTCGCTCCCATTAGGGTGTATTGTCACCGTCTAGAGAATATTCATATTTGTTACTTCTTTCCGCTTCTGTATCTCCCGCGTACGGTTATGTTGCTAGCAACCGTAGGTGACAATATATTCGATACCCTCAAGAGAAATGAGTGGTCGGTCATGTGTGGCCGGATTGCAAGACGTTCTTGTTGAACCCAGTGTATTCCTCTTTAGAGATACACTATCGGCAGGTGGTTCCATACCTTGTCAATCGGAATCCAACCTCCAATAAGTTCCCGCGGTTTTGATTGTTTATTATATATATGGAGTGTGAGATGCAAGCGTTCTGCTAGATTTTTTTATTTGTGATTAGACACTATTATAATATCAGAAAAGTATTAATTTTGAAAATGTTTTGGGTTATAGTAAGGTAAAGACTGTCCATGTTTATGTGTTGGCTGGTCTTACTATTATCTTTTTCTTCAAAAGGATTTTTCAAAGTTAAACCAAATGGTTGGAGTTTACCCACACCAGTCCGATGACTGACCAGAGTTTATTTTGTTTTGTTTTCCCTGAACTCTTGGGTGCCTAAATTTGTATGAGAAGTCAAGTATATAGGGATTTTACAGATACTTGGAGGAGCTTGGAACAGGAGGCTTCAACATTAGTTATATATAGAGTTTATTTCCATTGTGATATACATATGATGTACTTTGATGACATATGTAAGCACAAATAAAGTTTATATTTTAAAGTTATGTTATATATTATATTTTATTCGTTACGCTGTGAGATTCGTGCTTACTCTGATTCTGTCATATTGTGATCTTCTCTTCTTCTATTCAAACTTTCTTTCTTTCTATTTCTCACCCTCTAACTTCTTTCTAATAATGATCTGGTGTTTCTAATACCTGAATATTCGACATGGGTTTTGTGTCGATTTTCAGGGTCAAAAATCCCGGGGTCGTTACAGTGGTATTGGAGCTGAAGGTTAAGTGATTAACTTGGCTCTATGGCATGACTCAATAGAGATGGGGTTAGTAATACCCTAGATTGAGTTTAGTGTATCTATATGAGAGCGTATTTGTAGATTATATAAAAATGGTTTTATAATTGTGTTGATTGCTTTATCGAGTAGTTTATGAATTCTGGTCGATACAGTAATGCAAACTGTGTCGATAAGCTTTTCTAAACTCTTGGACAGAGCAATTTGACACAAAATGTTTTGGAAAGGAGGGTAAATGAAATAAGCTTACCCAAAATATACTTTGATATTAAGAAAGCATATATATTGGAATTATATAATATACTGGATGTGTTGATTGGATAATATAATAGAATCATATTATAATCAAGATGGCTATAAATAACCAATAAAAATTCGTATAAGAGTATATATAAGATCAGATGAACTAAGTCTGGAATTAAATCATAATTTGGAATTAAAATCCCAGAAACTAGGAAAGGTGTTTGAAATGAATTCTGGATTAAAGTATGGAAATTTAAATATCCTGGGTGGATTTGAAAATATTATTCCATCATTTTGAATGATATTTTGAAGTAATTTCAAAAAGTAAGTGAGATATGACACGAACTTCCCCGGTAAGGAAAGCCCGGATTGAGTTGAGTACAAGCCACATCGAAACGCAAACAAAAGTACATTTCATTGTATATTACAACAATTCCATTAGAATACAAGAATATACAGAGTATGAATAAATATTACACAGAAAATATTAGAGATTTAAATTACATTTAAATACATCACAGCAGAAAATAATACAAAACACAACTAGAAGTAATACACGGATATAGAGCTTTCCGAGTATCGTTCCAGCTGTAAACCACGATCCTGTGAATATAAATCTGCAAAACCAAAACTACTAGCTGCCCGTGTCAAAAATAAGGGCACCTAGAGTTTATGTTAAAATAATAAACTCCAGGTCAGTCATGTGACGGGTGTGAGAACTAAAACAGTAATTAATCTTTATTTTAAAGTTAGGTAAATCAAGGGACCACACCGTATAACACGGAACAGGTTTCCTCCCAAGGATACCAGTGCATAAAACAAACAGCGCAATGCTAAATAAAGAAAAATGAAGCTATTATAAGACCCAGGTCCCATCACACAATGCAGCGCAAGCCGGAGGATAGGTTTTTTACGTTATAATAGTCAAGAATGCTTGATACGTTTAAAACAAATCATTTGATAGTATTATAAGTGCATAGTGTATAAAACAACTTCAAATCGTAAGTATCAATCATAGACGACATAAGTGCCCCATACCACTATGTCGCCATACTAGGCTCTACAATCAAAACCACAAAGTCACGTATTGGAAGTTGGATTTCCATATGTGAACCGAAACAAAAGATAGTCCTCTACTGATTCGAGACTCTCTAGCCCGAGCCTCAGGATCATAGCTCGAGTGACCCTTGAATCGTCACGGCCGATCCACCGATGTGGATTAAAATGCCTGAGCACTGCGTTTCCCCACCCTTTGGGGCGTAAATGAGCCAAATGACTCCATCGGCTTCACACAGTCACCGATATATCCGAGGCTCCTCGCAACAGCAACAACCACACAGGTGAAAATAATATAAATGTCAGGGCTGGTAGGTTACTGACACCACCCTAGCTAGAAGGAAACACATGCCCTCCCTGATGTCCTCTCCTGTTTCTGGTTCGCAACCGGGGTGTGAGGCTCGCGAATCAACGTTACACAAAGCTATGCCACGCAGGAGGTGCTTTGATCATCAACCACAAGACTTTGCTTTTCAACAGAAGCCTTGATCAATTGCCACTTAGGCATGCCACACAGGCAATTCACTCCATGCGATTGATATCCATCAATATATAACCCCTGAGCTCGTACGTCTCAGAGAAGGGCGTTAAGCAAGAGAATAAATTCTCCGTTGCCAAACAGATATATATTTAATAGAAATCAATCACACAGAATAAAATCCAATGTCAGGCACACAGTCCATTTACAAGTTCGTTCTGGGTCTGAACGAAACCGGAGGCACCTGGTACCTCGCATATCCACCGATCTCCAAGTACGTCTGGACGATCACCAACTGATTCCCTCCTCTTGGATTTACAGCCCAATCAAGATCATTAGTAATCACCCAAACAATGTGAAGACCTCCAGTCTTCGACCACCGTCTTCATCCTCGACACCACGTCGAATCAGTTATTCAGAATGGGATAAACCCGGTCTTTCTGAATAACTCGCGTATATAATAAACAATTGTTACACAAACACAACATACGCCTCATTCCAATTCAGAATATTCTTTTATTCAAATATTCTTACACTTTGGGAAAGGTTCCCATTAATTTTATCAAAGATAAATTCTTTAAATTTATTCTTTAACCTTCCTTTGAATATCAATTCAAATTAGTCGGGATTAGCGAACCACACCGAAGTAATCATTTATTTTATTTCCCAATCCCAACCTATTCATCCCCTGAAGTAAAACTGGTAATGCTTCATATCTAACACCACGGTGTTATCGGTAAATTCAATTACCATTTCACGTTCAAATCTAATTAAAGATTTAACTATCGCGTGGAGCAAAACTGGTGATACTCTATTCTCGATCATTTCAATCTAATTAAAGATTCATTAAAACTCCACTTAGTTTTAATCTTCCCAAAAATCAATATCCTGTCTTTAACTGGGTTAAAGAACCAATGTCATCTAAAACACGGTTCACGATAAACCCAAAATCACATAGAACAAGTGTTAATTAAAACACCGTTCACGATAAACCCAAAAATTAATTCCAATTCCATTCCAATTAAATACCATTTAATTGGTACACTTCATTAAATCTAAAAAAAGATTTAATCTTTTTCTCAACTGGGTTTAAGAACAGTGTTAATGAAGACACCATTCACGACAAACCCAAATCACATTTGATATTAAATACAAGGCTCTGAATAGAAAATATATCGACTTATATTCAATATCAAATTCTACGACCAACAAATATCGTATTGGAAATAACGATATTAATATATCTTTCAAATTCCCATAACAATATCTGTATCATCATGAAATCCAACATTGAAATATTCCAAAGACAATTTCGATTCAAATCCATTCCAATTCAATTATTGGAAATTCTGGTTATTTTCAAAACCATTTCAAATCCAATTTATTTTAAAAATAAATAAATTATTATTCTAGTTCAAACCTAGTTCATTTCGATAAAAATCTACTTTTATCTTTTCAAATATGGAGTTTTTCATCCCAATTCTTCACAAATCATTTCTTATGATTTTAC
The DNA here is from genome assembly GCA_030737875.1 of Allium sativum. Lineage (NCBI taxonomy): Eukaryota > Viridiplantae > Streptophyta > Magnoliopsida > Asparagales > Amaryllidaceae > Allium > Allium sativum. The sequence continues at coordinate 432,546,254 of CM060910.1, forward strand.
ACAAATTATTACTATTTTTAATAATTTTATCAAGGCCCGTGTAGTGGATTTCCATCAACGGCCATCGAACTGCACTTACAGCGACCTTTTCCAAATTTGATTTGGACATAATTCCAAATCCAACCGTTAGATTTCATATCTCTAATATTCGTTAGAAAGCTCTTTTCGATATGAACCGAACGGTTCCGGTTTAAGGAGTATCTGACAGTTGGATCTCCCGTAATGTCAATTCGAAGTCAATAGTCGAAATTCGCGAACTGCCGCGGCGCGTTCTATTCAGGCCATTCTATATATATAATATATATATATATATTATATATTTCATCAATTTCCTTTTAAAACGTATTTTATAAATCGTTTTAAATTCGTTTTCAAAACGATTTCAACTTCATATTCAATTTCTAATCAAAATTGAATATTCCACATCATCGATATACAAATGATAATATTTTCAAAACATTATATTTTGAAATCACTTCGTTTTCTATACTCATTATAAAAATGAATAAAATCGATATAAATATCGTTCACGTCAAAATGGGGTCCACCTAATCAACACGGCTTCAATTCAACACATGAATTTATTTTCAATTCAACACATGAATTTATTTTCTATTCAACAAATGAATTTATCTTCAATTCAACACATGAATTTATTTTCAATTCAACACATGAATTTATTTTCAATCCAACACATGAATTTATTTTCTAAATTGGAATGAGGCCCAATCAATTACCGTATAATGTTAATTATATGGATTTTCTACAACACATGTATATAATAGCAACGATAAATAATCAACCATCATCCAGAGTGCACCACACAACTGCATAAGCATTAAATATAAATAATTAACGCTTACACAGTCTGTCAACCCATCGATTGACATACAACTAAACAATCGGGATTAGTGTACGTCAAATATCATCCCAATACCCGTGTGGGGTTTCAAATCAACAAACACATATTTTATTTGTGCGGTTGGGCGATGTGTAAAATTTATCGTCCCAATCAATATCAATCAAATCAGTGTATATAAACAAATCTCCGATTTGTTTATAAATATTTATTTTATATACACGTTAAAAATCATATTTTTAACTATAAAATATTTTATTTCATTCCACATCACACAACCAAATTTCACAACACATCTATCAAACAAACAAGCCATCCATGGTCTGTGGACGACGGGTGTCAGGTGCTGCTAAGCACCGTCTGCATCCTAGTATATAGTTCAAACTAGAAATTAAAATAAAAGTGAGGAGTTCTCACCAAGAGATAGCCAAATGCCATGACTCTTCATATGTAGGAAATCTTCGTCGTGCTCGCCTTTTGTCACTTTCGTCATCCGTAGCCACTACATATATAAAAATCATATTTTTATATTGTTGCTATGCATATAAAAATCACATTTTTATATTGTTGATATGTATATAAAAATCACATTTTTATAACTACGCTATATGGATAAAAAAAATCTATTTTCGTACTGCTGTTCGTATAATAAAGATTATATATTTATCACGCTATTCTCTATATGAAAATTATATTTTTATATCGCTCTTCTTCCAATAAAGAATATATTTTTATAACGCTCCTTCCTATATAAAAATTATATTTTTATATCTACTACTAATATAATGATCGAATTTTTATTTCATCGCCATAAAAATCACATTTTTATAATGCTATAAAAATCACATTTTTATATTCTCTACTATATAAAAATCAAATCTTTTTGCTAATGTTCATAAAGGAACAATCAAATCTTTTTCTATTGTAAAAATCCCACCTTTTCAAAAGCAAAAATCAAATCTTTTTATAATCAAACATCTTAACTTTCTTTATAATCATAGTGGTTCATACAAAATTTTAATAGCAAAAATAAATAAATAAAAAAGGTAAACAAGAAAATTCACATATCAGTGTAGAAATCGGGTCTTGGATATTGGAGGGGGGGTCCACTGAGGTTGATGGGAGTCGTCATGGCGGCTAGGGGCGGCGCCGGGCTGCTGGCCATCGGAGGTGGTCTCGGGGAAGGGGCGGTGGCCGTCTTGGTTAGAGGAGCGGCTGGGGTTTCGGGTAGGGGGTGTTTAGGGGTTCGAGGAGAGAGAGGTAGCTGGAGAGAGGTGGGGGCGGGTGGCCAGTGCCTGAGGCGCGACGGCGCCCTGATCGGAGGAGCGACGACTCCTCCTCCCTCTTTTTTTTTAAATCGGATGTCGGGGAGTGAGAGGACTGAGGGGGGAAGAGTATAAGGGAATTATATATATTTTATTATTTATTTTAATTTCAAAAAGTAACTTTTATTTTCGAACTCGAAATCAAACCCACTGACTGTCATCCATAGCTAATTACCCCCATTCCGAACACAATGGGATATGTATCGTAGGCTGATTCGACTGTTTCGACCAGTTTCCGTTCAAATCAAAATATAACTCTATATATTGAATTCGAATGCGCATTTCAATTTACCGGGGCCACGTATGAACTCCAAAAATTCCCGAAAAATATTTTCTAGCTTCGTATTCACGATATGGTCCTAACAAAACTAGTTTCGTCAAATTCCGAAACCGTTTGAAAAATGGCCATTTTACAGTCGATTAAAATCAACTAAAACTGGTCAAACGCATTTTCCTTTGCCACGCTCACATATCGATTCGAAAAATTACGAATTTTTAAACGTAACAATAACTTGACATCACGGATCCAACAAAAGTTGTTTCGTCGAAAACTGAGGTCGTTTGCAAAATTTCCATTTTTAAGGGCCAGAATTCCATAGCGACTATTCTGAATTTTCAACTGGACATATCTTTTGATTCCCGCTATGAAATTTCAATTTTTCGGATTCGTTGGAAAGATATTCTCAATTAGACTCAAATATTTTTGGTTTCACTAAAATCCGATTTATTTTGAATCCTGTAATTCATTTAGACTTTGAAATCGAATTTTCGAACTACCGCGCCATTTTCAATTCCTTTTATTTTATAATAAAATATTTATATTCCAATGACGATCTATATAAATATATATGTTCTATTCTATTTAAAATAAATTTCTCGTCGTTATTATTTAAAATAATCCATTTTAAATATTCAAAATTCACTAAAATTGCCAAAATAAAAATTATAAATTGGCTCAGATTTCCAGGTTCTTACAATCTCCCCCACTAAAAATTTTTCGTCCCCAAAAAGTAACGAAGCCGAAAGTTGTTTAACTAATCAACTCAACTTTCTTCTTTTCTTTACGGCTTAAGTTCTTCAACTTTTCAGTTTCTAAGAACTTTTCAAATTTTCAAAAATTTGGCTAACACCGTAAATTTTCGAATTTTTTTGCCATAACCTCCCCTGCACCGGGGACTGCGGGATATTTCAAATAGCCTCCCATGGCCCTCATCAATCCAAAAAGAAAAAGAAACAACCAATCGGCTCATAAAATCATCCAAAACCCAAGAAATTTGTAAACATGTACCTATTTGTCGGGCAAACAATTTTATTCTTCTGCTCTAGTCTCCTTGTTATGACCTGTTCACACACATATATATATGTCCATGCATGCATTTGCAAATAATTTTTAATACAGTCCAATATTTGATTCAATTTGGCATAAATGGTTCAAAATTTCAATTAATCAAACCAACAATCAAACAACACAACCGGCAATCAATTAGTGGATTAACGTTTCAAATTCATAATTTTGATATATATACAGAAAATCATGTTTTTGATGCCAAATCACAACAATAAACCTATCTAGTTTTGGTTCTCACACCAGTCTAATGGAAATATATAGATATCTCACTTTCGAAACACGAACATAAATATTGGTGACGGAGCTCCATTATCAAAATCAAGTCCGGGCGACTAGAGTGTGATCCTATATCTATCAAGTATATTAAAACTTCGAATATACGTTCATGACGCATATATGCAAAATCTTTATATGCTAGATTGTCCAAATTCAATACAAATAAAATATTCAAATACGTATACTTGAATTTAACTTTCAAAACAAAAGTTGTTTTCAATTTTATTTGAAAAATATACTCTTCACACTCGTTCTAGGATACTACTTATCCTATCTCCAACGAGTCATTCTAATTGGATATTACTAATCCAATATCTGATAAGTCATTCTAATTGGATATTACTAATCCAATATCTGATGAATTTTTTCGTATGGTTCTAATGTGTCTTGTTCTCGAGCTCTGTAAACCAAAGCTCCGATACCACTGATACGACCCGAACTTCCCCGGTAAGGAAAGCCCGGATTGAGTTGAGTACAAGCCACGTCGAAACGCAAACAGAAGAACATTTCATTGTATATTACAACAATTCCATCATAATACAAGAATATACAGAGTATGAATAAATATTACATAGAAAATATCAGAGATTTAAATTACATTTAAATACATCGCAGGGGAAAATAATACAAAACACAACTAGAAGTAATACACGGATATAGAGCTTTCCGAGTATCGTTCCAGCTGTAAACCAGGATCCTGTGAATATAAATCTGCGAAACCAAAAATACTAGCTGCCCGTTTCGAAAATGAGGGCACCCAGAATTTAAGATAAAACAATAAACTCCAGGTCAGTCATGTGACTGGTGTGAGAACTAAAACAGTTATTAATCTTTATTTTAAAGTTAGGTAAATCAAGGGACCACGCCGTATAACACGGAACGGGTTTCCTCCCAAGTATACCAGTGCACAAAATAAACAGTGCAATGCTAAATAAAGAAAAATGAAGCTATTATAGGACCTAGGTCCCATCACACAATGCAACGCAAGCCGGAGGATAGGGTTTTTACCTTATAATAGCCAAGAATGCTTGATACATTTAAAACAAATCATTTGATACTATTATAAGTGCATAGTGTATAAAACAAATTCAAATCATAAGTATCAATCATAGACGGCATAAGTGCCCCATACCACTATGTCGCCATACTAGGCTCTACAATCAAAACCGCAAAGTCACGTATTGGAAGTTGGATTTCCATCTGTGAACCGAGGCAAAAGATAGTCCTCTACCGATTCGAGGCTCTCTAGCCCGAGCCTCAGGATCAGAGCTCGAGTGACCCTTGGATCGTCAGAGCCGATCCGCCGATGTGGATTAAAATGCCTGAACACTGCGTTTCCCCACCCTTTGGGGCATAAATGAGCCAAATGACTCCATCGGCTTCACACAGTCACCGATATATCCGAGGCGCCTCGCAACAGCAACAACCACATAGGTGAAAATAATATAAATGTCAGGGCTGGTAGGTCACTGACACCACCCTAGCTAGAAGGAAACGCATGCCCTCGCTGATGTCCTCTCCCGTTTCTGGTTCACAACCGGGGTGTGAGGCTCGCGAATCAACGTTACACAAAGCTATGCCACACAGGCAGTGCTTTGATCATCAACCACAAGACTTTGCTTTTCAACAGAAGCCTTGATCAACTGCCACTTAGGCATGCCACACAGGCGATTCACTCCATGCGATTGATATCCATCAATATATAACCCCTGAGCTCATACGTCTCAGAGAAGAGCGTTAAGTAAGAGAATAAATTCTCCGCTGCCAAACAGATATATATTTAATAGAAATCAATCACACAGAATAAAATCCAATGTCAGACACACAGTCCATTTACAAGTTCGTTCTGAGTCTGAACGAAATCGGAGGCACCTGGTACCTCGCATATCCATCGATCTCCAAGTACGTCTTGACAATCACCAACTGATTCCCTCCTCTTGGGTGTACAACCCAATCAAGATCATCAATAATCACCCAAACGATTTGAAGACCTCTGGTCTTCGACCACCGTCTTCATCCTCGACACCACGTCGAATCAGTTATTCAGAATGGGATAAACCCGATCTTTCTAAATAACTCGCGTATATAATAAACAAGTGTTACACAAACACAACATACGCCTCATTCCAATTCAGAATATTCTTTTATTCAAATATTCTTACACTTTGGGAAAGGTTCCCATTAATTTTATCAAAGATAAATTCTTTAAATTTATTCTTTAATCTTCCCTTGGATATCAATTCAAACTAGTCGAGATTAGCGAACCACACCGAAGTAATCATTTATTTTATTTACCAATCCCAACCTATTCATCGCATGAAGTAAAACTGGTAATACTTCATATCTAGCACCAAGATGTTATCGGTAAATTCAATTACCATTTCACGTTCAAATCTAATTAAAGATTTAACTATCGCCTGGAGCAAAACTGGTGATACTCCATTCTCGATCATTTAAATCTAATTAAAGATTCATTTAAACTCCACTTAGTTTTAATCTTCCCAAAAATCAATATCATGTCTTTAACTGGGTTAAAGAACCAATGTCATCTAAAACACGGTTCACGATAAACCCAAAATCACATTCCATTAATTATCGGGTTAAAGAACAAATGTTATTTAAAACACCGTTCACGATAAACCCAAAAATCAATTCCAATTCAATTCCAATTAAATACCATTTTATTGGTACACTTCATTAAATCTAAAAAAAAGAATTAATCTTTTTCTCAACTGGGTTTAAGAATAGTGTTAATGAAGACACCATTCACGACAAACCCAAATCACATTTGATATTAAATACAAGGCTCTGAATAGAAAATATATCGACTTATATTCAATATCAAATTCTACGACCAAAAAATATCGTATTGGAAATAACGATATTAATATATCTTTCAAATTCCCATAACAATATCTGTATCATCATGAAATCCAACATCGAAATATTCCAAAGACAATTTCGATTCAAATCCATTCCAATAACAATATCTGTATCATCATAAATTATTATTCTAGTTCAAAACTAGTTCATTTCGATAAAAATCTACTTTTATCTTTTCAAATATGGAGTTTTTCATCCCAATTCTTCACAAATCATTTCTTATGATTTTACACAAATTATTACTATTTTTAATAATTTTATAAAGGCCCGTGCAGTCGATTTCCATCAACGGCCATCGAACTGCACTTACAGCGACCTTTTCCAAATTTGATTTGGACATAATTCCAAATCCAACTGTTAGATTTCAAATCTCTAATATTCGTTAGAAAGCTCTTTTCGATACAAACCCAACAGTTCTGGATTTAGGAGTATCCGACGGTTGGATCTCCCATAATGTCAATTCAAAGTCAATGGTCGAATTTCGCGAACTGCCGCGGCGCGGCGCGTTCTATTCAGGCCATTCTATATGTATAATATATATTTCATCGATTTCCTTTTAAAACGTATTTTATAAATCGTTTTAAATTCGTTTTCAAAACAATTTCAACTTCATATTCAATTTCTAATCAAAATTGAATATTCCACATCATCGATATACAAATGATAATATTTTCAAAATGTTATATTTTGAAATCACTTCGTTTTCTATCTTCATTATAAAAATGAATAAAATCGGTATAAATATCGTTCACGTCAAAATGGCATCCACCTAATCAACACGGCTTCAATTCAACACATGAATTTATTTTCAATTCCACACATGAATTTATTTTCTATTCAACACATGAATTTATCTTCAATTCAACACATGAATTTATTTTCAATTCAACACATGAATTTATTTTCTAAATTGGAATGAGGCCGAATAAATAACCATATATTGTTAATTACATGGATTTTCTACAACACATGTATATAATAGCAACGATAAATAATCAACCATCATCCAGAGTGCACCACACAACTGCATAAACATTAAATATAAATAATTAACGCTTACACAGTCTGTCAACGCATCGATTGACATACAACTAAACAATCGGGATTAATGTACGTCAAATATCATCCCAATACCTGCATGGGGTTTCAAATCAACAAACACATATTTTATTTGTGCGGTTGGGCGATGTGTAAAATTTATGTTCCCAATCAATATCAATCAAATTAGTGTATATAAACAAATCTCCGATTTGTTTATAAATATTTATTTTATATACACGTTAAAAATCATATTTTTAACTATAAAATATTTTCCACTATAAAATGTTTTATTTCATTCCACATCACACAACCAAATTTCACAACACATCTATCAAACAAATAAGTCGTTCATGGTCTGTGGACGACGGGTGTCAGGTGCTGCTAAGCACCGTCTGCATCCTAGTATATAGTTCAAACTAGAAATTAAAATAAAAGTGAGGAGTTCTCACCAAGAGCTAAACCAAACGCCATGACTCTTCATATGTAGGAAATCTTCGTCGTGCTCGCCTTTTGTCACTTTCGTCGTCCGTAGCCACTACATATATAAAAATCATATTTTTATATTGTTGCTATGAATATAAAAATCACATTTTTATATTGTTGATATGTATATAAAAATCACATTTTTATAACTATGCTATATGGATAAAAAAAATCTATTTTTATACCGTTGTTCATATAATAAAGATTATATTTTTATCACGCTATTCTCTATATAAAAATTATATTTTTATATCGCTCTTCTTCCAATGAAGAATATATTTTTATAACGCTCCATCCTATACAAAAATTTTATTTTTATATCTACTACAAATATAAAGATCGAATTTTATTTCATCGAAATAAAAATCACATTTTTATAACGCTATAAGAATCACATTTTTATGTTCTCTACTATATAAAAATCAAATATTTTTGCTAATGTTCATATAGGAACAATCAAATCTTTTTCTATTGTAAAAATCCCACCTTTTCAAAAGCAAAAATCAAATCTTTTTATAATCAAACATCTTAACTTTCTTTATAATCATAGTGGTTCATACAAAATTTTAATAGCAAAAAAAAAAGGTAAACAAGAAAACTCACATATCAGTGTAGAAATCATGTATTGGATATTGGAGGGGGGTCCACTGAGGTCGGTGGGAGTCGGGATGGCGGCTAGGGCCGGCGCCGGGCTGCTGGCCATCGGAGGTGGTCTCGGGGAAGGGGCGGTGGCCGTCTTGGTCAGAGGAGCAGCTAGGGTTTCGGGTAGGAGGTGTTTAGGGGTTCGAGGAGAGAGAGGGTAGCTGGAGAGAGGAGGGGGCGGGTGGCCAACGCCTGAGGCGCGACGGCGCCCTGATCGGAGGAGTGACGACTCCTCCTCCCTCTTCTTTTTTTATTTTAAATCAGATGTCGGGGAGTGAAAGGACTGAGGGGGGAAGAGTATAAGGGAATTATATATATTTTATTATTTATTTTAATTTCAAAACGTAACTTTTATTTTTGAACTCGAAATCAAACCCATCGACTGTCGTCCATAGCTAATTACCCCCATTCCGAACACAACGTGATATGTATTGTAGGCTGATTCGACTGTTTCGACCAGTTTCCGTTCAAATCAAAATATTACTCTATATATTGAATTTGAATGCGCATTTCAATTTATCGGGGCCACGTATGAACTCTAGAAATTCCCAAAAAATATTTTCTAGCTTCGTATTGACGATATGGTCCTAACAAAACTAGTTTCATCAAATTCCGAGACCGTTCGAAAAATGGCCATTTTCCAGTCGATTAAAATTAGCTGAAACTGGTCAAACGCGTTTTCCTTTGCCACGCTCACATATTGATTCGAAAAATTACGAATTTTGAAACCTAGAAATAACTTGACATCACAAATCCAACAAAAGTTGTTTCGTCGAAAACCGAGGTCGTTTGCAAAATTTCCATTTTTAAGGGCCAGAATTCCATAGCGACTATTCTGAATTTTCAACTGGACATATCTTTTGATTCCCGCTATGAAATTTCAAATTTTGGGATTCTTTGGAAAGATATTCTCAATTAGATTCAAATATTTTTGGTTTCACTAAAATCCGATTTATTTTGAATCATGTACATTCATTTGAACTTTGAAATCAAATTTTTGAACTACCGCGCCATTTTCAATTCCTTTTATTTTAAAATAAAATATTTATATTCCAACGACGATCTATATAAATATATATGTTATATTCTATTTAAAATAAATTTCTCGTCGTTATTATTTAAAATAATCCATTTTAAATATTCAAAATTCACTAAAATTGCCAAAATAAAAAAATTAAATTGGCTCAGATTTCCGGGTACTTACATTAAAAGTAATTTTGAAAGTGATAGAGTATTGAACTCACTTCGATTACTGGAAAATAACTCTGATGATGACGGCTGCATCATCAGTGTCATTTCGAGTTTCTAAGTGACGGATTACTGCCAAAGATTTTGTTTTGAGGAAATAAGTTGTTTAGAAATTCAAATGTTTTGAATTGTTATTATTACGTATATATGATTTCATACCGATTTGAAATAAATCCCAGGAAATTGAATTCTGAAATAAAGATTGACTTATGGAGTTAAAATGGTAAAAGTGGAACTTAAGCTAAGTTAAACAAAATTGGACTGAATTTGGAACAATCTAGAATGGAAATTGTTAAAGATAAATTTTGGAGGTTCGAGTTATTAATATGAGTTAATTCTTGGAGAATAAGAATTGAATTTTGAATTTTGAATTTGGAGATGAAGATAACTGATTTGAGAAATAAATCAGTAAATGGAATTGGAGTGGAAATAGAATTTTGGCTTAGAAAAAGCGAAAGATTGGTTTGAGAATGGGTTGATGGGAAATCAACCAAGGATGCTTGGATATATGTTAAAGTGATAGCGAATGGCAAAGTTAGAATGGGATGCCCAACCAAAAAGGAACATGTTTATATTTAAGTATGAGATTTCTATGAGCCTGTTTGGCAAGTCGCTTGGCTATTTGATTTTCTTTTGGATTGGAGAAGGCTAAGAGAGGCAAGTTGTAGTTGTACCAATTGAGCCGTGAAAAGGAGATGTTGGCAAAAAAAATTCAAAAATTTAAAAAGTTAAAAAAAAATTAAGTAAAATTTTGATAATTGGGAATCGACTTGTCAATCTTATAAGAGATTAGAAAACCCAATTGGTCAAACAAGTTGATAATTTAATTATATATCAAATTGGAATAGATGTGGGAATATACAAGATGACATACATGTTAAGGATAAGTATGTGATAATAGATTGTCCAAAATTGATGGACATATCGTTTGGATGAAAAATAAAAGGGTTGAGTAATGAGATAAGGATAAAAGATTCAACGCAAGGATTGAGTTATGGGGATGTGAAATACGAAATTTCAACCACACAGGTTGTGAGGATTAGAATTAAAGCATCTTCACTTCTTAGTAATTTCGGGGATGAAATTCTTTTAAGGGGGAAGGAATGTAATGTCCCGCATTTTTATCGGCTTGTATTTGAATATTTAAATCCGTTTAAATATTGAAATCGTAATATAAGTGGATTTATATATTAATTAAAATGGAGTTGAACGTATAAAAATATATATTAGATATAATCGAGCTCGAAATATCACGGCAGTTCGTAATTTAACGTTTTGAACTTCAACTGAGTGTACAGGACCCATTATTAGTCGGATTTCTTCGAAACAAGAAACGTTGGAATCTATTGAACTGTATTTTTCTAATAGAAGTGGAAAATGAAGATTTCGTCTTATGGATTGCAAGATATGTCCAAATCAAATATTCAAAAAATCGCTATGAAATCGTATGTGGACCATAACGGTTATTTAAATATATTTAAATATCAGATTCGAATTTGGACAAGATTCTTTTGAGACGTAGTTATAATTTAGTTTTTAGAATTTTAATGTAATTTTTATTTCGTAAAATAAGTAACTTTTTATATGAAGTATTGTACACCCTATATCAATATTTTGGGGTTTTACAATATGAGTTAACCTACCGATATTATTATATTTTTGTGATTGTTATACAGTGCTCATCACAACGGCATTTTATTTTTGTATATAGCGGTGCAGAAATAAGCAAAATTTGACGTAACATGATACGCCTAATATTTAAACATAAATATATACATGCCTTGAATTTGTGATTTGTATTCTTTTTGTGCCATAAGTGATATTTGTGGTTGGCGGATGGAAAATCCTTAGATATTCATGATATGGTATTACAGATTCTAAACCTTCATCATGTGAAATATTCATAGTAGGATTCTCCAATTAGTGATAATGTACAAGGTCTCAGACATATATAAAAATGGTTCCTTCCCTGCTAAGCATTAGAACCTCCTGTGCCCATCCTATTCTATAACTTATGTGATGTGTAGGACTCAATTGTCACCCTCCTTTCAAAGACAGCCCAAGTTTCTGATCTCTGTAAATTTACCCTCAAGTAAACCAAGAAAAATAATATATAAATAGAATTTTGTCTTTCCCATACCCTGTGCCTTCACCCGTACCCATCACACAGCCGTATTATGTGTGTTTTCCCATGCTTAGCCTCTCCTCTAACAACATGCCTATACTTTATGCTACGTTATTTCAAATCAGTAAATTCACGTATAATGTCATTTGAGATATATCCTCCTATACATCATCTTAGGCATATGACAGTATACTTCTTGAAAAGAACATGTAAAGCTGAAGAACCTATGCTAATCTAAAACTTCATATCACTGCAAATCAACACTAGGCATGCTGCTCCATAAATAAGACACATACTCTAAGGTAAAATATCTACTGTGTCTTAGTTGAAAACGACAGATTCCTTGCCCTTTTCTAGTTGATGTATATAAATTTATATACACACTCTTTATCACGTACACATACCGCAACAGTGAAGTGTAAATTCATGAACACCTACCTATTACTGACGAAGGCTTCAGGAAATTAAATCCAGCTATACACGAGTAATTAAATCACCCAGCTACCCTAAGCTAAGTTATATACATATATATATGTCCATCACGTACAACTCCTATCCCTTCAAACGGTGTGTTACTGTATAAAATGTATATAGTGAGCTACATCATGGCACATCAATGTTAAATGAAGCTGCAAACCTAAAGCTATAACTCTAGCCATCCCTATTACTTGGAGACCAAGGGTTGAAACCCTATAAATATCTGTGAGCTTCAGCACTTCCCCTTCAGGAGATCAAAAAGCAAGAGGGCTTTTAGATACAAAACGAAACCAATACAAACGAAGGTGCCATTTCCAGTTAAAAACGAATCAATACTCCACTGAGTTATGTTTCGACGCGGCAATTTTTGCCGACACAACCAAGGGCTGACCCGCATGACTGTTTAGTTTTAACGTAGTGTACCAAAGCTTCAGAAAAGATGGGAGAGGAGGATATACGGTAGGAGCTGAAAAACATGGAAATAGCGGGAACTGGCACTGTCTGTACAGCGCTGAGAGCTTGGGCACCGATCAGTGAACTTGCGTGAAGGAGGAACAGAACGTTGGCATTTGTATTTGCTGCGTATAGGAGCGGTTTTGTGAGTTCAGCAGGGAGGATATTCTCGTTTGGAAATGAACATGAGCAATGTCAGGGGATGTTTCTTAGGAAAGGCTAAAGAGGAGATTAGGAAGTGGTGAACGAATGGGTGGGTTTTCAAGTGCATGTTAGGGTGTGGTTTATGGAATCAGGTGGTGAGGGAAGACATGGAAGGTGACCTTGTGCGTTTCGGTGGTCTTTGGTTCGAGATTCATGGAAAATGACGGTGGAAAGAGATGCCAAAAGAAACGGAAGTGGACACAGCATCAGGAGTAGCAGATATTGGAACTTTAATGGAGAAAATGGGGTATTGTACAGGGGGCGTGGGTACAAGGATTTTGGGCGGACAGAACAAGTGAATGCCCAACATTTAAAATGATATATCACTTATCATTGAATGATCTCTATTCCGACAATGAAACAAGGAGATAAAAGGTACGAATTTAGTTATAGTTTCGATACAGGAGACCTTGTTTGACTTGAGAATTAGCGTCAAATTTGATTTATCGTTAAAACATTGAGTTTGGAAAATGGAAGGAATAGTTTATTCTAATGATTTGTTTATCATTTATCATTTAGTAGTCAACATCGGCTAATTTACACGTGTAGGTTTGTTGGGGTTGAAGGATGTTGGGAAATTAATGTGGAACAGGCTGAAGTCGCAACACAATAGATGAGTTCGAACTTGTCGTTTTTTCGATAAACATAAGAAGAGAGAGAAGAGAAGGACAGTAAAGATGTTTTCGTGAAGTTCAATGGGCTGATTTAACTTGGTAAGGCCCATTTTTTTTAAATAAATATAAGTTGAATTTTTAATTAAATAACCTGTTAACTTATAAATTAAGTATCTCGTTCATATATGATCAAAATTACGAATGATCTAATCCGCGGGGATCGTATAGTCGCGAGCTACGCATCGAAACCGGTTTGAAGAGATCTGGAGCTCGTCTCAATTTAGGGTGGAATAAAACGTCCGTTTTAATCAACAACAGTTTATCGTTATTTAACGATAAATGGCCAAGGTGAGTAAACTCACTAACTCTGTCCAGTTTTATAATTTTATAAACGTTATTTAATATTGATAAAAATAATTGAATGATGTGCGTGATGGTTGTTTGGATGGATTGCTTATAAATTGGTTAAAATTTTAGATACTGTTATCTGTATAAACCGTTAGTTAAAACTCGGTCTCATTTATTTCATATTGGTATGAAACTAGTGTTATTGCGTCAATTAACATCCGTGGATGCAGGAAAACAAGTTGGAGGGATCCAACTGGTTTCCTCAACAATTATATTGTTGGTTTTCATATATTGTACTATATGATGTGATGAATAATCGGTGGCTGATTATTGTGTGTTTAAAATGTTTTAACCACATTGACCTGAAATAACTGGTATTTAATATCGTAAAATATATTCAAATATATTGGAAAGAAATTTGGGGTTTTAAAAAGGAAAAATCTACATTTTTAAATAAAAATTAAATTTCTGGACTAAATTATAATAACTTGTTTAAACTATATTAAAACAAGTAGTTTGACTTATGATCGATGGTTAGGAATAAAGAGGAGTAATTATTATCATTTAGTTAATTTGGTAAAGAATGAATAAAATAAGGGAAATGGTAAATCGTTTCAAAATAAAACGATGAAAGATTTTTTTCAATGTTCAAAATGTAATAGAAGGGAAATGAATCCATAGGGATTTGAATTCTACAAGGTAGTTGATATTTGGTTTGAAACTGAATCAGATGTGAAGTCAAGATTAAGTTATAAACTTAATATAAAATTTACAAGGAGTTCAGTTATAAAGTAGAATATGAGTACGAGTTTATGAATAACTCGATAACCAAAAATATGGACCTGTGATGGTATTTATAAAGAAAAACCAAGTTTGATTAATATAACGAACCCAGTTTTCCATAAAGAAATAGTATTCACATTTCTAAGTGAATAATGATTTAAAGGGAACGATTTGCAGAGTAAAATGGTGATAAAAGGAAATTGGTAAGTGTGGAAGGGGTAATTCAAAAGTGAATATAGAAATGTGTACGGACCCGAAATGGTGAGTTTAATTCAAAATTCGGGACGTTATTCGAATATCGATTATTCGAAAGAGAGTTATACATGGAAATTCAATTCCATCGAATTTAGAAAAGTACCATGTACTTTCCAGTTATAATTAAGTTATCTAATTAATTAATTAATTGTTTATTTATTAAATAAAAGTTATATTTTGAAATTTAATATTTCAAAAGAAGAGATGATAACGCTAACGTTATAAGCAATATTTTCCGTAAAGAAGGGGTTCTTCATTAAATCTGAAAGTTGCATAAGTAATGTTCTGTTTAAAATTTTGAGCTTTGACTATTTCGAAGTTGAGAATGTTGTTCAGTTAAGGTCTGAGAGGTAATTATATCACAAATTGATTGGCATCATGATTAACTGAGGAAGGGTTAAGATTCAGTAACGAGATTGGTTAGTGATACGATAAATGAATGATTAATGGGTTAAGTATAGTAATGATGATTTTATAATATCGGGTTAATCCAATAAAAAGGTTTGAAAACATATTCCCAAATAAAATCAAAGATATTGTCTGATTATAGAAGATCAAATGATTTGATTAATTAGAACTTTAGAAATGGAGATTTGGAATGTCTTTAATGTTAATAACTAAATATATAGGATAAGAAGTGTGAAGAGAGGTAATTATTAACCGACATTGGTCGTATATTTTCTGGAATATAGGAAATAAGCTATGTATAATAAATGGAAACATTTTCTAAGGACCGTATCAGGATAAAACGTGTTTAAAGGAATATTTAGAAGAAATATGGGGAATAGGAAATTGGAAAATGAATAAATTATTGATAAATTAATTAAAGGGGCTTAGTGTTGATTGATGATTGACTGGTAAGATTTCCATTTGGAAATACGACCATTGTTTGTATGTATGTTTTCCTTTGATAGTTAAATCACCAACTATCAAAGTTTTTGACCATTATTCCGTTGTCAATATGGAGAGATCGGAATCAGATCATTCATTATCTGAAACCCACTCCGTATGGGCACTAACGTTGCGAATCAAATATAATAAAGAATTTTGAAGGCGGAGTTATGCAAGGGTTGTTCTGTTTACAATAGTGCCTTCGGTTTGTCCAGTCTCAGGACAACGTATATAGATGAATGTCTGACAGATTATATCTAATGAATCGCGTTAGTTGATCTCTTCAAACATATTCACGTTTGGTGGCGGAGGAATTCGTTTCTCTTAGCTTTATACCCGTGGTAATTTTGAGGAAATCAATTTGTGATTTGGTGGGTATGACGATATGACATTCAAAGTAAATAGAGTTGCGATCTGTCAAAAGATACGTTATGACCAAAAGCCTCATCCACCGAGATATGACAAAAATCGGGAAGGCAACATGGCTATGTGGGTCGCTCCCATTAGGGTGTATTATCACAGTCTAGAGAATATTCATATTTGTTACTTCTTTCCGCTTCTGTATCTCCTGGATACGGTTATGTTGCTGACAACCGTAGGTGACAATATATTCGATACCCTCAAGAGAAATGAGTGGTCGGTCATGTGTGGCCGGGTTGCAAGACGTTCTTGTTGAACCCAGTGTATTCCTCTCTAGAGATACACTATCAGCAGGTGGTTCCATACCTTGTCAGTCGGAATCCAACCTCCAATAAGCTCCCGCGGTTTTGATTTTATATTATATATGTGGAGCGTGAGATGCAAGCGTTCTGTTAGATTTTATTTACAAGTGATAAGACACTATTATAATATCAGGAAAGTATTAATTTTGAAAATGTTTTGGGTTATAGTAAGGTAAAAACCGTCCATGTTTATGTGTGGGCTGGTCTTACTATTATCTTTTTCTTCAAAAGGATTTTTCAAAGTTAAACCAAATGGTTGGAGTTTACTCACACCAGTCCCATGACTGACCCAGAGTTTATTTTGTTTTGTTCTCCCTGAACTCTTGGGTGCCCAAATTTGTACGGGCAGTCAAGTATTTAGGATTTTAAAGATACTTGGAGGAGCTTGGAATAGGAGGCTTCAACACTAGTTATATATAGAGTTTATTTCCGTTGTGATATACATATGATGTACTCTGATGACATATGTAAGCACAAATACAGTTTATATTTTAAAGTTAAGTTATATATTATATTTTATTCGTTCCGCTGTGAGATTCGTGCTTAGTCTGATTCTAATAATGATCCAGTGTTTCCAACACCTGAATATTCGACATGGGTTTTGTATCGATTTTCAGGGTCGAAAATCCCGGGGTCATTACAGAAAAGGTTCTTCGCGCAGAGTTCGTATTATAATAGTAATTGAATTAATAAATATATTTTTGAAAGCGCGTATAAAAAAAACAAAAATAGTAATACTAAAAGAAATCTTAAACAAATATGATATGGAGCAGCTTGATTTAAATTGCTTCCTTAGAAATATTAATAACTCATATCATCAACATTAATATTAATTGCACCTTGCATCTTAATTCAATTTTCAAGCACATAATACTATAAAATGTCGCCTATAGCACTTCAAATAGTTGTTCAAATAACTTTTCATTTTTTCCCATATTGAATATCTATCATTTTCTTGCATAGTCTAAATTGGGTTCCAAAGTGGTTGATCCAAATTAAAGATCCATACTAAATAAAGGATTTATTCCCTATGTAATGCAAAAATTATATCAGAATATTTCACTCATCAAATAGTGTTTGATATTTGAGCGATTGATATTTGAATAACATGCGAAGAAAACGAATATTTTCAATTGTATGTCGTAATTTTCTCATCAAAGAAATTGTGTTCCACGTTGCCATTTGTTACGACCCAAACTTCCCCGTGAAGGAAAGCACGGATTGAATTGAGGACAAGACGAATCAGAACACAAACAGAAGAACATTTCATTGTTTATTACAACAATTCCATCAGAATACAAGAGTATACAAAGTATGAATAAATATTATTGAGACGACCCGAATTCCCGTTCTCACGGAAACAAGGTTATCTTTGGAATATAACACAGAAACATATAATAGCAGAACAGAATTAAATAAACACAACAGATATGAACAACAAAATATACTGGATAAAATTAATCATCAGAGTTACACAGTATACAGGATCTTACTTAGTACAAATATAGTTCAGCTATACATAAATGTCTACAGCGGAAATAAACAAAATATGTACAATAGAAGCTGAACAGCATAAAAAGAATAAATGATAGAATCCATCTTCAGCTCCAGCTATCCAGAAAGAACCAGCTAAACCTGAATACAAGGCTGCCCGTGTAGAAAAAGGGGCACCCGAGTTTGAAAGTGAAACAAACTACGAGTCAGTCATGGGACTGGTATGAGAAATCCACTCAACACATATATAATATGGCTAATCACAGGACCACGCCACTTTCGTGGAACGGGTTTACTCCATTGGATTGCCAGTGCTTTAAAACAAATCTTTCTTTTAAACATCGCTATGCTTTTTATAAAAATGAAGCCGTTATAAGACTCAGTTCCCATCACACAATGCAACGCAAACCGGAGGATAGAGTTTTTACCTTATAACGGTCAAAATATGCTTGATACGAATAAAACAAAGGCATTTGATATTATTGCTAGTGTTTATATGTTTTGAAAGCAATTTCAAATCATAACTATCAATCATAGACGGCATTAATGCCCCATACCACTATGTCGCCATATATAGGTATACAATCAAAACCGCACGATGTCGTATTTGGAAATTGGATTTCCGTCATGAACCAAGGCAAAAGATAGTCCTTACCGAATTCGAGACAATCTAGCCCATGTCTCAGGTACAGCCGCAACCATACCCTGGATCGTCAGGGCCGGTCCACACGAAGTGGATTATAATGCCTGAACAATGCGTTTCTCCACCCTTTGGGGTGTAAATGAGCCAACGAATGACTCCATCGGACCCGGATCGTCCGATCAAACCGAGGCGCCTCGCAACAGCAACAACCACATAGGTGAAAAGTATATAAATGTCAGGGCTGGTAGGTCACTGACACCACCCTAGCTAGAAAGAAAACGCACGTCCCCCCTGAGGTCCTTCTCCCGTTTTAGGTTCATACCGGGATGTGAGGCTCGCGAATTCACGTTATACACAAAGCTACGCCACACAGGCGGTGCTTTGATCATCACCACAAGACTTTGCTTTTCAACAGAAGCCCTGATCACTGCATCTTAGCATGCCACACAGAATAAATCCTATGTCAGACACGCAGTCCATTTACAAGTCCGTTCTGGGTCTGAACGAAACCGGAGGCACTAAATACCTCGCAAACCCATCGATCACCACGTACGTCTGGACGATCACCACTCATTATCCATATTCGGGATGCCTCCCAATCAGGACCTCGGTTACCATCCAAACGAGGTGAAGATCTCCGGTCTTTGACCATCGTCTTCATCTTCGACTTTCAATCGTCGGTCAATTATTTGAAATGAGAATTAACTCGGCCTTCTCAAATAATTCACGTATATTTAGAATTTCAAATCAATTTATTTCAATGGTTAAATTATTCGACAACACCAATATTGTTCTTTAGTGTAATTTTCACACCAAACACATTCAACCATCAAAAGCCACACAAATCAAGCAAATTCAGTTTATTTCTATTCCATATCGCTTATGATATTTTATAACTATTTATCGCTATTTTTATTTATTTTAAAATAGCTATTTTATTCAAAACGACGCTTCGGGCCATAACGCGGCCGTGGCGCTGTTTTTCTTCAGATTTGATTTACACTTATCTGAAAATCTAACCGTTGGATCTTCACAAAATTTACATCATTAGAAAGGTCTTTTCAAAACGAATCCAACGGTTCCAGTTTCGGGAAAATCCGACGGTCGGATCTCCCGGTACAATCGTTTGAAGTTTTGATTTCAAAATACGAACTGCAGCGTCGTTATTTGATTAAATATATAATTATATTTATATCTATATAAATATAATCGCTTCTGGCGCTGTTTTTCTTCAGATTTGAATTAAACATTCCAGACAATCCAACCGTTGGATTTTTACAAGGTTGGTGCCGTTGGAAAGATTATTCCAAGGCGAACCCGACGGTTGAGGTTTCGGGAAAATCCAATGGTCGGATTTCCCGCACTAGTCGTTTGAAATCACGGTCTCAAAATACGAACTGCACGGCTTCGTTTCGTTTTAATTTTATTTATATTTATATAGTTATATAAATATAGTTCATTCAATGATTTCTATATCGTTTTTACTTCAAATATTTTTCTAACTCCTTAAATTTTGGAAAAATTTCGCCATAACCTCCCCTGCACCGGGAGCATCGGGAAATCGCAAATAGCGTTCCCGGTCCTTCTAATCTCAAAAAGAAAAAGAAAAAGCCAAGCGGCTAGCCAACAGGCTCAAAATCATCACCCAAACAAATCAGTAAATGTGTACCTATTTGTCGGGCACAAAATTTTATTCCTCTTCTCTAGCCCCTTTGCTATAACCTGTTCAATGAATATGCATGTACATATATATACAGTTCATATCATTTTTCATTTTCTATTCGACTTCATATTTGATTTCTATTTGGTTTAAAAACACCATTCATTCTAATGTTACATAAATAGTGCAAATCATTTCATTAGCTAATTAATGAATATTTCAACTCATATATGTTTATTTTGAACAAGTGGCTATTTTTAACACTTCACATTTCAACGATTTATGCATACAATAAAAATGTGATTTTTATTGTAAAACGATTCATTTCAAAACACTATTTTTCTATATAGTTCATATAGTCGATAAAAGGTGATTTTTATTATCAAACAATTTATTTCAAAATATGCATACCATTCAACACATGAATTTCTAATCAACGAATGAATATCAATTCAACACATGAATGTTTTCTATAGTTTCTATATATAGATAAAAATGTGATTTTTATTATCGAACGATTTATTTCAAAATATGAATACCATTCAACACATGAATTTCTAATCAACGAATGAATATCAATTCAACACATGAATGTTTTCTATAGTTTCTATATATAGATAAAAATGTGATTTTTATTATCGAACGATTTATTTCAAAATATGAATACCATTCAACACATGAATTTCTAATCAACGAATGAATATCAATTCAACACATGAATTTCTAATCAACGAATGAATATCAATTCAACACATGAATGTTTTCTATAGTTTCTATATATAGATAAAAATGTGATTTTTATTATCGAACGATTTATTTCAAAATATGAATACCATTCAACACATGAATTTCTAATCAACGAATGAATATCAATTCAACACATGAATGTTTTCTATAGTTTCTATATATAGATAAAAATGTGATTTTTATTATCGAACGATTTATTTCAAAATATGAATACCATTCAACACATGAATTTCTAATCAACGAATGAATATCAATTCAACACATGAATGTTTTCTATACAATGAATAAATATAGTTTAAGCATATGAAAATAATTCAAACACACGAATATTATTAAAAATTTCGGCAGCATAACGGCAGGGTAGTTAAACCGGGACCGTCCCTAGTACGGCTCCTCGCTCTACCTTAAAACCTCGCGGTTTTTGACAATGGGGATCATGCATCTAGTTCGCACGCAGGCGGCATGTATATATTTATTTCATTTCCACAAACTAATCCTATGTGGTTTCAACCAAATATTTCACAACCACAAATGGGTATTTTTCAACCGCAATCAACCAATATCAATCACAAACAATCCCAAACAATCATTCGCTATCAATCAATTTTCACAACAATTTCAACCAATAAATATCATCCATGGTTTGTGGACGAGGGGCGTATATATATATATAGAGATATTTATATATAGCAATTCACTTTCATTTTCACACATATATAATATTTTTAAATCAGAAATCTCACCAATAGCTATCCAACTCCACGACACTTCCTTAGAGAAATCTTCGCCTTTCTGTCGCTTTCGCCCGTATTCTCTACATATGTAAAAATTGAATTTTTACTATGCTATTCAATATATAAAAATATGACTTTTCCTATTTAAAGTTTAAACCATTTTTAAAACAAATCAGTTTTTATTTTTCTTAAAAATTCAGTTTTTATATTTCCTTTAAAAATCAGTTTATATATTTCCTTTAAAAATCAGTTTATATATTTCCTTTAAAAATCAGTTTATATATTTCCTTTAAAAATCAGTTTATATTTCTAAAACAAAAATCAGTTTTATATTTCTAAAACAAAAATCAGTTTTATATTTCTAAAACAAAAATCAGTTTTTAATACTTTAAAAACAAAATCAGTTTTATTTCTTTAAAACAAATCAGTTTTTAATACTTTAAAAACAAATTTGTTTTATTTCTTTTCTAAAAAAAAATCAGTTTCAGTTTTTATTTTTAAAACAGTTTCAGTTTTCTCTAAAACAGTTTTTAAAATCCTAAAAAATCAGTTTTTCTCCTTTTATAAAATCTTTTAAATCATATTTAAAATTCAGTTTTCAATGTTGTTTAAAAATCAGAAGTAAAATAAAATAAATAAATAGAACTTACAGAGAGGGGGGGGGGGTTTCACCGATCGTCGGAGGTGGGGGCACTGGATCTCGGTGGTGGTGGCGAGGCTTCGGGGGGGCTGCTTGATTTGCGTCGCGAGGGATGAGGGCGGGGTCTGAAGGGAGGAGCGGCTTCGAGGTAAGGCGGCGATGCCTGGAGGGAGGAGCGGCTTCGAGGTAAGGCGGCTTCGATAGGGTTTTCTCTTTTTTTTCTCTTTTTTTTCGTTTTCTGATAACTGAATCGGGGGGGGGGGGGCAATGAAGAAGAATAAAGGGAGGGAGGGAAAATATATAATATATATTATTATTATTATTTTTTTATTTAATTTAATTGCATAAAGTTGACTTTTACCCACGACCTCGAAACGGGGCCCACCGCCTGTCGCCCATAGCGTTTTACCCCCATTCCGAACACAATGGGATATGTATCGCAAGCTGATTTGATCGTTACAATCAGTTTCCTTTGAATTTACATTTAAATCACTATATTGAATTTTAAACGCACGTTCCAAATTACCGGGGTCACATACTAACTAGAAAAATTCCAAAAAAATATTTTCTAGCTTCGTATTGACGATACGGTCCTAACAAAACAAGTTTCGTCGAATTCTGAGACCGTTTGAAAAATGGCCAATTTCCAGTCGATTAAATTCAACAGAAACTGGTCAAACGCGTTTTCCTTTGCCACGCTCACATATTGATTCGAAAAATTATGAAATTTGAAACCTAACAATAACTTGACCCTGCGGATCCAACAAAAGTGGTTTCGTCGAAATCCGAGGTCATTTGCAAAATGTCCATTTTTAAGGGCCTGAATTCTATAGCGACTATTCAGAATTTTCAACTGGACATATCTTTTGATTCCCGCTTTCAAATTTCGATTGGTCAGATTCGTTAGAAAGATATTCACTAACAGATTTAAATATTTTTGGTTTCACTAAAATCCGGATTGTTTTGCACCCGGTATATTCCATTGAAGTTTGAAATCGAATTATCGAACTACCGCGCCACTTTCAATTCTATATATAATTATAATTAATTATATTGGTTTTCAAATGTCGATTCAAACTCAGTTTTCATCGCCATTATTTAAAATATTTATTTTAAATATTTAAAATCCATTATTTTAGCCAATTTAAAATTTTTAAATTGGTTCAGATTTTCTGGGTCGTTACAATCTCCCCCACTTAAAACTTTTCGTCCTCGAAAAGGAATAAAGTCGAAAGTGGTTTGATAAATCTACGATCACACAACACAACAACCAATCCAATTGTTTTTTAACCTTTCAAAGCCATACAAATTAATTCCTATTTTTCTTCTAAAATCATTCAACCAATTATAATAGAATAGAGAATTAAATGGTGAGGTAAAGTATGGTAAATATACCTTGCACCGGAGTCAATCAGAGATATCTACTCGGCATCTAGGATAAGCTTTCTGAATGCTCTCCTCAGTTTCCCAAGTACAATCTCGCGGATCTCCACTCCATTGCACTTTGACTAAGTGAACCTTCTTGTTCCTCAGCTCTTTGGTTTCTTTGCCGATAATCTTCAGTGGCTCTCGCCTCACGGCTAATTCTGGAGTTATTTCAATATCCTGCTGAGCTGCTTCCTCCACGATCAAGTCTGGATCATGAACGTGCTTTCGAAGTTGAGATATATGAAATACATCATGCACTCCAGGCAACCAGTCTGGCAATTTGACCCTATAAGCGAGAGTTCCAATCCGTTCCAGAATAGGAAACGGACCAATGAATTTGGGTGCCAACTTTCCAGTTTTACCGAACCGGATAACTCCTCTCATCGGCGATACCCTCAGATATATATAGTCGCCAACTTCGAAGGATATATCTCTTCTTCTTTTATCGGCATAGCTCTTTTGTCGGCTTTGAGCGGCGAGTAATCGCTTCTTAATAAAATCGACTTTGTCGGCAGCTTCTCGAATCATATCGGGACCTAACACAAGTCTATTTCCAGGCTCGACCCAACAAGCAGGAGATCGGCACGGTCTACCATACAATGCTTTGAATGGCGATATTGTCAGACTCGCCTGGTAGCTGTTGTTATAAGAGAATTCAGCCAAATGCAGATGGTCTTCCCATGATCCACCGAAATCTAGAATACAAGCCCGCAATAGATCTTCTAAAATGCGATTCACCCTCTCAGTCTGACCATCTGTCTGAGGATGATAAGCGGTGCTCAAGTTTAACTTCGTTCCCAGCTCGACTTGAAATGCTTCCCAGAATTTGCTAGTGAGTATTGTATCTCTATCACTTACTATACTGAGCGGCACTCCATGCAGTCTAACTATTTCCCTGAAGTAAATATGTGCCAGACTCTGAGCAGTTCTGTTTGATCTGACAGGTATGAAATGGGCGGTCTTCGTGAACCGATCTACGATCACCCAAATACTGTCATTCCCTTTTCTGGTTCTAGGCAGACCATCAATGAAATCCATAGAAATATGCTCCCACTTCCAACCAGGAACTTCTAGTGGTTGTAACAATCCAGCCAATTTCTGTTGGTCACTTTTGACTAGCTGGCAAGTAGGGCATCGGCTAACATATATTGAAACATCTCTTTTCATAGCCTTCCACCAGAATGTTCTTTTGAGATCGTTATACATTTTGGCCACGCCAGGATGGATACTTAGCTTGGACTTGTGACACTCGTCTAACACTTCCCTTTTGAGTTCGGGGATGTCAGGAACACAAATCCTTCCTTTCAATCTCAGGGTCTCGTCGTCATCTATTTGAAAACACGAGGGTTCGCCTTTCTGAATCCTTTTGATCATATCCTTAATAAAGTTATCCTCCTTGTTTCAGTTTTTATTTTTAGAACAGTTTCAGTTTTCTCTAAAACAGTTTTTAAAATCCTAAAAAATTAGTTTTTCTCTTTTTATAAAATCTTTTAAATCATATTTAAAATTCAGTTTTCAATGCTGTTTAAAAATCAGAAGTAAAATAAAATAAATAAATAGAACTTACAGAGAGGGGGGGGGTTTCACCGATCGTCGGAGGTGGGGGCACTGGATCTCGGTGGTGGTGGCGAGGCTTCGGGGGGGGCTGCTTGATTTGCGTCGCGAGGGATGAGGGCGGGGTCTGAAGGGAGGAGCGGCTTCGAGGTAAGGCGGCGATGCCTGGAGGGAGGAGCGGCTTCGAGGTAAGGCGGCTTCGATAGGGTTTTCTCTTTTTTTTCTCTTTTTTTTTCGTTTTCTGATAACTGAATCGGGGGGGGGGGCAATGAAGAAGAATAAAGGGAGGGAGGGAAAATATATAATATATATTATTATTATTTTTTTTATTTAATTTAATTGCATAAAGTTGACTTTTACCCACGACCTCGAAACGGGGCCCACCGCCTGTCGCCCATAGCGTTTTACCCCCATTCCGAACACAATGGGATATGTATCGCAAGCTGATTTGATCGTTACAATCAGTTTCCTTTGAATTTACATTTAAATCACTATATTGAATTTTAAACGCACGTTCCAAATTACCGGGGTCACATACTAACTAGAAAAATTCCAGAAAAATATTTTCTAGCTTCGTATTGACGATACGGTCCTAACAAAACTAGTTTCATCGAATTCTGAGACCATTTGAAAAATGGCCAATTTCCAGTCGATTAAATTCAACAGAAACTGGTCAAACGCGTTTTCCTTTGCCACGCTCACATATTGATTCGAAAAATTATGAAATTTGAAACCTAACAATAACTTGACCCTGCGGATCCAACAAAAGTGGTTTCGTCGAAATCCGAGGTCATTTGCAAAATGTCCATTTTTAAGGGCCTGAATTCTATAGCGACTATTCAGAATTTTCAACTGGACATATCTTTTGATTCCCGCTTTCAAATTTCGATTGGTCAGATTCGTTAGAAAGATATTCACTAACAGATTTAAATATTTTTGGTTTCACTAAAATCCGGATTGTTTTGCACCCGGTATATTCCATTGAAGTTTGAAATCGAATTATCGAACTACCGCGCCACTTTCAATTCTATATATAATTATAATTAATTATATTGGTTTTCAAATGTCGATTCAAACTCAGTTTTCATCGCCATTATTTAAAATATTTATTTTAAATATTTAAAATCCATTATTTTAGCCAATTTAAAAATTTTAAATTGGTTCAGATTTTCTGGGTCGTTACAATTATACATCAGAAAAATATCAAAGATTCAATTTACATTACATAGAAGCGGAAAAATAATACAAAACACAACTGAAAGTAATACACGGATACAGAGCTTTCCGAGTATCGTTCCAGCTGTAAACCAGAATCCTGTGAATATAAATCTGCAAAACCAAAACTACTATCTGCCCATGTGGAAAATAGGGGCACCCAGAGTTTAGGTTAAAACAATAAACTCCAGGTCAGTCATGTGACTGGTGTGAGAACTAAAATAGTTATTAATCTGATTTTAAAGTTCGGTAAATCAAGGGACCACCCCGTATAACATGGAACGGGTTTCCTCCCAAGAACACCAGTGCATAAAACAACAGCGCAATGCTAAATAAAGAACAATGAAGCTATTATAAGACCCAGGTCCCATCACACAATGCAACACAAGCCGGAGGATAAGGTTCTACCTTATAATATCTAAAGAATGCTTTATACGCTAAATTTCATCTTTTACTATTACTATGAGTGTATAGTGTCAAAACAATTTCAATCATAAGTATCAATCATAGACGGCATAATTGCCCCATACCGCTATGTCGC
Organism: Allium sativum; assembly: GCA_030737875.1. NCBI lineage: Eukaryota > Viridiplantae > Streptophyta > Magnoliopsida > Asparagales > Amaryllidaceae > Allium > Allium sativum. Next base: position 432,573,887 of record CM060910.1, read on the forward strand.
CATATATAAGTTTTACAATCAAAACCGCAAAGTCACGTATTCGAAGTTGGATTTCCATTTGTGAACCAAGGCAAGGGGTCGTCCTCACCGCTTCGAGACGCTCAAGCCCGTATCTCAGGACCCAGACTCAGGTGGGCCCTTGGATCGTCAGGGCCGGTCCACCGATGTGGATTAAAATGCCTGAACACTGCGTTTCCCCGCCCTTTGGGGGCGTCAATGAAACAAATGACTCCATCGGCTCCACATAGTCACCGATATATCTGAGGCGCCTCATAATCCAACAACCACACAGATGAAAATAATATAAATGTCACGGCTGGTAGGTCACTGACACCACCCTAGCTAGAAGGAAATGCATGCCCTCCCTGATGTCCTCTCCCGTTTCTGGTTCACAACCGGTGTGTAAGGCTCGCGGATTAACGCTACACAAAGCTATGCCACAAAGGTCGTGCTTTGATCATCAACCACAAGAATCTACTTTTCAACAGAAGCCTTGATCATTTGCATCTTAGCATGCCACACAGGCAAACTACTCCATGCAACTGATATCAATCAATCACACAGAATGATATCCAATGTCAGACACACAGTCCATTTATAAGTCTGTTCTAGGTCTGAACGAAACTGGAGGCACCTTGTACCTCGCATATCCATCGATCTCCAAGTATGTCTGGACGATCACCAACTGATTCCCTCCTCTTGGGTGTACAGCCCAATCAAGATCATCAGTATTTATCCAAACGTTGTGAAGACCTCCGGTCTTCGACCACCGTCTTCATCCTCGACACATCGTCGAATCAGTTATTCAGAATGGGATAAACCCAGTCTTTCTGAATAACTCGCGTATATAATAAACAAGTGTTACACAAACACAACATAAGCCTCATTCCAATTCAGAATATTCTTTTATTCAAATATTCTTATACTTTGGGATTGGTTCCCATTAATTTTATCAAAGATAAATTCTTTAAATTTATTCTTTAATCTTCCTTTGAACATCAATTCAAACCAAATTATGGTTTATCCAAACTAGTAGGGATTAGCAAACCTTACCGAAGTAATCACTTGTTAAATTTCCCAACCCCAACATATTCATCCCATGAAGTAAAACTAGTAATACTTCATATCTAACACCACGGTGTTATCGGTAAATTCAATTACCATTTCATGTTCAAATCTAATTATAGATTTAACTATCGCCTGGAGAAAAATTGGTGATACTCCATTCTCGATCATTTCAATCTAATTAAAGATTCATTAAAACTCCACTTGGTTTTAATCTTCCCAAAAATCAATATTAATGATTGTTTAACATGGGAAATCATATCCTATCTTTAACCGGGTTAAAGAACCAATGTCTTTTTAAAACACGATTCACTATAAACCCAAAATCACATTCCATTCCATCAGCCTTTAACCGTAAATTAGCAAGTGAACAATTCCCTAAGTAATAACCCCGAAGGCCGAAACCAAAATCAGATCAATACCCAGGAAACTATTCAACTTAACTAATCTTTGGTTAGTTTCTGATTTTCTTAACTCCTTTGGGTCTAAGAACAGTATTATTAAAGATACCATCCACGACAACCCAAAATCACATTCCATTAACGATGGAATCTTCATGGAAAACAAATCGATATATGTAATCGATATAAACTTCCATATCTGACTAATAATATAAATGGAATAACGGCAACGCCTTTTAAATTCCAGATATATTAGCAGTCTTCCTCCATAGAAATTCACTTCGATTCTTACCAAATCGAATTCCATTCCATTCCCATTTATTTTATTAAATTGGAAAACTTTACTTTGGAAAATCTCCTTTAAATCTTTAAAAAAGATTTATAAATTCCAAATCATGTTTCACTGTAAATCGGGTTAAAGAAAGAATGTCATTAAAACACAGTTCACAATAAACCCAATTCACATACCATTAATCATCGGGTTAAAGAACAAGTTTATTTGAAACACCGTTCACGATAAACCCAAAAATCAATTCAAATTCAATTCCAATTAAATACCATTTAATTGGTATACTTCATTAAATCTAAATAAAAAGATTTAATCTTTTTCTCAACTGGAGTGTTAATGAAGACACCATTCACGACAAACCCAAATCCCATTTGATATTAAATACAAGGCTCTGAATAGAAAATATATCGGCTTATATTCAATGTCAAATTCTATGACCTACAAACATCGTATTGGAAATAACGATATAAATATATCTTTTAAATTTCCATCTGTATAATCACGAAATCCAACATCGAAATATTCCAAAGACAATTTCGATTCAAATCCATTCCAATTCAATTATTGGAAATTCTGGTTACTTTTAAAACCCTTTCAAATCCAATTTATTTATTTCAAAAATAAATGGATTATGATTCTAGTTCAAAACTAGTTCATTTCGATAAAAATCTATTATTATCTTTTCAAATATGGAATTTTTCATCACAATTCTTTCCAAATCATTTCTTATATGATTTACACAAATTATTGATTTTTTTAATAATTTTATCAAGGCCCGTACAGTCGATTTCCAAAAACAGCCATCGAACTGCACTTACAACGACCTTTTCCAAATTTGATTTGGACATTATTCCAAATCCAACCGTTAGATTTCAAATCTCTAATATTCATTAGAAAGCTCTTTTCGATACGAACCCAACAGTTCCGGTTTTAGGAGAATCCAATGGTCGGATCTCCCGTAATGTCCGTTCGAAGTCAATGGTCGAAATTCACGAACTACCGCAGCGCGGCGCGTTCTATTCAGGCCATTATATATAATATATATATTATATATATTTCATCGATTTCGTTTTAAAATGTATTTTATAAATCATTTAAAATTCGTTTTCAAAACGATTTCAACTTCCTATTCAATTTCAAATCAAAATTGAATATTCCATATCATCGATATATAAATGATAATATTTTCAAAACATTAGATTTTGAAATTAATTCCTTTTCGATATTCATCATAAAAATGAATAAAATCGATATAAATATCGTTCACGTCAAAATGGAGTTAATCTAATCAACACGGCTTTATATATTGAAATATATTCATGTCCATCCCAAATCGGACATCAAAATCATATTTTGATTCTTTTCTGAATATTATTTGAAAATATTCGTTATTTTAAAATAATCGTTATTTTAAAATATTCATTCTTTCTGAATTAGAATCAGACACAGTCAATCATCACCCAAAGTGCATTCTACACTGCATAAGCATTAAATATACATATTTAACGCTTGTAACAGCCTGTCAATCGATCGATCGACATACAGCTAATTATTGGGACTAGTGTATGGCCAATTTCATCCCAACACCTGTGTGGGGTTTCACACAATCAAACACAGGTTTTATTTGTGTAGTTGAGCAATGTGTAAAATTTATCGTCCCAATCAATATCAATCAAATGTGTGTACATAAACAAATTGTCCAATTTGTTTATAAATATTTATTTTACATACACGTTAAAAATTATATTTTTAACCATAAAATAATTTATTCCATTCCACATCACATAATCAATATTTACACCTCAAACAACAAACAAGTCATCCATGCTCTGTGGACAACGGGTGTCGGGCGCTGCTAAGCACCGTCTGCATCCTAGTATATATTTCAACTAGAAAACAAATTGAAAGTGAGAAGTTCTCACAGACTAGCTAAACCAAACGCCGCGACTCTTCATATGTAGGAAATCTTCGCTGTAACCATAAAATAATTTATTCCATTCCACATCACACAATCAATATTTACACCTCAAACAACAAACAAACAAGTCATCCATGGTCTGTGGACAACGGGTGCCGCTAAGCACCATCTGCATCCTATTATATATTTCAATTAGAAAACAAATTGAAAGTGAGAAGTTCTCACAGATTAGCTAAACCAAACGCCGCGACTCTTCATATGTAGGAAATCTTCGCCGTTCTCGCCTTTTGTCACTTTCGTTGTCCGTATTCCCTACATATATAAAAATCACATTTTTATATTCTCTAGTATATAAAAATCATATTTTTAATTCGCTACATATATAAAAATCACATTTTTATATTCTCTAGTATATAAAAATCATATTTTTATACCGCCACTCATATAAAAATTGAATTTTTATTTCGCTACAACATATATAAAAATCGTATTTTTACATTCTCTATCTTATAAAAATCATATTTTTATAATCTCTACTATATAAAAATTCTATTTTTATTATCTCTATAATATAAAAATCATATTTTTATTATCTCTATAATATAAAAATCATATTTTTACAATTCAGTTTTCTATATATAAAAATCACTTCTTTATATTTCTAAAAATCGAATCTTTATATTGTTACATACATATAAAAGATCATATTTTTATAGTGCTCTTCATACAATAAAAATCCAATTTTTAACGCTACTTCTTATTGATCAAAATCATATTTTTATCTCGCTACTCCTATGATAAAAAATCTGATTAAAAGTCTAATCTTTTCGTATTTGAAAATATAACTTTTCCTTTATAAAAATATAAACTCTTCTCATGAAAAATCATTTATTGTATAAACTGAAAATCGTAACTATAGAAATAAAAATCGTATTTTTTTCCATGTCATAATAATATATATAAATACCATATTTATTTTTAACACATTACTTTTAAATAAATAAAAACTAAGTAAATAAAAAAACTTACAGTAGGTAGAGGAGGGGGGAATGAAGGCGCTCAGGTGGCTGTGGGTCCGGTAGAGGGTGGCGGCGGACGCAGGGTGGGCTCGTGAACAGGGCGGAGGGCTTGGGGGTGCGGTGGCGGTCTCGATTTCAGTCGATGAGGGGCTTTGAATGGAGAACGGCGGCGTCGGGGAAGAGGATGGTCGGAGGCGAGAGGGAGGGGGGAGATCTGCCAGAGGCGGCGACCTTGGAATGGGGGCACGGTGGCCCTAGAACTAGGCGGCGGTCGCCATTTTTCTCGTGAAGGAGAAAGGGGGTATCGGGGAAAACTGATTTGGGGGGGGAGGGGAGGGTTTTAATGTAAAAGGTTTTATATAAAATTTTATTAAATAATTTCCAAAAAGTTGACTTTTATTTTCGAACTCCAAACGGGATCCACCGCCTGTCGTCCCTAGCTAATTACCCCCATTCCGAACACAATGGGATATGTATCGTAAGCTGATTCGATCGTTTCGACCAATTTTCGTCAAAATCAAAATATAAATCTATATATTGAATTTGAACGCATATTTCAATTTACTGGGGCCACATACGGACCCAAAAATTCCCGAAAAATATTTTCTAGCTTCATATTGACGATATTGTTCTAACAAAACTAATTTCGTCAAATTCCGAGACTGTTTGAAAATTGGCCATTTTCTGGTCGATCGAAATTGACTAAAACTGTTAAACACGTTTTCTTTCGCCACGCTCACATATTGCTTTCAAAAATTATGAATTTTGAAACCTAGCAATAATTTGACATCCCGGATCCAACAAAAGTGGTTTCGTCGAAAACAGAGATCGTTTACAAAATTTCCATTTTTAAGGGCCAAAATTCCATAGCGACTATTCTGAATATTCAACTGGGCCTAACTTTTTATTCCCGCTATGAAATTTCAATTTTTCGGATTCGTTGGAAAGATATTCGCTAGTAGATTTTAATACTTTTGGTTTCGCTAAAATCCGGTTTATTTTTAATCCTGTACATTCATTTGAACTTTGAAATCGAATTTTCGAACTACCGCGCCATTTTCAATTCCTTTTATAATTTAAAATTAATATTTATATTCTAACGTCGATTCAAATAAATATATACATTCTAATTCTATTCAAGATAAATTTCTCGTCATTATTATTTAAAATAAATCATTTTAAATATTCAAAAATCATCAAAATTGCCAAAATAAAAATTTTAAATTGGCTCGGATTTTCCGGGTTATTACAATCTCCCCCAATTAAAAATTTTTGTCCCCGAAAAGGAATGAAGCTGAAATTATTTTACAAACCAACTCAACTTTCATTATTTTCATTATGGCTTAAGTTCTTCAACTTTTCAGTTTCTAAGAACTTTTCAAATTCTTCAAAATTTGGCTAACACCCTAAATTTTTGAATTTTTTTGCCATAACCTCCCCTGCACGGGAGCACCGGGAAAATCCTGAAATTGCCATACAGGCCTCTCCAATCCAAAAAGAAAAAGAAACAGCCAAGCGGCTTGCCAATAGGCTCATAAAACCATCCAGAACCCAAGAAATACAATAAACATGTACCTCTTTGTCGAGCAAACAATTTTATTCCTCTTCTCTAGCCTTCTTGCTATGACATGTTCAATAATCATGTATGTACATGTATGCCAAATGCGATAAATTATCAATACAGTTCAATATTTGACTAGGTTTGGCTAAATGGTTCCAATTTTAATTAATCAACCAATAATCAAACAATGCAATCAGCAATCAATTAGTTGATTAGTTTTTCAAATTCATAATTTTGATATATAGTCAAAATCACATTTTTAATGCCAAATCACAACAACAGACCCTATCTTATTTTGGTTCTCACACCAGTCAATTGGAAATATATAGAAATCCAACTTTCGGCACTCGAATATAAATACTGATGATGGCGCGCCATCATCAGAATCAGACCCGGGCGACTAGAGTGTGATCCTATATCTATCTAGTATATTAAAACTTCAAATACACGTGGATCGGACGTATGTGCAAAGTCTTTATATATTGGATTATCCAAATAAATACAGATAAATATTCAAATATGAATAATTGAATTTTTTTTTTCAAAACAAAATTTGTTTTCATTTTTCATTTTAAAAACAACACTCTTCACACTCATTCTAGGATACTACTGATCCCATCCCTAACGAGTCATTCTTATTGGATATTACTAATCCAATTTCTAATGAATTCTTTCGTTTGGTTCTAACATGTCTTGTTCTCGAGCTTTGTAAACCAAAGCTCTGATACCAAGCTGTTACGACCCGAACTTCCCCGTGAAGGAAAGCACGGATTGAATTGAGGACAAGACGAATCAGAATACAAACAGAAGAACATTTCATTGTTTATTACAACAATTCCATCAGAATACAAGAATATACAGAGTATGAATAAATATTATACATCAGAAAAATATCAGAGATTCAATTTACATTACATAGCAACGGAAAAATAATACAAAACACAACTGAAAGTAATACACGGATACAGAGCTTTCCGAGTATCGTTCCAGCTGTAAACCAGGATCCTATGAATATAAATCTGTAAAACCAAAACTACTAGCTGCCCGTCCGGAAAATAGGGACACCCAGAGTTTAGGTTAAAACAATAAACTCCAGGTCAGTCATGTGACTGGTGTGAGAACTAAAACAGTTATTAATCTGATTTTAAAGTTAGGTAAATCAAGGGACCACGCCGTATAACACGGAACGGGTATCCTCCCAAGAATATCAGTGCATAAAACAACAGTGCAATGCTAAATAAAGAACAATGAAGCTATTATAAGACCCAGGTCCCATCACACAATGCAACACAAGCTGGAGGATAGGGTTTTACCTTATAATAGCCAAAGAATGCTTGATACGCTAAATTTCAACTTTTACTATTACTATAAGTGTATAGTGTCAAAACAATTTCAATCATAAGTATCAATCATAGACGGCATAAGTGCCCCATACCACTATGTCGACATATATAGGTTTAACAATCAAAACCGCAAAAACACGTATTGGAAGTTGGATTTCCATCTGTGAACCGAGGCAAGGGATCGTCCTCACCGCTTCGAGACGCTCTAGCCCGTGTCTCAGGACCCAGACTCAGATGGGCCCTCGGATAGTCAGGGCCGGTCCACCGATGTGGATTAAAATGCCTGAACACTGCGTTTCCCCGCCCTTTGGGGCGTCAATGTGCCAAATGACTCCATCGGCTCCACATAGTCACCGATATATCTGAGGCGCCTCGCAATCCAACAACCACACAGGTGAAAATAATATAAATGTCAGGGCTGGTAGGTCACTGACACCACCCTAGCTAGAAGGAAACGCATGCCCTCCCTAATGTCCTCTCTCGTTTCTGGTTCACAACCGGGGTGTGAGGCTCGCGAATTAACGCTACACAAAGCTATGCCACAAAGGTCGTGCTTTGATCATCAACCACAAGACTCTGCTTTTCAACAGAAGCCTTGATCATTTGCGTCTTAGCATGCCACACATGCAAACCACTCCATGCAACCGATAACAATCAATCACATAGAATGATATCCAATGTCAGACACACAGTCCATTTACAAGTTCGTTCTGGGTCTGAACAAAACCGGAGGCACTTTGTACCTCGCATATCCATCGATCTCCAAGTACGTCTAGACGATCACCAACTGATTCCCTCCTCTTGGGTGTACAGCCCAATCAAGATCATCAGTACTTATCCAAACGATGTGAAGACCTCCGGTCTTCGACCATCGTCTTCATCCTCGACACATCGTCGAATCAGTTATTCAGAATGGGATAAACCTGGTCTTTCTGAATAAATCGCGTATATAATAAACAAGTGTTACACAAACACAACACACGCCTCATTCCAATTCAGAATATTCTTTTATTCAAATATTCTTATACTTTGGGAAAGGTTCCCATTAATTTTATCAAAGATAAATTCTTTAAATTTATTCTTTAATCTTCCTTTGAATATCAATTCAAACCAAATTATGGTTTATCCAAACTAGTCAGGATTAGCGAACCTTATCGAAGTAATCACTTGTTAAATTTCCCAACCCCAACCTATTCATCCCATGAAGTAAAACTGGTAATACTTCATATCTAACACCACGGTGTTATCGGTAAATTCAATTACCATTTCATGTTTGTTAGACCAAAAATTGGGCCTAACACCCAAATGCAGATCGCAGATCACAAAATGCAGTAAAGAGTAAATAAAGAGGAGACACACAAGGTTTTTATAGTGGTTCGGCTGTAGATGTAGCCTACGTCCACTTTATAATCTTATTGTTATACTGACAGATTACAAGAATCAGTTACATGTAGACACACAATCCGTGTGTTAATTGTATTGAAAAGAGAAGAATTTGAGTGTATCGAGGTGCAAAGTCCTTGCACTTCAATAATGGTGGAAGCCGTGAAGAAGGATGGCCAAAAGATCCTTGAATATGCCTTCAAATGGTGTATTTATAGCTGTTTCCTGAAGGCGGTTCATGGGACACATGGCACGAATCCCAAAAATCTCGGAATGTGGTGGAAAACGTCCAGATATCATCTTCAAATCGTCATGTGACATGTGTAATCAGATCCATGCAAGTTGGAGTGAAAATAGCCTTGAGAATAGGTCAGAACAAGCTGCGCAGGAGCAGGTGCGGGGATCGGATCGTGGTGGGGTACGTGGCACGCGATCCAGGGTAATAGGAGCAAGATGTGGCATGAGAATAGGTCAAAACAGGGAGCGTATCTGCAGGTCGGAAGTTCGGATCGCGATCATGGGATCGGATCGTGGTCATGGGTCGGATCGTGGTCATGGGTCGGACCGTGATACGGTTATCACGAGCCGAGTCTGGTCGTGAGCAGCATAGTGAAGCTGGAGTGAAGTGTTGGCGATCGGGTCGGATCGTGAGATGTACCACGGACGGTTCGTGGTCTGAGGAGGGCGATCCGATGAGGGGCGATCCGAGGGTGCGTGATCCATACTTCGATCGTGTGCTGCTTCGTTGCTTTATCCAGGAAATTGCCAGTTTACACCAGTTTACGGAAACGGGCATAACTTTCAAACCGTAAGTCCGATTGAGCCAAACCGAAGCTCAAACTGAAGCTAACTCAGAGATCTACAAATGTTACTGAGCTCAGCTCCGTAATCGCTGTTTTCGGGCCCAAAAGAGGTCGTCTGATAGGAGTTTCGGGCCTGTTTATGTTGAGGATGCGATTTTGACCAAATCTCTCAATGTCTTCTGACGTCGTTTCCATCGCTCGAGCATGTTATCATTCAGGAATTCCATGTGTGACAGCTTTTGCCAAAAAATGTGTCAACATGTTTGCCCCCCAGAACATATCTTGCTGGTTGAAGGAAGATGTGTTCTGGATAATCTGAGAAATCCAAATTCAGAATGCGACGATCACGCCGGATCGTATTAAGGCCAGAAAACCGACGATCACACGGGATCGTATTAAGGCCAGAGAAATCCAAGAAGACCAGGAGTTTGTACCTGTAAGAAGATAAAACAAACAATGCAAGAATATTTCCTAGATGGCCTTACCGGAGTAAACCATCCGGGGAGATGTTAGAGGGGTTCCAAGACGGCCTTACCGGAGTAAGACGACCAAGGAAAAGCAACGGAGGTTCCAAGACGGCCTTACCGGAGTAAGACGACCAAGGAAATGCCATGAAAGTTCCAAGACGGCCTTACCGGAGTAAGACGACCAAGGAAATGCACATGAAGGTTTGTTTATACTGGACGGATCCAGTTAGGAGCCGGAGCTCATGTTTGTACTGGACGGATCCAGTTGGGAGCCGGAGCTCATGTTTGTACTGGACGGATCCAGTTGGGAGCCGGAGCTCATTGCTTATTGCTAATTCATGAAATTGCAGCAGTCATTTGCCGGACACGACTGGAGACCACAAGTAGGTTCCGTGCGTGTGGGCTGATGTGACGGCTCTTATTACATGCAGGGAAAACAAAGGAGGGCGAGAAGTCGCCTATAAACCTAAAAACATGAACTGTGAACCGGAGTTCAGCAAACTGAAGAGATCCGCTGAGTGGGATCAGCGAATGATAATCCCGCGATTGCTCGATCCAGGATCGTTCCCTCTCTGGGGAATAGGTGGTGGCAACGCAGGTGTAGGCGTTGTTGGTCGAGTGACATATTCGGGTAGCTCTCCTCGTCTGACCCGATCCTCAATAAGATCTCGCAAATGTCTACAGTCATCAGTGTTGTGACCGTCTGTGTCATGAAATATGCATTGTCTGCCAGAATTGCGTTGTGCTAGCGTTGGCTCCCTCTTGGGAGGCCTTGGATAGGAGGCGACACCTCATGTATCCAAGTAGATGTTGCTCAGAGTGTCATTCAGTTCAGTGTATTTGTCGTATCTGGACCTTCTCCGGGGTGGAGCATTACGATCATTTGTAGCAGGGGTCTTTTCTTTACCCTTGTTATTGCCTTTTCCAGAATCAGATGGTTCTCCATCTTTGAGCATGTTGACTTCAAGGGTTTTCTTCTCGGAAGTTGCATCTTCTTCCCGCAGAAATCTATCTGCTTCAAGGTAGAATTCGCCGAGATTTCGTGGTGGATCTCGGTACAAAGATTTCTTGAATTCCGAGTTATCTAGAACGCCGGATACTGGTCATGGGTCGGATCGTGGTCATGGGTCGGATCGTGGTCATGGGTCGGATCGTGATATGGTTATCATGAGCCAAGTCTGGTCGTGAGCAGCATAGTGAAGCTGGAGTGAAGTGTTGGCGATCGGGTCGGATCGTGAGATGTACCACGGACGGTTCGTGGTCTGAGGAGGGCGATAAGATATGGTTACCGGAGTAAGAAGTTTCTTGGGACTAGCTGGATATTATCGTAAGTTTATCCAAGACTTCTCCAAGATAGCAGCACCGTTGACTCAGTTGACCAAGTAGAATCTAGCATTCCTCTGGGACGAAAGGTGCGAGAATGCATTCAAGAGTCTAAAGGACAAGTTGACATGCGCACCAGTGTTAGTCATTCCTAAGGGGAGTGAAGAGATGACGTTATACACGGATGCATGTGGTACCGGGCTAGGTGATGTATTGATGCAAGGAGGTAGGGTTGTATCTTATGCAAGTCAGCAACTGAAACCGCATGAGAAAAGATATCCTACCCATGATTTGGAACTGGCAGTGATCGTGTTCGCATTGAAGATGTGGAGACATTATCTCTTGGGAGAAAGATTCGAGTTGTTTACTGATCATAAATCGTTAATGTATCTCTTCTCTCAGAAGGATCTAAATCTCCGACAACAAAGGTGGTTAGAATTCTTAGCTTCCAATGATTTCGACATCGCGTATACACCAGGTAAGGGCAATGCGGTGGCTGATGCGTTGAGTAGAAGACATGCCCGCTTAGGGGCTATGTTTCTAGAATGGAAGCAACTGGAGTACATCGCTGGGTATGATTTCAGACCAAAGTGCGAATTGGATCCAGAAATGTTAGCAAGTTTGACGATCAGACCCACTTTGATTGAGCGGATTGGTTCCAGTAAGAGGAACGATCCTAACCTATTGGAAATCATCTCAAAGTTAGAGATGAGAATTGACGAAGAGATGAGAAAGTATCGGCTTGATTGAGATGGATAGCTTAGGAAGAATGGAAGACTAGTTGTACCTAATGTCAATGGATTGAGAGATGAAGTGCATAGAGAATGTCCTCACTCAAAACTGACTATACACCCCAGTGGTAACAAGATGTATCGAGACATGAAGCAGACCTACTACTGGGAAGGGATGAAAAGAGACATTGGGAAGTTTATATCCAAATGCATGAATTGCCAACTGGTTAAAGCTGAGAAAAAGAAGCCTAGTGGTTTGTTACAACCGTTAGAAATTCCAGAATGGAAATAGGAACAAGTTTCGATGGATTTTATTAATGGATTACCAAGGACTAGATCGGGCCATGATAGCATTTGGGTGATTGTGGACCGATTGACAAAGAGTGCAAGATTTATACCCATCAAGTCAAACAGGACGGCAGTTAAGTTAGCTGAACTATATGTAAAGTGGGTAGTGAGATTTCATGGAATACCCAAAGGCATTGTGAGTGACCGAGATCCGTTGTTCACTAGTGGATTTTGGAAGAGCTTACAAGAGGCGTTAGGATCAGAATTACATCTCAGTACCGCGTATCATCCTCAAACCGACGGTCAAACAGAGAGGGTGAATCGAGTGTTAAAAGATCTCTTGAGAGATTGCATATTGGATTTTGGTGGATCATGGGATGACCATTTGCATCTAGTAGAGTTTGCATATAATAATAATTATCAATCCAATATTGGTATGGCTCCATTTGAAGCTTTGTACGGAATACCGTGCAACTCACCGTCATGTTGGTTAGAAACCGGTCCGAAGTTTGTGCTTGGACCAGATGTAATAAGAGAAACTTTAGCTAAGATTAAGGTTATCCAACACCGAATGAAGGCTGCCCAAGATAGGCAAAAAATTTATGCTGATAAAAGGAGAAGAGAATTAAAGTTCTCCATTGGCGACTTGGTGTTTACCAAGATTTCTCTGTTGAAGAGCATGATACGATTTGGCAGGAGAGGCAAGTTAGCACCAAGATTTGTTGGCCCATTCTCAGTTCATGAGCAAATTGGGAATTTGGCATATAAAGTTGAATTACCAGACAAGATGGCAGAAGTTCACAACGTGTTTCATGTTTCCCAGTTAAGGAAGTTCGTACACGACCCTGATGTGACTATTTCACCTGATCAGTCGGATGATATCGAAGATGAACCCGAGGCGGTTGGGAACCGCAAGCCTATGCGTATTGTTGGGAACGATACGAAGCAACTTCGAAGGAAAGCGGTGAATCTAGTCAAAGTTCAGTGCGGCGAGAATGAGAATGACTGTACTTGGGAGACAGAGGTGAGCATTAGGAAGACGTATCCAGAACTCTTTGCCTGGTAAGATTTCAGTTTCGATTTAGTCTTTCCGCATGATAGGATAGGTTTGTTTTATCTGTTTTGCATGTTTGATTGTTGTATATGATTGGCAGGCATGCGGGATCCTTTGTATGTTTTTGTAACGACCCGTATTCTACGTATCGGGGGATCGTAGAATATTTATTTCTTCTTCGTTTGTGGTCATATGGTCATGTAACCTTAAGGGATGGCTATTAGGGTCATTTCCAATGTTCATGATTTTTGTCGATTTTTAAATGACCATTTTGCCCCTAGTTGGTACTGTTTTGGCCATAACTTTTGATTGGAAAGGGATTTTGACCTGAAACCACTTCCATTTGATTCGTTTGATAGTTTCTCTTTCCGTAGAGTGGTCATAATAGCAAAACGGACTTACCGTTTGGGCTGTAGGGCTGAAACAAGGTTTGCAAGGTGAAAAACTGCATATTGGGCCAAATCGGGTAGTTAAGGATTTGGGCCCATGACCCATTTCGGGATTAAGGTTAGGAGAGGGCTGAGTTGGCCTAGGATTTGATCCCATTTCAGTTTTCTAGCCTCCATTTAGTCCCCAAGAAACCTAATAATGGCCTCCACTCTCTAAAGTCTCCAAATCACCTCCAAACCACTCCAACTTGAAGAAAAAGAGATTAGCAAGATCAAATCAAAGGGAATCTACACCAAATCAACCTTGAAGTCGCTGTTTTGCATTGGAATCAACATCAAATCCAAGTTTTATTTCATATCTTGTTTTATTTGTGGCTAAGGTGAGTGATTAGCTTGCTTTATGCACTAATTGGGGTTATTTGGGGTGACTAGTGCTAATTAGTGTTTTTAGACGAAAATAAATTCTGGAAAAATGTTTATAAAATCATAAATAATGTTTTAGACCTCTGATATGAGTTTGGGTTAATTTGGATAAGTTTTGCTAATCATATGCTTAAACATGATTAAGAGGGATTAAGGGAAAACATGGGGTTTTGGCTATGTTTGATCCATTTTATCATATCATATGGTTGTTTTGGTGTTTGAGGTCACTTGTATGTGTTGTTATGACTCTTTGGTATGCTTTGTGATTGATTTCAATAGTTAGAATGGTCGAAAACGTCGTCGAGAGACGTATAAACACTTGTTGGAAAGTCTCAGGAAAACTGCAGGTTTTCGGATCGGATCGGAGGAGGGGCTCGGATCGGAAATGGCGATTGGGCAAAGACTCCGAACCGAACCGGAGATTGGTGCGACGCATTTGGCAAAAAGGAAGGCCATGTGTGTGGAACTGGATCGGATCGGCTGAAGGCAAGGTGAACGGATCGGAGTAGGACTAAGGGACCGGATCGGATTAGAATAGGGGACGGAACAGAACAGGGCAACAGGAATTGGGATCGGATCGGAGGGAAACAACGGACCGGAATATAGGAAATAGGATCGGATCGGATTGGCATAGGGGGACGGAACCAGATAAGGTAACCAAAGCTGGAGCGAAGAATAGAAGGGTGAAGCAACTCGACCCGACCCGGAGTAGACGCTCGACCCGACCCGCTTGAAGGACTCGACCCGACCCGATGTACACTGGGGCAACCTGAAGGATTTCGACCCGAACTGGCGTAGCTTAGGATAACCGACCCGAACCGATGACGATGAATGAGCATGGATCCGAACCGAATCCAAGAGCAAAGAAGGAAGAACCGAACCGACCAGTATTGACCAATAACCCGAGATGCAAAGGTAGTACAAAAGGAAGTTAGAACCACTTACCAATGGATTTGTGCTTAGCATTGGTAATAAGTTCACTTCATGATTGGACTTTGCTGCGGGGCGTGTGCTAAGGAGTTGTCGATGTCTATGACTTTGGATCACTAGGTGTTGGAGGTAGAGAGACAAACTCGGGTTTTGGATATGGTGCGACTAGGGAGCTACCTACCAATGGAGTGGGGTCATGGAAACGTTGGGCGTGATCCGATAGGTATGGCGTTGGTGGTAGTAGGAATGTACATAGTCGTACAAAGTCGAGTTCTGTCGTTTTAGTAAAGTGCTCTAGTGATCGAAGAAGTGGATGTCGTATGCTTTACACACTGAGTGAGAGATGTGAGGATGGTTGCTATGCTTGATTGTTTGACATACACATCCCCACCCCCGTATATTTACACACCATATGTTAGTGACATCTCAGAGTATTGTACCGTGTAGTACTAACTCTTTGATTGCAGGTCCAGGTTCAGGTATGACTTAGTATACCTGTTATTCCTTCTGTTTATGCTTGCTACCACTCATACCAGACTAATGTCTGACCCAGAGTTTTATGTTTCTTCTTATCACTCTGGGTGCTCACACGAGCAGACTAGAGACAGGTGTAGCTGGTAATGCGCTTGGTAGATGGACTGAAGACGAGCAGGAGGCTCCACGTATGATAGATAGTTATTCTCCCTGTGTCGTGATCGGTATCTACTTTGGGCATTAGTAGCATACCTATTCTGTTTTGCTTTAGAGACAGTATTTTGAAGTTGTAATAAGCTGTATTTGATATTTCCGCTACTCTGATGATGTTAGTTCAAGTTTTCAGCTTATGCACTGTCTCATCTGTTTTATGTCAAGTATATGTTGGTTATTATATTTTATTCCATGCGCTGTGAGACATATTACAGGTTCTTTATTTGGTTCATCTTCTTTCTTTCTCTTCTTTGGCGACCGTCCCATGCCAATTGGACATGTGTACAGCGCACAATTGGAGTAAATGTCGGTTGGTGCGGGGCGGGCCGTCACAGTTTTGGGTTAAGGAATTTCGGGGACGAATTTTCTTAAGGGGTGTAACGACCCGTATTCTACGCATCGAAGGATCGTAGAATATTTATTTCTATCACATACGAAGTCGTATGGTCATGCAACTTTGGGAGGCGACTATTTGGGTCATTTCCCATATTCATGATTTTTGTCAATTGTTAAATGACCGTTTTACCCCTAGCTAATCTTGTTCCAGCCACCACTTTCATCCTTGGAACCCTAGTAATGGCCTCAAACATCTAAAACACCCCAAATCACCTTCTAATCGCTAATTAAGCCAAATCTACATCAAATCAAAGAGGATTAGCACAAGAATCAAGGTAGAACTGTTGTATAGCCTTGGGGACAGTGCCATAACAGAGATTTATTTCAGATCTAAAGCTAATTTGTGGTCAAGGTGAGTGATTTGCATAGTTCCTCACTAATTATGGTTAATTGAGAGTAATTAGTGATAATTAGCGAATTTATACATGTTAAAAATCTGGAAAAATATTTATAAAATTCGAAATGATGTTTTAAGCCTCTATTAGAAAGTTTGGATAATTTGGTTAAGTTTTGCTAATCATATCATTAGTTGTGCCTAAACATGATTAAAGGAAAATATGGATTTTTTGCTATGTTTGATCCATTTTAATACATCATATTGTTGTTTTGATCTTTGTGGTTGATTATCCATTTTGTTATGACTGTATGGTGTGCTTTGTGATTTATTAGAACTGTTAGATTGGTCGAAAACGTCGTCGTATGGCGTAAAATAGTCGCTGGAAAGGTTGCAGGAAATGTGCAGAGTTTCAAACTGGGTCGGATCGGATTATAGGGCTCGGATCGGATCGGTGGATCGGGCAAGGGGAAACATGAACCGGATCGGAACTTGGCACTAGCTGGGCCTTGGCAAGAAGGAGGGTCATTTGCAAAGAGTTGGAGTTGGGTTGGGAATCAGATCAGAGCTGAGTAGGGGATCGGATCGGAAGGAAGGGCATGGAGATGGATCGGACTAGAGCTAGGGAGCGGGATCGGATCGGAGGACCAAGCTTGGAGCTAGAGTTGGAGTGAAGCACCGAACCGGATTAGGACCCATGAGCTCCGAACCGACTGAATGAAAAAAGAGAGTACCGAACCGAACCGACTGAAGTGGAATGATGGGAACTACCGAACCGAACCAACCTGAAGTGGAACACCGAACCGAACGGGAAGCCTAGGAGTGATGTATTCGAATCGAACTGACTGAAGTAAGCCGAACCGAACTGGATTAGAGCTGCGATTACACGATGAATCTTCTGAAGACCAACTCCAATTCGACCAAAACCTGAGATGCAACGGTAGTCCAAATGGGAAGTTTGTACTCAGGATCCAGTTGGGAACCAATGGGTTAACTTCATGATTGGACTTTGCTGCGGGACGTGTGTTAAGGGGTTGTCGATGTCTATGACTTTGGATCACTATGTATGGGAGGTACGTGGACGGATTCAGGGCCACAGTGGCCTAGGTACGACTAGTGGGCTATAGACCAATGAAGTGGGGTCATTTGAAAAGGTTTGGTCATGATCCCATGGGATAAGCTTGGCGGTAGCAGTAGTTGTACAAGTCGAACTCCGTCATTACCTCGATGGGTCTAGTGATCAAAGTCGTGGATATTGTATGCTTTACGCACTGAGTGAGAGACGTGAGGTTGGTTGCCATGCTTGATTTGTTTTCCATCACTACGACATGCACACCCCCACCCCCGTATTCTTCGTACCATGTGTTAGTGGCACCTTAGAGTATTGTACAGTATGTAGTGCTAACTCTTTGGTTGCGGGTACAGGTTCAGGTATGGTTTAGTATACCTGTTATTATTTTGTTTTGCTGCTTATCGCTCATACCAGACTTTTTGTCCGACCCAGAGTTTTATGTCTCTTCTTGTTACTCTGGGTGCTCTCACGAGCAGACTAGAGACAGGTTAGCTGGTGATGCACGAGTAGCTGTACTGGAGAGGAGCAGGAGGCTTCCACGTATGATATATATTTTTTCCCTGTGTCGTTGCTGGTCACTGCTTTGGGCATTAGTAGTGCACCCTTCCTTTCTTTTGCTTTAGAGACAACTTAAAAGTTGTAATAATGATGATGTGGAACATAAGCTGTATTTGGATTTTCCGCTGCTATGATGTTTAGTTTCAGCTTATGCACTGTCTCACCTGTTTTATGTCAAGTATGTTACTATTATATTTTATTCTCTGCGCGGTGAGACATTTTATAGGTTCTTGATTAGTTCATTCTCTTCTTTCCTTTCTTTGGTGACCATTCTGTGCTAGTCGGGCATGTGTACAATGCACTTTCGGAGGAAATGCCGGCTGGTGCAGGGCGGGCCGTCACAACGGGTTCGCACTTGTACAAATTAATGACGAAATACAAATTAATGACGAGTAGAATAAAATAAGAGTATTGTTAATGCCACTCCAAAAATGGTTAAGGGGGGTCACTTTTTGTTTTTTTTTAAACTTAATAAGGGGAGGATCATTTAACATAGCCCCCTTTAACAATTTATAAAATATAGACCAAAATGCCCTTTTATTGGTTTTCCATAATTACATTTTACTGTTCGTTACCCTAATCATCTTCTTCTTCTCAAAGTAAACTATTAATCACTTTTTTCATGGAGAAACCAATTTCTAATGAATTTCTAACTTTGAAAAGAAGACAACACGATTTTTACTCAAAAAAGAGAACGGTATGTTGAATTTGTTGAAGAAATCACCGAAAAGGTAATAATTTACTTGAAAAAACGAAGGCCCTTTTCAATCATCTATTTTCAGTGTGTTATTTCCAAACTTTGTACTGAATTTCATTATGTTTTTGTTGATTTTTATCGTTTTTTGTGTATTTGAATGGAGGGTAAAATCAGGTTCTTTTATTTATTTTTCCAATGTGTTTGACCCCCCCCCCCTTAACAATTTAATTTTTAATGGAGTGAAAATAAAATATGACCCCCCTTATCCGTTTTTTGAGTGGCATTAACAATACTCTAAAAATTGTAAAAATTATAAATGTGTCAGTTGAAATGAAATTTAAAGCCCAATGATTTACTCAACTTTTTTCCTACTATAACTACCTGTCAAAAAGTGAGGAGAAGAAAGAAATAGATTTAAATAATATTTACATTGAAATTTAGGCTACTTTTATCGATAAAAACTGAAATGAGTCATTTCATGGCCGGTCAAATAATGGAAAAGGCAAGAACTATAAATACGCAAGTGGCATATCCATGATTATATAGTAGATCCTGGTTTATGTTCGAGTATTGTTAATGTCACTGCATAAACGGATAAGAGGTGTCATATTTTATTTTCACTCCATTAGAAATTAAATTGTTAAGGAGGACCTAACACAATAGAAAAAGAAACAAAAAAAACCTGATCTTACCCTCCATTCAAATACACAAAACACTGCAAAAATTGACAAGGACATACTGAAACTCGGTACAAAATTCGGAAATAACATGCCAAAAATAGATTAACTGAAGAAAAATTAAAATCCTACATATTCGACGATTGTACATCGAAAAACAAGATTATTCGGTGGTCTATCGTCGAATTTGTGTTATTGTCATGACCTGATGCGTTTACTAAATTCGGCAAGTACTTGCCATTTTAATTAGGGGTGTAATTCGGTCAGACCGGACTGAAGTGTGTTCAGTTTCTGTCCTAAAAAAATTCGGACCGAACACGGACTGGACGAAATTTTTTCTCGGACAAAACTTGTTCTCCTAATTCGTGTCCTAAATAAAATCGGCCGGACACAAACATATGTTTTTCGGGAACGGACACGAGCGGACTCTGTCGGACATTGCTATTTATATCATATTTTATACTTTTTATTAGGTTTTCTATCAACTATATATCGAATTACAAGGAAATCGGACGAATTTAAACGAACTAGGACCGGACATGGTTTTTTCTCGTACAAATTTTATTGTCCTAACTCGTGTCCTAAATGAAAATCATACAGACTCGGACGGACGTATTTCAGTCACGGACACAAACGGACATCGGGCATTCGTACAAAGTTTACAGTCCTAGTTTTAATTGTTTAACTTAGGCTCGCCATCAACGAATAATAACGTTTATGGCTGAAAATAAGCCTCCGTTTTTTCCAGCAAATTATTGCATTTTCGGTGATTTTTCAAAAAAATCAACATGCCATTCGCTTGTTTTTAAGTAGAAAAAATATATGTACTTTACCCATAGACTACCATAACTGTCAATTAGAGTGCGCTCAAAAGCGTGGTGGACAGGGAGAATTTGATTTTTTTTTTTAATAGATAAACAAAATAAACAAAACCTCCAAACGAAAAAGAGCAAAAATTTGCTCTACCAGTTTTAGAAATGAAACATTTAAGGAACTTGAAAAGGGAATGGAAGTAAAATTCTTCCTTTATCAACTTATCTCTAAACTTGAGAAAATTGGGTTTATAGGTGGTGATTTCACCAAAAAAAGAGTAAACTACAAAAGTAAAATTAAAATAATAAATCCAAAAATTATAATCAAAACAGCAAACATAGATTATTCTCCAACCGATATAAAAGAGTTAAAGACCCAAATTAATGAAATGTTAAATCAAAGGTTAATACGCAGATCAAGCAGTAAACATCGATCAGTAGTGTTTACAGTCAGAAATCATTCTGAGCAGAAACGTGAAAAAGCCGAGAATTGTTTATAACTATAAGCGATTAAATGAATATATTGAAGATGATGGATATAACATACCTAATAAAGACACATTAATCAATTTAATCCAGGATAAACATCTTTTTAGTAAGTTTTGTTAGGGAATGCGGAATGGATCGTTAAGGCAAAACAGACACTAAAGGAGGGGTGAATAATGTTTGTGAGAATTTAAACAAAATCTAAAATTTATGTGAATAACAGAATGAAGGGCATTGTTATTGACACTTCAAATATTGTTAAGGGGAGGTCAATTTTTAATTTTTAAAAAAATTGTTAAGGAGGGTACCAATGAGGAAGGTTGCCCCTTAACAAATAAATGTAATTTTACCTTATTTCTCATTTAGGCTTAATTTCACTCTTATGTTCATTTATCTCTTTTTAATGGTTAATCAACATCATTAGATGTGGGGAAATCAGACCATAATCAAAAGGGCATTGTTATTGACACTCCAAACATTGTTAAGGGGGGTAAAAAAATTTTCTTTAAAAATTGTTAAGGGAAGTACCAATGAAGAAAATAGCACCTTAACAAATAAAGGTAATTTTACCTTGTTATCCATTTAGCCCCTTAACAAATAAATTTAAGTTTACCTTAACAATCGCAAGGGCCGTTGTAATTTTTTCTCGTTTCGCATATTTCAATTTTTTTAAACCCCAAAAGGATAAGCGTTTCGGAGGAATATGATCAAACTATTTTTTTGACATAAATATGCCGAATTTTATAATTAAGGAGGCAATGCACCGAAATGATTATTAATTATCAACATATCACTGTCGAATACATATATAATTGATTACATGTTGCATTCGGTGCAGTGGTGATGAACTGCTTATTATAAATTTGGTTTCCCTTATCAAATAACTTTTTTTACTCTAATTTAAAAGGGCAATCCAGGAATATTGAGGAGTGTGAAATAATATATTTGTATAGCCCCTTTACCATTTTTCAAAAAGTGGCATGTTTTTAAAAAATTACCCCTCCTTAACAATTGTTGGAGTGTCAATAATAACACCTAGAATGAATCAAACACAACAAACACAATCACAGACACAAATTCAAACATAGGAGCAAAATAGACAGAAATAAAAATGTAGAAAAGGAAAGAACACACCAGATTTTATACTAGTTCGGATTGCTCCTGAATCCAGTCTCGCACAACGCTGGATTGCGCAGAGTTTTATTACTATTCCAATAGTCAAGTACAACCTTCTTCAATTCACAGCTACAAGGGTTACCACCGATTCCTATTTCCTTGGTTTCACGGCTATAAGGAAAACACTGATTCCTACTTCCTTGGTTTTACAACTACAAGGAACACACCGATTCCTACTTTACTCAACCCAAGCAATTACAAACATCCTTATAACTCATCAATAGCACTTGATTCAAAGAGAGATGAGAAGGGAGTGTAGAGAGAAGAAGTTTGATCAGAACGGAATTGAATTCGGCAGAGTATAAGTGTATAAATTATAAAAATGATTAAGAATATTTATAATGAAAGAGTGTGAAAGTGGAGAAGAAGATATGTTTAAAAAATCAAATTCAAGCCCTTTTTATAGAGTGTGAAAGGTTGCAACATTTCTGAAACATTTCAAATAGCGAAAAGACACTTCCTTTCAAATTTGAATTTTTGCCAGTTATATGTCGACATAGTGTTTTTGCCATGTCGACATACACTACTGTATTTTTGAATTTTAAAACATTTTTCAAGTTTTTTGATATAAATACAATTCTGGAAATTCTCGAATAAAAATATAGTATTGTAAATTAATATTATAAGGTAGAAAAGCATATGAAAACATAAATTTAAACTATATAAACATATTTATGAAATTATAGTGTTTTAAACTATATATAAATATAAAGTATAGAATTGTAAATATATAAATCTTACGTTTGAAAAACAAAGATAAATAATAAAGAAAAAAATGAAAAGATAAAGAAATAAAATAGAGAGAATTGAGGATAGAAAACAGAATTTGAAATCCGAATTTGAATATTGAACCTAGAGTGATATTTAGAGTCTTACATAATCTAGACTCTATAACTATATTAATCTTGTACTCTTGAAATCTTGAATACTCATGAGTCTTGAAATTTGTTCGAATTTTGAATCTCTGTCATCTTTAAACTGTAAAGTCTTCAGAAATATTTCCTGTATATAATTCCTGCATATGTGAGAGTGTATTATATACAAAAAAATGTTAGTATATATTTTATAATCAATGGTAATTGAAATAAGGTTGTTGTCATCAAAACTCCATTCTCCAACAATCTCCCCCTTTTTGATGATGACAACCTTAGTTTATCAAATATCATACCTGTATTCATACTTGTATATACCAGTTGATGATGATCCTTCTAATACTCCCCCTGTCTATATGAATCCTATAAACTATGTCTATATTTTATAATTTCTCCCCCTTGTCATTATCAAAAATATTCTAAACATATTCCTCCTAAATCCTATATCTATCTAAATAATTCTTATACTAAAGTAAAGTACTCCCCTTGAATACCTTATAAAATACTCCCTCTAAATTTATGCCTATATAATATCCTAATTCTGTGTATAATTTTCCTAATTCTATAACTCTCTACAAGTTTCTATAACTACCCCTAAATCTATGACTACACTAGTCTAATAGCCTTAATAGACGGATAATAAACTAAGAAAACCAATCAATTCAAACAAGCAAATCAATCAAAACAAGCAAACAAACAAACAACCAATTCAAACAAACAATTCAAACATACAAGCATTTCAAACAAACAATTCAAATAATCAAATTAAACAATTAAATCAACCAAAGTATTCTAGAAACTCTAAAACTCCTTAATTTAATACAAGACTAAACCTATCCTAAACTCTAATTCCCTTAAAACTATAATAAGACCTTAATCTAGACTTAGAAATAACTTTGATAAGATATGATATGTAAAGCAATTCAATCCAATCAATCAATTTATGTTTTTGTTGTCACAAAACATCAATTCATACATGAAACCAAACATTACTTGTAACTTCTATTTATCCTAAAACTTATAAAGCTCCTATCAACTACAAATACATAAGTATATTTTTAACAAACCTATAAACCACTAATGAAATTTAACCATGTCAAGTAAGTCAATCAAGTTATTTAAGTTAAACAAATCAAACAAACCAAACATGGTAATCAATCCAATCAATTTAATCAAGCCAAACAAGTCAATCAAACTAATCGAGACAAAGTAAACATGTCATGTAGACTTGTTATGTGTGGAGTTAAAGTTAACATGTAATGCAGTGTGTTGGCTAAAATGCAGTATGACATATGCGAAACTATATAAAGTGATATATTGAATGAAATGCAATTTGTGATGTAAATGATTTTATTTGGGATGCACTGCAATGATATATGATATGAAATAAGATGTGTAATTATATTATGGTAATAATATATAGAATGATTTGATGATGATATGTATTTTTATAAAAATTACTTAAAGTAATATCTAACTATTATGCATATAATAAATTATTTGAATCAAACAAAGATATTGTTAATTTTTAGACTTAGGTTAATTATACTAATGAAAGTGATTAAAATAATAATAAAGATATTAGTTTACAAAATACTCATGATAAGTAGTAAAATATTCAAAATAATTATGGAGTTAAATAATATTAGTAGGGTAAATATAGTAAGAATTAAAGATCTTTTTAAAGAGAATATAAATTTTATATAATATAAAGTAAGCTATATAAACATATATTCATTAGTATATATGAAACTAATTTAAAAAGAACTTAAAATTTAATTTATGAGATATACATCAATATTTTGATAAAAATCAATTTTAAATTTAATGTAATAACCCGGAAATCTGAGCCAATTTAAAATTTTTATTTTGGCAATTTTAGTGAATTTTGAGTATTTAAAATGAATTATTTTAAATAATATCGATGAGAAATTTATTTTGAATAGAATTAAACGTATATATTTATATAGATCGACGTTAGAATATAATTATTTTATTTTATTTATAAAAGGAATTGAAAATGGCGCGGTAGTTTGAAAATTCGATTTCAAAGTTCAAATGAACGTACAGGGTTCAAAATAAACCGGATTTTGGCGAAATAAAAAATATTAGAATCTATTTGAGAATATCTTTCCAACAAATCCGAAAAATTAAAATTTCATAGCGGGGATAAAAAGTTATGCCCAGGTGAAAATTCAGAATAGTCGATATGGAATTCTGGCCATTAAAAATGGGAATTTTGCAAACGACCTCGGTTTTCGACGAAACCACTTTTGTTGGATCCGTGACGTCAAGTTATTTCTATATTCCAAAATTCGCAATTTTCTGAATCAATATGTGAGCGTGGCAAAGGAAAACACATTTGACCAGTTTCAGTTGAATTTAATCGACTGGAAAATGGCCATTATTCAAACGGTCTCGGAATTTGACGAAATTAGTTTTGTTAGGGCCGTATCATCAATACGAAGCAAGAAAATATTTTTCGGGAATTTTTAGGGTATGTATGTGGGCCCAGTAAATTGAAATGTACATTTGAATTGAATATATACATATTTATCTTTTATTCTGAACGAATACTGATCGTAACGATCGAATTGGCCTACGTGACATATCCCATTCTGTTCGTAATGGGGGTAATTAGCTAGGGACGACAGTCGGTGGGTTTGATTTGAGATTCAAACGAAAAGTCAACTTTGATTGGAGAAAAATAATAAATAAGTTAATATATATATAATCACCCTCTCTCTCTATACCCTCCATCTCTTCCCTGTCAACTTAGATCCAAACCAGAAATATATATAAAAAAGGCAAACGACGGAGGGGGGAGCCACCGCCGCTCCTGGCGCTGGCCGCCGGCCATCTCCACCGCCCTCCGATCAATCTGCGCACCCCCCTGCACACAACCCAACGCGACCCCCCTTCTCCTCCTCCCCCGTTCAAGCTTCAAAAGCGCAACCGCCTGCTCCTCCTCCTCTCCCACATTCGCGTGTCACCACTGCCCTGACGCCGGCGAGATATTCCCCCTCATTCGCTGTAAGCCCTTCTTTTTATTTTTATTTTTACTTTTTTTGTTGTTTTGTTTTAGTTTATTTTAAATATTTAGCTTAGTTTAATCAACTGAAAATCTGATTTGTATATAGATAGATTAGTGTTAGAAATACGATTTTTACTGGTAAAAATATGATTTTATACTATGAAAGAAAGGATTTTTGTATATAAAAAGTTTGATTTTTAGTTATACAAAGATTTGATTTTTGAAAATGGGAAGTTCAGATTTTTATAAAGTAAAAAGGCGAGATTTTTATCGATATAAAGTTTAGATCTTTATTCATATGAAGTTAAGATTTTTAACACTTTAAAGGTATGATTTTTAACGAAGTAAAAATACAATTTTTATATCATAGGAAGAATAAAAATATGATTTTTATTTATGTAGAGTAATAAAAATATAATTTTTATCATATTACTAGTGGTATAAAAATAGAATTTTTATTTATATAGTAGCGGTATAAAAATGTGATTTTTATCCATATAGAGTGATTATAAAAATGTGATTTTTATATATGTAGTGGCTATGGACAATGAAATTGACAAAAGACGAAGACGACGAAGAATTCTACATATGAAGAGTCGAGGTATTGGATTAATTAGTCGGTGAGAACTCCTCACCTTTATTTATTTATTTTCTAGTTGAAATATAAAATAGGATGGAGACGGTGCTTAGTAGCACCCGACACCCGTTGTCCACAGACCATGGATGACTTGTTTGTTTGATTGCTGTGTTGTGAAATTTGACTGTGTGATGTGGAATGAGAAAAAATATTTTATAGTGGAAAATATTTTATAGTTAAAAATATAATTTTTAACGTGTATATAAAATAAATATTTATAAACAAATCGGACGATTTGTTTATATACACTGATTTGACTGATATTGATTGGGACAATAAACTTTACACATCACCCAACTACACAAATAAAATCTGTGTTTGTTGATTTGAAACCCCACACGGGTATTGGGATGAGATTTGATGTACACTCATCCCGATTGTTTAGTTGTATGTCAATTGATGGATTGACAGACTGTGTAAGCGTTAATTATTTATATTTAATGCTTGTGCAGTTGTGTGGTGCACTCTGGATGATGGTTGATTATTTACCGTTGCTATTATATACATGTGTTGTGGAAATCCATATAATTAACATTATATGGTAATTGATTGGGCCTCATTCCAATTTAGAAAATAAATTCATGTGTTGAATTGAAAATAAATTCATGTGTTGAATTGAAAATAAATTCATGTGTTGAATAGAAAATAATTTCATGTGTTGAATAAAAGCCGTGTTGATTAGATTGACGCCATTTTGATGTGAACGATATTTATATCGATTTTATTCATTTTTATAATGAATATAAAAAAGAAAGTGATTTCAAAATATAACGTTTCGAAAATATTATCATTTGTATAACGATGATGTGGAATATTCAATTTTGATTTGAAATTGAATATGAAGTTGAAATCGTTTTG
Source organism: Allium sativum (assembly GCA_030737875.1). NCBI lineage: Eukaryota > Viridiplantae > Streptophyta > Magnoliopsida > Asparagales > Amaryllidaceae > Allium > Allium sativum. The sequence continues at coordinate 432,601,570 of CM060910.1, forward strand.
AATACGAATTTAAAATGATTTATAAAATTCGTTTCGAAAGGAAATCGACGAAGTATATATTATATATATAATATAATGGCATGAATAGAACGCACCGCGCCGCGGCAGTTCGCGAATTTCGACCATTGACTTCGAATGGATATTACGGGAGATCCGACCGTCGGATTCTGCTAAAACCGAAACCGTTGGGATCGTATCGAGAAGAGCTTTCTAACGAATATTAGAAATTAGAAATCTAACGGTTGGATTTGGAATTATGTCCAAATCAAGTTTGGAAAAGGTCTTTGTAAGTGCAGTTCGATGGCCGCTGATGGAAATCGACTGTACGGGCCTTGATAAATGTAATGACCCGGAAAATCTGAACCAATTTAAAATTTTTAAATTGGCTATTTTAGTGGATTTTAAATATTTAAAATAAATATTTTAAATAATAAAGATGAAAAGTAAGTTTGAATCGACAATTGAAAAGGAATATAATTAATTCTAATTATAAATAGGGCCTGAAATGGCGTGGTAGTTTCAAAATTTGTATTCAAACTTTGATTGACTGTACCGGGTGCAAAACAAAACGTATTTGAGTGAAACCAAAAATATTTAAATCTGTTAGTGAATATCTTTTTAACGAATCTGAAAAATCGAAGTTTCGTAGCGGGGGTCAAAAGTTATGGCCAAATGAATTTTCAGAAAGGTGGCTATAGAATTTATATAGCCCGTGAAAATGGCCATTTTGCAAACGACCTAGGAATTCGACGAAACCACTTTTGATGGATCCGGGATGTTAAACTATTGCTTGGTTTCAAATTTCATAATTTTTGAAGCTAATATGTGAGCGTGGCAAAGGAAAATGTGTTTTGGTCAATTACAGTTAAATTGGATCGACCAGAAAAGGGCCATTTTGCAAACGGTCTCAGAATTCGATGAAACGAGTTTTGTTGGGACTGTATCGTCAAAACATAGTCAGATTTATTTTTCTGGAATTTTTCGAATCAGTTTGTGGCCTTGGCAAATTGAAATGTACGTTCAAATTGAATATTGAATGTTATATATTTTAAATTGAAGGAAAACTGACTGAAACATTCGAATGGGCCTTCGAAACATGTCCCATTGTGTTCGGAATGGGTGTAAAACGCTGGGGACGACAGTCGTTGGGTTTGGATTGGTGTTAGTATGTGAAGAGGGGTATTTTTGAGAAAAAAATTATAAAATAAAATTCCTCATTGGCCAGATATTTACTCTCTCTCCCTGACAGTTCAAATCGCACGGTGGAACCCCCTTCCTCCCTTATCTCCTCGATTTCTTCTAATCCGCTCAATAAAAACCCATGCCCCTTTGGAGAATTTTGTAGTGCTCCTCACCACCTTCAAATCCATATATAGTTTGGATTTTTTCGTTGTGTATATCTCAAGATTGAAGCCTCCAAACTTTCGCCGTTCAGAGCGCCGCCGCGAGTTCTTCCTGCCACCGAGTGGGGCCCCACCAAGGTCGATCTGGGCGCCTCTCCTAGCCCTTGAAGGTGGCGAAGGCCGATCGACATATAGCTACACGGATTTTGCGAAAATCAAAAACCTAGTTTCGAACCAAACTGCTGAGGTACGGCTGTTTTATAATAAACTATATTATAGCACTTCTAAGTGCTACCGTTTTTGTTTTCACAATAAGAATCATATCTTTTTCGTTTCTTGACGAAATTCAGTGAAACAAGAGACAGTGGACTCATGTGGACGTCTTCTACATTCTAGAAGAGACCGCATATTTTTCTGAGCCTTCTGCTATTTTTGGTGGAGTGGAACCCAATGTGAGATTTCTAAATTATAAACGATATGGAAAACGACGATGTATAAATTATATAGTTGATGTATGAGTTGTATAAGTGTTTTACACCTCTTGTATAAGCGTTGTATAAGTTGTACGTTCGATATATAAGTTATATATGCATTGTAAAAATTATATGTGTGTTTAAATAGAAGTGAGAGGCATATATATATATATATATATATACGCCCCTCATCCACAAACCATGGACGATATTTATTGGTTATGATTGATGTGAAAATTAGTTGATAGCGAATGGTTGATTAGAATTATTTGTGGTTGAAATTGATTGATTGTGGTTGAAAAATACCCGTTTGTGGTTGAGAAATATTTGGTTGAAACCACATAGGATTAGTTTGTGGAAATGAAAAAATATACATGCCGCCTGCATGCGAACTAGATGCATGATTCCCCATTGTCAAAAGTTGTGAGGCTTTAAGGTAGAGCGAGGAGCCGTACTAGGGACGGTCCCGGTTTTAACTACCCTGCCGTTATGCTGCCGAAATTTTGAATAATATTCATGTGTTAGAATTATTTTCCTGTGTTGAAACTAAATTCATGTGTTGAATGGTATTCGTGTTTTAAATAAATTGTTTTAACCATAAAAATCGCATTTTTACTATATATATATATACAAACTATAGAAAACCTTCATGTGTTGAATTGAAATTCATTCGTTGAATTGAAATTCATTCGTTGAATTGAAATTCATGTGTTGAATGGTATTCGTGTTTTAAATATAAAAATCACCTTTTTATCTATATATATAAACTATAGAAAACCTTCATGTGTTGAATTGAAATTCATTCGTTGAATTGAAATTCATGTGTTGAAGGGTATTCGTGTTTTAAATATAAAAATCACCTTTTTATCTATATATATAAACTATAGAAAACCTTCATTTGTAGAATTGAAATTCATTCGTTGAATTGAAATTCATCTGTTGAATGGTATTCGTGTTTTGAATATAAAAATCACCTATTTATCTATATATATAAACTATAGAAAACCTTCATGTGTTGAATTGAAATTCATTCGTTGAATTGAAATTCATGTGTTGATTGGTATTCGTGTTTTAAATATAAAAATCACCTTTTTATCTATATATAAAAACTATAGAAAACCTTCATGTGTTGAATTGAAATTCATTCGTTGAATTAAAATTCATGTGTTGAATGGTATTCGTGTTTTGAATAAATTGTTTTAAATATAAAAATCACCTTTTTATCTATATATATAAACTATAGAAAACCTTCATGTGTTGAATCGAAATTCATTCGTTAAATTGAAATTCATGTGTTGAATGGTATTCATATTTTGAAATAAATTGTTTTATAATAAAAATCAAATTTTTATCATCTGTATGAAATATAAAAAATATTCGTGTTTTGAAATAAATTGTTTTATAATAAAAATCCTATTTTTATCACCTATATTAACTATATAAAATAGTCGTGTTTTGAAATAAATCGTTTTACAATAAAAATCACATTTTTACTATATACATGAATTGTTAAAAATAGTGAGGTGTCGAAGTGAATGTATGTTGGATAAAAACATCATTTTTATCAAATGTATGAAAAGAATATAGCTTTGAAATCAAAGAATCGATATATATAAATAGAATTGAAATATATCGAATAATGAAGCTGCTGTTCGTGTTTTGAAACCGTGATTTCAAACGATTAGTGCGGGTGATCCGACCATCGGATTTTCCCGAAAACGAAACCGTTGGGTTCGCTTTGGAAATATCTTTCCAACGGCACCAACTTTGTAAAAAATCCAACGGTTGGATTGTCTGAAATGTTTAATTCAAATCTGAAGAAAAACAGCGCCAGAATCGATTATATTTATATATATATAATTATATTAAATCGAATAGCGACGCTGCAGTTCGTATTTTGAAATCGAAACTTCAAACGATTATACCGGTAGATCCGACCGTCGGATTTTCCCGAAACTGGAACCGTTGGATTCGTTTTGAAAAGTTCTTTCTAATGATATAAATTTTGTGAAGATCCAACGGTTAGATTTTCAAATATTTGTAAATCAAATCTGAAGAAAAACAGCGCCACGGCCGAGTTATGGCCGAAGCATCGTTTGAATAAATTGGCTATTTTAAAATAAATAAAAATAGCGATAAATCATTATTAAATATTATAAACGATATGAAAGTGAAATTAGAAACTAACTGAAGGTTGGCTAAGTCAAATGGTTTCCTGGATTTTGATCTGATGTTGGTTTCGGCCTTTGGGGTTAATATTTGGGAAATCGTTCTCTTACTAATTTACGGTTAGTGACTAATGAACTGGAATATGGCGTATGTGTGTTTGTTTTGCACTTGTTTATTATATACGCAAGTTGCTCAGAAAGACCGGGTTTATCCCATTTTGAATAACTGAATCGACGATAGGAAATCGAAGATGAAGACGGTGGTCGAAGACCGGAGATCTTCACCTCGTTTGGATGGTAACTGATGTCCTGATTGGGAGGCATCCCGAAATATGGATAGTGAGTGGTGATCGTCCAGACGTACATGGAGATCGATGGGTTTGCGAGGTATATAGTGCCTCCGGTTTCGTTCAGACCTAGAACGGACTTGCAAATGACGGTGTGTCTGACATTAGGATTTATTCTGTGTGATTGATAGCCATCAGTTGCATGGTGTGAATTGCCTGTGTGGCATGCTAAGACGCAGTGATCAAGGCTTCTGTTGAAAAGCAGAGTCTTGTGGTGATGATCAAAGTACCACCTGTGTGGCGTAGCTTTGTGTATAGCGTGAATTCGCGATCCTCACACCCCGGTATGAACCAAAAACGGGAAAGGAACTCAGGGGGGACGTGCGTTTTCTTTCTAGCTAGAAGTGGCGTCAGTGGTTTTACACGCCCTGACGAGTTTGACTTATGTGGTTGTTACTGTTGCGAGGCGCCTCGGTTATATAGGTCGATCCGGAACCAATGGAGTCATTCGTTGGCTCATTTACGCCCCAAAGGGCGGAGAAACGCATTGTTCAGGCATTATAATCCACTCCGTGTGGACCGGCCCTGACGATCCAAGGTACGGTTGCGGCTGTGCCTGAGACTCGTGCTAGACAGTCTCGAATTCGGTAAGGACTATCTTTTGCCTTGGTTCAGGACGGAAATCCAATTTCCAAATACGATATCGTGCGGTTTTGATTGTATACCTATATATGGCGACATAGTGGTATGGGGCATTAATGCCGTCTATGATTGATAGTTATGATTTGAAATTGTTTTTAAAACATATAAACACTAGTAATAATATCAAATGCCTTTGTTTTATTCGTATCAAGCATATTTTGGCCGTTATAAGGTAAAAACTCTATCCTCCGGTTTGCGTTGCATTGTGTGATGGGAACTGAGTCTTATAATGGCTTCATTTTTATAAAAAACATTGCGATGTTTAAAAGAATGATTTGTTTTAAAGCACTGGCAATCCAATGGAGTAAACTCGTTCCATGAAAGTGGCGTGGTCCTGTGATTAACCATATTATAAATGTGTAGAGTAGATTTCTCATACCAGTCCCGTGACTGACTCGTAGTTTGTTTCACTTTCAAACTCGGGTGCCCCTTTTTCTACATGGGCAGCCTTGTATTCAGGTTTTAGCTGGCTTTCTCTGGATAGCTGGAGCTGAAGATGGATTCTATCATTAATCTCTTTTTATGTTGTTCAGCTCCTATTATACATTATGTTTGTTTTTCCGCTGTAGACATATATGTATAGCTGAACTGTATTTGTACTAAGTATGATCCTGTATACTGTGTAACTCTGATGATTACGTTTATCCAGTATATTCTATTGTACATTATCTAGTGTATTTATTTAATTCTGTTCTGCTGTTATCTGTTTCTGTGTTATATTCCAAAGATTGCCCTTGCCGCCGTCAGTACGGGGTTTGGGGTCATCACAATAAAATTATTAAAAATAGTAATAATCTGTGTAAAATCATAAGAAATGATTTGTGAAGAACTGGGTTGAAAATTTTCATATTTGAAAAGATAAAAATAGATTTTTATCAAAATGAACTAGTTTTGAACTAGAATTATAAATCCATTTATTTTTAAAATAAATAAGTTGGATTTGAAAGGGTTTTAAAAGTAACCAGAATTTCCAATAATTGAATTGGAATAGATTTGAATCAACATTGTCTTTGGAATATTTTGATGTTGGATTTCGTGATTATACAGATATTGTTATGGAAATTTGAAAGATATATTTATATCGTTATTTCCAATACGATATTTCTTGGTCGTAGAATTTGATATTGAATATAAGCCTATATATTTTCTATTCAGAGCCTTGTATTTAATAACAAATGGGATTTGGGTTTGTCGTGAATGGTATCTTCATTAACACTGTTCTTAAACCCAGTTGAGAAAAAGATTAAATCTTTTATTTAGATTTAATGAAGTGTACCAATTAAATGGTATTTAATTGGAATTGAATTTGAATTGATTTTTGGGTTTATCGTGAACGGTGTTTTAAATAACACTTGTTCTTTAACCCGATAATTAATGGAATGTGATTTTGGGTTGTCGTGAACGGTATCTTCAATAATACTGTTTTTAGACCCAACAGAGTTAAGAAAATCAGAAACTAACTGGAGATTAGTTAAGTTGAATGGTTTCTTGGGTATTGATCTGATGTTGGTTTCGGCCTTCGGGGTTAATACTTAGGGAATTGCTCACTTGCTATTTTACGGTTAAAGGCTGGTAGAATGGAATGTGATTTTGGGTTTATCGTGAACCGTGTTTTAAATGACATTAATTCTTTAACCCAGTTAAAGACAGGAAGATTAAAACCAAGTGGAGTTTTAATGAGTCTTTAATTAGATTGAAATGATCGAGAATGGAGTATCACCAGTTTTACTCCAGGCGATAGTTAAATCTTTAATTAGATTTGAGCGTGAAATGGTAATTGAATTTACCGATAACACCGTGGTGTTAGATATGAAGTATTACCATTTTTACTTCACGGGATGAATATATTGGGATTGGGAGATAAAATAAATGATTACTTCGGTGTGGTTCGCTAATCCCGACTAGTTTGAATTGATATTCAAAAGAAGATTAAAGAATAAATTTAAAGAATTTATCTTTGATAAAATTAATGGGAACCTTTCCCAAAGTATAAGAATATTTAAATAAAAGAATATTCTGAATTGGAATGAGGCGTATGTTGTGTTTGTGTAACACTTGTTTAATGTATACGCGAGTTATTCGGAAAGACCGGGTTTATCCCATTTTGAATAACTGATTCGACGTGGTGTCAAGGTTGAAGACGGTGGTCGAAGACCGGAGGTCTTCACATCATTTGGGTGATTACTGATGATCTTGATTGGGTTGTACACCCAAGAGGAGGGAATTAGTTAGTGATCGTCTAGACGTACTTGGAGATCGATGGATATGTGAGGTACAAGGTGCCTCCGGTTTCGTTCAGACCCAGAACGAACTTGTAAATGGACTGTGTGTCTGACATTGGATTTTATTCTGTGTGATGGATTTCTATTAAATATATATCTGTTTGGCGGCGGAGAATTTATTCTCTTGCTTAACGCCCTTCTCTGAGACGTACGAGCTTAGGGGTTATATATTGATGGATATCAATCGCATGGGGTGAATTGCCTATGTGGCATGCCTAAGTGGCAATTGATCAAGGCTTCTGTTGAAAAGCAAAGTCTTGTGGTTGATGATCAAAGCACCGCCTGTGCGGCATAGCTTTGTGTAACATTGATTCGTGAGCCTCACACCCCGGTTGTGAACCAGAAACGGGAGAGGACTGCAGGGAGGGCATGCGTTTCCTTCTAGCTAGGGTGGTGTCCGTGACCTTTCAGCCGTGACATTTATATTATTTTCACTGGTTGTTGCTGTTGCGAGGCGCCTCGATTATATCGGTCGATCCTGGACCGATGGAGTCATTCGTTGGCTCATTTACGCCCCAAAGGGCGGGGAAACGCAGTGTCCAGGGTTTAAGTTTAATCCACATCGGTGGACCGACACTGAAGATCCCAGGCTCACTCGAGCTCTGATCCTGAGGCTCGGGCTAGACAGTCTCGAATCGGTTGAGGACGATCCCTTGCCTCGGTTCATAGATGGAAATCCAATTTCCAAATACGTGACTTTGCGGTTTTGATTATAGAGCCTAGTATGGCGACATAGTGGTATGGGGCACTTATGCCGTCTATGATTAATATTTATGATTGAAATTGTTTTCTTCACTTATAATAATAATAAAAGATGAAATTTAGCGTATCAAGCATTCTTTGGCTATTATAAGGTAAAAACCCTATCCTCCGGCTTGTGTTGCATTAGGTGATGGGACCTGGGTCTTATAATAGCTTCATTGTTCTTTATTTAGCATTGCGCTATTGTTTTATGCACTGGTGTTTTCCGTGTTATATGGCGTGGTCCCTTGATTTACCTAACTTTAAAATAAAGATTAATAACTGTTTTAGTTCTCACACCACTCACATGACTGACCTGGAGTTTATTGTTTTAACCTAAACTCTGGGTGCCCTTATTTTGACACGGGCAGCTAGTAGTTTTGGTTTTGCAGATTTATATTCACAACATCCTGATTTATAGCTGGAACGATATTCGGAAAGCTCTGCATCCGTGTATTACTTCTAGTTGTGTATTGTATTATTTTTCCACTGTAGTAATGTAATTAAAATATCTGATATTTTCTGTGTAATATTTATTCATACTCTATATATTCTTGTATTCTGATGGAATTGTTGTAATAAACAATGAAATGTTCTTCTGTCTGCGTACTGATGTGGCTTGTCCTTAGATTATCCAGGCTTTCCTTACCGGGGAAGTTCGGGTCGTTTCATTCTGGTATTAGAGCTTTGGTTTACAAAGCTCCAGAACAAGACACATTAGAACCAAACAAAAGAATTCATCAGAGATTGGATTAGTAATATCCGATGAGAATGACTCGTTAGAGATAGGATCAGTAGTATCCTAGAACGAGTGTGAAGAGTATATTTTTAAAATGAAAACAATTTTTGTTTTGAAAATTTAAATCAATTATTCGCATTTGATTATTTATTTTATATTGAATTTGGACAATCAAGTATATAAAGACTTGGTGTATACGTCTGATCCGCATGTATCTGAAGTTTTAATATACAAGATTGATATAGAATCACATTCTAGTCGCCTGGAGATGGTTCTGATGATGGCATGTCATCATCAGCACTTGTATTCGAGTTTCGAAAGTGGGATTTCTATATATTTCCAATTGACTGGTGTGAGAACCAAAGCTGAATAGGGCTTATTGTTGTGATTTAGCATCAAAAATCTGATTTTTGACTATGTATTAAAGTAATATGAGTTTGAAACGATAATCAACTAATTGATTACTAGTTGTGTTGTTTGATTATAGTTTGAATTAATTAAATGTTGAACCTTTAGCCAAATTATATCAAATGTTAGACTGAATTGAAAATTGTTTGAAATTGCATGCATATACATGTACTTACATTGAACAGGTCATAGCAAGGAGGTTAGAGCAGAAGAATAAAATTGTTTGTCCGACAAATAGGTACATGTTTACTAACTTATTGGGTTTTGGATGATTTTATGAGCTGATTGACTAACCGCTTGGCTGTTTCTTTTTCTTTTTGGATTGATGAGGGCCATGGGACGCTATTTGAAATATCCTGAAGTCCCCAGTGCAAGGGAGGTTATGGCGAAATTTTTCGAAAATATAGGGTGTTAGCCAAATTTTTTGAAAAAATTGAAAAGTTGAAGAACTTAAGCCATAAAGAAAATAATCAAAGTTGAGTTGATTATTTAAACAACTTTCGGCTTCGCTCCTTTTCGGGGACGAAAAGTTTTAAGTGGGGGAGATTGTAATAACCCGGAAATCTGAGCCAATTTAAAATTTTTATTTTGGCAATTTTAGTGAATTTTGAGTATTTAAATTGAATTATTTTAAATAATATCGACGAGAAATTTATTTTGAATAGAATTAAACGTATATATTTATATAGATCGACGTTAGAATATAATTATTTTATTTTAATTATAAAAGGAATTGAAAAGGGCGCGGTAGTTTGAAAATTCGATTTCAAAGTTCAAATGAATGTACAGGGTTCAAAATAAACCGGATTTTGGCAAAACCAAAAATATTAGAATCTATTTGAGAATATCTTTCCAACGAATCTGAAAATCAAAATTTCATAGCGGGGATAAAAAGTTATGCCCAGGTGAAATTCAGAATAGTCGCTATGGAATTCTGGACCTTAAAAATGGGAATTTTGCAAACGACCTCGGTTTTTGACGAAACCACTTTTGTTGGATCCGTGAAGTCAAGTTATTGCTATATTCCACAATTCGTAATTTTCTGAATCAATATGTGAGCGTGGCAAAGGAAAACGCGTTTGACCAGTTTCAGTTGAATTTAATCGACCAGAAAATGGCCATTTTCAAACGGTCTCGGAATTTGATGAAATTAGTTTTGTTAGGACCGTATCGTCGATACGAAGCTAGAAAATATTTTTCGGGAATTTTTAGGGTTCGTATGTAGGCCCAGTAAATTGAAATGTACATTTGATTTGAATATATACAAATTTATATTTTAATCTGAATGGATACTGATCGTAACGATCGAATTGGCCTATGTGAATATCCCATTGTGTTCGGAATGAGGGTAATTAACTAGAGACGGCAGTCGGTGGGTTTGATTTGAGATTCAAACGAAAAGTCAACTTTGATTGGAGAAAACTAAATAAATAAATTAATATATATATATAATCACCCTTTGTCCCTATACCCTCCCTCTCTTCCCCGTCTAACTCAGATCCAAACCTGAAATTAAAAAAAAGGGAAACGACGGAGGGGGGAGCCACCGCCGCTCCTGGCGCTGGCCGCCGGCCATCTCCACCGCCCTCCGATCAATCTGCGCACCCCCCTTGCACGCAACCCAGCGCGACCCCCCTTCTCCTCCTCCCTCGTTCAAGCTTCAAAACCGCAACCGCCTGCTCCTCCTCCTCTTCCACCTTCGCATGTCACCACTGCCCTGACGCCGACGAGATACTCCACCCCCCCCCCATTCGCTGTAAGCCCTTCTTTTTATTTTTATTTTTACTTTTTTTGTTGTTTCGTTTTAATTTATTTTAAATATTTAGCTTAGTTTAATCAATTTAAAAATCTGATTTGTATATAGATAGATTAGTGTTAGAAATACGATTTTTACTGGTAAAAATATGATTTTATACTATGAAAGAAAGGATTTTTGTTTATAAAAAGTTTGATTTTTAGTTATACAAAGATTTGATTTTTGAAAACGGGAAATTCAGATTTTTATAAAGTAAAAAGGCAAGATTTTTATCGATATAAAGTTTAGATCTTTATTCATATGAAGTTAAGATTTTTAACACTTTAAAGGTATGATTTTTAACAAAGTAAAAATACCATTTTTATATCATAGGAAGAATAAAAATATGATTTTTATTTATGTAGAGTAATAAAAATATAATTTTTATTATATTACTAGTAGTATAAAAATAGAATTTTTATCTATATAGTAGCGGTATAAAAATGTGATTTTTATCCATATAGAGTGATTATAAAAATGTGATTTTTATATATGTAGTGGCTACGGACAATGAAATTGACAAAAGGCGAACACGACGAAGAATTCTACATATGAAGAGTCATGGTATTGGATTAGCTAGTCGGTGAGAACTCCTCACCTTTTTTTTTTTCTAGTTGAAATATATACTAGGATGCAGACGGTGCTTAGTAGCACCCGACACCCGTCGTCCACAGACCATGGATGACTTGTTTGTTTGATTGCTGTGTTGTGAAATTTGACTGTGTGATGTGGAATGAGATAAAATATTTTATAGTGGAAAATATTTTATAGTTAAAAATATAATTTTTAACGTGTTATATAAAATAAATATTTATAAACAAATCGGACGATTTGTTTATATACACTGATTTGACTGATATTGATTGGGACATAAATTTTACACATCGCCCAACTGCACAATAAATTTTACACATCACCCAACTGCACAAATAAAATCTGTGTTTGTTGATTTGAAACCCCACACGGGTATTTGGATTAGATTTGACGTACACTAATCCTAATTGTTTAGTTTGTATGTCAATCGATGGATTGACAGACTGTGCAAGCGTTAATTATTTATATAATTCTTGTGCAGTTGTGTGGTGCACTCTGGATGATGGTTGATTATTTACCGTTGTTATTATATACATGCGTTGTAGAAAATCCATATAATTGACATTATATGGTAATTGATTGGGCCTCATTCCAATTTAGAAAATAAATTCATGTGTTGAATTGAAAATAAATTCATGTGTTGAATTGAAAATAAATTCATGTGTTGAAATAAAATAATTTCATGTGTTGAATAAAAGCCGTGTTGATTAGATTGGCGCCATTTTGACTTGAACGATATTTATATCGATTTTATTCATTTTTATAATGAATATAGAAAAGAAAGTGATTTCAAAATATAATGTTTTGAAAATATTGTCATTTGTATATCGATGATGTGGAATATTCAATTTTGATTTGAAATTGAATATGAAGTTGAAATCGTTTTGAAAACGAATTTAAAACGATTTATAAAATTCGTTTCGAAAGTAAATCGACGAAGTATATATTATATATATTATAATATAATGGCCTGAATAGAACGCGCCGCGCAGCGGCAGTTCGCGAATTTCGACCATTGACTTCGAATGGATATTACGGGAGATCCGACCGTCGGATTCTCCTAAAACTGGAACCGTTGGGTTTGTATCGAGAAGAGCTTTCTAAAGAATATTAGAAATTAGAAATCTAATGGTTTGATTTGGAATTATGTCTAAATCAAGTTTGGAAAAGGTCGCTGTAAGTGCAGTTCGATGGCCGCTGATGGAAATCGACTGTACGGGCTTGATAAAATTATTAAAAATAGTAATAATTTGTGTAAAATCATAAGAAATGATTTGTGGAGAATTGGGACGAAAAATTCCATATTTGAAAAGATAAAAATAGATTTTTATTGAAATGAACTAGTTTTGAACTAGAATTATAAATCCATTTATTTTTAAAATAAATAAGTTGGATTTGAAAGGGTTTTAAAAGTAACCAGAATTTCCAATAATTGAATTGGAATGGATTTGAATCGAAATTGTCTTTGGAATATTTCGATGTTGAATTTCGTGATTATACAGATATTGTTATGGAAATTTGAAAGATATATTTATATTGTTATTTACAATACGATATTTGTTGGTCGTAGAATTTGATATTGAATATAAGCCGATATATTTTCTATTCAGAGCCTTATATTTAATAACAAATGGGATTTGGGTTTGTCATGAATGGTGTCTTCATTAACACTGTTTTTAAACCCAGTCGAGAAAAAGATTAAAACTTTTATTTAGATTTAATGAAGTGTACCAATTAAATGGTATTTAATTAGAATTGAATTTGAATTGATTTTTGGGTTTATCGTGAACGGTGTTTTAAATAACACTTGTTCTTTAACCCGATAATTAATAGAATGTGATTGTAACAACCCGGAAATGCGAGCCAGTTTAAAAATTTTATTTTGGCAATTTTAGCGAATTTTGAATATTTAAAATGAATTATTTTAAATAGTATCGATGAGAAATTTATTTTGAATAGAATTAGAACGTATATTTATATACGTCGTCGTTAGGATATAAATAATTATTTATAATTATAAAAGGAATTGGAAATGTCGCGGTAGTTCGATAATTCGATTTCAAACTTCAAATGAATGCACCGGGTGCAAAATAAACCAGATTTTAACGAAACCAAAAATAATAGGATCTAATTGGGAATATCTTTCTAACGAATCCGACAAATCAAAATTTCATAGCGGGAATCAAAAGATATGTCCAGTTGAAAATTCAGAATAGTCGCTATGGAATTCTGGCCCTTAAAAATGGAAATTTTGCAAACGACCTCGGATTTCGACGAAACCACTTTTTTTGGATCCGCGATGTCAAGTTATTGCTAGGTTTCAAATTTCATAATTTTCTGAATCAATAGGTGAGCGTGGCAAAGGAAAACGCGTTTGACCAGTTTCAGTTGATTTTAATCGACTGGAAAATGGTCATTTTTCAAACGGTCTCGGAATTCGACGAAACTAGTTTTGTTAGGACCGTATCGTCAATACGACATTAGAAAATATTATTCTGGAATTTATAGGGTTCGTATGTGGCCCTGGTAATTTGAAATGTACGTTTTAAATTCAATATAATTATTTAAATGTAAATATTAATGAAAACTAATCGAAATGGTCGAATCAGCTTACGAAACATATCCCATTGTGTTCAGAATGGGGGTAATTAGCTAGGGACGACAGGCGGTGGATCTCGTTTTGAGATCGAAATTTAAAGTTACTTTATCGATTATAAAATAAAAATATTTAAATAAATAAAAAGCCTCCTGGCCCCTCTTTTCTCTTTACATTGGTCAAACCCCCCCTCCCATCGTTCATTCTCAGAACGATTAAAGAAAGAAAGAAAGAAATTCTTCAATCGCGAAAGAACGCGATGCGCCACCGCCGCCTGAGGCGCGTGCGCCTCCGCGATGATCCTATCTCCTCCGCCCTTCTGTTCTTCTCTTACCGCACCTCCTCCACTCGCTCCCTCCTCGAACGCGTGAAACCCCCCCCCCCCCAGCCCTAAATCCGCGAGCCCGCCACCTCGTCCAGACCCCGACCTCCGATGCACCGCCCCTCCATTCCGCCTCACCACCTGACGAGATCCGACCGCTGCGCCCAGTCCGACCACCCCCTTCTCCAGCGACGACAGCAGCAAACGATTCCCCCCTTTTCTTCAAGCAAACCCCCCTTCCATAAATCGAACACTGTAAGTTTTCATTTCATTAAAAACTGATTTTGTTTGCTCTTAAAAACTGATTTTTTTTGCTTTTAAAAACTGATTTTATTTGATTTTAAAACTGAAAAAGACGGGATTTTTATATGGTAAAGGACGGGATTTTTATATGGTAAAAGACTTGATTTTTAAATGGTAAAAGACGAGATTTTTATATGGTGAAAGACGTGGTTTTTATATGGTGAAAGACGAGATTTTTATTATATGAGAAGTAAAATAAAAATATGATTTTTATGCTAGTATAAAGTTATGATTTTCATATATATTTTAGCAAGATAAAAATATAATCTTTGATATGAAAAGAACGAGATAAAAATATAATCTTTGATATGAAAAGAACGAGATAAAAATATAATCTTTGTTATGAAAAGAACGGCATAAAAATATAATTTTTAGCGAGGTAAGAAAATAATTTTTAGAATTGAAATAAAGATGTGATTTTTACTATGAACAGCGTGATGAAGATTGCGATGAGATTTCAGGCAAGTCAGCGTTGTTCTGAAATTCATAAATAAAGAATGACGGAGTGGAACCCCGAGGTGAGAACTTCTCACTTTAAATCTTCTCTTTCTAGTTTTATATATATACTAGGATGCAGATGGTGTTTAGTAGCACCCGACAAAATCGTCCACAGACCATGGACTTGTTTGATTTGTTTGTTGTGTAGTTGGTTAGGTTATTTGATTGGAATTTGATTGTTTGGTGAAATGGAATTGGTTTGATTGATATGTGTATGGCGTGGGCCATCACTAGACCGGGGATAAGGCTAGGCCTTGTCCCGTTTCTAGTATCGTGTCGTTATGCCGCCGAAATTTTCTAAAATAAGTTAGAAAAATAAAGATATCATTTTATTTAATAAATGAACCGAATAGGATATTCATAGGTTGAATAAAATAATTTGGTCGTTAAAAATATAATTTTTAACGTGAACGTGAATAAATAAATATTCATTTACAAACCGGACGGTTTGTTTATGTACACCTATTTGAAGGACATTGATTGGGACGATAAATTTTACACATCGCCCAACTGCACAAATAAAATCTGGGTTTGATTGTTTGAAACCCCACATGGGTATTGGGATAAAATACGGCATACACTAATCCCGGTAATTAGTTATATGTCGATCGATTGATTGACAGGCTGTTATAAGCGTTAGATATCTATATTTGATGCTTGTACTGAGTAGTGCACTTTGGATGATGGTTGATTATTTATCGTTGCTATTTATATACATGTGTTGTATGGAATCCATATAGTTAACGCTATATGGTGATTGATTGAGCCTCATTCCAATTTAGAAAATAAAGAACATTATAAAATAAAGGTTCATGTGTTGACCGTACTCATCCGTTGAGATTAGTCATGTGTTGAACGAAATATTTTAACAATAAAATTTACATCTTTATCATTATAAAATAAAGGTTCATGTGTTGACCGTACTCATCCGTTGAGATTAGTCATGTGTTGAACGAAATATTTTAACAATAAAATTTACATCTTTATCATATATAAAATTAGAAACTAATTGGAAAATAGATAAGATGAGTGGTCTCCTGGATGTTGATCTGATGTTGGTTTCGGCCTTCGAGGTTAATATTCAGGGAATCGTTCTCTTACTAATTTACGGTTGGAGTCTGATTTGAAATCAAACGAAAGATACCATAATTTTTATAAAATATATTAAATAACAAAAATAGTCACACGTGGACAGTACTCATTCGTTGAGATTAGTCATGTGTTGACAAAAATATAGAGTCATGAATTGAAAGAAATATGGATTCATTTGTTGAATAGAATACCGAAGTTATTGAAATATATAAAGCCATGTTGATTAGAGATGCGCTATTTTGACGCGAATGATATTTATATCGATTATATTCGTTTTTATAATTGAATCGAATATAAAACGAATTTGAATTGAATAGAATAGAAAACGAATTTGAATTGAATTGAATAGGAAACGAATTTGAATTGAATTGAATAGAAAACGAATTTGAATTGAATTGAATAGAAAATGAATTTGAATTTGAATTGAATAGAAAATGAATTCGAATTGAATGGAATTGAAATCGATTTGAATTGAAATCAAATAGAAATGAATATAAAAAGAATTTATAAGGGAAAATTCAATTTTGATTTGAACTTGAAATGAATGTTGAAATTGTTTTTGAAACAAATTTGAAAGGATTTATAAAATTCGTTTAAAAAGGGAAATCGACGAAATATATATAATATATATATATATATATATTATATATATAATGGCCTGAATAGAACGCCCCGCGCCGCGGCAGTTCGTAAATTTCGACCATTGACTTCGAACGGACATTACGGGAGATCCGACCGTCGGATTCTCCTAAAACCAGAACCGTTGGGTTCGTATCGAAAAGAGCTTTCTAACGAATATTAGAAATTTGAAATCTAACGGTTAGATTTGGAATTATGTCCAAATCAATTTCAGAAAAGGTCGCTGTAAGTGCAGTTCGATGGCCGTTGACGGAAATCGACTGTACGTGCCTTGATAAAATTATTAAAAATAGTAATAATTTGTGTAAAATAATAAGAAATGATTTGGGAAAAATTGGGATGAAAATCTCCATACTTGAAGAGATAAAAATAGATTTTTATCGAAATGAACTAGTTTTGAACTAAAATTAAAACCCATTTATTTTTAAATAAATAAATTGGATTTGAAATGGGTTGTAAATAGAATTGATTTGTGGGTTTATCATGAAGGGTGTTTTAAATGACACTTGTTCTTTAACCCGATAATAAATAGAATGTGATTTGGGTTTGTCGCGAACTGTGTTTTAAATGACATTGGTTCTTTAACCCAGTAAAAGGAGTTTTAATGAATCTGTAATTAGATTGAAATGTGAATTGATAATCTAAATTAGCAAATTTAGAAAGTGAGCGAGAATGGAGTATCACCAGTTTTGCTCCAAGCGATAGTCAAATCTTTAATTAGATTTGAACGTGAAATGGTAATTAATTTTACCGATAACACTGTGGTGTTAGATATGGAGTATTACCAGTTTTGCTTCATGGGATGAATAGGTTAGGATTGGGAAATAAAATAAATAATTACTTCGGTGTGGTTCGCTAATCTCGACTAGTTTGGAAAACCATAATTTGGTTTGAAATGACATCCAAAGGAAGATTAAAGAATAAATTTAAAGAATTTATCTTTGATAAAATTAATGGGAACCTTTCCCTAAGAATATGAAATTTAGAAACTAGTTGTAGGTTAGTTAAGAAGAATGGTTTCCTGGGTATTGATCTGATGTTGGTTTCGGCCTTCGGGGTTAATATTTGGGGAATTGTTCTCTTGCTAATTTACGGTTAGTGACTAATGAATTGGAATGAGGCGTATGTTGTGTTTGTATAACATTTGTTTTTAATATACGCGGGTTGTTCGGAAAGGCCGGGTTTATACCCATTCTGAATAACCGATTCGACGATAAGTCGAAGATGATGACGGTGGTCGAAGACCGGAAGTCTTCACATCGTTTGGATAATTACTGATGATCCTGATTGGGCTGTACACCCAAGAGAATGGACATAGTCGCTGGTCGTCCCGACGTACTTGGAGATCGATGGATATGCGAGGAAAGTGCCTCCGGTTTCGTTCAGACCCAGAATGAACTTGTAAATGGACTGTGTGTCTGACATTGGATTTTATTCTGTGTTGATTGATCTCTATTAAATATACATCTGTTTGGCGGCGGAGAATTTATTCTTTTGCTTAACGCCCTTCTCTGAGACGTACGAGCTCAGAGGTTGTATATCGATGGACATCAGTCGCATGGCATGAATTGCCTGTGTGGCAAGCCTAAGTGGCAATTGATCAAGGCTTCTGTTGAAAAGCAAAGTCTTGTGGTTGATGATCAAAGCACGGCCTACGTTGCAGCTTTGTGTATAGCGTGGATTCGCGAGCCTCACACCTCGGTATGATTTAAAAACGGGATAAGGACTGCGGGGAGAGCACGACGTTTCTTTCTAGCTTTGGTGGTGTCAGTGACTTACCAGCCCTGACATATATATACTTTTCACCTATGTGATTGTTGGATGAGGCGCCTAGATTTTAGGTCTGTAAGGACCGGGAAACGTGTGTTCAGGAATAATTAATCCTCAAACGTAAGAGAGGACCGGCCCTGAAGATCCAAGGATTGCCCAGAGTGTGTAGTCCTGAGACATTTGCTAGAGTGTCTCGAAAGCGGAGAGGAGCTTGCCCCTTGCCTCGACTCATGATGGAATCCAATTTCCAATACGTGTATTTCGGTTTTATTTGTAGAGCCTAGTATGGCGACATAGTGGGATGGGGCCCTTATGCCGTCTATGATTGATACTTATGATTTGAAGTTGTTTTATACAATATGCACTTATAATAGTATCAAATGATTTGTTTTAAACGTATCAAGCATTCTTGGCTATTATAAGGTAAAAACCCTATCCTCCGGCTTGCGTTGCATTGTGTGATGGGACCTGGGTCTTATAATAGCTTCATTTTTCGAAAAAGCATTGCGTTGTTTATTGATATGCACCGGTATTCTAGGGAGGAAACCCGTTCCGTGTTATACGGCGTGGTCCCTTGAATTACTCTCTTTTAAAGTAAAGTTTTAAATAACTGTTTTAGTTCTCACACCAGTCACATGACTGACCTGGAGTTTATTGTTTTAACCTAAACTATGGGTGCCCTTATTTTGACACGGGCAGCTAGTAGTTTTGGTTTTGCAGATTTATATTCACAGGATCCTGATTTACAGCTGGAACGATGCTCGGAAAGCTCTGTATACGCGCATTACTTTCAGTTGTGTTTTCTATTGTTTTTCCACTGCTATGTAATTTATTGTAATCTCTGATATTTATCGAATGTAATTCATTCATTTATATTCTGTATATTCTTGTATTCTGATGGAATTGTTGTAATAAACAATGAAATGTTCTTCTATTTGCGTTCTAATTTGTCCTGTTCTCAAAACGATCAGGGGTTTCGAACGGTCTAGATCGGTTTAACGATCGATTCATATCGAGCGAAATTCCTTGCCGTTACAGTTTGGTATAAGAGCTTTGGTTTACAGAGCTCGAGAACAAGACACATTAGAACCGAACGAAAGAATTCATCAGAAATTGGATTAGCAATATCCAATTAGAATGACTCGTTAGAGATAGGATCAGTTGTATCCTAGAACGAGTGTGAAGAGTATATTTTTCAAATGAAAACAATTTTCTTTTGAAAATTTAAATTGTTTTATACGTATTTGAATATTTTATTTGTATTGAATTTGGACAATCCAATATATAGAGATTTTGCATATACGCGTCATGAACGTATATTCGAAGTTTCAATATACTGGATAGATATAGAATCACATTCTAGACACCCGGAGATGGTTCTGATGATTGATCGATCATCATCAGAACTTATGTTCGTGTTTCGAAGGTGTGATATCTATATATTTCCATTAGACTGGTGTGAGAACCAAAACTTACATAGATTTATTTGTTGTGATTTGGCATCAAAACATGATTTTCTTTATATGTAGTAAAATTATGAATTTGAAATGTTAATCCACTAATTGATTGATGGTTGTGTTGTTTGTTTATTTGTTTGATAATTTTTAACCATTATGCCAAATTGAACCTAATATTGAACTGTATGTAAAATTGCTTGAAATTTGCATGCATATACATGTACTTACATTGAACAGGTCATAGCAAGGAGGCTAGAGCAGAGAATAAAATTTGTTTGCCCGACAAATAGGTACATGTTTACCATAATTTACTGTTTTGTTTGGGTGATGATGATTTTATGAGCCGATTGGCTAGCCGCTTGGCTTTTTCTTTTTGCGATCAGAGGGCCTGTATGGCAATTTCGGGATTTTCCCGGTGCTCCCGGTGCAGGGGAGGTTATGGCGAAATTTTTCGGAAATTTAGGGTGTTAGCCAAATTTTTGAAAAATTTAAAAAGTTCTTAGAAACTGAAAAGTTGAAGAACTTAAGCCGTAATCAAAATACTGGAAGTTGAGTTGAATTGTTAAACAACTTTCGTCTTCGTTCCTTTTCGGGGACGAAAAGTTTTAAGTGGGGGAGATTGTAACAACCCGGAAATGCGAGCCAGTTTTAAATTTTTATTTTGGCAATTTTAGCGAATTTTTAATATTTAAAATGAATTATTTTAAATAGTATCGACGAGAAATTTATTTTGAATAGAATTAGAACGTATATTTATATACGTCGTCGTTAGGATATAAATAATTATTTATAATTATAAAAGGAATTGAAAATGGCGCGGTAGTTCGATAATTTGATTTCAAATTTTAAATGAATGTACCGGGTGCAAAATAAACCGGATTTTAACGAAACCAAAAATAATAGGATCTAATTGGGAATATCTTTCTAATGAATCCGGCAAATCAAAATTTCATAGCGGGAATCAAAAGATATGTCCAGTTGAAAATTCAGAATAGTCGCTATGGAATTCTGGCCCTTAAAAATGGAAATTTTGCAAACGACCTCGGATTTCGACGAAACCACTTTTGTTGGATCCGCGATGTCAAGTTATTGCTAGGTTTAAAATTTCATAATTTTCTAAATCAATAGGTGAGCGTGGAAAAGGAAAACGCGTTTGACCAGTTTGAGTTGATTTTAATCGACTAGAAAATGGTCATTTTTCAAACGGTCTCGGAATTCGACGAAACTAGTTTTGATAGGACCGTATCGTCAATACGACGTTAGAAAATATTATTATGGAATTTATAGGGTTCGTATGTGGCCCCGGTAATTTGAAATGTACGTTTTAAATTCAATATAATTATTTAAATGTAAATTTTGATGAAAACTGATCGAAATGGTCGAATCAGCTTACGAAACATATCCCATTGTGTTCGGAATGGGGGTAATTAGCTAGGGACGACAGGCGGTGGGTCTCGTTTTGAGATCGAAATTTAAAGTTACTTTATGGATTATAAAATAAAAATATTTAAATAAATAAAAAGCCTCCTGGCCCCTCTTTTCTCTTTACATTGGTCAAACCCCCCCCCCCCCATCGTTCATTCTCAGAACGATTAAAGAAAGAAAGAAAGAAAAATCTTCAATTGCGGAAGACCGCGATGCGCCACTGCCGCCTGAGGCGCATGCGCCTCCCACCGACGATGATCCTATCTCCTCCGCCCCTCTGTTCTTCTCCTACCGCACCTCCTCCACTCGCTCCCACCTCGAACGCGTGAAACCCCCCTAGCCCTAAATCCGCGAGCCCGCCACCTCATCCAGACCCCGACTTCCGATGCGCCACCCCTCCATTCCGCCTCACCACCTGACGAGATCCGACCGCTGCGCCCAGTCCGACCACCCCCTTCTCCAGCGACGACGGCAGCAAGCGATTCCCCCCTTTTCTTCAAGCAAACCCCCCTTCCATAAATCGAACACTGTAAGTTTTCATTTCATTAAAAACTGATTTTGTTTGCTCTTTAAAACTGATTTTATTTGCTTTTAAAAACTGATTTTATTTGATTATAAAACTGAAAAAGACGGTATTTTTATATGGTAAAAGACGGGATTTTTATATGGTAAAAGACGGGATTTTTATATGGTGAAAGGCGTGGTTTTTATATGGTGAAAGACGAGATTTTTATTATATGAGAAGTAAAATAAAAATACGATTTTTATGCTAATATAAAGTTATGATTTTCATATATATTTTAGCAAGATAAAAATATAATCTTTGATATGAAAAGAACGAGATAAAAATATAATCTTTGATATGAAAAGAACGAGATAAAAATATAATCTTTGTTATGAAAAGAACGGCATAAAAATATAATTTTTAGCGAGGTAAGAAAATAATTTTTAGAATTGAAATAAAGATGTGATTTTTACTATGAACAGCGTGATGAAGATTGTGATGAGATTTCAGGCAAGTCAGCGCTGTTCTGAAATTCAGAAATAAAGAATCACGGAGTGGAACCCCGAGGTGAGAACTTCTCACTTTAAATCTTCTCTTTCTAGTTATATATATATACTAGGATGCAGACGGTGTTTAGTAGCACCCGACAAAATCGTCCACATACCATGGACTTGTTTGATTTGTTTGTTGTGTAGTTGGTTAGGTTATTTGATTGGAATTTGATTGTTTGGTGAAATGGAATTGGTTTGATTGATATGTGTATGGCGTGGGCCATCACTAGACCGGGGATAAGGCTATGCCCCTTGTCCCGTTTCTTGTATCGTGTCGTTATGCCGCCGAAATTTTCTAAAATAAGTTAGAAAAATAAAGATATCATTTTATTTAATAAATGAACCGAATAGGATATTCATAGGTTGAATAAAATAATTTGGTCGTTAAAAATATAATTTCTAACGTGAACGTGAATAAATAAATATTCATTTACAAACCGGACGGTGTACACCTATTTGAAGGACATTGATTGGGACGATAAATTTTACACATCGCCCAACTGCACAAATAAAATCTGGGTTCGATTGTTTGAAACGCCACACGGGTATTGGGATAAAATATGGCATACACTAATCCTAGTAATTAGTTATATGTCGATCGATTGATTGACAGGCTGTTATAAGCGTTAGATATCTATATTCGATGCTTGTACAGAGTAGTGCACTTTGGATGATGGTTGATTATTTATCGTTGCTATTTATATACATGTGTTGTATGGAATCCATATAGTTAACGTTATATGGTGATTGATTGAGCCTCATTCCAATTTAGAAAATAAAGAACATTATAAAATAAAGGTTTATGTGTTGACCGTACTCATCCGTTGAGATTAGTCATGTGTTGAACGAAATATTTTAACAATAAAATTTACATCTTTATCATTATAAAATAAAGGTTCATGTGTTGACCGTACTCATCCGTTGAGATTAGTCATGTGTTGAACGAAATATTTTAACAATAAAATTTGCATCTTTATCATATATAAAATTAGAAACTAATTGGAAAATAGATAACATGAGTGGTCTCCTGGATGTTGATCTGATGTTGGTTTCGGCCTTCGGGGTTAATATTCAGGGAATCGTTCTCTTACTAATTTACGGTTGGAGTCTGATTTGAAATCAAACGAAAGATACCATAATTTTTATAAAATATATTAAGTAACAAAAATAGTCACACGTGGACAGTACTCATTCGTTGAGATTAGTCATGTGTTGACAAAAATATAGAGTCATGTATTGAAAGAAATATGGATTCATTTGTTGAATAGAATAACGAAGTTATTGAAATATATAAAGCCGTGTTGATTAGAGATGCGCTATTTTGACGCGAACGATATTTATATCGATTATATTCGTTTTTATAATTGAATCGAATATAAAACGAATTTGAAATTGAATTGAATAGAAAACGAATTTGAATTGAATTGAACAGAAAACGAATTTGAATTGAATTGAATAGAAAACGAATTTGAATTGAATTGAATAGAAAACGAATTCGAATTTGGATTGAATAGAAAACGAATTCGAATTGAATGGAATTGAAATCGATTTGAATTGAAATCAAATAGAAATGAATATAAAAAGAATTTATAAGGGAAAATTCAATTTTGATTTGAACTTGAAATGAATGTTGAAATTGTTTTTGAAACAAATTTGAAAGGATTTATAAAATTCGTTTAAAAAGGGAAATCGACGAAATATATAATATATATATATATATATGATATATATATATATATATATAACGGCCTGAATAGAACGCGCCGCGCCGCGGCAGTTCGTAAATTTCGACCATTGACTTCGAACGCACATTACGGGAGATCCGACCGTCGGATTCTCCTAAAACCGGAACCGTTGGGTTCGTATCGAAAAGAGCTTTCTAACGAATATTAGAAATTTGAAATCTAACGGTTGGATTTGGAATTATGTCCAAATCAATTTCAGAAAAGGTCGCTGTAAGTGCAGTTCGATGGCCGTTGATGGAAATTTACTGTACGGGCCTTGATAAAATTATTAAAAATAGTAATAATTTGTGTAAAATCATAAGAAATGATTTGGGAAAAATTAGGATGAAAAACTCCATACTTGAAGAGATAAAAATAGATTTTTATCGAAATGAACTAGTTTTGAACTAAAATTAAAACCCATTTATTTTTAAATAAATAAATTGGATTTGAAATGGGTTGTAAATAGAATTGATTTGTGGGTTTATCGTGAAGGGTGTTTTAAATGACACTTGTTCTTTAACCCGATAATAAATAGAATGTGATTTGGGTTTGTCGTGAACTGTGTTTTAAATGACATTAGTTCTTTAACCCAGTAAAAGGAGTTCTAATGAATCTGTAATTAGATAGAAATGTGAATTGATAATCTAAAATATCAAATTGAGAAAGTGAGCGAGAATGGAGTATCACCAGTTTTGCTCCAAGCGATAGTCAAATCTTTAATTATTCTGTGTTGATTGATCTCTATTAAATATACATATGTTTGGCGGCGGAGAATTTATTCTCTTGCTTAACGCCCTTCTCTGAGACGTACGAGCTCAGAGGTTGTATATCGATGGACATCAGTCGCATGGCATGAATTGCCTGTGTGGCACGCCTAAGTGGCAATTGATCAAGGCTTCTGTTGAAAAGCAAAGTCTTGTGGTTGATGATCAAAGCACGGCCTACGTTGCAGCTTTGTGTATAGCGTGGATTCGCGAGCCTCACACCTCGGTATGAGTTAAAAACGGGATAAGGACTGTGGGGAGAGCACGACGTTTCTTTCTAGCTTTGGTGGTGTCAGTGACTTACCAGCCCTGACATTTATATACTTTTCACCTATGTGGTTGTTGGATGAGGCGCCTCGATTTTAGGTCTGTAAGGACCGGGAAACGTGTGTTCAGGAATAATTAATCCTCAAACGTAAGAGAGGACCGGCCCTGAAGATCCAAGGATTGCCCAGAGTGTGTAGTCCTGAGACATTTGCTAGAGTGTCTCGAAAGCGGAGAGGGGCTTGCCCCTTGCCTCAACTCATGATGGAATCCAATTTCCAATACGTGTATTTCGGTTTTATTTGTAGAGCCTAGTATGGCGACATAGTGGGATGGGGCACTTATGCCGTCTATGATTGATACTTATGATTTGAAGTTGTTTTATACACTATGCACTTATAATAGTATCAAATGATTTGTTTTAAACGTACCAAGCATTCTTGGCTATTAGTAGGTAAAAACCCTATCCTCCGGCTTGTGTTGCATTGTGTGATGGGACCTGGGTCTTATAATAGCTTCATTTTTCGAAAAAGCAATGCGTTGTTTATTGATATGCACTGGTATTCTTGGGAGGAAACCCGATCCGTGTTATACGGCGTGGTCCCTTGAATTACTCTCTTTTAAAGTAAAGTTTTAAATAACTGTTTTAGTTCTCACACCAGTCACATGACTGACCTGGAGTTTATTGTTTTAACCTAAACTCTGGGTGCCCTTATTTTGACACGGGCAGCTAGTAGTTTTTGTTTTGCAGATTTATATTAATAGGATACTGATTTACAGCTGGAACGATGCTCGGAAAGCTCTTTATCCGCGCATTACTTTCAGTTGTGTTTTCTATTGTTTTTCCGCTGCTATGTAATTTATTGTAATCTCTGATATTTATCGAATGTAATTCATTCATTTATATTCTGTATATTCCTGTATTCTGATGGAATTGTTGTAATAAACAATGAAATGTTCTTCTGTTTGCGTTCCAATTTGTCCTGTTCTCAAAACGATCAGGGGTTTCGAACGGTCTAGATCGGTTTAACGATCGATTCGGATCGAGCGAAATTCCTTGCCGTTACAGTGATTTTGGGTTGTCGTGAACGGTATCTTCAATAATATTGTTCTTTGACCCAACAGAGTTAAGAAAATCAGAAACTAACTGGAGATTAGTTAAGTTGAACGGTTTCTTGGGTATTGATCTGATGTTGGTTTCGGCCCTCGGGGTTAATACTTAGGGAATTGCTCACTTGCTATTTTACGGTTAAAGGTTGATAGAATGGAATGTGATTTTGGGTTTATCATGAACCGTATTTTAAATGACATTGATTCTTTAACCCAGTTAAAGACAGGAAGATTAAAACCAAGTGGAGTTATAATGAATCTTTAATTAGATTGAAATGATCGAGAATGGAGTATCACCAGTTTTACTCCAGGCGATAGTTTAATCTTTAATTAGATTTGAGCGTGAAATGGTAATTGAATTTACCGATAACACCGTGGTGTTAGATATGAAGTATTACCATTTTTACTTCACGGGATGAATATATTGGGATTGGGAGATAAAATAAATGATTACTTCGGTGTGGTTCGCTAATCCCGACTAGTTTGAATTGATATTCGAAAGAAGATTAAAGAATAAATTTAAAGAATTTATCTTTGATAAAATTAATGGGAACCTTTCCCAAAGTATAAGAATATTTAAATAAAAGAATATTCTGAATTGGAATGACGTGTATGTTGTGTTTGTGTAACACTTGTTTAATATATACGCGAGTTATTCGGAAAGACCGGGTTTATCCCATTCTGAATAACTGATTCGACGTGGTGTCGAGGTTGAAGACGGTGGTCGAAGACTGGAGGTCTTCACGTCGTTTGGGTGATTACTGATGATCTTGATTGGGTTGTACACCCAAGAGGAGGGAATCAGTTGGTGATCGTCCAGACGTACTTGGAGATCGATGGATATGCGAGGTACAAGGTGCCTCCGATTTCGTTCAAACCCAGAACGAACTTGTAAATGGACAGTGTGTCTGACATTGGATTTTATTCTGTGTGATGGATTTCTATTAAATATATATCTGTTTGGCGGCGGAGAATTTATTCTCCTGCTTAACGCCCTTCTCTGAGACGTACGAGCTCAGGGGTTATATATTGATGGATATCAATCGCATGGAGTGAATTGCCTATGTGGCATGCCTAAGTGGCAATTGATCAAGGCTTCTATTGAAAATCAAAGTCTTATGGTTGATGATCAAATCACCGCCTGTGTGGCATAGTTTTGTGTAACGTTGATTCGTGAGCCTCACACCTCGGTTGTGAACCAGAAACGGGAGAGGGCTGCAGGGAGGGCATGCGTTTCCTTCTAGCTAGGGTGGTGTCAGTGACCTACCAGCCCTGACATTTATATTATTTTCACCTGTGTGGTTGTTGCTGTTGCGAGGCGCCTCGATTATATCGGTCTATCCGGGACCGATGGAGTCATTTGTTTGCTCATTTAAGCCCCAAAGGGCGGGGAAACGCAGTGTCCAGGGTTTAAGTTTAATCCACATCGGTGGACCGGCCCTGAAGATCCAAGGGTCACTCGAGCTTTGATCCTGAGGCTCGGGCTAGACTATCTCGAATCGGTTGAGGACGATCCCTTGCCTCGGTTCATAGATGGAAATCCAATTTCCAAATACGTGACTTTGCAGTTTTGATTGTAAAGCCTAGTATAGCGACATAGTGGTATGGGGCACTTATGCCATCTATGATTAATATTTATGACTGAAATTGTTTTCTTGACTTATAATAATAATAAAAGATGAAATTTGGCGTATCAAGCATTCTTTGGATATTATAAGGTAAAAAACCTATCCTCCGGCTTGTGTTGCATTGTGTGATGGGACCTGGGTCTTACAATAGCTTCATTGTTCTTTATTTAGCATCGCGCTGTTGTTTTATGCACTGGTGTTCTTGGGAGGAATCTCGTTCCGTGTTATACGGCATGGTCTCTTGATTTACCTAACTTTAAAATAAAGATTAATAACTGTTTTAGTTCTCACACCAGTCACATAACTGACCTGGAGTTTATCTTTTTAACCTAAACTCTGGGTGCCCTTATTTTGATACGGGCAGCTAGTAGTTTTGGTTTTGCAGATTTATATTCACAGGATCCTGATTTATAGCTGGAACGATACTCGGAAAGCTCTGTATCCATGTTTTACTTCTAGTTGTGTATTGTATTATTTTTCCACTGCAGTAATGTAATTTAAATCTCTGATATTTTCTGTGTAATATTAATTCATACTCTGTATATTCTTGTATTCTCATGGAATTGTTGTAATAAACAATGAAATGTTCTTCTGTCTGCGTTCTGATGTGGCTTCTCCTCAGATTATCCGGGCATTCCTTACCGGGTAAGTTCGAGTCGTTTCATTTAAAATTTAGAAATCAAAACATATTTATTTGCTAAAAAACCATTTATACTTTAGAAGAAATCTATAGTTGTAAAAACATTTTAAAGTAATTTATAAAACTGATAATATGAAATAATATATAAAGCTATAATTTCTTATATTTAAACAATATTTTGAAGACATATAAAACATATATATATCTTTATACCAAAATATTAAGTTAAATATATAAATCAAAATTAATATGGAATTACAAATAGTATTTGTTATGATGTAACCCAAAATTGTTATTATATGTGAAAATTATATAAGTTAAACTATGTATGCTTAAACTTAAAATATATAAACTTATATTTTACAAAAATATCAATGGTTTGAAAAGTTTTAATTATTTCAATCATATTAATAATTTTATTAAGTGAAAATTTGCGTGAAGGGCCTCCGATTGCAGCCCAATTAGTTTAAAGGACACGACTTTGAAATAATAAGTTTCAAGGACAAAAAATATCGCGACCGTTATTTCGCAACTTCGTTTGCCCTAGTTTATCTTCATCAAATATGCAATTTTCAAAATCGATTGGTGAATTAAATGAATCGATTGAACGATTCAATTTTATTATTGCGGTCGCAATATATCATGCTTCAAATGAATTGGAGTATATTTTACTTTTAGGTGAACATCTCACGCTTCAGACGAATCAGTTGTTCAATTTTTAGTTATGTTATTGTCAGGCGATTGCATGTATCAAGTTATACTCTTTTACCTGAATTTTATTGATGATTTTGTAATGGCTGATGTTGAAAATTTAATGATTAATTTTATAAATATATAACTTATACTACTTTAAACTATTAACAGTATTCAATAAACTGATCCTAATAGGAATCGTACAGTGCTGTTGTGCTGACGACTGGTTTTACTACAATTATCTTTTTCAAGGTTTTATATATATAGGCCTTATGGGATTTTCTGATAAAAAGCATAAAATTAAATGGTTTTCTTAGAAAAAGACAAAACCATTTATCTTTTGGCTGTTAAAAGTATAAGTTATATGAACTCCTGAGAAAAAGATAAAACCATTTATCTTTTTTCTGTTAAAAATGACTCCCTGAAGTGTTTAATTGCCCTGGAATTTATGAAATGAATAGTACAGTAGTAATGAGGTTGGTTAGATGGTATGCTTACATATGCAAAACGTGTTTGTTTAGTAAGAACATAATCTGTTATATACATATGTGCTTAGATAGTTTGATATATCCAAAATATGTGTGTTTAGTAAACACCTAACCTGCTATGCATTAGTTTTGATAGTTTGAAAATATGTGTATGTGTGTGTGTATATATATATGTGTGTGTGTGTGTGTACGTGCAAGTAAAAGGTAAACATATGAGTTGCTATGCGATTGTTTGGACTGTTTAGAATATACACAAATTTGCATGATGGGAATATGACTTGCTATTCTTTGGTTTAGACAGTTTGTCTAATATGTGCTTTGTTGATAAACAAATATCTAGGCGATAGCATTGTTTGGGTAGTCTTAATTTGTTGGAAGGATGACTAGTATAAATTGAGAAATGCCATTGAAATAGTACACTGAACTGTCTATTTGCCAAATGACGTAAGAAATAAATTGTCCAATAATAATGGGTTTGACTGAATGATTTTCTGAGATAAAAATAAAAATATTTATCTTTTTTCTGTTTTTCTAAGAAAAAGATAAAACCATTTATCTTTTTCCTGTTAAAAATTGCTTAGAGCGTTTACTACATTTGTGTTTGGTTTGATGAGCAAATGACCACTAACTATATGTTATTTAGGTTAAAAAAGATAGTTGTTTCTATCTTTTCAAAACTGAACTTTAGATTTAAAAAAGATAGTCGAATATATATATATATATATATATATATATATATATATATATATATATATATGTGTGTGTGTGTATGTGTTAATTGTTAGTTGCAATATGCAATGTTAATGATAAAAATTAACTTTTGATTACAAAATTGCATTTTTATAATTAACAATTTTTAGATGTTTAGTAGAATATCTTATTTTATTTCAGATTTAAAAAAGATAATTGCTCCTATCTTTTTGTAAAAGATAAAAGATAAGTTAAATCGAATATCTTATTTTATTTCAGATTTAAAAAAGATAATTGCATCTAGTTTCTAGAGCTAAAAATGATTACAATTGTTTTGTTAATTTACTATTTTCACTTGTTATTTCATAAAGTCATAAAGAAGTGCCATGATACCTGTTGTATATGATACGAGTGGTGAGAAATATGGATGTATAAATAGTAAATGTAGCTGAAAAGATAAACATATGTATCTTTTTTCTATTCTGTTGTATTATACAACTAATACATATCAGCAGCTTCATTGTATAGACTATACTTTCGTTTTAAAATAAAATAACAAAAGTTAAAAGAACTTTTCTTTTATATTGTTAACATTTTTTATTCTTTTAAGGACTAAATTCCATGGTAATTAAACACTTCACGGCAGCAATCTTAACAGAAAAAAGATAAATGGTTTTATCTTTTTCTCAGGAAATCATATAACTTATATGTTGATTAAGTAAAACTAAAAAAACACTATTTTATCTTTTATTCAACTATTAGGATTGAAAACTTGATGTGTATCATTTGAATCAGACACAACAACATAATCAAAACACATAAAAAGACAACATAAGAATTTAAAAAATATATCAATTTATCTATTTGAACGGAACTAACAACATCGTATCCCAAATAACAGTTAAACACAAACAGTTGCATGAAACAAATGCATTATCTATACTATGCCATACTGAATAAAGTGCCAATATAAAAAAAACAGAATCAACTGATATACATGGGATTTGAATCAAACCATATACACAAAAATGAAAATGTGGCAAAATACACTATAAAAGTGTCAATATATACAGATTATATGTGTCTACACTTATAGTTAAAAAATACAATTTGTGATGACAGCTTCTGGTGCTATGTTGTATAAAAGATAAGTTCTTTTATCTAATCATATAGAATGAAAATGCATATGAATTTATCAATGTTGGAGAAGATTGCTGAATGAATCATTCAAAGAATGCCAACAATAATGTTGTCTTTCTTTTTCACATGTGAATCACCAACACATCAGTAAATAATGTTAGTGATGATCATCCACTAACACTTGATGCAAAAGCCAAAGCAATAGCCTAAGCCCAAACCTTCAGACATGCTTTTACTTCTCTTGGATCACTTCCTGTGTGCACAAATAAAAAATTGCTAATAGATGCACAACCTCAAATCAAGCATCATGCTACACATCGAGTGCATAAGCAGAAATCAAAGGAATATCATCTTTAAAAAAATGAATACAAAAGAGGATAAAAATGCCCTATTCTAAATTTAAAGGCCAGGCTCCACTTGAAGAAACAAGGAGACTTCTAACCTATTTTAAGACAGACCATAATTATTTAATTGTGGTTAAAAGATAAAACCATTTAAATGGTTTTCTGTTAAAAAAATAAAATAAAATGTTTTTCTGAGAAAAAGATAAAACCATTTTATCTTTTTTCTGTTAATAGTATAGGTTATATGATTTCCTGAGAAAAAGATAAAACTCATTTATCTTTTTTCTGTTAAATAGCGTAAAATTAAATGATTTTCTGAGAAAAAGATAAAACAATTTTCATTAAAAATTTATCTTTTTTAAATTATCTTTTTTAAATCTGAAGTTTAGTTTTGAAAAGATAGATACAACTATCTTTTCAAAATCTATAATAAAATAAAATAAAACAAGTTTAGACTAAATTTATGTATATAATTTAACAAATAGTAACATAAAACATAGACAATATCAACTTGTGCAGTTCAATAGATATATCAAACATAAAACAGTTTTTTTTTTATTTTTTGAAAAGATAGATGAAATTATCTCTTTTAAATCTAAAATAAAATAAGATATTCTACTAAGCATTTAAAATTTGTTAAATCTGAAATTCAGTTTTGAAAAGATATATGTTAAATCAAAAGATAAAAACCTTTATCTTTTTAAGCTATCAAACAAATTAACACAAACCACTGAATATATACGTATAAACAATTTCATCATCACTATAAATTGATTCATATTACGTGTTATTAACCCACTCAATATATATATATATATATACACATATATATATATGATTAACGAAACAACAAATATGTTTACATGTATTTGTAATTTTCAAATATTGCTAAATTTCAATACATAATTAAATGATTCAAATCAAAAGATAAACACCTTTATCTTTTTAAGTTGTCAAACAAAATAAATTTTACCACTGAATATATACGTAAGAACAGTTTTATATAGCAAATAAAATCAATCAATGAATGACTACTTACTTCAGCTAACAAAAACAATCGATATATAGAAAACAAAAAATTTGAGGAATAACAAACAACAAAGATATACAAGTACTTACTTGTTCAATAACTACTAAACAGAAATCGGGTCTTGTAAATAGTAAATAGAAATTGCATCTTAGTTTCTTCAGCTGAATAAAGGTGAGGCGATTAACATCAGCAATCGACATATAAAAAACAACAGAAATAAACAATTACTTACTTGTTCAGCTGAGAAAAGCGATGAGGTTTGGTTTCTTCAACAAATCAACTGAGTTGATTTTGTTTCGAAAGTAGATTTGTAACACCCTGTATTTCTGTTAACACTAAAGTTACTAATTTAAGAATAACCAATGCTTAATATAATAAATGTGTAAATGGGAGATGTTTCTAATGTGCATACAAATTTAATAATAAATGTGTAAAGGGGAGATGTATCTAATGTGCATACAAATTTAATAATAAATGTGTAAACGGGAGATGTATCTAATGTGCATACAAATTTAATAATAAATGTGTAAAGGGGAGATGTATCTAATGTACATACAAATTTAATAATAAATGTGTAAAGGGGAGATGTATCTAATGTGCATACAAATTTAATAATAAATGTGTAAAGGGGGATGTATCTAATGTGCATACAAATTTTATAATAAATGTTAATAATGTACATTAAGAAAGTAATTGTGAACATAATTGGCTTCTCTTTAGAACGGATGGCTTTGATTAACCTTGGCTTCATCGACGGCTCAAATTAACTTGCAATCCTATATAAACAGCCCCCTAGTCTCCTTCTCTTTGCACCATTCTTCTCTAACCTTATGCTGCACAAATTCTTGATGGACATGGCTTCTTCTTCTTCTTCTAAATCTAAATAAATAGATTAAAATAAAATATAAATCAAGATGAGGATATGCTGCTCAAGTCTTTCAAGAGAAGATTCAAAACAAGTTAGGATTCAAGTAAAGATTCAACGGCTTCAAGCAACGCTATCTTTCTATTCTTTTCTAGATCCAATCAATGTAAGTCGGTTACTTTTTAGATTTGAACGCCTTTTTCTATTTGTTACATGAAATTAAAAGAATATAAGAAATATGCCTTATCATTTCATTGAATCTGCGCTTGTTTATGACTTTGGATCTGATTCTTGATTATGGCCTAGAACACATTATGACTAAATTGCCAATGCTTAATATTATGACTATGGAACTGTGGCCTTTGAAACCATATGCCTTTGACTATGAACATAAGCCTTTGACTATGAACATAAGCCTTTGACTAGGAGCGTAAACCAATGCCTATGACTATGACAAGGACAATAGTGGATAATTACCTATGATTCATGAACATGATATTATTGCCTAGGATTATGACTGTGAGATTGGATCTAAACTTGATTTTCTATTCAGTTTATTCTTAATTATCCTTAGATCTTGATTATGGGAATTTATCTATTAAGTTAGATCTACTCATATACTTGAACCTATGTTATTTGTTCAACCCTTTTTATGTCATAATATTATCAGATCTATAGGCCTTCGATGCTTTAATCAATTTATTCAGTGTAATTTGTTAGATCTGTGATTAGTGAATTATCATCTTCTGCCAGTCATTATGTCTACCTTTTTATGGCATTTTGGTTCATTCCCTTTTTATCCACGAATCTAGATTTATCTATAATCTAGGATGAAATCACGATTACACGAACGAAGGGAATACGATTTGGGCAAATCATAAATTTGACTTAAACATGGTTGTAAACTTGGAAATTGGCATAATGTGGAACATTAACATAATTATGATTGACATAATTTAGAACATGTATTATGGCATGTTTATTAGAACGCAAATTTGAAATTTTGACATGAATTATGGAATATGTAATTTGACATATTAAATTTAGTATTGGCAAGTAAGCTAAGTTTTAGGCGTAAACGGTAAACTAGAATAATAATTCTAGTCTTGCCATAAACTGCAAATTAGGATGTTAAATCAGAATTGGGTCAATTAAAGTTAATTTGACATAATAAGTATATTAGCACAAATTTTGAATTTAGTCATAATTGTGAGTAATTGTCATGTTTAGAATAATCATGGTTAGTGACACTTAATTTAGTATAATTTACATACCAAAAACTATAAATATGATATATAGGAAAAATGGGCCATAATAATAAATGTTGACAATGTACATTAAAAGAGTAATAATGGAATAAGTAAATTAGGGAAAATTTACTTATAGAATTTATCCTAAATGAGAAAAGTAAATTTAGACAATACGAACATGCTTAACCCGAGGTTGGATTGAGTTGTGATGTAAACCTGCCCAGACCCGCCCGGCTGTCCAGTGATCACGACAATACCTATCCAATGTGGGAGGTTAAGGCATTGAGCCCGATAAAGGCCCGAGGTTAGACTGAGTTGTGGCGTAAGACTGCCCGGAAACAACCGGCATACCGGCAGCCACAACAATACATGTCTAATGTGAGTGGATGGTGCTTTAATAAGACAATTAAAGTTAAGCTAGAATGGGAGGGTTAAGTCCATAAGAACACTTAACCAACTTAACACAGTTAAGCTAGAATGGGAGGGTTAAGTCCATAGGAACACTTAACCAACTTAACACAGTTAAGTTAGAATGATAGGGTTAAGTTAACTAGAACACTTAACCAACTTAACATGGTAACAAGACAAGATTTGTAGGGGTTAAGTAACTAAGAAAAACACTTAGCCAATTTAATATGTTAACCAGACTAGAAAGTGGGGGTTAAGTAAATTCAATACACTTAGCCAATTTAACATGTTAACTAGACTAGAGGTTGGGGATA
Source organism: Allium sativum (assembly GCA_030737875.1). Classification (NCBI taxonomy): domain Eukaryota; kingdom Viridiplantae; phylum Streptophyta; class Magnoliopsida; order Asparagales; family Amaryllidaceae; genus Allium; species Allium sativum. The sequence goes on from CM060910.1 coordinate 432,637,615, forward strand.
AGTAAAGTTAATACACTTAGCCAATTTAACATGTTAACTAGACTAGAGGTTGGGGTTAAGTAAATTTAATACACTTAGCCAATTTAATATGTTAGCTGGACTAGACCGTAGGGTCAAGTAAGCTTGAACACTTAACCATCAGAGTGTGATAAATGAATAGGGTTAAGTTGAAAACATGAAGGGACAATACTTAACCATTAGAACATGTTAATCAAACCAATGTTAGGGTTAAGTTAACTAAGGGAACACTTAACCGTTATAACATGTTAGTTAAAACAGATAGGCAAGGTTAAGTTAAAAAGGAATACTTAACCAATACAAGATGAATGGGTAGGGTTAAGTAAATACTTAACCAATATAACTTGATGCTGGTAGGGTTAAGTCAACGTGAATTACTGGTAACACTTAACCAGTTTAACATGACAAATGAATAGGTTAAGTTAACTTGTATCGACTGATGACACTTAACCAATCCAACTTGACGAGAAAGAGAACTAAGTAGTAAATCTTAGTTAAAAGGAATAAGTGGTAAACCTTAGTTAAGAAAACGACGATTTAGGAAACCAAGTGGTAAACCTTAGTTAGGAAAACTAAGTAGTAATCCTTAGTATAACACGAGGAGGAGCGAACGATCTTAAAGAAGGCTCCAACAAATTGGGTTATGAAGCCCGAGGCTTCGAGGGGACGTGAGGGTACTCTTGGTATCCCTCTGTGAGGTGGCAGATGATCCTCCTGGGCTCACAGAGGTTAAGGTCTGCGTAAGAAGAACCAAGGGTATGCCTTGGTTGCAATATATGGCAACCTAAAGACTAGGGTGGACCAGCATGATTCGGCGAGACCAGTAGCCTTGTGATAGCGACTCGTCGTCTACCTACCATCTTGAGTCAGTCGAGATACGTAAAGCGGAAAGGCGGAGAACTCCAAAAGTCCATATACTTGCTATCTAGTTATGGGTGAGGATGGCCATAGGTTAGTGGGGGCATAGAGGGCCTACGTATAGTTCTCATTTTTCAAGGTGTGCCTTTCATTAGTTGAGGGAGGGGTCGAGTGGGACCATAGCCACTGGAAAAACAGACCTTAGCATCTGCATCGGCAGATAACTTAAAGCTCCCGACCGAGTTCCGTGTTTCTTGATTAGCCCTGCCACGGGACTCGGGTCGCACATTTCAGGACATGTGCATCTCGATAGCGATAAACGATTCACGACACATACGTGGGGAAAGTCTAGGAACATATACCGCTCTAGGTAGTGTGTCCTAGACTAGGGGCATGGTTCGACAGGTAGCGTAATCCCTAGTTGGACCTAGGTGGCATAAACCCTGAATCTGTGAAGCATTAGATAAGCCGCGTAAACCCGAGTGGAATCTAGGAAGCACTTTGATATAAAACCCTAGATTAGATCTTGGTAATAAATAATAAATGTACGCCTAACGGCAACCACAATTACTGGGATTAGGATCGCGTTATCATTTTAGACAGATTACTAGTTGGGACACTAGATAGGTGGTGCAGAGACATAGAAACCATAATAACAGGTTAATAGCGAAGCGGAGAAAGTATTAAAGCATATCCAGTTTATCATGTCTTAACATATCTTGTGTTAATATTATCCTATCTTGTTGGCCCTATCATCATGGTATTGTCTTGTATTCAGTTAATTCATGTCCTTTTGTTTTTCCTGGTTCACATGCTAGAAGTAACTGAACTTACCAGACTTTATGTCTGACCCAGTTTTCTTTCGTCTACTTTTCTTCCGTTCCCCCCCCCTCAGGTAGTTAAGGACGGAATAGTATAGCTCAGGTTAGATTGGACCGTCACTCTTCCCAAGCTCGAAGATTCTTTGACAAAGTGCTTTGGACTCTCTTTTTCTGCTGCTATGGCTGCCTTATGCTACATTGGGGATATAAATGTTATTTTATGCTTCTTTATTTTGTAAGACAGATGATACTTTGATATTGGAAAACAATTGTTGTACAAACTATTTTATCAATAAAGTAAAGTTTTATTTTCCGCTGTTTTAATTTTGTCTGTCTTGTAATTTATCTGCATCTTTTACCCTAAATGCTCCACAAAACTTAGTGCATTCCCTTTGTGAGTGACACTAAAGGATGTGGGGTGTTACAAGATTAGTAGTAGATTTGATTTCGAAAGTATAAAGATAAAGAAGAAAGTGAATTTGAAATCGATTTGGTTTTTTTAGCTTCAATAATGCTTACGAAAATGAAGAATAGAAGGAACAAATAGCCGAATTAATTTTTGTCCTGGAAAATAATTATTGTAATGGCGTGTCCTAGAAACTAATTAGTGGATGAAAGGAGGCCCTTATGGTAAAATGCTAAACAAGATATAAGAAAATAATTAGATAGAAAAATTTAATAACTAGAATTTGAACTTGTATTTTCTTATTAAAACAAGGAGGGAAGTTTGAAAGTTTAAGCTTTTGAAACTCAAATTTTGAATTTCATTTTACAAGTCTTTATGTCAACAAAAGGACATATGTATGTTGACATACATGCATAATTTCAAAAAACATATGGTTTTGTGACTTTATTTTTAAATTATCGATTTATATTTCAGGTTTAACTATTTCCTGAAATAATATTAATCCCAACAAACATTCAAAAAAATTATTATTTCATTTGTTATTTATTATTATATTACTATTTTGAATTTCAAAATCCAAAATTCAAATTTGAATTTCAAATTTCAAGTTTAAATTTTAAAATTTTTAATTCAAGACAAAGCAAACAAACAAAGCAACCATTCAACTGAATAAAATTTCAAATTTCAAATTTCAAGGTTAAATTTTAAAATTTTTAATTCAAGACAGAGCAAACAAACAAAGCAACCATTCAACTGAACAAAATTAAAAATTAATCAAGGCATACTCGGTTTTTAGATCCTTTTCTTCGAAATTTTACGAATTCTGAATTGATTTTCTGGAATTTGATGACGAGATCTACCCAATTATGACGGGCTCGTTTTCCTAGTTAGGATAGTATATTTATCTGCAGAATTTGAACACCGTATGAGAAATATATTGAAGATTTAGTAGTTCAACCAACTTGGCGCCAAAATTTGAATTTGAATTTTGAATTTTGAATGAATGGAGACTTCAACTACTATATAAAGGCCCAAAAGTCATGTCTCTTCATAATCACTTCTCTTCTTCTTCTTCTCATTTTTCATTTTCAATCAAACTTTCTGGAGGCATAACTTCTTCATTTCTTAATGGGTTGGATGAAATCAGCGGCAAATCGAAGAGGAATTTGAGGACTACGATCTAGTAGCAGTTTGGGGATGAATTTGGATGGTATTGGGTTGCAGCAAGTCGAAACAGTAAGAGGTATGCATAAAATCTCGTAACAGTTTTTCAATTTTGAATTGACAACATCAAACTCCCATATCTCACTCAATTTTGATCGAAATTTGACGATCTACCCATCAAATCGACCACAAGAATGAGAACTACAATCTGGAAGAGGATTTGGGACAAAATAGTCTAACATGTGGATGCAATTTGAAGATAAACATCAACAGTTTTGGTTTCCTTCTCTCTTTATTCACCAAAACTTCATTTGATCATTACTTGGTCAATTCCTGATGGAATCTCATAAAACCAGTGACATTACGAAGTAAGGAACGAGAAGTACAACATGAAGATAAGAAAATCCAAAGTTGTAAATTGATTTGGTACCCAATTCTTTTCTGATTTACATTATATGTATCCATTTCTTCTTGATATCTCTTCACCAACCGTCGTTACTCTTCTCTTCGTTTTGATTTCTTTTCAGAATTTAAATTTTCAATAGCCACCATTTCAGAATTTGAATTTCCAACTGCCACATCACCAATCTTTTCAGAGATTGAATATCCAATAGCCATATAAGCCATCTTTTCATGTAAAACAACTTTTTAAATAATCAAATAACTTTTCAACTAATTCAAATGTCTTTTCAAATATTTAAATGACTTTTCAAATAATCAAATGACTTTTCAAAATAACAATAATATCATAATGGTTTTTAACATATCCATATATCAAAAAAATTAAATTTTTAAAATTTTGAATTTCAAAAATCAAATCATAGTAACTTGATTTTTCAAAACAATTTAATGCATACTCATCTAATACTGATGCAATACATAAATTTAAACTAGTGTTCAAAATTTGCCATTTAAAATTTTTAAAAATCGTATTATGAACTTTTTGAAAAACCCTCCTCTAATACCAATTGTAAGGGAATGCGAAAGGGATCGTTAAGGCAAAACAAACACTAGAGGGGGTGAATAGTGTTTGTGGGAATTTAATCAAAATCTAAAACTTAAGTGAATAACAGAATGAATAAAACACCACAAACACAATCACGGACACAGAATCAAACACAGAAGCAAAATAGATAGAACTAAAAATGCAGAAAAGGAAAGAACATATAGGATTTTATGCTGGTTCGGATTGCTCCTACGTCCAATCCTGCACAACGCCGGATTGCGCAGAGTTTTATTACTATTCCAATAGTCAGGTACAACCTCCTTGATTTCACGGCTACAAGGGATACCACCAGTTCCTATTTCCTTGGTTTCATGGCTATAAGGAAAACACTGATTCCTACTTCCTTGGTTTCACGGCTATAAGGAACACGCCAGTTCTTATTTTACTCAACCCAAGCAATTACAAACAACCCTATAACTCTTCAGTATCACTTGATTCACAGAGAGATGAGAAGAGGGTGTAGAGAGAAGAAGTTTGATCAAAACGAAATTGAATTCGGTAGAGTATAAGTGTATAAATCATAAAAATGATTAAGAATATTTATATGATGAAAGAGAGTGAATGCGGAGAAGAAGATATGTTTAAAAAATCGAATTCAAGCTCTTTATATAGAGTGCGAAAGGTTGCAATGTTTTTGAAGTGTTTCAAATAGTGAAAAGACACTTCCTTTCAAATTTGAATTTCTGACAGTTATATGTCGACATAGTGTTTTTGGCATGCCTACATACTCTAGTGTATTTTTGAATTTTAAAACATTTTTCGAGTGTTTTGATATAAATACAATTCTGGAAATTCTTGAATAAAAATTTAATGTTGTAAATTATTATTATTATAAGGTTGTAAAGCATATGAAAACATAAATTTAAACTATGTAAACATATTCATGAAATTATAATGTTTTAAACTATATATAAATATAAAGTATATAATTATAAATATAAAAAACTTAAGTTTGAAAAACAAAGATAAATAATATAGAAAAAATTGAAAAGATAAAGAAATAAAATATAGAGAATTGAGGATAGAAAATAGAATTTGAAAATCAGAATTTGAATATTGAACCTGGAGTACTATTTAGAGTCTTACATAATCTAGACTCCATAACTATATTAATCTTGAACTCTTGAAATCTATAATACTCATGAGTCTTGAAATCTGTCAAAATTCTAAATCTCTATCATCTTTAAACTGTACAGTCTTTAGAAATATTTCTTGTATATAATTCTTGCATATGTGTGTGTGTATATATATATATTCTATTCAAAAAATGTTAGTATATATTTTATAATCAATGATAATTGGAATAAGGTGGTTGTCATCAAAACTCCATTCTCCAACAAGTTTGATTTAAAATCTGATTATAATCAACATAAATTAGAAGAAGAATTTAAGCCATGGACGACCTTCATGTGCTCCGAAGGGAACTATGAATGGAATGTCCTTAGTTTTGGCTTAAAAACAACGCCAGCTATTTTTCAGCGATTCATGGATAGTATTTTAAAAAAATATGAATTTTGCCAAGTTTATATAGATGACATTCTTGTTGCTACTACTAGTATTAAAGAACATGAACGTCACCTGAGAACAATCTTTCAAGAGATAGAAACAAACGGCTGGAGTATCAAAATGAAAAATGGAACTTTTTAAGCAAAATATTTCATTTTTAGGTCTCGAAATTGGGAATGGCAAGTTTGAACTTCAACCACATATTTCACCAAAAATTATTGAATTTCCAGATAAATTGGATGATAAGAAAAGGATACAAGCATTCTTAGGACTAGTAAATTATGCCAGAAAATTTATCCCATAGTTAGCAAATCTAGTAGGCCCATTATATAGCAAAATTTCAAAAAACGTTGAAACACGATTTAATACGAAAGACATTAAGTTGATATAGAGAATAAAGAAGAAATAAAAAGGATTAAGCCATTATAATTGCCCTTAGAAACAGATTACATTATCATAGAATGTGATGGATGTAAAGAAGGATGGGGAGCAGTTCTAAAATACAAGCCGTCAAAATATAGTGACAAATCAGTAGAAAATTTGCAGCTTACACAAGTGGTAATTTTAATGCAGCAACTAGTTGGACATCTTTAGATTATGTAATACAAGCAATAATTAATGCCTTGGACAAGTGTAGAATTTATCTGAATAATGAATTTACAGTGAGAACAGATTGTGAGGCAATTGTGAAGTTTATTTCAAATGAAATTTCTAAAAAAGTAAATAGAACTTGATGGTTAAACCTACAAAACCTTATACAAGGCAATGGTTACAAAATAAACTTTGAACATACTAATGGTAAGAACAATCATCTTGCAGATATATTATCAAGAAAATAATTATCAATCTTTCATACTATTCAACTCTATTTACAAGAAAGAAATAAGATGAACACAAAAGCAAATAAAACAGTAAAGGATGAGCAATCTCCTATAAATATAGCCTCTTCCAGCTCAACCAAGGAGGAGGAGATAGAACCCCCTTCAAATAACAGTATACAAACTAGATTAAGAAGGGAAGAGAAGTCACCTTCTCTAGTACTTGATATTAGAAAAATAATGACTTCTGGTCAATACAGTTTACTCCAATACAGTGATAACGATCCCAGGAGGTTCAGACCCCTTACTTATATATATGTCCATTAACAGCAATGTTTACTTGACCATATATGGAACTTGCGAACAGTAGAGACAGAAAAACGACACAAACAAACATTTGCTACACTACAACAAAATGACCCTATTACAACGGTGGAACACCGTTGTAATATACATTTTACAACGGTGGGCAAACCGTCGTGTATTAAGAAGTTGTAATAGACTAATATCTTTTACAACTTTTTTGCACTATTGCAACACCGTTGTAATATGTATATTTTACAACTTTTTTCCACCGTTGTAATAAACGTTATTACAACAGTTATGCATCGTTGTAATAAAGTCTACTACAACTTTTATGCACCGTTGTGATTGACATTTGGGTTTTTAAAAAAATAAATATCTTTTGCAACAGAAAAGAACAATACACTAAATATAGCAATACTCCATAAGAAAATCCGATATTACAATTATTTGCAAACTAATTTATTAAAATACTCAAATATTCAGTATTACAAACAATAAGTTTTAGACAACACCATTGTATTACAAACAATAATTCAAAATCTTCAACAAGTGTTACGATTTTTATTAGAACCGGAAATTTACATGATCCTTTGGCTTGTGAGACCTTCATACTCAACTTGTAATGCTTGCGGAAGATCAAAGTGATACAATGTAACATGAGGCTCAATATCATGCATCAACCTTACATCTTCCTGTCGTTGTACATAAGTCACAAATGATCAGTAAACAAAAATGGAGATTACTACAGAAGTAGCATCGTTCATATTATATAACCCATTTGTATAACAAAAGAAAGAATGCACTGTTGGGAAATTGCAAGTCATCATGTTGAATTGAGGCTAAAACTTGCTAACAAATCCTGAAAAATGCCATGAAATTGGAAAATGAAGAGAAGATGTTACCTCATGGAGGTTATGTATATCAGTACAGTATGCTCCTCCAGGTCCCAACGTTGCTAGCAGTGGTTGGTCTCTAACCTCTTTACTGCCTGTTTTTATTTTATTTTAAAGTTATTGCAAGTAAGTCACTTCGTAATAAACACATGAATATGATTAGTTTTAACCCTAACCAGTCATTAAATTTTCCGAGCTTATTGCCCATGAACTACCAAACATAGATTGCTGAATTCAACATTTTGGGCGCAGCGTGGTAACATCATATGATCAGCAACAAAACTGAGGTAAATGGGACCATACTACAATTGCAATAATATAAACTAGCCAGCCAAGATATCATGAGACAAAAGACGTCATATGTGGAAACACTCATTTCCAGTAGGAGGTACACACTATCATATTTGTCATTTATACAATGGATGGGATTAACGTATGCATGGTAGGGACTAAGGTCCAAATAAAAGAATGATAAGAAGGCATTCCAGAAAATGCATGAACTTAGAAAGTAGTACCCCTTTTTCTAAACAGCAAACTCCCTAATCATGACCTGGTTTCTATACATATGTATATTATAAAGCATGCGGCAAGTCTCTACAAGGTGTTAACAACTACAATGAGTATAGATGTGGTTTACATTTTTCTGTTACATTTTCATTCCCTATCAGTCACAAGCAGTAAAATACTTCAATTATTTAGATTATAAGGAATAGCTCATTGGTTTATTATCTTGTCATAAGATCAACAACATATGTATATATTTTTAAATCATTATATGGCTCGAATGAAAACTAACGCATGCAACATGATTCATATAAAAGGGCAAAGGCTCCGTCTTGAAAAAGGACATGGCAGTATATACACGGAACTGGAAGCATATTTACACTTCTATGTAAACATAAAAGGGTGCAAATACGAAATCAACATGGACTATAGCAAAAGGGATGACCACATGCAAAAGTGTTAACAGCAAGGCATATGCTCAGGTCATTCTCTATTATAAACTACATATATTAGTCAACGTATAAGGAACTGCATGTATTCAAATTGGATTAGCGGCATGGCATAAATGAAGAAAAGGGATTTCCATCTTATTAAACAGGTAGTCCAACTATATCCTATCCCATGCATGTATACACATAAGTCTTGGAATTAACCAACAAGCTAAATAGAAAAGATGAAAGACATATAAATATATTTAAGCAGATGCCTTACCAAGCCCATATGACTACAAAATGAAGTAATTATGTGTCCTGGTACATGTAAATAGATAAAGAAAAATGTCGGTGCTAAGTTGCATACTAGTACAAAAAAGGCTGACGGTGAAAACAAAGAACAACTGGTAAATTAAGTGTATCATAACTGCTTGCATTAACAGAGTGATAAAACATGAATGGAGGGAACAGAGAAGTATGTACGGTTTGGGTGCATAAATAACCCATCGTCGCACTTATGTGTTTGGCAGCCACTGCATGACCTTGGCACCCAGCTGGTTCCAGTTGGCATCGCAGACAGAACTCACGGTCTTTGTACTTGTTCGTTTATACCCATCTAGAAATGAATGTGCACAGCACTGAACAACTATAACTAGCCTCACGGGTAAGTGTCTGTGACATATATTAGAATTCCTTTACGTAAACGTTTCAAGAAAAGAGAAGGAAAGTGTGCTGGTTTTATTAAGCCTTTGTTTCTGCACACATCCGTCTTATGTATGATTAGATGTATGTACCCCAACAATGTACAACATGCAACTCCTTTGGTCATTTAGATACAGTACCTAAGAGAAATGACTGTCTACTGACCAGCTTTTATTTCTAGAATTGAAATGCCTTTATCTAAATGACATTTTAATGAGAGAAAACTGAGAGAAAAATGAATACCCAAACTTTTATTTCTAAAATATGAGAGAAATATGTATTTCATTGAATAGAAAAATGAGAGAAAAATGAATACCCCAACAATAACCAGTTGGGTATTCAAATCTAGAAACAAAGGCATTTTAAAAAATGTATTTACCCCAACAATAACCAAACTTTTATTTCTGAATTTGTATCAGTTCCTACACATTTTAAGTTGAACAGCTGCATAAAAACCAAATCTCGAAACAAACAGAAATATACATATACATATACAAATAAATATAACATGTAAATAGTAATTATAACAAAATTTCATGGTCAAGGGAAATGATAAAGTATATAGTAGTTCAGCACTTAACATGTAAATATACATATACAAATAAATATATTCCTATTCAGTTTGATTCATTATGTAGTCTTCCTTTGTGCCTGCTGCTAGTTTTGTAAAGATTCCTAAATTAGGCAATCTAGAAGCTTGGTTGGTTGAATTTTTATGTGGAAAAACAATAATTATAATCAGGTTTACTACGACAACAGAAATAGGAAGTATTATACCTTTGGATCTGACACAATCGCTTCTTCGGAAAATTCGAAATCCCTAATCCCTGGCATAATCCCTAACATTCGGCATCCGACGTAGTAACCCGCAGCTTCAAGATGACGACCAGCTCTATTCCATTTTCCAAATCGAGCCAGTCACCTTTTCCTCCCAAATCGAAATCCAATCTATAAGTCGATCGGCCGACAATGAACTCCAATTCAAGTTCGACGTTGGAAACGAAAGAGGGTGATGTTGGCTACGGGTTTCGGTCTGAGGTGAACTCCGAGCTGGATGTGGATGAGCGGTTGTTAGGAGGTGTTTTATTGGGTTTGGTTTAGAGGAATAATGATTTAGAGTTTAGCGTGATATTGAAGTTTCAGGGATGAAGAAAGAGAAGCGGTGATTACAATGAAAATTTAGATATGGAGCCCAAAATTTTGGCTTTGGAGCCAAACGAAAATTGGGCTTTGGAGCCAAACGAAAATTTCGTATGCTTTCAAAATGGTACAAATCCAACGTAGGAATGTCAAGAATATCTATAAAATTTGAAATATGTATTCATTTTTTAAATATGAAAATACTTGGATATCCGAAAAAGGATTAAAAAAATACGGTTTTGGACATATCCACATTCAATAATCATCCACCTGATTTTATTCAAAATTATAGTTAACTTTTTATCAATTTCATTGAATAGAATAACAGTCATTTACTATTTTGGTTAAGTAATAAAATCATAATATGTGTACAAAGATCTATATTTGCCGATTAAATTTATTTTTCTCATCATATTTATTATTCATTATATTTTCAATGTTAGAAATTATTTATATTGAATTATATTTTTTATTCATTGGTTTATATCATTACTAGTAGTATTCAATATTAAATTGTAATATATTGTTGTTATTATATAATTATATTTATTGTAACATTTTTATTATTAAATATTAACTACTAGTAGTAAATAATGAATTAAATTTAAATCATTTATTATTAAGTATTATCATTAATATTTAATAAATAATCATTGATTATTAGTTACAACAGGCGAAATAGGTCTCTAATACAAGGAATAGAAAAAAAAGTTACTAAAACTAAGTTTAAACAACTTTCTAATTTAACTATTAATTATCAGAAATTAATTAGTATATATTAGTTATTACAACAAACAAAAAAGAAAAGTTGTGATATATATGTTTATTACAACAGTGCATTTTGCACAGTTGTAAAAAACATTTATTACAACAGTGCGTTTTGCACAGTTGTAAAAAAGTATTTATTACAACTGTGCTTATCGCATAGTTGTAAAATTAAAGTTGTAATATGGTGTTTTTGTTGTAGTGCTAACAGCCTTGCACGTTATTTTTCAAAAATTCAACGAAAAACACTTTCTAAAAATTTCTCTTTTTATGTTGTTTTTCAAGCAAATTATACAGTTATTTTTAAACATTATAGCCAGGTTCAAATGGCTATTCAAAATTTTAAAAATCCAATTTTCAAAGGTTATTACAATTTAAAGGAAGCCCTTAATGAAGCAAGAAATGCATTTGGCCTAAATTTTTATTTGGATCTTGATCAAACATTCATGCTCACAAACAACCTCTTCCCCTCCTCTGTCATCCACAGACCATTGTTGGAGAATGGAGTTTTGATGACAACAACCTTATTTCAATATTTATTGATTATAAAATATATATCAACATTTTTATCTAGAATATATATACATATGCAGGATTTATATACAGGAATTATTACTGAAGACTATACAGTTTAAAAAGTTAAGAGATTCAGAATTCAGAGATGATTCAAGACTCATGAGTATTCAAGATTTCAAGAGTTCAAGATAAATATAGTAATAGAGTCTAGTTTATGTAAGATTCTGAATAGCACTTGTAACAACCCGAAAATCTGGGCCAGTTTAAAAATTTTATTTTGGCAATTTTAGCGAATTTTAATTATTTAAAATGAATTATTTTTAATAATAACGACGAGAAATTTATTTTGAATAGAATTCGAACGAATATATTATATACGTCGTCGTTAGAATATAAATATTTATTTATATTTATAAAAGGAATTGAAAATGGCGCGGTAGTTCGATAATTCGATTTCAAACTTCAATTGGATGTACCGGGTGCAAAGCAATCCGGATTTTAGTGAAACCAAAAACATTAGGATCTAATTGATAATATCTTTCCAACGAATCCGACAAATCAAAATTTCATAGCGGAAATCAAAAGATATGTCCAGTTGAAAATTCTGAATAGTCGCTATGGAATTCAGGCCCTTAAAAATGGAAATTTTGCAATCCACCTCGGATTTCGACGAAACCACTTTTGTTGGATCCGCAGTGTTAAGTTATTGCTAGGTTTCAAATTTCATAATTTTTTGAATCAATATGTGAGCGTGGCGCAGTTAAACGCGTTTGACCAGTTTCAGTTGATTTTAATCGACTGGAAATTGGCCATTTTTCAAACGGTCTCAGAACTCGACGAAATTAGTTTTGTTAGGACCGTATCGTCAATACGAAGCTAGAAAATATTTTTATGGAATTTTTAGAGACTGTATGTGACCCCGATAAATTAAAATGTATGTTCAAACGGAAATTATAAAGATTTATATTTTGATTTAAGTAAAAACTGATTGTAATGGCCGAATTGGGTTACGAGACATATCCCATTGTGTCCGGAATGGGGGTATTTAGCTAGGGATGTCAGGCGGCGGGTTCGTTTTGATGGTTGAATGTGAGAGTTATATATATATTTTGAAGGCCACAATTTTCAAAAGAAAAAAATATAAAAAAAAGAAAAAAGAAAAACCCTAAATCCCTAACTCGTCGTTCCCCCAAATCGATGCCCCGTCACCCTCGATTTCCCGCCGCCACCGCCCTCCAGGTGCCATCGCACCCCAGCGCCGGCCACCCCTACCCTCGCCGCCACCTCCTGACCCCACGGCGACCCCCCTTTTTCCCCCTCTCTCTCCTCTCCGTCCAATAAAGACCCGCGCCCAGAATCAGCCGTTTCGACCACCACTGGCCACGCACCCCTGCCGCAACCCCCTGCCGTCCTCCTCGACAACCCACGACCTCAGTGCCGCCCCACAGACCACCCAACTCCGACCTCGGGGCCTCCGGCAAATAAAAATCCCATTTTCAATGATTTAGGTTTTGCAAATAACACCCCGCCAATCCCCTTCAACCTCTGACCACCCTCGAACGCTGATGAATGCCTCCTCCCTCTCCGTTGAACGAAAGTAAGTTTTTATTTAATTTATTTAATTTATTTTCTATAGCATTAGTTTTAAAAATCAGTTTTAAAAATATGATGTTGGAAGTAAAAATTCGATTTTTATACATTGAATAGCAAAGTAAAAATTCGATTTTTATATATTGAATAGCAAAGTAAAAATTCGATTTTTATACATTGAATAGCAAAGTAAAAATTCGATTTTTATACATTGAATAGCAAAGTAAAAATTCGATTTGTATATATTGAATAGCGAAGTAAAAATGTGATTTTTACATATGTAGAGAATACGGGCAAAGAAAGCGACAAGAGGCAAGAACGTTGAAGATTTCTATAAATGAAGAGTCAAGATGATTGGATAGCTATTGGTGAGAATTTCTCACTCTTCAATTTAGTTTCTAGTTATATATATATACTAGGATGCAGACGGTGTTTAGTAGCACCCGACACAATCGTCCACAGACCATGGACTTGTTTGTTTGATTGCAAAAATTAGTTAGATTATTTTGTTTGAATTGAATTGTTTGGTGAAATGGATTGGATTTGATTGATGTGTGAATGGCGTGGGCCTTCACTAGACCGGGGATAAGGCTAGGCCTTGTCCCGTTTCTAGTATCGTGCCGTTATGCCGCCGAAATTTTCTAAAATATGTTAGAAAAATAAAAATATCATTTTATTGAATAAATGAACCGAATAGAATATTCATAGTTTGAATAAAATATTTTGGTCGTTAAAAATATAATTTTTAACGTGAATGTGAATAAATAAATATTCATTTACAAACCTGACGGTTTGTTTATGTACACCTATTTGAAGGACATTGATTGGGACGATAAATTTTACACATTGCCCAACTGCACAAATAAAAATCTGTGTTTGATTGCTTGAAACCCCACATGGGTATTGGGATGATATTTGACGTACACTAATCTCGATTGTTTAGCTGTATGTCGATCGATTGATTGACAGACTGTTATAAGCGTTGAATATTTATATTTGATGCTTATACAGTGTAGAATGCACTTTGGATGATGGTTGATTATTCATTGTTGTTGATATATACATGTGTTGTAGAAAATCCATATAATTAACATTATATGGTAATTGATTGGGCCTCATTCCAGTTTTAAAATAGAAATATTTGAAATAGAATATTTGAAATAGAAATATTCGAAATGGAATATTTGAAAATATCAATATATGAAGTCGTGTTGATTAGATTGACGCCATTTTGACGTGAACGATATTTATATCGATTTTATTCATTTTATGATGAATATCGAAAGTGATTTCAAAATCTAATATTTTGAAAAGAATAGAAATTCGAATTGAAACTGAATAGAATTGAAATTCGAATTGAAACTGAATATAAATGAATTCAAATTGAAATTGAATATAATTGAATTCGAATTGAAATTGAACTGAAATGAATTTGAAATCGATTTGAAAAGAATTTAAAACGAATTTATATTGGAATATTCAATTTTGATTTGAAATTGAATATGAAGTTGAAACCGTTTTCAAAATGAATTTAAAAACGATTTATAAAGCACGTTTTGAATTGAAATCGACGAAGTATATATTATATATATTATATATATAATATAATGGCCTGAATAGAACGCGCCGCGCAGCGGCAGTTCGTGAATTTCGACCATTTATTTCAAACGGACATTACGGGAGATCCGACCATCGGATTCTCCTAAAACCGGAACCATTGGGTTCGTATCGAAAAGAGCTTTCTAATGAATATTAGAAATTTGAAATCTAACGGTTGGATTTGGAATTATGTCCAAATCAAATTTGAAAAAGGTCGTTGTAAGTGCAGTTCGATGGCCGTTGATGGAAATCGACTGTACGGGCCTTGATAAAATTATTAAAAATAGTAATAATTTGTGTAAAATCATAAGAAATGATTTAGAAAGGATTGGGATGAAAAACTCCATATTTGAGAAGATAAAAATAGATTTTTATCGAAGTGAACTAGTTTTGAACTAGAACTATAATTCTATTTATTTTTAAATAAATAAGTTGAATTTGAAAAGGGTTTTAAAAATAACCAGAATTTCCAATGATTGCATTGGAGTGGATTTGAATCGAAATTGTCCTCGGAATATTTCGATGTTGGAATTCATGATTATACAGATGTTGTTATGGAAATTTGAAAGATATATATTTATATCGTTATTTCCAATACGACATTTGTTAATCGTAGAATTTGATATTGAATATAAGCCGATATATATTTTCTATTCAGAGCCTTATATTGAATATCAAATGTGATTTGGGTTTGTCGTGAATGGTGTCTTCATTAACACTGTTCTTGAACCCAGTTGAGAAAAGATTAAATCTTTTTTATTTAGATTTAATGAAGTGTACCAATTAAATAATATTTGATTGAAATTGAATTGATATTGATTTTTGGGTTTATCGTGAACAGTGTTTTTAAATAACACTCGTTCTTTAACCCGATAATTAATGGAATGTGATTTTGGGTTTATCGTGAACCGTGTTTTAAATGACACTAATTCTTTAACCCAGTCAAAGATTAAGACTAAGTGGAGTTTTAATGAATCTTTAATTAGATTGAAAAGATCGAAAATGGAGTACCACCAGTTTTGCTCCAGGCGATAGTTAAATCTTTAATTAGATTTGAACGTGAAATGGTAATTGAATTTACCGATAACACCGTGGTGTTAGATATGAAGTATAACCAGTTTTACTTCATGGGATGAATAGGTTGGGATTGGGAAATTAAAACAAATGATTACTTCGGTAAGGTTCGCTAATCCCGACTAGTTTGAATTGATATTCAAAAATAGATTAAAGAATAAATTCCAGAAATTTATCTTGGATAAAATTAATGGGAACCTCTCCCTATGAATGTGAAATTTAGAAACTAACTGTCGATTAGCTAAGCAGAACGGTTTTCTGGATATTGATCTGATGTTGGTTTCGGCCTTCGGGGTTAATATTTGGGGGATTATTCTCTTGATTAATTTACGGTTAGTGACTGATGAATTGGAATGAGGCGTATGTTGTGTTTGTGTAACACTTATTTAAAGTATACGCGAGTTATTCGGGAAGACCGGGTTTATCCCATTCTGAATAACTGATACGACGATAAGTCGAAGATGAAGACGGTGGTCGAAGACCGGAAGTCTTCACGTCGTTTGGGTGATTACTGACGATCTTGATTGGGCTGTACACCCAAGAAGATGGAAACAGTTGGTGATCGTCCAGACGTACTTGGAGATCTATGGATATGCGAGGTACAAGGTGCCTCCGGTTTCGTTCAGACCCAGAACGGACTTGTAAATGGATAGTGTGTCTGACATTGTATTCCTTTATACTGTATTTGGTGATCTCTGCTAAATATATATCTGTTTGGTGGCAGAGAATTTATTCTCTTGCTATACACCCTTCTCTGAGACGTACGAGCCTAGAGGTTATATATTGGCAGAAATCAGTGGTACAGTATGGACTGACAATGTGGCATGCTGAGTTGCATGGATCAAGGCTTTTGTTGAAAAGCAAAGTCTTGTGGTTGATGATCAAAGCACGGCCTTGTGTGGCGTAGCTTTGTGTAACGCTGATTCGCGAGTATCACACCCGGTATGAACCAAAAACGGGAGACGGACATCAGGGAGGACATGCGTTTCTTTCTAGTTAGGAGTGGCGTCAGTGCTTGAACTGGCTGACGAGTTTGACTCATGTGGATGTTGCTTATTATTACTTGCTGAAAAGCGAGGCGCCTCGTTATATCGGTTTCGGCCGATGCTTCTGGTCGGCTGACGGGCCAGGCTTACGCCCCAAAGGGCGGGGAAACGCAGTGTTCAGGCATAATAATCCACATCGGTGGACCGGCCCTGACGATCCAAGGGTCACTCGAGCTCTGATCCTGAGACTCGGACTAGACAGTCTCGAATCGGTGAGGATCTTGCCCCTAGCCTCAGTTCATACCATAAATGATAACCCAACTTCCAATACGACATTGCGGTTTTGATTGTAAACTTATATATGGCGACATAGTGGTATGGGTCATTCATGCCGTCTATGATTGATACTTATGATTTGAAGTTGTTTTATACACTATGCACTTATAATAGTATCAAATAATCTATTTTAAACGTATCAAGCATTCTTTGGCTGTTATAAGGGAAAACCCTATCCCCCGGCTTGCGTTGCATTGTGTGATAGGACCTGGGTCTTATAACAGCTTCATTTTTCTTTATTTAGCATTGCGCTGTTGTTTTATGCACTGGTATTCTTGGGAGGAAACCTGTTCCGTGTTATACGGCGTGGTCCCTTGATTTACCTAACTTTGAAAATAAAGATAATAACTGTTTTCGTTCTCACACCAGTCACATGACTGACCTGGAGTTTATTGTTTTAACCTAAACTCTGGGTGCCCTTATTTTGACACGGGCAGCTAGTAGTTTTGGTTTTGCAGATTTAAATTCACAGGATCCTGGTTTACGGCTGGAACGATATCCGGAAAGCTTTGTATCCGTATATCTCTTCTAGTTGTGTATTGTATTATTTTCCACTGCGATGTATTTAATTGTAATTTAAATCTCTGATATTTCTGTGTAATATTCATTTATACTCTGTATATTCTTGTAATCTGATGCATTTTTGTAATATACAATGAAATGTTCTTTTGTATGCATTCTGATTTGTCTTGTTCTCAAACGATAGGGCGTTTCGAACGGTCTGGGTCGGTTTAGCGACTGGTTCGGACCGAGCGAAATTCCTTCCCGTCACAGCACTCCAGGTTCAAATTCTGTTTTTTAATTTCTGATTTCAAACTCTATTTTCAAATTCTATCTTCAATTTCTATCTTCTCTATTTTATTTTATTTTGACTTTAAACTCAAGTTTTATAAATTTTATATTTATACTTTTATATACTTTATATTTAAATAGTTTTAACCCTATAATTTTATAGATATGTTTATATAGTTTATATTTATGTTTTCATATGATTTTCTACTTTATAATATTCATTTATGACACTATGTTTTAATTTAAGATTCTCTAGAATTATATACATCAAAACACTTGAAAACGCTCAAAATTCAATTTTAAAACATGACATACATTTATATACATGTTGACATATAACTATCATTTTTTCAAAATTGAAAGGAAGTGTCTTTTCACTATTTATGACGGTTCAAAAACGTTGCAACCTTTCAAATGTTATAAATAGGGGCTGATTTCGAACTTTTTTATAATTCTTCTTCTCTTTCTACATCTCCTTTCTTTACAAAATTATTTCTTCTTATTTTTATGATTTATACACTTATACTCTCCCGAATTCAATTCTATTTTCATTAAACTTCCTCTGTTCTCACTCTCTACTCATTGCTCTTTGAATCAAAGTGCTATTGAAGAGTTATAGGGCTGTTGTAATTGTTTTGGTAGTGTTTGTAATCGGTGGTATCCCTTGTAGCCGTGAAATCAAGGAAGGGTAATCAGCGATATTCCTTGTAGCCATGAAGTCAAGGGGGATGTACTTGATCTGTGTGGAATCGGTGGTATCCCTTGTAGCCGTGAAATCAAAGAGGATTGTAATTGGATATTGATATAGTAATAAAACTCTGTGTAATTCAGCATTGCGTGGAACTGGACGTAGGAGCAATTCTGAACCAGTATAAAATATGGTGTGTTCTTTCCTTTTCTGCATTTTATTTTTGTGTTTGTGTTTGATTCTGTGGTGTTTGATACATATAGTAGTTCATATAAGTTTTAGATTTTGTTTAAATTCTTAAAAACACTATTCACCTCCCCTCTAGTGTTAGTTTTGCCTTAACGATCCATTCCGCAATCCCTAACAATTGGTATCAGAGCAAGGTCTTTCAAAAAGTTCATAATCTAATTTTTGATAATAGTGATAATGGCAACCAACACTGGTAGCAATAATAATTCTTCCGTAGAGGGTCAGTCCACTGTTAGACCACCACTGTTTAATTGTAGTAATTATTCATATTGGGCATGTAGAATGAAAATATATTTACAATCAGTAGGATTAGACACATGGAATAGTACACAAAATGAGTTTGTTGAACCCACAACTACTTTTGCAAAATGGACAAATGAACAAAAGATTGCTGCACAAAGCAATTCTAAAGTCATGAATATGTTATTCTATTCATTAGATAGAATGAGTTTAATAGTGCCAGTGTGTAAAACTACTTATGAAATTTGGAGAACTTTATAAGTTACTCATGAAAGAACTAGTAAAATTAAACAAACTAAAATAGTAATGTTAGTTAATCAGTTTGATTTATTCAAAATGAACGAGAATGAGCCTATCTCCGATATGTATTGCAGATTTCAAGAGATAGTGCTTTTGTTAACAACACTTGGAAAAACTTATTCTGAAGAAGATCAAGTAAGAAAAGTATTGAGTTCATTGATTCTAGAACAGGATCAGAAAATTTTGGCAATTGAAGAAACCAATGATGTTAATGAAATGAAGATTGAGGAGTTAGTCGGAAATTTGATGTTTTATGAAGTCCAATTACAGAAAAGAAAAGAAAACAAGCCAACTGAGAAGAAATCTATTGCATTAAAAGCAATAGCAAGTTATTCTGACTTGAGTAGTGAAGATGATGAAGAAACAACTCTTATGAGAAGTCATTTTAGAAAATTTCTGGGATATAGAAGGAAAAATTATAGTAAAGGAAGTTCAAGAAGCAATGATGATCAATGTTATAACCGCAACAAACCAGGCCAAATAAAGAAAATGTGTCCATATCCAGATAAATCGACTCAACACATAGACAACAACAATTCGTTAAGAAAGAGAGAAAAAGCATACGCAACAACGTTAGATGATTCAGATTCATCATCAAGTGATAAAGAGCCAGAAATCGGAAATTTGAATATGTGCTTTACAACAATTCAGAAAATTTCGACGAAATGGATCTAAAAACCAAGTACGCCTTAATTAATTTTTAATTTTATTTGGTTGAATGGTTGCTTTGTTTGTTTGCTTTGTTCTGAATTTAAAAACTTCAAAATTTAAACTAGAAAATTAAAATTTGAATTTGAAATTTGAATTTTGAAATTCAAAATAATAATATAATAAAAAATAAATAATTAAATAATTAAATAATTTTTTTAATGTTTGTTAGGATTATAATTATTTCAAGAAATCGTTAAATCTGAAATATAAATCGATAATCTAAATTACATTTCACAAAAAATCAATTTCCTTTGAAAATAGGCACACACGTCGACATACATATGTCCATATGTCAACATATATGACTAGAAATTTGAAATTTAAAATTTTAATTTCAAAGGTTTAAACTTTCAAACTTCCCTCCAACTTTTCAGCGACTCCCAAGGTCTGAAAAGATGTCATTTAAGTTTGAAAAGTTGTGCCTATTCAATTCATGTCTATTTAATTTCTATATATATACACCTATTCTCTCTACCTTTCGTTCATAGTTCAAAATAATATACTTTATATCTATTCTCTTCAAAACTATCAATTCAATGGCTTCCTCAAGTTCATCTCAGAAATTGAAGTTAACCAAAACCATAAAAGGTTATCTTCATAATGACAAAGAAGCTATCAAAACCTATGTTAATTATTTAGCAAGTGTTAAGGTTAACATGGGTGCTTTCGCCGTCTTTAGCGATTTTCCCTCTTATGATCTCACATCTCTCTTTCAAGAAAATGAAGTCCTAAGTCTAATTGACTCACGGGATAATGACGAAGTATATTATCCTAAGCTTGTCAAGATGCTCTATGCGAATCTTAATCGCGGATTTTATGAAGGCAACGAAGATCAAATTTGGAGTAGCGTCAAAGGCACGCAAAATGTTCTCGATGTTGAACTCTTGGGCACTATCTTAAATTGTAGAAGCATAGGCTCAGATTTTTCGGATTTCAAAATCAATGAAACCGATTTAGAGACTTTTCATGACATATCTGAAGATGACGCTCAAAAGGAATTCAAAAATCGCTTTTTTCGTCCAAAAACAAGAATTGTCAACCATCTCCTTCAACATACCATCACTCCCCGTTCTGGAAATTTTAATAACCCTACGGTCAAAGTCCAAAAAGCCCTCTTTGTTATTGTGGGTGGCTATAACATTAATTGGGTCGATATGATCCAAAATGAAATCAAGCCCAAAGAATTATCTTCAAGAGAAAACATTCTCTACTATGGTGTTTTTCTCACCTGCATTTTCAGATACTTTGGAGTTGATCTTCATGGAGAAGAATTTGTGCCAAGGAAAGTGTTTGACTCTTCAAATATACATCTCATGCAAATTCCTCTCACTTTCAAACCATATGAAACATTCAAAGCCAAACAAGCTTGAATCCTATAAGAACAAGCGTCAATGGAAGTCAAAGAAGAAGAAGAAGAAGTAACTTCTTTAGAAAGTGTTGAGTGTCCAACCAACACAAGGCACATTTCCAAAGAGACGATTGTTTAAAATCAAGTAAAGATTGTCAACAATCAAAAGAAGCTTAAGAAGAACTTTTCAAAAATGACCAAGTTCATGGTCAACATTGGAAGAAAGCTTGGAATCTCACCTTCCTCATCATCATCTGAAAACTAGTTTATCAATTTTAATCTATCTTTATGTATCCGCTCATATTTGCTTGTATTTGCTTTCGAATCTCGTATTTATTGTGTCTTAATTAGTTGAATGTATTTGCTTTATATGAAGTAATGATTGGAGTGTTATTTATGTTAAAATCATCTTCAAGTTACTGTAAAAACCTTGGAATTAATTATAATATAATATAAAGATTCAAAATAAAAAAAATCAAGATTTTCAATAGGGTATGTCGACATACATTTATGTATATGTCGACATATAACTGTCAGATTTTCAAATTGTTTAAAATTTTAAAATTAAATAACTAACTCATATCCTTTCAAAATCCAACGAATTCCCGACCCTATTTAAGCCTATTTCTTCAGTAAAAATCATTATTCCATTTATCCTTCTTCCTTATTCATTTCCTCTCAAGTTCATGGCAAATCCAATTCATAATCTTAGTGAAAGTCTTGAAGAAACCTTGAATTCTTTCAAGAATATCCTCTCTATAACTAGCCAAATAAAGATGTTTGAACAGCAAAAGAAGCACTTTAATGCAATTCGGTACCTAACCTCTTCTCTTTTCAGAGATGAAGATAACAATCTCGCTAAGGCTTCACCAACCAAAGAAGATGAAGATTGGGAAGTCATCAAGAAGGATCCAATCTTTGGAGAAGACGGTTGGGTTGAAGTCCCAAGAAACGTTTAATTGATTGGTATGGTTGATTTGATTGATTAGTTTGAATTTGATTTGAATTCTATGACTTCAAACTTGTATATATTAAACATAGGGTGTGGTGTGCTTTGATTTGATTTGGCTTGGTTTTTATATATGATATCAAACAAATGTAATTATAATACTTGGATTGGTTTGTATTGATGATTGATAATCATGAATGTTAGGAATTTCTATTGTAGGATTAAATAGATTAAGGGGGTATTTTACTTTGATTTACTTATAGGAATTATTTAGACAACTATAGGATTTATGGGAAGTAGTTTTAAAATTTATTTTTGATAATGCCAAAGGGGGAGAAATTATAAAATATAGGATTCATATAGATAGGGGCAGTATTTGAAGGATCATCATCAACAAGCATATATAGGTATGATATTTTATAAACTAAGGTTGTCATCATCAAAAAGGGGGAGATTGTTGGAGAATGGAGTTTAGATGACAACAACCTTATTTCAATATTTATTGATTATAAAATATATACTAACACTTTTATCTAGAGAATATAAATATATACATATACATATGCAGGATTTATATACAGGAATTATTATTGAAGATTGTACAGTTTAAAGAATTAAGAGATTCAGAATTCAGAGATGATTCAAGACTCATGAGTATTCAAGATTTCAAGAGTTCAAGATAAATATAGTAATAGAGTCTAGTTTATGTAAGACTCTAAATAGCACTACAGGTTCAAATTCAAATTCAAATTCCTTTTTATATATCTGAATTCAAACTCTATTTTCAAATTCTATCTTCAATCTCTATCTTCTCTATTTTATTTTATTTTGGTTTTAAACTCAAGTTTCATAAATTTTATAATTATACTTTTATATACTTTATATTTAAATATTTTTAACTCTATAATTTTATAAATATGTTTATATAGTTTATATTTATGTTTTCATATGATTTTGATCTACTTTATATATTCTTTTATAACACTATGTTTTAATTCAAGAATTTCCAGAGTGTTATATATATATGTATCAATACACTTGAAAATGCTCAAAATTCAATTTTAAACATGATATGTCGACATACGTTTATATACATGTCGACATATAACTATCATTTTTTCAAAATTGAAAGGAAGTGTCTTTTCATTATTTGTGATGGTTCATGTAATAACCCGGAAATCTGAGCCAATTTAAAATTTTTATTTTGGCAATTTTAGCAAATTTTGATTATTTAAAATGAGTTATTTTAAATAATAACGAGGAGAAATTTATTTTGAATAGAATTCGAACATATATATTTAATAGATCGTCGTTAGAATATAATTATTTAATTATAATTATAAAAGGAATATAAAATGGCGCGGTAGTTCAATAATTCGATTTCAAAAATTCAAATGAATGTACCGGGTTCAAAATAAACCGGATTTTAGTGAAACTAAAAATATTTGAATCTAATTGATAATATCTTTCCAACGAATCCGAAAAATTGAAATTTCATAGCGGGGATCAAAAGTTATGTCCAATTGAAAATTCAGAATAGTCGCTATGGAATTCTGGCCCTTAAAATGGAAATTTTGCAAACGACCTCGGTTTTTGACGAAACCACTTTTGTTGGATCCGCGGTGTCAAATTATTGCCAGATTTCAAATTTCATAATTTTTCGAATCGATATGTGAGCGTGGCAAAGGAAAACGTGTTTGACCAGTTTTAGTTGATTTTAATCGACTAGAAAATGGCCATTTTTCAAACGGTCTCGGAATTTGACGAAATTAGTTCTGTTAGGACCGTATCGTCAATACGAAGCTAGAAAATATTTTTTTGGAATTTTTCTAGTTAGTATGTGGCCTCGGTAAATTGAAATGTGCGTTCAAATTCTATATATATAGAGTTATATTTTGATTTTGACGAAAACTAATCGAAACTATCGAATCAGCCTGCGATACCTATCCCATTGTGTTCGGAATTGGGGTAATTAGCTATGAACGACAGTCGGTGGGTTCGATTTCGAGGTCGAAAATAAAGTTGCTTTTTGAAATAAAATAAATATATATAAAATAAATATATAACCTCACCCCTCATTCCCTTCTCTCTCTCCTCAGTTGAAAACGACTGATAAAAAAATCGCTGAACCCCGGAATGTGCCGCCTCCACTGCATCCACCACCGCGTCGAGCGCCTCCTCCCAACCCTCCCTCTCTCTCCGATGAACCTGCGCCTCCTTCTCCTCTCTCTCCCTCTTCCACCCCTCGCAAAGCCCAAACGCCCAAAACCTTCCACCCATCGAACCCGTCGCCACCACCCTTGTCCCCTGTGTCACCACCGCCCCTTCTAAACCCTAGCCGCCCACCTGAGCTCGACCTCGCCACCCCCTCTCCGCCTAGTACACCGCAGCCCCCCTTCCTTCTACGAAAAATCGAATTTAAGGTGCGTTCTTTTATTTTATTTTATTTTATTTCATTTTATTTACATTTATTTATTTTATTTTTGGTTTACTATATAATAACTATGTTTAAAAATCTGATTTTATTGAATATGATGTTAATTGCAAGAAAGGTTAAAATTTTATAACCAAGAAGGATCGAATTTTTATATATGTAAAAAGTTAGTAAAGATTGAATTTTTATATATGTGAAAAGTTAGTAAAAAATTGATTTTTACGTATAGAATAACGAAGTAAAAAATTGATTTTTATATATTGAATAACGAAGTAAAAATTTGATTTTTATATATATAATAACGAAGTAAAAAATTTGATTTTTATATATAGAATAACAAATTAAAATTTTGATTTTTATATATTGAATAACGAAGTAAAAAATTGAATTTTATATATAGAATAACGAAGTAAAAATTTGATTTTTATATATTGAATAACGAAGTAAAATTTTGATTTTTATATATAGAATAACGAAGTAAAAAATTCAATTTTTATATATGTAGTGAATACGGATGACGAAAGTGACGAAAGAAGAAACGGCGGAGATTTTCTACATATGAAGAGTCGAGGCGTTTGGTTTAGCTAGTCGGTGAGAACTCCTCACTTTTAAATTTATTTCTAGTTAAAATATATACTAGGATGCAGACGGTGTTTAGTAGCACCCGACACACGTCGTCCACAGACCATGGACGGCTTGTATGCTTGTTTGTTTGATTTTGCTGTGTAGTTGATTGTGTGATGTGATGTGAAATGAAATAAAATATTTATATAGTTAAAATATTTTATAGTTGAAAATAGAATTTTTAACATGTAAGTAAAATGAAATAAAAATAAACAAATCGGACGATTTGTTTATATACACACATTTGACTGATATTGATTGGGACGATAAATTTTACACATCGCCCAACTGCACAAATAAAATCTGTGTTTGATTGTTTGAAAAGAAATATTTGAAATAGAATATTAGAAAATAGAAATATATGAAGCCGTGTTGATTAGATTGACGCCACTTTGACGCAAATGATATTTATATCGATTATATTCGTTTTTATAATGAATATTGAAAATTGATTTCAAAATCGAATATTTTGAAAATGAATTCGAATCGAATTGAAATTGAATGGAAATCAATTTGAAATGATTTCGAATTGAATAGAAAATGAATTCGAATTGAAATTGAATAGAATTGAATTCGAATTGAAAATGAATTCGAATTGAAATTGAATAGAAATGAATTCGAATTGAAATTGAATTGAAAACGAATTGAATTAAAAATCTATTTGAATTGAAATCAATTTGAAATGAATTTAAAACGAATTTATAAGGAAAATTCAATTTTGATTTGAAATCGAATAAGAAGTTGAAATCATTTTGAAAACGAATTTAAACGATTTATAAAATACGTTTTTAATGGAAATCGACGAAATATATATAATGTATATATTATATATATAATGGCCTGAATAGAATGCGCCGCGCTGCAGTAGTTCGTGAATTTCGACCATTGACTTCGAATGGATATTGCGGGAGATCCGACCATCGGATTCTCCTAAAACCGGAAGCTTTGGGTTTGTATTGAAAAGAGCTTTCTAACGAATATTAGAAATTAGAAATCTAACGGTTGGATTTGGAATTATGTCCAAATCAAATTTGGAAAAGGTCGCTGTAAGTGCAGTTCGATGGCCATTATTGGAAATCGACTGTACGGGCCTTGATAAAATTATTAAAAATATTAATAATTTGCGTAAAATCATAATATATGAATTGGAAAGGACTGGGATGAAAATTTCCGCAATTGAAAGGATAAAAATATATTTTTATCGAAATGAACTAGTTATGAACTAGAATTATAATCCAATGATTTTGAATAAATAAATTGGATTTGAAATGGTTTTGAAAATAACCAGAATTTCCAATAATTGAATTGGAATGGATTTGAATCGAAATTATCTTTGGAATATTTCGATGTTGGATTTCGTGATTATATAGGTATTGTTATGGAAATTTGAAAGATATATTTATATCGTTATTTCCAATACGATATCTGTTGATCGTAGAATTTGATATTGAATATAAGCCGATATATTTTCTATTCAGAGCCTTGTATCTAATATCAAATGTGATTTGGGTTTTGTCGTGAATGGTGTCTTCATTAACACTGTTCTTAAGCCCAGTTGAGAAAAAGATTAAATCTTTTTATTTAGATTTAATGAAGTGTACCAATTAAATAATATTTAATTGGAATTGAATTGGTATTGATTTTTGGGTTTATCGTGAACAGTGTTTTAAATAACACTTGTTCTTTAACCCGATAATTAAGGGAATGTGATTTTGGGTTTATCGTGAACCGTGTTTTAAATGACACTGATTCTTTAACCCAGTTAAAGATTAAAACTAAGTGGAGTTTTAATGAATCTTTAATAAGATTGAAAAGATCGAGAATAGAGTACCACCAGTTTTACTCCAGGCGGTAGTTAAATCTTTAATTAGATTTGAACGTGAAATGGTAATTGAATTTACCGATAACACCGTGGTGTTAGTTATGAAGTATTACCAGTTTTACTTCATGGGATGAATAGGTTGGGATTGGGAAATAAATGATTACTTCGGTGTGGTCCGCTAATCCCGTCTAGTTTGAATTGATATTCAAAGAAGATTAAAGAATAAATTTAACGAATTTATCTTTGATAAAATTAATGGGAACCTTTCCCAAAGTATAAGAATATTCTGAATTGCAATGAGGCGTATGTTGTGTTTGTGTAACACTTGTTTATTATATACGCGAGTTATTCAGAAAGACCTGGTTTATCCCATTCTGAATAACTGATTCGACGATGAGGACCTAAATAAAACTACTAAAAATATGGAAAAATTGCATAAAATAATAATAAATGATTTGGAAAGATTTTGGATGAAAAATTCCATATTTGAAAAGATAAAATATAATTTTTATTGAAATGGACTAGTTAATAACTAAAATAAAAATCCAATTATTTTAGAAATAACAAATTGGATTTGTAAATGGTTTAGATATAACCAGAATTTTCCAACGAATAAATTGGAATGGATTTGGAATGGAAATAATCTTCAGAATATTTCGATATTGGATTTCGTGATTATACGTGTAACAACCCGGAAAATGTGAATCAATTTAAAATTTTTAAATTGGTTATTTCAAAGAAATTTAAACAATTGAAATAGGATATTTCAATAAAATAACGAATTAGAAATAGTGCGGCAGTTTGAAAATTTGAATTCAAACTTTGAATGACTGTACCGGGTGCAAAATGAAATGGATTTTAGTGAAACTAAAATTATTTAAATCTGTTTATGAATATCTTTCTAACGAATCTGAAAAATCGAAGTTTCATAGCGGGAATCAAAAGTTATCGCCAAATGAATTTTCAAAAAGCTCGCTATAGAGAATATATAGCCCTTCAAAATAGGCATTTTGTAAACGACCGTGGAATTCGATGAAACCACTTTTGTTGGATCCGGGATGTCAAATTATTTCTAGGTTTCAAATTTCATAATTTTTGAAGCTAGTATGTGATCGTGGCAAAAGAAAACGTGTTTGGTTAATTTCTGTTAAATTGGATCGACCAGAAAATGGCCATTTTTCAAACAATCTCAGAACTCGACAAAACTAGTTTTGTTGGGACCATAGCGTCAAAACATAGCTAGATTTATTTTTCTGGAATTTTTAGAATCAGTTTGTGGCCCTGGCAAATTGAAATGCACGTTCAGATCAAATATTGAATGTTTTATGTTTTAATTTGAAAAATAACCGACTGTAACAGTCGAATTGGCCTACGAAACATATCCCATTATGTCCGGGATGGGGGTATTTAGCTAGGGGTGACAGTCGTCGGGTTTGAATCGGTGTTCGTTTGGAGAAACACTGTTTTAAAATTTAAATAAAACCTCGCCCAATAGGAATTTTCCTTTCATAATTAAAATAAAAAAATATCTCAAAACCCTCATATCAGCCCTCGCCCCCGACGGTCACCGTACTCTGAACTTTCCGACCCTTTTCCCGTCGCCACAAGCGACGATAACCTCCGCCACCACCCGTCCTTTGAAGCGCCGCCTCCCCTCTTCAAATCAAGACAAGCCACGCCACCCCTCATCGTCTATGCCTCGTGAATCGCGCCCACGAAGTCAGCGACTTCACAGCGCCGCGCCGCCTTATCCCGACCACCGAGCTTCCACCTCCGACCATCGACAGGCGCGCCTCTCTCCCCTCTTTCACGTGGCCTAGGCTGATCGAAGCAACTCTTCACGGATTTGCCGAAAATTCGAAACCTAGTTTCGAACGTTCGTGAAAGGTATCGGCTTTGGCCATTTTAAATTGAAAATAACACTTTTAAGTGTTGCAAACTTTGAAAAATCATATCTTTGTCGTGTGTTAACGAAATTCGATGAAACAGGAAACATAGAGACCGTGTCGACGCTCTCTACAGTCTAGAAGTATCCAGGGATTTTTCTGAGCTTGCTAGGATTTTTAGAAGAGCGACAAACCAATGTGATATTTCTAAACTGAAATATGAATAGAAATGTGATGTATAAATTATACAAGCAAAATATAAATTATACACATGTCGTATACCTCATGTACATGCGTTGTGTAAGTTATATGAGCGAAGTATGAATTATACATGCATTGTATAAATGATATGTGTGTTGGAATGGAAATAAAATATATTAATATATATATATACTCCCCTCGTCCACAGACCATATGGACGATATTTATTGATTGTGAATTGGCATGAAAATTTTGGTGAATAATGCAAATGGTTGATAGAATTGTTTGTGGTTGAAATAAATTGTGGAAAAGAAAAATTATACTCGCCTGCGTGCGAATTAGATGTATGAAATCCCCATTGTCAAAAACCGCGAGGTTTTAAGGTAGACCGAGGAGTCGTACTCGGGACGGTGCCGGTTTTAACTACCCTGCCGTTATGCTGTCGAAATTTTGAATAATATTCATGTGTTAGAATTATTTTCATGTGTTGAAACTATATCCATGTGTGGAAATGCTCATGTGTTGAGAAGTTCATGTGTTGAAAAATAATTCATGTGTTGAATAAATAAATAGTTTTAACAATAAAATCACATTTTTATTATATAGGAAGTATGTAAAATATTTTTAAATAAATTGTTTCAACAATAAAAATAACATCTTTCTTATATGTACAAACCATATAATATATATCCATGTGTGGAAATGCTCATGTGTTGAGAAGTTCACGTGTGAAAAAGATTCATGTGTTGAATAAAAGATTGAACAATAAAAATTACATTTTTATTGAGAATATGAAGTGTTAAAAACATTCATGTGTCGAATAAATATTTTTGATGATACAAATACCATTTTATCATATGTGTGAATTGCTAAAAATATACAATGTTGAAATAAATATTTGTTTGCTATGAATATTATTTTTAACATGTATAGGAACTAAATAAAATAGTCATGTGTTGAAATATATGTTAGTTCGCCTAAAATATCATTTTTTAAATGAAATAGGAAGTGTTAAAAACAATCATAAGTGGAGATAAACCTTTGTTCGCTAGAAATATAATTTTTAGCTTAGTTTTGCATATGTATATACATGTGTTGAACATGAAATGGATTAGCTGATGAGTAAAGAATTTATTTGCGTGCCCGACAAATAGGTAAACCTTAATGAGTTAGATGTGCAAATTTTATTATTATATCAACTCCTGTGAATGCCATTGGATGCGGAGTGCTAGTTGTTTTGTGTGCAATAATAAACATCACCATAGGATAGTAACAATTAATTTTGAACTACACTACATGGCATACTTCTTGACGATAAGTATGCTTCATCATATACCACATAAGCATCTGGAGCTTGTGTGACGAGGTTGAAAATGTACCATACGAGCGAGAGGCTTGTATGGCGATGACTATATATTACAGGTTGAACTGATGACTGATCTGGACTATATAAATTGTAACGATAAATTGCAAGATTAATAAAAACCCCACACGGGTCTGGAGATAACAATAAACATGTCTCTCTGGTCATTAAGGCACAAAAACCATTTATAGGGTGACGAGAATATATTCTCTGGAGTTATGATCTATACACACTCCCTTGTGGACATCGGAATATATCACTATAAATATGTGCATGCTTATTAGGATTTATTGGGTGCCTAATACGGCCCAATAAATTTCCAAACCCCTTCCCGTACAAAGGAGGTTATAGCAAAAAAAATCGAAATATAAAGGTGTTAGTGAAATATTTGAAGTGAAAACAATATTGAAATCGTCGAATGAATTATGTTTATATATATATATATATATGAATATAAATTAAATTAAAACGAATTGAGGCCGTGCAGTTCGCATTTTGAAATCGTAACTTCGAACGATTATACCGAAAGATCCGACCATCGGATTTTCATGAAACTGGAACCGTTGGGTTCGCTTTGGGAATATCTTCCCAATGATATAAACTTTGTTAAAATCCAACGGTTAAATTTTTAGATGTGTGTAAAACAAATTTTGGGAAATAATGTGCCAGTGCCTCGGCACGACCTGAAACGTCGTTTAATTAAATAGGGTTGTTTTTAAATAAATAAATAAAGGCGATATATCATTATAAAATATTATAGGCGATATAGAATGGAAATAAACCGATTCTGCTTGGTTTGCTTGATATGTGATGGCTGAATGTGTTTAACATGAAAATTATACTAAGTAACTGAAATGTGAATGTTGAACAATTTAACCATGTGAAGAATTTATTTGAAAATCTAAATATACGTGGATTATTTGAAAAGGCCGAGTTCATTCTCATTTCAAATAATCGATCGACGGTGAGAAGTCAAAGAGTTTAAGACGGTTCAAGACCGACGATCTTCACATTAGATGGATGGGCGTTACTGATGCTCATGATTGGAGTAGCTACCTTGAAGGAGCTGAAGTGGTAGCCGTCTGGACGTATTGTTGATTGTGTGGATATGTGAGGTATATGGTGCCTTCGGCTTCGTTCAAACCCAGAACGAACTTGTAAATGGATTGTGTGTCTGACATTGGATTTTGTTCTATGTTGATTGTTCTCTATTAAATATATATCTGTTTGGCGGCGGAGAATTTATTCTCTTGCTTAACGCCCTTCTCTGAGACGCACGAGCTCAGAGGTTATATATCGATAGAAATCAGATGCGTGGAGTGAATTGCCTGTGTGGCACGCCTAAGTGGCTTATGATCAAGGCTTCTGTTGCAAAGCAAAGTCTTGTGGTTGATGATCAAAGCATGGTCTGTGTGGCGTATTTTTGTGTATAGCGTGGATTCGCGAGCCTCACACCTTGGTATGAGTCAAAAACGGGATAAGGACCCAAGGAGTGCACGACGTTTCTTTCTAGCTACGGTGGTGTCAGTGACTTACCAGCCCTGACATTTATATATATATTCCACCTGTGTGGTTGTTGGAATGCGAGCCGCCTCGATTATAGGTCTGTAAGGACCGGGAAACGTGTGTTCAGGAATTGCTAATCCTCAAAAGTAAGAGAGGACCGGCCTTGGAGGATCCAGGGATTGCTGTGTGTGGTCCTGGGACATTTGCTAGAGTGTCTCGAACGGAGAGGAGCTTGCCCCTTGCCTCGACTCATGATGGAATCCAATTTCCAATACGAAATTGCGTATGTGATTGTATTACTAGTATGGCGACATAGTATATGGTAGCTATGCCGCTAGGATTGATATTTATGATTGAATTTGCTTTCGAAACATATATGCACTAGTAATAATATCAAACACTTTTGTTTTTTTTTCGTATCAAGCTTTTCTTGGCCATTATAAGGTAAAACTCTATCCTTCGGCTTGCGTTGCATTGTGTGATGGGACCTGAGTCTTATATCGGCTTCATTTTTATAAAAAAAACATTGCGATGATTTAATAATTTACTTTATTTCATGCACTAGCACTCATTGGAGTAAACCCGTTCCACGAAAGTGGCGTGGTCCTTTGATTTGCCTTATTATTGTTGTTAATTAGTTAAGTAGATTTCTCATACCAGTCCCATGACTAACTCGTAGTTTGTTTCACCTTGTAAACTCGGGTGCCCTTATTTTCACACGGGCAGCTTAGTTACAGGTAGCTGACGTATTTTGGCTTGGCACCGCAGCAGAGGTGCACTTTTGGCTCGTGGCGAGGCTTGACTACATGTTGATGACTATGATTTTTCCGCCATTTCTATATATGTATTATTATTCCGCCTCAGGCGATGTAGACTGATCTTTCATTTATGTACTTACTATGTATATGATTCCGCCTCGGGCGATGTAGACTGATTATGTATTATTATGCACTAAGTTGTATACTGCACTGTGCTCTCTGATGTGGTGATATTTATATGATTCCGCTGTCATATTTGTGTAAATTATTATATTTCATGTTTATGCTATTATCTGTACTCTGCTAATGATGATTAATGTGTTATATTCCAATTATTATCCTTAACACCGTCGCATAGGGTTTTGGGATCGTCACAATACGGATATTGTTGAGGGATTTGGAAGATACAGATATCGTTATTCCCAATGTGATATTCGTTGGTTTTAGAATTTGATATTGAATATAAGCCGATATTATTTTTATTCAGCGCCTTGTGTTTGATATCAAATTTGATTTTGGGTTTTTAATGAATGGTGTCTTAAATAACACTGTTTTTAAACCCCGATGAGTAAAGAATAAATCTTTTAATTAAGATTTAGAGAAGTTTACCAATTAATTAATATATTTAATTGGAACTGAATTGGAATTGGATTTTTAGGTTTATCGTGAACAATGTTTTAAATAACATTTCTTCTTTAACCCGAACGATGTTTTAAATAACATTTCTTGTTTAACCCAATTAACAGTGAAGAGATGATTTGGAATTTATAAATCTTTTTATTAAGATTTAATGGAAATTTTCCAAAGTAAAGTTTTCCAGTTTAATAGGTTAAATTGGAATTGAATGGAATTCGATTTGGCAATAATAGAGATGAGCTTCTATGAATGAAGACCGTTACTATATATGAAATTTAAATGGCTTTTCCGCTATTCAATTCATATTATTAGTCCGATAAGGGAATTTATATCGATTATATACTATTATGATTTCAGTGAAGATTCCATTTTGATGGAAGATGATTTTGGGTTTATCGTGAACAATGTTTTAAAGGACATACGTTTTTTAACCCAGTTAAAGACGGGTTTTATTTCCTAAATTTGAATAAACATTAAATAACGATTTTTGGAGATTAAAACTAATAAGAGTTTTAATGAACGTTTAATTAGATTGAAAAGTTAATGGGGTAATTAAATTTGCCAAATTTGAGAAGTTGTCGAGAATGGAGTACCACCATTTTAACTCCAGGCGATAGTTAAATCTTTAATCAGATTTGAACGTGGAATGGTAATTAACTTTAATGATAACATAGTGGGTGTTAAATATGGAGTACTACCAATTTTGCTCTATGGGATGAATAGGTTGGGACTGAGGAATAAAATAAATGATTACTTCGATAAGGTTCGCTAATCCCGACTAGTTTGGTAAACCTTAATTTGGGTTAAATTGTGAAAAGAATATTTGAATAAAAGATTATTCTGAATTGGAATGAGGCGTATAATGTGTTTTTATAGCACTTGATTATAAGATGCACGAGTTATTTGGAAAGACCGGGTTTAACCCATTCTGAATAATTGATACGGCGACTAAATGTCGATGATATGAAGACGGTGGTTAAAGATCGGAGATCTTCACATCGTTTGGATGATTACTGATGTCTTGATTGGGATGTACACCCAAGACAAGGTATTAAGTGGTGATCGTCCAGACGTACTTGGAGATCGATCGGATATGCGAGGGCCTCTCTCTTGTATTGGACATATGGGACAAGGAATAAGGTGCCTCTGGTTCCGTTCAGACCCAGAACGGGCTTGCAAATGGATGGTATGTATGACATTGCATTCCTTTATACCGTATTCGTTGATCTCTACTAAATATATATTTGTTTGGTGGCGGAGAATTTATTCTCTTGCTTAACACCCTTCTCTGAGACGTACAAGCTTAGAGGTTATATAATGGTGTAAATTAGTGGTACGGTATGGATTGACAGTGTGGCATGTTGAGTTGCATGAATTAAAGCTTTTGTTGAAAAGCAAGGCTTTGTTGTTGATGATCAAAGCACAGCTTTAATTAGCGTAGCTTTATGTATAGTTAATTTGCGTGCTTCACACCTCGGTATGAACCAGAAACGTGATGAGGACTTCAGGGAAATGGATATATGTTAGTTTCTAGCTACGAGTAACGTCATGGTATGTAGCCCAGACTGTTTACTTATGTGGATGTTGGAAAACTTTATTGATGGAAAAGCGAGGTAACTCGGAATTGAAATTAGAACTGACTAAATGGTTCTAGATGGTCGACGTGACTGGCCATTCTAGAGGTTCGGTAGAACCGGCTAACATATAGTTTATGGTATTGCCAATCATCGACGGATGACCGGCCCTACCGCTATCCTAGGGCTCGCCAGCGTCCGAGTCCTGAGGCATTACTAGTGTGTCTCAAAATTGGGAGGAATATCGCTTTCCTTGGTTCATAGATGGAAACCCAATTTCCAATACGCGATTTTACGATTTTAGTTGTAAACCTATATGGCGATGTAATATAATGGTACCTACGCTGCCTATGATTGATACATTTATATTTGAAGTTGATTTCTTCATTTATAGTAATAATAAAAGATGAAATTTCGTGTATCGAGCATATTTGTCTATTATATGGGAAAACTCTATCCTCAACTGCGTTCATTGTGTGATGGGACCTGAGTCTTATAATAGCTTCATTCTTCTCTTTAGCATTGCGTTGTTTATTTTTATGCACTAGTATTCATGGGGGATAAACCCGTTCCATATTATACAGCATGGTCCCGTGATTACCTAACTTTAAAATCAAGCTAATAACTATTTTAGTTCTCACACCAGTCCTATGACTAACTCGGAGTTTATTGTTTCTACCTAAACTCTGGGTGCCCATATTTCCACACGGGCAGCTAGTTGTTTTGGTTTTCGCAGATATTTCTTTTCGTAGGATCCTGAATTACAGCTGGAGCTATATTCGGAAAGCTTTGTATCCATATATCTCTTTCAGTTGTGTTAGTTGCCATTTTCCGCTGCACATTATATATATGTATATTTTTTCCGCTGTTTTGTAACTCAAATCTCTGATATTTTTCTGTTGTATATTATTTGAACTCTATTATATTCTTGTACTCTAATGTAAATTGTTGTAATAGCAATGAAATGTTCTATTATTTGTGTCTGATGCGTCGTGTTCTCAAGGCAATCGGACTTTCCCATACGGGGAAGTTTGGGTCATTTCAGTAAGAGGAGTAAATTCAAACCCATATTTAGCTTCCTTTAAAATTAGAGCTATATGTTGTAAACGATATTGTTAGTTATTAAAAAATTAAGATGATGTCTGAAAGTACAACATGAGTTGTGATGAAAGCATATGTAGCATTTTAAATGTAAATTTGATTTTTATAAAATTGGTTGATTGTCCTTGGAAAGCTAAAGTGGTAATAAAATCTAATTTTGTAAATATTGTAATACGAAAGAATAAAAAATGAACGAATGACAGTCTTTAAACTTTACAACAGTACATAATGAACACTTACCATGTTCCTTTTTATCACCTTTCACCTATAATATATGCTATTTTATTTCCTGATAATTAAGAAATTAATAGAATTAATTTTAGTGATGCATGCCAAATTTACTAATTCGGAAACATCAATTTTATTTAACATAAAATTGAAGAAGATACTATATAGTGAACTCATTCGATGAAGTTTAGGATACTGCATAACAAATTAGGCATATCTGGCATAATGATATGTTGGTTAGAACGATACAACATAATAAATTAGGTATATCTGGAATGATGATATGTGGTGGTTATTTCAATATAGGGCAAACAACATGTACTTATGACAATAACAATTGAAATGAGATATTTATATTATGGTATAGAGAACAAAAATGACAAATTTTGAAAATTGGCAGTAGTAGAAATATTCAAGTCCTGAATTAGATCAATTATAATGATTAAGATATGGAAGATATATCCCTAACATAACATGATAAGCAAATCAGTTAGCAATGAGATAAAATAGAACAAAATTTAGAACATGTATTATTTTTGACATTTTCTCAAAACAGTTGTAATAGTTTAAAAAAATTGTCGTTCATGTTATTTGAAATGCTACATTTTTTAACTACCCAGAATTTGGAACAGGGTTGCACCTCAAACTTATCCAATAGGAAGCGCAACTTAAAAGAAATATTAAAGCAAGAGGCAAAGGCAGGAACATCAAAAAATACTAGAAGTTGCTTTAAAGCTGTGATTTGGCTTACTAGGTGTCACAATTACTTGTTTTGAAGTAAAGTCTAGATCACTTAATTGGAAATGTGTATTCCTTACACTCTTGTGGTCTTGTATATGCTTTGTCCACTGGTATGGTAGCAACATCAGCAACTGCAAAAAAATGAAACGTGCTTCTTTTTCCTTAGAGTATTATCACATCTTTGAGTTGAAATGAATCATACCTCCTTTTCTTTGTTTACTCCAGTATTCCATTTGTCTAGCATGACTTAGAGATCTGACATCTGAATGGATGTGTTTATGCAGTTTGGCGTTCTTAGGAGTGCAGTCTTGCATCCACAATTTCTTTCAATTGAATTTAACTACATGTTGTATATTATGTTACCGAGGAAGGTACAATGAATTTTCTTCGTATATTTTATTTACATGTAACCACAATTCTAATGCTTTAAGAAAGATATACTTTGAATTAAATTGTAACTAAAGGACTTGGTATACAATAATGTTTTTGGCATGCATTATAATTCACTACTACAAAACAGGTCATTTGCATCAGTTGTTAAACCCCTGTTGCATCAGTTGTTGAACTGATACAAGTGAAGATGATGCAACAGACAAATTTCTGTTGCATCAGTTAAAGAACTGATGCAAATGACGATCACTTGCATCAGTTGTCTAACACAACTGATGCTATCGCAGATGCAAATGTCTGCATTTGCTTCTGAAGTCTTGGTCTATTGCATCAGATTTTTAAAACAACTGATGCTAATGAATAGATGCAATTGTTATGACCTTTAATGTATTGCATTAATTGCCTATGCTATTACAACTGATGCAAATTAAGTGAATTAAAAAAATTCACTATTTACAAATTTTTAAACCTGAAGCAATATTAAATCGAAATTAAAATTCTACAGATGCATTAATAACACCAATATGATGAAACAAAAATATAATTGTATTATCAATCAACATAATTCACGTGTACAACCAAAAAAAATACATACTCTAATAATAAAACTAAAGTCAACGTGCATAACAAAAGACTAACATAACTACATCCAATTATGCATGATATAAGTCGCTAAGCAATCCCGAACTTCGTCTATCTCTTGCCGATCATAAGAACCACGTTGTGCAAAGTCCTGCAATTTATAAGTGTAGTATTGTTTTAAAACGTCGTAAATAACATATAATAGCTAGGCGAATGAAATAAATTAAAGTATACCTTTTGTAAATTGATGCTTTGATTGTGGTGTTTTACTATGTCAAGCATATACCTCATCACATAATTTACCCAATCCGTTGCTTCAGATTGCTGTGGACACTGAAAATATTACAAAATAATTTAATAGCTAGTTAATGAAACAAAAAATGCACAGTATTAATTCATCCTACTGAATAAAATGACATCCAACAGGCTTGTACTTTGCTGTTGTCAAAACTGCATTTACTTTTTGGCCATAGCCTGGTGACTTACACAGGTACATATAAATTATTACTGTAATTTGCTTCCTCTTGGCTATAGCTACTCAGTAATTTAACCATGCAGTCTATCTTCATAAACATAAGAGCTCCAAGATTTTATAAAAAGTTAAGAATAACTGAACATATAACACACGTTTGGGAGGATCAACAGCAAGAAACCAACAAGACATCCAATTACAACATAACCGATTTCAGAGATTTTTTATTTTAACTAATGTGCATATATATTTCATTTTATATCAAAATTATAGAGAAGATTATTCAAAGATATCATCAGCCAAAAAGGAAAAACCACAATCCACATTTCGGTACTATTTTCTGTTTTATATTTGTTAGAACAAGGAAGGGAGAGTAAAAATACAAATGGTATGTGTGTCAGTACAAATGGCAGAACACCGCTTTATCAAAATTTCATTCCCATTTTCCCTCAAACTATTATTCATTTTTTGTTTTGCTTTAGACTAGCTTTTCTTAATACATTCATGAAGATATGTTGGTGATAAATTGGTAGTTTGAATGAGATTCAGTTCAAAAATGTAGCGACCCGGGTATTTCGACACTAGAATCCAGACACTAACACGTCCCGTGTCCAAACTCAAGCATCGGAAAACCCAGAAAGCTAATAGAAAGAAGCTAGAGGGTGAGAGAAGAAAGAAAGAAATATTAGAATAGAAGAATAAGAAGATCAGGGTCTCACAGCGGAATGGACAAAATATAATAATCAATAATACTTTATAAAAGAACTGTATATTACAACCTCAGAGTATACATTCAAATCAATACAACACACAGCGGAAATAAACTAGTGCCAGTATATATGGAAAACGTCTTGACTTCAACTCCTTCTCTGAAGCTCCAAGCGAAATCTAACCTGTAAATATACTCGGTCTGACCCGAGCACATTTGATTTAAAACAAAATTCACCCAGGTCAGTCTGAAATACTTTCAGTGATAAATTCATACAGCAACCAACTTGTTTAACTTTGAAATCCTTTTGAAACAAAAGAATAATAGTAAGACCAGTCCACACATAAACACGGACGGTTTTTACCTTACTATAACCCAAATCATTTTGAAATCAATATCTTCATCTGATATTATCATAGTGTCTAATTACAAATAAATAGAATCTAGCAGAACGCTTGCATCTCACGCTCCACATATATAGTATACAATTAAAACCGTGGGCGCTTATTGTATATTGGACTTTCCAACTATGACAAGGTATGGGACCACCTGCCGATAGTGTATCTCTAGAGAC
Organism: Allium sativum; assembly: GCA_030737875.1. Taxonomy (NCBI): domain Eukaryota; kingdom Viridiplantae; phylum Streptophyta; class Magnoliopsida; order Asparagales; family Amaryllidaceae; genus Allium; species Allium sativum. The sequence continues at coordinate 432,677,932 of CM060910.1, forward strand.
GAATACACTGGGTTCAACAAGAACGTCTTGCAACCCGGCCCACACATGACCGACCACTCATTTCGCTTGAGTGTATCGAATATATTGTCACCCCTTCGGCTTTTTGTCGCGACCACCGAAATCCCCGGGAGATACAGAAATGAAAAGAAGTAACAAATATGAATATTCTCTAGATGGTGACAATACACCCTAATGGGTGCGACCCACATAGCCATGCTGCCTGCCCGATTTTTGTCATTTCCCAGTTGTGAGGCTTGAGGCTATAATCGACTTTTGAAAACATCTGGCCACCATTCACATCGTCCATACACGTCATCCAGGAACAGGATGAACCGAAGGCACCCTCCTACCACATCCTAGGAATCACCCTATAGATCAGTAGCGAGTAGTCCTTGCAAATCCGCAGATTCCAATCACGACAGAATCATCGTTAACTCTGGGGATCAGCCAAAGATATTTAACAATAGTTCTTCCGCTCATGGAGACTTACGGTCTTCAATTGCTCCATCTCGATCAGCATCTTCGACGTATTCGTATTTATTGGTCAGAATGGTTTTCGAATATAAATTCGATCCCGGTCTTTCCGTACCAATAACGATGGGTCAAATTTTGATAGTTGGTTATTTAACTATCAAAATAAACAACCATACAACAAACAGATCCATTGGTTTATACACAGCATCACTTGGCCCTACATTTCTCATTATCTTATCGAATCACTTATCATTCGTAAAATAATTATTACGACACCTTCCTTGGCTTCATTATTTGAATACCAAAACCACCACTTATTCTTTTAGAATAAACCCAGTTAAATCTCATTTCCTAACTTTGAAAATGCCGTTATACTTTTACCAATTTCCCTTTTTATTTTCTTTATTAGGAAATAACATTTCATATTCTCTAACCCCTTTATAATCCTTTTATTTTGGAATCTTATATTTCCAAATCTTCAATGGCGTTACACTGTTATTTTCCCACAATATTTTATTCTCACCTCTTCAACATTTCGACTGATATCATCTTTTGATAATCCTGAAGTTATTCAAGTTGGGGTATTTTAATTACCTCTCAGACCTTGATCAACAACGTTCTTATCGTAAGATGAATATCAGTTGTAATACAAAAACTGACACTCATTTCCAATACGACAAATCCCGTTATAATTCCATCTTGATGGAATATCATCTCTTCTTTTAAAAATGGCAATTCTATATCGCACCCTTTTAACTTATCTCGATTCCCTACTCTAATTCAAGTCGGGTTTTATAACTTCATTCAACTTGGATTTCATAAAATCCGATTTAGTATAATTCAATAAGAATTGAAATAAAACTTCGGTTTCACATTATAGATACTAAATCGCTTTATTAACTATCAACACGACTTTAAACTTCACAACATTCCTTATATTTAACATTCCAAAACATCACTTTGATTTTTAATAAATGACAAATAATTAAATTTCAACCTTTAAAAATAAAACTAGGTTACCCAACCATCAACTACTTTCTTTAAATTAATGAACTTATTTAACAAACAATTTCAGCAAAGCCGTTTACTTGTTTCTCTTTAAAACATGACTAACTAGTTAGTCAATCGTTATCGATCTTGTCATTTAAATTAAGTAATAATTAATTTAAATAATGCTATTCACTTTGATTTTCAATAAGTCAATATCAATATAAACCCTATTCTATTTGTTACATCAAATATGGCCACTTGAACTTGCTAAATAAAATTGTTTAACAGTCATTTGATAAGCACGTGCTTCGCGCACGGTAGATTTTGGTTAAACCAAAACGACGATTTGTGGTTAAAACGAACCAATGTATATATGTGATTAATATATTTCCCTTTTAGAATTTCATTTAAAATAATATATATATTTAAAAATATATATTCGGTTATACAATAAATTATATACTTTATTTCTAGCGATTCACCTGACGGTGACCCGTTCTTTATAAAACAGTGCATATTTGGGCCATCTGCTATTTACTTATTGACCATGCTATTTATTGATTCAAAACCCAACCACATTCAATGATCAATAGGGTTTAAAGTCAACGGGTTTGAACAGTTCATAAAATATGAAATAACAGCATAATAAATATTTGAGGAACCGGTTTGGTTCCTCCTACCTGTTCTTCCCTGCAACACAGACCATTAAAATCTTCCATATCAGTACATAGAGATATTTTAGCAACGATAATATAATTAACGTCAATCGTTAAAGCAACCATAGGCATCCAAGGCAACCAATCAACCAATTAAATTATATGAATTTAACACATCCAAGTATTTCAGAAATGTGTGAGAATAAACTCACCTATTTATTTCGATCGACGGTTCACGCCTCATTTCGTTTATAATTGCATCCAATTCCTTTCGAACTTGCTCAGCTACGTAGTGCTCTCTACTACGATTTCAACGTATCGTTTTGCGTGAGTCTGTTCACGGGGGAACGAGATTTGTTTACTACAACATATACGTGTAAATTATAATATATAAATTTACTAATTAAAATGGTTAATTACTAATTACCGTTTGTCTTGCCTTAACCCCTATTTGCAATGTCCACCATCCTTCATTGTCGTCTCCATCTTCAGATGTACCCTGATAATTAGCAGGCCGCCCTTCACGCAGTTTTCTTCTGTTGCTCATTCGAACAAGGCTGACGTCCTCATCCTCCCTTTTTTTTTTTTTTTTTTTTTTTAAACGCTGGCCTAAAGCCAACGCTATAACTCGGTCCACCCTCAAAATATACGGCCAGCTCAACCCAGACTTTCTTCCCCAAACAAAATATCTGTAGACCGTCCCCCTCATGCAAAGAACCACGTCCCTCACCAATAAAACACAAGTCGGCACCACCTTCATTTGCTTCTACTTTCCACCCCATCATACGTCTGTAGCATTATTTCATGCAAACACTTTCCTGTAGCCTTATCCCCTTACTCACACCACTACCCAATGTTAAAACATGCTAACACTCCACCAGACGCTCCCATTTCTTCTTCACCGTACCCAACTACCTCAGCTCAACATCAGGAACTAACGCCCCTAACTGCCACTCCTTCTACCTCCAGTTTTTTTTTTTTTTTTTTTTTCTCTAGGTTTTGCTTTGCCGAAGTAAATGGAAAGAAAAGAAAATGGTGCACATAGATTAAAAGTGGAGACATGTCTTCTGTGTTTAGACCGGGAGAAGTAGTGAAATGTGATGTGTGTATTTATAGGGAAATTTAAGAGGATAAGCATGCCGTCCCTTCATCACGTACAAGTAGCACGGTTTAGGCTGGTGCATAGGGGAAATAGCTGCTGTGTGTTTCACATGGCTGTTTTGATCACATGACAGTGTCCTTTATTTTATTGTTCATTGTGAGGAGACACTGCACATGAATAGGCAGAGAAGGATAGGTGCAAAAGTATAAGTATATAGGATAGAAGAGAAATAGGCCTGCTCATGAGTAGGACAGCTTGGAAAGAAGACTTCACTGCAGCGTACACCATAGCTACGCACTGAAAATATAGGGTATCTGCTGTTGGTGTTACTTGGTCGGCACGTAGAAGCAGATTCGCAGACAAGGAAATAAAATGTTTGGCAGCACAAGAAGAAGGGAAAGATTAGGACGTAAGGTAGGAAATGGTTGAAAACATGTATTCAGACGTGCACCTTGTTTTCAAGATTTGTACGTGTGTTTGTGTATGAAAACAGACAAGCCAATACTCCCTTACTTCAAATGACGTACGCAACCTTCTGCCCAAAATGTCCACCCACTCACGTACGAAAGGATGGGATAAGGCATGGCTAATTTAAATGTTAGACGAGACTAAAGATTTTCAGTTTTAGAGTTAACGTACCCCACTATATAGATCTCTACCTGCATATGACACGTTATAGACAGAAACAAATATACCGTTGTGTCGAGCGAGGTGCCACGATCCCAAAAATATAATAATATCGGTAGGTTAACTTATATTGTGAAACCCTAAAATGTTGATACAGGGTGCGAAATACTCCAAATAAAAAGTTGCATATTTTACGAAACAAAAATTACAGTAAAATTCTAAAAATTAAATTATGACTACGCCTCAAAGGACTTGTCTACATTCGAAGCCAATATTTAATTATATTTAAATAAATTGTTATGGCGTATAAACGATTTCGCAGCGACTATTTCGAAATTTGATTTAGACGTAAAATAAAATGTACAATACGAAAATTCGATTTTTCTTTTCCATTAGAAAAATATTGTCAACTAGATTCAGACGCTTCTTGTTTCATCAAAATCCGACTTAACGTGGCTTCAGTATAGTCAATTGAAGTTGAAATTCAATTTTACGAACTACCGCGCTGTTTCGGATTCTTTTTATATTAAATATAAACGTTCACTCATCGTTAAATAAATGAATTCGATATTAAATTCTGTAAATAATTCAAATATAATATTTAAATAAATTTAAATATTCGAATCAAATAGCTGAAAAACCCGGGTCGTTACATTCTTTCCCCCTTAAATAAATTTCGTCCTCGAAATTGCTAGATTAAGAAGAATTTTCAAATTTCAATCATCATCAAAATAATTAATTTAAAATATTATCAAAGATGTTTCTAAGTTTCGAAATTTTCGAAAAATTCGCCAGCACCTCCTCTGTACTGTTCGATCTAAACAACTACAACCGCCACTCTGGACCTCTCATGTTGATCCAAAGAAAATAAAAGTCAAGCGGCTACCCATCTCGGGTATAAATTCAAACACCCAATCCATAATATTAAGGTTTACCTTTTTGTCGGGCCACTTCATCCCAGTTCTGAAGCAAATCAACCAACAGCTCTTCATTTCCCAATCTGTGCTTCAATCTCCGTGATCAAGCCAATTATCATAGCCTTCTGGTAGTCTGCCCTTTACTCAACTTCCAATTCAAAAGCTGATACCAGGTTATATCATATAATCCCATCCAAAAGTCGTTATGCTGGAATCCCTTCCTTTTCAATCCATTCAACTTCTTAATTAACTGCTAATGGTTTCAATTTAATCTAATCCAGTCAAGCAAGCAACAATCACCTAATCAAATTATTTCAATTTCCTTTTTAATTTCAAATTCAAATTTTATCCACCAATTCTATAATTTAAATTTCCTTCTAGTTTTATTAACCCATTCAAATTTATTTCCCTGAATCTCATTTTAATGAGCCCACTCATTCATTGGTTCCAAATCCAATTCAAATCCATATTCATGAATTCTATTCCAACCTACAATCCAACCAATTCCCATTTCATAGTTGAAATGTTTCCAACTTCATACAAGTTTTAAATAATAATTATAAATTTTACCTTCTTAGATAAAATACATTGGGCCCAAAACAATATAAAAATAATTTTTCAAATTACAAATACGTGCTCTCGTATATATACACTCAACTCGATCTAGGGTATTACTAGCCCAATCTCTATCGAGTTACACCACAGAGCCAAGGTTATTCCTAAACCATTGCTCTGATACCAACTGTAGCGACCCGGGTATTTCGACACTAGAATCCAGACACTAACACGTCCCGTGTCCAAACTCAAGCATCGGAAAACCCAGAAAGCTAATAGAAAGAAGCTAGAGGGTGAGAGAAGAAAGAAAGAAATATTAGAATAGAAGAATAAGAAGATCAGGGTCTCACAGCGGAATGGACAAAATATAATAATCAATAATACTTTATAAAAGAACTGTATATTACAACCTCAGAGTATACATTCAAATCAATACAACACACAGCGGAAATAAACTAGTGCCAGTATATATGGAAAACGTCTTGACTTCAACTCCTTCTCTGAAGCTCCAAGCGAAATCTAACCTGTAAATATACTCGGTCTGACCCGAGCACATTTGATTTAAAACAAAATTCACCCAGGTCAGTCTGAAATACTTTCAGTGATAAATTCATACAGCAACCAACTTGTTTAACTTTGAAATCCTTTTGAAACAAAAGAATAATAGTAAGACCAGTCCACACATAAACACGGACGGTTTTTACCTTACTATAACCCAAATCATTTTGAAATCAATATCTTCATCTGATATTATCATAGTGTCTAATTACAAATAAATAGAATCTAGCAGAACGCTTGCATCTCACGCTCCACATATATAGTATACAATTAAAACCGTGGGCGCTTATTGTATATTGGACTTTCCAACTATGACAAGGTATGGGACCACCTGCCGATAGTGTATCTCTAGAGACGAATACACTGGGTTCAACAAGAACGTCTTGCAACCCGGCCCACACATGACCGACCACTCATTTCGCTTGAGTGTATCGAATATATTGTCACCCCTTCGGCTTTTTGTCGCGACCACCGAAATCCCCGGGAGATACAGAAATGAAAAGAAGTAACAAATATGAATATTCTCTAGATGGTGACAATACACCCTAATGGGTGCGACCCACATAGCCATGCTGCCTGCCCGATTTTTGTCATTTCCCAGTTGTGAGGCTTGAGGCTATAATCGACTTTTGAAAACATCTGGCCACCATTCACATCGTCCATACACGTCATCCAGGAACAGGATGAACCGAAGGCACCCTCCTACCACATCCTAGGAATCACCCTATAGATCAGTAGCGAGTAGTCCTTGCAAATCCGCAGATTCCAATCACGACAGAATCATCGTTAACTCTGGGGATCAGCCAAAGATATTTAACAATAGTTCTTCCGCTCATGGAGACTTACGGTCTTCAATTGCTCCATCTCGATCAGCATCTTCGACGTATTCGTATTTATTGGTCAGAATGGTTTTCGAATATAAATTCGATCCCGGTCTTTCCGTACCAATAACGATGGGTCAAATTTTGATAGTTGGTTATTTAACTATCAAAATAAACAACCATACAACAAACAGATCCATTGGTTTATACACAGCATCACTTGGCCCTACATTTCTCATTATCTTATCGAATCACTTATCATTCGTAAAATAATTATTACGACACCTTCCTTGGCTTCATTATTTGAATACCAAAACCACCACTTATTCTTTTAGAATAAACCCAGTTAAATCTCATTTCCTAACTTTGAAAATGCCGTTATACTTTTACCAATTTCCCTTTTTATTTTCTTTATTAGGAAATAACATTTCATATTCTCTAACCCCTTTATAATCCTTTTATTTTGGAATCTTATATTTCCAAATCTTCAATGGCGTTACACTGTTATTTTCCCACAATATTTTATTCTCACCTCTTCAACATTTCGACTGATATCATCTTTTGATAATCCTGAAGTTATTCAAGTTGGGGTATTTTAATTACCTCTCAGACCTTGATCAACAACGTTCTTATCGTAAGATGAATATCAGTTGTAATACAAAAACTGACACTCATTTCCAATACGACAAATCCCGTTATAATTCCATCTTGATGGAATATCATCTCTTCTTTTAAAAATGGCAATTCTATATCGCACCCTTTTAACTTATCTCGATTCCCTACTCTAATTCAAGTCGGGTTTTATAACTTCATTCAACTTGGATTTCATAAAATCCGATTTAGTATAATTCAATAAGAATTGAAATAAAACTTCGGTTTCACATTATAGATACTAAATCGCTTTATTAACTATCAACACGACTTTAAACTTCACAACATTCCTTATATTTAACATTCCAAAACATCACTTTGATTTTTAATAAATGACAAATAATTAAATTTCAACCTTTAAAAATAAAACTAGGTTACCCAACCATCAACTACTTTCTTTAAATTAATGAACTTATTTAACAAACAATTTCAGCAAAGCCGTTTACTTGTTTCTCTTTAAAACATGACTAACTAGTTAGTCAATCGTTATCGATCTTGTCATTTAAATTAAGTAATAATTAATTTAAATAATGCTATTCACTTTGATTTTCAATAAGTCAATATCAATATAAACCCTATTCTATTTGTTACATCAAATATGGCCACTTGAACTTGCTAAATAAAATTGTTTAACAGTCATTTGATAAGCACGTGCTTCGCGCACGGTAGATTTTGGTTAAACCAAAACGACGATTTGTGGTTAAAACGAACCAATGTATATATGTGATTAATATATTTCCCTTTTAGAATTTCATTTAAAATAATATATATATTTAAAAATATATATTCGGTTATACAATAAATTATATACTTTATTTCTAGCGATTCACCTGACGGTGACTCGTTCTTTATAAAACAGTGCATATTTGGGCCATCTGCTATTTACTTATTGACCATGCTATTTATTGATTCAAAACCCAACCACATTCAATGATCAATAGGGTTTAAAGTCAACGGGTTTGAACAGTTCATAAAATATGAAATAACAGCATAATAAATATTTGAGGAACCGGTTTGGTTCCTCCTACCTGTTCTTCCCTGCAACACAGACCATTAAAATCTTCCATATCAGTACATAGAGATATTTTAGCAACGATAATATAATTAACGTCAATCGTTAAAGCAACCATAGGCATCCAAGGCAACCAATCAACCAATTAAATTATATGAATTTAACACATCCAAGTATTTCAGAAATGTGTGAGAATAAACTCACCTATTTATTTCGATCGACGGTTCACGCCTCATTTCGTTTATAATTGCATCCAATTCCTTTCGAACTTGCTCAGCTACGTAGTGCTCTCTACTACGATTTCAACGTATCGTTTTGTGTGAGTCTGTTCACGGGGGAACGAGATTTGTTTACTACAACATATACGTGTAAATTATAATATATAAATTTACTAATTAAAATGGTTAATTACTAATTACCGTTTGTCTTGCCTTAACCCCTATTTGCAATGTCCACCATCCTTCATTGTCGTCTCCATCTTCAGATGTACCCTGATAATTAGCAGGCCGCCCTTCACGCAGTTTTCTTCTGTTGCTCATTCGAACAAGGCTGACGTCCTCATCCTCCCTTTTTTTTTTTTTTTTTTTTTTTAAACGCTGGCCTAAAGCCAACGCTATAACTCGGTCCACCCTCAAAATATACGGCCAGCTCAACCCAGACTTTCTTCCCCAAACAAAATATCTGTAGACCGTCCCCCTCATGCAAAGAACCACGTCCCTCACCAATAAAACACAAGTCGGCACCACCTTCATTTGCTTCTACTTTCCACCCCATCATACGTCTGTAGCATTATTTCATGCAAACACTTTCCTGTAGCCTTATCCCCTTACTCACACCACTACCCAATGTTAAAACATGCTAACACTCCACCAGACGCTCCCATTTCTTCTTCACCGTACCCAACTACCTCAGCTCAACATCAGGAACTAACGCCCCTAACTGCCACTCCTTCTACCTCCAGTTTTTTTTTTTTTTTTTTTCTCTCTAGGTTTTGCTTTGCCGAAGTAAATGGAAAGAAAAGAAAATGGTGCATATAGATTAAAAGTGGAGACATGTCTTCTGTGTTTAGACCGGGAGAAGTAGTGAAATGTGATGTGTGTATTTATAGGGAAATTTAAGAGGATAAGCATGTCGTCCCTTCATCACGTACAAGTAGCACGGTTTAGGCTGGTGCATAGGGGAAATAGCTGCTGTGTGTTTCACATGGCTGTTTTGATCACATGACAGTGTCCTTTATTTTATTGTTCATTGTGAGGAGACACTGCACATGAATAGGCAGAGAAGGATAGGTGCAAAAGTATAAGTATATAGGATAGAAGAGAAATAGGCCTGCTCATGAGTAGGACAGCTTGGAAAGAAGACTTCACTGCAGCGTACACCATAGCTACGCACTGAAAATATAGGGTATCTGCTGTTGGTGTTACTTGGTCGGCACGTAGAAGCAGATTCGCAGACAAGGAAATAAAATGTTTGGCAGCACAAGAAGAAGGGAAAGATTAGGACGTAAGGTAGGAAATGGTTGAAAACATGTATTCAGACGTGCACCTTGTTTTCAAGATTTGTACGTGTGTTTGTGTATGAAAACAGACAAGCCAATGCTCCCTTACTTCAAATGACGTACGCAACCTTCTGCCCAAAATGTCCACCCACTCACGTACGAAAGGATGGGATAAGGCATGGCTAATTTAAATGTTAGACGAGACTAAAGATTTTCAGTTTTAGAGTTAACGTACCCCACTATATAGATCTCTACCTGCATATGACACGTTATAGACAGAAACAAATATACCGTTGTGTCGAGCGAGGTGCCACGATCCCAAAAATATAATAATATCGGTAGGTTAACTTATATTGTGAAACCCTAAAATGTTGATACAGGGTGCGAAATACTCCAAATAAAAAGTTGCATATTTTACGAAACAAAAATTACAGTAAAATTCTAAAAATTAAATTATGACTACGCCTCAAAGGACTTGTCTACATTCGAAGCCAATATTTAATTATATTTAAATAAATTGTTATGGCGTATAAACGATTTCGCAGCGACTATTTCGAAATTTGATTTAGACGTAAAATAAAATGTACAATACGAAAATTCGATTTTTCTTTTCCATTAGAAAAATATTGTCAACTAGATTCAGACGCTTCTTGTTTCATCAAAATCCGACTTAACGTGGCTTCAGTATAGTCAATTGAAGTTGAAATTCAATTTTACGAACTACCGCGCTGTTTCGGATTCTTTTTATATTAAATATAAACGTTCACTCATCGTTAAATAAATGAATTCGATATTAAATTCTGTAAATAATTCAAATATAATATTTAAATAAATTTAAATATTCGAATCAAATAGCTGAAAAACCCGGGTCGTTACAAAAAATCTGCAAAAGATATGAAATCTTCATATTCACACATCAATATCTTCTCCAATTGAATTTTGTTGGGTTTTAACTGAACTTGAATTTCAACCATGTTTAAAATGCACTGCCACTAAAAGCAGTTGATTGCTTTCATAGTTTCCGTTATTTACTTTTTGATGAAAACGATGAGATGTTTTTTTTATAATTTAAATAAATAAAAATAAATCACAGACAATTGATGAAGGTTTGTTTGTCCTATCCTTAATCCATAACCATAATTAAACTGGATTATAATCATCAATAAGTTCCTGCTAGGACTAATCAATTTTCACAGAGCCAAACTAAGCAAGTGCAGAAATTATGCTATTCTAAATTTTGCCAAGTTAGAAACTCACATATTATTATCAGTATATTCAGTCTTTCCTTGTATTCCATCTTAAGCAAGGATATAAATAAATCTCCCATCCTCTAACCTCTTCAAGCAATAAAAGGGAGACTGCTACCTAAATTGAAAATTTTGGGGTCGGTATTTAACCCATAGGGTTTTGCTAAAAGCGATACTTTTTTCATGACAGTAAGATGATCCCCGAACTACAAAATTCATCTTTCTGAAATGCAAGAATGCATACACCATACAGTGAATTCACATGGCTACTTTGTGAACTTGAACTTAGTAGCTGTTAAAATTTTGAATCGGGCCCATACACCATAATGCCAAAAGCAGAAACCGATTCGAAGAAATCGACAAGGAGTCATAAGTTAAGATGATCGAATATAAACCATATCCCTATCCTACCACAGCGACCATTCCGGCAAAGTACTGTTGGATGATTGAGTAAAATGACATCCAACATAGTATTAATAGTTAGTTAATCTTTGCCTTTCGACAAGAAAAATTGTTTCTATGAAAATGGTCAAGGCACAAGATCTGTGCCTTTCGCCTTTGTGCAAATTGCACATCAAAATGTTATTTTTCTTTATAAAAGTACAATAATGTACAGGTGCCCTATTAAAACAGTAAAATAAATTTAATATGCATTTAAGGTGTATGATACAAACTTCAAACTTGATAAAACAATAAAAAAAATTAACGTACTAAAATACATAATTTAGGTAATAATCTTAAAAAAACGAATTATTTTCGGATATGGATATCTTTGTATGCACATCAATCTGTTGGATGATATGAACCATGATGTTCGTTATTTCTCAACTACCCATATACATGTGAAGCTTAAACTGTACAAGTGCCCTATTCAGAGTTGATACAAGTGCTTATATCAATAATTTCCGCAGGTAAAAGAATTAAATTAATTTTCTTTTTGCATACTCAAATCATAGAATGTAAAATAATATGGAAGCAGTTCATTCAGCATTAAGTGTTCAAAACTAAAAGGCTGTGAACTAAAAATTTGACTCAACTTTGTTTATGGCGATCTATGGATAGTGTCGCTTATGTTGTAAACTTGTTTTGGAACTGCACAACCTAAAGTTAGTTTAAAGCTACTGCTCCTTGTATGTTATAAATTTAGAGGTGGCTGAGGCCGAGGTTGTGTGCAGACCATTGCTCATCTTTACGGCCTCCTCAATGCTTTGTCCGTGTTGTGTCTAATCGATGGCTTGGTTCTCAAACTATTTTACCTGTCAGCTACAATTATACATAACTTACTTTGTATAACCCAAATTTATTTATTTTGATAGAAATTTATTTCGTATAACTTACTTTGCGAATTTATTTATTTTTGATAGAAATTTGTCCGTGTTGGGCCATCACTGAGCATATTTTGCTTTGACATGCTTATTTTACCCTTCCCGAGCCTTTTTGTACATACATATAGACTTCTTAACCTTTGGTAAAGTTGTATTTAAGCCTCGTAAAAAAATGACGTTAACAAGATAGTGAAAATTTGTTTTTGTAAGACTGGTGGACCATGGCTGTTACTTGGTCGTAGTAATTTTTAAAGTGCAAAACCAGAGCAAACCCAGACCATTTAATATTTCACAAAAAAGTAAAAAATCATGATCCACATTGACTCCATTATCCATGTGATTTACCTAAAGTATATACAATTTGGATGATTGTTCTTTGAAAAGAAGTTGCCGACTTCTGTATTTAATCTTTTTATAGGAGAAGTCTTTGTTGCAATGAATGCATAAGTTTGGTTTTCATCTTTGAAAACAAAATTCACGAAATTACCTGCATTTCTCTAGAAAATGCAACTCATTTGCAAATATCACAAAGTTTTTCACAAATTCAATAAAGTTTATCGTGACAAGAAATAATTATTTGATAAAAACATACTTCAACAGAAATTACTTAAAATTATAAATAATCATATTCTAATTATTATTTTTACTTTCCAAAAACTCTTCAGAAAGGTGAAGTAATTTGCGCTTTCTATCATAAAAGAGCAATCTAATTGGGCTTGACCCCATTTATAAATCCATTGGATATGTATCTTTCAGGCAACTACTTTATATATTCATAAACATTTTATAGTTGACCTTAACAGACATACGCCATTAAGTCCCGAATGATTATCTGATTGAATAGAAGTAGAAACTTTATAAAATATTATAAAATAGTATTAGTCAACTGATTGAGCTCGAGTGACTTAAATTGTTATAATCAGGACTACAAGTGCTTACTGTCTTGAAATAATGTATTCATGAACTGTTATCCATTACTTTTACTTGATAAATATACTGAAAATTCAGTTTCAAAATAAAATCAATTCAGTTTTTAATGAAAATCATTACATAGGTCTGGTAACACTTCAGACTGTCTCTTTAGTTTTTCATTTGAATTTGTTCACCCGATGCTAAACCGCACTGTGAAATCTCTAGTTATGTTCGTGTAAAACACCCTGGCAGAAAACATTCTGTTCGGCAGATTTCGTAGACAAAATACCACTTTAACATGGACTTTTTTTTCATTTGAATTTGTTACACCTGTTCATGGACTTGTACGTTGAAAGTATTCATTCATCCCTTTGGTTCATTCAAAATGGTCAAGGCACAAGCTTTCTTGCGGAAGTCTTTGTTATTTTAATTTTGCATTGCCACCTACTGTTTGGAGATGGGAATAAACTACAAAAATGAGATTCATATGCCTTGACCTGAAAGATCCGGCTTTATGCAAAATATTTGTTTTCGCTAAAATATTAGCTAGTTGCTTATGGTTATAATTCATAAGAATGAATTCTGACAATCATAGCTAGGAAAATCTAGAAACAGGAATTCTGATGGATATATTCATATAACATGCTTATAACCTAGTGAAACAACAACCAGAAAGCTTCTTAAATGAGGGAGAGAATAAGCCAAGCTGTTCTTATTGTTTTGTGGAAGTCGTAGTTAGTCTGAATTTTAGTCGTCTTTTGACATAAAAGATAAAAATAAATATAACCAGTAGAAATGAAAAAACCCACAATCGATTCGAAGGAAAACTGAAAAAGAAATGTCACCTTAACATGCTTCCATTGAAAGGTAGCTCCTCGTAACAATGGATTGAAAGGTAGCTCCTCGTGACTTACGACCCCAGAGTACACCTTGTTGGTTGAAATGTAACACACATGTTATTAAGCTACTGGAGGTGGAGGTTGCCATGTACCACTCAGGTTGTTGTCATTGGACTACAGATATGGTGGGCCTGCTTATACCCTTGAGAGAAAAATGAGTAATGATGAGCTTAACGGTTCATAACTTTACTGCATTATCTAGTGTATTCTATAATTATATACATACCGAGAGAATGACAAGAAATAACTAAAATCTGAAACTAAAAGTACATGGAACAATAGAGTTTGTATCATGCTATAGTGATTATGTTTACCTTTTGAGATAATGATTATCAGCATCTGAATGATTAACCCAATTCTTAGAAGATCGAATCTGCGAATAATACAACCAGTTAAGGTTTTACAAACACATGAAAATGGCATTTAATCTCCAAAGTTTGAAATCTATGAGCGATGACATTAAAGAATCACAGAAAAATAGCACAGAACATAAGGTAGGTAAAATAGTATGGTTTACTTGAGATTTCTCTATCCGTCAGTTTGCATACTGCATAAGTAGTAGTAATTTTGGTATTCAGGGCCATGAATTGTAGCTACAAACACTAATACCAGTAAACCTTGATTAAATCAATGCATTCCTAGTAGTAAATTCCATAATCTCTATTTATCGTAATATGCTCTAATCCCTCATATTTCTTTAGCTCCCGTTCTCGGCATTGAAATCGTTTAAGTCCTTAATTAACCTATCAAAAATTTTCACAGAAGAACCATTAGGACCAATGACACTTTCAAATGTTTTCTTAAGCTCTTTCACTCGCTTTTTCATCTCATTTCCTTCCTTTCCACCCATCAGTCTATTAATTTTCCACGAAACATCGTGCATCTTCAAGATAGTAGTACTTCCACCGAGATCGATGCCAATTCTCCTATCCTGAACAACCAGTTTCCTATTTGTAAACTGATCAGTCAAAAGCGAGTAGCACAGTATTTGCACCCCACATCTTACACTCTCCAGTATTGAATTCCATCCACAATGTGTTAAAAATTCTCCCACCGATTCATGGCTTAACACTTCGACTTGGTTACACCATGTCACCACTATTCCTCTACCTTTTGTCTTTTCTAAAAATTCATTTGGAAGAGGATCTGGAACATCTGAACTGACAATATTGAGTCGTATAACCCATAGGAAATAAATTTCACTATCCATGACCCCATACGCAATCTCTTCTAGTTCTTCTTTGCTAACATGCGCATAGCTTCCAAATGAGATGTATAACACAGCACTTGCTGGTTTTGAGTTCAGCCAATTGGTGCAATCTGATTCGGTCCATAAGCTTGTCGGTATTTTGCTCTTTATGGATCCTTGAGGGACGATTGGACCAACAGCATATATTGGTTTTATAAACTGGAAGGCTTGAATTGTTTTTGACTCTAGCTCCTCTATTGTGTTGCTAATGCAAATATCTATGATGGTTCTACCTACATTCCACTATTTTCAATCTGCTGAGGAATGTTTATATATATGCTGATGAGGCAAACTGAGGCAAACTAACCAATGGAAACCTTTAATTTCTACTTACATGCCAACAATCATTGAAAATACAAAATGAAATTAAACATGGAAACAATCATTGAAGCAGACTTGAGTATTGAATAAAATAGAAAGAATATGAAAATACAGAACCCAGCAATATGTTTGATGTTCAGCACAGAAGAATAAAACTGCAGTGTATTACTGCGAAGTGACAAAAAATAAATTAACGGGTAGTAGGCTAATTCATATAAAATAAAATACAGTAGCAAAATAGTAAAATCTGAAAGCAATTATAAAATAAAAATATTTATGTCTAGAAAAATATTTATGATGTAATTGACTTTTAATATTCGTTGTCAGGAAGGAGAATTACAGAAACTAAATTTGAACATGTAGTGAAAATTCTACTTTTGTTTTTTTAAGTGAATTGTAAATAGCGCACCATCAAGAGTAAAAATGTATACTCTACATTGAAAATCGGAGAAAACAATATTTTCAAAAGTGGCCATATAAGTCAAGTTTGTAAAATCTGAAAGCAATTATAAAATAAATATTGTAAGAAAACTGTAGTAATAAGAAAAAAGTACATTAGGAGCAAAACACAACATACGAGGAATAAGATAAATCGACATAAAGGATTTACATAAGTTATATTTCTCAAACTTCAGATGACCAATTTGTGGCTCAAATCAACCTATTTAATTTTACGTGTACTATTGTGTGTTTCTCATTTAGTCTACAGGTTGGGATATACACTACAACAAAATCAGAAACTTGTATGGTTTGCTTCAAAAAAAAAAAACTTGCATTTTTCAGTATCGACTATCTATGGTGAAACATGGTTTATGCCTACATGAAAGGATAGTTCAGTTGATCTCAAAGTTGAAAAGCAAACAGGAAGATTATCATAAATTAGGCTATATATATCGACGTAAAATTCAATGAACTTCGATAAACTGTTCATTAATTGAATTAATTCTGTAATAAAACAGTAGTATTAAAGCTCAATATTCTTTACCAAGTGCTTGGTACAGTAAACTCCCAATTATATCGTATGGTCACAGTTCACAACCCTTTTGATGTGAGTGGTGCTAACTTTTGCATTATAAACCTCTATGTTAGGGAGAAACCATTACTGCAAAAGTTTATACGATTTATAAACTCCTAATTATTAGCTGTTGAGCAGTTTTCAGAATTACTTTCCAGACAAACGTATAGTCCAAACATTAACTCGGGTCCTATAGATAAGAAGAGCATTACTCAAGAGTTTTTTGAGCTGATCAATCTTTCACAGGAACATAATTCATTCCAGTCACCAAATGTTTGTAACAGTCAGTTTGCTTCCGAGTGCAATTAAAAGAACACCTGTATCCAGAACTTACTCCCTCAAAGGTTATAATCAAAGGAGCTCATTAAATTTGATAAATAGTTCCGATCCAGGAACGACTAGGCGGAGTAGGGACTCACTAGATAGAGTAACGCTTTCATTGCTTAAACTTATGCATAATATCTTACCATGTAACAGAGCACAGTTTATATTATTATTTTATTTTCGTTACCTCAAGCAATTTCACTTCTTTTCGCAGGGTGGTAAATACACTTCCATTATCACTTCTATTTTCAAGATTAACATGCACAGTAAATAGTCTTCATGACATCCAGTTGCATCTATCACTGTGGTTTAGCAGCTGTCCTCTAAATTAATTCATCATTGCTTTTGTTCAAACTTCATACTAGAATCCTTTTGTTATGTTTCGGTTCCAAATTGAGATTAAAAGTGCAGCTTAAAAAGTAATGTTTAAGTCGTTTTTCAAAATGAGTAAACAGATAAACAAAATCGTAAGTTTATAGACATTTTATGGGAGCAGGAATATTAAAGATTAAAAATCACTTACTAACTGACATTTTATCATATCGTAAGTTTATAGACTAAAAAAGAAAGAGTACGTTTACTGTAACCTGTGCATATCAACATAGATTCATGTATACCAAGCATGACTATAAAACATTAAAGTTTTGAAAAAGCATACGCACATGGAAACAAGCAAGATCCGCACTAGCATATCACTTTTTAGACTTGCATTGAATATTTAACAAAATTATATATCAAGCTGAGTTTTGAAATAATTCCATAGTAAAGAATGCAACATGCAGATTGGTTATATTGTACACAGTGGTGATTTTTTTTTTTTATGACAGTGAAAGTCATATTACCAATCAATAATTTGGGACTAAAACAAACAGCAGATACCATCGGCATGTAAGCAAACAATTATGTCATAGTTACTCTTTCTTGGAAACTAGCTGATCTTTTTTTAAACTTGCAATAAAACAAAAGAATAAGATGAATTTTAACAGCAACACAGTTGAACTTTTTGTTTGCATCTTAACCTGCTATCACTCTTTATTTTGAATTGTTGAAACTGTAATATTGACTTTGAACATGTGTGCTATGAACTAACCAATGTTACCGCATGAAACAGCACATTGTATCCACTAGCTCAGGTACATGCAGGTATAGTTATTCAAATATTACATCTAAAAGGCGTACATTAGCTGATTAGCATTAGTCCTTCCCTTAATTTCATTAAACTTACTAACGTACCTTGTCACCGGACTTAATATTCTATAGCTATATACCTTGTCAGGTATGGGTACTCTCTCTCTCCCTCTCTCTCTCCCTCCCTCCCTCCCTCCCCCTCTCCCTCCCTCCCTCCCTCCCTCTCGCTCTCTCCCGCTCTCTCGCTTTCGCTCTCCCTCCTTCCCTCCCTCTCTCTATCCCCCTCCCTCCCTCCCTCTCTCTCTTCATTTTTATAATGGGATTACTCAAAGGGAGACCGGCAGTATCACGGAATCATCACAACAGCATGCACACGTGGATATGAACAACATAAGCAAGCTAGAACAGAGAAAGGATAATGGTATATCTCAACAAAAGGAGAAAAAAATACCACACAAGAATACAAAAACAGAACAAAGAAATGACTATTGACAACAAGATTGAATACTAGCTCATCTAAAGGGGAAGAGGCAGCTAACTAGGTTAATCCATGAGATCTAGAAGAGTTCAGTCCTACATATGAAGAATTTACAAATGAAATAGAATTTATGGAAAACGTAGCTCAACATACTAAAGAAACATGATAAGAACATGGACATGAGCATGTGTTTGTAGCATTTGTTCCAACCACTCTATATGAACAAGTCAAGGCATCTTTATCCAAAACAGCTTCTACTTCCAGCGCTATAACTAGAGAGACCCTAAAAGAATGAGAATGGCCCATAAAGAGGATAAACATGTATCATTATGTGGAATACTAGACGGATAAACTCTGACTCCCAAATGGATCGGATAATACCAACACTCACAATATGTAGACCAAGAAATGTTGGTCTACTAGAGATTAACTACCAACTCAAAAAATACCCAGTATTATCAAGATTTAACAAAAATTGGAATTACTTGCATAATAATGATCATGGGTCTAAGGGGATGATTCTATTCCTTTGGGATCAAACAGTACATACTACTCAATTTGTTCAGTCTAGCACTCAACACATTATTACCAATTCAGGAGGACTGTCTACGTACTGACCATTAAATATGTGATAAAATTTCTTTTCATATAGGGAACTATTATAGTACGAGCTATCAAGTGTTGTAAACAAGGCATGGTTACTAAGAGGGGACTGGATCAATGAACTTTGCCTGAAGGATTAGAAAGGGGGACTTCCGATGCTCTTTTCTCACCTTAGAGATTTCACTGAATTTTTATTACAAAGTGGACTTGTTGAACCCAAAATTCAGGGCATCAATTTCACTGAGTTTTTAACAGAATGAAAAATATGAATTGATGAAATAGGGAAAGATAATAACCATAAAATAATACATGCACGGCGATTCCATCAAAATTTCCTTCTAGCAATATGAATACATGTGTATGCACATAAGGTAAGGATTCACTACACCTCTCTTCAGGTACACCAAATCTGTCTTCCGCAAATTAGCAACCATATTTCATCAGTGACGGAAAAGTAAAAAATTGAGCGGTAGAACAAAATACATAATAAGCAGCCAATCCAGAAATAGAGCTAAACTCCATGGCTATCTAAGTCCACTATTCACCCAAAGCTTATCTAATAGAACCAATTTAAGGCTTCTTATCTAATAAAATCAAAATCAAAATACGGCAATCGAAATCAAATCAGAAGAGGCAAATTAAAATCAGCAAAATGCAATACCTGAAAACAGCGGCAGTCGAAATCCGTAAAGGGAATCGAAATCTGTAATCTTGAATTGAGTCTAATCGGTAAGGATTTCCGTTCTTCGTTGTCTTTCCTCTTTTCGTGTTTTTTTTTTCTTTCTCTTTTTTGCTTTCCGACTGCCGCGAAAACCAAAAAATTCTTCGTTGTCTTTCCTCTTTTCGTGTGTTTTTTTTTCTTTCTCTTTTTTGCTTTCCGACTGCCGCGAAAACCAAAAAAATAGCGCGTAAGAGAAAAAGGCAGAAAGATTTCGTGGCACATTCGTGACAGGTGCAACGTTATTTTTAATGGTAGTACATTTTTTAATTTAACAGGTATTTTGCTTCCTTATATTTGCTTCAAATTTAAGAAACTGATGTAATTAATATAAATGCATCAGTTGTTAAAGTATGTGATGCAATTAAAAACACTTGCTTCAGATTATTTGCTTCAAAAATGATTCACAACTGATGCTAATTACATTTTCAACCCGTCAACTGCTTTATCTATGACAATTGCTTCACGAGATAACAGGGAACTGACTCAAGTAATGCTATTTGCATCAGTTGTTTATACAACTGATGCAACTGTGACGATGCAACAGAGCTGTTTTGTAGTAGTGATTATTTAGTGGATTGTCATCTTCATTTATTGTTTATTTCATTGTTCTTTCTGTCAGAGAATATTTTTTCATTTCATATTATTTAGTGGATTGTCGTCTTCTTTCATTGTCTATTTGCTGTCGATTTGAAACTGAGCCTTTTCGGCTCGCTTTCTAAACTGAGAAATTCTCTGTTTCGGTTTGAGATTAAGCTTTTTCAGCGCAGTTTCAATTTGAAACTGAGACGAAAGGCTCAGTACCGGGACATTCAGTTTCGATTTAAAGCTGAGCCTCAGGCTCATTTCCAATTTGAAATTGAGCCATTCGGTTCGGTTTTGATTAGAAACCGAGCTTGGCTCAATTTCAAATCAAAATTGAGCCGACAAGCTCGATTTCCAAACTGAGAAAGTCTCACTTTAGAAACTGCACCTGTCGGCTCAGTTCTGATTTGAAACAGAGCTTCGGGATCAGTTTCAAACTGAGCCTTTCTCGGTTTTCGTATCAAAACCGAGCCTCAATTTCGAAATTGAGCTTCGAAACTATTGAATGTTGAACTGCCTCTATCAATTAAAGCAAAATAAAACTAATTTATACTGGCGGTGAAGTGATGACAATAACCTATTGAATGTTGAAGTTGTGCATCATTTTTTGAGCATTAATGTCTTGGCTTTAACTAATAATTTTAGTTCATTGCGATCACTGTTTTAAATCCTGCAAATATCGTCTGAGATGTCCTCTAAGATCTCGTTTTGGGCTCCTTCCAAAACGAAACAGCAAATATCACTCTAAATCTCCTTTCGAATATATCGCCCGAGATATTGCAATATCGAACGATATATCGACCGAGACGAAATACTGGAATATCGTCCGAGATCTTAGTTTTTTTGGTTAAAATTTAAATTTGTGCTTAAACTAGAACTATAATTAAAAAACTCAAATCTAGCCATATCAATCTTTTGTTATTTTACATTTTGCATGTTAAATGACCATATTGTATGTTTGTATATGTTTTACAATGCTTATGTTTTCATATTCGTCTTTTTACATAAATGTTATTTATGAAATTATGTATTTTATGGTCTATTTATGCTGAATTTTTTAATGTTTTGGATCCTTTTAATGTTTCCTATCTAACAATATTCCTTTTTTAAGCATATTACGATTTAGAGTATAAATGATCTTCCGCAAAATAAAGAATAATAAAGTTATTTTACATTTTAAGTTTAAGTTACTATGTTTTTGATAGCATTCATAAAAATCATTTTGTTAAAATATCATTTTTAACATATCATGTGCCCCGAGATTGTTCCGATATGAACTTTCAGACCCAAGATGAAAATCCTAGATAAACCCCCGAGTTAGACTCATCTCGTCCGAGCTCTCCCCCGATACGAGACCGAGTCTATAAAATCCCCCAGATTTTTCCGAAATGAACTTTCAGACCCGAGATGAAAATCCGAGGTGGACCCCCGAGTTAGACTCATCTCGTCCGAGCTCTCCCCCGATACGAGACCGAGTCTATAAAATCCCCGAGACAAAACGCGACCGATATCCGGGATTTAAAACCTTGATTGTGATATTGCATGCATGTAGGCACTTCTAGAAGAAGGGGATGAAAAGGAGATTGGTGGGTAGTTACAGTGGCAATGATGTAGGCACTTCTACTTTCATGAACTTTCAGATGGAATGTACAAGTTATGTGAATTTTCGGATGGAGGCTCCGTTAGATAGGCCGGGCTTCGTATTCGCTATTTGTAATATTAAACTATGGGTAATATAATGTCTTTTGGCATTTCAGTTTGTTAGGATTATGAGATTGGTTAATTATATACTGAATTTAGTAACTTAATTATGTATGGTACTTGTTTTTTTTTTGTTAATTGATATAATATGTTGCTATCATGATTATGGATGTAGTTTGTTGATATTGATTGAGTTATACATTTCCAAATAGGTATATTCTGAGTTCATGTTAAATATAGTCTACATTATATTCATGCATACTATGTTTGTTGCAACAGATATTATGTGTATTACCAACGTTAATTTATGTTGCTAATTTGTTTTTACTAACACTTATATATGTTGGTATGATTAAATTAGAAATGTTTGTAACTATTGGAATGGAAAATATTCCAACATTTATAAGCGTTAGAAAAGAAAATATGCCAACGCTTATAAGAATTAGGACATAAAATATCCCAATGCTTGTAAGTGTCGGTAATAATTGTCGACACCCTTACAACAACACTTGTAAGCGTTGCTGAAATTGTTTGTGATACTTATACTCGTTTGGAATCACCAGTTTTGGTGTAATGTACGATAGTACTAGGTAAAATAGTCATTGCCCTCTAGGGTTTAGAGCCTTGTAAATTCTATTTCTTTTTTTATCCTTTTTTGACAAGGCTTGGAAGTTGTATTTTATATGAAGTAACTATTTGAATGCATTGAGTGCGTTTTATAAGTATACATATATATATATATATATGTATATGTATATGTATATATATGGCACTTTAGAGCACCGTTATTGTATCGTGAGCTACATCATTTCAAATTTAACGAAATTTTATAAATGTTCAGTCTATATATAGATGATCATCTCTAAAAAAATTGGATTCATTTCAATGTTTATAGTGTTATTTGTTTGATGAGTAAATTTAACAGCTCAAATAAATGTTTCAACAATGAATAATTGTGTTATGATTTTGTAAAGCTACAAATATAGAATTAAGTTCATATTTTATATAAATGATTATATATATAAACACATACATAACCCACCTTTATGCAAGGCCGTCACACTTTGGACTTCTCATCACCGGATCGCTAAGCACTTGTACATGGACTTAGACAAGCCTGGATGTGCTTGGTAGAAGCATTAGATGCGGCAGAAACTTGGACCTTCGAAGGTTGGAAATCCATTTCGACTACTATGGTTCGACTAATCTGGTTCGACTATTCCGATTTGACTATTTCGGTTCGACTATTCCACGTACTCCACTATTTGGACATTGTCAGCCCACTATTGCTACAACTCTGAATCTGCTTCCACGTGTCTCGGTCGAACCGAATCTAGACACATCTATAAATACTAAGATTCTAGGCATTTACAAAGAGGGGTCTCAAATTTTTCTAACTCTTAACAGCAAGGACTTTGCTGCCATTAATTTGTCTTCATTTCTCTACATTTCTTAATTAGAAATCAATTTTATATGTAATAGTACAATATAAGAAATGATAAATTATATCAAGTGGACATAGGCCTTGTTTTTGAACCACTATAAATCTTGTTGTCTTGCATTTTCTTTGTTTAATTCACTGTTTCTTCATACTAAATGCTCTACATGTGATTCTTGAATGTTTGGAGCATTTTTTATGTAAACAATATAAAAAAAGAGAGAGATTGAATGCCTACAAATTTTTATTATATTTGGAATTTGTTTCTAATTCTATATTGATATTAGCTGCTTTTAGTTTGCCGTTGATTTATCATAAACATATTTTGCCTCTACTTATTTCATCTTAACTTATGCAATCAAATTTCCAGCAAGACAATTTTAGGGGAATGTTAATGGGACTCCAATTTGGTTAAGGGATTTATAATTTTAATTTATTTTAAAATTGTCACAGGGGACAAAATAAATTTGCCCCCTATTAAACCTATAAATAAATATTCCAATATTAACCTTCTAGTCTTCCTTAATTTAAACCTTAAACTCAATTTTATTAATGGAGAATACAAATTTAATTTAATGCTAGATATGAATTAGAAATGGAACTTTATAACGTAATGGTGACACAGGAAAGTTGTGTGGGTGATTAAAAGGCGGTTTAGTTTGATTTTAAAGCAGCGCAATTTCTATCGATCGATTTGTAAAAGTTAATTTTAATACTAGGGCTTAGGCAAAGCAGCAAGTGATGACTTAGGGAAAGATACATTCGTCTCTTTTTATTTTATTTTGTTTTTTATTTTTTATATTTGATTCTCCTTTGACAAAAAATAAATAAGAACGAGTTTCCTTAGACCCTCCCTTAAATCATAGTTGAAGTCTCATTAACAGTCCCATAATTTTAAATGGGGATTATTAAAAGGACTACACATTCAATTATAATTTAGTGTATAATTATTATGGGGTACAAAATAAATTTGCCTCCCCTTAAACATTTAAATAAAAACTCTGATATTAACCACTGTAATCCTCATTAATTAAAACCATAAAACCTAAACCTTAATTAATTCTTACAGTTTAACATTGCATATAAAAATATAAAATGAATATAATTATGTAATGGAGACACAAGAAAGTTTTGTGGGAGATCAGAAGGCATCGAATCAGGTAATTAATTGTAATTTCATATTGGAATTGATATGTTCAATTTAAATTAAATGCATAAACAAAATTTTTGATCTAACATGTTGTGTATTTTATATTGTTGTTTATTTTGTCAATGATTTTTTTTGTTTGCGGTCGTTTTTCTTTTTCTTTTTGGAAGCACGTGTTTGTAATTTGTGTTGAATTTTGTACGTTAGGTTTTGACACAAGTAACGAGCCATGGGCACTTAGGTCTCTTTTTCCTTTTCTTTTTCTTTAAAAATAAGCTACACCCCTTTAATCAAAAATAATTTCAATAATATACATTGTATCTATATTAATAAAATACGATAAAACATTTTCCTTAAACTATAATCGCAAGTCACATGACATACGTTAACATAAATAATAAGGAATTTTATAAAATATGCTCTTTAAATTTTGAAATACACAGATGTTATTTATTAAAAACATAATTAAAAAACACTAGAATAAGCCATTCTATTAAATCTATTAAATAATAGTAAAGATGAACCTTTTAAAGCTCTCACATTAATCCTAGGAGTTTTCTCTCTTCTCCTTAATTCTCTATAGATATTTTATTTTCAAATTAGTTTATCATTTTACACTTATTTACTATTTCTATTTCTCTCACGTTATATTATTTTTTGTATCATTTTACAACTTGATATGAACATTTCGAAGTTTACAAAATCATTTGCTAACAATTAGCTCTAACATTTTACATTTAAGTCCACGTGTTACGAAGTCCAAAATTGAAGTAATTTAAATAAATTTAATTAGCTAATATTTCTTCTAAGTAATAAAAGTAACAAAATTATGTTTTTTGACTCTAAATACTAACACTTCAAATTTTCTTTAATCATTTGGGTCTCTTTGAATTTTTTTTAACATTTTACATTTAGTACTATATTTTACAATTAATTACATGATATTAAAACAATTTAAATAACTTTAGTAAATAATTATTCATTGATTTGCCAAACAATCACATCAAGTTTAACCATATTCATATTAACAAAATGAAAAAAAATCAAATGTATAAACAAATCAATCACATAACACAAATTATACACATAATTAACTATCACAAGTTCAAAGTTGAACTTATTTACATTAGTATATTTATCGTGTATTGCGTTGTAATATTAAGTCAAACGCCTACATTTTAAAATTTATTTAGTCATTTACAGAACACTTCACAATATCACTTAACATTGTACATCTAATTCATTATGTTTAAACTAATTATGTGATTTTGAATTTAATAAATAGATTTAGTCAATTAAATGTTGTCAATTCATTTAATTAAAGACAAATGTGATGTTTTAAACTGTACACCATGTTAGTATTAACAAAAATGGCAAAAATAATTTTTTTTCTTTTAAACAAAAAGGTTAAATAAATTACACATTTTAAATAATATACGTAAATAATAATAAATATTGTAATATAAAATACACTTATCTCATTGGATTTATCATAAATTGAAAATAAAATCCACTTTAAATACTTGCATTTTAACATTTCTACCATTATTTGTTGAACTTCCCCAATTCTTTCATGATATTTTATGTTTAAATCCATATTTTTAAATGACTATTAAATCTTAAATTATATTTAATTAAATAATCTTTAGAGAGTATATAGTCCATTTTTCTAATAGTCATTAAAAATATACATCAATTTTATTATGTATATTCATATTAGAAAATGTAACTTTTTGGGCAATGCACGGGTTGCACACTATTACAGAAGAAAAAAACAATTTCTAACTCTCTCCTTGATTTTAGGAGTTCCCCTGCTTGCGCTGAATTCACTCTTGATATTTACTATTTAAGTCTTTAAATGTATCAATTAAGTTATTTAGCTAAACATTTCATTATTTTTTTAGTATGCCCTAAATTTTTGTCTAATTTTGTCCTTCACACTATTTTCCTGTACATACATTTAAAACTTGAATAATTATCTACAAATAATTCAACGACTACCTTGTAACACTTTATATTCAAGTCCTTGTATTTATGTTAATTACATAATACAAAATATAAATTTTGAATACATTTAGTCAACTAATATTTATTAATGTTTCTAATAGATATTAAGAACCATAATTTAGTATGTACAACTATTGAACGAATGAATTTTTTTTATTCAATTACGATATATAAATCATTTAAACAATTATAACATTTAATTTTTTATTCGTTTATTATTTAACTTAAAATACCTGTATTTAAAATGGTAAAATATATTTATCATGCATTAGGTTACAAAATTCTACATTTAACTTAAAATACCTATATTTAAAACTACCGTAGTTATTTATAAAACCACCTCACTTTCTCTTATATTTTACATTTTAGTCCAAATGTTAAAACTAATTAGGTAATCTTTAGTTAAAATAATAAGATAATTGTAATTAAGTGATATCCATTGGTTTGGTCACTAATGACATCTGAAAATTTCAATAATATACATTATAAGGGTTTTTAGGCACAAGGACAAAGTCAACTAAAAATTTATCCATAAGGACAGTCAACAAAAACTTTAGCCTCAAGGAAATTTTACACTAAACTTTGGAATTCAGGGGCCCACTATCATTTCATAGTTTACACTAAACTTTGTCCTTTTGGCTATTTTTTTTCTCTTGTCCTTTTGGCATAATTTTTTGTTCTTTTTGTCGTTCACAATATTTTCTTGTACATTATATCTATCTTAGTAAAATATGACAAAACATTTTCCTTAAACGATAATCGCAAGTCACATGACATACGGTAACATAAATAATAAGGAACTTTTATCACTACAAAACGCACAGTGAATAGCAACGGCAAAAAGCCGTTGGCGGCCGTTGCTATTTAAGTCGTCGCGCATAGGAAAAACGACGCCTCCGTCTCTCATTTAGCAATGGCGTGCAACGGCAAATTGCCATGTGGCATCATACGTGGCAAGTAGTTTGTTTTACCGGGAAGTCGTTGCAAATCATTGTTTTCTTAGCCATCGCAAGCCGTTGCATATTGTTACCGAAAAGTCATTGCAAATGTCAGCATTACTAAATTCATCATAATATCATAACATACCATCGTCGTATATCTAAAAAACAATACCATCATTACATATTACCATACCATCATCACATATCATCAAAATATATCCAACCACACCATTCCATCATCAAATATCATCATACGTGCATCAAGCATATAAAACACCAAGTATATGTACATACCTAAGCATAAGAACAACCGAACTAATCGTCCTCCTCGTCATCTTCTTCGTCCTCTTCTCCTGCGCCTTCTGCACCATCTTCTTCCTCCCCAGGCATCGATCCATGCTCTTGATAGTAAGTTACAATGTGCTCGTCTATCTGCTCAGCTAGTTGGCTTCTTCTCCCATCATTCATCTCTTCCAACTGCTGCTGCAACCGAGCTATAGCCTACGCCTCCATGGACCTCCTATATCCTCACTGGAAATCAATAGCCTGCAAATAATTCAAGTTCACGTTTAAGTTAATAACTAAAATTATATTCATGAAGTCATTATATAAGTCTACATGTATATCGCCTAGCATGTAAAAAAAATTATAAAGACAACATGGACTTTAAAAAATGAAAGGAAATTAGAGTAAAAGATGATGTGGCAAAGGTTTAACATATTAAACCTAAAGAATAAAATTAATACATACTATATTAAATGGTATATTATAAGATAATTGTAATACCATGCAAATAATTATTTTCCAGCCTAATTATAAATTGAATTATTAATCAAATTAAATGGAAATTCATAACTAATTGAATACATATTTTATTGTTGCCTTTATAATTTTTTTACAATTGAATACATACTTTAAATGTAAACTTAAATTAAAAAAGGTTTACCTCCTGATGGCCAAAGCTATATCGCCTATTACGAGTAGGCGGAGAAATAATAGAATCCCATATATGATCGCATTCTACAACAATAAGCTCCTCTTGTCCACTGACCTGAGTCACTCTAGCCGACTTTGCATCATATCTCGCCTACAATACCAATATAGTTTAAATACAAATGCCATATAATTTACTTATATACTGTGATATCAACGAATATGAAACATACTAATTATGAATAAGCATATTTACCATTACACCCACAACCTTGTCGTCTGCCCAATCATATGTCACGTTCCCTTCGTCATCAATATGCTCCACCGCATGTGTACGCATGAAAACCTCTGCTATCATAGGATCCCTTTGAATCTTTGTCAACTGAGTATATATAGTAACAAAATTATTGAAAATAAGAATAAGCTAATGAAATGCACTAATCTTTTACGCGAACATATGTTAAAAATATTGAAAATTTATATTAGCTCTTTCCTATGTTGCTGGAATGATTTTGAGCCACAGCGGTATAAAGCTGGATTCTTAGCTCTATTTGTTTTATTCCTTCTTGCTACTTCCTATTATATTTGATACACGATTAGTTAAATGAATCAATCAACATAAATGTGAATATTTTCATTATATCTTACTTTGGCCGCTTACGTAACCCAATATGCATGAAATGCAGCCCGAACATCGTCACTCATCAATGGAGGCTTTTTTCCAGATGTATTTGCTCATGATATTGCTTCTTGATAATTCCTTCGCATTTTCATATTCCAGTGTGTCAAAAAAGTTGCATGTCCTACGGCTCCACACGTACAACCGTCTGCATATTAAATTTATTTTTAATTATTTACAGTATATTAATTTTCAATAATAATATAAAAAATATTTGCTAGCAAATAGGCTAGAATATCATTCTTGATGAGGGGTGGGATATTATCCCAATGCTGCCATGCCCCAGCCATCTTGCTCATGTAAGACAACCTCGGCACCTCTAAAATGAAATCTGTTAGCTCGATTTTGAACCTCCTACGTACATGTTTACATGGTTATTTCATATATTTTAAATAATCTAAATCGAAATAAATTTGATACTTACCCGATACTCTTAGGAACAATCTCTGCAGCTTGCCGCAAATCTGGCTCGGAGCTGCTAGAACCTGCTCCTGGTGAAGGAAATGGTGAAGGAGTCGGGTGAGACGAACTCCTCGATCGTCATCTACCAAACATATCTATTACAATCATATTATGCATATAAAATAATTTGAATTATTAACATTAGTCATCATTATCATTACGTAAATCGTACATGAGAAGAACAATAATGCAGAACATACATAGTCAATATTATCATTACATAAATCAGAATATTAAAGAACGAAAGTAAGTTCATAGCTAAGAACAACCATCATCATTATTATTACATAGCTCATAATAGTACATATGTGACGGCAAAGAATTTCGCTCGGTCCGAACCAGTCGCTAAACCGATCCAGGCCGTTCGAAACGCCCTATCGTTTGAGAACTGGACAAAACAGAACGCATACAGAAGAACATTTCATTGTATATTACAACAATGCATCAGATTACATGAATATACAGAGTATAAATGAATAAATATTACACAGAAATATCAGAGATTTAAATTGCATTTAAATACATCGCAGCGAAAAATAATACAATACACAACTAGAAGGAGATATACGGATACAAAGCTTTCCGGATATCGTTCCAGCTGTAAACCAGGATCATGTGAATATAAATCTGCAAAACCAAAACTACTAGCTGCCCGTGTCAAAAATAGGGGCACCCAGAGTTTAGGTTAAAACAATAAACTCCAGGTCAGTCATGTGACTGGTGTGAGAACTAAAACAGTTATTAATCTTTATTTTAAAAGTTAGGTAAATCAAGGGACCACGCCGTATAACACGGAACGGGTTTCCTCCCAAGAATACCAGTGCATAAAACAAACAGCGCAATGCTAAATTAAAAAAAATGAAGCTGTTATAAGACCCAGGTCCCATCACACAATGCAACGCAGCCGAGGATAGGGTTTTCCCTTATAAC
This sequence comes from Allium sativum, assembly GCA_030737875.1. NCBI lineage: Eukaryota > Viridiplantae > Streptophyta > Magnoliopsida > Asparagales > Amaryllidaceae > Allium > Allium sativum. The sequence continues at coordinate 432,708,835 of CM060910.1, forward strand.
AGCCAAAGAATGCTTGATACGGTTAAAACAAATCGTTTGATACTATTATAAGTGCATAGTGTATAAAACAACTTCAAATCATAAGTATCAATCATAGGCGGCATGAGCGCCCCATCCCACTATGTCGCCATACTAGGCTCTACAAATAAAACCGCAAATGTCACGTATTTGGAAATTGGATTTCCATCTATGAACCGAGGCAAAAGATAGTCCTCAATCGATTCGTGACTCTCTAGCCCGAGCCACCGGAACAGCCGCAACTGCCCCTTGGATCGTCAGGGCCGGTCCACCGATGTGGATTATAGTGCCTGAACAATACGTTTCCCCGCCCTTTGGGGCGTAAACGAGCCAACTAAATGACTCCATCGGTTCGAGAACGACCGATCAATCCGAGGCGCCTCGCAACAGCAACAACCACATAAGTCAAACTCGTCAGGGCGTGTAAAACCACTGACGCCACTTCTAACTAGAAAGAAACGCATGCCCTCCCTGAGGTCCGTCTCCCGTTTTTGGTTCATACCGGGTGTGAAACACGCGAAGTAAACGTTACACAAAGCTACGCCACAAAGGCCTTGCTTTGATCATCACCACAAGACTTTGCTTTTCAATAGAAGCCTCGATCAATTGCCACTTAGGCATGCCACACAGGCAATTCACTCCATGCGTTTGATATCCATCAATATATAACCCCTGAGCTCGTACGTCTCAGAGAAGGGCGTTAAGCAAGAGAATAAATTCTCCGCCGCCAAACAGATATATATTTAATAGAGATCAATCACACGGACTAAAATCCAATGTCAGACACACAGTCCATTTACAAGTCCGTTCTGGGTCTGAACGAAACCGGAGGCACCTAGTACCCCGCATATCCATCGATCTCCAAGTACGTCTGGACGATCACTAACTGTTTCCATTTTCTTGGGTGTACAGCCCAATCAAGATCATCAGTAATTACCCAAACGACGTGAAGACCTCCGGTCTTCTACCATCGTCTTCATCTTCGACACCACGTCGAATCAGTTATTCAGAATGGGATAAACCCGGTCTTTCTGAATAACTCGCTTATATATTATAAAAGTGTTACACAAACACAACATACGCCTCATTCCAATTCAGAATATTCTTTTATTCAAATATTCCTATACTTTGGGAAAAGTTCACATTAATTTTATCCAAGATAAATTCTTTAAATTTATTCTTTAATCTCCTTTGAATATCAATTCAAACTAGTCGGGATTAGCGAACCACACCGAAGTAATCATTTATTTTATTTCCCAATCCCAACATATTCATCCCATGAAGTAAAACTGGTTATACTTCATATCTAACACCACGGTGTTATCGGTAAATTCAATTACCATTTCACGTTCAAATCTAATTAAAGATTTAACTATCGCCTGGAGTAAAACTGGTGATACTCCATTCTCGATCTTTTCAATCTAATTAAAGATTCATTAAAACTCCACTTAGTTTTAATCGTTAACTGGGTTAAAGAATCAGTGTCATTTAAAACACGGTTCACGATAAACCCAAAGTCACATTCCATTAATTATCAGGTTAAAGAACGAGTGTTATTTAAAACACTGTCCACGATAAACCCAAAAATCAATATCAATTCAATTCCAATTAAATATTATTTAATTGGTACCCTTCATTAAATCTAAATAAAAAGATTTAATCTTTTCTCAAATGGGTTCAAGAACAGTGTTAGTGAAGACACCATTCACGATAAACCCAAATCACATTTGATATTCAATACAAGGCTCTGAATAGAAAATATACCGGCTTATATTCAATATCAAATTCTACGACTAACAAATGTCGTATTGGAAATAACGATATAAATATATATCTTTCAAATTTCCATAACAACATCTGTATAATCACGAATTCCAACATCGAAATATTCCGAAGACAATTTCGATTCAAATCCATTCCAATGCAATTATTGGAAGTTCTGGTTATTTTCAAAACCATTTCAAATCCAATTTATTTATTTTAAAAATAAATAAATTACTATTCTAGTTCAAAACTAGTTCATTTCGACAAAAATCTATTTTTATCTTTTCAAATATGGAGTTTTTCATCCCAATTTTTCCCAAATCATTTCTTATGATTTTACACAATTTATTATTATTTTTAATAATTTTATCAAGGCCCGTACAGTCGATTTCCATCAACGGCCATCAAACTGCACTTACAGCGACCTTTTTCAAATTTGATTTGGACATAATTCCAAATCCAACCGATAGATTTCAAATTTCTAATATTCGTTAGAAAGCTCTTTTCGATACGAACCCAACGGTTCCGGTTTTAGGAGAATCCGACGGTCGGATCTCCCGTAATGTCCGTTTGAAATAAATGGTCGAAATTCACGAACTGCCGCGGCGCGGCGCGTTCTATTCAGGCCATTATATTATATATATAATATATATAATATATACTTTGTCGATTTCTATTTAAAATGAATTATATAAATAGTTTTAAATTCGTTTCAAAAGCAATTTCAACTTCCATTTCAATTCAAATCAAAATTGAATTCTTCTTTATAAATTCGTTTTAAAATTCATTTCTATTCAATTCAAATTTCAATTCAATTTGAATTCATTTCAATTTGTTTTAAATTCAATTCGAATTCGTTCTATATTCAATTCATTTCGAAATCGTTTTCAATTCAATTCATTTCGAAATCGTTTTCAATTCAATTCATTTCGAAATCGTTTTCAATTCAATTCGTTTCGAAATCGTTTTCAATTCAATTCATTTCGAAATCGTTTTCGATCGATATAAATATCGTTCACGTTAAAATGGCGTCAATCTAATCAACACGGCTTCATAAATTTCTATTTTCAAATATTCAATTTCAAATATTTCTTTTTCAAAATAGTTGTTATTATCAAAATATTTTGTTCAACACATGACCAATCTCAATGGATGAGTATTGTCAACACATGAACCTTTATTTTATAAATTCTTTATTTTCTAAATTGGAATGAGGCCCAATCAATTACCATATAAAGTTAATTATATGGATTCCATACAACAAATGTATATAATAGCAACGATAGATAATCAACCATCAACCAAAGTGCACTACACTGTATAAGCATCAAGTATAGATATCTAACGCTTATAACAGCCTGTCAATCGATCGATCGACATATTTAATCAATCAAGACGAGTGAACTTCATATTTCATCCCAACACCCGTGTGGGGTTTTCAAACAATCAAACACGGATTTTAGTTGTGCAGTTGGGCGATGTGTAAAATTTATCGACCCAATCAATATCAGTCAAATCAGTGTATATAAACAAATCGGTCGATTTGTTTATAAATATTTATTTATTTACTTTCACGTTAAAAATTATATTTTTAACGATAAAACATTTTATTCATCCTATGAATATTCTATTCGGTTCATTTATTCAATAAAATGATATTTTTATTTTTCTAACATTTTTTTTTTTATAAAATTTCGGCGGCATAACGGCGCGATACTAGAAACGGGACAAGGCCTAGCCTTATCCCCGGTCTAGTGAAGGCCCACGCCATTCACACATCAATCCAATCCATTCATTTCACCAAACAATTCAATTTCAAATCAAATATCCCACTAATCTATGCAACCAAACAAACAAGTCCATGGTCTGTGGACGATTGTGTCGGGTGCTACTAAGCACCGTCTGCATCCTAGTATATATATATAACTAGAGAAAAGAAATTGAAGAGTGAGAAATTCTCACCAAAAGCTATCCAATCATCTAGACTCTTCTTTGATAGAAATCTTCATCGTTATCGCACCTTCGCCATCTTCGTTGCCCGTAGTCACTATATATATATATAAAAATCACATTTTTATTTCTCTATTCCATATATAAAAATCGAATTTTTACTTCGCTATTCAATATATAAAAATCGAATTTTTGTATTCCAATCAAGGGAAATTTACATTTCAAATCAAAGGAAATTTATATTTCAAAGCAAAGGAAATTTATATTTCAAAGCAAAGGAAATTTATATTTCAAAGCAAAGAAAATTTATATTTCAAAGCAAAGGAAATTTATATTTCAAAGCAAAGAAAATTTATATTTCAAAACTGAAAATAAAATAAAACAATGCTAATCCTATTCTAAAACCAATGCCAATTTTATTTTAAAACACTTGCTATTTTTATTTTATAAAACGATGCGATATATATTATTTTGAAAAACAACTCTATTTTTCCTAAGAAAAACACATTTTATAAATCGTTATAATGATTAAAAATCATATTTTCATTTTAAAGTAATATATATAAAAACCATATCATCATTTTAAAGTTATATATATATATATAATCAGATAAAAAAACAATAATGTTATTCTCTATAAACATTTAATTACAAGTTCAAAGAAATACACTGCGTCCTCTTCATCTTTGCTGTTCAAAACCCTCTACATCATCATCCCCGAAATAACTGCTCCAAGCTTCCACAGTTGAACCCATCGCTGTCCCGTTAGGGCTTCCTTTTGCTCGCACCACGTCAGCCTTGACGATGATCAACGGCCATCACAAGGCGCGCCTTGGCGCTGCCTTTCACCAGCCAGAGGATGGGCCAGCTCGCACCACCGATGGCCAGCAGAATTGAGCCCGACGCGGTGGCCTTTGAGCCCCAAATTTGAACGAACCACACCACTAAACGAGATCTTGCCCGTTGGATTTGTAGAGCACTTGACGCTCTCTGATTTGCTGTTGGAGATTTCGAAAAACATTGTGTTGATTTGGGGTTCTTGGAGGAGGAAGTTTCGAGCTACAATCGCACTTCGATTTGAACGTGGCGGCTGAAAGAGAGAGAATGGGCTAGGGTTACGGGGAGGGATATTTATATAATTAATATTTTATTATTTTTAATCCTCCAATTTCAAAAAAAGCATGTCTACTGATACGAACTCCAAATCAAACCTAACGACTGTCGTCCCTAGCTAAATACCCCCATTCCGAACACAACGGGATATGTTTCATAAGCCAATTCGACTGTTACAGTCAGTTATTCTTCAAATTAAAATATAAACATTTAATTTTAGATTTGAACGTACATTTTAATTTGCCGGGGCCACATACGGACTCTAAAAATTCCAAAAAATATTTTCTAGCTTCGTATAGACCATACGGTCCTAACAAAACTAGTTTCGTCGAATTCTGAGATCGTTAGCAAAATGTCCATTTTTAAGGGCCTGAATTCCATAGCGACTATTCAGAATTTTCAACTGGACATATCCTTTGATTCCCGCTATGAAATTTCGATTGGTCGGATTCGTTGGAAAGATATTATCAATTAGATCCTAACGTTTTTGGTTTCACTAAAATCCGGATTGTTTTGCACCCGGTACATTCAATTGAAGTTTGAAATCGAATTATCGAACTACCGCGCCATTTTCAATTCTATTTATAATTATATATAAATATTTATATTCTAACGACGACGTATATAATATATACGTTCGATTTATATTCAAAATAAATCTCTCATCGATTTTATTTAAAATAATTCATTTTAAATAATCAAAATTCGCTAAAATTGCCAAAATAAAAAAATTTAAACTGGCCCAGATTTTCGGGTTATTACAATCTCCCCCACTTAAAACTTTTCATCCCCGAAAAGAAACAAAGTCGAAAGTGGTTTGATTATTCAGCTCTACGTTCGATCTGGCTTCCATTCTCTAACTCTTTAGTTTCTGAGAATTTTCAAAATTTCAAAAATTTGGCTAACACCCTAAATTTTTGAAAAATTTCGCCATAACCTCCCCTGCACCGGGAGCATCGGGGAATTTCAAATAGCTTCCCCGGTCCTTCAGATCTCAAAAAGAAAAAGAAAAAGCCAAGCGGCTAGCCAATAGGCTCATAAAATCATCATCACCCAAACAAAAACAGTAAATTATGTAGTAAACATGTACCTATTTGTCGGGCAAACAAATTTTATTCTCTGGCTCTAGCCTCCTTGCTATGACCTGTTCAATGATAGTATATGCAAGCAAATGCGACCAATTTTCAATACAGTTCAATATTTGGTTCAATTAGGCATAATGGTTCAAAATTATCAAACAAATAAACAAACAACACAAACATCAATCAATTAGTGAATTTAACGTTTCAAATTGATAATTTTACTACATATAAAGAAAATCATATTTTTGATGCCAATTCACAACAATGTATTCTAACTATATAAGTTTTGGTTCTCACACCAGTCTAATGGAAATATATAGATATCACACCTTCGAAACACGAAAATAATTACTAATGATGACGCGTCAATCATCAGAATCAGGTCCGTGCGACTAGAGTGTGATTCTATATCTATCCAATATATTAAAATTTTGAATATACGTTTGCAAGGCGTATATGCAAATTCTTTATATACTGAATTGTCCAAAATCAATATAAACAAATAATCAAATACGAATAGTTGATTTAAATTTTCAAAACAAAATTTTGTTTTCATTTTAAAAATATACTCTTCACATTCGTTCTAGGATACTATTGATCCCATCTCTAACGAGTCATTCCCATTGGATATTACTAATCCAATCATCTGATGAATTCTTTCATTCGGTTCTAATGTGTCTTGTTCTCTAAGCTGTGTAAACCAAAGCTCTGATACCAACTGTGACGGCAAGGAATTTCGCTCGGTCCGAACCAGTCGCTAAACCGATCCAGGCCGTTCGAAACGCCCTATCGTTTGAGAATAGGACAAAACAGAACGCATACAGAAGAACATTTCATTGTATATTACAACAATGCATCAGATTACATGAATATACAGAGTATAAATGAATAAATATTACACAGAAATATCAGAGATTTAAATTGCATTTAAATACATCGCAGCGAAAAATAATACAATACACAACTAGAAGGAGATATACGGATACAAAGCTTTCCGGATATCGTTCCAGCTGTAAACCAGGATCCTGTGAATATAAATCTGCAAAACCAAAACTACTAGCTGCCCGTGTCAAAAATAGGGGCACCCAGAGTTTAGGTTAAAACAATAAACTCCAGGTCAGTCATGTGACTGGTGTGAGAACTAAAACAGTTATTAATCTTTATTTTAAAAGTTAGGTAAATCAAGGGACCACGCCGTATAACACGGAACGGGTTTCCTCCCAAGAATACCAGTGCATAAAACAAACAGCGCAATGCTAAATAAAGAAAAATGAAGCTGTTATAAGACCCAGGTCCCATCACATAATGCAACGCAGCCGAGGATAGGGTTTTCCCTTATAACAGCCAAAGAATGCTTGATACGGTTAAAACAAATCGTTTGATACTATTATAAGTGCATAGTGTATAAAACAACTTCAAATCATAAGTATCAATCATAGGCGGCATGAGCGCCCCATCCCACTATGTCGCCATACTAGGCTCTACAAATAAAACCGCAAATGTCACGTATTTGGAAATTGGATTTCCGTCTATGAACCGAGGCAAAAGATAGTCCTCAACCGATTCGTGACTCTCTAGCCCGAGCCACCGGAACAGCCGCAACTGCCCCTTGGATCGTCAAGGCCGGTCCACCGATGTGGATTATAGTGCCTGAACAATACGTTTCCCCGCCCTTTGGGGTGTAAACGAGCCAACTAAATGACTCCATCGGTTCGAGAACGACCGATCAATCCGAGGCGCCTCGCAACAGCAAAAACCACATAAGTCAAACTCGTCAGGGCGTGTAAAACCACTGACGCCACTTCTAACTAGAAAGAAACGCATGCCCTCCCTGAGGTCCGTCTCCCGTTTTTGGTTCATACCGGGTGTGAAACACGCGAAGTAAACGTTACACAAAGCTACGCCACAAAGGCCTTGCTTTGATCATCACCACAAGACTTTGCTTTTCAACAGAAGCCTCGATCAATTGCCACTTAGGCATGCCACACAGGCAATTCACTCCATGCGTTTGATATCCATCAATATATAACCCCTGAGCTCGTACGTCTCAGAGAAGGGCGTTAAGCAAGAGAATAAATTCTCCGCCGCCAAACAGATATATATTTAATAGAGATCAATCGCACGGACTAAAATCCAATGTCAGACACACAGTCCATTTACAAGTCCGTTCTGGGTCTGAACGAAACCGGAGGCACCTAGTACCCCGCATATCCATCGATCTCCAAGTACGTCTGGACGATCACTAACTGTTTCCATCTTCTTGGGTGTACAGCCCAATCAAGATCATCAGTAATTACCCAAACGACGTGAAGACCTCCGGTCTTCTACCATCGTCTTCATCTTCGACACCACGTCGAATCAGATATTCAGAATGGGATAAACCCGGTCTTTCTGAATAACTCGCGTATATATTATAAAAGTGTTACACAAACACAACATACGCCTCATTCCAATTCAGAATATTCTTTTATTCAAATATTCCTATACTTTGGGAAAAGTTCACATTAATTTTATCCAAGATAAATTCTTTAAATTTATTCTTTAATCTCCTTTGAATATCAATTCAAACTAGTCGGGATTAGCGAACCACACCGAAGTAATCATTTATTTTATTTCCCAATCCCAACATATTCATCCCATGAAGTAAAACTGGTTATACTTCATATCTAACACCACGGTGTTATCGGTAAATTCAATTACCATTTCACGTTTAAATCTAATTAAAGATTTAACTATCGCCTGGAGTAAAACTGGTGATACTCCATTCTCGATCTTTTCAATCTAATTAAAGATTCATTAAAACTCCACTTAGTTTTAATCGTTAACTGGGTTAAAGAATCAGTGTCATTTAAAACACGGTTCACGATAAACCCAAAGTCACATTCCATTAATTATCAGGTTAAAGAACGAGTGTTATTTAAAACACTGTCCACGATAAACCCAAAAATCAATATCAATTCAATTCCAATTAAATATTATTTAATTGGTACCCTTCATTAAATCTACATAAAAAGATTTAATCTTTTCTCAAATGGGTTCAAGAACAGTGTTAGTGAAGACACCATTCACGATAAACCTAAATCACATTTGATATTCAATACAAGGCTCTGAATAGAAAATATACCGGCTTATATTCAATATCAAATTCTACGACTAACAAATGTCGTATTGGAAATAACGATATAAATATATATCTTTCAAATTTCCATAACAACATCTGTATAATCACGAATTCCAACATCGAAATATTCCGAAGACAAATTCGATTCAAATCCATTCCAATGCAATTATTGGAAGTTCTGGTTATTTTCAAAACCATTTCAAATCCAATTTATTTATTTTAAAAATAAATAAATTACTATTCTAGTTCAAAACTAGTTCATTTCGACAAAAATCTATTTTTATCTTTTCAAATATGGAGTTTTTCATCCCAATTTTTCCCAAATCATTTCTTATGATTTTACACAATTTATTATTATTTTTAATAATTTTATCAAGGCCCGTACAGTCGATTTCCATCAACGGCCATCAAACTGCACTTACAGCGACCTTTTTCAAATTTGATTTGGACATAATTCCAAATCCAACCGTTAGATTTCAAATTTCTAATATTCGTTAGAAAGCTCTTTTCGATACGAACCCAACGGTTCCGGTTTTAGGAGAATCCGACGGTCGGATCTCCCGTAATGTCCGTTTGAAATAAATGGTCGAAATTCACGAACTGCCGCGGCGCGGCGCGTTCTATTCAGGCCATTATATTATATATATAATATATATAATATATACTTCGTCGATTTCTATTTAAAACGAATTATATAAATAGTTTTAAATTCGTTTCAAAAGCAATTTCAACTTCCATTTCAATTCAAATCAAAATTGAATTCTTCTTTATAAATTCGTTTTAAAATTCATTTCTATTCAATTCAAATTTCAATTCAATTTGAATTCATTTCAATTTGTTTTAAATTCAATTCGAATTCGTTCTATATTCAATTCATTTCGAAATCGTTTTCAATTCAATTCATTTCGAAATCGTTTTCAATTCAATTCATTTCGAAATCGTTTTCAATTCAATTCATTTCGAAATCGTTTTCGATCGATATAAATATCGTTCACGTTAAAATGGCGTCAATCTAATCAACACGTCTTCATAAATTTCTATTTTCAAATATTCTATTTCAAATATTTCTTTTTCAAAATAGTTGTTATTATCAAAATATTTTGTTCAACACATGACCAATCTCAATGGATGAGTACTGTCAACACATGAACCTTTATTTTATAAATTCTTTATTTTCTAAATTGGAATGAGGCCCAATCAATTACCATATAAAGTTAATTATATGGATTCCATACAACAAATGTATATAATAGCAACGATAGATAATCAACCATCAACCAAAGTGCACTACACTGTATAAGCATCAAGTATAGATATCTAACGCTTATAACAGCCTGTCAATCGATCGATCGACATATTTAATCAATCAGGACGAGTGAACTTCATATTTCATCCCAACACCCGTGTGGGGTTTTCAAACAATCAAACACAGATTTTAGTTGTGCAGTTGGGCGATGTGTAAAATTTATCGACCCAATCAATATCAGTCAAATCAGTGTATATAAACAAATCGGTCGATTTGTTTATAAATATTTATTTATTTACTTTCACGTTAAAAATTATATTTTTAACGATAAAACATTTTATTCATCGTATGAATATTCTATTCGGTTCATTTATTCAATAAAATGATATTTTTATTTTTCTAACATTTTTTTTTTTTAGAAAATTTCGGCGGCATAACGGCGCGATACTAGAAACGGGACAAGGCCTAGCCTTATCCCCGGTCTAGTGAAGGCCCACGCCATTCACACATCAATCCAATCCATTCATTTCACCAAACAATTCAATTTCAAATCAAATATCCCACTAATCTATGCAACCAAACAAACAAGTCCATGGTCTGTGGACGATTGTGTCGGGTGCTACTAAGCACCGTCTGCATCCTAGTATATATATATAACTAGAGAAAAGAAATTGAAGAGTGAGAAATTCTCACCAAAAGCTATCCAATCATCTAGACTCTTCTTTGATAGAAATCTTCATCGTTATCGCACCTTCGCCATCTTCGTTGCCCGTAGTCACTATATATATATATAAAAATCACATTTTTATTTCCCTATTCCATATATAAAAATCGAATTTTTACTTCGCTATTCAATATATAAAAATCGAATTTTTGTATTCCAATCAAGGGAAATTTACATTTCAAATCAAAGGAAATTTATATTTCAAAGCAAAGGAAATTTATATTTCAAAGCAAAGGAAATTTATATTTCAAAGCAAAGAAAATTTATATTTCAAAGCAAAGGAAATTTATATTTCAAAGCAAAGAAAATTTATATTTCAAAATTGAAAATAAAATAAAACAATGCTAATCCTATTCTAAAACCAATGCCAATTTTATTTTAAAACACTTGCTATTTTTATTTTATAAAACGATGCGATATATATTATTTTGAAAAACAACTCTATTTTTCCTAAGAAAAACACATTTTATAAATCGTTATAATGATTAAAAATCATATTTTCATTTTAAAGTAATATATATAAAAACCATATCTTCATTTTAAAGTTATATATATATATATAATCAGATAAAAAAAACAATAATGTTATTCTCTATAAACATTTAATTACAAGTTCAAAGAAATACACTGCGTCCTCTTCATCTTTGCTGTTCAAAACCCTCTACATCATCATCCCCGAAATAACTGCTCCAAGCTTCCACAGTTGAACCCATCGCTGGCCCGTTAGGGCTTCCTTTTGCTCGCACCACGTCAGCCTTGACGATGATCAACGGCCATCACAAGGCGCGCCTTGGCGCTGCCTTTCACCAGCCAGAGGATGGGCCAGCTCGCACCACCGATGGCCAGCAGAATTGAGCCCGACGCGGTGGCCTTTGAGCCCCAAATTTGAACGAACCACACCACTAAACGAGATCTTGCCCGTTGGATTTGTAGAGCACTTGACGCTCTCTGATTTGCAGTTGGAGATTTCGAAAAACATTGTGTTGATTTGGGGTTCTTGGAGGAGGAAGTTTCGAGCTACAATCGCCCTTCGATTTGAACGTGGCGGCTGAAAGAGAGAGAATGGGCTAGGGTTACGGGGAGGGATATTTATATAATTAATATTTTATTATTTTTAATCCTCCAATTTCAAAAAAAGCATGTCTACTGATACGAACTCCAAATCAAACCTAACGACTGTCGTCCCTAGCTAAATACCCCCATTCCGAACACAACGGGATATGTTTCATAAGCCAATTCGACTGTTACAGTCAGTTATTCTTCAAATTAAAATATAAACATTTAATTTTAGATTTGAACGTACATTTTAATTTGCCGGGGCCACATACGGACTCTAAAAATTCCAAAAAATATTTTCTAGCTTCGTATAGACCATACGGTCCTAACAAAACTAGTTTCGTCGAATTCTGAGATCGTTAGCAAAATGTCCATTTTTAAGGGCCTGAATTCCATAGCGACTATTCAGAATTTTCAACTGGACATATCCTTTGATTCCCGCTATGAAATTTCGATTGGTCGGATTCGTTGGAAAGATATTATCAATTAGATCCTAACGTTTTTGGTTTCACTAAAATCCGGATTGTTTTGCACCCGGTACATTCAATTGAAGTTTGAAATCGAATTATCGAACTACCGCGCCATTTTCAATTCTATTTATAATTATATATAAATATTTATATTCTAACGACGACGTATATAATATATACGTTCGATTTATATTCAAAATAAATCTCTCGTCGATTTTATTTAAAATAATTCATTTTAAATAATCAAAATTCGCTAAAATTGCCAAAATAAAAAAATTTAAACTGGCCCAGATTTTCGGGTTATTACAACATAGCTCATAATAGTACATAACATCCGTCTTCAACATCATCGGATCCAGACTCAGTCTCATACTCTATATCATTTTCTTTAGTACTTACAAATGCATCTAATAATACATTCGTTTCATCATTCAACGGATCTACATCAATGTCGCCAGCTATTATTATTTCAGTATTTGGCTCAAGATCCGCTTGATACGTTGCGTCGTTTGGAATATTAATCCCTTTAAATGTAAATCTAGCCTTTGTTTTAATAGCAGCCCACCAATATGATTTATCTTTTTTTAAGGACGGATACAGAGCAAAATAGATTTGTAATGCTTGCTTAGCTAACACGAAAGGATCGTACTTATAGTATTGTGACATATGCCTTATTTCAATTAGCTTATAATCTTTGTGGACGTTAATTCGATAACCAGGAACATTGCTAAATCAGTTGCATTTGAATAGATAAATTTTCTCTATGGGCTGAACATAATACGTCAACTCTACAACTTGCGTTAAGACATCGTAAAAATCTTTTATATGCTCCTCTAGATCATCACTACCTTTGACAAATACACCGCTGTTATACTTTATTTTTTCAGCTCCGTAATCATTGGTGTTGAATTTAAATCCATTGACAAAGTATATAGGATAAGTTTCGACATTTCTTTTTGGTCCGATAGCAAGATGTCGTAATCCTTCATTAACAACATAGCTTTTGGGATCATGAACATAATATGAAAACCATCCAGCAAATTCTTTACTGAGATCACAAGATGGATGTTGTGATTCGTATATACTGCAAATACGTGTTATGTTCCTTTTTTTGTTAATATAGATAAATATATATATATATATATATAATTGAATTGTACATGAGTTTAGTATTACCTGACAAATGGTGCAACTTCCACACAATTTAACAGAACATATGTATGTGCCATATTGCAGTCTTTATCACTTAACCATATTTCCACACAATTTCTAGCAGGTCTTCCATGTCGTCAAAAAATAGATACATTGTTTGAGAAGACTTATGTTCAACGGCTTCTTCATTACGGGGACCAGTTACAAAAGACAAGTTCACATCTTCACTAAAGTAATGAGAGAAAAAATGAAGCTTCTTCTTCAACATACTATTTGCAAATCAAACCTTCTACCCGAGCTTTTTGCCTAATTTTTTTCTTCAAATGATTCAAGTACCTATAATAAGATTAATTACATTTATATGTTGCTTCAAAAATCTAAGTTGTAATCTATCAAGATTATTGAGTATATACAAAATTACCTCTCAAATGGATACATCCATCCATAGTGCACAAAACCTCAAAGGAGTGCTCTGGACGGAAGATAAATAGGTAAATACTCCATTACATTAAAAAAAACCCAATGGAAATATTTTCTCGAGTTTGCAGAACAATACTAGGATTTTTACTTCAAGCTTACGTAGACGATCTACCTTTAATGTCGTTGAACAAAGTTGTGTGTAAAACATAATTAGTTTTGTTATAACACTCCATATTTTTGTAGGCAGTAGTTCCTTGAAAATCACGGGCAAAAGTATACCATCATGATATGGCAATCATGGATTTTCATCCCGCTCAGTTTACTATTTTTAGTGTCCATACATCTACGGAGGTTAGACGAAATCCTATCAGGACATCGTAATCCTTCCACCCACTTTAGCACTAGTTTTACTTGCTTAATGTCTAGCTCATAGCATGCTTTGGGTTTTTTATTCTCGTCATACAAGTGAAGTTCCGACAGTTTACAGAAGTGTAATATATCACGTCATGAATTCGCATCATCCTTGGGGTTCCCCTTTACATTCAAAACTGCATTAAAAATGTTTTCAAAAATGGTTTTTTCATTGTGCATGACGTCAATATTATGCCGAAGTAGTAGATTTTTCCAGTAAGATAACTCCCAAAATATACTTTGTTTGCACCAATTATGAATGTCCAATTTATCTAGAATTTCAACCTGCTTTTCAGTTTCATGTATCTTTTGGTAGTCTTTAACAGTTTCATATATCTCTTCACTTGTCCAAACTTTAGGCGGTAGCATAGTCTCTACTCTATTAGCTACAAAGTTCTTTTTATCCATTCTAAATGTGACGATCTCAAAACCCCGTGCTACGTTGTTAAGGATAATCTTTGGAATATAACACATTAATCATCATTAGTAGAGTACAGATAATAGCATAAACAAGAAATAGAATAATTTACACAAATATGACAGCGGAATCATATATATATATCACCACATCAGAGAGCACAGTGCAGGATACAACTTAGTGCATAATAATACATAATCAGTCTACATTGCCTGTGGCGGAATCGCATATATAAAGAGTACATAAACGAAACATTAGTCTACATCGCCGGTGGCGGAATCATATACATATACAATTATGGCGGAAAAATCATAGTAATCAACATGTAGTCAAGCCTCACCATGAGCCAAAAGTGCACCTCTACTTCGGTGCCAAGCCAAAATATGTCAGCTACCTGTAACTAGGCTGCCCGTGTGAAAATGAGGGCACCTGAGTTTGCAAGGTGAAACAAACTACGAGTCAATCATGGGACTGGTATGAGAAATCTATTTAACTAATTAAATCACAATAAAAGGCAAATCAAAGGACCATGCCACTTTCGCGGAACGGGTTTACTCCAATGAGTGCTAGTGCGTGAAATTAAGTAAATGATTAAATCATCGCAATGCTTTTTATAAAAATGAAGCCATTATAAGACTCAGGTCCCATCACACAATGCAACGCAAGCCGGAGGATAGAGTTTTACCTTATAATGGCCAAGAAATGCTTCATACGTATAAAACAAAAGTGTTTGATATTATTACAGTGCATATATGCTTCAAAAGCAGATTCAATCATAAATATCAATCATAGATGGCATGGGTACCATATATCATGTCGCCATACTAGTAATACAATCACATCCGCAATTTCGTATTGGAAATTGGATTCCATCATGAGTCGAGGCTTGGGGCAAGCTCCTCTCCGTTCGAGACACTCTAGCAAATGTCCCAGGACCGCACACAGCAATCCCTGGATCTTCAGGGCCGGTCCTCTCTTACTTTTGAGGATTAGTTATTCCTGAACACACGTTTCCCGGTGCTTACAGACCTATAATCGAGGCGCCTCGCATTCCAACAACCACACAGGTGAAAAGTAGATATAATGTCAGGGCTGGTAGGTCACTGACACCACCATAGCTAAAAAGAAACGTCGTGCTCTCCCTGCAGTCACTATCCCGTTTTTGACTCATACCGAGGGGTGAGGCTCGCGAATCCACGTTATACACAAAGCTACATCATACAGACCATGCTTTGATCATCAACCACAAAACTTTGCTTTGCAAAAGAAGCCTTGATCATATGCCATAGGCGTGCTACACAGGCAATTCACTCCATGCGACTGATTTCTATCGATATACAACCTCTGAGCTCGTACGTCTCAGAGAAGGGCGTTAAGCAAGAGAATAAATTCTCCGCCGCCAAGCAGATATATATTTAATAGAGATCAATCATCACAGAAAAAAATCCAATGTCAGACACACAGTCCATTTACAAGTTCGTTCTGGGTTTGAACGAAGCCGGAGGCACCATATTCCTCGCATATCCGCACAATCAACAATACGTCCGGACGGCTACTACTTCAGCTCCTTCAAGGTAGGTACTCCAATCACGAGCATCAGTAGCGCCCATCCGTCCAATGTGAAGATCGTCGGTCTTGAACCGTCTTCATCTCTTCGACTTCTCACCGTCGATCGACTATTTGAAATGAGAATTAACTCGGCCTTTTCAAATAATCCAGGTATATTTAGATTTTCAAATCAATTCTTCACATGGTTAAATTACTCAACATTCAAATTTCAGTTCCTTAGTATAATTTTCATGTTAAATACATTCAACCATCACATACCAAGCTAACCCAGCAAAATCGGTTTATTTCCATTCTATATCGTTTATACTATTTTATAACGATATATCGCCATTTTTATTTATTTAAAAACGGCCATATTTAATTAAACAACATTTCAGGTCGTGCCGAGGCACTGGCGCTGTTTTTCACTAAATTTGTTTTACACATATCTGAAAATCTAACCGTTGGATCTTCACAAATTTTATTTCATTAGAAAGATCCTTTCAAAACGAACCCAACGGTTTCAGTTTTGGGAAAATCCGACGGTCGGATTTCCCCCACAAGTCGTTTGAAGTTACGATTTCAAAATACAAACTGCAGCGTCGTTATTCGATTTAATTTAATTATATTTATATTTATATATAAATATAATCGATTCTAGCGCTGTTTTTCTTCAGATTTGAATTAAACATTCCAGAGAATCCAACCGTCGGATCTTTACAATGTTGGTGTCGTTGGAAAGATATTTCCAAGGCGAACCCAACGTTGCGGTTTTGGGAAAATCCGATGGTCTGATCTCCCGCACTAATCGTTTGAAATCACGGTTTCAAAACACGAACTGCACGGCCACGATTCGTTTTAATTTTATTTATATTTATATATATATATATATATATATATATATAGTTCATTCGACGATTTTAATATCGTTTTCACTTCAAATATTTCACTAACGCCTTTAAATTTTGGAAAATTTCGCCATAACCTCCTTTGTACGGGAAGGGCTGGGAAAATTCCCAAATAGCCACACGGGCGTCTTATCTCAAAAAAAAAGCCAATAGGCTCATAAAATCATCACCCAAGCAAAACAGTAAACATGTACCTATTTGTCGGGCACACAATTTTATTCCTCTTCTCTAGCCTCTTTGCTATAACCTGTTCAATAAATATGCATGTACATATGTGCAATTCTTATCACTTATCATTTTCCATTCAACTTCATATTTGATTCAATTTGGTTTAAAGTCACCATTCATTCTAATGTTGCATACACAAGCAAAAATCCTATCATTAGCTAGTTAATGAATATTTCAACTCATGCATATTTATTTGAACAAGTGGTTATTTTTAACACTTCACATTTCAAAAATGATATTTTTGGCGAACTAAAATATATTTCAACACATGACTATTTCATTTAGTTCCTATACAGGTTAAAAATAATATTCATAGCAAACAAATATTTGTTTCAACACTCGTATATTTTTAGCGAATCACATACATGATAAAAATGGTATTTTTATCATCTAAAATATTTATTCAACACATGAATGTTTTTAACACTTCATAATTTCAATAAAAGGTAATTTTTATTGCTCGATCTTTTTATTCAACACATGAACCTTTTCAACACACGCACTTCTCAACACATGAGCATTTCCACACATGGATATTTTATATAGTTTGTTCATATAAGAAGATGTAATTTTATTGTTGAAACAATTTATTTATAACGCGAATATTTCACATACTTCATATATATTATAAAAATGTGATTTTTATTGTTTAAACACTTTATTCATTCAACACATGAATTTAATTTTCAACACATAACTTCTCAACATGAGCATTTTCCGCACATGGATAAAGTTTCAACACATGACTTTGGTTTCAACACATGAAAATATTTCAACATATGAAAATAATTCTAACACATGAATATTATTCAAAATTTCGGCAGCATAACAGTAGGGTAGTTAAAACCAGCACCGTCCCGAGTACGGCTCCTCGCTCTACCTTAAAACCTCGCGGTTTTTGACAATGGGGATTTCATACATCTAATTCACACGCAGGCGAGTATGATTTTCTTTTCCACAAATATTTCAAATTTGTTACAATCACCATTGGGTATTTTTCAACCACAACCAAACAATACCAACCACAAACAATTCTATCAACCATTCGCATTATTCACCAAATTTTTCACACCAATTCACAAACAATAAATATCGTCCATGGTATGTGGATGAGGGGAATATATATATATTATTACCATTCCAACACACATGTCATTTAAACAATGCATATATAATTCATATTTCACTCATATAGCTTACACAACGCATGTACCTGAGGTATACGACACGTGTATAATTTATATTTTGCTTATATAATTTATACACGACATTTCCAATCACATTTCAGTTAGAAATCTCACCTTGGTTTTTGTGATGCTAAAAATTGTAGATAGTTCAGAAAAATACGCGGTCTCTTCTAGGATGTTGAGAGCCTCCTTGCGGTCACGATGTTTCCTGTTTCATCGAATTTCGTTAACACATCATAAAGATATGATTTTTCAAAGTTGGTAACACTTAAAAGTGTTAATTTCTATTTAAAATAACTAAAGCCGATACCTTTCAAAGTTATTCAAAACTAGGTTTTGAAAATTCGTGAAATCCGTAGCACTTTGTCCCGATCAGGTTGTATGACGTCGAAGAGGGTGGAAAGGGCTTCAGGCGCGGGGGGGTTTCGTCGGGATCGGTGGTCGGAGGCGTGCTCGGCGGTGCTGGAAAGTCGCCGACTTTGAGGGCATCGTTCTCGACACTGGCGAGGAGAGAGAGGGAGATAGTTGGTCGGATTTGAAGAGGGGAGGCGGCGGTGTCGAGTCTGGGTGGTGGCGAGGTCGGGCGTGGGCTGTGGCAATCGGAAATCGCCTAAGAAGTGGGAAGCGACGTGCGTCGTCGATGTCGAGGGGGGTGGGGGTTTTCTGATATATTTTTTATTATTATGAATGGAGAAGTTTGATTGGTCGAAGGTTTTATTAAATTTTAAAATAGTGTTTCTCCACACGGACACCAATTCAAACCCAACGACTATCGCCCCTAGCTAAATACCCCCATCCCAGACACAATGGGATATGTTTCGTAGGCCAATTCGATTGTTACAGTCAGTTATTTTTCAAATTAAAGTATATAACATTTTATATTCAATTTGAACGTACATTTCAATTTGCCAAGGCCACAAACTGATTCGAAAAATCCCAGAAAAATAAATCTAGCTATGTTTTGACACTACGGTCCCAACAAAACTAGTTTCGTCGAATTCTGAGATCGTTTGAAAAATGGCCATTTTCTAGTCGATCCAATTTAACAGAACTTAACCAAACACGTTTTCTTTTGCCACGCTCACATACTAGCTTCAAAAATTATGAAATTTAAAACCTAGCAATTTTGACATTCCGGATCCAACAAAAGTGGTTTCGTCGAATTCCGAGGTCGTTTGCGAAATGTCTATTTTCAAGGGCTATATATTCTCTATAGCGACCTTTCTGAAAATTCATTTGGCCGTAACTTTTGATTCCCGCTATGAAACTTCGATTTTTCAGATTCGTTAGAAAGATATTCATAAACAGATTTAAATATTTTTGGTTTCACTAAAGTCCGTTATATTTTCCACCCGGTACAGTCAGTCAAAGTTTGAATTCAAATTTTCAAACTGTCACACTATTTCTAATTCACTATTTTATTGAAATCTTCTATTTCAATTGTTTAAATTCCTTTGAAATAACCAATTTAAAAATTTTAAATTGGCTCGTATTTTCTGGGTTATTACACTAAATTTATAATTAATATGTAGAAAACAACGATGACAGTCAAACCAAGATTTTTTTCCATACTATAATGAAACTGCTGATGTCTCATCCGTACAATGAGGACAAGCAAGACGTACAGATGTGCTCCAACCTGAAAGCATGCCATACGCGGGAAAATCACTAACAGTTCATAATAAAGAAGCAAACATACGAAAATTCCTTTATCTCGAAATATCGCATGTTTCGACTCCTTCACGCCACAGTGTTTTCAACTCTTCAATCAACGGTTGTAGATAAACATCAATTCCTTGTGTCAGATCATCGGGACCAGGGACGACAACCGTTAGAAACATATATGGATTTTTCATATACATCTATGGAGGTAAGTTATAAGGAGTAACAATGATAGGCCAAGACGAATATTTACAACCAAACAAAAAAATGGCAAAAATCCATCCATACATAAAACAAGCCTAACATTATGGCTCTCTGCAGCAAATTCAAGATAAGTCCTTTCAAAGTGTTTCCATATTTCACCATCAGATGGATGTATCATAGTTCCTTCTTCTGTTGTTCTCACGCTATGTCATCGCATATGACACGTTGTATCAGAAGATGCATATAGCCGTTGAAGTCTGGGAGTTTTGGGTAGATAATGTGTTCTTTTATATGGAACTTCTTTTCCTTTTCCTTGGTTTATATCTATCTTTGTTGCAAAATTTGCATTTTCTAAGGTGAGCGTCTTCTTTCCAATACAACATGCAACCTTTAACACATGTATCTATCTTCTCATACGGTAGTCCAAAAGCAGACATAAGTTTTTTCCACTTTAAAATGACTATCGCACATCAAATTATTGGGCGACGTATGTCGTTTTGTAGTTAGTACAACTGTTGTAAATGCTTCTTCTGTAAGATTGAATTTTGATTTTATAGTGATGAATTCGGCAGTTACAGATAATTCGGTTCCGCTTGTACACCTTCCTACAACGGCCTCTTAGCAGAATTCAATAAATAAATAAAAATTCGCTTTCGCCATTGGTTCTTCAACATTTTCGTTCTCATCGTCGCCTTAATTTATGGTAGGAAATATTGATCGTGTTGCATCTTGCACCATATGTTCTATCGGATTCGTCGTTGTAGTATCATTCATCATTGTACTATTGTCCTCTACCACTACAGGTTAGACGTACACTACACCATATCAGCGAATTTAGCACACAGGGATGCGAATATACAATTCGGCTATAAGCCAATCAAATTTGATAGTGCTCAAATCCGTATCAAACTACATTTTGCGATCCGCACCACCCCAAACACCCTTAATCTGACCGTCCATCAACGAAGCCCCGGATCAGTTCATTGGATATGACTTTGGGCCGTATGAAATGCGTATCAAATTTTTCCGTCAAAACCTCAATTCTGGTACAATCGAGTTTTGCCACATCAAAACTTCCTTTGTCAAAAATCACCCACCGCAGTCCATGAGTTATCGTCAGCTCACGCTGCCTTCAGCTGACACGCAAAGCCTCAGTCCACCGCTGTCCATCCTTCTCGTCGCCACTAGAGATGAGTACTAGATCATGGTTAAATTTAAATATGAATTGGGTTTAATTTGAATTCGAATTGGGTTTAAATTGGGTTTAATTTGAATTTCCATGCCTTAGTTCAAAAATATGAATGATAGATAGTTGCATGTGCTTGTCTACCTAGAATTCATGCTGCTATTGTGTTTAAATTGGGTATTATCCCCAGTTTTATAGTTCAGCAGTGTAATTGCTATCATTTACTTGTGTTGTATTTGTCTACCTTGATTCAGACACTTTTACTTGTGTTTCCCTGCTCATTTTTGTGTATTATTGCACCATGTACACTGATCCTTACTGATCTGAAGTGCACGTGTCATTTCTGGCTTGTGCCAAAAAAAATCATGTGGTATGATTTGAGAACTAAAGCATACTAGTTCTATTGACTGAGCTGCATGTATTTGGTAATTGATATTGGGAAACTTGTGTGATTGAGTAGAAATGTCGATTATGGATGCATGAATGAAAATAGAATGGCATTTATAGGTTGAGATTTAGTCAATTTGTTGGGTGTGTCATGTGTGTTACACTGCGTGTGAGTAAAGGCATAAAACTGCTTTTCCATTTATGACTTAATGCCTTGAACCAAGTTGCTTTGCACTCATGTAACCAATCATTTTTGTTAGTCAACCCATGGCAAAAATAGAAGCTGACTATTATAACATGCGTGTGCAGCAGCCTCTGTCATTTGGATGAAGCTAATAAGCATGGATTTGAGTGTGTTGATCTTCCTGAAGGGTTCCTTGTCTTGGACGGGTTTATTTATTTGTCGATTTTCTCTGCTTTGAGTTTTAGTTGTTGGCTTCTGGAGTTTTCCAAAGCTTGGTTCTGCCAATGGTTCTTGTTTGGTTTGAGATTACCTTGGTATTGTTTTCCGAGGGTGCATGATGTTATGCTTTTGTGCAGTAGTATTATTGTGTTCCTGATAGAATGCAACGTTTCTTGACTAGTTAATGATCTTTTGTCTGTTTTGGAGGATGTTCACCTTGAAGGAAGCATTGATTCAACAGGTGGCTGCACTTTATCTCACGATGTCGGTTTGGGTATTTATCCCAGCTTATTCATTCAACTAAGTGCCAAGTCTGGCAAAGGGGATAATATCAAGTGTCAAATGCTTTTTCCTAAGGTTTAGCTTAGCTAAATGCATAAGTTAGTATAAATACTCGAACCAGGTGTGTGAGCTAAAGTGCATCTACCTAGTGAATCATCTAGTAAATTCTTAACCAGAAAGTTACACCTTCAGCTTGGTGAATGCATTAGCTGCGGATCGAAGTGGTCAACCGCCGAAGTTGAAAAGCGGAGAGTGGTTGATCGTTGAAGTTAATCTTCTTTATTGTAATGTAATTATGAAACGGTATGTATCTTCTTTATTGTAATGTAACATTATGCATCTTCTTTAATGTAATGAAACAGCGTGTATCATATTTATTGTAATGTAATCAAATAGCATGTATCATTATATATTGTAATGTAATGAAATATTTCATACAATTGTTTTATTTACTGTTATAATTGTGAATTAGTGTATCCTGTGTTATATACGCTTTGTGTTAGAAATAATATGTGTTGCAGTTTCTGCTTGTGTGTATATATACACACACACACACATACATATAAGATACGGTTTATAGTTGTATCTACTTATGCTTTAGACATGGCCAATAGCCGTTTGTTATCAAATTGGGTTATAGTTTTGAGCCGTATCTAAAAGTTTAACATGCCATTTTTTGATACGGCTTTTTGTCATGCCTAAATGCTTTAGATACGGCCAAAAACACACCCTAATTAGCATATATGGTGTAGTGGTAGGTTAAACAAGTTCTCCATAACGATCCCATAAGTAATAATTCAATACAAAACCAAATTTATACAGATGTACTTCTACTACATCTGGCTTCTAATGCTTCAGATGTCTGCACTTACTACACGGACAACGAATGTCTACGTCACTTTGATCATTATATTTAGCAAATCTAATAAATTCTTGGACACCATTACAAAAATGTTCCTTTATTGACCCTTTCTTACCGGTTCGGGGTTGATACATCCAACTATGATCACAAAAATAATCGAACATTTTCCTGATTTGCAACAAATATGCTAGAAAATTCGATCAAACACTTTATTTTAATTGAAATCTTGTAAAATTTCATTTATAGCTACTTAATGTTTTCGGTTTTTTTTGTTTATTTATTTTTACCTTAACGGCCAGTCTACCCACTTCCCATTAAAAATATAATAACGTAAGCATTTTGTAAATCATTTCGGGTTAAACGGTTCAACAAAATTTCGGCAGCACTTCCCTTTAGTCCGTGTATCGTACACATGTGTGTACACGGGGAAAAAGGAAGTTCCATCGAAATTTTGTTAACCATTTAAACTGAAATGATTTACAAAATATGCATACGTTATTTGTGACGGCCCGCAATTCCACTCACTTCAAACTGACAAAAACCGATCCCGACGTCAATTCATGGTAAGAAAAAATATGTTTCGTTAGGGTTTATTAGAGCAAACATAGCGGAATACAAAGCTCACAGCGGAATAGATAAAATATAATAAGAATATATCATTGAAGCGAAAACATTTTTGAATACAAATCTGATTTTACATACCATTACTCTATGAATATTTAACATAATATACCGATAATAGAGTACGTCCAGCCTTCATGTGAAACTTCAGCTCTCTCTGGAACTCCAAGTCCTCAAGCTTGAACCTGATCTTGATAACTGAAAAACAAACTAACAACTGCCCGTGTGGAAATTGTTGGCACCCACAATTTGCAAGGGAAAAACAAACTACGAGTCAGTCATAGGACTGGTATGAGAAAATCTTTCAAACTAATCTTATGCTTAACCTTAATTCGAATAAGGTATCTCGAGACCACGTCGCATGTTGTGGAACATATTTTCTCCCAAGAATATGTGCATAACCACAGCAATCATAACTAAACATGGCAACCATAAACCAGATTTTTGAAAACATGACTTTAGAAAAATCAACAATTATAAGCCCCATGTCCCATCGTTAAATGCAAGCGCACACCAGAGGATAGGGTTTGCCTTATAATCGCAAAACATGCTTGATACAGTTTAAAACCAAATCATTTGATATTATGACGATGTCTAGGGTGTGTAAAATCATTTTGAAAATAAACTTATAAATCTTAGCTCGCATAGTGTCCCATACCACTATGTTCGCTACATAGGTATACAACTGAAAATCATAAAAGGTTCGTATTGGAGTTTGGATTCCATCATGATGGTTGTTGATCGAAAGACCACTCGGGCATTCAGCGGATACCATGTGTAACTTCTTGTATTTTTGACAAACGAATAATTAATTTATGTAATTATTTAAACATTGATTTGGTAATTTAAAATGATTTGAATTAAATTTTATTGAATATTTAATTCCTAAATAATCGAAAATAGTAGAATTGGCAATATTTTGTGAATTAGATAGTATAAGAGATTTGGTTAAGTTTAGATCCGAATTTTTTTTATGAATTTATTTATAAAACGATGCTTGAACATATTAATTATAATATAATTTAAATTGAACCCGTAATGTCGCGATAGTTCGTTATATTGAGTTTTGAACTTCAATTGACTATACATGATTCGTTGTAAGTCGGATTGCTTTAAAACAAGAAAGGTTCGGATCTGGTGAACTATAGTTTTCTAATGGAAGAGAAAAATCGAGTTTTCTTCATGTAGATTTTGAGTTACGATCAAATAAAACTTCCAGAAAGTCACTATGGGATTCGTTTATAATTTATAACGATTTATTTATATCATAAAAGGATTCTAATATAAATTAAATATCGATTTAACTCGGATTTTGAAATATCATGTTATAAATTTAGATATGTATATTCTGGAGTTGTATGATATTCTATTGGGATATATACGATAATATTTATTTATTAATATTAAATTTAATTGTTTTTTAAATATATTAATACTTAAATGGTTTATTTTAGACCTTATAAAATAGCCATTTTTGCAAACGACCTCCGTTCTCGACGAAATTAATTTTGTTGGATCCGGAATATTAAATTATTAATAAATTTCAAATTTTGTGATTTTTGGAGTCAGTACGTGGTCATATGGGATTTTAATGTGAAATAGAGTCGATATTTTGACTTTAAAAATACGTTGTATGAGTAAACCGACTCGAAATTCGACGAAACAAGTTTCGTTGGGTCTGTAATGTCGAAATATAGCTATATGTCCAATTTCATTAAAACTGGATATTGTATGTGACTATATGATTTTTTAAATGATAAATACAATCAATTTTATAATAAAACAAATATAATAATGAATTTAAAGTAATATTCTTATCCTATAAATACCCTAAATCTCCTAACCCTAAGCCATTTCTTTATTCGGTGGTCAACAACATTTCACGCCTCCACCCAAAAGATTTAAACCGTAAGAAATCAATCTTTGGACAAATAAAATAAAATCCCCTACTGCCTTGAAAAATCCAATGTTTAAATAATTGAATTTATAGGTACTTGCTCTTCACAATAGTATGAATTTTTCTGGGTTCGACATTAGTATGATCCTTGGGTTTTCGTGCAGCGGTAGTTACGGTTGGGAAAACTGTGAAATGTAGGCTTTGATATATGAAACGAAGTTTGTTTTGGGGCTTAGGGGATGAAACTGCACTTGTATGCAAGGTTTGGGGTCAATTCGAAACAAAATATGTCGATACTTGTTGAAATGGTCGCGTGGGCATTGTCGAGCGCCAGGAGAAGGAGGCGTTCGAGTTCTGGGGAATTGAGATGATGATGTTGAGATTTCAAAGGGGAAGATATTGGTGTTTTCTGTTTTTGAATTCATGATGAAATGAAGGAAGCGGTGGAGGTGAGGATATACGTGAATGGTCGGTTCATTGGAGAGGGAGTCAGTGTTTGGAGAAGATGAAATGAGGAGTGGATGGGCTTTTACGTGGATTTTGGGCCAAGAATAAAATAAGGCCCGATTAATTTATTAAAATAAGTTTAGTTTTAAATTAAACTTCTTATAACTTGTAACCATTATATCTTATTCATACATTATCGAAATTTGACAAAAACAGGATCCGTTGGGATCGTATGGATGAGGGCTACACCATGGAACTGATTTGGAGTGATTTGGAGCTCGTCTCAATTTATGGTGGAATAAAACGCCTGAAAGGACAAATCGACTGTTATTCGTTATTTAACAATAACCATCTAAAGTGAGTAAACTCACTAACTCTGTTTAGTATATATTTTTGTAAACGTATTTTAGAATTGATAAATAACGATTGAATGTTGTGTGATGGTTGTTTGGATTGATTGCTAGTTAATTGGTTGAAAATATAAATATAGTTATATATATAACATTAATTAAATATTGATTATGTTTATCAGAATATTGTATATTGATATAAAATTCATGTTATTTATGTTAATTAACATTTGTGGATGCAAGAAAAAAAAGGTTGGAAGGATCCAACTGGATTCCTCAACATTTATGTACTGTTGTTCATATATTGTGATATATGATGCGATATATATATATATATTGATTATGTGTGTTTGGATGATATTGATCCTTTTTATTTGGTATTTTAAATATCATAAGTAATATTGGAATATATAAAATGAATTTTTGAAGTAAGTTTTAAATTTAAGAAATTTATAAAATCAATAGATTTTATAAGAAGGAAATAAGTAGATATTAAATAGAAATATGTTTTAACAGCTAAATTAAGTAGAATAATTTATAAATGATGTTTTTAAATTAAGAAATATATGTATCATTGGATAAATGAAAATATAAGTCTGAATTTATATAGAGAAGTAAAAAAATTGGTTTTAACACCGATATTTGAAAATGGAATGTAAACTTAACATTTATAAAGGATGGAATATGAATTTGGAAAGGGAAAATCAATTTTAAAAACAGAAATGGAATTTCAAATGGGCTAGAAATAAATAACTTGTTTAATATTAAAAACAAGTAGTGTGATTTATAAACAATGTTATTACTGAAATAGAAATAATTATCAGTGGATAATCTGGATTGTAAATTCAGCAGTAATTTTAAAACGGGAAACTGGGAATTTGTTTTAAAAAGAAAACAATGGAATTTATTTCGATGTTCGAGATGTGAATAGGATTAAAATAAAAACCATAAAGATTTTTAACTAGAATTCGACATGGCCAAATGTTATGAAATAGTTTATTTTAAGAAATTATATATTGAATAAATCAGGATTTGGCAAGATAATTAATATTCGGCTGGAAACCGATATTTTATAATCGAATATAAAGGTGATATAGAATTATAAACTTATTAAATAAAATCAACTAGGAAGTTGACATGTAAATGAGATTTGATAAATAAAATGAAATGTGAATAAGAACTTATAAAATAACTTGATAATTGAAATTTGAACCTATGTTAGTATTTAAATTATAAAAGCGAGTTTTGATTTGACAAAACAAGTCGAGTTTTCTGTAAAGGAATAATATTCACGTTTTAAAGTGAATAACGATTTAAAAGCAAACGTTTTGCAGATTTAAAACAGTTATAAAAGGAAATTGGTAATTGTTGGTAAGTACTAAATTCAAAAATGAATTTAGAAATTGAGTTGACCTAAAATGGTAAATTATTCTGAAATTCGGAACGTTAATCGAATATAGGTTATTCGAAAGAGAGTTATCGAATAGAGATTATTTGAAAAAAATTATACGTTGAAATTCGATTATAACGAATTCGGGAAAGTACTATTTACTTTTCGATTGTTAATCAAGATTTTATTATTTATTTATAAATTAGTTGTTTATTTATTTATTCAAATTAAGGAATATAAGTTATATTTTTAAAGTTAGATATTTCGGAATTAGAGAATATAACGTTATCATTATAATCAATGTTTTTCATAAAAGAAGTGGAACCGTTAAAACGAATCCGAGAGTTGTGTAAGCAATGATTTGATAAGAAGTTAAGAAACAGAGTTAAGGAAATTAGAAACCGACTAGAGACTAGTTAAGCTGAATGATTTCCTGAGTATCAATCTGATGTTGGTTTCGGCCTTCGGGGTTGATACCTAGGAAGTTGTTCTCTTACTAGTTTACAGTTAGAGACTGATAGAGGTGGGGAGATAGTGATGCGTGAATAAGAAATGGAAATGTTTTCCAATTTCAGTAACATATATTTTGTAGATTTAGAAAATAATAATTTATGAATATATGGAAACAGAAAATAGGGAAATAAATAAATTAATTTAAAGGGAAAATTGTGATTGATGATTGATTAATAAAAATTCCATTTGGAAATAAGATCATTGTGTCTACGGATGTTTTCCTTTGATAGTTAAATAACCGACTATCAAATTTGACTATTTTTCCATCATCAATACGGAGAGACCAGGATTAGATTTATTATCTGAAAACCACTTTGTATGGGCATTAGCTCTGCGAATTAAATATGATAAAGATAATTGAAGACGGAGTTTATGCAAGGGCTATTCTGGCAAATCCTTGGTAGAAATTGCCTAAGATGGGTTTACAAAATAGTGCCTTCGGTTTGTCCAGTCCCAAGACAAACTGTATGGAAGAATGTCTGGCAGAGTATATCTAATGGAACGCGTAAGTTGATCTCTTCAAACATATTGTTGGGTAGCGGGGAAATTCGTTTCTCTTAGTTGTATACTGTAACAACCCGTAAAATGCGAGCCAGTTTGAAATTTTTATTTTGGCAATTTTAGCGAATTTTGATTATTTAAAATGAAATATTTTAAATAATATCGACGAGAAATTTATTTTTGAATTGAAATTCGACGTATATATTATATACGTCGTCGTTAGAATATATATAATAATTATATATAATTATAAAAGGAATTGAAAATGGCGCGGTAGTTCGAAAATTCGATTTCTAATTTCAAATGAATATACAGAATTCAATATAAGTCAGAATTGAACGAAACAAGAAATATTTGAATCTGTATAACTATATCTTTGTAACGAAGTTAACAAACTGAGATTTCATTTTAGAAATGATAAGATATGTCCAGTTTAAAATTAGAAATAGTCGCTGTGGAATTTATATATATTTTTATATATATAAGGCCCTTAAAAATAGCAATTTTGCAAACGACCTCGGATTTCGACGAAACCAGTTTTGTTGGGTCCGGGATGTAAAGTTATTGCTAGGTTTCAAATTTCATAATTTTTCGAATCAGTATGTGAGCGTGGCAAAGGAAAACGCGTTTGACCAGTTTCAGTTGATTTTAATCGACTGGAAATTGGCCATTTTTCTAACGATCTCAGAATTCGACGAAACTAGTTTTGTTAGGACCGTATCGTCAATACGAAGCTAGAAAATATTTTTCTGGAATTTTTCTAGTTAGTATGTGACCCCGGTAATTTGAAATGTGCGTTTAAAATTCAATATAATGATTTAAATGAAAATTCAAAAGGAAACTGATTGTAACGATCAAATCAGCTTGCGATACATATCCCATTGTGTTCGGAATGGGGGTAAAACGCTATGGACGACAGGCGGTGGGCCTCGTTTCGAGGTCATGGGTAAAAGTCAACTTTATGCAATTAATTTAAATAAAAAAAAAAAAAAAAAAAAAAAAAAAAAAATTCCCTCCTTTATTACCCTCTGGCCCCCCCCTCTCTCCTTTTCGATTCATCAGAAAAAAAAAAAAAAAAAAAAAGGGGATCGCACCCTCGATGTCGCACCACCGACCGCCGATGGAGGCGCCGCCGCCTCAGGCGCCCTACGCCTCGACCCTCTCTCGCTTCATCCCCCTCCACCGCTTGTTTCCTCCGTCCTCCATCTCGTAATACCCCAAACCCTGACGCAACGAAGCCGCCTCCCTCCCCGCCACCTCATCGTCAGACCACTTCCCCTCCACCAACTCCCGCCTCCCTCACGCCGCCCTGAGGCCACCTCCGACGCCCCCCTGCCCTAATCGACAGCCGCAAACCCCCTTTTTCTGTAAGTCCATTTTTTTTCTTTTTTATTTTTTTTATTTTTATTATTTTATTCCTGTTTTTATTTTAAAAGATTAAATACGGTTTTTATTTTAGATTTTGAAAACTGATTTTATAATGATTTTAAAACTGATTTTAGATTTTGAAAACTGATTTTATAATGATTTTAAAACTGATTTTAGATTTTGAAAACTGATTTTATAATGATTTTAAAACTGATTTTAGATTTTGAAAACTGATTTTATAATGATTTTAAAACTGATTTTAGATTTTGAAAACTGATTTTATAATGATTTTAAAACTGATTTTAGATTTTGAAAACTGATTTTATAATGATTTTAAAACTGATTTTATCTAAAGGTTTTAACTTTGAAATAAGAAAAAGATTTTAACTTTAAAAAGGAAAAGAGGAAAACTTTTTAGTATAAAAATTCGATTTTTAAGTATTGAACTTTGAAATAAAAATTCGATTTTTAAGTATTGAACTTTGAAATAAAAATTCGATTTTTAAGTATTGAACTTTGAAATAAAAATTCGATTTTTAAGTATTGAACTTTGAAATAAAAATTCGATTTTTAAGTATTGAACTTTGAAATAAAAATTCGATTTTTATATATTGAACTTTGAAGTAAAAATTCGATTTTTATATATTGAACTTTGAAATAAAAATTCGATTTTTATATATATAGTGACTACGGGCAACGAAGATGACGAAGATGCGATAGCAATGAAGATTTCTATCAATGGAGAGCCGTGGAGCTAGGATAGCTATAGGTGAGAACTTCTCACTCAAATTCTATTTTTCTAGTTATATATATATACTAGGATGCAGACGGTGCTTATTAGAAGCACCCGACACCCGTCCACATACCATGGACTTGTTTGTTTGGTTGTGTAGTTGGTTAGATTATTTGATTTGGATTTGATTGATTGGTTGAATTGGAAATTGATTAAAATTGATATGTGAATGGCGTGGGCCTTCACTAGACCGGGGATAAGGCTAGGCCTTGTCCCGTTTCTAGTATCGTGCCGTTATGCCGCCGAAATTTTCTAAAATATGTTAGAAAAATAAAAATATCATTTTATTGAATAAATGAATTGAATAGAAATTCATAGGTTGAAATAAAATGTGTTATCGTTAAAAATATAATTTTTAACGTGAATGTGAATAAATAAATATTCATTTACAAACCAGACGGTTTGTTTATGTACACCTATTTGAATGACGTTGATTGGGTCGATAAATTTTACACATCGCCTAACTGCACAAATAAAATATGTGTTTGATTGTTTGAAACCCCACACGGGTGTTAGGATGAAATTTGAAGTTCACTCATCCTGATTGATTAAATATGTCGATCGATTGATTGACAAGCTGCTATAAGCGTTAAATGTCTATATTTGATGCTTATACAGTGTAGTGCACTTTGGTTGATGGTTGATTATTTTTCAAGGCTATTATACATGTGTTGTATGAAAATCCATATAATTAACTTTATATGGTAATTGATTGGGCCTCATTCCAGTTTTAAAATAGAAATATTTGAAAAAGAAATATTTGAAATAGAATATTTGAAAATAGAACTTTATGAAGCCGTGTTGATTGGATTGATGCCATTTTGACGTGAACGATATTTATATCGATTTTATCGATTTCGAATTGAATTGAAAACGAATTCGAAATGAATTGAATTGAAAACGAATTCGAAATGAATTGAATTGAAAACGATTTCGAAATGAATTGAATTGAAAACGAATTCGAAATGAATTGAATTGAAAACGAATTCGAAATGAATTGAATTGAAAACGATTTCGAAATGAATTGAATTGAAAACGATTTCGAAATGAATTGAATTGAAAACGAATTCGAAATGAATTGAATTGAAAACGAATTCGAAATGAATTGAATTGAAAACGAATTCGAAATGAATTGAATTGAAAACGATTTCGAAATGAATTGAATTGAAAACGAATTCGAAATGAATTGAATTGAAAACGATTTCGAAATGAATTGAATTGAAAACGATTTCGAAATGAATTGAATTGAAAACGAATTCGAAATGAATTGAATTGAAAACGAATTCGAAATGAATTGAATTGAAAACGAATTCGAAATGAATTGAATTGAAAACGATTTCGAAATGAATTGAATTGAAAACGATTTCGAAATGAATTGAATTGAAAACGATTTCGAAATGAATTGAATTGAAACCGATTTCGAAATGAATTGAATTGAAATTTGAATTGAATAGAAATGAATTTTGAAACGAATTTATAAAGAAGAATTCAATTTTGCTTTGAATTGAAATGGAAGTTGAAATAGGTTTTGAAACGATTTTAAAACTATTTATATAATTCGTTTTGAATAGAAATCGACGAAATATATATTATATATATTATATATATAATATAATGGCCTAAATAGAACGCGCCGCGCCGCGGCAGTTCGTGAATTTCGACCATTTATTTCTAACGGACATTACGGGAGATCCGACCGTTGGATTCTCCTAAAACCGGAACCGTTGGGTTCGTATCGAAAAGAGCTTTCTAACGAAGATTAGAAATTTGAAATCTAACGGTTGGATTTGGAATTATGTCCAAATCAAATTCGAAAAAAGGTCGCTGTAAGTGCAGTTCGATGGCCATTGATGGAAATCGACTGTACGGGCCTTGATAAAATTATTAAAAATAGTAATAATTTGTGTAAAATCATAAGAAATGATTTGTGAAGAATTGGGATAAAAAAACTCCATATTTGAAAAGATAAAAATGGATTTTTATCGAAATGAACTAGTTTTGAACTAGAATTATAATTCTATTTATTTTTAAATAAATAAATTGAATTCGAAAAGGGTTTTAAAAATAACCAAAATTTCCAATGATTGCATTGGAGTAGATTTGAATCGAAATTGTCTTCGGAATATTTCGATGTTGGAATTTGTGATTATACGGATGTTGTTACGGAAATTTGAAAGATATATATTGATATCGTTATTTCCAATACGACATTTGTTAGTCGTAGAATTCGATATTGAATATAAGCCGATATATTTTCTATTCAGAGCCTTGTATTGAATATCGAATGTGATTTGGGTTTGTCGTGAATGGTGTCTTCACTAACACTATTCTTGAACTCAGTTGAGAAAAGATTAAATCTTTTTATTTAGATTTAATGAAGTGTACCAATTAAATGACATTTAATTGGAATTGAATTGATATTGATTTTTGGGTTTATCGTGAACAGTGTTTTAAATAACACTTGTTCTTTAACCCGATAATTAATGAACGTGATTTGGGTTTGTCGTGAATGGTGTCTTCATTAACACTGTTCTTGAACCCAGTTGAGAAATGATTAAATCTTTTTATTTAGATTTAATGAAGTGTACCAATTAAATGACATTTAATTGGAATTGAATTGATATTGATTTTTGGGTTTATCGTGAACAGTGTTTTAAATAACACTTGTTCTTTAACCCGATAATTAATGAACGTGATTTGGGTTTGTCGTGAATGGTGTCTTCATTAACACTGTTCTTGAACCCAGTTGAGAAATGATTAAATCTTTTTATTTAGATTTAATGAAGTGTACCAATTAAATAATATTTAATTGGAATTGAATGGATATTGATTTTTGGGTTTATCGTGAACAGTGTTTTAAATAACACTTGTTCTTTAACCCGACGATTAATGAATGTGATTTTGGGTTTATCGTGAACCGTGTTTTTAAATGACACTGATTCTTTAACCCAGTCAAAAGATTAAAACTAAGTGGAGTTTTAATGAATCTTTAATTAGATTGAAAAGATCGAGAATGGAGTATCACCAGTTTTGCTCCAGGCGATGGTTAAATCTTTAATTAGATTTGAACGTGAAATTTAGAAACTAACTGTCGGTTAGCCAAGCAGAATGGTTTTCTGGATATTGATCTGATGTTGGTTTCGGCCTTCGGGGTTAATATTTGGGGAATTATTCTCTTGATTAATTTACGGTTAGTGACTAATGAATTGGAATGAGGCGTATGTTGTGTTTGTGTAACACTTTTATAATATATACGCGAGTTATTCGGAAAGACCGGGTTTATCCCATTCTGAATAACTGATACGACGATAAGTCGAAGATGAAGACGGCGGTTGAAGACCGGAAGTCTTCACGTCGTTTGGGTGATAACTGATGATCTTGATTGGGCTGTACACCCAAGAAGATGGAAACAGTTAGTGATCGTCCAGACGTACTTGGAGATCGATGGATATGCGGGGTACTAGGTGCCTCCGGTTTCGTTCAGACCCAGAACGGACCTGTAAATGGACTGTGTGTCTGACATCGGATATCATTCTGTGTGACTGATATCGGTTGCATAGGATGGTTTGCCTGTGTGGCATGCTAAGATGCAAATGATCAAGGCTTCTGTTGAAAAGCAAAGTCTTGTGGTGTTGATCAAAGCACGGCCTTTGTGGCGTAGCTTTGTGTAACGTTTACCTCGCGTGTTTCACACCAGGTATGAACCAAAAACGGGAGACGGACCTCAGGGAGGGCCTGCGTTTCCTCCTAGCTAGAAGTGGCGTCAGTGGTTTTACACGCCCTGACGAGTTTGACTTATGTGGTTGTTGCTGTTGCGAGGCGCCTCGGATTGATCGGTCGTTCTCGAACCGATGGAGTCATTTAGTTGGCTCGCTTACGCCCCAAAGGGCGGCGAAACGTAGTGCTCAGGCATTTTAATCCACTCCGTGTGGACCGGCCCTGACGATCCAAGGCTTGCCTGCGCGCTTGCCTGAGACTCGGGTTAGGCAGTCTCGAATCGGTTGAGGATCTTGCCCCTAGCCTCGGTTCATAGTTGGAAACCCAATTTCCAAATACGTGACTTTGCGATTTTGATTGTATAACCTATATATGGCGACATAGTGGTATGGGGCATTCATGCCGCCTATGATTGATACTTATGATTTGAAGTGTTTTATACACTATGCACTTATAATAGTATCAAATGATTTGTTTTAAACGTATCAAGCATTCTTTGGCTGTTATAAGGTAAAAACCCTATCCCCCGGCTTGCGTTGCATTGTGTGATAGGACCTGGGTCTTATAACAGCTTCATTTTTCTTTATTTAGCATTGCGCTGTTTGTTTTATGCACTGGTATTCTTGGGAGGAAACCCGTTCCGTGTTATACGGCGTGGTCCCTTGATTTATCTAATGATTTAAAATAAAGATTAATAACTGTTTTAGTTCTCACACCAGTCACATGACTGACCTGGAGTTTATTGTTTTAACCTAAACTCTGGGTGCCCTTATTTTGACACGGGCAGCTAGTAGTTTTGGTTTTGCAGATTTATATTCACAGGATCCTGGTTTACAGCTGGAGCGATATCCGGAAAGCTTTGTATCCGTATATCTCTTCTAGTTGTGTATTGTATTATTTTCCGCTGCGAAGTATTTAAATGTAAATTTAATCTCTGATAATTCTGTGTAATATTCTTTTATACTCTGTATATTCTTGTATTCTGATGCATTGTTGTAATATACAGTGAAATGTTCTTCTGTATGCGTTCTGATGTGGTTTGTTCTCGAACTATCCGACGCTTTCCTTTACGGGGAAGTTGCGGGTCCTCACAGTTGGTATCAGAGCTTTGGTTTACAAAGCAGAGAACAAGACACATAAGAAACATACGAAAGAATTCATCAGATATTGGATTAGTAATATCCAATTAGAATGACTCGTTAGAGATAGGATCAGTAGTATCCTAGAACGAGGGTGAAGAGTATATTTTTAAAATAAAAGTCAAATTTGTTTTGAAAATTTTAAATCAATTATTCGTATTTGATTATCTATTTATATTGATGTGGACAATCCAGTATATATAGATTTTGCGTATACGTCTGATCCGCGTGTATTCAAAGTTTTAATATATTGGATAGATATAGAATCACACTCTAGTCGCCCGAAGATGATTCAGATGATGAGGCCTCATCATCAGTGTTTATATTCGAGTGACGAAGGTGTGATATCTATATATTTCCATTAGACTGGTGTGAGAACCAATACTAATATAGTTAGAACACTTTGTTGTGAATTGGCATCAAAAACATGATTTTTGTATATGTATCAAAATTATGAATTTGAAACTCTAAGGCACTAATTGATTGATGTTTGTGTTGTTTGTTTAATTGTTTGATAATTTTGAACCATTTGGCCTAATTGAATCGAATATTGAACTGTATTGAAAATTGGTCGCATTCGCTTGCATATACATGTATATCAT
This sequence comes from Allium sativum, assembly GCA_030737875.1. Lineage (NCBI taxonomy): Eukaryota > Viridiplantae > Streptophyta > Magnoliopsida > Asparagales > Amaryllidaceae > Allium > Allium sativum. The sequence goes on from CM060910.1 coordinate 432,745,975, forward strand.
TGAACAGGTCATAGCAAGGAGGCTAGAGCAGAGAATAAAATTTGTTTGCCCGACAAATAGGTACATGTTTACTACATAATTTCCTGTTTTGTTTGGGTGATGATGATTTTGTGAGCCTATTGGCTAGCCGCTTGGCTTTTTCTTTTTCTTTTTGAGATCTGAAGGACCGGGAACGCTATTTGCAATTTCCCGATGCTCCCATTGCAGGGGAGGTTATGGCGAAATTTTTCGAAAATTTAGGGTGTTAACCAAAATTTTGAAATTTTGAAAATTCTCAGAAACTAAAAAGTTGGAGAATGGAAGCCAGATCGAACGTAGAGTTGATTAATCAAACCACTTTCGACTTTGTTCCTTTTCGGGGACGAAAAGTTTTAAGTGGGGGAGATTGTAACAACCCGTAAAATGCGAGCCAGTTTGAAATTTTTATTTTGGCAATTTTAGCGAATTTTGATTATTTAAAATGAAATATTTTAAATAATATCGACGAGAAATTTATTTTTGAATTGAAATTCGACGTATATATTATATACGTCGTCGTTAGAATATATATAATAATTATATATAATTATAAAAGGAATTGAAAATGGCGCGGTAGTTCGAAAATTCGATTTCTAATTTCAAATGAATATACAGAATTCAATATAAGTCAGAATTGAACGAAACAAGAAATATTTGAATCTGTATAACTATATCTTTGTAACGAAGTTAACAAACTGAGATTTCATTTTAGAAATGATAAGATATGTCCAGTTTAAAATTAGAAATAGTCGCTGTGGAATTTATATATATTTTTATATATATAAGGCCCTTAAAAATAGCAATTTTGCAAACGACCTCGGATTTCGACGAAACCAGTTTTGTTGGGTCCGGAATGTAAAGTTATTGCTAGGTTTCAAATTTCATAATTTTTCGAATCAGTATGTGAGCGTGGCAAAGGAAAACGCGTTTGACCAGTTTCAGTTGATTTTAATCGACTGGAAATTGGCCATTTTTCTAACGATCTCAGAATTCGACGAAACTAGTTTTGTTAGGACCGTATCGTCAATACGAAGCTAGAAAATATTTTTCTGGAATTTTTCTAGTTAGTATGTGACCCCGGTAATTTGAAATGTGCGTTTAAAATTCAATATAATGATTTAAATGAAAATTCAAAAGGAAACTGATTGTAACGATCAAATCAGCTTGCGATACATATCCCATTGTGTTCGGAATGGGGGTAAAACGCTATGGACGACAGGCGGTGGGCCTCGTTTCGAGGTCATGGGTAAAAGTCAACTTTATGCAATTAATTTAAATAAAAAAAAAAAAGAAAAAAAAAAAAAAAAAAATTTCCCTCCTTTATTACCCTCTGGCCCCCCCCTCTCTCCTTTTCGATTCATCAGAAAAAAAAAAAAAAAAAAAAGGGGATCGCACCCTCGATGTCGCACCACCGACCGCCGATGGAGGCGCCGCCGCCTCAGGCGCCCTACGCCTCGACCCTCTCTCGCTTCATCCCCCTCCACCGCTTGTTTCCTCCGTCCTCCATCTCGTAATACCCCAAACCCTGACGCAACGAAGCCGCCTCCCTCCCCGCCACCTCATCGTCAGACCACTTCTCCTCCACCAACTCCCGCCTCCCTCACGCCGCCCTGAGGCCACCTCCGACGCCCCCCTGCCCTAATCGACAGCCGCAAACCCCCTTTTTCTGTAAGTCCATTTTTTTTCTTTTTTATTTTTTTTATTTTTATTATTTTATTCCTGTTTTTATTTTAAAAGATTAAATACGGTTTTTATTTTAGATTTTGAAAACTGATTTTATAATGATTTTAAAACTGATTTTAGATTTTGAAAACTGATTTTATAATGATTTTAAAACTGATTTTAGATTTTGAAAACTGATTTTATAATGATTTTAAAACTGATTTTAGATTTTGAAAACTGATTTTATAATGATTTTAAAACTGATTTTAGATTTTGAAAACTGATTTTATAATGATTTTAAAACTGATTTTAGATTTTGAAAACTGATTTTATAATGATTTTAAAACTGATTTTATCTAAAGGTTTTAACTTTGAAATAAGAAAAAGATTTTAACTTTAAAAAGGAAAAGAGGAAAACTTTTTAGTATAAAAATTCGATTTTTAAGTATTGAACTTTGAAATAAAAATTCGATTTTTAAGTATTGAACTTTGAAATAAAAATTCGATTTTTAAGTATTGAACTTTGAAATAAAAATTCGATTTTTAAGTATTGAACTTTGAAATAAAAATTCGATTTTTATATATTGAACTTTGAAGTAAAAATTCGATTTTTATATATTGAACTTTGAAATAAAAATTCGATTTTTATATATATAGTGACTACGGGCAACGAAGATGACGAAGATGCGATAGCAATGAAGATTTCTATCAATGGAGAGCCGTGGAGCTAGGATAGCTATAGGTGAGAACTTCTCACTCAAATTCTATTTTTCTAGTTATATATATATACTAGGATGCAGACGGTGCTTATTAGAAGCACCCGACACCCGTCCACATACCATGGACTTGTTTGTTTGGTTGTGTAGTTGGTTAGATTATTTGATTTGGATTTGATTGATTGGTTGAATTGGAAATTGATTAAAATTGATATGTGAATGGCGTGGGCCTTCACTAGACCGGGGATAAGGCTAGGCCTTGTCCCGTTTCTAGTATCGTGCCGTTATGCCGCCGAAATTTTCTAAAATATGTTAGAAAAATAAAAATATCATTTTATTGAATAAATGAATTGAATAGAAATTCATAGGTTGAAATAAAATGTGTTATCGTTAAAAATATAATTTTTAACGTGAATGTGAATAAATAAATATTCATTTACAAACCAGACGGTTTGTTTATGTACACCTATTTGAATGACGTTGATTGGGTCGATAAATTTTACACATCGCCTAACTGCACAAATAAAATATGTGTTTGATTGTTTGAAACCCCACACGGGTGTTAGGATGAAATTTGAAGTTCACTCATCCTGATTGATTAAATATGTCGATCGATTGATTGACAAGCTGCTATAAGCGTTAAATGTCTATATTTGATGCTTATACAGTGTAGTGCACTTTGGTTGATGGTTGATTATTTTTCAAGGCTATTATACATGTGTTGTATGAAAATCCATATAATTAACTTTATATGGTAATTGATTGGGCCTCATTCCAGTTTTAAAATAGAAATATTTGAAAAAGAAATATTTGAAATAGAATATTTGAAAATAGAACTTTATGAAGCCGTGTTGATTGGATTGACGCCATTTTGACGTGAACGATATTTATATCGATTTTATCGATTTCGAATTGAATTGAAAACGAATTCGAAATGAATTGAATTGAAAACGAATTCGAAATGAATTGAATTGAAAACGATTTCGAAATGAATTGAATTGAAAACGAATTCGAAATGAATTGAATTGAAAACGAATTCGAAATGAATTGAATTGAAAACGATTTCGAAATGAATTGAATTGAAAACGATTTCGAAATGAATTGAATTGAAAACGAATTCGAAATGAATTGAATTGAAAACGAATTCGAAATGAATTGAATTGAAAACGAATTCGAAATGAATTGAATTGAAAACGATTTCGAAATGAATTGAATTGAAAACGAATTCGAAATGAATTGAATTGAAAACGATTTCGAAATGAATTGAATTGAAAACGATTTCGAAATGAATTGAATTGAAAACGAATTCGAAATGAATTGAATTGAAAACGAATTCGAAATGAATTGAATTGAAAACGAATTCGAAATGAATTGAATTGAAAACGATTTCGAAATGAATTGAATTGAAAACGATTTCGAAATGAATTGAATTGAAAACGATTTCGAAATGAATTGAATTGAAACCGATTTCGAAATGAATTGAATTGAAATTTGAATTGAATAGAAATGAATTTTGAAACGAATTTATAAAGAAGAATTCAATTTTGCTTTGAATTGAAATGGAAGTTGAAATAGGTTTTGAAACGATTTTAAAACTATTTATATAATTCGTTTTGAATAGAAATCGACGAAATATATATTATATATATTATATATATAATATAATGGCCTAAATAGAACGCGCCGCGCCGCGGCAGTTCGTGAATTTCGACCATTTATTTCTAACGGACATTACGGGAGATCCGACCGTTGGATTCTCCTAAAACCGGAACCGTTGGGTTCGTATCGAAAAGAGCTTTCTAACGAAGATTAGAAATTTGAAATCTAACGGTTGGATTTGGAATTATGTCCAAATCAAATTCGAAAAAGGTCGCTGTAAGTGCAGTTCGATGGCCATTGATGGAAATCGACTGTACGGGCCTTGATAAAATTATTAAAAATAGTAATAATTTGTGTAAAATCATAAGAAATGATTTGTGAAGAATTGGGATAAAAAAACTCCATATTTGAAAAGATAAAAATGGATTTTTATCGAAATGAACTAGTTTTGAACTAGAATTATAATTCTATTTATTTTTAAATAAATAAATTGAATTCGAAAAGGGTTTTAAAAATAACCAAAATTTCCAATGATTGCATTGGAGTAGATTTGAATCGAAATTGTCTTCGGAATATTTCGATGTTGGAATTTGTGATTATACGGATGTTGTTACGGAAATTTGAAAGATATATATTGATATCGTTATTTCCAATACGACATTTGTTAGTCGTAGAATTCGATATTGAATATAAGCCGATATATTTTCTATTCAGAGCCTTGTATTGAATATCGAATGTGATTTGGGTTTGTCGTGAATGGTGTCTTCACTAACACTATTCTTGAACTCAGTTGAGAAAAGATTAAATCTTTTTATTTAGATTTAATGAAGTGTACCAATTAAATGACATTTAATTGGAATTGAATTGATATTGATTTTTGGGTTTATCGTGAACAGTGTTTTAAATAACACTTGTTCTTTAACCCGATAATTAATGAACGTGATTTGGGTTTGTCGTGAATGGTGTCTTCATTAACACTGTTCTTGAACCCAGTTGAGAAATGATTAAATCTTTTTATTTAGATTTAATGAAGTGTACCAATTAAATGACATTTAATTGGAATTGAATTGATATTGATTTTTGGGTTTATCGTGAACAGTGTTTTAAATAACACTTGTTCTTTAACCCGATAATTAATGAACGTGATTTGGGTTTGTCGTGAATGGTGTCTTCATTAACACTGTTCTTGAACCCAGTTGAGAAATGATTAAATCTTTTTATTTAGATTTAATGAAGTGTACCAATTAAATAATATTTAATTGGAATTGAATGGATATTGATTTTTGGGTTTATCGTGAACAGTGTTTTAAATAACACTTGTTCTTTAACCCGACGATTAATGAATGTGATTTTGGGTTTATCGTGAACCGTGTTTTTAAATGACACTGATTCTTTAACCCAGTCAAAAGATTAAAACTAAGTGGAGTTTTAATGAATCTTTAATTAGATTGAAAAGATCGAGAATGGAGTATCACCAGTTTTGCTCCAGGCGATGGTTAAATCTTTAATTAGATTTGAACGTGAAATTTAGAAACTAACTGTCGGTTAGCCAAGCAGAATGGTTTTCTGGATATTGATCTGATGTTGGTTTCGGCCTTCGGGGTTAATATTTGGGGAATTATTCTCTTGATTAATTTACGGTTAGTGACTAATGAATTGGAATGAGGCGTATGTTGTGTTTGTGTAACACTTTTATAATATATACGCGAGTTATTCGGAAAGACCGGGTTTATCCCATTCTGAATAACTGATACGACGATAAGTCGAAGATGAAGACGGCGGTTGAAGACCGGAAGTCTTCACGTCGTTTGGGTGATAACTGATGATCTTGATTGGGCTGTACACCCAAGAAGATGGAAACAGTTAGTGATCGTCCAGACGTACTTGGAGATCGATGGATATGCGGGGTACTAGGTGCCTCCGGTTTCGTTCAGACCCAGAACGGACCTGTAAATGGACTGTGTGTCTGACATCGGATATCATTCTGTGTGACTGATATCGGTTGCATAGGATGGTTTGCCTGTGTGGCATGCTAAGATGCAAATGATCAAGGCTTCTGTTGAAAAGCAAAGTCTTGTGGTGTTGATCAAAGCACGGCCTTTGTGGCGTAGCTTTGTGTAACGTTTACCTCGCGTGTTTCACACCAGGTATGAACCAAAAACGGGAGACGGACCTCAGGGAGGGCCTGCGTTTCCTCCTAGCTAGAAGTGGCGTCAGTGGTTTTACACGCCCTGACGAGTTTGACTTATGTGGTTGTTGCTGTTGCGAGGCGCCTCGGATTGATCGGTCGTTCTCGAACCGATGGAGTCATTTAGTTGGCTCGCTTACGCCCCAAAGGGCGGCGAAACGTAGTGCTCAGGCATTTTAATCCACTCCGTGTGGACCGGCCCTGACGATCCAAGGCTTGCCTGCGCGCTTGCCTGAGACTCGGGTTAGGCAGTCTCGAATCGGTTGAGGATCTTGCCCCTAGCCTCGGTTCATAGTTGGAAACCCAATTTCCAAATACGTGACTTTGCGATTTTGATTGTATAACCTATATATGGCGACATAGTGGTATGGGGCATTCATGCCGCCTATGATTGATACTTATGATTTGAAGTGTTTTATACACTATGCACTTATAATAGTATCAAATGATTTGTTTTAAACGTATCAAGCATTCTTTGGCTGTTATAAGGTAAAAACCCTATCCCCCGGCTTGCGTTGCATTGTGTGATAGGACCTGGGTCTTATAACAGCTTCATTTTTCTTTATTTAGCATTGCGCTGTTTGTTTTATGCACTGGTATTCTTGGGAGGAAACCCGTTCCGTGTTATACGGCGTGGTCCCTTGATTTATCTAATGATTTAAAATAAAGATTAATAACTGTTTTAGTTCTCACACCAGTCACATGACTGACCTGGAGTTTATTGTTTTAACCTAAACTCTGGGTGCCCTTATTTTGACACGGGCAGCTAGTAGTTTTGGTTTTGCAGATTTATATTCACAGGATCCTGGTTTACAGCTGGAGCGATATCCGGAAAGCTTTGTATCCGTATATCTCTTCTAGTTGTGTATTGTATTATTTTCCGCTGCGAAGTATTTAAATGTAAATTTAATCTCTGATAATTCTGTGTAATATTCTTTTATACTCTGTATATTCTTGTATTCTGATGCATTGTTGTAATATACAGTGAAATGTTCTTCTGTATGCGTTCTGATGTGGTTTGTTCTCGAACTATCCGACGCTTTCCTTTACGGGGAAGTTGCGGGTCCTCACATATACCCATGGTATTTTTAGAGAAATCAATTTGTGATTTGGCGGGTATGACGATGTGGCATTCAAAGTAAATAAAAGGTGAGATCGGTCAAAAAAGTACATTATGGCCTCTAGCCTCGCAACCGAAAAATGGTATAAAATCGGGTAGGCCGCATGGCTAAGTGAGTAGCTCCCAATTAGGATGTATTGTCACCTAATCTAGAGAAAATCCATTTACTTCTTTAATATGTTTTGATGTTTTCCCTTTCGGGAAACGGTTGTTGATCCCAACCGTTGGTGATAATACATTCGGTACACTCAAGCGAAATGAGGGACCGGTCATGTTTATCCTGGGTTGCAAGATGTTCTTGTTGAGCCCAGTGTACTCGTCTCTAGAGATACACTGTCGGAAGGTGATCCCATACCTTGCCAGTTGGAATCCATTACCCAGTAAGCGCCCGCGGTTTTTGATTATATATTATATACGTGGAACGTAAGATGAAAGTGTTCCACTAGATTGCTATTTATTTGATTTAGACATTATTATAATATCAGAAGAGTAATTATTTTAAAGAATATTTTGGGTTATCGTAAGGTAAAACCATCCATGTTTATGTGTGGATTGGTCTTACGATTACCCTTTCTTTTAAAAGTTAAACCAAGTGGTTGGAGTTTACTCACACCGGTCCCATGACTGACCCAGAGTTTATTTTGTTTTGTTTACCCTAAACTCTTGGGTGCCCAAATTTGTACAGGCAGTGAAGTAGTCGAGATTTTACAGATACTTGGAGAGCTTGGAGCAGGAGGCTTCAACATTTTATATCTACTGTTTATTTTCGTTGTGTTGTAAGTATTGTACTCCGATAATGGTATTGTATATAGATACCAGTTTTTATTTCAAAGTAATGTTATATAATATATTTATTCGTTCTGCTGTGAGATTCGTGTTTACTCTAATGTTGTATTTATGTTCTTCTCCTTCTTCTATTCTAACTTTCTTTCTATTTCTCACCCTCTAACTTCTTTATATTAATGATCCGGTAAATTTCTGGTGCTTGGTTAGTCGATATCATATTTGTGTCGATAATTAGGATCAGGATTCTCCCGGGTCCTTACACCATGTTTGTACACAACAACGCACCCATTCTCTCGGGTTGACGAACTTAATCTCGCAACCTATCATATCGTCGGTCGATCAAATCCACACAAAACATAAAGTCATGCTATTCTGACAATCAGCACACGATCATACCGGGGTGTGAGGCTATCACGAGGTCTCATCCTACACAAAGCTATGCATTTAAGCCATGCTTTGATCATCACCACAGAGCCATACTTTACTATAAAAGCCCTGATCATTGCTCAACACTTAGCGCACTCTATGGTCATTCCATGTCAGACATGCAATCCATCCACAAGCCCGTTCCGGGAATAGGGATGAAACCGAAGGCACTTGATTCCACGTCCCCGCTTGGAAGTGCAAGTCCTTGCAAACCAAATCGCTTCAAGTATGGTCAGATTGGCTGCTACTCTAACCTGGGTGGCCGCCCAAGGCATCAAAAGAGCAATCCATCCAATGTGAAGAAATTTGGGCCTTCATCATCGTCATTGAGAACATAACCTTTTCACGTCATATAATTATTCGGAATGGGTAAAAACCCAACCTTTCAAAATAATTAGTGCACCTTTAAAATCACTAGGTAAACAAGATCTCATGAACCTCATTACATTTTGAAATATTACTCAATTCATCTATTAAAACTGTAATGGCCTTTAATATGTCAAAGTCATTCATCAATGATTACTTAACTTGAAATCCAATTTCAGATTATCCAATCAAACTTTATGACTATTTAATCATCTCTATACGTGAATACACGTTTATTCCAGCGCCTTTATCCATTCAATCTTTTATTAAAAGATTTATTAAAACTATATTAAGTTCTAATGTATCAAAATCCTTCATTTCTATCTCATGGTGCAAAATTGGTAATACTCCATTTTAATCATCTTATTTTTGGTAATTTCCATTACCTTACAAATTCCATTCCTTCTAATCTTGTTGAAAGATTTCAGAAAACTCTAAATCAACTATTCCAATTCCTTTACTTCAAATTACAAGTTAAATCTTCCTAATAATCCTTATCGATTATTCGCCATTTGCCTTATGTAAAAACATGTTCATTCCTTTTCCGAAAATCTTTATAAATAAAGATTTCATTTGCTTAACTTGGAAAAATTATCTTACCTTTTCACGGGCCAAAGAACAATGTTATTAAAGCAATCATTCACAACAAACACAAAATCAAATTCCCTTTTATATGGGAATCTCTACAGAAATCATATTGGTTTATGTTGACACACTTTTTGGTAAAAGCTATCACACTGAATATCTGGATAGCATCGCGCTCGGATATAGAGAACATCGTCAGAAGACAGGCAGCGATTTGGTCAAAGTCGCATGACGAACAAAGAAGGGCCCGAAACTCCTATCAGATGACCTCTTTTGGGCCCGAAAACAACAATTATGGAGCTAAGCTCCGTAATTCTAGTAGATCTCTGAATTAGCTTCGGTTTGAGCATTGGTTTGGCTCAATCGGACTTACGGTTTGAAAGTTATGCCCGTTCCCGTAAACTGGTGTAATCTGGCAATTTCCTAGATAAAGCAACGAAGCGTCACACGATTGGAGTATGGCTCATGCACCCTTGGATCGCCCCTCATCAGATCGCCCCCTCGGCTCGTGGTATACCTTCAGATCGCGACCCACTCGTAGTACACATGGAGACCACGACCCGATCGCCAGCACTTCAATCCAGCTCGCAACCAGACCCGGATCGTGATAGCCATATCATGATCCGACCCATGACCACGAACCGATCTCCAGACCTGTAGATACACGCACTGTTTTGACCTATTCTTAAGGCTATTCCTGTTCCTACTTTTTCGGATCGGGTGCCACGTACCCCGTCACGAACCGGTCTTCCCAGAAGCTCCTCTACGCCTATATATACACCGAAACATGGGCATTGGAGGGGACCTTTTGGCACTTGATCTTGAGGGCTTCCACCATTATCACCGCAAGGACTTTGCGAACAACGGAAGGCTACTTCTAATCATTGTAACACGAGGTTATCGTGTATAAAAATCAATTTTTAATCTCCATTTCTTCATTGTAAACACGAGGAATTCGTGTATAAACCGAGAGAATTGTACTTGTAACTTCTTAGGATTTAAGGAGAGATAAAGTGGACGTAGGCTTGGTTTGAGCCGAACCACTATAAAAACTTCGTGTGTCTCCTCTTTTTTACTTTTCTCTGCTTTTCTGTGATCTGTGAACTTCATTTGGGTGTTAGGCCCAGATTTTAGTCTAACAGTTTATAATCAATATAAACTTCCATATCCAACAAACACTATAAGCGGGACAACGACACAGCCGTTTAAATCCCTCGAATAGTCTAAGTCATCATCTATAGAGACTTACCTCAATCAATAACCAATTTGGTTTCCATTCTATTCCAAATTAATTTAATTAATTTGTAGATTCTGATTCGCATTAATCATTATCAATAATCCAATTATTGATTAAAAGTCCAAATTCCTTTATATCCAAATAAAGGTTCTATTAGATATTAAATCTGGATTTCCCGAAGGGTTTATACATTTCCAAAACTTGACATTTTCTTTCCAAAATCCCTTTAAATCATCTATTACGATTTATCATAATTTTTCCATACTTTAAGAATTTTTATATTAATTATTCGACATTTAAATATTTAAACTAATATTTAAATGTAACACCCCACCTCCGCTAGGGTCACTCACAAAGGGAATGCACTAGTTTTGGTAGAGTATTATCTAGGTAAACATACACAGAGATATCACAAGGCAGAACATAAATAAAGCAGCGGTAGAAAATTAAAAACCAACTTTTTATTACTTTCATGAAAAGAGTCAAAACCCCATATATCCAAGGTACAAATTATTCCATTACATCAAAATAAAGAAGCATAAACTTAAGATGACAAAAGTAAATTATTCCCCATAAATAGCAGAAGTAGCCATAGCATAGCTCAAGACCAAACCGTACATGAGCTGTCAAAAAGAAAGCTAAATCCAAGCTAAGAGCTAGTGTTTCCTCCCTGAGAACCTGGGGGGGAACGAAAGAAAAAGAGGCGAAAGGAAAATGGTCAGTCATAAGACTGGGAAGCCCTAGTGACTTTCAGTATAAAAACTAGTAAAGGTAGTATGACATGAGAAAACTGGAATTAAACATAAGGATGATAACAAGACTAGTATGACAATTAAGATAACAAGATAAGTCAAGTCTAGCATCGCATATTCAAGGTTCGCTGCACCAACTGTACTAGTATTCTAACCCATGTCAAGTGTTAATCATGAAATGATCCCTTGGCCCAGTATCATGAAGTGACCCATTACGGGGTCCTACGGTACGATCTACTAATCGATCGGCTCCCTACAAGTTCTAGCTCGTCATGTGTCTGTGTCATACGACCCTATCCTGAAATGTAGTTACCTGTGCTAGGTCCACCATAAGGTGTATCAAGCCCTATGGTGCCAACCACCGACACGAATCAAGCACGCACAGTGTAAATCTACGGGTGCCCAATGCCTGCTTTTTCAACTTCGGACTACGTGCACGACCATAGTCTGCCTGAACATACAATGGCGCACCTACTCAGCCGTCGTTCTGGTCACTTACAATCAGCCCAGTAATCGTGCCCCACCCTGCCTAATCCCAGGGTATCATGATACATCTAAGTGGGTTACTGCTGAAAAGGACCGCGTAACTAGGGTTTCTAATTGGTTAAGTGTTGTCATTCAAATTCGTGACTTAACCCTATCCAAATCATGTATCAAGTTGGTTAAGTATGTTCAAGCGGTTCATGACTTAACCCTATCAAATTATCGTGTCAAGTTGGTTAAGTATATTCAAGTGGTCCATGACTTAACCCTATCATGTGGCATTAATTCATTAATGCACCCCAACCTCTCACATTAGACTTATTGTTGTGGTCACTGGATTTGTCGGGCGTTTCCGGGCAGATTTACACCACAACATAGTCTATCCTCGGGTTTTACGTGCGATATGACCAACTACTCACATTGGATCCTATTGTTTGCAGTCACTGGATTTGTCGGGCGGTTCCGGGCAGATTTACACTGCAAACTCAACCCAACCTCGAGTTGGTCATTTTCAAGTTTATCTAAGTGTCATGTCCATGTTCCAGTTTTGAGTCTAAATTCATGTCAAGTTTTCAGGTCATGTTTCATGTCAAGTCGTGTCAAGTTCATGTCCAGATTCAAGTTATAATAACGTTCATGTTTAAAGCCAATTCATGTTTTACCTAATCTACCCAAATCGTATTCCCATCACACATAAACTCGAATTGATACAGATAAATCTAATTAGGGAATAACATAAGAAGGGATGGGTATAAGATGGCAAAAGTGATTACTAGCATAACATGGTATAACTTGAGATAAATGACATAACATTACTGGCATATGGAATATTGGCCTCAAACATAAATATTCCAAATCTAAAAATATAAGGTACTAGTCAAGATAACAGTGACATAAGGTGATAGACATGGTAACGGTTGACATAAGGTGATAGTCATAAACTTGTGACTAATAGCAGATTCAACATGATAATATGAGGGGTTTATCTTTTTGATTTACAACATGAATAGGCCCCAAATCAATGTCATAGTGATATACCCAAAAGTCAAGATCCAAGATGAACAAGAATGGATGTAGAACAGTCATCATACATAGGTCCAATTTCAATTTACAACATATTCATATTACATTTACAGTTTAAATCTAAAAGTAACTGGGGCTTACAGATCGTGGTTCGAGAATTAGAAAAAGAGAGTCGATGTTGAATCTTTATATGCTTAGTCAAGTCCTAACAGAAATCCCCAAATCAGCAATTCTCTTAACGTAGTTTCGACGTAGAAGAAGTAGTCCCTTTCTCTAACTTTTCAACTAGAATCAGAGCAGCATAAGGTCAGAGAGAATTTTGTGTAGAGAGACTAGTGTTAGGGGCTATTTATATAGGGTCAGGTCAACGAATGTAGACAGAAACGAGGCCAGAAACATCAGAGTGAATCCAGCTTCAAAAGTGGGCTCGGCCACCAGGTCGACCCCCAGGTCGACACTATGGTCGACCTGGTCCTGGGCAGGTCGACTACATAGTCGACCCCCGGGTCGACCTGGTCCTGGGCGGGAAATTTCCCGCCCAGTCCATTCTGAGGTTTGAATTTCGAAATTTGAATTCGAATTCTGAGCTGTTTTGAACTTGAATTTTTCTGAAAACTTTGAAGGGTCATAACTTGGTCATACGGACTCCTATTTTCGAAAACTCGGACTCGTTTCCAAGCAGAATTTCGAGACAAACGCAATGGCGTAACCCGTTTCCCTTGATTCTTATTTTAAAAATTAATTCTGCCTTGATTTATAGTTATAACACGTTATCAAAATACAGGTTGTTACATTCTCCCCCCTTAAAGGATTTCGTCCCCGAAATCTCTAAGTTAGGGAGGATGTGTCCTACCTTCCATCATCCATCTACTCAAATCATCATCCACAGGTAACCATTGTCCTTAAAAGATTTCTAGTGCTGTATGAACATATGCAGAAAGTGTGTGTATATGTACTTATCTAATGCAAAAGATCAGGGGGTTACTGATTCCGTAAACCTCCTTAATGCAAAGTATGTTAGTGTAATGAATCCAACATGTATGCAAATTCCTAACATAGTTTATAATCTCTACATGAGTGCACAAACATTCATTCATATGCAACATCCAAGTGATAGCATAACAAGTTCCATCCATGTACAAGTATAAGCACTCATGCATATGCAACATGAAAACGTGACTGAGCCGATCTAGTGCCTAATGTGTGTCATGCATCCACTAGCAATCACTTGCAACCATTTGCAAACATCAACCATAACATGTTTCAATCACATGTTTACATCCATATGGTTCTACCTAAGGTTCTCAAGATAAGATCGAGAATATAACAAGACAAAGTAGGTAGCATGATACGAAAAAGGTTTTCAAGTTTATAGGAAAAAGAGATCGAGAATGTACCCTCAAAAAGAAATGGGTAAAGCGTGTGTATCTTCTCTTTGGTTTCCCAAGTTGCGTCTTCTTGGGCTTCACTCCACTGCACTTTAACTAGCTTGACTTCTCGATTCCTTAGCTTTTTAATCTCCGTCCCCAAGATACGAATCGGAACTCGCCTCAATGTTGCCTCTTTTTCCACTTCTACGTCTTCAAGGATGCTTGGCTCAACCACTTTGGCCGACTCATGCAAGCACTTTCGGAGAAGCGAGACGTGAAAGACATTGTGTACTCCAGTCAGCTTCTCGGGTAAGTCTACCTTATCGGCCATCCGTCCAATCCACTCAGTGATGGGAATGGTCCTACGAAGCTTGGTGCTAGCTTTCCAACTGCTCCAAAACGAACTACATTGCGTAAAGGAGAAAATTTTATAAAGACCATATCTCCGACTTCGAACTCTAGGTCTGTCCTTCTCTTGTCCGCATAAGATTTCTGTCTATCTTGGGTCGTTTTCATCCATCTTCGTATCAACTCAACCTTCTCAGAAGTGTCCCTTATCATGTCGGGCCCAAGTATAAGCCTGTCTGTTGTCTCCCACCAACAAGTTGGTGACTTGCACGGTCTTCCATACAGGGCTTCGAATGGTGCCATTCCGATGCTAGTTTGGTAACTGTTATTATATGCAAACTCCACGAGAGGAAGATGGTCTTCCCAAGTACCACCAAAGTCAAGAATGCATAGCCTTAGGATATCTTCTAGTACCCTGTTTACCCTTTCGGTTTGTCCATCCGTCTGTGGGTGATAGACCGTGCTTAAATTCAGTCGTGTACCCATTGCTTCTTGCGGACTATTCCAAAACTGGCTAAGTGAAAATTGGGTCACGATCACTAACTATACTAGAAGGAACCCCGTGCAACCGTACTACCTCTCGAAGGTAAATAGACGCTAGCCATGATGCGGTTCTCTTGCTTTTCACCGGAATGAAGTGAGCACTTTTCGTGAGTCTATCAACTATGACCCATATGCTAGTATTTCCCTTCCTTGACCTAGGCAGTCCATCCACGAAATCCATCGAGATACTCTCCCATTTCCATTGCGGAACCTCCAAAGGATGTAATAGCCCACCAGGCTTCTTCGACTCGGCCTTTACTTGTTGGCACACCATGCAGTTCGAAACGAACTCTGCCACATCCTTTTTCATTCCAGTCCAAAAGAAAATGCGTTTCATATCCCTGTACATCTTATCCCCTCTGGGATGTATAGTCATCTTCGAGTGGTGCGCCTCTTCGAGAACTTTCCTTACTAGGTCTCCCACTTGTGGGACACATAGCCTTCCATCGCGCCTTAGCCATCCCTTTTCATCTATGGCATACCTACTGAGGTGACTTGACGTCTCACCACTAATCAGCTTGTCCATGATTTCGACTATCTGTGGGTCTTCCTTCTATGAAGTCCCTACTTGATCTAGAAGTGTAGGTCTTAACTCAAGAGATGCTAACGTAGCAGTCAATGACTCAACATCAGGTGTAAAATCAAAGGTTGCTATAAACTCAAGGCTTTTCCTTTCAACAAACAAGGGGCTCAAAGTCAACCTTTTTCTACTTAGCGTGTCCGCCACCACGTTACCCTTGCCAGGGGTATAAGCTATATCAAAGTCATTTGATGCCAAGAACTCCATCCACCGCTGTTGTCTCAGATTGAAATCTTTCTGTGAGAAGAGGTACTTAAGCGATTTGTGGTCGGTATACAGCTCGAACCTCTCCCCTAGAAGATAATGGCGCCAAGCTTTAAGTGCAAAAACAATCGCGGCTAACTCCAAGTCATGCGTGGGATAGTTTTTCTCATGAACTTTAAGTTGTCTGCCCCCGTAGCATATTACTCTTCCATCTTGCATTAGGACAGCGCCTAATCCCGTGCCGCACGCATCTGTGTACACGGTAAACATCTTACCTCCATCGGGTAATGCCAAAACTGGAGCTGTGGTGAGGGCTCTCTTAAGTCTCTGAAAAGCAGCGTCATACTCTATGTCCCATGCAAAAGCTAGGTTCTTCTTTGTTAACTTATTAAGAGGGCTGAAATCTTAGCGAAGTCCTTAATGAACTTCCTGTAGTAGCCCGCCAAACCGAGAAAGCTCCTCACCTCCGTTGCATTCTTAGGAATTTTCCAGTCTTGTACCGCAACTATCTTTGCGGGGTCCACGGCTATGCCTTGCTTAGAAACTACATGCCCAAGGAACCGAACTTCCTTCCTCCAAAAATGGCATTTGGAGAACTTAACTTTTAACTGGTGTGCTCTAAGTGTTTCCATGACTTCCTTAAGATGTCTAGCATGCTCTTCTTCGTCTTTTGAGAATATCAAAATATCATCCACGAAAACTACCACAAACTTGTTAAGGAACTCCCGAAACACCCTACTCATCAAATCTACAAAGTATGCGGGTGCATTCGTTAACCCAAACGGCATGACGAGCCATTCGAAGAACCCATCTGGAGTCATAAACGCAGTTTTGTCAATGCTATCCTCAACCACTCTAAGCTGATGAAATCCTGTGGCTAAATCGAGTTGAGAGAAAACAGATGCTCCCACAAGCTGGTCAAACAAATCGTCGATTCTTGGTAGTGGGTGCCTATTCTTCTTTGTCAGCTTGTTTAACTCACGATAATCTACGCACAGACGAAGCAATCCATCCGCCTTAGTAGCGAATACCACTGGAGCAACCCATTCAGAAATGCTTCGTCTTATGAAATTTTTCTCAAGCAACTCGTTAACTTGTTTACTGAGCTCTCTTCTTTCTCGCGGGGCCATGTGCCTAACGGGCAATGAAACTGGCTTGGCATCATCAACAAGATAAATTCGGAAGTCTATCTCGTGTTTAGGAGGTAACCCCCTCACTTCATCAAAGACATCTGGATATTCTCGGACCACTCTTACAGATTGCAAATTATCGTCGGACGAGTCAAGAGATTCAAGATAACACAACATGACCGGACCCTTAGGGTTACAAGAAACTTCAAGGGTATTACCGAGGCGAGTCATGAGCCTCACTACCCTTCGTTCACAATCAAGAATGGCTCCATAATTGGACAGCCAATCCATACCTAGGATCAAACCGTGTCCCATAAATCCGAGAACATAAGCATTACACGTGAATTCTACGCTTAAGATAGAGATCCTCAAATCCACACACATCATAGATAAATGGGCGGAGCCCCCAATTGGATTTGAAACTATAATGGGATCCTCAACCAGACTAGTACTTAGGTGCAAATTTTCAACAATATCAGAAGAAATAAAAGTAGGCGATGCGCCAGAGTCAAATAAGGTTCGAACAGGAAAGTCAGAAATGTAAACAAGGCTTTCTACGGAAATATTACTACCTCGGTCAAGAGCTGGAGTGGTGTTGAGAGTATGCAACTGCCCTCCAGAAGGTCCTGCTCGCTGGGTCTGCCCTTGCCCTGCCCTTGCTTCTTAGGGCAATCCTTGCTGATGTGTCCAGTATCTCCACAATGAAAGCATTCACCCAACTTCCTCTTCTTCTTTCTACAGTCTTTCGCTAGATGTCCAGTAATACCACAGAAGTTGCACTTCCTCATCTCACGTGGTTTGTTGTTGCTCTTGTTATTCTTGTTATTCTTGTTGCCCCCCTTCTTGAAGTCAGCTTTCTTATTCTGAGTCTCATTAGGCTTAACCTCCTTCTTGCTATTCTTGTCTTCCTCATGAAGTAGAGCCATATCCACCAGGCTTTCAAAGGTCGCCCCCATGGGTATATGAGTTATGGCCAAACTGTGTAGTGGCTCGTTCAATCCTCGAGCAAAGCGTACAGCCTTTTTCTGGGTTGTGTTGACCAAATCCAAACCGAACCGAGCAAGCTGATTAAACTTATTCACGTACTCCCTAACAAACATGTCCCCTTGCTTGAGTGCTAGGAACCTCTCCATCTGAAGGTTCTCTTCTGCCGACGATAAGAATTTAAGCCCAAACCTCTCTCTAAAGTCTGCCCAAGTCTCAACTGGCCTGGTACCGTTGGTGACTTCCCACCAAAATGCAGCTTCCTCTTTCAACAACCATGCTGCCAACTGAACTTTCCTATGGTCCTCCACATCAACGATAATAAACAAGTCTTCAGTCTCCTTCAGCCAGTTTCGTGCCTTAACAAAGGTTTCAGTTCCAATGAAGTTCTTGCCGCCCATTGCTTTAAAGTCTTTGCATATTTTGGCAAAGGCGGTACTAGGAGGAGGAGGAACCGCGGCCACTGGGGGAGGAGGAGGAGGGATGTCTGTTGGGCCCGCGCCGTTGGCCCTGGCTTCTAAGTACCTTCGGAACCATCCAGGTACGGGTATTCCCTCAAGCAGGTTAAGATCAGCCATGCTGAAAAACGAAAAGAAAAGCTCTGTAATTTTTGTAGATCTCTGAATTAGCTTCGGTTTGAGCTTTGGTTTGGCTCAATCGGACTTACGGTTTGAAAGTTATGCTCGTTCCCGTAAACTGGTGTAATCTGGCAATTTCCTAGATAAAGCAACGAAGCGTCACACGATCGGAGTATGGCTCATGCACCCTCGGATCGCCCCTCATCGGATCGCCCCCCTCGGCTCATGGTATACCTTCAGATCGCGACCCACTTGTAGTACACATGGAGACCACGACCCGATCGCCAGCACTTCACTCCAGCTCGCAACCAGACCCGGATCGTGATAGCCATATCACGATCCAACCCATGACCACGAACCGATCTCCAGACCTATAGATACGCGCACTGTTTTGACCTATTCTTAAGGCTATTCATGTTCCTACATTTCCAGATCGGGTGCAACGTACCCCATCACGAACCGGTCTTCCCAGAAGCTCCTCTACGCCTATATATACACCGAAACATGGGCATTGGAGGGGACCTTTTGGCACTTGATCTTGAGGGCTTCCACCATTATCACCGCAAGGACTTTGTGAACAACGGAAGGCTACTTCTAATCATTCTAACACGAGGTTATCGTGTATAAAAATCAATTTCTAATCTCCATTTCTTCATTGTAAACACGAGGATTTCGTGTATAAACCGAGAGAATTGTACTTGTGACTTCTTAGGATTTAAGAAGAGATAAAGTGGACGGAGGCTTGGTTTGAGCCGAACCACTATAAAAACTTCATGTGTCTCATCTTTATTTACTTTTCTCTGCTTTTCTGTGATTTGTGAACTGCATTTGGGTGTTAGGCCCAGATTTTAGTCTAACAGTTTACAATCAATATAAACTTCCATATCCAACAAACACTATAAGCGGGACAACAACACAGCCGTTTAAATCCCTCGAATAGTCTAAGTCATCATCTATAGAGACTTACCTCAATCAATAACCAATTTGGTTTCCATTCTATTCCAAATTAATTTAATTAATTTGTAGATTCTGATTCGCATTAATCATTATCAATAATCCAATTATTGATTAAAAGTCCAAATTCCTTTATATCCAAATAAAGGTTCTATTAGATATTAAATCCGGATTTCCCGAAGGGTTTATACATTTCCAAAACTTGATATTTTCTTTCCAAATTCCCTTTAAATCATCTATTACGATTTATCATAATTTTTCCATACTTTAAGAATTTTTATATTAATTATTCGACATTTAAATATTTAAACTAATATTTAAATGTAACACCCCACCTCCACTAGGGTCACTCACAAAGGGAATGCACTAGTTTTGGTGGAGTATTATCTAGGTAAACATACACAGAGATATCACAAGGCAGAACATAAATAAAGCAGCGGTAGAAAATTAAAAACCAACTTTTTATTACTTTCAAGAAAAGAGTCAAAACCCCATATATTCAAGGTACAAATGATTCCATTACATCAAAATAAAGAAGCATAAACTTAAGATGATAAAAGTAAATTATTCCCCATAAATAGCAGAAGCAGCCATAGCATAGCTCAAGACCAAACCGTACATGAGCTGTCAGAAAGCAAGCTAAATCCAAGCTAAGAGCTATTGTTTCCACCCTGAGAACCTGGAGGGGGAACGAAAGAAAAAGAGGCGAAAGGAAAAGGGTTAGTCATAAGACTGGTAAGCCCTAGTGACTTTCAGTATAAAAACTAGTAAAGGTAGTATGACATGTGAAAACTGGAATTAAACATAAGGATGATAACAGGACTAGTATGACAATTAAGATAACAAGATAAGTCAAGTCTAGCATCGCATATTCAAGGTTCGCTGCACCAACTGTACTAGTATTCTAACCCATGTCAATTGTTAATCATGAAATGATCCCTTGGCCCAGTATCATGAAGTGACCCATTACGGGGTCCTACGGTACGATCTACTAATCGATCGGCTCCCTACAAGTTCTAGCTTGTCATGTGTCTGTGTCATACGGCCCTATCCTGAAATGTAGTTACCTGTGCTAGGTCCACCATAGGGTGTATCAAGCCCTATGGTGCCAACCACCGACAAGAATCAAGCACGCACAGTGTAAACCTATGGGTGCCCAAGGCATGCTTTTTCAACTCCGGACTACGTGCACGACCATAGTCCGCTGAACCTACAATGGCGCACCTACTCAACCGTCGTTCTGGTCGCTTACAATCAGCCCAGTAATCGTGCCCCACCCTGCCTAATCCCAGGGTATCGTGATACATCTAAGTGGGTTACTGCTGAAAAGGACCGCGTAACTAGGGTTTCTAATTGGTTAAGTGTTTTCATTCAAATTCGTGACTTAACCATATCCAAATCATGTATCAAGTTGGTTATGTGTGTTCAAGCGGTTCATGACTTAACCCTATCAAATTATCGTGTCAAGTTGGTTAAGTATATTCAAGTGGTCCGTGACTTAACCCTATCATGTGGCATTAATTCATTAATGCACCCCAACCTCTCACATTAGACTAATTGTCGTGGTCATTAGATTTGTCGGGCGGTTCCGGGCAGATTTACACCACAACATAGTCTAACCTCAGGTTTTACGTGCGATATGACCAACTACTCACATTGGATCCTATTGTTTGCAGTCACTGGATTTGCCGGGCGGTTCCGGGCAGATTTACACTGCAAACTCAATCCAACCTCGAGTTGGCCATTTTCAAGTTTATCTAAGTGTCATGTCCATGTTCCAGTTTCGAGTCTAAATTCATGTCAAGTTTTCAGGTCATGTTTCATGTCAAGTCGTGTCAAGTTCATGTCCAGATTCAAGTTATAATAACGTTCATGTTTAAAGTCAATTCATGTTTTACCTAATCTACCCAAATCGTATTCCCATCGCACATAAACTCGAATTGATACAGATAAATCTAATTAGGGAATAACATAAGAAGGGACAGGTATAAGGTGGCAAAAGTGATTACTAGCATAACATGGTATAACTTGAGATAAATGACATAACATTACTGGCATATGGAATATTGGCCTCAAACATAAAGATTCCAAATCTAACAATATAAGGTACTAGTCAAGATAACAGTGATATAAGGTGATAGTCATGGTAACGGTTGACATAAGGTGATAGTCATAAATTTGTGACTAATAGCAAATTCAACATGATAATATGAGGGGTTTCTCTTTTTGATTTACAACATGAATAGGCCCCAAATCAATGTCATAGTGATATACCCAAAAGTCAAGATCCAAGATGAACAAGAATGGATGTAGAACAGTCATCATACACAGGTCCAATTTCAATTTACAGCATATTCATATTACATTTACAGTTTAAATCTAAAAGTAACTAGGGCTTACAGATCGTGGTTCGAGAATTAGAAAAAGAGAGTCGATGTTGAATCTTTATATGCTTAGTCAAGTCCTAACAGAAATCCCCAAATCAGCAATTCTCTTAACGTAGTTTCGACGTAGAAGAAGTAGTCCCTTTCTCTAACTTTTCAACCAGAATCAGAGCAGCATAAGGTCAGAGAGAATTTTGTGTAGAGAGACTAGTGTTAGGGGCTGTTTATATAGGGTCAGGTCAAAGAATGTAGACAGAAACGAGGCCAGAAACATCAGAGTGAATCCAGCTTCAAAAGTGGGCTTAGCCACCAGGTCGACCCCCAGGTCGACACTATGGTCGACCTGGTCCTGGGCAGGTCGACTACATAGTCGACCCCCAGGTCGACCTGGTCCTGGGCGGGAAATTTCCCACCCAGTCCATTCTGAGGTTTGAATTTCGAAATTTGAATTCGAATTCTGAGCTGTTTTGAACTTGAATTTTTCTGAAAACTTCGAAGGGTCATAACTTGGTCATACGGACTCCGATTTTCGAAAACTCGAACTCGTTTCCAAGCAGAATTTCGAGACGAATGCAATGGCGTAACCCGTTTCCCTTGATTCTTATTTTTAAAATTAATTCTGCCTTGATTTATAGTTATAACACGTTATCAAAATACGGGTTGTTACATTAAATCACTAAAATAATATTATTCTTCAAAAAATGATTATTAAAGTCTCAAAGTTGGTTGACGCCCATTATAAAAATAAATAAGAACAATGAAATAATAACAACACAAATTCAAGTCCGTTTGCTATGCAAACGCAACTTCACTTTACTGTTCATCGTAAAATCGATTTAGTATTCAACATTTGACAAGCCATAACTTGTTCGTAACTTGTTCAAAACCAATGCATTCTTTTGCAAAAGTTCATTGTTATGAACTCAATTTCATTTTCGGAAATTGTTGGAGCTTAAATTCAAACTTTCATTTTCTCCAATTATTTTATTATTAAAAGAATCATTTAAAATCCAATTTCTAGAATAAGACTCGTTCAACTCGTGTATATCCGAGAATCTGGGTATATACAAACATTCAATAAACATAAACAAGATATCATGTACCTAACGAGTTGTAACCAAACTCGTAAGTTATTTAAGATCAGATGTCGGTGTCATAATTGGGTTCCATTTTATAATTAATAACCAAATGGTATTCATAGCCAATCCCAATACAACCAATCCAGCCACCAAACATTCAAACTAAAATATCCAAACATGGATATCTCAAACCAATAATATTCACACATGAATAATGCTTAAGTAATAATCACAAAAGATGATTTCATGTCCATTGGCTAAGATTTCACACATATACACATTCGTCTGACTAGGATCTCTAAATTTCAAATGAATCCAAACATAAAGAATGTTTCTTTATGTCATTAATCAAATTTAGACCATGTTTTACTTTCCTAACCTTCACCACCCAACCTGTATTATCGACAAATTTTGCTAATCACAAAACTAGGGAATAACTTACTAACTTTCAAAATTAGGCTCATAACCTAAACATGGTGACATATATACTACATATGGGTGTTAAGGAACTAAATTCAATCCTAATCCATGAAGATTTCATCACAAAATCCCTTTAGATTTCTTTGAGACATTTCAACAAACATGTTATGTGCATGTTTTAAGTTAAACTTAAAAGCCCTTTTTACAAACTGATTTCTCATACAAACTTCATCTTTACACATGAAGATCAAAACCTGAGGGGTTCATCATCTTTTACCATATCAAATTATTTACTAACAAACCACCAATAGCCAACCAGAGCATGTATACACCTAACATTCCATAAAGGTGAGATTTTGTGAACTAAATTAAAGAGTTTCATCCCCAAACCTAACTAAGGTTTTATTTCTACTTCATGAATTTACTTAGAAACCATTAGCAACCAGTTTCCAATCATTTACTTAATATTTTTCTTTTAGGCATTTCATCGAACACCTTATATGCATATAGGTTATCATTTTCCTACTTTTAAATTTCTCACTAATAACCCATAAACATTGATTTATAATCACGAATCAAATCCTTTAAAGTATAGTTTCCTAACTCCATGATGTCCTAGCTCTCGTTATAAGGTCGGTTGCTTCTAGGACTAGGTTTTCTCCAATTTTTGATGAATCCCGAAATCTTCTTAGCCAAATATGAAATTTTTGGCTGCTCTTAGGCTTCTAAATCCTTCTCTAGTTTGAAGTACTTGTTCCACGATTCGAATGCCTCCAAGAAGGAGTAATTTCGTGTCTGTATGAGGAAGTTATGGTTGTTTAAAGATCAGGGTGCATAATTTTCAGCTGGAGGTGGAAACGTGTTGGATAAATGAACGGATCATCCTCAGATCTATGTAAATCACAGATTTTTGGGGCTGGAAGAGGGTCTGGTTGGACCGAGGTGGTGCAATGGTGGTGGTGGAAGATTCGACCATGGAGGATGAAAGAGGAGGAAGAGGAGAGGTGGATCTTCATATTTTCTTCGCTCTTTCTTCTCTCTTTTCCACTTTCTTTTTGTTTTTCTTTGTTTCTACCATGGATGGCTTAGTGGAGAAGATAAGGAAGAAGGAGGTGATAAGGATAAAGATGGGATAAGGATGAAGGGTTTAAATAATGGAATTTAAGGCTCTGTGCAGGTACTAAAACACAAGTGTGTTTTCTCAGCTCTATTCGAACGTTAATTTGACTTACTTATTGATACCTTATTTAAAATGTTTTTCCAGCATACTGTTCAATTTTTATTTCTCTTCAATAACATATAAAAATATTTCAAATTCTAATTTGTTTGAATTTTCAAATAATTTAAATTCGATTCAAAATAGTGTTTTCTGCCTATCTTAATGTCCAGAACTCCGAATTGCACTCAACGAAGAGTGTATCCACTTAATTACCCCTATTCCGGACTCAATGGAATAGGTTTCAAAGATTAATTAATCCATATAAATAGGTTAATTTCAAAAAATAAGTTATTATTAGTTCAAATTTAACTCTTTTTGACACTTTTTCCTATTACATAGTCATATACTGACACGAACTGACTTGAAACTTCACCCACTACTATATTTTGATGTAATGGATCCAAGGAAACTAAAATTATCAAAATCCGTGACCTTTGGAAAAATACCTATTTTTAAGGCAACCAAAATATCGCGTTTTTATTAATTTTCAATCTATATCTATTAATTATCAATTCTAAAAAAATAATAACTTTATTAACACATAATTCAACTTTAAAACTTATTTTCAATTGCTTCTGGGTTCAAATCTCTTATTAAAATCATTTAAAATCCTTTCACACCTATTTAAAATCACATTTTAGATTGACAGAAAATCCGGGTCATTACATTCACCCTCACTTAAAATGATTTCTCCCTCGAAATCGAAGTTGGAACTAATGGTCATATACCTAACCAATACCTCGATTATTAACCTTAAAGCTCTGTTGGTTAACTCCACTGTTTAACTTTATCTATTTATTCATTAAAAATGAAGTCCATTCAAATTGGCGTAATATCACCTCTCAAACCTCAATTGTTCAACATTTCTAACTTAAAAACTTCAAAGTTTTAACTCATATCTCTCAGTTGGGTTTTCCTATCCTATTCTTTTAATATAATTTAAAAAAAGATTACCCAAAAGATATTATATTAACAGATAGATTCATACATCCATACAACCATCTAAATACACACATCTGGACAAACTTCCTTGTATATTCCCAAAATATTAGTTTCAACCTTAGGATAATATTTCTAATTAAATGACCATTTCATTCTGACCTATTCTAGGATTCTTATCCTAATTCATCATTAAGTAGTAAACTCATTTTTTCATACTGCAACTCTTGACAGTATGACCTACTCCCTACACTGGAAACATCTTATATCCTTTCCGGGTTTCTTTTTCCTTTCTGGACAATTGTGAACATAATGCCCTTTTTCTTACATTGGTAACAACTTATATCTCTTTTTACAAATACCTCGATCATCCTAAATCGTCAAGAATTCAAATTTCTTAATTAGTCTAATTAATTAGCACATCCAGCAATTAATTAGTGGATTAAATTTTTCAAAACATAGCTTTCATCAAAACATATAACATTTTTATGAAAATATACTTTTGAAGAAAAACATTTCATTCATCCATAAAACTGGGTTAGACTACTTTGTTTAAGTGTTTAAAACCACCTATCGATACAACGGATCCTTACTCTACCGACCAATGTTCATAACCCACTCAATAAATTAATCCAACACCAAACCACTTATATGTCAAATTACAAATACGTTTCTCATACACACACACTCACACACAACTCATTATAGGGTATTACTAACCCTATCTGTAACGAGTTACTTGTCCTAGGATACAGCTGATCCTATCTCTGACAAGTCTGTATCCCACAGAGCAAAGGTTTTGTAACGACCTGTGTCGGAATTCGAGCTCGAATTCCCATAGGTCATTACAGGTTTATCTAACCAAAGATCTAATACCAAGTGTGACAACCCGCACTTCCACTCACTTCAAACCGACAAAAACCGATCCTGACATCGATTAAAGGTAAGAAAAAGTACGTTTCGTTAGGGTTTATCAAAGCAAACATAGTGGAATACAAAGCTCCCAGTGGAACAGATAAAATATAATAAGAATATATCATTGTAGCGGAAACATTTTTGAATACAAATCTGGTTTTACATACCATTACTCCATGAAGATTTAACATAATATACAGATAATAGAGTACGTCTGGCCTTCATGTGAAACTTCAGCTCTCTCTAGAACTCTAAGTCCTCAAGCTTGAGCCCGATCTTGATAATTGAAAAACAAACTAACAGACAGCCCATGTGGAAATTGTGGACACCCGCAGTTTGCAAGGGAAAAATAAACTACGAGTCAACCATGGGACCGGTGTGAGAAAACCTATCAAACTAATCTTATACTTAACCTCAATTCGAATAAGGTATCTCAGGACCACGCCTCATGTCGTGGAATAGGTTTCCTCCTAAGGATACGTGCACAACCACAACAATCATAACTAAACATAGCAACCATAAACCATATATTTTAAAACATGACTTTAGAAAAATGAACAATTATAAGCCCCAGGTCCCATCACACAATGCAAGCGCGCACCAGAGGATAGGGGTTTGTCATATAATTGCAAAATATTCTTGATATAGTTTAAAACCAAATCATTTGATATTATGATAATGTCTAGGGTGTGTAAAATCATTTAGAGAATAAACTCATAAATCTTAGCACGCATAATATACCATACCACTATGTTCACTACATAGGTATACAACTGAAAATCGTAAAAGGTTTATATTGGGTTTTGGATTCCATCATGATGGTTAATGATCGAAAGACCACTCCGGCATTCAACGGATATCATGTTTGTACACAACACTGCACCTATTCACTCAGGTTGATGAACTTAATCTCGCAACCTATCATACCGTCGGTCGATCGAATCCATGCAAAGCATAAAGTCATGCTAATCTGACAATCAACACACCATCATTACGGGGTGTGAGGCTATCACGAGGTCCCGTCATACACAAAGCTACGCATTTAAGCCAAGCTTTGATCATCACCATAGAGCCCTGCTTTTCAACAAAAGCCCAGATCATTGCTCAGCGCTTAGCATTCCCCATGGTCATTCCATGTCAGACATGCAATCCATTCATAAGTCCATTCCGGGAAAAGGGACGAAACCGAAGGCACTTGATTCCACATCCCTGCCTTGGAGTGCAAGTCCTTGCAAACCAAATCGCTTTAAGTACGGTCAGATTAGCCGCTACTTTAACCTGGGTGGCCGCCCAAGGCATCAACGAGCCATCCATCCGATGTGAAGAAATTTGAGTCTTCATCATCGCCATTGAGAAATTAATATTTTCACGTTGTATAACTATTCAGAATGGGTAAAAACCCGACCTTTCAAAATAATTTGCGCATCTTCAAAACCAATAGGTATACAGGATCTTATGAACCTCAATCCATTTTCGAATATTACTCAATTCATCTATTAAAACTGTAATGAGCTTTAATATGTCAAAATCATTCATCGATGATTACTTAACTTGAAATTCAATTTCAGATTATCCGATCAAACTTTATGACTATTTAGTCATCTCTATACATGAATACACGTTAATTCCAACGCCTTTATCCATTCCAATCTTTTATTCAAAGATTTATTAAAACTATATTAAGTTTTAATATATCGAAATCTATCATTTCTATCTCATGGAAATAAACTGGTAATACTCCATTTTAATCATCTTATGTTTCAGTAATTTCCATTACCTTTCAAATTGCATTCCTTCTAATCTTGTTGAAAGATTCCAGAAAACTCTAAATCAACTATTGTAATTCCTATACTTCAAGTTCCAAGTTAAATCTTCCTAATAATCCTTATCGATTATTCGCCATTTTCCTTATGTAAAAGCGTGTTCATTCCTGTCCCAAAAATCTTTATAAATAAAGATTTCATTTGCTTAACTTGGAAAAATTATCTTATCTTTTCATGGGCCAAAGAACAATGTTATTAAAGACATCATTCACAACAAACCCAAAATCATATTTCCTTTTATATGGGAATCTCTACAGAAATCATATTGGTTTATAATCGATATTAACCTTCATATCCAACAAACAATATAAGCAGGATAACGGCACAGCCTTTAAATCCCTCGAATAGTCTAAGTCATCATCTATAGAGACTTACCTCAATCAATAACCAATTTGGTTTCCATTCTATTCCAGATTAATTTAGTTAATTTGTAGATTCCGATTCTCATTAATCATTATCTCCAATATTGATCAAAAGTCCAAATTCCTTTATATCTAAATAAAGGTTCTATTAGTTATTAAATCCGGATTTCCCGAAGGGTTTATACATTTCCAAAACTTGATATTTTCTTTCCAAAATCCCTTTAAATCATTTATTATGACTCATCATAAATTTTCCATATTTTCAAGAATTTTTATATTAATTATTCCACATTTAAATGTTTAAATTAATATTTAAATGTTTAAATTAATATTTAAATCATTAAAATAATATTATTCTTTAAAAATGATTACTAAAGACTCAAAGTTGGTTGTTGCCCATTATAAAAATAAATAAGAACATTGAAACAATAATAACGCAAATTCAAGTCCGTTTGTTATGCAAATGCAACTTCAATTTACTATTTATCGTAAAATCGATTTGCTATTCAACATTTGACAAGCCTTAACTTGTTCAAAACCAGTGCGTTCTTTTGCAAAAGTTCATTGTTATGAACTCAATTTCATTTTCAGAAATTGTTGGAGCTTAAATTCAAACTTTCATTTTCGGAAATTATTTTATTATTAAAATAATCATTTAAAATCCAATTTATGGAATGAGACTCATTCAACTCCTGTATATCCGAGAATCTAGGTATATACAAACATTTAATAAACATAAACAAGATGTCATGTGTCTAACGAGTTGTAACCTAACTCATTAGTTATTTAAGATCAGATGTCGGTATCATAATTGGGTTCCATTTTATTAATTAATAACCAAACGGTATTTATAACCAATCCCAATACAACCAATCCAGCCACCACGCGTTCAAACTAAATATCCAAACATGGATATCTCAAGCCAGTAATATTCACACATGAATAATGCTTAAGTAATAATCACAAAGATGTTTTCATGCCCATTGGCTAAGGTTTCACACATGTACACATTCATTAGACCAGGATCTCTAAATTTCAAACGAATCCAAACATAAAGAATGTTTATTTATGTCTTTAACCAAATTTAGATCATGTTTTACATTCCTAACCTTCACCAACGCAACCTGTATTATCGACAAATTTTATTAATCACAAAACAAGGAATTAGCTTACTAACTTTCAAAATTAGGCTCACAACCTAAACATGGTGGCATATATACTACATAAGGGTGTTAAGGAACTAAATTCAATCCTAATCCCTGAAGATTTCATCACAAAATCCCTTTAGATTTCTTTGATATATTTCAACAAACATGTTGTGTGCATATTTTAAATCAAACTTAAAGGCCCTTTTTACAAATTGATTTCTTATACAAACTTCATCTGTACACATGAAGATCAGAACTCGAGGGGTTCATCATCTTTTGCCACATCAAATTATTTACTAACAAACCACCAATAACCAACCAAAGCATGTATACACCTAACATTCCATAAAGGTGAGATTTTGTGAACTAAACTAAAGAGTTTCATCCACAAACCTAACTAAGATGTCATTTCTACTTTATGAATTTACTTAGAGACCATTAGCAACCAACTTCCGACCATTTACTTAATATTTTTTGTTTAGGCATTTCATTGAACACCTTATGTGCATATAGGTTATCATTTTTCTACTTTTATATTTCTCACTAATAACCCATAAACATAGGTATATAATCACAAATTAAACCCTTTAAAGTATAGTTTCCTCACCCCGTGACGTCCTAGCTCTCGTTATAAGGTCGGATGCTTCTAGGACTAGCTTTTATCCAATTTTTGATGAAACCTGAAATCTTCTTGGCCAAATCTGAAATTTTTGACTGCTCTTAGGCTTCTAAATCCTTCTCTAGGTTGAAGTACTCAATCCCACAATTACAATTCCTCCAAGAACGCGTAATTTCGTCTCCGTATGAGGAAGTTATGGTTGTTTAAAGATCAGGGTGCGTAATTTTCAGCCGGAGGTGAAAATGGGTTGTATAAATGAATGGATCGTCCTCGGATCTATGCAGATCCGAGAATTTTGGGGCTGGAAGAGGGTCTGGTCGGACTGAGATGGTGTGGTGGTGGTGGTGGTGGAAGACTCGACCACGAAGGATAAAAGTGGAGGAAGAGGAGAGGTGGATCTTCATTTTTTCTTCACTCTTTTTTCTTTTCCATTTTATTTTTATTTTTCTTTTTTGCTGCCATGGATGGATAGGTGAAGAAGATAAGGAAGAAGGAGGGGATAAGAATGAAGAGGGGATAAGGCTGAAGGGTTTAATTAATAGAATACCGTGTAGGTGCTAAAACACAAGTGTGTTTTCTCTGCTCTATTCGAACGTTAATTTGACTTACTTATTGATATCTTATTTAAAATGTTTTTCCACTGTATTGTTCAGTTTTTCTTTCTCTTCAATAACATATAAAAATATTTCAAATTCGAATTCGTTTTAATTTTCAAATAATTTAAATTCGAGTCAAAATAGTGTTTTCTACCTATCTTAATGTCCAGAACTCCGAATTGGACTCAGCGAAAAGCGTAACACCTAATTACCCCGCTCCCGGACTCAATGCAATAGATTTCAAAGATTAATTCATCCATCTAAATAGGTTAAGTTCAAAAAAGTTATTTTTCGTTCAAATTTAACTCTTTTTGACACGTTTTTCTATTAAACGGTCATATACTGACACAAATTGACTTGAAACTTCACCCAATACAATATTTTGACGTAACGAATCGAACGAAACTAAAATTGTCGAAATCCTTTACCTTTGGAAAAATGACTATTTTTAAGGCAACCAAAATATCGCATTTTTATTAATTTTCAATCAGTATCTATTAATTATCAGTTCTAAAAAAACAATAACTTTATTAACACATAATTCAACTTTAAAACTTATTTTCAATTGCTTCCGGGTTCAAATCTCTTATTCAAATCATTTAAAATCCTTCCACACTTATTTAAAATCACATTTGAGATTGATAGAAAATCCGAGTCGTTACATTATTATATTTGTAACTTGTCCAATACTAGGACAAATCCAATGAATATTATATCAGATGAATTTAGCTTTCCCTTTTATGTAAAAATGAATAGCCATATAAGATCATATACAACACTTGTAGGACGGGGCCAAATTTATCTAAGGGGTTCACATAAGTAAAACACATTATTTAATTTGTAACTAACGTCTACATCATAATTTTTTTTCATACTTTCAATTTTTAAACTAACATGACAACGAAAATTATGAAGTATAATTAGTTTTAGTTACTTTTAGTTAATTTTAGTCAATGGCGTCTAACCCTAATTCTGGGAATCAAAATTCTACAATTTCGGATCCAATAATCTTGATACTGACAACAATCAGGGAGAAAAATCTAAGGAAACAGATGAAGGATGGCAAGACGTACGTACGAGACGCAAATCATATAGTCAGGTGGTGAATCAGTAAATCCCTAAGCCTAATCGGAATATGGTTGGAAGCAATCAACAAAATAAACGGAATACCTTACAATTCAAATCTGGAACTCATTCATGGGCTATAGCAGTAGCTGGGAACACAAAAATTAACGGTGGCATGACAGACTTTAAGATCCAGGATGATGAGGATGGTGAGTATGCAGATCTAGATGATCTGATATTCGATGAAGCTAAAAACATGTGGAAAAATTCAATTTACATATATCTCATTAGTATAAGGCCATACTATGTGCATCTGAATGCGTATATCAGACGAGAGTGGAATCTAAAGGGTATATGGGATGTTTTTGACACGTGAAAATGGTTTCTATTTGATCAAATTCGAGTTAGAGGAGGATTGTAACAAAGTTCTAAATGAAGGTCCATGTTTCATGGACAGTAAATTGATTTTCACAAAACAATGGGAACCTAATCTAAGGCTTGAGAAAGATATGCTTGAAACACATCCTGTATGGATACAGCTAAAGAATTTAGACCTATCATTGTGGAATGCGATAGGTATATATAAACTGGCAAGTTTGATTGGCATCCCTTTGGCCATGGATGATCTCACTAAAAATGTTAAAAGACTAAATTACGCTAGAGTATTAGTTGAGTTAAAAGCTAATAAAGAAAAGAAAACACAAATCAGAGGGAAAGATAAACATGGCAACATATATTTACAAGAAGTGGAATATGAATACGCACCCCCAACATGTACTTCCTGCAAATGTTTTAGTCACACTATTGATCAATGTGAAGTAGTTGCCAAGCCAGTAAAATAGGTTTTGGTAGTCAAAGAACCAAGCAAAAACCCTGTAGATGAAGATCAACAGCATAAAAACACTAATGGAATCAGTGACAAAACAACTGGTGTTAGCCCTAGCCCTAGCTGTACAAAACATGTTAAAGGGGAGGAAGCTACTCCGATGGTGGATTCATCATCTGTTCAGGAGGAGCAGTCTGATGTAGTTAATGAACAAGAAGATACAGATCATCTATCTCAGGCACTGCCTTAGCAGAAGGAGCTCCATAATCAAGTTCCTGAAAATTAGAAGAATTAAAGGAACTAGACATTAATTTAGATGATATAGACAATAAGAAGGAAGAAATGGACAGCAGTAAGAAAGAGAACTACACTAAAACTAATCCAGAATATGAGCAGCAATTCAATTCACAGCAGAAGGGGAAAATGGACGCCACTGAAGGGCGTGGGTTACCTCATTGGGATTTGAGGAGTAAATCCCACACTTCTAAATGTCGATGATTAGCTGGAATGTGCGAGGTCTAAATAATGACACTCGTCTTTTAGACCTCCACAATCTTAGAAGGAAACTATGTCCTTCTTTCATAGGAATTCTTGAAAACAAATTAAATGATGATAATTTATGTTTTTGAATGAGCAGATAGGAAGTGATTGGTCTCAAATTAATAACAATGCTTTTTCTGACAAGGGTAGAATACTTGTTACTTGGTGTAAAACTGTATGGAATTGTGCACTTGTAGATAGTGATGAACAACAAATTACAGTCATAATTATCAACACTGGCGGACTAAAAAATTATGTTACAGTGGTATATGCTAGCAATAACATGGGAGAGAGAAATAAGTTATGGGATAAACTCAAATTATTTTCACACAATATGCTGGACCCATGGGTTGTTATGGGTGATTTCAATGCTATCCTCATACCAAATGAAACACAAGGAGGAGATACCGTCAGATTTTCCTAATTAGCTGAATTTGACAACTGCATTATAGCTTCAGGATTGGTCGAGCCAGTCCACAATGGCCTACATTTTACATAGAGAAGTGGTGAGAGTAAAAATATTTCATGTAAACTCGATAGAGTTCTCATCAATTCTGATTGCATGAATAAATTCTCTGATCTGAAAATTAATGTTCTGCCATCATTTACTAGTGATCATTGCCTTATTCATATTAGCTTGGTTGAGCATGAAAATAATGCTAATGGCAAATCTTTTCGTCATGCAAACCACCGGAAAATGTTAAATGGTTACTATGATATTGTTGGTAGTCAAAATTTTACTTTGTCTACATCTAATCATATGTATCAGTTCCTTAAATTTTTGGAAGATACCAAAAAGAAAATTAAAGATTGGAACAGGATTAGATACAAAGAGGATGATAACATTCAAGTTCTTGAAAAAAGCAATGAATTACTGCAGTTAATTGATGATGGTGATGACAGTAATGACACTTGGAGACAATATCAACACAACAAATCTGAACTTATGGAAGCTCTGAAAATCAAGGCGGTGGAGTTGAAGCAAAAAGCCAAAGAAAAATGGATCACTGATGGGGATGAATGCACAAAATTCTTTTAGACTAAAATGTCAGTTAGACGTAATACTAATTATAATTTTCAAATTCTTGACCAGGAAGGAAATGCATTGTTGGACTTGAAGAAATTTGAAGAGGAAGCTAAGACATATTTTAATGATTTATACAATGGTGAGATTGAAACGGACTTACCCGTTGTTGCTCCCCGTAAACGGCTGAATGCTAGGGGTAGAAGGATGTTGTGTAGGAGAGTCACTGAAGATGAGCTAAAGGTAGCTACTTGGTCCATCAGTATTGTCTATGCCCCAAGGCCCGATGGGTTCGGGTTCGGTTTTTACCGTGCTCATTGGGATGATCTGAAAAATAATTTGTTACCAGTGATATAGGAAGCTTTCCAACTAGGTAAGATTATCAAGGAAATTAATCACACTTTCCTATGTCTGATACCAAAAAATGAGAAACCATCCAAAATTGCTGATTATAGGCTTATCGCATGTTCCTCTACAAAATCTTGAGCAAAGTTATTTGTAATAGGATTAAAGTGGTTTTGCCTAGCATGACTGCTGAATGTCAAAGTGCTTTGATAAAAGGTAGAAGTAAGTTATTTGTAATAGGATTAAAGTGGTTTTGCCTAGCATGACTGCTGAATGTCAAAGTGCTTTGATAAAAGGTAGAAGTATCTCGGAAAATTCTTTATTGGCCCATGAATTAATCAGAAACTTTAATAAAAAGGGAGCTGATAAATTTTGCTTGAAAGCGGACTTGCAGAAAGCTTATAACAAAATTAATCGTCACTTCATTGTTCATATGTTAAAAGCTATGGGATTCCCTGAGAAAATTACTAGATTGATTTCTAAATGCATTCAATCCCCTACTTTTTCTATCTTAATTAATGGAGTGCCAAAAGGCTTCATTAAGAGTAACAGAGGTATCAGACAATGGGACACTCTCTCCCCCTACTTATTCGCAATAGCAATAGAGTATTTTACTCTTCAGATGGAGTTAGCTGAACATGAGAAAGTGATTCAACCAATATACAGCTTCTAACCTTCCATTAGCCATCTATTGTATATCGATGACCTGATAATTTGTGTCAAGTCAAATATTAGAGCTGCGTTTAAGATCACAAGTTTATTTGATAATTTGGGGAAATTTGTTGGGCTTAAGATGAATGAGCAGAAGTCTAAGTGCTATTTTAACAAATTCTGCGTGAATAAAAGAAATGTGCTTGATATTTTGGGGGTGAAGGAAGGTGAATTACCTGTGAAATATCTAGATGTTTCCTTATCTTCAAACAAAATTACTAATAGAGCATGTGCGGAATTTGTTACTAAAATAAGAGATAGACTACAAGGTTGGAATTCTGGACTCCTATCTTTTCCAAGAAGAATTGAACTAGTGCATACAGTAATTCAAGCTAAAGTCAACTTCTAGCTTCAGACATTTTAGATACTTGAAGCATCTATTGGCAAGATAGAAAGTGTATGTGCTGACTTCATCTGGAAGGGTGGATTGTATAAAATCAAATATGCTGATCAGTGTAGACCAAAAGAAGAAGGGGGTGTTGGTTTTACGAAGAACAAGAGACATGCGAGAAGCTTTCACTATGAAACAAGCCTGGAAAATAATAAATGAACATGGTTTATGGGCTAGATGGATGAGAAGAAGATACGTTAGAAGTAATTTTTGGACAATGGCCATGGATAATAATTCATCAGCTACCTGGAAAGCTATTCTATGCATGAGAAATGAGCTAGCAGTAAACTATGAATGAGAAATTGCCAATGGAAATGAAACTGATCTTTGGAGAGACCCATGTATTAAAGGTATATCTTTGATAGATTCATTGGGATGGAATACATATTCAGCTTATGGATGTCCTAATCATACTGTTAATCAGATTATACAAGATGGTATCCGGTACTGTGATCGATTACCTTGTTCTTATGATTTGAAAAATGAAATTGAATACATGCCACTCTTCATAGATAGAGAATTTAACAAATGGAGATGGTCACCAGGCAATGATTTTACTTTAAAAGATGCATGGAATGTTTGTAGAAACATTGAAGCCAAAGTTGATTGGCATTGTGTGATTTAGGATAAAGTGTTACCACCAAAAGTATCACATACAGCTTATAAAGCTTTGATTCTTTGTCTTCCCACTAGAGACAGACCGTACAACTGGGGAATTATTCCTAATAATCTTTGTTCTCTATGTGACAACCAAACCGAAACTCATCAGCATTTGTTCTTTCAATGCAATTTCTCGAGACAAATTCTAGGTTTCATTCAGCAAAAATTCAATACAATAAATCAAAGTGAAAGCTTCCAAGAGATTATAACATACCTGACTTTGAGTTGGGCGGATGTAGATGGAAAAATTAAAGTATACGCCATTTGCGTAGTTACTGCATGTTGGTGGATTTGAAAAGAAAGGAATAGGAGAATATTCAAAGCAAGAAAAGGTCAATTTATGGACTTATCAAATTGATCAAAGTTGAGATAAACCTAATTATGAAGACAAGGCGAAGAAGACTTACGATATCAACGGAAGTACAATTATCTCGTACTGGAGAAAGGGATCGAGAGGATTTGCTGGAATTACCATTAGCTGCTGAAAACCAGCGGCCGCCATGAATGCTTCAGTGAAGATGAAGTTAGTCGTCATGTTATTTTGGGGAAGTTTTAGTTGTGAATTTAATTTGTTTATGTTTGCTATTATGTCGTTTGAATGTAAATATGTGTTGTCGAGTTGCTGTTCGATAAGCTTCACGAATTCTTGGGCTGTAAAATGCCTTGAATAAAATTTAAACCCATTTTCAAAAAAAAAGTATAAATTATGAAGTTAATTTTAGTTATTTTAAATTTTTGAAAGATAAACTAAGCTTTCAAGTTAATTAATTAATTTCATTTAAAATTCAAAGAGTTAAGTTATAAATATTATTTTCATTACATATAACAAGATTTTTAACGATCTAATCTAAATTAAGAATCATTTTGAATTACATTTTGAATTAATATTTGTTTATTAAATATTATAGCAACAAAACATTTTTTTAATTGCAAATGCATTCTTTAAATTTGTTTGGACCGACCATTCTTGCTTTCGATGGTGGCATAATTAACAGTGCATGCAGATGAGGGACATCATTACACCGTTTCAGTAATAACCAATTTACTACAATTAAACAATTACGTTTATTCCATTTATTCTCAAATCATCCTACAACACAATCAACAAACAACACAATCATCGTAAGCCCAATTACATACGTGATAATCATCGTTTTCAACCTCCTGAATCAATTACATATGTGATCATCATCATTTTCAACCTCCTAATCAATTACATTATTTCCCAAATCAACCTAAAACAAAAATCAACTTCATATGCATCTCACAAGACAACCAATTTCATATTCATAAACAATCAATTTACAAACCAATATAAACATGCAAATTAACCCTAATTAAACATAGAATAGAGTTAGAAGACATATCGGCATAAATTAAAAGCTTGGAATTGATATTTGGTGGGTGAAATCACAACTGTGTTAGGGGG
Organism: Allium sativum; assembly: GCA_030737875.1. Taxonomy (NCBI): domain Eukaryota; kingdom Viridiplantae; phylum Streptophyta; class Magnoliopsida; order Asparagales; family Amaryllidaceae; genus Allium; species Allium sativum. Next base: position 432,784,122 of record CM060910.1, read on the forward strand.
CGACATAGGTAGGTATTTTTGTGCTGAAATGAATTGGGGGAGAAAGGTCTCAACAGTTAGATGTCCACGGATCATGCAAAAGTCTAGCGACAACCGCTTTTTTAGCCGTCGCTAGCCATTGTCCATGCTCGTCGCTAAATAAGTTGCTTCTTGTAGTGTACAAAATATGCTCTTTCAATTTTGAAATATGAAACGGCCCAAACTTCCCCGTAAAGGAAAGCCCAGATTGAGTTGAGAACACGACAAATCAGGACACAAACAGAAGAACATTTCATTGCTTATCACAACAACTTACATCAGAGTACAAGAATATACAGAGTATGAGCAAATAATATACATTTGATAAATATCAGAGATTTACAAATTAATATTGTAACACCCCGTGTTTTCAATAAACCTTATAGTAATGAATTAAAGAATAATTAATTTTAAATGTGAGAATTAAGGGAAAGGGAATATGCCATTGCGTTCGTCTCGGAATTCTGGTTGAGATAGAGTCCGAGTTTGCGTGAATTGGATTTCGTATGAAGAAGTTATGGCCTTCGGAAGTTTCAAAAATTCGAAATTCAAATTTAAACACAGAAGAGGGCAGGGCAGGATAGATTCCCGCCCAGGCCAGGTCGACCCTAGTGTCGACCTACCCTACAGGTCGACCTGGGGGTCGACCTACCCCCCTCCCCTGGGTAGATATGAAAGGATGACGATTTTTGACTCCCTGCTGAGTCATTAGGGTTGAGGTGTTATCCTATCTTGACTGGATGGTCTAGATTATTTCTAGGTTTAATCTGACGGCTCTAAATTAATTAAAACTCTATAAAAGCAACATAACTCTCAACCCTAAATCACAAATATTCATATCAAGAGCCGTCATGCCTTCAATGGTGAACCTAGGATAGCCGTCATCTCTTTCTACTCAAAGGCAAGATTGAAGCTATGTCAAAATTAAATCTAATCTAATTCAACTAAGAAAATTCAACGATCTACATCAAAAGCGAGCAATTCAATTTCAGAATACAGATCCCAGAACTCAAGAATTCCTTTTTGTTTGTAAGTGTAGTTATCTTTTAGATGCGAATGAATTAAAGACATGGTTTGTAATGAATTGTAAAATAGAATTGTATCAAGTTGTATGTGATGCCGATTTATGTTTATTCATGTCTGTTCTATCGTATATGCCTATGAATTATTGTGGTCTATCATGTTTTGTGGAAATTGGTGAATAAACCTATGATGTTATGAAATTATCCTATGTAAGTTTGGTGATATTATATAAGTTTTAGGCTAAGTCATATAGTTTATGCCTAATTGTTCAGATCCATTATGCATACATGTTTAGATCTACGACCTTGTGATGACATCTATATGTTGTATGTTAATTTAGAAATTATGCCATGTTTATGCAAGTTAAGTGATGCTATCATGTTATGAATACATGCAAGTTTATAGGTTAAAAACATGACTGTGTAAACCTATATGTTTAGATCTACAACTTTACATGTTAGAACCATATGCCTTTATGTTAGATCAATATTAACATGATTCAACCTATGCAAGTTCACCACTACACGTCTAATTAGACTTTGGTAGTTCTATGTAATACTATTATTTTATGATTCATGTTGCATAGATCCAGTTTGCAAGTTCATAATTAAAAGTATATTATGTCAAGTTCATGTGACACATCTGTAGTTAGATCCATATTTTTGTATGATGTTGGAATATTGCAAGTTCATCTTTTTCCCTTTTTAGTTTATTAGTTGGGCTAAAATGTCGAGCCTAACATCTTATGTAATTTTGCGAACGTACAACGGGGGTAACGTTGGGAAAACATGAGAATTATACATAATTAACATATTTGGCTCATAACCATATAAATGGCATGGCATTGAAATGGTATAATTTACTTACCAAAAATTATGAATTTGATTTAAAAGGAAAGTGGGCCATAACAATAAATTGTTGATAAATTTACATATAAGCATAAAAGGATAAATATATAAATTTAGAAAAGACGACTATGCCTAACCCGAGGTTAGACTAAGTTGTAGTGTAAAACTGCCCAGAACCGACCGGCACATCCAGTGACCACAACAATACCTGTCTAATGTGGGTGGTTAGTGCATTGAGCCCAAAGAGGACCCAAGGTTAGACTGAGTTGTGGTGTAAAACTGTCCAGAACCGACCGGCACATCCAGTGACCACAACAATACCTGTCTAATGTTAGTGGTTGATGCTCTAATAAAGCTAAGTCAAGAGTAGTAGGGTTAAGTCAATTAAGGAAACACTTAACCAATCCAACATGTTAGCTAAACTGATGGGTGGGGTTAAGGTAAAATTGGACACTTAACCAATTTAACATGTTGACTGGAAAACCCTAGCAACGGGGACCCATTTCAGCAGTAACCCACGTAGATGTATCATGGGACCCTGAACTAGGCAGGGTAGGGCACGATTATTGGGCTGATTATAAGCGGTCAAAAACATCGGCGGTGGTGGATCAGTGTAGGTTCCGGTGGAGTATCGGGCATGCACGTACTCTGGAGTGGAAAAAGCAGGCATTGGGCATCAGTATACATACATTGTGCATCTTGAATCGTATCGGGTTGCCACCATAGGATTTGATACACCCCTTGGTGGGACTAGCACAGGTATCTACAGTCAAGCGGGGGCTGAAGGACACACGTAATAAATGTATGCTAGTAGGAGACGATCGATATAAGGGAATCATTTCACCATGAACACGTGGTGCTAGTTGGACAAGTATAAATAGGTGCAGAAGAATTAAACATGGGTGCGATGCACATTCGGTTTATCCTGCCTTATATAATATTATGTTAGTTTGTTGTTCAGGTACCGTCCTATTTCCAGTTTATTCCTGTAATGACCTTTTCCTTATTCACACACTGAAAAGTCACTAGACTTACTCAAACTTATGTTTGACCCATTTTTCTTTCGTCTTCTTTTCTTCCGTCCCCCTCCCCCTGTGACGGCCCGCCCCGCACCAGCCTGCATTTCCTCCGGAAGTGCGCTGTACACATGCCCGACTAGCACGGAACGGTCGCCAAAGAAAGGAAAGAATGGAATGAACTAATCAAGGAACCTGTAGAATGTCTCACAGTGCATGGAATAAAATATAATAATAACATACTTGACATAAAACAGGTGAGACAGTGCATAAGCTGATAACTAAAATCAACATCAATCATCAGAGCAGCGGAAATCCAAATACAGCTTATTACAATTTTCCAAATTTACTGTCTCTAAACAAAAGAAAGATAAAGTAGAAGATGCACCACCAATGCCCAAGCAGTGATCTTCAACAACACAGGGAGAATACTATGTATATACTACGTGGAAGCCTCCTGCTCGTCTCTGGATCATCTACCCGTGCATCACCAGCTAACCTGTCTCTAGTCTGCTCGTGTGAGCACCCAGAGTAATAAGAGGAGACATAAAACTCTGGGTCAGACATAAAGCCTGGTATGAGCAATAAGCATCTAAACAAAACAATAACAGGTATACTAAACCATACCTGAACCTGGACCTGCAACCAAAGAGTTAGTACCACATACCGTACAATACTCTAAGGTGCCATAATAAATAGTGTAAGAATACGGGGGTGGGGTGTGCATGTCATAATGATAGCAAACAAATCAACTATAGCAACCATCCTCACATCTCTCACTCAGTGCGTAAAGCATACGACATCTACCACCTTGGAACACTAGACAAATTGAGGTAACGACGAATCCCGACTTGTAGGAACCCTGCTGTGACCAAGCTAAACATATGGAGTCATGACCAAACATTTCAATGACCCATTTCATTGGTCGTAGCCCTTGGTTCTACCAATTCCATAATGGCCCTGAATCCGCCTCCGTACCTCCTACCATAGTGGTCCAAAGCTATAGACATCGATAACCCCTTAGCACGCGTCCCGCGGCAAAGCCCAACCATGAAGAGAACTCGTTGATTCCCGTCTGAATCTTGAGCTCTAACTTCTCATTTGGACTTCCTTTGCATCTCGGGTTATTGGTCAATACTGGGTCGGGTCGGGTTCTCCTTTTAGCCATCGGTTCGGGTCGGGTCCTCTACTTCAGGTCGGTTCGTAGTCTTCTCCTGTAGCGGTTCGGTTCGGGTCCACAGCGTCGCATCGGTTCGGGTCGGTTATTCCACTTCGGGTCGGGTCGGGTGTCCTCCTCCGGGTCAGGTCGGGTGTCCTCCCTTCCAGTTCGTGCTTCCGTTCCGATCCGCTCCCTCGTTTCTTCACGTATTCCGATCCGATCCCTCCTTGCCATCTGATCCGCGTGGCCTTCCCTCTTGCTAGTTCTCCCAAGTGTTTACTTCCGATCTGAGCCCTTCATCTTTAAGTTAGTCCGATCCCCAGCTTAACAACATGGCCTTCCTTTTTGCCAAGTTTCCTTTGCGCCAGGTTCCAGTTCGGGTCGGGTTCCTTACCCAGATCTCCGATCCGATCCGAGCCCATATCCGATCCGATCCGAAACCCTGTACAACTTTCAGCAACTTTTTCCAGCAACTTGTTTGCGCCATTCGACGACGTTTTTGACAAATCTAACACTTCTAATAAATCATAAAACACACCATAGAGTCATAGCAACATGTAATAGCAACCACAAACAGTAAAACAACAATTCAAATGAATCAAAATGGATCAAAAGTGGCTAAAACCTCACATTTTCCCATAATCCCTCTTAATCATGTTTAAGCACACACTTAGTAAAACTTAATCAAATCGTCTAAATTTTCTAACAGAGACATAAAATATTATTTAAGAATTTCTAAACATTTTTCCAGAATTTATTAGTGTATAAATTCGCTAATCTTCACTAATTACCCTTAATTAACTGTAATTAGTGTCAAAACGATGCTATCACTCACCTTGGCCACAAATGAAACACGAAATCTGAAATACTCTCTATTTAGGTCGAATCCCTATGTATAGCAGCAGCTCCAACCTTGCTCTGTTGCTATTTGGCCTTGTTTTGATGTAGTTTAGGCTTAATCTTCACTAAAAATGTGTTTTGGAGTGGTTTTAGAGGATGGAAGCCATTACTAAGGTCTCAAGAAGGTTTGTGGTGGCTCAAAACTGAAATGAAAGTGATTTCCTAACCCTAATCAGTCCTCCTATATCTCTAAACCCGAAATTCCCCTCTGGGCCTAGCTGCTAATCACCGGGTTAAGCCCAATTAAGTTGTTTTTCACCATCTGAAACTTGTTTCAGCCATATCTCCCAAACGGTGAGTCCGTTTGGCAAATGTGACCACTCTACGGAATTGTAAACCATCATCCGGAGCCAATGGAAGTGGTTTTAGGTCAAAATTCCTTTCCAGTCAAAAGTTATGGCCAAAACAGTGCCAACTAGGGGTAAAATGGTCATTTAAAAATCGGGAAAAATCATGAACATGGGAAATGACCCCAATAGTCGTCTCCCAAAGTTACATGACTATACGACTTCGTATGTGAAAGAAATAAACATCCTACGATCCTCTGATGCGTAGAATACGGGTCGTTACACTCTCCCCCCCTTAAGAAATTTCGTCCCCGAAATTCCTTAACCCAAAACATACAAAGGATCCCGCATGCCTAACAACCACATACATCAATCAAACATGCAAAACAAGCAAAACAAACCTATCCTAGCATGCGGAAAACTAAATCGAAGTCAAAATCTTACCAGGCAAAGAGTTCTGGGTGTGTCTTCCTAATGTTCTCCTCTGTCTCCCAAGTACAATCATTCTCGTCCTCGCCCCACTGAACCTTGACTAGCTTCACCGCCTTTCTTCGAAGTTGCTTCATGTCGTGCTCGACAATACGGGCTGGCTTGCGGTTCCCAACCGCCTCGGGTTCTACTTCGAAGTCCTCTAACTGATCAGGTGAAATAGTCATATCTGAGTCGTGAACGAACTTCCTTTGTTGGGAAACATGAAATACGTCGTGAACTCCCGCCATCTTCTCTGGTAAGTCAATTCTGTATGCTAAATTCCCGACTAGTTCAAGAACAGGGAATGGGTGTAATGGATGGAATTTTCGACCCAGAAAATCAACATAAAAACACACTGTTGACTATTCAAGCATCGAAAAATACCGGGACATTAATAGAAGAATTTAGAGGGTGAGAAAGAAAAGATAGAACTAATAGAATAGAAGAAGAAGAAGATCACAACTGAACAAAATCAGAGTAACACGAAACTCGCAGCGGAACAAAATAAGATGTATTATATAACATAACTTTGAATACAAAACTGTATTGTATGTACATACCATTATCAGAGTACAATACATCATATCACAGCGGAAATAACTCTACATAACTAATGGTGAAGCTTCCTGCTTTTGAGCTCCTCCAAGTGAATCTGCAAAACCTGAAACACTTGACTGCCCGTACAAATTTGGGCACCCAAGAGTTTAGGGAAAACAAACAAAATAAACTCTGGGTCAGTCATGGGACTGGTGTGAGTAAATTCCAACCATACTGTTTAACTTTGAAAATCCTTTTCCAAACAAGAAGGTAATAGTAAGACCAACCCACACATAAACATGGACGGTTTTTACCTTACTATAACCCAACATATTTTTATATCAAACTTCAGTGATATTATAATAATGTCTACTCAATTAAATCATCAAGTAGCAGAACGCTTGCATCTCACGCTCCACATATATATAGTATAAAATCATAAACCGCAGGGCACTTATTGGAGATTGAATTTCAACAAACAAGGTATGGGAGCACCTTCTGAATAGTGTACTCTAGAGGGGATACACTCAGGGTTCAACAAGAACGTCTTGCAACCCGGCTACACATGACCGCTCACTCATTTAGCTTGAGTGTCGCGAATATATTGCCACCACGGTTGCAGGCCATCCAACCGTCAATCCGAAGATACAGAATCGAAAAGAAGTTTAAATATGAATTTTCTCTAGATCGGTGACAATACACCCTGCTTGGGGATGACCCAACTAGCCATGCTGCCTAGCCCAACTTTTGTTATTTCAGGTTGTGAGGCTAGAGGCTACGTCTATCTTCAGAACATCTGATCACCATTCACTTTGAATGTCACATCGTCAAATCCGTAATCACATATTGATTACACAAATGCACACTGGGTGTAGAATAAAGAGAAGTTACCTTCTCCCCACCAACTTGGTATATTCGTAAAATCAACGGCATGACCGTTGGAAATACTCTGTCAGACACTCGTCCATACAAGTTGTCCTGGGACTGGACAAACAGAACGCATCATTCTGGAACTGGACGACCCTTGCGTTTAACTCCGTCTTCCATTTGACTTAAATATAATTCGCAGCGCTTATGACTATACGGAGTGGTTTTCGGATAATAAATCCAACCGGTCTCTCCGTATTGACACGATGGTCAAAACACTTCGATAGTCGGTTATTTAACTATCGAAGTAAAAACAAACATCCATTCGCAAACACTGGCCCTTTTATTTAATACTAACTTTCTAGTTTCCCATATTTCTATAAACTCTTCCTTACTTCCCTTCATTTCTACTCTATTAGTTCCTCGTTATAAATCGGTAAGTGAATAAATTTCTAAGTATCAACCCCGAAGGCCGAAACCAACATCAGATTGACGCCTCGAAAGTTACTCAACTCAACCAACGTACAACGGGTTCTAATTTCTTTAAAACTATATCACCTTCCTTATCATGCTCATTATATCTTTTTAAAACATTATAACTTATCGACTTACTTTAAAACCGTTATATTTTAACTAATGCTGCTATCTTTTCCTTTATAACTAATGCAATACGCTGCTATATTCTCTTTTATAACTGCTGCAATACGCTGTTGTATTCTCTTTTATAGCTACTGTAATACGCTACTATATTCTCTTTTATAGCTACTGCAATACGCTGCTATATTCACATTTCATTTGATAAACTCTGTTTCTAAGTCAGGTTCTTATTAAATCAATATCAAGTTTATAACTAAATACTGATTACATATCCTATTATAATTTGTTGGTTTAAAACTAAATATTAACTAGCCTATCAGACTATAACTCCTAATAATGTTATTTAGGTTCAGGTCGTATATCTAAATACTACACAAAAAATAGTACATACAAATATTGAGGAATCCGGTCGGATTCTTCCAACCGGTTTCCGCATCCACAGATGTCAGTTAACACAATTTACACTAACTCTATACTAGGGGATATTCAAATCGGTGGAATCAGTGTCCAACTGATGATGTGTACATATATATAACGGTATATAATATTCAACCAAATTAATTGTAATCAACCTAATCAACCATCACACAGCATTCAAACAACATTAAAATATAATTGCAATATTTTAAAATAGATCAGAGTTAGTGATTTTACTCACCTTGGCGCGTTAACCGTTAAATACGATTTGGGTCAGTCGGTTTCCTTTTTGAAACCCGTATAGCCCAGTTTCTTCCTATCCATGATTTTGAACACTGCTTCTTATCGTCGTCCTCCTGCGCCTACACAGCCGAGTTCATCACCACCTCCCTACGTCCATCACTCTTCAGCGTTCCCAGCGCTACAATGCCATGGAAACCACTCAAACTTATCACTGTTCCAGACATACGTGCTATATTTCGAACAACACACCATCGTTCAGCTCTTCCTTTTTTTAAATAGTATTCATCTCCCTTTTTAACTCGCAAATCTACAACATGAGTCCGACCACTTTTACTTCATGTTACAACGAACTTCGACAAACCGTGCTACTCCTCGACAGCAGTGCAGCGCCATCTTACCAGGAACCCAGCGTCAGTGTCGAAACAACCTGCAGTCCTCTCTAGTTCGTATCAAAATTCTTCCACCTTCTCGAACCCTTCAGCACAACGATGCTCACAAAAGCCCAGTCGCACTTAAATACCAATCCACTTTGCTGCACCAATTTCCGGATGCCATGCACCCTCATTCACCGTTATTTCCTCATGCCATCTTGTTTATGCAGTCAACCCACTCCAATATGAGAACCGCATGCATCGTCCCCGGCCATTTTGCTGAACCCGAAAACTTTGTCTTCACCCTACAATTCTCGCACCCCCCCACAAGAAACGCTCACACCTGCTCCTACCAAAACGTGCATCTTTCCTCACTTGTGCCTTCCAGATCCAAGAGGAACTTAGCAAGATCGAAATACAAGGTTTACTGATTTATTAATGTCTCTCCCAATGAACGAGAAGATGGGCTTTGGGTCTTTATAGCTTTAGTTACCTTGCCATGCACGGTTTAGGGAAGTATAGGGTAGTGTTCTGAGGCCATACTTCATTAAATCTTGACAAGGACTACTCGGGTTGCTGAATTCAAGGTCCTAGGGTGTTACAGCCTTAACCCTTAAGCAATAGCTGTAGAACTAGACTAGGTAAAGCGGTATGGTTTTCTTTGTTTGTTAGGTTTTAGGGTAGGTGATAGGAGTATGGTTGTCTGCTATTTAATAAATGGAAAGGTATGGAGTATGGAGTAGCTGTCAAAAAGAATGGTAGGATGTGCCTTAGGTTAGGTCTGTCGTGATTCTAATTTGCATGTACGAAAATCAGTTATCAAATTCTCACATCCTTTAAGGCTGAGTCCTTCACGTTAGTGCATATTTTAGGGATTTACTTCATGTCCAGTTTCTATTTATTTCATATGCTTGAAATTTGAAACTTTATGGTATACGATGTACAAGATTTCATTTATTTTACGGACTGCCACGGACAGAAGTAACCATACGGTCATGACGAGCGAGGTGCCACGATCCCAAAAATATAATAATACCGGTAGTTTAACTCATATTTTGAAATCTCGAAATACCGATACAGGGTGCACAATACTCCAAATAAAAAGTTGCATATTTAATTTATTAAAAATTACAGAAAAATTCTAAAAATTAAATTATCGCTGCGCCTCAAAAGAACCTTGTCCCGATTTGCACTCGATATCAAGTTATATTCAAATAACCTGTTACAGTCGATATATGATTTCACAGCGACTTTTCGAATATTTGATTTGGACATATCTTGCAATCTATACGACGAAATCTGGGTTTTTCACTTCTGTTAGAAAGATACAGCTCAACAGATTCCAACATTTCTTGTTTTGAAGAAATCCGATTCAAAACGAGTCTGGTACACTCAGTTGAAGTTCAGAACGTTAAATTACGAACTGCATGGTCGTTCTGAGCTCGATTATAATTAATATATATTTATATACGTTTCAACTTCGTTTTTAATTAATATATAAATCCATTTATAATTTGAATTCAATATTTAAACTGATTTAAATATTCAAATTCAAGCCGACCGAAAATGCGGGACGTTACAGTCCTTCCTCCTTAAAATAATTTCGTCCTCGAAATTGCTAAGATAGGGAAAATGCTACAATCTCTGTTATAAACAGGTTAAAATTCTTTTATTTCAGAGTTCAAATTCCTGGGATTTATTTCAAATCAGTTTGACATCATATATAATTCAAAACATTTGAATTCTGACAACTTGTTTCTCAAACAATACAAAACAAAATCTTTGGTAGTAATCCGTCACTTACCAGCTCGAAAATGAACACCGACAATGTCGCGATCATCATCGGAATTTATTTTCCAACCATCGAAGTGAGTTCAATACTATATTGCTTTAAAAACTCATTAATAATCACTCTATTTTTGAAATTACTTCAAAATATCTTTCATAGCACTTGGAAAACAAATTTTCAAATCTCCCAGGATTTTAAAATTCCCTTATATTTAATTCAAATTCAATTTCAATTCTTTTCCAAGTTTCTAGAGTTTTATTTCAATTCTGGTTTTTAATTCAGATTCAGCTCATCTGATTTTGTATATCATACTTACATAATATTTCGATTGGTAGTTTATATAACCAACTCAATTGTAATCCTGCTTGATCATAATAATGATCACATATCCAATATATTATATTAATATCAAGATATACACTTCTTTTTATATCAAAATATACTTTGGGTAAAATTGTTTCATTTACCCTCTTTTCAAAACATACTGTGTCGAATTACTCTGTTCAAGAGTTTAGAAACACCTATCGCCTCAGTTTGCATTACTGTTTCGACCAGAATTCATAAACCACTCGACTGACCAGTCAACACAATATAAAATAGTTTTTATATTAATCACAAATACGCGCTCATATATATACACTCAAACTCAATCTAGAGTATTACTAACTCTATCTCTATTGAGTTATGCCACAGAGCCAAGGTAATCACTTAACCTTATGCTCTGATACCAACTGTAATGGATGGAATTTTCGACCCAGAAAATCAACATAAAAACACACTGTTGACTATTCAAGCATCGAAAAATACCGGGACATTAATAGAAGAATTTAGAGGGTGAGAAAGAAAAGATAGAACTAATAGAATAGAAGAAGAAGAAGATCACAACTGAACAAAATCAGAGTAACACGAAACTCGCAGCGGAACAAAATAAGATGTATTATATAACATAACTTTGAATACAAAACTGTATTGTATGTACATACCATTATCAGAGTACAATACATCATATCACAGCGGAAATAACTCTACATAACTAATGGTGAAGCTTCCTGCTTTTGAGCTCCTCCAAGTGAATCTGCAAAACCTGAAACACTTGACTGCCCGTACAAATTTGGGCACCCAAGAGTTTAGGGAAAACAAACAAAATAAACTCTGGGTCAGTCATGGGACTGGTGTGAGTAAATTCCAACCATACTGTTTAACTTTGAAAATCCTTTTCCAAACAAGAAGGTAATAGTAAGACCAACCCACACATAAACATGGACGGTTTTTACCTTACTATAACCCAACATATTTTTATATCAAACTTCAGTGATATTATAATAATGTCTACTCAATTAAATCATCAAGTAGCAGAACGCTTGCATCTCACGCTCCACATATATATAGTATAAAATCATAAACCGCAGGGCACTTATTGGAGATTGAATTTCAACAAACAAGGTATGGGAGCACCTTCTGAATAGTGTACTCTAGAGGGGATACACTCAGGGTTCAACAAGAACGTCTTGCAACCCGGCCACACATGACCGCTCACTCATTTAGCTTGAGTGTCGCGAATATATTGCCACCACGGTTGCAGGCCATCCAACCGTCAATCCGAAGATACAGAATCGAAAAGAAGTTTAAATATGAATTTTCTCTAGATCGGTGACAATACACCCTGCTTGGGGATGACCCAACTAGCCATGCTGCCTAGCCCAACTTTTGTTATTTCAGGTTGTGAGGCTAGAGGCTACGTCTATCTTCAGAACATCTGATCACCATTCACTTTGAATGTCACATCGTCAAATCCGTAATCACATATTGATTACACAAATGCACACTGGGTGTAGAATAAAGAGAAGTTACCTTCTCCCCACCAACTTGGTATATTCGTAAAATCAACGGCATGACCGTTGGAAATACTCTGTCAGACACTCGTCCATACAAGTTGTCCTGGGACTGGACAAACAGAACGCATCATTCTGGAACTGGACGACCCTTGCGTTTAACTCCGTCTTCCATTTGACTTAAATATAATTCGCAGCGCTTATGACTATACGGAGTGGTTTTCGGATAATAAATCCAACCGGTCTCTCCGTATTGACACGATGGTCAAAACACTTCGATAGTCGGTTATTTAACTATCGAAGTAAAAACAAACATCCATTCGCAAACACTGGCCCTTTTATTTAATACTAACTTTCTAGTTTCCCATATTTCTATAAACTCTTCCTTACTTCCCTTCATTTCTACTCTATTAGTTCCTCGTTATAAATCGGTAAGTGAATAAATTTCTAAGTATCAACCCCGAAGGCCGAAACCAACATCAGATTGACGCCTCGAAAGTTACTCAACTCAACCAACGTACAACGGGTTCTAATTTCTTTAAAACTATATCACCTTCCTTATCATGCTCATTATATCTTTTTAAAACATTATAACTTATCGACTTACTTTAAAACCGTTATATTTTAACTAATGCTGCTATCTTTTCCTTTATAACTAATGCAATACGCTGCTATATTCTCTTTTATAACTGCTGCAATACGCTGTTGTATTCTCTTTTATAGCTACTGTAATACGCTACTATATTCTCTTTTATAGCTACTGCAATACGCTGCTATATTCACATTTCATTTGATAAACTCTGTTTCTAAGTCAGGTTCTTATTAAATCAATATCAAGTTTATAACTAAATACTGATTACATATCCTATTATAATTTGTTGGTTTAAAACTAAATATTAACTAGCCTATCAGACTATAACTCCTAATAATGTTATTTAGGTTCAGGTCGTATATCTAAATACTACACAAAAAATAGTACATACAAATATTGAGGAATCCGGTCGGATTCTTCCAACCGGTTTCCGCATCCACAGATGTCAGTTAACACAATTTACACTAACTCTATACTAGGGGATATTCAAATCGGTGGAATCAGTGTCCAACTGATGATGTGTACATATATATAACGGTATATAATATTCAACCAAATTAATTGTAATCAACCTAATCAACCATCACACAGCATTCAAACAACATTAAAATATAATTGCAATATTTTAAAATAGATCAGAGTTAGTGATTTTACTCACCTTGGCGCGTTAACCGTTAAATACGATTTGGGTCAGTCGGTTTCCTTTTTGAAACCCGTATAGCCCAGTTTCTTCCTATCCATGATTTTGAACACTGCTTCTTATCGTCGTCCTCCTGCGCCTACACAGCCGAGTTCATCACCACCTCCCTACGTCCATCACTCTTCAGCGTTCCCAGCGCTACAATGCCATGGAAACCCCTCAAACTTATCACTGTTCCAGACATACGTGCTATATTTCGAACAACACACCATCGTTCAGCTCTTCCTTTTTTTAAATAGTATTCATCTCCCTTTTTAACTCGCAAATCTACAACATGAGTCCGACCACTTTTACTTCATGTTACAACGAACTTCGACAAACCGTGCTACTCCTCGACAGCAGTGCAGCGCCATCTTACCAGGAACCCAGCGTCAGTGTCGAAACAACCTGCAGTCCTCTCTAGTTCGTATCAAAATTCTTCCACCTTCTCGAACCCTTCAGCACAACGATGCTCACAAAAGCCCAGTCGCACTTAAATACCAATCCACTTTGCTGCACCAATTTCCGGATGCCATGCACCCTCATTCACCGTTATTTCCTCATGCCATCTTGTTTATGCAGTCAACCCACTCCAATATGAGAACCGCATGCATCGTCCCCGGCCATTTTGCTGAACCCGAAAACTTTGTCTTCACCCTACAATTCTCGCACCCCCCCACAAGAAACGCTCACACCTGCTCCTACCAAAACGTGCATCTTTCCTCACTTGTGCCTTCCAGATCCAAGAGGAACTTAGCAAGATCGAAATACAAGGTTTACTGATTTATTAATGTCTCTCCCAATGAACGAGAAGATGGGCTTTGGGTCTTTATAGCTTTAGTTACCTTGCCATGCACGGTTTAGGGAAGTATAGGGTAGTGTTCTGAGGCCATACTTCATTAAATCTTGACAAGGACTACTCGGGTTGCTGAACTCAAGGTCCTAGGGTGTTACAGCCTTAACCCTTAAGCAATAGCTGTAGAACTAGACTAGGTAAAGCGGTATGGTTTTCTTTGTTTGTTAGGTTTTAGGGTAGGTGATAGGAGTATGGTTGTCTGCTATTTAATAAATGGAAAGGTATGGAGTATGGAGTAGCTGTCAAAAAGAATGGTAGGATGTGCCTTAGGTTAGGTCTGTCGTGATTCTAATTTGCATGTACGAAAATCAGTTATCAAATTCTCACATCCTTTAAGGCTGAGTCCTTCACGTTAGTGCATATTTTAGGGATTTACTTCATGTCCAGTTTCTATTTATTTCATATGCTTGAAATTTGAAACTTTATGGTATACGATGTACAAGATTTCATTTATTTTACGGACTGCCACGGACAGAAGTAACCATACGGTCATGACGAGCGAGGTGCCACGATCCCAAAAATATAATAATACCGGTAGTTTAACTCATATTTTGAAATCTCGAAATACCGATACAGGGTGCACAATACTCCAAATAAAAAGTTGCATATTTAATTTATTAAAAATTACAGAAAAATTCTAAAAATTAAATTATCGCTGCGCCTCAAAAGAACCTTGTCCCGATTTGCACTCGATATCAAGTTATATTCAAATAACCTGTTACAGTCGATATATGATTTCACAGCGACTTTTCGAATATTTGATTTGGACATATCTTGCAATCTATACGACGAAATCTGGGTTTTTCACTTCTGTTAGAAAGATACAGCTCAACAGATTCCAACATTTCTTGTTTTGAAGAAATCCGATTCAAAACGAGTCTGGTACACTCAGTTGAAGTTCAGAACGTTAAATTACGAACTGCATGGTCGTTCTGAGCTCGATTATAATTAATATATATTTATATACGTTTCAACTTCGTTTTTAATTAATATATAAATCCATTTATAATTTGAATTCAATATTTAAACTGATTTAAATATTCAAATTCAAGCCGACCGAAAATGCGGGACGTTACAATGGGCCAACAAATCTTGGTGCCAATTTGCCTCTCCTGCCAAATCGTATTACGCTCTTCAACGGAGAAATTTTGACAAACACCAAGTCACCCACGGAGAATTTTAGGTCTCTTCTCCTCTTATCAGCATAACTCTTCTGCCTATCTTGGGCAGCCTTCATTCGTTGTTGAATGATCTTGATCTTATCTGAAGTTTCCCTCACCACATCTGGTCCAAGCATAAACTTCTCGCCAGTCTCTATCCAACATGAAGGTGAGTTGCACGGTCTTCCGTACAAAGCTTCAAACGGAGCCATACCGATACTGGATTGGTAGCTATTATTATATGCAAACTCTACTAGATGCAAATGGTCATCCCATGATCCACCAAAATCCAATATACATGCTCTCAAGAGATCTTCCAAAATACGGTTCACCCTCTCCGTCTGACCGTCGGTCTGAGGATGATATGCGGTACTGAGATGTAACTCTGACCCTAGAGCCTCTTGTAAGCTCTTCCAAAATCCACTAGTGAACAACGGGTCTCGGTCACTCACAATGCTTTTAGGTACTCCATGAAATCTCACTACCCACTTCATATACAATTCTGCCAACTTGGCTGCCGTTCTGGTCGATTTGACTGGTATAAATCTTGTACTTTTAGTCAATCGGTCCACAACTACCCAAATGCTATCATGTCCCGATCTAGTCCTTAGTAAACAATCAATGAAATCCATGGAGACTTGCTCCCATTTCCATTCGGGAATTTCTAAGGGCTGTAACAACCCACTAGGCTTCTTTTGCTCGGCTTTAACTAGTTGGCAATTCATGCACTTGGATATAAACTTCCCAACGTCTCTTTTCATCCCTTCCCAGTAGTAAGTCTGCTTCATATCTCGATACATCTTATTACCACCGGGGTGTATAGTCAGTTTTGAGTGATGACACTCTCTAAGCACTTCATCTCTTAATCCATTGACATTGGGTACAACAAGCTTTCCATTCTTTCTAAGCCATCCATCTCGATCAAGCCCATACTTGTTCATCTCCTCATCAATATCCATCTTTAGCTTGGAGATGATTTCCAATAGGTTAGGATCGTCCCTCTGACTAGAGCCGATCCGCTCAATCAAAGTGGGTCTGACCGTCAAACTTGCTAACATTTCTGGATCCAATTCGCACTTTTGTCTGAAATCAAACCCCGCGATATACTCCAGTTGCTTCCATTCAAGGAACATAGCCCCTAAGCTGGCATGTCTTCTACTCAATGCATCAGCCACCGCATTGCCCTTTCCCGGTGTATATGCGATGTCGAAATCATAGGAAGCCAAGAATTCTAACCACCTTTGTTGCCGGAGATTTAGATCCTTCTGGGAGAAGAGATACTTCAACGACTTATGATCTGTAAACAGTTCAAATCTTTCTCCCAAGAGATAGTGTCTCCACATCTTTAACGCGAACACGATTGCTGCCAATTCCAAGTCATGGGTAGGGTATCTTTTCTCGTGCGGTTTCAATTGCCGACTTGCATAAGCTACAACCCTACCGCCTTGCATCAATACAGCACCCAGTCCAGTACCACAGGCATCCGTGTATACCGTCATCTCTTCATCCCCCTTAGGAATGACTAACACTGGTGCGCTCGTCAACTTGTCCTTTAGACTCTTGAATGCATTCTCGCACCTTTCATCCCAGACAAAGGCTTGATTCTTCTTGGTCAACTGGGTCAATGGTGCTGCTAACTTGGAGAAACCTTGGATAAACTTACGATAATATCCAGCTAACCCCAAGAAACTCCTTACATCTGTTGCATTCTTGGGCGTAGGCCAATCTTGTACCGTAGCCACCTTCGCCGGGTCCACGGCAATACCATTCTCTGATACAACATGGCCCAAGAACCTCACTTCCCTCTTCCAGAAGTGACACTTAGAAAACTTTGCTTTCAATTAGTGTTTTCTCAACACCCCCATCACTACTCTTAAATGTTCCTTGTGTTCTTCCTCTATCCTCGAATAGACCAAAATATCATCAACGAACACGAGGACAAACTTATTCAACTGGTCTCTGAATACCCTATTCATAAGATCCACAAAATATGCTGGGGCATTGGTCAGCCCGAATGGCATGACCAACCATTCATAAAATCCAGACGGCGTTCGAAATGCCGTTTTAGCTATACTCTCAGCTTCCACTCTAAGCTGATGAAAACCTGTCGCGAGATCCAACTGAGAAAATACTCTCGCGTCACTCAACTGATCGAACAAATCATCTATCCGCGGTAGAGGATACTTGTTCTTCCTCGTCACTTTATTCAACTCGCGGTAGTCTACACATAAACGAAGGGAACCATCTGCCTTGGTAGCAAACACAACTGGTGCTCCCCATTCAGAAACACTCCTTCTGATAAATCCCTTCTTCAAAAGATCGCTGACTTGCACCTCGAGCTCTCGCTGCTCTCTTGGTGCCATATGACGAAGTGGCATCACTATAGGCCTGGCATCCTTTACCAAATCAATACGAAACTCAATCTCTCGGTGTGGTGGAAGTCCGGTCACTTCTTCGAAAACATCCGGATACTGGCCAACCACGGGCAAACCTGACAACTCACTATGCGGAATGTCGAGGGAGTTTAGAAAACTAGCCAATACCCCCTTACTGGGTAGACCACCAAACACTATCCTCCGCCCATCATCCGCTCTAGCTGTCACTAAAAAGCCCTCACAGTCTACCACCACCCCGTATCTTTGGAGCCAATCTACTCCCAAAATAATGCCAAACCCAGTAAAGCCCAAAACAAAGCAATCACAAACAAACATGCATCCATGACTCGATAGGACCACATTACGACAAATCATACTAAGGCTAGTCGAACCACCAATCGGGTTCGTCACTACTAAAGGTCTATCGACAATCTCGGGCTCCAATCCCAACCTATCTACCAGGTCACTAGATATGAAAGAACTGGAAGCTCCGGTATCAAATAAAACTCTAACAGGAACATCATAAACAGAAAGCATACCTTGAATGACGACATTCTTTCCCTTCTCTGCCGCTGTTGGGGCATTCGACGAAGAAGGAATAGCATTAAGGGCGTAGGCTTTCACTATTTGCTTTTCTTTAGGGGGTTGCGGACACTTGTCCTTGTGATGTCCCATTTGGCCACAGTTGAAGCACTTCCTATCCGCTGGCTTGGCCCGACAATTACTAGCATAATGGCCCTTCTTACCACAGCTGAAGCACTCAACATCTTGCTTATTCTTTTTCTTCTGGCCATCCTTAGTCTGATTCTACTTTCTCTTATTCTGGGAACCACCCTTGCCTCCACCACTTGCTTGTGGCTTTGACTCATCTGCGGATGCAACCTCAGTCTTCGGCTTAGGGTAGAGACTTTCTGATCTTAACGCTTTCCCCACAATCGATTCAAACGTCTCATCGATGTGGTTAATAAGTCTTTCCCCCAAGTACTGATCCAAACCAGTTATGAATTTCTCATTCTTTTTCTCGGCAGTATCAATAAGAGATAACCCATATTTTGACAAAGTGTCAAATTCAGCAATATACTCCGAGACAGCTCTTCCATTCTGCTTGAGCTCCAAGAATTTCTTAAACAGCACTGACTTCTGAGCAGCTGGAATGAACTTCTCGCTAAAGCGAGCCTTAAACTGCTCCCAAGTAATCTGATCTTCGGGAGTAGCTGCCTTTATAGCATTCCACCAATTCATTGCCCGCCCTTGCAGCTGACGGGACGCTAGCTTTCTCTTCATTGCATCCTCGATACCCAAATCCTCGAAGATACGTTCGCAACTATCCAACCAATCCTGAACATCCGTGGCCGACTCCGTTCCGTGGAACGGCTTCCCACCAAGGCTGGTATAATCCTTATTCAGCTTGGCGAAGTCGACTCTTGGCGCCTGCACTATTGGACCACCACCATTTCCACCATTGGGAGCTTCCCTCTGTACATCTCTAAGCATCTCTCTCATGAGGTCAGTAAACATCGTCCTCATGTCAGCAGCATTCCCATTATTGGCCCCTCTACCGGTACCTCTAACATATCGGCTCATCGTCAATTTGAAAAAGGAAACGATTAACGACCCCATAGTAGTGCTAGTGCAATACGACTTCATTCTTATACTACTAATAGTATATATATATAGCTTTTAAAAATCAAAATAGTCACAAGTACGCTCTCTCGTATACGTATATTATCTCTCCCTGATAACTTCCCTAGGTTAACTACGCAACCTAGAGCTCTGATACCAAGTGTGACGGCCCGCCCCGCACCAGCCTGCATTTCCTCCGGAAGTGCGCTGTACACATGCCCGACTAGCACGGAACGGTCGCCAAAGAAAGGAAAGAAGGGAATGAACTAATCAAGGAACCTGTAGAATGTCTCACAGCGCATGGAATAAAATATAATAATAACATACTTGACATAAAACAGGTGAGACAGTGCATAAGCTGATAACTAAAATCAACATCAATCATCAGAGCAGCGGAAATCCAAATACAGCTTATTACAATTTTCCAAATTTACTGTCTCTAAACAAAAGAAAGCTAAAGTAGAAGATGCACCACCAATGCCCAAGCAGTGATCTTCAACAACACAGGGAGAATACTATGTATATACTACGTGGAAGCCTCCTGCTCGTCTCCGGATCATCTACCCGTGCATCACCAGCTAACCTGTCTCTAGTCTGCTCGTGTGAGCACCCAGAGTAATAAGAGGAGACATAAAACTCTGGGTCAGACATAAAGCCTGGTATGAGCGATAAGCATCTAAACAAAACAATAACAGGTATACTAAACCATACATGAACCTGGACCTGCAACCAAAGAGTTAGTACCACATACCGTACAATACTCTAAGGTGCCATAATAAATAGTGTAAGAATACGGGGGTGGGGTGTGCATGTCATAATGATAGCAAACAAATCAACTATAGCAACCATCCTCACATCTCTCACTCAGTGCATAAAGCATACGACATCTACCACCTTGGAACACTAGACAAATTGAGGTAACGACGAATCCCGACTTGTAGGAACCCTGCTGTGACCAAGCTAAACATATGGAGTCATGACCAAACATTTCAATGACCCATTTCATTGGTCGTAGCCCTTGGTTCTACCAATGCCATAATGGCCCTGAATCCGCCTCCGTACCTCCTACCATAGTGGTCCAAAGCTATAGACATCGATAACCCCTTAGCACGCGTCCCGCGGCAAAGCCCAACCATGAAGCGAACTCGTTGATTCCCGTCTGAATCTTGAGCTCTAACTTCTCATTTGGACTTCCTTTGCATCTCGGGTTATTGGTCAATACTGGGTCGGGTCGGGTTCTCCTTTTAGCCATCGGTTCGGGTCGGGTCCTCTACTTCAGGTCGGTTCGTAGTCTTCTCCTGTAGCGGTTCGGTTCGGGTCCACAGCGTCGCATCGGTTCGGGTCGGTTATTCCACTTCGGGTCGGTTCGGGTGTCCTCCTCCGGGTCGGTTCGGGTGTCCTCCCTTCCAGTTCGTGCTTCCGTTCCGATCCGCTCCCTCGTTTCTTCACGTATTCTGATCCGATCCCTCCTTGCCATCTGATCCGCGTGGCCTTCCCTCTTGCTAGTTCTCCCAAGTGTTTACTTCCGATCCGAGCCCTTCATCTTTAAGTTAGTCCGATCCCCAGCTTAACAACATGGCCTTCCCTTTTGCCAAGTTTCCTTTGCGCCAGGTTCCAGTTCGGGTCGGGTTCCTTACCCAGTCTCTGATCTGATCCGAGCCTATATCCGATCCGAAACCCTGCACAACTTTCAGCAACTTTTTCCAGCAACTTGTTTACGCCATTCGACGACGTTTTTGACAAATCTAACACTTCTAATAAATCATAAAACACACCATAGAGTCATAGCAACATGTAATAGCAACCACAAATAGCAAAACAACAATTCAAATGAATCAAAATGGATCAAAAGTGGCTAAAACCTCACATTTTCCCATAATCCCTCTTAATCATGTTTAAGAACACACTTAGTAAAACTTAATCAAATCGTCTAAATTTTCTAACAGAGGCATAAAATATTATTTAAGAATTTCTAAACATTTTTCCAGAATTTATTAGTGTATAAATTCGCTAATCTTCACTAATTACCCTTAATTAACTGTAATTAGTGTCAAAACGATGTTATCACTCACCTTGGCCACAAATGAAACACCAAATCTGAAATACTCTCTGTTTGGGTCGAATCCCTATGTATAGCAGCAGCTCCAACCTTGCTTTGTTGCTATTTGGCCTTGTTTTGATGTAGTTTAGGCTTAATCTTCACTAAAATTGTGTTTTGGAGTGGTTTTAGAGGATGGAAACCATTACTAAGGTCTCAAGAAGGTTTGTGGTGGCTCAAAACTGAAATGAAAGTGATTTCCTAACCCTAATCAGTCCTCCTATATCTCTAAACCCGAAATTCCCCTCTGGGCCTAGCTGCTAATCACCCGGTTAAGCCCAATTAAGCTGTTTTTCACCATCTGAAACTTGTTTCAGTCATATCTCCCAAACGGTGAGTCCGTTTGGCTAATGTGACCACTCTACGGAATTGTAAACCATCATCCGGAGCCAATGGAAGTGGTTTCAGGTCAAACTTCCTTTCCAGTCAAAAGTTATGGCCAAAACAGTGCCAACTAGGGGTAAAATGGTCATTTAAAAATCGGGAAAAATCATGAACATGGGAAATGACCCCAATAGTCGTCTCCCAAAGTTACATGACCATACGACTTCGTATGTGAAAGAAATAAATATCCTACGATCCTCTGATGCGTAGAATACAGGTCGTTACACCCCCCCTCAGGTAGCCAGAGAGGAAATAGCTCAGCTTAATTTGGATCGTTCATCTTTCCAAGCTTGAAGACTCTGTGATGTACGGCTTGGAATCTGTTATCTTTGGCTATGGCTTTGGACACATTAGACTTGGGGATTTATGTAGTTTTATTTATATTATATGCTTCTTTATGTTTTAATCAAGACAGAGATTATGATGAAGTGTTTTGGAAGTTGTGTTGAGATAATTTACTGTAATGGTTTTTGTATTGAACCACGTATGAAATAAATGTTAGTTTTATTTTCCGCTGCTTACATTTCCATCTTGTAAATTTTCTGTGTCTTTTACCTATAATGCTCCATCGAAGTTAAGGCATTCCCTTTGTGAGTGACCTTAATGGAGGTGGGGTGTTTCAATTATGCAGCGGAAAATAATACAAAACATGACTGGAAGAGATAAACGGATACAAAGCTTTCCGAATATAGCTTCAGTTGTAAACCAGGATCCCGTAAGAATAAATCTGCAAAACCAAAACTACTAACTGCCCGTGTGGAAAATAGGAGCATGCAGAGTTTAGGTTAAAACAATAAACTTCAAGTCAGTCATGTTACTGGTGTGAGAACTAAAACAGTTATTTAATCTTTACTTTAAAAATAAAGTAAATCAAGGGACCACGCCATATAACACGGAATGAGTTTCCTCCCAAGAATACCGGTGCATAAAACAAACAGCGTAATGCTTTTTGGAAAAATGAAGCTATTATAAGACCCAGGTCCCATCACACAATGCAACGCAAGCGGAGGATAGGGTTTTCCCTTATAATAGCTAAACATGCTTGGTACGTTTAAAACAAATCATTTGATATTATTATAAGTACATAGTGTATAAAACAACTTCAAACATAAATGTACCAATCATAGACGGCATGAGTACCATATATCATGTCGCCATACTAGGCTCTACAATCAAAACCGAAATATCATGTATTGGAAACTGGATTTCCGTCATGAGTCTAGGCAAGAGATGTACTCCTAGCCGCTTCGAGACACTCTAGCAAGTGCCTCAGGACTACACACTCTGGACAACCCTGGATCCTGCAGTGCCGATCCTCCCTTACGTTTGAGGATTAGTTATTCCTGAACACACGTTTCCAGGTCCTATAGGACCTATCCATCGGCTCTGTAGTAATCGATATATCCGAGGCGCCTCACAATCCAACAACCACATAGGTAAAAATATAAATGTCTGGGCTCCTTACCATGACACCACCCATAGCTAGAAAGAAACGTCATGTTCTCATTGCGTTCCCTTATCTCGTTTTTGACTCATACCGAGGTGTGAGGCTCGCGAATTAACGCTATACACAAAGCTATGCTATATTAAAGCCGTGCTTTGATCATCAACCACAAGACTCTACCTTTCAACAGAAGCCTTGATCATTTGCATATCAGCATGCCATACAGGCAATTCACGCCATGCGACTGACGTCTTTCGATATATAACCTCTGTGCTCGTAAGTCTCATAGAAAGGCGTTAAGCAAGAGAATAAATTCTCTGCCGCCAAAAAAATATATTTAATAGAGATCAATCAACATAGAATAAAATCAAATGTCAGACACACATCCATTTACAAGTTTGTTCTTGGTCTGAACGAAACCGGAGGCACCTTATTCCTTGTCCCATATGTCCAATACAGGAGAGAGAGAGAGAGGCCCTTGCATATCCGGTCGATCTCCAAGTACGTTTGGACGATCACCGCTTATTACCTTGTCTTGGGTGTACAGCTCAATCAAGACATCACTAATCATCCAAACGATGTGAAGACCTCCGGTCTTCAACCACCGTCTTCATCGTCGACTTATCGTCGAATCAGTCATTCAGAATGGGTATAAACCCCGCCTTTCTAAATAACTCGCGTATATAATAAACAAGTGCTATAAAAACACAACATACGCCTCATTCCAATTCAGAATATTCTTTTATTCCAATATTCACATCTTTAGGGATATGTTCCCATTAATTTTATCAAAGATAAATTCTTTAAAATTTATTCTTTAATCTTCCTTTGGATATCATTCAAACCATACTAAGGTTTTCCAAACTAGTCGGGATTAACTCACCTTACCGAAGTAATCATTTATTTAATTTCCCAATCCCAACCTATTCATCCTATGGAGCAAAACTGGTATTACTCCATAACCAACACCATGGTGTTATCAGTAAAACTAATTACCATTTTCCGTTCAAATCTAATTAAAGATTTAACTATCGCTTGGAGCAAAACTGGTGCTACTCCATTTTCGATCATTTTCCGAATTTGATAATTTATATTATCACATTCTCTTTTCAATCTAATTAAAGATTCATTAAAACTCCACTTAGTTTTAATCTTCTCAAAAATCAATATTAATGATTATTTAACTTTGGAAACACAAACATGTCACATCGACAATCTACACCGTACTATTGATTTCTGCCGATATATAACCTCTAAGCTCGTACGTCTTAGAGAGGGGTGTTAAGCAAGAGAATAAATTCTCCGCCACCAAACAGATATATATTTAGCAGAGATCAACCATACAGTTCGAAATACAATGTTAGACACGTTATCATGTCTTTAACTGGGTTAAAGAACTAATGTCTTTTAAAACACAGTTCACGATAAACCCAAATCACATTCCATTAATTATGGAATCTTCACGGAAAAACAAATCAATATGTAATCGATATCAATTTCTGTATCTAACCAATAATATAAATGAAATAATGACAAAGCCTTTTAAATTCCATATATATTAACAGTCTTCCTCCACAAAAGTTCATTTCGATTATTATCAAATCAAATTCCATTCAATTCCAGTTTAATGTATTAAATCGGAAAACTTTACTTTGGAAAATTTCCATTAAATCTAAATAAAAAGATTTATAAATTCCAAATCACATTTCACTGTAAATCGGGTTAAAAAACAAATGTCGTTAAAAACACAGTTCACAATAAACCCAATTCACATCCCATTTTATTCCAATTAAATGTTAATTAACTGGAAACTCTAATAATCTTAATTAAAAGATTTATTCTTTTCACACGGGTTTAAGAACAGTGTTATTTAAGACACCATTCACGACAAACCCAAAATCCAATTCAATAATAAATACAAGGCTCCGAATAGAAATTATATCAGCTTATATTCAATATCAAATTCTGAAATCAAGAAATATCGTGTTGGGAATAAGTATATATATATCTTCCAAATTCCTCCACAATATCCGTATAATCACGGAATCCAATATCAAAATATTTTGGGGATAATTTCGATTCAAATCCATTCCAGTTCATATATTGGAAATTCTGATTATTTTTAAAACCATTTCAAATCCAATTTATTTATTTAAAAATATTGGATTATAATTCTAGTTCATAACTAGTTCATTTTGATAAAAATATTTTTTTATCTTTACAAACGTGGAATTTTTCACCCAAATTCTTTCCAAATCATTTATTATGATTTTACACAAATTATTGATATTTTTAATAATTTTATCAAGGCCCGTACAGTCGATTTTCATAAACGGTCATCGAACTGCACTTACAACAACGTTTTCCAAATTTGATTTGAACATAATTCCAAATCCAACTGTTAGATTTCAAATTCCTTATATTCATTGAAAAGCACTTTTCGATACGAACCCAATGGTTCCGATTTTAGGAGAATCCGACGGTCGGATCTCCCATAATGTCAATTCGAAGTCAATGGTCGAAATTCGCAAACTACCGCTGTATGGTGCGTTCTATTCAGGCCATTTATTATATATAATATATATATTATATATATTTCGTCGAATTTAGAGACCGTTTGAATAAAGGTCATTTTCCAGTCGATTAAATTCAAATTGAATTGACCAACCATGTTTAAGTTCACCACGCTCACATATTGATTCCAAAAATTATGAAATTTGGAATCAAGTAATAATTTAACATTCTGGATCCAACAAAAATGGTCTCGTCGAAAACGGAGGTTGTTTACAAAATCAGTATTTTTAAGGGCTATATATTATATAAATTCCATAGCAACTATTCCGAATTTTCAACTAGACATAATTTTTTATTACCGCTATGAAATCTGGATTTTTCACATTCGTTCTTTCCGAATTGGAATCTGACACAATCAATTACCATATAGTTTTATTTATATGGATTTCATATACGCATGTACACAACGATAATCAAACACAGTCAACAATCATCCAGAGTGCATTATACAACCGCATAAGCGTTAAATATAGATAATTAACACTTACAACAGTCTGTCAACCCGTCGACTGACATATAACTAAATACTGGGATTAGTGTATGTCCAATATCATCACAATACCTGTGTGGGGTTTTCAAACAACAAACACTGATTATTATATGTGCAGTTGGGCGATGTGTAGTAAATATCAGTCAAATGTGTGTACATAAACAAATCGTCCAATTTGTAAATGAATATTTATTTTCATTCATATACCCGTTAAAAATTATATTTTTAACTATAAAATATTTACTGCAACTCATGAATATTTTATACAGTTCATTTATACAATAAAAATGATAACTTTATTATTCTAACATTTTTAGAAAATTTTGGCAGCATAACAGCACGATACTAGAACCGGAATAAGGCCTAGCCTTACCCCTCGCCTAATAATGGCTTGCGCCATGTACAAACCAAATTCTAATCAATCCATTACTGAATATTATTCTAAAATATTAGTTATTTTAAAATATTCATTATTCTTCATTTTAAAATATTCGTTCTAATTCTATTCAAAATAAATTTCTAGTCGTTATTATTTAAAATAAATCATTTTAAATATTCAAAATTCATTAAAATAGCCCAAATAAATTTTTTAAATTGGTTCTTATTTTCCGGGTTGTTACAAAATAAACAGATGTTATTTTTCAAAAAGATAATTAAAAAGCACTAGGACTAGCTAATCTATTAAATAGTAGTAAAGCAGAAGATTTATTGCTCTCTCTCTTCTGCTTAATTCTCTCTTGATTTTAGGACTTATCTCTCTTCTGCTTAATTCTCTCTTAGTTTTTAATGTTCGAATCTTTAAATTATCAATTACATTATTCAACTAAACATGTCATTTTTTTATAGTAAGATATATATATATATTTAAAACTTATGTATAACTATCTAGAAATAATTCATCGAATAACTTCTAACAGTTTATATTTAGGTCCATATATTTATATTTAATTACATAATAAAAAAATTAAGATGTTTACATAAATGTAGTTAGTTAATATTTCTAATAGATATTATAGAATGATAATTCAATACATATACGACTATCGTACTAATAAAAATGATTTAAAAAAATTATTCAATTGTAATACATAAATCACATAAAACAACAATAACTAGTTTAACTTTTTATTCTGTTATCAATAACTTAAAATACATACATTTAAAAGGGGTTTTTACCCTCAAGGACAAAAGGAACAAAAAATTGTTCCATAAGGAAAAGTGGGCAAAATTTTATCCTTAAGCACAAAATTCAGTGTAAAGAGTGGAATGCAGGGGCCCACTATAATTCATCACTTTACATTAACACTTGTCCTTATGGACAAAATTTTGTCTCCTTGTCCTTATGGAATAATTTTTTGTTTATTTTGTCCTTCAGGGTATTTTCCTGTATTTATTTATTTAAAATGATAAAATATATTTATCATGCAACATTTAACGTAAAATATCTATATTTAAAATGGTGAAACATATTTATCATGCATTGCATTATAAAATTCCACATTTTACTCAAAACACCGATATTTAAAATTATCACAACTATTTTATATTTCGTTCATTCTAGGAGTTTTCTCATTTTTTCCTAATCCTCTTGAGATATTTTATTTTTAAATTAATTTATCACTTTACATTTATTTACTATTTCTCTCTTATTATTTTACCTCTTCTGTCATTTATTATTTGATATAGACATTTCAGAGTTCACATAATATTTATTAACAGTTAACACCTAATATTTTATATTAAAATCCACATATTTAAATTAATTAAAAAATCCAAAATTAAGTAGTTTAAATAAATTTAATTAACTAATATTTCTTTTAAATATTAAAAATGACAAAATTATGTATTTTGGCTCCTACGCTTCAAATTTTCTATAATCATTCAAGTCTCTTTCAGTTCTTTTCTAACATTTTACATTTAGTACCATATTTTATAATTAATTACATAATATTAAAATTATATAAATAACTTTAACAATTTATTATTCATTGATTCGCCTGATAAATTACATCAAGATTAACCATATTCATATTAATAAAAATGAAAAAAAAATCAAATATATAAACATGACAATCACACAACATAAATTATACACATAAATAACTATCAAAAAGTTCAAAGTTGAACTCATTTATGTCAATATATTTATCATGTATTGCATTGTAATACTAATGTAAAACGCCTACATTTTAAATTTTTGCTTAGTTATTTACCAAACATTATACAGTATCACTTAACGTTGTACATTTAAGTCATTATTTTTAAATTAATTATGTGATTTTGAAGTTAACAAATGAAGTCAATCAATAAATTATTGTTAATTCATCCAATTAACGCTAAGTGTGATGTTTTAAAATTTACACCAAGTTAATGTCAACAAAAATAGAAAAATAAGTTTTTCTTTCGAATATAAAGTTAAACAAGTCGCATAGTTTATACAATATATGTAAATAATAATAAAAAAATTTAATATATGATAAATTAGCCTCCTCTTAAACTTATAAATAAAAATTCCAATACTAATTTTCTAATCTTCCTTAATTTAAACGTTAAACTCAATTTTATTAATGGAGAATACAAAATTAATTTAATGCTAGATATGAATTAAAAATGAAATTTGATAGCGTAATGGTGCCACAAGAAAGTTACATGGGTCATTAAAAGGCGATTTAGTTTGATATTTAAAGCATCGTAGTTTCTATCGATCGATTTTTAAAAGCTTATTTTAATGCTAGGGCTTAGGTAAAGCAGCACGTGATGACGTGTGGAAGGATACATTCGTCTCTTTTTATTTTTTATTTTTTATACCTG
Source organism: Allium sativum (assembly GCA_030737875.1). Lineage (NCBI taxonomy): Eukaryota > Viridiplantae > Streptophyta > Magnoliopsida > Asparagales > Amaryllidaceae > Allium > Allium sativum. The sequence continues at coordinate 432,813,583 of CM060910.1, forward strand.
ATTCTCCCTTATCAAAAAATAAATAAGAACGAGTTCCCTTAAAGTCCCCCTCTCCCCTCAAATCGTAATAGAAGTCTTATTAACAATCCCCTAATTTTAAATGGGGATTGTTACTCAACAATTGGGTAAGGGGGATTTAATTTAATTTAGTGTATAATTATTATGGGGTACAAAATAAAATAGCCTTTGCTTAAACATACATATTAAAATTCCAATAGTAACCCCTATAAACCTCATTGATTAAAACCATAAAACCTAAACCTTAATTAATACTTACAATTTAACGTTGTACGTAAAAAGTAAAAAATGGATATGATTAATGCAATGGAGACAAAAGAAAGTTTGGTAAAAGATCCAAAGGCATCGAATCAGGTAATTAATTGTAATTTGATATTGGAATTGATATGTTCAATTTAAAGTAAATGCAGAAACGTCATGCTGCGCATTTTATATTGTTGTTTATTTTGTCGATGTATTTTATTTGTTTACAATGGTTTTTTTTTTTTTTTTTTTTCCTTCAATTTCTGGAAGCACGAGTTTGTAATTTATGCTGAATTTAGTACGTTAGGTTTTAACATAAGTAACGAACCAGGGGCACTTAGGTCTCGTTTTCTTTTCCTTTTAAAATAAGTTAAACCCGCCTTCATAAAAAAAAATTAAGTTGGAGTCATCTTAGAATTATCTTTATTTAACCAAATGTGAAGTTTTTTTAGCGATCCCCTTTAAAACAGAATATATAACTTTATAATTTTAAATAGAAGATATAACTTTATAACCACAAAAATATATTCAAAATTTATAACCTCATATTTAAAGTTTAAATTCAAAAAGTGGTGATCACTTATAACATTCTATTTTTACTAGGGATATTTACTGTAGAAAATGATGTATAACAAAATGTTATATTGGATGTATCGAAACTTAAGAGGCAAAAGGTTGAATATGCAAATTCATTGGCATAACATATGCAAACATTCATTTGTTTATTTATTTTATATTTTTATTTGACTAGGTTAACGCATTTTTCCAAAATCAAGGCCTGTTATTTCAAAATAGTACTTGATATCTCATATATTAACGTTGAGTCTGACAAGTTAAACTCCGTTAAATGGATATATATTTCATGTTTGAAATTTAAACTAGTCCTGTTTTTATTATTATTATCAAATTTGACTTATAGAAGTACCATTTCCGGAATGAAGGAATCAATCTCTTCGCTTACACGGAAACAAACCGTCACCGGCCCACACCCGGCCAGCTTTAAAAGGTTAACTAAACGTGACGTCTACTAAGTATAAATATTATATTTAGTCAATTAATTAATTTGTTTTTTTTCGAAATTACGAAATCGCCCTCTAAATATCTACCTTGATAAATTCTCCCGATCCGATTTTCATTTTTCTCATGCCTCTATTTTTTCTCTGCTGATTTTTTCCACCTTCGACTCTCTTCGTTCTTAATTTCCTAGGGTTCAACTCAATCAATTTTGAAGCTATTTTACATTCATGGCATCCCAAATTCAGCAGCAGCAACACATTAAAGAGTCGAGGACTTCCTACTTTCTTGTCATCTGTGCCGCCTCTGAGATCTTTCTTTAGTGTTTAGGGTTTTCCACCATTTTACAGATTACTTCCCTACCATTCTCCAGGTATAATCTTACATTCGATTTGGCCATGCTTCATGTGTTGATTCAATTTTATGTTGTTTAGTTAGTTTGCATTGTAATGTTATCACTTTTGCTGATGTCTTCGTAAACAAAAGCGGAGTTTTTGAATATAATGTCAACTTTTTTTTTTTAAATATGTTTAAATATTTATTTTCATTTTAAGGGTAAATATTTTTTGTTGTTTGATCGCTAGTTAGCATTTTGCTTTGTTTGAAGTTTGATTAGAAACAAATGCATAGTCTTCTATCGCTATATGCTTGCGATTTCCACGAACACACCACGTTCCAGTTGTTGTTGTTATTATTATTATTATTATTACTATTATTGTTGTTGTTGTTGTTGTTGTTATTATTATTATGAGGAGAGATATTTATAATATCTAGTTAGATTGTTTATATACCACTAGTTATACGCTTTCTTTTCGTTGTAAAGTATATTTGTGTGAAAAAACTATAGCGTAAAACTCCATATATTCCAATTTTGAAGAGAAAAACTTATTCTTGTCTAAAATTAACAGAAATGCCTTGTGTAAAGCCTAATCCAGCGGACAAGGATGCAGAACCATTTGTTGAAGTGGATCCTACGGGCCGATACGGGAGATACAAAGACCTTTTAGGATCTGGCGCAGTTAAGAAAGTATACAGAGGATTCGATCAGGAAGAAGGAATAGAAGTTGCGTGGAACCAAGTAAAGCTCTCATCTTTTGAAGGCAATCAACAATTGCTCGACAGATTATACGCTGAAGTGCGACTTCTTCACTCTCTTAGACATGAAAACATAATCAGTTTGTATAAGGTTTGGACCGATGATAACAATGGAAGCAGTCATTTGAATTTCATAACCGAGGTTTGTACATCTGGAAACTTAAGGGAGTACAGAAGGAAGCATAAGCATGTGTCGAAAAAGGCGTTGAAGAAATGGTCTAGGCAAATTTTGATGGGGTTGAAGTATTTGCATGAGCAAGAGCCTTGTATCATTCATCGTGATTTGAATTGCAGCAATGTGTTTGTTAATGGCAACATCGGTCAGGTATATACTATTCTTAAACTAACTTATTAAAATTGATATTTTGATGAAAGGCAAAGTATTTTTGTTTAGGTAAAGTCGTTTTGTTTGTCAATTAGCTTGTTGAATTATTAGAGTCATTAGACGGTTTCACATTAAAAACATGTTACTTGTAAGCAAATGTAATTATGAATATGATTTATGGCTTTTCAAGTTTATTGCCATTTCAGTGTAGTGATTGAGGGAAGATGTAATTGACATTTTTCATTAACTATTGATCTTTCAAACTAACAACCTAGGATTGAGGAGTAGCTGCTTTTTTTCTAATCCAGGTCCACTCTTATTATATATTAATATACTGTATGAACCTTCTATTATAATTTATATTGTCTAGTCTAGAAATATGCCGATTGGCCCACTAACTTAATCTACAAGTTTACGGCTGTTTGCTTATGGTATTCAGTTTGTTTGCCTAGCTGTAAGCAGGTGCTTTGCAGCTATATCTGTATGTTTCATTAAAGGAAAACGACTTTACACTTTACAGCTATCTGTGTTGCCCCATAAAATAAAATACTCGAACCATCTCTTTCTGTTTTGGAATTCAATGGTTGTAGGGTAGTATAGCTTTTTTTTAAAGGAGAACTGGTTGTTGGATAAACATAGGGTTTATATGAGATGATTGCTGAATAGTAATATAATCTTTACAAGTAGTTAAATTTTGGTATGAACAATGTACAGGTTAAAATAGGAGATCTTGGAGAAGCAGCAGTGGTAGAAAGGAACCATGCAGCACACACAATGACCGGAACACCCGAATACATGGCACCTGAACTATATGAAGAGAACTACACAGAGCAAGTTGATATTTACTCATTCGGAATGTGCCTAATCGAAATGGTCACTCTCGAAATACCATACAGCGAATGTGAAAATGTCATTCAAATCTACCGAAAAGTCACGGCTGGTTCAATGCCCGTTGCCATGGATAAGGTTAAGGACCCAGAAATCAAGGCCTTCATAGAACGATGCATTGCTAAGCCTAGAGCTCGACCTTCTGCCTCGGATTTGTTAAGCGATCCCTTCTTTGATGGTTTAGATGAAGAGCCAGTGGTGCAACCTTTCGACTATAATCGTGCTCCCTCTGCTGAAGACCTTTCGACTCTTTGATCAAGTGCTTGTTAATTCTCTGATATTTGTGAAGTGTATATATTTGAAATGAAAATAAACGCTACGGTCATAGGCTTTTGTTTTAGCTTTAGAATATTCAAAGTATGGATTTATTTTTTGTATTTGTGCTTCATTTGGTTGAATATGAATCTAAAGTTTGAATTCTTTACGGACCTGAAATTGCTGTTAATTTTGTATGATATGATATTCTAAAAAATATCTTGTATGATAGTTGACATAGTCGTTCGGATATTTGCCAGGTATCAAAATGAAATTGAGTTAGACTAGCCTAGATACAAAGGTGGTTGAGTGTATGTTATTAATATTGAAGGCCAGTACATACTAGAATTAATTGCAAAGGCAAGTTGCTGTTCATGAAAAGTTAAAAAGAGTAGAAGAGAAAAGAAAGAAAGAAACAGATTATGTGTGAGTGCATGTTTTTATCGATTCTTTGAACCTGCAGCCTGTGACTCGATCTGAATGTAGACGGGATGAATCTAGAGCTCGGTATTTACGTTCATCATGAGCAGAAATATGAAAGGTTTTTAATGCATGCATTCCGTGTACGTCTACTTGTTTGAATATTATATACAAATTCCCATAAAACTGCTTATTTCTTTGCTATATGCTAAAAGCTTTGTAAAAGATGCCTTTCTCAAAATCAACAATACTGGATGGACATTTGAAAATAGACTTGTTTGTTTTATTTTTATTGTGTAATGTTTATTTTTGCACTAATCATCTTAAACAAATGCGAGTTACATGATATATCTTTTGTGCGATTATGATCAAAATTATCAAAAAAAAAGAAAATTTCCCACAATTTCAATATAGCCAACTAAATAGCACCTAATCTCTTATTTTTAACTAATAAAATTAAAATGAAAGCCGGATGTTAATGGGAACGACTACTGAGATACAAAATTTGACACAAATTGAAAAACAGAAAATTTGAATTGTCGAATCAGTCATGTGAGAGTGAAAATCAGGAGGCAATCTAATGATGAAGATTCATTGTATCATCATTTGTGTTTAAATTTTGTGTTCATATGGACTTTCCTGTTTAATTGTGACCAGCAAAGAAAGCCCTTTAAACATGAAATTTGCAAGCCACTGATCATGAGAATACAAAAATGACCGATCATGTTGGAGACGTGTCAAAAGAAGCAACTAGATTAATTGCATAGTACAAAAAGCTTACTGGCATTAATTTTCAAATTAATGTTTGTTTGCAGTTACTCCAGCTCCCTAGGAATCAGATAATTTCCAAATTAAACTTCGAGTTTTTTTTTCGAAAAAAGCGCTACTCAAGGTCCCCAGGAATCTTCGCGCAAACCTTTAATTTCCTCTAATCTTTAAGTATACTGATCCAACCATATTGACTTTGACTTATTATTTCATTTTTATTAAATTAAAACAAAATATAGATGCTTTCTTGACCTATTCTCGTACTCGAAAAATAAGAAAAATATTTTTTCAAAGTTAAATTGTATTATGCTCAATTTGGTATTCAAATCTACTAATATTACGGTACAACGGTGGAAAAACCGACTTTTTAATACTATAAAACTGATAAAAGAATTTATTAAATTGTAGTTTTTTTATTATTTGAAACTAGATACGAGTGACAGTAAATGAAAAACCAAAAATAATTATTTTAACAAATCATGTAAATGTAGAGATTAAATACACAAACAAATATTCATGAAAAACTGATAAAATAATTATTTAAAACTATAAAACTGATAAAAGAAATTATTTTATTGTAGTTTTTTAATTATTTAAAACTACATATATTATTAGAAACCAAAAATAATTACTTTAATCAATAATGTAAGCGTAGAGATTAAATACACAAATATTCACAAAAAACATCTAAAAATTTGATATAGTGATTCAAATATTACAGAACTTTGAAATCTCAGTAATAACATAATTATCCATGAAAGTTTGCATTCTCTTTTGAAGTTCATCCATAACAGGTACGTGTGAAGTTCTATAATATCCTAAAAGTTAAGAAGAATAACGAATTAGTTTTATAAATATATGAATAGTTAACCAATTTATTGAAAAGAGAAATGGATGATTGTTTATATTCACAGTAATTTCAGTTCATTTGTAGTAAATTTTAAGTCAAAAATGAAATAACTCTTGTAAAATGGTACAGTTTTAGTAGTTTTTTCTCTTCTCCTTAAATCTCTTCAGTTATTTTATCATTAAATTACTTTATCATTTTACACTTATTTACTATTTCTCTCAAATTACTTTACTTCTTCTTTCAATTTACATTTTAACATGGATAATTTACACAATTATTTATTAACAGTTAGCTCATAACATTTTATATTTAAATCTATAGTTTAAATTAATTACAAAAAGCAAAATTTAAATAAATTTAATTAACTAATATTTTTTTAATACTAAAACTGACAAAATTATGTTTTTTTGCTCTAAATACTTGTACTTTAAATTTTCTATAATCATTTAAGTCTCTTTCAATTCTTTTTAAACATTTTACATTTAGTACCATATTTTACATTTAAAATACGAAAAAGTTAACAAAATTATGTTTTTTGACTCCAAATACCTACATTTTGAATTTTCTTTAATCATTCAAGTCACTAAATTCTTTTCTAATATTTTACAATTAGTACCATATTTTATAATTAGACATAACTAGCGTGTAACCCGTGCGTTGCACATGAATATTATTAAAAATAGCATTTATTATTTTAATGTTAAAATAAGAACTTTATTATGAAATATATGATAAATTTTGATGTAAAATACATAAACTATTAATTAAATTTATTATTATTCTTTGTGTGTAATTTATGTTCTACAGCTTTGAAATTTTTTTTTCAGTCGTTCTTGGTAATATAGATAAACATGTTAAAATTGATGTATGTTAGTAATTTATTCGGTAAATTAACAATATTATCAAATAGAATTTGTTTAAATAAGTTAAATATAAAATTACGAATGTATAGCATAACATGAAAAAAAATGCAAAAGTATGTATAAATTTATTGTGAAGTTATTGATGTTCAAGAAAAAATTTATGATATAATGTATGGTAAGTTCTTTATATAAGTGAGTCATAACTAATTTACAAATTAAATTTATTATTATCATATATATAGTTCATGTTATGTGATTATACATCTTTCTAGTTGTATAGAAAACCACCTTTTTTTTAATATGGATATACAATGTAAAATTAACATATATTTTTAGGAGCTATTAGAAAAATGGACTAATTAAATTCCTCCCTTTACACTAAATTTTGTCCTTGAGGATAAAATTTTGCCCCCTTGTCCTTATGGAAAAATTTATTGTTCTTTTTGTCCTTGAGGGTAAAACCCCCTTGTTTAAATAATTAAAATTTAAGATTCATGAGTAGTTTAGACATATGGATTGAAATATAAAATATCACGAAAGAATTCAGGCGTTTTAACAAATAATTATAGAAATGTTTAAAATGCAAATATTTAAAGCAAAAATTGTTTTCTTCAATTTAGCATAAATTTATTGAGATAAGTGTATAATATATTAAGTTGTTTTATTATTGTTTACATATATTATTTAAACCATGTGACTTATTAAATTTTATATTTAGAAGAAAAAACCGATCTTGCCTTTTTTGTTGATACGAACATGGTATACATTTTAAAACATCACACTTAGCGTTAATTAGATGTATTAACAATGATTTATTGACTGAATTCATTTGTTAAATTCAAAATCATTTAATTAATTTAAACATATTTATTTAAACGTACAATATTTAGTAATATTGTGCAGTACTTCGTAAATAACTAAATAAAGTTTAAAATGTAGGCGTTTGACATTAATATTACAATGCAATACACGACAAATATATTGACATAAATAAGTTTAAATTCGAACTTGTGATAGTTATTTATGTGTACAATTTATGTTATGCAATGACGTGTTTATATATTTGATTTTTTTTTCATTTTTATTACCATGACCATGGTTAATCTTGATTTGATTTATTAGGCAAACCAATGAACTATAGTTTGCTAAAGTTATTTAAATAGTTTTAATATTATGTAATTATTTGTAAAATATGGTACTAAATGGGAAACGTTGGAAAAGAATTGAGATAGATTTAAATTATAATAAAATTTTGAAGTGTAGGCAAATTTGGAGCTAAAAAACTAATTTTGTCATTTTTAGCATTTAATGTAACATTAGTTACTTGAATTACTTAAATTTTGGGTTTTTTAAACTAATTTAAATATGTGGACTTACATATAAAATGTTAGGAGCTCAGTGATAGTAAATAATTGCGAAAACTGTGAAATGTGCATATCTATTAAATAATAGTAGATCAGAAACTTTTAGAGCTCTCTCCTTACTTCTAAGAGTTTTCTCTCTTCTCCTTAAATCTCTCTGAATATTTTATTTTTAAATTACATTATCATTTTACGCTTATTTACAATTTCTCTCACATTATTTTTTCTTTTTCTGCGATTTTACGCTTATTTATAATTTCTCTCACATTATGTAACAACCCGTATTTTCAATAACCTGTTATAACATAAATGGAGGCAGAATTAAACTGTAAAATCTGAATCAAGGGAAACAGGCTATGCCATTGCGTTCGTCTCGGAAAAATACGCGAAATAGAGTCCGAGTTTTCGAAAATCGGAGTCCGTATGACCAAGATATGGCCTCGCGAAGTTTCACGAAAAATTCCCAAATTAAAGTATACTTAATTAAGTGAAATGGGTTGCGCAGAGAAATATATATATATTGATATATATATATATATAATTGAAAATTAAATAAATAAATATGCAAAAATGTTCAAAACAGCGAATTGGGAGAGGGGAATAACCGAACCGGCCGATTTTTGAGGTCGACCCGAGCCTGTTGGGTCGACTAGGGGTTAATCCAGGGTGTTTGGCTGTCAACCCGTGGGCCGATTCGCTCAAATGCAGATTTTGCATTTGGATGGTTCTCATGGTTCATCTTTAATCTAAAGGCCCTAGATGGTTCCTACACTTGACTTCTTCCCCAAGACATGCTTTGATGGCTTGGATTGAATCTAGGTTTAATCGTATGGCCTAAAACACTTGCCTAATCTATAAATAAGACCCTAACCTATCCTAAATCCTCATTATTCATTCATGCAACTAAACTATGGCAAAATTTTACCTCTCATGGCCTCCACTCTCTTCATAAAATTTCTAAATGGTTTCTATGAGAGATTTTCCATGCATACAAGTGTTTTCAAGCTTGTATGAGTGTCATTAGCTTGCATTCAAGTCAAGTTTCTATCTTTGCATCATAAAGCAAGGGTTTTGATCATTTTGGCTCAAGGGTTTTTATGTTAGAGCTTGCATTTTGGGTCTATTTGATTGCATAAGGGCTTTGTCATATCTTTTGTGCCTTCATAGCAACTTTAGCCCTTTCCCTACTCTTAGATATTAACTATGAAGTTAAATGTTCATGTTGCAAGTTTGGGTTTGATCATTGAGTATGATACATGCTATCATGTCATGCAAGTTTATGAAGTCATTATCTTGATCTTGTGAGCTAAAAGCTACAACCTTTATGTTGAAATGTTGCATTAGGCAACATGAGAACCCTCATAACCTTTATGTCAACTTGCATATGAAGTCATAACCCTTATATGATGATATATGCGAGTTACTAGTCATCATTCCATATCTTTTGTCACCATGATTCGCTTATGTGCCAAGTTTGGGTTTATGCATGTTTTGAGGCTTAAGAATGTAACATGCAAGTTAATGAACACATTTGTGCCTCATTTGCCACCATGATTAACTTGTGGCTTAATATCCATTTTTGTCATGCCTTTGCCAAGTCTCTTCTTTTAATCCATTACGTTGTCGCGAACGTATATGCGAGTTTAAAAGCGTTGGGTTATGTTATGGGTAATTTCTAATGACATGAAAATACAACTTGAAAACATGACTTGAAATATAACATGGAAGTTGACATGTAAGTATGCATAAAAACATAAGCTTGGGAATTTACCTATTAAGTTAGGTCTACCCTTTGGGAATTTACCTATTAAGTTAGGTCTACCCAAATGCTTGAAAACTTGTAACATGTTTTGGGAAACATGATGGACATGACACTTAGATAATATAAGTGTGGCCAACTCGAGGTTGGGTTGAGTTTGCAACGTAAAACTACCCGGAACCGACCGGCCTAACTAGTAGTTGCAAACAATAGGACCCAATGTGAGAAGTTGGTCATGTTGTGCTTGAACCCGAGGTTAGACCAAGTTGTGGTGTAAAGCTACCCGGAACCGACCGGCTTAACTAGTAACCACAACAAAGTCTAATGTGAGAGGTGAAGGTGCATTAAGTAATTAATGCCACATGATAGGGTTAAGTTAATTTGATTAATGACTTTTAACCAAATATGACATGGACAAATGGGTTAAGTAATTTGATTAGGCTAATGATACTTAACAAAACATGACAAGGTTGGGTAGGTTAAGTAACTTGATTTGCCTAATGACACTTAACCATTTTTATATGACTAGTGGATGGGGTTAAGTTAACCAACACTTAATCAATCCAACGCGATAACTTGGTAAGGTTAAGTAAGTTTTCTTAATGACGCTTAACCGAAAAATACGGTTAACGAATGGGGTTAAGATTAGACTCAACTAGTCTAAACATGGAAATCGGATGGGGTTAAGTTAGCCTAGACTTAATTAATCCCACTTGGTAGTTTAATGGGGGTTAAGTTAAACACTTAACTAATCTAAACGTGATGAATTGATGTGGTTAAGTGACCTATACTTATCCAATCTAACTCGTTAATTTATTGTGGTTAAGTTAACCAATACTTAACCAATATAACGTGAAAACATGATAAGGCTAAGTCACGAATCGCTTGAATACACTTGACCGATTTGACTAAGTAAATTGATAGGGTTAAGTTAATATATACTTAACCAATCTAGAATGATAATTGGACGAGGTTAAGTCGTGAATTGCTTAATATACTTAACCAACTTGAGCATGGTTTGTAGGGTTAAGCCTTGAACTTGGATACTTAGCCAATTTTGACAGGATTTGTAGACGGGTTAAGTCATGAACTTAAGTGACACTTAATCCATTATGTAAACCCTAGTTCTGAGGATTAGGTGGATAACCGTAGTTAACAAGGATAACGGGAACAATGCTAAGTGGTAAACCTTAGTTGAAGAATAACTAAGTAATGATTCTTAGTCAAGGAAGTTTAGACCAGTTCATAGATAGATGAGTAACCTAATACGGTAGGTCATCGTTTAAGTATACGAGTAGGAGCAAGTATCTGATTTGGATAAAGGCTCCAGCGAACTGGGTAACGAAGCAGCGACTTCGGGGAACGTGAGGGTATTCTTGGTATCCCTCTATGAGCTGCCAGGTGATTATACTAGGCTCATGAGAGGTTAAGGTCTGCGTTAGAAGAACCAAGAGTATGCCTTGGTTGCTATACGAGCGACCTAAAGACGGGGATGGATAGGGGATAGTCGACGATACACGGTCGTACCCTAGATAGCATTTCGTTAGGCTACCTACCATCTTTGGTCAAGCGTGTACATACGGAAAGGCAGAGAACACCCAATAGACCATAATTGCTATCTAATTATGGTTGCGGTAAGGCTTGGATGTGGGTTGGCCAGTGTTGTGTTCTCATACAGGATTTATCCTGTCTTGTCTTTCACTAGTTGAGGGAGTGGTCTCGTGGGACCATAGCCACGTATAGGAAAAAACAGACCTTAGCATCTGCATCGGCAGATAAATTGAAAGCTCCCGACCGAGTCCTGTATTTCCTGGTCTGCCCTGTGACAGGACTCGGATGGCACGATGTGATACATGTGCATACAGTCATGGAAAAACGATTCACAATATATGCGTGGGAAAAAGGGCGCGGTTGGCGGTTAGCGTAATCCCTAGTGGCCCTAGGTGGTTGAACCCAAACCGAGATACGAAAACGTGCAATAGGTAAGCATAATCCCTAGTAGCCCTAGGTAGCATAAGTCCTAGTTGTACAAACGATAATTCATGTTGGGAGACCCTAGCTATGTTTAGGGTAACAGTCCAAACCGATCTTAAGGATCATGGAACTATGTTAAAGTAATATAGAATCTCATGGGAAAGCCCGTATGGTCTACGGCAAGGGACTGAACATTTACATGGAATAAAACATACAAGTTGAGTAACCTATATATGCGATATATTAGGTTGACATGGACCATTACACGACTTTTGAGTGAGGGTCATTCTTGGTTAACACATGACACGGTGGGGATACTAGTACGGTAGGTGCAGAGCTAAAATACAGGATAGATATCACGGGGCGTTATACGTGATAGATATCTTGGGGATATTATACTTGATAGAAACCTGACGATGTGATACCTTGTTTTATCTTGACATCGTAATTTATCATGACACCTTAGTTTATCTGAGTTCAGTAGTTCATCCTGTTATTTTGATTTAGCTTATCTATCTTGTTATCATGCTTATGTTCATCTCAGTTTCTCATGTCAGTTAACTTTACTAGTTTTTATGCTAATAGTAGATAGGACTTACTCAGTCTTTTTGACTGACCCGTTTTGTTTCGCCTCTTTTCTTCCGTTTCCCCCCCCAGGTTACAGGGAGGAAATACTGTTGTTTAGTTCGGACTTCTTCTGCTTGAAGGTCATCATGGATGGCTTGGACTTTTCTTGGCTAATGGCTACTTTACTGTTTTTACTTGGGGAATAATTTATGAAAATGTCTTTATGCTTCTTTACTATTGCAAGACAGGTTTTGATGTACTCTGATGTAAAAAGCTTTAGACCTTATTTATTCATGTTATGAAAGTTTGATTTTACTTCCGCTATTTTATATGTTCTGTCTTGTGATATTTCTGTGCATGTTTACCAATAATGCCCCTCTAAAGCTAGTGCATTCCTTTGCGAGTGACCCTAGCGGAGGCGGGGTGTTACACGTGGTATCAGAGCAGAAGGTTACCAGACTGGGCAAAAGTTTTTAAAGACCTTCTGAAAACTATTTGAAAACCGTTTACAAAGAAGCATTTTTTAAGAAAATTTTCTTTTAAAAGAAAAAGGCTATTCCCCAAAGGCCATTAGCACTATCCTTGTTTCCTTAATTGAATCTCTTCTCCTTTCTTTCCTCCATCTGTAGTCACAGTGGTTTTAACTGCGACTAGTCTTTTCTATCTACGAAAGTGCTTTCCATGCGATGGAGGTGGTTCTCGAGAGACCAGTGGTCACGTTATAAGAAAGGATAGTGAGAAAGAGGATAAAGGATACGAGCTTAAGGATGAGCAACTTGTTGGTATGGCTCAACCCATAACGAAAAAGTATCTTTGGTATGGTGAAACGGGACGGATAGTTAAGTATTGTGGGACAAGGACAAGATCATCGTGAAGATAATTGTATACCCTCACTAGAGTACCTGAGTAGGGGGATAACATCCTTGTTGAAGATCTAGTTATTCTTTTCTATCATCCCGCCAAGACTTTGTTTTGATCCCCGCATCATTTAAGTCCGCTTCGGTAGTTGAGTCTCTGCACCTTAAGTACTAGCGTAATAGAGGATCCCATTTTTGTCTCAAAGTCCTATTGGAGAATCGGTCCATTTATACATGACCTGTTTGGATTTGAGAATGTTTATGCCAAGTGTTGAATTTGGAAATAATGCTTATGTTTATAAGCTATTGATGGATTCTAGGGATGAAGTGGTTATCCAGTAGGGGGTGCCACTCTCGGTTTTGATAGGAGGGTAGTTAGACCTTTTGACTAGCCTTGGTAATGCCCTCGAAGTATCGTGTAACCTTTTTGAGGTTCTGTCATGACTAGTTACTTAGAATCCCTTGATGCCTTTATTGGAAATTTGAAGCCCGATCGAGTGGTGTTCGCCAATAAGACGGATGGTTTACTTCATTTATGCATGGGTTATAGAGATCACCCTAGTAAGTGCGCATGATAACCTGATTGACATCTGTTTACTTTCAAGAGAAAGTTCTTCTACATGGAATGCCTTATAGTATATAAACGAGATCCAAGATTCACTAGTGAATTTTGGAAAGCTTGCATGAGATCATGAGTACGCAGTCATGTTTGCGTCAAGTATTCTAGGAAAAGGATAAGTGCAAGTGGAACGAGAGGCGACGAAGAAATGAGTTCCAGCTCATGTTATGGAAACAGGAATAAGAAGCTACAAAATCGCGAAGTTAAAAGACGACTTTGATGGTCAAAGACTAGATACGCGCATGATATCTCTTTTTGGGAGTATATCCTTGATCCCTGTTTTCTGTAGAGCTTACTTGTAGGCTATCTTTTGTGGACATCCTCTCGGTCCTATTCTCCGTTACAAACCCTGTAAGGAGTTTGTCCTGTTTATCTTCTCGACCCTGTTTCAGGGAATTCTAGGTAGAACCCTATGGATGTAAACACGTATTTGAAACATGTTATGATTGATATGGTTGCAAGTGGTTGCAAGTGGTTGCTCGTGGATGCGCGAATACACATTAGATACTAGCTCGACTCGGTCACATTTCATATTGCATATGCACGAGTATTTATACTTGTTTATGGATGAAATCGAATGTATTATCATGCGGTTGTTGCATATGAATGAATGATTGTGCACGCATATAGTATCTATATGACTAGGACTATTTGCATACATGTTGGATTCATGGCACTATACATATTTTGCATTAGAAAGATTATTCAGGCCTGATCATTAGCATTAGCTAAGGAACATGTACACACACGTTTTGCATATATTCATACAGCATTAGAAATCATCTAAGGACAATGGTTGCTTGTGGATGATGTTTTGAGTAGATGGATGATGGATGGTAGGATATGTTCTTCCTAACTTGGAGATTTCGGGGACGAAATCCTAAAAGGTGGGGAGAATGTAACAACCCGTATTTTCAATAACCTGTTATAACATAAATGGAGGCAGAATTAAATTGTAAAATCTGAATCAAGGGAAACGGGCTATGCCATTGCGTTCATCTCGGAAAAATACGCGAAATAGAGTCCGAGTTTTCGAAAATCGGAGTCCGTATGACCAAGATATGGCCTCGCGAAGTTTCACGAAAAATTCCCAAATTAAAGTATACTTAATTAAGTGAAATGGGTTGCGCAGAGAAATATATATATATATTGATATATATATATATATATATAATTGAAAATTAAATAAATAAATAAATATGCAAAAATGTTCAAAACAGCGAATTGGGAGAGGGTAATAACCGAACCGGCCGATTTTTGAGGTCGACCCGAGCTCGCTGGGTCGACTAGGGGTTAATCCAGGGTGTTTGGCTGTCAACCCGTGGGCCGATTCGCTCAAATGCAGATTTTGCATTTGGATGGTTCTCATGGTTCATCTTTAATCTAAAGGCCCTAGATGGTTCCTACACTTGACTTCTTCCCCAAGACATGCTTTGATGGCTTGGATTGAATCTAGGTTTAATCCTATGGCCTAAAACACTTGCCTAATCTATAAATAAGACCCTAACCTATCCTAAATCCTCATTATTCATTCATGCTACTAAACTATGGCAAAATTTTACCTCTCATGGCCTCCACTCTCTTCATAAAATTTCTAAATGGTTTCTATGAGAGATTTTCCATGCATACAAGTGTTTTCAAGCTTGTATGAGTGTCATTAGCTTGCATTCAAGTCAAGTTTCTATCTTTGCATCATAAAGCAAGGGTTTTGATCATTTTGGCTCAAGGGTTTTTATGTTAGAGCTTGCATTTTGGGTCTATTTGATTGCATGAGGGCTTTGTCATATCTTTTGTGCCTTCATAGCAACTTTAGCCCTTTCCCTACTCTTAGATATTAACTATGAAGTTAAATGTTCATGTTGCAAGTTTGGGTTTGATCATTGAGTATGATACATGCTATCATGTCATGCAAGTTTATGAAGTCATTATCTTGATCTTGTGAGCTAAAAGCTACAACCTTTATGTTGAAATGTTGCATTAGGCAACATGAGAACCCTCATAACCTTTATGTCAACTTGCATATGAAGTCATAACCCTTATATGATGATATATGCGAGTTACTAGTCATCATTCCATATCTTTTGTCACCATGATTCGCTTATGTGCCAAGTTTGGGTTTATGCATGTTTTGAGGCTTAAGAATGTAACATGCAAGTTAATGAACACATTTGTGCCTCATTTGCCACCATGATTAACTTGTGGCTTAATATCCATTTTTGTCATGCCTTTGCCAAGTCTCTTCTTTTAATCCATTACGTTGTCGCGAACGTATATGCGAGTTTAAAAGCGTTGGGTTATGTTATGGGTAATTTCTAATGACATGAAAATACAACTTGAAAACATGACTTGAAATATAACATGGAAGTTGACATGTAAGTATGCATAAAAACATAAGCTTGGGAATTTACCTATTAAGTTAGGTCTACCCTTTGGGAATTTACCTATTAAGTTAGGTCTACCCAAATGCTTGAAAACTTGTAACATGTTTTGGGAAACATGATGGACATGACACTTAGATAATATAAGTGTGGCCAACTCGAGGTTGGGTTGAGTTTGCAACGTAAAACTACCCGGAACCGACCGGCCTAACTAGTAGTTGCAAACAATAGGACCCAATGTGAGAATTTGGTCATGTTGTGCTTGAACCCGAGGTTAGACCAAGTTGTGGTGTAAAGCTACCCGGAACCGACCGGCTTAACTAGTAACCACAACAAAGTCTAATGTGAGAGGTGAAGGTGCATTAAGTAATTAATGCCACATGATAGGGTTAAGTTAATTTGATTAATGACTCTTAACCAAATATGACATGGACAAATGGGTTAAGTAATTTGATTAGGCTAATGATACTTAACAAAACATGACAAGGTTGGGTAGGTTAAGTAACTTGATTTGCCTAATGACACTTAACCATTTTTATATGTCTAGTGGATGGGGTTAAGTTAACCAACTTTTAATCAATCCAACGCGATAACTTGGTAAGGTTAAGTAAGTTTTCTTAATGACGCTTAACCGAAAAATACGGTTAACGAATGGGGTTAAGATTAGACTCAACTAGTCTAAACATGGAAATCAGATGGGGTTAAGTTAGCCTAGACTTAATTAATCCCACTTGGTAGTTTAATGGGGTTAAGTTAAACACTTAACTAATCTAAACGTGATGAATTGATGTCGTTAAGTGACCTATACTTATCCAATCTAACTCGTTAATTTATTGTGGTTAAGTTAACCAATACTTAACCAATATAACGTGAAAACATGATAAGGCTAAGTCACGAATCGCTTGAATACACTTGACCGATTTGACTAAGTAAATTGATAGGGTCAAGTTAATATATACTTAACCAATCTAGAATGATAATTGGACGAGGTTAAGTCGTGAATTGCTTAATATACTTAACCAACTTGAGCATGGTTTGTAGGGTTAAGCCTTGAACTTGGATACTTAGCCAATTTTGACAGGATTTGTAGACGGGTTAAGTCATGAACTTAAGTGACACTTAATCCATTATGTAAACCCTAGTTCTGAGGATTAGGTGGATAACCGTAGTTAACAAGGATAACGGGAACAATGCTAAGTGGTAAACCTTAGTTGATGAATAACTAAGTAATGATTCTTAGTCAAGGAAGTTTAGACCAGTTCATAGATAGATGAGTAACCTAATACGGTAGGTCATCGTTTAAGTATACGAGTAGGAGCAAGTATCTGATTTGGATAAAGGCTCCAGCGAACTGGGTAACGAAGCAGCGGCTTCGGGGAACGTGAGGGTATTCTTGGTATCCCTCTATGAGCTGCCAGGTGATTATACTAGGCTCATGAGAGGTTAAGGTCTGCGTTAGAAGAACCAAGAGTATGCCTTGGTTGCTATACGAGCGACCTAAAGACGGGGATGGATAGGGGATAGTCGACGATACACGGTCGTACCCTAGATAGCATTTCGTCAGGCTACCTACCATCTTTGGTCAAGCGTGTACGTACGGAAAGGCAGAGAACACCCAATAGACCATAATTGCTATCTAATTATGGTTGCGGTAAGGCTTGGATGTGGGTTGGCCAGTGTTGTGTTCTCATACAGGATTTATCCTGTCTTGTCTTTCACTAGTTGAGGGAGTGGTCTCGTGGGACCATATCCACGTATAGGAAAAAACAGACCTTAGCATCTGCATCGGCAGATAAATTGAAAGCTCCCGACCGAGTCCTGTATTTCCTGGTCTGCCCTGTGACAGGACTCGGATGGCACGATTTGATACATGTGCATACAGTCATGGAAAAACGATTCACGATATATGCATGGGAAAAAGGGCGCGGTTGGCGGTTAGCGTAATCCCTAGTGGCCCTAGGTGGTTGAACCCAAACCGAGATACGAAAACGTGCAATAGGTAAGCATAATCCCTAGTAGCCCTAGGTAGCATAAGTCCTAGTTGTACAAACGATAATTCATGTTGGAAGACCCTAGCTAGGTTTAGGGTAACAGTCCAAACCGATCTTAAGGATCATGGAACTATGTTAAAGTAATATAGAATCTCATGGGAAAGCCTGTATGGTCTACGGCAAGGGACTGAACATTTACATGGAATAAAACATACAAGTTGAGTAACCTATATATGCGATATATTAGGTTGACATGGACCATTACACGACTTTTGAGTGAGGGTCATTCTTGGTTAACACATGACACGGTGGGGATACTAGTACGGTAGGTGCAGAGCTAAAATACAGGATAGATATCACGGGGCGTTATACGTGACAGATATCTTGGGGATATTATACTTGATAGAAACCTGACGATGTGATACCTTGTTTTAACTTGACATCGTAATTTATCATGACACCTTAGTTTATCTGAGTTCAGTAGTTCATCCTGTTATTTTGATTTAGCTTATCTATCTTGTTATCATGCTTATGTTCATCTCAGTTTCTCATGTCAGTTAACTTTACTAGTTTTTATGCTAATAGTAGATAGGGCTTACTCAGTCTTTTTGACTGACCCGTTTTGTTTCGCCTCTTTTCTTCCGTTTCCCCTCCCAGGTTACAGGGAGGAAATACTGTTGTTTAGTTCGGACTTCTTCTGCTTGAAGGTCATCATGGATGGCTTGGACTTTTCTTGGCTAATGGCTACTTTACTGTTTTTACTTGGGGAATAATTTATGAAAATGTCTTTATGCTTCTTTACTATTGCAAGACAGGTTTTGATGTACTCTGATGTAAAAGGCTTTAGACCTTATTTATTCATGTTATGAAAGTTTGATTTTACTTCCGCTATTTTATATGTTCTGTCTTGTGATATTTCTGTGCATGTTTACCAATAATGCCCCTCTAAAGCTAGTGCATTCCTTTGCGAGTGACCCTAGCGGAGGCGGGGTGTTACACATTATTTTTTCTTTTTCTGCCATTTTACATTTTGACATTGACAGTTAGCTCCCAGCATTTCATCGTTAAGTCTATATATTTAAATTAATTACAAAACCCAAAATTTAAATAATTTAAATAAATCTAATTAACTAGTGTATTTTTTAAATACAATAAATGTCAAAATTATGTTTTTTTGGCTCTAAGTACATATAACTTTAATTTTCTGTAATTGTTTAAGTCTCTTTCAATTATTTCTTAACATTTTACATTTAGTACGATATTTTATAATTAGTGGAAATTAGGCTAACGTCCTTATTTATGTTTCAAATTAGAACGACATCCAGGGTAAGTTTGAAATGTAAAGCGGGTCCTTCTTTTTGGACTTACGTGTTTTCTGAAGGAAATTTTGCGTTGATCCGTAAAAAAAAAAAAAAAAAAATTGGAAATATTCCCAGAAGCATTCATAAAAAAAAAAGTTGCATACATATGTGCAACTATTGCCGACAGTAGCATACATGTATGAGTATATTCATCCATCGTTTTCTATCGAAAATCTGGACCAATATATGCATACATGTATGCAACTATTACAAATAACTGCATACGTTTATGCATATAAAGTTGAACTAAGATGCATGTATTACAAATAGTTGCATACATAAATGCAACCATTCTGTATATATGCATACATGCATGCAACAAATTTTAAAGTGATGAAGGCTTCTGAATAAGCGCATGAATGTATGCATGTATTCTGTATAGGTGCGTGAATGAATGCAACAATGTCTGGAAAGCGCGAATGCTTGAAAAAACAGGCCAGATTTGAATATATGCATAAAGGATGCGTACGTTGCTGTTTAGCTGCATATATGTATGCATTTATACTAAAGTTTGATGCAACAATGAAATATAAGCATGAATGTATGCAACTATTTACGAATATGTGCATCATTTGATGCAAAAACCTGCTGTTTCACTGTTTGTTTGCATTTTTGGGTTTTGATGTGGTTTTTGATTGTTTTAACATCTGAATTTTTTGGCGTGTACGTGTTTTATTTAGTAATGAATTTAAGTGATTTTTTTATTTTTTTGATGATTTTTCGAAAAATAGGGACATAATTTACAATAAGTTTAGGACCGGATATGAGTCTAGTTTTGAAACTTTTCAAGGACATGTGCCAAATGAACCCTAATAATTAAGTACATAGTAATAAAAATATATAAATAATTTTAGCAAACTATTATTCATTGATTCATCTAATAAATCACATCAAGATTAACCATATTCATATCGACAAAAATGGAAAAAAATCAAATGTATGAACACGTCAATCACAAAGCATAAATTATACGCATAATTAATTATCACAAATTTAAAGTTGAACTCATTTACGTCAATATATTTACCATATATTGCATTGTAATATTGATGTCGAATGTCTACAATTTAAAATTTATTTAGTCATTTACAAAACATTGCACATTATCAATCTATTAAATAATAGTAAAACAGAAACTTTTAAAGCTCTCCCCTTACTTCTTGGAGTTTTCTCTCTTCTCCTTATATCTCTTCGGATATTTTATGTTTAAATTACATTATCATTTTACGCTTATTTACAATTTGTCTCACGTTATTTTTACCTTTTCTGTCATTTTACATTTTGACATGGACATTTCAAAGTTTACACAATTATTTATTGACAGTTAGCTCCTAACAATGATTAAAAAAATTCTTAAATACACATGCATACATAATGTTTGTGTAAGGTATGAAATATAAATTACACATAAACAATAATAATAATTTTAGTTAATAGTTTTTGTACTCCACATTAAAATTTATCATATATGGCCTTGCCATTTTTTTTTAATCATATATTGCATAACAAAGTTCTCATTTTAATATTAGAACAATAAAAACTACTTTTAATTGTCGTGCGCAACGTAGAGGTTACACACCAGCAACAGTAAAATACATGAACATGAAGCTTCACCTTAATTTTAGGAGTAATCTCTATTCTTCTTAATTCTTTCTAGCTTGGGTATTTTATTTTCAAAATCTTATAATCTACAACTTTACAATTATTAAACAAAACATCTATTACTATTTTACCATCAAATATCTAATTTATATAAAAAAAATTACAAATCTTCATGGTTTTCTCACAACATTTTACATTCATTTAATGTAATCACTTAATCCAAATTTTAAATTAATTGGTAAACATAACCAACTATTATTTATTAATGTAGCTTAAAAAAAGAAATGTTAATGTATACGATGGGCACATTAACAAATTGGTTAAAAAAATCATTTAGATGCAAACATATGCAAATTGCATAACGTAAATCATATACGTTAATAACATTAATTCATTTATCTTTTTATACATTAAAAACGAATTTAGCATGCATTGAACTGTAAAATTCTATTAATTTCAAATGCCTAATTTTATTTTATTTACAATTGGGAATCCTTATAAATTTGTTTTACATTCAATTCATTATATTTAGCAAATCGTCTAATTTAAAGTCTAAACCATTTAAGAGAAAATGATTAATTAATATTCATTTATCCATCTAATAAGTCCTAAAAATATAAGAATTTTAATATATACAATATTTGAACATTTGGGAAAAATGTTAAAATTATTTCTTATATATTTTAGATATATAGAAATATTTAAATCACATAAAATAAAATGTATACATAAATAATAACAACACTTCTAATTTCTAATCGATTTATATTAAAAAAATTACGTGCACTAGATAACATAATTTCATTTAATAAATTTATATTTTACAACATTACGTTGTAAACACACATGTTTATTTTGTTACAAATATTGTCGATTTCAACATGTTATCATCTACACCAACTCATACCTCAACTAGATGCTATGTAATATTATTTTGCTTTTACCTAAAATATAAGCATAACCTTCCTACAATGATATAAAATGCATGGTTAACTAAAACGATTTTTAATTAAAAAACACAGTAACTAAATAGGGAATAGAAGTTTACATGCAATACAAATATGTAAAGCTATTTTCGACTTTCACAAAAAAAATTAGCCTTCATCTCCTTTTATTTAATTGGTTATGTCGATTATTAATTCAGACTACGTAAATAAGTGCAATTATTTAATGTTCACTTATCAATTTATAAATTTTCTTTAAAAAGATGATAATTTAATGCACACAACAATCATATTAACAAAATTGTAAAGTTACATGTTTACGTACAAATATAAAAACATATCACATAGCACAAATTCCTTATGTCACAAAAAAACATAAATCTCTTATATATAATATTTACAATTTTAGTTTATTATTTTTCTACATTGAAATAGTAATTTTTACAGAGATATGTAAATAGCTGAATGTGAAATATAAGTCAAATTGTATCCTCAGCCTTTATGTCCGAGCATCACGTGTTATTTCAATTTATGACTAATATATCACGATATATTTATCATATATTGCTTAATAAAATATTTTTCCACAATAAATAAAATATAAAAAAAAATATGTTTTAAAATAAGCGTGTGCAACATACGAGTTACACACTAGTTAAAATGTAAAATGAAAGAAGAAGTAAAATATTATGAGAGAAGTAGTAAATAAGCGTAAATCGATAAACTAATTTAAAATTAAAAAATCCATAGAGAATTAAGGAGAAGAGAAAAAACTCCTAAAAATAAGGAGAAAGCTTTAAAAGTACTGCTTTACTATTATTTAATATATAGATATTAAAATTATCTAAATAATTTTAGCAAACTTATTTTCATTGATTCGGCTAATATATCCCATCAAAATAAACCACATTCATATTAACAAAAAAATGAGAAAAATAATATTTCAAATATATAAACACATCAATCGCAGAACATAAATTACACACATATAATAACAATCACAAACATAAATTACACAACTATTTAAACAAATTCTATTAAATAATATTTGCTAATTCATCAAATAAATTACCAACATAAATTAATTACAACATGTATAATATTTCAAATTAGCAATAATGTATTTTTTTTTCAAATGCACACATACATATTGTCTATGTAAGCTATTGAACATAAATTAAACACGAACAGTAATAGTAGTTTTAAATAATGGTTTATACATTTCACATCAAAATTTGTCACATACCACATGACAAAATTATCATTTTAACTTTAAAATAATAAATACTATTTTTAATAATATTATCGTAGGGAAATTCTATTTATACACCATAAATTACTTTACCTACTCCATTAAAAATAATAATTAAATTAAAGAAAAAATACCCTTATTAATAAAATCAAAATAAAAAAATTCAAAAGTCCACATCATACACCATCGTTAAAATTCTTTTATAAAATGATTGAAATTCCTATATGTTATCAAGTGAACTTAATTTACCTTATATTGATGCGTTAAATTTTATTCATATTCTTTCTTGTTATATTCATGTATAATCAGTTCTAACATGATGCATTCCAAATTAGTCACAAAAATAAATTTACAAATGAAGTACTAAAATTAATGTGGTTCATTGTGTACTAGGTTCTCAATTTTTTACTATATTTAAATGAGTTTTTATTTTAAAATCAAAATTTAAGTAGGTTAATATTTTATTATTCAAATTTTAAAGTTAAATTCTAATATATGGATAATTAAATAAATATAAATCCAATTAAGGATTTGAATTTGAGTTTCAAAAGTGACTTCATTTATTTTAAAAATCAATATTCCTTAGTTCGGTCAATGCATGTCAAAAAGGTACTAAATGAGAAACAAATTTTGTTATATTCAGGCTTGAGGATAGTTTAGTAATATGTATGGTGTATGCTAAGCAAAAAGTGGTGTACGTGATTTCAAAAAAAAAAACTGGTGTATCTAAAGCAATTTAAGGTGTATAAATAGAATTTGCCATTATCGTGTACAACGCACGAGTTACACACTATCCATTGAATAATAGGAAAGTAGAAACTTTTAAAACTCTCTTTAATACAGAAGTTTTATCCCTTCTCCTTAATTCTCTTTGGATATTTAAATAGTTTATCGCTTTACACTTATTTAATACTTTTCTCACATTATTTCACTTCTTCTGCCAGTTTACATTTTGATATGGGTATTTCAAAGTTTACACAATTAATTATTTATAGTTGTTAGCTCCGAACATTTTATTTAAGTGTACATACTAAAATTAATTATAAAACACAAAATTTAAGTAATTTAAATAAATTTAATAAACCAATATTTCATTCAAATGCTAAAAATGAAAAAATTATGTTTTTTGACTTCAAATACCTACACTTTAAAATTTCATAATCATTTAAGTCTCTCTCAATTCTTTTTCAATAGTTTACATTATGTCAAAGAGATAGTTAGACTTCACGGTATTCCATCGAGTATCGTAATTGATAGGGACCCCTTGTTTACAAGCGAATTTTGGAGAAGCCTACAAGCAGCATTGGGGACGACCCTTAACTTAAGCACGACTTATTATCCACAGACCAACGGACAGACAGAAAGAGTAAACAGATTCTCAGAAGACTTGCTCAGAGCTTGCATTATTGACCTTGGAGGAGTTTGGAAGTAGCGCCTACCGCTTGTGGAGTTCATGTATAATAATAGTTTTCAGGCGACAATTGGTATGTCCCCTTTCAAAGCGCTATAAGGGTGGCCATGAAAATCTCACCAACTTGTTGGTGGGAAACTACTGACAAGATTATACTCGGACCAGACCTCGTTCGTGAATCCACGGAAAAGATATCTTTGATCAAGCAGAGAATGAAGGCAGCCCAAGACCGTCAGAAATCGTATTCCGATAAGCAAAGGAGGGAACTTGAGTTTAATTATTGAAGGAGGGAACTTGGTGTTCATAAAAGTATCCCCTCTTAAGAAGACTGTTCGATTTGGGAAGACTAGGAAGTTGTCTCCCAGATTTGTTGGGCCTTTTAGTATCATTGAGAAGATAGGATCTTTAGCTTATCGAGTGGATCTCCCAGAGCCTCTATCGGGAATCAATGAAGTTTTTCATGTATCTCATCTAAGGAAATGCCTTCGTGATTCTGCTATCAGACTCAAGCTTGATGAAATTAGGGACATAGAAAAACTCGAGTTGGAGTTTAGGGTGCCCCGTGCAACTACAAGGATTGTTGAGCACAGAATCAAGAGACTCCGCAATAAAACCGTTCGCCTCCTCCGAGTATAACGGGGAAATGACCCTGTGGAAAGCACATGGGAGACCGAGGATAAGATGAGACAGACTCACCTAGAGCTTTTCACAGGTAACCATTCCTCAAAATATCGTTTAAGGATGCATCGTGATTGCTAGATTGGATGTTAGGAAATGGATGCAACACCATTACACCGAGCACTCATGTAGAAATATATGAATATTTAGGTTGTTTGCATACATATTGCATCACTTATTATATCTACATGCTAGGATAGAGCTCACTTTAGTGAGTCTACAGTTCACAATCACTACGAGTCATGGATGCTTATGGATGAATTATAAATAACATGGGTGGTAAGAAGACCAGTCACGGAAGTGCGCCAGTACAGGTGGATTTCTTTGTCCCATTCCCAGATCCAATTAGTATCATGAGGTTTAAACCACCAATCTGAATGACTTTCCAACCATTCTTGTGAGACCTGGGTACACCAATAATAGAATATTGGAGATTTGTTAAGAAAATTTGTAAAAAATGGATGTTTCGAGCGAGTTGTATTTTTCGCCCCTTAAACAAATTTCGGGGAAAAATCTATTTTAAGTGGGGAAGAATGTAACACCCCGTAAAATTCAAAAGAATTAATAATAAATAAATAAAAATAAGCAATTAAATGATAAGGCTAGAAAATGAAATTTTGCAGCATTAGGAATTTGGCTACGAAATTCTTTATTTGGATTCGTGGTGAAATTCTACATCGTTTTCAAATATAATATGCTGAAAACGGTCAATGTATGAAGAAGTTATGAACAAATGAATTTGGATAGTGAACGCAGAATATATATATATATATAATTATATGAATATCATATATACTGTCCAAATTATAAATTATAAATAAAGAGGGAAAATTCAAATTTTGAATTAGTGATAAAATCTGGGGGACAACGTATATTGCATATTTGGAATAACATAAGGAGATTAAGGAACGTATTAAATAAAATAAACAACTCAACAATGTAGCCTTATTGGGCATTCCAGCCCCAAAGGGGTCGACCGCCCCCTTAAGGGTGTCGACTGTCAGTTGACCGCTAGAAGTCGACCGCTCGGCGGTTGGACAACCGAATAAAGATAGCTGGTTAGGGTTTTACTTAGAGGATATATATAAATCAAAGGTTTGAATTAATTCTAATTAATCCAACGGTCTATGCTCACATGGGAAACTATATATACCCCTCTTATCACTCTATGAAAACCCTAATCATTCTCCATCTCTGCCTCCATGCTGCTTCTCCACTATTGTTAAATTCTAGAGAAAAAAATAATAAAAGAATAGGTTAAGGTTTCTTCTAATTCTCTAACTCTATTCTAATTCTCTACCTATTCTAATTTACATAAGTTTAGAATTCTGGAATTAACCATAAATATATATGTATAAGATTCTAATATATGTCTCTTATATGTATATTGTTAGGAGGATAATTGGAGCTCGCTTGAACGTAAAGATTATTGCAGATCTTGAAATTCTACCATAGATTTCTCTCTATTCCGTCTAGATCTGTGAGTGGTATATGGTTTACTTAAGGCATATTTATGTTTTTAATAACTTGTCATGTGAATAGATATACATAAGAGGATTTGGGTATTCGATAATGTAAATATGAAAACCCCCAAATCCTCTATCTTGTAATTGTGTATGAATTGTCATGAATAATTGGGTTTTGTGGATTTTTGGTTTTTGTATTGGATTAAAATGAATATGAGTATTGCCCCCATTATTCCTATTTCATGTAATTTAATTTTATTTACTATTGAGTGTAACATAAAAAGGTTTAGATTTGATTATTTCATGATTTGGTTTGGGTTTGGATCCTAATTTGAATCCAAATGCGTTCAAAGGTGAAATAGATCAAATGTAAGCATTTTTATGTACATAAAGCCAAAAGTGGTGAATTACGTGAAATATGGATTATAAGCATACAAGTATAAGTGTATGTAATACTCTATTTTAATATAATATTGGAATCATTCCAACAAGCCTAGGATGCAAGTTGAAATTGTTATGTATATATGTATTTTCCATTCACTGCTATTGTTATATTGTCATTATGCCAAAGTTATAGCGGTAAAAGTACGAAAAATCTAACTTGTATGCCTCGAATCAGACAAGTTGACAATTGCCACCTCTTTAGAACCTTTCCCTGTTCATACGAATGTTTACGTTAATTAGGTGTTATTATTATTTTACTTATATAAACGTAATTAACGTTGTATTAGCGTAATAAATACGTTTAGATTAGAATTCGAATTTGAAATGTCCTATTATCAAATATATATTTGTTTGCTTGTGTGTGTATACAGAATGGCTTAAATATATATATATATATATATATATAAGTGACACATATACACGAGGTTAGTTGCCATTTGTGGTGGAAGCCTACCTGGAACCGACTGGCAAATCCTGCAACCACAAGTGGGCCCAACTAATGTGAGATGTCTAGGTGCCATAGGCCATTCATAAACTTAGTACACTAGACAAGAGGTTATACAAACTTGTAGTAGAAGTCTTCCTGGAACCGACCGGCATATCCAACATCTACAGGTGTACGAATTAGTGTGAGAGGTCTAGTGTGTATATATATATATATATAGCTATATATGTATAAGTCTTTTCCATGTGAAAATAAGTAGGTTTACTATGCCTTGAGAAGATCTTAAATGGCTGACTCCCTTTTTATCTAGTTTGGGTCTTAAGTGGTTAGGACTAGGATCCCTCCGAAGGTTTATTCCTTGGAGAGGAACCAAAGTCATAGGGCCTACCCTTACTAGATTTGAAGTAGGTCATTAGATCCTCCTTCTCTAAAGTGGTTAGGCATAAAATGGTAACGGAGTAGGGTACTTTACGGAGATGTACACTTCCTCTAGAAGCTTGTAAGGGCTTAACTAGGGACATATTGATAATTGAAGGATATGCGGCCATCATATGCTCATCAACTGTCTAAGGGAAATCTTAAGTGACATAGGTGTCCTACCGGGTAATATCAGTTAAGTGTAAAGTTTGCAATACTAATTCTCATATTACAAATGGGAGAATAGACTTAAGAACGTTAATGTGCTAGGATAGGGTATGAAAGGGCTAGGGATCCGCCTCAGGGTTGTAGGAGATCGTAAGAATCCACCTTTAATAGGGTCATAAGTGACCAAGAATGCCACCTCATGAGGTCTTTACCCTAAAAACACTAATGGGCAATTGACTTGGACATCCACCCCATTGATTAGATGCTTATTTTGTGTGAATTTTGTGTGTTGCGTAGACATACCTTGACATATATAATCTGCTAAAAAATATAGGGTATGGACATTAAGTAACACTATATTTCACTCACACAGAACTTTATGTTTTGACCCCTCTCCTTAACATCCAACAGGTCAATAGATGGGCTAAAAGCCATGGATGAAGTCATGATTGAAGCTGATGAAGAAGACGAAGTTGTTATGTTATTATTAGCAGTTATTGCTTTACTCTTTTGGAATCATATGAGGATGAACTATTTGATGTACCTATTGAACAGATGTAACTATGACTATTGTATTTGTGAGATTTTGAAATAATGGTACATCGTATTTGAATATTATATTTTCTCTTTCCGCCGTGTGAGATTTCCATTCGAAGTATATGTTATTATTATCTATGTAAATATAATCCTTACAGGAGCCAATGACCCATTTAGAATGGCTCTAAGTTTCAATGAGCCTTTTCTGGATCGAAATTTAGGCCCATTCTAGGCGGGTTGTTACAGTTATTACCCTTACACCATTTATAATGTCGTAGTCTATACAGATACCGTAAAGTCCACTATGAATTAGTGGTTGTTAGAGGGCTCTTTATAGGTATGATACAAATTAAAATCGTAGGGGGTTCGATCAGGATAATATGACAAGTCACTCGAGGAAACTAGGGTAGGATTCTACTTGTTACATGTCGGTACCAGTGGTAACACATAACCGCAACTAGCGCCCACCTCGGAACACACTCCCATAATCAAAGGTGGCCACCAATCAATCATAGAGTAAAAGATATAGTATCGAAGAAGTGTGTTGGGTAGGAAGATGACCTCATTTAATCACGGTATGCTCTTGTTTTAGTCATTTTAGTTATGACTCGAAGATCAAGGCTATCCATCATCGTTTCTCTTAATTCATTCCAGTAGCATTCGCCAAACCAACCTACTTCATTCTATATTCTCCACCATGTGCACAGTTGTTAAAGTGGTTCCCAGTATTGGCAGAGAGTATGAAAATATCCGACCTTGGTCGCTCAAACAAACACTTACATTTTTCACACCATTGCCATTTACATTTAAAATCCTATTTCTGTGTGATAAATCAATTTAATTTTTTTATAATCATCTATTTAAAACTAATAAGGATTGGATTCATTTTTGAAATTCAAATTAAATATCGTCAAACAGTTCATTGTTGAATTCAAATACTAATTTGATATTCCATGTAATACGTCGCATTATTAATTAACTGACAAAATTAAATTTGTATAAATTTCATAATTGGGTCACAGAACTAGAGTCGTTGCATCCATGTCAATTTTTTGCTCAATTTAGAACTTTTGTTTGCAGAAAAGGATTTAAAACGAAAATATATGTTTAAATGAAGTTTTAGAACAAACGTGAAAAAGAAGATGCAAGCGGAACATATATAAGAACAATAGCTACCGATGTACAAAGTCTTATGAACAAAAGCTAAGTTAGGTGAGTTGGTAAGACATGCGCTTCCCAAGGAGGAGGTCAGAAATTTGAATCTCGTCAACGCCATGTTTATTATTTTAGAGGGACAGCTAAAAAGGGATGCATGTTCTAAGAGAAAAATATACAGATAAATATACATGTAAGAAAAATTATATATATATATATGTAAGTATATATATACATGTAAATGTGTGTATATGTATATGTGTGTTTATATGTGTATATATATATATATATATGAAATCTATAAGTAACATGCAATCAATCAAAATGAGTAAGAAATAAATGTCAGCATAACGCCATTTGAATTTTGAAAAGAAATGAAATTATGAGTAAATATATACACATAAATTCAAAAAATGAAATTAAAGTGTAGTTTAAAGACGGAAACTAATAAATGCGGAATGAATGAAAAAAAAAACAAGAGAAGAGTTGCATTTAAAATTTGAATATATATTAAAGATGAAGGAAACAATGAATTGATAGCGTTATTAATGACATTTATAGTGCAACATTATAAATGGAAGAGTATAATGTACATAACAATTTTTAACAAGAAAGGAAACGTTAAGAAGACAAAGCTAAATAAGAATTAATCCCTACAAAATTAACGTTAATGGCCCAGGTCATAAGTCGACCCAAACCATAGATGGGTCGACACAGGGGTTGACACACCTTAGAGGTGGGTCAACAAAGTACTGAGTCATTTAACGTTATATTTTCCACTTGTACGTTTCAGATTTTTTTTTAACTCGATAGACAAGAATCTCCACCTATAAATAGACTAGTAGAGCCTAATCTCCAACTCATATTTTCTGAGACAATGCCAAGACTATACCATTTTCCTTATTCTACAAATCTTTAAGAAATTAGAATATTAGTTTTTAGGAATTCTGACAAAGATTATAGATCTGCAATATAAGTGTTCATATTTCTTGTCTACGTGAGGTAAGTTCTATGAATCTAAATTATTAGGAATTCTTTCTTTCTTTTAGCATCAGATTTGTAAATCCGTGGTCATTTCAATATTCGATTCAATTAGGAAAACCACATAATAATAGATCTAAATCAGATTCGATGATTGGAAAGAAGTCAGGTGAGTGGATTTCAAATTATAACTTTTGGTAATGGTATATTTATCGTTTACATTCCCCGTAATTCTTAACGTGATAACTAATTGGAATTTGTGGTAATTGTGATATAACCTATTTTTGAGTATGTTAAGAATATTGTTTTTGTACAAATCTATTTCATTAATCTTCTATTTGGATTGAGAATTATTGTAATACTGGAATCGTAAAATTTACAATATTTAGGACTGTGTTTTTAAGATTATTATTCAATGTCAAATTTGATATGTTTTTAAACATAATTACAATGAAATTGGAAATAATGGAAAACGAATTGGTACATCTAATTTTGTACGGAAAATTTACAGCAATTGGAAAAGGTACATGGAAAAAAGGAATTTAACATTTAATTTAGAAAATAAAAAAGGGGAAATTAGTAGTGGACTGAGTTAATTGGATTTAGGAAAAATGGATACATTTCTATAACGGCAAAATTACTAAGAATGTAGTTGCAAGGAAAAAAGGAAAAAGGGATTAGTGTGAAATAGGGATTCTTTTACCGTATTGCACACAAATCAAATAAAATATGTATGTATGTCCACACTGACAGTAAAAGAAATAGCTTGTAACTACGAATCTTAACTGGTGTACGTTAGGGAATTAGATCATTACATCTTTCCGCTAACCGATCCAATGAGGTGTGTGAAATATTTTCCTAAAATAATAAGAATGTATAAGACGGTAACTAAAGAAATATTACAATAGTAAGAGTTGGTTCATATTAACAAACCTAAGAAGAAATGTAATGAATTGGAAATATAAACTATTATAATTAATTATATGGATAAGAATGAAATATAATAGGTAAGCTTGTCTTAGGACAAGAAAAATTATAACATAGGTTATAATTTAGAGAAGAGAAATTATTAATAAACCTTAGTTAAGAGAACTAAGTTAATAAATAAACAACAACAACAATTGTAATAATAGTGTAAGACAAGGCTACGATTAAATAAGAAAGAATAAAGTAGGATATTATTGGTAGAATTATAACTGGAAGTATCAAATCTAATACATGCAATAAATAATAAGTGAAAGTCCGCTCCGGCGGCATAGGGCTGATTAAAGAAAGTAAGTAGTTAACTATGCGCTAATAAACCAAGTATCTTGAATAAAAGTAAATATGTAGACAATTAAGTCACCTGCAAATGCGATGAGACAAAGCAAGCGCATAATTAGAGATTAGACGTAGGGTCTAATAACGCAATTGTGTGACCTGCTGGAACTAATCCATATGTATGGAGATGAAGAACCCAATAGGATAGTTCATCGCAGTGTCTGGAGATACGCGAGGATCACGTCCAACTGAATATTCTATGGGAAAAGAAGGAGACACGTGGCTTCCACGGGACGTGGTACGATACTCCGTGATGGTCCTTTGTGATAGGCTTCGTGATGTACCTATAAAGGTTTGGTTTCACTGTACCATCCGGTGAGTTTACCTTGATTGCAACTGTGGTGTGGCAATCAGAAGGTTGTGGAGGATGGCGTTGGGTGACTCAGTGATTTTCCTCGCCAGTGAGAGATGTTGGTCAGGACCAAATTATGGATAGCAATCGTCGAATACCTATCATCAGCAGTCAGTGAGATGCAGAAAGACTATGAGCTAAATCAACATACAATGTACTTTCACTATCAAGGCATTGATAGGGGACAAGCCAAATTGGATGCTAGATTGGTTGTTAAGGGCATGTCATTAGCCCTTGATGTAGTCTTTCATTAGTTGAAGAAGGGTCCTAGGTGAGGCCATAGCCACCATGAAAAGACTGACCATATATGAATATCTATATTGTAGGCCTAATGAAGATGCCCTTTACAAATATTGTAAGCTCCCAACCAAGTTTCGTGCATTGGATGCAGCCATGTTACGGGACTCGGATTATAGTAGACCATACATTCGTGTGAGATTCTATATGCACGCAACGGGTGGTGTATTTTAGTTTTGAAAGAATAAGTCTTATTTAAAATTAAGTTGAACAAGCTAAGAAAAAAGGTCACGTAAAAGTGGATGGAAAATATGTTATTTTCCATTGTATACCTCTTTCAAACATAAGAAATTGAATTCAGAAAATTAGATTTCTCTGTAATTCGCAATTTTAAAGTTGGTTGGTAGGGTTTGGATGTAAAAATTGGATGAACTATGCCCTTGCTCTGTAAGAGTGTGGGAAAAATTGAATGAAAAGATGTTTTTGATTTTCAAAATATTGCATTCATATAGAAATTTCCAGTATATTTAGGATGTTTGTAACAACCCGTAAAATCTTAACCAATTTAAAAAATTTTAATTGGCTATTTTAGTGAATTTTAAATATTTAAAATAAATATTTTAAATGATAACAACGAAAAGTAGTTTGAATCGATGTTTGAAAATGAATATAATTACTTTGAATTATAAACAAGGCCTGAAATGGCGCGGCAGTTTCAAAATTTCAATTCAAACTTTGACTAACTGTACTGGGTGCAAAATAAAACGGATTTTAGTGAAACTAAAAATATTTAAATCTGTTAGTGAATACCTTTCTCACGAATCTGAAAAATCGTAGTTTCGTAGCGGGAGTCAAAAGTTATGGCCAAATGAATTTTCAGAAAGGTCGCTATAGAATTTATATAGCCCGTGAAAATAGACATTTTGCAAACGACCTCGGAATTCGACGAAACCACTTTTGTTGGATCCGGGATGTCAAATTATTGCTAGGCTTCAAATTTCATAATTTTTGAAGCTAATATGTGAGCGTGGCGAAGGAAAATGTGTTTTGGTCAATTATAGTTAAATTGGATCGACCAGAAAATGGCCATTTTTCAAATGGTCTCAGAATTCGATGAAACTAGTTTTGTTGGGACCATATCGTGAAAACATAGCTAGATTTATTTTTCGGGAATTTTTAGAATTAGTATGTGGCCCCGGCTAATTGAAATGTACGTTTAGATTAAATATTGAATGTGTTATATTTTAATTTGAAGAAAAACTGACTGAAACAGTCGAATGGGCCTACGAAACATATCCCGTTGTGTTCGGAATGGGGGTATTTAGCTAGGGACGATAGTCGTTGGGTTTGGATTGGAGTTCGTATGAAGTAAGGGGTATTTTTGAAATTTTAAAAATATATATATAAATAAAAAACCCTTTGGCCAATCATAAATCGACACCCCCATCTTCTCTCTCCCCGATAGCAGGTCGCTACGGCGGAAGTTGTTCATCGCTTCCCAGCCCGATTTCTTCCAATCCGCTCCATGAAACACCTCGACCCAGTTGGGAATTATGTAGAGAATCCCTTCCTCTTCAAATCCATCCATAGTTTGAATTTTTTTGTTGAGTGAATCGAGAGTTCTGGCCCCCCAAATTTCAGCCGCCTCATCCGCCGTAACCCGCCAGATCCGCCACCGAGTGCCACTAAACCGCCGTCGATCTATGCGCCTCTCCAAGCCCTAGAAGGTGGCGCTGGCTGATCGAAACAACGATCAAAGGATTTGAAAATAATTTGAAACTAGTTTTGAAGAATTTAGAAAGGTACAGTTTGAATATTATTAAAACTATTCTATAGCACTTCTAAGCGCTATGGTTTATGATTTCACTGTAAAAATCATATCTTTTTCGTTTCTTGACGAAATTCAGTGAAACAAGAGATAGTGGACTCATGTGGACGTCTTCTACATTCTAGAAGAGACCGCATATTTTTCTGAGCCTTCTGCAATTTTTGGTGGAGTGGAACCCAATGTGAGATTTCTAATTTATAAACGATGGAAAACAACGATGTATAAATTATATAGTCGATGTATGAGTTATATAAGCGTTGTACACCTCATGTATAAGCGTTGTATAAATTGTATGTTTGATGTATAAGTTATATATAAAGGTGGATACCCAGTGCCGAAGGCTCCCGTACTCAAGCGTGAGGACTTCCTAGACAGTGTCCCATCTGGTACTATTCTCACAGCTTTCCGGGCTCTGGGGGTGTTCGATTAGCACGCGCAGCCTTTCCCTCACATTATGTGAAGAGGCCGGGACTCGAACCTATGCGCTCCAGATTACCAGCCGGGTATCCTTACCGTTTGCGCCAGGCACCACCTTGTATAAGTTATATATGCGTTGTAAAAATTATATGTGCGTTGGAATGAATTAAAGTGAATTGGAATATATTTATATACGAATATATATATATATATATATATATATATACTCCCCTCGTCCACAGACCATGGATGATATTTATTGGTTGTGATATTGTTTGGATTATTTGGTTGATGTGAAATTTGGTGAATAATGCGAATGGTTGATAGAATTGTTTGTGGTTGAGAATGATTGACTATGGTTGAAAAATACCCATTTGTGGTTGAAAACAAAATTAGAATAGGTTGTGGAAATGAAAGAAAACATGCTCGCCTGCGTGCGAATTAGATGCATGAATTCCCCATTGTCAAAAACCGCAAGGTTTTAAGGTAGAGCGAGGAGCCGTACTAGGGATGGTCCCAGTTTTAACTACCCTGCCGTTATGCTGCCGAAATTTTCAATAATATTCATGTGTTAGAATTATTTTCGTGTGTTGAAACTATATTCGGGTGTTGGATAGAAATTCATATGTTGAATGAAGTTCATGTGTTGAATAAATTATTTGAAAGATAAAAATCACATTTTTATTATATATATAGCCTATATAAAATATTAGTATTTTAAATAAATTGTTTTAACACCAAAAATAACATTTTTACCTTATGTATAGACTACATAAAATAATCGTGTTTTGAAATAAATTGTTTTACAATAAAAATTACATTTTTATTATATATATAAACTATAGAAAATATTCATGTGTTGAATAAAGGACTAGAACAATAAAAATCATATTTTATCGTATGTGTGAAGTCGAAAACATTCATGTGTTGAATATATGGATTGAACAATAAAATCTACATTTTTATTGTCAATATGAAGTGTTAAAAATGGTGATGTGTGAAATAAATATTTTTGATGATAAAAATATCATTTTTATCAAATATATAAAGTGAATATGGTTTTGAAATCGAAGAATAGATTATATTTATATATATATATAAATATAATTAAAATATAGTGAATAACGAAGCCGCAGTTCGTGTTTTGAAACCGTGATTTCAAACGATTAGTGCGGGAGATCCGACCATCGGATTTTCACGAAACCACAACCGTTGGGCTCGCCTTGGAAATATCTTTCCAACGGCACCAACTTTGTAAAGATCCAATGGTTGGATTGTCTGGACTGTTTAATTCAAATCTGAAGAAAAACAGTGCTAGAATCGATTATATTTATATATATATGTAAATATAATTGAATTAAATCAAATAACGACGATGCAGTTCGTATTTTGAAAACGTAACTTCAAACGATTAGTGCGGGAGACCCGACCGTCGGATTTTCCCGAAACTGAAACCGTTGGATTCGTTTTGAAAAGATCTTTCTAATGATATAAATTTTGCGAAGATCTAATGGTTAGATTTTCAGATATGTGTAAATCAAATTTGGAGAAAAACAGCGCCACGGCCGCGTTATGGCCTGAGGCGTTGTTTTGAATGAATTGGCTATTTTTAAATAAATAAAAATAGTGATAAATCGTGATAAAATATTATAAACGATATGGAATGGAAATAAACTGAATTTGCTCGGTTTATGTGATATTTGATGGTTGAATGTATTTGGTGTGAAAATTACATTATTCAATTTAACTAGTGATATCGAATAATTTAACCATTGAAATGAATAGATTTGAAATTCTAAATATACGTGAATTATTTGAAAAGGTCGAGTTGATTCTCATATCAAATAATTGTTCGACGAGTGAGAGTCGAAGATATGAAGACGGTGCAAGACCGATGATCTTCACGTCGAATGGAGGGGTGCTACTGATGCTCATGATGGGAGTAGCTACCTTGAAGGGTCTGAAGTTGTGACGGCCCGCCCCGCACCAACCGACATTTACTCCAATTGTGCGCTGTACACATGTCCAATTGGCATGGGACGGTCGCCAAAGAAGAGAAAGAAAGAAGATGAACCAAATAAAGAACCTGTAATATGTCTCACAGCGCATGGGATAAAAATATAATAACCAACATATACTTGACATAAAACGGATGAGACAGTGCATAAGCTGAAAACTTGAACTAACATCATCAGAGTAGCGGAAATATCAAATACAGCTTATTACAACTTCAAAATACTGTCTCTAAAGCAAAACAGAATAGGTATGCTACTAATGCCCAAAGTAGATACCGATCACGACACAGGGAGAATAACTATATATCATACGTGGAGCCTCCTGCTCGTCTTCAGTCCATCTACCAAGCGCACTACCAGCTATCCCTGTCTCTAGTCTGCTCGTGTGAGCACCCAGAGTAATAAGAAGAAACATAAAACTCTGGGTCAGACATCAGTCTGGTATGAGTGATAGCAAGCATAAACAGAATAATAACAGGTATACTAAGTCATACCTGAACCTGGACCTGCAACCAAAGAGTTAGTACTACACGGTACAACACTCTATGATGTCACAAACACATAATATACGTATACGGGGGTGGGGATGTGTGTCAAACAATCAAGCATAGCAACCATCCTTGCATCTCTCACTCAGTGCGTAAAGCATACGGTATCTACTTCTTTGATCACCATAACCCTTCAAGAAAACGACAGAACTCGACTTTGTACGACTATGACCATTCCTACTACCACCAACGCCAAACCTATGGGACCACGCCCAACGTATCCATGATCCCACTCCATTGGTAGGTAGCTCCCTAGTCGCACCATATCCAAAGCCCGAGTCCGTCCATACACCTCTAATACATAGTGATCCAAAGTCATAGATACCGACAACTCCTTAGCACACGTCCCGCAGCAAAGCCCAATCACGAAGTGAACTCATTGGTTCCCGTCTGGATCCTGAGCTCGAACTTCCACTTGAACTACCTTTGCATTTCGGGTTATGGATCTTCCTCCTTCGGATCGGTTCGGATCATCATCTCTTTCACCAATTCGGGTCGGGTCGGGTTCGTGACCACCCATCGGATCGGTTCGGGTCCACCATCTCGGTTCGGTTCGCACCCTCCATCGTGTCGTGGTTCGTGCCGCCCTCAACCACCAGGCATCAGTCCTCGGATCGGGTCGGAGCCTTCTTCACGCCATAGTTCGGATCCCTTTCGTCATCATTGGGATCGTGGTCTTCATCGTCTCAGTTCGTGACTGTTACCTCGGGTCGGATCGGAGTGCACCATCGGTTCGGGTCGGATCCCTGCCTCTCTCTTGTGACGGTTCGGATCGGAGTCCTTCATGGCACACTGGATCGGTTCAGATCCTTCAGCTCGTGGCGCAGCTTGCTTCGCTATAACGATCCGGTTCGGTTCGTGGTGAAGGGAAATGGGCGGTTCGGGTCGGGTAGGGGGCGATCCGATCCGATTTCCTGCACTAATTCCTGCAACTTTCCAGCAAGTGTTTATACGCCTCTCGACGGCGTTTTCGACCATTTTAACTATTGAAACCAATCACAAAGCATACCAAAGGGTCATAGCAACGCATACAAGTGACCTCAAACACCAAAACAACAACATGACATGGTAAAATAGATCAAACATGCCCAAAACCCCATATTTTCCCTTAAGCATATGTGAGCATAACTAATGACATGATTAGCAAAACTTAACCAAATTAACCCAAACTCATATCAGAGGTCTAAGACATTATTTATGAATTTATAAACATTTTTCCAGAATTTATTTTCGTTTAAAAACGCTAATTAGCACTAATCACCCCGAATAACCATAATTAGTGCAAAAAGCAAGCTAATCACTCACCTTAGCCACAAATAAAACAAGATCCGAAATAAATCTCTGATTTGGTGAAGATAACAAGGTGTTGTAGCAGCTCTAATCCCGATTTGGTGTTGATTTGCCTTGATTTGTCGTTGCTAATCTCTTTTCTTCAAGTTTGGAGTGGTTTGGAGTGATTTAGAGGTTGGAGGCCATTAATAGGGTTCTATGAAATGAAGTGGTGGCTGGAAAAATGACTAAAAGGATGTTTTCTAACCCTAATCAACCCTTATACAGCCCCAATCCCGAAATCCCCTTATGGGCCCAATTGCTAACTACCCGGTTTAGCCCAATTATGCAGTTTTTCACCCTCCAAACCTTGTTTCAGCCATATCTCCCAAACGGTAAGTCCGTTTGGCTATTATGACCACTCTACGGAAAGAGAAACCATCAAACAAATCTAATGGAAGTGGTTTCAGGTCAAAATTCCTTCCCTATCAAAAGTTATGGCCAAAACAGTACTGGCTAGGGGCAAAATGGTCATTTAAAAATCGACAAAAATCATGAACAAGGGAAATGACTCTAATAAATGTTTCCCAAAGTTACATGACCATACAACTTCACACGGGAAAGAAATAAATATTCTATAATCCTATGATGTGTAGAGCACAGGTCGTTACACTCTCCCCCCCTTAAGAAATTTCGCCCCCGAAATTCCCTAATCAAAACACACACAAGGGTCCCGCATGCCAATCAATCATAAAACAACCATCAAACATGCAAAACAAGCCAAACAAGTCTATCCTAGCATGCGGAATAACTAAATCGCAAAGTAAATCTTACCAGGCAAAGAGTTCTGGATAAGCCTTTCTAATGCTCTCCTCTGTCTCCCAAGCACAATCATTTTCGTCCTCGCCCCACTGAACTTTGACTAGCTTCACCGACTTTCTTCGAAGTTGCTTCGTATCATGCCCCACAATACGAATCGGCTTGCGGTTCTCAACCGCCTCAGGTTCTACTTCGAAGTCCTCTAACTGATCAGGTGAAATAATCACATTTGAGTCGTGAACGAACTTCCTTAGTTGGGAAACATGAAACACATTGTGGACTCCTGCCATTTTCTCTGGTAAGCCAACCCTATACGCCAAATTCCCAACTTCCTCGAGAACTTGGAAAGGACCCACAAATCTTGGTGCCAACTTGCCTCTCCTGCCAAATCGTATCACGCTTTTCAACGGAGAGATCTTGACAAACACCAAGTCACCAACGGAGAATTTCAAGTCTCTTCTCCTCTTATCAGCATAGCTTTTCTGCCTATCCTGAGCAGCTTTCATTCGTTGCTGAATGATCTTGATCTTATCGGAAGTTTCTCTCACCACATCTGGTCCAAGCACAAACTTCTCGCCAGTCTCTATCCAACATGATGGTGAGTTGCACGGTCTTCCGTACAAAGCTTCATATGGAGCCATACCGATACTGGATTGGTAGCTATTATTATATGCAAACTCGACTAGATGCAAATGGTCATCCCATGCTCCACCGAAATCCAATATACAAGCCCTTAAGAGATCTTCCAATATCCGATTCACCCTCTCCGTCTGACCGTCGGTCTGAGGATGATATGCGGTACTGAGATGTAATTCTGATCCTAAAGCCTCTTGTAAGCTCTTCCAAAATCCACTAGTAAACAACGGATCTCGGTCACTCACAATGCCTTTGGGTACTCCATGAAATCTCACTACCCACTTCATATATAGTTCTGCTAACTTAGCTGCAGTTCTGTTCGACTTAACTGGTATAAATCTTGCACTCTTGGTCAGTCGATCCACAATTACCCAAATGCTATCATGTCCCGATCTAGTCCTCGGTAAACCATCGATGAAATCCATCGAAACTTGTTCCCATTTCCATTCGGGAATTTTTAATGGTTGCATCAACCCACTAGGCTTCTTTTGCTCGGCTTTAACTAGCTGGCAATTCATGCATTTGGATATAAACTTCCCAACGTCTCTTTTCATCCCTTCCCAGTAGTAAGTCTGCTTCATATCTCGATACATCTTATTACCACCGGGGTGTATAGTTAGCTTTGAGTGATGACATTCTCTAAGCACTTCATCCCTCAATCCATTGACATTGGGTACAACAAGCTTTCCATTTTTCCGAAGCCATCCATCTCGATCAAGCCCATACTTGTTCACCTCCTCATCGATACCCATCTCTAACTTGGAGATGATTTCCAATAGGTTAGGATCGTCCCTCTGACTAGAGCCGATCCGCTCAATCAAAGTGGGTCTGATTGTCAAGCTCGCTAACATTTCTGGATCCAATTCGCACTTTGGTCTGAAATCAAACCCCGCGATATACTCCAGCTGCTTCCATTCAAGAAACATTGCCCCTAAGCTGGCATGTCTCCTACTCAAGGCATCGGCTACCGCATTACCCTTCCCAGGTGTATACGCGATATCAAAATCATACGAAGCCAAGAACTCTAACCATCTCTGCTGACGGAGATTCAGATCTTTCTGAGAGAAGAGATACTTTAACGATTTATGATCGGTAAACAGCCCAAATCTTTCTCCCAAGAGGTAATGTCTCCACATCTTCAGCGCAAATACGATCGCTGCCAATTCCAAATCATGGGTAGGATACTTCTTCTCATGTGGCTTTAGCTGTCGACTAGCATAAGCTACAACCTTACCTCCTTGCATCAATACCGCACCCAGTCCGGTACCACAAGCATCCGTGTATACCGTCATCTCTTCATTTCCCTTAGGAATGACCAACACTGGCGCACGCGTCAACTTTTCCTTTAGACTCTTGAATGCATTTTCACACCCTCCGTCCCAAACGAAGGCTTGATTCTTCTTAGTCAACTGAGTCAACGGTGCCGCTGTCTTGGAGAAGTCTTTGATAAACTTACGATAATATCCAGCTAACCCCAAGAAACTTCTTACATCTTTTGCATTCTTGGGCGTAGACCAATCTTGTACCGTAGCCACCTTTGCAGGATCCACGGAAATACCATTCTCTGAAAAAACATGGCCCAAGAACCTCACTTCCCTCCTCCAGAAGTGACACTTAGAAAATTTCGCTTTCAATTGGTGTCTTCTCAACACCTCCAACACAATTCGCAAATGTTCCTTGTGTTCCTCTTCTGTCCTCGAGTAAACAAGGATATCGTCTACGAACACAAGAACAAACCTATTCAGTTGGTCTCTGAATATTCTATTCATGAGATCCACGAAGTATGCTGGTGCATTGGTCAACCCGAATGGCATGACCAACCACTCATAAAACCCAGACGGCGTCCTAAATGCCGTTTTAGCTATACTATCAACTGCTACACGGAGCTGATGAAATCCTGTCGCGAGGTCCAACTGGGAGAACACTCTCGCTCCTTCCAGTTGATCAAACAAATCATCTATCCGTGGTAGAGGATACTTATTCTTCCTCGTCACCTTATTTAACTCGCGATAGTCCACACACAATCGAAGGGAACCATCTGCCTTAGTAGCAAACACAACTGG
Source organism: Allium sativum (assembly GCA_030737875.1). NCBI lineage: Eukaryota > Viridiplantae > Streptophyta > Magnoliopsida > Asparagales > Amaryllidaceae > Allium > Allium sativum. Next base: position 432,856,193 of record CM060910.1, read on the forward strand.
TGCTCCCCACTCGGAAACACTTCTTCTAATAAATCCCTTCTTCAGAAGATCGCTAACTTGCACCTCGAGCTCTCGCTGTTCTCGTGGTGCCATACGACGAAGTGGCATCACTATAGGTCTGGCATCTTTCACTAAATCAATACGAAACTCAATCTCTCGGTGTGGTGGAAGTCCGGTCACTTCCTCGAAGATGTCCGGGTACTAGCCAACCACGGGCAAACCTGATAACTCATCATGCGGAATGTCGAGGGAATTTACAAAACTAGCCATTACCCCATCACAGGGTAGATTACCAAACACTACCCTCCGCCCATCATCCGCCCTAACTGTCACCAAAAAGCCCTCACAGTCTACCACCACCCCGTATCTTTGGAGCCAATCGACTCCCAAAATAATGCCATACCCAGTGAAGCCCAAAACAAAGCAATCACAAACAAACATACATCCATGACTCGATAAGACCACATTACGACAGATCATACTGAGGTTTGTTGAACCACCAATCGGGTTCGTCACAGCTAATGGTCCATCGACTAACTTGGGTTCCAATCCCAACCTATCTACCAGGTCACTAGATATAAAGGAATGGGAAGCCCCAGTATCGAACAAAACTCTAACAGGAAGATCATAAATGGAAAGCATACCTTGAATGACGACTCCCTTTCCTTTCTCCGCCGCAGTTGGGGCATTCGACGAAGAAGGAATAGCATTGATGGCATATGCTTTCACAATCTGATTCTCCTTCAGAGGTTGCGGGCACTTATCCTTAAAATGTCCCTCTTGGCCACAGTTAAAGCACTTCTTTCCCACTGTCTTGGCCCTACATTCCCTTGCATAATGGCCCTTCTTTCCACATTTGAAGCACTCGACTTCTTTCCTGCTTTTCTTCTGGCCATCCTTAGCTTGGTTCTGCTTCCTCTTATTCTGAGAGTTATTCTTGCCTCCACCGCTTGCTTGCGGCTTTGGCTCTTCAGCAGATGCAGCAACAACCCCAGTCTTCGGCTTAGGGTAAAGACTTTCTGACCTCAAAGCTTTTCCCACGATCGACTCAAACGTCTCATCGATGTGATTAATCAGCCTCTCCCCTAAGTATTCATCCAAACCAGTGATGAACTTCTCATTTTTCTTTTCGGGAGTATCGATTAGAGATAACCCATACTTCGACAAAGTGTCGAACTCAGCAACATAATCCGATACTGCCCTCCCATTCTGCTTAAGCTCCAAGAACTTCCTAAACAATTCTGATTTCTGGGCAGCTGGGATATACTTGTCGCTAAAGCGAGCTTTAAACTGATCCCAAGTAACTTGATCTTCTGGTGTGGCTGCCCTAATAGCATTCCACCAATTCATCGCTCGTCCTTGCAGCTGACGAGACGCTAACCTTCTCTTCATCGCATCCTCGATACCCAAGTCATCGAAGATTCGATCACAGCTATCCAACCAATCCTGAACATCCGTGGCCGACTCTGTTCCGTGAAACGGCTTTCCACCAAGATTAGTGTAATCCTTGCTCAGCTTGGCGAAATCGGCCCTAGGCGCTTGCACCGCTGCACCTCCAGCATTGGCAACATTAGGAGCCTCCCTCTGAATATCCACAAGCATCTCTCTCATGAGGTTGGTAAACATAGCCCTCATGTCAGGGGGATTCCCATTATTGGCCCCTCTACCAGCACCTCTTCCTCGGCTCATCGTCAAATCTGTTAAAGAGAAAACGATTAACCATCTCCATAGTGGTGCCAGTGCAGTGCAATGCGACTTCACTCTTAAACATACTAATACTATATATAGATATAGCTTTTGAAAACCAAAATAATCACAAATACGCGCTCTCATATACGTACTATCTCTCCCTAGTGTCTTTCCCTAGGTGAATTACGCAACCTAGAGCTCTGATACCAAATGTGACGGCCCGCCCCGCACCAACCGACATTTACTCCAATTGTGCGCTGTACACATGTCCAATTGGCATGGGACGGTCGCCAAAGAAGAGAAAGAAAGAAGATGAACCAAATAAAGAACCTGTAATATGTCTCACAGCGCATGGGATAAAAATATAATAACCAACATATACTTGACATAAAACGGATGAGACAGTGCATAAGCTGAAAACTTGAACTAACATCATCAGAGTAGCGGAAATATCAAATACAGCTTATTACAACTTCAAAATACTGTCTCTAAAGCAAAACAGAATAGGTATGCTACTAATGCCCAAAGTAGATACCGATCACGACACAAGGAGAATAACTATATATCATACGTGGAGCCTCCTGCTCGTCTTCAGTCCATCTACCAAGCGCACTACCAGCTATCCCTGTCTCTAGTCTGCTCGTGTGAGCACCCAGAGTAATAAGAAGAAACATAAAACTCTGGGTCAGACATCAGTCTGGTATGAGTGATAGCAAGCATAAACAGAATAATAACAGGTATACTAAGTCATACCTGAACCTGGACCTGCAACCAAAGAGTTAGTACTACACGGTACAACACTCTATGATGTCACAAACACATAATATACGTATACGAGGGTGGGGATGTGTGTCAAACAATCAAGCATAGCAACCATCCTTGCATCTCTCACTCAGTGCGTAAAGCATACGGTATCTACTTCTTTGATCACCATAACCCTTCAAGAAAACGACAGAACTCGACTTTGTACGACTATGACCATTCCTACTACCACCAACGCCAAACCTATGGGACCACGCCCAACGTATCCATGATCCCACTCCATTGGTAGGTAGCTCCCTAGTCGCACCATATCCAAAGCCCGAGTCCGTCCATACACCTCTAATACATAGTGATCCAAAGTCATAGATACCGACAACTCCTTAGCACACGTCCCGCAGCAAAGCCCAATCACGAAGTGAACTCATTGGTTCCCGTCTGGATCCTGAGCTCGAACTTCCACTTGAACTACCTTTGCATTTCGGGTTATGGATCTTCCTCCTTCGGATCGGTTCGGATCATCATCTCTTTCACCAATTCGGGTCGGGTCGGGTTCGTGACCACCCATCGGATCGGTTCGGGTCCACCATCTCGGTTCGGTTCGCACCCTCCATCGTGTCGTGGTTCGTGCCGCCCTCAACCACCAGGCATCAGTCCTCGGATCGGGTCGGAGCCTTCTTCACGCCATAGTTCGGATCCCTTTCATCATCATTGGGATCGTGGTCTTCATCGTCTCAGTTCGTGACTGTTACCTCGGGTCGGATCGGAGTGCACCATCGGTTCGGGTCGGATCCCTGCCTCTCTCTTGTGACGGTTCGGATCGGAGTCCTTCATGGCACACTGGATCGGTTCGGATCCTTCAGCTCATGGCGCAGCTTGCTTCGCTATAACGATCCGGTTCGGTTCGTGGTGAAGGGAAATGGGCGGTTCGGGTCGGGTAGGGGGCGATCCGATCCGATTTCCTGCACTAATTCCTGCAACTTTCCAGCAAGTGTTTATACGCCTCTCGACGGCGTTTTCGACCATTTTAACTATTGAAACCAATCACAAAGCATACCAAAGGGTCATAGCAACGCATACAAGTGACCTCAAACACCAAAACAACAACATGACATGGTAAAATAGATCAAACATGCCCAAAACCCCATATTTTCCCTTAAGCATATGTGAGCATAACTAATGACATGATTAGCAAAACTTAACCAAATTAACCCAAACTCATATCAGAGGTCTAAGACATTATTTATGAATTTATAAACATTTTTCCAGAATTTATTTTCGTTTAAAAACGCTAATTAGCACTAATCACCCCGAATAACCATAATTAGTGCAAAAAGCAAGCTAATCACTCACCTTAGCCACAAATAAAACAAGATCCGAAATAAATCTATGATTTGGTGAAGATAACAAGGTGTTGTAGCAGCTCTAATCCCGATTTGGTGTTGATTTGCCTTGATTTGTCGTTGCTAATCTCTTTTCTTCAAGTTTGGAGTGGTTTGGAGTGATTTAGAGGTTGGAGGCCATTAATAGGGTTCTATGAAATGAAGTGGTGGCTGGAAAAATGACTAAAAGGATGTTTTCTAACCCTAATCAACCCTTATACAGCCCCAATCCCGAAATCCCCTTATGGGCCCAATTGCTAACTACCCGGTTTAGCCCAATTATGCAGTTTTTCACCCTCCAAACCTTGTTTCAGCCATATCTCCCAAACGGTAAGTCCGTTTGACTATTATGACCACTCTACGGAAAGAGAAACCATCAAACGAATCTAATGGAAGTGGTTTCAGGTCAAAATTCCTTCCCTATCAAAAGTTATGGCCAAAACAGTACTGGCTAGGGGCAAAATGGTCATTTAAAAATCGACAAAAATCATGAACAAGGGAAATGACTCTAATAAATGTTTCCCAAAGTTACATGACCATACAACTTCACACGGGAAAGAAATAAATATTCTACAATCCTATGATGTGTAGAGCACGGGTCGTTACAGAAGTAGTAGCCGTCCGGATGTGCTTGTTGATTGTACGGATATGCGAGGTATTGAGTGCCTCCGGTTTCGTTCAGACCCAGAAGGACGTGTAAATGGACTGTGTGTCTAACATTGGATTTTGTTCTGTGCTGATTGATCTCTATTAAATATATATCTGTTTGGCGGCGGAGAATTTATTCTCTTGCTTAATGCCCTTCTCTGAGACGTACGAGCTCAGAGATTATATATCGATAGAAATCAGTCGCATGGCGTGAATTGCCTGTGTGGCATGCCTAAGTGGCAGATGAACAAGGCTTCTGTTGAAAAGCAAAGTCTTGTGGTTGATGATCAAAGCACGGCCTGTGTGGCATAGCTTTGTGTATAACGTGAATTCGCGAGCCTCACACCCCGGTATGGACCAGAAACGGGAGAAGGATCCAGGGAGGACATGCGTTTCTTTCTAGCTAGGGTGGTGTCAGTGACCTACCAGCCCTGACATTTATATTATTTTCACCTGTGTGGTTGTTGCTGTTGCGAGGCGCCTCGGATATATCGGTCGATCCGGGACCGATAGAGTCATTGGGCTCATTAACGCCCTCAAAGGGCGGGGAAACGCAGTGTTCAGGCATTTTAATCCACATAGGTGGACCGGCCATGTGGCTCCTTAGGGTCACTCGAGCTCTGATCCTGAGACACGGGCTAGAGCGTCTCGAATTCGGTAAGGACTATCTTTTGCCTTGGTTCATGATGGAAATCCAATTTCCAAATACGACACCATGCGGTTTTGATTGTATATATATGGCGACATGATATATGGTACCCATGTCGTCTATGATTGATAGTTATGATTGAAATTGTTTTTGAAACATATATACACTAGCAATAATATCAAATGATTTGTTTTTCTCGTATCAAGCATATTTTGGCCATTATAAGGTAAAACTCTATCCTCCGGTTTGTGTTGCATTGTGTGATGGGAACTGAGTCTTATAATGGCTTCATTTTTATAAAAAGCATTGCGATGTTTAAAAGATTTATTTGTTTTAAAGCACTGGCAATCCAATGGAGTAAACCCGTTCCGCGAAAGTGGCATGGTCCTGTGATTAGCCATATTGTAAGATGTGTTAAGTAGATTTCTCATACCAGTCCCATGACTGACTCGTAGTTTGTTTCACTTGCAAACTCGGGTGCCCCTTTCTCTACACGGGCAGCCTTGTATTCAGGTTTTAGCAGGCTCTTTCTGTAATGACCCGGGATTTTGATGACTTTGGTTATCACCATAAACTCACTGATGACTAACCAAACATCGAAAAATACCGGTCACTAATGAAAGAAATTAGAGGGTGAGAATCGATAAGATAGAAACTTAGAATAGAAGAAGAAGAACACAACATCAGAGTAACACGAACCTCACAGCGGAACGAATAACATATAATAGATAACATATCTTTGAAATAAAAGATTGTACTTGAATATACATATCATTGTCAAGTACATCACTTACAACACAGCGGAAATAAACTATAGCTATATGATCCTGAAGCATCCTGCTCCAGCTCTTCAAGTATCTGTAAATCCCGACTACTTGACTGCCCGTACAAAATTGGGCACCCAAGAGTTTAGGGAAAACAAAACAAAATAAACTCGGGGTCAGTCATGGGACTGGTATGAGTAAAACAGTTTAAAACAGTTCAAGCAGGTAAACGATATCTCATAAGACCACACCGTATAACGGAACGGGTTTTCCCTTATGAGAATCCAAAATATCTTTATATCAAAAACCTTTTGATATTATAATAATGTCTATCAACACAATATAATAATCATCTAGCAGAAACGCTTTCATCTCACGTTCTACATATACAGTATACAATCAAAACCGCAAGCACGTATTGGGTAATGGATTTCCAACTATGACAAGGTATGGAACCACCTTTCGCTAGTGTACCTCTAGAGAGGAATACACTGGGTTCAACAAGAACATCTTGCAACCCGGCCACACATGACCAACCACTCATTTCGCTTGAGTGTATCGAATGTATATCACCAACAGTTGGGATTAGCAACCGTTTCCGGAATGGGACAGCATCAACAATAGATTTTAGAAGTAAATGAAACTCTAGATCATGTGATTATACACCCTACTTCGGTGCGACCGACTTAGCCATGCTGCCTGCCCGATTTCTGTCATTTACCGGATGATGAGGCTAGAAGCTATGCTTTATCATCATACCAGATTCACTTTGAATGCCACATCGTCAAATCCATCAAATCACCGATTGACGTCCTCAACCATACATTATGTGTTAGCTAAAAGAAGTTTCCTTCTCCGCTTCCACTCTTGGTACGGTTGGAGAAATCAATATACGTGATCGTTTGGAAATACTCTGTCAGACATCCATTCATACAAGTCATCCTGGAACAGGATGAACCGAAGGCACTATTCTGTAAACAGGATAGCCCTTGCATAACTCCGTCTTCAATTTCCTTGGGCATATATGATTCGCAACGCTTATGCCAATACAGAGTGGTTCTTTGGATAATAATCCAACCGGTCTCTCCATATTAACAACGTTAAATGGTCAAAACTTCGATAGTCTGTGATTTAACTATCGAAGAAAAACAGGTGTGCAAACAACGATATTATTTCCAAATGGAAATTTATATCGATCAAACATCATTCAACATTTATCTCTTTATTTCATTAATTTACTTATCTCCTGTTTCCCTATATTCAATATTTCTTATTTTCTAAATTTGGAAAATATACGTTATTAACAATGGAAAACATTTCCATTTCTTGTTTTCTTTATTAGAAAACATTTCTGGTTTCTTATTTGGAAAACATTTCCAAAGCTTCTTCATTGGACTTAGACAGATGTTTAAACAAACCATCGCGATGCCAACTCAAACCATTTCCTTTACTGCCGAACCTTAACTATTCCTTAGTTAAAAACGAAGCCAATCAAGTTGGGGTAGAACTACCTCTCAGACCTTAACTGAACAACATTTCTAATTTTGAAATAGGCAAAGTTCACTTTATATTTATTTAACTAACTTCCTTACTTAACTCTCGTTCGAATAAATCTCTATTCGATTTATTCTATTTGATTTACTCTATTTGATTTACTCTGTTCACTTAACTCTTTTGATTTAACTCTAACTCTATTCGAATAAACTATATTCTATTAACTCCTTTATTCTATTCGAATAAACTATATTCGATTAACTCCTTTATTCTATTCGAATAAACTATATTCGATTAACTCCTTTTACTCTATTCGATTAACTCCTTTGCTTTAACTCTAATCGATTAAACAAACATCGATTAACTCCCACTTGGTTTAGCTCTAACTGATAAACTCTAACTGGTTTAACTCTACACTTTAACCCTACTGATTTACTCTAACCAATTAACTCTAACTGGTTAACCCTAACTGATTAACTCTGGTTGATTAACTCTAATCAATTAATTCTATTCGATGAATTCTGATCGAATAACTCATTTTGGCTAAACTATATTTGAATACCTCTTTTTAACTTTATTCGATAACTTCCTTTATTCTATTCGAATAACTAATTCGATTAACTCCTTTTCGAATAAACTATTCATTTATTAAGATTTACTTTTAGTAACGGTTCTTCACTTTACAAATGATTTCCTTTTTATTCTAACTTATCCTTTGATTTTATAAATATTTCTTTTATAAAAATCTTTTCCCTTTTCTATATAAAATCCATTGATATTATATAAATAATTCATTTTCAAAATACACTTTGAAAATCCCTGTTCCTATATCCAGTATTTCTTATGGTATTTAACATACCATGTAACAACGATAAATATCGTCCAAACACACATAATCAACAACAGATTATATATCACATCATATATCACAATATATGAATCACAGTAAAATAAATGTTGAGGAATCCAGTTGGATTCCTCCAACCTGTTTCCCTGCATCACAGATGTTAGACAATATAAATAACATCACTTTCAGTTCCATATGATATATTCTGTTAAACAAAATCAATATAGAAATTTAAATAACTGACTAGCAGTTCAATCAAACAGCCAACACACAGTCAATCAGCCAATATTTAACAGTTCTAAAAATACAACATGAAATTATAAACTGTTCAGAGTTAGTGAGATTTACTCACATTGGACTATCATCGTCAATTAGCGATAATTTTCGTTGATTCAGACCGGACAATTTATTTCACTATAAATTGTAACGAGCTGGGATGGACTTCCAGTCAGTTCCATGTTGTAGCTGCCGTCCGTACGATCCCGACGCAACTTACGGTTTGAAATTCTGATAATGTATGAGGATGTTATAGCCCATACAAGTATATACACTATTTTAATTAAATAAAACTTAATTAAATTTCAATATGGGCTTAACTTTATATCCCGGCCCATTCACTATTCAGACCCGACCCGCTCATTACCTTATCTTCCCCACGAGATGCCTGCTCCTCAATCAACCACCGAAAGATTTCCATTCATTCGATCCCCTATACTTCACCTGAAACCGAAACTGAACTCACCAAAATACTCTTCATCTCCTTCTCCTCCTTGCTAACACCAACGTCAGCAACTGGCACTCCATACGAGGAAGCCGAAGTCGAGCCCAATATAGCAGCTCTCGAGGGAAGTGCGACACCGTTCTGCTCCGAATTTTCCCAAATTCCGCCACGAGGTGCCCCTTGCCATCACAAACCCAAAGCAACCCTCAAATTTCAACATCGAGATTCAACTCGAACCCTAGCCTACTGTCGAATAACCCCAACCACCCAGAACTGAAACGCAAGCCACAAAACCATCACCGAACTGAAGAGAAAGCTGTTGTGAACTCATATACATATTTTAGAGGATTTAAGGGATTTGATTTCATTTTGCTTTGATTTTTCTTTTATCGAAACTTTTGCTGTGAATGGTCTTTATGCGGTTATATACTGGATATCTGGTAGGTAGTGTTTGTGGTTGAGATAGAAGGCTGCGTGGCCTCCCTATTGTCCAAGAAAAATGTTGGATATTTTTTCTTTTTAAAAATATATTTTATTTTATTGATTTTATATTCGTTTCTAGTCTTTAAAAATCCCCGCGGCCACATACGATGTCTAAAAATCACGAAACTGAATATGTAGATAGAGTTCGACATTACGGTCCCAACGAAACTGGTTTCGTCGAATTCCGACTCCGTATGCTCACACAACGTATTTTTAACCGTCAAAATACTGACTGTTTCTCATTCTAAAAATCCGTACGGCCACACAGTGACTCTAAAAATCACGGAACTGGAAATCTAACAACTATTTGACATTGCGGATCCAAAAAAATTAGTTTCGTCGAATTCCGACTTCGTTTGCAAAAGTGGTTATTTTTAAAGCTCTGGATGACCCATTTAAATATATAAATATAATTAAATTAAACATAAATAAATTTATATTATCGTATATATTCACAGTGGAATACCATACAGCTCAGAATAAATCCTATATGGATTTCTAACTCGATATTTCAATTTGGGTCAACCCGATATTCGATTTATATTGAAATTCCTTTTTAAAATATAGATAATTCCTTTATAAATTATAAAGGAATTCCACAACGACTTTTCTAAAATTTGATTTGGACATATCTCGAAATCTACACGACAAAATCCTGATTTTTCTCTTCCACTAGAAAGATATACTCCACCAGCTCCACACGTTTCTTGTTTCACAGAAATCCGGCTTAAAACGAATCCTGTACATTCAGTTGAAGTTCAAATCGCCAAATAGCGAACTGCAGCGCCATTTCAAGCTCGATTTTAATTATAATATAATTATACGTTCAAACTGTCGTTTATATAATATATTCGTTATTCAAATTCAATTCCAAGCTGAATTAAATATCACAGATGATCCAGTTCACACCATATCGCCATTTCAGCCAATTCTGATTATTTCAGAATTATATATATTATTTAATTTATTATTTTAATTAAATATTCATCATTATAAAATTCCACGACCATTTAATTCACTATATCACCATTGATATAATTAAATAAATTAGATATAATACCTCTGCCAATGCGGGTTATTACAATCTTCCCCACTTAAAATAATTTCGTCCTCGAAATTGCTAAAAGGTAGAGGACGACCCTATCGACTGGTTAGAACATATTTGTTCACTTCTTAACTTCAGTTTCAACTGAACCAATTTAATTTCAATTATATTATTAATTAATTCTTATCAACGAAAATTTTCAAAAATCCTGAAAAATTTTCTAACACCTTAACTTTTCGAAAAATTTCGCCAGCACCTCCTTTGTACTGGTCAATCGGTCAAACTCTGACTCGCCTCTCTGGGCCATATCCAACCCAAAAGAAAATCAAACAGCCAAGCGGCTTGCCAATTCGGCTCATAAATCTTATATCCAATAGAAATATGAACTTGTACCTTTTGTCGGCATATCACTATATCCTTTCCACATGTTATCAATTCCGCGGATACAAGGGTCATCCCAATAAAATTCCAATCTGCTTTTATCCACGACACAACCGTTCGCTTATATCCAAGCCAAATATCATTTCAACTCGAGTTTCTTCTCGATTCTCAACTCTTAACTTGATTATCCTATTACACTTAAAATTTGAATCTCACAATCCAATTTGTCTTGATATCATTCTAATTCAATCTCAGTTACCACTTTACTGGCTCTACTTTAATTCAATTCTGCTTTCACAAATTTCTGTTAAATTTGTTTTTAATTCAAACAGTCTTTTCTCTGGGGGTTTTCAAACAGTTTACTCTTTTCAAAAATCAAATTTTCCTTTTGAACATGTCACTGAGCCCTTAATTAATATTCCATTAGTTAAATCACTTCTCTATTTCTTTATCAATATTTGTTAACCAAATATTTTCAATAACCATATTGGCCTTTTATGTTATTTGGAAAACATTTCCGAATATCGCCTTCCTTTATTTTCTAAACTTTAGAAAATATATGTTATTTATAATTGGAAAATATTCCAATTACTTATCTCTTTTCCGATCTCGTTTATTTCTATACTTAGGAAATATTCTTTGTTATATTTACAAGCTTACACTTATTTGGGTTAAAACGGATGTTGTGTAAAACATCGTTACGACAACCCAAATACTATATTCAACTAACTCTTATTCAACATTGATCTTCGAGCCTGAAATCTTACTATTTATTTGTTAATAATGAAATCAATCAAGTTGGGGTATAACTACCTCTCAGACCTTGACTGAATAACATTTATAACGTCAAAACAGATATGACTACTTGCTCGAATAATCAATACCATACAACTACTTATTCACTTTTAAACACGTATACGCTTCCTTTTTCTATTCTTACTAGATTTTATTCTTAGTCTTCCTTTTTGATTTTACTATTCTATTTTTAAGTTCGTTTTCTTATCGACTTCTATATATATATCGATACGTTGATTTCTAACTATCAAATTACCTTAAAAATATTCTAACTCCTTAAATTCCCGGAAAAATTCGCCATAACCTCCTTTGTACCGGGAGCTTCGGGATATTTCTAATAGCCTCCCATGGCCCTCACCAATCCAAAAGAAAAAGAAAAAACCAAGCGGCTAGCCGCTACGGCGCATAAAATCTCATATATGAATTAAATACATACCTTTTCGTCGAGCATTCTATTTATATACCTTCATACCTTATCCATACCTATCTCATGTATATTTATACCTGCCCAATCTATTTTAACAATACCTGATCGTTTTAACTCAATTCGTTAATTAATTTGTTAATTAACTCTTTAGTCTATTTCACTTTTATATTTGAACATGACATGTTCAAATATATTTTAACTTGATTATTAACTAATTTGAATCCAAATTTCAAACTTAAGTTCTATATTCGATTTCGAATATCCATTTACAAATCCAATTCATCTTTCAAAGTTCAACTTCAAATTCAAAATTTGATTAACTAATTCCTCTTCGACTTAGTTAATCCTATTCAATTTCTATTCAAATTTTATATCACTTCTATTATTCAAATTCTATAGTTTAAATTCCATTTGAATTCTATATATTCAAACTCCCTTTTCTCTTTCTATATTCAAATTCTATATCACTTCCATTGAATTTCATATATTCAAACTCCCTTTTGAATTTCTATATTCAATTTCTATTTCGATTCCATTTGAATTTATATATTCAAACTCCCTTTGAATTTCTATATTCAATTTCTATTTCAAACTTTCTTTATTCATACTTTATTATAAATCCCATTTTGAAATTCAACACAACTTGTCTTTCCCAAAACAAATTCAAAACAATATCTCTGGTAGTAATTCGTCACTTACAACTCGAAAATGAATACTGATGATTCAACTGTCATCATCAGAATCTATTTTCCAGCGATCGAAGTGAGTTCAATACTATAAAACCATTTCTAAACATTTCCACCTTGAAATCCATTTCAAAATATAATTCACACTGCTTGTAAAACAATTTAAAATCTCCCAGGATCTTATTTTTAATCCAAATCCATTTACAAACACTTATCCAATTTTCCAGAGTTTTAACTCAATTTCTGGTTTAAAATTTTAGATTCAACTCATCTGATTTCACGTATTTCATTTATATGAATTCTGATTGGTTATTTACATAACCATTTAATTTATAATCTTACTCGATTATAATAACAACCAATATATCCACTATATTATAATTTTGATATATATATCTTCTATATATCAGGATGTACCTTGGGTAAACTTATTTTAATTTACCCTCTTTCAAAACATATCGTATCGACCCATCGTATTCGAGTGTTTATAAACTCCTATCGATACAGTGGATCAAACTGATCAACCAGAACTCATAAACAACTCAACCAATAAATCCACACAATATAAAACAAATTTTTATATCAATAACAAATACGTTCACTCGTATATATATATATACTCAACTCAATCTAGGGTATTACTAACCCTATCTCTACCGAGTCACGCCACAGAGCCAAGGTAATTCACTTAACTTAAGCTCTGATACCAACTGTAATGACCTGGGATTTTGACGACTTTGGTTATCACCATAAACTCACTGATGACTAACCAAACATCGAAAAATACCGGTCATTAATGAAAGAAATTAGAGGGTGAGAATAGATAAGATAGAAACTTAGAATAGAAGAAGAAGAACACAACATCAGAGTAACACGAACCTCACAGCGGAACGAATAACATATAATAGATAACATATCTTTGAAATAAAAGATTGTACTTGAATATACATATCATTGTCAAGTACATCACTTACAACACAGCGGAAATAAACTATAGCTATATGATCCTGAAGCCTCCTGCTCCAGCTCTTCAAGTATCTGTAAATCCCGACTACTTGACTGCCCATACAAAATTGGGCACCCAAGAGTTTAGGGAAAACAAAACAAAATAAACTCGGGGTCAGTCATGGGACTGGTATGAGTAAAACAGTTTAAAACAGTTCAAGCAGGTAAACGATATCTCATAAGACCACGCCGTATAACGGAATGGGTTTTCCCTTATGAGAATCCAAAATATCTTTATATCAAAAACCTTTTGATATTATAATAATGTCTATCAACACAATATAATAATCATCTAGCAGAAATGCTTTCATCTCACGTTCTACATATATAGTATACAATCAAAACCGCAAGCACGTATTGGGTAATGGATTTCCAACTATGACAAGGTATGGAACCACCTTTCGCTAGTGTACCTCTAGAGAGGAATACACTGGGTTCAACAAGAACATCTTGCAACCCAGCCACACATGACCGACCACTCATTTCGCTTGAGTGTATCGAATGTATATCACCAACAGTTGGGATCAGCAACCGTTTCCCGAATGGGACAACATCAACAATAGATTTTAGAAGTAAATGAAACTCTAGATCATGTGATTATACACCCTACTTCGGTGCGACCGACTTAACCATGCTGCCTGCCCGATTTCTGTCATTTACCGGATGATGAGGCTAGAAGCTATGCTTTATCATCATACCAGATTCACTTTGAATGCCACATCGTCAAATCCATCAAATCACCGATTGACGTCCTCAACCATACATTATGTGTTAGCTAAAAGAAGTTTCCTTCTCCGCTTCCACTCTTGGTACGGTTGGAGAAATCAATATACGTGATCGTCTGGAAATACTCTGTCAGACATCCATTCATACAAGTCATCCAGGAATAGGATGAACCGAAGGCACTATTCTGTAAACAGGATAGCCCTTGCATAACTCCGTCTTCAATTTCCTTTGGCATATATGATTCGCAACGCTTATGCCAATACAGAGTGGTTCTTTGGATAATAATCCAACCGGTCTCTCCATATTAACAACGTTAAATGGTCAAAACTTCGATAGTCTGTGATTTAACTATCGAAGAAAAACAGGTGTGCAAACAAAAATATTATTTCCAAATGGAAATTTATATCGATCAAACATCATTCAACATTTATCTCTTTATTTCATTAATTTACTTATCTCCTGTTTCCCTATATTCAATATTTCTTATTTTCTAAATTTGGAAAATATACGTTATTAACAATGGAAAACATTTCCATTTCTTGTTTTCTTTATTAGAAAACATTTCTGGTTTCTTATTTGGAAAACATTTCCAAAGCTTCTTCATTGGACTTAGACAGATGTTTAAACAAACCATCGCGATGCCAACTCAAACCATTTCCTTTACTGCCGAACCTTAACTATTCCTTAGTTAAAAACGAAGCCAATCAAGTTGGGGTAGAACTACCTCTCAGACCTTAACTGAACAACATTTCTAATTTTGAAATAGGCAAAGTTCACTTTATATTTCTTTAACTAACTTCCTTACTTAACTCTCGTTCGAATAAATCTCTATTCGATTTATTCTATTTGATTTACTCTATTTGATTTACTCTATTCACTTAACTCTTTTGATTTAACTCTAACTCTACTCGAATAAACTATATTCTATTAACTCCTTTATTCTATTCGAATAAACTATATTCGATTAACTCCTTTATTCTATTCGAATAAAGTATATTCGATTAACTCCTTTTACTCTATTCGAATAAACTATATTCGATTAACTCCTTTGTTTTAACTCTAATCGATTAAACTAACATCGATTAACTCCCACTTGGTTTAGCTCTAACTGATAAACTCTAACTGGTTTAACCCTACGCTTTAACCCTACTGATTTACTCTAACCAATTAACTCTAACTGGTTAACCCTAACTGATTAACTCTGGTTGATTAACTCTAATCAATTAATTCTATTCGATGAATTCTGATCGAATAACTCCTTTTGGCTAAACTATATTTGAATACCTCTTTTTAACTTTATTCGATAACTTCCTTTATTCTATTCGAATAACTAATTCGATTAACTCCTTTTCGAATAAACTTTTCATTTATAAAGATTTACTTTTAGTAACGGTTCTTCACTTTACAAATGATTTCCTTTTTATTCTAACTTATCCTTTGATTTTATAAATATTTCTTTTATAAAAATCCTTTCCCTTTTCTATATAAAATCCATCGATTTTAAATAAATAATTCATTTTCAAAATACACTTTGAAAATCCCCTTTCCCATATCCAGTATTTCTTATGGTATTTAACATACCATATAACAACGATAAATACCGTCCAAACACACATAATCAACAACAAATTATATATCACATCATATATCACAATATACGAATCACAGTAAAATAAATGTTGAGGAATCCAGTTGGATTCCTCCAACCTGTTTCCCTGCATCACAGATGTTAGACAATATAAATAACATCACTTTCAGTTTCATATGATATATTATGTTAAACAAAATCAATATAGAAATTTAACTAACTGACTAGCAGTTCAATCAAACAGCCAACACACAGTCAATCAGCCAATATTTAACAGTTCCAAAAATACAACATGAAATTATAAACTGTTCAGAGTTAGTGAGATTTACTCACATTGGACTATCATCGTCAATTAGCGATAATTTTCGTTGATTCAGACCGGACAATTTATTTCACTATAAATTGTAATGAGCTTGGATGGACTTCTAGTCAGTTCCATGTTGTAGCTGCCGTCCGTACGATCCCGACGCAACTTACGGTTTGAAATTCTGATAATGTATGAGGATGTTATAGCCCATATAAGTATATACACTATTTTAATTAAATAAAACTTAATTAAATTTCAATATGGGCTTAACTTTATATCCCGGCCCATTCACTATTCAGACCCGACCCGCTCATTACCTTATCTTCCACACGAGATGTCTGCTCCTCAATTAACCACCGAACCATTTCCATCCATTCGATCCCCTATACTTCACCTGAAACCGAAACTGAACTCACCAAAATACTCTTCATCTCCTTCTCCTCCTTGCTAACACCAACGTCAGCAACTGGCACTCCATACGAGGAAGCCGAAGTCGAGCCCAATATAGCATCTCTCGAGGGAAGTGCGACACCGTTCTGCTCCGGATTTTCCCAAATTCCGCCACGAGGTGCCCCTTGCCATCACAAACCCAAAGCAACCCTCAAATTTCAACATCGAGATTCAACTCGAACCCTAGCCTACTGTCGAATAACCCCAACCACCCAGAACTGAAACGCAAGCCACAAAACCATCACCGAACTGAAGAGAAAGCTGTTGTGAACTCATATACATATTTTAGAGGATTTAAGGGATTTGATTTCATTTTGCTTTGAATTTTCTTTTATCGAAACTTTTGCTGTGAATGGTCTTTATGCGGTTATATACTGGTTATTTGGTAGGTAGTGTTTGTGGTTGAGATAGAAGGCTGCGTGGCCTCCCTATTGTCCAAGAGAAATTTTGGATATTTTTTCTTTTTAAAAATATATTTTATTTTATTGATTTTATATTCATTTCTAGTCTTTAAAAATCCCCACGGCCACATATGATGTCTAAAAATCACGAAACTGAATATGTAGATAGAGTTCGACATTACGGTCCCAACGAAACTGGTTTCGTCGAATTCCGACTCCGTATGCTCACACAACGTATTTTTAACCGTCAAAATATTGACTGTTTCTCATTCTAAAAATCCGTACGGCCACACAGTGACTCTAAAAATCACGGAACTGGAAATCTAACAACTATTTGACATTGCGGATCCAACAAAATTAGTTTCGTCGAATTCCGACTTCGTTTGCAAAAGTGGCTATTTTTAAAGCTTTGGATGACCCATTTAAATATATAAATATAATTAAATTAAACATAAATAAATTTATATTATCGTATATATTCACAGTGGAATACCATACAGCTCAGAATAAATCCTATATGGATTTCTAACTCGATATTTCAATTTGGGTCAACCCGATATTCGATTTATATTGAAATTCCTTTTTAAAATATAAATAATTCCTTTATAAATTATAAAGGAATTCCACAGCGACTTTTCCAAAATTTGATTTGGACATATCTCGAAATCTACACGACGAAATCCCGATTTTTCTCTTCCACTAGAAAGATATACTCCACCAGCTCCACACGTTTCTTGTTTCACAGAAATCCGACTTAAAACGAATCCTGTACATTCAGTTGAAGTTCAAATCGCCAAATAGCGAACTGCAGCGCCATTTCAAGCTCAATTTTAATTATAATATAGTTATATGTTCAAACTGTCGTTTATATAATATATTCGTTATTCAAATTCAATTCCAAACTGAATTAAATATCACAAATGATCCAGTTCACACCATATCGCCATTTCAGCCAATTCTGATTATTTCAGAATTATATATATTATTTAATTTATTATTTTAATTAAATATTCATCATTGTAAAATTCCACGACCATTTAATTCACTATATCACCATTGATATAATTAAATAAATTAGATATAATACCTCTGCCATTGCGGGTCATTACACTTTCTGGATAGTTGGAGCTAAAGATGGATTCTATCATTTATCTCTTTTTATGTTGTTCAGCACCTGTTGTACATATTATGTTCTCTTTTCCGATGTAGACATTTTATGTATAGCTGAACTGTATTTTGTACTAAGTATGATCCTATATACTGTGTAACTCTGATGATTTTATTTATCCAGTGTATTCTATTGTACATTATCTGGTGTATTTATTTATTTCTTTTCTGATGTTATCTGTTTATGTGTTATATTCCAAAGATTACCCTTGCACCATCTCACCGGGGTTTGGGGTCGTCACAATGTTTGCATCATGTTTTCAAAAGGTTTTCACAAAAATTTGAATTTATATAGGAGGTACCGCTAAGGCATTTATTGCATTCATGTATTATTATGTTGTGTTACACTTTGCACGAGTGCACGAATGGTTGCAAATTGGGTGTATACATGATGGCTGCAAATTATATGAGGAATTACATAGTTTTACCCATACCAAATTTCGGGGACAAAATTTCTTAATGGTGGAAGAATGTAATACCCCGCATTTTTAATTAAATAATAAAATAAAATTTGTATAATTTTCAGAATAGGGACATGGAACTAGCGTCTGCGGCGAATTTTTGATCAATTTAGACCTGTAGTTTGCAGAAAGTGAATTCAAAACAAAAATGATATCCTTAAATGAAGTTTTAGAACAAACGTGAAAAAGAAGATGTAGTAGGAACATAAATAAGAACAATAGCTACCAATTTTTGTATTCTTGTGAACATAAGCTAAGTTAGGTGAGTTGGTAAGACATGCACTTCCCATGGTGGAGGTCAGGAATTTGAATCCCGTCAACGTCATGTTTTATTTTTAGAGGGACGACTAAAAAGAGGTGCATGTTCTAAGAGAAAAATATATATAAATGTACGTGTAAGAAAAATTAAATATATAGGTAAGTGTATATATATACACATGTAAATGTGTGTGTATATATATATATGTGTGGGGGGGGGTGAGGGTATGGTATGTGTGTGTATATGAAATCCATAAGTAACATGCAATCAATCAAAATGAGTAAGAAATAAATGTCGGCATAATGCCATTTGATTTTTCAAAATAAATGAAGTTGTGCATAAATATATACACATTAATTCAAAATTTGAAATTAAACAAAGGCGGAAACTAACACATGCAGAATGAATGAAAATTAGGCAAGAGAATAGCTGCATTTGAAATTTTAATATATATTAAAAGGAAGGAAACAATGAATTGATAGCATTATTAATGACATTTATAGCGCAACTATTGAAGGACAAAGTTTTGAAGAGTTATACACGTATAAATGCACATAAGTTTGAAATTTAAATATATATTATGCATGATAAATGGAAGAATATAATGTACATAGCAATATTTAGCAAGAAAAGAAATGCTAAAAAGCCAATGTTAAATAAGAATTAATACCGGAAAAATTAAGTTAATGGCATAGGTCATGGGTCGACCCAGACCATAGGTGGGTCGACCCATGGGTTGACACACCTTAGAGGTGGGTCGATATAGGGGTAGACACACCTTAGTTGTGAGGCGACATAGTATTGAGCCATTTAACATTATATTTTCCACTTGTACATTTCAAATTTTATTTTATTTAATATGACAAACCAAAATTTGCTATACACCTATAAATAGATTAGCAGAGCCTAGCCTCCGACTCATATTCTCACAGACAATGCCACAACTTTGCCATTTTCTTTCTTCTCCAAATCTTTCAGGAATTAAAAGATTAGTTTTTAGGAATTCTGATTCAAGATTTAATGGCAAATATTATAGATCTACAACATAGTTTTTTAGATTTCTTATCTACGTGAGGTAGATTCTGTAAATCTGAATTATTATGAATTCTTTCTTTCTTTTAGCATCATATTTGTAAACTCGTGATCATTTCAATATTAGATTCAATCAGGAAAACCACGGAGTAGCATATCTGAATCAAATTCAAGGATTGGAAAGCATTCAAGTGAGTGGATTTAAAATTATACCTTTTGGTAATGATATATTTATCGTTAACATTCCCCATAATTCTTAACGTGATAAAAAATTGGAATTTGTAGTAATTGTGGTATAATCTATTTCTGACTACATTAAGAATATTGTTGTTGTACAAATCTATTCCATTAATCTACGTTGGGATCGAGAATTATTGTAATACTGAGATTGTGGAATTTACAACAACTATTACTATGTTCATATGATTGTTATTCAATGTCAAATTTAATATGTTGTAAACGGAATTACAGTGAAATTGGAGATAATGGAAAAAGAATTGGTACATCTAATTTTGAATGGAAAATTACAGTAATTGGAACTGGTATATGGAAAACAGGAATTTTACATCTAACTTAGAAAATATAAAGGAGAAATTAGTAGTGGACTGAGTTAATTAGATTTGGGGAAAATGGATATATTTTCATAACGGAAAAATTGCTGAGAACGTAGTTGCAAGGAAAAGAAAGGAAAAAGGGATTAGTGAGAAATAGCGATTTTTTTTACTACATTGCACAGTAATCAAATAATATATGTATGTATGTCCACATTGAAAATAAAAGAAATAGCTTGCAACTACGAATCTTAACCGATGTACGTTATGGAAATCAATCATTACATCTTTCCCCTAACCAAAATAATGAGGTGTATGAAATATTTTCTTGAAATAATAAGAATGTACAAGACGATAATTAAAGAAAGATTACAACTGTAAAAGTTGGTTCATATTAAGGAGCCTAAGAAGAAATGTAATGATCGGGGAATATAACCTATTACAATTAATTATATGGATAAGAATGAAATATAACAGGTAGGATTGCTTTTTGGACAAGATAAATTATAACATACGTTATAATTTAGAGAAGAGAACTTATTAATATGCCTTAGTTAAGAGAATTAAGTTAATAAACAAACAACAACAATTGTGATAACATTATAAGAGAAGGCTATGATTAAATAAGAAAGAATAAAGTAGGCTTATTATTGGTACACATATAATTGAAGTATTAAGTCTAATACGCATAATAAATAATAAGCGGATGTCCGCTCCGAAGGCATAGGGATGATTAAAGAAAGTAAGCAGCTAATTGTATGCTAATAAACCAAGTAACTTGAATAAAAGTAAATATGCAGATAATCAAGTTAACTAGCAAATGCGATGAGATGAAGCAAGCGCATAATTAGAGATTAGACGTAGGATTTAATAGCATGACGTAGTGATGCATTGGAACCAGTCCGTACGTATGGAGATGAAGAATCCAACGGTGTAGATCATCGCGGTGTCTGGGGACACGGAAGGAGCATGTCCAACTGATTATTCTACGGGACTGGAGGGAGGCACGTGGATTCTTCGGGACGTGGTATGGTACTCTGTGATGGCCCTCTGTGGTAGGCTTTGGGTTGTACCCACAGATGTTTTGTTTGTATGGTACCATCCAATGAGTATACCTTGACTGCAACTATGATGTGGCAGTAAGAAGGCTGTGGCGGATGACTTTTGGTGATTCGGCAATTTGCCTCCCCAGTAGGAGGATAGTAATCGTCGGATACTGCCATCGGCAGTCAGTGGAATGCGGAAAACTAAGAGCTAAACCAGCAGACAATGTACTTTCACTATCGTGGCATTGGTGTACTTTCACTATCGGGGCATTAGTGACGGACAAGCCAAATTTGATGCTAAATTGGTTGTTAGGAGTACGCCATTAGCTCTTGATGTAGTTTTTCATTAGTTGAGGGAGGGTAGGGTCATAGCCACCATGAAAAAGCAAATCATATGTGAATATCTACATTGTAGGCCTAATCAAGATGTCCTTTACAGATATTGAAATCTCCCTACCAATTTTCGTGCATTGGACGCAATCCTATTACTGGACTCAGGTTATAGTAGGCAGTATGTGACACCCCACATCCCTTAATGTCACTCATATGATGATGCATTAAGTTTCGTGAAGCGCAATAATAATACAAAGACTAATTAAACAAGATAATATGTAAAATGGAGCGAAAAATTTAAATTTTTTATTTCAAATCAAAACATGGCATTACATTTTCAAATGAACCATCAGTGTCAAAACCATAAACATCTGTCTCAACAATATCAGAATACAAAAACCATAAATAATATCCCTCTAATGTCATAACAATAAACGTAGATAAATAAATAAAAGATACACATGGAAATGAAAGCAATCCAAGTCCAAGCAAGATAAAATCACGGTCATGGTTACTGTCCACCTCCACTCTAAGAACCTTAGGGGGGGGGGGAGAAGAGATGGAAGGGAAAACAAAATAGGTCAAACATAAAGTTTGGAGAGTTCAAATGATTTTCAGCAATATGATAAGATATAAAGTATCAAGATAATAAATAATGTTGAACATGAAACTACAATAATAAACAAGTATGAAGTAAACGAGATAACAAGATGACAAGATAACAAGATAAGGTAAAGATCATATACGATTCTCATTCGTGTCCTTAGAACAAGTTTCTGCACCAATTACTAGAATATCATGATTAGGTGTTACCCTAATTACTACCCATGCGATCGACTCCCTATTACGCAAATATCATGTGCCAGCTACGGTAATAGGGGGTATCAGTCCTTAGCCCATCAACTATAATACATAGGCCTATTTGCTGGTGTTATAGCATCTTAGTTTCCCCCCATCGGACCCACGCACAATCATGACTCCATCGGAGCATGCCCATACCCACCTTCCACCTTTGAACCTCTTACAATCTAGATCAGTAAAGTGTGCCCTGGCCCCTACCTTGTGCGAGACCCCTCTTTATGACACTAACAGGGATACTGACTGACACGAGTTCCACACAGCAAGATGGACACAAGCCACACCCTATGCTTGTGCCCCTAATTAGGATTTAAAGAGTTCCTAAACCGGATATAAACAACAAGACGTGGAACCTCTTAGCTTATTAATTAACAAGTTTAACTTAGCAGGTTTAAGTACATTAATAAGCATGGTTGTAAATGACATTCCCTATAAATGTTATTCTGTGTACAACCCCTTCCCCAAAATAAGCACCTACTCAGATGTGTGTGTGTGTATATATAAATGTGTGTATGTATATAAAAAAAAGTTACCTACTTCACTTAATTACATATGATCCTCACAACATGTTCTACTTAATGTTTAAATTAAGTTTAACCTATTCATATTAACATGTTTTACATATTATCCTAATTATATAGTCATTGGATTTCCTGTTTCAATATGCCTAATTCTCCTTTTCACCATTATGATAAGTTATTCCAGTTTAAACAGATTTACGCAATTGTAACAGGAATAACCTAGGAACTCAATGGCCTAGACTTAGCGAAAAATATAAAGGAAAAGGAGAAAATATAGATCTACCTCAAAACTATATATGAACTGAATAAATAGGAATAAGACTGTAAATAAAGCTAAGACAGAAAAGGGATAATAGGGATATACATGTAACAGTAAAACAACAGAAAACTAAATAAATGACCGATAGTAAAACAATGACATATAAGCATATAATTATTGTATAATCTCATATTCATATCTATTTACTGTTAGAATACTATTTAATTATCAAATCTGAAAATAACTAGAGCTCACAATGGTTTGGTTATAAATCCAGAAAGATCTCTTTATAATTGTTGTTGTAGAACAGATAGAATTGTCTTCTTTAATCTACGTTTAGGCAGCACCTTAGCATCTTCTTATTTTTATTTAGAAATAGTTTGGAAAACAATGAGGCTGCTAGCCTATTTATAGATTAGCTAGGATAATCCTAAACTATTAGATTTTAGGTTTAAAAATTCAACCATACACCTCAGGCCGAGTTAGCGTGCGAACCTATCAAATAAAACAATCCGGATTCGTTTGCAGGAATTCTCCCTGCATGCAAGTGGGTCGATTCACCTATACATTGTGTCGACCCTAGGACCGACCTGCCTTAGACATTGGTCGACCCAGGGGTTGACCTGTCTATCTGGATCACCCTATGACAGTTACTTTTTCTGCATTTTTTATTTTTATTTAAAACACATATGTTTTACACCGTTTCAGTTCAATCTTCTTAATTTCATAACTTCTTTATATTTAATATGATTTACGCAAACCATGGGTCTGTCTGAACCAAAATTTCATAACGGTCGCAATGGTAAAGTCTGTTTTACCTAATTCCATATATTTAGTTAATTAATATTCATTTTATTATCTTCTTAATATAATTACTATGTATAAAAATATGGGGTGTTACATTCTCCCCTTCTTAAAGGATTTGGTCCCCAAAATCTCTAAGTTAAGAAGGATGTTGTTAATTAAAATCTACACCCTTCTACACATCCATCAACCATAAGCATCCATTGTCCTTAATATTTCTAATGCTTGGTATGAACATATGAAAAGGTGTTGTGTATATGTTCCTAAACTAATGCGAAAATCAGGCAGTCCACTGATTCAGTTGACCTCCTTAATGCAATATATGTTTGTGCCATGTATCCAATATGCATGTGAAAGAATCCTAGTAGCACATATAAGTTCTATATGTGTGCACAACCATTCACAAAAATGCAAAATCCATGTGACGATTCAACCATTTTCATCCATTGAAAATTAAGAAAATGCACATACATAAATATTCAATATATAAGTGCTTGCGTTGATATAGTGCCCAATGTGTGTATATGCATCCACTGGCAAACACTTGAGTCCACTTGCAATTATTAAACATAACATGTATCAAACACATGTTTCAAACATAGGTATCTACTTAAGGATTGATAATTCAAATGATAGGAATAAACAAATTCAACTCAAAAATTTAGAAAGGAAATTAAGAACATACTCCCAAAGAGAAAAGGGTAAGAAGCATGAATTTTTTCTTCGGGATACCATGTCGCGTCATCTCGATCTTATCCCCATTGAACCTTCACTAACTTGATCTCTTTGTTGCGTAGCTTCTTAACTTTCGATTCAAGAATACGGGTGGGAACTTTCCGAACCAATGCCTCCTTCTCTACTTCGACATCCTCAAGCGTACTTAGCTCTACTACCTCGGCTGAATCATTTAAACATTTACTCAAATGGGAAACATGAACCTCTCCGGCAGTCTAACTCTGTAGGCAATTTGGCCTATTGTCTCAACTATGGGAAATGGTCCTATGAACCTTGGTGCCAATTTCCCTACTAAGCCAAATCAAACTATGTTTCTTAGGGGCGATACTATGATAAAGAGCATATCTCCTACCTCAAATTCCAAGTCAGTCGTTCCCTTTTCGGCATATGACTTTTGCCTATCTTGAGTTGTTTTCATCCGTCTTCGAATAAGGTCTGTCTTCCTGAAAGTCTCTCTAATCATCTCGGGACCGAGTAGAAGTATGTTCATTGACTCCCACCAACATGTCGGCGATCTGCAGGGTCATCCATAAAGTGCCTCGAAGGGTGCCATATCAATGCTTGACCGATAACTATTGTTGTAGGCGAACTCAACAAATGGGAGATGCTTCTCCTAAGACCTTTTGAAATCTAGGATACACAGTCTTAATAAATCCTCGAGTGTTCTATTAACCTTCTCAGTCTGTCCATCGGTCTGAGGGTGATAATATGTGCTATGTCTTAACTTTGTACCTAGTGACTCTTGCAAGCTTCTCCAAAAATTGCTCGTAAATTTGGGATCATGTCACTTATTATTCTATAAGGCAACCCATGAAGTTGGACATTCTCTCTAAGGTAAACCGATGTCACTCAAGCTGCCATCCTCTTGCTCTTGACTAGAACAAAGTGAGTGCTCTTAGTAAGTCTGTCCACTATCACCCATATACTTGTGTTTCCCTTTCTCAATCTAGGCAGTCCATCAATAAATTCCATATCTAGGAAGTCCATCAATAAATTCCATAGGGACGCTCTCCTATTTCCGTTGTGGGATATCCAAGGGCTGAAGTAATCTGCCAGGTTTCCTTTGTTCAGCCTTAACTTGTTGAAAAGTCAAACTTCGGTCCACGAACTCAACCACATATTTCTTTATGCTAGTCCAATGAAAAACTCACTTAATTTCTCGGTACATCTTGCCACCGCCTGGACGGATTGTCATCCGAGAGTGATGAGCCTCCTCAAGAACTGATCTCAGCAAATCTCCAACTTTTGGAACACACAATCTTCGATCCCGTCTTAGCCACTCTTTCTCACCCATATCTAGCTTGGTGATAGAGGCTTCTCCATTACCGAGGCTATCCAAGACATTTTCTAACTATTGGTCCTCACGCTACGTAAATTCAATGCACTCCATAAGAGTAGGTCGCACCTACAATGATGCCAACAAACCAAGTGTAAATCCGTAGATGTTCAAAATCAGAGTCGAGATAAACTCCAAGCTTTGCCTTTCTACAAACAAAGGACTCAAGGTCATCCTTTTCCTACTCATTGCGTCCGCAACCACGTTACCTTTTCCCAGGGTATAGGCTATCTTAAAATCATAGGACGCAAGGAACTTTATCCATCATTGCTGCCTTAAATTTGAGATCCTTCTACGAGAGCAAGTATTTGAGTAACTTATGATCGGTGTAGAGCTCAAATCTCTCTCCAAGTAGATAGTGTCGCTAAGTCTTAAGTGCAAACACTATTGCAGCCAACTCCAAGTTGTGGGTGGGGTAGTTCTTCTCATGAACTCTTAGTTGCGTACTTCCATAGCAGACAACCCAACCCTCTTACATCAACACAACACTTAATCCCATGCCATAAGCATCTATGTAGACTATAAACGCCTTGCTTCCAAGAGTCGGAACAGGAGCTGATGTCAGAGCCCTCTTCAATCTCGGGAATGCATCCTCGCAATCAATGCTCCAAGCAAAAGCCAAGTTCTTCTTCGTCAGACAGGTGAGCGGAGTTGATATCCATGCAAAGTCCTTAATTAACTTTCTACAATAACCCACCAATCCAAGGAAACTTCTTACCTCTGTCGCATTCTTAAGGGTTTCCAATCTTGAATTGCGACAACTTTAGTGGGGTCCACTGCTATTCCATCCTTGGAGACTATATGCCCATGAATCTTACTTCCTTTCTCTAGAAATGACACTTAGAAAATTTACCCTTAAGCTGACGCGATCTGAGTATACTGAGAACCTCCTCTAAGTTTATAGCATGTTCATCCTTCCTTATTAAGAAAAATAGAATGTGATCCATGAAAACCGCCACGAACTTGTTATGATACTCCCTAAACACCCAACTCATTAAATCCATGAAGTATACGGGTGCATTCGTCAGCCTAAAACACATGACCAACCACTCAAAGAAACCGTCCGGAGTTCTACAAGTCGTCTTGTCAATATTATCATTCGCTACCCTAAGCTGATGAAATCCCGTGGCTAGATCCAACTATGAGAAAACCGAAGTGTCTACTAGTTAGTCAAATAAGTCATCAATCCTCGGGAGTGGGTGCCTGTTCTTCTTGGTTAGCTTATCCAACTCTCTATAGTCAACGCATAGACGGAGAGAGCCGTCTACCTTGGTTTCAAAGATAGCTGGAGCTCCCCACTTAGAAATGCTCCATTTAATGAATCCTTTCTAAAATAACTCACCTACTTGTTTTTTGAGAACCCTC
This sequence comes from Allium sativum, assembly GCA_030737875.1. NCBI lineage: Eukaryota > Viridiplantae > Streptophyta > Magnoliopsida > Asparagales > Amaryllidaceae > Allium > Allium sativum. Next base: position 432,884,167 of record CM060910.1, read on the forward strand.
CTCTCCCTAGGAGTCATGTGGCGCACTGGTAAAGCGACTAGTTTCTCATTCTGCACCAAGTAAATTCGGAAATCTATCTTTTGTCTGGGAGGTAATCCTATAACCTCGTCGAACACGTCCGAAAATCCGCTAACTATGGGTACTGATCAAAGATCGTCAATGAAAGCATCAAGAGAATCTAGGAAACTAGGCATAATTTATCCCCGTAGGTCACAAGAAATCGAAAGAGTTCTACTTTGGCACATTAGAAGTCTAATAACTATCCTCTCACAATCAAGGATGGCACGGTACATGGATAGCCAATCCATTCCTAGAATTAATGATAACCCATAAAACCAAGAACATAAGCGTCGTATTCAGATTCAATGCCCATAACCAAAATTCTCAAACCCATACATATCATAGATAAATGAGTCATTCCTCCTATGGAGTTTGAGACTACAACATGATCAAAAATAATACTAGTGACTAGGTGTATATTATCTACGATAGAGTTGGATATGAATGAATGAGAAGCACTAAAGTCAAAGAGAGTCCTAATAGAAGAGTCAAAAAGAGAAATCAAACCATCAATGGTAACTTTCCTACCACAATTCGGTCCACATGCCTCGGACGCATGCACTTTCCCTACAGATGATCCAGCCTTCTATCCTTGTTTTTAGGGCATTGCCTTGTGAAATGTTCAATTTGACCATAAGTGAAATAGTCGTTTTTCATCTTCTTGCAGTCTCTCACAAAATGCCCTAAATTCACACAGTCATGGTGCTTAACCTCAAATTTGATTTGAGCCATGTCGGGTTTTCCTCCTTTCTTAGTTATGCCCTTGTTCGACCGCCACTTCTTTTTCTCAACCTTGGGTTTCTCCACCTCAGTTTTAATCTTTTTCTTTTCCTCTTTACCGTCTTCGTGCATCAAAGCCTTGTCCACAAGCCTCTCGAAAGTTTCTCCCATCGGTACATGTGTTAGTGCTAAATCTTGGAGTGGTTGGTTTAGTCCTTCTGTGAACCTCAAAGCCTTTTTATGAGGAGTGTTTACCAATTCTAACCCAAATCTTGCTAGTTAATTAAGGGTTTTAACATATTCCTTTATTGGCATTCTTCCTTTCTTCAAGTGCAAGAATCTTTCCGTTTGCATTCCTTCCTCCGCTTGCAACCTCATCTCAAGTCTAGTTTTAAATTCATCCCAAGTGGCCATCATCTGTTCAGCCTGAATCACCTCCTACCAATACGATGCTTTGTCCTTCAGTTGTCAACCGACCAACTAAATTTTCCTCTTATCATGGAGCTCCAACAAGTTAAAAACATTCTTCGTTTCCCTAAACCAATTGTGTGCCTCCACGAAACTCTCAGTACCATGTAATGGCTTGCCTCCCATTGTGCAGAAGTCCTTACAAAGCCTAGAGAAGTTGACCACAGGATTGGGTGGAGCTGTTGCAGCTGCAACTGGGGGAGGGACATTTTCTTGCACTCCAGCAGGTGTCATAGCTTTTACGTATCTACGAAACCATGTAGGAACGGGAATGCCTTCAAGGAAATTAGGATCCTCAAACATACTGAAAAAGACCGAAATAAGGATTCAGAAAGGGATCGAAGGAATATTGTTAATGACTTAAGGGAATATATTTTTCCAAAAATTGGTTTTATTTGAAAATATTTTGCTTTGAAAAATAGTTTTCAAAAACTTTTCCTCTGATCTTGTAACCTTAGGCTCTGATACCAAATGTGACACCCCACGCCCCTTAATGTCACCGATATGTGGATGCATTAAGTTTCGTGAAGTGCAATAACAATACAGAGACTAATTAAACAAGACAAAATGTAAAATGCAGTGGAAAATTTCAACTTTTTATTTCAAACCAAAACATGGCATTACATTTTGAAATGAGCCATCAATATCAAAACCACAAACATCTGTCTCAATAATATCAGAGTACGAAAACCATAAATAATATCCCTCAAATGTCATAACAATAAACATAGATAAATAAACTGAGGTATACATGGAAATGAAAGCAATCTAAGTCCAAGAAAGATAGAATCACGATCACAGCTACTATCCACCTCCACTCTAAGAACCTGTGGAGAGGGGGGGAGAGGAAGAGAGCGAACGAAAAACAAAATAGGTCAGACATAAAGTCAGGCGAGTTCCAGTGATTTTTAGCAATAGGATAAGATAGAAAGTATCAAGAAAGATAAATAATGTTGAACATGAAACTACAGTAAGTAAACATGTAGGAAGTAACAAGGTGACAAGATAACAAGATACGGTAAAAATCATGTATGCTTCTGATTCATATCCCTAGAACAGGTTTTTGCACCAATTACTAGAATATCATGATTAGGTGTTACTCTAATTACTACCCATGCAATAAGCTCCCTATTATGCAAATATCATGTGCTAGCTACGGTAATAGGGGTATCACTCGCTAACTTGGCAACTATAAGACACAGACCTATTCGTTGGTGTTACGGCGTATTAGTTTCCCCCATCGGACGCATGCACGCTCATTACTCCACCAGAACACTCTCGTGCCTACCTTCCACCTTTGAACTTCTTACAATCCAGATCAGTAAAGCGTTCCATGTCCCCTACCCAATGCGAGGCCCCTCTCTATGATACTAATAGGGATACCTGTAACACCCCATAATTTTAAAACGTGACATAAGAGATAATTAAAGAATAATTAATTTTTAAAAGAAGAATTAGGTGAAACGGGTTACGTCATTGCGTTCGTCTCAGAATTCTACTTGAGATAGAGTCTGATCTTACGTAAGATAGATAACGTATGAAGAAGTTATGGACAATAGAAGTTGGGCAGAAAAATCATAAAACTTGCTGGGATAACTGGCGCACTTGCGAAGTGCACCTGAACAAAAATACACTGGCGCACCTGGGAAATGCGTCAATGCCGAGGCAAAATATGCACAAAATTCTAAGGAGTTATCTGATGACGCGTCCTTTGGGGATTGGCTGGATGATGTGTCTTTTGAGCTGTGTGGTTCTGATGATCTCTAATCTAATCTAAAAGCCCTAATTTACCGATTACATCTATAAAAAACGCACCTAGACCTAACCCTAATATCATTACACTTATCCATGGCGCCTCCATGCTGCCCTAATCTAAATTAAAACTAGCCTCTCTTCTCCAAAGAAAATCAGAACAGGAGTATTCAAATTGGAAGATAAGAATCAAATTCTACAACAACGGTTTAGCTAATCAAATTCAGAATTCAGAATTCAGAACTATTCTCTTTCGAAATCCAATCTCAGTGAGTCCATTGATTATTTTTAGATTTAAATAATACAAAAGCAATTTTGACATGTTGTTAATTGGAGTTGGAAATTAAACATGATAATAAGATCTAATCTCATTAGCTCTATATTACCCTATATATCAGATTCATGATTCACATATGCCCATGTTGATATTATCATCTGTTTTATCATATCTTTATGATCAGTTCATCCTTATGCTTACTTTGTTGTTGTTATTATGTCTGTTCTGTATCTCTTCCCTTCCCCCTTCCCTTTTTATTTTTATAGCCAGGCTACTTCCGAGCCTAGGCCAAATCTCGTAGAGATGAACGTACGAATGATAACCTAGGGAACGTTGGGAAATATGGCATAATATATTTTGGGTTGATTTGGGCATGATTAATGTTAAATTTTTGGCATGATATGAAATTGGGGATTTTTAGTAATTGGCATAATTAACCTGAAATTGGCATAAACTGCAAATAAATAAATTGGCTAAGATAAGCATGCCGAGACACGAGGTTAGACTCCGTTTGCGGTAGAAGCCTGCCCGGAACCAACCGACCTAACCAGCAACCGCAAACGGCCAGTCTAATATGAGAGGTCGTAGGCATAATTAAAAGATGCCTAAACACGAGGTTAGGTCTGGCTTGTGGTAGAAGTCTGCCCGGAACCGCCCGGCACATCCAGCAGCCACAAGCCATCGACTTAATGTGAGAGGTCTGTGCATTAATAACTAATTAATGTTGATCAAAGATGAATATAATACTAAAACATGTTAGGTGGGTGGGGATAAGTTAACTTGTGTGAGATGACAACTTAACCAATATTACATGAATAAAGTGGATATGGTTAAGGCAAGCTTAACCAATAATACATATTGATTTGATAAGTGGATGGGGCTAAGTCAACTGGGCGGATAGACAACACTTAACAAATATAGGTTGGGTTAGGATAAACCCTGGGGAAAAACCTAGTAGCGGTAGGGAACCTTTTCAGACAGTAACCCACTTAGAGGCATCGAGAACCCTGAGCTAGGCAGGGTTGGGGCATGCTTACTGGACTGATTATAAGCAGTCAAATAAGAGCGAGGATGTAGCAGTGCATGTTTCGACGGGTTCCTTAAGCGTGCATAAGGTGTTCCCGATGTTGGAAGATTTTGCCACTGTACATCAGTAGGTATAAAGCTGTGCAACCACGGGTTGCCACTTAGGGAGTGATACACTCTAAGATGGGACCCGCATAGGTATCTACAAGTTAGGGAGCTGATCGATTAGGGGTAGTGTGGGGACATCTAGTATCTATTATGGGAAAGTAGGCTATCAAGGATTGTATGGGGCGGATACCTCTTACTAGATGTTACGCCTGAGAGCTACCAATTGCGGGGTTGGGATCATTTCATTAAGAATTACTAGTAGGTGGTGCAGGGAATTAAATTAAGTAAGAAATCTGGGAAGCGCACTAGACATTCCTTTATATTCATCCTGTTATCCAGCTTTACCTTATGTCATGGTTATACTTTCCATCCTATTTATTCCAGTCATATTGCTTTACTTATTTTCATACTAAAAGTAACTGGACTCGCCAGGCTTTATGTCTGACCTTTTTGTTTTCGCCTCTTTTTCTTCCGTTCTCCCTCCCCCAAGGTTCTCAGGGAGGAAACCCTAAAACTTGACTCGGATTTCTTTCTTTTGGAAGCGCTTGGAAGAGTTGAAAGTAATGCTCAGCTTTATCTCTTTTTCATTATGGCTATTTGGAGTGGGATTATGGTTTAACTTTTATGTACTTTGATAATAATTATGTACAAGATGGATATTTGTGCACTTGACTCTAGTATGTGGTTTTGATGTTGTAACCAAACATGTTTTGCTTTTCCACTGCAATGAATAAAATTTGAATTTTCTTAAGTACCATTTTATATACCTGTCTTGTGATATTCTATTCTATACTCTTATAATACTCCATGAAAGTTAATGCATTCCCTTAGTGAGTGACATTAATGGACGTGGGGTGTTATACGTGGTATCAGAGCGGAAGGTTACTAGAATAGATAAAAGATTTTGAAAACTGTTTTCAAAAGCATTGTTTTTAAAGAAGTATTTTCCAAAAAACATGTTTTAAAGAGGATATTTTCAAGACAAAAGTTTATTATGAAAAACATAATCCCCAAAAGCCATATATCTATCTTTCGATTCTCTGTTTTGAATCTCTTCCTTTTTCCTTTCAGCAAGTCTGGGGAACCCGTTATACCCGTAGGCGTACAAATACCAGGCTGGTTCAGAAGATATTTGGAGGTTAGGGCTAATGTCGCAGGCCCAGCAGACGTTCCTCATCCTCCAGCTGCAGCCGCTCCTCCTCCTCCTCCCCTTGTAGATGCTTTTTCTAAGATATGCAAAGACTTCCGTGCGATGGGAGGAAAACTGTTTCATGGGACTGAGACATTTGTTAAGGCTCGGAATTAGCTCAAGGCAGTGGAGGACTTGTTTGGTATCTTTGAGATAGACGATAAAAGGAAAATTCAGCTAGCTGCTTGGTTGATGAAGGACGAAGCTTCCTTTTGGTGGGAAGTAACTAATGGAGGACGTCCGGTGGAGACGTGGATAGACTTTAGACGAAGGTTCGAGTTGAAATTTCTTTCACAAGCGGAGGAGAGTTTATACATGGAGAGGTTTTTGGCTTTGAAACAAGGGAATTTATCTGTGAAGGAGTACGTCAACAAGTTTAACCAGTTAGCAATATTTAGTATGGAATTAGTTAATACACCACATAAGAAGGCTTTGAGATTTGCCAAGGGTCTGAATGAACCATTACACGGGTTGGCTATGTCGCACATTCCTATGGAGGATACTTTCGAGAAACTTGTTGACATGGTGTTGATGCATGAAGAGAAGAAAGGTGCTAAGATAGAAAAGGCACAAGACAAGAAAGTGGATCCTAAGAAGAGTGGGAAACCCAGAGATAAAAGGAAGTGCCATTTCTATGGTATACAGGGCCTATAGCTAAAGATTGTAGAAAAAAGAAGGCGAAAAAAGACTGGTTGCTTCCAATGTGGTGAGGCAGGACATATGACTAAGGACTGCCCAAGGAAGCAAGGACAAGGGAAAGGACAGAGGACAAGATCTACTTCTGGAGGGAAGGTTCATGCTCTCATGGAAGCTACGCAAGAGAGAGGTAGAAACATTTCTGTTGCAAGTTTGATTTTCCTCTTCGATCATCCTGTACGTACTTTGTTTGATTTGGCCGCTTCACATTCGTTTATATCTACTTCTGTTGTTGAGTCTCTACACCTAGATACTAGTATAGTAGTTGAAATACCCCACCTCCGTTAAGGTCACTCACAAAGGGAACGCCTTAACTTTGGTGGAGCATTATAGGTAAAAGATGCAGATGAATCAAAAGACAGACAAATAAAGCAATGGAAAATAAAACTAAATTTATTTCATAAGTACGTGGTTCAGTTAAAACATTACGACAACTGTTGTCTCAATCATACTTAAAAGTAAAACATAGAACTTATGTCTTGAATTAAAACATAAAGAAGCATTAAAACAACAGTCCCAATAAGAGAGTATCCAAAGCCATAGCCCAAGGAAAAAGATTCCAAGCAATACATCTACTCTCTTCAAGCTGGAAATGATCCGATCTAAGCTGAAGTGCTCCCTCCCTGCGGACCTGGGGGGGGGGGGGGAAACGGAAGAAAAGAAGACGAAAGAAAATGGGTCAGACATGAGTCTCGTAAGTCCAGTGACTATTTAGTATGTAAACAAGAAAAAGGGTTATGACATGAATAAACTGAATCTAGGACAACACCCTAGAAATACGATAATAAGGCGGAATATGCTATCGCACTCATTTCACTTCTCTACACCACCTAACTAGTGTCCCAACTAGTAATCTATATAAAATGATGATATTGTAATGTGATCCCAATCCCCGCAATTGTGGTAGCCTTCAGGTGTACATCTATCGTGAGGATTCCACATCAATCTGCCTAATTGCCATGAACATGTTAGATGTACCCTTGGTACTCTATCGATCGGCTCCTTACTCATATTAATTTTTCCTTGCATCTGTGTCAATCGGCCCTCTCTTGCGTGTAGATACCTTGTGCTGGTCCCACCATAAGTGTATCAATCCTTATGATAGCAACCCGACACGATTCAAGATGCATAGTGTATAGTACCCAGTGCCTGCTTTTTCCCACTTCGGAGTACGTCCACGCCTCGGAACCAACATTGACGTACCCCCTGCCACTGTTTTGACCGCTTATAATCAGCCCAGTAATCGTGCCCCACCCTGCCTAGTCTCAGGGTACCATGATACATCTATGTGGGTTACTGCTGAAATGGGTCCCCGTTACTAGGGTTTCCTATTGGTTAAGTTTGTGGGCCTATATATAGAAATATTACCCACCTACACGAGATGTACTTAACCCTCCCATCGTTTCTAGCATGTTTATTTAACGGTTAAGTTTTGTGAGCCTATATGTACTAATATTACCCACCTACACGAGATGTACTTAACCCTCCCATCGATTCAAGCATATTTATTTAATGGTTACGTTTTGTGGGCCTATATGTACTAATATTACCCACCAACCCGATATGTACTTAACCCTCCCGCACATTATGTCATATTGGTTAAGTGTTGTCCATTCATGTTAACTTAACCCACCCATTCATCGTGTCATGTTGGTTAAGTGTTTCTTATTAACTTAACCCTTCTCACTTATCATGTTAGAGTGGTTAAGTGTTTCCTATTAACTTAATCCCGTTCGTTCACCAAGTTATATAAGTCAAGTGTTTCTTGTTACTTAACCCTATGTGTTTGTTTTGTTGTATTGGTTAAGTGTCATTAGTCAATTCAAGTTAACTTAACCCACATACTCATCATGTCATGTTACTTTGGTTAAGTGTCGCCTTCTTGTGTTAACTTAACCCTACCACAAATCAAGTTATATTGGTTAAGTGTTAACTTAACCCTTTCTATTTATCATGCTATATCGGTTAAGTGTTTCCTATTAACTTAACCCTAGTCATCCATCTTGTCATATTGATTAAGTGTTTCCCTAGTCATCCATGTTATATTGGTTAAGTGTTCCTATGAACTTAACCCTACTCATTCATCTTGTTCATTATCATTAATTGATTTATTAATGCACCAACCTCTCACATTAGATATGTGTTGTTGTGGTTACTGGATGTGCCGGGTGGTTCCAGGCAGTTTTACACCACAACTCAATCTAACCTCGGGTTTTTCTTGGCATGATGCACTAACCTCTCACATTAGATAGGTGTTGTTGTGGTTACTGGATGTGCCGGGAGGTTCCGGGCAGTTTTACACCACAATTCAATCTAACCTCGGGTTAGGCATGTTCATATTTAATCTACACATTTACCCTATATACCCAAATCTAGATTTTTCATGCTAATTACCAAATTCACCAAAACTAGTCATGTTACATTTTACACCCAATCTAGATTTAATGCTCAAGTTACCCCAAATTAGCAATAATAACAATTTTGCCCAAAACTTGATTTATATGCCAACTTCATACTTTGTCGTTCATGCCAATTCATAATTCATGTCAAATTACCCCAGATTGCATCTTAACAGGTATGCCATATTACATGTTCCAAATTATGCCAAATAATGTCAATTTCATGTTATACCCAATTTCCCCCGCATTCATAACGTACGTATTTCGAGATTCAACTCAAGATTCATAATATAAAGGGAGAACCAAGATGGAACATCGTAAGGATAGGCATAGTCATATGATGATAAGAACCACTGGTCCAATAAACTTGATGTACTAAAAAGACAAGTTTTGGAAGGAATACATCGCAGGCATATAGATATGATAAGAATTATATCATGAACTCAAAAAGGATTACAATTCCGATATACCACAAGGATAGATATGATTGGACCAGTTTCATAGTCAAAAATGATTCCCAAAAATATATATACTCAAGCACAGATTTCAATGAAAGGATAGCTTACATCAGGCATATTCTCATATCCATTTTATTACATGTCACAATTAGATTTAGGTGTTCAAATCTAAAAAGTAACTGACTTACAAAACAAAAGGCAAATCTTGTTTTCATGCCTAAGCCATACATCACTATACACCCTAATCTTCTTCTTCCAAATCATAAACTATCATATATATATATATATATACACATAAATATATATATATATATATATGCTCCGATTTTAGATCTTAAACCACTACATGTACAATGCCTTATATTTACAGTTCAATTTACGCCCCAAATCCCAAGTCATATGTCCAATACTTCATGTATCAAATCTCAAGTCATATGTCCAATACTTTATGCCTCAAATCTCAAGTCATATGTCCAATACTTTATGCCTCAAATCCAAAGTCATATGTTCGATACACTTTGTGTTTTAAATATAACATGTGTTATGTCCTCAGATCCATTACAAATCAGTTATGCCCAATTATACATAATTTAATACTTTTCCCAATTTTATTTCCAACGTACGTTCATCTCTTATGAGATTTGGCTCAGGCTCGCAGTAGCCTGGCTATAAAACAAAAAGGGAAGAGGGAAAAAAGAGACAAAGAATGGACATACTATTATCAATGAGATAGATCCAAAGGATATAGAATGACAGATATAAATAGGCATAATCTCAGATCCAGATTTATTACAATGTCAGAATCACAATTAACTTTTATTTCTGAAAGTAACGTGAACTTACAAATTATAGAAGTGTCTTGAATTCTGGGATCTGTATTCTGAAACTGAATAGCTCTCCCTTGAAGTAGACTATTTGTTCTTCTAATTTAGATTTGATTCTTAGAAATAGTTGTTGAAGTCATTGAATTAGCTTTTGAATCTCTACTAGAATTCTAAACTTGATTTCTACGAAGGACTTGAGAAGCATAACCCCATCTTAGATTTATTTTGATATGAATTAGAGTAGAGTATAGGCGTAATGAAGTTGTGTGGAGAGAAAGTGAGGTTTGGGGGTGTTTAAATAGCTTAGGAGCAATGAATCTGGTCAGAACGGGCGTCGAAATGCAGAAAAATGAATCTGTCCACGGATCTGAAAAATGGAGGGGAGGTTGACCCCCTGGTCGACCTGGGTCCTGGGCGGGAAATTTCCCGCCCAGCCTGGGTGTGTGATTTGAATTTCGAAAGTTTAAATTTGAATTCGGGCTGGTTTTTATTTTAAATTCCTGAAACTTCTAAGTGCCATAAATTCTTCATATGGAGTCTGATTTACGCAAACTCAGACTCTATCTCAAGAATAATTCTGAGATGAACGAAATGGCATAACCTGTTTCCCTTAATTCTTCTTTTAAAAATTAAGTATACTTTGATTTGTAACTTTGACATTCACAGAAAATACGGGGTGTTACATTCTCCCCTCCAATCCATTCGTCCCCGAAATCTTCAAGTCAATAAGAATGTATATCCTACCATCCAATCGTCCATCTACTCAACCATCAAAAACAGGCATCCATTGTCCTTAAAAGGTTTCTAATGTTGTATGAACATATGCAGAGTGTGTATATATGTTTTTTATCTAATGCAAAATCAGGCGGTCTACTGATCTAGTTGACCTACTTAATGCGAATCATGAGAGTGTCATGCGTCCAATATGTATGCAAATATCCCTAATCATGTAAATACTATATGTGTGCATATTCACTCATCTATATGCAACATCCATATGATAACACAACAAGTTTCAATCCATATACAAATACATTCGTATGCAATATGAAAGTGACTGAGCCGATCTAGTGCCTTATTTGTGTGTATATGCATCCACGAGCATCCATTAGCAGCCACTTGCAACCATCAATCATAACATGTTTCATATACATGTTTACATCCATCGGTTTCTACCTAAGGATTGAAGATATGACCTTGAGGATATACCTAAAAAGATAGAAACAAACATGCATAGAATTCCTAGAAAAAGAGATCAAAGATATACCCTCAAGAAAAAGGGTATGATGCACATGTCTTAACTTCAGTCTCCCATGTCGCCTCTTCTTGAGCTTCAGTCCACTGTACCTTAACTAATTTTACTTCACAGTTGCGAAGCTTCTTGACCTCCATTTCCAAAACTCACTAGTAAAGATAGGACCTCGATCACTTACTACGCTAGAGCGTATCCAATGTAGTTGAACTATCTTTCCAAGATAAACATATGTTAACCATGATACCAAGTGTATATACTAAGATGATTAGAGGTCTCTTTTCTATTTATCTTATCCATCATGTCACAATTCTAAGGGTCTAAAGCTAAAGGTTGTTATGTACTTTTTACCTCTCTTAAGGTCAGTCTTACTTAGGGCGCCTGCCACAACCATTTATTTCTCACGCAAACCATCCTAGTCGAACTCGACATCTCTCAAGTACAAGCCCCAAGGGCCTAAACCAATATCAGACAAGCACCCAAGGAATACCTCCTCCGAATTTGGACGATTTATGTGAGATGATACTAGAAAAACAACCAAACAATTGAGCACTTAACCAACTCTGGCTATCCTCGCCAATCTTGCTCCAAAACTATCGTTGATCGCATAACTGGCTTTGCATTGTCAACTAGATATATGTGGAAGTCTATCTCGAGTTTTATGGGGAAAATCCCTAACCTAATCAAAAACATCTACGTGCTCATGGACTACTCTAACGGATTGCAAATCATCGATAGATGCATCAAGTGATTCTAGGTTGCTATGCCTAACTGATCCCTTAAGATCGCACGAAGTCTCGAGGGTACTCCTAAAGCAAGTCAAAAGTCTTACTACACTCCTTTCACAATTACAAGCTAACCAATCCATGCCTAGAATCAACACATAACCCATGAAACGAAAAACATAAGCATTACACTTAAACTCAATACTTAACATTGATATTCTGAAATCCTTACAAACCAAAGATAAATAAGCTGAACCACCAACCGGATTTGAGAAAATAATGGAATCTTCTATTATACTAGTACTAAGGTGCAGAGACTCAACTACGTAAGAAGTTATGAGCAAATTTGAAGCGCTGAAATCAAAAAGAGTATAACAGGATGATCAAAAAGAAAAACTAAACTTTACTATCTTTCTCTCAGGTATGCTGGCGGTGAAAGCATGCACTTGCCTTCCTGAAAATCCTGTCCTTTGTCCTTGTCCTCTGGGAAATCCTTGATAAGATGCCCTACCTCACCATGCTGAAAACAACCACTTGTCTTTTACATCCAATAATTAAATGACCCGCTATACCGCAGAAAAGATACTTCCTCTTGTTGCGGGATTTATTATTTCCTTCGCCCTTCTTATATTCCAATCCCTTATTTGTGATTCTTCCCCTTTTCCGTCTTCCTTTTTACCTCCTTTGTGAACCATGTTAACAGGCCTTTTGAACGTTGCCTCCATCGCACGGGAAACCCTACAAAGCTTGGAAGAGAATTAGCCGCAGGTGAAACTACTACGACTACGGACGGAGGTTGGGCACTTCTTCGCCCTTTGACAGGTGTCATAGTCTCATCGAGCCTACGAAACCATGCCGCGAAGAGGTTACCTCCCAGAAAGCCAGGAGCCCCTGAGACTTAGGAAAGAAGGAAACAAGGATTCAAACAGAGGATCAAAACATAATGCATATGTCTTTGGGGAATATGCCTTTAAACAAAACCTTTCTTTTAAAAAGAATGCTTCTTTTAAAACCGTTTTGAAAATAATTTTTCAAATCTTTTATCTGATCAAGTAACCTTCAGCTTTGATACCAAGTGAAATACCCCACCTCCGTTAAGGTCACTTGTAACAACCCGAATTTTAATAACATGTTAAAACAATAAATCAAGGCAGAATTAATTTTTAAAACAAGAATCAAGGGAAACGGGTTGTGCCATTGTGTTCGTCTCAAAATTTTGCTTGGAAGAAAGTCCGAGTTTTCGAAAATCGGAGTCCGTATGAGGGAGATATGACCCTCCGAAGTTTCAGGAATTTTCAGAATCAAAAACAGCTCGAAAATTCAAATTCAAATTCAAAACACAGAACAGGCTGGGCGGGAAATTTCCCGCCTAGGACCAGGTCGACCTGGGGGTCGACCATAGTGTCGACCTCCCAGGGACCAGGTCGACCATAGTGTCGACCTGCCTCCCGAACCCAGTTTTTGAACCTGATGCATTCTGATGTATTTAGACTCGTTTCGTGACCAGATTCATCCGCCTAATCCTATATAAGCAGCCTCCTAGCCTTCTTTTCTAACCATATGCTGCACAAATTCTTGATGGACATGGCTTCTTCTTCTTCCTCTAAATTAAATTAAGATAAATTAAATTATTTCTTGAAGACTACGGCTAGGAATTTCATTTGGGGATTTGCTTCTACAATCTAAGCAAGATTCAACGATTCAACAATTCAACGACTAATTTCTAGACTTGACTTCCGCATCTAAATTTCTTAGACCACAATCTGTAAATTCACGTTACTTTTAGATAAAAACTATAAACTTAATATGGACACGTTGTAAATTGGAATTGGATCTATGTATGATAATTGATTCATATCTATTCTTGTTAATCTTGGATCTTGACTTTTGGGAATATTGCTATGAGATTAATTTGGGCCTATCCATGTTATAAATTGGAATTGGATCTATGTATGATAATTGATTCATATCTATTCTTGTTCATCTTGGATCTTGACTCTTGGGAATATTTCTATGAGATAAATTTGGGCCTATCCATGTTATAAATTGGAATTGGATCTATGTATGATAATTGATTCATATCCATTCTTGTTTATCTTGGATCTTGACTTTTGGGAATATTGCTATGAGATTAATTTGGGCATATTCATGTTCTAAATTGAATTTCTTCATAACCACAATATTATCATGCCTGTTAATATTCACAAATTTGGGACAATCACTTTATGTCAACTTTTGTCATGACTATCGCCTTATTTTGCTAGATTTGAAATCCTATTATTTTCTATATGCCAGTGATGTTGTAACCAATTATCTCAAGTTATATCATGCTAGTCTTGTAATCCCTTTTATCACTTTATGCTCGTCCCTTTTGCCTATCATAGTTTTGATGTTATTCCCTTTATTCTGTGATTTGGATTTATTTGTAATATAGATCGATTCACGTTTACATACGATGGGAATACGATTTGGGTAGATTAGGCAAAAACATGAATTGGTTATGAACATGAATCATAAACTTGATAATAGGCATAAATTGAAATATGAACATTGTTATAACTTGAATCTGGATATGGACATGAAACTTGCCTTGAAACTTGACACGAACTTAACATGAAAATTTGAACATGGACATGACACTAGAATGAATGAACTTGAAAATGGCCAACTCGAGGTTGGGTTGAGTTTGCAGTGTAATTCTGCCCGGAACCGCCCGGCAAATCCAGTTACTGCAAACAATAGGATCCAATGTGGGTAGTTGGTCATATAGCACTTGAAAACCCAAGGTCAGACTGAGTTGTGGTATAAATCTTCCCGGAACCACCCGACATATCCAGTGACCACAACAACAGGTCTGATGTGAGAGGTTGGGGTGCATTAATGAATTAATGCCACATGATAGGGTTAAGTCATGAACATGAAAGACAACACTTAACCAACTTGATACATGATTCGTAGGGCCAAGTCATGAACTTAAACGAGAACACTTAGCCAATTTGACATGACACGTAGGCGGGTTAAGTCACGAACTTGAATGACAACACTTAACCAACTTGACATGCTAGACTGACAAGGGTTAAGTCATGGATTTAAATGACAACACTTAACCTATTGGACGAAAACCCTAGTTACGCGGTCCATTTCAGCAGTAACCCACTAGATGTATCATGGTATCCTGGAACTAGGCAGGGTGGGGCACGATTCCTGGGCTGATTGTAAGCGACCAGAACGACGGCTGAGTTGGTGCGCCAGTGTAGGTTCAGGCGGACTATGGTCGTGCATGTAGTCCGGAGTTGAAAAAGCAGGCATTGGGCATCAGTAGGTTTACCTGTGCATGCTTGATTCGTGTCAGTGGTTGGCACCCTAGGTCTTGATACACCCTATGGTGGACCTAGCACATGTGACTACATTCGTGATAGGGCCGTATGACAAAGACACACGACGAGTTAGAACTTGTAGGGAGCCGATCGATTAGTGGATCGTTCCGTTGGACCTAGTAATGGGTCATTCATGATATTGGGCCAAGGGATCACTTCGTGGTTAACATTTGACATGGGTTGGGATACTAGTACAGTTGGTGTAACAAACGTTGAGCATGCAATGCTATACTTGATTTATTACGTTATCTTAGTCTATCTTACCCATCTTGACAGCATCTTTATGTTTACTTTCAGTTTATACATATCATGTTACCTTTACCTGTTTTTATGCTGAAAGTCACCAGGACTTACCAGTCTTTACGACTGACCCGTTTTCTTTCACCTCTTTTTCTTTCGTTTCCCCCTCCCCCCAGGTTCTCAGGGAGGAAACTCTAGCACTTAGCTTGGATTTCGCTTGCTTTCGGTTCAGCTCATGTATGGTTTGATCTTGAGTTATGCATTGGCTGCATTTCTGCTACCTTTGGGGAATTAAGCTACTTTTGTTGTTTTAAGATTATGCTTCTTTATTTATGCAAGACAGGATTTGTTGTAATGGAAAATAATGACCTTGGCTATTTGGTACTTTAGATGTAAAAGGTTTTGACTCTTTTTGAAAGTAATGAAATTTAGCTTCTGAATCTTCCGCTGTCTTATTTATGTTCTGTCTTCTAATAATTCTATGATTGTTTACCTTGATAACGATCCTCCAAAACTAGTGCATTCCCTTTGTTAGTGACCCTAGCGGAGGTGGGGTGTTACACTTGGTATCAGAGTAGAAGGTTACCAGACTGGGCAATTTTTTTTTTTAAACCTTCTAAAACTATTTTCAGAACCGTTTACAAAGAAGCATTTTTCAAGAGAAGTCTTGTTATATTTAAAGACTATTCCTCAAAAGCCATTAGCACTATCCTTTGTTTCCTCGTTTGAATCTATTCTTTTTCATTTTAGCATGTCTGGGAATCTTAACTTTCCAGAGAGCGTGCCAATACCTGGCTGGTTCAGGAGGTACATGGAGGCTAGGGCCAACGATGCAGGCCCAGTAGATATTCCTTCTCCAGCTGCAGCGATTCCTCCTCCTCCGCCCCCCTCCTCGTGCAATTGCTTTCTCAATGATCTGTAAAGATTTTAGGGCCATGGGTGGAAAGGATTTCAAAGGAACTGAATCATTCGTAGAACCGAGGAACTGGCTCAAAGAAACTGAGGATCTGTTTGTTATCTTCGAGGTGGACGATAGCCAGAAGGTATAGTTGGCGGTATGGTTGCTCAAAGACGAAGCTTCCTATTGGTGGGAAGTCACTAACGCAGAGAGGCCGGTTGAAACATGGATGGATTTCAGAATAAGGTTCGAGATTAAATTCCTCTCGCAAGCTGAACAAAGTCTACAAATGGAAAAATTCTTATCTCTTAAGCAAGGAAGTATGACAGTCAAGGAGTACGTCAATCAATTCAATCAGCTGGCTCGGTTTGGACTGGACTTAGTGAATACCCCTCATAAGAAGGCTCTCCGTTTTGTCAAAGGATTGAATGAGCCATTTCACAGCTTGGCTATGACACACGTACCTATGTGGGCTACTTACGAAAAGCTAGTAGACATGGCGCTCTTAAATGAAGAAGACAAGAATGGCAAGAAGGAGGTCAAGGCGAATGAGTCTCAAAACAAGAAGGTAGACTCCGAGAAAGGAGGCAAGAACAACAAGAATAATGATAACAAGACACATGAGAAAAGAAAATGCCACTTCTGTGGTATTGAGGGGCATATAGTCCAGTATTGTAGAAAGAATAAGATGAAGATGGGAGCATGCTTTCAGTGTAGTGATACTGGACATATCAGCAAGAACTGCCCTAAGAAGCAAGGGCAAGGCCCGCAGGCAGGACCTTCTGGGGGTACATCTTTAATTTCTTCTCCTAGATGCTTTATTTTATCTTGCTTATCTTCTCAATCCTATCTTAAGAACCTTAGGTAGAACCCTTTTGGATGTAAACATGTGATTGAAACATGATCTGGTTGATGTTTGCAAATGGATGCAAGTGGTCACAAGTGGTTGCTCGTGGTTGCATAACACGCATTAGGCACTAGATCGGCTCAGACACATTTTCATATTGCATATGCATGAGTGTTTATACTTGTTTATGGATGAAATTGAATGTGTTATCATATGAATGTTGCATATGGATGGATGTTTGTGCACACATATAGTGTTTATGTGACTAGGACTATTTGCATACATGTTGGATTCATGGCACTAAACATATTTTGCATTAAGAAGATAAATTAGGCCTGATCATTTGCATTAGATAAGGAACATATACACACAGTTTCTGCATATGTTCATATAGCATAAGAAATCTTTAAAGGACAATGGTTGCTTGTGGATGATGGTTGAGTAGATGGATGATTGGATGATAGGACGCATTCTTCCTAACTTGAAGATTTCGAGGACGAAATCCTTTAAGGAGAGGAGAATGTAACAACCCGAATTTTAATAACATGTTAAAACCATAAATCAAGGTAGAATTAATTTTTAAGACAAGAATCAAGGGAAAAGGGTTGCACCATTGTGTTCGTCTCGAAATTCTGCTTGGAAACGAGTCCGAATTTTCGAAAATCAGAGTTCGTATGAGGGAGATTGTAACAACCCGTATTTTTAAAATAACATGTTATAATGTAAATCAAGGCAGAATTAAATTGTAAAATCTGAATCAAAGGTGACGGGCTGTGCCATTGCGTTCGTCTCGGAAAAATACGCGAAATAGAGTCCGAGTTTTCGAAAAACGGAGTCCGTATGACCAAGTTATGGCCCAATGAAGTTTTCAGAAAATTCCAAGCCCGAAAACAGTTCAAATTCGAATTCAGGTTTAAATTTCAGCCAAAACAGGGTAGGCGGGAATTCTCCCGCCCCAGGCAGGGTCGACACAGGGGTCGACACCAGTGTCGACCCCCCCAGATGGGTCGACACCCATGTCGACCCAGGGGTCGACCCCCCCGGTCGGACCAGTTTTTCTGGTGCACCATTTTGACAGGTTGGGTCTTGCTCTGGAAGTCTCTGACGGGAGTTGATGGCTCAGATTCGATTTAGGGTTAATCCTATGGTCTAAACTAACCTAATCACCTATAAAAAGACCCCTAGACCTAGCCTAAACCCTCATTAATCATTCCTACAACTAAACTATGCCAAAATGCTTCTCAATCATGGCCTCCACCTTCTTCATGAAAGCATGAGTGTCTCAAATCAATCTATGTCATAAAAGAGCCATCTTTCTTAAGTAAAAGAGCCTCCTTTCTTTGTCTTTGGGGTTATTACTTCTTGTTTCAAGGCATTTAAGTGGAGCTTACTATTTTCTTTGCGGATTTTGCTTGTGGCTTCGTCTCAATCTTTATATATATTGATCTAGATCGCATAACCGCTCATTGTAAGCCCTATACTACTCTTAGATTCTAACTATGAAGTTAAATGTGACATGTTGCAAGTTGAGTTTGGGCCTAAGTATGATATATGCTTTGATCTTATCATGTTATGCATGAATATATTCTATGCATGTTTGTAAACCTATGATCTTATCATGTATGCATGAATATATTCCATGCATGTTTGTAAACCTATCACCTTAACCTTGTGGGCTAAAAGCTATAAGCTTTATGTTGAAAAGTTGCATTGTATAACATGAGAACTCTTATAACCTTTATGATAACTTGCATATAATGTTATATGCGAACTTCTAGCCATCATCCTATGTCATTCATAACCATGTTTCACCTATTTGCTTAAGTTGATATTATGCATGTTTTGAGGCCTATGATGTAATATGCAAGCTTATGAACCTATTTATGCCTCATATGCCACCATGTTTAACTTGTGGCCAACCTTATTACCTTATGCCCCTTTTTGTCATGCTTTTGCCAAATTCCCTCTTTTATCTATGTTATGTTATGCGAAACGTACATGCGATGGGAATGCGTTGGGTTTGGGTAATATTAATGACATGAAAACATGGTTTTAAAATATGACATGAACATTGACTTGTGATTATGTTTGTAAACATAATGGTGGACATGACACTTAGAAAATATGAATGTGGCCAACTCGAGGTTGGGTTGAGTTTGTAGCATAAATCTACCCGGAACCGACCGGCATAACTAGTGGCTACAAGCAATAGGACCCAATGTGAGTAGTTGGTCATGTTGCACTAGAAACCCGAGGTTAGACCAAGTTGTGGTGTAAAGCTACCCGGACCCGCCCGGCTTAACTAGTAACCACAACAAAGTCTAATGTGAGAGGTTGGGTGCATTAAAATAATTAATGCCACATGATTGGGTTAAGTCATGGACCACTTGAATACTTAACCAATTAAACATGATGGGTTGACGCGGTTAAGTCATGAACCTTGGGTACACTTAACCAACGTGATACTTGATTGGGTAGGGTTAACCACATTTAACCCGCTAGAAACCCTAGTTACGTGGTCCTTTTCACCAGTAACCCTCTTGATTGTATCATGATGCCCTAGGGACTAGGCTAGGGTGGGGCACGATTACTGGGTTGACATGTAAGCGACCAAAACGACGGCTGAGTAGGTGCGCCGGTGTAGGTTCAGGTGGACTATGGTCGTGCACATGGTCCGGAGTTGAAAAAGCAGACACGGGCACCCGTAGGTTTAGACTGTGTGTGCTTGATCTGTGTCCGTGGTTGGCACCCTGGGGCTTGATACACCCTAGGGTGGACCTAGCACAGTTTGACTACACTTCGTGATTGGGCCGTATGACACCGATACACGACGAGTTAGGCTTTTAGGGAGCCGATCGACTAGACCGAATAGTTGGACCTCGATTTAGGTCATTTCATGATGCGGGCCAGCTTTGGGCCAAGGGATCATTTCTTGTATATACTTGACATGGATTGGAATACTAGTACACACCTGGTGCAACTTAACCTTGTATATGCGATGCCACACTTGATCTATCTTGTTAACTTTTCACCATGCCAGTTATCACCCTACATCTCATCTCTGTTTTACATGCTCAGTTAACTTTATTAGTTTTTTATACTAATAGTAGATAGGACTTACCCGTCTTTTTGACTGACCCATTTTCTTTCGCCTCTTTTCTTCCGTTTCCCCCACCAGGTTTGCAGGGTGGGAACACTATTACCTAGCTGGATCTTTAGCTGCTTTTCTGGATAGCTCACGTATGGTTTGAGCATGCTATGTCCTTATGCTACTTTGGGGATAGTTACTTTATGTTTCTTTTTCAGTTTTCAGTTTATGTTCTAGACTTTGTTTTATGGGAAAATAGTGAACAAGTACTTTGATGTAACTTGACTATGGTTTTGAAATGCTAGTTTTATCCGCTGCTTTATTTACTCTGTTTTTACGTATATGTTCTGTCTTGTGATATCTGCATGCATGTTTACCTCGTTTAACGCCCCTCCAAAGCTAGTGTCCTTGCAAGAGTGACCCTGGCGGAGGTGGGGTGTTACATTTGGTATCAGAGCATAAGGTTTACAAGATTTGAGCAAAAGGTTTTTAAAACTTACCTTTTGAAAAACTATTTTCAAAACCAATTAAGTATTTTCGAAGAAAAGTCTAGTTATTTTAAAGGGCTATTCCCCAAAAGCCATTAGCACTATCCTTCGTTTCCTTGTTCTAAATCTATCTTTTCCTTTTTCAGTATGGCCGATCTTAACCTTCCCGAGGGAGTAACCATTCCCGGATGGTTCCGGAGGTACTTGGAACCTAGGGCCAACAATGTGGGCCCAGCAACCACCCCCACCGTAACTGAGGTTCCTCCTCCTCCTCCTCCTCAGAATCCACAAACAGATTTCGCTATGATTTGCAAAGACTTTAAGGCGATGGGTGGCAAGAATTTCATTGGGACGGAGACTTTTGTGGAGGCACGAAATTGGATGAAAAAACAGAAGATCTTTTCGCTATCTTTGATGTGGAAGACCATAGAAGGGTTTTATTAGCAGCATGGCTATTAAAAGAAGAAGTTGCTTATTGGTGGGAGGTCACCAATGCTACTAGACCTATAGAGACTTGGGCCGACTTTAGGACGAGGTTTGGGCTTAAGTTTCTATCATCAGCTGAGGCAAATCTGCAATTGGAGAAGTTTATATCTTTGAAGCAAGGGGACATGACAGTGAGGGAGTATGTGAATAAGTTTAACCAGCTCGCTCGATTCGGTTTGGACATGGTTAATACTCCCCAGAAGAAGGCTTTACGCTTTGCACGAGGGTTGAATGAGCCATTACAAGGTTTAGCCCTATCTCATATACCCATGGGGGCCACTTTTGAAGGCATAGTAGACATGGCATTGCTTCAAGGAGACGATAAGAATGGCAAGAAGGAAGTCAAGCCTAATGAGACTCAAGCCAAGAAGACAGACTCCAAGTGGGGAGGAAATCAGAGCAATCAGAACAACAAGAACAACAAGGGAAACAAGGCCAAGGCAAAGGACTCAAGAAAATGCAACTTCTGTGGGATTGTTGGGCACATAGCCAAGGATTGCAGAAAGAAGAAGAGGAAGCGGGGCGAATGCTTTCATTGTGGAGAGACTGGACACTTTAGCAAGGATTGCCCCAAGAAGCAAGGACAAGGGAAAGGGAAAAATCAGCGTGCAGGACCTTCTGGAGGGCAAGTGCATGCTCTCAACACTGCTCTAGTTCAGGACCGAGGTAGTATTTCTGTAGAAAGTCTTGTTTATATTTCTGACTTTCCTGTTCGCACTTTATTTGATTCTGATGCATCGCATACCTTTATTTCTTCTGACATTGTTGAAAGTTTGCACCTAAGTACTAGTCTAGTTGAGGATCCCGTTAGTGTTTCAAATCCAATTGGGGGTTCCGCCCATCTATCTATGATTTGTGTGGATTTGAAGATTTCTATCTTGACCGTAGAATTCACGTGTAATGCTTATGTTCTCGGGTTTACGGGATACGGGTTGATTTTGGGCATGGATTGGTTGTCCAGTTATGGAGCCATTCTCGATTGTGAACATAGGGTGGTGAGGCTCGTGACTCGCCTCGGTAATACCCTAGAAATTTCTTGTAACCCTAGAGGTCCCGTCATGTTATGTTATCTTGAATCTCTTGACTCGTCCATCGATGATCTGCAATCTGTAAGGGTGGTCCGAGACTATCCTGATGTCTTTGAAGAAGTTAAGGGGTTACCCCTTAAACGAGAGATAGATTTCCGCATTTATCTAGTCGATAATGCCAAGCCAGAATCATTGCCCGTTAGGCACATGGCCCACGAGAAAGAAGAGAGCTCAGTAAGCAAATCAAGGAGCCGCTTGAGAAATTTTTTATTAGGCGAAGCATTTCTGAATGGGGTGATCCGTTGGTGTTCGCTACTAAAGCGGATGGTTCGCTTCGTCTATGTGTTGATTATCGAGAGTTGAACAAGCTGACAAAGAAGAATAGGCACCCGTTACCGAGGATAGATGATCTCTTTGACCAGCTTGTAGGTGCTTCTGTTTTCTCTCAACTCGATCTAGCCACCGGATTCCATCAGCTTAGAGTGGCTGAGGATAGTATTGATAAGACTGCGTTTAGGACTCCAGATGGATTCTTTGAATGGCTTGTCATGCCATTCGGTTTGACTAATGCACCCGCCTACTTCGTAGACTTGATGAGTAGGGTGTTCAGGGAGTTCCTTAACAAGTTTGTTGTTGTCTTCGTGGATGATATTCTGATCTTCTCAAAGGATGAGGAAGAGCATGCTAGGCATCTCAAGGAAGTAATGGATACGCTTAGAGCGCATCAGTTGAAAGCCAAGTTCTCCAAATGTCATTTCTGGAGAAGGGAAGTTCGGTTTCTTGGACATATAGTTTCTAAGCAAGGCATAGCGGTGGATCCCGCGAAAGTGGTGGTGGTTCAAGACTGGAAGACTCCTAGGAATGCAACCGAAGTAAGAAGCTTTCTCGGTTTGGCGGGCTACTATAAGAAGTTCATCAGGGACTTCGCTAAGATTTCGGCCCCTCTTACTAAGTTGACGAAGAAGAACTTAGTCTTTGCATGGGACTTGGAGTGTGATCTTGCTTTTCAAAGGCTCAAGAGAGCCCTTACCACAGCTCTAGTTTTGGCATTACCCGATGGCGGTAAGATGTTTACCGTGTACACAGATGCATGTGGCACGGGGTTAGGTGCTGTTCTAATGCAAGAGGGAAGAGTGATATGTTATGGGGGTAGGCAGCTTAAAGTCCATGAGAAGAACTATCCCACTCATGATTTGGAGTTGGCGGCGATCGTCTTTGCACTCAAATCCTGGCGCCACTATCTTCTAGGCGAAAGGTTTGAGTTGTATACTGATCACAAGTCACTCAAGTACCTCTTCTCGCAGAAAGATCTGAATTTAAGGCAGCAAAGGTGGATGGAATTCTTGGCATCTTATGACTTCGAGATAGCTTATACCCCTGGCAAGGGTAATGTTGTGGCTGATGCATTAAGCAGAAGAAGATTGACTTTGAGCCCCTTGTTCATTGAGATGAAGAACTTAGAGTTCTTGGCAACCTTTGATTTCACGACGACTGTTGAGTCGATGACGGGTTCTTTAGCATCCCTTGAGCTTAGACCCACACTTCTTGATCAAGTTGGGGCTTCGCAGAAGGAAGATCCACAGATAGTTGAGATCACGGACAAGTTGATTCGTGGTGAGACGTCTAGTCACCTTGCTAGATATACTATTGATGATAAAGGTTGGCTAAGGCGTGATGGAAGGCTATGCGTTCCACGAGTAGGAGACTTGGTGCATAAAGTTCTCGAAGAAGCACATCACTCGAAGATGACTATACATCCTAGAGGAGATAAGATGTATAGAGATATGAAGCGCATTTTCTTTTGGGCTGGAATGAAGAAAGATGTGGCAGATTATGTTTCAAAGTGCATGGTGTGCCAACAAGTGAAAGCCGAGTCAAAGAAACCAGGTGGGCTATTACATCCCTTGGAGGTCCCGCAATGGAAGTGGGAGAGTATTTCTATGGATTTTGTGGATGGATTGCCTAGGTCAAGAAAAGGGAACACGAGCATATGGGTCGTAGTTGATAGACTTACGAAGAGTGCTCACTTCATTCCAGTAAAGGGCAAGAGGACCGCATTATGGCTAGCATCTATTTATCTCCGAGAGATAGTGCGGTTACATGGAGTTCCTTCTAGCATAGTTAGCGATCGTGACCCAATCTTCACTAGCCAATTTTGGAATAGTTTGCAAGAAGCGATGGGTACGCGATTGAATCTGAGTACAGCCTATCACCCCCAGACGGACGGCCAAACTGAAAGGGTGAATAGAGTGCTAGAAGATCTTTTGAGGCTTTGTGTTCTTGACTTTGGTGGTACTTGGGAAGACCACCTTCCTCTTGTAGAGTTTGCTTATAATAATAGCTATCAAGCCAGCATAGGGATGGCACCATTTGAAGCTTTGTATAGGAGGCCGTGTAGGTCACCATCTTTTTGGTAGGAGACAACAGATAGGCTTATACTTGGGCCCGATATGATACGGGACACATCCGAGAAAGTTGAATTGGTGAGAAGACGGATGAAAGCGGCCCAAGATAGACAGAAATCCTATGCTGACAAGCGAAGGGCAGATTTGGAATTTGAAGTGGGAGACATGGTTTTCGTGAAGGTTTCTCCTTTGCGTAATGTGGTACGTTTTGGAGCAGTGGAGAAGCTGGCACCAAGGTTCGTAGGACCCTTCCCTATCATAGAGAGAATTGGAAAGATGGCCTATAAGGTGGAATTGCCCGAAAAGCTAGCCGGAGTGCATAATGTCTTTCATGTCTCGCATCTCCGAAAGTGCCTGCATGAATCCGCTGAGGTGGTTGAACCAAGCATTCTAGAAGACATTGAGGTAGAAAAAGAGGCAACCTTGAGAAGAGCTCCGATTCGTATTTTGGGAACAGAAATCAAGAAGTTAAGGAATCGAGAAGTCAAATTGGTGAAAGTTCAGTGGAGTGAAGCCGATGAAGATGCAACTTGGGAAACCGAGGAGAAGATGCGTGGGCTTTATCCATTCCTCTTTGAGGGTACATTCTCAATCTCCTTTCCTAATTAGCATATCTTTCTTTTTTCTATCCGTGTTTATCCTGTTTATCTTGTTATCTCGTTAACCTTGTCATGAGAACCTTAGGTAGAAACCCTTTAGATGAAACATGTATTTGAAACATGTTATGCTTGATGGTTGCAAGTGGTTGCAAGTGTTTGCAAGTGGATACTCGTGGATGCATGATACACATTAGGCACTAAGATCGGCTCACACACTTTCATGTTGCATATGCATGAGTGCTTATACTTATTCATGGATGAAACTTGTTATGCTATCACATGGATGTTGCATATGAATGAATGTTATGTGCACTCATGTAGGGATTATAAATTATGTTAGAAATTTGCATACATATGGACTCATTTCACTAACATGTTTGGCATTAAGGAGGTTTACTAAATCAGTAACCACCTGATTTTCACATTAGATAAGTACATATACACACACCTTTTCATATGATCATACAACATTTAGAATCCTTTAAGGACAATGACTGCACATGGATGATGTTTTGAGTAGATGGATGATGGATGGTAGGATACGTTCTTCCTAACTTGGAGATTTCGGGGACGAAATCCTTTAAGGAGGGGAGAATGTAACAACCCGTATTTTTAAAGTAACATGTTATAATGTAAATCAAGGCAGAATTAAATTGTAAAATCTGAATCAAGGGAAACGGGCTGTGCCGTTGCGTTCGTCTCGGAAAAATACGCGAAATAGAGTCCGAGTTTTCGAAAAACGGAGTCTGTATGACCAAGTTATGGCCCAATGAAGTTTTCAGAAAATTCCAAGCCCGAAAACAGTTCAAATTCGAATTCAGGTTTAAATTTCAGCCAAAACAGGGTAGGCGGGAATTCTCCCGCCCCAGGCAGGGTCGACACAGGGGTCGACACCAGTGTCGACCCCCCGAGATGGGTCGACACCCATGTCGACCCAGGGGTCGACCCCCCCCCCCCCCGGTCGGACCAGTTTTTCTGGTGCACCATTTTGACAGGTTGGGTCTTGCTCTGGAAGTCTCTGACGGGAGTTGATGGCTCAGATTCGATTTAGGGTTAATCCTATGGTCTAAACTAACCTAATCACCTATAAAAAGACCCCTAGACCTAGCCTAAACCCTCATTAATCATTCCTACAACTAAACTATGCCAAAATGCTTCTCAATCATGGCCTCCACCTTCTTCATGAAAGCATGAGTGTCTCAAATCAATCTATGTCATAAAAGAGCCATCTTTCTTATGCAAAAGTGCCTCCTTTCTTTGTCTTTGGGGTTATTACTTCTTGTTTCAAGGCATTTAAGTGGAGCTTATTATTTTCTTTGCGGATTTTGCTTGTGGCTTCGTCTCAATCTTTATATATATTGATCTAGATCGCATAACCGCTCATTGTAAGCCCTATACTACTCTTAGATTCTAACTATGAAGTTAAATGTGACATGTTGCAAGTTGAGTTTGGGCCTAAGTATGATATATGCTTTGATCTTATCATGTAATGCATGAATATATTCTATGCATGTTTGTAAACCTATGATCTTATCATGTATGCATGAATATATTCTATGCATGTTTGTAAACCTATCACCTTGACCTTGTGGGCTAAAAGCTATAAGCTTTATGTTGAAAAGTTGCATTGTATAACATGAGAACTCTTATAACCTTTATGATAACTTGCATATAATGTTATATGCGAACTTCTAGCCATCATCCTATGTCATTCATAACCATGTTTCACCTATTTGCTTAAGTTGATATTATGCATGTTTTGAGGCCTATGATGTAATATGCAAGCTTATGAACCTATTTATGCCTCATATGCCACCATGTTTAACTTGTGGCCAACCTTATTACCTTATGCCCCTTTTTGTCATGCTTTTGCCAAGTTCCCTCTTTTTATCTATGTTATGTTATGCGAAACGTACATGCGATGGGAATGCGTTGGGTTTGGGTAATATTAATGACATGAAAACATGGTTTTAAAATATGACATGAACATTGACTTATGATTATGTTTGTAAACATAATGGTGGACATGACACTTAGAAAATATGAATGTGGCCAACTCGAGGTTGGGTTGAGTTTGTAGCATAAATCTACCCGGAACCGACCGGCATAACTAGTGGCTACAAGCAATAGGACCCAATGTGAGTAGTTGGTCATGTTGCACTAGAAACCCGAGGTTAGACCAAGTTGTGGTGTAAAGATACCCGGACCCGCCCGGCTTAACTAGTAACCACAACAGAGTCTAGTGTGAGAGGTTGGGTGCATTAAAATAATTAATGCCACATGATAGGGTTAAGTCATGGACCACTTGAATTCTTAACCAATTAAACATGATGGGTTGACGCGGTTAAGTCATGAACCTTGGGTACACTTAACCAACGTGATACTTGATTGGGTAGGGTTAACCACATTTAACCCGCTAGAAACCCTAGTTACGTGGTCCTTTTCACCAGTAACCCTCTTGATTGTATCATGATGCCCTAGGGACTAGGCTAGGGTGGGGCACGATTACTGGGTTGACATGTAAGCGACCAAAACGACGGCTGAGTAGGTGCGCCGGTGTAGGTTCAGGCGGACTATGGTCGTGCACATGGTCCGGAGTTGAAAAAGCAGACACGGGCACCCGTAGGTTTAGACTGTGCGTGCTTGATCTGTGTCCGTGGTTGGCACCCTGGGGCTTGATACACCCTAGGGTGGACCTAGCACAGTTTTACTACACTTCGTGATTGGGCCGTATGACACCGATACACGACGAGTTAGGCTTTTAGGGAGCCGATCAACTAGACCGAGTAGTTGGACCTCGATTTAGGTCATCTCATGATGCGGGCCAGCTTTGGGCCAAGGGATCATTTCTTGTATATACTTGACATGGATTGGAATACTAGTACACACCTGGTGCAACTTAACCTTGTATATGCGATGCCACACTTGATCTATCTTGTTAACTTTTCACCATGCCAGTTATCACCCTACATCTCATCTCTGTTTTACATGCTCAGTTAACTTTATTAGTTTTTATACTAATAGTAGATAGGACTTACCAGTCTTTTTGACTGACCCATTTCTTTCGCCTCTTTTCTTCCGTTCCCCCCCACCCCTCCAGGTTTGCAGGGTAGGAACCCTGTTACCTAGCTGGATCTTTAGCTGCTTTTCTGGATAGCTCACGTATGGTTTGAGCATGCTATGGCCTTATGCTACTTTGGGGATAGTTACTTTATGTTTCTTTTTCAGTTTTCAGTTTATGTTCTAGACTTTGTTTTATGGGAAAATAGTGAACAAGTACTTTGATGTAACTTGACTATGGTTTTGAAATGCTAGTTTTATCCGCTGCTTTATTTACTCTGTTTTTACTTATATGTTCTGTCTTGTGATATCTGCATGCATGTTTACCTCGTTTAACGCCCCTCCAAAGCTAGTGTCCTTGCAAGAGTGACCCTGGCGGAGGTGGGGTGTTACAGAGATATGACCCTCCGAAGTTTCAAGAATTTTCAGAATAAAAAACAGCTCGAAATTCGAATTCAAATTCGAATTCAAAACCCAGAACAGGATGGACAGGAAATTTCCAGCCTAGGACCAGGTCGACCTGGGGGTCGACCATAGTGTCGACCTCCCAGGGACCGGGTCGACCATAGTGTCGACCTGGGGGTCGACCTGCCTCCCGAACACAGTTTTTGAACCTGATGCATTCTGATGTATTTAGACTCGTTTGGTGACCAGATTCATCCGCCTAATCCTATATAAACAGCCTTCTAGCCTCATTCTCTATACACCATTCTTTTCTAACCTTATGCTGCACAAATTCTTGATGGACATGGCTTCTTCTTCCTCTAAATTAAATTAAGACAAATTAAATTAAAACGCGAAGATCATTTCTTGAAGACTACGGCTAGGAATTTCATATTGGGGATTTGCTTCTACAATCAAAGCAAGATTCAACCATTCAACTACTAATTTCTAGACTTGACTTCTACATCTAATTTTTTTAGACCACGATCTGTAAGTTCAAGTTACTTTTAGATAAAAACTATAAACTTAATATGGACATGTTGTAAATTGGAATTGGATCTATGTATGATAATTGATTCATATCTATTCTTGTTAATCTTGGATCTTGACTTTTGGGAATATTGCTATGAGATTAATTTGGACCTATCAATGTTATAAATTGGAATTGGATCTATGTATGATAATTGATTCATATCTATTCTTGTTCATCTTGGATCTTGACTTTTGGGAATATTGCTATGAGATTAATTTGGGCCTATCCATGTTATAAATTGGAATTGGATCTATGTATGATAATAGATTCATATCTATTCTTGTTCATCTTGGATCTTGACTTTTGGGAATATTGCTAAGAGATTAATTTTGGCCTATTCATGTTGTAAATCGAATCCCTTCATGACCATAATATTATCATGCCTGTTATTATTCACAAGTTTGGGATTATCACCTTATGTCAACTTTTTTCTTGACTATCGCCTTATTTTGCTAGATTTGAAATCCTATTATTTTCTATATGCCAGTGATGTTGTAACCAATTATCTCAAGTTATATCATGCTAGTCTTGTAATCCCTTTTATCACTTTATGCTCGTCCCTTTTGCCTATCATAGATTTGATGTTATTCCCTTTATTTCGTGATTTGGATTTACTTGTAATATAGATCGATTCACGTTTACATACGATGGGAATACGATTTGGGTAGATTAGGCAAAACAAGAATTGGTTATGAACATGAATCATAAACTTGATAATATGCATAAATTGAAACTTGAACATTGTTATAACTTGAATCTGGATATGGACATGAAACTTTCCTTGAAACTTGACACGAACTTAACATGAAAATTTGAACATGGACATGACACTAGAATGAACTTGAAAATGGCCAACTCGAGGTTGGGTTGAGTTTGCAGTGTAATTCTGCCCGGAACCGCCCGGCAGATCCAGTTACTGCAAACAATAGGATCCAATGTGGGTAGTTCGTCATATCGCACTTGAAAACCCGAGGTCAGACTGAGTTGTGGTGTAAATCTGCCCGGAACCGCCCGACATATCCAGTGACCATAACAACTGGTCTGATGTGAGAGGTTGGGGTGCATTAATGAATTAATGCCACATGATAGGGTTAAGTCATGAACATGAAAGACAACACTTAACCAACTTGATACATGATTCGTAAGGCTAAGTAATGAACTTAAACGACAAAATTTAGCCAATTTGACATGACATGTAGGCGGGTTAAGTCACGAACTTGAATGGAAACACTTAACCAACTTGACATGCTAGACTGATAAGGGTTAAGTAACGGATTTAAATGAAAACACTTAAACCTATTGGACGAAAACCCTAGTTACGCGGTCCATTTCAGCAGTAACCCATTAGATGTATCATGGTACCCTGGAACTAGGCAGGGTGGGGCATGATTACTAGGCTGATTGTAAGCGACCAGAACGACGGCTGAGATGGTGCGCCAGTGTAAGTTCAGGCGGACTATGGTCGTGCACATAGTCCGAAGTTGAAAAAGCAGGCATTGGGCATCAGTAGGTTTACCTGTGCATGCTTGATTCGTGTCGGTGGTTGGCACCCTAGGGCTTGATACACCCTATGGTGGACCTAGCATAGGTGACTACATTCGTGATAGGGCCGTATGACATAGACACACGACGAGTTAGAACTTGTAGGGAGCCGATCGATTAGTGGATCATTCTATTGGACCTAGTAATGGGTCATTCATGATATTGGGCCAAGGGATCACTTCATGGTTATCATTTGACATGGGTTGGGATACTAGTACAGTTGGTGTAACAAACCTTGAACATGGAATGCTATACTTGATTTATTACGTTATCTTAGTCTATCTTACCCATCTTGACAGCATCCTTATGTTTACTTTCAGTTTATACATGTCATGTTACCTTTACCTATTTTTATGCTGAAAGTCACTAGGACTTACCAGTCTTTATGACTGACCCGTTTTCTTTCGCCTCTTTTTCTTTCGTTTCCCCCTCCCCCCAGGTTCTCAGGGAGGAAACTCTAGCACTTAGCTTGGATTCGCTTGCTTTTGGTTCAGCTCGTGTATGGTTTGATCTTGAGCTATGCTATGGCTGCATTTCTGCTACCTTTGGGGAATTAAGCTACTTTTGTTGTTTTAAGATTATGCTTCTTTATTTATGCAAGACAGGATTTGTTGTAATGGAAAATAATGACCTTGGCTATTTGGTACTTTGGATGTAAAAGGTTTTGACTCTTTTTGAAAGTAATGAAATTTAGCTTTTGAATCTTCCGCTGTCTTATTTATGTTCTATTTTGTAATAATTTTGTGATTGTTTACCTCGATAGCGCTCCTCCAAAACTAGTGCATTCCCTTTGTGAGTGACCCTAGCGGAGGTGGGGTGTTACACTTGGTATCAGAGCAGAAGGTTACCAGACTGGGCAAATTTATTTTTTTAAAACGTTCAAAAACTATTTTCAAAATCGTTTACAAAGTAGCATTTTTCAAGAGAAGTATTGTTTTATTTAAAGGCTATTCCCCAAAGGCCATTAGCACTATCCTTTGTTTCCTCGTTTGAATCTCTTCTTTTTCATTTCAGCATGTCTGGGAATCTTAACTTTCCAGAGGGCGTGCCAATACCCGGATGGTTCAGGAGGTACTTAGAGGCTAGGGCCAACGATGCAGACCCAGTAGATATTCCTCCTCCAGCTGCAGGGATTCCTCCTCCTCTGCCCCCTCCTCGTGCAATTGCTTTCTCAAAGATCTGTAAAGATTTTAAGGCCATGGGTGGAAAGGATTTCAAGGGAACTGAATCATTCGTAGAAGCGAGGAACTGGCTCAAAGAAACTGAGGATCTATTCGTTATCTTCGAGGTGGACGATAGGCAGAAGGTACAGTTGGCGGTATGGTTGCTCAAAGACGAAGCTTCCTATAGGTGGGAAGTCACTAACGCAGAGAGGCCGGCTGAAACATGGATGGATTTCAGAATAAGGTTCGAGATGAAATTCCTCTCGCAAGCTGAAAAAAGTCTACAACTAGAAAAATTCTTATCTCTTAAGCAAGGAAGTATGACAGTCAAGGAGTACATCAATCAATTCAATCAGCTGGCTCGGTTTGGACTGGACTTAGTGAATACCCCTCATAAGAAGGCTCTCCGTTTTGTTAAAGGACTGAATGAACCATTTCACAGCTTGGCTATGACCCACGTACCTATGGTGGCTACTTACGAAAAGCTAGTATACATGGCGCTCTTAAATGAAGAAGACAAGAATGGCAAGAAGGAGGTCAAGGCGAATGAGTCTCAAAACAAGAAGGTAGACTCCGAGAAAGGAGGCAAGAACAACAACAACAACAATAATGATAACAAGACACATGAGAATAGAAAATGCCACTTCTTTGGTATTGAGGGGCATATAGTCCAGTATTGTAGAAAGAAGAAGATGAAGATGGGAGCATGCTTTCAGTGTGGTGATACTGGACATATCAGCAAGAACTGCCCTAAGAAGCAAGGGCAAGGCCCGCAGGCAGGACCTTCTGGGGGTACATCCTTAATTTCTTCTCCTAGATGCTTTATTTTATCTTGCTTATCTTCTCAATCCTATCTTGAGAACCTTAGGTAGAACCCTTTTGGATGTAAACATGTGATTGAAACATGTTCTGGTTGATGTTTGCAAATGGCTGCAAGTGGTCACAAGTGGTTGCTCGTGGTTGCATAACACGCATTAGGCACTAGATCGGCTTAGGCACATTTTCATATTGCATATGCATGAGTGTTTATACTTGTTTATGGATGAAATTGAATGTGTTATCATATGAATGTTGCATATGGATGGATGTTTGTGCACACATATAGTGCTTATGTGACTAGGACTATTTGCATACATGTTGGATTCATGGCACTAAACATATTTTGCATTAAGAAGATCAATCAGGCCTGATCATTTGCATTAGATAAGGAACATATTGTGAAAACCCATAACTTCCCCGTAAAGGAAAGCGTCGGATAGTTCGAGAACAAGCCACAACAGAACGCATATAAAAGAACATTCCACTGTATATTACAACAATGCATCAGATTACAGGAATATACAGAGTATAAAAGAATATTACACAGAAATATCAGAGATTTAAATTACATTTAAATACATCGCAGCGGAAAAATAAAACAATACACAACTAGAAGGAGATATACGGATACAAAGCTTTCCGGATATCGTTCCAGCTGTAAACCAGGAACCTGTGAATATAAATCTGCAAAACCAAAACTACTAGCTGCCCGTGTCGAAAATAGGGGCACCCAGAGTTTAGGTTAAAAAAATAAACTCCAGGTCAGTCATGTGACTGGTGTGAGAACTAAAACAGTTAATCTTTATTTTAAAGTTAGGTAAATCAAGGGACCACGCCGTATAACACGGAACGGGTTTCCTCCCAAGAATACCAGTGCATAGAACAAACAGCGCAATGCTAAATAAAGAAAAAATGAAGCTGTTATAAGACCCAGGTCCCATCACACAATGCAACGCAGCCGAGGATAGGGTTTTCCCTTATAACAGCCAAAGAATGCTTGATACGTTTTAAAACAAATCATTTGATACTATAATGAGTGCATAGTGTATAAAACAACTTCAAATCATAAGTATCAATCATAGGCGGCATGAATGCCCCATAACACTATGTCGCGATATATAAGTTTACAATCAAAACCGCAAGACGTCGTATTGGAAGTTGGGTTATCATTTATGGTATGAACCGAGGCTAGGGGAAAGATCCTCACCGATTCGAGACGCTCTAGTCCGCCCCTCAGGAACAGCCGCAACTGCCCCTTGGATCGTCAGGGTCGGTCCACCGATGTGGATTATAATGCCTGAACAATACGTTTCTCCGCCCTTTGGGGCGTAAGCCTGGCCCGTCAGCCGACCAGAAGCATCGGCCGAAACCGATATCACGAGGCGCCTCGCTTTTCAGCAAGTGATAATAAGCAACATCCACATGAGTCAAACTCGTCAGCCAGTTCAAGCACTGACGCCACTCCTAACTAGAAAGAAAACGCATGTCCCCCCTGAGGTCCGTCTCCCGTTTTTGGTTCATACCGGGTGTGAAACTCGCGAAGTAAACGTTACACAAAGCTACGCCACAAAGGCCTTGCTTCGATCATCAACCACAAGACTTTGCTTTTCAACAGAAGCCTTGATCATTTGCCACTTAAGCATGCCACACAGGCAATTCACTCCATGCGATTGATATCCATCAATATATAACCCCTGAGCTCGTACGTCTCAGAGAAGGGCGTTAAGCAAGAGAATAAATTCTCCGCCGCCAAACAGATATATATTTAATAGAGATCAATCACACGGACTAAAATCCAATGTCAGACACACAGTCCATTTACAAGTCCGTTCTGGGTCTGAACGAAACCGGAGGCACCTAGTACCCCGCATATCCATCGATCTCCAAGTACGTCTGGACGATCACCAACTGTTTCCATCTTCTTGGGTGTACAGCCCAATCAAGATCATCAGTAATCACCCAAACGACGTGAAGACTTCCGGTCTTCGACCACCGTCTTCATCTTCGACTTATCGTCGTATCAGTTATTCAGAATGGGATAAACCCGGTCTTTCCGAATAACTCGCGTATATTTTAAATAAGTGTTACACAAACACAACATACGCCTCATTCCAATTCATCAGTCACTAACCGTAAATTAATCAAGAGAATAATTTCCCAAATATTAACCCCGAAGGCCGAAACCAACATCAGATCAATATCCAGAAAACCATTCTGCTTGGCTAACCGACAGTTAGTTTCTAAATTTCACATTCATAGGGAAAGGTTCCCATTAATTTTATCCAAGATAAATTCCTTGAATTTATTCTTTATTCTATTTTTGAATCTCAATTCAAACTAGTCGGGATTAGCGAACCTTACCGAAGTAATCATTTGTTTTAATTTCCCAATCCCAACCTATTTATCCCATGAAGTAAAACTGGTAATACTTCATATCTAACACCACAGTGTTATCGGTAAATTCAATTACCATTTCACGTTCAAATCTAAATAAAGATTTAACTATCGCCTGGAGCAAAACTGGTGGTACTCCATTTTCGATCTTTTCAATCTAATTAAAGATTCATTAAAACTCCACTTAGTTTTAATCTTTAACTGGGTTAAAGAATCAGTGTCATTTAAAACACAGTTCACGATAAACCCAAAATCACATTCATTAATTATCGGGTTAAAGAACAAGTGTTATTTAAAACACTGTCCACGATAAACCCAAAAATCAATATCCATTCAATTCCAATTAAATATTATTTAATTGGTACACTTCATTAAATCTAAATAAAAAGATTTAATCATTTCTCAACTGAGTTCAAGAACAGTGTTAGTGAAGACACCATTCACGACAAACCCAAATCACATTCGATATTCAATACAAGGCTCTGAATAGAAAATATATCGGCTTATATTCAATATCAAATTCTACGACTGACAAATGTCGTATTGGAAATAACGATATAAATATATATCTTTCAAATTTCCATAACAACACCTGTATAATCACGAATTCCAACATCGAAATATTCCGAAGACAATTTCGATTCAAATCCACTCCAATGCAATCATTGGATATTCTGGTTATTTTCAAAACACTTTTTAAATTCAATTTATTTGTTTAAAAATAAATAGAATTATAATTCTAGTTCAAAACCAGTTCATTTCGATAAAAATCTATTTTTATCTTTTCAAATATGGAGTTTTTCATCCCAATTTTTCCCAAATCATTTCTTATGATTTTACACAAATTATTACTATTTTTAATAATTTTATCAAGGCCCGTACAGTCGATTTCCATCAATGGCCATCGAATTGCACTTACAGCGACCTTTTTCAAATTTGATTTGGACGTAACTCCAAATCCAACCGTTAGATTTCAAATTTCTAATATTCCTTAGAAAGCTCTTTTCGATACGAACCCAACGGTTCCGGTTTTAGGAGAATCCGACGGTCGGATCTCCCGTAACGTCCGTTTGAAATAAATGGTCGAAATTCACGAACTGCCGCGGCGCGGCGCGTTCTATTCAGGCCATTATATTATATATATAATATATATAATATATATTTCGTCG
Source organism: Allium sativum (assembly GCA_030737875.1). NCBI lineage: Eukaryota > Viridiplantae > Streptophyta > Magnoliopsida > Asparagales > Amaryllidaceae > Allium > Allium sativum. The sequence goes on from CM060910.1 coordinate 432,920,700, forward strand.
ATTTCTATTTAAAACGAATTTTATAAATAGTTTTAAATTCGTTTCAAAAGCAGTTTCAACTTCCATTTCAATTCAAATCAAAATTGAATCCTTCTTTATAAATTCGTTTTAAAATTCATTTCTATTCAATTCAAATTTCAATTCAATTTGAATTCATTTCAATTTGCTTTCAATTCAATTTGAATTCGTTTTATATTCAATTAATTTCGAAATCGTTTTCAATTCATTTCCTTTCGAAATCGTTTTCAATTCATTTCATTTCGAAATCGTTTTCAATTCATTTCATTTCGAAATCGTTTTCAATTCATTTCATTTCGAAATCGTTTTCAATTCATTTCATTTCGAAATCGTTTTCAATTCATTTCCTTTCAAAATCGTTTTCAATTCATTTCATTTCGAAATCGTTTTCAATTCATTTCGATATAAATATCGTTCACGTCAAAATGGCGTCAATCTAATCAACACGGCTTCATAAATTTCTATTTTCAAATATTCTATTTCAAATATTTCTTTTTCAAAATAGTTGTTATTATCAAAATATTTCGTTCAACACATGACCAATCTCAATGGATGAGTACTGTCAACACATGAACCTTTATTTTATATTGATAAAGATGTAAATTTTATTACTAAAATATTTCGTTCAACACATGACCAATCTCAATGGATGAGTACTGTCAACACATAAACCTTTATTTTATATTGATAAAGATGTAAATTTTATTACTAAAATATTTCGTTCAACACATGACCAATCTCAATGGATGAGTACTGTCAACACATGAACCTTTATTTTATATTGATAAAGATGTAAATTTTATTACTAAAATATTTCGTTCAACACATGACCAATCTCAATGGATGAGTACTGTCAACACATGAACCTTTATTTTATATTAATCTTTATTTTTCAAATTGGAATGAGACCCAATCAATTACCATATAAAGTTAATTATATGGATTCCATACAACACATGTATATAATAGCATTGAAAATTAATCAACCATCAACCAAAGTGCAGTACACTGTATAAGCATCAAATATAGATATCTAACGCTTATAACAGTCTGTCAATCGATCGATCGACATATTTAATCAATCAGGATGAGTGAACTTCAAATTTCATCCTAACACCCGTGTGGGGTTTCAAACAATCGAATACATATTTTATTTGTGCAGTTGGGCGATGTGTAAAATTTATCGTCCCAATCAATGTCCTTCAAATAGGTGTACATAAACAAACCGTCCGGTTTGTAAATGAATATTTATTTATTCACATTCACGTTAAAAATTATATTTTTAACGATAAAACATTTTATTCAACCTATGAATATTCTATTTGGTTCATTTATTCAATAAAATGTTATTTTTATTTTTCTAACATATTTTAGAAAATTTCGGCGGCATAACGGCACGATACTAGAAACGGGACAAGGCCTAGCCTTATCCCCGGTCTAGTGAAGGCCCACGCCATTCACACATCAATCAAATTCACCAAACAACCAAATTCAAATCAAATCATCAAACTAATTTATGCAACCAAACAAACAAGTCCATGGTCTGTGGACGGTTGTGTCGGGTGCTACTAAGCACCGTCTGCATCCTAGTATAAATATATAATTAGAAAAGAAATTGAAAGGTGAGAAATTCTCACAGATAGCTATCCAACTTCACGACACTTCAAATGTAGAAGTCTTCGTCATTCTCGCCTTTTGTCGCCTTCGTTGCTCGTATTCACTACATATGTAAAAATCGAATTTTTACTTCGCTATTCAATATATAAAAATCATATTTTTATTTCGAAGTTCAATATATAAAAATCATATTTTTATTTCGAAGTTCAATATATAAAAATCGTATTTTTATTTCGAAGTTCAATATATAAAAATCGTATTTTTATTTCGAAGTTCAATATATAAAAATCATATTTTTATTTCGAAGTTCAATATATAAAAATCGTATTTTTATTTCGAAGTTCAATATATAAAAATCATATTTTTATTTCGAAGTTCAATATATAAAAATCATAATTTTATTTCGAAGTTCAATATATAAAAATCATATTTTTATTTCGAAGTTCAATATATAAAAATCGTATTTTTATTTCGAAGTTCAATATATAAAAATCGTATTTTTATTTTGAAGTTCAATATATAAAAATCGTATTTTTATTTCGAAGTTCAATATATAAAAATCGTATTTTTATTTCGAAGTTCAATATATAAAAATCATATTTTTATTTCGATAAAAATCGTATTTTTATTTCGATAGTTTCATAATAGATATCTACATCTTTTCCATTTTAAAAATCCGAGCTTTTGCCTTTTTAAAAAATCCGAGCTTTTGCATTTTAAAAATCCGTTCTTTTGCCTTTTTAAAAATCCGAGCTTTTGCCTTTTAAAAATCCGAGCTTTTGCATTTTAAAAATCCGTTCTTTTGCCTTTTTAAAAATCCGAGCTTTTGCCTTTTTAAAAATCCGTTCTTTTGCCTTTTTAAAAATCCGAGCTTTTGCCTTTTAAAAATCCGAGCTTTTGCATTTTAAAAATCCGTTCTTTTGCCTTTTTAAAAATCCGAGCTTTTGCCTTTTAAAAATCCGAGCTTTTGCATTTTAAAAATCCGTTCTTTTGCCTTTTAAAAATCCGAGCTTTTGCCTTTTTAAAAAATCCGAGCTTTTGCATTTTAAAAATCCGTTCTTTTGCCTTTTTAAAAAATCCGAGCTTTTGCCTTTTTAAAAAATCCGAGCTTTTGCCTTTTAAAAATCCGAGCTTTTGCCTTTTTAAAAATCCGTTCTCTTCAGTTTTAAAAGACTATAGCTTTCTACCATTTAAAATCGGATTTTTATACAAAACAAAATAAACCAAAAGAAAACAGAAACTCACTATTATCGATTTCTGCTCGTGCCTCGCCTCTCTTCTTGGGTGCACTGCGACGAACACAGGTCACGACATCGAAGTCGCACCCCCTGGCTTGGAACGAAGTGCGAACGCTAGAGAGGGACGAAGCTTCGCTGTCTCGTACGGGAGTGAGCGAGACGATGCTCGCCTGGAGCGATGGTGGTGGAGGCGGCGTTGTATGGTTCGGGGTTTTTGGGGGTTGTCGCGGCTCTCGGGTGGAGAGAGACTGGCGCGAGGCTAGGGGAAGGAGGAGAGAGGCGGTGGGAAGGGGTAGGGCGGTCGGGGATGGGGTGCGCTCGTCGGAGGCTGGCGGATTAGGGCTCCGCCGCCCTTCGCTCTCTTTTTTTTTATTCTGAATTTGATTTTTGAACGGGGGGGGGGGGGGGGCAGGTTAAACGAGAAGGGTAGGGGAATTTTTAATATTATTTATTTTATTTAATTATTTTAATATTTGAAAAAGTAGACTTTTACATACGACCTCTAAACGAGGCCCACCGCCTGTCGTCCATAGCGTTTCACCCTCATTCCGAACATAATGGGATATGTATCGCAAGCTGATTCGATCGCTTTGATCAGTTTCCGTTGAATTTACATTTAAATCACTATATTGAATTTTAAACGTACATTTCAAATCACCGGGGTCACATAACAACTCTATAAATTCCATAAAAATATTTTCTAGCTTCGTATTGACGATATGGCCCTAACAAAACTAGTTTCGTCGAATTCTGAGACAACTGGAAAAATGGCCAATTTCCAGTCGATTAAAATCAACTGAAACTGGTCAAACGCATTTTCTTTTGCCACGCTCACATATTGATTCGAAAAATTATGAAATTTGAAACCTAGTAATATTTTGACACTGCGGATCCAACAAAAGTGGTTTCGTCGAAATCCGAGGTCGTTTGCAAAATGGCTATTTTTAAGGGCCTGAATTCCATAGCGACTATTCAGAATTTTCAACTGGACATATCTTTTGATTTCCGCTATGAAATTTTGATTGGTCGGATTCGTTGGAAAGATATTATCAATTAGATCCTAATGTTTTTGGTTTCACTAAAATCCGGATTGTTTTGCACCCGGTACACTCAATTGAAATTTGAAATCGAATTATCGAACTACCGCGCCATTTTCAATTCTATTTATAATTATATATAAATATTTATATTCTAACGACGACGTATATAATATATACGATTGAATTTTATTCAAAATAAATTTCTCGTAGATATTATTTAAAATAATTCATTTTAAATAATCAAAATTCGCTAAAATGGCCAAAATAAAAATTTTAAACTGGCCCAGATTTTCGGGTTGTTACAATCTCCCCCACTTAAAACTTTTCGTCCCTGAAAAGGAACAAAGTCGAAAGTAGTTTGATTAATTAACTCTATGTTCGATTTGGCTTCCATTCTCCAACTTCTCAGTTTCTAAGAATTTTCAAAATTTCAAAAATTTGGCTAACACCCTAAATTTTCGAAAAATTTCGCCATAACCTCCCCTGTACCGGGAGCATCGGGGAATTTCAAATAGCTTCCCCGGTCCTTCTAATCTCAAAAAGAAAAAGAAAAAGCCAAGCGGCTAGCCAATAGGCTCATAAAATCATCATCACCAAAACAAAACAGTAAATTATGTAGTAAACATGTACCTATTTGTCGGGCAAACAAATTTTATTCTCTGCTCTAGCCTCCTTGCTATGACCTGTTCAATGTAAGTATATGTATATGCAAGCAAATGCGACCAAATTTCAATATAATTCAATATTTGTTTCAATTAGGCTAAATGGTTAAAAATTAGCAAACAACTAAACAAACAACACAAACATCAATCAATTAGTGAATTTAACGCTTCAAATTGATAATTTTGATATATATAAAGAAAATCATGTTTTGATGCCAAATCACAACAATGTATTCTAGCTATATTAGTTTTGGTTCTCACACCAGTCTAATGGAAATATATAGAAAATCACACCTTCGAAACTCGAACATAAATGTTGATGATGCGATCGCTATCATCATTATCATCTTCGGGCGACTAGAGTGCGGTGCTATATCTATCCAATATATTAAAACTTTGAATATACGTTTGCAAGGCGTATATGCAAATTCTTTATATACTGAATTGTCCAAATCAATATAAACTAAATAATCAAATACGAATAATTGATTTTAAATTTTCAAAACAAAATTGGTTTTCATTTTTCAAATATACTCTTCACACTCGTTCTAGAATACTACTGATCCCATCTCTAACGAGTCATTCCCATTGGATATTACTAATCCAGTATCTGATGAATTCTTTCGTATGGTTCTAATGTGCCTTGTTCTCTAAGCTTTGTAAACCAAAGCTCTGATACCAACTGTGAAAACCCGTAACTTCCCCGTAAAGGAAAGCGTCGGATAGTTCGAGAACAAGCCACAACAGAACGCATATAAAAGAACATTCCACTGTATATTACAACAATGCATCAGATTACAGGAATATACAGAGTATAAAAGAATATTACACAAAAATATCAGAGATTTAAATTACATTTAAATACATCGCAGCGGAAAAATAAAACAATACACAACTAGAAGGAGATATACGGATACAAAGCTTTCCGGATATCGTTCCAGCTGTAAACCAGGAACCTGTGAATATAAATCTGCAAAACCAAAACTACTAGCTGCCCGTGTCGAAAATAGGGGCACCCAGAGTTTAGGTTAAAACAATAAACTCCAGGTCAGTCATGTGACTGGTGTGAGAACTAAAACAGTTAATCTTTATTTTAAAGTTAGGTAAATCAAGGGACCACGCCGTATAACACGGAACGGATTTTTGAACGGGGGGGGGGGGGGGGGGGGGCAGGTTAAACGAGAACGGTAGGGGAATTTTTAATATTATTATTTTTTATTTAATTATTTTAATATTTGAAAAAGTTGACTTTTACATACGACCTCTAAACGAGGCCCACCGCCTGTCGTCCATAGCGTTTCACCCTCATTCCGAACACAATGGGATATGTATCGCAAGCTGATTCGATCGCTTTGATCAGTTTTCGTTGAATTTACATTTAAATCACTATATTGAATTTTAAACGTACATTTCAAATCACCGGGGTCACATAACAACTCTATAAATTCCATAAAAATATTTTCTAGCTTCGTATTGACGATATGGCCCTAACAAAACTAGTTTCGTCGAATTCTAAGACAGTTGGAAAAATGGCCAATTTCCAGTCGATTAAAATCAACTAAAACTGGTCAAACGCATTTTCTTTTGCCACGCTCACATATTGATTCGAAAAATTATGAAATTTGAAACCTAGCAATATTTTGACACTACGGATCCAACAAAAGTGGTTTCGTCGAAATCCGAGGTCGTTTGCAAAATGACTATTTTTAAGGGCCTGAATTCCATAGCGACTATTCAGAATTTTCAACTGGACATATCTTTTGATTTCCGCTATGAAATTACGATTGGTCGGATTCGTTGGAAAGATATTATCAATTAGATCCTAATGTTTTTGGTTTCACTAAAATCCGGATTGTTTTGCACCCGGTACACTCAATTGAAATTTGAAATCGAATTATCGAACTACCGCGCCATTTTCAATTCTATTTATAATTATATATAAATATTTATATTCTAACGACGACGTATATAATATATACGATTGAATTTTATTCAAAATAAATTTCTCGTAAATATTATTTAAAATAATTCATTTTAAATAATCAAAATTCGCTAAAATGGCCAAAATAAAAATTTTAAACTGGCCCAGATTTTCGGGTTGTTACACATATACACACAGTTTCTGCATTATGTTCATATAGCATTAGAAATCTTTTAAGGACAATGGTTTCTTGTGGATGATGGTTGAGTAGATGGATGATTGGATGATAGGATGCATTCTTCTTAACTTGAAGATTTCGAGGACGCAATCCTTTAAGGAGGGGAGAATGTAACAACCCGAATTTTAATAACATGTTAAAACCATAAATCAAGGCAGAATTAATTTTTAAAACAAGAATCAAGGGAAACAGGTTGCACCATTGCGTTCGTCTCGAAATTCTGCTTGGAAACGAGTCCGAGTTTTCGAAAATCGGAGTTCGTATGCTCCGAAGTTTCAAGAATTTTCAGAATAAAAAACAGCTCGAAAATTCGAATTCAAATTCGAATTCAAAACCCAAAACAGGACGGACGGGAAATTTCCCGCCTAGGACCAGGTCGACCTGGGGGTCGACCATAGTGTCGACCTCCCAGGGACCGGGTCGACCATAGTGTCGACCTGGGGGTCGACCTGCCTCCCGAACCCGGTTTTTGAACCTGATGCATTCTGATGTATTTAGACTCGTTTCATGACCAGATTTATCCGCCTAATCCTATATAAACAGCCTTCTAGCCTCATTCTCTTTACACCATTCTTTTCTAACCTTATGCTGCACAAATTCTTGATGGACATGGCTTCTTCTTCTTCCTCTAAATTAAATTAAGACAAATTAAATTAAAACGCGAAGATTATTTCTTGAAGACTACGGCTAGGAATTTCATATTGGGATTTGCTTCTACAATCAAAGCAAGATTCAACGATTCAACGACTAATTTCTAGACTTGACTTCTACATCTAAATTTTTTAGACCACGATCTGTAAGTTCAAGTTACTTTTAGATAAAAACTATAAACTTAATATGGACATGTTGTAAATTGGAATTGGATCTATGTATGATAATTGATTCATATCTATTCTTGTTAATCTTGGATCTTGACTTTTGGGAATATTGCTATGAGATTAATTTGGGCCTATCCATGTTATAAATTGGAATTGGATCTATGTATGATAATTGATTCATATCTATTCTTGTTCATCTTGGATCTTGACTTTTGGGAATATTGCTATGAGATTAATTTGGGCCTATCCATGTTATAAATTGGAATTGGATCTATGTATGATAATAGATTCATATCTATTCTTGTTCATCTTGGATCTTGACTTTTGGGGATATTGCTATGAGATTAATTTGGGCCTATTCATGTTGTAAATCGAATCCCTTCATGACCATAATATTATCATGCCTGTTATTATTCACAAGTTTGGGACTATCACCTTATGTCAACTTTTATCATGACTATCGCCTTATTTTGCTAGATTGGAAATCCTATTATTTTCTATATGCCAGTGATGTTGTAACCAATTAGCTCAAGTTATATCATGCTAGTCTTGTAATCCCTTTTATCACTTTATGCTCGTCCCTTTTGCCTATCATAGATTTGATGTTATTCCCTTTATTTTGTGATTTGGATTTACTGGTAATATAGATCGATTCACGTTTACATACGATGGGAATACGATTTGGGTAGATTAGGCAAAACATGAATTGGTTATGAACATGAATCATAAACTTGATAATAGGCATAAATTGAAACATGAACATTTTTATAACTTGAATCTGGATATGGACATGAAACTTTCCTTGAAACTTGACACGAACTTAACATGAAAATTTGAACATGGACATGACACTAGAATGAACTTGAAAATGGCCAACTCGACGTTGGGTTGAGTTTGCAGTGTAATTCTGCCCGGAACCGCCCGGCAGATCCAGTTACTGCAAACAATAGGATCCAATGTGGGTAGTTCGTCATATCGCACTTGAAAACCCGAGTTCAGACTGAGTTGTGGTGTAAATCTGCCCGGAACCGCCCGACATATCCAGTGACCACAACAACTGGTCTGATGTGAGAGGTTGGGGTGCATTAATGAATTAATGCCACATGATAGGGTTAAGTCATGAACATGAAAGACAACACTTAACCAACTTGATACATGATTCGTAAGGCTAAGTAATGAACTTAAACGACAACATTTAGCTAATTTGACTTGACACGTAGGCGGGTTAAGTCACGAACTTGAATGACAACACTTAACCAACTTGACATGCTAGACCGACAAGGGTTAAGTCACGGATTTAAATGACAACACTTAAACCTATTGGACGAAAACCCTAGTTACGCGGTCCATTTCAGCAGTAACCCACTAGATGTATCATGGTACCCTGGAACCAGGCAGGGTGGGGCACGATTACTAGGCTGATTGTAAGCGACCAGAACGACGGCTGAGTTAGTGCGCCAGTGTAGGTTCAGGCGGACTATGGTCGTGCACGTAATCCGGAGTTGAAAAAGCAGGCATTAGGCATCAGTAGGTTTACCTGTGCATGCTTGATTCGTGTCGGTGGTTGGCACCCTAGGGCTTTATACACCCTATGGTGGACCTAGCACAGGTGACTACATTCATGTTAGGGCCGTATGACATAGACACACGACGAGTTAGAACTTGTAGGGAGCCGATCGATTAGTGGATCGTTCCGTTGGACCTAGTAATGGGTCATTCATGATATTGGGCCAAGGGATCACTTCATGGTTATCATTTGACATGGGTTGGGATACTAGTACAGTTGGTGTAACAAACCTTGAACATGGAATGATATACTTGATTTATTACGTTATCTTAGTCTATCTTACCCATCTTGACAGCATCCTTATGTTTACTTTCAGTTTATACATGTCATGTTACCTTTACCTATTTTTATGCTGAAAGTCACTAGGACTTACCAGTCTTTATGACTGACCCGTTTTCTTTCGCCTCTTTTTCTTTCGTTTCCCCCTCCCCCCAGGTTCTCAGGGAGGAAACTCTAGCACTTAGCTTGGATTCGCTTGCTTTTGGTTCAGCTTGTGTATGGTTTGATCTTGAGCTATGCTATGGCTGCATTTTTGCTACCTTTGGGGAATTAAGCTACTTTGTTGTTTTAAGATTATGCTTCTTTATTTATGCAATACAGGATTTGTTGTAATGGAAAATAATGACCTTGGATATTTGGTACTTTGGATGTAAAAGGTTTTGACTCTTTTTGAAAGTAATGAAATTTAGCTTTTGAATCTTCCGCTGTCTTATTTATGTTCTATCTTGTAATAATTTTGTGATTGTTTACCTCGATAGCGCTCCTCCAAAACTAGTGCATTCCCTTTGTGAGTGACCCTAGCGGAGGTGGGGTGTTACACTTGGTATCAGAGCAGAAGGTTACCAGACTGGGCAATTTTTTTTTAAAACGTTCAAAAACTATTTTCAAAATCGTTTACAAAGAAGCATTTTTCAAGAGAAGTCTTGTTTTATTTAAAGGCTATTCCCCAAAGGCCATTAGCACTATCCTTTGTTTCCTCATTTGAATCTCTTCTTTTTCATTTCAGCATGTCTGGGAATCTTAACTTTCCTGAGGGCGTGCCAATACCTGGATGGTTCAGGAGGTACTTAGAGGCTAGGGCCAACGATGCAAGCCCAGCAGATATTCCTCCTCCAGCTGCAGCGATTCCTCCTCCTCCGCCCCCTCCTCGTGCAATTGCTTTCTCAAAGATCAGTAAAGATTTTAGGGCCATGGGTGGAAGGGATTTCAAGGGAACTGAATCATTCGTAGAACCGAGGAACTTGCTCAAAGAAACTGAGGATCTGTTCGTTATCTTTGAGGTGGCCGATAGGCAGAAGGTACAGTGGCGGTATGGTTGCTCAAAGACGAAGCTTCCTATAGGTGGGAAGTAACTAACACAGAGAGGCCGATTGAAACTTGGATGGATTTCAGAATAAGGTTCGAGATGAAATTCCTCTCGCAAGCTGAACAAAGTCTACAGCTGGAAAAATTCTTATCTCTTAAGCAAGGAAGTATGACGGTCAAGGAGTACGTCAATCAATTCAATCAGCTGGCTCGGTTTGGACTGGACTTAGTGAATACCCCTCATAAGAAGGCTCTCCGTTTTGTCAAAGGATTGAATGAACCATTTCACAGCTTGGCTATGACCCACGTACCTATGGGGGCTACTTACGAAAAGCTAGTAGACATGGCGCTCTTAAATGAAGAAGACAAGAATGGCAAGAAGGAGGTCAAGGCGAATGAGTCTCAAAACAAGAAGGTAGACTCCGAGAAAGGAGGCAAGAACAACAACAATAATGATAACAAGACACGTGAGAAAATAAAATGGCACTTCTGTGGTATTGAGGGGCATATAGTCTAGGATTGTAGAAAGAAGAAGATGAAGATGGGAGCATGGTTTCATTGTGGTGATACTGGACATATCAGCAAGAACTGCCCTAAGAAGCAAGGGCAAGGCCCGTAGGCAGGACCTTCTGGGGGTACATCTTAAATTTCTTCTCCTAGATGCTTTATTTTATCTTGCTTTCTTGCTTATCTTCTCAATCCTATCTTGAGAACCTTAGGTAGAACCCTTTTGGATGTAAACATGTGATTGAAATATGTTTTGGTTGATGTTTGCAAATGGCTGCAATTGGTCGCAAGTGGTTGCTCGTGGTTGCATAACACACATTAGGCACTAGATCGGCTTAGACACATTTTAATATTGCAAATGAATGAGTGTTTATATTTGTTTATGGATGAAATTGAATGTGTTATCATATAGATGGATGTTTGTGCACACATATAGTGTTTGTGTGACTAGGACTATTTGCATACATGTTGGATTCATGGCACTAAACATATTTTGCATTAAGAAGATCAATCAAGCCTGATCATTTGCATTAGATACGGAACATATACACACACTTTCTGCATATGTTTATAGCATTAGTAATCTTTTAAGGACAATGGTTGCTTGGGGATGATGGTTGAGTAGATGGATGATTGGATGATAGGATGCATTCTTCCTAACTTGAAGATTTCGAGGACGAAATCCTTTAAGGAGGGGAGAATGTAACAACCCGAATTTTAATAACATGTTAAAACCATAAATCAAGGCAGAATTAATTTTTAAAACAAGAACCAAGGGAAATGGGTTGTTCCATTGCGGTCGTCTCGAAATTTTGCTCGGAAACGAGTCCGAGTTTTCGAAAATCGGAGTCTGTATGAGGGAGATATGACCCTCCGAAGTTTCAAGAATTTTCAGAATAAAAAACAGCTCAAAAGTTCGAATTCAAAACCCAGAACAGGATGAATGGGAAATTTCTGGCCCAGGACCAGGTCGACCTGGGGGTCGACCATAGTATCGACCTCCTAGGAACCAGGTCGACCAATTGCGGGGTTGGGATCATTTCGTTAAGAATTACTAGTGGGTGGTGCAAAGAATTAAAGTAAGAAAAAATCTGGGAAGCGCACTAGACATTCCTTTATATTCATTATGTTTTCTAGCTTTACCTTATGTCATGGTTATACTTTCCATCCTGTTTATTCCTGTCATATTGCTTTACTTATTTTCATACTAAAAGTAAATGGACTTGCCAGGATTTATGTCTGACCTTTTTGTTTTTGCCTCTTTTTCTTCCCTTTTCCCCCTAGGTTCTTAGTGAGGAAACACTGAAACTTGACTCGGATTTCTTTCTTCTGGAAGCGCTTAGAAGTGTTGAAAGTAATGCTCAGCTTTATCTCTTTTTCATTATGGCTATTTGGAATGGGATTATGGTTTTACTTTTATGTACTCTGATAATAATTGTGTACAAGATGGATATTTGTGAACTTGACTCTTGTATGTGGTTTTGATGTTGTAACCAAACATGTTTTGCTTTTCCGCTGCAATGAATAAAATTTGAATTTTCTTAAGTACCATTTATATACCTATCTTGTGATAATCTGTTCTATACTCTTACAATACTTCATGAAAGTTAATGCATTCCCTTAGTGAGTGACATTAATGGACGTGGGGTGTTACAATACCGACTGATAAGGGTTCCACACAGTAAGAATGATACAAGCCACCTCCTAGGCTTGTGCCCTCAACTAGGATTTTAAGAGTCCCAAAAGCGGATACAAACAACGAAAAGTGGGACCTCTTAGATTATTAATTAACGAAAAGTGGGACCCCTTCCCCAAAACAAGCACTTGCTCAATTATGTGTGCGTGTGTGTGACTATATATATATATATATATATATATATATATATATATATATATGGCTACCAACTTCACTTAATTACATCTGATTGTAATAACCTGGGAAATCTGAGCCAATTTAAAATTTTTAATTTGGCTATTTTAGTGGATTTTGAATATTTAAAATAAATTATTTTAAATAATAACAACCAAAATCTATTTGAATTGATGTTGGAAAATAAATATATTTATTTTAATTATAAAACAAGGCCTGAAATGGCGCAGCGGTTTGAATTGAATTCAAACTTTGACTGACTGTACATGATGCAAAATAAAACGGATTTTAGTGAAACAAAAAATATTTAAATCTGTTTATGAATATCTTTCTAATGAATCTGAAAAATAAAAATATCATAGCGGGAATCAAAAGTTACGGCCAAATGAATTTTCAGAAAGGTCGCTATGGAGTTTATATAGGCCTTGAAAATAGCCATTATGCAAACAACCTCCGTTTTCGAAGAAACCACTTTTGTTGGATCCGGGATGTTAAATTATTGCTAGGTTTCGAATTCCATAATTTTTGGAGTTAATATGTGAGCGTGGCAAAGGAAAATGTGTTTGGTTGATTTCACTCAAATTGGATCGACCAGAAAATTGCCATTTTTCAAACTGTCTTCAAATTCGACGAAACTAGTTTTATTAGGACCGTATTATCAATACAAAGCTAGTAATAATTTTTCTGGAATTTTTGGGACTAGAATTTGGCCCCGGTAAATTGAAATGTACGTTCAAATCAAATATTTGAATGTTTCATATTTTAATTTGAAGAATAACTGACTGAAACAGTCGAATGGGCCTACAAAACATATTCCATTGTGTTCAGAATGGGGGTAATTATCTAGGGACAACAGTCGTTGGGTTTGAATTGGAGTTCATATGAGAAAAGGGTATTTTTGGAAATAATTAAATTAAGAATTTAAAATAAAAACCATTGGCCAATCACTTTCCTCCATCATATTTTCTCTTTCCCCGATGCTCTTCAACCTGGCGGCGGTTTTCATCGATCCCTTCCCTCATCTTTTTCTTCAAATCCACGCACCAATACCCCTTGCTCCTTTGGAGTATTTTATAGATGGCAACACGAGCTTCAAATCTATATAAGGAGCACCCCCCTCGTTCAACCTTTGTCGAGTTCTGCCTCCTCAAAGATTCGACCATTCAACCGCCGCCGCACCTCGAGAACGCCATTGAACTACACACATCCTTCCTCGATTTGCGCGCCTCTCCAAGCTCTCCAAGGTGGTACCCTCCGATCGTCACCACGCTGCACGGATTTTGAGATAAATCGAAACCTAGTTTCAAACAAATTCAGAAATGTACAACCTTTATAATTTAAAATAGATTATAGCACTTTAAAGCGCTACGAAATATGATTTTACAATAAAAATCATATCTTTTTGCTATGTAGTCGAAATCCAGTGAAACAAGAGACATTGGACTCGTGTGGATGTCTTCAACATCCTAGAAGAGACCGGAGAATTTTTGGAGCTTCCTACGATTTTGAGAGGAGTGGAACCCAATGTTAGATTTCTAAATTATAAACGATATGGAATGGCAATGTATAAATTATACGATCGATATATAAGTTATATAAGCATTGTACACGTCCTGTATAAGCGTTGTATAAGTTGTACGTGCGATGTATAAGTTATATATACGTTGTAAAAATCATATATGCGTTGAATGGAATTGAAATAAAAATATTTATATATGTATATTTATACACACTCCCCTCGTCCACAGACCATGGACGATATATATTGGTTGTGATTGTTTGGATTTTGGTTGACGTGAAATTTGGTTGATAAATGCGAATGGTTGATAATGATTGTTTGTGGTTGAAACAAAATTGGAATTGTTTGTGGAAATATTCATTGTGATATGAAAATGATCGAAATATTTAGATTATAAGGATAAGCTCCTTAGGGAACGCTGCGAGGCGTAAGGTAGTGCGAAGAGTCGTACTGGGGACGGTGCCCGTTTTTAACCCCCTGCCGTTATGCTGCCGAAATTTTCTGAAATATTCATATGTTTGATTAATATTCATGTGTTTAAATAGATTCATGTGTTGGAAAGATATTCCTTTTTGAAATAAATTATTTGAATGATAAAAATAACATTTTTATTGAATGTATGAAATGAAATGGTTTGAACGATAAAAATAACATTTTTATAGTATGTACGAAGTATATAAAATATTCGTGTTTGAAATAAATTGTTTTAATAATAAAAATCACATTTTTATAATATATATGAATTGCTAAATATCTTCATTTTTGAAATAAATTGTTTTGACAATAAAAATCACATTTTTATTATATATTCGAAGTGTTAAAAATAGTCATGTGTTGAAATAAATATTTGTAAGATAAAAAAATTATTTTTATCAAATATATGAAAAGAAATTGGTTTGGAAATTGAAGAACGGATTATATTTATATATAAAAATATAATTAAAATAAAACGAATAACGAAGCTATAGTTTGTATTTTAAAACCATGATTTTAAACGATTATTGCGTGAGATCCGACCATCGAATTTTGCAGAAACCGAAACCGTTGGGTCCGCTTTGGAAATATCTTTCCAACGACACCAAATTTGTAAAGATCCAACTGTTAGATGTTGTGAAATGTTAAATTCAAATCTGAATGAAAACGGCGCCAGAATGGATTATATTAATATATATAAATATAATTAAACTAAATCGAATAACGACGCCGTAGTTCGTATTCTGAAATCGTAAATTCAAACGATTGTACCGGGAGATCCGACCGTCGGATTTTCCCAAAACCGGAACCGTTGGGTCCGCTTTGAAAAGATCTTTCCATAATATAAAATTTTTAAAGATCCAACGGTTAGATTTTCAGATATATGTAAATCAAATCTGGAGAAAAACAGCGCCATGGCCACGTTATGGCCTGAAGCGTCGTTTGAATAAATGGGCTGTATTTAAATAAATAAAAATAGCGATAAATCGCTATAAAATATTATAAACGATATGGAATGGAAATAAACTGAATTTACACGATTTATAGGATATTTGATGGGTGATTGTGCTTGACATGAAAATCACGTTAATGAACTAAATTATGGATGTCAGAAAATTTAACCATTGAAATGAATTGATTTGAACTTCTAAATTTACGTGAATTGACAACATGGATGTGTGTCTGACGTTGTAGATTGACAATGTGGCATGCAGTGATGCTGTGATCAAGGTTTTTGTTGAAAAGCAGAGCTCTGTGGTTGATGATCAAAGCAGGGCTTTAAATAGCTAGCTTTGTGTTTAGCGTTGATTCGTGGGCCTCACACCCCAGTATGAGCCAGAAACGGGAGAGGACGTCAGGGAGGACATGCGTTTCCTTCTAGCTAGGAGTGGTGTTTTGGGTTTTACACGCCTGAACATTTTACTTATGTGGATGAGGGATAGCGAGGCGCCTCGGTTATATCGGTCGCTACAAGGCCGATGGTTTGGTCAGTATATGACTAGTTGGCGCCGCCCCATAGGGCGGGGAAACGCAGTGTTCGGGCATTTTAATCCACTCCATGTGGACCGGCCCTGACGATCCAAGGTGCAGTTGCGGCTGTTCCTGGGACACGGGCTAGAGCGTCTCGAAGCAGTAAGAACGATCCCTTGCCTTGGTTCATTATGGAAATCCAATTTCCAAATACGACGTCGTGCGGGTTTGATTGTAAACCTATATATAGCAATAAGATATATGGTACCCATGCCGTCTATGATTGATACTTATGATTGAAATTGTTTTTGAAACATATAAACACTAGTAATAATATCAAATGCAATTGTTTTATTCGTATCAAGCATATTTTGGCCATTATAAGGTAAAACTCTATCCTTTGGTTTGCGTTGCATTGTGTGATGGGAACTGAGTCATATAATGGCTTCATTTTTATAAAAAGCATTGCGATGTTTTAATGATTCACTTGTTTTTTCTTAGCACTGGCAATCCAATGGAGTAAACCCGTTCCACGTTAGCAGCGTGGTCCTGTGATTGGCCTTATTATAAAATAAGTTAAGCAGATTTCTCATACCAATCCCATGACTGACTCGTAGTTTGTTTCACTTGCAAACTCAGGTGCCCTATTTCTACACGGGCAGCCTTGCATTCAGGTTTTAGCAGGCTCTTTCAGATAGCTATGGAGCTGAAGATGGATTCTATCACTTCTTTCTTTTTATGCTGTTCAGCTCCTGTTGTACACGTATTACGTTTTAATTTCGATGTAGACATTTTATGTAAAGCTGAACTATATTTTGTACTAAGTATGATCCTGTATACTGTGTAACTTTGATGATTATGTTTATCCAGTGTATTCTATTGTACATTATCTGGTGTATTTATATATTTCTGTTCTATTGTTATTTGTTTATGTGTTATATTCCAAAGATTACCCTTGCCACCGTGGAACGGGGGTTTGGGGTCGTCACAACGTGGTATCAGAGCTTTGGCTAAGCTTAGTTCTGGAATATAACATATTAACGAACTCGTCAGAAATAGAACCAGTATAGTTCTAAGACGAATAACTCATTTTAGATAGGATCAGTAATATCCTAGAATGAGGGTAACAAAATGAAATAAACCCCGATAGACACATTTACATTCAAATATATGTCTCTATGCTTTAAAATACCTTTTCTGTTGGCCTGACACTTTGTCTACTATTTGCAGACGTTGAAAAATGAGTAGCAGAAGTGGTAGGTCAGATCCAGATATTGAAGCTCTATTAAAGAAGTATCGAAATCTGGGTGGAGTACGTTCTCGGGCAATGAATCCATTATTCAAACACAAGCATCGATGCGCTCTGCTGAGAAATTTTTTGAAGGTTCAAAGCTGAGAGATGATCAGAAAAGATTACTGGCATCTTGGGCACTCAAAGACGAAGCATTAATCTAGTGGGATACAGTTATTAAGGATAATCCAGAAGGTAATATTATCTGAGATAGATTTAAAGAAATTTTCAGTGAAAGATTTATTCCTCCAGAAGCGACTGAGCGGTTAAGAGATGAATTCTACTATCTGATTCAAGGAGATATGACCATTCTAGAATATCATTAGAAATTCAATGAACTTTTCGTTTTGCCTCGCATCTAATTCAAAATCCAAAGATGAAGAATCGAAGGTTTATTAACGGGCTTCAAAGAAGGTACCAAAGTAGTGTCACTGCACATGTGCAACAATCTTTTTCTCAGATGATATACATGGCTTATCAGTACGAAGATCTAGATAAGCAAGGCCTTTTGAAGGACGAAGAGGAATGTAGTTCTAACAACAAAAGGAAATTCGAAGTTTATAGCCCAGAGACAAGTACACAGCCTGAGGCAAGTACGACATCTAGGGTCAGAAAGAAGCCTAGAGTCAAGAGGAAAAGGGTTAAATCTGAGAAAGAACCAATAACAACTGCCACCTGTTCTAACTGTAACCAGAAAGGGCATTTGTCGATAAATTGCGGAACCTTAAAGAAACAAATAAAGGATATATTTAAATCCAAGAACAAGTTTCAAGAGAACAGAAAATTCAATCTTTGCCATCGGGCTAGCCTTGTAAAGCAAGATTGTCGGCTCTTAATGAAATCTGAAGTAGTGTAGGTAAATGAAGTGACAGAAGTTCCTGCATCCTCAGCTAGTCAAGCAAGGCTAGATGTTTTAGAAGGCACGCTTAATGTCAAAGATATTCCAGTTGAAGTATTGTTTGATACGGGCGCGTAACGAAGCTTTATTGCAAGTAATGCGGTTAAGAAACTGGATTTGAATTTGAAAAATCTTAAAACACCCATGACTGTCCATAATCCGATTAGGGGTTCCCTCGATCTTAGTTGGATATGTGGGGTGCCTGATTCTTTTTCCTACTGTCGGTTCCCTACGATCGCAATCATCATGAATTTTACAGAATTTGATCTTATTCTGGGATTGGATTGGTTAACCAAATTTGAAGTTGAGGTTAAATGCGCCGACAGAGTTGTTAAGGCGAAGATTATATCAGGGAATTATATAACCATTCCATGCGAAGGTCCGAATTCTGATAGAAAATATTTTTTGTCAGCTCTGGTTGATTCTCCTACTCAAAAAGAAAATATTCTTGTTGTTACAGAGAATACTCCGGTCGACGTAGAAAATATTCCCATCGTCAAGAATTATGCGGATGTGTTTGAAGAAGTTGTTAGCTTGCCTCCGCGAAGAGAAATCGATTTCAAGATCTCTTTAATTCCGAATGCAAGGCCAATAGTTCACACTATTCGAAGAATGGCCTTGAAGGAAAAAGAAGAATTAGACAATCAGACTCGACAGCTTGTGTGGAAGGGTTTTATCAGACCCAGTTTCTCTGATTGGGGAGCAGCAGTGTTATTTATCCCAAAGTCAGATGGTACTCTCCGACTATGCGTGGATTATCGTGACTTGAATAAGCAGACATTAAAGAATAAATATCCATCAGCTTCATATTACCGAAGAGTGTGTTCCTTTGATAGCATTCAGAGGTTCATACTTATTCTATGAGTGGTTAGTAATGCCGTTCGGCTTATGTAACGCTCTAGCTTATTTTGTCAATCTAATAAACCGGGTATTCAGAGAAGTATTGAATAAATTTGTACTAGTTTTCATTGATGACATATTGATATTCTCTAAGTCAGAAAGCGAGCATGAAAAACATTTGGAACAAGTGTTAGAAATTCTCAGAAAGAATGTTTTAAAAGCCAACTTTTCCAAATGTATATTCTGGCAAGAAGAGGTAAAGTTCATTGGTCACGTTGTATCAAAATAAGGAATTTCTGTGGTCCCAGTAAGATCACAGCTATTCAGAATTGGAAGTAGCCAACTACTCCCACAGAAGTCCGAAGTTTTCTCGGATTGGCTAGTTATTATCGGAAGTTCGTTAAAGATTTTTCGAAGATATCTAGTTCCTTAACGAAGCTTACTAAGAAACATTCAAGGTTCAATTGGACTACAAAATGTGAGGCAACTTTCCAAAAGCTGAAGTTAATGCTGACAACTGCTCCAGTGTTAACAATTATTGATGGCAATCAAGACTTGAAAGTCTGGGCAGATGCTTCAAAAGAAGGTCTTGGTGCAGTATTAATGCAAAAAGGCCAGGTAGTCGCTCATGCTAGCCGTCAGTTGAAGCCACATGAGAAGAATTATGCGACTCACGACCTTGAATTGTTAGCCATCGTGTTTGCTATGAAAATATGGAGGCACTATCTATTGGGTGAGAAATTTGAATTATATACTGATCATCAATCATTGAAGTATTTGTTTACCTAGAAAGATCTGAATATGAGACAGCAGCGTTGGTTAGAATTTCTCGCAGCATATGATCTTGATATTTTATATACTCTGGGGAAAGCCAATGTTGTGGCTGATGCGCTCACCAGAAAGAATGTAATCATTGCCAATCTTATAATCACGCCTTCATTGATTGATAATATATCTACTCTTCAGAAGGATGATCACTTCATTCAGAAGATCAGAGAGAGGATTCAGAAAGGCAAGCCCTCGAGTTTTCAGATTGATAACGAGGGAATTCTGAGGTTGAAAGGCCGAATTTGTGTTCCAAACATCCCTGAACTCCGGAGAGAAGTATTGGATGAATGTCACAAATCCAAACCGAGTGTCCATCCAGGAGTGAGCAAAATGTATAATGATATCAAACGCAATTTCTAGTGGAGAGCTAGGAAAAGAGACATTTCCTTATACGTTAGCCGGTGTTCTACTTGTCAACAAGTTAAAAGTGATCAACAGAAACTCGCCGGATTGTTGCAACTGTTGGAAGTTCCAGGTTGGAAGTGGGAACAGATTTCTATGGATTTTATAGATGGTTTTCCCAACACCTGGAAAGAAAATGACAGTATTTGGGTGATCGTAGATCATTTCACAAAGACCGCCCATTTCATACATGTCAGATCAAATAGAACCGCTCAAAGTCTGGTGCAGATTTATTTCAAGGAAATTGTTAAACTTCATGGAGTTCCCATGAGTATCGTTAGTGACCATGACCCGATTTTTGCTAGTAAATTCTGGGAAGCATTCCAATCAGAATTGGAAACCAAATTGAACTTGAGCACCGCATATCATCCTCAAACACATGGTCAAACTGAGAGGGTGAATCGTATTCTAGAAGATTTATTATGAGCTTGTGTTATTGATTTTGGCGGATCATGGGAAGACCACTTGCATTGGGCTGAGTTCTCATACAACAACAGCTACCCAGCGAGCCTGAAAATGTCACCATTCGAAGCACTGTATGGTAGACCGTGCAGATCTCCCGCTTGTCGAGTAGAATCTAGCAATAGACTTGTATTATGACCCGATATGATTCGCGAAGCTGCGGATAAAGTCAATTTCATTAAGAAACGATTACAAGTAGCTCAAAGCCGACAGAAGAGCTATGCGGATTCGAGAAGAAGAGATTTAGCATTTGCTGTTGGTGACTATGTGTATTTGAGGGTTTCTCCGATGAGAGGAGTAGTCCGATTTGGTAAAACGGGGAGGTTGGCACCCAGATTTATTGGTCCATTTCCTGTGCTCGAATGGATTGGAACTCTCGCTTATAGGGTTCAATTTCCTGACTGGTTGCCTGGAGTACATGATGTGTTTCACGTATCTCAACTTTGAAAGCATGTACATGATCCAGACTTGGTCGTGGAAGAAGCCGCTCAACAAGATTTGGAAATTACTCTAGAATTAGCTGTAAGGAGAGAGCCGATAAAGATTATTGGCAAAGAAACTAAAGAGCCGAGGAACAAGAAGGTTCACTTAGTCAAAGTACAATGGAGTGGAGATCCGCGAGACTGTACTTGGGAAACCGAGGAGAGTATTAAGAAAGCCTACCCCAATTGCAGGTTGGATACTCTGATTAACTCTGGTGCAAGGTACATTTACCATATTTTGCATTTCCATATTGTTTTCTACTTGGTTGTTGTTTCCTTTTCATGGATGTAGAATTTTTAATCATATAGTCTGAATGATTTTATAAGAGTATATGGATTAATTACTATATATTTAAAAAGGTTAAAAATAAATTGATTGTTGTTTGTGTGGAGTGATTGTTAGTTTAAAGTAAATCACATTGGAATAATCTAATCAATAAGAGAACAAAGTTAAATTTATGCAGTTGAATCAAATATTAAACTGATTTGAAAATAGATAGAAATATATGCATGTACATTATATATGTTTGAACAGGTAAATGGATTTGTTGTTGAGTAAAGAATTTATTTGCGTGCCCGACAAATAGGTAAACCTTAATGAGTTGGATGCGCAATTTTATTATTATATCAACTCCTGTGAATGCCATTGGATGCGGAGTGCTGGTTGTTCTGTGTGTAATAATAAATGTCGCCATAGGATAGTAATAATTAATTTTGAACTACACTACATGGCATACTTCTTGAAGATAACATACTTCATCATGTACCACATAAGCATTTGGAGCTTACGTGACGAGGTTGAAGATTTACCATACGAGCGAGAGGCTTGTATGGCGATGACTATATTACAGGTTGAACCGAAGACTGATATGGACCATATAAAATGTAACGGTAAATTGCCAGATTAATAAAAACCCACACGTGTCTGGAGATGACAATAAACACGTCTCTCTGGTCATTAAGGCACAAAAACCATTTATAGGGTGCTGAGAATTTATTCTCTGGAGTTATGATCTATACACACTCCCCTCTAGACACCGGAATATATCACTATAAATACGTGTATGCTTATTAGGATTTATTGGGTACCTAACACATCCCAATAAATTTCCAAACCCCTCCCCGTACAAAGGAGGTTATGGTGAAATTTTTCGAAAATTTAGGGTGTTAGCCAACTTTTTGAAGAATTGGAAAATTCTTAGAAACTGAAAAGTTGAAGAATGAAAGCTGAGTTGGTAAATTAAACAACTTTCAGCTTTGTTCCTTTTCGGGGACGAAAAGATTTTAAGTGGGGCAGATTGTAACAACCCGGAAAATCCGAGACAATTTAAAAAATTTAATTTGGCTATTTTAGTGAATTTTGAATATTTAAAATAAATTATTTTAAATAATAATGACCAAAAGTCTACTTGAATCGATGTTGGAAAATGAATATATTTATTTTAATTATAAAACAAGGCCTGAAACGGCGTGGTAGTTTGAAAATTTGAATTCGAACTTTGACTGACTGTACAGGATGCAAAATAAAACGGAATTTAGTGAAACCAAAAATATTTAAATATGTTTATGGATATCTTTCTAACGAATCAGAAAAATAGAAATTTCATAGTGGGAATCAAAAGTTATGGCCAAATGAATTTTCATAAAGGTCGCTATGGAGTTTATATAGGCCTTGAAAATAGCCATTTTGCAAACGACCTCCATTTTCGACGAAGCAACTTTTGTTGGATCCGGGATGTCAAATTATTGCTAGGTTTCAAACTTCATAATTTTTGAAGCTAGTATGTGAGCGTGGCAAAGGAAAATGTATTTGGTCGACTTCTATTAAATTGGATCGACCAGAAAATGGCCATTTTTCAAACGGTCTCAAAATTCGATGAAACTAGTTTTGCTAGGACCGTATCGTCAATACGAAGCTAGAAATAATTTTTCTGGAATTTTTGAGACCAGTATGTGGCCCCGACAAATTGAAATGCACGTTCAAATTAAATACTTGAATGTTTTACATTTTAATTTGAAGAATACCTGACTGAAATAGTCGAATGGGCCTACGAAACATATTCCATTGTGTTCAGAATGAGGGTAATTAGCTAGGGATGACAGTTGTTGGGTTTGAATTGGAGTTCATATGAGAAAAGGGTATTTTTGGAAATAATTAAATTTAAAATTTAAAATAAAAACCATTGGCCAATCACTTTTCTCCATCATATTTTCTCTTTCCCCGATGCTCTTCAACCCGACGGCGGTCTTCATCGATCCCTTCCCTCCTCTTTTTCTTCAAATCCACGCACCAATACCCCCTGCTCCTTTGGAGTATTTTGTAGAGGGCAACATGAGCTTCAAATCTATATAAGGAGCACCCCCCCCTCATTCAACCTTCGTCGAGTTCTGCCTCCTCAAAGATCCGACCTTTCAGATGCCGCCGCACCTCGAGGACGCCGTCGAATTGCATACCCTCTACCCTGATTTGCGCGCCTCTCCAAGCTCTCCAAGGTGGTACCCTCCGATCGTCACCACGCTGCACAGATTCCAAGATAAATCGAAACCTAATTTCGAACAAATTCAGAAAGGTACGACCTTTATAATTTAAAATAGATTATAGCACTTTAAAGCGCTATGAAATATGATTTTTCAATAAAAATCATATCTTTTTGCTATTTAGTCGAAATCCAGGGAAATAAGAGATATTAGACTCGTGTGGACGTCTTCAACATTCTAGAAGAGACCGGAGAATTTTTGGAGCTTCCTACGATTTTTAGAGGAGTGGAACATAATGTGATATTTCTAAATTATAAACGATATGGAATGGCGATGTATAAATTATACGATCGATATATAAGTTATATAAGCGTTGTACACCTCCTGTATAAACATTGTACACCTCCTGTATAAGTGTTGTATAAGTTGTATGTGCGATGTATAAGTTATATATACGTTGTAAAAATCATATGTGTGTTGAATGGAATTAAAATGATACTGAAATGAAATGGAAATATATATATATATATATGTGTGTGTGTGTGTGTGTGTGTGTGGGTGTGTGTGTGTACTCCCCTCGTCCACAGACCATGGACGATATATATTGGTTGTGATTGTTTGGATTTTGGTTGACGTGAAATTTGGTTGATGAATGCGAATGGTTGAAATTGATTGTTTGTGGTTGAAACAAAATTAGAATTGTTTGTGGAAATATTCATTGTGATATGAAAATGATCAAAATATTTAGATTATAAGGATAAGCCCCTTAGGGAACGCTGCGAGGCGTAAGGTAATGCGAGGAGCCGTACTCGGGACGGTGCTGGTTTTTAACCCCTTGCCATTATGCTGCCGATTTTTTTTGAAATATTCATATGTTTGATTAATATCCATGTGTTGAAATAGATTCATGTATTGGAAAAATATTCCTTTTTGAAATAAATTGTTTGAATGATAAAAATAACATTTTTATTGAATGTATGAAATGAAATGGTTTGAACGATAAAATAACATTTTTATAGTATGTACGAAGCATATAAAATATTCGTGTTTGAAATAAATTGTTTTAACAATAAGAATCAAATTTTTATAATATATATGAATCACTAAAAATCTTCATTTTTGAAATAAATTGTTTTGACAATAAAAATCACATTTTTATTATATATACAAAGTGTTAAAAATAGTCATGTGTTGAAATAAATATTTGTAAGATAAAAATAATATTTTTATCAAATATATGAAACGAAAATGGGTTGGAAATTAAAGAATGGATTATATATATAATTAAAATAAAACGAATAACGAAGCTATAGTTCGTATTTTGAAACCGTGATTTTAAACGATCATTGCGGGAGATCCATCCATCGGATTTTCCCGA
Source organism: Allium sativum (assembly GCA_030737875.1). Taxonomy (NCBI): domain Eukaryota; kingdom Viridiplantae; phylum Streptophyta; class Magnoliopsida; order Asparagales; family Amaryllidaceae; genus Allium; species Allium sativum. The sequence continues at coordinate 432,946,023 of CM060910.1, forward strand.
AACCGTTGGGTCCGCTTTTGAAATATCTTTCCAACGGTACCAAATTTGTGAATATCCAACGGTTAGATTTTGTGAAATGTTAAATTCAAATCTGAATGAAAACAGCGTCCGAATGGATTATATTAATATATATAAATATAATTAAATTAAATCGAATAACGACGCTGCAATTTGTATTTTGAAATCGTAACTTCAAACGGTTGTACCGGGAGATCCGACCATCGGATTTTCCCAAAACTAGAACCGTTGGGTCCGCTCTGAAAAGATCTTTCCAATGATACAAAATTTGTAAAGATCCAACGGTTAGATTTTCAGATATGTGTAAATCAAATCTGGAGAAAAACAGCGCCATGGCCGCATTATGGCCTAAAGCATCTTTGAATAAATGGGCTATATTTAAATAAATAAAAATAACGATAAAGCGCTATAAAATATTATAAATGATATAGAATGGAAATAAAGTGAATTTACTCGGTTTATAGGATATTTGATGGTTTAATTTGTTTGATGTGAAAATCACATTAATGAACTGAATTATGGATGTTAGATAATTTAACCATTGAAATGAATTGATTTGAACTTCTAAATATACGTGAATTATTTGAAAAGGCCGAGTTAATTCTCATTTCAAATAATTAGTCGACGACTATAAGTCGAAGATATGAAGACGGTGCAAGACCGAGGATCTTCACATCGAATGGATGGCTACTGATGCCTTTGATGGGAGTTGCTGCCCTGAAGGGGTTACAGTGGTGGTTGTCTGGACGTACTTGTTGATCATTCGGATGTGCGAGGGCCTCTCTCCTGTATTAGACATACGAGAGAGTAATAAGGTGCCTCCGGTTTCGTTCAGACCCAGAACAGACTTGTAAATGGATATGTGTCTGACGTTGTAGATTGACAACGTAGTATGCAGAGATGCTGTGATCAAGGCTTTTATTGAAAAGAAGAGCTTTGTGGTTGATGATCAAAGCAGGGCTTTAAATAGCTAGCTTTGTGTTTAGCGTTGATTTGCGGGCCTCACACCCCGGTATGAGCCAAAAATGGGAGAGGACATCAGGGAGGACATGCGTTTCCATCTAGCTAGGAGTGGTGTTTTGGGTTTTACATGCCCGAGCATTTTACTTTTGTGGATGATGGATAGCGAGGCGCCTCGGTTATATCGATCGCTACAGGGCCGATGGTTTGGTCAGTATATGACCAGTTGACACCCCATAGGGCGGGGAAACGCAGTGTTCAGGCATTTTAATCCACTCCATATGGACCTGCCCTGATGATCCAAGGTGCAGTTACGGCTGTTCCTGAGACACGGGCTAGAGCGTCTCGAAGCGATAAGGACGATCTCTTGCCTTGGTTCATGACGGAAATCCAATTTCTAAATACGACATCGTGCGGTTTTGATTGTAAACCCATATATGGCGACATAATATATGGTACCCATGTCGTCTATGATTGATACTTATGATTGAAATTGTTTTTGAAACATATAAACACTAGTAATAATATCAAATGCTTTAGTTTTATTCGTATCAAGCATATTTTGGCCATTATAAGGTAAAACTCTATCCTCCGGTTTGTGTTGCATTGTGTAATGGGAATTGAGTCTTATAATGGCTTCATTTTATAAAAAGCCTTGCGATGTTTTAATGATTCACTTGTTTTTTTAGCACTGGCAATTCAATGGAGTAAACCTGTTCCGCGTTAGAGACGTGGTCATGTGATTAGCCTTATTATAAAATAAGTTAAGTAGATTTCTGATACCAGTCCCATGACTGACTCGTAGTTTGTTTCACTTGCAAACTCCGGTGCCCTATTTCTACATGGACAGCCTTGTATTCAGGTTTTAGCAGTCTCTTTCGAATTGCTATGGAGCTGAAGATGGATTCTATCACTTCTTTCTTTTTATGCTGTTCAGCTCCTGTTGTACATATTATGTTTTGATTCCAATGTAGACCTTTTATGTAAAGCTGAACTGTATTTTGTACTAAGTATGATCCAGTATACTGTATAACTCTGATGATTATGTTTATCCAGTGTATTCTATTGTACATTATCTAGTGTATTTATATATTTATGTTCTGTTGTTATTTGTTTATGTGTTATATTCCAAAGATTACCCTTGCCACCGTGGAATGGGGGTTTGGGGTCGTCACAATGTCCTCTCTACTGCAACCAACCCTAAACAAGGACATGTAGGTGTAAGAGCCCACTGTTCGCCACCAAACCCCATGGCGAGAACCCCCTATCATGCGTTCCCAGCTCACAGCCAGCAAACAATCGTTAATATTGATTTTTGGGAAGATTAAAACCAAGTGGAGTTTTAATTCATCTTTAATTAGATTGAAATGATATCCAAAGGAAGATTAAAGAATAAATTTAAAGAATTTATCTTTGATAAAATTAATGGGAACCTTTCCCAAAGTATAAGAATATTTGAATAAAAGAATATTCTGGATTGGAATGAGGCGTATGTGGTGTTTTTATAGCACTTGTTTATTATATACGCGAGTTATTCAGAAAGACCGGGTTAATCCCATTCTGAATAACTGATTCGACGATGTGTCGAGGATGAAAACGATGGTTGAAGACCGGCGGTCTTCACATCGTTTGGATGATTACTGATGTTTTGATTGGGTTGTACACCTTAGACAAGGTAATAAGTGGTGATCGTCCAGGCATACTTGGAGATTGACGGATAAGCGAGGACCTCTCCCCTGTATTGGACAAATGGGGGAAGGTGCCTCCGGTTTTGTTCATACCATGAACGAACTTGTAAATGGATGTGTGTTTGACATCGGATTTCATTCTGTGTGATTGATATACATCGGTTGCATAGCGTGGATTGCCTGTGTGGCATTCTGAGATGCAAATGATCAAGGCTTCTATTGAAAAGCAGTGTCTTGTGGTTGATGATCAAAGCACGGCTTTAATATAGCATAGCTTTGTGTAGCATTAATTCGCGAGCCTCACACCCCGGTGTGAACTGGAAACGGGAGAGGACTTCAGGGAGGACATGCGTTTCCTTCTAGCTAGGAGTGGTTTTTTGGGTTTTACACGCCCGGACATTTTACTTATGTGGATGATGGATAACGAGGCGCCTCGGTTATATCGGTCGATCTGGGGCTGATGGAGTCATTTGGCTCATTTACACCCCATAGGGCGGGGAAACGTAGTGTTTAGGGATTTTAATCCACATCGAGTGGACCAGCCCTGACGATCCAAGAGCCCACCTGTGTCTGGGTTCTGAGACATGGGCTAGACTGTCTCGAAGCGATAAGGACGATCCCTTGCCTTGGTTCACAAATGGAAATCCAACTTCCAATACGACATTTTGCGGTTTTGATTGTAAACCTATATATGGCGACATAGTGGTATGGGGCACTTATGTCGTCTATGATTGATACTTATGATTGTAATAACCCGGAAAATCTGAACCAATTTAAAAAAAAATCATTTTGGCAATTTTGAATATTTAAAATGAATTATTTTAAATAATAACATTGAGAAAATTATTTTGAATAGAATTAGAACATATATATTTATTTGAATCGACGTTAGAATATAAATGTATATTTTAATTATAAAAGGAATTGAAAATGGCGCGGCGGTTCGAAAATTCAATTTCAAATGAATGTACAGGATTCAAAATAAACCGGATTTTAGCGAAACCAAAAATATTTGAATCTATTTGAAATTATCTTTCCAACGAATCCGAAAAATTGGAATTTCATAGCGGGAATAAAAATTTATGCCCAGTTGAAAATTCAGAATAGTCGCTATGGAAAATATAGCCCTTAAAAATATAAATTTTGCAAATGACCTCCGTCTTAGACGAAACCACTTTTGTTGGATCCGGGATGTCAAGTTATTTCTAGATTTCAAAATTCATAACTTTTGGGATTAATATGTGAGCGTGGCGAAGTAAAACGTGTTTTGACAGTTTCAGTCTATATGGATCGACCAGAAAATGGCCATTTTTCAAACGGTCTCCAAATTTGACGAAATTAGTATTGTTAGAACCTTATCGTCAATACGAAGCTAGAAAATAACTTTTCGGGAATTTTTGGGGTCCGTATGTGGCCCCAATAAATTGGAACATGCGTTCAAATTAAATATATATATTTATATTTTAATTTTGACGAAAACTGATCGAAAGAGCCAAACTGGCTTACGATACATATCCCATTGTGTTCGGAATGGGGGTGATTATCTAGGGGCGACAGTCGTTGGGTTTGATTTTGAGTTCGAAATAAAAGTCTACCTTTTTGTGGAGAATTAAATAAAAATAATAAAAAAAATATATACACCCTCGTTTACACCAAAGCCCCTTCTGTCCTCATTTCCCCAGATCGAAACCCATTTGGTTTTCCTTGATTACAATTTCCGTCGCCCCCACTCAGGCCACCGCCCCTCCTCCAAGACCGCCGTAAGGACTCCGGCACCCCCACGACCTCCTCCGCCTTCCCCTCTCTCCCCTTTCTACATCGAAACCCCCAAAACCCATTCAGCCCCTTCGAGAACTGGAAATCACACCCAACTTGCACCCGAGACCACCACGCCACCAGCGAGGGCCACTGTGCCACCCCCTCCCGGACGAGCGAGCAATCTCCTCCCCTCCTCTGAAAACTGAATTTAAAGGTGAACTTTTATATATTTCTTTATTTTATGTAATTAAAATTATGGTTATTATATAAAAATTTGATTTGGTTATATGTAATGGTTTTGAAATATATGTATAATTTTTATACATATAAAGTTGTGATTTTTATAAATAAAAATGTAATATTTACTATTAAAAATGTAATTTTTACAATTAAAACTATGATTTTTATATTATATAGATAATAAAAATATAATTTTTAACTATAAAATATTTTAATCCATTCTACATCACACAATCAATTTTCACAATACAATCAAACAAACAAACAAGTCGTCCATGGTCTGTGGACGACGGGTGTCGGGTGCTGCTAAGCATCGTTGCATCCTAGTATATATTTTAACCAGAAATAAAATAAAAGTGAGAAGTTCTCACCTTTGGGTTCCACTCCGTTGTGCTTTAACGGACGATGGTTTGGATTTTATTCAAAATTCCAACGAAACCTACTTCATGCTGTTCATAGATAAAAATCACATTTTTATCACTTCATTCCAATAAATAGAAATCATATTTTTATTTCTACTTCATATATTTTTACAATGCTTCTTTCTATATAAAAATTATATTTTTATATTTCTACTTCTTATATATAATTCGATTCTTATTATATATGCAGCGAAATAAAAATTCGATCTTTATATAAGAAGTAGAAATATAACAATATAATTTTTATATAGAAAGAAGCATTGTAAAAATATATGAAGTAGAAATAAAAATATGATTTTTATTTATTGGAATGAAGCGATAAAAATGTGATTTTTATCTATGAATAGCGTGAAGAAGGTTGCGTTGGAATTTTGAATAGACCAAACCATCGTCCGTTAAAGCACGGCGGAGTGGGACCCAAAGGTGAGAACTTCTCAGTTTTATTTTATTTCTAGTTAAAATATATACTAGGATGAAGACGGTGCTTAGCAGCACCCGACACCCGTCGTCCACGGACCATGGACAACATGTTTGTTTGTTTAATTGTATTGTGAAAATTGATTGTGTGATGTGGAATGGAATAAAATATTTTATAGTCCCCTATGGGGCGTAAACTGGTCCCGACCAAACTATTAGCCTCGGAACGACCGATATAACCGAGACGCCTCGTAATCCATCATCCACATAAGTAAAATGTCAAGGCGTGTAAAACGCTGACACCACTCCTAGCTAGAAAGAAACGCATTGATCAGGCATTTTAATCCACTCCGCGTGGACCGACCCTGACGATCTAAGGCTTGCCTGCGCGCTTGCCTGAGGCTCGGGCTAGATAGTCTCGAAGCGGTTAGGATGATCCCTTGCCTTGGTTCACAGACATAAATCCAACTTCCAATACGTGACTTTGCGGTTTTGATTGTAGAGCCTAGTATTGGCGACATGATACATGGTACTCATGCCGCCTAGGATTGATACATTTATATTTGAAGTTGTTTTATATACTATGAACTTATAATAGTATCAAATGATTTGTTTTAAACGTACCAAGCATGTTTGGCTATTATAAGGGAAAACCCTGTCCCCCAGCTTGCGTTGCATTATGTGATATGACTTGGGTCTTATAATAGTTTCATTTTTCCAAAAAGAATTGCACTGTTTTGTTATATGTACCAGCATTCTTAAGAGGAATATTGTTCCGTGTTATACGACGTGTGTTGAGTCAACGGTTTCAATGCTTATTTTGATTAATGACAAGAAGGTGCTTCATGATCGACAAAAAGAAGACACAATATTTTATAGGTTAGAAGATGGTTATTTAGAGTTATTTATGTTAAAATCTATCCTCAAATAATCATACTTCTTACTCTTTTCAAAATTATGCATGAAAACTCGTTTTTACTGTATATTGACAAAAACAGTTCAACCTGTTAAAAATAACAGGTCAACCTATTTTTAAATATAACAGGTCAACCTGTTAAAATTAACAGGTCAACAGCTTTTTGAAATAACGGTCAAAAACCTGTCAACCTATTAATTTTTCCTGTCGACTTATTTTTGAATTTCATGAAGAGTCATCTTCTTTCTTGAAAAGTTGCATCCATTTCTCTTCATTTAAATCATTTCTTTTGATTGCAACTTTTCACCAACAATTGCAACTTCTCAATTACTATAAATACATCAGTTTTCAATCAATCAAATCACCGAATTTTCTCTCCATTCTCTGATCTATATTGTATTATTCTTAGCATTCTAAAAGCACTCAAAAGCATTCAATTATCATTTGAATCTCCAAGCATATTTAACACACTTGTGATTCAACTCGATAATCCACTTCCAAATCTTTGCAAACATCAATATATATTTGAGGATAAGATTATAGGAAGGTTGTACTCAATCATTGACTAATCAGTGTTGAAGAAAGAACACATTCAAGGTCAAACTCTTGTAATCGTCTTGTGGGTAAGCTTGTAGCCCGTGAAATCAAGTGGGTAAGCTTGTAGCCCGTGAAATCAAGCGGGTAAACTTGTAGCCAGCAAATCAAGTAGTGTTGTGAACCTGTTCCTCCGGGTGAAGCGAGGGTGTTGTTTAGTGAAAAGCCGAAGAGGAGCTTCGGGACTGGACGTAGGACGGGAGGTCCGAACCAGTATAAAAATCCTGGTGTCGTTACTCTACTTTACTTTATCTACAGCATTTATATTTGTTAGTGATATATTTCTTGTTTGCGAATTTTTACCTGCGTAACTATTGAATAGCTTAATTTATCACATACATTCCGCATAGCCATATTATAGATCCTGCACAAGTCGTACACACTCGGATTTTTCAATTGGTATCGGAGCAAGGTCATCATATAACCGTAACAAAGTTATTTGATATATTCTAGTAATATGGCAAATAACGCAAGTACGAGTAACACCACTTACACTGAAGGTCAAACGACACAAAGACCTCCTTTCTTTAATGGCCTAAACTATAGCTATTGGGCAACACGTATGGCTTTTTATATGCAATCAACAAGTTATGACGCTTGGAATGCTACTCAGAAAGAAGTAGTTAATCCAACAACTGAGTATGCAGAATGGACTCCTGCTGAGAAAACAACAGCAACTATAAATGCAAAAGCAATAAATATGTTGTTTTGTGCATTAGACCAAAATGAGTATAACCGTGCTAGTATCTGTACCACTGCTTATCAAATTTGGCAAACACTAAAGACCACTCATGAAGGTACTAACAAGGTTAAACAAGCAAAAATAGCTTTGTTGAAAAGTCAATTTCAAAATTTTAAAATGAAGCCGAATGAAACAATAAATGAAATGTATTCACGATTTCAAACTATTCATCGTGCTCTTATTGGTCTAGGACAAAAATATTCCGATTTTGATGTTGTTTCAACAATCCTACATTCTCTGACGAATGAATGGGAAGGAAAAGTATTAGCAATAGAAGAAGCTAATGATCTTTCCACCATGAAGCCAGATGAATTGATAGGAAATCTAATGTCCTATGAAGCTAACTTGCAGGCTAGAAGAGAACAAAGAGAAGAAAAGAAAAATGTTGCTTTTCATGCTGAAAGAGATGAAGACATCTCAGATTCCGAAGATGAAGATTTAGCATTCATTGCAAAAGGATTCAAGAAATTCTTAAAGCAACGAAAAGCTAGTCGTTATAACAGAAAGAAGTTCGAATCAAATAAACCATCATCATCGAATCTGGAATGCTTTAATTGTCACAAAAAGGGACATATGCAAAAAGATTGTCCGGAGCAAAAGAGGAAATCCGAAAAATTCAAGAAGGACAAATCAAAGAAAAGAGCATTCTCAGTAACATGGGATGATTCAGACTCATCTTCATCCGATAGTGAAAGTGACTCAGACAACGAACAAGCAAATGTATGTTTCATGGCAGCAGAAGATGAGGTACAAATTCCTACTTTTGAAGAAGTTCTTGATATAAATGCTGAATTAATATTTAAGTTCAAAGATATGAAACGACAATGCAAACAAGCTCAAGCTGATTTAAGTAGAGTAGAATTTGAACGAGATATGTTAAAAGATGAAAAGAAAATATTAGAAGAGGAACTTGAAAAGGCTCAAGAATCATCATCTAATATTGACTCTCAACTATCTCTTTTGACTCAAGAAATTGAAGTTCAAAAAGAGAAGAATGATACTCTTACTACTGAGAATCATGAGCTTAAAGCAAAGGTTAAATCTCTAGATCTTGAAAAAGCTAGTTTACAAACAATGTTAGACGATATTACTAAAAATGTTTCTAACTTTAACAAAGGTCGAGAAAATTTGACAAAAATTATTGAGAGTTCACAATCAGCTACAAATAAGCAAGGGTTGGGATATAAGAAACAAGTTATCAAGAAACATCTTGGTAAAAGAAAAAGGAAAAATAAGGTAGTACAAGAAACTGAAGCTAAGAAAAATCTTAGTTTATTATATTCCAAACCAAAACCGATTGTGAAATTTCAAAAGAAGAATGTCAAAACTATAAAAATATGGGTTCCTAAAACAAATAACAATTTGATTAGGAACAAGTATATTCAAAAAAATTTGAATACTGTGCATCACAATCCTAATTTTTTGTATAAAGGGGATACCGGACCCGTATGGGTTTGGACTCCTAAGACCTAACTCTTAGGACCCTATAAAAAGTGGGTACCATGGACTTAACTTTATTTTTTGCAGGTCCCACTTAAGAAAAGAGGAAAGTGGATACTGGACAGTGGTTGCTCAAAGCATATGACTGGAAACAAGAGCTTATTAACAAATATTACTTATTCGGATGGTGGCTCAGTCGCTTTTGGAGACAATTCAAAAGGCTATATCATCGGCAAAGGCGATGTGAGCAATTTTGGTACATCTAACTTACCTCTTATTACAAATGTCATGTTAGTTAAGAATTTGAAACATAATTTATTAAGTATCAGTCAATTGTGCGACAAAGGTTTTACCATTTCTTTTTCGAATAATAAATGTAGTATTTTAGATAAAGATCAAAATATAGCTTTTGAAGGACATAGAGATAGAAACATCTATATTCTAAATATGAATATCAATCATAATTCAGATATGTGTCTTGTAGCAAATGATAATGATCCATGGCTATGGCACAAACGTTTCTGTCATATAAACTTCAGAACTATTGACAAGCTAGCCAAGAACGAACTAGTTAAAGGTTTACCCAAACTTAGATTTAAAGTTGACAATCTTTGTGACGCATGCCAAATAGGAAAATTGACAAAATCATCATTTAAATCTAAGAAGGTAATATCAACATTACAACCACTTGAGTTATTGCATATGGATTTATTTGGACCTACTCAAATACAATCCATAAATCATAGTCGATATGTGTTTGTAATTATTGATGACTATTCTCGTTATACATGGGTGATTTTCTTGAAAAATAAAAGTGACACGTTTACTCATTTCAAATCCTTCGTCAAGAAAATTCAAAAGTCAAAAGGACTTAAGGTTAAGAATATAAGAAGTGATCATGGCGGAGAGTTCGAAAATAATGAATTTGAACATTTTTGTACAAAGAAAGGTATTAATCATAATTTTTCGTTTCCTCGAACTCCACAACAAAATGGAGTTGTAGAACGGAAAAATCGGACATTACAAGAATGTGCAAGGACATTATTAAATGGAAGTACTTTACCAAAACATTTTTGGGTAGAAGCTGTAGCAACTGCGTGTTATGTTTTGAATCATGTATCCATTCGACCTCTTACTAAAAATACACCTTATGAATTATTTAATGAAAGAAAGCGAAATATTTCATACTTCAAAGTTTTTGGTTCAAAATTTTTTATTTTAAACACGAAAGATCATCTTGGTAAATTTGATTCAAAAGCCGATGAAGGAATCTTTATTGGTTATTCGGATCGAAGCAAGGCTTATCGTGTATTCAATAAGAGAACTAAAACCATTGAAAAATCACTTCATGTATCTTTTGACGAATTCTATAAACCGTCTCATAATATATCGGATAACGAAGAAACTATAGTCACTGATAATCCTACCATCACAAATAATGACTCTGACTCAGAAATTATTAAGAATATTCCTCAACCTGTTATTGTACCTTCTCCATCAAGATTTAGATCTCCTCCGAGAATTCTAAGAGATCATCCAGTTCAAAATGTTATTGGAGAAGTAACATCACAAATTAGAACAAGGAGTTAACTTAATCAAATGGGTCATGTTGCAATTATCTCAAATATCGAACCTAAAAATCCTAAGGAAGCTGCTACTGATGAATACTGGATCATTGCCATGCAAGAAGAACTAAACCAGTTCGAGCGCAATGATGTATGGGAACTTGTTCCAAGGACGACTGATCAATCAGTTATAGGAACTAAATGGGTATATAAAAATAAGGCCGATGAACAAGGGAACATTACTAGAAATAAAGCAAGATTAGTAGCACAAGGATATAATCAGGAAGAAGGTATCGATTATGAAGAAACCTTTGCTCCCGTAGCTCGATTAGAAGCTATTCGAATATTACTATCCTTTGCGTGTCATCATGATTTCAAACTTTATCAAATGGATGTCAAAAGTGCTTTTTTAAATGGGTTTATCAAAGAGAATGTATATGTCGAACAACCTCCTTTGTTCGTACATGAGAAATATCCGGATCATGTATATAAACTTAAGAAAGCTTTATATGGATTGAAACAAGCACCTCGTGCTTGGTATGAACGATTAAGAAGCTATCTCATAGATTTTGGATTTCAAATTGGAAAAGTTGATCAGACTTTATTCATTAAACATTCTCGAAAAGATATATTAGTTATCCAAATATATGTAGATGACATTATCTTTGGTTCAACAAACGATGAACTTTGCAAAGAATTTGCAAATATTATGACCAAAGAATTTGAAATGTCACATATGGGGGAACTATCATATTTCCTCGGTCTTCAAATCAAACAGCTTTCAAATGGTATTTTTATCAATCAAGAAAAATATTGCGGAAATCCAGTTAAACGCTTCAGACTAGAAAATACCTCTGGTAAACCAACTCCTATGAGTACGACCACATATCTTGAAAAAGATGAATTTGGAAAGAATGTTGACCAGAAGTTATATCGAAGCATGATCGGTTCTCTCCTGCATCTTACGGCAAGTCGTCCTGATATTATGATGAGTGTTTGTTTGTGTGCACGTTTTCAAGCCGATCCTAAAGAATCACACTTACGAGCAGTGAAACGTATAATTCGCTATCTTAATAATACCAAAGATTTCGGTCTTTTCTATCCAAAAGAATGTGCATTTGAATTAGTATCATATAGTGATGCTGATTTCGGAGGATCACGAACGGATAGAAAGAGCACAAGTGGTACGTGCCATTTTATTGGAAAATCACTTGTCTCTTGGTTTAGTAAGAAACAAAATTGTGTTTCACTTTCGACGTGTGAAGCGGAATATATATCAGCGGCACTAGCATGTACATAAGTTGTATATATGCAACAAACACTTAAAGACTTCGGTATAAACTTATCGAATTCAATTATATATTGTGATAACATGAGTGCGATAAATGTATCCAAAAACCCAGTTAACCACTCTCGGACTAAACACATCGATATTCGACATCATTTTCTGAGAGATAACATTGAAAAGGGTAATATAAATCTCGAATACGTAAATACGGAAAATCAACTAGCTGATATATTTACAAAGCCTCTACTGGAATCAAGTTTTGTCAACTTACGTAGAGAGCTAGGCTTGGTTTCAAGAAAAGAACTCGAAGAGTAAATTTTTTTTTAAAGAATTCGTACATTATTTTTTTCAGAAACCAATGTCTTTTTTTTACTATATTTAGAAGAGAATTTTTCTATGGTTAAACAAATACGAACCATCTCTTTTCTTTCTCCAAATAGAAAATTCCTTCTATATATATGTTTACGTTTTTTTTTGAGTGCTCTCAGTCAATTTTTCTCTCTAATCTCCATTAAACAACGTATTATCATGGCTCATATCTGTGATGAATGTGCACGAAAATCGCACATCACCATAACAAGTTCCGAGTCCGAAGAACACTACTCCCCTAAGACACCGGAACACCCTCCTGGTTTTCATCAGAATTCTCGTACACCTGGAAATACTCCAACATCGAAACGATGCAAGAAGGCTCTTTTCTGTTCCCCACGAACCAAAGAAAAGATTGACGAGATACACCACTATCAAAAACACCAAGTCGATCTCCAAAGGGAGATGTACTACGAGCAGAGATTAACTTCTTCTCGCTTAACGTATCTCAAACAGCTAGCTTCACTTTTCTGTGGTTCAAACAAGAATAATGTTCATGAACCCACGCAAATGCCATCATCATCAACAAGAACACCGAATTCGTGGGATAAAAATTTCAACAAAAATGAAGGCGCTAGTGGGAAATACTCTCCGTGGGAACCAAGAAAATGAGTTCTTTATATCGGATCAAAGGAGATGCTTTATAATGTTTTTAATAATGTTTTTATTTCTTACTTTATGTATTTGTTATATATTTTTATAATAATACTTTGTTTGGCTTTGAATTCGATCAACAAAAGGCTGAAAATTCATTTCCATCAAAAAAAAAACGGTCGACCGGTAGATAATTTTCGGTTGACCGGTTTGTACACTTTTAATTTCTAGAGAATTTTCTAGGTCGACCGGTTGAAAAAAAGATGCCGACCGGTCTCTTGAAACACGAACAGGTCGACCGATAATAATTTTAGGTCGACCGGTTTTAAGACACAAAAATTTCCAGAGAGTTTTCACGATCGACCGATCACAAATTTTATGTCGACCGAAAAAGTTTCAGCAAAATATGAAAAAAAGTGTCGACCGAAATTTTTGCACACGTCGACCGGTCTCTTACATTTTTTGAAATTCAAAACCATAGAATCAGGTCGACCGGTTACAATTTTATGTCGACTGATTTTAGCATTTTTTTCTTTAATTTCAAACCAGAAACTAATTAGGTCGACCGGTATACTATTTTAGGTCGACCGTTTTCAGATTATACTGTTTTTAAACATCCAATAGTCGGTTCAACCTCCTATATCTACACACTATTTCGTTTTTAACCTCTTCATTACTCAAATCAACACTTTTCTTCATACCCTAACTCCTCAAATTCCATTACCTTCTCTTCAATGGCTCCAAAATCAAAGAAATCAAAAACTTCTTCTTCTACTTCTCAACAACAACCCATAGATGCTCAAATCAAACATTGGCTTAAGGATCCGATTGCTACAACAAGATGGAATAAGATGAAAGATTATACCATTCATGAAGGGATGTTTATCAAATACTTCGATTTTCTCCTCTATGATGTTAAAGAAATTGCAACCAAAGCAAAAATAGCATCTCTTCTTAGTTTTGAGGACAATAATGTTAAGATTAATCACATTATGATAAAATTATTCTATGCAAATCTAAATTTGGAGAAGTACAAGCCAACAAATTCATCAAATTGCTTATGGTCAGTTGTATGTGATCAACAAGTATTCATCTCCAAGTCCCGAATGGAAGAAGTTCTTAAATCTTCAAATAATGGTACGAAATTTTCTTCTGATTTCTGTCCCATTCATATTAGAGACAAAATTAGTCATTTATTCATTGAAGATCACAAGACAAGTGCTAAAGGAATAAATTTGAGACCTACGGCTAGAATTCTCCATCATTGTATTGTTCATTCTCTCTTGCCACGAACCGCTAATTTTGATGCCATCTTCAAAGAAAATTTTAAGGCATTATATGATATATATGGTGATATCAATATCAACTGGATTGATATGATTTTTGATGAGATATCTTTGGTAAATAAACGTTCTCGCAAACATTTATTTTACAATGAATATTTAATGCGTCTCCTCATGAATTGCGGAATAAAATCTCCGAAATCCAAGATTTCAGTACCTAAGTGTATTGATAAAGTATCAAAGAAGAGAATGAAACTTCCGGATCCATGCTTAACCATTATTCCATTTGAGCAATATAAACATAGAGTTTCTCCTGAAGCATCTTCATCACAAGCTCCTACTCCAAGACCGGAAGACGTTAAGATTCCTTCGCCAAATTCTACAACAAAGGATTCTCTTGAACAAATAGCAAGAAATCAATTTCTTTTAGAAGCAAGACTCAAGCGAACCAATACCAAGCTCGATCAGTTAGACACCAAAATGGATAAACGTTTTAACAAGCTTAAGTCTTTCTTTGGCATTCTTTGGGATACAATTTCTTGCGGAGCTTCATCTTCAACCACACATGTTCAAAATCCAAGAAAACGACCAATGCCACCTACTTTCACATGGTCTACTTCGGAGGAAAACACCAGTTCTGGAGAAAGTACTCACCATAGTTGTGGTCATGGAATTTCATTTGTTGAACATGGTAGGCATGAGGGAGAAGAATATCAAGATGATGATGATCAAGAAGAAGAAGGAGAAAAAGAAGGAACGGATAAAGATCAGGAAGTAGAAGGAGATGAGGAAGAGGAATCCTCAGAAGAAGAAAAAGATGAGGATAAAGGATCATCAGAAGAAGAAGGAGACGAAACCGACTCTGATACACCTCCTCAGTAGATTCTATCTATAGTTATGGTATTACGTCTTTAAAACATCTCTATTAGCTTTTATATGTGTTTTGTGTTATGTATGCTACGAAAACTTGGTTCATCTTGTATTTTTTTGTGGTATGGTTTGTAATGTATAATATACTCTGGATGTGATGTCCTATGTTATTTAATCGCTCTCTTGTTTATTATACCCTTTTTGTCGATGACAAAGGGGGAGAAAGTTCCTAACATCTCTTCTTGAAGAAACTTAGTTATATTTTTCAGGGAGATCATATATACAGGGGGATACAGAACTTATATACAGGGGGAGATAGCAATAAAGATTAAAATATAAAGCTATATTGTCATCAATCAAAAAGGGGGAGAATGTTGAGTCAACGGTTTCAATGCTTATTTTGATTAATGACAAGAAGGAGCTTCATGATCGACAAAAAGAAGACTCAATATTTTATAGGTTAGAAGATGGTTATTTAGAGTTATTTATGTTAAAATCTATCCTCAAATAATCATACTTCTTACTCTTTTCAAAATTATGCATGAAAACTCGTTTTTACTGTATATTGACAAAAACAGTTCAACCTGTTAAAAATAACAGGTCAACCTATTTTTAAATATAACAGGTCAACCTGTTAAAATTAACAGGTCAACCTGTTAAAATTAACAGGTCAACAGCTTTTTGAAATAACGGTCAAAAACCTATCAACCTATTAATTTTTCCTGTCGACCTATTTTTGAATTTCATGAAGAGTCATCTTCTTTCTTGAAAAGTTGCATCCATTTCTCTTCATTTAAATCATTTCTTTTGATTGCAACTTTTCACCAACAATTGCAACTTCTCAATTACTATAAATACATCAGTTTTCAATCAATCAAATCACCGAATTTTCTCTCCATTCTCTGATATATATTGTATTATTCTTAGCATTCTAAAAGCACTCAAAAGCATTCAATTATCATTTGAATCTCCAAGCATATTTAACACACTTGTGATTCAACTCGATAATCCACTTCCAAATCTTTGCAAACATCAATATATATTTGAGGATAAGATTATAGGAAGGTTGTACTCAATCATTGACTAATCAGTGTTGAAGAAAGAACACATTCAAGGTCAAACTCTTGTAATCGTCTTGTGGGTAAGCTTGTAGCCCGTGAAATCAAGTGGGTAAGCTTGTAGCCCGTGAAATCAAGTGGGTAAACTTGTAGCCAGCAAATCAAGTAGTGTTGTGAACCTGTTCCTCCGGGTGAAGCGAGGGTGTTGTTTAGTGAAAAGCCGAAGAGGAGCTTCGGGACTGGACGTAGGACGGGAGGTCCGAACCAGTATAAAAATCCTGGTGTCGTTACTCTACTTTACTTTATCTACAGCATTTATATTTGTTAGTGATATATTTCTTGTTTGCGAATTTTTACCTGCGTAACTATTGAATAGCTTAAGTTATCACATACATTCCGCATAACCATATTATAGATCCTGCACAAGTCGTACACACTCGGATTTTTCAGCGTGGTCCCTTGGTATATCTGATTTTGAAGTAAAGTTTCAAATAATTGTTTTAGTTCTCACACCAATCCTTGTTTGGAATACCTGGTAATAGGGTGCAACATGATAGGGGGTTCTCGCCATGGGGTTTGGTGGCGAACAGTGGGCTCTTAACCCTACATGTCCCTGTTTAGGGTTTGTAACGACCCGAAAAATCTGAACCAGTTTAAAAATTTTAAATTGGCTATTTTGGTGATTTTACATATTTAAAATAAATATTTTAAATAATAACGACGTAAAGTAAGTTTGAATCGATGTTTGAAAATGAATATAATTATTTTTAATTATAAACAAGGCCTGAAATGACGCGGTAGTTTCAAAATTTGAATTCAAACTTTAACTGACTGTACCAGGTGCAAAACAAAACGGATTTTAGTAAAACGAATAATATTTAAATCTGTTAGTGAATATCTTTCTAACGAATCTGAAAAATCAAAGTTTCGTAGCGGGAAGCAAAAGTTATGGCCAAATGAATTTTCAGAAAGGTCGCTATAGAATTTATATAGCCCGTGAAAATGGCCATTTTGCAAACGACCTCAGAATTTGACGAAACCACATTTGTTGGATCCGGGATGTCAAATTATTGCTAGGTTTCAAATTTCGTAATTTTTGAAGCTAGTATGTGAGCGTGGCAAAGGAAAATGTGTTTGGTCGATTTCTATTAAATTGGATCGACCGGAAAATGGCTATTTTTCAAACGGTCTCAAAATTCGATGAAACTAGTTTTGTTGGGACCATATTATCAAAACATAGCTAGATTTATTTTTCGGGAATTTTTAAAATCAATATGTGGCCCTGGCAAATTGAAATGTACGTTCAAATTAAATATTGAATGTATTATATTTTAATTTGAAGGAAAACTGACTGAAATAGTCAAGTGGGCCTACGAAACATATCCCATTGTGTTCGGAATGGGGGTATTTAGCTAGGGACGACAGTCGTTGGGTTTGGATTGGGGTTCGTATGTGATAAGGGGTATTTTTGGATTTTTAAAATTTATAAATATAAAAAAATATCATTGGGCCACATCAGATTCTCTCTCCCCACTTTCTCTCTCTCCCTCCCCCGATCGACGACGGAAACCCTTCAATCTTTCCCATCCATTTTCTGGCCAAACCACTTCGATCCAGACCTCGACACAGTTGAGGATTTTTAAGAGCTCGTCAAGATCTTCAAATCCATAGCAAGTTTGGATTTTTTTCATTAAGTAATTTGAGAGATTCATCGCCTGGAAGTTTCGAACTTCAACCCGCCGCCACCGTCGCCTCAGGCGATCGAACGCCACCGCACCCCGCTGCGCACGTGCGCCTCTCCTCCCTCCTCCTCGTGGTGAAGACCGATCGACGAATAACTGCACGATTTGGTCGCAAATCGAAAACCTAGTTCTAAACGAAATCAGAAAGGTACGGTTTAAACTATATTAAACTATTCTATAGCACTTCAAAGCGCTACGGTTTTTGATTTCACTGTAAAAATCATATCTTTTTGCTATGTTGACGAAATTTAGTGAAACAAGAGACAGTGGACTCGTGCGGATGTCTTCTACATTCTAGAAGAGACCGGATATTTTTCTGAGCCTTCTGCTATTTTTGGTGGAGTGGAACCCAATGTGAGATTTCTAAATTATAAACGATATGGAAAGCGATGATGTATAAATTATATAGTCGATGTATGAGTTATATAAGCATTGTACACCTCATGTATAAGCATTGTATAAGTTGTACGTTCGACGTATAAGTTATATATGCATTGTAAAAATTATATATGTGTTGAAGTAAAGTGAAATATACTTATATATATACGCCCCTCGTCCACAAACCATGGACGATATTTATTGGTTGTGATTGGTGTGAAAATTGGTTGATAGCGAATGGTTGATTAGAATTGTTTGTGGTTGAAATTGATTGATTATGGTTGAAAAATACCCGTTTGTGGTTGAGAATTATTTGGTTGAAACCACATAGGATTAGTTTGTGGAAAAGAAAAAAAAATATAACACGCCGCCTGCGTGCGAACTAGATGCATGAAATCCCCATTGTCTAAAGCTGCGAGGCTTTAAGGTAGAGCGAGGAGCCGTACTAGGGACGGTCCCGGTTTTAACTATTCTGCCGTTATGCTGCCGAAATTTTGAATAATATACATGTGTTAGAATTATTTTCATGTGTTGAAACTATATTCGTGTGTTGAATAGAAATTCATGTGTTGAATAGAAATTCATATGTTGAATAGAAAGTCATGGGTTGCACGACATTCATGTTTTGAAATAAATTATTTTATAATAAAAATCATATTTTTATCATCTATATGAAATATAAAATAGTCATGTTTTGAAATAAATTGTTTTATAATAAAAATCATATTTTTACCATCTATATGAACCATATAAAATAGTCGTGTTTTGAAATAAATTGTTTTATAATAAAAATCATATTTTTATCACGTATATGAACTATATAAAATAGTCATGTTTTGAAATAAATCGTTTTACAATAAAAACCCCATTTTTATTATATACATGAAGTGTTAAAAAGAGTGAGTGTTGAAATAAATGTCTGTTGGATAAAAATATCATTTTTATCAAATGTATGAAAAGAATATCATTTTGAAAGCGAAGAATCGATTATATATATAATTAAAATAAATCGAATAATGAAGCTGCAGTTCGTGTTTTGAAACCGTGATTTCAAATGATTAGTGTGGGAGATCCAACCATCGGATTTTCCTGATCGGTTGGGTTCGCTTTGGAAATATCTTTCCAATGATACCCACTTTGTGAAAATCCAACGGTTGGATTGTCTAGGATGTTTAATTCAAATCTGATGAAAAACAGCGCCAGAATCGATTATATATATATATATAATTAAAATAAATCGAATAACGACGCTGCAGTTCGTATTTTGAAATCGAAACTTCAAACGAGTGTATCGGGAGATCCGACCGTCGGATTTTCCCAAAACTGAAACCGTTGGATTCATTTTGAAAAGTTCTTTCTAATGATATAAAATTTGTGAAGATCCAACGGTTAGATTTTCAGATATGTGTATATCAAATCTGAAAGTAAAACAGCGCCACGGCCGCATTATGGCCTGAAGCGTCGTTTGAATAAATTGACTATTTTTAAATAAATAAAAATTGCGATAAATCGTTATAAAATATTGTAAACGATATGGAATGGAAATAAACCGAATTTACCCGGTTTATTGAATATTTGATGGTTGAATGTGAAATTTATAAACTAACTGGAGGTTAGCTAAGTCGGATGGTTTCCTGGGTTTTGATCTGATGTTGGTTTCGGCCATCGGGGTTAATATTTGGGAAATCCTTCTCTTACTAATTTACGGTTAGTGACTAATGAATTGGAATAAGGCGTATGTTGTGTTTGTGTAGCACTTGTTAATTATATACGCGAGTTTCTCAGAAAGACCAGGTTTATCCCATTCTGAATAACTGAATCGACGATAAGAAATCGATGACGAAGACGGTGGTCGAAGACCGGAGAGCTTCACGTCGTTTGGATGATTACTGACGTCTTGATTGGGAGGCATCCCAAGATACAGATAATTAGTGGTGATCATTCAGACGTACTTGGAGATCGATGGGTATGCGAGGTATATAGTGCCTCCGGTTTCGTTCAGACCCAGAACGGACTTGTAAATGGACTGTGTGTCTGACATTGGAATTCATTCTGTGTGATTGATAACCATCAGTTACATGGTGTGAATTGCCTGTGTGGCATGCTAAGATGCAGTGATCAAGGCTTCTCTTGAAAAGCAAAGTCTTGTGGTTGATGATCAAAGCACTGCCTGTGTGGCATAGCTTTGTGTATAATGTGAATTCGCGAGCCTCACACCTCGGTATGAATCAAAAACAGGAGAGGACCTCAGGGTGGACGTGCGTTACATTCTAGCTAGAGGTGGTGTCAATGCTTAAATTGGCTGACATTTATACTATTTTCACCTGTGTGGTTGTTGCTGTTGCGAGGCGCCTCGGATATATCGGTCGATCTGGGACCGAAGGAGCCATTCGTTGGCTCATTTACGCCCTATAGGGCGGGGAAACCCATTGTTCAGGCATTATAATAAACTCCGTGTGGACCGGCCCTGACGATCCAAGGTGCAGTTGCGGATGTTCCTGAGACACGGGCTAGTGCGTCTCGAATTCGGTAAGGACTATCTTTTGCTTTGGTTCATGACGGAAATCCAATTTCCTAATACGACATCGTGCGGTTTTGATTGTATACCTATATATGGCGACATAGTGGTATGGGGCATTAATGCCGTATATGATTGATATTTATGATTGTATATAAAATTAGAAACTAACTAGAAACGAGCTAAGATGGGTGGTTTCCTGGGTATTGGTCTGATGTTGGTTTCGACCTTCGGGGTTAATACTTAGGGAATCGTTCTCTTACTAATTTACAGTTGGAGTCTAATTAAGAATTAAATGACAAAACTTACATTTTAAGTGATTTTACTTTACGCGTATTAAGCATATCTTGGTCGATATAAGGTAAAACTCTATCCTCCGGTTTGCGTTGCATTGTGTGATGGGACTTGAGTCTTATATCGGCTTCATTTTTGTAAAAAGCATTGCGATGTTTAAAAGAATTACTTGTTTTAAGCACTGACAATCCAATGGAGTAAACTCATTCCGCGAAAGTGGCGTGGTCCTGTGATTAGCCATGTTATAAAATGTGTTAAGTAGATTTCTCATACCAATCCCATGACTGACTCGTAGTTTGTCTCACTTGCAAACTCGGGTGCCCCTCTTTGTACATGGGCAGCCTAGTA
This sequence comes from Allium sativum, assembly GCA_030737875.1. Classification (NCBI taxonomy): domain Eukaryota; kingdom Viridiplantae; phylum Streptophyta; class Magnoliopsida; order Asparagales; family Amaryllidaceae; genus Allium; species Allium sativum. The sequence continues at coordinate 432,967,525 of CM060910.1, forward strand.
TTCAGGTTTTAGCAGGCTCTTTCTGGATAGCTGGAGCTGAAGATGGATTCTATCATTTATCTCTTTTATGCTGTCCAGCTCCTATTGTACATATTATGTTTGTTTTCCGCTGTAGACATTTATGTATAGCTGAACTGTATTTGTACTAAGTATGATCCTATGTACTGCGTAACTCTGATGATTATGTTTATCCAGTGTATTGTTTGTACATTATCTGGTGTATTTATTTATTTCTGTTCTGCTATTATCTGTTTATGTGTTATATTCCAAAGATTACTCTTGACACCATCGTACGGTGTTTTGGGGACGTCACATCGTGGTATCAGAGCTTTGGTTAAGCTTAGTGCTGGAATATAACATATTAACGAACTCGTCAGAAATAGAACCGGTAGTGTTCTAGGACGAGTAACTCATTACAGATAGGATCAGTAAGGTCCTAGTATGGGTAAGGCAGAATGAAATACACCCCAATAGACATGTTTACATTTAAAGTATATGTCTCTATGTTTGAAATATTCTTTCTGTTGACCTGACACTTGATCTGCTATTTGCAGACTGTAACGACCCGTATTCTACGCACCATAGGACCGTAGAATATTTGTTTCTTTCACATACGAAGTCGTATGGTCATGTAACTTTGGGAGACGACTATTGGGGTCATTTCCCACGTTCATGATTTTTCCCAATTTTCAAATGACCATTTTACCCCTAGTTGGCACTGTTTTGGCCATAACTTTTGACTGGAAAGGAATTTTGACCTGATACCACTTCCATTGGCTCCGGATGATGGTTTACAATTCCATAGAGTGGTCACATTAGCCAAACGGACTCACTGCTTGGGAGATATGGCTGAAACAAGTTTCAGATGGTGAAAAATAGCTTAATTGGGCTTAACCGGGTGATTAGCAGCTAGGCCCAGAGGGGAATTTTGGGTTTGGAGGCATAGGAGGGCTGATTAGGGTTAGGAAATCACTTTCATTTCAGTTTTGAGCCGCCACAAACCTTCTTGAGACCTTAGTAATGGCTTCCATCCTCTAAAACCACTCCAAAACACATTTTTAGTGAAGATTAAGCCTAAACTACATCAAAACAAGGCCAAATAGTAACAGAGCAAGGTTGGAGCTGCTGCTATACATAGGAATTCGACCCAAACAGAGAGTATTTCAGATTTGGTGTTTTATTTTGTGGCAAAGGTGAGTGATTTGCATAGTTTTTGCACTAATTACGGTAATTAAGGGTAATTAGTGAAGATTAGCGAATTTATACACTAATAAATTCTGGAAAAATGTTTAGAAATTTGAAAATAATATTTTATGCCTCTGTTAGAAAATTTGGACGATTTGATTAAGTTTTACTAAGTATGTGCTTAAACATGATTAAGTGAGATTATGGGAAAATGTGAGGTTTTAGCCACTTTTGATCCAATTTGAATTGTTGTTTTGCTGTTTGTGGTTGCTATTACATGTTGATATGACTCTATGGTGTGTTTTATGATTGATTAGAAGTGTTAGATTTGTCAAAAACGCCGTCGAATGGCGTAAAATACTTGCTGGAAGAGTTGCAGAAAAGTGCAGGTTCTCGACCGGATCAGATCGGATATGGAGGCTCGGATCGGATGAGTTGAACTGGGCAAGGGATCTGATCGGATCAGAACTTGACACTTGAGACAATTGGCAAAAAGGAAGGCCAGGCTAATTGAACTGGGATCAGATCGGATAAAGGAGGAGAGATCGGATCGACTTAAGGACGAAGGGCTCGGATCGGATCGACTGAAGAATGAAGGGCTCGGATTGAAGTAAGGCGAAGGAATCGGATCGGAGCAAATGAAGGAACGAGGGAGCGGATCAGAGCGGAAGCACGAACTGGAAGGGAGATGGCACCCGACCCGACCCGGAGGAGGACACCCGACCCGACCCGAAGTGGAATACCCGACCCGAACCGATGCGACGCTGTGGACCCAGACCGAACCGCTACAGGAGAAGACTACGAACCGACCCGAAGCAGAGAACCCGACCCGAACCGATGGCTAGAGGGAGAACCCAACCCGACCCAGTATTGACCAATAACCCGAGATGCAAAGGTAGTCCAATATGGAAAGTTAGAGCTCAGGATCCAGTTGGGAACCGATGAGTTCACTTCATGATTGGGTTTTGCTGCGGGACGTGTGCCAAGGGGCAGTCGATGTCTATGACTTTGGATCACTATGTATGGGAAGTACGTGAACGGATTCAGGGCCACAGTGGCCTAGGTATGACTAAAGGGCTATAAACCAATGAAGTGGGGTCAATTGTAAAGATTTGGTCATGACTCCATGTGGTAAGCTTGGTAGTAGCAGTAGTTGTACAAGTCGAATTCCGTCACTACTTCGATGGGTCTAGTGATTGACAGTGGTGGACATCGTATGCTTTACGCACTGAGTGAGGGATGTGAGGATGGTTGCTATGGTTGATTTGTTTGCTATCATTATGACATGCACATCTCACCCCCGTATTCTTACACTATTTATTATGGCACCTTAGAGTGTTGTACGGTATGTGATACTAACACTTTGGTTGCAGGTCCAGGTTCAGGTATGGTTTAGTATACCTGTTATTGTTTTGTTTAGATGCTTATCGCTCATACCAGGCTTTATGTCTGACCTAGAGTTTTATGTCTCCTCTTATTACTCTGGGTGCTCACACGAGCAGACTAGAGACAGGTTAGCTGGAGATGCACGGGTAGATGATGCGGAGACGAGCAGGAGGCTTCCACGTAATATATATATATATATATAGTATTCTCCCTGTGTTGTTGAAGATCACTGCTTGGGCATTGGTGGTGCATCTTCTACTTTAGCTTTCTTTTGTTTAGAGACAGTAAATTTGAAAAGTTGTAATAAGCTGTATTTGGATTTCCGCTGCTCTGATGTTGATGTTGGTTTTAGTTATCAGCTTATACACTGTCTCACCTGTTTTATGTCAAGTATTTTATTATTGTATTTTACTCCATGCGCTGTGAGACATTCTACAGGTTCCTCGTTTAGTCAATTCCCTTCTTTTCTTTCTACTGACGACCGTCCCGTGCTAGTCGGGCATGTGTACAGCGCACTTTCGGAGGAAATGCAGGCTGGTGCGGGGCGGGCCGTCACCGTTGGTATCAGAGCTCTGGTTGTGTAGTTAACCTAGGGAAGTTATCAGGGAGAGATAATATACGTATACGAGAGAGCGTATTTGTGATTATTTTGGTTTTCAAAAGCTATATATATACTATTAGTAGTATAAGAATGAAGTCGTGCTGCACTAGCACCACTATAGGGTCGTTAATCGTTTCCTTTTTCAGATTGACGATGAGCCGATATGTTAGAGGTACCGGTAGAGGGGCCAATAATGGGAATGCTGCTGACATGAGGGCGATGTTTACTGACCTCATGAGAGAGATGCTTAGGGATGTGCAGAGAGCAGCTCCCAATGGTGGAAATGGTGGTGGTCCAATAGTGCAGGCGCCGAGAGTCGACTTCGCCAAGCTGAATAAGGATTATACTAGCCTTGGTGGGAAGCCGTTCCACGGAACAGAGTCGGCCACGGATGTTCAAGATTGGTCGGATAGTTGCGAACGTATCTTCGAGGATTTGGGTATCGAGGATGCGATGAAGAGAAAGCTAGCGTCCCGTCAGCTGCAAGGGTGGGCAATGAATTGGTGGAATGCTATAAAGGCAGCTACTCCCGAAGATCAGATTACTTGGGAGCAGTTTAAGGCTCGCTTTAGCGAGAAGTTCATTCCAGCTGCTCAGAAGTCAGTGCTGTTTAAGAAATTCTTGGAGCTCAAGCAGAATGGCAGAGCTGTCTCGGAGTATATTGTTGAATTCGACACTTTGTCGAAGTATGGGTTATCTCTTATTGATACTGCCGAGAAGAAGAATGAGAAATTCATAACTGGTTTGGATCAGTACTTGGGGGGAAGGCTTATTAACCACATCGATGAGACGTTTGAATCGATTGTTGGGAAAGCATTGAGATCAGAAAGCCTCTACCCTAAGCCAAAGACTGAGGTTGCATCCGCAGATGAGCCAAAGCCACAAGCAAGTGGTGGAGGCAAGGGTGGTTCCCAGAATAAGAGAAAGAAAAATCAGACTAAGGATGGCCAGAAGAAAAGGAATAAGCAAGATGTTGAGTGCTTCAGCTATGGTAAGAGGGGCCATTATGCTAGTAATTGTCGGGCCAAGCCAGCGGATAGGAAGTGCTTCAACTGTGGCCAAATGGGACATCACAAGGACAAGTGTCCATAGCCCCTAAAGAAAAGCAAATGGTGAAAGCATATGCTCTTAATGCTATTCCTTCTTCGTCGAATGCCCCAACTGCGGCGGAGAAGGGAAAGAATGTCGTCATTCAAGGTATGCTTTCTGTTTATGATGTTCCTGTTAGAGTTTTGTTTGATACCGGAGCTTCCAGTTCTTTTATGTCTAGTGACCTGGTAGATAGGTTAGGATTGGAGCCCGAGATTGTCGATAGACCTTTAGTAGTGACGAACCCGATTGGTGGTTCGACTAGCCTTAGCATGATTTGTCGTAATGTGGTCTTATCGAGTCATGGATGCATGTTTGTTTATGATTGCTTTGTTTTGGGCTTTACTGGGTTTGGCATTATTTTGGGAGTAGATTGGCTTCAAAGATACGGGGTGGTGGTAGACTGTGAGGGCTTTTTGGTGACAGCTAGAGCGGATGATGGGCGGAGGATAGTGTTTGGTGGTCTACCCAGTGAGGGGGTATTGGCTAGTTTTCTAAACTCCCTCGACATTCCACATAGTGAGTTGTCAGGTTTGCCCGTGGTTGGCTAGTATCCGGATGTTTTCGAGGAAGTGACCGGGCTTCCACCACACCGAGAGATTGAGTTCCGTATTGATTTGGTAAAAGATGTCAGACCTATAGTGATGCCACTTCATCGTATGGCACCAAGGGAGCAGCGAGAGCTCGAGGTGCAAGCCAGCGATCTTTTGAAGAAGGGATTTATCAGAAGGAGTGTTTCTGAATGGGGAGCACCAGTTGTGTTTGCTACCAAGGCGGATGGTTCCCTTCGTTTGTGTGTAGACTACCGCGAGTTGAATAAAGTGACGAGGAAGAACAAGTATCCTCTACCGCGGATAGATGATTCGTTCGATCAGTTGAGTGGCGCGAGAGTATTTTCTCAGTTTGATCTCGCGACAGGTTTTCATCAGCTTAGAGTGGAAGCTGAGAGTATAGCTAAAACGGCATTTCGGACGCCGTCTGGGTTTTATGAGTGGTTGGTCATGCCATTCGGGCTGACCAATGCCCCAGCATATTTTGTGGATCTTATGAATAGGGCATTCAGAGATCAGTTGAATAAGTTTGTCCTTGTGTTCGTTGATGATATTTTGGTCTACTCGAGGACAGAGGAAGAACACAAGGAACATTTGAGAATAGTGATGGAGGTGTTGAGAAAACACCAATTGAAAGCAAAGTTTTCTAAGTGTCACTTCTGGAAGAGGGAAGTGAGGTTCTTGGGCCATGTTGTACGTGGACCCGGCGAAGGTGGCTACGGTACAGGATTGGCCTACGCCCAAGAATGCAACAGATGTAAGAAGTTTCTTGGGGTTAGCTGGATATTATCGTAAGTTTATCCAAGGTTTCTCCAAGATAGCATCACCATTGACCCAGTCGACCAAGAAGAATCAAGCTTTTGTCTGGGATGAAAGGTGCGAAAATGCATTCAAGAGTCTAAAGGACAAGTTGACAAGCGCACCAGTGTTAGTCATTCCTAAGGGGAATGAAGAGATGACGGTATACACGGATGCCTGTGGTACCGGACTGGGTGCTGTATTGATGCAAGGCGGTAGGGTTGTAGCATATGCAAGTCGGCAATTGAAACCGCACGAGAAAAGATACCCTACCCATGATTTGGAATTGGCAGCGATCGTGTTCGCATTAAAGATGTGGAGACACTATCTCTTGGGAGAAAGATTTGAGTTGTTCACAGATCATAAATCGTTGAAGTATCTCTTCTCCCAGAAGGATTTAAATCTCCGGCAACAAAGGTGGTTAGAATTCTTGGCTTCCTATGATTTTGACATCGCATATACACCGGGAAAGGGCAATGCGGTGGCTGATGCATTGAGTAAGAGACATGCCAGTTTAGGGGCTATGTTTCTTGAATGGAAGCAACTGGAGTATATCGCGGAGTTTGATTTCAGACCAAAGTGCGAATTGGATTCAGAAATGTTAGCAAGATTGACGGTCAGACCCACTTTGATTGAGCGGATCGGCTCTAGTCAGAGGGACGATCCTAACCTATTGGAAATCATCTCCAAGTTAGAGATGGGTATCGATGAGGAGATGAACAAGTATGGGCTTGATCGAGATGGATGGCTTAGAAAGAATGGAAAGCTTGTTGTACCCAATGTCAATGGATTGAGAGATGAAGTGCTCAGAGAATGTCATCACTCAAAACTGACTATACACCCCGGTGGTAACAAGATGTATCGAGATATGAAGCAGACCTACTATTGGGAAGGGATGAAAAGAGATATTGGGAGGTTTATATCCAAATGCATGAATTGCCAGCTAGTTAAAGCTGAGCAAAAGAAGCCTAGTGGGTTGTTGCAACCATTAGAAATTCCCGAATGGAAATGGGAGCAAGTCTCGATGGATTTCATCGATGGTTTACCAAGAACCAGATCGGGACATGATAGCATTTGGGTAATTGTGGATCGACTGACTAAAAGTGCAAGATTTATACCAGTCAAATCGACCAGAACGGCGGCTAAGTTAGCAGAATTGTATATGAAGTGGGTAGTGAGATTTCATGGAGTACCTAAAAGTATTGTGAGTGACCGAGACCCGTTGTTTACTAGTGGGTTTTGGAAGAGCTTACAAGAGGCTCTAGGGTCAGAGTTACATCTCAGTACCTCATATCATCCTCAGACCGACGGTCAGACGGAGAGGGTGAACCGTATTTTGGAAGATCTCTTGAGAGCGTGTATATTGGATTTTGGTGGATCGTGGGATGACCATTCGCATCTAGTAGAGTTTGCATATAATAATAGCTACCAATCCAGTATCGGTATGGCTCCGTTTGAAGCTTTGTACGGAAGACCGTGCAACTCATCATCATGTTGGATAGAGACTGGCGAGAAGTTTATGCTTGGACCAGATGTGGTGAGGGAAACTTCAGATAAGATTAAGATCATTCAACAACGGATGAAGGCTACCCAAGATAGGCAGAAGAGTTATGCTGATAAGAGGAGAAGAGACTTAAAATTCTCCGTTGGTGACTTGGTGTTTGTCAAGATTTCTCCGTTGAAGAGCGTAATACGATTTGGCAGGAGAGGTAAGTTAGCACCAAGATTTGTTGGCCCATTCCCTGTTCTTGAACTAGTCGGGAATTTGGCATATAGAATTGACTTACCAGAGAAGATGGCGGGAGTTCACAATGTATTTCATGTTTCCCAACTAAGGAAGTTCGTTCACGACTCAGATATGACTATTTCACCTGATCAGTTGGAGGACTTCGAAGTAGAACCCAAGGCGGTTGGGAACCGCAAGCCGGCCTGTATTGTCGAGCACGACATGAAGCAACTTCGAAGGAAGGCGGTGAAGCTAGTCAAGGTTCAGTGGGGCGAGGACGAGAATGATTGTACTTGGGAGACAGAGGAGAACATTAGGAAGACACACCCAGAACTCTTTGCCTGGTAAGATTTTGATCTCGATTTAGTTTTCCGCATGCTAGGATAGGCTTGTTTGCTTATTTTGCATGTTTGATTGTTGTATGTGGTTGTTAGGCATGCGGGATCCTTTGTATGTTTTGGGTTAAGGAATTTCGGGGACGAAATTTCTTAAAGGGGGGAGAGTGTAACGACCCGTATTCTACGCACCATAGGACCGTAGAATATTTGTTTCTTTCACATACGAAGTCGTATGGTCATGTAACTTTGGGAGACGACTATTGGGGTCATTTCCCACGTTCATGATTTTTCCCAATTTTTAAATGACCATTTTACCCCTAGTTGGCACTGTTTTGGCCATAACTTTTGACTGGAAAGGAATTTTGACCTGAAACCACTTCCATTGGCTCCGGATGATGGTTTACAATTCCGAAGAGTGGTCACATTAGCCAAACGGACTCAGCGTTTGGGAGATATGGCTGAAACAAGTTTCAGATGGTGAAAAACAGCTTAATTGGGCTTAACCGGGTGATTAGCAACTAGGCCCAGAGGGGAATTTCGGGTTTAGAGGCATAGGAGGGCTGATTAGGGTTAGGAAATCACTTTCATTTCAGTTTTGAGCCGCCACAAACCTTCTTGAGACCTTAGTAATGGCTTCCATCCTCTAAAACCACTCCAAAACACATTTTTAGTGAAGAATAAGCCTAAACTACATCAAAACAAGGCCAAATAGCATCAGAACAAAGTTGGAGCTGCTGCTATACATAGGAATTCGACCCAAACAGAGAGTATTTCAGATTTGGCATTTTATTTTGTGGCAAAGGTGAGTGATTTGCATAGTTTTTGCACTAATTACGGTACTTAAGGGTAATTAGTGAAGATTAGTGAATTTATACACTAATAAATTCTGGAAAAATGTTTAGAAATTTGAAAATAATATTTTATGCCTTTGTTAGAAAATTTGGACGATTTGATTAAGTTTTACTAAGTATGTGCTTAAACATGATTAAGTGGGATTATGGGAAAATGTGAGGTTTTAGCCACTTTTGATCCAATTTGAATTGTTGTTTTGCTGTTTGTGGTTGCTATTACATGTTGCTATGACTCTATGGTGTGTTTTATGATTGATTAGAAGTGTTAGATTTGTCAAAAACGTCGTCGAATGGCGTAAAATACTTGCTGGAAGAGTTGTAGAAAAGTGCAGGTTCTGGACCGGATTGGATCGGATATGGAGGCTCGGATCGGATGAGTTGAACTGGGCAAGGGATCTGATCGGATCGAAACTTGACACTTGAGTCAATTGGCAACAAGGAAGGCCACGCTAATTGAACTGGGATCGGATCGGATAAAGGAGGAGAGATCGGATCGACTTAAGGACGAAAGGCTCGGATCGGATCGACTGAAGAATGAAGGGCTCGGATTGAAGTAAGGCGAAGGAATCAGATCGGAGCAAATGAAGGAACGATGGAGCGGATCGGAGCGGAAGCACGAACTGGAAGGGAGACGGCACCCGACCCGACCCGGAGGAGGACACCCGACCCGACCCGAAGTGGAATACCCGACCCGAACCGATGCGACGCTATGGACCCAGACCGAACCGCTACAGGAAAAGACTACGAACCGACCCGAAGCAGAGAACCCGACCCAAACCGATGGCTAGAGGGAGAACCCGACCCGACCCAGTATTGACCAATAACCCGAGATGCAAAGGTAGTCCAATATGGGACGTTAGAGCTCAGGATCCAGTTGGGAACCGATGAGTTCACTTCATGATTGGGTTTTGCTGCGGGACGTGTGCCAAGGGGCAGTCGATGTCTATGACTTTGGATCACTATGTATGGGAAGTACGTGAACGGATTCAGGGACACAGTGGCCTAGGTACGACTAAAGGGCTATAAACCAATGAAGTGGGGTCATTTGTAAAGATTTGGTCATGACTCCATGTGGTAAGCTTGGTAGTAGCAGTAGTTGTACAAGTCGAATTCCGTCACTACTTCGATGGGTCTAGTGATTGACAGTGGTGGACATCGTATGCTTTACGCACTGAGTGAGGGATGTGAGGATGGTTGCTATGGTTGATTTGTTTGCTATCATTATGACATGCACACCCCACCCCCGTATTCTTACACTACTTATTATGGCATCTTAGAGTGTTGTACAGTATGTGGTACTAACTCTTTGGTTGCAGGTCCAGGTTCAGGTATGGTTTAGTATACCTGTTATTGTTTTGTTTAGATGCTTATCGCTCATACCAGGCTTTATGTCTGACCCAGAGTTTTATGTCTCCTCTTATTACTCTGGGTGCTCACACGAGCAGACTAGAGACAGGTTAGCTGGAGATGCACGGGTAGATGATGCGGAGACGAGCAGGAGGCTTCCACGTAATATATATATATAGTATTCTCCCTGTGTTGTTGAAGATCACTGCTTGGGCATTGGTGGTGCATCTTCTACTTTAGCTTTCTTTTGTTTAGAGACAGTAAATTTGAAAAGTTGTAATAAGCTGTATTTGGATTTCCGCTGCTCTGATGTTGATGTTGGATTTAGTTATCAGCTTATACACTGTCTCACCTATTTTATGTCAAGTATTTTATTATTAAATTTTACTCCATGCGCTGTGAGACATTCTACAGGTTCCTCGTTTAGTCAATTCCCTTCTTTCCTTTCTTCTGACGACCGTCCCGTGCTAGTCGGGCATGTGTACAACGCACTTTCGGAGGAAATGCAGGCTGGTGCGGGGCGGGCCGTCACACAGACGTACTAGAAAATGAGTGCTAGAAATAGAAGAAGTAATACTGACCTGGATATAGAAGCTCTATTTATGAAATATAGAAATCTGTGTAACACCCCGTATGTTGAATAACTTGCTATAATATAAAACAGGGCAGAATTAAATTTTAAAATCTGAATCTGGGGAAACAGGCTATGCCATTGCGTTCGTCTCGGAAAAATACGCGAAATAGAGTCCGAGTTTTCGAAAATCGGAGTCCGTATGACCCAGTTAAGGCCCGAAGAAGTTTTCAGAAATTCAAAACAGATTTTAAATAAGTAAAATTTCAAATTTCAGAAGTGGCGGGAAAATTCCCGCCAGACCCAGGGAGTCGACCTGGGGGTCGACAGGGGTGTCGACCTGCCCACCAGGTCGACTAGGGTGTCGACCCTAGTGTCGACCTGGGGGTCGACCTCCCTGGTCGAGCCCAGGTGACCTGGGTGCACCAGTTTGGCTTTTGGGCTGTGTTTTGGTGGCTAGGACGAGATCTGACGGCTATAATCTGATTTAGGGTTAATCTAATGGCCTAAAACACCTAACTACTCTATAAATACACCCTAAGACTACCCTAATTCATACTAAAAATAGATACAACACCGTTATGCCATCAAAATGCAACTTGAAGGAGCCTCCATCAAATTAAAGAGGAAGATAGCTTCTCAAATCAATCTCTAATCAACTATAGCAACTTAATCTTCTTCTTAGGAGTGCTAATCAACAAGTTGTGAGTTTTCTATAGCCTTAATGACCAATTGTTGAAATGATTATGATAGGATATAATGAGGTTATGGCTATGAATGTGGATCAATGCAAGATTATGTTATCATATGCTATGTGTTTGTGATGTTATGCAAGTTATGCAAGTTATGTGTTATGTGTTCATGATATTATGCAAGTAATGCAAGTCATATGCTACATGTTCATGATATTATGCAAGTTATGCAAGTCATATGCTACATGTTCATGATGTTATGCAAGTTATGCAAGTCATATGCTACATGTTCATGATGTTATGCAAGTTATGCAAGCTATATGCTATATGATCATGATGTTATGCAAGTTATGCAAGTGTTAGGCTATGTGTTCATGATGCTAGTTGCTATGATAAACATTGATCCATTATGACACCATGATTATGCAAGTTTGGTGTATGATTATATGCAAGTTCATATATGATATGTTATGCAAGTTTGGTGTATGATTATATGCAAGTTCATATATGATATGTTATGCAAGTTTGGTGTATGATTATATGCAAGTCCATATATGACATGTTACGCAAGTTTGGTGTTTGATTAAATGCATGTTCATATATGACATGTTATGCAAGTTTGGTGTTTGATGATATGCAAGTAACATGTGCAAGTTTACACCTTAGTATGATATGCATACATATGCAAGTTAACCCCTTTGTATGTCATACATACATATGCAAGTTTACCCCTTTGTATGACATAAATAACCTATGCAAGTTAACCTCCTTATGACATATGTGATTCATGCAAGTTTGGGTTGATTATTTATGCTAGTTGGGTTGATGCTATATGCATGTTGACACCTTTAAACCTATGTTGATGTTATGCAAGTTGAACCCATTATATTTGTGATGAATCTTCCCTTTTATGTCATGTTAGCGAATTACGTGGGGAACGATGGGGTTAATATTCATGTTAATGAAATGGTGTGAAGTTGGTATGATTATTCATACCATAATGTGGATGGACATAATTGAGTCAATTATGTACATCGTTAAAATTGGAATTAATTAGGGAAAATTAATTCGAAATATGGGGGTGATTAATTAGGTGTAATTAATCGACTAAGACACGAGGTTGGACCCTTTTGTAGCATAAGACTGCCCGGAACCGACCGGCAAATCCAGCGGCTACAAATGATTGGCCCAATGTGAGAGGTCTTAGGCACAAACTCAATACGTGACAAGTGTATAGACACGAGGTTAGACTCGGTTATGGCGTAAGGCTGCCCGGACCCAACCGGCAAATCCAGCTGCCATAAAAGATAGTCTAATGTGAGAGGTCTTTACAACGGTTACGTTCTTAATCAATTAAGAAACACTTAACCAGATAAGCATGTAGTGGGCATGAGAGGTTAAGTGGGTGCCTTGAGTGGCATGTGGAAATCAAGAAAGTGCCTTGGGTGGCATGTGGAAATCTAGTGGGTTGCCTTGGGTGGCAATAGAAAATACGATTAGAATACTTAACCAAGTGGAAACATGTAATTAAATATGATTAAAGGGTTAAGTGGGATGCACTAGATAAAGGGACAAGCTTAGGTGGGTAGCTTGTGGGGGCCCATTTCACCCAGTAACCCATATGTATCTTATTGGGCTCGACCCATGTCGAGGGCGGGACACGCATACTGGGCTTGATTATAAGAGGCCAAAACAGGTTAGCGGTGGCAACGCAAGTCCAACGGGTTTCATATGCGTGTGTGGACCCGGGCTGGTAGGTAAGACGTTGTTGCATCGTGTAGGTATAAGCCGTGCACCATTGATTGTATCGGGTTGCCATTTTGGGGAGTGATACACCCCACTGTGGGGCCAGCACGGGTATCTACGGTAGGGAGCCGATCGCTTGGGGTGTAGTGGGTACACCTAGTGGAGATAGGGGCAGACGGCACCTATGTAGTCAGCTAGGGGTGCACGAAACTACTGGGTAAATTTTCTAAGTCCTTGGGTGGGGTCAACCTTCAAGTAGGAATGACTGGTGTGGTGCAGTTAGTAATTACCCTTGGGTGGGTAGATGCGTCTTTACCGTTATCTTAGTTCATCCTATGTCTAGTGGGCTACTTAGTGTAGTCATTTATCCCCAGTCATCCCGTACCAAGTTTATATCATACCCTAATTACTTTAATGATTGTGTTGTTAAAGTTATAGGGCTCACTCAGACTTATGTCTGACCCCGTTGTTTTTATCTTTTCCCCCCTCAGGTCCTCAGGTTGGGCCTAGCACTAGTGGGCTTTGATCAGATTTCTTTATCTATCTTTTGGAGCTTGGACCGTGATGTAAAGCCCAGCTTATCTTTTCTTTTATGGCTATTGTTTATGTAGTGGGATTATGTACTTATTTTTTTATCAGGATGGATATTTAGTACTTGACTCTTTATGGTGTTGTAAACATGTTTACCTTCTGCTGCAATGAAATGATGTTTTAGATTTTCAAGTATTTATATCTGTCTTGTTGTAATTTTTCTGTTCTATATTCACTTAAAATGCTCCACCGAAGTTAAGGCATTCCCTTAGTGAGTGACCTTAACGGGTGTGGGGTGTTACAATCTGGGTGAAATACCGTTCTCGGGTGAAGAATCCATTATGAAAACAAAAGCTTGGATTCGTTCTGCTGAGAAAATCTTTGATGGTTTAAAGCTGAGAGATGACCAGAAAAGATTACTGGCATCTTGGGCACTCAAAGACGAAGCCTTGTTCTGGTGGGATTCGATTATTAAGGATAATCCAGAAGGTAATATTACCTGGGATAGATTTAAAGTGATTTTCCAAGAAAGATTTACTCCCCCTGAAGCAACTGAGCGGTTATGTGATGAATTCTCTTATCTGATACAAGGAGATATGACCATTCCGGAATATCATAAGAGATTCAATGAACTTTCTCATTTTGCCCCGCATCTGATTCAAGATCCAAAGAGGAAAAATTTGAGGTTTATTCATGGCCTGCAAAGAAAATACCAGAATAGTGTAATGAGGAATGTGAAGCTTCCTTTTTCTGAAATGATATACATGGCTTACCAGTATGAGGATCTCGACAAGAAAGGTATGTTGTGCTACGAAGGGGAAGTCTGTTCTAGTTATAAAGGGGAGTCTGAAACTGATATTCCTGAGGCCAGTACGATGTCTGAGGTCAGTAAGAAGCCCAGAGCCAAGAGGAAGAGGACTAGATCTGAGAAAGAACCGTTAATGACTGCCACATGCTCAAGCTGCAATAGGCAAAGACATTTGGCGATAAGTTGTAAATCTTGGAACAAACGAAGGAAGGATGAATCTAAATCCAAGAAGTCTCATGATGAAAGGAAATGCCATAAGTGTCACCAAGCAGGTCATATTGCACGGGAGTGCCAACTCTCAAAGAAATCTGAAGCAGTGCATATAAATGAAGTAGCAGAAACTTCAGAGCCCTCAGCTAGTCAGGGAAGGCCTGATGTTTTAGAAGGCACGCTTAATGTCAAAAACATTCCAGTTAAAGTATTATTTGATACAGGCGCGTCACGAAGCTTTATTGCAAAGAATGCAGTTAAGAAGTTGGATTTGAAATTGAAAAAGCTCAAAGAACCCATCACTGTCCATAATCCGGTTGGGGGTTCTCTCGATCTTAGCTAGATTTGTGCGGTGCCTGTCTCTTTTTCCTGTTATAAGTTCCCTACCATCTCTATCGTCATGAATTTTACTGAATTCGATCTTATTTTGGGATTGGATTGGTTAACCAAATATGAGGCAGAGGTTAGATGCGACGAGAGAATTGTTAGGGCAAAGATTAAATCAGGGAATTATATAACCATACCTTGTGAAGGTCCGAATTTGGTTAATTAAATTATTAGAACGATAGTTAATTAATCAATAGGAGAATGAATGGTAGAATTTATTCGGTAAAATCATGTATGGAACCGATTTAAAATAGATAGAAATATATACATGTGCATTATATATGATTGAACAGGTAAATGGATTAGCTGTTGAGTAAAGAATTTATTTGCGTGCCCGACAAATAGGTAAACCTTAATGAGTTGGATGCGAATGCGGATTATTATATCAACTCCTGTGAATGCTATCGGATGCGGAGTGCTGGTTGTTCTGTGTGTAATAATAAACGTCGTCATAGGATAGTAACAATTAATTTTGAACTACGCTACATGGCATACTTCTTGAAGATAGGCATACTTCATCATATACCACATAAGCATTTGGAGCTTGTGTGACGAGGTTGAAGATTTACCATACGAGCGAGAGGCTTGTATGACGATGACTATATATTACAGGTTGAACTGATGACTGATATGGACCATATAAAATGTAACGGTAAATTGCAAGAATAATACAAACCCCACACGGGTCTGGAGATGACAATAAACATGTATCTCTGGTCATTAAGGCACAAAAACCATTTATAGGGTGACGAGAATTTATTCTCTGGAGTTATGATCTATACACACTCCCCTGTGGACACCGGAATATATCAATATAAATATGTGCATGCTTATTAGGATTTATTGGGTACCTAATACGACCCAATAAATTTCCAAACCCCTCCCCGTACAAAGGAGGTTATGGCGTAATTTTTCGAAAATTTAGGTGTTAGCCAAATTTTTGAAGAATTTGAAAATTCTTAGAAACTGAAAAGTTGAAGAATGGAAGCCAGATTGAAAATAGAGTTGGTTAATTAATCCACTTTCGACTTTGTTCCTTTTCGGGGACGAAAAGTTTTAAGTGGGGGAGATTGTAACGACCTAGAAAATCTGAACCAATTTAAAAAATTTAAATTGGCTATTTTGGTGATTTTAAATATTTAAAATAAATATCTTAAATAATAACGATGTAAAGTAAGTTTGAATCGATGTTTGAAAATGAATATAATTATTTCTAATTATAAACAAGGCCTGAAATGGAGCGGTAGTTTCAAAATTTGAATTCAAACTTTAACTGACTGTACCGGGTGCAAAACAAAACGGATTTTAGTGAAACGAAAAATATTTAAATCTGTTAGTGAATATCTTTCTAACGAATTTGAAAAATCGAAGTTTCGTAGCGGGAAGTAAAAGTTATGGCCAAATGAATTTTTAGAAAGGTCGCTATAGAATTTATATAGCCCGTGAAAATGGTCATTTTGCAAACGACATCAGAATTCGACGAAACCACTTTTGTTGGATCCGGGATGTCAAATTATTGCTAGGTTTCAAATTTCATAATTTTTGAAGCTAGTATGTGAGCGTGGCAAAGGAAAATGTGTTTGGTCGACTTCTACAAAATTGGATCGACCAGAAAATGGCCATTTTTGAAATGGTCTCAGAATTCGATGAAACTAGTTTTGTTGGGATCGTATCGTCAAAACATAACTAGATTTATTTTTCGGGAATTTTTAAAATCAATATGTGGCCCTGGCAATTTGAAATGTACGTTCAAATTAAATATTGAATGTTTTATATTTTAATTTGAAGGAAAACAGACTGAAACAGTCGAATGGGCCTACGAAACATATCCCATTGTATTCGGAATGGGGGTATTTAGCTAGGGACGATAGTCGTTGGGTATGGATTGGAGTTTGTATGAGATATGGGGTATTTTTGGATTTTTAAAATTTATAAATATAAAAAAAATATCATTGGGCCACATCAGATTCTCTCTCCCCGCTTTCTCTCTCTCTCCCTCCCCCGATCGACGACGGATACCCTTCAATCTTTCCCATCCATTTTCTATCCAAACCACTTCGATTCAGACCTCAACACAGTTGAGGATTTTGAAGAGCTCGTCAAGATCTTCAAATCCATAGCAAGTTTGGATTTTTTTTCATAAAGTAATTTGAGAGATTCATCGCCTGGAAGTTTCGAACTTCAACCCACCGCCACCGCCGCCTCAGGTGATCAAACGCCACCGCACCCCCCTGTGCACGTGCGCCTCTCCTCCCTCCTCCTCGTGGTGAAGACCAATCGACGAATCGCTGCATGGTTTGGTCGCAAATCGAAAACCTAGTTCTGAACGAAATCAGAAAGGTATGGTTTAAACTATATTAAACTATTCTATAGCACTTCAAAGCGCTACGGTTTTTGATTTCACTGTAAAAATCATATCTTTTTGCTATGTTGACAAAATTCAGTGAAACAAGAGATAGTGGACTCATGCGGATGTCTTCTACATTCTAGAAGAGACCGGATATTTTTCTGAGCCTTCTGCTATTTTTGGTGGACTGGAACCCAATGTGAGATTTCTAAATTATAAACGATATGGAAAGCGATGATGTATAAATTATATAGTCGATGTATGAGTTATATAAGTGTTGTACACCTCATGTATAAGCATTGTATAAGTTGTACGTTCGATTTATAAGTTATATATGCGTTGTAAAAATTATATATGTGTTGAAGTAAAGTGAAATATACTTATATATATATACGTCCCTCGTCCACAAACAATGGACGATATTTATTGGTTGTGATTGGTGTGAAAATTGGTTGATAGCGAATGGTTGATTAGAATTGTTTGTTGTTGAAATTGATTGATTATGGTTGAAAAATACCCGTTTGTGGTTGAGAATTATATGGTTGAAACCACATAGGATTAGTTTGTGGAAAAGAAAAAGAAAAATATAACATGCCGCCTGCGTGCGAACTAGATGCATGAAATCCCCATTGTCAAAAGCTGCGAGGCTTTAAGGTAGAGCGAGGAGCCGTACTAGGGACGGTTCGGGTTTTAACTACCCTTCCGTTATGCTGCCGAAATTTTGAATAATATTCATGTGTTAGAATTATTTTCATGTGCTGAAACTATATTCGTGTGTTGAATAGAAATTCATGTGTTGAATAGAAATTCATATGTTGAATAGAAATTCATGGGTTGCACGACATTCATGTTTTGAAATAAATTGTTTTATAATAAAAATCATATTTTTATCATCTATATGAACTATATAAAATAGTCGTGTTTTGAAATAAATTGTTTTATAATAAAAATCATATTTTTATGATCTATATGAACTATATAAAATAGTCGTGTTTTGAAATAAATTGTTTTATAATAAAAATCGTATTTATATCATCTATATGAACTATATAAAATAGTCGTGTTTTGAAATAAATCGTTTTACAATAAAAATCACATTTTTATTATATACATGAAGTGTTAAAAATAGTGAAGTGTTGAAATAAATGTCTGTTGGATAAAAATATCATTTTGATCAAATGTATGAAAAGAATACCATTTTGAAATCGAAGAATCGATTATATTTATATAAATATATAAATATAATTAAAATAAATTGAATAACGAAGCTGCAGTTCGTGTTTTGAAACCGTGATTTCAAACGATTAGTGCGGGAGATACGACCATCGGATTTTCACGAAACCGAAACCGTTGGGTTTGCTTTGGAAATATCTTTCCAACGATACCCACTTTGTGAAAATCCAACTGTTGGATTGTCTGGGATGTTTAATTCAAATCTAAAGAAAAACAGCGCCAGAATCGAATATATTTTTATATATATAAATATAATTAAAATAAATCGAATAACGACGCTGCAGTTCGTATTTTCAAATCGAAACTTCAAACGAGTGTACCGGGAGATCCGACCATCGGATTTTCCCAAAACTGAAACCGTTGGATTCGTTTTGAAAAGATCTTTCTAATGATATAAAATTTGTGAAGATCCAACGGTTAGATTTTCAGATATGTGTAAATCAAATCTGAAGGAAAACAGCGCCACGACCGCGTTATGGCCTGAAGCGTCGTTTGAATAAATGAACTATTTTTAAATAAATAAAAATAGCGATAAATCGTTATAAAATATTATAAATGATATGGAATGGAAATAAACCGAATTTACCCGGTTTATTAAATATTTGATGGTAGATTGTGAAATTTATAAACTAACTGGAGGTTAGCTAAGTCGGATGGTTTCCTGGGTTTTGATCTGATGTTGGTTTCGGCCTTCGTGGTTAATATTTGGGAAATCGTTCTCTTACTAATTTACGGTTAGTGACTAATGAATTGGAATAAGGTGTATGTTGTGTTTGTGTAGCACTTGTTAATTATATACGCGAGTTTCTCAGAAAGACCGGGTTTATCCCATTCTGAATAACTGAATCGACGATAAGAAATCGATGACGAAGATGGTGGTCGAAGACCGGAGAGCTTTACGTCGTTTGGATGATTACTGACGTCTTGATTGGGAGGCATCCCAATATACAAATAATTAGTGGTGATCGTTCAGACGTACTTGGAGATCGATGGGTATGCGAGGTATATAGTGCCTCCGGTTTCGTTCAGACCCAGAACGGACTTGTAAATGGACTATGTGTTTGACATTGGAATTCATTCCGTGTGATTGATAACCATCAGTTACATGGTGTGAATTGCCTGTGTGGCATGCTAAGATGCAGTGATCAAGGCTTCTGTTGAAAAGCAAAGTCTTGTGGTCGATGATCAAAGCACCGCCTGTGTGGCATAGCTTTGTGTATAACGTGAATTCGCGACCCTCACACCCCGGTATGAACCAAAAACAGGAGAGGACCTCAGGGGGGACGTGCGTTTCTTTCTAGCTAGAGGTGGTGTCAGTGCTTAAACTAGCTGACATTTATACTATTTTCACCTGTGTGGTTGTTGCTGTTGCGAGGCGCCTCGGATATATCGGTCGATATGGGACCGATGGAGCCATTCGTTGGCTCATTTACACCCCATAGGGCGGGGAAACGCATTGTTCAGGCATTATAATCCACTCCGTGTGGACCGGCCCTGACTATCCAAGGTGCAGTTGCGGATGATCCTAAGACACGGGCTACAGCGTCTCGAATTCGGTAAGGACTATCTTTTGCCTTGGTTCATGACGGAAATCCAATTTCCAAATACCACATCGTGCGGTTTTGATTGTATACCTATATATGGCGACGTAGTGGTATGGGGCATTAATGTCGTCTATGATTGATATTTATGATTGTATATAAAATTAGAAACTAACTGGAAACGAGCTAAGATGGGTGGTTTCCTGGGTATTGGTCTGATGTTGGTTTCGGCCTTCGGGGTTAATTAATACTTAGGGAATCGTTCTCTTACTAATTTACAGTTGGAGTCTAATTAAGAATTAAATGACAAAACTTACATTTTAAGTGATTTTACTTTACACGTATTAAGCATATCTTGGTCGATATAAGGTAAAACTCTATCCTCCGGTTTGCGTTGCATTGTGTGATGGGACTTGAGTCTTATATCGGCTTCATTTTTGTAAAAAGGATTGCGATGTTTAAAAGAATTACTTGTTTTAAGCACTGGCAATCCAATGGAGTAAACTCGTTCCGCGAAAGTGGTGTGGTCCTATGATTAGCCCTATTATAAAATGTGTTAAGTAGATTTCTCATACCAGTCCCATGACTGACTCGTAGTTTGTTTCACTTGCAAACTCAGGTGCCCCTCTTTCTACACGGGCAGCCTACTATTCAGGTTTTAGCAAGCTCTTTCTGGATAGCTGGAGCTGAAGATGGATTCTATCAATTATCTCTTTTATGCTGTTCAGCTCCTATTGTACATATTATGTTTGTTTTCCGCTGTAGACATTTATGCATAGCTGAACTGTATTTGTACTAAGTATGATCCTGTGTACTGCGTAACTCTGATGATTATGTTTATCCAGTGTATTATTTGTACATTATATGGTGTATTTATTTATTTCTGTTATGCTATTATCTGTTTATGTGTTATATTCCAAAGATTACCCTTGACACTGTCGCATGGGGTTTTGGGGACGTCATAGGGTTGGTTGCAGTCGAGAGGCTGGCCGTAAAACAAGGTGACTGGGGGATCATCTGGATGCCACGTTGGGTATTACCTGCTGCTTTGGGGGATGAAGGGATGGTTGCAAAGCCTACCGGATTTCGTTGGCTGTTTCATTTTGGTATCATCTGATCCTCAAGACATGTTCTACTTATAAGTTTAACCTATTCAGATTAATATGTTTTGCATATTATCCCAATTATACAGTTATTGGATTTCATGTTTCAATATGCCTAAGTCTCCTTTTTCCTGTTATTATAAGTTATTCCAGTTTAACCCAATTTATGCAATTATAACGAGAATAGCCTAGGCACTCAATGGCCTAGACATAGCACAAAATAAAAATAAAAAGGAGAAATATAGATCTAACTCAAAAATATATAAGAACTTAATAAATAAGCATAAGACTGTAAATAAAGCTAAAACTGTAAATAAAGCTAAGACAAAAAAGGGATAACAGGGATATACATGTAATCGTAAAACAACGGTAAACTAAATAGATAACTGATAGTAAAACAATGACTTATAAACATATAATTACTATATAATCACATATTTATATTTATTTGCAAACAAAATACTGTTTAATTATCAAATATGAAAATAACTAAAATACACAGTGGTTTAATTATAAATCCAAAAAGATCTCTTAAAAATTGTTGTTGTAGAAAAGCTAGAATTGTCCTCTTTAATCTATGTTTAGGTAGCACCTCGGCATCTTCTTATTTTTATTCAGAAGTAGTTTGGAGGAAGAAGAATGAAGAATGTTTGTGTGTAGAAAACAATGAGGCTGCTAACCTATTTATATATTATCTAGGATAATCCTAAACCATTAGATTTTAGGTTTATAAATCCAACCGTACACCTTAGGCTGAGTTAGTGTGCGAATCTATCAGATAAAACAGTCCAAATTTGTTTGCATGAATTCTCCCTGCATGTAGGTAGGTCAACCCACTTATACACTGTGTCGACCCTATGGCCGACCTGCCTTAGACATGGGTCGATCCGGTCTAGCTAGGTTGCCCAGTGATCGTGGCTTTTTCTGTACTGATTTTTTTTTTGTAACATATATATTTTTCACTGTTTTAGTTCAATCTTCTTAACTTTGTAACTTTTTCGTATTTAATCTGATTTACGCAAACCAAGAAATCTAAACCACGTAATGGTTGCAATGATAAAGTCAGTTTTACCTATTCTGAATATTTAAATAATTAATATTCATTTTATTATCTTATTGATATAATTACTGTGTATAAAAATATGAGGTGTTACACAGTATGTTCATGTGAGGGTCTAGATGCATGCATTGGGTGGTGTATTGTAGATATTAGAGCATTGCTCTATGTTCAGACGTGACTCGATCGAGGAGTTCAGATATAAGGATCCGTATGATTAGTAGCATAGTGATGGTGGTTATGTGCGACTACATGGCGTAACAATATAAATTTCCATACACGGTATATCGTAGGATGGAGGTTTTTTATGCTTCCACGGTTTGACGGAGGAGACCGTACGAGGATGGTACTATAGGGAGTACCTTGAGATGTTGGGTATAGCTACATATATACTATGTTAGGTTTAATTTACTGGGGAGAAGATGGGCACGACGTGAGTGCAGAGCCTTGAGTGTTGTTAACCTGAATAACCTAATAATTAAGAAAACATAACTGAATATAGAGTTATTTCAGAATGTATAATTTTTCCTTTCACTAGAATTTTGTGTTCTAACTTCTAACTCCCTCCTCATAACATACTCGTAGGTTAGATTTATGGCAGAGATTTGGTAGCTTTTGGACACTTGATTAGACAGTGTTATTATTTGGGTAGGCTATATTATCTTTTATCCGTTCCGCTGTGAGATGTTTTATCGAGCTCTGAAATATTTGGCATCCCTGTCTTTTCCGCAGGATAGCATACAATCCAACTTGAGCTTCGACAGATAGGAATTTTTGAAGAAAAATCGGTTTGTCGAACTTCGGGTTATTACATTCGATTTCACAAATACCATTAAAATCGAAGTCCTTATCTTAAATTAATTCGGATATAATAGCTCGGATTGGAAATAGACTTTAGTTTAAAATAGTAAAATATATTTAGAAATGGTTTAACTTTAAAATAAGAGTATATATAATTAAGTTTAATATAAAAATTATTTTTAATAGTTTTTATGAAAATATTATAAAATATTAATAGTTAAACACATATAAAATAGTTTTATTAAAAATAGAAATAAAATTAAAATAGTTTAAATAAAATCCAATCCAAACCAAATATACGTATTTCAAATTTGACTTCTCATAAATTTATATTTCAAATTTCCATTTAAATTAACTTAAATTAACTTGTAAAATTTCTAATTTATTAGTTTACAAGTACAATCACGATTTTTAAAGCATTACATCAATTTGGGGTAAAGCTTATATTCAAAAATCCATTTCATCTTATTATATCATTATTATGACACATTAAAAGTCTAACTGCAAAGTTAATCTCTTAAACAAAAATTTTTCAACTTCATAATTCAATAAATTAACAAATTATCAATTTAAGTGTTTAAATAAATGCTTTCATTTATTTCATTTAAACAAATCTCAATGAATTCTTTCTTTAAATTAAATTTATTAAAGTTATTACACTAGATTAAATTTTTTGTATCATGTTAAAATTTTAAACTAAATCTATCAAAACTAAATAATTTTTTTATTGGATTTAAAATAAATTATTATATCAAATTCTATTGTATTATAATAAAGTATTTTATATTATATTAAATTAATTTATATTAAATTAATTAAGTTTATTAATTATTTTAAAACAAGCAATCAATCCAAATTGATATTAAATCCTTTCATTAGTCAATTCTAACTCAAATTCATAAGTTTAAGTTAAATTATTTCAAACATTAATTTAAACTAAAATGCTTAAATTATATTTCAAAATCAGTTTATTTAAATCGATGCACACATATAAAATTTCATAAATAATTTTTATTGACCAACGGTGTTCGTATATAGTTTTCTCCCTTATCATGAAGTGAATCGGGTATGTATCATTTCAAGCTGTTTAATTCAATTTTCGGGTATATATCATTTCAACCCCTATCCAAATTCAATATCAAAAGGTATAATGATCCGGGTATATATCATTTCAGCCCAATAAAAAAATTCCTAAAAGTATAGGGAACTTGTAGTGTGAGAACATAAATTAAAAACATAATAATACTAATGTCACATGGAAAATTCATAACATGTCATTTGTAAATAACAATCAAAGCATATCGTACATGTCACAAATAAACATATATAAAAAAATAGCACAATTTCATGTCATGAATGCACATTTAAATTTAACATAATAATCATGTCAACTAAAACAATCCTAACATTTCGATTTAATCATTCACATGTGCTGAACAATACTTTCACAAAATGTTAATCAAGTTTGCGATAAACTCACCTTTCGGGGCATTGAACGTAGATGAAAAATGAATGGACACTAAAAAGAAAGATGCACAACTCCAACTACAAGCATACTAAAGATCTCTAGAACAATGGAAAAAATAAATTCACAAATCAATCCCACGCAACTTTAAACAAGAGAGTAGAGGCGTCTTAGACTTAGGAAGACGAATTTTTTATTTTACAAAACAAAACATGATTTTGGATATTTTTAAAATAGATTTTTTAAATATGTTAACCACGGAATTTGAAAATGTGGTCAACATAAAAGTTTTAGGAAATTAATTTTTCTTCATTTAAAAAAAACTGTATTTGGATTATTTTTTAGGGCGATACAACTAAAACAATAGAGGGTATTTTGAAATCTGGATCTGAAAACAGGTCTGAAGGATTCATGTTTTCAACACGAAAGAGTACAAAATATAAAAAGTTGTAAACAAAAAGTTATAGCTCTTTCAATTCCACCCAAATTGTAAAAGAAAACTGGATTTGGGTTGCCTATGAGTAAGTTATTGGCATAGAAAAACATTGTAAAATCTAAAGGAAAAAACAGAGAATAGAACATGTGTAATAGGGTTTGGGTCATGGACGTGTGGTGCGAGCAGTGGGTGCAGCAGAGCTCAGGTGTTTCTACGTGATGGTTTGGTGGTGAATAGGTTAGGTGGTAGGGTTTGGTTGCGAGGATGGGGGAAACAAGGAGTTTACAAGAGCAAATGAATATAGGTTTTAGGATTTCTTGGGTTTTTTGAAATTTGATAATTGAGAGAAAGGACTAGAAATTTAGAAATATGTTTTGATTTGTGAATATAGAAGGAGGGAGAGGCCATGGAAATTTTTAGGAAGAACTTACGCAGAAGAAGATTTGCAAAGGAAGAAGAAAAGAGATAGTGGTAAAATTTAGGGAATAGGATAAAAAATACAAAGATTTTATTTTTAGTTTGGGGATTTAAAATTTATGGAGAGAAAAGAGATAGAGTTAACTGAGGTTTTTTTTTACTTTAGAGAAATGAATTGGAGAAGAATAGTGGAAGAAGCAGAAAATCTTTTGGTCAATGGAAAGGGAAGTCATTAGAAAGAAAATACGCATTATAACTTTATGGACTCTCTACAAATTAAAATGTGAAACTTAATAAGGGGTGAAATGGCAAAGCTTTTCTAACAAGCTAAAGGAAGAATATGCTAGATAATTCAAAAAAAGAGCTGCAATAATAAATCACACAAACATTATTTGGTGTGTGCACTTTTTAATGAAAAGATCACATCTAAAACAAACAAAAGTATATTTTGATGAAACAAAAATGTCAGACAACTCAGAGTTCAGAGTAGAATCATAAAAAAATGAAATTTCAACAAAAAATCAAATGTGACAATTTTTTCCAAAATTGAATTTTCCAGAAAATGTTTCATTTCAGTAAATTTAGCAACTACATTGCTATTATTTAAATTTTAAGAATAAACTTACATTCAAATAATAATATAACTCTAGATGACACAAAAATTAAGGTCTGCATTAACCACCACTTAATTCTCATTATCAAATTGTTCCTACTCGTGTTTGATACATGAGTCTAATTAATTTACTACATATAATTCATTATAAAACTAATTCACAAATTTTGAAAACTTAAATTTCAATTAATTCATCATTTATAATTAATCTAAAATTAAGTCCAATCTATTAGATTTACTTGTCGTATATTCTTCCTTTAATGTAATTAACCCAATCTTACAGTAAAAAGGTTCCAATTTACAATATGCCCAATTTGCAATGTCATTATCCAATTATTCCAATTTATGTCCATTATACGCAGTCAATGGTAATAGCCTAGGTTCAGTGTAAATAAAAAGGAAAGAGGGGAAAAACAAATCTCATACTGAATAAAAAGACTGTAAATAAACGAAAGACAGATCAAGGATAGGGAAGATAGTAGTATACAAGAACATAATTTAACAGTACATCTGAATAATAGAACATGTGCTAACAATAAAGTTGGGTTAACAGTAAAAGAACATATATAAGAATTAACTTATAGGTACTGTTTATTTCAGTTCCAAAACTATTCATTGTCCAAAACCTTTTTAAATAATCAAATCTAAAAATGACATGAAATTCACAGTGTTAGGCTTAGGGAAGCAGAAGATATCTCTTTTTGTATGTATACGTCGTTGTAGAAAAAGTCCACTTTTATCTTTTGTTGTTCTAGAGTAGTCTGAATCGTCCTTGTTATTTTATATTTGGGCAGCTCCTTAGTAGTTCTATGTATATATTAGTCTTAGAAAAAGGTTTAGAGGAAGTAGGAAGAAGAATGGTTTTGTGTGTGGAGAACAAATGAGGTTGCCTTTCTTTATATAAACTACCCAGGACAATCCACCACCGTTAGATATTAGGATTTCGAATCTGGCCATACACGTTGTAACGACCCAGCGGAACTCGATGCCCGAATTCATCCAATAATACATAAACCTGTATTACTTCCTAGAACTCAAGTATCGAAAACACCGGATAGTCATTAGAAAGAAATTAGAGGGTGAGATAAGAAAGAAAGAAATATTAGAATAGAAGAAGAAGAGGAACACAACAACATCAGAGTCTCACATCGAAGTGGAACAAAATATAATATAGAAATAAAACTTTATTTAGAGCTTTGAAATAAAACTTACAATCATCAGAGTACATCAACAAATCTGAACAGTTATAATAATATATCCTTATATGCAACACATGGCGGAATAAGTATTAAATATCATACGTATGAACTCCTCCAACACGTCTTCTGAAATTCATAGCGTCCAAAACCTGAACCTGAAAAACCCGGTCTAACCCGAGCATTACAAGCGCCGGACCAGTCGGTGAACCAGAGTGAGAAAATTCGCTAAGTTTATAGGTATCATCCAACTTGGTTTTAAAGCCAAAACATTTCTTTTCAAAAGAAAGTGATAATCGTAAGACCAATCCATACATAACAACGGATGGTTTTTACCTTACGATAACCCATAACATTCTAAAATCATATCTTATTCTGATATTATAATCCTAAACACAAATAAATATTTGTCTAGCGAAACGCTTGTATCTGACGCTCCACATATACAGTATACAATCAAAACCGAAAGTAATGTCCTACTTAGGAGCGACCCACTTAGCCATGCTGCCTTCCCGATTTTTATCATTTCCCGGTTGAAGAGGCTTGAGGTTTAACACTACCTTTAGAACATCAATTGCCATTCACTTTGAATGCCACATTGTTAAATCCTCTAGAAATCACTACTTGACGTCCATAAAAATATTCTGGGTGTTAGCTAAGAGAAGGTGTCTTCTCTACCACCAATAGAAATACGTTTGTAAAAATCAATGCACGTGACTCTTAAGAAATACTCTGTCAGACACTCACCCATACAAGTAATCCAGGAACAGGATGTACCGAAGGTACCCTCCTACCACATCCTAGGTATCATCCTATAGATTAGTAGTCCTTGCTAATCCATAGATTTCAATCATGACAGAACTCAAGTATATCTCCTCGTCAACTCAGAGATTTTAAGTGGTTCTTCCATTTATGAAGATCTATGGTCTTCAATTACTCTGTCTTGATCAACATCTGATATCTTCTACATTTTCGTATTTGCTAGTCGGAATGGTATTCGAATATAAATTCGATCCTGGTCTTTCTATACCAACAATCTTATGGGCCAGATGTGATAGTCGGTTATTTAACCATCAAATAAACAACCATAAAATCATAAAATAAAAATAGATTTACTAGTTCATTACTCAGCATCACTTGGCTTCTTTAATTAAAAACAATTAACGAATGGTTAATTTAAATTTTCCAATAATTGGAAAAAACAACATTACACTTTTTACTTTAATATACTGATATTTGCAAAACCACTTCAATTTAATATTTTGAAAAATATATTATAACAATATCCAATATTCCATTTGACCATCATTCATAATCTAAAACAGGGAAATCAGTTTAACTTATTAGTCATAAACTAATCATTACAAAATTTCTTTTGTTCTCTTTGCTGGAAAAATAATAACAAACCCTTATTCTCTTTAAAATAAACTCATCCCAAAACTTCACTTTTCATTTCCTTTCTCCTCAAAAATATCTTTATATTTTCACCTAATTTCCTTTTATTTTCTTATATTGGAGATATCCTTATATATATATATATATATATATATATTCTCAAATCTTTTCATTTCCGTTACTTTGGAAAACGCATTATATATTCTTCAACCTTCTTTAGTTCCTGGTCGTAAATTGGTAAGAGAATAGTTCCCAAAGTATTAACCCCGAAGACCGAAATAAACATTAGCTAGCACTCAGAAAATCACTTAACTCAACTAATCTCTAGTTTGGTTCCAATTCTTTAAATTCTTATCTTAACTCTTCATCAACCCATTTTGTTTCACTTATAATCCATTCGACCATTTTCCATTTTGTTATTCTCGTTTCAATTCCATTTGTTCCACTTAATCTCGGTATTAATTATCGCCCATTTAAAATCGACGTTTTAACTCACAACCCTTTAATAATCTTATTTATAAACTTAGGTTAAATATAAATCCTTTTTCTGTCTTGATTTCTTTTTACTTAATCCATATGTTAAGTAAACATTTCATTTTTAAGCTATCATTTCCACTTAAATCTCTTTATAACTTCATTCACAAAACTTGGGTTTTAATATAAACCCGAACATAAACTCCTTTCAAAAATTCAATTATACTTCATTGCAAAATTCAGTTACTTACTTAAATGGATTCCATTTAAGAAGTAATTACTTTAATTAAAACGATACATTTATTTCAACATTAACTACTGTAAGAGTAGTTAATTGCTTTATTAACTAAAAACAATAAATTTCCTTTAAAAGCCTAATAAAAATTAAAACAGCTATTCGTTAACCATTCCATTTGATTAATTGAAAGTAAATTAATCAAATAACCCATTCTAATTTAATTAATCAACTCAACCCATAATTATCTCGTTAATCAATTCCAAATAATTCCTCTTTTAAATTAATTAATAATATAATTAATTTAAATATCCCTTTTAATTGTTTCTTTGAAACAATAAATTCCATTTTAACCCTTAGGATTATTATATCCACTTGTTTAAACAAACATAAAAATTTTGCATTATAAAATCATTTTATAATTATTTATAAACTTAAATAATAAATATTAATTTCCTTTTTATAAACTTCCATTCACAATAATAGACTTAAAAATCTATCTTCAATTATAAAATAACTGTTATAACTCCATTTCTGTTTATTTACCTATCGGTAAATCAATATTTATAAAGCTATTGATTTCAAGCCATCTGATGCCAATTACTCAACCAATCCTGCCCATTGGTTAAAATCACACAACCGTTGCATTTCCAATCAACAACCAAATCAATCGTCCAGTCCATATTGGTGAAAAAGGTCATATAATTATAATATGAAAATAACAACATATTTGAAGAATCCAGTTGGATCCCTCCAACTTTTTTGTAACACCCCGTAATTTTAACAACACTAAAGAGGACAAATTAAATAAAAATTAATTTAATAGTCAGAATTAAGGGAAATAAACTATGCCATTGCGTTTGTCTCGGAATTCTGGTCAAAATAGACGCCTGGTTTGCATAAATCGGACATCGTATGAAGAAGTTATGAAGATTTGAGCTTTGCATACGCGCAAGGGAATTATATATATATATATATATATATATATAATTAATTCAGAAAATAAAAAAAATAGTTCGAAAATCAAATTTCTGTGGGTGGCAAATTTCCCTCCCAGGGGTGTTGACCCCTCAAGGGGGGTATCGACCAATGGGTCAACCCCATAAGGGGGGTCGACCCCTCTAGGACCAAATCAGATCTATTGTTTAGATCTATTTCATTGTTTAGATCACATTATACCTGTTCTATTATGTTTATGGCCAAATCAGATCTATTGCTAGTTGGACATCTAAATAATAGTTTAGATCACATCATGCCAATCTCTATTATGCTGGAATCAGTTCTATTGTTACATGTTCATCTTATATGCTTATCTTGCCATTATTCCACTATACGTTTATGCCATTACATGTCAACCTTGTTAGTATGCTCATCTCTGTCCTTTTTCCCTCTATCTTTCCACGTTTATTTTATATAGCCAGGCTACCTTCGAGCCTAGGCATGCCGCTGAAATATGCGAATATGTTAGATTAGGAACGAGGGGAAAACGTTAAAATGGGGTATAACTTGTAATTGGGAATTTGGGCATAACTTGAATAAAGTATAATAATATGAATTTGGGCATATAATTTATTATGAACATCACTTGGGAAAACGAGCATGGAACCTATAACGACATTGGTAAATTTGGTTAATAATTTGAATACCTAGGATTACAATAATTAGAAACTGTAACCGCGCTTAGACATGAGGTTAGGTTACACTTGTGGTGGAAGTCTGCCTAGAACCGCCCAGCATATCCAGCGACCACAAGTGGTGAATCTAATGTGAGGGGTCTAGGTGCAAAAACACGAGACGTGCTAAGACACGAGGTTAAGCCGACTTGTGGAAGAAGTCTGCTCGGAACCGACTTGCATATCCAGCATCCGCAAGTGGCAGGCTTAATGTGGGAGGTCTAGCACATTATAACCATAAATGGACATGGTAATGAATTGGAATACTTAACCTAGTTGAATTCATAGGGATTGTATGAACATGAACCTGGTTAGGGGTTTAGTAAACTTGTTTGAACAGTGGGTGGGTTTAAACAAGAGAGTAGAGGCGTCTTAGAGTTAGGAAGATGAATTTTTTATTTTACAAAACAGAACACGATTTTGGATATTTTTAATATAGATTTTTAAATATGTTAACCACGAAATTTGAAAAGGTGGTCAACATAAAAGTTTTAGGAAATTAATTTTTCTTCTTTAAAAAAAAACTGGATTTGGATTATTTTTTAGGGCAATATAACTAAAACAATAGAGGGTATTTTCGAACCCAAAAATCTAGATATGAAAACAGGTCTGAAGGATTCATGTTTCCAACACGAAAGAGTATGAAGTACAAAAAAGTTGTCAACAAAAAGTTATAGATCTTTCAATTCCACCCAAATTGTAAAAAAAAAAGTGGATTTGGGTTACCTATGACCAAGTTATGGGCATGGAAAAACATTGAAAAATCTAAAGGAAAAAACAGAGAATAGAAACATGTGTAATAGGGTTTGGGTCATGGATTTGTGGTGCGAGCAATGGGTGCAGCAGAGCTCAGGTGTTTCTACATGCTGGTTTGGTGGTGAAGAGGTTAGGTGGTAGGGTTTGGCTGCTAGGATGGGGGAAACAAGGAGTTTACAAGAGAAAATGAATACAGATTTTAGGATTTCAGGGTTTTTTGAAATTTGATAATTGAGAGAGAGGACTAGAAATTTAGAAATATGCTTTGATTTGTGAATATAAAAGGAGGGAGAGGCCATGGAAATTTTTAGGAAGAACTTACGCAGAAGAAGATTTCCAAAGGAAGAAGAACAGAGATGGTGGTAAAAATTAGGGACTAGGATAAAAAATACAAAAATTTTATTTTTAGTTTGGGGATTTCAAATTTATGGAGAGAAAAGAGATAGAGTTGACTGAGATTTTTTTTACTTCAGAGAAATGAATTGGAGAAGAAGAGAGGAAGAAGGAGGAGAAAATCTTTTGGTCAATGGAATGGGAAGTCATTAGAAAGAAAATACATATTATAACTTTATGGATTCTGTACAAATTCAAATGTGAAACTTAATAAGGGTGAAATGGCAAAGCTTTTCCAACAAGCGAAAGGAAGAATATGCTAAATAATTCAGAAAAAGAGTAGCAATAATAAATCACACAAACATTATTTGTTGTGCGCACTTTTTAGTGAAAAGATCATATTGAAACAAACGAAAGCAGATTTTGAAGAAATAAAAATGTTAGACAACTCAGAGTTCAGAGTAGAATCATAAAAAAAATGAAATTTCAACTCAAATTCAAATTTGACACTTTTTACCAAAATTGAATTTTTCAGAAAATGTTTCATTTCAGTAATTTAGCAACTACATTACTATTATTTAAATTTTAATAATGAACTTATATTCAAATAATAATATAACTCTAGATGACACAAAAATTAAGGTCTATATTAACCACCACTTAATTCTCATTATCAAATTGTCCCTACTCGTGTTTGATACATGAGTTTAATTCATTTACTACATATAATTCAATAAAAAATTAATTTATAAATTTTGAAAACTTAAATTTCAATTAATTCATTATTTAAAATATAATTTTTTTCAAAACTTTAAGTTGTTACAACAACACTCTTCGTACCTTCCCGGTAGTAAGTCCTTCTCATGTCTCGATACATCTTCTTACCACAAAGATGGATAGTTAATTTGGAATGATGACATTCTCTCAGAACTTCCTCTCAAAGACCATCGATATCTGGAACATACAACCATCCATCCTTTCGAAGCCAACCATCTTGACCAATCTCGAATTGCTACAAATCCTCTAAGTCGACTATAGTCCTGATATTACCTAAAATATCTGCTAGCTTAGCATCCCGCTTTTTGCTAGCTCCAATCCTTTCGATGGGAGTACGTTTGATGGATAAACCTCGCTAATGTTCCAGGATCCAACTCATAACAAGACCTGAAATCAAATCCAGCTAAATACTCTAGCTATTTCCACTCCAAAAACATAGATCCAAGTCTAGCATGAATCCGACTGTTTTACCCTTGCCTGGAGTATAGGAAATATTAAAGTCATATGAGGCTAGAAACACTAACAATCTTTGTTGTCGAAAGTTAAGATCCTTTTGAGAGAAAAAGTACTTTAGTGACTTATGATCCATGAACAACTGAAACCATTCTCCCAAAAGGTAGTGCCTCCATATCTTCAAAGAAAAAACAATTGTCACTTACTTCAAATCATGAATAGGGTAATTCCTTTAGTGCGGCTTTAGTTGTCGACTGGCATAAGCGACAACTCTTCCTCTCTGTATCAATACAACACCAAGACCAGTACCATAAGCATCCGTGTTCACGATTATCTCTTCATTTCCACTAGAGATAACTAATACTAGTGCATACATCAATCTCTTTTCAGAAACATAAAAGTAGGCTCGCAGCGCGCTTCCCAATCAAAAACTTAATTCTTCTTCATCAAGCGAGTCAACGGTATAGCTATCGTGGAGAAATCCTCGATAAATCGTCTATAATATCTAGCTGGACCAAGGAAACTCTTATCATTGGTATCATTCTTAGGTTGATTCCAATCCTGAATCGCTGCTACCTTTGTTAGATCGATAGCTGTTGTGACGGCCTGCCCCGAACCAGCCGACATTTCCCCGAAATGCGTTGTGGTAATGCCCGACTAGCACGGGACGGTCGCCAAAGGAAAAGGATTTAAAACTACGAATCTCCAGAGAACCTATAGTATATCTCACATAGAATGGAATAAAATATAATAATAACATAACTTGACATAAAACAGGCAAGATAGTGCATAAGCGGAAAACTAAACCATGTCCATCAGAGTAACGGAATCCGAAATACAGCTTATGATCCAAACCATTATTACAGCTTCAAAATAGTGCCTCTAAAAAGGAAATAAAGAAGGTGCACTACTAATGCCCAAAGCAGTGACCATCAACAACACATGGAGAATATATGTAAATAGTACGTGGAAGCCTCCTGCTCATCTCTGAATAGCTACTCGTGCATGACCACTAACCTATCCCTAGTCTACTCATTTAGGACCACCCAGAGTAATAAGAAGAGATATAAAGCTTCGGGTTAGACAAAAGTCTGGTATGAGCGATAACAGCAAAATAAAACAATAACAGGTATAAATAATCATAACTGAACCTGGACCTGCAACCAAAGAGTTAGCACAACAAGATGTACAGTACTCTAAGGTAACACTAACTTAAAGTGTAAAATGGGAGTGTGCATGTCATAGTGATAGCAAACATCAAACATAGTAATCATCCTCACATCACTCACTCAGTGTGTAAAGCATATGATATCCACTGTTTTGATCACCAAATCCATTGGGGCCATGACGGCAAATCCGTCTACTATTGCTTTGACCATACTTCCCTGGTCTATAGTCAATAACCCTACCAAGTCCACACATCCCTGGCTCTAGGTTAAGGGCTAACCAGTCCACACTTCCCTAGCTCTGGTTCGTCTACATGCCCTCTCACTTCATCGGTGAACCAAAGTTATAGATATCGATAGCCCATTTGCACATGTCCCGCAGCAAAGCCCAACTCTATAAGTTAGCCCATCGGTTCCCATCTGGATCCTGAGTAATAACTTCTCATTTGAACTTCCTTTGCATGTCAGGTTTTGGTTGAATTGTAGTTAATCTTTAGAAGAGTTCACAATTGTCGTTGCGTGGCAGAAGTTTGAATCTGGTTTGGTTTGGGGTCATCATCTTAGTTCGAGTCGTGGTCGGGATCCCCGCCAGGGTCGGTTCGTGGCTCGTGACCCCCTCCCCCTGGGTTCGTGACCACCCCCCCGGCTCGTGACCACGCCCCGGTTCGTGACCACCCCCCCCCCCCGGTTTGTGACATACCCCTTCAGGAATCGCGAGCATACCCCCTTCAGGAATCGCGAGCATACCCCCTTTAGAAATCGTGAGCATACACCCCTTCAGGAATTGTGAGCATACGCCCTTCACGAATCATGAGCATACCCCCCTTCAGGAATCGTGAGCATATCCCCCTTCAGGAATCTTGAGCATACCCCCCTTCAGGAATCGTGAGCATACCCCCTTCAGGAATCGATTTTTTTGCAGTTTTTCCAACAAGCTAGTTTGGCTAAATGGCAGCGTTTTCAACCATTCTAACCTTACTATAAAGCCACAAAACATACCAAAGAACAGTAGTAACATGTAGAATCAACCAAAACACCAAAATATCGATCACATGAAATATTTTAGATCAAACAAACCCAAAAAGCATGATTTTCCCCTTAATCCCCTTAAGCATGATTTAACTATAAGATTAGCAAACTTAATCCAAATTAACCCAAATTCTCACCAGTGACATAAAATAATATTTTAGAAATTCTAAATATTTTTCCAGATTTTTACGATGCATAATATCCCTAATTATCACTAATCACCCCTAATAAGCCGTAATTAGTGAACAAAAGTGCAAATCACTCACCTTAGCCATAAATAAATTTCAGATCTGAAACTTTAACTGATTTGGCACAGATCCCAATGTATTCTAGTAGATCTATCTCGATTTCTATGCTAATCCGCCTTAATTTGATGGCTAATATATGATTAGAAAGTGATTAAGGATGAATTTAGAAGATGGAGGCCATTGCTAGGTTGGAAGAGATGATAAATGGCGGTTAAAAAAATGAATAAAATTGATTTCCTAACCAGTATTAGCCTTCCCATAACCCTAATCCTGAAATGGGTTATGGGCCCATCTGCTAATTACCCTATTAAGCCCAATTAGGTTGTTTTCTATCTTCCAAACCTCATTTCAGTCATATCTCCCAAATGGTAAGTCTGTTTGATTAATGTGACCACTCTACGGAAAGGTAAACCATCATCTGAAGCCAATGGAAGTGGTTTCAGGTCAAAACTCCTTTCCAATCAAAAGTTATTGGCGAAACAAGATTTGCCATGGGCAAAACAGTTATTTAAAATTCGGCAAAAATCATGAATATGGGAATTGAACCCAATAGTCGTTTCCCAAAGTTACACGACCATACGACTTCGTATGAAAATAAAATAAATATTCTACGATCCTCTGATACATAAAATGAAGGTCGTTACACTCCCTCCCCCCAAGAAATTTCGCCTTCGAAATTCCTTAACTAAGAAAACAACCATGGGTCCTGCATGCCTATCAACCATTTGCAACAATCAAACATGCATAATAAACACAACAAGCATATCCTGGCATGCGGAATAACTATATCACGACTAAAAAACTTACCTGGTAACGAGTTCTTGATATTACTTTCTTATACTTTCCTCGGTTTCCCAAGTATAGTCGTTCTCATTATCGCCCCAGTGGATCTTAACCAGTCTCACCGTCTTCCTCCAAAGTTGCTTCATATCATGTCCGACAATACGAATCGGTTTGCGGTTCCCACCTGCCTCGGTTTCTACTTCGATATCATCCAACTGATCTAGTGAAATAGTCATATCTGAATTGTGCACGAACTTCCTTAACTGGGAAACATGAAATACGTTGTGCACTCAATTGCTTTGAATGGGTAAATCAATCATTTGTCCTTAAGGATCCGACATCAATCCTCTCGGCGCGGGGCGGACGATTTCCAAACGGACTCCTCATTCTGGTAACCTAACTTTATAAGCTAAATTCCTAACTTGTTTGAGAACTGGAAATGGACCAACAAACCTTGGTGCCAACTTACCTCTCCTTCCAAAACGAATCACACTTTTCAATGGAGAAATCTTGACGAATACCAGGACGCCAATGGAGAGTTTCAAATCTCCTCGTCTTTTATCACCATAACTCTTCTGCCTATCTTGGGCAGCCTTCATTCACTGTTGAATAACTTTGATCTTATCTGAAGTTTCTCTTATTACATCTGGCCTAAGCACAAATTTCTCACCTGTTTCTAACCAGCATGATGGTGAGTTGCACGGTCTTCCGTACAAAGCTTCAAATGGAGCCATAACAATACTGGACTGATAACAATTATTATATGCGAATTCAACCAGATACAAATGGTCATCCCATGATCCTCCAAAATCCAATATACAAGCTCTTAAGAGATCCTCTAATACACGATTTACCCTCTCTATCTGACCGTTGGTTTGGGGATGGTACGCGGTATTGAGATGTAATTCTGACCCTAAAGCCTCTTGTAAGCTATTCCAAAACCCACTAGTAAATAATGGATCTCGGTCACTCACAATACCTTTAAGTACTCCATGAAATCTCACTACCCACTTCATATACAGTTCTGCTAACTTAGTTGTTGTTCTATTCAACTTGACCGGTATAAACCTTGCACTCTTAGTCAGTCGGTCCACAATCACCCAAATACTATCGTGACCCGATCTAGTCCTTGGTAAACTGTCAATGAAATCCATTGAGACTTGTTCCCATTTCCATTCGGGAGTTTCCAACAGATATAACAAACCACTTGGCTTCTTTTGCTCGGCTTTAACTGACTGGAATTCATGCACTTGGATTAAAATTTCCCAACATCTCTCTTCATCCCTTCCCAGTAATAGGTCTGCTTCATGTCTCGATACATTTTGTTACCACTGGGATGTATAGTCAGTTTCGAGTGATGACACTTTCTAAGCACTTCATTTCTCAATCCATTAACGTTGGGTACAACCAGCCTCCCATTCTTTCGAATCCATCCCTCTCAATCAAGACCATACTTGTTCATTCTCTCGCCGTTGATATCCGTCTCTACCTTGGAGATGATTTCCAATAGATTAGGATCTTCCCTCTGACTGGGACAAATCCACTCTATCAAAGTCGGTCTGATCATCAAATTTGCTAACATCTCTGCATCAAGTTCACACTTGGGTCTGAAATCATATCTCGTGATATACTCCAGGTTCTTCCATTCAAGAAACATAGCCCCCAAAACCGGCATGTCTCCAACTCAGTGCATCAGCTACCGAATTACCCTTCCCGGGTTTGTTTGCGATATTGAAATCATATGAAGCCAAGAACTCTAACATCTCTACTGACGAAGATTTAAATCCTTTTGAGAGAAAAGATACTTTAATGACTTATGATCGGTAAACAACTCAAATCTTTCTCCCAATAGATAATGTCTCCACATCTTCAATGCGAACACGATCACCGCCAATTCAAAATCATGGGTAGGATATCTTATCTCTTGTGGTTTCAGTTGCCAACTAGCATAAGCTACAACCCTGCCTCCTTGCATTAGTACTTGTAACACCCTGAATTATTAATGACATTAATGAGAATACATCAAATAATAATCAATTTAACATTTAGAATTAGAGGAAATGGACCGCATCATTGCTCCATCTATAAATTCTGGTCAAAATAGACGTTTGGTTTGCATAAAACAGACACCATATGAAGAAGTTATGAAGGTTTTAAGTTTGTATACGCACAGAAATATTTTACATATACGCATGAGTCATAGGTGAGTCAGAGATGAATCAGAATCCTATCCATAGGATTCAAATTTGAAAAATTCCTATGAGCGGCAAAATTCCCGCTCTAGGGGGTCGACCCCCTTAGAGGGGTGTCGACCTAGGGGACGACCCACCCACAAGTGTGTCGACACCCCTAGGGCTGAGGTGGCACTCGATTTCAAGGGGTTTGGCAGCTATATATACGTGACATATTTATGATATTCTCTTCTTTGGGAGCCATGAAGGCCATATGCTGCTAGAGTGCGAACAGAACCATTTCTACAACAACATATTCTATAAATCCAATTCAGAAATTCTAGATCTATTCTTCCTAAGTTCTCTAAACCTAGCGCTGTGAGTTTTTAGATTACTTTTAGGTTTAGATAAATAAAAGTATACTTTGAAAGACTATGAATTAGATATGTTGTAAAATATGATTCTATGTTAATGTGAAATTCTATACTATGACATGACATATCTATTTTCCTAGATCTAATAAAATTGTGTTGATTCGATTATGATGCTTATGTGGATCGTGACTTGTAACCATGTTATGGTGGATGTACATCTATTAATTTGGACAATTGTGACATCACTTGGATCTAGATCTTTATGTTAATCACCTTATACCTGTCATATT
The DNA here is from genome assembly GCA_030737875.1 of Allium sativum. Lineage (NCBI taxonomy): Eukaryota > Viridiplantae > Streptophyta > Magnoliopsida > Asparagales > Amaryllidaceae > Allium > Allium sativum. Next base: position 433,006,708 of record CM060910.1, read on the forward strand.
GTGATCCACTGAGATATGTTGTAAACTTGACATGTGAACCCACCTTTAAATCTAAACATTTTATGTCACCCTAGCAATGTTAGATCTAATTAATTGGACACCTAATGTTTAATCTAGATCTCATTATGCTTACTTGAACATCATAGTGATTGCCACAAGTTACCAGTTTGATGTCCACTTTATTATGATGTTAATCACATGTCCATTCACTTTGTTATTATGCCAGTTTATGTTCATGTTTATGCCAAGACATGTTGAAACTATCACCCTTATCATACTCCCTTTTATTGTTATATCTACGCTACTTTATAGCCTAGATGCCGTCAAAATACGTACGAATACGTTAGAGAGGAAACGGGGAAAAAGGGATTATAATTGGCATGAATTACGAAATGTTTATATGAAATGGGACATGTAATTCAAATGTGGAAAACATAGAAATAGTTACCTATAATGACATAGGTAGATTTGGATTCAATTGGAATGTTTAGTAATTTACAATTAGGAATTGTAAATTGTACTTATGACACAAGGCTAGGTTACATTAGTGGTGGAAGTCTGCCCGGAGCCGACTGGCATATCCAACAGCCACTAATGTTGAACCTAATGTAGGAGGTCTAAGTACGCAAATATGAATCGGGCTAAGCCACGAGATTAGGCCCAACTGTGGAATAAGATTGCCCGAACCCGACCGGCATATCCAACATCCACACGTTGTAGGCCTAATGTGGGAGGTCTAGCCCATTATAACCATAATTGGACATAGTAATGAAATAGACTACTTAACCTAATTTAATATGACTATGGACTTAAGTTAGGGTTAAGTAAAATTGGATGGGTAGTGGTGGGTTAAGTAAATTTGAGGTGGTGGGTAATATGTATATATAGTCCCACAAACTTAACCCAATAAGGTTATGTAATTAAAGACACCTAGCGGTATACATAACCAGTAGATAATGTAATTTGGTTGTAATTAAAGACACCTAGTGGTATACATAACCGATAGATAATGTAATGAAGTTATGTAATTAAAGACACCCGTTAGGGTAAGCACAACTAGTATAGGGCTATGTAGATAAAGACACCTAACGGTATACATAGTCAGTGGAAAACCTAGTGGGGGATATAAGACAAGGGGGAGAGCTTGTATCATATTGTGTGGGACCCATTTCAGTCAGTAACCCAGAGTTGGTATCAAGTAAAGGCCTCTGTACTAGGCAGAGAAGGGGCACGCTTACTGATTGATTGCAAGAGATCAAAACGAGGCAGATGGTGTAGGCGGGGACATGTGCGTGCATGGGCTGGGAAGAGGGGGCTAAGACGACCGTGACACCAGTAGATATGGTTGTGCACACCATGGGTTGCCACTTTAGGAAGTGATACCTCCTACTGTGGGGCTAGCACAGTATATCTACTGGGTAGGGAGCTGATCGATCAGGGTAGGGGTTAGGGTATACTTGGACGTATGTCCTAAGCCTACCAACTTATAGTGGAAGGAACCATCTCATTTCAGTTATACTAGTAATAGTGCAGAGTAATCATTAGTGAGACACATACACCTTAACTTGCTTACCTTGTCACACCTGCCGTTTATGTAGTGATCTCTCTTATCCACTTTATATACCTGTCATGTTGCTTTTATTTATCTACTGGCTAAAAGTAACTAGACTCGCCAGACTTTATGTTTGACCCTGTTGTTTCTCCTTCTTTCTTCCATTTCACCCCAAGGTTCTTAGGGAGGAAACACTTGGACTTAATTTGGAATCAGATATCATCTTGCTAGGAGCTACTTCTGAAGTATGGCTCAAGTTCTTGTCTCTACTATGGCTTAACTCTTTTTATTTGGGAATGATGCTTTTTTTATTTACTTATGTACTCTGACGGTGCAAGACAGAAGTTATTTTATTGTAATGGTTTTTGTGACTTATGAAATTGTGGACCATGGTATTATGACTTATATTTAAAATAAAAGTTTGAATTTTCCGCTGCTGCCTTATTTATATTTGTCTTGTAATTATTCTGTGTCTGTTTACCTATAGCACTTCATGAAACTTAATGCATTCCCTTAGTGAGTGACATTAATGGACGTGGGGTGTCACAGTAGCGCACCTAGTCCAGTACCACAGGCATCCGTGTATTCCATCATTTCTTCGTTCCCTTTAGGAATAACCAACACTGGTGCACACATCAACTTTTCCTTTAGACTCTTGAATGCATTCTCACACTTTTTGTCCAAATAAAAGCTTGATTCTTCTTGGTCAGCTGAGTTAATAGTGCCGCTATCTTGGAGAAGTCTTAGATAAACTTACGGTAATAACCAGCTAACCCCAAGAAACTTCTTACGTCTGTTGCATTCTTGGGTGTAGACCAATCTTGCACTGTAGCTACCTTCACAGGATCCACGATAATACCATTTTCTGAAACAACATGGCCCAAGAATCTCACTTCCCTCCTCCAGAAGTGACACTTAGAAAATTTTGCTTTCAATTGGTGTTTCCTCAACACCTCCATCAATGTCCTCAAATGTTCCTTGCGTTCTTCCTCTGTCTTTGAGTAAACCAAGATATCATCCACGAACACAAGGGAAAACTTATTTAATTGATCTCTGAAAACTTTATTCATTAGATCCACAAAATATGCGGGTGCATTGGTCAACCCAAATGGCATGACCAACCACTCATAGAATCCAGACGGCGTCTGAAATGCCATTTTAGGTACACTCTCAACTGCTACTCGGAGCTGATGAAAACCTGTCGCGAGATCCAACTGGGAAAACACTCTTGCTCCATTCAACCGATCGAACAAATCGTCTACCCACGGAAGAGGATACTTATTTTTCCTCATCACCTTATTCAACTCGCGGTAGTCCACACACAATTGAAGGGAACTATCGGCCTTGGTAGCAAATACAACTGGTGCTTCCCACTCGAAAACACTCATTCAGATAAATCCCTTCTTCAAAAGATCGCCCACTTGCACCTCGAGCTCTCGCTGTTCCCTTGGCGCCATACGATGAAGTGGCATCACTATAGGTCTGGCATCTTTCACTAAATCAATCCGAAACTCAATCTCTCGGTGTGTTGGAAGTCCGTTCGCTTCCTCGAAGATTTCCGGATACTCGCCAGCAATAGGCACATCTGATAACTCATCCTATGGGATGTCGAGGGAATGTAGAAAACTAGCCATCACCTCATCACTAGGTAGGCCACCCAATACCACCCTCCGCGCATCGTCCGCTCTAATGGTCACCGAAGACCCCTCATAGTTTACCACCACCCCATATCTTTGGAGCCAATCGACTTCCAAAATAATGCCAAATCCAGTAAAGCCCAAAACAAAGCAATCACAAGCAAACATACATCCACGACTCGATAAGACCAAATTACGGAAAATCATACTATGGTTAGTCGAACCACCGATCGGGTTCGTCACAACTAAAGGTCTATCGACAATCTTGGGTTCCAATTCCAACCTATCTACTGGGTCACTAGATACGAAGGAATGATAAGCCCTGGTATCAAACAATACTCGAATAGGAGCATCATAAATAGAAAGCATATTTTGAATAAGGACACCCTTTCCCTTCTGCGCTGCAGTTGGGGCATTCGACGAAGAAGGAACAACGTTTATAGCATATGCTTTCACGATCTGCTTCTCCTTAGGGGGTCGTGGACATTTATCCTTGAAATGTCCCACTTGGTCAAAGTTGAAGCACTTCTTTTCCCTTGGCTTTGCTTGACACTCCTTGGCATAATGACCCTTCTTGCCACAGCTGTAGCACTTGATGTCTTTCTTATTCTTCTTTTTCTGACCATCCTTGGTCTGATTTTGTTTCCTCTTATTCTAGGAATTATTCTTCCCTCCACTGCTTGTCTGCGTCTTTGGCTCCTCTGAGATGTAACAACAACCTCGATTTTTGACTTAGGGTAAAGTCTCTTAGACCTCAATGCCTTTCCCATAATAGATTCGCATCTCTCATCGATATGGTTTATGAGTCTCTCCCCTAAATACCCATCTAGGTCAGTTATGAACTTCTCGGTCTTTTTCTTGGCAGTATCGATGAGAGTTAATCCATATTTCGATAAAGTATCGAACTTAACAATATATTCCGACACTGCCCTACCATTCTGCCTAAGCTCCAAAAACTTCTTGAACAATTCTGATTTCTGAGCAGCTGGGATAAACTTATTGCTGAAGTGGGTCTTAAACTGATTTCAAGTGAGTTGATCCTCGGGAATAGCCGCTTTAATAGCATTCAACCAATTCATTGCCCGTCTCTAAAGCTGACGTGATGCTAGCTTCCTCTTCATTGCATCATCGATCCCCAAATCCTCAAAGATGTGCTCACAACTATCCAGCCAGTCTTGAACTTCCCTTGCTGATTCCATTCCATGGAACGACTTTCCACCAAGATTAATATAATCCTTACTGAGCTTGGCGAAATCGGCCTTAGGCGCCTGCGCTACCGCACCACCACCATTAGTAGCATTAGGAAATGTTCCCTGGACATCCCTAAGCATCTCTTGCATGAAGGTAGTAAACATTGTCCTCATATCAGGGACATTCTCATTGTTGGCCCCTGAACCTGTAATATATCTCACAGCGCATGGAATAAAATATAATAATAACATGACTTGACATAAGACAGGCGAGACAGTGCATAAGCTGAAAACTAAACTGTAACGACCCGCATTTTACAGCGATATAATAATTAATTTATTTAATTATTTAAATAAAGGTTTGGTAATTTAAAATGGTCGTTAATAAAATAATAGTGAATATTTAATTAAAATAATAATTTAATAATATATTTAATTCTGAAATAATCAGAATGGGCTGAAATGGCGATATGGTATGAATTGGGAAATTCGAAATATTTAATTCAGGTTAGAATTGAATTAGAATAATGAATATATTCAAAATAACGACAGTTTGAACATATAATTATATTATAATTAAAATCGAGCTTGAAATGGCGCGGCAGTTCGCGATTTGGCGATTTGAACTTCAGTGAATGTACACGATTCGTTTTAAGCCGGATTTCTGTGAAACAATAAACGTTCGGAGCTGGTGAAGTATATTTTTCTAGTGGAAGAGAAAAATCCGGATTTCATCGTGTAGATTTTGATTTACGTCCAAATCAAATTTGAGAAAAGTCGCTGTGGAATCCCTTTATAATTTATATCGATTTATTTATATTTTAAAAAGGGATTTCATTTTAAATCGAATATCGATTTAATCGGGAGTTGAAATATCAAGTTAGAAATTCATATAGGAATATTCTAGATCTGTATGATATTCTGTTGTGAATATATACAATAATATAAATTTGTTTATATTTAATTTAATTATATTTAAATATATTTATATATTTAAATGGGTTATTTAGAGCTTTAAAAATAGCCACTCTTGCAAACGAAGTTGGAATTCGATGAAACAAATTTTGTTGGATCCGCAACATCAAATTATTATTAGATTCCAAGTTCCGTGATTTTTGGGGTCACTATGTGGCCGTACGGATTTTTAGAGTGAAAAACAGTCAGTATTTTGATAGTTAAAAATACGATGTGTGAGCAAACGGAGTCGGAATTCGATGAAACCAGTTTCGTTGGAACCATAATGTCGAACTCTACCAGTATGTCCAGTTTCATGATTTTTGGGTATCGTGTGTGGCCTCAGGAATTTTTAAAGACTGATACACATAATGATGGCTTAAATTTTAATATAATAATAAATATAAAATAATTTAACTTATCTATAAATACCCTTAACTTCCCTTAAACCCTAAACAAATTTCTCTTCTGATCAAAAAGTGCGCCGCTACTTTCTTGCTTCAGTAAAACACTTCGAGCATTTGCAAATTTCAAAAAAAAAAAAAATCAAAACAAATGAAATCAAAATCAATAAATCCTCAAATGTATATATTGTTACTCGCATCAACCTAAGCTTCCATCTGATATCGGTTTTGTGGAGTGCGATCCAACTCGCTGAAATACACGCGTGAGCAGCAGTACCTAGGGTTACGGTTTGGGGCTAGCCTGGTGATTGATTAGCGGAATTGAGGGTGGAAAGGGGGTATTGGAGGCTGGCCGCACGGATTGGAGGGGTTGAGTGGTGGTTCGAGACAAAAAGGTGTCGCATCTGGGTCCGACAGCACCGTCGACGCAACTGGAAAAGGGGGATCGAGCGTTGGTTTGAGGTGATGAGGACGGAGAGGAGGTGAAGGGGAAGTCATGGTATAGTTGGATTTTGAAACGGTTGATCGGAGAGAGGATGGAGTGGTGTCACTGTAATGGCTTGAGGAACTTGCGGTTCCTATAGGTGTGATTTGGGAAGAAGACGTTTTGGGTTTTAAGGGGGTAAGTGGGCATGTTGATGGTAACGCCCTTCTTTGAAGTTAAATTAAATTTTAATTCAAATAAATTTATGTATTAACTTCAATTTATTGTATCTTATCCATATGTTAACAGAATTAAGCGAAACAAGATCCATTAGGATCGTACGGACGGTGGCTACGTCATTGGACTGACTCGAAGTCCATTGGAGCTCGTTTGAATTTATGGCAAAATAAATTGTTTGATTCAAATCAAACAATAGTTTATCATTCTTTAACGATGAACTGCCAATGTGAGTTTTTATAACGTATATTTAGAACTGATAAATGATGACTGATTATTGTGTGTTAACTGTTGGTTGAGTTGTTTGTGTATTGATTGAAATCATAGATAACGATAGATATATATAAATCGTTAATCGAATATTGATTCTGTTTATCAGAATATTTTATATTCGTGTTGTCTAACCTCTGTGTTGTAGGGAAACAGGTTGGAGGGGTCCAACTGGACTCCACAATATTTATAATACTGTTCCATTCATATATTGTAATATATGATGTGATATATAATCTGTTGTAAATTATGTGTGTTTGGACGATATTGGCCAACGTGATTTGATATGTTAAATACCATAACATACCGGAATGTTGATAAGGGAATTTTCAAAGTGATATTTGAAAATAAATTATTTATAAAATCCAAGGATTATATAAAAGAGAAAATATTTATATAATCAAAGAAGATTTTATAAAAGGAATTTATTTATAAATGGAATATTAATAAAGGGGGATATTTATAAACTCATAAGATTTTATAAATGACATATTTATTTGTTAAATAAATAAGAGATATTAAACGAATTATTTATCTAGTAAATAAATAGGATATCATAAACGAATTATTTATTTAGAAAATAAATAAAGATATACAAGGAAATATTTGTGAAAACAAATATACAAGGACATATTTGTGAAACAGGAATAGAAAGAGAAATATTTGTAAAACATTTACAAATCGAAAAGGAAAATATTTGTGAAATCAAATATAAAGGAAAATATTTGTCAAATCAAATATAAAGGAAAATATTTGTGATATCAAATATAAAGGAAAATATTTGTGAAATCAAATATAAAAGAAAATATTTGTTAAATAAATAGAAAAGATAAAAGAAATATTTATTTGTTAAATAAATAGAATTGGAAAGGGAATAGTTATTTGTTAAGTAAACAAATAGAAAAGGAATAGAAAAGGAGTTAATTCAAATGAGTTAATCGAATATTAGTTATTCGATTAGAGTTAATCGAATAGAGTAGATAAGTTAGGGTTAATCAATTAGGGTTAACCAGTTAGAGTTGACCAGTTAGAGTTGATCAGTTAGAGTTGATCAGTTAGAGTTAACCAGTTAGAGTTAATCAGTTAGAGTTGATCAGTTGGAGTTGATCAGTTGGAGTTAACCAGTTAGAGTTAATCAATTAGGGTTGTCCAGTTAGAGTCGATCAGTTAGAGTTAACCAATTAGAGTAAATTAATTAGGGTTAACCAGTTAGAGTTGATCAGTTAGAGTTAACCAGTTAGAGTTAGAGTTAAACAAATAGAGTAATTAAATAGAGTTAATCGAATTAGAATAAATCGATTAGAGTTAGTCGAATAAGGAGTTATCGAATATTAGTTATTCGAATCGAGTTAAGATGAGTTATTGAATATTAGTTATTCGAATCGAGTAAAAAGGAGTTATCGAATATTAGTTATCCGAATTGAGTAAAAAGGAGTTATCAAATCTAGTTATTTGAAAGGAGTTAATCGAATTTAGTTTAATCGAAAGGAGTTATCGATTAGCTTAATCGAAAGGAGTTAATCGAATTTAGTTGTTCGAAAGGAGTTATCGATTAGTTTAATCGAAAGGAGTTATCGAATAAAGTTATTCGAAAGGAGATTATCGAATATAGCGTATTCGAAAGAAAGAGATCGAATGTAGTTCATTCGAAAGAGTGAGTTAATCGAATATAAGTTATTCGAAGTGAGTTAATCGAATATAAGCTATTCGAAGTGAGTTAATCGAATATAAGCTATTTGATGAGAGATAATCGAATATAAGTTATTCGAAGAGAGAAAATCGAATATGGGTTATTCGAAAAAGAGTTAATCAAATAGAGATTACTCGAAGAGAGCTAATCGGCGAATTCGATTATATCGAATTCGGGAAAGTACTTATACTTTCCGATGTTTAAATCAAGTTTTGTTTATTTATAAATTAGGGGTTTATTTATTTACCCACGTTAAAGAATAGAGGTTATAATTGAAGTTAGATATTTCAAGAGTAGGGATTATAACGTTATCGGTGTAACTAATATTTTATAAAGGAAGGGGATTCGTAAATTGAATCTGTGAGTTTCGTAAGGAAGCTGTTAAAAGTTAAAAGATAAACTTTGACCATTTCAAAGTTAAAACGTTGTTCAGTTAAGGTCTGAGAGGTAATTATACCCCAACTTGATTGACTTCCTTCTTAACTAAGGAATGGTACGGTTTGGCAGTAAAGGAGGTTTGGAAATGTTTTCCAAATAAGAAATCAGAAATGTTTACTGATAATAGAAAATAAGAATTTAGAATATGTGGATACAGGAGATAAGTAAATTAATGAACTAAAGAGATAAATGTTAAATGAAGATTGATCGATATAAATTTCCATTTGGAAATAATATCATTGTTTGCACACCTGTTTTTCTTTGATAGTTAACTCACCGACTATCGAAGTTTTCAACCATTTTAACGTTATTAATATGGAGAGACCGGTTGGATTACTATCCAAAGAACCACTCCGTATTGGCATAAGCGTTGCGAATCAAGTATGCTGAATATATTGAAGACGGAGTAAAGTGCAAGGGCTGTTGTATAAATCTTAGATAAAAATGCCTAAGATGGATGTACTAAATAGTGCCTTCGGTTTGTCCAGTCCCAGGACAACTTGTATTGACGAAGGTCTGACAGAGTATATCTAATAGATCGCGTAAGTTGATCTCTTCAAACGTATTCACGTTTGGTGGCGGAGGAATTCGTTTCTCTTAGCTGTATACCTGTGTTATTTTTGGATAAATCAATTTGTGATTTGGCGGGTATGACGATGTGGCATTCTAAGTGAATGAAGATGTGGCATGTATAAGATAAGCGTAGCTTCTAGCCTCACATCTGGTAAATGACAGAAATCGGGTAGGCAGCATGGCTATGTAGGTCGCACCTATTAGGGTGTATAATCACCTGATCTATAGTTTCATTTACTTCTAAATATCTATTGTTGATGCTGTCCCATTCGGGAAATGGTTGCTGATCCCAACCGTTGGTGATATACATTCGATACACTCAAGCGAAATGAGTGGTCGGTCATGTGTGGCCGGGTTGAAAGATGTTCTTGTTGAACCCAGTGTATTCCTCTCTAGAGGTACACTAGCGAAAGGTGGTTCCATACCTTGTCATAGTTGGAAATCCATTACCCAATACGTGCTTGCGGTTTTGATTGTATACTATATATGTAGAACGTGAGATGAAAGCGTTTCTGCTAGATGATTATTATACTGTGGTTGATAAACATTATTATAATACCAAAAGGGTTTTTGATATTAAGATATTTTGGATTCTCATAAGGGAAAAAACTCGTTCTGTTATACGGCATGGTCTTATGAGATATCGTTTACTTGTTCGAACTATTTTAAACTGTTTTTACTCACACCAGTCCCATGACTGACCCGGAGTTTATTTTGTTTGTTTTCCCTAAACTCTTGGGTGCCCAATTTTGTACGGGCAGTCAAGTAGTCAGGATTTACAGATACTTGAAGAGCTGGAGCAGGAGGCTTCAGGATCATATAGCTATTGTTTATTCCACTGTGTTGTAAGTGATGTACTTTGATAATGATGTGTATACATATACTGATTTTATTTCAAGGATATATTATCTATTATACGTTGTTCGATACGCTGTGAGATTGGTGTTACTCTGATGTTGTGTTCTTCTTCTTCTTCTATTCTAAGTTCTATCTTATCTTTCCTCACCCTCTAATTTCTTTCATTAACCATCCGGTATTTTCGACTTTTGATGTTCGATATGTGTTGTATATCGGATAATCAAGGTCGCCTTTTTCCGGGTCGTTACTGTTGGTATCAGAGCTTAAGGTTAAGTATTACCTTGGCTCTGTGGCGTGACTCAGTAAAGATGGGGTTAGTAATACCCTAGATTGAGTTGAGTGTATAAATACGAGTGAATATATTTGTTTTTTATATAAAAAATTATTTTATATTGTGGAGATTTATTGGTTGAGTCGTTTATGAGTTCTGGTCGATCAGTTTGATCCACTGTATCGGTAGGGATTTTGTAAACACTTGAATACGACGTACTGACACAGTATGTCTTGAAAAGAGGGTAAACGAAATAATTTTACCCAGATCATATTTTTGATATAAAGGATTTATATCGGAGTGATTATAATATATTGGATATATTGGTTGTTATTATAATCAAATAAGATTAAAAAAAGTGAAATGGTTACGTATATAACCAAATAATATTCGTATAATGTTATAAAATGAATTAAATCTGAATTTGAATCAAAATTGAAATTAAAACCCTTGAAATTTGGAACAGAGTTTGTAAATAGACTTGGATTAAATATATGTAAATTTTAAGATCCTGGGAGATTTTAAATTGTATTCCAAGCATTTTTGAATGATATTTTGAACTGATTTCAAAATAAAAGTGTTTAGAAATGGTTTTGAAAGTAATATAGTATTGAACTCACTTCGATGGATGGGAAATAACCCTGATGATGAATCACGACATCATCTATGTCATTTTCGAGTTGCAAGTGATGGATTACTACCAAGGATTTTATTTTTGAATTAATTTGAGAAAAGCAAGTTGTTTTGAATCCTGAAAAGGAAAGTTGGTTGTCGATATGGTAAACTGTTTAAAATTCCCAGGGAAAGGTGTTTGGATTAAAACCAAATTGAACTAGAATTGGTAAAAGCAAATAGAAATTGAAATTGAATTGAAACCCGTAAGTGGGAATTGAATGGAAATAAGAAAATCGAGAATGGAACTCTGGTTTGAAATGAAATTCGACTTAGGTATAAGCGAATGGTTGGATTTATGGATAAAAATAGCTGGGAGTTTGATTCACTAGTACAAAATAGGTCAGTTGCATCGGTTGTTTACCCCCTGTTGCATCGGTTCAGCAACCGATGCATTTGCAGCCGATGCAATAAGATGAAAAAAATTGCATCGGTTTCAGAACTGATGCAACAACTGTAATTTTGCATCGGTTGTTTGAAATAACCGGTGCGAGAAGAATGTTTTCGACTTAAAACTAGTTACTATGTTGCATCAGTTAGTGGTAATAACCGATGCAAAAAAATATGTTTTTGCACCACTTATTCTACCAAAAGATGCAATATAGGGAACACGTCCTTTACCCATCCTTATTTTGCATCGGTTGTTTCTGATCATCGATGCAAAATATCACTCAGTTGCTTTAAATGCCGGTAAAAGAACTCTTCTCATAACAACAATTATTGTATGCAATATTATAATCAGTTAAATCAAATTGATAACAAATGAAGATTGAATAAAATAATACCAAAAAAATATTCAATTATAGTATCCATAATCCATATAAAAGTGATCCATAAATTCATTTGTACAATAATTCAAACATTTGATACGTACAGTAATTAAGAAGCAACATAGCCTAAACTATGAAGTACCCTGATACAACAACACTTCAGCATCATTCTTCACTTCAATCCAAAATAAGAACCTGAGCTGAGATAATAAATATATTGTCAATAAATAAAAATGTATTTGAAACTTAGAAATAAAAACGTACATTGATGTCCCAGCTGGTTATTGAAAATTATAAACAAACATGCTGTAAGCATAAACTAATTTCACAGCACACATTTTTGAACATACAAAACATTTCTAGGAACATGCAGGCATGATAGTTTGCTGACAATAGTATAATGTCTTTCTGTTATTTAGATCAGGTAATCAATGACCAACATGGCAAAATCAGCAACTAGTTTACACTTGCATGACAAAATTTAGTTATTAAGATCAGGTATTTTACAGCCAGCAATTTGAAGCTCTGTTAAAACCAACGCAAAAAAAATTATTGTTATTTTTACACATTTAATTTGTACACATTTAAATGGCCACTGAGTTCCTTGATACATCAATGGGAGAGTGTGATGGTTTGTTGTAAAGTTTGAGAGATAAATGGAAGTGTTTCAGTAAATAAAAGTAGAATAAACAATGACAAAAAAATTAACGTTATTGGTACCCCTTTATAAAAGCAAAAAAAAGTAGTATAAGCAATCATTAGAGGTGTTTGGCCATGCCTATCAGTAGCGTCAATTTTATTGAGAGATAAAAGTCCTTCACATCGGTAGACAACCACTGGTTAATTTGTTAAATGTAACACAATTTCAGTTAGCCATCTATTTATTGAGTTGTTAAGCATTAGTCAAGAAACGTTGTTTTAGTGACAACTGACAAGCAACACTCATCTCTACAAAATCTTTTTCCAGAAAAGGATCAAAATAAAAAACTGAGCATTCCATGCACTATTGCTCATGTGGTAAAATATATATCAGAGCTGCAAAAGCACAGCAGCAGATAAGTAAATTAGAAGTAGATGATCGTTCTTTGAACTACAGTCTGATATTCAATGATGGTCCAGTAATTTCTGTGACGTGTCTGGATAAAAAAGAGCTTACGGTTTAAATATGCATAAGAAACAAGAATGAAATGATACCCATGTCAAAGGTTGTGAATGTTTTAGAAGGATTTTGAATAATGAAAGCAACATCACACACAACATGTGACGATGAAATTTTCTACAGTCCCATCTTCAGGCCGAAAATGATATAAGAATGGAAGGCCAAAACTATAGCTCATACCTGACAAGTATTTTGAAGAAATGGACAAACACGTGACAAGTATGTCTGAAGCAATGAGACTTCATTCAGGAAATATCTTGACATTCATTTTCAAACCTGCTTAAGACGCCTACCAGTATCAACAGTTGCTGTATAGTGTGCACTCCGATAAAATTTCCATATTCCATTATATTATCACCACTTCAGCAATGGCTTCAGAATCGCTCATAACTTCATCAAGCTCACATTCACGTATTGCTGGAAAAATAAGGTAATGCAACAGTTTATCATGCAAAACAATCTTGTAACCACTTAAAACAATTATAATTTAAATGCACTTGTTTGATGTAATGATATATACAACACCAAAACAGAACCATATTGCAAATGAATGCTAAAACGATTTTTGTAGAGAAGAGTAAATGCTTATACTTAAAAATAAGTTTATACTTAAAACTGTAGAGAAGAGTAATGTTTATACTTAAAAATTAAAAAATGTGTCAATGATACCCAATGGAAACGCATTGTAGGATCGGTAAATATTACGAAATCGGTCTTTTAGACTGAAAAAAAAGCAATACTACTGAGTACTGTTATTACTATTACAATCAACACCATTTGACTCAATTAGATTCGATTCATCACCAACAGCCACGTTTGGATCATCAGAACCACTGACACAACCCATAAAACTAGCGTGCTCAGGAATAACCCCAGAAACATGTGAATTCAGATAATAAAAAGCAACATATGAGAGGCAGACATCACAAGAAGAAGTCGATTCCAAAGAGTTGGATAAAACTGCTTTAGAAAAACCAACAATTGTATCAACTGAATTAGACAAAATCGAACCACCCTTACCTGCCGGAGAAGCACTCAAAGGAAGCACTCCCTTCACCGCAACATCATTAATAACACAATGAATACGAGAATCTGAGATCTGTCAGCATTAATCAAAGCCTAAGAAATCATGATATGAAATCATGATATAACAATACTATTGACAGAAATGAGTCTAGAAAGAAAAAGGTTGCAGATTTATATAGAAAAAGGTTGCATTCTGAATTGGAATGAGGCGTATGTTGTGTTTGTGTAACACTTATTTAAAATATACGCGAGTTATTCGGAAAGACCGGGTTTATCCCATTCTGAATAACTGATTCGACGTGGTGTCGAAGATGAAGACGATGGATGTACGGGGTGCTAGGTGCCTTCGGTTTCGTTCAGACTCAGAACGAACTTGTAAATGGACTGTGTGTCAGACATTGGATTTTAGTCTGTGTGATTGATTTCTATTAAATATATATCTGGTTGGCGGCGGAGAATTTATTCTCTTGCTTAACGCCCTTCTCTGAGACGTACGAGCTCAGGGATTATATATCGATGGATATCAAACGCATGAAGTGAATTGCCTGTGTGGCATGCCCAAGTGGCAATATGATCAAGGCTTCTGTTGAAAAGCAGAGTCTTGTGGTGGATGATCAAAGCACGGCCTGTGTGGCATAGCTTTGTGTAACGTGAATTCGCGAGCCTCCACTACAACAAATTTACCTTTTAATAGCACGTGAAAAACGCTATAATAACTTATCATAGCATTAGTGACGACGCTATATATCAACATGTTATAATAGCCCAATCATATCTCATAGCTCAAATTTAAATGCTATTTTATTGAACATTTATAGTGCACGTTCACCAACATTAAAAGTTTTACATAGCATTTAGAACTTGCCATTTTATTTTTTTACTAAAATCTCGGCTTAACTTTTTATAGCATTATCAATATTTCCATAGCTCATAATCACCGCTATCCCATACTGGCTTTTTTCCTACTATAATTAGTTTTTACCCTTTGATAGCATTCAGATCTTCCCATTTTTTTTTATAGCATTATTATGCTTTTTTCATAGCTCATATTCAACGATATAAAAATGTTTTCCAACGTTTCACTATTTCATTATTGAAGTTTTTCGCTATTAATAAATTTTGTAGTGTATATAGCATTTATCAATGCTTTCATATAGCACATATTCAATGATATGAAAAATATCTCACGTTTCCATATTTTCTGCTATTAAATTGTAATATATGGCACAATTCTTAGCTATGATCTTTAAAACCTCTTATCTTTGTCGTGCACAATTCAAACCGTCAAGCAGTAAATTCATAATACAAATCTGTCAATAGCAACAGAAAACCTAGTATCAAAAGCATTTTTCAATTGCAAAGTCATAAATAGTCTCAAAACAAAATTACAAAAATCAGTCTTAAGGTTCATAGATATACATAGGTTCAAAACAAAATTACAAAAGTCAATCTTCAGGTTGTCTGCTCGTGCAATTTTCCACAACCTGCAATTAGAAAGTTCAGAAGTTTTGTTATAAAAAAAAAACTTGTACTTTATCGGACTTTGCAAACCACTGCAGTACTGAAGCAAAAGAACATTGTACAAATCATGCATATAAATATTACCTAAAATTGCATATAACTAAATACCACAGCTAAACTGATATCTAGCACCTATCCACAGATATAGCACATCAATTTTAGAAAATGGACAGAGTAATGAGACTAGCAAACCAGAGGGCAGTAGTGATATTTAGCAACATCCCATGTTGCATGTCTCACGCCATCAAGACACTGTTTCGTGAACTGGGAGTGAATGCAGCAGTGTGTGGGGTGATGAAGAGGCACAGACAGTGACATGGAGAAGGTGCTTATCAAGCTTCTTGGGCATAAACTAGCAGCACCGGCTGTATTTATTAGCGGAAAGCCAGTTGATTCTACCAACACAATCATGACCCTTCATTTGTATGGTAAATTAGTTCCAATGCTCAGGGATGCTGGTGCACTTTCGCTGTAGTTTCTCCAATAAATGTACGATACAGTAGTCACATAATAGTCCGATACTTGTTGGACCGACTTCGTGTGCACTTAGTGTGCACTTAAACACTCCAATGTTTTAAACAGTGAGATTTGATCAACATTCAGAACACACCCAAAGTTCTAGGCCGAATGACAATCTGTTAATAAATACCAAAAATAATAATAATACTAATCAGACAATAATACCAGCTTTTAAAAACTAAAAAGGTGAGCACACAAGTTGAAATTACAAGGCATATATTATATCATACTTGTAATTTTTTTAATGGAACCCTAATACTTTATCATGGTTCTAGAAAAACGAGCTATGTGCCAATGCAATCAAGATATTTGATATGGGAAGCATGAAAAATATTGCAAAAATAATGCACTCAAGATTAATGAAGTTGATCATGGCTTACTGGGTGATAATTTCTTTATCAAATTTTATGCTGGAAACTTATATCGACTGCAAAGTAACCTTGAAAACTCCGAGTTACACTATAACTAAATTTATTTGATTCACTGTTCTAAAATTTGCACTCAAACTTGTACTCATGACAATACAAGACAGGCCATACAATTTGCAGTCATACTTGTACCAATGCAACATTTAGTAGTTGAATAAGGGAACAGTGAAAGTGTTAAAAAAAGCAGAAACAGGTCATACAATTTATAATAGATAATGTAAACCACTAATAACAATTTTGCATGCTCCATAAAACTGAAAAATTAATGTGTATTTGCAAAAGCGACAAGAAGAGCGTGCGCATGCATATATAAATAACTCAACATAGATTTTAAATAAACAGATTTCTAATATTTGTCAACCAATAGTTCAGTGTTTGCCTAAAAAAATATTTCAACTTCTTAAAAAAAAACCTAAATTAACAATAACGTATAAATACTGAGCATGCTTGTAATGCAAATAGAGACTTAGTTGCACGAACACGAAAATACAGTTTAGTAGAAACCATGCAATATAATAAAACCATAAAGTATGACATAAAACATGCATGGAAAACAAAGATTGTAAAGCAAGAAAGAGCAATAAAACAATTACGATTTGACATTGCGAATGGTCAGAGGATAAATAATAGATTCCGTTTTTTTTTTTTTTTTTTTTTTTTTTTTTGTGCTAAACCAAGTCCAGTCTACACATTATAGTAGAGGTGACATGCAAATATGTATTTATATGGCTGTGTAAAGGGCGTATGAGATTGTTTTATTGACTATTCACCATATTCAGTAGACGGAACTATGTACATGGTCTTATACATGCTACAACAAATGAAAATAGTGATGCCTCAAAAATCATTACAGTAGAAAGGTAAGTAGGACAAAGAAAGAAAAGCACAGAGTATATCACAAATCACATATAATTTGTTTCGACGCTAAAGATGACAAGATTGACACTCCCATTTCCAATTATATATTAATCAGCTTTCGGTTTTTGTGTATCAACAAATATAGAGAACCAAGATGACAAGAGAGAGAGAGGGGAATTTTGGTTTTCCAAATGACTTATAACTAATTATTCTAATTACAGTCATAAAAAAATATTAAGGTTACAGTGGTAATTAATGACATGAAACATATTCCGATAATATACCAAATGAATCATACAATATGTATTCTAAATCTACTGTCAATACACTGATATTCTCTAGGGTATGTTCAACTCACACATAACGGATAAGGACATACACCGCAACAATACTAGAATTTGTAGAGTTGCGATACTCGTAAGATTACATTTTAGCTATTTCATTGTAGTTATGCAACAGATAATGCTATAAATAATAATTGGATTCAAGATGGATAAGAGGAATTTTCTTGTTATATAGAGAACCAAGATAAGTGCATGGCTAAGTGGTGACACGAAAACTGAAAAGGGACGTATAGAGCATTGAATTTTCATATAAAAAAGGTGCAGAACCAACAATGAAGGAATGAATTTCGGTCTCAATTGGCCAATAATACTGGAAAAAAAGAGAAATCTAGTATCAAAGGCATATCGAAAAAGGTGTGGAAGGTTAGGTGCAAATTGTAAATCTAGATCTCGTCAGGTCATGTGCACCAATTTTTTGGTTAAGCCTGGATGAGTTTAACTCTCCAAATCTTTAAACTGTCAACTTGAAGAAAATAGCAACACAGTGTAAAAAAAAAAGCAATAGTCAACTTTACCATTCAAGTTAAATACCTACAAATCTTTAGTAGACCATATTTGTTAACAAATGAAAACATTCCCAAACTGGGCACTTTTCAATCTTGTACAAAGCAATCTAAAATAAATAAATAATAAATAGATATAAAGTACTTACTACATAATTGGCAATTCCAGCTATCGTTTTGAGAATTCTAAGCATTAATCTCTCAACAAATCATTTTAATGACCATTTCTCTCGTTTCTGCAGAGTACTCAAATCCATCAGCATGAGCAACCAGCAAAAATGTGTTATCGTTGGCTTTCTGGATGCTTATTTATCTCTTATCCGTTCTTCATTGCCACAACATGGCTTATTAGTGTGCCCTGAAAATCACATGTAACTAATTTTTAGTTTATGCGATACCAAAAACAATTAGTGTACCCTGAAAAATCACCCATTACGTCATGCTTTTGCTTCTGTGGTCATTCAACTTCCTGCAAGCCTCTCATGCTGCCATTTGATTGATGCTTTGTTCACATTCGATGGCCATGACTCACATCATTCCTTAATTTTGAAAGTCACAGTGAAACAAATTTTATATTTGTCATTCAAAAATATGGTGTACTAAAAATAGTTTGTATATCCATGGAGAAGATGAAACGATAGAGTATCTACTTAAACCTACAAATTGACATAGTAGTTTACTCTTAGATAAAAATAACAATTGGCATATCATATATTCTAAGATATCATTTTTTCCGTGATCTGACCATGTGAAGAATTAGGAAGGTTGACAGGAGTTGAATGCAATTTTTTAATCAATAATTAATGATACTACCATTTACTGATTTATTAGTGATACTAAAATATAAGTGGAATAATAAGTTACCCAAGCGTTAGAGATAAAATGCACCACTACTATAAAAAACATCATATTTTTATTTTATTTTGGTAGATGTAGTATACTAGGAACTGATGAAAAATAAGGACATACTTAAATTTTATGTAAAACAACTTAGAGAAATTAATTGCTAAATATATGGGAATTTGATTTAAGGTATGTAAACAATGACGATATAAACTAATTTGTAGGGGAAGTACTGCATTTAGGAAAAAAATCTTATCACTAAAGAAATGTGTAATGAAAATGGTATTTAAATATCAAGCTTGGAGATTCAAATAACAAAAGGTATTTAAATCTGTTAAAAAAGAAACAAAGTAAATGAATTTATTTAATGAGCATGCTTACATATGAGCATAAAATGATATTATTTGAATACATATATATTAGAAGTAACAGTCGATGGGTAATAAATATTTTGAGCTGAAAATGGGGGTATTAGATATGGAAACTGAAATTTTATTCTTAAAGGAACCATATGCATCACGGTTATTTTAAAAATTCTTTCATGGCAATAATTATATCAGGTTGCCTTATTCAAATTTAGAACGTTTCAACCTGGAAATCAAGATAAGGAAATAGCCCATTTATTGTCAACTTTCATGAAAGTTCTATTAATTACCATACCTAAAAACAAAAGGAATGAAAACAAAGTACATCTCTTCACCTTTATTTTACTAATATATGAGCTACAATTCAAATGCACACCATCCATGAGTTTCCATAGATATACATATGAGCAACCATTCAAATGCATAAGTTATTTTTTTAAAACAGAACAATTTTCAAAATGCATATGAGAATAGATTTGCTCAAGTGAAAGATAACTGGTCATGTAGATGCAAGGAATTGAAAACCATGGATTATTCATATTATGAAAAACAAAAATAAATTTAAACAGAAGATAACATTAAGAATTAGGTGAGAAAGGAACACCATCCCATTTCCATGCTTATATAATTTGATTTGCAAGTTCCATATACCAGCATAAATTGCAATATTAAAAGGATAATATTTTGTATTAATATTGATCACAGTTCATATATTTGAGCTCAACTAAGATTATACAACATTAATAGGAAAAGGAATTTTCGCAATGGTAAGGGTTTTTGCTATTATATTCTGGTACTAAACTTAAATTCATTAATTGCAGCAACTTATATTTTTCCAATTTGGTTGTCCAGTAAAAATGTTTCACTTATGCTAATCAGATTTGAGTTTCTCTAAAATTTATTAATTCATGTACCTAGATATATTTGTATTTTACATTTATTGCTAGGTAAGCATTAATACTTATTTCATTCAAGAAAATAAGACTGGGTTCATAAGTTTGTTCTATGCTCCATGAAATGTGTCGTATTGCAAAATACTTATCCATTTTTTTTATGGTAACTTTGATCAAAAGGTGATTAAAATTTATTGGTTAACAAAGACATGTTTGCTACAGTCTGATGAATGAGAAAGTTTTTAAGTAAAAAATGATATTTGCAATATTGACATTGCTACATATTCCTCAATAACCTAATTTATCTCCATAGTAATTGAATATCCAACAATGGTTGATGCATAGTAATATCAATCATTTACGGTGTTATTTATTTTTAGAATTGAATACATATCCAACACCATTTTTAAAATTAGAATACATTTGAACCATGTTTAAAATTTTCTATCTATTGGTAAATTTGGTAAGACTGGATTAAATTTTCTTGGTTATCGATTTTAGATGAATTGCATCATTGATGTAATTTTATAAAATAGAATAATCATATAACCAATTCAAGGAAATCATTATTGAAATCGGTTGCAATCAATTTTTTTCCTTTACACAAGTAAAATTGGTGCATTACGTTTTAGCCTTAGATAAATGATGTCGGTATCAAGCAATTCCATTTTCAAGTACGAAAAAAACTACACATTTTTTTAATGCATTGTGCAAATAAACAATGTTAGCAACTTCCACAAAATTGTATACCCTGCTTATAATAATATCATATTTTAACACTTGCACTCGGATAAACAATAAACCTCCATTAACTTTTTGTCTTAGTACTTCCACAACTGTAGTGAATATACAATATCATCATATTCCTATTTACAATCAACACCACTGTCTTCACAACGAAAGATATACAGTTATGTCCTCCTAATGAAACAAGGGTATACATACATGGAGTTTTATTACACATGGTAGTTACTCTAATTTTAGTCATACTTTGGTTTCAATAGATACACACCATAATATTTGAACAAAGCATGCATAAGCTAAGATTATTAGATCAACTGATTCGTATATTCAAAACGTGCTCATTCAACCATGCAAATCTTCAAATGAAACACAAAATAAATCTGAACGAAGCACATAAACCGCATGAAAAAAAAATCATAATTCAGAAATTGACGACATCGCCGTTATTGGAAACTCGCAATCAAGATTAAAGTGAGCATCAAATTCTTGTATAGTAGCAACGAAAGAAAAGAGATTGTAAGCAGCAGCAAAATTGAAACTTTTGCTTTATTAATAAATCTTTCTGAAATATCCCCTATTTCACGTTGGGAAATTTATGGTAATCATGAAATCAACTCTTCTAAAAACTTACAGCCCAGCGACCAATGCAATCAAATAAAAAGGTAATTCAGTCTAACCCAATAGTCATATGCAACCTACCAATGATTAATCAAGCACGGACAAACATTATAGTACAACTTTGGCATTATAACTTACATGTACAGTGACTTGCATCATGTCTAAGAGGGCTTCACAAACATGCTCAAAAGCAATTTATGAGCAGAAAAAAAATCCAAATTAAAAACAACGACATCAAAAATAGAAAGTAAGAAACTCAAAATTTAATCTGAAACGACATATTTGAGCATAACTGGATATCATAAACAAATTACCATTGTCACAGATCGATTGCTGAGATCGAACTGAAAAAAGATGAATAGCTAGTTAAGCCAAATTTTGGAAGGAAGAAACTAATAAAAATATCACCTATTCCAAATAACTCCACTATTGATTAAGATCAACCCGATTGAATCAGAGAGATGGGTTAGGTCTACAGTGACTGGATCGGAGATGATCAACTTTGGGGATACCAGATGAATCAGCGATGATCGACCTTCTAGGATCCTTGGCGACGATCGACTTTCTAGGATCTTTGGCGACGATCGAATTTCTAGGGTCCTTGAAGATTGTGGAGTGAATTGAAAATTTTAGGGATTTTGAGAGAAGTTTGGTCCATATGAAAGTGACGGAAGGAATTTTTATTTCTACGGATTGTTAAAGGGACTCCAAATTTGGTTAAGGGGGGACAATTTTAAGGGGACTCCAACTTATTTTTTTTGTTAAGGGGGGTCTAGAATATTTTAAACGAAAACGAAAACGAGACTTAAATGCCCTTGACTCGTCACTTGTGTTAAAATTTAGCGTACAAAATTCAGCGCCAAATACAAACACGTGCTTTTAGAAATAAAAAAACAATTGAAAAAAAAAATCGTGGACAAAATAAACAACAATATAAAATACACAGCATGTTAAATCAAAATTTTCTTTTCTGCATTTAATTTAAATTGAACATATCAATTCCAATATGAAATTACAATTAATTACCCGGATTCGATGCCTTTCTGTAAGAACCCGTAACTTCCCCGTGAAGGAAAGCACGAATACTTTTGAGAACAGGACAAAATAGAACGCATACGGAAGAACATTTCATTGTTATTACAACAATTCCATCAGATACAAGAATATACAGAGTATAAATGAATAATATACATTCGATAAATATCAGAGATTACAATAAATTACATAGCAGCGGAAAATAATACAAAACACAACTAGAAGTGATACACGGATACAGAGCTTTCCGAGCATCGTTCCAGCTGTAAATCAGGACCCTGTGAATATAAATCTGCAAAACCAAAACTACTAGCTGCCCGTGGAAAATAGGGGCACCCAGAGTTTAGGTTAAAACAATAAACTCCAGGTCAGTCATGTGACTGGTGTGAGAACTAAAACAGTTATTAATCTTTATTTTTAAAGTTAGGTAAATCAAGGGACCACGCCGTATAACACGGAACGGGTTTCCTCCCAAGAATACCAGTGCATAAAACAAACATCGCAATGCTAAATAAAGAAAAATGAAGCTGTTATAAGACCCAGGTCCCATCACACAATGCAACGCAAGCCGGAGGATAGGGTTTTTACCTTATAACAGCCAAAGCATGCTTGATACGTTAAAACACATTATTTGATACTATTATAAGTGTATAGTGTCAAAACAATTTCAATCATAAATATCAATCATAGGCGGCATGAATGACCCATACCACTATGTCGCCATACTAGGTTCTACAAATAAAACCGAAACACACGTATTGGAAATTGGATTCCATCATGAGTCGAGGCAAGGGGCAAGCTCCTCTCCGCGTTCGAGACACTCTAGCAAATGCCTCGGGACCGCACACAGCAATCCCTGGATCCTCCAAGGCAGGTCCTCTCTTACTTTTGAGGATTGGCAATTCCTGAACACACGTTTCCCGGTCCTTACAGACCTATATCCGAGGCGCCTCGTATCCAACAACCACACAGGTGAAAAGTATATAAATGTCAGGGCTGGTAGGTCACTGACACCACCCTAGCTAGAAAGAAACGTCGTGCACTCCTTGGGTCCGTATCCCGTTTTTGACTCATACCGAGGTGTGAGGCTCGCGAATTCACGTTATACACAAAGCTACGCCACACAGGCCGTGCTTTGATCATCAACCACAAGACTTTGCTTTTCAACAGAAGCCTTGATCATTTGCCACTTACGCATGCCACACTGGCAATTCACTCCATGCGACTGATGTCCATCGATATACAACCTCTGAGCTCGTACGTCTCAGAGAAGGGCGTTAAGCAAGAGAATAAATTCTCCGCCGCCAAACAGATGTATATTTAATAGAGATCAATCAACACAGAATAAAATCCAATGTCAGACACACAATCCATTTACAAGTTCGTTCTGGGTCTGAACGAAACCGGAGGCACTTTCCTCGCATATCCATCCATCTCCAAGTACGTCTGGACGATCACCAACTGATTCCCTCATCCTGGGTGTACAGCCCAATCAAGATCATCAGTAATCACCCAAACGATGTGAAGACTTCCGGTCTTCAACCACCGTCTTCATCTTCGACATCTCGTCGAATCGGTTATTCAGAATGGGTATAAACCCGGCCTTTCTGAATAACCCACGTATATAATAAACGAATGTTACACAAACACAACAAACGCCTCATTCCAATTCAGAATATTCTTTTATTCACAAAATCACATTCTTAGGGAAATGTTCCCATTAATTTTATCCAAGATAAATTCTTCTAAATTTATTCTTTAATCCTCCTTTGGATATCATTTCAAACCATTTTATGGTCTTCCAAACTAGTCGGGATTAGCGAACCACACCGAAGTAATTATTTATTTTATTTCCCAATCCCAACCTATATATCCCATGGAGAAAACTGGTAATACTCCACATCTAACACCACGGTGTTATCGGTAAATTTAATTACCATTTCACGTTCAAATCTATTTAAAGATTTAACTATCGCTTTGGAGCAAAACTGGTGATACTCCACTCTCGATCACTTTTCAGATTTGATAATTTAAATTATCAATTCACATTTTAATCTAATTAAAGATTCATTAAAACTCCACTTAGTTTTAATCTTTTCAAAAATCAACATCTTGCCTTTAACTGGGTTAAAGAACCAATGTCTTCTAAAACACGATTCACGATAAACCCAAATCACATTTGATATTAAATACAAGGCTCTGAATAGAAAATATATCGGCTTATATTCAATATCAAATTCTGAAACCAACATATATCGTATTGGAAATAACGATATGAGATATATCTTTCAAATTCCCATAACAATATCTGTATAGTCCCGAAATCCAACATCGAAACATCCCGAAGATAATTTCGATTCAACTCCAGTCCAATCCACGTATTGGGAATATGGATTATTTTTAAAATCACTTTCAAATTCAATTTATTTATTTCAAAAATAAATTGATTTTAATTCTAGTTCAAAACTAGTTCATTTCGACAAAAATCTATTTTTATCTTTTCAAATGTGGAGTTTTTCACCCCAGTTCTTTCCAATTCACATATTATGATTTTACACAAATTATTAATATTTTTAATAATTTTATCAAGGCCCGTACAGTCGATTTCCAACAACGGTCATCGGACTGCACTTACATCGACCTTTTTCGAATTTGATTTGGACATAATTCCAAATCCAACCGTTAGATTTCAAATTCCTAATATTCATTGGAAAGCTCTTTTCGATACGAACCCAACGGTTCCGGTTTTAGGAGAATCCGACGATCGGATCTCCCGTAACGTCGATTCGAAGTCAATGGTCGAAATTCACGAACTGCCGCGGAGCGGCGCGTTCTATTCAGGCCATTATATATATAATATATATATATATTATATATATTTCATCAATTTCCTTTTAAAACGTATTTTATAAATCGTTTTAACTTCGTTTCAAAACCATTTCAACACTATTTCAATTTTTAATCAAAACTGAATATTTTATATCATTACTATATAAATGATAATATTTTCAAAATGTTATATTTTGAAATCACTTCTTTTCTATATTCATTATAAAAACGAATATAATCGATATAAATATCGTTCACGTCAAAATAGCGCAACTCTAATCAACACGGCTTTATATATTTCAATAAATCGTTATCCTATTCAACAAATGAATATTTATTCTATTCAACACATGAATCTATATTTCTTCCAACACACGACTAATCTCAACACATGAGTACTGTCAACACATCACTATTTTTGTTATGTAAAATATTTTATAAAACTATGGTATCTATCGTTTGATTTTCAATTAGACTTCAACCGTAAAGTAGTTCTAATTTTAAATATGATAAAGATGTAAATTTCATTGTATAAAATATTTCACTCAACACATGAATATCGTCAACACATGACTATTTTTATATTCAACACATGAATTTTCTTTTATAACATTCCTTATTTTCCCGATTGGAATGAGGCCCAATCAATCACCATATAATGTTAATTATATGGATTCCATACAACACATGTATATAATAGCAATGATAAACAATCAACCATCATCCAAAGTGCACCACACAACTGCATAAGCATCAAATATAAATAATCGACGCTTACACAGTCTGTCGACCAATCGATCGACAATAATTAAATAATTGGGATTAGTGTACGCCAAATATCATCCCAACACCCGTGTGGGGTTTCAAATCAACAAACACATATTTTTGTTTGTGCAGTTGGACGATGTGTAAAATTTATCGACCCAATCAATATTAGTCAAATCAGTGTATATAAACAAATCGGTCGATTTGTTTATAAATATTTATTTCTTTTCAAAAGAGTTTTATGCCGTTTCTTAACACGTTAAAAATTATATTTTTAACGTCAAAAATATTTATTTCAACACTTTACTATTTTTAACTAACACTTTTTTTTATTTTTCAAAATTTCGGCGGCATAACGGCACGATACTAGAAACGGGACGAGGCCTAGCCTTATCCCCGGTCTAGTGAAGGCCCACGCCATTCACACATCAATCAAGTCCATTCAATTCACCAAACAATTCAATTTAAACCAAATAATCTAACCAACTACACAACCAAACAATTAAACAAACAAGTCATCCATGGTCTGTGGATGACGGGTGTCGGGTGCTACTAAACACCGTCTACATCCTAGTATATATATATATATAACTTAGAAAAAGAGATTTTGAGTGAGAAGTTCTCACCAACTAGCTAATCCAATCATCTCGACTCTTCTTATGTAGAAAATCTTGTCGTTCTCGCCTTTTGTCACTTTCGTTGCCCGTAGCCGCTACATGTATAAAAATCACATTTTTATTATCTACATTATATAAAAATCTCATCTTTATATCTTCCATAAGCTAAAAATCGGATTTTTATCCTCTCTATAATATAAAGATCATATTTTTATTTATTTCATATGTCAAAACTGTAGAAGCTTTAAAACGGAGAAAACTCACTTTTTTTCTAACGCCCGGATTCGCTGTTTGGGTCCTAGAATTTGCAAACGAGCTTCAATCTTCACACCATCTTTTTTTCTAGCACAAGCACGCCATTCTGAACAACTTTTGCCTAGTGGTCTTCTTGCCGAAAATGTGCCATTTCGCCGGAAATCGCGAAAAGACAGCATTTTGACAGTGTTTGATCAGCAGACTTCGGACGCGTTTTCCCGACAACTCCGCAATGCAAAATAGGACTTATCATATACCAAATCGAAGAGAATTTTGTGCTCTACAACTTTGGTTTTGAGGAACTTTGGCTAGAAACGCACGGTTTGGGAGTTATTCGCGAAATACGGTCAGGGACTTATTTGCAAAACGGGCGATTTTGGTGAAAATGGGTTTTTGGGTGCAGCGGGGCCCACGGCCGGAATTGAGGGGGCTGGAGGGGGGGCGCGGGCCTGATGGATGTGGGGGAGGGTGTGGGTGGCGGTGGTGGGGCCCGTGGTGGCCGCGGTGGTGGTGTTGGGTGATTTGGGTTTAGGGTTTGCAAATGGAGAGAGGAGGAGGAAGAGGAGGAGGAGGGGAGGAGGGAGAGGGGGTGCGGCGGCCGACGGTGGGCGGTGGAGGCCGGTGGTGGAGGTGGGCAGCGGGTTTGGGGAGGAGGAGCCATTTTTGAGTTTTTTGGAGGAAGAGAGGAAAGTGAAATTATGAAGAGAAAAAGGAAGTAAAAGTGATTATATGCTAGTTTCTCGCGTATCGCCTGAACGCTAGCGATCTCTGATGGCCGCGGATTTCGGACACGAGATAGTAGACGTGAAGACGAGTCCAACGAAACAAGTTTCGTCGAATTCCGAGTTCGTTTGACCATTCAAAAAAAATCACAAAAATGCTCAGATAAGCTCTAAAAATGCGATTTTGGCGCACCTTTTCTTCTCGCACGCTCACATGCTAACTCAAAAAATCAAGCCCTCTTGGATTTAACCATTATTAGATGATACGAATCTAGAAAAAAAAGTAGAATTGAATTCCGAGGTCGTATCAATAATGTTCCTTTGTAAAATGACTGCCCGCTTTACCCCGAACTGTTTCAGCTCGCACGGCCATATACTAACTCCGTTCGACGCGCCCTTTGGAACTCAACAATGATTTGTCATTATGAATCCATAAAAATTTATCTCGTCGAATTCTGAGCTCGTATGCAAAATTTCACTTTTTAAGGGCTATGTATTGTTAACCGAACAACTCCAGCCCATAGCCACTATTCCGGATATCGGAATATATCGAAGCTTATACTTTTCGGAGTTCTAAACGGCATTTTGAACTCAATGGAAGTGGTTTCGAGTCCAAATTTATCCGTATGCAAAATATGACTTTTTGGCGCCGCATATAATTTACATAGCGACTATTCTGAATTTTCAACTGGGCATAACTTTTGATTTCCGCTATGAAATTTCGATTTTTCGGATTCGTTGGAAAGATATTCACGAATAGATTCTAATATTTTTGGTTTCGCCAAAATCCGGATTGTTTTGCACCCGGAACATTCAATTGAAGTTTGAAATCGAATTATCGAACTACCGCGCCATTTTCAATTCTATTTATAATTATTTATATTCTAACGACGACGTATATAGATATATACGTTCTAATAATATTCAAAAATAAATTTCTCGTCGATATTATTTAAAATAATTCATTTTAGATGTTCAAAATTCGCTAAAATTGCCAAAATAAAAATTTTAAACTGGCCCAGATTTTCGGGTTATTACACTTTCGATTTCCCACGAAACTTTCTTGTGTCTCCATTACTTTAATTATATCCATTTTTTTATTTTTATGTATAGCTTTGAATTGTAAGTATTAATTAAGATTCAGATTTCTATGGTTTTTATTAATGAGGATTATTGGGGGTTAATATCGGATTTTTTTTTTGTATGTTAAAGGGGGTTAATATCGGATTTTTTTTTTGTATGTTAAAGGGGAGGCTAACTAATTTTGTACTCCTCATACCAGTTATATACTAAATTAAAATTGATCCTCCCCTTAACCAAATATAGAGTCCCTTTAACAGTCCCCATGTTTTATCCTGTCCCGCGCTGCTTTTCGCTTCCGCATTCTTAATGAGCGGTATTAATATAGAGGACCATACTTATACATAGCACATTTTATCTCTTATTTTACTTACATTGTTTATATAGCACAATTTATGTATTGTTTTATTTTCCTTAATTAATTTATTATAGCACTTTAATATAATGTTATGATATAATGCTATGTAAATCATGTTTTCTTGTAATGCTCACACCCCGGTTGTGAACCAAAAACGGGAGACGGACCTCAGGGAGGGCATGCGTTTCTTTCGAGCTAAAAAGTGGCGTCAGTGGTTTTACACGCCCTGACGAGTTTGACTTATGTGGTTGTTGCTGTTGCGAGGCGCCTCGGTTTGATCGGACGATCCGGGTCCGATGGAGTCATTTGTTGGCTTATTTGCGCCCCAAAGGGTGGGGAAACGTAGTGTTCAGGCATTTTAATCCACATCGGTGGACCGGCCCTGACGATCCAAAGGTCACTCGAGCTCTGATCCTGAGACATGGTAGGCTAGATTGTCTCGAATCGGTAGAGGACTATCTTTTGCCTCGGTTCACAGACGGAAATCCAATTTCCAAATACGTTGACCTTGCGGTTTTATTAGTAGAGCCTAGTATTGACGACATGATATATGGTACCCATGCCGCCTATGATTGATACTTATGATTTGAAGTTGTTTTATACACTATGCACTTATAACAGTATCAAATGATTTGTTTACAACGTACTAAGCATGTTTGGCTATTATAAGAGCATCTCCAACAGTGTTACGGGCCGTAACGTTACGGCCCGTAACATTACGGGAGATATCTTTGATATGTCCCAGCAGGCGCGAGCTGATTTTATCGGCTCGCAGCCTGCGAGCTGATTTTATCAGCTTGCGAGCTGATAAAATCAGCTCGCGATCTGCCGAGCCCATCTATGGCTCGGGAAGTTTGTGGGGGGGGGGGGTTGTGTGGAATGTGTGTTCATTTGATTAAATATTTAGTTCTTATTTTTATCTACTTATTAATTTTTATTAGTAGATTATATACGAAAGATTATAGTTTAGAAGATTATATACGAAAGATTATATTTTAAATATATAGAACGTGAAATTTTTATATAGGAAAGATTACAATGATTCAACTAGGGGGTTTTCGCATAACAATAACCTTACAGATACAACCGACCGTTACAGATACAACCGACCGTTACAGATACAACCGACCGTTACAGATACAACACCGAATAATAGTACATGCCTACTACATCATCGCAAACATTAAAAGTACACATTCAATTTCAAGGGAGTCGCATTGCGTTCAGTCGCAACTCTTGAACAAGATTTTCGAGACGCATAATCTCTCGTTCGAGTTGGTTTGCATATACTATTCCCCGTGGGCACAACGGCTCGTCAATCCATTCCGTGTAGCTGCATCCATTTGGATAGAATCGACATTGCTGCATGCGCCGACCTATATTGTCGCCTTCTGCACGAACCATAACTTCGACCACATGACCGCAGTAGCACTTGAACTTGTTGAACATGTGGTTGAGCGAGAGTCTGTTCGTTTGCTAGTTGAACATGTGGCACTTGAACTTGTTGTAGATGTTGAAGGTTCCCCTGTTCATGTGATGGTTCATCATGGGGTGTAAAAACATTGGATTGAGATAGCCGTTGGAAGCCATTGGATTGAGATAGCCGTTGGAAGCCATTGGATTGAGATAGCCGTTGGAAGCCATTGGATTGAGATAGCCGTTGGGGAATTGGGGAGGGAGATGGCGAGCGGATTTTATCAGCTCGCCATGTTGCGAGCTGATTTTATCAGCGCGAGCTGATAAAATCGGCTCGCCACATGGCGAGCTGATAAAATCAGCTCGCCGGACTCATTCCGGATCCTGAATCGAAGCTGTAATATTCCGCTGAATATTACACGAGAGGATAACTGTTGGGTGCAAAAACAACCCGTATTACGCCCCGTAACATGAATATTGCCCTTTGTTGGAGATGCTCTAAGGAAAACCCTATCCCCCGGCTTGCGTTGCATTGTGTGATAGGACCTGGGTCTTATAATAGCTTCATTTTTCCAAAAAGCATTGCGCCGTTTTGTTATATGCACTGGTATTCTTGGGAGGAAACCCGTTCCGTGTTATACGGCGTGGTCTCTTGAATTACTCTCTTTTAAAGTAAAGTTTTAAATAACTGTTTTAGTTCTCACACCAGTCACATGACTGACCTGGAGTTTATTGTTTTAAACTTAAACTCTGGGTGCCCTTATTTTGACACGGGCAGCTAGTAGTTTGGTTTTGCAGATTTATATTCACAGGATTTTGGTTTACAGCTAGAATGATATCCGGAAAGCTTTGTATCTGTATATCTCTTCTAGTTGTGTATTGTATTATTTTCCGCTGCTATGTAATGTATTGTAATCTCTGATATTTCTGTGTAATATATATTCATTTATACTCTGTATATTCTTGAAATCTGATGGATTGTTGTAATAACAATGAAATGTTCTTCCGTCTGCGTTCTATTTTGTCGTGTTCTCAAAACAATCAGGCGTTTCGAACGGTCTGTATCGGTTTAGCGACTGATTCGGATCGAGCGAAATTCCTTGTTGTCACACCTTACCTGCCCGAGAAGCACTCAAAGGAAGCACTCCCTTCACCGCAACATCATTAATAACACAATGAATACGAGAATCTGAGATCTGTCAGCATTAATCAAAGCCTAAGAAATCATGATATGAAATCATGATATAACAATACTATTGATAGAAATGAGTCTAGAAAGAAAAAGGTTGCAGATTTATATAGATCTGCTTCATGGTAGAATTGAGAAATCTGATATACTCAAAAGTTCGGTCTATTTCTGACAGATATATTTGTTAAAACATGTTATGTATAAAGTTGAGACAAAACTCTTGCTTTTATTATACAGTTTCAATGTTTAAAATTTAGACTAACCATATAATATATTTTTGTGACTGTCATAATCCACTAAGCCAATTCAATATGTACACTAGAAATATAAGGCCATATAATGATACACCAGTTTCAATTTGTGGATCAGAATGGATCTCGTGTCAATTACGAAAGTGCATTAAGAATTACTTAGAGCATCTCCAACAGTGGAGGAAATTCATGTTAAGGGGTGTAATATCCCTTATTTTTGCACCCAACAGTTGTTACACGGTGTAATATGAAGGCAAATGTTACGGGCTGGATTGAGAGTTCGGAATAGGGCGCGCGAGCTGATTTTATCAGCTCGTGATATCGCGAGCTGATTTTATCGGCTCGCGACTTCAGGAGCCGATAAAATCAGCTCGTGGCCTTTTTTTTTCCCAACTATTTTTACCATATACAATACCAAATGCATTAATTTTTTTGTAAAATAAACTTCGAAACATAATAATAATATTTGATTACTAAGAGCAAAACCAATTTTTTTTTTTAACGTTTTACCCTAGTTTGTCGTATACAAAAACATAACCGATATGTAATTTGTAAAATAAACTTAGGAACATAATAATAGATGATTAATAACTCGTACGAATACAAGAAAAGGAGTTTGTATAATAGAAAATGAAACACAATCGATGATTAATAACTTAGGAACATCTTAGGAAATGAAACATAATCGATGATTAATAACTTAGGAGTTCGTACAAGAGAAGTAATAGTAGAAAAGGAGTTCGTACAATAGATGATTAATAACTTAGGAACATCTTTACTGCATACATAATCGATAAGTTCAGACAAACATAAAATAAAACACATTCAGGTAATGGTTCTTCATAACTAGGTATCGCCGTGGTGGTTCCATAAATGAGTCATAAGATCCTTTTGTAGCCGGTTATGGAGTTCTGCATCTCTGTAGATAACTTGACGGCTCAAATGAACGTTGAAGTCCTCCTCTGTTAGTGGTTGGTTTTGTCGGAATACTGGAGGTGGTAGCGAAGCACCCTCGTAATCATAGTGACGTTGATCTTCATCCATATCTCTTTCATCTTCTATAATCATGTTGTGAAGAACGATGCAAGCAAACATGATTGTAGACATCTTACTCCTACGCCATAGCCGACATGGATTACTTATCATTGCAAATCTAGATTGTAAAACACCGAAAGCACGTTCCACATCTTTCCTTTGTCCCTCTTGCATCGCCGCGAACATGACTTGTTTAGGAGTTAATGGATTTGGACATGTTTTAACAATGGTGCTCCATTTCGGGTAAATGCCATCACCTAGGTAATAGCCATGGTTGTAAGTATTTTGGCCTAGGGTAAATGTTAAAGGAGGTACCTGGCCTTTAGCAAGATCATTGAACAAATGAGATCTTTCCACAACATTTAAGTCGTTATTAGACCCGGGCATTCCGAAGAAAGCGTGCCATATCCACAGATCGTACGATGCCACAGCTTCCAAAATGATGGTTGGTCGTCTTTCCTTGCCGTTGTACGCACCTTGTAATCCCTTAGGACAGTTCTTCCATTCCCAGTGCATACAGTCCAGACTTCCTAACATTCCCGGCCAACCCCTGCTTTCGTGCATCTCTCTGATTCGCACTACATCTGCTTCGTTTGGAGACCGTAAGTATTCTTCTCCGTAGACGTCCACAATTGCTTGACAGAAAGTTTCAAGTGTTTCTAGTGCCGTGCTCTCTGCTATGCGGTATGCATCGTCCAAAGCATCGGCTGGAGTGGCATAAGCTAACTCTACCACTGACCAATCGGGGTCCAATGTGATCGGAGTTCACACCCCGCACATAATCCGGCAGCAAGTACCGTCTAGGAGCTACCCGAACCCAGTAAGGACCAAACTCTGCGTCGGGTAAGTGAAAGTCGGTCGTATCTACCCATCCTGCCTGTCTCAATCCAGCCACATACTGTCTCCCTATAACACGCTGCGGCCCGAACATATCAAGTGGCAAAGGTGGATCTACGGGTACGCGCAACTCACCGGTACTCTGGTAATAGCATCGGTCTCCCAAGTACCAAACAGGAAGGTGGGCCGGTGGGAAGAAGAGGACACGTCGAGTAGATAAGCTGCATGCAATGGCTAATGGATGGGCATCAGGTACTGGGCCACCGGCTGCAAGTAACATCCAATAAGAAGCCCAAGGTGCTCGTAATATGTTCCCCCTCTCCCTCATATCCAACTGGGTACGAGCCTCCATCAAGTCGTGTCTCACACCAGAAGGAGAACGCTGAACTACGTGCAAACTCTCCCATCTACGCATCCGTGGGAAAAAGGCCTCAGCGGCATGACTGGCGGTGGGCTGTATGTGTGGGTGCATGTTGGTCGTGTACTCGTAGTACCAGCACGGCAACATGTACCAAAAACCATACATCTGCTGAACCTCTCTAAAAGCATAGGAGTCAAGAGCGGTGTATAGATAACCCAGTATGGCAGAGCCCCAATCAAACATATGCAGCTGATCTAAATCGACTAGTGCTGCAAGGTAGCCAAGCCTAATCGAACTCTGTTGGTTCGTAAAGAACGTCGAACCAAGGAGGTATAAAATGGTAGCCCTGTACAGTATGTCGTGGAAATCTACCGCATCTACATGCGCTGTAATATAATCAAGTAAATATGTGCAGGGAACGGCACCATTAGCTACACGAGCCGCATCCAAACCTGGCAAATACTGTATGTACGACTCGGGTGACTCAAACTGGGAATCAAATGGAGGTATGACTCTATCTGGAAGGCCTATCTCAATCCCCGAAAGCATGTAAAAATCGGCTGGGGTGATACCTAGCTCAAAATCCGGGAAGTGAAAGGTGTGTGTCGTAGGCCACCATCTCTCTGATAAGGCTTCGACCAAAGGTCGATCGAAGGACTGGGGAGGTATAATACGTAAAAAACGTCCAAATGGACTGCCAAATAGTCTCTCTCGAATATCCAGAGGTAATATGTCTAAGGCTGATGCTACAAACTTCGCCCAACTCCCGCGAACGTTTACATACCGAGTCTATTAAAATAATACCAGTTAAACGACTATAAAACCAAGCACGCCTATGCACTAAACGATAACGTGCATGCACTAAATGACTATTTAACAGTTAAATGAGTATTAAAGTTCGTACTACTAACGTATAACAAACTACTACATGATAAAGTTTTAACAGTTAAAAGACTATTTAACAGCTAAATCAATATTTAACTAGTACGTGCAATAATGTATACTATTTAAATGACTATTGACGTTCAAACTACTAGACCATAGAACGTACATGCACTAAACTATAACGTAAAACTATAAAGTAAAACTAATACCTGAACGGTGTCCAGCGCGGTAACTGATCGATGGGTGAATCCCTGTGGCATCTCGTGGAGGATACGTAAGTCCTCAATCGTCGTCCCCTCTGGTGGAGGAAGGTGTACTGGACCAGACATGTCGTCTGGCATAACTCTAACTGTGCGTCTCCCGCTCTTCGTCACGCATGACGGCATCCCGACGTTGGAACGATTAAAAAAGAAATTAAAAAGGAGGAAATTAAAATTAAATGAATATAACCAAACACCCCCCACCCCCTCCCGAGCCATATATAGGCTCGGGAACAGGCGCGAGCTGATTTTATCAGCTCGCGAGCTGATAAAATCAGCTCGCAGGCTGCGAGCTGATAAAATCAGCTCGCGCCTGTTGGGAGATATCAAAGATATCTCCCGTAATGTTACGGGCCGTAACGTTACGGCCCGTAACACTGTTGGAGATGCTCTTATTGCTATACAAAATCAAACTGAATATGCACTACAACCAAAAATGAAAAACAATCAAAATAAAATGTCTGCAGTACAAAACAAAATCATGTGCGCATTAAATATCTGTTGTACTAAGAATTACTTACTGCAATTGTGCACGCGACAGGGCCAGGCTTCTCCGTGTAATTGACGCTAACAAATAGCAGAATGAAGGCTCTAAATCCTATGGAAAACCTACAAAAAAAAGAAACCACTAACAAACTTACAAATCTATGTATTACTTAAAATAATAAAAAAACACAATATATTTTGTGTGGACATTGGCACATGGTGTTTTAGGGATTAGTAACAGGTGGGAGTAAAAAACAAGTACCCACCAGTGATGAAGATTTACTATGCAATAGCAAAGAATTGACTGAATTTAACTGAATATTGTCCATCATATGATATTAATCAATCTATAAGAAGGCATTATCTGGTTTCTAGAAGTTATAGCTCATTAGAAAAATTGTCCATATCAGATATACACAGGCAGACTTGGAAGAGTCTCTATTAAAAGAGTGTAAAATAAGAAAACAATATTTCAGGGACAAGCTGTATGAATACGCCTTATATGTCAAAGTTAACATTGACCAAACCAATCATTAAAATAAAGGAGCTGTATAACTGGAAAATAAATGATCTGGGCCAACCCTGAAGTCCAGAGACTAAAGGCGAGGCATGTGCAACAATTTTTAGAATTTTTTTCCAAAACTTAAATATCATTTTTGTCTTATTTTGAAAGAAAGAACGTTACGACCAGTAAGAGAATCATACAAACAACATTTCTTTTGAATAAAACCAGCATAAACGCATGTGCACTGTACTAGCAATCCGCTTTATGACTCAAAAACTAATCATCAATTACTTTACACTACACCAGCAATCCTCTTTATGACTCAGAAGCATTAAATATTTCCTCTATATGCTCACTAAGAAATTGAAAAGCATACAGATGAAAAATATTCTCCATAAAATATTTTTTATACATAAATATTTTTCAGTTGTAAATACCTATATATGAAAAATATGTAATGTTTCATATTTTTTATACAGAGGAAATACCTATATGAAATATATTTTTCAGTTGTATTATCAATTATTTCTCAAGAGCATACATATGAAAAATATGTAATGTAATGTAATGACTTACTGTTAAGTTGAAACAAAAGGTGTTCAAATAAAGTTTTTTTTGTTCCTATATCCACTATCTTTGATCTACATGCAGATCTTCAGCCTAAATCCAATAAAAGAAAACAATGCCAACCAGGTAATCCAGGTAATTAAAGATCATAATAAACTCCATAATTTCTACCATATATACCCAATACATATCAAAAACCATAAATCAATTTTGGATCAAACTGCTATATTAATCATTTAATAATTCACTATAATCATGAGAAGGGAAATGCAAGTCTGAGCATTTATTCGTGTTGTCAGTATAAGCAAAATTGGTTTTTTTTAAAGGACTTTTGATTATAGCTTTGATGGGATCATATAGGAAATTAGAAACCATCTTCTTAGCATCATTAATTATATCAGCAGGCTTAATTAGGAATTTCTTCTTGCTTTTTAACCTTTATTTAAGGTATCATTATAACTCATAAGCATATCTATCGTTAAGTACAAGTTAGTCAATTTCTAAGTCAGATCATATACCTGAGCCTCTGAAACTAGATTTGTTTTCTATTTTTTCTCAAAAGCCATTTGTAGCTCCTAGAAAATTTCAGTAACATTCTCCTTTTCAACCCTTCCCTATCCTTTTTTCTGCTTTATCTTTGGCAGTCAAGAGGCCAATAATTTAGTAGTTGAAAGAGGAAACACTCTCTTTGAGTTTAGCAATTTTACCTGCCAACTCAAGAATGCTGGCCCAAGACTCGATTGAATGTTTGGTTGCCTGAAATCAATATCAAACAGAAAGTTAAATCAAACCCTTCCATGAAAGAAAATGATAGTCCAGAAAGACAAGATAATATATACCAAAAGAAAATGTAACAGCTAATTGTTCATCCAGAGATGAAAGTCGTTTGCAATGATTTGGGATGCAAAAAAGTTGAGGACTGGATAATAACATGAATCTTATTTTCAAACCTACTTATTGTTAGTGAATTACATGGGAGCATTTCATTAGAAGAAATTAAAAGTCCAAGCTCCTCACACATATGATTTATGGCCTTGGAGGAATCTGAAATGGTGATCTTTCATGTAACATCCTAGGATTTCGTCATAATCTCTGCTTGAGCAGATTTCTCTCCAGAAAGATCTGTATTAAAGATGACCAAGCTAGGACTAATATCCACTTTCGTCTTTGTTGAGAGTAGCAGAAGTATAGTCGTTTAAGAATTTATTTCATTTGGATGACAAAGCTTTAATTGCACTTCACAAACCACCCACTCACTTCATCAATCCCCATCTTACTT
Organism: Allium sativum; assembly: GCA_030737875.1. Taxonomy (NCBI): domain Eukaryota; kingdom Viridiplantae; phylum Streptophyta; class Magnoliopsida; order Asparagales; family Amaryllidaceae; genus Allium; species Allium sativum. Next base: position 433,045,201 of record CM060910.1, read on the forward strand.
CTTTATCACATCACTGCCTCGCCAACAACACCATAAATCTTCCCTCTATCACCTTCAAAATCAGTATAACCACATCATCCCTTGTCTACACCTCATGGTCCTCTTCTCGAGGCCGGCTCAATAACCTTCTGTGCCCTAGCCAAGTTAAAGGAAAAAAATTATATTTGTTGCCCTTATATTTACTAAGCGCACATGTAGAGCAACCATTTGCTTAAAAATATAAAATGCAGTTATATGACAGAATCTTATAATGCTAGAAGGTAGGAAATCTTAATTGTTTTCCAAATCAGAGCTATCATGTGTATAAATCATTGATTTCCATTATATTAATCATTTTAATTCCTTCCCAATTCACCTCAAGTGCACAAAAACCAATTATCTAAAGCTGAACTGTTCTAGCAATAAAACATAATTTACAATTACTGGTACTACTAATACAATTGTAAATCAATAAATCTTTATCATTGAGACAAATACCAATCTGTATATACAATTCCTTTTTGCTGAAACTTGATTCAGAATCTTGAGATCTATAACATTTGTAAATGCCAAGTTGACTAAAGGAAAAAAAAACTGTGCAATTGAATCACCTCTAAGTGGCTGATTAGTATTTAGGACACTAACAAAAATAATTTAATAGTTAATAAAAAATGAATTTATATCCCAAACGACATAACAAGTTTTTTTTATTTGGTAGAAAACAAATCACCTTAACATTCATCCATTTCAAGGTAGTTCCTTGAGACTTGCCACCATATGCCCTATAAGTTTTAAAGGCCCTGCACATGCAATAAAATGTTAAATAATAATTTATTCTTTGTTAAAGGCCGTACACTTGTTATCAGCCATAACTTAGCATTTCTAACACTATAATTAATATTATTACACATACAATTTTCATGTTGTCATCAATGTGGAACTCGATCTAAGACAGTAAAATCAAAGTAACAAAGAATTATTAACAAAAAGAATTTGAAAACAAATGCAAACATAACCAAATACAATGAACATTTATTTGGAAACAATTAATAGTGAATGGAAAGGCTTTCAGATACACACAAGATATTATCATTTATCCTAATATCTATTTAGAAACAAATGCACGCAAAATCGTATTTATTTTGATAGTTTTAGATGAAAGATAACCTTCCACCTGTATTGCTCTCAGTGCAAGTTGATTACCTATAACTTGCGACCAAAGGCTTTCTTATTTTAATCATTTTCAGTCCAAAGATTTTAAGACAAAAATTCTACAGATTTTAACATTATTTCCAGAGTTATGCCATACTGACCATGAATACCACATCTGTACGAAATAAGATGCACAGCTTTTGATAAATTAAATGCATGGATCATTCCTATACATGTAATGGGATTTGCTAGTATAATAGAATAGCAAGAACTCAAGAACCAAAAAACCGATGTCACTTTGAATGCACATAGGGTATTAAACTGACTATAAAATGTCGCATAAAATTCATTTTTCCTATTTTCAGGTATAGATCTCTGAATAAGGATGAAGCTTTTCATTCCTCATTGTAATAAACAACAGACCACTGGAAATGGTGCTCATTATATAGTTATCATTCATTACATATCTTTATGAAATAGAGATCAGTTTTTTACAAGATTCTACCATGTAAAAATGTTGGGCCATGCTCATTTTTTCTCATTTTCACATCTGTTTAGCCATCTCATTTTCACCAACAGTCAAACTTAGCAGCAGTCAAAGAAAAAAAAAGAATCTGGTAAGACTGTTCAGTCTCGACGAGCTAAATAAAGTGCTGGAGCAAAAAATATGCAAAAACTCATACAATTCAAGAGCACCAAGCAATAACTTTAAAAGGATCAGGCGAAGGAAGCAGAAGAAAGGGGGAAATGGCTACTCCTGCAAGTATGTAAATGATGAATATCAGCATAAAAACAGTCCCCTCCTTCCCCTACCAATCTCTATCAAATATTGACAATGTTTACATGCACTAATCTAGCTTTTGCTAAAACTGAGAGAAGAAAAACAATAGACAAGAAAATGAGCCCCACCAAAAAAAAGTAAATAAACACAATAGCTTCTGTTAGTAATATAAACTCTTGCAAAAATTCTGTGCAGTTTTGCAGTACACAAAGCATCTCTAGACTCCACTCAAACCAATCTGAGTTGGTAACGATTAAAAAGCAACAATAGTTTTGTTGGTAAACTAGAAATCTAGAACAAGATTTGTTTTCAACTACTTGCAAGTTGTTTTTACTTATAGGCTGTAAGTAGTTATATGTGAATAGTAAAAAAACAGAAGTGTTTGGATAGGTAAGTTAAAATACGTACGGATGAGACTCGCTTCTTTTAAACATAAACAACAAGTCAACTATATATGAATACAAAAGTGAATTATGTATGAATACAAATGTGAACAGCAAGCCATAAATCTACTTGAGGAGCAAAACAATTCTGTTACTTCTAATGCAACATTAGTGAATGACATTGAATGAACTTTTCATTGATACAAAAGTGATCTATATATGCATGTAATATTCTAAAAGCATGCAACTTTTATTTGGTCTGACTTTATCTTATATAGTTGTTTCATATTTTACTCATAAAACGTATTGTACTTAAAAACACCAACTTAATTGAATAGGCACATAAAAAAGTATACAGTTATCCCCATTCTCTTTATTTTACTTGTAAATTAATATTAAATATATAGATAATTATGACATGAAAAGCATTTTTGTAGTAAAGCATTAGGAATCCTTGTGTTATAACAAAGCATTTATATCTAGACCCTAGTGCTGCAATGCAAGTTACTGGTTGATTATGGTCTTTTTCATCAAATATTGTGTATATTATGTATGTTTGTCGGTATAAATGAACCTGATCTTGACAATTGCCTTGAAAGCCGTGATCTGCAGATCTTCAAACAAACTTTAAGAAATCATAATTACTTTGCATATCGAAATGAAGCTAATGAAATAGGAAGAGGCGAGACATAATGCTATAGGATTAAAAATCAAATCAGACATTTTAGTCTACCATATTAGGGACCCACTGTTAGAAACCCATAGCTAAGTGCAAAGAGAAATGCTAAGCTCACTCTCTCTTAGGGAGAGTGAGTTTGTGCTTGCCACATGATTGGTGGAATTGAGTTGGCACCAATCATTAGTCATGTATGATACAATAAATGTCAACCCATTTCCACCAATCAGGTGGCAAGTACAAGCTCACTCTCCCTAAGGGAGAATGTGCTTAGCATGAAGCATAATGCACCACTTTGCAGAAAACATGATAGTTGTTGCCTAATTATTTGTGTAGCAATTATTTCTCGTGCTGAAAATTACAATGCACTTATTTATAATTGTGTTTTGATATCAAGACTTAAACCCTAAATCTGTTTTTCAGACATAAACTTCTGACTGATCTCAAACACCAACCAACTCTTCTTATTGCGCCATGTTCACCGACAATAAATTCATCATTTCCGGTCCCAGTTGTATTTAGTGTTTCAAAATTCTATGGATTAGTGCTGAGTAAACTTTACCATTTATTATAAAAATAAGGAAGTGTAGATAAATTCAACCAAACCTCCTACCATGGATAAACCTTACAGTTTATTATATACTTGTTATGATGATGAAAGTACCTCTGTGCTCGTATAAAAAAAATTGTAGATATAAGTTGAGGATATGTTTTTAAATCTGATGAAGAGAACATTGATTCATCCTCGAAACAATAGGCTGACATTGTCAATTTTAACATTAGGCATCTTAAATTAAACAACGTCAAGACCTTTTTAAGAAACATAAGCCTACAAATATGTCTGATCAGTTAATTGAATATGATATGTGAGTTGTGCAAATGAGAGTTGTAACAGCCATGAGGAAAGTTAAGCAAATAGCATGTTGACTAGATCTTGCATCGACACAGCCGATTAGATGAGCATTGACTAGGTCGATAGGATTCAACGTTGTTGACAAGTTACAAATCAATATCTGCTGACCGACTGAGTCGATAAGCTTGAATCAATGATGTCGACAAAATCCAAATTGATTGACAATGTATTGTCAACATCAACTTGGTGTTAACCAACAAAGCCAATAGTCGGTGTCAACAACATCGATAAGCAACCAATCGGCAGGGTCAATTAAAAAGAGAGACAATGTTTGACCATTTTTCAAAATCACCGTCATCAAATAGGCAATTCAACAGTGAACGATATTGAAATCAATAACATAACATACAGTTTTCTACATTTCAATTGCAATTTTCTAAAACAATTCGTAACAATCGACTTCTTACTCAATCGATATTGAAATCAGAATACACAAACCATGCCACAAACAGTTTTCTAAAACAATATTGAATTCAATAACCTAACATATAGTTTTCTAAACTTCAATCGCAATTACATATAGGACGTATTTCACAAATTTCGATTGTCTGAATTTAACAAACCTTACAAAACATCAAAACAAAATAAAAAACTAAAAAAAGGAAGGTTCAGTACCTTAATAACGAGAAGGCGTACTGGAATCCAACCTACGAAATCAAATGCGAAGTAGTCGAAAAATCCGATTTCTAGCGTTTCTTTTTTTTTTTTTTTTTTTTTGGACGGGGAAAGAAGTACGATGGAAAAGGTAATTGAAGCGGGATAAATTCTGATGGCGGGAAGTAATGTGCGGGCTGAAAAAACTTTACATGTATATTTTGGAATTGCATCGGACATGTATGCGAGAAATTTTGTAAATAGAACGTTGTGTATCCAAGGCAAATAAGTATTAGTTGCATCGGTTGTATTTATAACCGATGCAACGGAAATATTTGCATCTACGCATTTTCATCGGTTGTTGTACAGCACCGATGCAAAATGTAATTTTGTATTATCTATTGCTTTCTTCGTACCAATTGCACAGGATTTTAAGATGGAACCGATGCAAATATCACTATTTGCATCTGCTTTTGCCACAACTGATGCACATGAGGCGAAGCAACAAGCATATTTTGTACTAGTGATTGGAAATTGGTTGAGATGACATTGGTATATGTTGAATGGATAACAGGTGAAAGTTATAAAGTTGATATGCTCGACATAAAGGTGCAAGTTTATATTTGGTATAAGCATGAGATTTATGAGCCGATTTGGCAAGCCGCTTGACTGTTTGATTTTCTTTTGGGTTGGAGATGGCCCAGAGAGACGAGTTGGAGTTTGACCTATTGACCAGTACAAAGGAGGTGCTGGCGAAATTTTTCGAAAAGTTAAGGTGTTAGAAAATTTTCATTGATAAGAATTAATTATTATTTTAATTAAAATTTATTGGTTCAGTTGAAACTGATTTTAAGAAGTGAACAAATAAGTTCAAACCAGTCAATAGGGGTTTTCTACCTTAGCAATTTTGAGGACAAAATTATTTTAAGTGGTGAAGAATGTAACGACCCGCATTTTACAACGATATAATAATTAATTTATTTAATTATTTAAATAAAGGTTTGGTAATTTAAAATGGTCGTTAATAAAATAATAGTGAATATTTAATTAAAATAATAATCAAATAATATATTTAATTCTGAAATAATCAGAATGGGCTGAAATGGCGATATGGTATGAATTGGGAAATTCGAAATATTTAATTCAGCTTAGAATTGAATTAGAATAACGAATATATTTAAATAATGACAGTTTGAACATATAATTATATTATAATTAAAATCGAGCTTGAAATGACGCGGAAGTTCGCGATTTGGCAATTTGATTTGTGAAACATGAAACGTTCGGAGTTGGTGAAGTATATTTTTCTAGTGGAAGAGAAAAATCGGGATTTCGTCGTGTAAATTTTGAATTACGTCCAAACCAAATTTTAGAAAAGTTGTTGCGGAATTCTTTTACAATTTATATCGATTTATTTATATTTTAAAAAGGGATTTCATTTTAAATCGAATATCGATTTAATCGGGAGTTGAAATATCAAGTTAGAAATTCATATAGGAATATTCTAGAGCTGTATGATATTCTATTGTGAGTATATACGATAATATAAATTTGTTTATATTTAATTTAATTATATTTAATATATTTGTATATTTAAATGAGTTATCTAGAGCTTTAAAAATAGACACTCTTGCAAACAAAGTCGGAATTGGACGAAACTAATTTTGTTGGATCCGCAACATCAAATTATTGTTAGATTCCAAGTTCCGTGATTTTTGGAGTCACTATGTGGCCGTACGGATTTTTAGAGTGAAAAACAGTCAATATTTTGACAGTTAAAAATACGTTGTGTGAGCAAACGAAGTTGGAATTCGACAAAACCAGTTTCGTCGGAACCGTAATGTCGAACTCTACATGTATGTCCAGTTTCATGGATTTTGGGTATCGTATGTGGCCTCAGGAATTTTTAAAGACTGATAAACATAACGATGGCTTAAATTTTAATATAATAATAAATATAAAAATAATTTAACTTATCTATAAATACCCTTAACTTTCCTTAAACCCTAAACAAATTTCTCTTCTGATCAAAAAGTGCACCGCTACTTTCTTGCCTCAGTAAAACACTTCGAGCATTTGCAAAGTTCAAAAAAAAATTCAAAACCAATAAATCCACAAATGTATATATTGTTACTCGCATCAACCTAAGCTTCCATCTGATATCAGTTTTGTGGAGTGCAATCCAACTCGCTGAAATACACGTGTGAGCAGTAGTACCTAGGGTTACGGTTTGTGGCTAGCCTGGTGATTGGATAGCGGAATCGAGGGTGGAAAGGGGGTATTGGAGGTTTACTGCACGAATTGGACGGGTTGAGTGGTGGTTCGAGACAAAAAGGTGTCACACCTGGGTCCGACAGCACCGTCGATGCAACTGGAAAAGGGGAATCGAGCGTTGGTTTGAGGTGATGAGGACGGAGAGGAGGTGAAGGAGAGAGTCATGGTGTAGTTGGATTTTGAAACGGTTGATCGGAGAAGGAGAGAGGATGGAGTGGAGTCATTGTAATGGCTTGAGGAACTTGCGGTTCCTGTAGGTTTGATTTGGGAAGAAGACGTTTTGGGTTTTAAGGGGGTAAGTGGGCCTGTTGATGGTAAATCCCATCTTTGAAGTTAAATTAAATTTTAATTCAAATAAATTTATGTATTAACTTCAATTTATTGTATCTTATCCATATATTAACGGAATCAAGCGAAACAAGATCCGTTAGGATCGTATGGACGGTGGTTGCGCCATGGGACTTACTAGAAGTCCATTGGAGCCGTTTGAATTTATGGCGAAATAAATTGTTTGATTCAAATCAAACAACAGTTTATCGTTCTTTAACGATGAACTGCCAATGTGAGTAAAACTCACCAACTCTGAACAATTCTATTTTTATAACGTATATTTAGAACTGATAAATGATGACTGATTGTTGTATGTTAACAGTTGGTTGAGTTGTTTGTGTATTGATTGAAATCATAGATAACGATAGATATATATAAATCGTTAATCGAATATTGATTCTGTTTATCAGAATATTTTATATTCGTGTTGTCTAACCTCTGTGTTGCAGGGAAACAGGTTATAGGGGTCCAACTGGACTCCTCAATATTTATAATACTGTTCTGTTCATATATTGTAATATATGATGTGATATTTAATCTGTTGTAAATTTTGTGTGTTTGGACGATATTGGCCAACGTGATTTGATATGTTAAATACCATAACATACCAGAATGTTGATAAGGGAATTTTCAAAGTGATATTTGAAAATAAATTATTTATCAAATCCAAGGATTTTATAAAAGAGAAAATATTTATAAAATCAAAGAAGATTTTATAAAAGGAGTTTATTTATAAATGGAATATTTATAAAGGGGGATATTTATAAAGTCATAAGATTTTATAAATGACATATTTATTTGTTAAATAAATAGGAGATATTAAGCAAATTATTTATTTAGTAAATAAATAGGATATCATAAAAGAATTATTCATTTAGAAAATAAAAAAAGATATACAAGGAAATATTTATGAAAACAAATATACAAGGACATATTTTGAAACAGGAATAGAAAGAGAAAAATTTCTAAAACGTTTACAAATCGAAAAGGAAAATATTTGTGAAATCAAATATAAAGGAAAATATTTGTGAAATCAAATATAAAGCAAAATATTTGTGAAATCAAATATAAAGGAAAATATTTGTGAAATCAAATAGAAAAGATAAAAGAAATGTTTATTTGTTAAATAAATAGAATTAGAAAGGGAATAGTTATTTGTTAAGTAAACAAATAGAAAAGGAATAGAAAAGTAGTTAATTCAAATGAGTTAATCAAATATAAGTTATTCGATTAGAGTTAATCGAACAGAGTAAATAAGTTATAGTTAATCAATTAGGGTTAACCAGTTAGAGTTAACCAGTTAGAGTTAACCAGTTAGAGTTGATCAGTTAGAGTTAACCAATTTGAGTTAATCAGTTAGAGTTGACCAGTTAGAGTTGATCAGTTAGAGTCAATCAATTAGGGTTGACCAGTTAGAGTTGATCAGTTAGAGTTAACCAATTAGAGTTAATCAATTACGGTTGACCAGTTAGAGTTGATCAGTTAGAGTTAACCAGTTAGAGTTAGAGTTAAACAAATAGAGTAATTAAATAGAGTTAATCGAATTAGAATAAATCGATTAGAGTTAGTCGAATAAGGAATTATCGAATATTAGTTATTCGAATCGAGTTAAGAGGAGTTATCGAATATTAGTTATTCGAATCGAGTAAAAAATAAATAGAGTTAATCGAATTAGAATAAATCGATTAGAGTTAGTCGAATAAGGAGTTATCGAATATTAGTTATTCGAATCGAGTTAAGAGGAGTTATCGAATATTAGTTATTCGAATCGAGTAAAAAGGAATTATCGAATATTAGTTATTCGAATCGAGTAAAAAGGAGTTATCAAATCTAGTTATTTGAAAGGAGTTAATCGAATTTAGTTTAATCAAAAGGAGTTATCGATTAGTTTAATCGAAAGGAGTTAATCGAATTTAGTTGTTCGAAAGGAGTTATAGATTAGTTTAATCGAAAGGAGTTATCGAATATAGTTATTCGAAAGGAGATTATCGAATAAAGCGTATTCGAATGAAGAGATCGAATGTAGTTCATTCGAAAGAGTGAGTTAATCGAATATAAGCTATTCGAAGTGAGTTAATCGAATATAAGCTATTCGAAGTGAGTTAATCGAATATAAGCTATTCGAAGTGAGTTAATCGAATATAAGCTATTCGAAGAGAGATAATTGAATATAAGTTATTCGAAGAGAGAAAATCGAATATAGGTTATTCGAAGAAGAGTTAATCAAATAGAGATTACTCGAAGAGAGTTAATCGGCGAATTCGGTTATATCGAATTTGGGAAAGTACTTATACTTTCCGATGTTTAAATCAAGATTTGTTTATTTATAAATTAGGGGTTTATTTATATATCCAAGTTAAAGAATAGAGGTTATAATTGAAGTTAGATATTTCAAAAGTAGTGATTATAACGTTATCAGTATAACCAATATTTTATAAAGGAATGGGATACGTAAATAGAATCCATGAGTTTCGTAAGGAAGCTGTTAAAAGTTAAAAGATAAACTTTGACCATTTCGAAGTTAAAACGTTGTTCAGTTAAGGTCTGAGAAGTAATTATACCCCAACTTGATTGACTTCCTTCTTAACTAAGGAATGGTAAGGTTTGGCAGTAAAGGAGGTTTGGAAATGTTTTCCAAATAAGAAATCAAAAATGTTTTCTGATAATAGAAAATAAGAATTTAGAATATATGGAAACATGAGATAAGTAAATTAATGAACCAAAGAGATAAATGTTAAATGATGATTAATCTATATAATTTCTATTTGGAAATAATATCATTGTTTACACACCTATTTTTCATTGATAATTAACTCACTGACTATCGAAGTTTTCGACCATTTTAACGTTGTTAATATGGAGAGACCGGTTGGATTATTATCCAAAGAACCACTCCGTATTGGCATAAGCGTTGCGAATCAAGTGCGCTGAATATATTGAAGACTGAGTAAAGTGCAAGGGATGTTGTATAAATCTTAGATAACAGTGCCTAAGATGGATGTACTGAATAGTGCCTTTGTTTTGTCCAGTCCCAGGACAACTTGTATGGACGAAGGTCTGACAGAGTATATCTAATAGATCGCGTAAGTTGATCTCTTCAAACTTATTCACGTTTGGTGGCGGAGGATTTTGTTTCTCTTAGCTGTATACCCGTGTTATTTTTGGATAAATCAATTTGTGATTTGGCGAGTATGACGATGTGACATTCTAAGTGAATGAAGATGTGGAATGTAAAAGATAAGCGTAGCTTCTAGCCTCACATCCGGTAAATGACAGAAATCGGGTAGGCAGCATGGCTATGTAGGTCGCACCTATTAGGGTGTATAATCACCTGATCTAGAATTTCATTTACTTCTAAAAATCTATTGTTGATGCTGTCCCATTCGGGAAACGGTTGCTGATCCCAACCGTTTGGTGATATACATTCGATAAACTCAAGCGAAATGAGTGGTCGGTCATGTGTGACCGGGTTGCAAGATGTTCTTGTTGAACCCAGTGTATTCCTCTCTAGAGGTACACTAGCGAAAGGTGGTTCCATACCTTGTCATAGTTGGAAATCCATTACCCAATACGTGCTTGCGGTTTTGATTTATACTATATATGTAGAATGTGAGATGAAAGCATTTCTGCTAGATGATTATTATACTGTGATTGATAGACATTATTATAATACCAAAAGGGTTTTTGATATAAAGATATTTTGGATTCTCATAAGGGAAAAAACCCGTTCCATTATACGGCGTGGTCTTATGAGATATCGTTTACTTGTTCGAACTTTTTTAAACTGTTTTTACTCACACCAGTACCATGACTGACCCGGAGTTTATTTTTTTGTTTTCTCTAAACTCTTGGGTGCCCAATTTTGTACGAGCAATCAAGTAGTCAGGACTTACGGGTACTTGAAGAGCTGGAGCAGGAGGCTCCAGGATCATATACCTATTGTTTATTCCGCTGTGTTGTAAGTGCTGTACTTTGATAATGATGTGTATACATATACTTATTTTATTTCAAGGATATATTATCTATTATATGTTGTTCGATACGCTGCGAGATTCGTGTTACTCTGATGTTGTGTTCTTCTTCTTCTTCTATTCTAAGTTCTATCTTATCTTTCCTCACCCTCTAATTTCTTTCATTAACATTCTAGTATTTTCGACTCTTGATGTTCGATATGTGTTGTATATCGGATAATCAAGGTCGCCTTTTTCCGGGTCGTTACATAAACCATGTCCATCAGAGTAGCAGAATCCAAGATACAGCTTATGATCCAAACCATTATTACAACTTCAAAATATTGTCTCTAAAAAGGAAATAAAGAAGGTGCACTACTAATGCCCAAAGCAGTGACCATCAACAACACAGGAAGAATATATGTAAATAGTACGTTGAAGCCTCATGCTTGTCTCTGGACAGCTACTTGTGCATGACCACCTAACCTGTCTCTAGTTTGCTCATTTAGGAGCACCCAGAGTGATAAGAAAATACATAAAACTCTAGGTCAGACAAAAGTCTGGTATGAGCGATAGCACCAAAATAAAACAATAACAGGTATAAATAATCATACCTGAACCTAGACCTGCAACCAAAGAGTTAGCACAACAAGCTGTACAGTACTCTAAGGTAACACTAACATAAAGTGTAAAATGGGAGTGTGCATGTCATACTGATAGCAAACATCAAACATAGCAATCATCCTCACATCACTCACCCAGTGTGTAAAGCATACAATATCCACTGCTTTGATCACCAAATCCATTGGGGCCATGACGGCAACTCCGTCGACTATTGCTATGACCAAACTTCCCTGGTCTATAGTCAATAACCCTACCCAGTCCACACATCCCTGGCTCTAGGTTAAGAGCCAGCAATTCCACACTTCCATGGCTCTGGTTCGTCCACATGCCCCCTCTCTTCATCTGTGAACCAAAGTTATAGATATCGGTAGCCCCTTTGCACACGTCCTGCAACAAAGCCCAACTCTATAAGTTTGCTCGTCGCTTCCCATCTGGATCCTGAGTAATGACTTCTCATTTGGACTTCCTTTGCATGTTGGGTTTTGGTTGAATTGCAGTTAATCTTCAGAAGAGTTCACAATTGTCGTCGTGTGGCAGAAGTTTGAATCTGGTTCGGTTTGGGGTCATGATCTTGGTTCGGGTAATGGTCGGGGTCCTCGTTAGGGTTGGTTCGTGGTTTGTGACCCCCTCGGTTCGTGACTACCCCCCAAGTTCGTGACCACCCCCCTCCCTCCGGGTTCATGACATACCCCTTCAGGAGTCGTGAGCATACCCCCTTCAGGAATCATGAGCATACCCCCCTTCATGAATCGGGAGCATACTCCCTTCAGGAATCGTGAGCAAACTCCCTTCAGGAATCGTGAGCATACCCCCTTTTAGGAATTGTGAGCATACCCCTTCAGGAATCATGAGCATACCCCCTTCAGGAATCATGAGTATACCCCCCTTCAGGAATCGTGAGCATACCCCTTCAGGAATCGTGAGCATACCTCCCTTCAGGAATCGTGAGCATACCCCTTTCAGGAATCGGTTTTCTGCGGTTTTTCCAACAAGCTAATTTCGCCAAACGACGGCATTTTCAATCATTCTAACCTTACTATAAAGTCACAAAACATACCAAGCAACAGTAGTAACATGTAAAATCAACCAAAAACACCAAAATATCAAATCATATGAAATATTTTAGATCAAACATACCCAAAAAGCATGATTTTCCAATTAATCCCCTTAAGCATGTTTTAACTATAAGATTAGCAAACAAAATCCAAATTAACCCAAATTTTCACTAGTGACATAAAATAATATTTTAGAATTTATAAATATTTTTCCGGATTTTTATGATGCATAATATCGCTAATTATCACAAATCACCCTTATTTAGCCGTAATTAGTGAATAAAAGTGCAAATCACTCAGCTTAGCAACAAATAAATTTCAGATCTAAAACTTTAACTAAATTGGCACAGATCCCAATGTTTACCAGCAGCTCTATCTCGATTTCTATGCTAATCCGCCTTAATTTGACGTAGATTTGGCTAATATGTGATTAACAAGTGACTAAGGATGAATTTAGAACGTGGCGGCCATTGCTTGGTTGGAAGAGATGATAAGTAGCGGCTGAAAAATGAATAAAATTGATTTCCCAAACCCTATCATCCCTCCCATAACCCTAATCCCAGAATGGTTTATGGACCCATCCGCTAATTACCATATTAAGCCCGATTAAGCTGTTTTCTATCTTCCAAACATTATTTCATCCATATCTCCCAAACTGTAAGTCCATTTGATTAATGTGACCACTCTACGGAAAGTTAAACCATCATTCGAATCCAATGGAAGTGGTTTTAGGTCAAAACTCCTTACCAATCAAAAGTTATAGGCAAAACAAGATTCCCTAGAGGCAAAACGATCATTTAAAATTCGGCAAAAATCATGAAAATGGGAAATGACCCCAATGGTCATTTTCCAAAGTTACACGACCATACGACTTTGTATGGAAATAAAATAAATATTCTATGATTCTACGATACATAGAATGCAGTACAACTGTCCCTTGTTCGGATACTACGTAACCCAAGAATCTCACTTGTTCCATCAAGAAGTGACACTTAGAAAATTTGGCCTTCGTCCTGTGTTTCCTCAACAACATTAAGCACAATCCTTAAGTGAGTCTTCTGTTCCTCTTCCATCCTAGAGTAAATAATAATATCATCCACAAGCACAAGTATAAACTTGTTCAGCTGATCTCTAAATACCCTGTTCATAAGAGCCACAAAATATGTTGGTGCATTAGTCAATCCAAACGACATCACAAACCACTCGAAGAAACCTAACGGTGTCCTAAAAGTAGTCTTCGACACATTGTTCTCTACCACTCTCATTTGGTGAAATCCCGTAGATAAATCTATCAGCGAGAACATCTTCGCTTCGTGCAGCTAATCGAACAAGTCGTCTATCCTTGGTAATGGACATTGGTCCTTCTTAGTCACTTCATTCATCTCATGATAATCCACACATAGTCTCAATGAACTGTCCACCTTAGTCTAGAATACAACAGGTGTACCCCATTCGGATACTCGGTAGGTCTCTAACTTAGACCTCTAGCTCTCTTTGCTCCCTCGGCGCCATCCGTCTCAATAGCATACAATGGGTCTGGATCCTTCAAACAAATCGATCTTAAACTCAATCTCATGATGCGACGATAACCCAGAAACCTCCTCTAAGTCATGTTACGTAATAAAGTATTCATATGATGATATATACGTCCATATGATGATATATACATCTATGTTGTAACTTGTTTGGGACTGTGTTTTTTTATTAGTAAAAGTTTTAAGTTTTCTGCAGCATATTTATATCTGTCTTATGAATTTAGTTGTTGTTTACCTATTGCGCTTCACAAAACTTAATGCATTCTCATAAGAGTGACATTAACGGATGTGGCTGTCACAGGATCAGTACCGATCCATTAGGATGGTGAATTATGACATGTGATCCATAGGGCTAGAAGCGGTGCCTCAGGGAACGTGTTGGTGGTCTTGTTTGGTAGCTCTGCTTTGGTTTGAGAGATATAGCGTGGTCAAGAAATAAACTCTTCGACAAGAGACTTAGATGTAGAGTGACTCTAAGGGAAAGCTATGGTTAGTACGTGGAGTGGCATAACTACCCAGTAGTGAAGCAATTCGTAGTAGATGAAGCTGTGTGATAATGGATTGGCTGAGTTATGTATCAAACTTTGGACAAAGTAGACTGGCTCTGATAATGGATAGCCCAAGAATCGTTGATGGATCGAAGAGTTCTAGCGTTGACTCTAAAATAGGGTATGCTGGTTGCTTCGGTCCCGAAGGCATATGTTTTGGAAAGATTGGGTCTCGCAAGCATAACTAGATCATATACCCTAGCTTTTAGGTAAGGGCGTCTAAACAGCTGGACACTTAGGTCCTAAAGGAAGACGTACTGGACAGCTGGGTCCTGAAGGTACGAAGGAGTCACACTAGAACCAGGATTTACATTAGTCCCTTATTATGAGAGGATTTCCATACGAGTATTGATGGATTCATGGCTTTAGAAGGTGATAGCTAGGATTTGGATAGTGGTTGTTATGGTTGCTTTCACATACACACACATACTCTTTCACTTCTTGAGTAAACTATCACCTATAGGACTTACAGAAGGAGATAGGGAATAGGAGCTGACTGGGTTCGACAGATTCTCTTATCTTGTGACTTCACCCACTTCTTCTATTATTGCTTATTGTGGCATTACTTCCTTAAGAAGCATATATTGTTGTGTTATTGTGTGTTGACTCTTTGGTTGCAGAGAAAGGTCGGATATGGGACTTAACCTATCTATTTACATATCTTTTAGTATAACTTTTGATATATCTTATCGCTTATACCGGACTGTTGTCTGACCCAAGCTTTTATGTTTCCTCTTACTATCTTGGGTACCCGTCGATGATGCAAATGAGTAGGCTAGAAGCATGTTAGGTTATATGGGATGTCGAGCCGGAGATGAGCTTGGAGGAGCTACAATGTGTACATTGTAACACCCCACGTCCATTAATGTCACTTACAAAGTGAATGCATTAAGTTTCATGGAACGTTATAAGTAACCAGAACAGAATATTACAAGAACAGAATATTACAAGACAGATAAAGTAGTACTTGAAAAATTTATAACTTTATTGCAGCGGTAAAAGAAATAAGTTTGGTTACATCTTCAAAACAACAAAACCAAGTACATAATATCAGTCTTGTACAAAAGCCTTCAGAGTACATAATTTTATAGCCATAATCCGCAACAGAAAATGCCATAAATAAGCAGAATCAAAGCCAACAATACATCTTTCAACTTCAAGCTGGAAGAAAGAGATATATGAACTAAGCTTAAGTATTTCTTCGTTGAGAACCTAGGGGGAAACGAAAGAAAAGAGGCGAAACAAACTAGGCCAGGCATAAGTCTAGTGATTCCAGTGACTTTCAGCATATAAACAGATAACAGTATCATGACAAGAAAATAAAACTGGATGAGAGATAACAGGAACAAGAATAACAGGTATAAACAGGGTAAACGGAACAGAACAAAATAATCTAGACCAAGATATGCTTCTTACTTACTTTTCACTTCTCTGCACTAATACTAGTATAATAGAATTAGGTGTTGTCCTAATGTCTAAACAGAAACAGAACGATCTCTTCAGAAACAGGATGCTAGTAATGGGCCTTTATCACCCTAACAGAGACAGACAGTACAGAAATAGAATGCTAGTAATGGGCCTTTACCACCCGAACAGAGACAGACGGTACAGAAATAGAATGCTAGTATTAGGTGTAGACTAGTGACGGACCTTTACCACCCCAACAGACGGTATCACATAGAAACAGACAGGTGTTACGACCCAACAGGAACAGACGTATCGCACAAAAACAGATAGAACTAGTTGTACTCTAAATTCTACCCCAGGTGATCGTCTCCCTAATACATAAATACCCTGTGTCGGCCCCATAGAAGGGTGTATCACTCCCTAAAGTGAAAACCTACAGAAAGACACAGACCTACTTACAGATGTCACGGTGTCTTAACTTCCCCAGAGCAGACCGAATCCATGGACACACATGACCCGGTTGGAATGCGCCATCAACACCCCTCGCCATTATCAGAATGAACCTCTTATGATTAGTTCAGTAAGCTTGCCCTGACACCTACCTAGTGTTGGGCCACCGTTTTGATACCAGAAAGGGTTACTGACTAATATGGGTCCCACACAACAGATGACAAAAGTAAATACCCCTCCTAACCTTGTGTCCCCAGACTAACAGATTTCAGATTAACTAGTTTACAAATCAGACATACAAATTGATAGGTTTACATATTAACATATCATATTTACAGTTAACAGACTTTCAGATTAACAGATCAGATGTACAGATTAACAGACTTACAGATTAACATGTTTCACTTAACCTTGCATTAAGTCTATAGATTTACGAAATGGGTTTATCAGATTCATCTGCCTAATTGATTTAACCCCATCCACTTATCAAATCAATATGTATTATTGGTTAAGCTTGGCTTAATCCTATCCACTTATTCATGTAATATTGGTTAAGTTGTCATCTTACTCAGCTTAACTTAACCCTACCCACCAAACATGTTTTAGGTATCATATTCATCTTTGATCAGCATTAATTAGTTATTAATGCACAGACCTCTCACAATAAGTCGATAGCTTGTGGCTGCTGGATGTGCCGGGCGATTTTGGGCAGACTTCTGCCATAAGCCAGACTTAACCTCGTGTCTAAGCATCTTTTAGTTATGCCTACGACCTCTCACATTAGTCTGACCGTTTGCAGTTGCTGGTTAGGCCGGTTGGTTCCGGGTAGGCTTCTACCGCAAATGGAGTCTAACCTCGTGTCAGCATGCTTATCTTAGCCAATTTTATTCATTTACATCGTAGGCTTTCCAATTACAGTATTATGTTTCAACAGATTAAACAGGCTTCAAAGACTCTTTACCGTTCCATTAACATATTTCGCTTAACCATAAATTAAGCCTACAAATTTACATACCCCAAATTATGGTCATAATTCTCAATATAACTTTGCCCTAAGTTTTAGTCAAATTACATAGTACGGCTATGCTCCAGAAACCCCAGTCATAATTCATAATACAAGTTATGCCAAATTATCGTCTTTGATTATAGTGTATGCCAATTACCCAAAATCACAATTTAGGCGTGTTCATATTTAACAGTTATCCCTATTTCAATATAGGTTTTCATGCCTAAGTCATATATCACTATACACAATAATCCCCTTCTTCCAAGTCATAAACCATCATAAATAGTATGACCCAAATTTAGGTCTTAAATTACAACATGCGTTATGCCCCCAAATCAATTACATGTTTACAATTCAATTTATGCCCCATTTGCATATCATTCAATATTTTTTCAAACTTTTCCAACGTCATTCGTAAGTATAATTCAACGTAAAATATAATTAGGCTCGAAGTTAGCCAAATCTCATAAAAAAAGGAAAAGAAGAGAAGGGAAGAGAGTCATCAAAATTGGCATAAAATAGACATATGAAGTATGAGCGGGCATAGAACAATAAACTTGATCCAATGGGTATAAAAGGACAGATCTAAACAGAAATAGGCATAATCTCAGATTCAGATTTATTAACAATGTCAGGATCATAATCAAATATCATATCTGAAAGTAACATGAACTCACCTCGGTTGGATCTAAATAGGTGTTGCAGTTGTAGATCTATTCTCTTTTAATTCTAAGCTGACTTGAAGAAGAAGGACTTATTTTTAATTTAGATATGAATAGCATGAGGACGCCATGGATTTGTGTAATGAGATTAGGGTTTAGTTCTAGGTATGATTATATAAAGGTATTGGATGAACAAAGGCCTTTAGATCTGACTAAGATTCATCTAAACCATTCAGATTAAAAAGACACATCACTCAGCCAACCAGAAGAGGCCACGTCAGCCTTAAAAGTCAAAAATCGTCGTTAACCAATACAAATGCGCCATGTGTGCAACATGATGCGCAGCAGCAGAGGTGTTGACACCCACACATATTATATATATATCATTATATATATATTTATTTATTTTTCGTTTTAACCATCTTTTCAATTAATCCTCCAATTGGCCCTTTTCAGCCTAAACCACTTTTTAATTGAACTGCATTCACACTAGGCCACTTTTTAGCCGTTCCCCTGAAACAAAAATATGGCACCGGCGGGGATTAAACTCAGAACCTCTTGCGTACAAGTCACATGTACTAACCAAATGAGCTACTAAGTCTTTTGCTAATAAGACTTAGGACAATGCTACACATTATTCCCTCATTCCTCTTTTTTCATGTTTTGTTGCAAATATTTAACTTAAAGATATCTTCTTTATTTTAAATCAATTTTCTACAAACTATAGGTCTAAATTGACTAAAAAGTCACCACGAACGCAATGACGTTAATTTCATGACCAAATTCTGGAGGCTCTTCAAATTCTCCTTTTTATTTCTTTTCTAAATGTTCGCATGCATTTCTTCGCATTTCATGTATTGCATGTAATTTCTTTTATTTATCTTTTTCTTCATTTCGCTGCATTAACTTATTACATGCAATTTTATTGTCATTATTTAATTTCTCTCTCAAATATATCTATGCATACAATATATATATACATGTTTCCGCATTTTTAATTTCATTAAAAATGCGGGGTGTTACATACATACTTGTATATATCTTCTTTTCACTGTTGAGCGTACTCCGAGGATTGTAGTGAGGATGACATATATTCAAATATTATTGGATTTCATGTACGTGACACTGTGATTTGATGGTATATTAGTTGCTTTGTGTTTAGTCATCTACCACTACATTACTGTCTATTCTTATTATATATTGTCCATGTGCTGTGAGATATACGCCATGCTTGATTTTGATCATCACTCTTGATGGCCGACCTATACCATCTTGGCGTGTTATAATGCACTAATTTACCTATTTATATGCAAGTGGTATAGGGTGGTTGTCACATTTGGTATCAGAGCTTTGATATACGATAAACCAAAGAATTAGGACATATATGCATGAGAGACATATTTGTAGATTGTTGAATCTATACTATATATATAGTATTATATATTGTAGTTTGCATATTAGAATCGTTACAACATTTCCCAAGATTGGGCTGACTATTCTTGTTACAGATTCAAGATGAGTTGAGCCTCTAGAAACGCACCTAGGAATAATTATGCATCAGAGGTAGTTGGTGAGGTGGATCAGGAATGGGAACTTCCGATTAGCAAGCCATGTTCATTGCCATGATGGAATCTGTTGTTGGAAGAGCCCTAGCTGACCTTGGAGTAGTTATAGGTAGGGGTAATGCTTTTGTGCCAGTACCACGAATGGTCTTTGCCAAGCTATGTAAGGATTTCTCTACTTTGAGAGGCAAGCCATTCAGAGGGACCGAGTCTGCTATCGAGGTCCAAGAGTTGTTGGACACTTGTGCTCGCATATTTGGGGACATGGGAGTTGAAGATGAGATAAAGAGGAAGCACGCTTCTCAATAGCTTTCGGGTAGACCTATGATTTCGTGGAACTCTATTATTCTTATCACCTCGGAAGATCAGATTACTTGAGATGACTTTAAGACTAGATTCGAGAGTAAGTTCATTCCTACAGTTCAGAAGTCTATCTTGTTTAAGAAGTTTACTGAGCTAAAACGGAGTGGTTCTTTGGATAATAATCCAACCGATCTCTCCATATTAATAACGTTAAAATGGTCGAAAACTTCGATAGTCGATGAGTTAATTATCAAAGAAAAACAGGTGTGTAAACAACGATATTATTTCCAAATGGAAATTATATCGATCAATCATCATTTAACATTTATCTCTTTAGGTCCAGACAGATCTGGACGATTGAGAGGCATAGGAAGGGGTATAATTTACACAAAGGAAATATGGTCACACGTAAGGGATAAAGACTTAAAGAGACATTCAGCATGCAAAACAAAATTTTAGAATTAGATGGGCTGGTTCACATGCTTCTGAAAAATCAGGTAAACCTTGAGTTTAGAGAAGTGGTTATTATTTTCCAATTATTATTTAAAAACCTGTGAAGTTTTCATTTGGTGTTGGACGCGACATGTAGTACGAAGTTATTTGTTGTCAATAATTACATGTGTATGTAAATTATTTTAGTTTATTATATTTAACATCAAGAAGTGGGTAACACAAATGATGACAAAGAAAGAATTAACCATGTCAAGTTCTATGATATATTTTACAAATTGCAATGTTGGATGGATTAATTTGAAAATAAATTAATCATTTTATTAAAACATCATACTTTAATTACTTTTTTAACGTTGAACATGTGACGCTTGCAAAATTTAAATTGAAACCACTAACTGAATCTGAAAGGAGATTGATGTTATTGAATCATTTTTTGAACTATAGGATATAGCACTATTTTTTGAAGGTTATGAGCACATAAAAGGTCCTGTTTAATTTATTTTGTTATATGTGGGTTTGATCAAGTATACACTTATGTTTTGGAAATAAAATTATCCATGTGTGCCCTTCCTAATGAATTAATAAGATGCATTTCTCTTTTCTATTCATATCAATCTAGACCTAGAGCTTCTGTTGGTTTACCTTTATCTTACTTACCTTTTCTTTTAATTTCTGTAAAAACTATGCATGGAGGTTGTTTTGTATGTCTCTACCTTTGCTTCCAAACAATTCATAAGGTAGTATGCTGCTATAAGAGAATTGATACATCATGTTCACATGAATTTCATTTGATGCTTGTGCTTAAGCATGATATCATTGATTTAAAGAAAAACAGTTGAGGCTAGATTTAGCTCTTTTGTATTCTTTACTTCTGATTAATTCGTATGTTTATTTTTTCAATTGAGAAGAGCATTCATTTTGCAACTTAAAATTTTCATATAGTTGTTAGTTAATAAACTATGAATTGGAACTATCCTTGTATCATCATATTTATATGTTACATTCGTATAGTTGATATAAAATGATTAACAACTAGTAAATTGAATCTGAATTTATGTTTGATGCATGGATGTTTATAAAATGCTTTTATAACTAATAGAACTGCTAGTTACTATCAGTTGCATCTTAGCCTACAATTTGGCCTTAATCTTCTTTACAGAATTTTGCAAAGATGGAAGGATATCTGTTGTTGCATGCACGAAAATTATGAACTTGTATTTCTAATATAGGGATGAGAGAAGCTCGTGCCCGAGCTGCCTTGCATCAGTATGGGGCAATTTTTACCTGGAATAGCTCGCTGCTCCAGGTGACCCGCTGATCAATCGACCAACGAGGAATGGTTGACCGATCGAAGCCTTGAGCCGTGCATTCCAATTGTTTCTTTTTATACACCTTGAATTAAGCAAGTAGTTGTCCCCTAACTATCTTATTCTGATCTTTGAATGCATTGATGAAGGAGATTCGCTAATTAGCATTGCACTAGGTAAATTCACTATTGTATATTTAGGTGAGTTGTGAGCTATTACAAAATGGTTTCAAAGAAAGCTGTCTGCAACTTGACTGTTTTCAAATAAAGCTTCTAATATTTACTATTTTCAAGAGCTATATTAAATAGCCATTTTAAAACTATATACTATATTTACAATTTTCAAAATAGTTTATTCATTTAACCTGTTGAGTGTGTCATCTTAGGTAGTAGATCCAGCTCATAAATAGTTTTCGCACATTAGGGAATGTGAAGTTACTGCTCAGCTGTTGATGGAGCATTAAGTTGTTTTCTAGGGGGACATGAGATGCTAGTGTAGTGGATCAATCATGAAATATGAGGCATTGTCTTGTTAGGTGTTTGCATCGTTCCAGCTTTGGATTGAAACATAACATGTGATATGCAGATTGATATATTGATCAATGCTAATGGAAAACATTTATAATTCTGCACCAGTCTTGTTTAGGTGTTTGCATTGTCTTGTTTATGCAATGTTATTTGAAGTGTTGTAGCTAACTCAGCA
This sequence comes from Allium sativum, assembly GCA_030737875.1. Taxonomy (NCBI): domain Eukaryota; kingdom Viridiplantae; phylum Streptophyta; class Magnoliopsida; order Asparagales; family Amaryllidaceae; genus Allium; species Allium sativum. The sequence goes on from CM060910.1 coordinate 433,067,847, forward strand.
GAACTATGTTTAATCTGTGTTTGACTGAGCCATGTTTGCCTAAAATTCACTTTTGTTATTTGTTTGGCAGAGAAAAGAAAACTTGGATGAAGCGAATGTATCTCAAGCGGGAAAAGTTATTTATAGGACTAGAGTTATATCATTATATTTGACATTTTAATTATTAATATAATTTGTTTTTGGTTAATTGTAGAACAAACATAGAGAACAACATCCGATTTATGTAAATCATTGAAGATGATTTTGGTACTATGATAGCTTGGCCTACTGCGAACGTTATAATGCAAACAACTACTAGAAAGGATAGCTCAAATTTTGTTTAGATGTGACTGTTTTTTTCTTTTTCTTGGCATCTTTGAGTTTGTTGTGTTCTTCATAAGGCTAGAATTAGATGTACATACAATTAAAAAAACAAAATAAAACGAAGCCATGAAATTTAAGATGCATTTCATGCATAGGAATAGAAATGTAAAGTACATGTGAAGAGTCTTTGCATATAAGAGAAATTGGTGCATATCAACATAGAACCAAAACTCTAAATATAAACCAATCAACATTAAAGTGTTTTTAATATCTTATACCTAGTTCTGAATAGTTTTGTACACTAGTGAAGATACAGGTTACACGTTTGTTGCTATGATGTTTATTTGCATATTAGGATGCTTAAATATAGATGTTATATGTTTGTTGCTAAGAGGTTTATTTGCATATTAGGATGCTTGAATATACATGTTACACGTTTACTGCTAGAGGTTTGTTTGTTTGCATATTAGGATGCTTGAATATACATGTTACACGTTTTCTGCTAAGAGGTAGGATGCTTGAATATTAAAATATATGCTAAGAGGTATGATACATGTCACAGGTTTGCTATAACGACCCGGGGAATTCGCGATCCTGGTTATCGACACCAAACACGATGTCGATTAATCAAGCATCGGAAATACCGGATAGTCCATGAAAGAAATTATAGGGTGAGAATAGGTAAGATAGAAACTTAGAATAGAAGAAGAAGAACAAACAACATCAGAGTAAACACAAATCTCACAGCATAACGAACAATATATAATAGATACATAACTTTAAAATAAAAGTAGTATATGTATAAAGTAACATTATCAGAGTATCACTTACAACACAGTGGAAATAACTATAGCTATATAATCCTGAAGCCTCCTGCTCTGAGCTCTCCAAGTATATCTGTAAAATCCTGACTACTTGACTGACCGTACAAAATTGGGCACCCAAGAGTTTAGGGAAAACAAAACAAAATAAACTGTGGGTCGGTCATGGGACTGGTGTGAGTAAAACAATTTAAAACAGTTTGAGCAATAAAACGATATCTCATAAGACCGCACCGTATAACAGAACGGGTTTTTCCCTTATGAGAATCCAAAATAATCTTTATATCAAAATCCTTTTGCTATTATATTAGTGTCTATCAACCACAATATAATAATAATCTAGCAGAAACGCTTTCATCTCACGTTCTACATACATAGTATACAATCAAAATCGTGAGCACTTATTGGATAATGGATTTCCAACTATGACAAGGTATGGAACCACCTTCCGATAGTGTACCTCTAGAAAGGAATACACTGGGTTCAACAAGAACATCTTGCAACCCGGCAACAAATGACTGACCACTCATTTCGCTTGAGTGTATGGAATGTATATCACCAACGGTTGGGATCAGCAACCAATTCCCGAGTGGGACAGCATCGAATAGATTAAAGAATGAAATGAATATATCTAGAAAGGTGATAATACACCCTAATTGGCGGCCAACCACATAGCCATGTTGTCTGCCCGATTTTTGTCATTTCTCGGTTGTGAGGCTAGAGGTCATGCTTATCTCTGACAGATCACACAATTATTCACTTTGAATGTCATATCGTCATACCCGCCAAATCACAAATTGATTCCCCTAAAAATACAACGGGTATACAGCTAAGGGAAACAAATTCCTCCGCCACCAAACGTAAATATGTATGAAGAGATCAACTTACGCGATCCAATAAATATACTCTGTCAGACATTCTTCCATACGGGTCGTCCTGGGACTGGACAAACCGAAGGTACTATTATGTAAATCCATCTTAGGCAATTTCTACCTAGGATCGCCGGAACATCCCTTGCATAACTCCGTCTTCAATTTTCTTCATCATATTTGATTCGCAACGTTAATGCCCATATGGAGTGGTTACAGATAAAGAATCTGATCCCTGTCTCTCCGTATTGACAACGAAAAAATGGTCAAAAACTTTGATAGTCGATGAGTTAACTATCAAAGAAAAACATGTGTGCAAACAATGATATTATTTCCGGATGGAAATTCAAACGATCAATCATCAATAAACATTTATTCATTTCCCCATTTCTCGTTTCCATATATTCATCAGATCCTTATTTTCTAATTTTAAAAAATATACGTTATTTATATTAGAAAACATTTCTGATATTTATTTGGAAAACATTTCCAAAATTCCTTCATTGGATTTAAACAGATGTTTAAATAAAACATCGCTATGCCAACTCAAACCATTACACTCATTAACTAAATTCACTTAACCAACCTTCACTATCGAACCTTAACCATTCCTTAGTTAAAAACGAAGCCAATCAAGTTGGGGTATAACTACCTCTTAGACCTTAACTAAACAACATTTCTAACTTCGAAATAGACAGGATCCACCTTTCAAATCTTTAACAAACTTCCTTACGTAACTCTTGGATTCAATTTACGAATCCACTTCTTTTACATAAATCATTTGATTATAACAATAGTGTTATAATCCCTACTTCCTCAATATCTAATTTTAAATAAAAACCTTTATACCTTAATTTAAATAAATAAATGATTTATTTAATAAATAAATCTTGATTTAAAAACTAGAAAGTAAACAGTACTTCCCTACATTCGATATAATCGAACCCCAATGTATACTTCTCTTACGAATAAAATATATTCGATTTAACTCTATTTCGAATAACTAATTCAATTAACTCTTTTCGAATAACTAATTCGATTAACTTCTTTCGAATAACTAATATTCGATTAACTCCTTTCGAATAACTAATTCGGTTAACTCCTTTCGAATAACTAATATTCGATTAACTCCTATTCGAGTAACTATTATTCGATTAACTCTATTCGAATAACTAATTCGATTAACTCCTTTCGAATAACTAATATTCGATTAGCTCCTTTCGAATAAACTATATTCGATTAACTCCTTTCGCATAACTAATTTGTTCAACTCATTTCGAATAACTAATATTCGATTAACTCCTATCGAAAAAACTATATTCGATTAAATCCTTTCGAATAAACTATATTCGATTAACTCCTTTTGAATAATTAATATTCGAATAAACTATATTCGATTAACTCCTTTAGAATAACTAACTCGATTAACTCCATTCGAATAACTAATATTCGATTAACTCCTATCGAATAAACTATATTCGATTAACTCCTATTCAAATAACTAATGTTCGATTAACTCTATTCGAATAACTAATTCGATTAACTTCTTTCGAATAACTAATACTCGATTAGTTCCTTTTGAATAAACTATATTCGATTAACTCCTTCCAAATAACTAATTCGATTAACTCCTTTCGAATAACTAATATGTTATTAACTCCTATCGAATAAACTATATTCGATTAACTCCTTTTGAATAAACTATATTCGATTAACTCCTTTCGAATAACTAATATTCGATTAGCTCCTTTCGAATAAACTATATTCGATTAACTCCTTTCGAATAACTAATTCGATTGACTCCATTTGAATAACTAATATTTGATTAACTCCTATCGAATAAACTATATTTGATTAACTCCTTTCGAATAACTAATATTTGATAAACTCCTTTCGAATAACTAATTCGATAAACTTCTTTCGAATAACTAATATTCGATTAACCCCTATCGAATAAACTATATTTGATTAACTCCTTTTCAAATAACTCTAACTCTAATCAATTAACTCTAATTCTAATCGATTAACTCTAACTCTAATCGATTAACTCTAACTCTAACCGATTAACTATAATCCGATTACTCCTCTAACTCATTTTGATTAACGCATTTTGATTAACTCTTTTGATTAACTCTACGTCCATATTCAGTTTCAAATATCGATGTTGAAATCGATTCTTACTTCTCTATATAAGTCCTGACTTATATATTCTATTTATCCAACGATAAACATTTAATTTATAAAAATATTATTTATAAATTAATCATCTCAATCTATCGGTTAGAACATATTCTGTTTATAATATTTGCTTTAAATCCATATCATGTTATACTCGTGTGCGAAGCACGGGTCTAAACCTTTCAAATATAAAATTCTCTTTAATACTATTCTATTCATTTTTCAAGTATTTCCTTTTATAATCTATTTATTTACCAAATAAATCGCTTTTGATAATTCTATTTATTTTACAAAATAATTCCTTCTCTATTTGTTTTACAATTATTTCCTTTTCTATTCTATTTGTTTCACAAATATTTCCTTTTCCATTCTATTTGTTTCATAAATATTTCCTTTTCTATCTGTTTTACAATTATTTCCTTTTCTATTCTATTTATTTAACAAATAAATATTTCTTTTCAATTATATTTGTTTTCAAAATGAATATCCCTTTTTACAAAATCTTTTTATTTTATAAATATTTCTTTTTCAATATATTGAAATTTTCCTTTTTAACATTCTGGTAATCCTTATGGTATTTAACGTACCATATAACAATTATCGGTATCACTCAAACATAAAAAATCAACAACAGATTTCATATCACATAATATAACACAATATATGAAAAACAGTAAAATAAATATTGAGGAATCAGTTGGATTCCTCCGACCTGTTTCCCTGCATCTACAGATGTTACACAATATAATTCACATCAACTTCATTTCAATATGAAATATACTGATAAAAAAATTCAACATTTGATTAACGATATATATATATATATATCTATAACTATATCGATATTTTCAACCAATCAATTAGCAGTTCAACCAAACAGTCAATACACAGAATCAATCATTATTTATCAGTTCTAAAAACATGTTATAAAATATGAACTAGTAGAGTTAGTGAGGTTTACTCACATTGGACGGTTATCTTTAAATAACGATAATTGTCGCTTGATTCAGATGGACAATTTATTTCGCTATAAATTGTAATGAGCCCCAATTCACTCCAAATCAGTTCCATTTCAGAGCCAGCGTCCATACGATCCCAATGGATCTTGTTTCACTTGATTTCGATCACGTATGTAAAAGATATCAACATTACAAGTTCATATACATAATTAAATTAAATTAAATTAAATTAAATTAAATAGTTGGGCCAACCGTTTTAAACTCATCCCAATATCACATACCCACTCAAAAATCCGCACCCGCTTTAACCGGTTTCCTTTCTTCCTCAATTCCTTCAAGCTATTCACAGTAAATACGGCGGATCCAAGTTCCTTTCAAACTCCCTCTCCTCTTCATGAAACTCCACGCACAAAGCACCATTCACCTTCTCTTCCGATCCTCTATCAACCCATACCCCTTTCATCGAACTCGATGTCCATCTCCTCGTCGTGACTTCAGGTACCTCACATATCCTGTACAACGTTGGCTAACCCAAATTACTTCATCACAAATTCACGAATGTAGATACTCCTTACCACCAGTTCGGATATACACTCGAATTCGAAAATCAATACACAAAATTCCAAAAAAGTTCAACCCTAGGCTAACGGTGATGAAGACCCGCATCCAAAACAAACGTCGATCTCACCGAAACAAATATAAAAATGAAGAGCATGATCTCAGAAATTCAAATATGTAGTTGCGGTGATTTATGAATTTCGTTTTGAATTTATAAGAATTTATAAAGGAGGTATCTCACATTTTCCTAAAGAACAAAAAAAGAAAATGTGACGGCTTGTGTTTCTGTTGATGGCAATGAGGAATAAATTATGTTAGGGGATGCAGGATACTTATAGGATAGGAATATTATTAGTTTAATCGAGTATTATATTAGTTTATATTGTATCGCTGTTTGTATTAGTTCATTTAAAATTTCTATGATCACATACGATACCCAAAAATCATGAAACTGGACAAACAACTAGAGTTCGACATTATGGACCCAACGAAACTGGTTTCGTCGAATTCCGACTCCGTTTGCTCACACAGCGTATTTTTAACCATCAAAATACTGACTATTTTTCATATTAAAAATCCGTACGGCCACACAATGACTTCAAAAATCACGAAAATTGAAATCTAACAATAATTTAATATTGCGGATCCAACAAAATTAGTTTCGTTGAAAACGGATGTCGTTTGCAAAACTGGCTATTTTTAATGCTCTAAATAAACCCATTTAAATATATAAATATATTTAAAAATAATTAAATTAAATATTTAAAAATAAATATTATCGTATATATACACACTAGAATATCATACAGCTCCAGAATATTCCTATATGAATTTCTAGCTCGATATTTCAAATCCCGATTAAATCAATATTCGATTTACAATGAAATTCCTTATATATTGTTATAAATTATATATGAATTCCATAGCGACTTTCCTAAAATTTGATTTTGACATAAATCAAAATCTATACAATGAAATCCCAATTTTTCTCTTCCATTAGAAAATATACTTCATTAGCTCTGAACATTTCTTGTTTCACAAAAATCCGATTTAAAAAGGATTTTGTATATTCAACTGAAGTTCGAATCGCCAAATTACGAACTGTAGTGCCATTTCGAGCTCGATTATAATTATAATATAATTTATACGTTCAACTATCGTTCAAATAATATATTCGTTACTCTAATTCATATTCTAAGCAGAATTAAATATTTTAAATTGTCCAGTTCACATTATACCATCAATTCACTATTTCTGACTATTTCGGAATTGAATATATTATTCTATTATTTAAATTAATTAAATATTCAATATTATTTAATTGGTCAACCATTTTCACTATTTAAATAATTAAATAAATTAATTGTATATCGCTGAAAATACGGGTCATTACATTTGCTGCTAAGAGGTTTTTTATACATGACCAGCTACAAAACTAAGTGCTGCTGGTAAATTTTCCTTAATTACGCATGTATTAAGTCTACTACAACCTTGACGTGCATGTATTATGCTCACATTTTAAATTTTCCTTTCAAATTCATCTCTATGATCAACTCAGATTTTTTTTTGTTAAAAATATTATACGTATTGATAAACTCTTAACCAAGCATTCCAGAAGGTCCACAGTTCATTTGAATGTTGATAGAAAAAATTCCACATAGTTTATATAGAAAATATTCCATAGTTCATTTGAATGTAGACAAAAAATATTCATCTCTAATGTCACATGTTTGCTGCTAATTAGAACAAGGAAAAAAACAATAGATGCTTAAAGCTATGTTTTACCAGCACCAAATTTTTGTAGCTACTATAGTTCATTTGTAACGACCCGGATTTTGAGCGGCTTTGGTTATCGACGTAAGCTCGACGTCGATAACCAAAACATCGAAAAATCCCGGTAGTTAATGAAAGAAATTAGAAGGTGAGAATAGATAAGATAGAAACTTAGAATAGAAGAAGAAGAAGAACACAACATCAGAGTAACACGAACCTCACAGCGGAACGAATAACATATAATAGATAACATAACTTTGAAATATAACAGTTATGTATACAATAGCACTTATCAGAGTACAGCACTTACAACACAGCGGAAATAACTATAGCTATATGATCTTGAAGCCTCCTGCTCCACGCTCTTCCAGTATATCTGTAAATTCCTGACTACTTGACTGCCCGTACAAAATTAGGCACCCAAGAGTTTAGGGAAAACAAAACAAATAAACTCCGGGTCAGTCATGGGACTGGTATGAGTAAAACAGTTTAAACAGGTATATGAACAAGTAAACGATATCTCATAAGACCACGCCGTAGAACGGAACGGGTTTTTCCCTTATGAGAATCCAAAATATCTTTATATCAAAAACTTTTTGATATTATAATAATGTCTATGTACAAATAGATATCAACTAGCAGAAACGCTTTCATCTCACGTTCTACATATATAGTATACAATCAAAACCGCAAGCACGTATTGGGTAATGGATTTCCAACTATGACAAGGTATGGAATCACCTTCCGATCAGTGTACTCTAGGAACGATACACTGGAGTTCAACAAGAACATCTTGTAACTCAGCCACACATGACCGACCACTCATTTCGCTTGAGTGTATCGAATGTACATCACCAACGGTTGGGATCAGCAACCGTTCCCGTATATATATGGGACAGCATTGATAGATTTAAGAAACAAATGAATATTCTCCAGATAGGTGATTATACACCCTACTTCGGTGCGACCGACTTAGCCATGTTGCCTGCCCGATTTCTGTCATTTACCGGTTGATGAGGCTAGAAGCTACGCTTTATCATCACATCAGATTCACTTCGAATGCCACATTGTCAGATCCATCAGAATCACTAATTAATGTCTACAACCATACATTACGTGTTAGCTAAAAGAAGTTTCCTTCTCCGCTTCCACTCTTGGTATAGTTGAAGAAATCAATGTACGTGATCGTCTGGAAATACTATGTCAGACATCCATCTTTATTCACTTAGAAATGTCACATCGTCATACCCGCCAAATCACAAATTGACTTATCCAAAAATAACACGGGTATACAGCTAAAAGAAACGAATTCCTCCGCCACCAAACGTGAATACGTTTGAACAGATCAACTTACGCGATCCACTGGATATACTCTGTCAGACCTTCGTCCATACAAGTTGTCCTGGGACTGGACAAACCGAAGGCACTATTCTGTAAACAGGATAGCCCTTGCATTTTACTCCGTCTTCAATTATCTTTGGCATATATGATTCGCGACGCTTATGCCAACACAGAGTGGTTCTTTGGATAATAATCCAACCGGTCTCTCCATATTAACAACGTTAAAATGGTCAAAACTTCGATAGTCGGTGAGTTAACTATCAAAGAAAAACAAGTGTGCAAACAACGATATTATTTCCAGATGGAAATTATATCGAACAAACATCATTTAACATTAATCTCTTTAGTTCATTTATTTACTTATCTCCTGTTTCCCTATATTCTAAATTCTTATTTTCTTTTATCAGAAAACATTTCTGATTCTCGTTTGGAAAACATTTCCAAAACTCCTTTACGATCAAACCTTACCATTTCTTAGTTAAGAAGGAAGTCACTCAAGTTGGGGTATAATTACCTCTCAGACCTTAACTGAACAACGTTATAACTTCGAAATGGTCAAAGTTTATCTTTTAACCTTTAACAACTTCTTTACGCCTTTCTCGGATCCAATTTTACTACTCCACTTCTATATTTAAAACATTGGTTATAACGATAACGTTATAATCCCTCCTTTCGAATTATCTAACTTAAATTATAACTTCTATTCTTATTAGTGAATAGTTAACCTAACACTTATTTATTTAAATATAAATAAAATTCTATTTAAACACTGGAAAGTATAAGTACTTTCCCGAATTCGATATAATCAAATTTGCCGATTAACTCTCTTCGATAAATCTCTATTTGATTAACTCTTCTTCGAATACCCTATATTCGATTAACTCCTTCTCGAATAAACGATATTCGATAACCTCTCTTCGAATAACTAATATTCGATAACTCTTCCTTTTCAAATATCTCTTATTTGAAAATCTCACTTCGATTAAACTATAATCGATAACTCCCTTCGATGAAACGAACATCGATAACTCCTTTCGATGAAACGAACATCGATAACTCCTTTCGATGAAACGAACATCGATAACTCCTTTCGATGAAACTAACATCGATAACTCCTTCTGATGAAACTAACTTCGATTTATTTAACTCGACGAACTTAACTCGACTAACTTAACTTGACTCGACTAACTCGACTTACTTGGTTCGACCAATTCGATTCGATTAACTAGGCTCGACTAACTTGACTAACTTAACTCGACTTACTTGGTTCGACTAATTCGATTCGATTAACTAGGCTCGACTAACTTGACTAACTTAACTCGACTTACTTGGTTCGACCAATTCGATTCGATTAACTAGGCTCGACTAACTTGGTCGAACCACCCGATCAACCCAACCTTTTTAACTTTAACTGGTTTTACTTGGTTTGACTAACTCAATTTATTAACTCGACTGACTAATTCAACTCGATTAACCTAACTTGATTTACTTATCTCGATTAACTGAACTAATCACTTTGATTAACTCGACTAACTAATTCAACTTTGGTTAACTTAACCAATTCACTTAACTAATTCACTTAGTTTAACTTAACTAATTCACTTAACTCCTGTCGAATAAACTATATTCGATTAACTCCTTTACTCTATTCGAATAAACTATATTCGATTAACTCAAACTGATTAGCTCTAATTGGTTAACTCTAACTGATTAACTCTAATTGGTTAACTCTAACTGGTTAACTCGACTTGACTAACCCCTTTCGAATAACATATTCGATTAACTAACTTCGAATACCATGTTCGATTTCTCTTTCGAATGTCTATATTCGATTAACTAACTTTGAATACCATATTCGATTTCTCCTACTTCGAATACCATATTCGATTTCTCTAACTTCGAATACCATATTCGATTTCTCTAACTTCGAATACCATATTCGATTAACTAACTCACTTTATAAAGATTTCCTTTTTTACGACGTTTTATTCATTGGAAAAGATTTACTTTTAAATAACGGTTCTACCCTTTAAAAATGATTTTTCCTTTTTATAATGTTTCCTTTCCAATTCTATTTGTAAATGGTTTACACATATTACCTTTTCAAATTTATTCTTGAAATATTCTAACTCCTTAAATTCCCGGGAAAATTCGCCATAACCTCCTTTGTATCGGGAGCATCGGGAAAATCCCCAAACTCGCCACACAGGCCTTTCCATTCAAAAAGAAAAATGTTTGAATTTATTTTCTTTTTGAAATATCTCCTATTTATAAATATCCCAATTTATAAATATTCCTTATTTATAAATATTCCACTTTATAAATATCGCTTATTTATAAATATCCCATTTTATATACATGCTATTTTCAATATCACTTTGAAAATTCCCTTATCAACATTTCGATATGTTATGGTATTCAATCATATCAAATCACGCTGTTCAATATCGTTCAACCACATATAATCGCCCACAGATTTTACATCACATCATATAACAATATATGAAAAATAATAAAATAACTGTTGAGGAATCCAGTCGGATTCCTCCAACCTGTTTCCCTGCATCCACAGATGTTACGCAGTATAATATACATCAATTTCATCCCAACATGAAATATACTGATAATCAGAATCCATATTTGATTGACGGTTTTCTATATATAACTATATCTACGTTTTCAATCAAATCTATTTAACAGTCCAATTTAACAGTCCAATTTAACAATCAATATACAGCAATCAATCATTTAAAAATAAAGTACAGTTTATACAAATATAAACTGAACAAAGTTAGTGAGATTTACTCACATTGACGCGTTAACCGTTAAATAATCGGTTTGCGTTATTTGACTCAGTCGGACAATTTATTTTGCTATAAATTGTAACGGGCACCAATCCACTTCCAGTCAGCTTCATTGTGAAGCTCTCGTCCATACGGTCCCAACGCAACTTACGGTTCGTCAATCTGATATTGTATGTAGGAGATATGATTTTTACAAGTTAAGACTTTATAAACTAAAAATATAACCAATTTTAAGTTATAAATATACTTGAATATATTTGGGCCTTACAATTCTTACCAGCCCACTAACTCCACGTCAAACATCTTCTTCCCGAATCCCAATTTCACGCTGGCTACTCCTCCAACACAACACCCTACAGCCGCATTTCTTCAATCCCTTCTCCCTCCTTGAATTCTTCACGAAAACCCCTGCTTCCACCTCCATTGTTTCCTCTCTCCGCGACCTCTCCCATCCTATATCCGTTCGCCAAAACTCGACCACTCATTTCAAACCCCGACTCCAAACTTCCGTTCGAGATATCCGTCCAGGCTCTCCACGTTGGTGCTGAAGACCACCGTACACAACTCAAAAGAGCACACGCACTCAAAACATCACTTACGTCTGCAACTGGCCCCGAGATATACACGGCACCATTTATTCATCCTCTCCTTCCACGAAAAGAATTAAAACTATCTGTTGCGTGAACACTGAGCTAATTGCATGCAAGTCCTGTGTAGCTTCCTCCCGCATACTCCAGTCCACTTCATACACCATTTCGAAACCCAAGCTCCTTTACAGTATTTACTTCACCATCCATGAACTTCTAACCCTCTCGTGCCTTCCCCGAAAATGCTTCTAACAGCTCCAGAAAAGGTGTCTACTTTCATATTTGTTTATATAATACGGGGTATATATTATTTTATTTCTTGTTCGATTTCCATTTTGAGAGTTCGACAAATGGAAAAGTTCTCTGAAGCAGATGAATGATTTATTTATAGGATTGGATTTTCTTCTATTACCACGGCCGGTTTCAGGTTTCGGTTTAGGTTATAAGGAATGAAAATATCTAGATATTTTGTGGACAAATCATTATTTTATTCTATTATAACTTACTCTCGAAGTCTCGTATAAAAATAACCATGTACGATCTCTGTTTTTGACAAACTAAGTTATTCCGAACATAGAAAAATATTCCGGATCCAATGGGACAGGTTTCGTCGAATTCCGACACCGTTTGTAAAAATCCCTTAGAAAATATCGAAGAAAAACACCGAGCAAAAATTCCTAACAATTCCAGAAAAAATCCTAAAAATATGAGGCCTTGACGTTTCACTAGACCTCTTCCTAAGGTTTCGTATGAAACTTGTTTCGTTGAATTCCGAGTTCGTTTGACCAGTTAACCATTCAGTTTAGTTTGTTTTAAGTTAAAAACATAGCGTACCCCACTATGAAATATTCTGTTCACGTAGGGACAGTTATGGACAGAAACAAAAATACCATTTAAATGAGTGATGTGCTCTGGTCTCAAAAATGTAATAATACCGGTAGATGAACTCATATTGTGAAACCCCGAAATGTCGATACAGGGTGCCAAATACTCCAAATAAAAAGTTGCTTATTAAATTAATTAAAAATTACAATAAAATTCTAAAAATTAAATTATTGCTATTTCCCAAAAGGACCTTGTCTAAATTCATCCCCGATCTCTAGTTATATCGAATAAACCGATACGGTCGATAAACGATTCTATAGCGACTATTTCAAAATTTGATTTGGACATATCTCAAAATCTACACGACGAAATCCCGATCTTTCTCTTCCACTAGAAAGATATACTCCACCAGCTCCACACGTTTCTTGTTTCACAGAAATCCGGTTTAAAACGAATCCTGTACATTCAGTTGAAGTTCGAATCGCCAATTCACGAACTGCAGCGCCATTTCGAGCTCGATTTTAATTATAGTATAATTATACGTTCAAACCGTCGTCGATTGAATATATTCGTTATTATATTTCGAATCGAAACTCCACCAAATCTCGTATGCTATTCAATTCACATGATATTGTGAATTTCACTATTTCCGACTGTTTCGACATTATAATATATTATTATATTATAATTATTTATTAAATATTCAATATTATTTAATTAAACGATCATTAACTTCTCTAAATCACCAATTATATAATTAAATAAATTAATTATAACCCTGGGAAAAATGCGGGTCATTACATCATTTGTGGTAAGTAATTATTTCTCCTGTCTCTCCATAAGGTCCCCAGATAATTTTTTTTTGACTTATCTGTTGATATCAAACTTAAAACTTTACCTGTTGTATTCTGCCATGTATCAAAAATCAGTTGATATCATATCAGATCCTTTATAATAATTGCTTTTGGAAGATTTCAACGCGGGTTTCGTACGTCTAGGATCAAGCCATCAAGACTTGGTTTTTTTCCTAATGAAATCATTTCTAATTTATACATCTCATGCTAAAATTCTAATCTGTCCAACCGATCCATTTTAAAAATTCAGATCTACTCATTACTTCCTTTCGATTATTGTAGGTAAGAACTGAAACTAGTTTCAACGTTATAGACATAGTGGATTTTACTCTTTGTTAGGCCATAGTTTCTAAATTATTTAATTAATTATCTTTTGGGCCTTTTTCAATCCAACGGAAATTTTCCTGCCCATTTCCGGGTCGTATGAAATTACAAACTTATTTAAGGGATCTACTACTTTGTTTTATTTGTTAAGAATTAGGTAATTGTTTGCTGCTTAGCCATATTTCTCCTAGCATACATTTTGGAGTGGTTGCTGTTGAACAGCAAAACTGGTTTTGGTGTAACATTGTCATTATCATGGAGCTTCCACCGCATCCTTGGAAGCTACTTCTGAGCAATACCAATTGTTTCTAACCGATTTTATCATTATATCATGGTCAACTCAGAACTGAGTTACTTTCTATGTCATGTTAATCCCTTCTCTAAAAAGCTAGTTCTACTTCATTTAAATCTATTTTCTATCCTTTTGATAGAGGATTGATTGGAATTAATACTAAAAATAAAAGAACGTGGCTACTTTGCCAACCCATTTTACAAATTACTTAATTTTTATCATAACCTATGGATTGTGCAGTATAGAAATAATTTATTGCAAAATGACCATTTTTGATCCATGGAGTTCTTTTTTGATCGTAATTTGATATGGAGGAAATTGCTAAGTTCAAGCATGTCTTTTTATCCTACTTCTATGAAGAATAGTTGTCGTATTTCATTTTGGATATGTAATAGGATACGTTAAATATATACAGTAGATTTTGTCAAATATATACAATAGAATTTCTTTTCCTTAGTATGGTTTAGTCATCCTTGTATGACATTAAGACCTAAGTAATTCTTCCTTAGCTTCTTTACTGTTGGTTCATGTTCGAATTTTATGACTAACAGACGTATGTTTTTTTAACAGGCCTTGTATGGTGCTAACTCAGGTTTACGCTATGGTGAAAGGCATACAAAAATATGTTACTGCACTCGTTCTCCTTCAAATTTATTTTGCATCGATGTTCATACATAGCTACGGTTGTATGGATAGTTCCTTTTTAGTATGTATTATTTTGGTTAGGAATGATTGTAAGAATTGTTATTTTTTGTCATAAATATTTATATGCTTCATACTTTGTAATACTTTTTGATCATAAATGTATATATGCTTAATACTGTGCATGAATTATTTTTAATAATTGCTATACATACTATAGCATTATGCTCGTGCAATAAAAATATCTTGCAAAAATTAAACAGCTTTCATAGCAAGTAAAAACTACAATAAAATACTAAATTAAACTTTGTATAGTGTTTCTATAACATTTATAGTTGCTATAATAACCAAGGTATGAAATTTCTATAGCGTTTGTTGCTTGCTATAATAATCTAACAATATTTATCTACAACATTTATAGTTGCTATAAATAGCAATTAAATGACGTTATAAATATTACCAATAAAAGTTTTATAGCAAGCAACAAACGGTATAGATTAGAATTTGTATGTTAAAAATCATCTATTTAATAGCAATTTTGAAACGCTAAGAGTAAAATCATTTATAGCATGTTTTTTATAGCGATTATTAAGTTGCTATTATAGACCCCTGACATATTACAACATGTAGATATACATCGTTATAAAAACGCCATCGTATCCTTTAATAGCGTTTTTAAAATGCTATAAAAAGGTCTTTTTCTTGTAGTGTTGTCTCAAACCTCATAGGCGGTTCGGCTCATTAATCTATGATTTGTCAGGGTCTGAGAATATCTGTGTCAGGCGTCGAGTTTGAATGCGATGCATATATGCTTGGTTTTATGGGTAATGGTTCGATTCTAGGGATGGATTGGTTAACCATATATGGTGCCATTCTATATTGTGAGAGGAGGGTCATTAGACTTTTGACTTGCCATGGGAGGACCCTCGAGATTTCTTGTGACCCACAAGGGTCTGTCATGCTTAGTGTCCTAAAGTTTCTTGATGCATCTATCGATGATCTGCGATCGGTACCAGTAGTCCGTGAGTATCCTGATGTCTTTGATGAGGTTCGGGGTTTACCCCCAAGGCGCTAGATCGATTTCCGCATATATTTGGTGGACAATGCAAATCCAGTTGCATTGCCCGTGCGCCATATGGCTCCAATAGAAAGAAGGGAAGTCAGCAAACAAGTAGGGGCTACTTGATAAAGGGTTTTCTTTTTGGATGGGATGAGGAAAGATGTAGTAGAGTTTGTTTCTCAATGTCTAATTTGCTAGCAAGTCAAAGCTGAATAAAGTAAGCCCGGTAGTTTACTTCATCCTTTAGAGCCCGCAGTGGAAGTGGGAGAGCGTCTCCATGGATTTCATAGATGGTTTGCCTAGATAAACGAAGGGCAACACCAGCATTTGGGTGGTAGTATATAGACTCACTAAGAGCGCTCACTTTATTCCAGTTAAGAGTAAGAGGACGGCACCATGGTTGGCAGCAAATTATGTTCGTGAGATAGTTCGTCTTCATGGAGTACCTTCCAGCATCGTGTGTGATCGTGACCCCACCTTTACTAGTGAATTTTGGAGAAGTTTGCAAAGAAGCATTAAGTACACAGTTATGTTTGAGCAACGCTTATCATCCTCAGACCAATGGACATACGGAGAGGGTGAATAGAATTCTAGAGGATCGTTTGTGGTTGTATACCCTAGACTTCGGAGGGACTTGGGAAGAGCACCTTCCTTTAGTAGAGTTTTCCCACAACAACAGTCATCAAGCAGGCATTGGCATGGAACCCTTCGAAGCATTATATGGACGACCCTGTAGATCACCGACTGGTTGGTGGGGAGCTACAGAATGACTTTTACTTGGATCGGAGGTTAATAAGCTACCGCAAACGAGAAGTCAAGTTGGTGAAGGTTCAGTAGGGAGACAACCAAGAAGATGCAACTTGGGAGACCGAAGACAAGATTTTTGCGCTTCGTACCCTTTTCTTTTCAGGGGAATGTTCTTAACTTCTCTTCCAAAAGCTTTTATTCGCATTTGCTTCTATCAACTGAGTATATCCTATCGATCGAATCTTCAACCTTTAGGTAGGAAATTCCATGTTTGTAAACATGTGTTTGAAACAAGTTATGTTTGGTGGATGTAAGTGTTTGCTAGTGGTTGCTCGTGGATGCAAGTGGATGTATCATCATATGGATGTATGCGCATTTTTCTTCCTTTAATGTATGAAAGTGGATGTATCATCACATGGATGTTGCATTTGGATGGAAGATTGTGCACACACTTACATGTTATAATAGTATTATTTGCATACATGTTGGATTCATGGCACTAACATACATTGCATTAAGGAAGTTGACTGAATCAGTAGAACACCTGATCTTTCACATTAGTGTTGGGACATATACACACACCTTTGCATATGCTCATAAAAGCATTAGAAAATTTTAAGTACAATGGATGCTTGTGATTGGTGGATGAGTAGATGGATGATTGATGGTAGGATACATTCTTTTTAACTTGAAGATTTCGGGGACGAAATCCTTTTAGTAGGGAAGAATGTAATACCCCTAAATTTTAACAACATTAAAGTGGATAAATTAAAGAATAATTAAATTAATATTAAGAATTAAGGGAAACGGACTACGTCATTGCATCCGTCTCAAAATTCTGGTCAAGATAGACACTTGGTTTGCATAAAACGGATAACATATGAAGAAGTTATGGATGGTAGAAGTTTGGCGAAAAGGGCTTAAATTCCCGGCACACTTGACAAGGGCGCCAATGTATTTTTGCACTGGCGCACCTGTAAAGTGCGCCCATGTATGTTTTTGGGCACCCAGACCCAAGTGGGTGTCGACCTGTCGTCCGATTCACCCTAGGGCTGAGGCTGCATTTGAATTAGGGAGGCTGGCAGCTATAAATATATCTTCATTTCTCTTGTTTTCTCATATGAAAAACAATGGTGGCCAGATGCCGTCAGTGCATGAACTGAATCTAACATTTTCTTCTTCTACAAATCAAGCGGCTGAAGTATAGATCTAAGATTCAAATTTTTAGTTTTCTCCTTCTATTCTCATAGATCTGATCCTTGTGAGTATAGTTACTTTTAGGTTTAAATGATTAAAAGTAAACATGTTATGACTATGATTTGGATATACACCTGTGATTAAATCATCTTGGATTTATCATATTTTGTGAATCTAAAATATTCTATGGCTTGGATCTAAATATTTATCATATTAGATCTATTGTAAATTTTGAATCTATGACATCCTTGGATCTTAACTTGTACTGTGCTAAATCTACTTCTATAGATCTAATTCATTTGTGATGTCATATTTGGGATCTTAACTTGTACGATGCTAGATCTACTTCTATCGATCTAATTCATTTGTGATGTCATATTTGGGATCTTAACTCGTACTATGCTAGATCTACTTCTATAGATCTAACTCACTTGTGATGACATGTTTGTGATCTTAACTTGTACTATGTTAGATCTATTTTCTTTAGATCTAATCCTTTTGTGGTTAATTCATCATGTCACATATGCGGAACTTACCTTTTCACTAAGTTTGTGGTTAATTTGGAATTATCAGTATATGGACGATTGAACCTTTTTTTAGATATAGTTTTATCATTACCCTTTTTACTAGATTTGTTTTTATGTCCACCTTAATTATCATATTGTGATTAATTAAGATCAGTTATTATTGGACATATGAATTATTATTTGGATCTGTTCATCCTAAGTATTGGATCTAGTTTTATCATTACCCTTTTTACTAGATCTGTTTCTATGTCCACTTTATTATGCCTATTACTTGTCTATGCCAGTATATATGTTCATGTCACTTTTAGAATGATCACTATTGTCATTTTTTCCATTACCTTTCCCTTTTATTGTTCATGACTAGGCTATTTTCTAGCCTAGATGCCGCCAAATATATGCGAATACGTTAGTTAGGGGACGGGGGAAAAATGTTAGGACTGGAACAATTTAAATAATGTTTATATGAATTGGACATATACTTCAAAAGGGGGAAGTGGGGACATAATTCCCTATAAAGACATAGGTAAGAATTGGATAAAAATGGAATGTTTAATAATTACAATTAGCAATTGTAATTGCACTTATGACACGAGGTTAGGTTGCATTAGTGGTGGAAGTCTTCCCAGAACCGACCGGCATATCCAGAAGCCACTAATGTTGAACCTAATGTGGGAGGTCTAAGTGCGCAAATACGAGACGGGCTATGACACGAGGTTAGGCCCAACTGTGGAATAAGACTGCCTAGACCCGACCGGCATATCCAGCATCCACAAGTTGCAGGCTTAATGTGGGAGGTCTAGCCCATTATAAACCTATGACGACCCCAAAACCCCGTACGACGGTGGCAAGGGTAATCTTTGGAATATAACACATAAACAGATAATAGCAGAACAGAAATAAATAAATACACCAAATAATGTACAATAGAATACACTGGATAAACATAATCATCAGAGTTACACAACATACAGGATCATACTTAGTACAAAATACAGTTCAGTTATACATAAATGTCTACAGCAGAAAACAAAACATAATATGTACAATAGGAGCCGAACAACATAAAAAGAGATAAATGATAGAATCCATCTTCAGCTCTAGCTATCCAGAAAGAGCCTGCTAAAACCTGAATACAAGGCTTCCCACGTAGGAAGAGGGGCACTCGAGTTTGCTAGTGAAACAAACTACGAGTCAGTCATGGGACTGATATGAGAAATCTACTTACACATTTTATAATATGGCCAATCACAGGACCACGCCACTTTCGCGGAACGGGTTTACTCCATTGGATTGCTAGTGCTTTAAAACAAGTAAATTTTTTAAACATCGCAATGCTCTTTATAAAAATGAAGCCATTATAAGACTCAGTTCCCATCACACAATGCAACGCAAACCGGAGGATAGAGTTTTACCTTATAATAGCCAAAATATGCTTGATACAAATAAAACAAAAGAATTTGATATTATTACTAGCGTTTATATGTTTCAAAAACAATTTCAAATCATAAGTATCAATCATAGACGGCATGGGTACCATATATCATGTCGCCATATATAGGTATACGATCAAAACCGCACAGTCACGTGTTTGGAAATTGGATTTCCGTCACGAACCAAGGCAAAAGATAGTCCTTACCGAATTCGAGACTATCTAGCCCGAGCCTCAGGACCCAGACATAGGTGAGCCCTTGGATCGTCAGGGCCGGTCCACCGATGTGGATTAAAATGCCTGAACATTGCGTTTCCTGGCCCTTTGGGGCGTAAATGAGTCCAATGACTCCATCGGCTCCACATAGTCATCGATATATCCGAGGCGCCTCGCAACAGCAACAACCACACAGGTGAAAATAATATAAATGTCAGGGCTGGTAGGTCACTGACACCACCCTAGCTAGAAGGAAACACATGCCCTCCCTGATGTCCTCTCCCGTTTCTGGTTCATACCGGGGTGTGAGGCTCGCGAATCAATGTTACACACAAAGCTATGCCACACAGGCCATGCTTTGATCATCAACCACAAGACTTTGCTTTTCAACAGAATCCTTGATCATTTGCCACTCAGGAAAGCCACACAGGCAATTCACTCTATGGGACTGATTTCTATCGATATATAACCTCTGAGCTCGTACGTCTCAGAGAAGGGCGTTAAGCAAGAGAATAAATTCTCCGCTGCCAAACAAATATATATTTAATAGAGATCAATCGACACAGAACAAAATCCAGTGTCAGACACACAGTCCATTTACACGTTCGTTCTGGGTCTGAACAAAACCGGAGGCACTATATACCTCGCATACCCATCGATCTCCACGTACGTCTCGACGATCACCACTTATTATCTATATTTCGGGATGCCTCCCAATCAAGACATCAGTTAACATCCAACCGAGGTGAAGATCTCCGGTCTTCAACTACCGTCTTCATCATCGACTTCTTATCGCCGATCAATTATTTGAAATGAGATTTAACTCGGCCTTTTCAAATAATTCACGTATATTTAGAATTTAAATCAATTCATTTCAATGGTTAAATTATTCGACAACAATTCACGCCACACACATTCAGTCATCAAATATCCACTAAACAAGGTAAATTCGGTTTATTTCCATACCATATCGTTTATAATATTTTATAACGATTTATCGCTATTTTTATTTATTTAAAAATAGCCAATTCATTCAAACGACGCTTCAGGCCATAACGCGGCCGTGGCGCTATTTTTCTTCAGATTTGATTTACACATATATGAAAATCTACCCGTTGGATCTTCACAACTTTTATATCATTAGAAAGATCTTTTCAAAACGAATCCAATGGTTTCGGTTTTGGGAAAATCCGATGGTCGGATCTCCCGATACACTCGTTTGAAGTTTCGATTTCAAAATACGAACTGCAGCGTAGTTATTCGATTTAATTTAATTATATATATATAATCGAATCTGGCGCTATTTTTCTTCAGATTTGAATTAAACATTCCATACAATCCAACTGTTGGATCTTCACAAAGTTGGTGTCGTTGGAAAGATATTTCCAAGGCGAACCCAATGGTTTCGGTTTCGGGAAAATCCGACGGTCGGAACTCCCGCACTAGTCGTTTGAAATCACGGTTTCAAAAAAAGAACCGCAGCTTCGTTATTCGATATATTTTAATTATATATATATATATATATAAATATAATCGATTCTTCGACTTCAAAACCATTTTCACTTCACATATTTGATAAAACATATTTTTATCCAACAGATATTTATTTCAGCACATGAATTTTGTTTATTTTATTTCCACATAGGAATTTCTATTCAACACATGAATTTTATTTATTTTATTTCCACACAGGAATTTCTATTCAACACATGAATTTTATTTCAACATTAAACACATGAATATTTTCTATAGTTTATATATATAATAAAAATGTGATTTTTATTGCAAAACAATTTATTTCAAAACACGATTATTTTATATATAAGGTAAAAATGTTATTTTTGGTGTTAAAACAATTTATTTAAACCACTAATATTTTATATAATCTATATATATGATAAAAAGGTTATTTTTTATCTTTCAAAGTATTTATTCAATACACGAACTCCATTCAACACATGAATTTATTTCTACATATGAATTTCTATTCAACACATGAATTTAATTTCAATATTCAACACATGAATATAAATCAAACACAGAAATATTTCAGGAAATTTCGGCAGCATAACGGCAGGGTAGTTAAAACTGGGACCGTCCCTAGTACGGCTCCTCGCTCTACCTTAAAGCCTCGCAGCTTTTGACAATGGGGATTTTCAATATCTAGTTCGTACGCAGATGAATTTTCCCATATACTAATCCTATTGGGATTTCAACCACAATCAATCATTTCAAATCAACCATTCATGATATTCACCAAATTTTCACATCAACCAATAATCCAAACAATATCACAACCAATATATATCGTCCATGGTCTATGGACGAGGGGAGTATATATATATATATATAGATATTCGTATATAACTATATTTCGATTTCACTTCAATATCACTTCAATTTATTTCAATGCACATATCATTTTTACAACGCATATATAACTTATACATCGAACATATAACTTATACAACGCTTAAACATGTGGTGTACAATGCTTGTATAACTCATACTTCGACTATATAACTTATACATCGTTGTTTTCCATATCGTTTATAATTTAGAAATCTCACATTGGGTTCCACTCCTCCAAAAATAGCAGAAGGCTCAGAAAAATATCCGGTCTCTTCTAGAATGTAGAAGACGTCCACACAGTCCCGATGTCTCTTGTTTCACTGGATTTCGATCACATACGAAAAAGTTACAATTTTTACAGTGAAATCAAAAACCGTAGCGCTTTAAAGTGCTATAATCAGTTTAAAATATAAAGGCCGTACCTTTCAGTTTTCGTTCCAAACTAGGTTTGGATTTTTCGTCAAATCCGTTGCATGATGCGACGATCGGCCACTGCCACGTTGAAGAGCTTGGAAAGGGCTCTCCGACACTGGTCCTCCCCCTCAGTTCGACGGCAAGCAGCGACGGCGGCAGCGCTTTAAACGGTCGAGGTTTGGAGGCACGGATCTCCTCAATGGCGCGACGAGACAGGGAGCAGGTGGTATGGATTTGAAGCTCTCGATGAGATCTTCAAAAGCTTCAACTAGGTCGAGGTGTGATTTTGTGTGTGGAGGGAGAAATAAAGAAGAGAAGGTTCGAATCATTTTCCGCCGTGCGTCGAGAGCTCCTTCGGGGAGAGAGAAAGTAGATGAACCAATGATATTTTTTCTTTTATTTATATATTTTTAAAAATCCAAAAATACCCTTCTTTACATACTAGCTCCAATCCAAACCCAACGATTGTCGTCCCTAGCTAAATACCCCCATTCCGAACACAATGGGATATGTTTCGAAGGCCCATTCGACTGTTTCAGTCAGTTTTCCTTCAAATTAAAATATAAAACCTTCAATATTTAATTTGAACGTACAATTTCAATTTGCCGGGGCCACATACTGATCCCAAAAATTCCCAAAAAAATAAATCAAGCTATATTTTGATGATACGGTCCCAACAAAACTAGTTTCATCGAATTCTGATGTCGTTTGCAAAATGGCCATTTTCTGGTCGATCCAATTTAATAGAAATCGACCAAACACATTTTCCTTTGTCACGCTCACATACTAGCTTCAAAAATTATGAAATTTGAAACCTAGCAATAATTTGACATCCCGAATCCAACAAAAGTGGTTTCGCGAATTCTAAGGTCGTTTGCAAAATGGCCATTTTCATGGGCTATCTAAATTCTATAGCGACCACCTTGAAAATTCGTTTGGCCATAACTTTTGATTCCCGCTATGAAACTTCGATTTTTCAGATTCGTTATAAAGATATTCACTAACAGATTTAAATATTTTTGATTTCACTAAAATCCGTTTTGTTTTGCACCCGGTACAGTCAGTCAAAGTTTGAATTGAAATTTTGAAACTGCAGTGTCATTTCAGGCCTTGTTTATAATTAAAAATAATTATTTTTATTTCCAAACGTCGATTCAAACATACTTTTCGTCATTATTATTTAAAATAATTAATTTTAAATAGCTAAAATTCACTAAATTAGCCAAATTAAAAAATTTAAATTGGCTCAGATTTTCCGGGTTGTTACAAGGAACGAAGTCGAAAGTTGTTTAATTAACCAACCCGACTTTCCTTCTGGCTTCCATTCTCCAACTTTTCAGTTTCTAAGAATTTTCTAATTCTTCAAAAAATTGGCTAACACCCTAAATTTTCGAAAAATTTCGCCATAACCTCCTTTGTATGGGGAGGGGTTTGGAAATTTATTGGGTCGTATTAGGTACCCGATAAATCCTAATAAGCATGCACATATTTATAGTGATATATTCCGGTGTCCACAGTGGAGTGTGTATAGATCATAACTCCAGAGAATAAATTCTCGTCACCCTATAAATGGTTTTTGTGCCTTAATGACCAGAGAGACGTGTTTATTGTCATCTCCAGACCCGTGTGGGTTTTTTATTAATCTTGCAATTTACCGTTACATTTTATATGGTCCATATCAGTCATCAGTTCAACCTGTAATATATAGTCATCGCCATACAAGCCTCTCGCTCATATGGTAAATCTTCAACCTCGTTATACAAGCTCCAAATGCTTATGTGGTATATGATGAAGTATGCCTATCTTTAAGAAGTATGCCATGTAGTGTAGTTCAAAATTAATTGTTACTATCCTATGGCGACATTTATTATTACACACAGAACAACCAGCACTCCGCATCCAATGGCATTCACAGAAATTGATATAATAATAAAATTGCGCATCCAACTCATTAAGGTTTACCTATTTGTCGGGCATGCAAATAAATTCTTTACTCAATAACTAATCCTTTTACCTATTCAAACATATATAATGCACATGTATATATTTCTATCTATTTTTAAATCAGTTCATTACACGATTTAATTGCATAGATTTACCCTTCATTCATTGATTAAATTAACTATCTTTCTAATAATTTAATTAATCAAATCCACTATCACACAACACAAACAACAATCAATTTGTTTTTAACTTTTCAAAAATATACTAATTGATTCATATACTCTTTTAAAATAATCAGACTATAGAATTAAAAGTTTACATCCATGAAAATAAAATAAAAACAAAGTAGAGAACATATTGGAAATTTAAAAATATGGTAAATGTACCTTGCACTAGAGTCAATCAGAGATATCCACCCTGCACTTAGGATAGGCTTTCTTAATGTTTTCCTCTGTTTCCCAAGTACAATCTCTCGGATCTCCACTCCATTGCACTTTGACTAAGTGAACCTTCTTGTTCCTCAGCTCTTTGGTTTCTTTGCCAATAATCTTTATCGGCTCTCTTCTCACTGCCAATTCTTGAGTAATTTCCAGTTCCTGTTGTGCGGCTTCTTCCACAACCGAGTCTGGATCCTGTACATGCTTTCTAAGTTGAGAAACGTGAAATACATCATGTACTTTAGGCAACCAATCAGGTAATTGAGCTCTATAAGCGAGAGTTCCAATCCGTTCAAGTATAGGGAATGGACCAATAAATTTGGGCGCCAACTTCCCAGTTTTGCCAAAATGAATCACTCCTCTCATCGGAGAAACCCTTAGATACACATAGTCACCAACAGCAAATGCTAAATCCCTTCTTCTCGAATCAGCATAGCTCTTCTCTCGTCTTTGAGCGGCGAGTAATCTTTTCTTAACGAAATCGACTTTGTCTGCAGCTTCACGGATCATATCCGATCCCAATACAAGTCTATTACCAGATTCGACCCAACAAGCAGGAGATCGGCACGGTCTACCATACAAAGCTTCGAATGGTGACATTGTCAGGCTCGCTTGGTAGATGTTGTTATATGAGAACTCAGCCAAACGCAAATGGTCTTCCCATGATCCACCAAAGTCAAGAACACAAGCCCACAATAAATCTTCTAGTATATTATTCACCCTCTCAGTCTGACCATATATCTGAGGATGATAGGCGGTGCTTAGATTCAGCTTCGTTCCCAGTTCTACTTGAAATGCCTCCCAGAATTTGCTAGTAAATATTGGATCTCTATCACTAACTATACTGATCGGCACTCCATGTAGCCTAACAATTTCTTTGAAATAAATCCGTGCTAGACTTTGGGCGGTTCTATTAGATCTGACAGGTATAAAATGGGCGGTCTTCGTGAAGCGATCTACGATCACCCAAATACTGTCATTTCCTTTCTTGGTTCTGGGCAAACCATTTATGAAGTCCATGGAAATATGTTCCCACTTCCAACCTGGAATGTCCAGCGGTTGCAACAATCCAGCCAATTACTATTGGTCGCTTTTGACTAGTTGGCAAGTAGAGCACCTGCTAACATATAAAGAAATGTCTCTCTTCATCGATCTCCACCAGAATGTACGCTTAATGTCATTATACATTTTTCTCACTCCAGGATGGATACTAAGCTTTGATTTGTGGCATTCATCCAGTACTTCCTTCCGGAGCTCAGAAATGTTAGGAACACAAATCCGACCTTTTAGCCTTAGAACCCCTTGGTTATCAATCTGGAAACTCAAAGGTTCGCCTTTCTGTATTCTTTCTCTGATCTTCTGAATGAAGTGATCATCCTTCTGAAGAGCAGATATCTTATCAATCAATGAAGTCGTAATAATAAAACTGGCGATCATTACATTCTTTCTACTTAACACATCGGCCACAATATTGGCTTTCCCTGGAGTGTACAAAATCTCAAAATCGTATGCTGCCAGAAATTCCAGCCAACGTTGCTGCCTCAGATTCAAGTCTTTCTGGGTGAATAGATACTTTAGCGATTGATGATCTGTAAACTGTTCGAATTTCTCACCCAAAAGATAGTGCCTCTAGATTTTCAAAGCGAATACGATAGCCAACAACTCAAGATCATGAGTAACGTAATTCTTTTCATGTGGCTTCAGCTGACGGCTAGCATAAGCAACAACTTGGCCTCTTTGCATTAATACTGCACCAAGGCCTTCTCTAGAGGCATCTGTTCAGACTTTCAAGTCTTGATTGCCATCGATTATCGTTAACACTGGAGCAGTTGTTAATCTTAATTTTAGCTTCTGAAAAGCCTCCTCACATTCGGGAGTCCACTTGAATTTCGCGTGCTTCTTGGTAAGCTTTGTCAAGTAACTAGATATCTTCGAAAAATCTTTAACGAACTTCCGGTAATAACTAGCCAATCCAAGAAAACTTCGGACTTCTGTGGGAGTACTAGGCTGTTTCCAATTTTGAATAGCAGTGATTTTACTTAGATCCACAGCAATTCCCTCTTTTGATACGACGTGGCCAAGAAACTTTACTTCATCTTGCCAGAATATACATTTGGAAAGTTTAGCTTTCAATACATTCCTTCTCATAGTTTCTAGAACTTGCTCCAAATGTTTTTCATGTTCGACCTTTGACTTAGAGAAGATTAGAATATCATCAATGAAAACCAGAACAAATCTATTCAAGACATCGCAGAATACTCGATTCATCAAATCCACAAAATGGGCAAGAGCGTTACATAAGCTGAACGGCATTACTAACCACTCATAGAATAAATCGGGACCTCTGAATGCTGTCATAGGAACACACTCTTTGGCTATATGAAGCTAATGGAAGCCTGTAGCTAGGTTCATCCTTGAGAATACTTGTGCACCGTTCAATCGATCCAGCAAATCATCAATCTGCGGCAATGGATATTTGTTCTTCGATGTCTGTTTATTCAAGTCACGATAATCCACACATAGTCGAAGAGTACCGTCTGACTTTAGGGGAAACACCACTGCTACTCCCCAATCAGAGAAACTAGGCCTGATCAGACCCTTCCATACCAGCTGTCGAGTTTGATTATCTAGTTCTTCTTTCTCCTTTAGAGTCATTCTCTAAATAACATGCACTACTGGCCTTGCATTCGGAATTAAAGCGATCTTGAAATCAATTTCTCTCTTCGGAGGTAAACTAACAACTTCTTCAAACACATCTGCATAATTCTTTATGACAGGAATATCTTCTATGAGGTTCGTAATATTCTCTGTTACTACAGGGATATTTTCTATTTGAGCTGGAGAAACATCAAGAGATGACCAAAAGTCTTTTCTATCTGATTTCGGGCCCTCACATGGTATGGTTATATAATTCCCTGCTTTAATCTTTGCCCTAACAACTCTCTCGGCGCATCTAACCTCTGCCTCATATTTGGTTAACCAATCCAATCCCAAAATAAGATCGAATTCACTAAAATTTATGACGATAGAGATGGTAAGGAACTTATAACAGGAAAAAGAGACAGGCACCCCCATAAACCTAACTGAGATTGAGGGAACCCCCAACCGGATTATGGACAGTGATGGGTTCTTTGAGCTTTTTCAATTTCAAATCCAACTTCTTAACTACATTCTTTGCAATAAAGCTTTGTGATGCGCCTGTATCAAACAGTACTTTAACCGGAATATTTTTGACAGTAAGCGTGCCTTCTAAAACATCAGACCTTCCCTGACTAGCCGAGGGCTCAGAAATTTCTGCCACTTCATTTACTTGTACTGTTTCAGATTTCTTTGATAGTTGGCAATTCTTCTCAATATGACCAGCCCGATGGCACTTCCGGCATCTCCTAATCTATCGAGACCTCCTACCGGATTTAAATCCATCTTTCTTCAAGGATCTACAATTCCTGGTCAAATGCCCTTGCTTCTTGCAGTTAGAGTATGTGGCTGTCGTTATGGGTTCTTTCTCAGATTTAACCCTTTTCCTCTTGGCTCTGGGCTTCTTACAGACCTCCGGCATCGTACTGGCATCTGGACTATCTGTTTCAGACTCCTCTTTATTACTAGAACTAACTTCCTCATCGTTGTTCAAAAGACCTTTCTTATTGAGATCTTCATACTGATAAGCCATATATATTATTTCCGAAAAAGGAAGCTTCACATGCCCCATTACTTTACTTTGGTACTTTGTTTGAAGCCCGTTAATAAATCTTAGATTCTTCCTCTTCGGATTTTGAATTAGATGAGGGGGAAAATGAGAAAGTTCATTGAATTTCTTATGATATTCTGGAATGGTCATATCTCCTTGTATCAGATAAGAGAATTCATCACATAACCGCTCAGTTGCTTCAGGAGGAGTAAGTCTTTCAAGGAAAATCTCTTTAAATCTATCCCAGGTAATATTACCTTTTGGATTATCCTTAATAATCGAATCCCACCAGAACAAAGCTTCGTCTTTGAGTGCCCAAGATGCCAGTAATCTTTTCTGGTCATCTCTCAGCTTTAAACCTTCAAAGATTTTATCAGCAGAATGAATCTAAGCTTGTGTTTTCATAATAAATTCTTCACCCGAGAACGGTATTCCACCCATATATTGATACTTAATTAATAGAGGCTCAGTATCTGGTTCTACATTCCTTCTGTTTCTGACACTCATTTTCTAGTACTTCTGCAAATAGCAGATCAAGTGTCAGGTCAACAGAAAAGATATTTTAAAGCATAGAGACATATACTTGAATGTAAATGCATCTATCAAGGTGTTATTTCATTCTGCTATACTCATACTAGGATATTACTGATCCTATCTGTAATGAGTTATTCGTCCTAGAACACTACTGGTTCTATTTCTGACGAGTTTGTTAATATGTTATATTCCAGCACTAAGCTTAACCAAAGCTCTGATACCACGTTGGGACGACCCCAAAACCCCGTACGACAGTGGCAAGGGTAATCTTTGGAATATAACACATAAACAGATAATAGCAGAACAGAAATAAATAAATACACCAGATAATGTACAATATAATACACTGGATAAACATAATCATCAGAGTTACACAGTATACATGATCATACTTAGTACAAAATACAGTTCAGCTATACATAAATGTCTACAGTGGAAAACAAAACATAATATGTACAATAGGAGCTGAACAGCATAAAGAGAGATAAATGATAGAATCCATCTTCAGCTCCAGCTATCCAGAAAGAGCCTACTAAAACCTGAATATAAGGCTGCTCGTGTAGGAAGAGGGGAACCCGAGTTTGCAAGTGAAACAAACTACGAGTCAGTCATGGGACTGGTATGAGAAATCTACTTAACACATTTTATAATATGGCCAATCACAAGACCACGCCACTTTCGCGGAACGAGTTTACTCCATTGGATTGCCAGTGCTTTAAAACAAGTATATCTTTTAAACATCGCAATGCTCTTTATAAAAATGAAGCCATTATAAGACTCAGTTCCCATCACACAATGCAACGCAAACAGAAGGATAGAGTTTTACCTTATAATGGCCAAAAATATGCTTGATACGAATAAAACAAAAGAATTTGATATTATTACTAGTGTTTATATGTTTCAAAAACAATTTCAAATCATAAGTATCAATCATAGACGGCATAGGTACCATATATCATGTCGCCATATATAGGTATACAATCAAAACCGCACAGTCACGTATTTGGAAATTGGATTTCCGTCATGAACCAAGGCAAAAGATAGTCCTTACCGAATTCGAGACTGTCTAGCCCGAGCCTCAGGACCCAGACACAGGTGAGCCCTTGGATCGTCAGGGACGGTCCACCGATGTGGATTAAAATGCCTGAACACTGCGTTTCCCCGCCCTTTGGGGCGTAAATGAGTCCAATGACTCCATCGGCTCCACATAGTCACTGATATATCCAAGGCGCCTCGCAACAGCAACAACCACACAGGTGGAAATAATATAAATGTCAGGGCTGGTAGGTCACTGACACCACCCTAGCTAAAAGGAAACACATGCCCTCCCTGATGTCCTCTCCCGTTTCTGGTTCATACTGGGGTGTGAGGCTCGCGAATCAACGTTACACACAAAGCTATGCCACACATGTCGTGCTTTGATCATCAAACGCAAGACTTTGCTTTGCAACAGAAGCCTTGATCATTTGCCACTCAGGCATGTCACACAGGCAATTCAATCTATGCGACTGATTTCTATCGATATATAACCTCCAAGCTCGTACGTCTCAGAGACGGGCATTAAGAAAAAGAATAAATTCTCCGCCGCCAAACAGATATATATTTAATAGAGAACAATCAGCATAGAACAAAATCCAATGTCAGACACACAGTCCATTTACATGTTCGTTCTGGGTTTGAACGAAACCGGAGGCACTATATACCTAGCATACCCATGGATCCCCACATACGTCTGGACGATCACCACTTATTATCTATATTTTGAGATGCCTCCCAATCAAGACATCAATTATCATCCAACCGAGGTGAAGATCTCCGGTCTTCAACCACCGTCTTCATCATTGACTTCTTATCGCCGATCAATTATTTGAAATGAGATTTAACTCGGCCTTTTCAAATAATTCACGTATATTTAGAATTTAAATCAATTCATTTCAATGGTTAAATTATTCGACAATAATTCACGCCACACACATTCAATCATCAAATATCCACTAAACCGGGTAAATTCGGTTTATTTCCATTCCATATCGTTTATAATATTTTATAACGATTTATCACTATTTTTATTTATTTAAAAATAACCAATTCATTCAAACGACGCTTCCGGCCATAACGCGGCCGTGGCGCTGTTTTTCTTCAGATTTGATTTACACATATTCAAAAATCTAACTGTTGGATCTTCACAAATTTTATATCATTAGAAAGATCTTTTCAAAACGAATCCAACGGTTTCGGTTTTGGGAAAGTCCGATGGTCGGATCTCCCGATACACTCGTTTGAAGTTTCGATTTCACAATACGAGCTACAGCGTCGTTATTCGATTTAATTTAATTATATATATATATATATAATCGATTCTGACGTTGTTTTTCTTCATATTTGAATTAAACACTCCAGACAATCCAACCGTTGGATCTTCACGAAGTGGGTGTCGTTGGAAAGATATTTCCAAGGCGAACCCAACGGTTTCGGTTTTGGGAAAATCCGATGGTCGGATCTCCCGCACTAATCGTTTGAAATCACAGTTTCAAAATACGAACTACAGCTTCGTTATTCGATATATTTTAATTATATTTATATATATAAAAATATAATCGATTCTTCGACTTCAAAACCATTTTCACTTCACATATTTGATAAAACGATATTTTTATCCAACAGATATTTATTTCAACACATGAATTTTGTTTATTTTATTTCCACACAGGAATTTCTATTCAACACATGAATTTTTATTCAACACATGAATTTTATTTATTTTATTTCCACACAGGAATTTCTATTCAACACATGAATTTTATTTCAACATTCAACACATGATATTTTCTATAGTTTATATATATATATAATAAAAATGTGATTTTTATTCCAAAACAATTTTTTTCAAAACACGATTATTTTATATTTTTTGTATATAAGGTAAAAATGTTATTTTTGGTGTTAAAACAATTTATTTAAACTACTAATATTTTATATAATCTATATATATGATAAAAAGGTTATTTTTTATCTTTCAAAGAATTTATTCAATATACGAACTCCATTCAACACATGAATTTATTTCAACACATGAATTTCTATTCAACACATGAATTTAATTTCAATATTCAACACATGAATATAAATCAAACACAGAAATATTTCAGAAAATTTCGGTAGCATAACGGCAGGGTAGTTAAAACCGGGACCGTCCTTAGTACGGCTCCTCGCTCTACCTTAAAGCCTCGCAGCTTTTAATAATGGGCATTTTTAATATCTAGTTTGTTTCAGACAAATTTTCCCATATACTAATCCTATTGGGATTTCAACCACAATCAATCATTTCAAATCAACCATTCATGTTATTCACCAAATTTTCACATCAACCAATAATCCAAACAATATCACAACCAATATATATCGTCCATGGTCTGTGGATGAGGGGAGTATATATACATAGATATACGTATATAACTATATTTCGATTTCACTTCAATATCACTTCAATTTATTTCAACGCACATATCATTTTTATAACGCATATATAACTTATACATCGAACATACAACTTATACAACGCTTATGCATATGGTGTACAACGCTTATATAACTCATACTTCGACTATATAATTTATACATCGTTGTTTTCCATATTGTTTATAATTTAGAAATCTCACATTGGGTTCCACTCCTCCAAAAATAGCAGAAGGCTCAAAAAAATATCCGGTCTCTTCTAGAATGTAGAAGACGTCCACACGATCCTGGTGTCTCTTGTTTCACTGGATTTCGATCACATACGAAAAAGTAACGATTTTTACAGTGAAATCAAAAACCGTAGCACTTTAAAGTGCTATAATCAGTTTAAAATATAAAGGTCGTACCTTTCAGTTTTCGTTCCAAACTAGGTTTGGATTTTTCGTCGAATCCATTGCACGATACGACGATCGGCCACTACCACGTGGAAGAGCTTGGAAAGGGCTCTCCGACGCTGGTCCTCCCCCTCAGTTCGACGGCAAGCAACGACGGCGGAGGCGCTTTAAACAGTCGAGGTTTGGAGGCACGGATCTCCTCAATGGCGCGACGAGACGGGGAGTAGGTGGTATGGATTTGAAGCTCTCGATGGGTTCTTCAAAAGCTTCAACTAGGTCGAGGTGTGATTTTGCGTGTGGAGGGAGGAATCAAGGAGAGAAGATTCAAATCGTTTTCCGTCGTGCGTCGAGAGCTCCTTCGGGGAGAGAGAAAGTAGATGAACCAATGATATTTTCTTTCTTTTATTTATATGTTCTTAAAAATCCAAAAATACCCTTCTTTACATACTAGCTCCAATCCAAACCCAACGACTGTCGCCCTAGCTAAATACCCCCATTCCGAACACAATGGGATATGTTTCGAAGGCCCATTCGATTGTTTCAGTCAATTTTCCTTCAAATTAAAATATAAAACATTCAATATTTAATTTGAACGTACATTTCAATTTGCCGGGGCCATATACTGATCCCAAAAATTCCCAAAAAATAAATCTAGCTATGTTTTGACGATACAGTCCTAACAAAACTAGTTTCGTCGAATTCTGAGGTCGTTTGCCAAATGGCCATTTTCTGGTCGATCCAATTTAATAGAAATCGACCAAACAAATTTTTCTTTGCCACGCTCACATACTAGCTTAAAAAATTATGAAATTTGAAACCTTGCAATAAATTGGCCTCTCGGATCCAACAAAATTGGTTTCGTCGAATTCTGAGGTCGTTTGCAAAATGGCCATTTTCATGGGCTATATAAATTCTATAGTGACCATCTTGAAAATTCGTTTGGCCATAACTTTTGCTTCCCGCTATGAAACTTTGATTTTTCAGATTCGTTAGAAATATATTCACTAACAGATTTAAATATTTTTGGTTTCACTAAAATCTGTATTGTTTTGCATCCGGTACAGTCAGTCAAAGTTTGAATTGAAATTTTGAAACTGCCGCGCCATTTCAGGCCTTGTTTATAATTAAAAATAATTATATTTATTTTCAAACGTCGATTCAAACATACTTTTCGTCGTTATTATTTAAAATAATTTATTTTAAATATCTAAAATTCACTAAATTAGCCAAATTAAAAAATTTAAATTGGCTCAGATTTTCCGGGTTGTTATAAAACCATAAATGGACATGGTAATAAATTGGACTACTTAACCTAATCTAATCCATAATGGATTGTATAGATATGAACTAAAGTTAGGGTTAAGAAAAATTGATAGGACAGTGGATAGGTTAAGCAAATCTTGGGCACGTGGGTAATATTAGTATATACAGACCCACAAACTTAACCGTTAAATAAACATGCTTGGATCAATTGGAGGGCAATGTTAATCTTGGGTAGGTGGGTAATATTAGTATAAATAGGCCCACAAACTTAACCGTTAAATAAACATGCTTGAATCTGTGGGAGGGTTAAGTAAATCTTGGGTAGGTGGGTAATATTTACATATAGGCCCACAAACTTAACCCGATAAGGTTATGTAATTAAAGAAACCTAGTGGTATACATAACCGGAGGGAATAATAAAGTTATGTAATTAAAGACACCTTTTAGGATAAGCATAACTGATAGAAATGAATAGGGCTATGTAATTAAAGATACCTAGTGGTATACATAGTCAGTGAAAACCTAGTGGGGGATACAAGACAAAGGGGAGAGCTTGTACCATGTTGTGTGAGACCCATTTCAGCCAGTAACCTAGAGTAGGTATCAAACAAAGTACTCTGTACTAGATGGAGAAAGGGCATTGTAACACCCCACATCCGTTAAGGTCACTCACAAAGGGAATGCCTTAATTTCAATGGAGCATTATGGGTACTGGAACAGAAATATTACAAGATAAACATATATAAAACAGCGGAAAGTAAAGTAGAAGTACTTCAAATCATTTATTAAATAGAATTGTTTACAATAAAAGCCCACCAACTTCCAATACCCAAATACATAGCTAAAATATCTGTCTTGCTCAAAAACAAAGAAGCATGAAAATAAATTGTAGTATTCCCCAATAAAGCAAAGCAACCCATAGCCAAGAGAGATCCAAGCAGCACATGAAAGAGCCTTGAAGCTTGGTAAGATCCGAACTAAGCTGTATTTCCACCCTGCGAACCTTGGGGGGGGGGGGGACGAAAGAAAAAGAGGCGAAACAAACTGGGTCAGTCATAAAGACTGAGTAAGTCCTAGTGGCTTTCAGCATAAAAACAGGTGAAGATAATATGGCATGAATAAACTGAAAGTAAACATAAGCATGATGACAAGGTAGGCTACAGGCACGATGAATCAAGTATAACATTGCAAGGTTTCTATTAAGTATAACATCGCAAGATTTCTAAGCTTTACCATTCCACTATTTTCTTTGATTTCCTATATTCTCTGCACCAACTGTACTAGTACCCCAACCCGTATCATCTGTTTGGGAACAAATTATACAATTGTAAACAACTGTAAAATTCGTTCGT
This sequence comes from Allium sativum, assembly GCA_030737875.1. Taxonomy (NCBI): domain Eukaryota; kingdom Viridiplantae; phylum Streptophyta; class Magnoliopsida; order Asparagales; family Amaryllidaceae; genus Allium; species Allium sativum. The sequence continues at coordinate 433,103,988 of CM060910.1, forward strand.
CTTTCCTAAACAACAAGGATTGTTGTAGAGGGTGTCGAACTCTGGGACCAAATTATTTTATTAATAAATCCAATCAAGTTATCCCTAACTTTTGATTGGTGGAAAACAAAGAAAATAGCAGAAATTAAATAAAAGAGAGTTTTAACAATAAGTGAAAGCAATTAGGGGATAATGACATGGATCAGATTCATAATCATCAATAGCCAAAAGATTAACCAGATCTAATACATGTTTCTGTCACAAACATGAATCAACGATAATAGGTTTTTAGAAACAAATATGTAAATAACGACAAGCATAGCCTATGCAGGAGCTCAGCTCTACAACCATAGACTATCAGGATAGATTCACTAATTAATTTCTAAAACCCTAAAATTAGATCTAGATCTGATAAACGTTAGATCGAACACGAATATATCCTGTGAAGGAGCATAGCTCTTAAACGACACAAAATATGAAGGTTCAGATCTAACCCTTAATTCAGATCCAGATCTACATGTATACAGTCTTCATCTTTTGGCTATGTGATTCATATTGAATCATACTATCAGCGTCATCACCCCCTAATAAAAGGGGATTAGCTAGACATAGCTAAAGAAGAAGAGAAAAAGAAAATAAATAACATGAACATAAATAAAATAAACAAAAAGTAAAAAAGAAAGGGAGAGAATGATTTTATTCCAAGAAGAGAATTACAGAATAAAACCTAATGTCCTTTTTTACAAGACTAAGATACAATGTATTTATAGCTGATATGACAAAGGCTAGCTAGCTAATTACATAATGTGGGACTAAAGAAATAACCCCAAATAACACATAAGCCAGTGTGAACGCAGCTTTAGAGTGAGTGGTCTAGCAAATAGGCTAGTGTGAACGCAACATGAGTAAGAGGCCTTCCAAATGAGCTAATGTGAATGCAGTTTGAGTCTTTATTGAGCCAAATCTTCTTAACTGAAATATAATTGCAACCGTTCTTCAAGCTTTAGACTCTTCAAGCTTTAGCAATTTAAAACTTCACTCTTTTTAAGCAAATTCTTCATGCTTTATCCATCAAATGCTCTAAACCATGCTTCTTGTCAAAAATCTGAAAATACAGCTATAAATACAAAGTATCAATTATTTTAACGGGAAAATAAGATAAATAAGAGGATAAAATATACACATTTACGTGTATATCAAATACCCCCACACTTATCTTTTTATTCGTCCTCGAATAAACTAAACTAAGATATGTCACACTTTCGTAGGAAACACGATTGCATTTAGCGTATGCAATAAGCCGTTAAACCTCTGGGTGTCCCCAGTAGGACGAGTGTTGTCTCGTGAGGGTTTTCAGCGGATACTACCCACAAAATCCAAAGCGTCTTGAGTACGCGGATTAATCAAACAATATATTTAAGGTCTTTCACATTCCAAGGATTTCACCTAACTTCAATAATAACGGTTTAGTCCCAAATTGTCCATCCCATTGTTGGTGCAAAAATGAATAAAAATTTTCAAGCTGAATCGTAATTCCTTGATAACACTGTAATTGTCTTGAAGGTTAAGAGCGTGGTGTCAACCAAAGTTGTACACATCGACAATGTACACCCAATCTTTTCTTTATTCTTTATTCCTTTTTTTTTTGAATGATTCTGCACCAATGTAACTGAAACGTATTGGATATGAGTTATGCATAGATGAAGGAAAATTTTGTAAGTTCTAAAAATATTCTAGATAAGAGGGCAAGTGTATTAGTTGAACTTCAAATTACAAAAGATAAAGTAATACTAAGGCACATATGGACATTTTGTTTCCTTTCATCTCCTCAACTACAATCCTTGCTTCTAAGTACGGTATGATGGATGTGGATGGAATGGAAATGGATGCTTCATAGTCAGGAATGATGAAGACTATTTTATTCAGAGAGACTCTCTCTTTATTTCATTTTTTTTTCTATTCTTTTTTTTTCTTCTTTTTTTCTTTTCTTTTTCTCTTTTTTTTTCTTTTTCTTTTGCATGATGAATGGAGATGGAATGATGACGTACATTATTTCATTTGATTCCTCCCCTACTACCAACACTTCATGAAAGGAAAGTTTTGTGCCCTAGTTACTCTACTTCTATAACCTTAATTCAACACACAAGTCTGGATTGATGTTATACAAAAAGCTGAAAGGAATGATAAACAAAGTTTCGTAAGATAGATAACCCATATAAAATAAGATGTGGTATATGGTTATCCTACCTTAAAACAAGTACGGAGTGGGTAGTGTAATATTGGTATAAAAAGTGACGTTTTTTGACCTTTAAACAAAGGTTCTTGAGTATACTAATATAAGATAAACTTGTCGAAACATAGATGTAAATCGACTAAAAACTTGGGTTTGAATAATGTGGGGGTATCGAAGAAGAACGCTACAATGAGTCATTTCTCCTTAATTGGGCCAAGTGGATTTTAGAACTTACGATTTTGAAAATTTGAGTGGAAAAGAAAATATTATGCATGAAAACGAACTCAAAAAATCCAACAAATGTAGGTGCAAAATCATTTTTATTTCTTGATTTTTTTTTTTTTTTTGATTATTTTTACTTGCACATTCCAACACGTATAACAAGGGTTGACACGCTTACTCCAGAACACGACTAACGTCTGCACAGTCTCAAGCTAGCATCTTAAAAAGACACATTACGACTCAATGAATAAATAATGTTCATTCTCATCACCTAAAAATTCAACTTATCAAACAAGAACCAAGGTGTTATTTATGAATTTAAGTTAATCCTTGTTCAATGAATGACCTAGTTCATAAAATTTGATTGCTGATGTAATGTAAACTCCCCCCACACTTGAGTGTGACTGTGTCCTCACAGTCGTTAATCAGACATATCTTAGTGAAAGAGAAATAAAATAAGGGGGTCAGCACGGCTTACCGGATGTGTGTGCAGAAAATACGCAGTCATCGAATAGATGAACCGGTCCACAATGGACCAATGGATCAGCCTCATTAAGCTTATGAGACACAGCTGAAGCACAGAAAACCAAATCATAAAGGATTGTATATTACGTGACAGATTTGGAAAAACAAATTTCGTTTTTTCAAAAGTTTGAGTTGCTAGTTTTAAAAACTTGAGCTTACAATTGATCCTGAAATCGAATTGAATTTTTATAGCAACAAAAGAGAGGTCATCGAGCTGGGGTTCAACAAAAGTTTCAAAAACAAAGTTTGACTTGTTCAGATGACGTATAAATTGAGAGACATGTGCATCGTTCTCACCCCCACACTTGTTTTGAGAAATATTGTTCGGTTTTGCTTTAATATCTGAAATTTTATTAACTAGAGGTTCATTCGTAAACCTAAAGTCAAAACCGAACAAATGAATTTTCAGTAAATTCCGAAATCGTGTTTTCTCAAAAATAGTGTCATTCCAGAAAGAGTTCATATACTGCATAAATTTATCATTTAAAAACAAGTGATCATAGTGAGGTTCAGTTGAAACGATCAAATCGCAAGGAGTTTCAACAGTTTTGGAAAAATCGTCATTGTGTTCAAGATCACATTCGGCAGTTTCGTTATTATCAACCTCAAGAGTTTCAAAGTTTTCAAACATTTGATTTTCAGTTTCATACCCAACAACATTATCGTCAATCAATTCAAGAATTTTTAGCTCATCAAAGTTGTCCTCACTTGAACAGTTGTTAACAACTTCATCATTTTTGTCAAGTTGACAATCTAAAGTTGCTAAATTTTCAAAATTTTCAGAATCTGATAGAGGAAGATCAATTTGAAGATTAACGTCTTCGTTTTCAAGAGAATTTAAATTCAAATCAAGCACAGGGCTTTCAACAACTTTATTAAGATTTTCATCAATTTCAAAAGTTGTTAGTTGAAAATCGTCGATTGTGGGCAAAGGTGGATTTTTATTTGAATCGTCACAAGTTTGGATCCGATTTTGTTTCTCACGAAACTTCAAGTAATCGTCAAGTATGTTCGTTTGCTCAACAAAATCAAATTTATAATTATTTACATGAGAATTTTCACTTTGAAATTGTTGAGAACAAAAGTTTTCAGTAGCACCACAATTGAAATTATTCCCGTTGCCAAAATCATTTGAAAAGTGATTTACATTTCCATTTTGAATTTGAAATTCATTTTGGAGTTCAAAATTGAATTGACAAGTGTTATAATCAGAATCATTTGAATTTGGATGTGAAATCGAATTTTGATTATTTTGAAAGCTTTCACTTGAATTGTTGCATATGTATAACTTACACAATTCATTTATTTCTTTATTTTGTTGTATGCTCATTTCAAGTAAAGATTCAACATGTGTTTCAAGAGTTGAGGGCTGATCATTATTTTGAAAATTTGTTGGTGTACAAACGGGATTATCTTGAAAATTTTGAAAAGTTGGTGGCGTAAAATCCAAATTGTTTGTACAATAGTTGTTATTAAAATATCCATATGTATTTGGTGTAAAAGTATATGGATTAAATTGATTTTCACAACTATCGTAAAATTCGTAGGAATAGGGGAATTGAGACATTTTCAAGAAAGCTCTTTTGAAAAATATGTTAAAATTAACAACTTCGGATTATATGAATACAAGTCTAGGCCAGGTCCGGACAGGGGTTATCAGTGTGCCACGAATCACCGTAGAAACACAACTGAAGGTTTAAGAACCTGTTTGAGTTCGAGACTCTACCGTTCCTTAGACACCTCAGAGAGTATCAATCCTAATTGTCAATTTAACGAATATTTTGTCCTATGAGCTTTGGGGAATCCTCGATTTGATTTCAAAAATAATGTCTTCCACGTTTGTTTTAAAATTTCCAACCACACATCAACAGGCAAAATAATCCATCACAGACAGTCACAGAATAATAATTTCAGAGAAAAAAAAAAATTACAAGCAAGCCGATGCCCTGCAGAAGAGTTTTACAAGCAATGTCTATATATATTTTTTATTTGCAGCAGCGGTCCCTGTAGAGATAGAAAATACTCACCTTGATCGGCAGTCCGTCCAGTGCAGTTGAGTCGCGCTAGCGCGTTCACACCCCACTTGGTGTGCAACCGCTCGAACCCTGAATTGTCCTCTGCTTTCTGTATTTGTTGCCTCCTATTATTTTCTTGACTGCGCTGTGGCACGGGTTCGGGCTAGGAGCCCGAAATTTTTTTTTTAATGCCTTTTTCAAAATATCCACTGTACCTGCTTTCGATTTTTTTTTCTTCGATTAAACTAAACAAAAGCACAATTAAAAACAAAAGAATGGGAACTTTTTTTTTTTTAAACAAAGAGACTAAAACAAAACAAATAGAATAGAAGAAGTAACTCTGTTCAAATTCAAACCAAGAATAAAGAAGGAAACCAGGCCCAAGCCCACTATGTCATGCCACGACCCAAGTAGTTAATTATAAACCTCTCTACAAATAAAAATTGAACCAGTCTTCTCTTTCTCAAATAAAAAAAAATCAGTACAAATCGTTCTCAAAATACCAAACCGCAATACAAAATCAAAACCGTCAATTAGAGGGCGAAGCGCGAAGTTGATTTGGGGATTCGGACTTCGGGGGTTTCGGGCAGCGATGCGGTTTCGTGGGGATTTGGGGGTGCTCGGGTGTGTTGATGAATCGCGATGCAGTTTCTTGAGTGTTGACCGGTTATGGGTAGGATGCTGTTGAAGGATGTAAAAGGCGGATCTGGGTATTGTGGTATTTGAACTGATTTCGAATGGTTTCTGTTGGTGAAGATGTTGAGAAGGTGGTGAGTGTGCTGTGAATCAGGGGGTTGGATGCTGACTGGTGGTATTGTTCGGTAGTGAGGATTCTGGAGATGGGACTTGCGTGATGGCTGATGGCTTGTAGTTTGATGTATGAGGTGGTATTTGATGGTAAATGGAAGAACTGGGTTAACAGTATGTGGTTCTGGAGTTTCAAGGTTATGGGTTCTTGGTGGTTGATGAAGTGAATTGGCAGTGAAGATGATTGAGTTGGCGACAGGTTTCGTAAATGCACACAGTTTTGTGGTAGTGATGTTGTTCTTTGATTATGTAGGGGCGTGACAGTGGAGATTTGTGGGATGGTTGCGGATTTTTGCAGTGGAGGCTGATGTACTGAAAATGGTTGAAGGGGATGGAGGGAGGGGCTGTGCGAGCAGTTATGGAGCAAACTGTCGGTTTGCAGTTTGGAGATGGAAGGGTTGCTGTGAAAAATGGCAATTTGCAAATTGGTGCGGTGGTAGATCAGTTTAGGCGAGGCTATGGGTGTATGTTTATGGTAAAGGGTAGTGATGGTGAATGATGAATTGGGAACTGTTGACTTGGTGAATAAAGGGGGACGGTGGTAAATGGTGTATGGCAGGAAGATGATCTTACAAGAGAGAAAATGGGGGAAAAAATTGCAATAAGAAAATCTGTTTTGGTTTTTTTTTTCGAAAATTGTAAAAGAAGAAAGTTGAGAACTATGTAAAAGAGGAAAAAAAAACTGAAAAGGGAAAAGAAAAAAAAATTGAAAAAGGGAAAGAAACTGAAAACAAAAATTGGCAAGTAAATTATTTTTTCCTTGATTTACAGATTGTAGTATCAACTGTGTTAACACCAAATCAGCTATCAAGATTTTTTTCTATATATAAACCAAAAACAAAAGGACTAAAAATAAAAAGATTGAATTTTTTTTTTTTGAAACAAACTACAAGGAAAATGAAAATAAAACTAACAAAAGGAATTTTTTATTTATTTATGAAGAAATAAGAAAATATAACACGAAGGATTTAAAAATAAAAATTATTTTGGTCCCCGGCAACGGCGCCAAAATTTGTTTGGGAACAAATTATACAATTGTAAACAACTGTAAAATTCGTTCGTCATTCCTAAACAACAAGGATTGTTGTAGAGGGTGTCGAACTCTGGGACCAAATTATTTTATTAATAAATCCAATCAAGTTATCCCTAACTTTTGATTGGTGGAAAACAAAGAAAATAGCAGAAATTAAATAAAAGAGAGTTTTAACAATAAGTGAAAGCAATTAGGGGATAATGACATGGATCAGATTCATAATCATCAATAGCCAAAAGATTAACCAGATCTAATACATGTTTCTGTCACAAACATGAATCAACGATAATAGGTTTTTAGAAACAAATATGTAAATAACGACAAGCATAGCCTATGCAGGAGCTCAGCTCTACAACCATAGACTATCAGGATAGATTCACTAATTAATTTCTAAAACCCTAAAATTAGATCTAGATCTGATAAACGTTAGATCGAACACGAATATATCCTGTGAAGGAGCATAGCTCTTAAACGACACAAAATATGAAGGTTCAGATCTAACCCTTAATTCAGATCCAGATCTACATGTATACAGTCTTCATCTTTTGGCTATGTGATTCATATTGAATCATACTATCAGCGTCATCACCCCCTAATAAAAGGGGATTAGCTAGACATAGCTAAAGAAGAAGAGAAAAAGAAAATAAATAACATGAACATAAATAAAATAAACAAAAAGTAAAAAGAAAGGGAGAGAATGATTTTATTCCAAGAAGAGAATTACAGAATAAAACCTAATGTCCTTTTTTACAAGACTAAGATACAATGTATTTATAGCTGATATGACAAAGGCTAGCTAGCTAATTACATAATGTGGGACTAAAGAAATAACCCCAAATAACACATAAGCCAGTGTGAACGCAGCTTTAGAGTGAGTGGTCTAGCAAATAGGCTAGTGTGAACGCAACATGAGTAAGAGGCCTTCCAAATGAGCTAATGTGAATGCAGTTTGAGTCTTTATTGAGCCAAATCTTCTTAACTGAAATATAATTGCAACCGTTCTTCAAGCTTTAGACTCTTCAAGCTTTAGCAATTTAAAACTTCACTCTTTTTAAGCAAATTCTTCATGCTTTATCCATCAAATGCTCTAAACCATGCTTCTTGTCAAAAATCTGAAAATACAGCTATAAATACAAAGTATCAATTATTTTAACGGGAAAATAAGATAAATAAGAGGATAAAATATACACATTTACGTGTATATCATCATCCTTTCCATGTATATGTACAGTCCCTTGCTGTATATCGTACGGGTTTCATCACGTATTTCTATACTACTTCAACGTAGTGCCACCATTCTTGAAACCGTTTGGACTGCCACCCTTGTTCTGGCTAGGTTTCCTTATCATGAACTATTGCGTGTTCAACTAGGATTTATGCCACCTAGGACCACTAGGGATTATGCTACCTATTGAACATTTTCTAGATTCGATTAGGGTTTATGCCACCTAGGACCACTAGGGATTATGCTACCTAACTAATTCCACGTAACGATCTATTAATCGATCGGCTCCCTACAAGTCCTAGCTCGTTCATGTGTCTGTGTCATACGGCCCAATCAAGAAATGTAGTCACCTGTGCTAGGTCCACCATAGGGTGTATCAAGCCCTAGGGTGCCAACCACCGACACGAATCAAGCACGCACAGTGTAAACCTACTAGTGCCCAATGCCTGCTTTTTCAACTTCGGACTACGTGCACAACCATAGTCCGCCTGAACCTACAATGGCGCACCAACTCAGCCGTCGTTCTGGTCGCTTACAATCAGCCTAGTAATCGTGCCCCACCCTGCCTAGTTCCAGGGTACCGTGATACATCTAGTGGGTTACTGCTGAAAAGGACCGCGCAACTAGGGTCCGTCCAGTAGGTTAAGTGTTGTCATTTAAATTCGAGACTTAACCCCATCAGTCTAGCATGTCAAGTTGGTTAAGTGTTGTCATTCAAGTTCGTGACTTAACCCGCCTACGTGTCATGTCAAATTGGCTAAGTGTTGCCGTTCAAGTTCATGACTTAGCCCTACGAATCATCTGTCAAGTTGGTTAAGTATATTCAATCGGTTCATGACTTAACCCTATCAAATCATCGTGTTAAATTGTTTAAGTATATTCAAGCGGTTCATGGCTTAACCATATCAAATCATCGTGTCAAACTGGTTAAGTGTATTCAAGCAGTTCATGACTTAACCCTACCAAATCATCGTATCAGATTGGTTAAGTATATTCAAGCAGTTCATGACTTAACCCTATCAAATCATCGTGTCAAATTGGTTAAGTATATTCAAGCGGTTCGTGGCTTAACCCTATCAGGTCATCGTGTCAAATTGGTTAAGTATATTCAAGTGGTTCATGACTTAACCCTATCAAATCATCGTGTCAAATTGGTTAAGTATATTCAAGCGGTTCATGGCTTAACCCGCCCACGTATCATGCTAAGTTGGTTAAGTATTATCTATATGTTCTAGTCGACTTAACCCTGCCATGTGTCATGTTATATTGGTTAAGTGTCATTAATCTAGCCATGTTACTTAACCCACCCATGGGTCTGATTAACTATTATGTTGGTTAAGCCCACTTTATAAGTTTTACATGTTCTTAACTCATACCGGTTAGGTCCACATTTACATGTCCAATTTCCATGTCATCCCACCTAACCCTCTAACCATACCCACGTCTTATTATGGTTATTATTCCTTAATTCATTCATTATGACGAACGAATCATGACCTCTCACATTAGACCATGCATTTTGTGGCCACTGGATTTGCCGGGTGGTTTCGGGCAGATTTACACCACAAACTGGGTCTAACCTCGTGTCATAAATCGTTATGCCTACAATTTGGCCTTCGACCTCTCACATTAGACTGACACTTTGCGGCTACTGGATTTGCCGGGTGGTTCCGGGCAGATTTACACCACAAACTGAGTCTAACCTCGTGTCAAAGGTTCATTAATGGTCGTATTCCACCCAAAAACCCAATATTAGTTCATGTGTTTAACATATAGAAATGTTCATGTTCATGTTCAAGTCAATTATCCAATACACAGTCATTTTCATGTTTCAAATTCCCAACTTTACGTATTAATAATCATATGCCCAAGTTCCAAAAATTACATGCCAATTTATATATATATATATGGATATATATATACCCAATTCTAGTCATTTTACATATGTCCAATTCTTGCCTATTTACATGTATGCCAAGTTTATGCTATTTCACCCATATCGAGTTCTAGCCAAAATTGCATGTATCATGCCCAAATAAACCCAAATCATGATTCATGATGTAGTTATCCCAAACTGTAATCTTTTTATTACAACACACACCAACTACCCAAGTTCATAATACATATTTATGCCAACTATCAAATTTACAATCGCTTTTATATTCAAAACCCCAATTCTACATATGCCCAATCGTAAGCCAAATCTTTTGATTTAATTTACATAGGCCCGAACTCGTGGTTTAATTTACATGCCAAATTACATACATGTTATATATACCAAATCTCATGTTACATTACATAGATCCTATTTGTGCCAAATTCCATGTATATAATATTTATGCAAATTTGTTCATAACAAGATTATACCAAAATTTACAGATCAAGCCCAAACTTGCAAATACAATGATAATATCCAATTTCATGTTGCCAATTATTACACCATATTCATATATGCAATAATCCCATAATTTCCCCGTATACATATCGTACGCAAATCGCGATTTTAGGCCAAGGTCCGACCAAGGTTCATGAAAGAAAATAAATTGGGGGAGATAGAAATTGAATAAAAATGAGATCAGAGGAAAACATCATCATAGGCATAAATATTACAACTTGATGATAACGTCATTATGAATCAAGAAAACTGCTGAATAGATCATAAACTTGTCATGAGCATAAAGATAGACAATTCCAAAACACAAGATTAAAGGAGCAACAGAAATAGATCAGAATCGATAAACTTACTTAAATCCAATTCCACTTTATTCCATGGCCACATTATAATTAAATGTTCAAATCTAAAAACAAATAGAAATTATAGATCATGGCTAGTGAATTAGGAACTGAAATTGTCATAGAACGTTTGTAGTAGTGTTGATTTATTGTTTGAACCATTGTTGAAGCTTTGTTCTTCGAATTGATTTGAGTTCGAATGTTTGCACTTTAATTTGGGGGCGGCGGCTATGGTCCAAAAGGGAGTTCGACAGCATATTAGTGTAAGAATGATTTGATATGAATTAGGTTAGGTCTAAGGGTGTTTTTATAGGTGTAGCAACTAGTTTAGGCCCTTAGATTAACCCTAGAATCAATCCGGACCGTCAAAACACGTCTTAGGCTTCAGAAATGAGTTCTGGGTCAAACCAGGCCGACCAGGTCGACTTGTAAGCGGGGAGGTCGGCACTATGGTCGACCTGGGGGGTAGGTCGAACCTATGGTCAACCCTATGGTCGACCTGGGGGGGTAGGTCGACCCTATGGTCGACCCCCTGGTCCAGTGCTGCCTGAAAACTGCTGAAACTTGTACAGGCCATAACTTCTTCACCCGGACTCCGATTTTCGAAAACTCGGGCTCTATTTTATGTAAAATTTCGAGATGAACGCAATGGCGTAACCCGTTTCCCCTGATTCCGAATTTATAATTTAATTCTGCCTTGATTTCTTGTTTTAACATGTTATAAAAATACGGGTTGTTACAGGCATGCTTACTAACTGATTGTAAGAGATCCAAACGTGGAGGTGGTGTTGGCGGCGCATTTCAATGGGGTCATGTGCATGCATGACTCAGCCTGCTCGGGAATATAAGACGATGTGACATCCGTAGATACGGTTGTGCACATCCGGGAAATGAAGGGTTGCTACTTTAGGGAATGCTAGACCATACTATGGGGCCATCACAGGCTATCTACGAAGTAGAGATCCGATTGACTAGGGTAGTAAATAGGTTACATCTAGTCCTGTTTGTTTCTGTGGGGTACATGTGCTTCTGTTGGGGCAAACACCCGTTATTCCTATTTAGGTACCGGCTAATTTTGTTTGGGTTAAAACCCGTTACTAGAGTACACCTAAAACTACCATCATATTTCTGTTGGGATCATCCTGTTTCTGTTAAGCAATTATGTAACGTCCCATATTTTTATCATTTAATTTTTAACATTTAAATTTATTTTAAATGTTGAATTAAAAATATAAATGTATTTTATATTGAATTCGTCAATTTAATAATCGATATACGATTTAATATCAAATATATATTGAATTATTGTATATGGAAACGATTAATTGAATTCAGAGTTAAAAACTAAATCAAAAACAATTTAGTCAGTTAATATAAATTCTATTTGAATTGGAAAATTAATAATTTATTATCGATGAATTTAATTGTTTGAAATCATTTTATATTTTGAATTGAATTTAATTTAAAATGTAGATTTAAATTGTTATATTTTCTATACGATTGAATTTGACTCAGAAATCTGCTCCAGCATGTTCAAAATACAGGGATAACCTCAGAAAAGTCAGTAGTTATGTTCAAATAAGGGTTCGGAACCGCAAAAATATAATTTAAACATATAAAATCCAAATCAAATCAATAAATATAAAATTAAAATTAAAACATATAGGAGCCGACCTATATTAGCTATACCATCTTCTCCATACCATAATGTTTCATCCTTTTTAAACCAAGCAAACACAATTTTAATGGTGTGAGTACTGAAAGGAGACAAGTTACTAGTATTGGGTACGGAAGGTTTCCTCCCTTTGTTATATATACATCGCGATCCCCATTCTATCATTCAACAGAAAAATCAAAAGCTTCAACAAATAAATAAATGGTCGATCCATGTTTATTTATATCGCGGTAACCTTCCCCTTTCTATTTCGATCTTCTCTCCAGACAACCGTAATAAAACTCGCTTTCCTCTTATCTCTCAGAAAGTTTGAAACCGATTCATGTATCATCCTAAAATCAAGAATTAAATGGCTTTATATTTGCTCTGGTTTATACTTCTCCCTAGCACCTTTCATTTGAGGTGCGATGAGTTTAGGGGGAGTCGATTCATTCTCCAGCGTTCTAGGGTTGGAAGCGGGGTGTGTTAGAGGGACTAAGAAGCTGGTTGGAGGGTGCATTCGAATTCAATGTGGAAGGATTGGGCCTCGAATAGTGGCATTCAGGAGAAAACTTGTTCGTGACTACGTCTCTACTTCCACTATAGCATGTTGAGTTAAGGGTGACTAGAAGGGGCGTTCAAACTTGGAATTTGAGATATGATCGGATGAGGAATATCGATGCAGTGGACTCGAAGATAGGATTGGTTTGCGTTTTCAGAAGGGGATGCGAAGAATGATAGAGAAACTAGAGTTCGAAAATCATGATAATGAACTGGGTGAATTTATGGAGTTCGACAGGGTAGATTTGAGGAGTAAAATATAGTGAGCTGGGTGTAAATTGGTTGGCCGATGGTGATGTTGTTTGGTGGATGCGGGATGGGTTGTATTTGTGGTTTGACAATGGAGGAGGATTTCAGATTTGTTTATAGTGGGTGCATAACAGTGAGTGCTATTGATTCGAAGACATTGCTGGTTGTCTGATGAAAGGGTAGTTAAGTGGAGAAGTGTTGTTTGGATAAGAGGCTAATGGAGTTGAAATATAGCAATGGTGATATTCTTGCAGAAGGTTGGTACGTGGGTGATGTTGCTAGTGGTCAGAATGACTGGACAGGCATGGCAGTGGGATTGAGATCAGTTTTGGATGATTTGCAGCAAAAATGAATCAGTAATTTTTGAGGAGTTGCTTCGTCCATTGGTCGAGTTTTTGCTAGGAAGTGAGGTGTATGTTTTACCAAAATTTAAAATATACATGGAAGAGTTTTTTTTATTAGTAGTTAATATAGATTAATAATAGTTTAATCGTTAAATAAAAATAAATACTCGTAAGTGCTAATAGATAAACAATTCGAGATGATTCGTAAATGCAACAGTATGGGAATTTAATTTGGGATTTCAGCGGAAATGAAATCAGGTGAGTAAATCTCACTTAAAAATTTATTTTAATCTTTGAATATATTGTTGGTTGTTTGAATTCATTTATAAATTGTTGTCGCTATTATATACATAAATATTAGTTATTTAAGCTTGGTGGTTGTGGCTATTATATATATTGGCGGTTGGATATTTCCCGCGGTACCATTAGCGGATGACCTAATTGCCCCATGATATATGAGTAACGTTCATACCGCGATATCCTGCCCTGAAGCAGGATTGGTATTTCCTTTTATGTTGTTTAATATCTGTGGATGCACGAAAAATAGGTTGGAGGGATCCAACTAGATTCCTCAAATTTATTTATTATTGTTTACATGTTTATATGTGTGTAATGTATTGAATTGGATTAACGGGTTGTGTAATTGGATGATTAAATATCACTGGCCCTAGATATTCATATTTAAAATATCGTAAAAGGGATTTTTAGGTTTTAAAATGGAAAATTTATTTTCTGAAATAGAAATGGAATTTTTGAACGAGATATGAAATATTAACTTGTTTGTAATAATAAAAACAAGTAATTGAAATTATGAACGATGTTTTTATTTGGTTTTAAATTCATGAAGTTTTAAAGGAAAAATTATTTTCCAAAGTGAAAATTGGATCTCAAAGGGAATTTGAAATCGAAAACTTGTTTAAATATTTATAACAAGAAATGAAATTTATAAACGATATTTTTAAATAAAAGAGGGGAAATTTTATTGGATAATTATAATTTAAATTCAAGTATGAATTTAAAAAAGGGATTTATAATTTGAAATTGTATTAGGAAAAGGAAATGATGAAATATATTCCGATGTTCGTAATGTAAAATGAATTGGAGAATTCGACCATGTCGAAATTACAAAACAAATAAATTATTACTAGGTAAGATATTGGAATTTCTTTAGATAAAAACTAGAATTTAAAATTTAAGTATGAAAATAGATTCCCGGTCCATTTATGTACATATATATAAGTGTTAATAATAAAATGGTCCAAATGGGAATCGAGTTTCAAATAGATTATCAAATAGAAGTTCATTTAATAAAGAAGTTAATTTATAAACAACATTTATAAATGAGATGAAGTAATTTTAATCGTGTAATTTGTAAATAAATTTCCAAATGTTAGAAAATGGAATAGAAGACAATATTTAAATCGTGTTTTTGTGTTACAAGCTTTTATCTATCTCTAGATAAGAACGTTGTCGGTCAAGGTCTGAGAGGTAAATAAAATACCCCAACTTGAACGACTTCACTATTATCAAGAGATGATATTAGTTTGTAATGATAAGAGATGTTAAATTAATTAATTATAAAGGATATTTATAATTAGAATTTGATGATATCGATATTTTATAAATAATCTAATTCCATGTGAATTAGACTTGAATATAGAAATCAGAGTTTTGAACTGAGTATGGATATGGAATAAATAATCGACGAATTTGAGAAATTGATTAGGACAACATGTTTATTTTAAAATACTAAAAATATTATTGAAATTTATTTACTAAACGAAGTTTTTAAATGTTTATATTTAATTTAATTAAAACGAACTCGTCGCAGCACGGTAGTATGTAATTTGGCATTTCGAACTTCATTTGAGTATACAGAACTCAATATAAGTCGGAATTTGATGAAACAAGAAAAGCGGGGACCTATTGAATAATAATATTCCAATGTAAGAGGAAAATTTGGATTTCGGCTTAAAGATTTTGAGTTATGTCAAAATCAAATTTTAGAAAAATCGCTGTAGAATCGTTAAAAACCATAACGATTTAATAATTAATTAAAGAGATTTTTAATGAATAAAAATCTGAATTTCCATTAGAAACCCCAGATTTGATTTATGAATTAAATATGAACTCAAATAGAATAGACGAAGTGATTGTTGAGACAAAATCAGATTTGGTTATTTAATGAAATTAACTGATTAGAACAAATTAGTTACATAATTCGTGTGTGAGACTGAATGCGGTGAAATCAAAATAGTTGTATGGATTTGAAATGAAATGGGAATGCAGGTGTATATATATTACATTAATATGGGATAAAGTGAATGAAGAGAATGAAGATTTTAATTTAAGTGTCTGACAAAAAGGTACATGTTTAAATTTCCATATGAGGTTTTATGAGCCTATTGGGCAAGCCACTTGGCTTTTTGATTTTCTTTTTGAATGGAAAGGGCCTAGAGAGGCGATTTGGGGTTTGAACTTTGACTGGTACAAAAGAGGTTCTAGCAAAATTTTCCGAAAATTTAATGAGTTAGAATAATTTTAAGATGTTTTGATAACTAGAAATCGATATATCGATATATAGAATTCGATAAGGAAACTTTAAATAGAATATTAATTAGAAAGGGCCAGTGATTTGTTTGATGGATGTTTGTTTTCCCTTTGATAGTTAAATCACGGGCTATCAAAGATTTTTACCATCGTTGTCAATACGGAGAGACCAGTTGGATTTAATATCTGAAAACCACTCCGTATAGGCATAGGCGTTACGAATTAGATTGTGCTGAAGATGAATTGAAGATGAAGTAAAATGCAAGAGCTGTTTTGTTTATCCAGACCCAGGATAACTTATATGGACGAATGTCTGACAGAGTATTCCTAACGGATCACATAAGACGATCTTTTCAAGGTATTACGTCTGGTGGCGGAGAAATTCATTTCTCTTATCTTTTATACCCATAATATTTTTGGGAAGATCCACTAGTGATTTGACGGATATGACGATGTAGCATTCAATGTGTATGGTAGCTAGATGTTCTGAAAGATAAACGTAGCCTCAAGCTTCACAACCGAGAAATGACAAAAATCGGGCAGGCAGCATGGCTAGTTGGGTCGTACCCAAGCAGGGTATATTTGTCACCGATCTAGAAAAAATTCATTGTTTGTTCTTCTTTCGATTTTGTATCTTACGGATTATGATTGGATGTCCAACAATCATGGGTGACAATATATTCGCTACACTCAAGCTAAATGAGTGGGCAATCATGTGTGGCCGGGTTGCAAGACGTCCTTGTTGAACCCTAGTGTATCCTCTCTAGAGTACACTGATCGGGAGGTGGTCCCATACTGTAACATCCCACCTCCGCTAGGGTCACTCACAAAGGGAATGCACTAGGTTTGGTGAAGCATTATCGAGGTAAACATGCACAGAAATATTACAAGACAGAACATATATAAAACAGCGGAAGTAAAACAAATTTCATTACCTTATGAAATAAGGTCTAAAGCCTTTTACATCAGAATACATCAAAACCTGTCTTGCAATAGTAAAGAAGCATAAAACCTTTTCATAAATTATTCCCCAAAATAAAGCAGTGAAGCAGCCATAGCTAAGAGAAGACCAAGCTATACATGATGACCTTCAAGCATAAGGGGTCCGAACTAAACAACATCATTTCCTCCCTGAAAACCTGGTGGGGGGGGGGAACGGAAGACAAAGAGGCGAAACAAAACGGGGTCAGTCATAAAGACTGGTAAGTCCTATCTACTTCCAGTATAAAAACAGGTAAAGGTAACATGACATGCATAAACTTAAAGTAAACATAAGGACGACGACAAGATTGATAAGCTAAACCAAGATAACTGGATGAACTACTGTAGCAAGATAAACTAAGGTATCATGATAAACTACGGTGTCAAGATAAATCAAGGTATCACATCGTCAGGTTTCTATCAAGTATACCATCCCAAGGTATCTATCATGTATAACATCCCACAGTATCTATCATGTATAACATCCCAAGGCATCTATCATGTATAACATCCCAAGGTATGTATATTTGCTCTGCACCTCTCGTACTAGTATCCCAACTCTCGTCATGTGTTAACTATGAATGTCCCTTGCCCAATGTCATGTAATGGTCCATGTCAACCTAGCATATGTAGGTTTTCCCAACTCGTATGTATCTTTCCATGTATAAGTTCAGTCCTTTGCCGTAGGCCGTACGGCCTTCCCCATGTAAATCTATACCACCTGAACGTAGTACCATTTTATCCTTGAAGTTGTTTTGGACTGCTACCTCTGATCTGGTTATGTTTTCTTACCATGAACTATCGCGTGTTCACTTAGGATTTATGCCACCAAGGACCACTAGGGATTATGCTACCTAATGAACGTTTCCGTGTCTCGGTTTGGGTTCAAGCCACCTAGGGCCACTAGGGATTATGCCACCCGTCAACCACGCCCTTTGTCCCACGTATGTATCGTGAATCGTTTTCCATGTCTAGACGCACATGTATCTCAATGTGACATCCGAGTTCCGTGCCAGGGCAAATCGAGAAATAAGGAACTCGGTTGGGAGTTTTTTAGTCGTCTGCTGATGCAGATATCAAGGTCTGTTTTTGTATCCGTGGCTATGGTCCCACGTGACCCCTCCCTCAACTACTGAAAGGCAATCCAAGAAAAATCATGTATGAGAACTACATCCTGGCCCCACTATGCCCCACTTTCCTATTGTCCAACCTCACCCATGACTCGATAGCAAGAACATGGTTTGTTGGGAGTTCTCTGCTTTTCCGTTCGTACACGATTGACTAAAGATGGTAGGTAGTCGGCGACGTGCTATCCAGGGCAAAAACAAGTATCGTCGACTCCACGCTAATCCATCCCAGTCTTTAGGTCGCTCGCATAGCAACCAAGGCATACTCCTGGCTCTTCTACCGCAGACCTTAACCTCTGTGAGGCCAGGTTTCATGGACCATCTGCCACCTCACAGAGGGATACCAAGAGTACCCTCACGTCCCCCGAAGCTACCGCTTCGTCACCCAGCTCGCTGGAGCTTTTTATCCAAGTCAGATAAGTTGCTCCTCCTCGTATACTAAGCGATGACCTACCGTATCAGGTTACTCATCTATTTATGAACTAGTCCCATGTCCTTGGCTAAGAATTATTACTTAGTTATCCTTAACTAAGGTTTACCACTTAGCTTCTTTTCCCGTTATCCTTGTTAATCCCGGCTTTCCACCTAGTCCCCTAAACGAGGGTTTTATCTAGTGGGTTAAGTATTGTCGTTTAAGTTCATGACTTAACCTGCCTACGAATCATGTCAAGATTTGGCTAAGTATACAAGTCCAAGACCTAGCCCTACAAGTCGGTTAAGTATACCAAGAAGCTCATGACTTAACCCTATTAATCATCAAGTCAAATTGGTTAAGTACTAGTTTATCTTAACCCTATCAGATTATCGTGTTAGATTGATTAAGCATAGATTATCTTAATCCCATCAGATTATCTAGTCGGATTGGTTAAGTATGGGTTAGCTTAACCCCATCCACTAATCGTATTACAATGGTTAAGTTTATTTAAAAGGTCTTGTGACTTAACCCTATCATGTCCGCATATTAGATTGGTTAAGTATAGGTTACTTAACCTCATCAAATCATCATGTATAATTGGTTAAGTATAAGTTACTTAACCCCATTAAATTATCATGTTGAGTTGGTTAAGTATTGATCACTTAACCTCATTGAATTACCAAGTTTAGATCGGTTAAGTACTCAACTTAACCCCATCTAATTACCGTGTTTAGATTAGTTAAGTGTAGGTTACTTAACCCCATCTAATTACCGTGTTTAGATTAGTTAAGTCTAAGTTACTTAACCCCATCTAATTACCAAGTCGGATTAGTTAAGTGTAAATTACTTAACCCCATCCCCTAATTGTCTTATATGGTTAAGTGTCATTAAGAGATCAAGTCCGGTTTAACTTAACCTACCCATTCATGTCATATCGGTTAAGTGTCATTAGTCAAAATTACTTAACCTTTTCATGTGGCATTAATTAGATTAATGCACCCCAACCTCTCACATTAGACTTTGTTGTCGTTACTAGTTAAGTCGGGCGGGTCCGGGTAGCTTTACACCACAACCTAGTCTAACCTCGGGTTTTAAGTGCTATGTGACCAACTGCTCACATTGGGTCCTATTGTTTGTAGCCACTAGTTAAGCCGGGCGGGTCCGAGTAGATTTATGCTACAAACTCAACCCAACCTCGAGTTGGCCACTTTCATGTTTGGTCTAGTGTCATGTTACACTTACAACCCATACGTGTCTAGTTTCAAGTCTCATGTTTACCCCACATGTCATACCCACATCTTGGTGTATCATGAGTGTCAAATTTTCATGAAACCCCATGTCAAATTATCATGTCGTAATCACGCTCGTCTAACCTACCCCAAATCGTGTTTCCAACCCAAGTAAAAGCGAGTCAACATAGTAAGGATACTATGCTACATATTGGCCTCAAAACATGCACGATATCAAAAAGGGATTGGCCACAAACAAGCATGGTATCATAAGGGGTTTGGCCTCAAAATATGCATAGCATCATAAGGGGTTTTTGGCCTCAAACATGCATAATGTCACAACGGGATTAGCCATAAACATGCATAGTATCATAAGGGAATTTGGCCACAAACATGCATGATAACATAAGGGAATTTGGCCACAAACATGCATAGTATCATAAGGGAATTTGGCCACAAACATGCATAGTATCATAAGGGAATTTGGCCACAAACATGCATGATAACATAAGGGGTTTGGGTTCATTTACATGCATAAGCCCCAAAGTCAAGTCTTTGCCAATGTTTCACAAGTCAAATGGTTCCCAAAGGTTCATGCTAACATTCCATAGATAAAGATTCAAACTTGCAAGATAAACTAGGTGAAACATAACATGAGTGGCATGATTAAGTCGCTAAAACTTAGCCCAAGGTCATAGATCATAGAAAAGGGGCAAAATTAGGTTCACATAGGCTAGCATACTTATGTTTCATCGCATTTTATTCCATGTCACATTAGAACCACCGTTAGAATCTACAAGTAGCTAGAACTTACATAGCGAGGCTTAGGGAATGATCATGCATCGTCTTGACGAAGAAAGGTGGCTCCTTTGTTGAAGAATCATCATGAAACTTGCGTAGCAACGTTGATCCCTCCTCGATTTGGTGTAGAAAGCTTGCACCTTTTGATTTGAACCCGATTTGAATGCATAAGCCCTTGGAGTTGGAGATGGAGGCCATGATCAAGATAGATTTTGGCAGCACTTAGTTGTAGGATTGATTTTTAGTGATTTAGGTTAGGCCCTAGGGTGTTTTTATAGAGATTAGGAGTAGTTTAGGCCCTTGGATTAACCCTAGGATAGATCTGAACCCTCTAAACCCGTCACAGGCCAATAGACCAGACCCAAAAGCATGTCTTGAGGAATAAGTCAGGCACACCCATGCCAAATGGCCGACCACCCAAGTCGACAGGGGTGCCGACTGGGCAGTCGACACCACCTGGGGTGTGTCGACTCCCAAGTCGACTCCCCAGTCGACTTGGGGGTGGCCGGAATTTTTCCCGCCTGTTCTGCTTGGCTGAATTTGAATTCAAAATTCAAATTTGAACTGTTTTTGAATTTGAAATTTTCTGAAAACTTTGACGGGCCATAACTTGGTCATACGGACTCCGATTCTCGAAAACTCGGACTCTATTTCGCGTATTTTTCCGAGACGAACGCAATGGCACAGCCCGTTTCCCCTAATTCAGATTTTATAATTAAATTCTGCCTTGATTCTTGTCTTAGCATGTTGTAAAAATCCGGGTTGTCACACATACCTTGTCATAGTTAGAATCTAATCTCCAATGAGCGTCCAGCGGTTTTTGATTTTATATTATGTATGTGGAGCGTGAGATGAAAGCGTTTTGCTATTTGATTATTTATTTGATTAGACATTATTACAATATCACTGAATTTTGATATCAAAAAATGTTTTGGTTATAGTAGGGTAAAAACCGTCCATGTTTATGTGTGGGCCGGTCTTACTATTTGTAACGACCCGGAAAATCTGAACCAATTAAAAAAAATTAAATTGGCTATCTTAGTGGATTTTAAATATTTAAAATAAATATTTTAAATAATAACGATGAAAAGAAAGTTTGAATCGACATTTGAAAACGAATATAATTAATTCTAATTAAAAACAAGGCCTGAAATGGCCCGGTAGTTTCAAAATTTGAATTCAAACTTTGACTGACTGTACCGGGTGCAAAATAAAACGGATTTGAGTAAAACAAAAAATATTTAAATATGTTAGTGAATATCTTTCTAACGAATCTGAAAAATCGAAGTTTCATAGCGGGAAGCAAAAGTTATGGCCAAATGAATTTTCAGAAAGGTCGCTATAGAGTTATATAGCCCGTGAAAATGGCCATTTTGCAAGCGACCTCGGAATTCGACGAAAGCACTTTTGTTGGATTCGGGATGTTAAATTATTGCTAGGTTTCAAGTTTCATAATTTTTGAAGTTAGTTTGTGAGCGTGGAAAAGGAAAATGTGTTTGGTCGATTTCTATTAAATTGTATCGACCAGAAATGGACCATTTTTCAAACGGTCTCAGAATTCGGCGAAACTAGTTTTGTTGGGACCGTATCGTCAAAACATAGCTAGATTTATTTTTCTGGAATTTTTCGGATCAGTTTGTGGCCCTGGCAAATTGAAATGTACGTTCAAATCGAATATTGAATGTTATATATTTTAAATTGAAGGAAAACTGACTGAAACAGTCGAACGGGCCTACGAAACATATCCCATTTGTTCGTAATGGGGGTAAAACGCTAGGGATGACAGTCGTTGGGTTTGATTTAGAGTTCGTGGCGAGAAACCCTATTTTCTGAAATAAATACTCTCCCGGCCAATCAGAAAATTTAAAAAATATAAAAAATAAAGAGCGCATCGTATTTTCTCTCTCCCCAATGTGGATCTGAAGGTGGAAACCCATTCGAACCTTCCCCCTCCGATTCCCTCCACCACAGCCACCTCCAGCCACCGCCGTCGGTCAACTTCGACAGCCCTCCTCTTCAAATCAACACCCACCTCGACCTCCCTCACCTCGTGTTTCGTGCGCAGCAGCCCCTCGAAGATCGGAAGTTCGTCGTGCCGCTCCTCCCAATTCTGACCACCGAACCCGACCCCACACCCTTGCGCGGAAAGCCCTTTCCAACCTCTTCGACGTCATACAACCTTATCGGGACGAAGTGCTATGGATTTCACGAATTTTCAAAACCTAGTTTTGAACAGAAATAGAAAGGTACGGCTGAAAATTAAATAAACTATATTATAGCAGTTTAAAGTGCTACGGTTTTTGATTTCACTATAAAAATCATATCTTTTTGCTGTGTTGTCGAAAATCAGTGAAATAAGAGACAGTGGACTCGTGTGGACGTCTTCTACCTTCTAGAAGAGACCGCAAATTTTTCTGAGCCTTCTGTTATTTTTGGTGGAGTGGAACCCAAAGTGAGATTTCTAATTTATAAACGATATGGAAAACGACGATGTATAAATTATATAGTCGATGTATGAGTTATATAAGCATTGTACACCTCTTGTTTAAGCGTTGTATAAGTTGTACGTTCGATATAAAAGTTATATATGCATTGTAAAAATTATATATATGTTGAAATAGAAGTGAAATGCTTACATATATATATATATATATATATATATATACACGCCCCTCGTCCACAAACCATGGACAATATTTATTGATTGTGGTTGGTGTGAAAATTGGTTGATAGCGAATGGTTGATTGAATTGTTTGATTGTGGTTGAAAAATACCCGTTTGTGGTTGAGAATTGTTTGGTTGAAACCACATAGGATTAGTTTGTGGAAAAGAAAAAATTATACATGCCGCCTGCGAGCGAACTAGATGCATGATTCCACATTGTCAAAAGCTGCGAGGCTTTAAGGTAGAGCGAGGAGCCATACTAGGAACGACCCCGGTTTTAACTACCCTGCCGTTATGCTGCCGAAATTTTGAATAATATTCATGTGTTAGAATTATTTTTATATATTGAATAACCTTCATGTGTTGAATCAAAATTCCTTCATTGAATAGAAATTCATGTGTTGAATGGTATTCGTGTTTCAAATAAATTGTTTTAACAATAAAAATCACATTTTTACTCTATATATACAAACTATAGAAAACATTCATGTGTTGAATCGAAATTCATTCGTTGAATAGAAATTCATGTGTTAAATGGTATTTGTGTTTTAAATAAATTGTTTTAACAATAAAAATCACATTTTTACTCTATATATACAAACAATAGGAAACAATCATGTGTTGAATCGAAATTCATTCATTGAATAGAAATTCATGTGCTGAATGGTATTCGTGTTTTAAATAAACTGTTTTAACAATATAAAAATCACCTTTTTATTGTATATATACTAATTTTGAATAACATTCATGTGTTGAATAGAAATTCATTCGTTGAATAGAAATTCATGTGTTGAATGGTATTCGGGTTCGAAAGAAATTGTTTTATAATAAAAATCATATTTTTATCATCTATATGAACTATATAAAATATTCGTGTTTTGAAAGAAATTGTTTTATAATAAAAATCATATTTTTATCATCTATATGAACTATATAAAATAGTCGTGTTTTGATATAAATAGTTTTACATTAAAAATCACATTTTTATAATATACATGGATTGTTGAAAATAGTGAAGTGTTGAAATAAATGTCTGTTGGATAAAAATATTATTTTTATCAAAAGTATGAAATGAATATAGCTTTGAAATCGAAGAATTGATATATATATATATAGAATTGAAATATATCGAATAACGAAGCTGCAGTTCGTGTTTTGAAACCGTGATTTCAAACGATTAGTGCAGGAGATCCGACCATCGGATTTTCCCGAAATCAAAACCGTTGGTTCGCTTTGGAAATATCTTTCCAAGATAACAACTTTGTAAAGATCCAACGGTTGGATTGTCTGGAATGTTTAATTCAAATATAAAGAAAAACAGCGCCAGAATCGATTATATTTATATAAATATATAAATATAATTAAATTAAATCGAATAACGACGCTGCAGTTCGTATTTTGAAATCGAAACTTCAAACGATTGTACCAGGAGATCCGACCGTCGGATTTTCCCAAAACTGGAACCGTTGGATTCATTTTGAAAAGATCTTTCTAATGATATAAATTTTGTGAAGATCCAATGGTTAGATTTTCGGATATGTGTAAATCAAATCTGAAGAAAACCAGCGCCACGGCCGCGTTATGGCCCAAAGCGTCGTTCGAATAAATTGGTTATTTTAAAATAAATAAAAATAGCGATAAATCATTATAAAATATTATAAACTATATGGATGTGAAATTTAGAAACTAACTGAAGATTGGCTAAGTCGAATGGTTTCCTGGGTTTTGATCTGATGTTGGTTTCGACCTTCGGGGTTAATATTTGGGAAATCGTTCTCTTATTGATTTACGGTTAGCGACTAATGAATTGAAATGGTGCGTATGTTGTGTTTGTGTAGCACATGTTTATTTATATACGCGAGTTACTCAGAAAGACCGGGTTTATCCCATTCTGAATAACTAAATCGACGATAAGAAATCAAAGATAAAGATGGTGGTTGAAGACCGGAAATCTTCATCTCGTTTGGATGGTAACGTATGTCCTGATTGGGGGGCATACCGAAATATGGATAATGAGTGGTGATCGTCCAGACGTACGTGGTGGTCGATGGGTTTGCGAGGTATATAGTGCCTCCGGTTTCGTTCAGACCCAGAACGGACTTGTAAATGGATTGTGTGTCTAACATTGGAATTTATTCTATGTGATTGATAGCCATCAGTTGCATGGTATGAATTGCCTGTGTGGCATGCTAAGATGCAGTGATCAGGGCTTCTGTTGAAAAGCAAAGTCTTGTAATTGATGATCAAAGCATCGCCTGTGTGGCGTAGCTTTGTGTATAACGTGAATTCGCGAGCCTCACACCGCGGTATGAACCAGAAACGGGAGAAGGACCTCAGGGAGGGCTTGTGTTTCCTTCTAGCTAGAGGTGGTGTCAGTGCTTAAACTGGCTGACATTTATACTATTTTTCACCTATGTGGTTGTTGCTGTTGCGAGGCACCTCGGTTATATCGGTCGATCCGGGACCGATGGAGTCATTCGTTGGCTCATTTACGCCCCAAAGGACAGGGAAACGTAGTGTTCAGGCATAATAATCCACATCGGTGGACCGGCCCTGACGATCCAAGGGCCCACTTGAGTTTGGGTGCTGAGACACGGGCTAGAGCGTCTCGAATTCGGTAAGGACTATCTTTTGCCTTGGTTCAGGACGGAAATCCAATTTCCAAATACGACATGTGCGGTTTGTATTGTATACCTATATATTGCGACATAGTGGTATGGGGCATTAATGCCGTCTATGATTAATACTCATGATTTGAAATTGTTTTTGAAACATATAAACACTAATAATAATATCAAATGCTTTTGTTTTATTCGTATCAAGCATATTTTGGCCGTTATAAGGTAAAAACTCTATCCTCCGGTTTGCGTTGCATTGTGTGATGGGAACTGAGTCTTATAATGGCTTCATTTTTATAAAAAGCATTGCGATGTTTAAAAGAAATATTTGTTTTAGAGCACTGGCAATCCGATGGAGTAAACCCGTTCCACGAAAGTGGTGTGGTCCTGTGATTAGCCATATTTGAAATGTGTTAGGTAGATTTCTCATACCAGTCCCATGACTGACTCGTAGTTTGTTTCATTTGCAAACTCGGATGCCCCTTTTTCTACACGGGCAGCCTTGTATTCAGGTTTTATCAGGCTTTTTCGGGATAGCTGGAGCTGAAGACGGATTCTATCAATTATCTTTTTTTATGTTGTTCAGCTCCTATTGTACATTATGTTTTGTTTTCCGTTGTAGACATTCATGTATAGCTGAACTGTATTTGTACTAAGTATGATCCTGTATACTGTGTAACTCTGATGATTACGTTTATCCAGTATATTCTATTGTGCATTATCTGGTGCATTTATTTATTTCTGTTCTGCTATTATCTGTTTCTATGTTATATTCCAAAGATTACCCTTAACACCGTAGTATGGGTTTTGGGGCCGTCACACTATTACCCTTTCTTTCAAAGAATTTTCAAAGTTAAACAATATGGTTGGAGTTTACTCACACTAGTCCTTGTTGCTTGTCGTGTGCTTGGTACGCATGATAGGGGGTTCTCGCTTCGCGTTAGGTAGCGGACGGGAGACTCTTACCCCTACATGTCCCGAAAATATGGTTTGGTTATGAAGTCAAAAGGCTGGCCATAAAACGAGGTGTTGGGGTACCAATGTAAGCCACGGTGGGATGTTAGCCCACTGACTTGGGGGTTGAGGGATGGTTGAAAAGCCTACCGAAATCGCCGATATGTTACAGTTGGTATCAGAGCTTAGGTTGAGTGAATACCTAGGCTTTGGTGGGGGTTTACTCATTAGGGATAGGGTCAGTAATACCCTGGAATGAGTTGAGTGTATATATATATATATATATGAGAGAGCGTGTTTGTAGATTTGAATAAAACCTGTTTTATATTGTGTTAATCGATCTGTTGAGTGGTATATAAATTTCACATCGACACATTTAGCTGACGTGGCCGATAGGAATTTATAAACAATTGAACAGAGTAATTTGACACAGTATAGTTTTAAAAGGCTGGGTAAATGAAATAATTTTACCCAAAACTATATTCTTATATTAAAGGAATAATTTTATGAAATTATTATAATATATATGGATGTGTTGGTTGAGATTATAATCAAATGAGATTATAAAATTGGAATGACTATATATAACCAAATAGAACTTGTATATACAAATGAGATGAACTAAATTAGATTGAAACCTGAATTTGGAATTTAAATCCCGGATGTTTGAAAATATTTTCTGAAATAATATGGCTATGTTTTGGAAGAATTTTGAACAAAAAATCATTTTTAATAGATTTTGAAAGTGATAAAGCACTGAACTCACTTTGTTACTGGAAAATAATTCCGATGATGAACTGCAGCATCGTTGGTGTTCATTTTCGAGTCTCTAAGTGACGGATTGCTACCTTGGGATGAATTTTCAAAGGAAATTATTTGAGAAAAACAAGTTGTTTTGAAAAGTTCAAATATTTTGAATTGGATATAGAAATAAATATATGTATATATATTTATATGATTTCGAAAAGGATTCGAAATAAAATCTCGGGAATTTGAATTCTGAAATCTAAATTTAACTTAAGCAAGTTAATAAATCAAAATGATGAAAACAAGTTAAATGAATTAAAATCGATAAATTTATTAGAATCAACCTGAATAAATTGGAATGCATATGAATGAAATACTAAGTTATAACAAAGTAGAGTTTTGTAAAATTAACGGGTTTGTAGTATTTCTTCTTCCTTAGTAATTTCGGGGATGATATTCTTTTAAAGGGGAAGGAATGTAACATCCTAGATTTTTAGTCATTTAATTTTTAACATTTAAATTTATTTTAAATGTTGAACTAAAAATATAAATGAATTTTATATTGAATTTATCGATTTAATAATCGATATATGATTTAATACAGAATATATATTGAATTATCGTATATGGAAACGATAATAATTGAATTAAGAGTTAAAAACTAAATAAAAAACAATTCAGTCGGTTAATATAAATTCTATTTGAATTGGAAATATAACAATTTATTGTCAATGAATTTAATTGTTTGAAATCATTTTATATTTTGAATTGAATTTAATTTAAAATGTAGGTTTAAATTGTAATATTTTCTATACAATTGAATTAGACTTTGAAATCTGCTCCAGTGTGTTCAAAATATAGGGATAACCTTAGAAAAGTCAGTTGTTATGTTCAAATAAGGGTTCGAAACTACAAAATATAATTTAAACAGATAAAATCAAAATCAAATCAATAAATATAAAATTAAAATATATTGGAGCCGACCTATATTAGCTATGCCATCTTCTTCATACCATAATGCTTCCTCCTTTTTAAATCAAGCAAACACAATTTTTGTAATGACCCGCATTTTTAGAGATAGAATAATTAATTTATTTAATTATTAAATATCGATTTGGAGATATCGATAACTGGAATTAAATAATATTGAATATTTAATTAATATTTATTATGGATAATATATTTAATGTCGAAATAATCAAAAATGGGGAAATTCACAATATGATGTGAATTGGATTATTTACAAGGTATAATTCAATTTAAAATTGAAGTATAATAACGAATATATTATTTAAATGAAGTTTGAACGTATAAATAATATTATAAATATAATCGAGCTCAAAATGGTGCGGTAGTTCGCAATTTGGCGATTTGAACTTTAAACAAATATACAGAAGCCATTTTAAATCGGATTTCTGTAAATAAGAAACGTTCAGAGCTGGTGAAGTATACTTTTCTAGTGGAAGAGAAAAATCGGGATTTCTTCGCGTAGATTTTGATTTATGTCCAAATCAATTTTTAGAATAGTTGCTATGGAATCCTTATCAACCATAACGATATATTTAATTATAATTAAATATTGGCCTCGAATTTAGACAAGCCCTTTGAGATGTAGTGATAATTTAATTTTTAGAATTTTACTGAAATTTTTAATTAACTAAATAATCAACTTTTTATTTGGAGTATTTTGCAACCTTAATCAGCGATTTTGTGGTTTCACAATATGAGTTAATCTACCGGTATTATTATATTTTTGGGATCGGGGCACTGAGCTCGACACAATGGTATTTTTATTTCATTTCGTACGTAAGTAGAATTTTACGTTACAGGGTACCGGAATTTTGTAAACTTAAACAAACCTATGCTACATACATTTTGAATAGACCAATTCCTAAGTGTTGTGAATAGGGCCTAAGCTCCAAAGTAACACTGAGTCTATAAATACCTTACACCTTTTCTAACCTACAACTTGTTTTAACATAATAGAATGAAATGGACAACCTAACAGGAGAAGGTTTCCTAACACGTTTGGTCAGCTGGGTCCATACCAAGTGTTAGACCAAAAAGTGGTTCTAACACCCAAATTGATTAAAAGCAAAATGAAATGAGATCAAAAATAAAAATGAACACACAGGATTTATAGTGGTTCGGCGAAGAAATGCCTACGTCCACTTGTCTTTCACTATTCTCAATGATTTAGTTGCAAATACAATGAAATATTCACTTGATTTCTCTCACAACTCACTTACAATCACTCAATTGTCTAAAAACAAATAATGAAAGAAGATTTGGATTTTCCGGGAGTGCTGGAATTTGGGTTATGAAGGTGGTTGAACTCTCAAAGTGTCAGAAAAAGATCCTTTTCTTTGTCTCCAGACGGGGTATTTATAGGTGAAAATTAGCCCAGAACCCGATCCGGATCAGAGCCACGTGTCATCCATCCCATCAGCCTCGGGTTCGGGTGGATTTCTATGTTGACAACGCATCAGAGCAGTGGACGTTGTGGGTAGGAACTGGTCATAGCCGCTCCGAATAACCAGGCGCTTATGCAGGGGAGTGACGTGGAAAATGGGTTCGGATCGGAAGGGTATGCTCATGGGGTTCGGATCGGCATCTCCGATCCGACCAGGATTAACTCAGGACCAATTCTCTCTCCTTTTTACTCTGCTCCGCTCCGATCTATCTCTGTAGCAACTGGGTTGCTTTCCGATCCAACTTGAAGTAGATTGCCCTCCGATCCGAACAGCTGTGCCTCTCTGATTCCAGCAGCAATAGTTCACCGATCCGAACAGAAGACCTTATCCGATCCGAACCGATACGCTGCTTCGATCCGACCTGCTTCAGTACTTCCCAAGTTTTTTCAATGTTTCACATCTTGACTTTGTGTTGCCCAGTTCACAAAGTAGGCTAACATTTTGCCCCCTCAAAGGATGCTTCTGTTGGAGACGGAGCATGCTTTGATTATCATTGCCCAGCGCTCTTCGAGGTAATTTTTCTTTTGATTTTCCTTGTGTTTTCATCTTTTTTTTTTAAATTTCATCTTAATTCGTTGCTGGGCTAAAGAACTCGGTTCGGTTCGGATTCCGATCCGAACAGATCCCTTCTTCTTTCTATCTTTCACTGGACTGTTGGGCCAAGCTTTGCTTCTGGGCTGTCCATCCGATCTGAACGAGAATTCTTCTACTGGGCTGCCGATCCGAATGGGGAGACGAATAGACACTCTTCTCTTCTATATAAACACTGCCTTCTTCCTCCTTTCATTTTTACTGTTTTACTCCTGAAGTTCTGCAAAACGAGAGAAAAAAACTAATTCGTGAAGCATCAAAATTCTTTTAATTCTCGAAGTAATTACATCGGTAGGTTATAAAACTTTGAACAATTCCTTCTTTAATCATTCTCGATTCGGATTCGTGAGCGATTAGGATGATTTGAGTATGAAACTCTGATGACCTTGCCACCGTGACCCCCCTCGTCATCGTCGCCAGTAGACTCGTCGCCAACTTGAGGTTGGAACGGAGGGGATGAGAATCCGTAGTTGAGTGCACCAGCATATAATTGCTTGGTTTTGATTTGAGTGACTGGCACGAAATTGGCCTTAGGGTCGGTTAGGGAAGAAAGAGGGTGAAGGAGAAGAAGAAGATAATAGGGAATCGGTTCGGTTCGGAGGGACATGGAAGTTGAAAAAATGAGGGAAAGAGGAAGGGAGTTCAGGAAATCGGACCGGGTCGGGGCAAGTAAAGAAAGAAAAAAGAAAAGAAATCCAGGAGATCAGATCGGGTCGGAGCAAGTATTTAAAGAAAAGGGGGAAAGGAGCCTACCTAACCGGATCGAGTCGGACCGTAAGATGACGAAGGGGAAGTATAACTACGTGATCCAATCCGAACCATTAGGGGACTTTGCCTCCGATCCGATCCGACTTTGATTTTTGAGTTTCAATGAGATATTCAACCCTAAGGCCACGCCACTGATCCGATCCCAATGAATGGACCCGAACCGAACCGAAGCACAGTCTACCTTAACGCATAAAAACTCGTCTAACTGGCCCAATCAACTTTTGGCATAATCTTCAATTTAATGGACAGTTAGGATAGTGCCTTGCGAACGTAACTGGACATCAAGAATTACTTCAACTCTTTATATTTTGCCAAACTTTTTCGTCTCACTTTTAAACATTTACTTTGCACTTTAGTTTGCACACATGCACGGGGGGATACGGGCTAATTTGCTCTAATTTGTGCTATTGCTTCTTCAATAGTTTTATGACCATGAGACCCAGACGCTCTTCCAGACTAGCTGAGAGGAAAGAAGCCCCGGAAACCTCTAACAAGATTACTCTCGAGGACATATCTTCTCCGTCGGATCCAGAATGGGATAATGAGGGTTCAGACTACGACGTCGGAAATCGTAAAAGTGACGAAGTGTCTTCAGAGAATGAAGTTTCTTTAGGTTTTGAAGAGGAAGGAGGGATTGGTGACGACCGGGCTCCTGATGAGTTTGAATCGGCTATCATATTGGAATCGCCCCAAGATTCTGTAGAATCAACAATTGATAACGACCGACTTACCCGAATTTGTTTGAAATATGGAAAAATGAAAAGGGACACTCTAGTGCCTTCAAGCTCTGACCGTCCCCACAACCCTCCAGAAGGATATATGGCGGTCACTCGGTTGATGTGTATGGTCGGCGCTATCCCTCCATTTTCTCCCTTCATCGTTGACTTTCTAAGACAAATGCGGATTGCCCCCATGCAGCTGCATCCCAATTCTTATGCCTACTTGCACACTTTGTACATATCATACCGTGAGATCTTAGGCATAGAGCTCACGTTCGATGATGTTCATTTCTTCTATAACTTCAAGCATCGAACTCAAGAGACTCCATCTTTCTGCTATTTTGAGTCCGTTCCTAAGAGGAAGATAATCTCGGCGCCATTCAGCAGTAAAGCTGGAGATTCCAGACTGGAATGGTTCTATGTGAAGCGACAGCCTGGATGTGCCAGGAGGTGGACGAAATCAAGTAAAGCAGTGATTTTCTAAATCCAGGCTCTATACACTCGAGTCATCACCTTAACTTGTTTTCCTTTTTGTTTGCAGTCGACAATCCAAAACAAATATCAGATCAGGTGTTCTTTGACCGGATGCACCAACTTCTTAATGGCGATCAAAAATTCTTGACTATCGATGAAGTCCTTAAGGACGAATATCTTCACTTTCATGAGCTGTTATCCGTTTTTCGTAGTATTGGTCATGGGACGGCTCCATACGTATATATTCCTCCAGTGGATGTAGTCCCAGAGACAGGAGAAGGCTCGGGAGTTCCTACAGTGCCTCTTCAAACTTCACCTTCTCCATCTTCTACTCAGGATGACGAATTGGCTAACCTGGCCGAAAAGCATCGTGAAGGATATACTGCCCCCGAGGAGGCTACTTCTCTGGAAAAGTCAACATCCTCCAAAGAGTCGCCACTTAATACTTCCGAGGGAGATGTCCCTAGTACTGATGACCCAATATTTCAGGGTTTGGGGGATCTCCCCTTACCTGAAACTATATACACTTCAGAGGATTTTAGGAAGGATCCTTTAGTCTTCACCTCTTCTGAAGAGACCACTCCTGCTAAGGCCAAAGAGCCTTCCCGTACTAGTCTAGCTTCAGACTCGGGTTGGTTGGGGGGAAACACACCACTTAGGACACACTTTATACAACAGCATTAGCATTCATTGCACCTCTTTCTCTGTGAATCCATTGATTCTGAATTTCGTTTGTCTTATTGTGCAGGCACGATGTCTCGATCTTACTATGATATCAGGAAGCTTCGCCGCAGCATGTCTAATCCACCTCAGGATATCGAGTATGATCGCCGCGATGATCGCGGTAGGGAAGAGAGAAGGCCTTATGATCCCTATCGCTCTCGACCCTCACGTTCTCGCTCTCCCGTTCGGTCGGAACAAGAGAAATACAAAGGTTATCAAAGCCGTAGGGAAGAGGACAGGCCACAATCGAAAGACTCCACCTTTTCCCACGAAAAGCGCAGTAGAGAGAGAAGCCCTCCAAAAGATACTGAGTCACGAAGTAAGCGCAAGGTCCCTGCTACTAAACGACCTAGGACAGACAAAGAAACTACTGAATCCTCCACACACAGGGACACTGAATTGACGATCCCCGCTCCTCCCCCACTAGATGCGGAAACTGCAATAAAGCGGGCGTATTTGGAGGAGCAATTTCCCGAACACTACTTCGAGACTTTGACTTTTTTACCTGCCCTTGAACCTGTTTCTTCTAAGTGGGCAGATGAGGCCAAAGCAAAGATAGACACGGTTGAAAAACAGTATTCTGAGATGTTTAAATATTCACGCAATCTTTCCAGAATTATCCGTACTCTAATCACGAATGCTGACTCAATGCAAAAAACCGCGGAAGAAGATGCTAAGGCCTTAAAGAACCTAGGTAAAGATTTGGAGGACACACAGGCCCAGCTTGCTATTGCTCAGAGGGACGCTACCAACTTCAAACAACAATTTGAGGATATGCAAAAACGTTATCATGACTTGCTTGAATCTCACATTCAAGAGCGTTCTGAGTTAAAAAAGAATGCTGACGATGCTAAGTCAGAAGCTGCTAAGACGCGCCTTGCTTATACTGACCTCGAATGGAAAAATGCCAAGTTAGCAAAGAGGAATGCTGAACTAGAAAAGAAGAATGCTGACTTGGCTTCAAAGCTATTGGAGGCAGAGAACAGAGCTGCCCTGGCGGAGGGCAATGTTGAGTGTGCTATCAAATCTGCGGAGGAAGCCCGCAAACAATTGTCAGAGGCGGAGGCTGATATTCAGGGTTTTGGCGAATTAATGATTGAATTCTTCGCACATATCATCCGTCGCCGAAACATTTCTTGGATCGAAGATTACCCATCCACTCTAGTACAAGTATGGAATCAGATCGTTGAGTGGGAAAAAGAGGAGCTCAAAGTCGATTCCATCGATGAGGATAAGCTAATGGAAAAATACTTGAGGGATGATGAGCCAGAACGCCTAGCTGAAGGGCGTCGCCTCATTGCTGAGGCTATGGAAGAAGAGAGGCGGAGGATTAAACAGAAAAACATTCCCGAGACTGGTTCCTCTTCTGCTTCCCCCGCGACTTCGGAAGTAGAGGGGTATGACCCTGAAAATCCGGGAATCCCCCGAACAACTCTGCTATCTCCAATCCCTGAAATGGCATCAGAGACAGCAGTTAACCCCGCTGAGAAGTCTTCGGAAGGTATCCCTACCTTTTCTCCTCAATTTGTCAAGGCTATTTCTACCTTTCGCCACGTGATTGAGCAATCGATGAAAAACCATTATTTTCTCCTGAGTTGATAACTGTTGCTTCTCACTCTGTAGGTGTTGAGCCATTCGGAAAGACAGAGGTGACTCAAGGAGCCGCATCTGGGGCAGAACCTTCGGAGAAGGCAAAAGAAGGGAAGGACAAGGCCGCTCCTATAGATTTGGGAGGAGGAAGCGAACCTTCTAAGGCTGAAACTCCCCATGATGAATAAATGATAGCAGCCTTAAAGGACGATGGCGGCGACGGAGGACATGAGGAAGATCCCGAGGTGGCAATAGTCGAGGAGTCGAAAAATGCTGATGATGTTACTTTAGCCGCAATGAAAGCTGATCAAGATAAACGCTTGCAATTAAAAGCCGAAGAACTAGACCCTGAAGCCCTCAAGCCTCTCGCAGTTGTGGATGCGGGATCAAGGTTAGTTGTTAAGCTCTCAACTAGATCTATTACAGAGGAACTCGCTAAAAAATCTTCTCTTGATTCCAGCGCTCCGCCCTCCGGGAAGAAGTCAACAGGTTCCAGCACCGCATCTTCTGGAAAGAAGAAATCAAAACGAATCTTGACAGAGGCCGAGAAAGAGGCAAAGGATGCGGAGAAAGCCGCCAAGAAGTCCAAGGCTCATTCGAAATCTAAATAGTGGGTTTCCTTATGTCGTTTTAGCATTTAGTGAACCAACAATTGCTGCTACCAGAGTGGCTCTTGCACCTTCTTTTTTAGCTATTTTCCTGTACAAATTCATTCGTAAATAAAAAATAATTCATTTTCTGCAATGTCTGTTTGTCAGTAGTTCTGCACTTATGTAAAAATGCATGTCTTGCTATAGTTATGAAATGAGGTTACGGAGGGAGGAAATATGTGTATACATATATGCCCCCAGTCAATTCTCACAAATTATTTAAGGCTTAATCAAGCAATCTGAATGCTCCCGATTTTCTGACGGGATAGCATTTCCTGTGTCGTCAGTGCCTGTCGTTTTTTCTGGCGTTTCTTTTATACTCTCCTGTCTTATACCCAGGTTAGAGTTCTTACTGAGGCGGTCCCTTGTCTGGGTGCACCTTCATGCCTCATAGGACATCGTCTTCCCGTCCTTTTATACTCCCTCTCTCTCTGGAGAGTTAGAGTTCGAGCTCAGCAATCTATTCATTCCCCGGTCTTTCAGCGGGGAAGGATCTCTTTCTCAGCGCTCAGTCGGAGACGCTTTTATACTCTCTCTCTCTCTGGAGAGTTAGAGTTAGGGGAAGGATTTCTTTTTCAGCACTCAGTCGGAGATGCTTTTATACTCTCTCTCTCTCTCTCTGGAGAGTTAGAGCTAAGAATGTCATTTTCTCATTCTTTTATGTCTTGTCGCACAAATAGTCGTTGTGCTTTTTCTTATGTTTAAACTGTCTTCAACCTTTTCAGGTTTTGAATCATCCTGTATTCCATAATCACAACAGAATAATCGATGAATGTATATATATAATGCATAAAAGTAAATAACACACGATATTTTTATAGTGGTTCGGCTAAGTCGTAGCCTACATCCACTTTATAGTCCTTTATTCATATCGTCATATTTTCCCAAGGCAAGTCGTGCCTTATTACAGAGTTCATAAGAAAAATAACAAAGAGTACAACATTTCTAATCCAAATATCGCATTAAGTGTTGGGCATTCCATGCTCTAGGGACTTCTTCGCCATCTACGGTCGTTAACTTGAAGGTTCCTTTTTCAAGTTTCCGTTGGATGACAAAGGGTCCTTCCCACTTTGGACCGAGGTGAGGAAGGGATGGAATGACTCTCTTTAGCACCAAATCTCCTGGTTCAAAAGTCCTGAGGCGAACTTTTTTGTCGTAATAGCGTGCCATCTGACATCGATGTCTTGCCGCACGCAAATCTGCTTCGTCCCTTTTTTCTTCGACTTCATCAAGAGACTCAAGTAAGAGTGCCTGATTCGTCATCGGGTCATAATACGTCACCCTGTGGGAAGGAACTTCCAGCTCAACGGGAATTACTGCTTCTGAGCCAAAGGAGAGAGAGAAAGGGGTGTGACCAGTAGCCGTCTTAAATGTTGTCCGGTATGCCCACAAAGCTAGGGGCAATTCGTCAACCCATTTTGCCTTTGCGTGCTCTAACCATTTCTCGAGGATGGATTTTATTACTTTGTTTATTGCCTCAACTTGCCCATTCGACTGCGGATAAGCAACCGCAGTGTATCGCTTGTCGATCTTATACTTCTGGCAGAAATTTCTGAATTCAGTACCATCAAACTGGGTTCCGTTGTCAGTTATAATGGTCCTTGGGATCCCGAACCGGCATATAATATTTCTAACCACGAAACTTATCACCTTTCTTGCCGTGATTTTGGTCAAGGGCTCAGCTCCCACCCACTTCGTAAAATAGTCCACAGCGACTATTGCATATTTCGCTCCTCCTTTAGCAATCGGTAGAACTCCAATGATATCAATTCCCCACGTGGCAAATGGCCAAGGACTCACCATTGATTTGAGTTGGGTCGACGGTGCTCTGGGGATTTTGGCGAATCTCTGGCACTTATCGCAGCGTCGTGAATAATCAGCTGCATCTTTATTAATTGTGGGCCAGAAGTATCCATATCGCAATATCTTTTTCGCTAACGTCTGACCTCCTGTATGATCTCCACACTCACCTTCGTGCACTTCTCTTAGTACACGTTTGATGTCGTCGTGTGCAATACATCGTAACAGGGGCATAGAAAATCCTTGTCTATAAAGAATATCATCTTGTATGACATATCTGGTAGCCTTGCGAACTATAGCCCTTTTCTCATTCTTCTTTGACGGGAGTGTCCCATTCTTAAGGAAGTTCTTAATTGAGGTCATCCACGACTCCTTCTCCGGTTCCGCTTCGAAAGCGAACTCAATTTCCATCGACTCAAAGCTTGGCGATTCCAACGTTTCAATTGGAATTATTTCAGTTTCTTCTGGATTGTCGGAACTAGCTAGCTTTGCCAACCTGTCTGCCTTCTGGTTTTCGGCCCTTGGGATATGTGTTATATTGTACCGCTCCAAGTTGCTCAATAGCTCTCTCACTTTCCTGAGGTAGGCGATAAGTCGAGGTCCCCGAGCCACAAATTCCTCTCGCACTTGGCAAACAACGATTTTAGAGTCACAGAACATGTCCAACATTTTTATTCCGAGGTCTTTAGCAAGCTTCAGCCCGGCAATCAGGGCTTCGTATTCAGAGTCATTGTTAGTCGCCGATAATTCTAATCGTAGAGCGTAATATAACGACCGTCCTTCAGGAGTGACTAAGACGATTCTAGCTCCGGACCTTCGGTCGTTTTTAGCTCCGTCTGTGTATAGTTTCCATGGATCTATCTTTAACTCATCCTCGGACTTGACCACTCTGTCATCGATTACTTCCTTCTCTGGGATGGTGAACTCCGCTATAAAGTCTGCCAGAGCTTGCCCCCTGATCGACCTTCGTGGTTGAAAATTTAAATCAAATTG
Organism: Allium sativum; assembly: GCA_030737875.1. NCBI lineage: Eukaryota > Viridiplantae > Streptophyta > Magnoliopsida > Asparagales > Amaryllidaceae > Allium > Allium sativum. The sequence goes on from CM060910.1 coordinate 433,142,436, forward strand.
ACTTAATTCTATATTCCATTTGATCAACCTTCCCGATGCTTCGGGTCTCTGCAACACCTGCCTTAGGGGCTGGTCAGTGTATATGGTTATGGGGTGAGCTTGGAAATAGTGACGAAGTTTTCGGGATGCGATTAGGAGGCTGTAAGCGAGCTTCTCAATCTTTGGGTAGTTGCGCTCTGCCGCTGCTAATTTCTTGCTCACATAATACACCGGCCTTTGTACTTTGTCTTCTTCTCGAACCAGGGCTGTGCTAACGGCGTGAGCCGAGACTGCCAAGTAAACAAACAATTCTTCGTGATCCACTGGCTTTGACAAAATCGGTGGTTTCTCTAGCAGTTACAATAAATTTCGAAAGGCCTCAACACAGTCCGGAGTCCACTTGAAGTTCTTCTTTCCCCTTTTAATCAAATCAAAAAACGGAACGCATTTGTCTGTGGCTTTGGAGATGAATCTACTCAGCGCAGCTACTTTCCCTGCAAGACTTTGGACATCTTTAATTCTCCTCGGCTCTTCAATGTTTCTAATCGCTGCTATCTAGCTAGGATTGATTTCAATTCCTCGGGAGCTCACAATGAAGCCTAGGAACTTTCCCGATGCCACTCCAAATGAGCATTTCATAGGATTCAACTTCATCCGATACTTTCGCAGGATATCAAACATTTCCGCCAAGTCTTGCGTATGGCTGGAGGACTGTTTCGATTTGACAAGCATATCATCCACGTAAACTTCCATAGTCTTCCCTATTTGATTATAAAACATTCTGTTCACCAAGCGCTGATAAGTGGCTCCGGCGTTTTTCAATCCGAATGGCATTACGACATAACAATATAATCCCAAATTCGTAATGAAGCTCGTATGTTCTTGGTCTGGCACGTGCAAAGGAATTTGGTTGTACCCAGAATATGCATCCATGAAAGAGAGAAGTTCATGACCTGCTGTCGAATCTACAAGCTGGTCAATCCTGGGAAGTGGGAAACTATCTTTTGGGCAAGCTTTGTTCAAATCTGAAAAATCAATGCAAGTCCGCCACTTTCCATTCGGCTTCTTTACCAAGACGGGATTCGATATCCAGTCGGGATATGTCGAATATCGAATAAATCCGTTCTGCTTCAGCTTCTCCACTTCCTCTTTGAGGGCAGCCGACCTCTCTGGGCCCAGCATACGTCTCTTTTGCTTCACAGGGGGATGTTTCGGGTTTACATTTAATTTGTGACTTATAATGGATGGCGATATCCCACGCATGTCAGCGTGGGTACAGGCAAACACGTCCAAGTTTGCCTTCAAGAAGTCCGTTAGTTCTTGGGCTCGACGTGGATCCAATTGAGATCCAATCTTCAAAACTCTTGTTGGATCAGCTTCATCAATGGGAATTTCCACTGTCGCTTCATTAGGAGTTGCATTTCTAGTCTCTGGTTCCTCGTCTTTTCTGGGATCCAGGTCTTCAGGCGTTCCTTTGGGCAACTCCTTCGGGGTCGATCTCTCTAATTGCTACGCCGAGCCCCCCTTTGGGGGAGGCGAGGCATCTTTACTCTCGATGTTAAGTCCTTTCATCAACATCTTTAATTCGATAACATAGCAAGCCCGTCCGAAAACTTGATCCCCTCTCATTACTCCAGTTCCGGCTTCGGTTGGGAACTTAAGCAATAAACACCAAGGGGCGATACAAGCTCTGAACTCAGCAAGGGCAGGCCTCCCCAAAAATGCATTATAAGGCGAATCTACGTCCAACACTACGAACTGAAGCATCCGCACTCTTCTGCGTTCTCCTTGCCCCAAGGTCACGGGCAATTCTATGTATCCTATGGGAGCTGTTGACGCCCCGTTGAAGCCTCTGATCCATCCTTTACATGGCTTCAAATCCTCAGATTCAAGCTTCATCTGATCGAATGACTTTTTAAACAAAATATTGACGGAACTTCCGTTGTCTACTAACACCTTATGAACCAAGGCCGGCCCAATGGTGGTAGTAATGACCAGCGGATCATCAGTGGGTGATTGAATCCCAGTATTATCTCTGCTGCGGAATACCACGTCGTCAAACATTGTCTTCTGTTGTTTTATAGGGGCGATATCTTCCAAATCATCACCTTCGTTCACATCTACGTGTTTGGCAGCATTTACATATTGATCCATTGCTCTAAAGCTACGGATTGCCGGGTGAGGTCCACCCACTATGGAGTTGATAACAATTCTCTTGCCTTTCTGCTGCGCTGTAGGCTTGGGAGCAGGTAGAATCTGTTTTGGAGCCTGCTCTCCTTGCCCCCTGTCCCTCGGGGCAACTTTATATTCATCCAATTTCCTTTCACGCAGCAGCTTCTCAATCACATCTTTCAAATGCCGACATTCATTGGTTGAATGCCCATGAGTTCCATGAAACAAACAAAACTTCCCAGTTGCCATTTCTTTCTCGGTCGAGTCACGAGGTGGCGGTCTTTTGTATTGCAAAACATTGTATGTATCCAGGTAAATATTCTCAAGAGTGTCGTTCAACGGTGTATAATTCTCATAAGTCTGGAATCGGGGCCTTTTGCTAGGATCACTTCCCCTATTTCTATTTCTTCTGTTACCGTTCACATTACGGTTATTGTTGTTGCCCCCGTTTCCAGAATTGTCATTTCCACTCTTGTTCCCCACATTCACTTCAACTTTTCCGGAGCTTTCCCCAGACTGCTTCACGGCAACGTTACTTTGAACATTTTCTTTTGATGCCGCTTCAGACTTTCTCTTTTGGTTTGCCCTGGCTTCCTCTCGTCTTAAATAAATATCGGCATTTTCATAGAATATCTCTCTTGTGGAGGGAGTCTTCCCAGAAAGGTAATCTCCAAACTCGGATTCAGGATCGACTCCTTCCTTTAATGCCATCAGAATGGTGGGCTCATGCGGGTCACTAACTTCAGTCACAGCTAAGTTAAAACGGTCAAGATATGACCTCAAAGACTCTCCTGGCGCCTGCTTAATTCTTGATAATTTAATAACACTTTTGGACTTTCGGGTATGGAGTCGGAACTGATTCATAAAACGTTCTCTCAATTCCCTATAATTCGAAACCGAACGAGGGGGAAGTCGGGTAAACCAGAACAACGCCACATCTTCTAAATAGATCGGGAATGCTTTACACTTCACTGCATCAGGGGCAGCGGCAGGATTCATGAGCCACGAGTATCGCATCAAATGTTGTCCCGGATCAGTTCTCCCATTGTACTTGTCCATCTGCGGTAGGTTAAAACGCCGGGGAAACTGAAAGTCGAGGATGTCGTCAGTGAAAGGAGTATGGCTTCGCTCAATGCCATAATCATCGTTGGTATAGTTCCGGCTCTCGGACATAATCTGGCACACCATAGCCTGTACATCAGCATTAGTTAAGGGCCGTTCAGGTTCCCTGGCTCTGGTATCCGGGTTCCTTCTGGGCTCTCGTTCAGGAGATGCCCTTCTTCTTTGAGCTGCTTCTGCTCTACTCTGTTTCCTACGCTCCCGGTCGATCTCGGGAGGAGGGGACTGGAGCCTTTGCCCCCGAGTGGGATCATTGTTTCCTAGTGCTCGTGCAATATCCTCGCGAGACCCCAAAGATCTGAATGTCAGCTGCTCCAAATTCTGAGGTCGTTCGAGCGGCCTTCGTTCACGGGGCCGCTCTTCCTCGGAAGAAGAAGACTGGTCCACTGGTGTGTGACGAACCAGTGATGGGGTCCTTTGTCGACGGAGTTCGCTAATCTCCCTGCTCATGAGCCTCATATTTTTCTGCATCATGAGATTGGTGCGCTCGTGGACTTTCATAGCCTCCCTAGTACTCTCAAGCATGTCAAGTAGGCGCGAGAAATCTCCTTGAGTAATGGGCGTAGATGGATTGACCTGATCATTGACCCTGGTGGCTGGAATTGGAGCATTCGTAGGGACTCGAGTAGAGGTTCCAACATCACCAAGTGTCGGGTCGGATCGGAGATGGGAGATCGGGTCGGTTCGGAGCTGGGGAGCCTGGTCGGGTCGGTACATGGCAAGCTGCTCGGGTCGGTTCAGGTTAGGGGAATGCACTGCTTCAGAATCTCCTACCCGGATCGGATCGGAGCTCTCCCCCTGAAGGCGGTTCGGGTTTCCTGCATCGGTTCGTCCTGCTGCTGAACTCTGCCCACAAGACCTTGTTACAACCGCATTTTGTTGATCTTCGCCAGCTCCATTTCCTCGACCAGATTGAACTTCTTTGCCTTTTCCTTTGGCCATGATTCTTCGATAATCACTTCAACAAGTATCCAAGGGCGTTGAAACTTGAGGATTAACTTCTTTGAACTCAACGGTCCAAAAAGTAGAACAATAATCCCGAAGAACAAAGAATTCAGATGATCTCTCAATGAAAGCACCAAAATGTTAGACCAAAAAGTGGTTCTAACACCCAAATTGATTAAAAGCAAAATGAAATGAGATCAAAAATAAAAATGAACACACAGGATTTATAGTGGTTCGGCAAAGAAATGCCTACCTCCACTTGTCTTTCACTATTCTCAATGATTTAGTTGCAAATACAATGAAATATTCACTTGATTTCTCTCACAACTCACTTACAATCACTCAATTGTCTAAAAACAAATAATGAAAGAAGATTTGGATTTTCCGGGAGTGCTGGAATTTGGGTTATGAAGGTGGTTGAACTCTCAAAGTGTTAGAAAAAGATCCTTTTCTTTGTCTCCAGACGGGGTATTTATAGGTGAAAATTAGCCCAGAACCCGATCCGGATCGGAGCCACGTGTCATCCATCCCATCAGCCTCGGGTTCGGGTGGATTTCTATGTTGACAACGCATCAGAGCAGTGGACGTTGTGGGTAGGAACTGGTCATAGCCGCTCCGAATAACCAGGCGCTTATGCAGGGGAGTGACGTGGAAAATGGGTTCGGATCGGAAGGGTATGCTCATGGGGTTCGGATCGGCATCTCTGATCCGACCAGGATTAACTCAGGACCAATTCTCTCTCCTTTTTACTCTGCTCCGCTCCGATCTATCCATGTAGCAACTGGGTGGCTTTCCGATCCAACTTGAAGTAGATTGCCCTCCGATCCGAACAGCTGTGCCTCTCTGATTCCAACAGCAATAGTTCATCGATCCGAACAGAAGACCTTATCCGATCCGAACCGATACGCTGCTTCGATCCGACCTGCTTCAGTACTTCCCAAGTTTTTTCAATGTTTCAGATCTTGACTTTGTGTTGCCCAGTTCACAAAGTGGGCTAACACCAAGATTTTCTTTTATTTGACTTAATATATTTATAGTGTAACGAGCCGAGAGATACACGTTTGCATTTACTACTTTAGTTTTTCCCTAGCTACTAAGAAATCCTTGTGTATACATATACACCATGCAAGCATCAGGTGGGTGTTTCCTCTCGAGCCACTCACACACAAAGAAATGAAAGGGTACGGGCTATACACGTATTGTCACCCATCTCTAAAACTATAGATAAACAGCACATCCCTCCTTCGTTTTGTTTTCAGTTTTTTTTAAATGCCAAGATTTCAATGGCAATTTAAAACTGAAAAAAAAAACATCTGCAATCACTGTAACTCATGGATTTTGCTGAAGGCTGTTAGACGAGTCTGGGTATTCAAGTGTTCGCGAGTTTACTGTGAAGAGAAACTCGGCTTTGAACTATTTGCGTATGGGGAGATGTGGGTTTAACAGCAAATGGCGGTTTGATTTGTGAAAGAGGAACATGCGAGTGGGATGTTTCCAATTTCAATGACGGTGAGATTAGTGAATGGTAGTGGACGCCAAGATAATGGACGTGGGATTATAGGAAAAGAAAGTGGTGCTTTGGGGTGGTGAAAAGCGACAATGATAGTCGCTGGTTGGGTCAACTCGTCGGTTTCGGAGGGGGGTCTCGAGCGTGGGATGTTGGAGACCTCCGGGTAGGGTTTGCAAAGAGGTAGCAGGTGGCGATGGTTGCAGGGACAGCCGATGACCGGAGCGATGGAAGGAGGCGGTCAAAGGGGGGAATTGATTTCTGGAGTTGCGATTCTTCATTTGGGGAAGAAAGTAAATGAGTGGGACAAAAGGTAATGACGTGGACTTTTAAGTGGATAATGGTATATTTTTATTAGTTAATGTATATAATTAGTCTAGTTAATCGCTTGTGGATATATTTAAACTTGTAAAATCCATAACGGTTGCATACGTTATCAGAATTTGACTCCGTCAATTGTGTTGGGATCATATGATGGTGGCTACACCATGGAACTGACAGGAAGTCCATCGGAGCTCGTTACTATTTATAGAAAATTAAATTGTCCGTTTGAATCAAGCGATGGTTATCGTTATTAACGATGATCATCCAATGTGAGTAAAACTCACCAACTCTGAACAGTTATATTTTTATAACGTATTCTTAGAACTGATAATTATCTGTTGTTTGATGTGTGTTAACTGTTTGGTTGAATTGCTTATGTACTGGTTGAAAATATAGATAACGATATATATATAAATCGTTAATCGAATATTGATTCTGTTTATTAGAATATTTTATATTCTTGTTGTTTAACATCTGTGATGCAGGAAAACAGGTTGGAGGGATCCAATAGGATTCCTCAATATTTATAATACTGTTTGTTTTCATATATTGTGTTATATGATATGATGTATAATCTGTGATTGACGATAGTGACACTGGTCCTGTTATTTGGTACCGTTGAATACCAAAAGAAATATTGGAATAGAAAAGGGAAATTTCAAACTGTGCAGTGAAATAGAATATTTATAAAATCAAGGAATTTAGTAAAGAAAATATTTATAAAATCAAAGAATTTTATAAAAAGGATTATTTACTTAGAAAGTAAATAGAATTAGAAAAGGAATATCTATTTAGAAAATAAATAGAATGATTATAAAAGGAAATTTTCAATGTTATATTGAAAAGGAAATATTTATAAATCAAAGGATTTTGTAAAAGGAAATATTTATTTGTTAAATAAATAGAAAAGATAAAGGGAATATTTATTTGTTAAATAAAAAGGAAAGATAAAAGAAATATTTATTTGTTAAATAAATAGAATTTGAAAAGGGAATAGTTATTTGTTAAGTAAACAAATAGAAAAGGAATAAATCAAAGGGGATAATTCAAAGGAATTAATCAAACGAGTTAATAGAAAAGGAATATTTCAAAGGAGATAATTCAAAGGAATTAATCAAAGGAGTTAATAGAAAATGAATAATTCAAAGGAGTTAATTGAAAGGAATAATTCAAAGGAATAAATCAAAGGAGATAATTCAAAGGAATAAATTAAAGGAGTTAATCAGTTAGAGTTATTCCAATAGAGTTAACTGAACATAGTTAATCGAACTAGGATTAATTGAATATTAGATATTCAATTAGAGTTAATCGAATATTAGTTATTCGATAGGAGTTAATCAATTTGAGTTAAATTAGTTAGAATTAATCAGTTAGAAATAAGTAGTTAGAATTAATCAGTTAGAGTTAACTAGTTTGAGTTAACCAGTTTGAGTTATTCAAATGGAGTAAATCGAATAGAGTTATTGAATATCGCTTATTCGAAGTAGAGTTATCGAATATCACTTATTCGAAGTAGAGTTATCGAATATAGTGTATTCGAGAGAAGAGTTATTGAATATAATTTATTCGAATAAGAGTAATCGAATATAGTTTATTCAAGAAGAGTAATCGAATATAGTTCATTCGAGAAGAGTTGTCGAATATAATTTATTCGAAGAGGAGTTATCGAATATTGGTTATTCGAAGTGAGTTAATCGAATATTGGTTATTCGAAGTGAGTTAATCAAATATTAGTTATTCGAAAGGAGTTATCGAATCTAGTTAATCGAAAGGAGTAAATCGAATATAGTTTATTCGAATAGAATTAAAGGAGTTAATCGAATATAGTTTATTCGAATAGAATTAAAGGAGTTATCGAATATAGTTTATTCGAAAGGAGTTACGTGAAAAGATTTAATCAAATAGGGTTAATCGATTTGGGTTAAATCGAAAGGAGCTAATCGATCATAGTTTAATCGAAAGGAGTTATCGATTATAGTTTAATCGAAAGGAGTTATCAATGTTAGTTTAATCGAAAGGAGTTATCGATGTTAGTTTAATCGAAAGGAGTTAATCGAATTTAGTTATTCGAAAGTAAGGTTATCGAATATAAGTTATTCGAAAGGAGGTTATCGAATATAGTGTATTCGAAAGAAAGGAGATTATCGAATATAGCATATTCGAAAGGAAGAGATCGAATATAGTTTATTCGAAAGAGTCAGTTAATCGAATATAAGTTATTCGAAGAGAGTTATTGAATATAAGTTATTCGAAGAAAGTTAATCGAATATAATTTATTCGAAGAGAGTTATCGAATATAAGTTATTCGAAGAAAGTTAATCGAATATTAGTTATTCGAAGTGAGTTAATCGAATATTAGTTATTCGAAGAGAGTAAATCATCGAATTCGATTATATCGAATTCGGGAAAGTATTATTTACTTTCTGATGTTTAAATCAAGATTTATTTATTTATAAATTAGGTGTTTATTTATTTATTCACATTAAAGAATAAAAGTTATAATGGAAGTTAGATATTTCGAAAGTAGGGATTATAATGTTATCGTTATAACCAATGTTTTCAATAAGGAAGTGGATACGTAAATAGAATCCAAGAGTTATGTAAGGAAGTTTGTTAAAGGTTTAAAAGATAAACTTTGTCTATTCCGAAGTTAAAACGTTGTTCAGTTAAGGTCTGAGAGGTAATTATACCCCAACTTGATTGACTTCCTTCTAAACTAAAGAATGGTAAGGTTTGAGAGTGAAGGATGGTTAAGTGAATTTAGTAATGCGTGAAATGGTTTGAGTTGGCATGGTGATGTTTGATTTAAACATCTGTTTAAATCCAATGAAGGAGTTTTGGAAATGTTTTCCAAATAAGAATCAGAAATGTTTTCTGATAATAGAAAATAAGAATTTAGAATATATGGAAACAGGAGATAAATAAATTAATGAACTAAAGAGATAAATGTTCAATGATGATTGATCGATGTAATTTCCATTTGGAAATAATATCGTTGTTTGCACACGTGTTTTTCTTTGATAGTTAGCTCACCAACTATCGAAGTTTTGACCATTTTAATGTTGTTAATATGGAGAGACCGGTTGGATTATTATCTGAAGAACCACTCCGTATTGGCATAAGCGTTGCGAATCATATATGCAAAAGATAATTGAAGATGGAGTAAATTGCAAGGGCTGTTGTATAAATCTTAGGTAAAGATTGCCTAAGATGGTTGTACTGAATAGTGCCTTTGGTTTGTCCAGTCCCAGGATGACCTGTATGGAAGAATGTCTGACAGAGTATATTTAATAGATCGCGTAAATTGATCTCTTCAGACGTATTTATGTTTGGTGGCGGAGGAATTCGTTTCTCTTAGCTGTATACCCATGGTATTTTTGGGGAAACCAATTTGTGATTTGGCGGGTATGACGATGTGACATTCAAAGTGAATAAATGTGTGATCTGTCTGAGATAAGTGTGTCCTCTAGCCTCACAACCGGGAAATGAAAAAAATCGGGCAGGCAACATGGCTATGTAGGTCGCACCTATTAGGGCGTATAATCACTTGATCTAGAGTTTCATTTACTTCTAAAAATCTATTGTCGATGATGTCCCATTCGGGAAATGGTTGTTGATCCCAACTGTTGGTGATATACATTCGATACACTCAAGCAAAATGAGTGGTTGGTCATGTGTGGTCGGGTTGCAAGATGTTATTGTTGAACCCAGTGTATTCCTCTCTAGAGGTACACTAGCGAAAGGTGGTTCCATACCTTGTCATAGTTGGAAATCCATTCCCCAATACGTGCTTGCGGTTTTGATTGTATACTATATATGTAGAACATGAGATGAAAGCGTTTTTGCTAGATGAATATTATACTGTGGTTGATCGACATTATTATAATATCAAAAGGTTTTTGATATAAAGATGTTTTGGATTCTCATAAGGGAAAAACCCGTTCCGTTATATAGCGTGGTCTTATGAGATATCGTTTACTTGTTTAACCTGTTTTTAACTCTTTTACTTATACCAGTCCATATTGCGCAGTGCATGTGCGCATGATAGGGGGTTCTCGCTTTTCGTTAGGTGGCGAACGAGAGACTCTTACCCTTACATGTCCCGAAAATGAGGGTTGGTTGTGAAGTCGAAAGGTTGGCCGTAAAACATGGGACTGGGATACCAATGTAAGTCACACCGGGGTATTACCTTGTTGCTTTAGGGATTGGAGAGGATGGTTGAAAAGCCTATGACTGACCCGGAGTATATTTTGTTTTGTTTCCCTAAACTCTTGGGTGCCCAATTTTATACAGGCAGTTAAGTAGTCAGGATTTTACAGATATACTTGGAGAGCTTAGAGCATGAGGCTTCAGGATTATATAGCTATAGTTATTTCCACTGTGTTGTAAGTGTTGTACTCTGATAATGTTACTGTATACATATACTGATTTATTTCAAGGATATATTATCTATTATATGTTGTTCGTTCCGCTGTGAGATTCGTGTTACTCTGATGTTGTATCTTCTTCTTCTTCTATTCTAAGTTTCTATCTTATCTATTCTCACCCTCTAACTTCTTTCCATTAACTTTCCGGTATTTTTCGATGTTTGGTTAGTCATCATTGAGTTTGTGGCGATAACCAAAGTCGACAAAAACTGGGTCGTTACAGTTGGTATCAGAGCTTAAGGTTAAGTAATTACCTTGGCTCTGTGGCTTGACTCAATAGAGATGGGATTAGTAATACCCTAGATTGAGTTTGAGTGTATATATGAGTGAACGTATTTGTTATTGATATAAAAATTGTTTTATATTGTGTAGATTTATTGGTTGAGTTGTTTATGGGTTCTGATCGATCTGTTTGATCCACTGTATCGGTAGGAGTTTCTAAACACTCGAATACGATGGGTCGACACGATATGTTTTGAAAAGGGGGTAAATGAAATAATTTACCCAAGTTATATTTTGATATAAAGGATTCATATTGGAATGATTATAATATATTGGATATATTGGTTGTCAATATAATCAAATAAGATTATAATTGAAACGGTTATGTAAATAACCAATCAGAATTCGTATAAGTGTTACGAGATGAATTAAATCTGAATTTAAATCAGAATTGAAATTAAAACCCTGGGAATTTGGAAAAGTGTTTGTAATTGGATTTGGGTTAAATATATGTGAATTTTAAAATCCTGGGAGATTTTAAATTGTTTTACAAGCACTGTGAATGATATTTTGAATTGATTTCAAAATAGAAATGATTTAAAAGTAATTTTGAAAGTGATATAGTATTGAACTCACATCGATAGTTGGGAAATAACCCTGATGATGAATCGCGACCTCATTAGTGTTCATTTCCGAGTTCTAAGTGACGGATTACTACCAAAGATATTGATTTCAAATTGTTTTGGCAAAACAAGTTGTTTTGAATCTTGAAAAGGGAAGTTTGACTTTTGAGAAAAGCAAAGTTGTTTAAAACTCCCAGGAAGAGACTGTTTGAATTAAACAGAAATTTGTGAAAGCAAATTGGAATTAGAATAAAGCCAGTTAAGTAGTAATTGAAATTGAATTAGAATGATAACTTAACTTGGTTAAGTATATTGAATTGGTAAGTTAGGAGTTGAAATCAAGAATGGATCTTGAGTTTCAAATGGATTTGGTTTGGGGTATAAACAGATGATTTGGGTTGAGAATGAATTGATTTGATATCAAATTGGAAATGTATCGGTATATGCTGAGTTGGTAGAAAGTGAAAGCAATATAATGATATGCCTGACAAAAAGGTACAGGTTTATATTTCATATGAGTTTGGTGATTTATGAGCCTGATTGGCAAGCCGTTTGGCTATTTAATTTTCTTTTGGGTTGAAGATGGCCCAGAGAGGCGAGTTGTAGTTATACCGATTAACCCGTACAAAGGTGGTGCTGGCGAAATTTTTCGAAAGTTTAAGGTGTTAGAGAATTTTTAGGATTTTTGAAAATTTTCATCGATAAGAATTAACTAAATATTTAATTGAAATTAAATTGGTCAATTGAAACTGAAATTAAGAAGTAAACAAATAATTGGTAACCCTGTTGACAGGGTTTGTTTTCTACCTTGGCAATTTCGAAGACGAAATTATTTTAAGGGGGGAAGATTGTAATGACCCACATTTTTAGAGATAGAATAATTAATTAATTTAATTATTAAATATCGATTTGGTGATAATGATAACTGGAATTAAATAATATTGAATATTTAATTAATATTTATAATGGATAATATATTTTAATGTCGAAATAATCAAAAATGGAAAATTCACAATATGATGTGAATTGGATTATTTACAAGGTATAATTTAGTTTAAAATTGAAGTATAATAACGAATATATTATTTAAATGAAGTTAGAACATAAAAATTATATTATAAATATAATCGAGCTTGAAATGGTGCGGCAGTTCACAATTTGGCGATTCGAACTTTAAACGATTATATAGAAGCCGTTTTAAATCGGATTTCTGTGAAATAAGAAACGTTCAGAGCTGGTGAAGTATATTTTTCTAGTGGAAGAGAAAAATCGGGATTTAGTAAGGTTTGAGAGTGAAGGATGGATAAGTGAATTTAGTAATGCGTGAAATGGTCTGAGTTGGCATGGCGATGTTTGATTTAAACATATGTTTAATTCCAATGAAGGAGTTTTGGAAATGTTTTCCAAGTAAGAATCAGAAATGTTTTCTGATAATAGAAAATAAGAATTTAGAATATATGGAAACATGAGATAAATAAATTAATGAACTAAAGAGATAAATGTTCAATGATGATTGATCGATATAATTTCCATGTATATTTCCCTTTTTGAAATATTTATTTACGATATGGAATTGTTTTCGATTTTAAATAAATTGGATTTGTAAATTAATGGGTTTGTAACGTTCTTTCTTACCCTAGCAATTTCGAGGACGAAATTATTTTAAGGGGGGAAGAATGTAACGTCCCGTATTTTTGGCAGTCAAACAGTTAATTTAATTTATTATTTTAAATATTATATTTAGAGTATTAATGGATTTTAATATTTAATTCATTATTTAAAAACGAAGTTTGAATGTTAATTTATTTATAATATAAATTGAGCTCGAAATCGCGCGGCAGTTCGTAAATTGGAGTTTTGAACTTTAACTGAATGTACAGGATCCGATATAAGTCGGATTTCTATGAAACAAGAAACGTTGGAATCGTGTTGACCATAATTTTCATATGAAAAAGAAAAATTCAGATTTCGTGTTATAGACTGTTACTTATATCCAAAACAAATTTTCAAATAGTCGCCATGGAATCGTTTTTAAATTATACTGATTTATTTTAAATATAAAAGAGTTAGAAGTTTTCTTGGAACGTTGAGCTGATAATTGGTTAAATTTAAACCCATATGTCATTTCATTTGAATATACATTGGTAATAATAAATTATTACTAAACTGGATTATTTTGGATTTAAAATAAATATATTTTATCGATATTTTATAAGTTTTATAAATAGTCATTTTTCAAAGCAAAGCTTTAAAATACGTCATAATCTTAAAAAAAATAGATGTGATTTGTTTCAGGCTGTGTCAAAGTTTCGACACCAGACGTACTAAGATATTTACACATAGCCAATCTTATCAAATCCGTACCAAATCCTTATAAACTTAAATATATTATTGTATTGAAATTTCAACTGTCTCATATTCAAAAACTTTGTTTATAGCTGTATACATTGCTTCGTAAGTTCGAACTAAAGTCTAAGTAAAATAAAATAGGAAATACGAACTATCGCGGGTAAATCAAAATCTTGGCACATTATTTTCAGTCTGTAGCCACATTGTCGGTGCCAACTTATATAAAAATATATATAAAAGGGTGTTTGCCTTCCATTTATATGGTACGATAGTCACGACTTTTCCATTAGTTTTCAACACTGTTTGCTTTGGCGGGATCACCACTATAGGAAATGCCTTCAGCATATCATGCAAGCAATTGCCTGCAGCACATAGCTAAGCACCATAAACCCGCCATGCTTCTTTTCTCTTCATCTCATTCTTCTACTTTTCCTGCAGCATCTCAGGTTCCAGCAGTCTTAGATATATCTCCAAATTTGGAAAAATCAGAAGACGTACCACAGTAGGGCCAAATGCAGAAAGACCCTGAATGGCGCCATAGTGCTGAGTCATTGCTTTCAATGGATCGACAAAAGCAAGAACAAGTGTTTTTGTGAGATAGGTCTTGAGGGTGTGGTACATGTTTCCAAATCTTTTGCAAACTAAAGAAAAATATATATTCTTGTCTGAACCATGCAAACCTCAAGAGTCAGACAATTCATTTCAAATTCAAATTACAGCGTATTTTATTAGCAACAGTAAAACACAAGTCTTCTTATGAACAGCTACAACGAATTGATCAAATACAGAAAATTACAATTCAAATACATAAACAGTAGACTTCATAAACAAATCTATGCAAAAAGCTGTTGAGCTATCCATCTATATCAATGTTGCATGCCTTGTTTCATTCAGGAAACAGTAAATCGAATTGTCCCCATACGATCTGAAATAGAAAAGGAAACAAGAAAAATCATGAACGGCTATGTATATATTATCCCGAACAGTACAATGAACAGCTTTAGAGGAATCAAATCTATGTATATTACGACATCAAATTTATATCTCCATATATACAGTAAATTCATACACAAAAGCAAAACAGGACTGTTTCCATATATTTAATAAAGAAAAAAAAATCTGAACCCAAAAGCTACAATATGATTTCAAATATCTGTAGTAAATAAAGAATTCATGGCCACAGTCTTCAGTCCAATCACGATTTCAATTCAAACAGACTAGCCGCTTTGAAAATATAATACTTAATTCAACAAAATCTCAGCTAAACCATTTTGCAGTGATCAATTTCCATCACAGTAGCCGTGATCTGAAAAGGGGAAGAGAAATAGAGGACCTAAGCCTATGGTAGCCGAACTACCTATGAAAAGCCTCGAAGAGACATGGATCATATCTAACTCAACCTCGCTATAAATATAGGTATACACGCAGTATGTTTTCCCATACGAACGAATACAGCAAACAAAAACAAATTCGAACCACTTGAAAAATCAAACAAAATGATACGGAAATTTTAAATCAATTAAAAACACTTATCTTTGCTCAGGAATCCACGGAACTTCTTTCGACGAGTTTCTGGTAATTTTCGTTCAAGCCAAAGACGTAGGGATCGATGGAAGCCTCGGGTTTGGGTTGTGTAGTGACTCTGGAAATTTGGAGGTAGATCGAAGGACTGGTGACGTTCGAAAAAAGGATTTATGTGGGGGTTCGGTCAGCGAAATGGTGGTTGCTGAAGGGTGATATGGTTAGCAAAGCAATCGTGGATGAGGAGTGAAGGGCGATCGAAGAGTGGTTGAGTGGAGGCGGAGTTCGACGCGGTTGATTTGGCCGGAGGCAGGAGGGGGAAAGCGAAGTCGATTTTGGCCATGGACAGATTGTTGTGGAGGCGGAGGGTTTGAGTGAGGGTAGGGATCCGATAGAAGAGTTTTAAGGGAAAACGGGTGGGCTTTTTGGGCCGTAGGTTAAAGGTAAAAGGCCCGGGTTTATATATATATATAAAGTCCATGTTTTAATAATTAAATCACCTTATAAATTCATTTGTAAGATTTCTCGTGCACGGTCTGTTTCAGTGGGACCGTACAGACAAGATCTTCGAGATGGAGCAGGGTTAGTCAAGATCGAATGAAACTGAAAAATTTAGTCAAATTAAATGTTAGTTTGATTTGACTATAACAGACTGTTTATCAACGGAATCAACTCAAGGTGAGTTAAACTCACTCAGCTCTTCCTCATTTATATTTTATATAAATTGGGTTTTTATTTTATGTGCTCTGTTTGCTATGGTTGAATGTTTTCTAGTTATATATTTAATTGTTGATGAAATTAAACCGTCGTTTAATTTCAGTGGAATACCAAATCGTTATTCTAACGATGGGTTCCAATAAAGGTAACTTACCTTGTTGGTCACGTTTATAAAATAAACGTGTTTAATTGGTTGAATTATTTGAATTGCTTATGGATGGGATTAAATGGTCGTTATTTATTATTATCAGTTAAATGAAATTGAACGATCTGTTTGGAGGTAACCATTTGTATACAGGGAAGAACAGGTTGGGGGGATCCAACCGGATTCCGCAAATATATTATTTATTTTCATATTATCATATGAACTGTCATGTTTGTGAGATTGATTTGAGTATTGATCACTGATTGGAAATTCAACCTGTGTTTGGTTTTAAACAATGGGCAGTATTGGTTGAGTAATCGGCAGTAAATGGCCTAAAAGTAAATTGTTTTATTTATATCGATTTACCGTTGGGTAAATTGATGGAACTTAAGTTATAAAATTTATTTTATAACTGAAGATAGATTTTGGAATATATATTTTGAATAAAACTTTATTAAAAGGAAATATTTATTTTTATAATTAATTGTAAATTGATTTCATAAAGTCAATTCTGATGTTAATCAGATTTATGAACAAGTAAATCGAAATTAACCTAACGGTTAATATTTGGATTATTGTTTTGTTAAGAAATAATTAAACGGAATTATTTAAATTAATTATATTATTAATTAATTTAAAGAGAGAACAAATTGGAATCGATTAAAGGGATAACCGTGTTTTGAGTAACTACGTCGACTATGTTATAGGGAATCGATTATTAAATTAGTTTGATTTGAATTAATATAATAAAGTAGTTTAGAGAATATTGGTTTAACTTTAACAATATTTTTAAAATAGTTAAATGGTATTTGAATTGGAATTAAAATAAAATATTGGTTTTTGGATTACAACTTATATTTATCTTAAGATATGAACGTTGTTGATCAAGGTCTGAGAGGTAACTAAAATACCCCAACTTGAACGACTTCATAATTATCTGAGGATGATATAAGTTGTAATGGTAAAAGAAAGTAAAGTTTATTATTTCATTGGAGAAATAATAATGCAACATGCTGGTGAAACTTGGAATATATATATATATATATATATATATAATGGGAATTTCCTAGGTAAAGAGGAAAGAAAAGGGGTTGTCGCAAATATAACCACATTTTCATGTTAGAAAGGAATCATAAAGTTGAGTTTTATTCTCTAAGAATAAACATTGGGTTTTATTTTCAAGTAATGGATAGAAGATATCTCGTAACACTGTTTTATGAGAAATAAGTTGAATGGATTTTCCAATATAGATAATAAATTGGCTAATGTTTTGAAAGTGGAATGGAAACTGGATATGATATGGAATTTTTCTAAATAAAAAAATAAACTCGTTAAAAAGAATAATCTTATATAAATAAGAATCAGAAAACTATATTTATAATATTGAAATATTTAAGAGTTTTAAATTTATATTTTTGTTTTAATTAAAAGGCCAAGTGGTGCTGAATATTGAACCAGTGAACTCATTGGATTGTCGTGATTGAAACACTGTTTATTTTGACAGTTAAGTCACCGACTATCAAATCTATCCAATACGATTGTTGGTACGGAAAGACCGGGATCAAATTTATATTCAAAAAACCATTTCGACCAACAAATACATGAAGATATCATAAGATAATCGAGATGGAGCATTGAAGACCGTAGAACTTCATTACACGGAAGAACTACTAATACTCTCTGGTTTAGCGGCCAGAGATAAACTGTGGTTCTGTCGTGGTTGGAATCTACGGATTGCAAGGAATACTCGCTACTAATCTATAGGGTGATTCCTTGGATGTGGTAGGAGGGTGCCTTCGGTTCATCCTGTTCCTGGATGACTTGTATGGACGGATGTATGACAGAGTATTTCCAAAGGGATCGCATACGTTGATTTCTTCAAACGTACCATAGTTGATGGCGGAGAAATGGTTTTCTCTAGCCAAATAACTAGGGTATTTTTGTGGATGTCAATTAATTGATATCTGGCGGATCTGACGATGTGGAATTCAAAGTGAATGGTGACCTGATATTTTAAAAAGGAAATTCAAACCTCAAGCCTCATCAACCGGGAAATGACAAAAATCGAGCAGGCAGCATGGCTATGTGGGTCGCTCCCATTAGGATGTATAATCACCTATCTAGAGAAATTCCTTTTGCTTCTTTAATCTATTTCAATGCTATCCCTTTTCGGGAAACGGTGGTTTGAGCCCAACCGTTGGTGATATACATTCGATACACTCAAACGAAAATGAGTGGTCGGTCATGTGAGGGTCGGGTTGCAAGACGTTCTTGTTTAACCCAGTGTATTCGCCTCTAGAGATACACTATCAGCAGGTGGTCCTATACCTTGTTATAGTCGGAATCCAATCTCCAATAAGCGCCCCGGTTTTGTTTGCATACTATATATATGGAGCGTGAGATGCAAGTGTTCCGCTAGATTGATATATAATTGTATTTAGACATAATTATAATATCAGAACAAGATATTGATTTCAAATTGTTTTGGGTTATCGTAAGATAAAAACCATCCGTATTTATGTGTGGATTTGATCTTATGATTATCCTTTTCTTTCAAAAATATTTTAACTTTAAAATCAGATTGTGTGATGCACTTAATACTGTGCGAGTTTTTTCTCACTCTGGTTCACCAGACTGACCCGGTGTTTTGTAAATGCTCGGGTTAGCCCGGGGTGTACAAGTTTAGGTTATCGAATGCTATGAAGAGACGAGCTGGAAGAGTTCAGATGTATGATATTATATATCTACTATTCCGCTGTGTGTTGTATATGAGGACATATTATAATAACTGTCCAGGTTTGTGATGTACTCTGATAATTGTAAGTATTTTTAAAGCTATCAATAAAGATTTATTTCTAGTATATTTAATTCCACTGCGATGTGAGACTCGGATTCTGTGTTGCGTTGGTTCTTCTTCTTCTTCTATTCTAATATTTCTTTCTTTTTTATCTCACCCGCTAACTTCTTTCTATAAACGTTCCTGTGTTTTCGGTGTTTGGAAGGTCGGCATGAGTTAAGGTAAAGGTATTTATGTCGATTTTCAGGGCCGAAAATCCCGGTTCGTTACAGTGGTATCAGAGCTATTGGTTTAGTAATAACCTTGGCTCTGTGGTGTAACTCAATAGAGATTGGGTTAGTAATACCCTAGATCGAGATTGAGTGTACATATATGAGAGCGTATTTGTAAATTTTTATATAAATGTTTTGTATTGTGTTGGTTGATCAGCTCAAGTATTGAGAAGCGTTGAACTGGCAATTGATACAGTATTGTTTTGAAAAGAGGGTAAATGAAATAATTTTACCCAAAATATATTTTTGTATAGAAAGGAAATAATTTTATCAAATTATTGAGATATTAGTGTGTTTGACTGATTTGAATGGAATCCATGAGACGTTACCGCGAAATCCGGTAGGCTTTGCAACCATCCCTTCATCCTCCAGTACAGCAGGTAAAACCCACCGCGGCTCCCAATGGCCCCCCAGTCCCTTGTTTTACGGCGACCCTCTCAAGTCTCCCGGCACTGCCGAACCAACCCTCAACAGGGACATGTAGGGGTAAGAGTCTCCCGTTCGCCACCAAACCACGAAGCGAGAACCCCCTATCATGCGTACCCAGCCTACTCAGGACCAGCAACAAGGACTGGTATGAGAAATCTACTTAACACATTTCAAATATGGCTAATCACAGGACTACGCCACTTTCGTGGAACGGGTTTACTCCATTTGATTGCCAGTGCTTTAAAACAAATCATTCTTTTAAACATCGCAATGCTTTTTATAAAAATGAAGCCATTATAAGACTCAGTTCCCATCACACAATGCAACGCAAACCGGAGGATAGATTTTTTACCTTATAATGGCCAAAATATGCTTGATACGAATAAAACAAAAGCATTTAATATTATTACTAGTGTTTGTATATTTCAAAAGCAATTTCAAATCATAAGTATCAATCATAGATGGCATTAATGCCCCATACCACTATGTCGCCATATATAGGTCTACAATCAAAACCGCACAGTCACGTATTTGGAAAATGGATTTCCGTCATGAACCAAGGAAAAAGATAGTCCTTACCGACTTCGAGACGCTCTAGCCCATGTCTCAGGCAAGTACTCAGTCAAGCCTTTGGAGCGACAGGGCCTGTCCACCGATGTGGATTAAAATTCCTGAACACTGCGTTTCCCCGCCCTATGGGGCGTTAATGAGCCAACGAATGACTCCATCGGTCTCGGATCGACCGATATAACCGAGGCGCCTCACAATCCATTATCCACATAAGTAAAATGTCAGGCCGTGTAAAAACACCGATACAACTCCTAGCTAGAAGGAAATGCATGCCCTCCCTGAGGACCTTCTCTCGTTTCTAGTTCCTACCGGGGTGTGAGGCTCGCGAATTCACGTTATACACAAAGCTACGCCACACATGTGGTGCTTTGATCATCAGTCACAAGACTTTGCTTTTCAATAGAAGCCCTGATCATTGCATCTCAGCATGCCACACCGGCAATTCACACCATGCAACTGATGGTTATCAATCGCACAGAATGAATTCCAATGTTAGACACACAATCCATTTGCAAGTCCGTTCTGGGTCTGAACGAAACCGGAGGCACTAAATACCTTGCATATCCATCGATTCCCACGTCTGGACGATCACCACTCATTATCCATATTTCGGGATGCCTCCCAATCAGAACCTTAGTTACCATCCAAACGAGGTGAAGATCGGTCTTCAACCCCAGTCTTCATCTTCGACTTCTTATCGTCGATTCAGTTATTCAGAATGGGATAAACCCGGTCTTTTTGAGCAACTCGCGTTTATAATAAACAAGTGCAACACTAACATACATACGCATCATTTCCATTCATTAGTCACTAACCGTCAATCAGTAAGAGAACGATTTCCCAAATATTAACCCCGAAGGCCGAAACCAACATCAGATCAATACCCAAGAAACCATTCGACTTAGCCAACCTTCAGTTGGTTTCAAAATTTCACATACATATCGTTTATAATATTTTATAATGATTTATCGCTATTTTTATTTATTTTAAAATAGCAAATTTATTCAAAACGACGCTTCGGACCATAACGCGACCGTGGTGTTGTTTTTCTTCAGATTTGATTTACACATATCTGAAAATCTAACCGTTGGATCTTCACAAAATTTACATCATTATAAAGATCTTTTCAAAACGAATCCAATGGTTCCAGTTTCGGGAAAATCCGACGGTCGGATCTCCTGGTACAATCGTTTGAAGTTTCGATTTCAAAATACGAACTGCAGCGTTGTTATTCGATTTAATATAATTATATTTATATATATATAAAAATATAATCGATTCTAGCGCTGTTTTTCTTCATATTTGAATTAAACCTTCCAGACAATCCAACCGTTGGATTTTTACAAAGTTGGTGCCGTTGGAAAGATATTTCCAAAGCAAACCGAACGGTTGCGATTTCAGGAAAATCCGATGGTCGGATCTCCTGCACTAATCGTTTGAAATCACGGTTTCAAAATTCGAACTTCAGCTTCGTTATTCGATATATTTAAATTCTATTTATATATATATATATATATCGATTCTTCGATTTCAGAACTATATTCTTTTCATACATTTGATAAAAATGATATTTTTATCTAACTGTCTTCTATTTCAACACCTCACTATTTTTAACAATTCGTTTATATAAGAAAAATGTGATTTTTTATTGTAAAACAATTCATTTCAAAACACTATTATTTTATATAGTTCATATAGGTAATAAAAGTATGATTTTTATTATAAAACAATTTATTTCAAAACGAGATTATTTTATATAGTTCATATAGGTAATAAGAATAGGATTTTTATTATAAAACAATTTATTTTAAAACGAGATTATTTTATATAGTTCATATAGGTAATAAAAATAGGATTTTTATTATAAAACAATTTATTTTAAAATGAGATTATTTTATATAGTTCATATTGATGATAAAAGTAGGATTTTTATTATAAAACAATTTATTTTAAAATACGAATACCATTCAACACATGAATTTCTATCCAACGAATGAATATCGATTCAACACATGAAAATTTTCTATTCAACGAATAAATATAGTTTCAACAAATGAAAATAATTCTAACACATGAATATTATTCAAAATTTTGGCAGCATAACGGCAGGGTAGTTAAAACTGGGACCGTCCCTAGTACAGCTCCTCGCTCTACCTTAAAACCTCGCGGTTTTTGACAATGGGAATTCATGCATCTAGTTCGCACGCAGGTGGCATGTATATTTTTTCATTTCCACAAACTAATCCTATGTGGTTTCAACCAAATATTTCTCAACCACAAACGGGTACTTTTCAACCACAATCAATCAATATCAACCATAAACAATTCCAACCAACCATTCGCTATCAGTCAATTTTCACACCAATCACAACCAATAAATATCGTCCATGGTTTGGGGACGAGGGGCGTGTATATATATATATATATATATATATATATATATATATATATATATATATATATATATATATATATATATAGCATTTCACTTCTATTTCAACACATATATAATTTTTACAATGCATATATAACTTATACATCGAACGTACAACTTATACAATGCTTATACATGAGGTGTACAACGCTTATATAACTCATACATCGACTATATAATTTATACATCGTCGTTTTCCATATCGTTTATAAATTAGAAATCTCACATTGGGTTCCACTCCACCAAAAATAGCAGAAGGCTCAGAAAAATATGCGGTCTCTTCTAGAATATAGAAGACGTCCACACGGTCAGGATGTTTCCTGTTTTATCGAATTTCATCAAGGAAAGAAAAAGATATGATTTTTCAAAGTTTGCAACGGTTTAAAGGTGTTAAAATAGTTGAAATTAAACAAAGTCGTACCTTCATAGTTTGGTTCGAAACTAGGTTTTCGATTTTCGTTCAATCCGTGCAACTATATGACGATCGGCCTGTGCCACGGTCTCGAGCTTGGAGAGGGCTTTCCAGCGCCACCACTGGTGGCCAGTTCGACGCCCAGATGAATGGGCGGTTGCGAAATGAAGTTGCCGCCTTTGAGGCGCTCGATCTTGCTCTACAGGGCACGGTGGAGGACAAACCAGGTATGGATGGGAAGAGGGGGGAGAGTACTTTAAAAAGTTCAACTGGAGGGAGGTCTATCGAGGCGTGGTTTCACCGGAAAGAGGACGGGAAAGTTTGAATGCTGGCCGCCTTTCGTCGCTGAAGGATATCGGGTTTTTTGGTTTTTTTATATTTTTAGATTAATGAAAGAAAAAATTCTATTGGCCGATGGTTTTAAAAAGGGGTTTTCTGACACGACCTCCAATCCAAACCCAACGACTATCGTCCCTAGCATTTTACCCCCATTTCGAACACAATGGGATATGTTTCGTAGGCCCATTCGACTGTTTCAGTAAGTTTTCATTTAATTTATAATATATAACATTCAATATTCGATTTGAACGTACATTTCAATTTGCCAGGCCACAAACTGATTCGAAAAATTCTAGAAAAATAAATCTAGCTATGTTTTGACGATACGGTCCCAACAAAACTAGTTTCGTCGAATTTTGAGACCGTTTGAAAAATGGCCCATTTCTGGTTGATCCAATTTAACTGTAATTGACCAAAACTCATTTTTCTTTGCCACGCTCACATACTAGCTTCAAAAATTATGAAATTTGAAACCTAGCAATAACTTCACATCCCGGATACAACAAAAGTGGTTTCGTCGAATTCCGAGGTCGTTTGCAAAATGGCCAATTTCACGGGCTATATAAATTACATAGCGACCTTTCTGAAAATTCATTTGGCCATAACTTTTGCTTTCCGCTATGAAACTTTGATTTTTCAGATTCGTTAGAAAGATATTCACTAATAGATTTAAATATTTTTAGTTTCACTCAAATCCGTTTTGTTTTGCACCAGGTACAGTCAGTCAAAGTTTGAATTCAAATTTTGAAACTACCGCGCTATTTCAGCCCTTGTTTATAATTAGAATTAATTATATTCGTTTTCAAACGTCGATTCAAACTCAGTTTTCATTGCTATTATTTAAATTATTTATTTTAAATATTTAAAATCCACTATTTTAGCCAATTTAAAAAATTTAAATTGGTTCGGATTTTCCGGGTCGTTACAATCCAAATCGGATTGAAAATTTTTGTTGAAAACTTAACTTGGTTAAGTGTAATTAAATTCAGAATGATATTGAAATTAAATAAAATAGAATTGTAAATTTAATGAATAAATAATAATCAAATATGTGAAACCAAAATAAATGTTAATATTGGATATGAATTCAATTGATTTGGCTGATTTGGTTGTGTACTGATTGTGAAATGTGAAATGTTTGTTATTGGATGGTAGATTGTTTGAATGGAATAATCAACAATTTAATGGAGCTAAATAAATTTTAAACTAAAGAATAAATTCTGGTATAATTCAACTGAAATAAAGCTGCTTATGTATTGGAACTTATGGTTTAACCATGTAACTGATAATGAATCGATGCTATTTGTTTGATTTTGGAATTTAGTGCAGTTATACCAGTTGGTTAGTGATATATTATCTCAGAATTTCATATATATATTACTTATATGTGAATTGAGTTGAGTACAGGTGCCAGATAGCTGAGCAAATTGATATCGGTTGAGTAAATCGCATATACGTTGAGCAAGTAGGCTCAATAGCGCTCGTAAAAGGTACGCCTACGTGGAAATATAACATTTTGGGTTTTGATTTTTTTGTTTTCCAACCATGTTGATCGATGTATATATTATTTGTTCCTGCGATATCGCAGATGTCACTCCGTTCAGGGGAGACTCTGCCGAATTTTTCCGGGAATTTAATGTGTTAGAAAATTTTTGATATTTTTGAAAATATTTATTTACGATATGGAATCGTTTTCGATTTTAAAATAAATTGGATTTGTAAATTAATGGGTTTGTAACATTCTTTCTTACCCTAGCAATTTCGAGGACGAAATTATTTTAAGGAGGGAAGAATGTAACGTCCGTATTTTTGGCAGTCAAACATTTAATTTAATTTATTATTTTAAATATTATATTTGGAGTATTAATGGACTTTAGCATTTAATTCATTATTTAAAAACGAAGTTTGAACGTTAATTTATTTATAATATAAATCGAGCTCGAAATCGCGTGGCAGTTCGTAAATTGGAGTTTTGAACTTCAACTGAATGTACAGGATCCGATATAAGTTAGATTTCTGTGAAACAAGAAACATTGGGATCATGCTGACCATAATTTTCATATGAAAAAGAAAAATTCAGATTTCGTATTATAGACTGTTAGTTATATCCAAATCAAATTTTCAAATAGTCTCCATAGAATCGTTTTTAAATTATATTGATTTATTTTAAATATAAAAGAGTTAGAAGTTTTCTCTGAATGTTGAGCCTATAATTGGTTAAATTTAAAGCCATATGTCATTTCATTTGAATATACATTAGCAATAATAAATTATTACTAAACTGGATTATTTTGGATTTAAAATATATATATTTTATCGATATTTTACAAGTTTTATAACTAGTCGTTTTTCAAAATAGAGCTTTAAAATCTGTCATAATCTTATAAAAATTATAGATGTGATTTGTTTCAAGCTGTGTCAAAGTTTCGACAGCAGACGTACTAAGATATACACACATAGCCAATCTTATCAAATCCGCACAAAATCCTTATAAACTTAAATACAATATTGTATTGAAATTTCAACTGTCTCGTATTCAAAGACTTTTTTTATAGCCATATACATTGCTCCGTAAGTTCGAACTAAAGTCTCACTAAAATAAAATCGGAAGTACGAACTATCGCAGGTAAATCAAAATCTTGGCACATTATTTCCAGTCCGTAGCCACATTGTTGGTGCCAACTTATATAAATATATATATATATATAAAAGGGTGTTTTGCCTTCCATTTATATGGTATGGTAGCCACAACTTTTCCATTAGTTTTCAACACTATTTGCTTTGGCGGGATCACCACTACAGGAAATGCCTTCAGCATATCATGCAAGTAATTGCCTGCAGCACACAGCAAGGCACCATAAACCCGCCAAGCTTCTTTTCTCTTCATCTCATTCTTCTGCTTTTCCAGCAGCATCTCAGGTTTCAACAGTCTTAGATATACCTCCAAATTTGGCAAAATCAGAAGACGTACCACAATAGGGCCAAATGCAGAAATACCCTGAATGGCGCCATAGTGCTGAGTAATTGCTTTCAACGGATCGAGAAAGGCAAGAACAAGTGTTTTTGTTAGACAGATCTGGAGGTTGTGGTACATGTTTCCAAATCTTTTGCAAACTAAAGAAAAATATATATATTCTTGTCTGAACCATGCAAACCTCAAGAGTCAGACAATTCATTTCAAATTCAAATTACAGCGTATTTTTTAGCAACAGTAAAACACAAGTCTTCCTATGAACAGCTACAACGTATTGACTAAATACAGAAAATTACAATTCAAATACATAAACAGTAGACTTCATAAACAAATCTATGCAAAAAGCTGTTGAGTTATCCATCTATATCAATGTTGCATGCCCTGTTTCATTCAAGAAATAGTATATCGAATTGTCCCCATACGATCTGAAATAGAAAAGGAAACAAGAAAGATCATGAACATCTATGTATATATTATCCCGAACAGTACAATGAACAGCTTTAGAGGAATCAAATCTATGTATATTACGACATCAAATTTATATCTCCATATATACAGTAAATTCGTACACAAAAGCAAAACATGACTGTTTCCATATACTTAAAAAAGAAAAAAGAAAAAAATTTAAACCCAAAAGCTACAATACGATTTCAAATATCTATAGTAAATAAACAATTCATGGTCACAGTCTTTAGTCCAATCACGATTTCATTTCAAACAGACTAGCAGCTTTGAAAATACAATACTTAATTCAACAAAATCTCGGCTAAACCATTTCGCAGTGATCAATTTCCATCACAGTACCCGTGATCTGAAAAGGGGAAGAGAAACAGAGGACCTAAGCCTATGGTAGCCGAACTACCTATGAAAAGCCTCGAAGAGACATGGATCTGATCTAACTCAACCTCGTTATAAATATAGGTATACACGCAGTATGTTTTCCCATACGAACGAATACAGCAAACAAAAAAAATTCGAACCACTTGAAAAATCAAACAAAATGATATGAAAATTTTAAATCAATTAAAAACACTTATCTTTGCTCAGGAATTCACGGAACTTCTTTCGACGAGTTTCTGGTAATTTTCGTTCAAGCCAAAGACGTAGGGACCGATGGAAGCCTCGGTTTGGGTTGTGTGGTGACTCTGGAAAGTTGGAGGTGGATCGAAGGACTGGTGACGTTCAAAAACGGGATTTAGGTGGGGGTTCGGTCAGCGAAACGGTAGTTGCATAAGGGTGATACGGTTAGCAAAGCAATCGTGGATAAGGAGTGAAGGGAGATCGAAGAGTGGTTGAGTGGAGGCGGAGTTCAACGCGGTTGATTTGGCCGGAGGCAGGAGGGGGAAAGTGAAGTTGATTTTGGCCATGGACAGATTGTTGTGGAGGCGGAGGGTTTGAGTGAGTGTAGGGATCCGATAGAAGAGATTTAAGGGGAAACGGGTGGGCTTTTTGGGCCGTAGGTTAAAGGTAAAAGGCCCGGGTTTTATATATATATATATATACATATATATATATATATATATAAAGTCCATGTTTTAATAATTAAATCACCTTATAAATTCATTTGTAAGATTTCTCATGCATACATTATCATATTTCAGCACGGTCTGTTCCAGTGGGACCGTACAGACGAGATCTTCGAGATGGAGCAGGGTTAGTCAAGATCGGATGAAACTGGAAAATTTAGTCAAATTAAATGTTAGTTTGATTTGACTAAAACAGACTGTTTGTCGATGGAATCAACTCAAGGTTAGTTAAACTCACTCAGTTCTTCCCCATTTATATTTTATATAAATTGGGTTTTTATTTTGTGCGCTCTGTTTGCTATGGTTGACTGTTTACTAGTTATATATTTAATTGTTGATGAAATTAAACCGTCGTTTAACTTCAGTGAAATACCAAATCGTTATTCTAACGATTGGTTCCAATAAAGGTAACTTACCTTGTTGGTCACGTTTATAAAATAAACGTATTTATGGTTGAATTGTTTGAATTGCTTACGGATAGGATTAAATGGTCGTTATTTATTATCATCAGTTAAATGAAATTGAACGATCTGTTTGGAGGTAACCATTTGTATACAGGGAAGAACAGGTTGAGGGGATCCAACCAGATTCCTCAAATATATTATTTATTTTCATATTATCATATGAACTGTCATGTTTGGGAGATTGATTTTAGTATTGATCATTGATTGGAAATTCAACCTGTGTTTGGTTTTAAACAATGGGAAGTATTGGTTGAGTAATCGGCAGTAAATGGCCTAAAAGTAAATTGTTTTATTTACATCGATTTACCGTTAGGTAAATCGATGGAACTGAAGTTATAAAATTTATTTTATAACTGAAGATAGATTTTGAAATATATATATATTGAATAAAACTTTATTAAAAGGAAATATTTATTTTTATAATAAATTGTAAATTGATTTCATAAAGTCAATTCTGATGTTAATTAGATTTATGAACAAGTAAATGGAAATAGCCTAACGGTTAATATTTGGATAATTGTTTTGTTAAGAAATAATTAAATGGAATTATTTAAATTAATTATATTATTAATTAATTTAAAGAGAGAACAAATTGGAATCGATTAAAGGGATAACCGTGTTTTGAGTAACTAAGTCGACTATGTTATAGGGAATCGATTATTAAATTAGTTTGATTTGAATTAATATAATAAAGTAGTTTAGAGAATATTGGTTTAACTTTAACAAGATTTTTAAAATAGTTAAATGGTTTTTGAATTGGTATTAAAATGAAATATTGGTTTTTGGATTACAACTTATATTTGTCTTAAGATATGAACGTTGTTGATCAAGGTCTGAGAGGTAACTAAAATACCCCAACTTGAACGACTTCAGAATTATCTGAGAATGATATAAGTTGTAATGGTAAAAGAGATTAGTAAAGTTTATTATTTTATTGGAGAAATAATAACGCAACATGCTGGTGGAACTTGGAATATATATATATATATATATATATATATATATAATGGGAATTTCCAAGGTAAAGAGGAAAGAAAAGGGGTTGTCGCAAATATAACCATATTTTCAAGTTAGAAAGGAATCATAAAGTTGAGTTTTATTCTCTAAGAATAAACATTGGGTTTTGTTTTCAAGTAATGGATAGAAGATATCTCGTAACACTGTTTTATGAGAAATAAGTTGAATGGATTTTCCAATATAGATAATAACTTGGCTAATGTTTTGAAAGTGGAATGGAAACTGGATATGATATGGAATTTTTCTAAATAATAAAATGAACTCGTCAAAAAAAATAATCTTACATAAATAAGAATCATAAAACTATATTTGTAATATCGAAATATTTAAGAGTTTTAAATTTATATTTTTGTTTTAATTAAAAGGCCACGTGGTGCTGAATATTGAACCAGTGAACTCATTGGATTGTCATGAATGAAACACTGTTTATTTTGATAGTTAAGTTGCCGACTATCAAATCTATCCAATACGATTGTTGGTACGGAAAGACCGGGATCGAATTTATATTCGAAAAACCATTTCGACCAACAAATACGTGAAGATATCAGAAGATGATCGAGATGGAGCATTGAAGACCGTAAATCTTCATTACACGGAAGAACTACTAATACTCTCTGGTTCAGCGGCCAGAGATAAACTGTGGTTCTATCATGGTTGGAATCTACGGATTGCAAGGAATGCTCGCTACTAATCTATAGGGTGATTCCTTGGATGTGGTAGGAGGGTGCCTTCGGTTCATCCTGTTCTTGGATGACTTGTATGGACGGATGTTTGAAAGAGTATTTCCAAAGGGATCGCGTACGTTGATTTCTTCAAACGTACCATAGTTGATGGCGGAGAAATGGTTTTCTCTGGCCAAATAGCTAGAGTATTTTTGTGGATGTCAATTAAATTATATCTGGCGGATCTGACGATGTGGCATTCAAAGTGAATGGTGACTAGATATTTCAAAAATGAAATTCAAACCTCAAGCCTCATCAACTGGGAAATGACAAAAATCGGGTAGGCAGCATGGCTATGTGGGTCGCTCCCATTAGGGTGTATAATCACCTATCTAGAGAAATTACTTTTGCTTCTTCAATCTATTTCAATGCTATCCCTTTTCGGAAATGGTAGTTTGAGCCCAACCGTTGGTGATATACATTCGATACACTCAAGCGAAAATGAGTGGTCGGTCATGTGAGGGCCGGGATGCAAGACGTTCTTGTTGAACCCAGTGTATTCTCCTCTAGAGATACACTATCGGCAGGTGGTCCCATACCTTGTCATAGTCGGAATCCAATCTCTAATAAGCGCCCGCGGTTTTGCTTGCATACTATATATGTGGAGCGTGAGATGCAAGCGTTCCGCTAGAATGATATCTAATTGTATTTAGACATTATTATAATATCAGAACAAGATATTGATTTCAAACTGTTTTGGGTTATCGTAAGATAAAAACCGTCCGTATTTATGTGTGGATTTGGTCTTACGATTATCCTTTTCTTTCGAAAATATTTTAACTTTAAAATCAGGTTGTGTGATGCCCTTAATACTGTGCGAGTTTTTTCTCACTCTGGTTCACCAAACTAACCCGGTGTTTTGTAAATGCTCAGGTTAGCCCAGGGTGTACAGGTTCAGGTTATCAAATGCTGTGAAGAGACGAGCTGGAAGAGTTCAGACGTATGATATTATATATCTACTATTCCGCTGTGTGTTATATATGAGGACATGTTATTATAACTGTCCAGGTTTGTGATGTACTCTGATAATTGTAAGTATTTTTAAAGCTCTTAGTAAAGATTTATTTCTATATTATTTTATTCCACTGCGATGTGGGACTCTGATTCTGTGATGTGTTGGTTCTTCTTCTTCTTCTTCTATTCTAATATTTCTTTCTTTCATATCTCACCCTCTAACTTTTTTCTATAAATGTTCCAGTGTTTTTGGTGTTTGGAAGGTCAACATGAGTTATGTCGATTTTCAAGGCCGAAAATCCCAGTTCGTTACAATTTTAACGTTGTTAATATGGAGAGACCGGTTGGATTATTATCCGAAGAACCACTCCGTGTTGGCATAAGCGTGGCGAATCATATATGCCAAAAATAATTGAAGACGGAGTAAAGTGAAAGGGCTGTTGTATAAATCTTAGGTAAAGATTTCCTAAGATGGTTGTACTAAATAGTGCCTTCAGTTTGTCCAGTCCTAGGACGACCTGTATGGAAGAACGTCCGACAGAGTGTATTTAATAGATCACGTAAGTTGATCTCTTCAAACGTATTTACATTTGGTGGCAGAGGAATTCGTTTCTCTTAGCTGTATACCCATGGTATTTTTGGGGAAATCAATTTGTGATTTGGCGGGTATGACGATGTGACATTCAAAGTGAATAAATGTGTGATCTGTCAGAGATAAGCGTGGCCTCTAGCCTCACAACCGGGAAATGATAAAAATCGGGCAGGCAGCATGGCTATGTAGGTCGCACATATTAGGGTGTATAATCACCTAATCTAGAGTTTCATTTACTTCTAAAACTCTACTGTCGATGTTGTCCCATTCAGGAAATGGTTGCTGATCCCAACCGTTGGTGATATACATTCGATACACTCAAGCGAAATGAGTGGTCGGTCATGTGTGGCCGGGTTGCAAGATGTTCTTGTTGAACCTAGTGTATTCCTTTCTAGAGGTACACTAGAAAAAGGTGGTTCCATACCTTGTCATAGTTGGAAATCCATTACCCAATACGTGCTTGTGGTTTTGATTATATACTATATATGTAGAACGTGAGATGAAAGCGTTTCTACTAGATGATTATTATATTGTGGTTGATAGACAATATTATAATATCAAAAGGTTTTTGATATAAAGATGTTTTGGATTCTCATAAGGGAAAAACCCATTCCGTTATACGGCGTGGTCTTATGAGATATCGTTTACTTGTTCAAACTGTTTTTAACTGTTTTACTCATACCAGTCCCATGACTGACCCGGAGTTTTTTTTGTTTCCCTAAACTTTTGGGTGCCCAATTTTATACGGGCAGTCAAGTAATAAGGATATTACAGATATACTTGGAGAGCTTAGGATAGGAGGCTTCAGGATTATATAGCTATAGTTATTTCCGTTGTGTTGTAAGTGTTGTACTCTGATAATGTTACTGTATACATATACTAATTTATTTCAAGGATATATTATCTATTATATGTTGTTCGTTCCACTGTGAGATTCGTGTTACTCTGATGTTGTATCTTCTTCTTCTTCTATTCTAAGTTTCTATCTTATCTATTCTCACCCTCTAACTTCTTTCTATTAACTTTTCGGTATTTTTCGATTTTTTGTTAGTCATCATTGAGTTTATGGCGATAACCAAAGTCGACAAAAACTGGGTCGTTACAATTTTAATGGCGCGAGTACTGAAAGGAGACAAATTATGGGTATTGGGTACGGAAGGTTTCCTCCCCTCGTTGTATATACATCATGATCCCCATTCTGTCATTCAGCAGAAAAATCAAAAGCTAAAACAAATAAATAAATGGTCGATCCATTTTTCCCTTCCACGTCTATTTATATCACGGTAATCTTCCCCTTTCTATTTCCATCTTCTCTCCAGACAACCATAATAAAACTCGCTCTCCTCTTATCTCTCAAAAAGTTTGAAACCAGTTCATGTATCATCCTAAAATCAGGAATTAAATGGATTTGAGTTTGCTTTGGTTTATACTTCGCCCTTGCACCTTTCGTTTGAGGCGTGATGGGTTTAGGGGGAGTCGATTCATTCTTCAGGGTTCTAGGGTTGGAAGCGGGGTGAGTTAGAGGGACTAAGAAGCTGTTTTGAGGGTGTATTCGAATTTAACGTGGAAGGATTGGGCTTCGAAGAGTGGCATTCAGGAGAAAACTCATTCGCGACTACATCGCTACTTTCACTGTAGCGTGTTGAGTTAAGGGTAACTGGAAGGGGCGTTCAAACTTGGAATTTGAGATATGATCAGATGAGTAATATCGACATAGTGGAGTCAAGGATAGGATTGGTTTGCATTTTCAGAAGGGGATGCGAAGAGTGATGGAGGAACTGGAGTTCGAAAATCATGATAATGAACTGGGTGTATTTATGGAATTCGACAGGGTAGATTTGAGGAGTAAAATATAGTGAGCTGGGTGTAAATTGGTTGGCCGATGGTGATGTTGTTTGATGGATGCAGGATGGGTTATATTTGTGGTTTGGCAGTGGAGGAGGATTTCAGATTTGTTTATGGTGGGTGCACAACAGTGTGACGTCAAGGAATTTCGCTCGGTTCGAACCAGTCGCTAAACCGACCCAGTCCGTTCGAAACGCCCTATCGTTTTGAGAACACGACAAAACAGAACGCATACAATAGAACATTTCATTGTATACTACAACAATGCATCAGATTACAAGAATATACAGAGTATAAACAAATAAATATTACACAGAAATATCAGAGATTTAAATTACATTTAAATACATCGCAGCGGAAAATAATACAATACACAACTAGAAGGAGATATACGGATACAAAGCTTTCCGGATATCGTTCCAGCTGTAAACCAGGATCCTGTGAATATAAATCTGCAAAACCCAAAACTACTAGCTGCCCGTGTCAAAATAAGGGCACCCAGAGTTTAGGTTAAAACAATAAACTCCAGGTCAGTCATGTGACTGGTGTGAGAACTAAAACAGTTATTAATCTTTATTTTAAATCATTAGGTAAATCAAGGGACCACGCCGTATAACACGGAACGGGTTTCCTCCCAAGAATACCAGTGCATAAAACAAACAGCGCAATGCTAAATAAAGAAAAATGAAGCTGTTATAAGACCCAGGTCCCATCACACAATGCAACGCAGCCGAGGATAGGGTTTTCCCTTATAACAGCCAAAGAATGCTTGATACGGTTAAAACAAATCGTTTGATACTATTATAAGTGCATAGTGTATAAAACAACTTCAAATCATAAGTATCAATCATAGGCGGCATGGGTACCATATATCATGTCGCCATACTAGGCTCTACAAATAAAACCGCAAATGTCACGTATTTGGAAATTGGATTTCCATCTATGAACCGAGGCAAAAGATAGTCCTCAACCGATTCGTGACTCTCTAGCCCGAGCCATAGGACCCAGACTCAGGTGGGCCCTTGGAGCGACAGGGCCGGTCCACCGATGTGGATTAAACTTAAACCCTGAACATGCGTTTCGCCACCCTTTGGGGCGTAAGTGAGCCAACTAAATGACTCCATCGGTTCGAGAACGACTGATCAATCCGAGGCGCCTCGCAACAGCAACAACCACATAAGTCAAACTCGTCAGGGCGTGTAAAACCACTGACGCTACTTTTTAGCTAGAAGGAAACGCATGCCCTCCCTGAGGT
This sequence comes from Allium sativum, assembly GCA_030737875.1. Lineage (NCBI taxonomy): Eukaryota > Viridiplantae > Streptophyta > Magnoliopsida > Asparagales > Amaryllidaceae > Allium > Allium sativum. The sequence goes on from CM060910.1 coordinate 433,177,088, forward strand.
CCGTCTCCCGTTTTTGGTTCATACCGGGTGTGATACTTGCGAAGTAAACGTTACACAAAGCTACGCCACAAAGGCCGTGCTTTGATCATCACCACAAGACTTTGCTTTTCAACAGAAGCCTCGATCAATTGCCACTTAGGCATGCCACACAGGCAATTCACTCCATGCGTTTGATATCCATCAATATATAACCCCTGAGCTCGTACGTCTCAGAGAAGAGCGTTAAGCAAGAGAATAAATTCTCCGCCGCCAAACAGATATATATTTAATAGAGATCAATCACACGGACTAAAATCCCATGTCAGACACACAGTCCATTTACAAGTCCGTTCTGGGTCTGAACGAAACCGGAGGCACCTAGTACCCCGCATATCCATCGATCTCCAAGTACGTCTGGACGATCACTAACTGTTTCCATCTTCTTGGGTGTACAGCCCAATCAAGATCATCAGTAATCACCCAAACGACGTGAAGACTTCTGGTCTTCGACCACCGTCTTCATCTTCGACTTATCGTCGTATCAGTTATTCAGAATGGGATAAACCCGGTCTTTCCTAATAACTCGCGTATATTTAAATAAGTGTTACGCAAACACAACATACGCCTCATTCCAATTCATCAGTCACTAACCGTAAATTAATCAAGAGAATAATTCCCCAAATATTAACCTCGAAGGCCGAAACCAACATCAAATCAATATCCAGAAAACCATTCTGCTTAGCTAACCGACAGTTAGTTTCTAAATTTCACATTCATATGGAAAGGTTCCCATTAATTTTATCCAAGATAAATTCTTTATATTTATTCTTTAATCTATCCTTTTGAATTTCGATTCAACTAGTCGGGATTAACGAACCTTACCGAAGTAATCATTTGTTTTAATTTCCCAATCCCAACCTATTTATCCCATGAAGTAAAACTGGTAATACTTCATATCTAACACCACAGTGTTATCGGTAAATTCAATTACCATTTCACGTTCAAATCTAATTAAAGATTTAACTATCGCCTGGAGCAAAACTGGTGATACTCCATTTTCGATCATTTCAATCTAATTAAAGATTCATTAAAACTCCACTTAGTTTTAATCTTCGACTGGGTTAAAGAATCAGTGTCATTTAAAACACGGTTCACGATAAACCCAAAATCACATTCATTAATTATCGGGTTAAAGAACAAGTGCTATTTAAAACACTGTTCACGATAAACCCGAAAATCAATATCAATTCAGTTTCAATTAAATATTATTTAATTGGTGCACTTCATTAAATCTAAATAAAAAGATTTAATCTTTTCTCAACTGGGTTCAAGAACAGTGTTAGTGAAGACACCATTCACGACAAACCCAAATCACATTTGATATTCAATACAAGGCTTTGAATAGAAAATATATCGGCTTATATTCAATATCAAATTCTACGACTAACAAATGTCGTATTGGAAATAACGATACAAATATATATCTTTCAAATTTCCATAACAACACCTGTATAATCACGAATTCCAACATCGAAATATCCCGAAGACAATTTCGATTCAAATCCACTCCAATGCAATCATTGGAAATTCTGGTTATTTTTAAAACCCTTTTCAAATTCAATTTATTTATTTAAAAATAAATAGAATTATAATTCTGGTTCAAAACTAGTTCATTTCGATAAAAATCTATTTTTATCTTTTCAAATATGGAGTTTTTCATCCCAATTTTTCCCAAATCATTTCTTATGATTTTACACAAATTATTACTATTTTTAATAATTTTATCAAGGCCCGTACAGTCGATTTCCATCAATGGCCATCGAACTGCACTTACAACGACCTTTTTCAAATTTGATTTGGACGTAACTCCAAATCCAACCGTTAGATTTCAAATTTCTAATATTCGTTAGAAAGCTCTTTTCGATGTGAACCCAACGGTTCCGGTTTTAGGAGAATCCGACGGTCGGATCTCCCGTAATGTCCGTTTGAAATAAATGGTCGAAATTCACGAACTGCTGCGGCGCGGCGCGTTCTATTCAGGCCATTATATTATATATATAATATATATTTCGTCGATTTATATTTAAAACGAATTATATAAATAGTTAAAAAAATTCGTTTCAAAAGCAATTTCAACTTCCATTTCAATTCAAATCAAAATAGAATTCTTCTTTATAAATTCGTTTTAAAATTCATTTCTATTCAATTCAAATTTCAATTCAATTTGAATTCATTTCAATTTGCTTTCAATTCAATTTGAATTCGTTTTATATTCAATTCATTTCGAAATCGTTTTCAATTCATTTCCTTTCGAAATCGTTTTCAATTCATTTCATTTCGAAATCGTTTTCAATTCATTTCATTTCGAAATCGTTTTCAATTTATTTCATTTCGAAATCGTTTTCAATTCATTTCATTTCGAAATCGTTTTCAATTTATTTCATTTCGAAATCGTTTTCAATTCATTTCATTTCGAAATCGTTTTCATTTCATTTCATTTCGAAATTGTTAAAATCGTTATAAATATCGTTCACGTCAAAATGGCGTCAATCTAATCAACACGGCTTCATAAATTTCTATTTTCAAATATTCTATTTCAAATATTTCTTTTTCAAAATAGTTGTTATTATCAAAATATTTCGTTCAACACATGACCAATCTCAATGGATGAGTACTGTCAACACATGAACCTTTATTTTATATTATTCTTTATTTTTCAAATTGGAATGAGGCCCAATCAATTACCATATAAAGTTAATTATATGGATTCCATACAACACATGTATATAATAGCATTGAAAAATAATCAACCATCAACCAAAGTGCACTACACTGTATAAGCATCAAATATAGATATCTAACGCTTATAACAGCCTGTCAATCGATCGATCGACATATTTAATCAATCAGGATGAGTGAACTTCAAATTTCATCCTAACACCCGTGTGGGGTTTCAAACAATCAAACACATATTTTATTTGTGCAGTTGGGCGATGTGTAAAATTTATCGTCCCAATCAATGTCCTTCAAATAGGTGTACATAAACAAACCGTCCGGTTTGTAAATGAATATTTATTTATTCACATTCACGTTAAAAATTATATTTTTAACGATAAAACATTTTATTCAACCTATGAATATTCTATTCGGTTCATTTTTTCAATAAAATGATATTTTTATTTTCTAACTTATTTTAGAAAATTTCGGCGGCATAACGGCACGATACTAGAAACGGGACGAGGCCTAGCCTTATCCCCGGTCTAGTGAAGGCCCACGCCATTCACACATCAATCAAATCAATTTATTTCACCCAACAATTCAATTTCAAATCAAATCATCTAATCAACTACACAACCAAACAATTTAACAAACAAGCCATCCATGGTCTGTGGATGACGGGTGTCGGGTGCTACTAAACACCGTCTGCATCCTAGTATATATATATGACTAGAAAAAGAAATTGAAGAGTGAGAAGTTCTCACAGATAGCTATCCAGACATCTTGACTCTTCTTTGATAGAAGTCTTCATCTTTCACGCCTTTTGTCGCATTCGTTGCTCGTATTCACTACATATGTAAAAATCACATTTTTACTTCGTTATTCAATATATAAAAATCGAATTTTTATTATGCTATTCAATATATAAAAATCATATTTTTACTTCGCTACATATATAAAGGTGATATTTTTAATTCTCTATATAAAAATCCCACATTTCTTCGATTAAAAATCCTTCCTTTCTTCGATTAAAAAATCCTATCTTTTTAAATATAAAATTCCTATCTATATGATTTAAAAATCAGAATTCTTTTTATAAAATAAAATAGCCTAAACCGAGATAGGTAAAAGGAGCTTACATCGTTGGGAAAAGGAGGGGGTTTGCTCGCCGTGGTGTGTGGCTCGTCGGATCTGATGGAGGCGCGGGTGCTTCGACTGAGGCGCGTTGGGGTCCTCGCGGTTTAACTGGAGGGAAGGGGAGGGGGGGTCAGTTGCTCGCGCGCTCGTCGGAGGGGGTGCGCCTGCCCTAGGCGACGGCGAGACAGCTCGGTGGTGGGCGCGGTGTAGGGGTTTTGGGAGGAAAAGGCCTGCGTAGAAAGGAGGAGGGGTGTAACGACCAGGATTTTTAGCGACTTTGGTTATCGACGTAAGCACGACGTCGATAACCAAACCATTCGAAAAATCCCGGTAGTTAATGAAAGAAATTAGAAGGTGAGAATAGATAAGATAGAACTTATAGAATAGAAGAAGAAGAACATCATCATCAGAGTAAACACGAATCTCACAGCGGAACGAATAAAATATAACATAACATATCTTTGAAATAACATCAGTATATGTATACAATAACACTTATCAGAGTACAATACTTACAACAACAGCGGAAATAATAATGGCTATATGATCCTGAAGCCTCCTGCTCCAGCTCTTCAATGTATCTGCAAATCCCGACTACTTGACTGCCCGTACAAATTTAGGCACCCAAGAGTTTAGGAAAACAAAACAAATAAACTCCGGGTCAGTCATGGGACTGGTATGAGTAAACTCAAATCATTTAAAACAGGTATATGATATCTCATAAGACCACGCCGTGAATACGGAACGGGTTTTTCCCTTATGAGAATCCAAATAACTTTTCAAAGCAATATCATTCTGATATTATAATAATGTCTAAGTACAAATAAATATCAATCTAGCAGAAACGCTTGCATCTCACGTTACTACATATATAGTATACAATCAAAATCGCAAGCACGTATTGGATGATTGGATTTCCAACTATGACAAGGTATGGAATCACCTTCCGATCAGTGTACTCTAGGAACGATACACTGGAGTTCAACAAGAACATCTTGCAACTCAGCCACACATGACCGACCACTCATTTCGCTTGAGTGTATCGAATGTACATCACCAACGGTTGGGATCAGCAACCGTTCCCGTATATATATATGGGACAGCATTGATAGATTTAAGGAACAAATGAATATTCTCTAGATAGGTGATTATACACCCTACTTCGGTGCGACCGACTTAGCCATGCTGCCTGCCCGATTTCTGTCATTTACCGGATGATGAGGCTAGAAGTTGCGCTATATCATCACATCAAATTCACTTCAAATGTCACATCGTCATATCCATCAGAATCACTAATTGACGTCTACAACCATACATTATGTGTCAGCTAAAAGAAGTTTCCTTCTCCGCTTCCACTCTTGGTACGGTTGAAGAAATCAATGTACGTGACCTTTCTGGAAATACTCTGTCAGACATTCATCTTCATTCACTTAGAATTGTCACATCGTCATACCCGCCAAATCACAAATTGACTTATTCAAAAATAACACGGGTATACAGCTAAAAGAAACGAATTCCTCCGCCACCAAACGTGAATACGTTTGAACAGATCAACTTACGCGATCTATTAGATATACTCTGTCAGACCTTCGTCCATACAAGTTGTCCTGGGACTGGACAAAACGAAGGCACTATTCTGTAACAGGATAGTCCTTGCATTTTACTTCGTCTTCAATTATCTTTGGCATATATGATTCGCGACGCTTATGCCAATACAGAGTGGTTCTATGGATAATAATCCAACCGGTCTCTCCATATTAACAACGTTAAAATGGTCAAAAACTTCGATAGTCTGTGAGTTAACTATCAAAGAAAAACAAGTGTGCAAACAACGATATTATTTCCAAATGGAAATTATATCGAACAAACATCATTTAACATAAATCTCTTTAGTTCATTTATTTACTTATCTCCTGTTTCCCTATATTCTAAATTCTTATTTCCTTTTATCAGAAAACATTTCTGATTCTCGTTTGGAAAACATTTCCAAAACTCCTTTACGATCAAACCTTACCATTTCTTAGTTAAGAAGGAAGTCACTCAAGTTGGGGTATAATTACCTCTCAGACCTTAACTGAACAACGTTATAACTTCTAAATGGTCAAAGTTTATCTTTTAATCTTTAACAACTTCTTTACACCTTTCTCGGATCCAATTTTACTAATCCACTTCTATATTTAAAACATTGGTTATAACGATAACGTTATAATCCCTCCTTTCGAATTATCTAACTTTGATTATAACTTCTATTCTTATTAGTGAATAATTAACCTAACACTTATTTATTTATAAATAAATAAATCTCTATTTAAACATTGGAAAAGTATAAGTACTTTCCCGAATTCGATATAATCGAATTTGCCGATTTACTTTCTTCGAGAAATCTCTATTTGATTAACTCTATCTTCGAATAAACTATATTCGATTAACTTCTTCCTTTTCAAATATCTCATATTTGAAAATCTTACTTCGAATAAACTATATTCGAAAATCTCTTTTCGAATAACTCTTGTTCGATAAATCTCTCTTCGATCAACTAATAATCGATAACTTTTCCTTTTCAAATATCTCATCTTTGAAAAACCTCACTTCGATTAAACTATAATCGATAACTCCCTTCGATGAAACTAACATCGATAACTCCCTTCGATGAAACTAACATCGATAACTCCTTTCGATGAAACTAACATCGATAACTCCTTTCGATGAAACTAACATCGATTTATTTAACTCGACGAACTTAACTCGACTAACTCGACTTACTTGGTTCGACCAATTCGATTCGATTTACTAGGCTCGACTAACTTGACTAACTTAACTCGACTTACTTGGTTCGACCAATTCGATTCGATTTACTAGGCTCGACTAACTTGACTAACTTAACTCGACTTACTTGGTTCGACCAATTCGATTCGATTTACTAGGCTCGACTAACTTGACTAACTCTGTCTCAAATAACTATATTTGATTAACTCTAGTTCGTTTTAACTCTAATCGATTAACTCTAACTAATTAACTCCAACTGGTTAACTCTATTTGATTAACTTTAATTGGTTAACTCTATTTGATTAACTCTAACTGGTTAACTCTAACTGATTAACTCTATTGGTTAACTCTAACTGATTAACTCTATTGGTTAACTCTGTTTGATTAACTTTAACTGGTTAACTCTATTTGATTAACTCTAACTGGTTAACTCTAACTGATTAACTCTATTGGTTAACTCTAACTGATTAACTCTATTGGTTAACTCTGTTTGATTAACTTTAACTGGTTAACTCTATTTGATTAACTCTAACTGGTTAACTCTAACTGATTAACTCTATTGGTTAACTCTGTTTGATTAACTTTAACTGGTTAACTCTATTTGATTAACTCTAACTGGTTAACTCTAACTGATTAACTCTATTGGTTAACTCTAACTGATTAACTCTATTGGCTAACTCTAACTGATTAACTCTATTGGTTAACTCTAACTGATTTACTCTATTGGTTGACTCTGTTTGACTAACTCGACTTGACTAACCCCTTTTCGAATAACATATTCGATTAACTAATTTTCGAATACCATATTCGATTAACTAACTTCGAATACCATATTCGATTAACTTACTTCGAATACCATATTCGATTAACTAACTTCGAATACCATATTCGATTAACTCCTTTCGAATGTCTATATTCGATTTACTTTATTCACTTTATAAAGATTTCCTTTTTAACAACGTTTTATTCATTTGAAAAGATTTACTTTTAAATAACGGTTCTACACTTTACAAATGTCCTTTTTATAATGTTCCCTTTCCAATTCTATTTGTAAATGGTTTACAAATATTTCCTTTCCAAATTTATTCTTGAAATACTCTAACTCCTTAAATTCCCGGGAAAATTCGCCATAACCTCCTTTGTATCGGGAGCATCGGGAAAATCCCCAAACTCGCCACACAGGCCTTTCCATTTCAAAAAGAAAATGTTTTGAATTTATTTCTTTTTTTGAATATCTCCTATTTATAAATATTCCAAATTTATAAATATTCCTTATTTATAAATATTCCATTTATAAATATTTTTATTTCAATATCACTTTGAAAATCCCCTTATCTACATTCAGGTATGTTATGGTATTCAATCATATCAAATCACGATGTTCAATATCGTCCATACCCACACAATCAACAACAGGTTATACTTCCCATCATATATTAAAATATATGAAAAACAATAAAATAACTGTTGAGGAATCCAGTCGGATTCCTCCAACCTGTTTCCCTGCATCACAGATGTTAAACAGTATAGATAACATCACTTTCAGTTCCATATGATATATTCTGTTAAACAGAATCAATATAGAAATTTAACTAACTGACTAGCAGTTCAATCAAACAGTCAACACACAATCAATCAGTCCATATTTAACAGTTCTAAAAATATAACATGAAAATATAAACTGTTCAGAGTTAGTGAGATTTACTCACATTGGACTATCATCGTTAATTAACGATAATTGTCGTTGATTCAGACCGGACAATTTATTCCACTATAAATTGTAACGAGCTCAGATTCGCTCGCAGTCAGTTTCATGCGTAGCCACCGTCCACACGATCCCAACGCAACTTACGGTTCGTGATTCTGATTACGTATGAGAAAGTTATCACATCGACAAGTTAATACATTTTTAAATAAATTAAAACTTGAATATATATTTTAACTTGGGCCTTTACCATTTATTCGGCCCATTACCACTTCTAATCTCCCCAGGCCCGCTCACCAACCCTCCTTCCACAATACCCACCGTGATTCCCAGGCAACCACTCATCACCATTTCCCGATCATTTCATCAACACCGATCCTCCATTATCACGTGAAAATCCGAACTGATGACACCATCAAAAAAAACTCCTTCTAATCACCTTTCTTAATCCATGTTTAAGGTCTCTAAACCGTCGCTCATTACCTCCTTCTCCACGTCTCCTGTAGCTTCAAAGAAAACATGGCCGCACCTTTTCACGACATTTCCTCCTTCATTACTTCACAATCTCCAAATCCGTAAACTCCAACATCCATCCCTTCGAAATCACTCTCCTCTCGTACATGTTTCACCAACCTCGAACTGCTCTCCTCTCACGCTCACGCGATTCACAGTTCTCACGCACGGAACCCCCCCCCCAAACTCACGACATCAAAACACTTCGAAACTCACCAAAAATTCACAACTACTTCCATTTTCAATCACGATTCCAAAACTAACATCAAAATCAAACATCGATGCTTAAAATCCATGAATGATCAAACCCTAGACTTCGCTGTGATAAAACCAACGACAAAACCAGACGTCGAATGCTCGGAAAATGCTATGGAAGTGAAGAATAAGTCGACAAGAATCCAAATATATATATATAATGATTTTAGAGATTTTATTCTTTTTGTTTTGAATTATAAGGATCGAACATATTTTACTGTAAGAAGAAAAATAGTGAACGGCGGTAGAAAAAGACGTTGACCAAGGAAATGAGTTAAATTAGGTTTTAGTGAAGGGTAGGGGTATATATAGGGTTAGAAAAATATCTAGATATTTATTTGTGTTGGGAGATTTTAGTTAAATATTCATTTTATATTCGTTATCGTTTTCTAAAAATTCGTGTGATCACACACGATACCCAAAAATCACGAAAACTGACATGTAGCTAGAGTTCGACATTTAGGTCCCAACGAAACTGGTTTCGTCGAATTCCGACTCCGTTTGTTCACACAACGTATTTTTAACTGTCAAAATACTGACTGTTTCTCACTCTAAAAATCCGTACGGCCACACAGTGACTCTAAAAATTACGAAACTGGTAATCTAACAACTATTTGACATTGCGGATCCAACAAAATTAGTTTCGTCGAATTCCGACTTCGTTTGCAAAACCGGCTATTTTTAAAGCTCTGAATGACCCATTTAAATATATAAATATATTTAACTATAATTAACTTAAATATAAATAAATTTATATTATCGTGTATCTTCACATATGATATCGTACAGCTCCAGAATATCATATCAGAATTTACAGCTTGATATTTCAGATTATCTCGATATTCAGTTTATACTGAAAATCCATTTATAACGTATATAAAGCGTCGCAAATTATAAAGTAATTTCACAGCGACTTTTCTGAAATTTGATTTGGACATAACTCAAAATCTACACGACGAAATCCCGATATTTCTCTTCCACTAGAAAGATATACTCCACCAGCTCCACACGTTTCTTGTTTCACAGAAATCCGACTTAAAACGGCTTCTGTATATTCAGTTGAAGTTCGAATCGCCAATTAGCGAACTGCAGCGCCATTTCGAGCTCGTTTATAAATATATTATAAACTATACGTTCAACTATCGTCGATTCAATAAAATCGTTATTATATTTCGAATCGAAACTCCACCAAATCTCGTATGCTATTCAATTCACACAATATTGTGAATTTCACTATTTCCGACTATTTCGACATTATAATATATTATTATATTATAATTATTTATTAAATATTCAATATTATTTAATTAAACGATCATTAACTTGTCTAAATCACCAATTTTTATAATTAAATAAATTAATTATATATCGCAGAAAATGCGGGTCATTACATTCTTCCCCACTTAAAATAATTTCGTCCTCGAAATTGCTAAGTTAGAGGACGACCCTGTCTATTGGAATTCCTAAGATTTGTTTACCCCTTATTTTTGATTTCAACTGAACCAATTAATATCGACTAAAATATTAATTTATTTCGATGAACTAAAATTTTCAAAAATTCTGAAAATTTTCTAACACTTTAAACTTTCGGAGAATTTCGCCAGCACCTCCTTTGTACTGGTCAATAGCTCAAACTCCAACTCGCCTCTCTGGGCCTTCTCCAACCCAAAAGAAAATCAAACAGCCAAGCGGCTTGCCAATTCGGCTCATAAAATCCAAACTCAAAAATAAACTTGTACCTTTTTGTCGGGCATATCATTATATCCCTTTTCATCTGTTACTCAACTCAACATATATAAATGTCATTCCAATCAAACTCCTGTCAGTTGGTTCTCAACCAAATCATTCGCTTATACTTAAGTCGAATTCTATTCAAACTCTAATATCAAATTTCAACTCTTAAGTTATCGACTTAATTCCATTTCAGATTATTCTATAATCCAATCCAATTTCATTTGACTTAGTTCAAGTTAAATTCAAATTTATTTATTCACTTTTTCCATTTTTAATCCATTTAACTTTATTAGTTAAATTTTAATTCCAGAACTTAAATTCCTGAGTTTATTTCAAATCAATTTGAAATCATAACACCAATTCAAAACATTTGAATTTCTAAACACTTGTTTTCTCAAAACAATTCAAAAACAAAACCTTTGGTAGTAATCCGTCACTTTGGAACTCGAAATTGAACACTGATGATGTGGCCACACTCATCAGAATCCATTTTCCAGTAATCGAAGTGAGTTCAATACTATTTCACTTTCAAAAAATCATTTCTAAACACTTCCATTTTGAAAACAGTTCAAAATCTCCCAGGAACTTAAAATTTACTTATTTTAATTCCAATTCTGATTTAACTTCAGATTCAATTCATCTTATTTCATATACTTTACTTATATAAATTCTGATTGGTTATTTATAACCATTTCATCTTTTTATAATCTCATTCGATTATACTAACAACCAACACAACTAATATACTATATTAATTTCAAAACATATCATGTCGGTTCATCGTATTCAAGTGTTTATAAAACTCCTACCGATACAGTGGATCAAACTGATCGTCCAGAATTCATAAGCCACTCAATCAATAAATCTCCACAATATAAAACCATTTTATATTTAATAACATATACGCTCTCTTGTATATATATACACTCAACTCAATCTAGGATATTACTAATCCCATCTCTACTGAGTTACGCCACAGAGTTATGTCCGATCACTAAAACATAAGCTCTGATACCAACTGTAACGACCAGGATTTTTAGCGACTTTGGTTATCGACGTAAGCACGACGTCGATAACCAAACCATTCGAAAAATCCCGGTAGTTAATGAAAGAAATTAGAAGGTGAGAATAGATAAGATAGAACTTATAGAATAGAAGAAGAAGAACATCATCATCAGAGTAAACACGAATCTCACAGCGGAACGAATAAAATATAACATAACATATCTTTGAAATAACATCAGTATATGTATACAATAACACTTATCAGAGTACAATACTTACAACAACAGCGGAAATAATAATGGCTATATGATCCTGAAGCCTCCTGCTCCAGCTCTTCAATGTATCTGCAAATCCCGACTACTTGACTGCCCGTACAAATTTAGGCACCCAAGAGTTTAGGAAAACAAAACAAATAAACTCCGGGTCAGTCATGGGACTGGTATGAGTAAACTCAAATCATTTAAAACAGGTATATGATATCTCATAAGACCACGCCGTGAATACGGAACGGGTTTTTCCCTTATGAGAATCCAAATAACTTTTCAAAGCAATATCATTCTGATATTATAATAATGTCTAAGTACAAATAAATATCAATCTAGCAGAAACGCTTGCATCTCACGTTACTACATATATAGTATACAATCAAAATCGCAAGCACGTATTGGATGATTGGATTTCCAACTATGACAAGGTATGGAATCACCTTCCGATCAGTGTACTCTAGGAACGATACACTGGAGTTCAACAAGAACATCTTGCAACTCAGCCACACATGACCGACCACTCATTTCGCTTGAGTGTATCGAATGTACATCACCAACGGTTGGGATCAGCAACCGTTCCCGTATATATATATGGGACAGCATTGATAGATTTAAGGAACAAATGAATATTCTCTAGATAGGTGATTATACACCCTACTTCGGTGCGACCGACTTAGCCATGCTGCCTGCCCGATTTCTGTCATTTACCGGATGATGAGGCTAGAAGTTGCGCTATATCATCACATCAAATTCACTTCAAATGTCACATCGTCATATCCATCAGAATCACTAATTGACGTCTACAACCATACATTATGTGTCAGCTAAAAGAAGTTTCCTTCTCCGCTTCCACTCTTGGTACGGTTGAAGAAATCAATGTACGTGACCTTTCTGGAAATACTCTGTCAGACATTCATCTTCATTCACTTAGAATTGTCACATCGTCATACCCGCCAAATCACAAATTGACTTATTCAAAAATAACACGGGTATACAGCTAAAAGAAACGAATTCCTCCGCCACCAAACGTGAATACGTTTGAACAGATCAACTTACGCGATCTATTAGATATACTCTGTCAGACCTTCGTCCATACAAGTTGTCCTGGGACTGGACAAAACGAAGGCACTATTCTGTAACAGGATAGTCCTTGCATTTTACTTCGTCTTCAATTATCTTTGGCATATATGATTCGCGACGCTTATGCCAATACAGAGTGGTTCTATGGATAATAATCCAACCGGTCTCTCCATATTAACAACGTTAAAATGGTCAAAAACTTCGATAGTCTGTGAGTTAACTATCAAAGAAAAACAAGTGTGCAAACAACGATATTATTTCCAAATGGAAATTATATCGAACAAACATCATTTAACATAAATCTCTTTAGTTCATTTATTTACTTATCTCCTGTTTCCCTATATTCTAAATTCTTATTTCCTTTTATCAGAAAACATTTCTGATTCTCGTTTGGAAAACATTTCCAAAACTCCTTTACGATCAAACCTTACCATTTCTTAGTTAAGAAGGAAGTCACTCAAGTTGGGGTATAATTACCTCTCAGACCTTAACTGAACAACGTTATAACTTCTAAATGGTCAAAGTTTATCTTTTAATCTTTAACAACTTCTTTACACCTTTCTCGGATCCAATTTTACTAATCCACTTCTATATTTAAAACATTGGTTATAACGATAACGTTATAATCCCTCCTTTCGAATTATCTAACTTTGATTATAACTTCTATTCTTATTAGTGAATAATTAACCTAACACTTATTTATTTATAAATAAATAAATCTCTATTTAAACATTGGAAAAGTATAAGTACTTTCCCGAATTCGATATAATCGAATTTGCCGATTTACTTTCTTCGAGAAATCTCTATTTGATTAACTCTATCTTCGAATAAACTATATTCGATTAACTTCTTCCTTTTCAAATATCTCATATTTGAAAATCTTACTTCGAATAAACTATATTCGAAAATCTCTTTTCGAATAACTCTTGTTCGATAAATCTCTCTTCGATCAACTAATAATCGATAACTTTTCCTTTTCAAATATCTCATCTTTGAAAAACCTCACTTCGATTAAACTATAATCGATAACTCCCTTCGATGAAACTAACATCGATAACTCCCTTCGATGAAACTAACATCGATAACTCCTTTCGATGAAACTAACATCGATAACTCCTTTCGATGAAACTAACATCGATTTATTTAACTCGACGAACTTAACTCGACTAACTCGACTTACTTGGTTCGACCAATTCGATTCGATTTACTAGGCTCGACTAACTTGACTAACTTAACTCGACTTACTTGGTTCGACCAATTCGATTCGATTTACTAGGCTCGACTAACTTGACTAACTTAACTCGACTTACTTGGTTCGACCAATTCGATTCGATTTACTAGGCTCGACTAACTTGACTAACTCTGTCTCAAATAACTATATTTGATTAACTCTAGTTCGTTTTAACTCTAATCGATTAACTCTAACTAATTAACTCCAACTGGTTAACTCTATTTGATTAACTTTAATTGGTTAACTCTATTTGATTAACTCTAACTGGTTAACTCTAACTGATTAACTCTATTGGTTAACTCTAACTGATTAACTCTATTGGTTAACTCTGTTTGATTAACTTTAACTGGTTAACTCTATTTGATTAACTCTAACTGGTTAACTCTAACTGATTAACTCTATTGGTTAACTCTAACTGATTAACTCTATTGGTTAACTCTGTTTGATTAACTTTAACTGGTTAACTCTATTTGATTAACTCTAACTGGTTAACTCTAACTGATTAACTCTATTGGTTAACTCTGTTTGATTAACTTTAACTGGTTAACTCTATTTGATTAACTCTAACTGGTTAACTCTAACTGATTAACTCTATTGGTTAACTCTAACTGATTAACTCTATTGGCTAACTCTAACTGATTAACTCTATTGGTTAACTCTAACTGATTTACTCTATTGGTTGACTCTGTTTGACTAACTCGACTTGACTAACCCCTTTTCGAATAACATATTCGATTAACTAATTTTCGAATACCATATTCGATTAACTAACTTCGAATACCATATTCGATTAACTTACTTCGAATACCATATTCGATTAACTAACTTCGAATACCATATTCGATTAACTCCTTTCGAATGTCTATATTCGATTTACTTTATTCACTTTATAAAGATTTCCTTTTTAACAACGTTTTATTCATTTGAAAAGATTTACTTTTAAATAACGGTTCTACACTTTACAAATGTCCTTTTTATAATGTTCCCTTTCCAATTCTATTTGTAAATGGTTTACAAATATTTCCTTTCCAAATTTATTCTTGAAATACTCTAACTCCTTAAATTCCCGGGAAAATTCGCCATAACCTCCTTTGTATCGGGAGCATCGGGAAAATCCCCAAACTCGCCACACAGGCCTTTCCATTTCAAAAAGAAAATGTTTTGAATTTATTTCTTTTTTTGAATATCTCCTATTTATAAATATTCCAAATTTATAAATATTCCTTATTTATAAATATTCCATTTATAAATATTTTTATTTCAATATCACTTTGAAAATCCCCTTATCTACATTCAGGTATGTTATGGTATTCAATCATATCAAATCACGATGTTCAATATCGTCCATACCCACACAATCAACAACAGGTTATACTTCCCATCATATATTAAAATATATGAAAAACAATAAAATAACTGTTGAGGAATCCAGTCGGATTCCTCCAACCTGTTTCCCTGCATCACAGATGTTAAACAGTATAGATAACATCACTTTCAGTTCCATATGATATATTCTGTTAAACAGAATCAATATAGAAATTTAACTAACTGACTAGCAGTTCAATCAAACAGTCAACACACAATCAATCAGTCCATATTTAACAGTTCTAAAAATATAACATGAAAATATAAACTGTTCAGAGTTAGTGAGATTTACTCACATTGGACTATCATCGTTAATTAACGATAATTGTCGTTGATTCAGACCGGACAATTTATTCCACTATAAATTGTAACGAGCTCAGATTCGCTCGCAGTCAGTTTCATGCGTAGCCACCGTCCACACGATCCCAACGCAACTTACGGTTCGTGATTCTGATTACGTATGAGAAAGTTATCACATCGACAAGTTAATACATTTTTAAATAAATTAAAACTTGAATATATATTTTAACTTGGGCCTTTACCATTTATTCGGCCCATTACCACTTCTAATCTCCCCAGGCCCGCTCACCAACCCTCCTTCCACAATACCCACCGTGATTCCCAGGCAACCACTCATCACCATTTCCCGATCATTTCATCAACACCGATCCTCCATTATCACGTGAAAATCCGAACTGATGACACCATCAAAAAAAACTCCTTCTAATCACCTTTCTTAATCCATGTTTAAGGTCTCTAAACCGTCGCTCATTACCTCCTTCTCCACGTCTCCTGTAGCTTCAAAGAAAACATGGCCGCACCTTTTCACGACATTTCCTCCTTCATTACTTCACAATCTCCAAATCCGTAAACTCCAACATCCATCCCTTCGAAATCACTCTCCTCTCGTACATGTTTCACCAACCTCGAACTGCTCTCCTCTCACGCTCACGCGATTCACAGTTCTCACGCACGGAACCCCCCCCCAAACTCACGACATCAAAACACTTCGAAACTCACCAAAAATTCACAACTACTTCCATTTTCAATCACGATTCCAAAACTAACATCAAAATCAAACATCGATGCTTAAAATCCATGAATGATCAAACCCTAGACTTCGCTGTGATAAAACCAACGACAAAACCAGACGTCGAATGCTCGGAAAATGCTATGGAAGTGAAGAATAAGTCGACAAGAATCCAAATATATATATATAATGATTTTAGAGATTTTATTCTTTTTGTTTTGAATTATAAGGATCGAACATATTTTACTGTAAGAAGAAAAATAGTGAACGGCGGTAGAAAAAGACGTTGACCAAGGAAATGAGTTAAATTAGGTTTTAGTGAAGGGTAGGGGTATATATAGGGTTAGAAAAATATCTAGATATTTATTTGTGTTGGGAGATTTTAGTTAAATATTCATTTTATATTCGTTATCGTTTTCTAAAAATTCGTGTGATCACACACGATACCCAAAAATCACGAAAACTGACATGTAGCTAGAGTTCGACATTTAGGTCCCAACGAAACTGGTTTCGTCGAATTCCGACTCCGTTTGTTCACACAACGTATTTTTAACTGTCAAAATACTGACTGTTTCTCACTCTAAAAATCCGTACGGCCACACAGTGACTCTAAAAATTACGAAACTGGTAATCTAACAACTATTTGACATTGCGGATCCAACAAAATTAGTTTCGTCGAATTCCGACTTCGTTTGCAAAACCGGCTATTTTTAAAGCTCTGAATGACCCATTTAAATATATAAATATATTTAACTATAATTAACTTAAATATAAATAAATTTATATTATCGTGTATCTTCACATATGATATCGTACAGCTCCAGAATATCATATCAGAATTTACAGCTTGATATTTCAGATTATCTCGATATTCAGTTTATACTGAAAATCCATTTATAACGTATATAAAGCGTCGCAAATTATAAAGTAATTTCACAGCGACTTTTCTGAAATTTGATTTGGACATAACTCAAAATCTACACGACGAAATCCCGATATTTCTCTTCCACTAGAAAGATATACTCCACCAGCTCCACACGTTTCTTGTTTCACAGAAATCCGACTTAAAACGGCTTCTGTATATTCAGTTGAAGTTCGAATCGCCAATTAGCGAACTGCAGCGCCATTTCGAGCTCGTTTATAAATATATTATAAACTATACGTTCAACTATCGTCGATTCAATAAAATCGTTATTATATTTCGAATCGAAACTCCACCAAATCTCGTATGCTATTCAATTCACACAATATTGTGAATTTCACTATTTCCGACTATTTCGACATTATAATATATTATTATATTATAATTATTTATTAAATATTCAATATTATTTAATTAAACGATCATTAACTTGTCTAAATCACCAATTTTTATAATTAAATAAATTAATTATATATCGCAGAAAATGCGGGTCATTACAAGGGGGAAGAGAAGAAGATCGGAGAGGAGGGGGAAAGTGGAGATCGACGGCACGGCAGGCGACACCCACCTGAAGCGGCGGAGGTAGTTGCGACCGGGCACGAGGAGGGAGGCGGGTTTTCGTTCGTTTTTTTTTTCTTTTTATTTTCTGATTTAAGAAATCGAATGGGGGGGCCAGAGAGAAATAGGGGGAGAGGGAGAGAGAGTTCTTTTTTTTATTTACTTATTATTATTATATTTTTTGAAAAAGTTGACTTTTACATATGACCTCTAAACGAGGCCCACCGCCTGTCGTCCATAGCGTTTTACCCCCATTCCGAACACAATGGGATATGTATCGCAAGCTGATTTGATCATTACAGTCAGTTTCCGTTGAATTTACATTTAAATCACTATATTGAATTTTAAACGTACATTTCAAATTACCGGGGTCACATACTAACTAGAAAAATTACAGAAAAATATTTTCTAGCTTCGTATTGACGATACGGTCCTAACAAAACTAGTTTCGTCGAATTCTGAGACCATTTGAAAAATGGCCAATTTCCAGTCGATTAAAATCAACTGGAACTGGTCAAACGCGTTTTCCTTTGCCACGCTCACATATTGATTCGAAAAATTATGAAATTTGGAATCTAGCCATAATTTGACATCATGGACCCAAAAAAACTGGTTTCGTCGAAATCCGAGGTCGTTTGCAAAATTCCCATTTTTAAGGGCCTGAATTCCATAGCGACTATTCAGAATTTTCAACTGGACATATCTTTTGATTCCCGCTATGAAATTTTGATTTTTCGGATTCGTTGGAAAGATATCATCAATTAGATCCTATTATTTTTGGTTTCACTAAGATCCGGATTGTTTTGCACCCGGTACATTCAACTGAAGTTTGAAATCGAATTATTGAACTACCGCGCCATTTTCAATTCTATTTATAATTATATATAAATATTTATATTCTAACGACGACGTATATAATATATTCGTTCGAATTATATTCAAAATAAATTTTCTCGTCGATTTTATTTAAAATAATTCATTTTAAATAATCAAAATTCGAAAAAATTGCCAAAATAAAAATTTTAAACTGGCCCAGAATTTCCGGGTTATTACAATCTCCCCCACTTAAAACTTTTCATCCCCGAAAAGGAACAAAGTCGAAAGTGGTTTGATTATTCAGCTCTACGTTCGATCTGGCTTCTATTCTCCAACTTTTTAGTTTCTGAGAATTTTCAAAATTTCAAAAATTTGGCTAACACCCTAAATTTTCGAAAAATTTCGCCATAACCTCCCCTGCACCGGGAGCATCGGGAAATCTCAAATAGCTTCCCCGGTCCTTCTAATCTCAAAAAGAAAAAGAAAAAGCCAAGCGGCTAGCCAATAGGCTCATAAAATCATCATCACCCAAACAAAACAGTAAATTATGTAGTAAACATGTACCTATTTGTCGGGCAAACAAATTTTATTCTCTGGCTCTAGCCTCCTCGCTATGACCTGTTCAATGTAAGAATATGTATATGCAAGCAAATGCGACCAATTTTCAATACAATTCAACATTTGGTTCAATTAGGCTAAATGGTTCACAATTATCAACCAAATAACAAACAACACAAACATCAATCAATTAGTGAATTAGAGTCTCAAATTCATAATTTTGATACATATACAAAAATCACATTTTTTATGCCAAATCACAACAATAGGCCCTATCTAATTTTGGTTCTCACACCAGTCAATAGGAAATATATAGATATCACACCTTCGAAACACGAATACCAATTCTGATGATGTTCGAACTATCATCAGAATCATCTTCGGGCGACTAGAGTGTGATTCTATATCTATCCAGTATATTAAAACTTCAAATACACGTTTGCAAGGCGTATATGCAAAATCTTTATCTACTGGACTGTCCTAATCAATATAAAATAAATAATCAAATACGAATAATTGATTTAAATTTTCAAAACAAAATTTGTTTTCATTTTAAAAAAAATACTCTTCACACTCGTTCTAGGATACTACTGACCCCATCTCTAACGAGTCATTCTCATTGGATATTACTAATCCAATATCTGATGAATTCTTTCGTATGGTTCTAAGGTGCCTTGTTCTCTAAGCTTTGTAAACCAAAGCTCTGATACCAACTGTGACGTCAAGGAATTTCGCTCGGTCCGAACCAGTCGCTAAACCGACCCAGACCGTTCGAAACGCCCTATCGTTTTGAGAACACGACAAAACAGAACGCATACAATAGAACATTTCATTGTATATTACAACAATGCATCAGATTACAAGAATATACAGAGTATAAACAAATAAATATTACACAGAAATATCAGAGATTTAAATTACATTTAAATACATCGCAGCGGAAAATAATACAATACACAACTAGAAGGAGATATACGGATACAAAGCTTTCCGGATATCGTTCCAGCTGTAAACCAGGATCCTGTGAATATAAATCTGCAAAACCCAAAACTACTAGCTGCCCGTGTCAAAATAAGGGCACCCAGAGTTTAGGTTAAAACAATAAACTCCAGGTCAGTCATGTGACTGGTGTGAGAACTAAAACAGTTATTAATCTTTATTTTAAATCATTAGGTAAATCAAGGGACCACGCCGTATAACACGGAACGGGTTTCCTCCCAAGAATACCAGTGCATAAAACAAACAGCGCAATGCTAAATAAAGAAAAATGAAGCTGTTATAAGACCCAGGCCCCATCACACAATGCAACGCAGCCGAGGATAGGGTTTTCCCTTATAACAGCCAAAGAATGCTTGATACGGTTAAAACAAATCGTTTGATACTATTATAAGTGCATAGTGTATAAATCAACTTCAAATCATAAGTATCAATCATAGGCGGCATGGGTACCATATATCATGTCGCCATACTAGGCTCTACAAATAAAACCGCAAATGTCACGTATTTGGAAATTGGATTTCCATCTATGAACCGAGGCAAAAGATAGTCCTCAACCGATTCGTGACTCTCTAGCCCGAGCCACAGGACCCAGACTCAGGTGGGCCCTTGGAGCGATAGGGTCGGTCCACCGATGTGGATTAAACTTAAACCCTGAACATGCGTTTCGCCGCCCTTTGGGGCGTAAGTGAGCCAACTAAATGACTCCATCGGTTCGAGAACGACCGATCAATCCGAGGCGCCTCGCAACAGCAACAACCACATAAGTCAAACTCGTCAGGGCGTGTAAAACCACTGACGCCACTTTTTAGCTAGAAGGAAACGCATGCCCTCCCTAAGGTCCGTCTCCCGTTTTTGGTTCATACCGGGTGTGATACTCGCGAAGTAAACGTTACACAAAGCTACGCCACAAAGGTCGTGCTTTGATCATCACCACAAGATTTTGCTTTTCAACAGAAGCCTCGATCAATTGCCACTTAGGCATGCCACACAGGCAATTCACTCCATGCGTTTGATATCCATCAATATATAACCCCTGAGCTCTTACGTCTCAGAGAAGGGCGTTAAGCAAGAGAATAAATTCTCCGCCACCAAACAGATATATATTTAATAGAGATCAATCACACGGACTAAAATCCCATGTCAGACACACAGTCCATTTACAAGTCCATTCTGGGTCTGAACGAAACCGAAGGCACCTAGTACCCCGCATATCCATCGATCTCCAAGTACGTCTGGACGATCACTAACTGTTTCCATCTTCTTGGGTGTACAGCCCAATCAAGATCATCAGTAATCACCCAAACGACGTGAAGACTTCTGGTCTTCGACCACCGTCTTCATCTTCGACTTATCGTCGTATCAGTTATTCAGAATGGGATAAACCCGGTCTTTCCGAATAACTCGCGTATATTTAAATAAGTGTTACGCAAACACAACATACGCCTCATTCCAATTCATCAGTCACTAACCGTAAATTAATCAAGAGAATAATTCCCCAAATATTAACCCCGAAGGCCGAAACCAACATCAGATCAATATCCAGAAAACCATTCTGCTTAGCTAACCGACAGTTAGTTTCTAAATTTCACATTCATAGGGAAAGGTTCCCATTAATTTTATCCAAGATAAATTCTTTATATTTATTCTTTAATCTATCCTTTTGAATTTCGATTCAACTAGTCGGGATTAACGAACCTTACCGAAGTAATCATTTGTTTTAATTTCCCAATCCCAACCTATTTATCCCATGAAGTAAAACCGGTAATACTTCATATCTAACACCACAGTGTTATCGGTAAATTCAATTACCATTTCACGTTCAAATCTAATTAAAGATTTAACTATCGCCTGGAGCAAAACTGGTGATACTCCATTTTCGATCATTTCAATCTAATTAAAGATTCATTAAAACTCCACTTAGTTTTAATCTTCGACTGGGTTAAAGAATCAGTGTCATTTAAAACACAGTTCACGATAAACCCAAAATCACATTCATTAATTATCGGGTTAAAGAACAAGTGCTATTTAAAACACTGTTCACGATAAACCCGAAAATCAATATCAATTCAGTTTCAATTAAATATTATTTAATTGGTGCACTTCATTAAATCTAAATAAAAAGATTTAATCTTTTCTCAACTGGGTTCAAGAACAGTGTTAGTGAAGACACCATTCACGACAAACCCAAATCACATTTGATATTCAATACAAGGCTTTGAATAGAAAATATATCGGCTTATATTCAATATCAAATTCTACGACTAACAAATGTCGTATTGGAAATAACGATACAAATATATATCTTTCAAATTTCCATAACAACACCTGTATAATCACGAATTCCAACATCGAAATATCCCGAAGACAATTTCGATTCAAATCCACTCCAATGCAATCATTGGAAATTCTGGTTATTTTTAAAACCCTTTTCAAATTCAATTTATTTATTTAAAAATAAATAGAATTATAATTCTAGTTCAAAACTAGTTCATTTCGATAAAAATCTATTTTTATCTTTTCAAATATGGAGTTTTTCATCCCAATTTTTCCCAAATCATTTCTTATGATTTTACACAAATTATTACTATTTTTAATAATTTTATCAAGGCCCGTACAGTCGATTTCCATCAATGGCCATCGAACTGCACTTACAGCGACCTTTTTCAAATTTGATTTGGACATAACTCCAAATCCAACCGTTAGATTTCAAATTTCTAATATTCGTTAGAAAGCTCTTTTCGATATGAACCCAACGGTTCCGGTTTTAGGAGAATCCGACGGTCGGATCTCCCGTAATGTCCGTTTGAAATAAATGGTCGAAATTCACGAACTACCGCGGCGCGGCGCGTTCTATTCAGGCCATTATATTATATATATAATATATATTTCGTCGATTTATATTTAAAACGAATTATATAAATAGTTAAAAAAATTCGTTTCAAAAGCAATTTCAACTTCCATTTCAATTCAAATCAAAATAGAATTCTTCTTTATAAATTCGTTTTAAAATTCATTTCTATTCAATTCAAATTTCAATTCAATTTGAATTCATTTCAATTTGCTTTCAATTCAATTTGAATTCGTTTTATATTCAATTCATTTTGAAATTGTTTTCAATTCATTTCCTTTCGAAATCGTTTTCAATTCATTTCATTTCGAAATCGTTTTCAATTCATTTCATTTCGAAATCGTTTTCAATTCATTTCATTTCGAAATCGTTTTCAATTTATTTCATTTCGAAATTGTTTTCAATTCATTTCATTTCGAAATCGTTTTCAATTTATTTCATTTCGAAATCGTTTTCAATTCATTTCATTTCGAAATCGTTTTCAATTCATTTCATTTCGAAATTGTTAAAATCGTTATAAATATCGTTCACGTCAAAATGGCGTCAATCTAATCAACACGGCTTCATAAATTTCTATTTTCAAATATTCTATTTCAAATATTTCTTTTTCAAAATAGTTGTTATTATCAAAATATTTCGTTCAACACATGACCAATCTCAATGGATGAGTACTGTCAACACATGAACCTTTATTTTATATTATTCTTTATTTTTCAAATTGGAATGAGGCCCAATCAATTACCATATAAAGTTAATTATATGGATTCCATACAACACATGTATATAATAGCATTGAAAAATAATCAACCATCAACCAAAGTGCACTACACTGTATAAGCATCAAATATAGATATCTAACGCTTATAACAGCCTGTCAATCGATCGATCGACATATTTAATCAATCAGGATGAGTGAACTTCAAATTTCATCCTAACACCCGTGTGGGGTTTCAAACAATCAAACACATATTTTATTTGTGCAGTTGGGCGATGTGTAAAATTTATCGTCCCAATCAATGTCCTTCAAATAGGTGTACATAAACAAACCGTCCGGTTTGTAAATGAATATTTATTTATTCACATTCACGTTAAAAATTATATTTTTAACGATAAA
The DNA here is from genome assembly GCA_030737875.1 of Allium sativum. Taxonomy (NCBI): domain Eukaryota; kingdom Viridiplantae; phylum Streptophyta; class Magnoliopsida; order Asparagales; family Amaryllidaceae; genus Allium; species Allium sativum. The sequence goes on from CM060910.1 coordinate 433,201,687, forward strand.
ACATTTTATTCAACCTATGAATATTCTATTCGGTTCATTTTTTCAATAAAATGATATTTTTATTTTCTAACTTATTTTAGAAAATTTCGGCGGCATAACGGCACGATACTAGAAACGGGACGAGGCCTAGCCTTATCCCCGGTCTAGTGAAGGCCCACGCCATTCACACATCAATCAAATCAATTTATTTCACCCAACAATTCAATTTCAAATCAAATCATCTAATCAACTACACAACCAAACAATTTAACAAACAAGCCATCCATGGTCTGTGGATGACGGGTGTCGGGTGCTACTAAACACCGTCTGCATCCTAGTATATATATATGACTAGAAAAAGAAATTGAAGAGTGAGAAGTTCTCACAGATAGCTATCCAGACATCTTGACTCTTCTTTGATAGAAGTCTTCATCTTTCACGCCTTTTGTCGCTTTCGTTGCTCGTATTCACTACATATGTAAAAATCACATTTTTACTTCGTTATTCAATATATAAAAATCGAATTTTTATTATGCTATTCAATATATAAAAATCATATTTTTACTTCGCTACATATATAAAGGTGATATTTTTAATTCTCTATATAAAAATCCCACATTTCTTCGATTAAAAATCCTTCCTTTCTTCGATTAAAAAATCCTATCTTTTTAAATATAAAATTCCTATCTATATGATTTAAAAATCAGAATTCTTTTTATAAAATAAAATAGCCTAAACCGAGATAGGTAAAAGGAGCTTACATCGTTGGAAAAAGGAGGGGGTTTGCTCGCCGTGGTGTGTGGCTCGTCGGATCTGATGGAGGCGCGGGTGCTTCGACTGAGGCGCGTTGGGGTCCTCGCGGTTTAACTGGAGGGAAGGGGAGGGGGGTCAGTTGCTGGCGCGCTCGTCGGAGGGGGTGCGCCTGCCCTAGGCGACGGCGAGACAGCTCGGTGGTGGGCGCGGTGTAGGGGTTTTGGGAGGAAAAGGCCTGCGTAGAAAGGAGGAGGGGGAAGAGAAGAAGATCGGAGAGGAGGGGGAAAGTGGAGATCGACGGCACGGCAGGCGACACCCACCTGAAACGGCGGAGGTAGTTGCGACCGGGCACGAGGAGGGAGGTGGGTTTTCGTTCGTTTTTTTTTCTTTTTATTTTCTGATTTAAGAAATCGAATGGGGGGGCCAGAGATAAATAGGGGGAGAGGGAGAGAGAGTTCTTTTTTTTTTTTTTTGAAAAAGTTGACTTTTACATATGACCTCTAAACGAGGCCCACCGCCTGTCATCCATAGCGTTTTACCCCCATTCCGAACACAATGGGATATGTATCACAAGCTGATTTGATCATTACAGTCAGTTTCCGTTGAATTTACATTTAAATCACTATATTGAATTTTAAACGTACATTTCAAATTACCGGGGTCACATACTAACTAGAAAAATTCCATAAAAATATTTTCTAGCTTCGTATTGACGATATGGTCCTAACAAAACTAGTTTCGTCGAATTCTGAGACCGTTTGAAAAATGGCCAATTTCCAGTCGATTAAAATCAACTGGAACTGGTCAAACGCGTTTTCCTTTGCCACGCTCACATATTGATTCGAAAAATTATGAAATTTGGAATCTAGCAATAACTTGGCATCACGGACCCAACAAAACTGGTTTCGTCGAAATCCGAGGTCGTTTGCAAAATTCCCATTTTTAAGGGCCTGAATTCCATAGCGACTATTCAGAATTTTCAACTGGACATATCTTTTGATTCCCGCTATGAAATTTTGATTTTTCGGATTCGTTGGAAAGATATCATCAATTAGATCCTATTATTTTTGGTTTCACTAAGATCCGGATTGTTTTGCACCCGGTACATTCAATTGAAGTTTGAAATCGAATTATTGAACTACCGCGCCATTTTCAATTCTATTTATAATTATATATAAATATTTATATTCTAACGACGACGTATATAATATATTCGTTCGAATTATATTCAAAATAAATTTTCTCGTCGATTTTATTTAAAATAATTCATTTTAAATAATCAAAATTCGATAAAATTGCCAAAATAAAAATTTTAAACTGGCCCAGAATTTCCGGGTTATTACAAACAGTGAGTGCTATAGAGTCGAAGACATTGCATGTTGTCTGATGGAAGGGTAGTTAGGTAGAGAAGTGTTGTTTGGATATGAGGCTGATGGAGTTGAAATATAGCAGTGGTGATATTCTTGTAGAAGGTTGGTACATGGGTGATGTTGTTAGCGATCAGAATGACTGGACAGGCATGGCAGTGGGATTGAGATCAATTTTGGATGGTTTGCAGCTGAAACGAATCAGTAATTTTTGAGGAGTTGCTTCGTCCATTGGTAGAGTTTTTGCTAGGAAGTGAGGTATATGTTTTACCGAAATTTAAAATATACAAAGAAGAATTTTTTTTATTAGTCATTAATATTGATTAATAATAGTTTAATCACTAAATAAAAATAAATACTCATAGGTGCTACTAGATAAACAGTTCGAGATGATTCGTAAATGCAACAGTACGGAAATTTAATTGGGGATTTCAGCGCAAATGAAATCAGGTGAGTAAATCTCACTTAAAAATTTATTTTTATCATTAAATATATTGTTGGCTGTTTGAATGCATTTATAAATTGTTGTGGCAATTATATACATATATATTAGTTATTTAGGCCATGTGGTTGTGGCTATATATATACATATATACATATATATATATAATATTGATGGTTGGATATTTCCTGCAGTACTATTAGCGGATGCCCGCAGTGTCATTAGCGAATGACCCATAGCCCCACGATATATGAGTGGATGACCTTCATACTGCAATATCCTGCCTTGAAGCAGGATTGGTATTTTCTTTTATGTTGTTTAACATATGTGGATGCAGGGAAAACATGTTGGAGGGATCCAACTGGATTCCTCAAATTTATTTATTATTGTTTACATATTTATATGTGTATAATGTATTAAATTGGATTTATGAGTTGTATTATTAGATGATTAAATATCACTGGTGCTAGATATTCATATTTAAAATATCATAAAAGGGATTTTTAGGTTTTAAAAGGAAAATTTATTTTATGAAATAGAAATGGAGTTTTTGAACGAAATATGAAATATTAACTTGTTTGCAATAATAAAAACAAGTAATTGAAATTATGAACGATGTTTTTATTTGGTTTTAAATTCAAATATGAAGTTTTAAAGGAAAATTTATTTTCCAAAGTGAATATTGGATTCAAAGGGAATTTGAAATCGAAAACTTGTTTGAATATTTAAAACAAGAAATGAAATTTATAAACGATATTTTTAAATAAAAGAAGGGAAATTTTATTAGGTAATTATAACTTAAATTCAAGTATGAATTCAAAAAAAAGGGATTTTAATTTGAAATCATAATAGAAAAACGAAATGATGAAATATATTCCGATGTTCGGAATGTAAAATGAATTGAAATAAATCCATACGGATTTATGATTGGAATTCGACCATGTCGAAATTACAAAACAAATAAATTATTACTAGGTAAGATATTGGAATTTCATTAGATAAAAATTAGAATTTAAAATTTAAGTATGAAAATATATTCCATGTCCATTTATGTGTATATATATAAGTATTAATAATAAAATGGTCCAAATGGGAATCGAGTTTCAAATAGATTATTAAATAGAAGTTCATTTAATAAAGAAGTTAATTTATAAACAACATTTATAAATGAGATGAATTAATTTTCATCGTGTAATTTGGAAATAAATTTCCAAATATAAGAAATGGAATAGAAGATAAAATTTAAATCATGTTTTTGTGCTACAAGCTTTTATCTATCTCATGATAAGAACGTTATCGGTCGAGGTCTGAGAGGTAAATAAAATACCCCGGATGATATTAGTTTGTAATGGTAAGAGATGTTAAATTAATTAATTATAAAGGATATTTATAATTAGAATTCGATGATATCGATATTTTATAAATAATCTAATTCCATGTGAATTAAACTTGAATATAGAAATCGGTGTTTTAAACTGAGTATGGATATGGAATAAATAATATATTCTCTAAGAAATTGATTTGGATAACATGTTTATTTTAAAATATTGAAAATAGTATTGAAATTTATTTACTAAATGAATTTTTTAAATGTTTATGCTTAATTTAATTAAAATAAACTCGCCGCATCGCGGTAGTTCATAATTTGGCATTTCGAACTTCAATTGAGTATACATAACTCAATATAAGTCGGAATTTGATGAAACAAGAAACGCGTGGACCTATTGAATAATAATATTCCAATGTAAGAGGAAAATTTGGATTTCAGCTTAAAGATTTTGACTTATGTCAAAAAACAAATTTTAGAAAATTCGCTGTAGAATTGTTTAAAAACCATAACGATTTAATAATTAATTAAAGGATTTTTAGTGAATAAAAATCTGAATTTTCATTAGAAAACCATATTTGAGTTATGAATTAAATATGAACTCAAACAAAATAGACGAAGTGATTGTTGATACAAAATCAGATTTGGTTATTTAATGAAATTAACTGATTAGAACAAATTAGTTAAAGAATTAGTGTGTGAGACTGAATGTGGTGAAATCAAAATAGTTGTATGGATTTGAAATGAAATGGGAATGCAAGTGTATATATATTACATTGATATGGGATAAAGTGAATGAAGAGTATGAAGATTTTAATTTAAGTATCTGACAAAAAGGTACATGTTTAAATTTCCATATGAGGTTTTATGAGCCTATTGGGCAAGCTGCTTGGCTTTCTGATTTTCTTTTAGAATGGAAAGGGCATAGTGAGGCGAGTTGGGGTTTGAACTATTGACCAGTACAAAGGAGGTGCTGGCGAGTTTTTCTAAAAATTTAAAGAGTTAGAATATTTTTAAGATGTTTTGATAACTAGAAATCGATATATCGATATGTAGAATTTGATAAGTAAACTTAAAATAGAATATTAAATAGAAAGGGCCAGTGATTTGTTTGATGGATGTTTGTTTTCCCTTTGATAGTTAAATCACCGGCTATCAAAGATTTTTACTATCATTGTCAATACGGAGAGACCGGTTGGATTTAATATCCGAAAACCACTCCATATAGGCATAGGCATTACGAATTAGATTGTGTTGAAGATGAATTGAAGATGGAGTAAAATGCAAGAGCTGTTCTATTTGTCCAGACCCAGGACAACTTGTATAGATGAATGTCTGACAGAGTATTCTTAATGGATCACATAAGACGGTCTTCTCAAGGTGCGGAGAAATTCGTTTCTCTTAGCTTTTACACCCGTAATATTTTTGGGAAGATCCACTAGTGATTTGACGGGTATGACGATGTGGCATTCAAAGTGTATGGTGGCCAGATGTTCTGAAAGATAAACGTAGCCTCAAGCCTCACAACCGGGAAATGATAAAAATCGGGCAGGTAGCATGGCTAGTTGAGTCATACCCAAGCAGGGTATATTTGTCACTGGTCTAGATAAAATTCATTATTTGTTCTTCTTTCGATTCTGTATCTGACAGATTATGGTTGGATGGCCAACAACCGTGGGTGACAATATATTCGCTACACTCAAGCTAAATGAGTGGGTGGTCATGTGTGGCCAGGTTGCAAGACGCTTTTGCTGAACCCCAGTGTATCCCCTCTAAAGTACACTGATCGGGAGGTGGTCCCATATCTTGCCATAGTCGGAATCCAATCTATAATAAGCGCCCTGCAGTTTTTGATTTTATATTATGTATGTGGAGCGTGAGATGCAAGCGTTCAGCTATTTTATTATTTATTTGATTAGACATTATTATAATATCACTGGATTTTGATATCAAAAAATGTTTTGGTTATAGTAAGGTAAAAACCGTCCATGTTTATGTGTGGGTCGGTCTTACTATTACCCTTTCTTTCAAAGAATTTTCAAAGTTAAACAATATGTTCGGAGTTTACTCACATTAGTCCAATGACTGTCCCAGAGTTTATTTTGTTTGTTTTTCCAAAACTCAGGGGTGCCCAAATTTGTACGAGCAGCCAAGTGTTCCAGGCTTTTATAGATATACATGGAGGAGCTTGAAGCAGGAAGCTTTGTCATTAGTTATTTAGAGTTATTTCCACTGTATCAAATATTATATTGTGCTCTGATGTTGGTATGTATATATGATACAAAAATTTTGTATTCGAAGGATTACGCTATATAATATAATTTATTCGTTCCGCTGTGAGATTCTAATGTTTCGTTTGCTCTATCTTCTATCTATTTCTATTTCTTTAACCCTAATGACTCGTATTTCTGTATTATCTGGGTTGGACGTGTGTTGTTTATTCAACTCAAATAGTATGGATTTGCGAGCCGTTACAAATTAGGGAGTATGTAATCCTGTTACGTACTTGGTTATACTAGTATTGTGCAGAAGAATCTTTAGAGAAGCGTATCACTCTATCGTGTTTACTTGTCATACCTATCTCTTATAGTGTTATCTTCCTTATCCACTTTATATGTCTGTCATGCTACTTTTATTTATTTACTTACTAAAAGAAACTAGACTCGCCAGACTTTATGTCTGACCCTTTTTGTTTCCTCTTCTTTCTTCCGTTCCCACCTAGGTTCACAGGGTAGGAATTATCAAGCTTAGTCAGGACTCGATTATCATCTTTCTTGGAGCAGGTTTTGAGGTATTGCCCAAGTTCTTATCTCTACTATGTCTTTTTCTCTTTTTGGGGAATTATGCTTTTCATGTATTCTGATGGAACAAGATAGAAAGTTTTATATTATTGTAATCCCTTTTATGCAGTTTCAGACTTATGGTATTTTGGACCATGATGTTATTATTTTATGTTTGAAATAAAAATTTAAATATCGTTGTTGCTTTTATATTTGTCTTGTAATATTTCTGTTTCTATTTACCTATAACACTTCATGAAACTTAATGCATTCCCTTTGTGAGTGACATTAACAGACATGGGGTGTCACACTCACTTAATAGATCGGTAGCGAGTAGTCCTTGCAAATCTGTAGATTTCAATCATGACAGAACCCCAGTATATCTCTGCGTCGACTAAGAGATTTTAAGTGGTTCTTCCATTTATGAAGATCTGTGGACTTCAATTGCTCCGTCCTGATCAACATCTGAAATCTTCTACACTTTCGTATTTGCTGGTCAGAATGGTATTCAAATATAAATTCGATCTCGGTCTTTCCGTACCAACAATCGTATGGGCCAGATTTGATAGTCAGTTATTTAACCATTAAATCATAAAATAAAAATAGATTTATTAGTTTAGTACTCAGCATCACTTGGCTTCCTTAATTAAAAACAATTAACGAATGGTTAATTTAAATATTCTAATATTTTGAAAAAACAACAATACACTTCTTACTTTACTGATATTAGCAAAACCACTTCATTTTAATATTTAGAAAAATATATTATAATAATATCCAATATTCCCTTTGACCATCATTCATTACCTAAAACAAGGAAATCAATTTAACTTATTATTCGCAAGATAATCATTACGAAATCTCTTTTGTTCTCTTTGCTTGAAAAACAATAACAAACCCTTATTCTCTTCAAAATAAACTCATCCCAAAGCTCCAATTTTCATTTCTTTTCTCCTCGAAAATATCTTTATGTTTTCACCTAGTTTCCTTGTATTTCCTTATATTGGAGATTTCCTTTATATATGTGTGTATATATTCTCAAATCTTTTCATTTCCATTACATTGGAAAGCCCATTATATATTCTTCAACCTTCTTTAGATCCTGATCGTAAATTGGTAAGAGAATAATTCCCTAAGTATCAATCCCAAGACCGAAATCAACCTCAGATTAACACTCAGAAAATCAATCAACTCAACCAATCTCTAGTTAGGTTCTAATTCTTTAAATTCTTATCTTAACTCCTCATCAACCCATTGTATTTCACTTATAATCCATTCGATCATTTTCCATTTTGGCAATCTCGTTTCAATTCCATTCGTTCCACTTAATCTCGGTATTAAGTATCGCCCATTTAAAATCGAGGTTTTAACTCTGCATCTCTTTTATAATCTTATTTATAAACTCAAGTTAAATATAAATCCTTTTTATATCTCGATTTCTTTTTACTTAATCCAAATGTTAAGTAAACATTTCATTTTTAAGCTATCGTTTCCGTTTAAATCTCTTTATAACTTCATTCACAAAACTCGGGTTTTAATATAAACCCGATGTAAACTCCTTTCAAAAATTCAATTATACTTCATTGCAAAATTCAATTACTTACTTAAATGGATTCCATTTAAGAAGTAATTACTTAAATTAAAACAATACATTTATTTCAACATTAACTACTGTAAAAGTAGTTAATTACTTTATTAACTAAAAATAATAAATTTCCTTTTAAAGCCTTATAAAAATTAAAATAGCTATTCTTTAAGCATTCCATTTGATTAATTAAAAGTAAATTAATCATATAACCCATTCTAATTGAATTAGACAACTCAACCTAATATTATCTCGTTAATCAATTCCAAATAATTCCTCCTTTAAATTAATTAATAATATAATTAATTTGAATATCCCTTTTAATTGTTTCTTTGAAACAATAAATTCCATTTTAACCCTCAGGTTAAATTATACCCACTTGTTTAAATAAACATAAAAAATTTGCATTATAAAATCATTTTATAATAATTTATAAACTTAAATATTAAATATTAATTTCCTTTTTATAAACTTCTATTCACAATAATAAACTTAAAAATCTATCTTCAATTAAAAATAACTTCATTTCTGTTTATTTACCTGACAGTAAATCAATGCTTATAAACGATTGATTTCAAGCCATCTGATGCCAATTACTGAAATAATATTGCCCTTTGGTAAAAATCACACAAACGTTGAATTTCCCATCAACAACCAAATCAATCGTCCAATCCATATTGGTGAAACATTTTATATAATTATAATATAAAATAAAAATAAATTTGAGGAATCCTGTTGGATCCCTCCAAACTGTTTCTCCCTGCATCCAAATATGTTGCCTCAAATAATATTATTCAATTCAATAAACAAATGTACTATTCAACAATAAATAACTGTAATCCAAGCATCCATATCTTAATTTAATACATTTACATTATTTTAAACGTAACCAGCAAGGTAAGTTACCTTAGTTGGAAATAATCGTTAAAATCATGACTAAATTTCGTTTAAGATAAACGAATGTTTAAATCAACCAATTCATCCAATATATAAATAATATTTAGCATACAACAAACAATTATCAATCTTAGCACACAAATTAAATCCCAACTTATATAAAATATAAGTGGGTAAAAACTAAGTGAGTTATACTCGCTTTGGTTTGATTCGTTTACGGTTCGATTACAGTTAAATTAAATAGTTGTTTAATTTAACTGTAAATCCCAGTTGTTGCCAGCACTGCCCATATCAGTTCCATTATGTTCCGCTTGCTATCACGATTCCGGCATCTTCTGCTTTGTTTGATTCTGATAATATATTCACCAAATATAAACAATATAAATCCATCGTTTTAATTAAATAATTAATTTTTCTTAATTGAAAGCATTAAGTTAATTACTCGCTAAATCAGTTAACATGCCCGCGAATTCTCTTCTGGTGCGATAAAACTGGTTTCTTCACATTGCCAATTTGTTTAAAAATATGTGGGCTTGACTAAATTCGAAATGCCCAATTCTCTTCCTTCTGCCATCGATACTCTCTTTATATATATATATATATATATATATATATATGTGTGTGTGTGTGTCTATATATATGTATGTATGTATGTATGTATATGTATATATATAACGGGCTTCGTCTATTTCAGCCCATAACTACACCTCTACCCGCACAGTCTTCTTCCCTGTTTCAAATTGCTGAAGCCAGAAAACTACTCCACGTTAAACTACTTCACTCCCAAACCAGCGTTTCGTTTTTTCATTAAATATAACTGGTCGATCAAAAGAGAACTTCTACCACCTTGTTTCTCGTTTGTTTCTGTACTTCATGAATAATGTCTCATCCTTGCAATACATTTTTTTCATTTGGAACATACTTCACGCATCGTTCAAGGTTGTGCCTGATTATTCAATAGTACATAGATCACCATACTCACACTGCTTGTTCGAATTTTTCTCCTCTCCGTTCAATTTGCACATGCTTAATTCCCCAGCTGCTCCTTCGTTGCCTTCATTCCAGTCCACTACTTCTCTATGTTTTCTTTTATTTTCACATTGGCTTGAATGTACCCAATTTTTATACTTCTGCTTTCAAAGCACGTACAACTCTACATCGACTTCATCTCCCAACTCACTGCCAACGTCACTGCATCAGCCAACATAACTTCATCAGAGACTTCCCTCGCGAGTGTCGCACTGCCATTGACCAATGACCCAAGCCTTGCCACAGTCGACGCTGCCCTCTGCTTCCAAACTTACTTCAACCGTCGTCGCTTCTAATCGCCACCCAGTCCACCACAGTGATTATAATATCATCTCCACCAGTTAATTAGAAGATCTTGACTAGCTTAGCCTTTTTGTAGTTAATGGTTTTTGAAGATAGGTGCTGGGTTTTGAGATTTATTAAGGAAGGGATTTGAACAATTGAGGCCATAGAAATGTAGATAGAGGCGGCAAAAATTATTGTTAACTATGCTGGGTAAAGTTTAGGGTTTGACTGTCTACTGCCCACTTATATAGGGAGGAAAATATTAATTTAATATTAAAATGAAACTTAAAGGGGAAGCAACATGTGAAAATAACCAGATACGATCTCCAACAAAGATGAAAATAATAATCTTGGCATGGAAAAATATTCCGGACACGATGGGACAAGTTTCGTTGAATTACGAGGTCATTTATAAAAAGTCCTTTATAAATCACAACTGAAAAACACGCCTCCCACAATCACAAAATAAATTCAAATAACTTGAAACTTGAAACAATGCAACTCCTCATCATTACGGATTATAATAAAATTAGTTTTGCTAAAAACGGAGTTCATTTTCATATCAGTTAATCTAACTTACGCGTAAAACAACGCTATTTTGGACACCAAAAATACCAGTCTTCAGAAATAACAAATTATATACCAATCCTGACTCTAAACGTAAATTAGAATTCAATGGAATTTGTTTTGCACTTTAATTCGATCGTTATTTCGACTTATGATCAAAAATACTTTTAAATCGAATTAAATTATTAAATTAATCGCTACAATTTATAAATAATTCCATAGCGACTATTTGAAAATTTGAATTGGACATAAATGACAATCTAAAAGATGAAATCTCCTATTTTCTCTTTCATTACAAAATTATAATCAAATCGATCCAGATGATTCTTGTTTCAAAGAATTCCGACTTAAAATGGATTATGTATATTCAATTGAACTTCAAAACTAAGTATTACAAACTACCGCGACGTTACGAGCTCGATTTATAATTATATATAAATTAAATATTTAAACTTTGTTATATAAACGAATTATATATTTTAAATCCATTTAAAATTCCAAATCAATATTTAATAAAACAAAATATATTAAATATCTGACTACTGAAAATACGGAACATTACACACGTAATGCTGAGTCAGCGGACGAACCTAGAAATAAAAATAGTCAAGGTATGGAACTCAGAATCGGACCTGCATGTCACCGGGTCGACCCTTCTTGACATGGGTCGGCCCATAGGTCAACCCAGATCGGTATGGCTGGTCCCATGATGTGCGTTATAATATTTTTTCTGTATTTCAATGTCAAAATGTTATTTAAATTTGAAAGCTCATATCTTCTTCATATGTTATTCAATTTACGCAAACTTGGGATCTATCTGATCTAGAATTCTGAGACGAACACAACGGTAATATCGGTTTTACTTAAATATGAATATTTAATTAAGTAATATTATTATTATCTTTATTATATAGTTACAGTGTATTAAATTATGGAGTGTTACATTCTTCCCTCCTTAAAGGAATTCGTCCTCGAAATCTCTAAGTTAAAAAGAATGTTACTTTTTAAACCTACACACATATATTCAATCATCATCCACAAGTATCCATTGTCCTTAAGATTTCTAATTCTTGATAAGAGCATATGCAAAAAATGATGTGTGTATGTCCATAAGCTAATGCAAAAATCGGTGGTCGACTGATTCAGTTGACCTCCTTAGTGCAATGTATGTTTGTGTCATGTATCCAACATGTATGCAAATAATCCTAATAATACATATAAGTTCTACATGTGTGCACAACCATTCACCAAAATGCAACATCCACATGATAATTTAACCATTTTTCATCCATTGAAAAAAAGATGCACACACATCCATTTGCAATATGTAAGTGCTTGAGCCGATCTAGTGCCTAATGTGTGTGTATATGCATCCACGAGGATCCACTAGTAACCACTTGCAATCATCAAACATAACATGTCTCAAACACATATTTTCAAACATAGGTTTCTATCCTAAGGACCGATGATTCAAAATTATAGAGATGAATGAACTCAAATTCAAAAGCTAGAAAAGGAAATTAAAATGTACTCTCAAAGGGAAAAGGGTAAGAGGCACGAATCTTGTCCTCCCATTCCCGTGTCATGTTGCCTCGCTCTTCTCCTCATCGCACCTTTACTAACTTTATCTCTTTATTGCATAGCCTCTTAACTTACGTCTCAAGAATACGAGTAGGAACTCTTTTAATTGATGCCTTTTTCATGACTCCAACATCTTCAAGTGTACTTGGCTCCACTACTTCCGCTGAATCATATAGACATTTCCTCAAATGGGAAACGTTGAATACGTCATGAACTCTCGCCAGTCTCTCTGGCAGTCTAACTCTGTAGGCCATTTTTCCTATCCTCTCTACTATGGGAAATGGTCCACGAACCTTGGTGCCAATTTCCCTACTAAGCCAAATCGAACCACATTACTTAAAGGTGATACTCTGATGAAGACCATATCTCCTACTTCGAATTCTAAGTCAATCCTTCTCTTATTGGCATATGATTTTTGTTTATCTTGTGTAGCTTTCAGCCTTCTTCGAATGAGGTCTATCTTTTCCGAAATTTCTCTCACCATATTTGGCCCTAGTAGAAGTTTGTCCATAGAATCCCATAAACATGTCGGTAGTCTGCAAGGTCGACCATATAAAGCTTCGAAGAGTGTCATATGTATGCTTGCCTGATGACTACTATTATAAGCGAACTCAGCCAATGGGAGATGCTCCTTCAAAGTCCCTCCGAAATCAAGTATACACAGTCTTAGTAGATGCTCAATAATTCTATTAACCCTCTCGGTTTTCCCATCTGTCTGAGGGTGATAAGTTATGCTAATTCTCAACTGTATACCTAGGGCATCTTGCAAGCTCCTCCAAAATTCACTAGGAAATATGTGGTCACGGTCACTTACTATGCTTGAAAGTACCCCATGTAGTCGGATGATCTCCTTAAGGTATATTGAAGCTAGCCAAGATGTTGTTCACTTGCTCTTGACTATGATAAAATGAGCGCTCTTGGCAAGCCTGTCCACTATCACCCAAATGCTTGTGTTGCCCTTCCTCGATCGGGCAGTCCAATAATGAAGTCCATAGAGACGATTGTAATGACCCGCATTGGCAGGGGTATTATGGGTAATTTATTTTATTATATAAAAGTGGTATAGTGAATTTAATGGTCGTGGAATAAAATAATGATGAATATTTAATTAAAATAATAAATTAAATAATATATTTAATTCTGGAATAATCAGAATTGGCTGAAATGGCGATATGATGTGAACCAGATCATCTGTGATATTTAATTCAGCTTGGAATTGAATTTGAATAACGAATATATTCAATCGACGTCAGTTTGAACGTATAATTATATTATAATTAAAATCGAGGTTGAAATGGCGCTGCAGTTCGCGATTTGGCGATTTGAACTTCAACTGAATGTACAGGATTCGTTTTAAGCCGGATTTCTATGAAACAAGAAATGTATGGAGCTGGTGGGTATATCTTTCTAGTGGAAGAGAAATATCGGGATTTCGTCGTGTAGATTTTGATGTACGTCCAAATCAAATTTCAGAAAAGTCGCTGTGGAATTTCCTTTATAATTTGCAACGCTTTAATTACGTTATAAAAGGATTTTCGATATAAATTGAATATTGGGATAATCTGGAATCTGAAATATCAAGCTGTAAATTCTGATATGATATTCTAGAGCTGTACGATATCACATGTGAAGATATACGATAATATAAATTTATTTATATTTAATTTAATAATATTTAAATATATTTATTTATTTAAATGGGTCATCCAGAGCTTTAAAAATAGCCAGTTTTGCAAACGGAGTTAGAATTCGACAAAACTAATTTTGTTGGATCCGCAATATCAAATTATTGTTAGAGGTCAAGTTTCGTGATTTTTAAAGTCAGTATGTGGCCGTACGGATTTTTAGAGTGAGAAACAGTCAGTATTTTGACGGTTAAAAATACGCTGTGTGAGCATACAGAGTCGGAATTCGACGAAACCAGTTGCGTTGGGACCGTAATATCAAACAGTAGCTGCTTGTCCAGTTTCGTGATTTTTGGGTATCATGTGTGGATACACGAATTTTTAGAAAGCAAAAACATATATAAAAGGGTAAATAAAAATATCTTAAATATGTATATGATCAAAAAAATAGGCCACATACTTCTCCTTACTGCCACACAACTTTTTGATCCCGTCTATATAATCAAATTTAGCCGCCGGTGGGTTCTTTCTCAAACAAGAACATTTTCATGAGTTATAAAAATCCAAGGCAATCAAATAGAAAACCAAACTAAATCTATAAATTCGTATACCAACATATTTGCATTCCTGAAGGGGTTTTCTTGGTTTCTTGGTGAGTTTTAAGTGGTTCGAATGATAGTTTGGGTCACAATTTCCTTCCAGCGTTAAGTAGGGTTTGGGTATTGAGGAGTTATCGGCGTCGTTTGTGGATTCCGAGGGTTGCGGGGTACTCACTGGAGTGAGGCGCACCTCGTGTGTTATTTTGGTGGGAATCGACTCATATTTATGTCGATGTCTTTCTGGGATATGCTGTACTGTAGCAGCGACGGGGGGTGACGAAGTGAGGGCGAGTTGGTCGAGATTGGTATGGAGTAGGACGGTTTTCGAAGTGAAGAAGAATGGTGGTGTTCATCGGTAGAACGGCGGTGAGTGGGAGGAGGAAATGGCGGTCAAAGTCCGGCCATTTGCGTTGAATTGTGAACGAATGGAGCGACCTGTACATCGTTTGGGGAAGAAGCTTTTGGGAGCGGGTTTGGGTTATGTTGGTGGGATGTTGGGCTCAAGGTAAATAGTTAGGCCCATGAGGAAATATATGTTTAGTTTAAATTCAATTAAATATATAGTAACTTGTGAATGTTATATCTCGACCGTACGATATCAGATTGACGAACCGTAAGTTGTGTTGGGATCGTATGGACAGACACTACAACATGAGACTGACTGGGAGTGAATCCGAGCTTGCTACAATTTATAGCAAAATAAATTGTCTGAATCAAGCGATGGTTATCGTCATTGACGATGATCGTCCAAGGTGAGTAAATCTCACTAATTCTGAACAGTTTGTAATTTCATGTTGTATGTTTAGAACTGTTAGATATTGGCTGATTGACTGTGTGTTGACCGTTTGATTGAACTGCTAGTCAGTTAGTTGAATTTCTATATTGATTCTGTTTAACAGAATATATCATATGGAACTGAAAGTGATGTTATCTATATTGTCTAACATCTGTGATGCAGGGAAACAGGTTGGAGGAATCCAACTGAATTCCTCAACAGTTATTTTACTGTGATTTATATATTGTGATGTATAAATGTGATATATAATCTGATGTTGATTATGTGTGGTGGGACGATATTTATCGTTGTTATATGGTGTGTTAAATACCATAAGAAATACCAGAATGTAAAAAGAGGATTTTCAAAATATAATTTGAAAATATTTCATTTTTATAAAATCACCGGATTTTATATATATAAGAAAAGGGTTTTGAATATAAAAGGAATTTTATTTGTAATTCAAATATAAAGGGATTTATTTATAAATTAAATATATAAAGGAAATATATTTGACAGCAAATATAAAGAAATATATTTGAAAGAGGTAAAAGGATATATTTATTTAGGAAATAAATCAAAGTAAAAGGAATATTTATTTGTTAGAATAAATAGAATAAGGATGACATTTATTTATTTGAATAAATAGAATAAAGGAGATATTTATTTGATAAATAAATAGAGTTAAACCAAGGTGGATTAGTTAAGTTAAACCAAGGTGGATTAGTTAAGTTAAACCAAAGTGGATTAGTTGAGTTAAACCAAGGTGGATTAGTTAAGTTAAACCAAGGTGGATTAGTTAAGTTAAACCAAAGTGGATTAGTTAAGTTAAACCAAAGTGGATTAGTTAAGTTAAACCAAGGTGGATTAGTTAAGTTAAACCAAGGTGGATTAGTTAAGTTAAACCAAGGTGGATTAGTTAAGTTAAACCAAGGTGGATTAGTTAAGTTAAACCAAAGTGGATTAGTTAAGTTAATCAAAGTGATTAGTTCAGTTAATCGAGATGAGTAAAATCAAGTGAGGTTAATCGAGTTGAATTAGTCAGTCGAGTTAATAAATTGAGTTAGTCAAACCAAGTAAAACTAGTTAGGGTTGACCAGTCAGAGTTAACCAGTTAGAGTCAACTAATTTGAGTTACTTAAATGTTAGTTTAATCGATTAGTGATAAAGTTAAAAGGAGTTAATCAATGTTAGTTTAATCGATTAGTGATAAAGTTAAAAGGAGTTAATCAATGTTAGTTTAATCGATTAGTGATAAAGTTAAAAGGAGTTAATCAATGTTAGTTTAATCGATTAGTGATAAAGTTAAAAGGAGTTAATCGATGTTAGTTAATTGATTAGTGTTAAAGTAAAAGGAGTAAATAGAATATAGTTTATTCGAATAAAGTTAGTAAATCGAATATAGTTTATTCGAAAGAGTAAATCAAAAAGAGTAAATCAAATAGAATAAATCGAATAGAGATTTATTCGAACGAGAGTTAAGTAAGGATGTTAGTTAAAGAAATATAAAGTGAACTTTGCCTATTTCAAAGTTAGAAATGTTGTTCAGTTAAGGTCTGAGAGGTAGTTCTACCCCAACTCGATTGGCTTCGTTTTTAACTGAGGAATAGTTAAGGTTTGGCAGTAAAGGAAATGGTTTGAGTTGGCATCGCGATGGTTTGTTTAAACATCTGTCTAAGTCCAATAAAGAAGCTTTGGAAATGTTTTCCAAATAAGAAACCAGAAATGTTTTCTAATAAAGAAAACAAGAAATGGAAATGTTTTCCATTGTTAATAACGTATATTTTCCAAATTTAGAAAATAAGAAATGTGGAATATAGGGAAACAAGAGATAAGTAAATTTATGAAATAAAGAGAGAAATGTTGAATGATGTTTGATCGATATAAATTTCCATTTGGAAATAATATCGTTGTTTGCACACCTGTTTTTATTCGATAGTTAAATCACAGACTATCGAAGTTTTGACCATTTTAACGTTGTTAATATGGAGAGACCGGTTGGATTATTATCCAAAGAACCACTCTGTATTGGCATAAGCGTTACGAATCATATATGCCAAAGGAAATTGAAGACGGAGTTATGCAAGGGCTATCCTATTACAGAATAGTACCTTCGGTTCATCCTGTTCCTGGGTGACTTGTATGGACGGATGTCTGACAGAGTATTTCCAGACGATCATGTATATTGATTTCTCCAACCGTACCAAGAGTGGAAGCAAGGAAGGAAACTTCTTTTAGCTAACACATAATGTATGGTTGAGGACGTCAATCGGTGATTTGATGGATTTGATGATGTGGCATTCAAAGTGAATCTGTTTTGATGATAAAGCGTAGCTTCTAGCCTCATCATCCGGTAAATGACAGAAACCGGGCAGGCAGCATGGCTAAGTCGGTCGCACCGAAGTAGGGTGTATAATCACCTGATCTAGAGTTTCATTTACTTATAAAAATCTATTGTTGATGCTGTCCCATTCGGGAAACGGTTGCTGATCCCAGCCGTTGGTGATATACATTCGATACGCTCAAGCGAAATGAGTGGTCGGTTATGTGTGGCCGGGTTGCAAGATGTTCTTGTTGAACCCAGTGTATTCCTCTCTAGAGGTACACGAGCGAAAGGTGGTTCCATACCTTGTCATAGTTGGAAATCCATTACCCAATACGTGCTTGCGGTTTTGATTGTATACTATATATGTAGAACGTGAGATGAAAGCGTTTCTGCTAGATGATTATATATACTGTGGTTGATAGACATTATTATAATATCAAAGGGTTTTTGATATAAAGTTATTTTGGATTCTCATAAGGGAAAAACCCGTTCCGTTATGCGGCGTGGTCTTATGAGATATCGTTTACTTGTTCGAACTGTTTTTAAACTGTTTTACTCACACCAGTCCCATGACTGACCCGGAGTTTACTTTGTTGTTTTCCCTAAACTCTCGGGTGCCTAAATTTGTATGGGCAGTCAAGTAGTCGGGATTTACAGATACATTGAAGAGCTGGAGCAGGAGGCTTCAGGATCATATAGCTATTATTATTCCGCTGTGTTGTAAGTGTTGTACTTTGATAATGATGTGTATATTCAAGTACAGATGTATATTTCAAGTTATGTTATATATATTATATGTTATTCGTTCCGCTGTGAGGTTCGTGTTACTCTGATGTTGTGTTCTTCTTCTTCTATTCTAAGTTTATATCTTATCTTTCCTCACCCTCTAATTTCTTTCACTAATTACCAGGATTTTTTTGACATTTTTTTGTTATCGACATCGAGTTTATGTCGATAACCAAAGTCGCTCAAAATCCGGGTCATTACAGTTTGTATCAGAGCTTAAGTTAAGTAAATTACCTTGGCTCTGTGGCGTGACTCGGTAGAGATAGGGTTAGTAATACCCTAGACTGGGATTGAGTGTATATATATGAGTGAACGTATTTGTTATTGATATAAAAATTTGTTTTATATTGTGGGGATTCATTGGTTGAGTTGTTTATGGGTTTTGGTTGATCAGTTTGATCCATTGTATCGGTAGGAGTTACTAAACACTTGAATACGATGGGTCGGCACGATATGTTTTGAAAGAGGGTAAATGAAAATAATTTTACCCAAAGTATATTTGATATATATTGGATATATTGGTTGTTATTGTAATCGAGTAAGATTATAAATTTAATGGTAATGTGAATAACCAATCAGAATTCATATAAGTGAAATACGTGAAATCAGATGAGTTAAATCTAAAATTTAAACCAGAAATTGAATTAAAACTCTGGAGAATTGGATAAGTGTTTGTAAATTGATTGGGATTAAAAATAAGGAAAATTTAAGATCCTGTGAGATTTTAAATTATTTACAAGCAGTGTGAATTATATTTTGAAATGAATTTCAAAGTGGAGATGTTTAGAAATGGTTTTATAGTATTGAACTCACTTCGATCGCTGGAAAAATAGATTCTGATGATGACAGCTGCATCATCAGTATTCATTTTCGAGTTGTAAGTGACGAATTACTACCAGAGATACTGTTTTGAATTTGTTTTAGGAAAGACAAGTTGTATTGAATTTCAAAATGGGATTTAAAATATAAAATTTGAATTTTTAAATAGGTTTGAAATATTAACTTGTTTAAAAGAAATAAAACGAGAAGTTCCTTTATAAACGAATTTTATAAGTAGTTCTTTTATAAACGAAGTTTATAAATGAAGTGAAAAGAATTATCATTGGATAATTCAGAAATAAAAAAATACAAGTGTGAAATTGAAAGGGAAATCTGTTTTCCAAAGGTAGAAATATCGATATCAAAAGGAATTGAAATCGAGACTTATTTAAAGGAATTTGAATAAAGGAAGTTCAAACATAGAATTTAAATAAGAAAATTCAAAGAGGATTTGAATATAGAAAATTCAAAGGGGATTTGAATATAGAAATTCAAATGAGATTTGAATAAAGAAGATTTAAACAATGGAAAATTGAATATGGAATTCATATAGAGTAATAATGGAATTTGAATATAGAATTCAAATAGTTTGAAATGAAAATTGAATATCGAAAAGTGAAAATGAAATTTGAATAAAGAAGATTCAAATAGAATTGAAATGAAATTCAAATATAGAATTTGAATAAGGAAATTGAAACGAAATTCAAACATAAAATTTGAATAAGAGATTTGAAATGAAATTCAAACATAGAATTTGAATAAGAGAATTGAAATGGAATTTGAATATAGGAAATTCAAATAGAATTGAAATGGAATTCAATTAGTTGATAAACAAGTTAAACTTATATTTGAACATGTATATTCAAATAAAAAAGTGAAATAGACTAAAGGGTTAATTAACAAATTAACTAACGAATTGAGTTAAAACGATCAGGTATAGTTAAAATAGATTGGGCAGGTATAAATATACATGAGATAGGTATGGATAAGGTATGAAGGTATATAAATAGAATGCTCGACGAAAAGGTATGTATTTAATTCATATATGAGATTTTATGCGCCGTATCGGCTAGCCACTTGGCTTTTCTTTTTCTTTTTGATTGGAGAAGGCCTGTGTGGCAGTTTGGGGATTTTCCCGATGCTCCCGATACAAAGGAGGTTATGGCGAATTTTTCCTTGAATTTAAGGAGTTATAATATTTTTAAGATAATTTGATAGTTAGAAATCAACGTATCGATATATATATATATAGAAGTCGATAAGGAAACGAACTTAGAAATAGAATAGTAAAATCAAAGGAAGACTAAGAATGAAATCTAGTAAGAATAGAAAGAGGAAGCGTATACATGTTTAAAAGTGAATAAGTAGTTGTATGGTATTGATTATTCGAATAAGTAGTCATATCTGTTTTGACGTTATAAATGTTATTCAGTCAAGGTCTGAGAGGTAGTTATACCCCAACTTGATTGATTTCATTATTAACAAATAAATAGTAAGATTTCAGGCTCGAATATCAATGTTGAATAAGAGTAGTTGAATATAGTATTTGGGTTGTCGTAACAATGTTTTACACAACATCCGTTTTAACCCAAATAAGTGTAAGCTTGGAAATATAATAAAGAATATTTCCTAAGTATAGAAATAAACGAGATCGGAAAAGAGATAAGTAATTGGAGTATTTTCCAAATATAAATAGCACATATTTTCTAAAGTTTAGAAAATAAAGGAAGGCGATATTCGGAAATGTTTTCCAAATAGCATAAAAGGGCAATATGGTTATTGAAAATATTTGGTTAACAAATATTGATAAAGAAATAGAGAAGTGACTTAACTAATGGAATATTGATTATGGGCTCAGTTGAATTTCAAAAAGGAAATTTTGATTTTTGAAAAGAGTAAACTGTTTAAAAACTCCCAGGGAAAGACTAATCAAATTAAAAACAAATTTAACAGAAATTTGTGAAAGCAGATTTGAATTAAAGTAAAGTCGGTTAAGTGGTAACTGAAGTTGAATTGAAATCGAATAAGATTGGATTTGTGAAAATTAGAATCTGAAATGGTATTGGATTAAGGAGTTAAGGAATGGAAAATCAAGAATTGAACTTGAGTTGAAATGATATTTGGCTTGGATATAAGCAAATGGTTGTGTGTGGATAAAAGCTGATTGGGATTTGATGGGGATGACCCTGGTATCCGCTGAATTGATAACAGGTGGAAAGGATATAATGATATGCCGACAAAAAAAGTACAAGTTTATATTTCACATGGTATGAGATTTGTGAGCCGAATTGGCAAGCCGCTTGGCTGTTTGATTTTCCTTTGGGATGGAGATGGCCCAGAGAGGCGAGTTGGAGTTTGACCGATTGACCAGTACAAAGGAGGTGCTGGCAAAATTTTCGAAGAATAAGGAGTTAAATTTTTTCAGGATTTTTGAAAATTTTCGATGATAAGAATTAATTAATAATTTAATTGAAATTAAATTGGTTCAGTTGCAAATGAAGTTAAGAAGTGAACAAATAGGTTCTACCTAGTCGATAGGGTCGTCCTCTACCTTTTAGCAATTTCGAGGACGAAATTATTTTAAGTGGGGAAGATTGTAATGACCCACATTGGCAGGGGTATTATGGGATATTTATTTTATTATATAAAAGTGGTATAGTGAATTTAATGGTCGTGGAATAAAATAATGATGAATATTTAATTAAAATAATAAATTAAACAATATATTTAATTCTGGAATAATCAGAATTGGCTGAAATGGCGATATGATGTGAACCAGATCATATGTGATATTTAATTCAGCTTGGAATTGAATTTGAATAACGAATATATTCAATCGACGTCAGTTTGAACGTATAATTATATTATAATTAAAATCGAGGTTGAAACGGCGCTGCAGTTCGCGATTTGGCGATTTGAACTTCAACTGAATGTACAGGATTCGTTTTAAGCCAAATTTCTGTGAAACAAGAAATGTATGGAGCTGGTGGAGTATATCTTTCTAGTGGAAGAGAAATATCGGGATTTCGTCGTGTAGATTTTGATGTACGTCCAAATCAAATTTCAGAAAAGTCGCTGTGGAATTTCCTTTATAATTTGCAACGCTTTAATTACGTTATAAAAGGATTTTCGATATAAATTGAATATTGGGATAATCTGGAATCTGAAATATCAAGCTGTAAATTCTGATATGATATTCTAGAGCTGTACGATATCACAAGTAAAGATATACGATAATATAAATTTATTTATATTTAATTTAATAATATTTAAATATATTTATATATTTAAATGGGTCATCCAGAGCTTTAAAAATAGCCAGTTTTGCAAACGGAGTTAGAATTCGACAAAACTAATTTTGTTGGATCCGCAATATCAAATTATTGTTAGAGGTCAAGTTTCGTGATTTTTAGAGTCAGTATGTGGCCGTACGGATTTTTAGAGTGAGAAACAGTCAGTATTTTGACGGTTAAAAATACGCTGTGTGAGCATACAGAGTCGGAATTCGACGAAACCAGTTTCGTTGGGACCGTAATATCAAACAGTAGCTGCTTGTCCAGTTTCGTGATTTTTGGGTATCATGTGTGGATATACGAATTTTTAGAAAGCAAAAACATATATAAAAAGGTAAATAAAAATATCTTAAATATGTATATGATCAAAAAAATAGGCCACGTACTTCTCCTTACTGCCACACAACTTTTTGATCCCGTCTATATAATCAAATTTAGCCGCCGGTGGGTTCTTTCTCAAACAAGAACATTTTCATGAGTTATAAAAATCCAAGGCAATCAAATAGAAAACCAAACTAAATCTATAAATTCGTATACCAACATATTTGCATTCCTGAAGGGGTTTTCTTGGTTTCTGGGTGAGTTTTAAGTGGTTCGAATGATAGTTTGGGTCACAATTTCCTTCCAGCGTTAAGTAGGGTTTGGGTATTGAGGAGTTATCGGCGTCGTTTGTGGATTCCGAGGGTTGCGGGGTACTCACTGGAGTGAGGCGCACCTCGTGTATTATTTTGGTGGGAATCGACTCATATTTATGTCGATGTCTTTCTGGGATATGTTGTACTGTAGCAGCGACGGGGGGTGACGAAGTGAGGGCGAGTTGGTCGAGATTGGTATGGAGTAGGACGGTTTTCGAAGTGAAGAAGAATGGTGGTGTTCATCGGTAGAACGGCGGTGAGTGGGAGGAGGAAATGGCGGTCAAAGTCCGGCCATTTGCGTTGAATTGTGAATGAATGGAGCGACCTGTACATCGTTTGGGGAAGAAGCTTTTGGGAGCGGGTTTGGGTTATGTTGGTGGGATGTTGGGCTCAAGGTAAATAGTTAGGCCCATGAGGAAATATATGTTTAGTTTAAATTCAATTAAATATATGGTAACTTGTGAATGTTATATCTCGACCGTACGATATCAGATTGACGAACCGTAAGTTGTGTTGGGATCGTATGGACAGACACTACAACATGAGACTGACTGGGAGTGAATCCGAGCTTGCTACAATTTATAGCAAAATAAATTGTCTGAATCAAGCGATGGTTATCGTCATTGACGATGATCGTCCAAGGTGAGTAAATCTCACTAATTCTGAACAGTTTGTAATTTCATGTTGTATGTTTAGAACTGTTAGATATTGGCTGATTGACTGTGTGTTGACCGTTTGATTGAACTGCTAGTCAGTTAGTTGAATTTCTATATTGATTCTGTTTAACAGAATATATCATATGGAACTGAAAGTGATGTTATCTATATTGTCTAACATTTGTGATGCAGGGAAACAGGTTGGAGGAATCCAACTGGATTCCTCAACAGTTATTTTACTGTGATTTATATATTGTGATGTATAAATGTGATATATAATCTGATGTTGATTATGTGTGGTGGGACGATATTTATCGTTGTTATATGGTGTGTTAAATACCATAAGAAATACCGGAATGTAAAAAGAGGATTTTCAAAATATAATTTGAAAATATTTCATTTTTATAAAATCACCGGATTTTATATATATAAGAAAAGGGTTTTGAATATAAAAGGAATTTTATTTGTAATTCAAATATAAAGGGATTTATTTATAAATCAAATATATAAAGGAAATATATTTGACAGCAAATATAAAGAAATATATTTGAAAGAGGTAAAAGGATATATTTATTTAGGAAATAAATCAAAGTAAAAGGAATATTTATTTGTTAGAATAAATAGAATAAGGATGACATTTATTTATTTGAATAAATAGAATAAAGGAGATATTTATTTGATAAATAAATAGAGTGAAACCAAGGTGGATTAGTTAAGTTAAACCAAGGTGGATTAGTTAAGTTAAACCAAAGTGGATTAGTTGAGTTAAACCAAGGTGGATTAGTTAAGTTAAACCAAGGTGGATTAGTTAAGTTAAACCAAAGTGGATTAGTTAAGTTAAACCAAAGTGGATTAGTTAAGTTAAACCAAGGTGGATTAGTTAAGCTAAACCAAGGTGGATTAGTTAAGTTAAACCAAGGTGGATTAGTTAAGTTAAACCAAGGTGGATTAGTTAAGTTAAACCAAAGTGGATTAGTTAAGTTAATCAAAGTGATTAGTTCAGTTAATCGAGATGAGTAAAATCAAGTGAGGTTAATCGAGTTGAATTAGTCAGTCGAGTTAATAAATTGAGTTAGTCAAACCAAGTAAAACTAGTTAGGGTTGACCAGTCAGAGTTAACCAGTTAGAGTCAACTAATTTGAGTTACTTAAATGTTAGTTTAATCGATTAGTGATAAAGTTAAAAGGAGTTAATCAATGTTAGTTTAATCGATTAGTGATAAAGTTAAAAGGAGTTAATCAATGTTAGTTTAATCGATTAGTGATAAAGTTAAAAGGAGTTAATCAATGTTAGTTTAATCGATTAGTGATAAAGTTAAAAGGAGTTAATCGATGTTAGTTAATTGATTAGTGTTAAAGTAAAAGGAGTAAATAGAATATAGTTTATTCGAATAAAGTTAGTAAATCGAATATAGTTTATTCGAAAGAGTAAATCAAAAAGAGTAAATCAAATAGAATAAATCGAATAGAGATTTATTCGAACGAGAGTTAAGTAAGGATGTTAGTTAAAGAAATATAAAGTGAACTTTGCCTATTTCAAAGTTAGAAATGTTGTTCAGTTAAGGTCTGAGAGGTAGTTCTACCCCAACTCGATTGGCTTCGTTTTTAACTGAGGAATAGTTAAGGTTTGGCAGTAAAGGAAATGGTTTGAGTTGGCATCGCGATGGTTTGTTTAAACATCTGTCTAAGTCCAATAAAGAAGCTTTGGAAATGTTTTCCAAATAAGAAACCAGAAATGTTTTCTAATAAAGAAAACAAGAAATGGAAATGTTTTCCAATGTTAATAACGTATATTTTCCAAATTTAGAAAATAAGAAATGTGGAATATAGGGAAACAAGAGATAAGTAAATTTATGAAATAAAGAGAGAAATGTTGAATGATGTTTGATCGATATAAATTTCCATTTGGAAATAATATCGTTGTTTGCACACCTGTTTTTATTCGATAGTTAAATCACAGACTATCGAAGTTTTGACCATTTTAACGTTGTTAATATGGAGAGACCGGTTGGATTATTATCCAAAGAACCACTCTGTATTGGCATAAGCGTTGCGAATCATATATGCCAAAGGAAATTGAAGACAGAGTTATGCAAGGGCTATCCTATTACAGAATAGTACCTTCGGTTCATCCTGTTCCTGGGTGACTTGTATGGACGGATGTCTGACAGAGTATTTCCAGACGATCATGTATATTGATTTCTCCAACCGTACCAAGAGTGGAAGCAAGGAAGGAAACTTCTTTTAGCTAACACATAATGTATGGTTGAGGACGTCAATCGGTGATTTGATGGATTTGATGATGTGGCATTCAAAGTGAATCTGTTGTGATGATAAAGCGTAGCTTCTAGCCTCATCATCCGGTAAATGACAGAAATCGGGCAGGCAGCATGGCTAAGTCGGTCTCACCGAAGTAGGGTGTATAATCACCTGATCTAGAGTTTCACTTACTTCTAAAAATCTATTGTTGATGCTGTCCCATTCGGGAAACGGTTGCTGATCCCAGCCGTTGGTGATATACATTCGATACGCTCAAGCGAAATGAGTGGTCGGTTATGTGTGGCCGGGTTGCAAGATGTTCTTGTTGAACCCAGTGTATTCCTCTCTAGAGGTACACGAGCGAAAGGTGGTTCCATACCTTGTCATAGTTGGAAATCCATTACCCAATACGTGCTTGCGGTTTTGATTGTATACTATATATGTAGAACGTGAGATGAAAGCGTTTCTGCTAGATGATTATATATACTGTGGTTGATAGACATTATTATAATATCAAAGGGTTTTTGATATAAAGTTATTTTGGATTCTCATAAGGGAAAAACCCGTTCCGTTATGCGGCGTGGTCTTATGAGATATCGTTTACTTGTTCGAACTGTTTTTAAACTGTTTTACTCACACCAGTCCCATGACTGACCCGGAGTTTACTTTGTTGTTTTCCCTAAACTCTCGGGTGCCTAAATTTGTATGGGCAGTCAAGTAGTCGGGATTTACAGATACATTGAAGAGCTGGAGCAGGAGGCTTCAGGATCATATAGCTATTATTATTCCGCTGTGTTGTAAGTGTTGTACTTTGATAATGATGTGTATATTCAAGTACAGATGTATATTTCAAGTTATGTTATATATATTATATGTTATTCGTTCCGCTGTGAGGTTCGTGTTACTCTGATGTTGTGTTCTTCTTCTTCTTCTATTCTAAGTTTCTATCTTATCTTTCCTCACCCTCTAATTTCTTTCACTAATTACCAGGATTTTTTCGACATGTTTTGGTTATCGACATCGAGTTTATGTCGATAACCAAAGTCGCTTAAAATCCGAGTCATTACAACGATCTCACATCTCCATTGTGGGATATCCAAGGGCTGAAGTAATCCACCGGGTTTCTTTTGATCAGCCTTGACTTGTTGACAAGTCAAACATCAGGCCACGAATTCTGCTACATCTTTCTTAATGCCAGTCCAATGGAATACGCGCTTCATGTATCAGTACGTCTTGTCACCACCCAGATGGACATTCATCCGAGAGTGATGAGCTTCCTTAAGCACTACTCTTAGAAATTCCCTAACTCCAGAGACATATAGCCTTCCATCTCGTCTTAGCCACCCCTTTTCGTCTACAGTATATCTAGCTAGGTGACTAGAAACTTCTCTTTTACCAAGTCTATCCCAGATAATCTTTAACTGATGGTCATCTTGTTGCATATATCCAATACGCTCCATGAGAGTCGGTCGCATCTCCAATGTTGTCAACAAACCAAGTGTGAAATCCGTAAATGGCTAAAAACAAAGGTCAAGATGAACTTCAAATTTTTCCTTTCTATGAATAGAGGACTCAAGATCATCCTCTGCCTACTCAATGCGTCTGCTACTACATTACCCTTGCTTGGAGTATAAGCTATCTCAAAGTCATAGGACGCTAGGACCTCTGTCCACTGTTGTTGTGTCAAGTTGAGATCCTTCTATGGGAACAAATATTTGAGAGACTTATGATCCGTATATATCTCAAATCTCTCTTCAAGTTGATAGTTTCTCCAAGGCTTAAGTGCGAACACTATTGCAGCTAATTACAAGTCATGGGTAGGGTAGTTCTTATCATAAACTCTTAGTTGCCTACTTCCATAGCACACCACTCTACCCTCTTACATTAGTATGGCGCCTAATCATGTGCCGCAAGCATCCTTGTAGATTGTAAACACCTTGCTACCATCGGGAAGAGCCAGGACAGGGGTTGTTGTCGGAGCCCTCTTCAACCTTTGAAAAGCATCCTCACAATCAATGCTCCAAGAAAAAGCCAAGTTCTTCTTTGTTAGATGGGTGAGTGAAGCTAAGATCCATGCAAAGTCTTTAATAGACTTCCTATAATAACCCGCCAATCCAAGAAAAATTCTTGCCTCTGTTGCATTCTTAGGAGCCTTCCAGTCTTGAACTGCGATTACTTTAGCGAGGTCCACCGCTGTCCCATCCTTGGACTAGGAACCTTACTTCCTTTCTCCAAAAATGACACTTCGAAAAATTAGCTTTAAGTTGATGTGCTCTAAGTGTGCTAAGAACCTCCTCTAAATGTTGGGCATGTTCTTCTTCGCTCTTTGAGAAGGTCAGCATGTTATCCACGAACACCACCATGAACTTGTTCAAATACTCCCTAAACACCTAACTCATTAAGTACACGAAGTATTCAGGTGCATTGGTTAGCCCAAAAGGCATGACCAACCATTCAAAGAAACCATCCGGAGTTCTGACAACTGTCTTGTCAATACTATCATCTGCTACACTAAGCTGATGAAATCCCATGGCTAAATCCAATTGCCTAAAAACCAAAGCGCCTACTAGTTGGTCAAACAAGTCGTCAATCCTCGGAAGTGGGCTCCTATTCTTCTTGGTGAATTTATTTTATTCTCTGTAGTCCACACATAAACGGAGAGATCCATTTGCCTTGATTGCGAAGATGACTGGAGATCCCCGCTCAGAAATGCTCCGTCTGAAGAATCCTTTTTCCAATAACTCACCTACTTGTTTGTTGAGTTCCCTCCTCTCCTTAGGAGACATGTGGCGCACTGGCAATGCGACAGGTTTGCGCATTTTCCACCAAGTAAATCCGAAAGCCTCTCCCACCTTAGAGGTAATCTTCTAACCTCGTCGAACACATCCGAAAATTTGCTAACTTTGGAAACTAATCGAAGATCATCAATGGAAGCATCAAGACAATCTGGGAAACTGGGCATAACCAACTACTGTGGGTCACACAAAATTTCGAGAGTTCTACCTTGGCAAGTAAGAAGTTTAACCACTCTCCTTTCACAATCAAGAATGGCATCATACATGGCTAGCCAATCCATTCCTAGAATTAATCTGTAACCCGTAAAACGAAGAACATATGCGTCACATTCAAATTCGACACTGAAAAAGAAATCCTCAAACCTTTATATATCATAGATAAATGAGCCATTCCTCCTACGGGGTTTGAGACTATAATAGGATCAGAAACAATACTAGTATCTAGGTGCAGATTTTCTAACATGGAATTGGATATGAATGAATAAGAAGCACCAAAATCAAAAAGAGTTCTAATAGGATAATCCAAAAGAGAAATCAAATCTTCTACTGCGACTTTCCTACCCCAATCCGGTTCACCAGCCTCTAAAGCATTAACTTGCCCACCGGACAATCCAGCCTTCTGTCCTTGCCTTTTAGGGTATTGTCCTTTGTAATGTCCAACTTGGCCACAAAAAAAGAAAGCATTCTTCGTCTTTCTACGATCTTTCATAAAGTATCCTAAAGTACCACACCCATGGCATTTCATTTCTGTCTTGATCTGAATTTTATTGGGCTTTCCCCTTTCTTAGCTATGTTCTTCTTGGGCCACCATTTCTTTTTCTCGGCCTTGGGTTTCTCTTCCTCTATCTTGACCTCTTTCTTTCCTTCTTTTCCTTCCTCGTGCATTAAGGCTATGTCTACTAGTCTTTCGAAGGTTTCTCCCATTGGTACATGCGTTAATGCTAAGTCTTGGAGCGGTTGGTTCAACCCCTTTGCGAACCTTAAGGCCTTTTTGTGAGGAGTGTTTACTAACTCCGACCCAAATCTTGCAAGTTGGTTAAAAGTGTTGACATACTCCTTTATAGTCGTGCTCCCTTGTTTCAAATTCAGAAATCTCTCCACATGCATTCCTTCTTCTGCCAGTGACAAGAATCTTGCCTCAAACCTAGTCTTAAAGTTATCCCAAGTAGCTACCTCTGGTCCAGCTTGAACTATTTCCCAACAGTACGATGCTTCATCCTTCAGTTTTCAAATGGCCAACTGGATTTTCCTCCTATCATCAAGCTCGAATAAGTTGAATACATTCTCTGTTTCTCTAAGCCAATTGTGTGCTTCTATAAAAATTCCAGTGCCACGAAGTGATTTGCCTCCCATTGCGCAGAAGTCCTTACAAAGCTTAGAAAAGTTGACTACGGGAGAAGGAGGAGGAGGAGGCACTAATGCGGCTACAGCTGGGGAAGGTACATTCTCTTATACTCCAATAGGTGTCGTAGCTTCTACATATACACGAAACCATGTAGGAATGGGAATGCCCCTTGGAAAGTTAGGAGCCCCAGATATGCTGAAAAGGATGAAATAAGAATTCAAAATGAGAATCAAAGGAACATTGTAAATGGCTTAAGGGGATATGTTTTTCAAAAATTGTTTTTTATTTGAAAATTCTTTATTTTGAAAACACTTTTCAAAAACTTTTCCACTGATCTTCTAACTTTAGGCTTTGATACCAAATGTGATATCCCACGTCTGTTAATGTCACTGTAATGAGAATGCATCAAGTTTCATGAAGCGAAATAGATAAATATAAACTAAATTCACAAGACAGGTATAAATATGCAGTGGAAAACTTAAAACTTTTACTAATAAAGAAAACATAGTTCCAAACCAGCTACAACATTGTACTGTTTAAATACTAGAAATTTCAAATAAAACAATATGCCTTATAGTCAAAGTACAGAAATATAAAGCCATATCCCTTTTGCAGAAGCCAAAACAAAATAGAATAGTAATCAAGATGGTACATGAACCAGAAGAAATCAAAGCTAGACGAGCTCAGCTACTGTCCACTCCCACTCCGAGAACCTGATGGGGAAAAGAAGAGAGAGAAAGGAAACAAAAAGGGTCAAACATAAAGTATGGCGAGTTCCAGTAATTATTAGCATAAGCATATGAAAAAGGTGTCAAGGCAAATAAATAATACTGGATGAGAAAGTATAGTAAAACATGTATATAAATGCGAGATAAACGAGATGTCAAAAAAAGATAAAGGTAGACTAAATTTCTCATTCATATCCGAAGAATCAAGCTACTAACCAATTATTAGTATTAACAAGATTAGGTGTTACCCTAATTACTATCCATGCGAATGGCTCCCTATTACCTGAGTATCATATGTTAGCCATGGCAATAGGGTGTATCAGTCCCTAACCCAGCAACTTATAGAACACAGACCTTTTGTAGGTGTTACAACATCTTAGTTTTCTGTAATCAGACCCATGCACACTCATGAATCCACCAGAACGTACTCGTACCCACTCCCAGACCTTGAACCTCTTACAATCTAGTTCAGTAAAGCATGCCCTGGCCCTACCTAGTGCGACACCCCAACCGAGATACCAACGGGGATACTGACTGATATGGGTTCCACATAACTTGACACAAGCCACCCCCTAGGCTTCCCCGAGTACCTAGGATTTAAGAGTCCCAAAAACCTGATGCAAACTACTAGATTTGGGACCTCTTAGCTTTTTAATTTACCATTTTAACTTAGCGGGTTTAAGTCTATTAATAAGCACGATTGTAAAATGACATTTATCCTAAATTTATTGTTGTACAACCCCTTCCCTAAACTAGTACTCTCCCAGATGTATAATTGAGCTACAATAATTAATTTTACTTAGTTTTTACATCTGGTACTCATATATTCTTAAATGTTATACTTAATCTTGAATTATATCCAATTTATCAGATTTACATGTCGCATATTCTTTCTTTAGTTTAATCAACCCAATCTTAAAGTCAAAGGTTCCAATTTACAATATGCCCAATTTTCTCCATTTAAAATGTCATTATCCACTTATTCCAATTTATGTCCTTTATACGCAATCAATGGTAATAGCCTAGGTTCAGTGTAAATAAAATGGAAAAAGGGAGAAAACATATCTCATACTGAATAAAAAGGCATATAAAAAGGCTGTAAATAAATGAAAGACAGAATAGGGATAAGGAAGATAAAAGTATACAAGAACAAAATTTAACTGTAGATATGAACAAAAGAATATGTATTAACAGTAAAGCTAGGCTAACAGTAAAAGAACATATATAAGAGCTAACTTATAGGTACTATTTATTTCAGATCTAGAATTATTCATTGTCCAAAACCTTTTTAAATAATCAAATCTAAAAATGACTTGAAACTCACAACGATAGGCTTAGGAAAGAAGAAGAAATCTCTTTTTATATGTATATGTTGTTGTAGAAAAAGTCCACTTTTATCTTTTGTTGTTGTAGAGTGTCTAAATTGTCCTTGTTATTTTATATTTGGGCAACACCTCAGTAGTTCTATGTGTATATTAATTTTAGAAAAAGGTTTAGAGGAAGAAGGTGGAAGAATGGTTTTATGTGTAGAGAACAAATGAGGTTGTCTACCTTTATATATACTACCTAGGACAATCCTTCACCGTTAGATATTAGGTTTTCAAATCTGGCCATATACGTAATGCTGAATTAGCGGACGAACCTAGAAATAAAAATAGTCCAGGTACGGAACTCAGAATCGGACCAGCATGTTACTGTGTCGACCCCTACATACTGGGTCGACACATGGGTTGACCCCTCTTGACATGGGTCGACCCATAGGTCGACCCAGGTCGATATGGGTCGTCCCATGACCTGTGTTATTATATTCTTTTTCTCTGTTTGAATTTCAAATTGTTGTTTAAACTTTGAAAGCTTGTATCTTCTTCATATGTTATCCAATTTACGCAAAGTTGGGGTCTATCTGAACCAGAATTCTAAGATGAACACAACGGTATTGTCAGTTTTACTTAAATCTGAATATTTAATTAAGTAATATTAATTTTATTATCTTTATTATACAATTACAGTGTACTAAATTATGGGGTATTACAGATCCATAGCATATGGACTGGTATCGATCTATTTGCTTAGCCAATTTTTGGCTAAGTACTTCGGATCCTCGAAGTACACCTCACATAAGCTCTACTTTCCTATCGGTTCATCGCCTACCAGTCCGTGACTTAGAAGAATTTCTTCACGTCATATGCCAACTCCATTTGACACCAAACTTTGCCTATGACCTGCAAATCCCCCTAGAAGTTCATGCAAAAAGTTTGGAGGAAAAATAATGTTTCGCCATGGAGCATTACCAGTCCATAGGCCATGTACAGGTACCGATCCATGTACTTTCTGAATTTCAACTCCAAAATTTCTGAACGTCTTCCCGTCGCCTTGTGGGGTCAACCCTTAAATTTCATGCGGTTTTGACGAACTTTGATTTTTCTGCACTCCAATCTTCATTCCAAGACTTATTTTTGTCGATACTAGCTCATAAACTCAAGTATAGATCCAAATAATGATTTTAACAATTTAAACAGCAAATATATGAATCGACGAGCGTATTCAAACACCCAAACTCAAATAGAACACGGAACAATCAGTCGTATGCATAAATTAAGTATATATCTACACGTAAATGAAACCAAACTTATCATTTTAATCGATTTTTCGCTGGTTTTACTATCGCTAAGGTCTAAAAATGGAAATTAACATACATGATCATGATTCGGTGTGATCAAACATCTAAATGTGATAAAAACAAGTAGTCTAAGCATATAATGTAACATATCATAGCGAGAGATCTAAATCACTCACAAAATCAATGAATTTAATGAGGATCAAGGTCAATATGATTAGCGCTGCAAGGTTATGATGCAAACTGCCCTACATAATGTAAAATGTGTAGATCAATGGAGATCTAATCTCTAGAATATGTTTGATGGAGACTAGAAGAAATTTAGAATGTGTTTTAAGGTTTTCGAAGGAAGAAATAAAGAATCTTAGTTTATGTGGCTGCTACGAAATTGAAGAGAAGAGGTTAATATAATCTTTTCAGCCACTATTTATACTACAGGTCATTAGCCCTAATACGCTAACCTAATCAGCCTATTAGAAACTAATCAAATTTACCTAACAGTCCTTAAAACTTAAAATTGTTGTATCTCCCTAACCCTTGAACCAAATCGTAAATATAACCACTCTATGGAATGGTCCTCCATCAATTGTTTCCATTGACATAAGTTTAAGTATATAAATCTGAACCAATCAAAAAATACAGCAAAAAAATTTAGGAGTAAATGGTTACAAATAATCTGGCAAAAATCATAGATGTGTAAAATGTCCTAACTAGCTGTACATTAAAATATGAGAATGATTCGACCTTGTATGAATGTGGGTTTGTTACAAGTACACCCTGTTCACCTTAATTGAATAGTAAAGCTGGAAAAAATAACACCTTTACTGAATTAGTTGTAACTGTTTTACTAAGTTTGGGTGCAGAATGACACAGGTAGAGGGATTCTTTACTATTTACTATATGTCGAATAAAATTCCTAAGTATGGCAGCAAAACTTTGCTCCTTGATATTCTAGAAAATAAAAAAACCTAATTTATCTTATTATTGAACTTAACGGAGTTTAGCATAAGTGTGTATTACTGGCCTTTAGAAAAAAAATCAAATTAAGAGTGTGTAGTTATAGGATATGCAATTAACAGTAAAGCATATAGACATTTTGGTTTGAAAGTTTGTGTTATTATTGAGTTATATGATGTTGATTTCTTTAGACATAAATTTCCATTTAAATATAGGAATAAGGGGCATATTTATTGTTATTGTTCTAATAATTAGAAATAATGAACCTAGGAGAAGTAAAATACTATAACAACCAAATATTTTAGACCATAATATTACATGTATACACTAGAAGTGGATCTTGCTAATCCTGAAGAAGCTTTGTCCTCTTGATTTAGATCATTACAAGAAGCTAAATAACGAAATGGAACCTCCTAAATATAAAATAATATGACATTTAGTTGATTTACTTAATTGTTGTAAAACTATAGGTTGTAACCGGGCACTAAAAAGAAATTAAAATTTGATGGTAACACTAATAATAATAATAATAATAATAATAATAATAATAATAAGGCTAGCCTTACAGAAAATAGACTAAGATAAAAAGAAAATATTAACAATTCTGATACCTTTTCCAATATTACTAGAATAACTTCTATCCGAGAGTTAATTTCACTTACACCAATTTATGATTTATTAATTCACTAAATGGATATAGAGAAAAAAATTAAATGGTGATTTTGGAAGAAGAAATTTACATGGATTAATCAGGCCTCTTTATTATCCTTGATCAGGAACATAAAGTTTGCAATTTGATAAATCTCTTTGATGTATTGAATATGTGCCTAAACAATGACACAGAAAGTTTGATAATCTAATTATGTCATATGAGCTCAAAATAAACAAAAGTGACTAATGATTTTAATATAAATCTGGGAACAACATTTTCACTGTCATACATTTATATATAGGTGATTTACTTATATTTGGTTCAAACGTTCATATTGTGAATTTTGCTAAATCCATATTATGTGCCAATCTCTATATGAAAGATTATGAAGAAGTATGTGTAATCCTTGCTATTAAGATTACTAAGTCTAAAAGGGGAATTTCTTTGGATTAACCTCACTATATTTGTTAATGAAATACAACTACTTTGATTGTAAATGTGATAACCCCAAACTTCTGTGGTGTGAAAGTTAGGATAATCATTCGGAATACAACATATTTATAACAACAACAGATCTCAGATAATATCATAACACATAATTATTGCAGCGGAAAGATATAAGTCATAAACATCACATCAACAGAACCACAGAGTACGCAGTTTACAGGATACAACTTAGCAAAATAAAAGTCTGAATCAAAGGAAATAAGTTCCAACTCCAAACGTACATCAAATCCAAGATAGAATAAAGTCTCTAAAGCAAAAGATAAAGATAAAAGAGAGTCTTCGCCTTCTCCTTCCAAGTAGTCTTCAATCCAGGAAATGTCTCCCTAAGAACCTATCACTCGGTTGCCCGTGTAAAGAGAGGGCACCCGAGTTTGCAAAGTGAAACAAACGTCAAGTCAGTCGTGGGACTGGTGTGAGAAATCTTCCTATACTGGTTAACATTATGGTGAATCACAGGACCACGCCGCTAACATGGAACGGGTTTACTCCATTGGATTGCCAGTGCATAATTGAATAAAGTTTATACAAAACAACGAAATGACTTTTGAAAAATGAAATCATCATAAGACTCAAGTCCCATCACACAATGCAATGCACACAGGAGGATAGAGTTTTCCCTTATGATGATCAAACATGCTTAAAACGTGTAAAATAATATTTTAATATTATTGTTAGTGTCTAAGCAGTATTAAAATACTTCAATATAAATGTAGTAATCCTAGACGGCATAGGTACCATATACTATGTCGCCATATATAAGTTTACAATCAAGACTGTAATGTCGTATTGGAAATGGGTTTTATGTCATGAAATCGAGGCTAGGGATCGTACTCTCCGATTCGAGACACTCTAGCAAATGCCTCAGGATTCCCCGCAGTGAACCCTTGGAGCGGTAGGGCCGGTCCCCACCTAACGGTAGTGGATTGGCAATTCCTGAACACAAGTTTCCCGGTTCCTTTGAACCTATAGTATGACCACTTCCGGCCTATAAAACCCGAGGTACCTAAATCATCATCCACATAAGTAAAATGTCGGCCAGTTTAAGCACTGACACTACCCCTAGCTAGAAAGAAACGTGTGCACTCCCTACGGTCCATATCCCGTTTTGGACTCATACCGAGGTGTGAGGCTCGCGAAGTCACGCTATACACAAAGCTATGCCTAAACAGATTATGCTTTGATCATCAACCACAAAGCCTGCTTTTCAAAAAAAGCCTTGACCATTGCATCTTGGTGTGCCACATTGACAATTCACGCCGTGCGATCGATAACTATTACTATATACCCGGGGTGTTAAGCAGAGAATAAATTCTCCACCACCAAACAGACATATATTAATACAAATCGATTTAATTACATGGAATGAATCCCAACGTCAGACACGCATCCATTTACAAGTCCGTTATGGGTCTGAGCGAAATCGGAGACACCTAAAAGGCGCTCGCTTATCCGCACGACCCGCATACGTCTGGAAAAATACTGCCCCCATCCTGGAAGCAAGTCAGTCCAAGGCATCAGCAGTCGTCGTCCATTCGATATGAAGATCGTCGGTCTTCAACCACCGTCTTCGATACCTTTTATTTAATCGTCTGTAATTATTTGAAATAAGTTGAACTCGGCCTTTTCAAATAATTATCGCAAAATTATCATTTAAATCATTTCATATCGTCAATATTTATTTATAACGATTTATCGCTATTTTTATTTATTTAAACTAGCTCAATTATAATTAAACGACGCTTCAGGTCGATGGGCGGCCCTGGCGCTGTTTTTACCAAAATTTGATTTACACATATCTTAAAATCTAACCATCAGATTTTGGTGAAATTCGTATCGTTGGAAAGCTCTTCCCAATACGGTCCTGACGGTTCTAGTTTTGGGAAAATCCAACGGTCGGATCTTTCGGTATAATCTTTTAAAGTTACGATTGCCGATACGCGAACTGCCGCGCGCGTTTCATTAAATTTTATATTTATATTTATATATAAAAACATTTGTAGACTAAATTGTTTAACGATTTAAACTATTATAATTTATTCTTTTTATCACACCTAAAGTGACGATAAAATTACCATTTCTAATTTCTACTCTT
The DNA here is from genome assembly GCA_030737875.1 of Allium sativum. Lineage (NCBI taxonomy): Eukaryota > Viridiplantae > Streptophyta > Magnoliopsida > Asparagales > Amaryllidaceae > Allium > Allium sativum. Next base: position 433,239,744 of record CM060910.1, read on the forward strand.
TTATCGCATCTTGTCATGATGATAAAAATGTGTTTCACAAATTCATATTTTTATTCGCAACTGGTTTGCAAATAAAAATCCACTTATTTAAAATGGTTTTTTTATTTTATTCTACATGTGCATAAATGTGATTTTTTTTTACTTCTCCTTATTTATTTATGCTACAACGTAAATAAATGGTTTCATTTCCTTATTTATTTAACTAAATGTAGATAAGTGCTTTCACTATAAATATGTTCTTTTTATTTACATAAGAAATTGTAAATAAAATGTCATCGCAAAACTTGTTCTTTCTATTTACATAAGAAAATGTAAATAAAGTAAATTCTTTTTATTCCTTTTTAGTTTTTTTTTGTTTATTTACACCAAATGCAAATAAATGTCCCTTTTTGTCTAATTCATTTTTAATACATAAAAATGTACTTTTTCTCTAATTCATTTTTATAACATGAAAATGTACTTTTTCTTTGATTCATTTTATAACATGAAAATGTACTTTTTCTTTGATTCAATTTTACAACATGAAAATGTACTTTTTCTTTGATTCATTTTTATAACATGAAATTGTACTTTTCTTTGATTCATTTTTATAACATGAAAATGAATTTTTTTTTTCTTTGGCATTTTTATAACATGAAAATGTACTTTTTCTTTGATTCATTTTTATAACATGAAAATGTAATTTTTCTTTGGCATTTTTATAACATGAAAATGTACTTTTTCTTTGATTCATTTTTATAACATGAAAATGTACTTTTTCTTTGGTATTTTTATAACATGAAAATGTACTTTTTCTTTGATTCATTTTTATAACATGAAAATGTACTTTTTTTTGATTCATTTTTATAACATGAAAATGTACTTTTTCTTTGATTCATTTTTATAACATGAAAATGTACTTTTTCTTTGGCATTTTTATAACATGAAAATGTACTTTTTCGTTGGCATTGAAAATGTAAATTTTCTTTTTCTTTTTCTTTACATTGGAAAAATGTAAATTTTCTAATATTACATTAAAGATATGTTTTTAAATGTAAAACATATTCCTTATTAAAAATATGTTTTTAAATGTAGATCATATTTCTTAATAAAATATGATTCTTTTACTACTCTTTTTATTTCATGCTATATTTGTGTTGTGAACACAACAACAACAAAAATAAATGAACTTATTTGTCTATGTAATATTTGCATTATAAAATGCAAATAAAAAGGTGAACTTTTATTTCTAAGTTTTATTCACATTAGAGAACTCAAATAAAAAGTTAATTTATTTTTCTATGTAATATTTGCATTGTAAAATGCAAATAAAAAGGTGAACTTTTAGCTCTAAGTTTTTGGTGTCAACGTATATGTTAAATACGATATCTCAATCTAAATTTTGGTGTCAACCTACATGTAATTTAGTGTTTAAGTTTTCATGTCAACACAACGATGGCAACCTATAATTCGGTGTCAGGTTTCATGTCAACACACACATCAACAACATATGATTTGGTGTATAATTCTCATGAATCAAAACAAAGGTCTCATCTTTATTTTATTTTGTAAATCAAAATAAAATATCTAATCCTTATTTATCTTTTAATTAAAATTTAAAAGATTTAAACTTTCTTTATCTTATAAATCATAAAACAAAATAAAGATTCAACTTTTTTTTGTTTATTTTGCAAATCAAAATAAAAATACAAACTTTCATTTATTTTGTGAATCAAAAGTAAAGATTTACCTTTCTTTTATTTTTTTAATCAAAATAAAAATTCAACTTTTCATTTTATGTTGTGAATCAAAAATAAAGATTTAAACTTTCTTTTGTAAACCAGAATAAAGATTCAATTTTTCATTTTATTTTGTAAAACAAAATAAAGATTCAATTTTTCATTTTATTTTGTAAAACAAAATAAAGATTCAATTTTTCATTTTAAGAAAGAAATAAAAATAAAAATAATAAAGATGAGAACTTTATAGAGATTACATCAAGATGTATAGATCTAAACAAACAGGGCTATATCATAACATCACACAGCATTACAAATCACACAGACAAATAATAAATTCTAATTACCACATCGCAGATCTATGATAATTACGTACATACAATGATTCACATAACAAATGTAATTAAATTATTTAATTATTCAAAATTTATAAATCTCACAGAAATGTTGCTCTTTTTTGAATTTGACCAAAAATTAGACTGGCTCGGAACTGTGCTGAATCAGTATAGAAAAATAGCCCTTTGAATTACGATCCCGACGGTCCTGAAATCGTCAAATTCCGAGTTCGAACGAACGAGTTATGATTAAATTAAGATGGATAATATTTTATATTAATTAATTAATTAATTAAAGAATTAACCTTCTTCCACCTAACAGATACAAGGCCGCCGATTTACCCACTAGGTTCAATATTAGGGCTCCGATTTGCACTCAACACAGGGGGCTAGAGGTTGATCAGAAGGTGTCACCTTAATTGGCTAGGGGAGGCGCACGCACGGTGCAGAGGGGGGCCCACTCGATCGAGTGTATAGGGGGCAGCGGCGGTTTGTTTGGCCGATGTTTGGGGGCTCGGTTCTCGAGCTGTGGCGACTTAGGGGAGATCCAACCGTACAGGATTGAAGAGGGGAAGGAGAGCTTCGATGTGGTCTATGTGAGGAGGCCAAATTCGAGGAGATATAAGAGAAATTGAGGAAGAAGAATTGGAGAAGGGTGGCCATGGAATAGAAGAGGGCGGCGGCTGATGTTTGAGGTGAATAGTGTTTAGGGTTTTGAGTTTTCCTATTTTTATATTATTTTTAATGTAATTTTATAAAAAAGACCGTAACTTTTAAACCGTACTGATTCCAGTCCAGAAGAAGGTGTCCCTAGGAAATAGCCGATGTTCCGGATCCAACAGGCCAGGCCCCGTCAGCCCAAACGGTTGTCTGGGGCCTGTTTTATTTATTTTAATATTAAATTCCTTTATTAAATTAATTCATTTGTATAAATAAATTCACCGAGGTCACATATGGACTCAGAAAAAATATATTTGGCTTCGTTATGACGATACGGCCCTAACAAAACTAATTTCGTCGAATTCTGAGACTGTTTAAAAAATGGCTATTTTTCAGTCGATTAAATTTAACCGATTTGAACAAAACACAGTTTCTTTCACCACGCTCACATACTAACTCGAAAAATTCTAAAAATTGAAACCTAGTAATAACATGACATTCTGGTTCCAAAAAAAGTGGTTTCGTCGAAAACAGAGATCGTTTGAAAATTGACTAATTTTACTGGCTTTAATATTATTTAAAAATGATATTTTTAATTTCTGCCACATTTTTCCACCAAATTATTTAAAATAAAAAATTTAAATTGGCTTAGATTTTCCGGGTTGTTACAATCTCCCCCACTTAAGAGTTTTTCGTCCTCGAAAAGGAAACAAAGTAAAGTAGGAAACAAGACGAAAAATGTAAATTGGAGTAAACGTACCTTAACACAAGAGTTATTCGGAGATGTCCACTCTGAACTTTGGGTAAGACTTTTTGATGCTATCCTCTGTCTCCCAAGTACAGTCTCTAGGATCCCCAATCCATTGAACCTTGACTAGGTTGATCCTCTTGTTCCTCAAAATTTTGGTTTCTTTGCCAATGATCTTTATCGGGTCTTTTCTCATTGTTAGATTCAGAGCAATATCCAGGACCTGTTGATTTAATTCATCCTCAATCAGATCTGGATCATGCACATGGTTGCGGAGTTGAGACATATGAAATACATCATGCACCCCTGGCAACCAGTCAGGCAGCTGCACTCTATAAGCGAGAGTACTAATCCTTTCGAGAATAGGGAATGGACCAATGAATCTTGGTGCCAACTTTCCCGTCCTCCCAAAACAAATCACGCCTCTCAAAGGAGAAACCTTCAAGTATACTCGATCACCCACAGAGAATTCTAAATTTCGTCTTCGCTGGTCTGCATAGCCCTTCTGTCGGCTCTGAGCAGTCAACAAGCGCTTCTTAATCAAGTCAACCTTATCCGATGCTTCACGAACCATGTCGGGGCCCAAGACTAGTTGATTACCTGACTCCACCCAACATGCCGGAGATCTGCATGGCCTGCCATATAGTAATTCAAATGGTGACATCTTCAAGCTTGCTTGGTAGCTATTATTATAAGAGAATTCCACCAAGTGCAAGTGATCCTCCCATGAACCGCCATAATCAAGAATGCTAGCTCGCAACAAGTCATCTAAAACATGGTTCACCCTCTCAGTCTGGCCATCTGTCTGAGGGTGATAGGCAGAGCTCGGATTCAACTTGGTCCCAAGCTCTTCTTGGAAAGCTTCCCAGAATTTGCTGGTAAATAATGGATCCCGATCACTGACAATGCTTTTGGGAACCCCATGTAGTCTGACTATCTCTTTAAAATAAAGCTGCGCCAGACTACGAGCTATTCTATTGGACCGAACAGGGATGAAATGGGCAGACTTTGTTAAGCGATCCACAATCACCCATATGCTATCGTTGCCTTTTCTAGTTCGAGGCAAGCCATCAATGAAGTCCATGGAGATTTCCTCCCACTTCCAACCTGGAACTCCCAGTGGATGCAACAAACCGGCCAACTTCTGTTGATCACTTTTAACTTGCTGACAAGTGGGACATCTAGCAACATAAATAGAAATATCTCTCTTCATGGACCTCCACCAAAATGTGCGCTTGAGGTCGTGATACATCTTGCTCACTCCAGGGTGAACACTAATTTTAGATTTATGACATTTATCCACAACCTCCCTTCTGAGCTTAGAGTCGTACGGGACACAGATTCGGCCAAATAGCCTCAGAACCCCTTTGTCGTCAATTTGGAAACTCGTGGTTTCGCCATCCTGAATTCTCTTGATAATCCTCTGAATAAATTTATCATCCTTCTGAAGAGCAGAGACTTTATCAATCAGAGTAGGAGTGATAATGAGATTGGCGAGAATAAGCTTGTCATCATCTGCATTCTTTCTACTGAGCGCATCGGACACAACGTTGGCTTTCCCTGGAGTATATAAGATATCCAGATCATATGATGCAAGAAATTCAACCCAGCATTGCTGCCTCATATTCAAATCTCTTTGGGTAAAAAGATGTTTCAAGGATTTGTGATCTGTGTATATTTCAAACTTCTCACCCAAGAGATAATGCCTCCATATTTTAAGAACAAACACAATAGACATTAGCTCAAGATCATGCGTTGCGTAATTCTTCTCATGCGGTTTCAGCTGGCGGCTAGCGTATGCGACTACTCTACCTCTTTGCATCAGCACCGCACCAATACCTTAAATAAATAAGGGATAACATGTTAAAATGCGATTTGACATTAAAAGAAAATGTTATCTCTGACATGTTAATTTATAAAAGAAACAACCTTGTTTAGAAGCGTCGGTCCAGACCTTCAAATCCTGATTGCCATCTATGATGGTCAACACAGGAGCATTGATCAACCGCTTTTTTAGATCTTGAAAAGCCGCCTCGCACTCGGGTGTCCAATTGAATTTCGTATGCTTCTTGGTCAAGTTTGTCAATGGGCAAGCTACCTTCGAAAAATCTTCGACAAATTTCCGATAATAACCAGCCAGTCCCAAGAAACTTCTGACCTCTGTGGGAGTTCTACGCTGCTTCCACTTTTGGATGGCTGAGATCTTTCCTGGATCTACTGAGATGCCTTCCTTTAATACAACATGGCCGAGGAATTTCACCTCTTCTTGTCAGAATATGCATTTGGAGAATTTGGCTTCCAATACATCTCTTCGCAAAATCTCCAAGACTTCTCTCAGATGATGTTCGTGCTCAGCAGTGGATTTAGAAAAGATGAGGATGTCATAGATGAACACGAGCACAAATTTATTTAAAACCTCTCTGAACACTCTATTCATCAGATCAACAAAGTATGCTGGAGCATTACATAGACCGAAGGGCATTACTATCCATTCATAAAAGATATCCGGTCCTCTGAAAGCAGTTAAAGGCACACACTCTTCTGCAATGCGAAGTTGATGGAAGCCTATAGCTAGGTCCATCCTAGAAAATACTCGCGCTCCATGTAAGCGGTTGTAACAACCCGTATTTTCAATAACCTATTATAACATAAATGGAGGCAGAATTAAACTGTAAAATCTGAATCAAGGGAAACGGGCTATGCCATTGCGTTCGTCTCGGAAAAATACGCGAAATAGAGTCCGAGTTTTCGAAAATCGGAGTCCGTATGACCAAGATATGGCCTCGCGAAGTTTCACGAAAAATTCCCAAATTAAAGTATATTTAATTAAGTGAAATGGGTTGCGCAGAGAAATATATATATATTGATATATATATATATATAATTGAAAATTAAATAAATAAATATGCAAAAATGTTCAAAACAGCGAATTGGGAGAGGGGAATAACCGAACCGGCCGATTTTTGAGGTCGACCCGAGCCCGTTGGGTCGACTAGGGGTTAATCCAGGGTGTTTGGCTGTCAACCCGTGGGCCGATTCGCTCAAATGCAGATTTTGCATTTGGATGGTTCTCATGGTTCATCTTTAATCTAAAGGCCCTAGATGGTTCCTACACTTGACTTCTTCCCCAAGACATGCTTTGATGGCTTGGATTGAATCTAGGTTTAATCCTATGGCCTAAAACACTTGCCTAATCTATAAATAAGACCCTAACCTATCCTAAATTCTCATTATTCATTCATGCAACTAAACTATGGCAAAATTTTACCTCTCATGGCCTCCACTCTCTTCATAAAATTTCTAAATGGTTTCTATGAGAGATTTTCCATGCATACAAGTGTTTTCAAGCTTGTATGAGTGTCATTAGCTTGCATTCAAGTCAAGTTTCTATCTTTGCATCATAAAGCAAGGGTTTTGATCATTTTGGCTCAAGGGTTTTTATGTTAGAGCTTGCATTTTGGGTCTATTTGATTGCATAAGGGCTTTGTCATATCTTTTGTGCCTTCATAGCAATGTAAGCCCTTTCCCTACTCTTAGATATTAACTATGAAGTTAAATGTTCATGTTGCAAGTTTGGGTTTGATCATTGAGTATGATACATGCTATCATGTCATGCAAGTTTATGAAGTCATTATCTTGATCTTGTGAGCTAAAAGCTACAACCTTTATGTTGAAATGTTGCATTAGGCAACATGAGAACCCTCATAACCTTTATGTCAACTTGCATATGAAGTCATAACCCTTATATGATGATATATGCGAGTTACTAGTCATCATTCCATATCTTTTGTCACCATGATTCGCTTATGTGCCAAGTTTGGGTTTATGCATGTTTTGAGGCTTAAGAATGTAACATGCAAGTTAATGAACACATTTGTGCCTCATTTGCCACCATGATTAACTTGTGGCTTAATATCCATTTTTGTCATGCCTTTGCCAAGTCTCTTCTTTTAATCCATTACGTTGTCGCGAACGTATATGCGAGTTTAAAAGCGTTGGGTTATGTTATGGGTAATTTCTAATGACATGAAAATACAACTTGAAAACATGACTTGAAATATAACATGGAAGTTGACATGTAAGTATGCATAAAAACATAAGCTTGGGAATTTACCTATTAAGTTAGGTCTACCCTTTGGGAATTTACCTATTAAGTTAGGTCTACCCAAATGCTTGAAAACTTGTAACATGTTTTGGGAAACATGATGGACATGACACTTAGATAATATAAGTGTGGCCAACTCGAGGTTGGGTTGAGTTTGAAACGTAAAACTACCCGGAACCGACCGGCCTAACTAGTAGTTGCAAACAATAGGACCCAATGTGAGAAGTTGGTCATGTTGTGCTTGAACCCGAGGTTAGACCAAGTTGTGGTGTAAAGCTACCCGGAACCGACCGGCTTAACTAGTAACCACAACAAAGTCTAATGTGAGAGGTGAAGGTGCATTAAGTAATTAATGCCACATGATAGGGTTAAGTTAATTTGATTAATGACTCTTAACCAAATATGACATGGACAAATGGGTTAAGTAATTTGATTAGGCTAATGATACTTAACAAAACATGACAAGGTTGGGTAGGTTAAGTAACTTGATTTGCCTAATGACACTTAACCATTTTTATATGACTAGTGGATGGGGTTAAGTTAACCAACACTTAATCAATCCAACGCGATAACTTGGTAAGGTTAAGTAAGTTTTCTTAATGACGCTTAACCGAAAAATACGGTTAACGAATGGGGTTAAGATTAGACTCAACTAGTCTAAACATGGAAATCGGATGGGGTTAAGTTAGCCTAGACTTAATTAATCCCACTTGGTAGTTTAATGGGGTTAAGTTAAACACTTAACTAATCTAAACATGATGAATTGATGTGGTTAAGTGACCTATACTTATCCAATCTAACTCGTTAATTTATTGTGGTTAAGTTAACCAATACTTAACCAATATAACGTGAAAACATGATAAGGCTAAGTCACGAATCGCTTGAATACACTTGACCGATTTGACTAAGTAAATTGATAGGGTCAAGTTAATATATACTTAACCAATCTAGAATGATAATTGGACGAGGTTAAGTCGTGAATTGCTTAATATACTTAACCAACTTGAGCATGGTTTGTAGGGTTAAGCCTTGAACTTGGATACTTAGCCAATTTTGACAGGATTTGTAGACGGGTTAAGTCATGAACTTAAGTGACACTTAATCCATTATGTAAACCCTAGTTCTGAGGATTAGGTGGATAACCGTAGTTAACAAGGATAACGGGAACAATGCTAAGTGGTAAACCTTAGTTGAAGAATAACTAAGTAATGATTCTTAGTTAAGGAAATTTAGACCAGTTCATAGATAGATGAGTAACCTGATACGGTAGGTCATCGTTTAAGTATACGAGTAGGAGCAAGTATCTGATTTAGATAAAGGCTCCAGCGAACTGGGTAACGAAGCAGCGGCTTCGGGGAACGTGAGGATATTCTTGGTATCCCTCTATAAGCTGCCAGGTGATTATACTAGGCTCATGAGAGGTTAAGGTCTGCGTTAGAAGAACCAAGAGTATGCCTTGGTTGCTATACGAGCGACCTAAAGACGGGGATGGATAGGGGATAGTCGACGATACACGGTCGTACCCTAGATAGCATTTCGTCAGGCTACCTACCATCTTTGGTCAAGCGTGTACGTACGGAAAGGCAGAGAACACCCAAAAGACCATAATTGCTATCTAATTATGGTTGCGGTAAGGCTTGGATGTGGGTTGGCCAGTGTTGTGTTCTCATACAGGATTTATCCTGTCTTGTCTTTCACTAGTTGAGGGAGTGGTCTCGTGGGACCATAGCCACGTATAAGAAAAACAGACCTTGGCATCTGCATCGGCAGATAAATCGAAAGCTCCCGACCGAGTCCTGTATTTCTTGATTTGCCCTGTGACAGGACTCGGATGGCACGATGTGATACATGTGCATACAGTCATGGAAAAGCGATTCACGATGAATGCGTGGGAAAAAGGGCGCGGTTGGCGGTTAGCGTAATCCCTAGTGGCCCTAGGTGGTTGAACCCAAACCGAGATACGAAAACGTGCAATAGGTAAGCATAATCCCTAGCAGCCCTAGGTAGCATAAGTCCTAGTTGTACAAACAATAATTCATGTTGGAAGACCCTAGCTAGGTTTAGGGTAACAGTCCAAACCGATCTTAAGGATCATGGAACTATGTTAAAGTAATATAGAATCTCATGGGAAAGCCCGTATGGTCTACGGCAAGGGACTGAACATTTACATGGAATAAAACATACAAGTTGAGTAACCTATATATGCGATATATTAGGTTGACATGGACCATTACACGACTTTTGAGTGAGGGTCATTCTTGGTTAACACATGACACGGTGGGGATACTAGTACGGTAGGTGCAGAGCTAAAATACAGGATAGATATCACGGGGCGTTATACGTGACAGATATCTTGGGGATATTATACTTGATAGAAACTTGACGATGTGATACCTTGTTTTATCTTGACATCATAATTTATCATGACACCTTAGTTTATCTGAGTTCAGTAGTTCATCCTGTTATTTTGATTTAGCTTATCTATCTTGTTATCATGCTTATGTTCATCTCAGTTTCTCATGTCAGTTAACTTTACTAGTTTTTATGCTAATAGTAGATAGGGCTTACTCAGTCTTTTTGACTGACCCGTTTTGTTTCGCCTCTTTTCTTCCGTTCCCCCCCCCCCCCCAGGTTACAGGGAGGAAATACTGTTGTTTAGTTCGGACTTCTTCTGCTTGAAGGTCATCATGGATGGCTTGGACTTTTCTTGGCTAATGGCTACTTTACTGTTTTTACTTGGGGAATAATTTATGAAAATGTCTTTATGCTTCTTTACTATTGCAAGACAGGTTTTGATGTACTCTGATGTAAAAGGCTTTAGACCTTATTTATTCATGTTATGAAAGTTTGATTTTACTTCCGCTATTTTATATGTTCTGTCTTGTGATATTTCTGTGCATGTTTACCAATAATGCCCCTCTAAAGCTAGTGCATTCCTTTGCGAGTGACCCTAGCGGACGCGGGGTGTTACACGTGGTATCAGAGCAGAAGGTTACCAGACTGGGCAAAAGTTTTTAAAGACCTTCTGAAAACTATTTGAAAAAAAAACCGTTTACAAAGAAGCATTTTTCAAGAAAATTTTCTTTTAAAAGAAAAAGGCTATTCCCCAAAGGCCATTAGCACTATCCTTGTTTCCTTAATTGAGTCTCTTTTCCTTTCTTTCCTCCATCTGTAGTCACAGTAGTTTTAACTGCGACTAGTCTTTTCTACCTACGAAAGTGCTTTCCATACGATGGAGGTCGTTCTCGAGAGACCAGTGGCCGCGTTATAAGAAAGGATCGTGAGAAAGAAGGATAAAGGATACGAGCTTAAGGATGAGCAACTTGTTGGTATGGCTTAGTCCTCAAAGGAGGGAGAAAGATGAACAATGAAACCCATGACGAGAGAGTACCTTTGGCATGGTAAAACGGGGCGGATAGTTAGGTATTATGGGACAAGGACAAGATCATCGGGAGGGTAGTAGTATGCTCTCATTTCTAGAGTACCTCGGAAGGAGGGTAACGATCTTGTTAAAGGTTTAGCTTTTCTTCTCTATCATCCCGTTAGGACTTCGTTGTTCGTATCATTTAAGTCTGCTTTGATAGTTGAGTCTCTGCACCTTAAGTACTAGCGTAATAGAGAATCCCATTTTTGTCTCAAAGTCCTATTGGAGAATCAGTCCATTTATACATGACTTGTTTGGATTTGGGAATGTCTATGCCAAGTGTTGAGTTTGGAAATAATGCTTATGTTTATAAGCTATGGATGGATTCTAGGGATGAAGTGGTTATCCAGTAGGGGGTGCCACTCTCGGTTTTGATAGGAGGGTAGTTAGACCTTTTGACTAGCCTTGGTAATGCCCTCGAAGTATCGGGTAACCTTTTTGAGGTTCTGTCATGACTAGTTACTTAGAATCCCTTGATGCCTTTATTGGAAATTTGAAGCCCGATTGAGTGGTGTTCGCCAATAAGACGGATGGTTTACTTCATTTATGCATGGGTTATAGAGATCACCCTAGTAAGTGCGCATGATAACCTGATTGACATCTGTTTACTTTCAAGAGAAAGTTCTTCTACATGGAATGCCTTATAGTATATAAACGAGATCCAAGATTCACTAGTGAATTTTGGAAAGCTTGCATGAGATCATGAGTACGCAGTCATGTTTGCGTCAAGTATTCTAGGAAAAGGATAAGTGCAAGTGGAACGAGAGGCGACGAAGAAATGAGTTCCAGCTCATGTTATGGAAACAGGAATAAGAAGCTACAAAATCGCGAAGTTAAAAGACGACTTTGATGGTCAAAGACTAGATACGCGCATGATATCTCTTTTTGGGAGTATATCCTTGATCCTTGTTTTCTGTAGAGCTTACTTGTAGGCTATCTTTTGTGGACATCCTCTCGGTCCTATTCTCCGTTACAAACCCTGTAAGGAGTTTGTCCTGTTTATCTTCTCGACCCTGTTTCAGGGAATTCTAGGTAGAACCCTATGGATGTAAACATGTATTTGAAACATGTTATGATTGATATGGTTGCAAGTGGTTGCAAGTGGTTGCTCGTGGATGCGCGAATACACATTAGATACTAGCTCGACTCGGTCACATTTCATATTGCATATGCACGAGTATTTATACTTGTTTATGGATGAAATCGAATGTATTATCATGCGGTTGTTGCATATGAATGAATGATTGTGCACGCATATAGTATCTATATGACTAGGACTATTTGCATACATGTTGGATTCATGGCACTATACATATTTTGCATTAGAAAGATTATTCAGGCCTGATCATTAGCATTAGCTAAGGAACACGTACACACACGTTTTGCATATATTCATACAGCATTAGAAATCATCTAAGGACAATGGTTGCTTGTGGATGATGTTTTGAGTAGATGGATGATGGATGGTAGGATATGTTCTTCCTAACTTGGAGATTTCGGGGACGAAATCCTAAAAGGTGGGGAGAATGTAACAACCTGTATTTTCAATAACCTGTTATAACATAAATGGAGGCAGAATTAAACTGTAAAATCTGAATCAAGGGAAACGGGCTATGCCATTGCGTTCGTCTCGGAAAAATAAGCGAAATAGAGTCCGAGTTTTCGAAAATCGGAGTCCGTATGACCAAGATATGGCCTCGCGAAGTTTCACGAAAAATTCCCAAATTAAAGTATACTTAATTAAGTGAAATGGGTTGCACAGAGAAATATATATATATATTGATATATATATATATAATTGAAAATTAAATAAATATGCAAAAATGTTCAAAACAGCGAATTGGGAGAGGGGAATAACCGAACCGGCCGATTTTTGAGGTCGACCCGAGCTCGCTGGGTCGACTAGGGGTTAATCCAGGGTGTTTGGCTGTCAACCCGTGGGCCGATTCGCTCAAATGCAGATTTTGCATTTGGATGGTTCTCATGGTTCATCTTTAATCTAAAGGCCCTAGATGGTTCCTACACTTGACTTCTTCCCCAAGACATGCTTTGATGGCTTGGATTGAATCTAGGTTTAATCCTATGGCCTAAAACACTTGCCTAATCTATAAATAAGACCCTAACCTATCCTAAATCCTCATTATTCATTCATGCAACTAAACTATGGCAAAATTTTACCTCTTATGGCCTCCACTCTCTTCATAAAATTTCTAAATGGTTTCTATGAGAGATTTTCCTTGCATACAAGTGTTTTCAAGCTTGTATGAGTGTCATTAGCTTGCATTCAAGTCAAGTTTCTATCTTTGCATCATAAAGCAAGGGTTTTGATCATTTTGGCTCAAGGGTTTTTATGTTAGAGCTTGCATTTTGGGTCTATTTGATTGCGTAAGGGCTTTGTCATATCTTTTGTGCCTTCATAGCAATGTAAGCCCTTTCCCTACTCTTAGATATTAACTATGAAGTTAAATGTTCATGTTGCAAGTTTGGGTTTGATCATTGAGTATGATACATGCTATCATGTCATGCAGGTTTATGAAGTCATTATCTTGATCTTGTGAGCTAAAAGCTACAACCTTTATGTTGAAATGTTGCATTAGGCAACATGAGAACCCTCATAACCTTTATGTCAACTTGCATATGAAGTCATAACCCTTGTATGATGATATATGCGAGTTACTAGTCATCATTCCATATCTTTTGTCACCATGATTCGCTTATGTGCCAAGTTTGGGTTTATGCATGTTTTGAGGCTTAAGAATGTAACATGCAAGTTAATGAACACATTTGTGCCTCATTTGCCACCATGATTAACTTGTGGCTTAATATCCATTTTTGTCATGCCTTTGCCAAGTCTCTTCTTTTAATCCATTACGTTGTCGCGAACGTATATGCGAGTTTAAAAGCGTTGGGTTATGTTATGGGTAATTTCTAATGACATGAAAATACAACTTGAAAACATGACTTGAAATATAACATGGAAGTTGACATGTAAGTATGCATAAAAACATAAGCTTGGTAATTTACCTATTAAGTTAGGTCTACCCTTTGGGAATTTACCTATTAAGTTAGGTCTACCCAAATGCTTGAAAACTTGTAACATGTTTTGGGAAACATGATGGACATGACACTTAGATAATATAAGTGTGGCCAACTCGAGGTTGGGTTGAGTTTGCAACGTAAAACTACCCGGAACCGACCGGCCTAACTAGTAGTTGCAAACAATAAGACCCAATGTGAGAAGTTGGTCATGTTGTGCTTGAACCCGAGGTTAGACCAAGTTGTGGTGTAAAGCTACCCGGAACCGACCGGCTTAACTAGTAACCACAACAAAGTCTAATGTGAGAGGTGAAGGTGCATTAAGTAATTAATGCCACATGATAGGGTTAAGTTAATTTGATTAATGACTCTTAACCAAATATGACATGGACAAATGGGTTAAGTAATTTGATTAGGCTAATGATACTTAACAAAACATGACAAGGTTGGGTAGGTTAAGTAACTTGATTTGCCTAATGACACTTAACCATTTTTATATGACTAGTGGATGGGGTTAAGTTAACCAACACTTAATCAATCCAACGCGATAACTTGGTAAGGTTAAGTAAGTTTTCTTAATGACGCTTAACCGAAAAATACGGTTAACGAATGGGGTTAAGATTAGACTCAACTAGTCTAAACATGGAAATCGGATGGGGTTAAGTTAGCCTAGACTTAATTAATCCCACTTGGTAGTTTAATGGGGTTAAGTTAAACACTTAACTAATCTAAACATGATGAATTGATGTGGTTAAGTGACCTATACTTATCCAATCTAACTCGTTAATTTATTGTGGTTAAGTTAACCAATACTTAACCAATATAACGTGAAAACATGATAAGGCTAAGTCACGAATCGCTTGAATACACTTGACCGATTTGACTAAGTAAATTGATAGGGTCAAGTTAATATATACTTAACCAATCTAGAATGATAATTGGACGAGGTTAAGTCGTGAATTGCTTAATATACTTAACCAACTTGAGCATGGTTTGTAGGGTTAAGCCTTGAACTTGGATACTTAGCCAATTTTGACAGGATTTGTAGACGGGTTAAGTCATGAACTTAAGTGACACTTAATCCATTATGTAAACCCTAGTTCTGAGGATTAGGTGGATAACCGTAGTTAACAAGGATAACGGGAACAATGCTAAGTGGTAAACCTTAGTTGAAGAATAACTAAGTAATGATTCTTAGTCAAGGAAATTTAGACCAGTTCATAGATAGATGAGTAACCTGATACGGTAGGTCATCGTTTAAGTATACGAGTAGGAGCAAGTATCTGATTTAGATAAAGGCTCCAGCGAACTGGGTAACGAAGCAGCGGCTTCGGGGAACGTGAGGATATTCTTGGTATCCCTCTATGAGCTGCCAGGTGATTATACTAGGCTCATGAGAGGTTAAGGTCTGCGTTAGAAGAACCAAGAGTATGCCTTGGTTGCTATACGAGCGACCTAAAGACGGGGATGGATAGGGGATAGTCGACGATACACGATCGTACCCTAGATAGCATTTCGTCAGGCTACCTACCATCTTTGGTCAAGCGTGTACGTACGGAAAGGCAGAGAACACCCAAAAGACCATAATTGCTATCTAATTATGTTTGCGGTAAGGCTTGGATGTGGGTTGGCCAGTGTTGTGTTCTCATACAGGATTTATCCTGTCTTGTCTTTCACTAGTTGAGGGAGTGGTCTCGTGGGACCATAGCCACGTATAAGAAAAACAGACCTTGGCATCTGCATCGGCAGATAAATCGAAAGCTCCCGACCGAGTCCTGTATTTCTTGATTTGCCCTGTGACAGGACTCGGATGGCACGATGTGATACATGTGCATACAGTCATGGAAAAGCGATTCACGATGAATGCGTGGGAAAAAGGGCGCGGTTGGCGGTTAGCGTAATCCCTAGTGGCCCTAGGTGGTTGAACCCAAACCGAGATACGAAAACGTGCAATAGGTAAGCATAATCCCTAGCAGCCCTAGGTAGCATAAGTCCTAGTTGTACAAACAATAATTCATGTTGGAAGACCCTAGCTAGGTTTAGGGTAACAGTCCAAACCGATCTTAAGGATCATGGAACTATGTTAAAGTAATATAGAATCTCATGGGAAAGCCCGTATGGTCTACTGGAAGGGACTGAACATTTACATGGAATAAAACATACAAGTTGAGTAACCTATATATGCGATATATTAGGTTGACATGGACCATTACACGACTTTTGAGTGAGGGTCATTCTTGGTTAACACATGACACGGTGGGGATACTAGTACGGTAGGTGCAGAGCTAAAATACAGGATAGATATCATGGGGCGTTATACGTGACAGATATCTTGGGGATATTATACTTGATAGAAACCTGACGATGTGATACCTTGTTTTATCTTGACATCATAATTTATCATGACACCTTAGTTTATCTGAGTTCAGTAGTTCATCCTGTTATTTTGATTTAGCTTATCTATCTTGTTATCATGCTTATGTTCATCTCAGTTTCTCATGTCAGTTAACTTTACTGGTTTTTATGCTAATAGTAGATAGGGCTTACTCAGTCTTTTTGACTGACCCGTTTTGTTTCGCCTCTTTTCTTCCGTTTCCCCCCCCCCCCCCTCCAGGTTACAGGGAGGAAATATTGTTGTTTAGTTCGGACTTCTTCTGCTTGAAGGTCATCATGGATGGCTTGGACTTTTCTTGGCTAATGGCTACTTTACTGTTTTTACTTGGGGAATAATTTATGAAAATGTCTTTATGCTTCTTTACTATTGCAAGACAGGTTTTGATGTACTCTGATGTAAAAGGCTTTAGACCTTATTTATTCATGTTATGAAAGTTTGATTTTACTTCCGCTATTTTATATGTTCTGTCTTGTGATATTTCTGTGCATGTTTACCAATAATGCCCCTCTAAAGCTAGTGCATTCCTTTGCGAGTGACCCTAGCGGAGGCGGGGTGTTACAGCAGTCAAGTAAGTCATCAATACGCGACAGTGGGTATTTGTTTTTCAGTGTTTGTTTGTTGAGATCGTGGTAATCCACACATAGCCTGAGGGTACCGTCTGATTTTGGGACGTACACCACCGCTGCACCCCATTCTGAGAAATTAGGCCTGATCAGACCCTTCCACAAAAGCTGCTTGGTTTGATTTCTCAGCTCCTCCTTTTCTTTTGGTGACATTCTCCGAATAGGATGTACAACAGGCCTTGCATTCGGAGCTAAGTCAATTCTGAAGCTGATTTCTCTACGCAGGGGTAAACCCTCAACTTCTTTGAATACATCAGCGTAATCTTTTACGACAGGGATATCCCTAATAGAAGTAGGGGTAACTTTTAGAGAAGACCAGAATGTTTTTCTGTCGGTGGCTGAGCCGTGGCATGGTATAGATATAGTATCTCCAAATTTGGGTTTGATCTTAACTATTCTTTCAGCGCATACTAACTCAGCCTCATACTTTGCTAGCCAATCCATACCAAGTATGACATCATAACCGGAGAAACTCATAACGATCAAGTCAAAGGGAAACTGGTAGCGAGAATAAGAAACAGGTACTCTACAATACTAATCAAGAATAAGAGAACCTCCTATCGGACTATTAGCTCTAATCAAATTTTTGAGTTTTCTTGGTTTCAGTTTCAACTTTTTAATTGCGTCATTAGAAATAAAGCTTCTCGCAGCACCAGTATCAAATAAGAGGGTAATAGGGATGTTCTTAATATTAAGAGTACCTCCTAAGACATCGGGTTTACCTGGCCCCTCAGTCGAAGCTGGTGCATCTGCTCCCTCATAAACATGTGCCACCTGAGCATTCTTTAGTAGTGGGAAATTTTCCTCAATGTGCCCCTTTTGATGACAATTGTAGCATTCCCTCTTGTCCTGAGAACTCTGGCCACGATTCTGAGGATTCTGGTTATGATTCTGGATAGGTCCTGATTCGTTCCTCTTGACCCTTTTTGGAGCTTTACACTCGAAATCAAAATGCCCAATCCTGCCGCAGTTATAGCATGTCACCTTGCTCCTGTCCCTCTTCTTCCCTTGGGGCTTAGCGGTAGAAGAATTGCTCGCCCCCGGTTTCTTATTAGCATGTTCCTTCTGATTGTTGCCTTGACTTTTCACTCTATCCTGCGGTCCAGACTCGTCATTTTCCACATAGCGGCACACCATCTCTACTATTTCATTGAATGGAAGCTTGATATGAGCAGTGACTCGGTTCAAATATTTCTTTGATAGACCCTTGATAAAAGTTTTATTCTTCTCTACCGGATCTTGAATCAACCCGGGAGCATATCGTGAAAGCTCATCAAACTTGCTCACATACTCAGAAATGGTCATATTCCCTTGCTATAGGTTAACGAACTGCTCGCGCAGGCGCTCTCTTGCTTGTGGGGGTACATACTTCTCATTGAAAAGTTCCTTAAATTTGGCCCAAGACATATTGGCTACGTCATTGTAGATCTTGACCGTATCCCACCAATGCCCGGCTTCATCCTTTAATTGCCATACTGCCAGGAAGCGCTTTCGCTGATCTTCTAGTTCTAAGCCCTCTAGGATCTTTTCACAGTCCTTAAGCCATGCCTCTGCCTGAATCGCAGACTCTCGCCCCGTGAAAGGTACACCACCTAGGTTTCTGAATTTCTTTG
This sequence comes from Allium sativum, assembly GCA_030737875.1. Classification (NCBI taxonomy): domain Eukaryota; kingdom Viridiplantae; phylum Streptophyta; class Magnoliopsida; order Asparagales; family Amaryllidaceae; genus Allium; species Allium sativum. Next base: position 433,258,401 of record CM060910.1, read on the forward strand.
ACATTCTCTCCAAGTCGAAGGGCTGTGGAGGTGGAGGTGGTTGTGCTACGACCTCTGAAGTAGGCTGTTCTTGAGTAATAGGGGTCTCGCCTCTAGCTTGTCCTCTAGTTCCCCCTCGGGCTCCTCCTCTGGCCCTGCCTCGAGCTCCACCTCGGGCTGTTCTTACTCTGGTATCCATTTGAATCGGTCTGTACCATCAAGGAAAGAGTCAGACCAACCGAAATGAAAATTTTCAAGAAAAGATAAGGTAAGGAGAAGATCAAAAGACAATGATGTAACGACTTATAAATATGTGTTATTCTGCTGTGCTCATTCTAGGACATTACTAGTCCTATCTCTAATAAGCTACTCACCTTAGAATAATGTGGATTCTATCTAGACGAATTGTTCTAAATATGTTATATTCTGAAGCTAAGGTTAACCTTAAGCTCTGATACCAACTGTGATAACCCCAAACTTCCGTGGTGTGAAAGTTAGGATAATCATTTGGAATACAACATATTTATAACAACAACAGATCTCAGATAATATCATAACACATAATTATTGCAGCCGAAAGATATAAGTCATAAACATCACATCAACAGAACCACAGAGTACGCAGTTTACAGGATACAACTTAGCAAAATAAAAGTCTGAATCAAAGGAAATAAGTTCCAACTCCAAACGTACATCAAAATCCAAGATAGAATAAAGTCTCTAAAGCAAAAGATAAAGATAAAAGAGAGTCTTCGCCTTCTCCTTCCAAGTAGTCTTCAATCCAGGAAATGTCTCCCTAAGAACCTATCACTCGGCTGCCCGTGTAAAGAGAGGGCACCCGAGTTTGCAAAGTGAAACAAACATCGAGTCAGTCGTGGGACGGGTGTGAGAAATCTTCCTATACTAGTTAACATTATGGCGAATCACAGGACCACAGCGGAACAGGTTTACTCCATTGGATTGCCAGTGCATAATTGAATAAAATTTATACAAAACAACGAAATGACTTTTGAAAAATGAAATCATCATAAGACTCAAGTCCCATCACACAATGCAACGCACACAGGAGGATAGTTTTCCCTTATGATGATCAAACATGCTTAATACATGTAAAATAATATTTTAATATTATTATTAGTGTCTAAGCAGTATTAAAATACTTCAACATAAATGTAGCAATCCTAGACGGCATAGGTACCATATACTATGTCGCCATATATAAGTTTACAATCAAGACTGTAATGTCGTATTGGAAATGGGTTTTCTGCCATGAAATCGAGGCTAGGGATCGTCCTCTCCGATTCGAGACACTCTAGCAAATGCCTCAGGATTCCCCGCAGTGAACCCTTGGAGCGGTAGGGCCGGTCCCCACCTAACGGTAGTGGATTGGCAATTCCTGAACACAAGTTTCCTGGTTCCTTTGAACCTATAGTATGACCACTTCCGGCCTATAAAACCCGAGGTACCTCAATCCATCATCCACATAAGTAAAATGTCAGCCAGTTTAAGCACTGACACTACCACTAGCTAGAAAGAAACGTGTGCACTCCCTACGGTCCATATCCCCTTTTTGACTCATACCGGGGTGTGAGGCTCGAGAAGTCACGCTATACACAAAGCTATGCCTAAACAGACTATGCTTTGATCATCAACCACAAGGCCTGCTTTTCAACAAAAGCCTTGATCATTGAATCTTGGCGTGCCACATTGACAATTCACGTCATGCGATCGATAACTATTACTATATACCCAGGGTGTTAAGCAGAGAATAAATTCTCCACCACCAAACAGACATATATTAATAAAAATCGATTTAATTACATGGAATGAATCCCAACGTCAGACACGCATCCATTTACAAGTCTGTTCTGGGTCTGAACGAAACCGGAGACACCTAAAAGGCGCTCGCTTATCCGCACGACCCACATACGTCCGGACAAATACTGCTTCAACCCGTCCTGGAAGCAAGTCAGTCCAAGGCATCAGTAGTCGTCGTCCATTCGATATGAAGATCGCCAGTCTTCAACCACCGTCTTCTATACCTTTTAATTAATCGTCGTGTAATTATTTGAAATGAGTTAAACTCGGCCTTTTCTAATAATTATCGCAAAATTATCATTTAAATCATTTCATATCGTTAATATTAATTTATAACGATTTATCGCTATTTTTATTTATTTAAACTAGCTCAATTATAATTAAACGACGCTTCAGGTCGATGGGCGACCCTGGGACTATTTTTACCAAAATTTGATTTACACATATCTTAGAATCTAACCGTCGGATTTTGGTGAAATTCGTATCGTTGGAAAGTTCTTCCCAATACGGTCCTGACAGTTCCAGTTTTGGGAAAATCCAACGGTCGGATCTTTCGGTGTAATCGTTTAAAGTTATGATTGCCGATACGCGAACTACCGCGCGCGTTTCGTTAAATTTTATATTTATATTTATATATATAAACATTTATAGATATAAATCGTTTAGCGATTTCAACTATTATAATTTATTCTTTTTATCGCACCTAAAGTGACGATAAAATTACCATTTATCGCATCTTGTCATGATGATAAAAATGTGTTTCACAAATTCATATTTTTATTTGCAATTGGTTTGCAAATAAAAATCCACTTATTTAAAATGGTGTTTTTATTTTATTCTACATGTGCATAAATGTGATTTTTTTTACTTCTCCTTATTTATTTACGCTACAACGTAAATAAATGGTTTCATTTCTTATTTATTTAACTAAATGTAAATAAGTGCTTTCACTATAAATATGTTCTTTTTATTTACATAAGAAATTGTAAATAAAATGTAACACCCCACACCCGCTACGGTCACTCATAGAGGAAATGCCATAACATCGGTGGAGTATTTTAAGTGAATATAGAACAGAAAAATTACAACAAGACAGATATAGATAATACTTGAGCATTTAAAACATCATTTCATTTCAGCAGAAAGCAAAACATGTTTGGTTACATCACAAAACCATAATAAGAGTCAAGTACAAAATATCCATCCTGATAAACAAAAAGACATAATCCCTGTACATGAACTGATAGCCATAAAAGAAAAAGGGTAAGCTGAGCTCTACATCTAGGGTCCAAGCTCCAAGAGAGTAATAAAAGCAGCCTGATCAATGCCCACTCGTGCTGGGCCCACTCTGAGAACCTGAGGGTTGGGAAAAAAAGATAAAAACAACGGGGTCAGACATAAGTCTGAGCGAGTCCTATAACTTTAACAATTCAATCATTAAAGTAATTAGGGTATGATATAACTTGGTACGGTGTGACTGGGGATAAATGACTACTCTCGGTAGCCAATCTAACTTAGAATGAACTAAGATAACGATAAAGACGCATTTACCCACCCAAGGATAATTACTACACTGCACCACACCAGTCATTCCTACTTAAAGGTTGATCCCTCCCAAGGACTTAGAAAATTTACCCAGTAGTTTCGTGTACCCCTAGCTCACTACATAGGTGCCGTCTGCCCCTATCTCCACTAGGTGTACCCACTACTCCCAAGCGATCGGCTCCCTACCGTAGATATCCGTGCTGGCCCCACAATGGGGTGTATCACTCCCCAAAGTGGCTAGCCCGATACAACAAATGGTGCACGGGTTATATCTACACGATGCAACAACGTCTTACCTACCATCCCGGGTCCACACACGCAGATGAAACCCGTTGGACTCGCGTTGCCACCGCTACCCCGGTTTGGCCTCTTATAGTCAAGCCCAATATGCGTGTCCCGTCCTCGACTTGGGTCGAGCCCACAAAGATACGTTTGGGATATTGGTTGAAATGGGCCCCCACAAGCTACCACCTAAGCTTGTTATTTCTAGTGTATACCACTTAACCCTTTAATCATGTTTTAATTACATGTTCCACTTTGGTTAAGTATTCTAATCGTATTTTCTATTGCCACCCAAGGCAACCACTAGATTTCCACATGCCACCCAAGGCACCCACTTAACCCCTCATGTCCCTCTACATGCTAATATGGTTAAGTGTTTCTTAATTAATTTATTAAGATCATGACCTCATAAAGACCTCTCACATTAGACCATCTTTTATGACTGCTGGATATGCCGGTTGGGTCCGGGCAAACTTCCATCATAAAAAGGATCTAACCTCGTGTCTTTACTTTAATCACGTATTTAACTTATGACTAAGACCTCTCACATTGGGCCAATCATTTGTAGCTGCTGGATGGCCGGTCGGTTCCGGGCAGACTTCCGCTACAAAAGGGTCCAACCTCGTGTCTTAGTTGATTAATTACACCTAATTAATCACCCCCATAATTTGTATTAATTATCCCTAATTAATTACACATTTTTAAGAATATGGGTAGACCTAACTCAATAGGTAAATTCCCAACTCCATAATATGGGTAGACCTAACTTAATAGGTAAATTCCCAACTCCATAATATGGGTAGACCTAACTTAATAGGTAAATTCCCAATTATGTCCATTCATTTTATGTTATGCTTAATCATAACAACTTTACACCTTTTTATAATTATGCATATTAACCCCATCGTTTCCCACGTAATTCGTTTACATAACATGTCATACATAGAGGCAACCTTGCATATGTTATGCACATCATAGAAAGAGACAAACTTGCATATGAGCTTGCATATAAACTTGCATAAAACTTGCATAAGAACTTGCATATAAACTTGCATAAAACTTGCATATGAACTTGCATAAAACTTGCAAATGAACTTGCATATAAACTTGCATAAAACTTGCATAAAACTTGCAAATGAACTTGCATATAAACTTGCATAAAACTTGCATATGAACTTGCATACCATGTCATATCACAAAGGCAAACTTGCATATGTTATGCATATCATAAAAAGAGACAAACTTGCACATGAACTTGCATATATCATGTCATATCACAAAGGCAAACTTGCATATGTTATGCATATCATAAAAAGAGACTAACTTGCATACGATTTTGCATAAGAACTTGCATAAAACTTGCATATGATCTTACATAACACATCATATCATAAAAAGAGGCAAGCTTACATATGAACTTATAACATATGACAACCACAACTTGCATAATCCACATTTACATCCATAGCCTCCTAATATCCTATCCTAATTAGTTTAGCAATTACTTGCTAAAGGCATAGGAACTCACCAAAACCAAGATTAGCAAACTTATGAAGTAGAACTAGTTGCTAAATATGAAGAAGATGATGATTAGAGGTTGATTAGCTTGCAACTTCCTTCATAAACTAGTGGAGGCTCCTCTTAGGTTTGATTTTGGCGGCATGATGGCATCATTTCTATTTTTAGTATGGATTAGGCTTGCATTAGGGTGTATTTATAGGATTAGGGTGTGTTTTAGACCATAGGATTAACCCTAGGTTAGATTAGGTCCGTCAGATTTAGGAAGTCTCTAGAACACATCCCAGCCCTAGCCAGAAAACCAGACCTGGTGCACCCAGGCCAAGTGGCTCGACACCCCGTGTCGACAGGCAAGTCGACAGGGCAGTCGACTCCCCAGTCGACAGGCCTGTCGACAGCCCTGTCGACATGGCTAGGGCGGGAACTTTCCCGCCTGGCCCCGCTGGTTGAAATTAAAAATCTGAATTTGAATTTTTAAATCTGTTTTTAACTTTGAATTTTCCGCAAACTTCATTGGGCCATAACTGGGCCATACGGACTCCGATTTACAAAATTTCGGACTCTATTTCGCGTATTTTTCCGAGACGAACGCAATGGCGTAGCCCGTTTCCCCCAATTCTCACATTTGAGATTATTTATTCTGCAATTAGTGGATTTTAGCATTAACTGAAATACGGGGTGTTACATTCTCCCCTCCTTAAAGGATTTCGTCCCCGAAATCTCTAAGCTAAGGAGAATGCATATCCTACCATCCAATCAACCATCTACTCAATCCATCAAACACGGGCATCCATTGTCCTTAAAACAATTTCTAATGATGTATGAGCATATGCAAAAAGTGTGTGTATATGTTCCCTATCTAATGTATGAACATATGCAAACCATGATAGTGCCATGCATCCATTATGTATGCGAGAGAACCCTATCGACACATACAATATCTACATGAGTGCACAATCATTCACCAAAATGCATCATCCATATGATAACACAATCATTATACATCCATAAATATAGCTTCCAACACACAATTTTATGCAATATGCAATATGAAGTGATTGAGCCGATCTAGTGCCTAGAGTGTGTATATATGCATCTACGAGCAACCACTAGCAACCACTTGCATCCACATGCATCCATCAAACATAACATGTCTCAAACACATGTTTCAACCATAGGTTTACCCTATCTAAAGGTCAAAGGTACTAATGAGAGGCATACTAAAGATAAGATAAGTACTAGACAAACGATAAAGGAGAAGTTAAAAGACATACCCTCAAAAAGGAATGGGTACAATGAACGCATCTTCGCTTCCGTCTCCCAAGTAGCGTTGCCCTCGTCTTCTCCCCATTGTACTTTGACTAGTTGAACCTCTCGATTCCTCAATTTCCTAGTCTCTGACCCAAGGATGCGAGTAGGAGCTCGTCGAATAGTCGCATCACGCTCTACTTCCACTTCTTTAAGCAAGCTCGGCTCTACCACCTCTGCGGTCTCATGTAAGCACTTCCTCAAATGTGACACATGGAATACATCATGTACACCACTAAGTCTGTCGGGCAACTCCACTCTATACGCCATCCGTCCGATCCTTTCCTTAATAGGAAACGGCCCCACGAACCTTGGTGCTAGCTTCCCAACAGATCCAAAGCGAACCACATTTCGTAATGGAGACACTTTGACAAAGACCATGTCCCCAACTTCAAACTCAAGATCCGTCCTCCTCTTGTCCGCATAAGATTTTTGCCTATCCTGCGCTGCTTTCATCCTTCTTCGAATCAAGTCAATCTTCTCAGAAGTCTCCCTAATCATATCAGGCCCAAGCAAGATCTTATCCGTAGATTCCCACCAACATGTAGGTGATCGACAAGGCCTTCCATAGAGAGCTTCGAAAGGAGCCATACCAATACTGGACTGAAAGCTGTTATTATATGCGAACTCCACCAATGGAAGATGCTCTTCCCATGTACCTCCAAAATCTAAGATACAAAGCCTCAAAAGGTCTTCTAGAACACGATTCACCCTCTCAGTCTGGCCGTCCGTCTGAGGATGATATGCGGTGCTCAGACACAATTGAGTCCCCACTGCTTCTTGCAAACTTTTCCAGAACTCGCTAGTGAAGATAGGATCTCGATCACTCACTATGCTAGAGGGTACCCCATGCAATCGAACTATCTCTCGAAGATATACTGAAGCTAGCCATGGAGCAGTCCTCTTGCTCTTCACAGGTATGAAATGGGCGCTTTTAGTAAGTCTGTCTACCACAACCCAAATCCCCGTATTACCCTTTCTCGATCTGGGTAACCCATCAATAAAATCCATCGAGACGCTATCCCACTTTCATTGCGGAACTTCCAATGGGTGAAGCAACCCACCTGGTTTCTTCTGCTCCGCTTTCACCTGTTGGGAGACCAAGCACCGAGCGACATATTCGGCCACATCTTTCTTCATACCGGCCCAGAAGAAAACCCGCTTCATATCTTGGTACATCTTGTCCCCACCGGGATGAATGGTCATCCTAGAACGGTGTGCATCATCAAGAATAGCCTTCCTCAAACCCTCGTCTTGCGGTACACAAAGTCTACCGTCTCTACGCAAGCACCCCCTATCATCTAGGGTGTACCTACTCAAATGGCTGGACGACTCCCCCCTTATGAGCTTCTCTACCATCTCAACCAACTGTGGGTCGTCCCTCTGTGCTTCTCCAATCCGCCCCAAAAGAGTAGGTCTGACCTCCAAGGATGCTAGCAAACCGGGTATATAGTCAATGGAAGGTCTGAAATCAAACATCGAGATAAATTCCAAGCTTCGTCGTTCCACGAACAATGGACTCAAGGACAACCTTTTTCTGCTCAAGGCGTCCGCCACCACGTTACCCTTGCCGGGGGTATACGCTATCTCGAAATCATAGGATGCTAAGAACTCCATCCACCTTTGTTGTCTCAAATTCAAATCCTTCTGAGAAAACAAGTACTTCAATGATTTGTGGTCAGTGAACAATTCGAATCTCTCACCAAGAAGATAATGGCGCCAAATCTTAGGCGCAAAAACAATAGCAGCCAACTCTAGATCATGGGTAGGGTAATTTTTTTCATGTGCCCTCAACTGCCTTCCACCATAGGCTATTACCCTTCCCTCTTGCATTAAGACTGCGCCCAGTCCTGTCCCACAAGCATCGGTATAGACAACAAATGGCTTACTCCCATCCGGCAACACTAAAACTGGAGCGGTGGTTAAAGCTCTCTTTAACCGTCGGAATGCATCATCACAATCTACGTCCCATGTGAAAACAAGATTCTTCTTTGTAAGGCGGGTTAAAGGGGCTGATATCTTTGCGAAGTCTTTGATAAACTTCCTATAGTAACCCGCCAAACCCCAAGAAACTTCTTACTTCGGTAGCATTCTTCGGAACCTTCCAATCCTGAATTGATACTACCTTCGCGGGACCCACAGCTATCCCTTCCTTGGAGACCACGTGCCCCAAGAACCGCACTTCCTTCCTCCAGAAGTGACATTTAGAGAATTTCGCCTTAAGGCTATGTGCTCGAAGAGTATTCAACACCTCCCCAAGATGTAAGGCATGCTCTTCTTCACTCTTAGAAAATACTAAGATATCATCCACAAAGACCACCACGAACTTATTAAGGAACTCCCTGAACACCCTACTCATCAAATCAACGAAGTATGCAGGGGCGTTCGTCAACCCAAATGGCATCACCAGCCACTCATAGAAACCATCCGGAGTCCTAAAGGCAGTCTTGTCTATGCTATCCTCAGCCACCCTCAACTGATGAAACCCCGTGGCTAAGTCCAATTGAGAAAATACTGAAGCGCCAACCAACTGATCGAAAAGATCATCAATCCTCGGCAATGGGTGTCTATTCTTCTTTGTGAGCTTGTTGAGTTCTCTATAGTCTACACAAAGTCTGAGGGACCCATCTGCCTTCATAGCAAAAACTACTGGAGCACCCCACTCCGATATACTTCGTCTTATGAACCCCTTCTCAAGCAACTCCCCTACTTGCTTATGGAGTTCCCTCCTCTCACGAGGAGCCATGTGGCGCACTGGTAAAGATACAGGTTTAGCATTATCCACCAGATATATTTGGAAGTCAATCTCCCGCTTCGGAGGTAAGCCCTTCACCTCCTCAAACACATCCGAGTATTCCCGGACCACCCTAACAGATTGCAAACTCTCGACCGAAGCGTCAAGCGATTCAAGATAACTTAGCATAACAGAATCCATGGGATTACAGGAGATCTCGAGAGTGTTACCCAAGCGGGTCATGAGCCTAACAACTCTCCTTTCGCAATCAAGAACAGCACCATTACTGGATAACCAGTCCATGCCCAAAATTAACCCATAGCCCGTGAAGCCCAAAACAAAAGCATCACATCTAAACTCAATGCTAAGTATAGAAATCTTCAAACCCAAACATATCATGGACAAATAAGTGGAGCCCCCAATTGGGTTTGAAACAACCAAGGGATCATCTACCAGACTGGTGTCTAAGTGCAGTGACTCAACTAATGATGATGAGATAAACGAATGCGATGCGCCTGAATCAAACAATGTACGGACAGGATGATCAAATAGAAAAACCAGACTTTCAACGGAAATAGTTCTACCTCTTTCCTGAATCGGTGGAACCGCGAGAGCCTGTACTTGCCCCCTAGCCTGACCCGGTGCCATAAGAGCTTGCACCTGTCCTCCTGAGGCAGATCCCGTCCTTTGCCCCTTCTTAGGGCAATCCTTCACTAGATGCCCTGCTTCGCCACAGTGAAAGCAACCAGTCTTCTTCTTCTTTCTACAATCTTTGCTTATGTGGCCTGGTATCCCACAATTGAAGCACTTCTTCTTCCCCTTGCCACCGTTGCCTTTCCCCCCTTTGTTTTGCTGTTGTTGCTGAGGTCTCTTTTGATCTCCCTTCTTCTCGGGTGCCTTATTAGCATTGGGACTCTTCTCTTCTTCATGCATGAGTGCCATGTCAACTATCTTCTCAAAGGTGGCCCCCATAGGGATATGAGTCATAGCCAACCCATGCATCGGTTCATTCAAGCCTTTCACGAACCTCAAAGCCTTCTTCTCCGGTGTATTCACCATGTCTAGGCCAAACCTTGCCAATTGATTAAACTTGTTGACATATTCCTTCACTGAGAGATTTCCTTGCTTTAGAGTCAAGAATCTTTCCATATACAAGTTCTCCTCCGCCCTTGAGAGAAATTTTGCCACAAATCTTTGCCTAAAATCCGCCCAAGAGTCAACGGGGCGTTCTCCATTAGTGACCTCCCACCAGAATGAGGCCTCTCCCTTCATTAACCAAGTCGCTAACTTGACTTTCTTTCCTTCTTCCATCTCAAAGATATCTATCAACTCTTCCACCTCCTTAAGCCAATCTCTAGCCTCCACAAAAGTTTCAGATCCTTGAAAAGGTTTCCCTCCCATAGCTTTAAATTCCTTGCAAGTCTTAGCAAAAGTATCCGTGCGAGGAGGAGGGGGAGGAGGAAGATCGGGTGCTACGGTTGGTGGAGGAACATTTGCTGGACCCGCAGTGGTGGCCCTGGCCTCCATCAATCTCCTATACCATACTGGTATCGTCACACCCTCCGGAAAGTTAAGATCCTCAGCCATGCTGAAACGAAAAAGGAAAGATTCAAAACGGAGAATTCGAAGGATAAAGATATGGCTATTGGGGATTATGCTTTTCTTTCAAAAACTTTTCTCTTTAAAGACATGTTTTTGAAAATATCTCTTCCAAAAATGTTTTTAGAAAAATAGTTTTCTAAAAATTTTATCTGTTCCGATAACCTTTGCTCTGATACCACGTGTAACACCCCACACCCGCTACGGTCACTCATAGAGGAAATGCCATAACATCGGTGGAGTATTTTAAGTGAATATAGAACAGAAAAATTACAACAAGACAGATATAGATAATACTTGAGCATTTAAAACATCATTTCATTTCAGCGGAAAGCAAAACATGTTTGGTTACATCACAAAACCATAATAAGAGTCAAGTACAAAATATCCATCCTGATAAACAAAAAGACATAATCCCTGTACATGAACTGATAGCCATAAAAGAAAAAGGGTAAGCTGAGCTCTACATCTAGGGTCCAAGCTCCAAGAGAGTAATAAAAGCAGCCTGATCAATGCCCACTCGTGCTGGGCCCACTCTGAGAACCTGAGGGTTGGGAAAAAAAGATAAAAACAACGGGGTCAGACATAAGTCTGAGCGAGTCCTATAACTTTAACAATTCAATCATTAAAGTAATTAGGGTATGATATAACTTGGTACGGTGTGACTGGGGATAAATGACTACTCTCGGTAGCCAATCTAACTTAGAATGAACTAAGATAACGATAAAGACGCATTTACCCACCCAAGGATAATTACTACACTGCACCACACCAGTCATTCCTACTTAAAGGTTGATCCCTCCCAAGGACTTAGAAAATTTACCCAGTAGTTTCGTGTACCCCTAGCTCACTACATAGGTGCCGTCTGCCCCTATCTCCACTAGGTGTACCCACTACTCCCAAGCGATCGGCTCCCTACCGTAGATATCCGTGCTGGCCCCACAATGGGGTGTATCACTCCCCAAAGTGGCTAGCCCGATACAACAAATGGTGCACGGGTTATATCTACACGATGCAACAACGTCTTACCTACCATCCCGGGTCCACACACGCAGATGAAACCCGTTGGACTCGCGTTGCCACCGCTACCCCGGTTTGGCCTCTTATAGTCAAGCCCAATATGCGTGTCCCGTCCTCGACTTGGGTCGAGCCCACAAAGATACGTTTGGGATATTGGTTGAAATGGGCCCCCACAAGCTACCACCTAAGCTTGTTATTTCTAGTGTATACCACTTAACCCTTTAATCATGTTTTAATTACATGTTCCACTTTGGTTAAGTATTCTAATCGTATTTTCTATTGCCACCCAAGGCAACCACTAGATTTCCACATGCCACCCAAGGCACCCACTTAACCCCTCATGTCCCTCTACATGCTAATATGGTTAAGTGTTTCTTAATTAATTTATTAAGATCATGACCTCATAAAGACCTCTCACATTAGACCATCTTTTATGACTGCTGGATATGCCGGTTGGGTCCGGGCAAACTTCCATCATAAAAAGGATCTAACCTCGTGTCTTTACTTTAATCACGTATTTAACTTATGACTAAGACCTCTCACATTGGGCCAATCATTTGTAGCTGCTGGATGGCCGGTCGGTTCCGGGCAGACTTCCGCTACAAAAGGGTCCAACCTCGTGTCTTAGTTGATTAATTACACCTAATTAATCACCCCCATAATTTGTATTAATTATCCCTAATTAATTACACATTTTTAAGAATATGGGTAGACCTAACTCAATAGGTAAATTCCCAACTCCATAATATGGGTAGACCTAACTTAATAGGTAAATTCCCAACTCCATAATATGGGTAGACCTAACTTAATAGGTAAATTCCCAATTATGTCCATTCATTTTATGTTATGCTTAATCATAACAACTTTACACCTTTTTATAATTATGCATATTAACCCCATCGTTTCCCACGTAATTCGTTTACATAACATGTCATACATAGAGGCAACCTTGCATATGTTATGCACATCATAGAAAGAGACAAACTTGCATATGAGCTTGCATATAAACTTGCATAAAACTTGCATAAGAACTTGCATATAAACTTGCATAAAACTTGCATATGAACTTGCATAAAACTTGCAAATGAACTTGCATATAAACTTGCATAAAACTTGCATAAAACTTGCAAATGAACTTGCATATAAACTTGCATAAAACTTGCATATGAACTTGCATAAAACTTGCAAATGAACTTGCATATAAACTTGCATAAAACTTGCATATGAACTTGCATAAAACTTGCAAATGAACTTGCATATAAACTTGCATAAAACTTGCATATGAACTTGCATACCATGTCATATCACAAAGGCAAACTTGCATATGTTATGCATATCATAAAAAGAGACAAACTTGCACATGAACTTGCATATATCATGTCATATCACAAAGGCAAACTTGCATATGTTATGCATATCATAAAAAGAGACTAACTTGCATATGATTTTGCATAAGAACTTGCATAAAACTTGCATATGATCTTACATAACACATCATATCATAAAAAGAGGCAAGCTTACATATGAACTTATAACATATGACAACCACAACTTGCATAATCCACATTTACATCCATAGCCTCCTAATATCCTATCCTAATTAGTTTAGCAATTACTTGCTAAAGGCATAGGAACTCACCAAAACCAAGATTAGCAAACTTATGAAGTAGAACTAGTTGCTAAATATGAAGAAGATGATGATTAGAGGTTGATTAGCTTGCAACTTCCTTCATAAACTAGTGGAGGCTCCTCTTAGGTTTGATTTTGGCGGCATGATGGCATCATTTCTATTTTTAGTATGGATTAGGCTTGCATTAGGGTGTATTTATAGGATTAGGGTGTGTTTTAGACCATAGGATTAACCCTAGGTTAGATTAGGTCCGTCAGATTTAGGAAGTCTCTAGAACACAGCCCAGCCCTAGCCAGAAAACCAGACCTGGTGCACCCAGGCCAAGTGGCTCGACACCCCGTGTCGACAGGCAAGTCGACAGGGCAGTCGACAGGCCTGTCGACAGCCCTGTCGACATGGCTAGGCGGGAACTTTCCCGCCTGGCCCCGCTGGTTGAAATTAAAAATCTGAATTTGAATTTTTAAATCTGTTTTTAACTTTGAATTTTCCGCAAACTTCATTGGGCCATAACTGGGCCATACGGACTCCGATTTACAAAATTTCGGACTCTATTTCGCGTATTTTTCCGAGACGAACGCAATGGCGTAGCCCGTTTCCCTCAATTCTCACATTTGAGATTATTTATTCTGCAATTAGTGGATTTTAGCATTAACTGAAATACGGGGTGTTACATAAAATGTCATCGCAAAACTTGTTCTTTCTATTTGCATAAGAAAATGTAAATAAAGTAAATTCTTTTTATTCCTTTTTAGGTTTTTTTGTTTATTTACACCAAATGCAAATAAATGTCCCTTTTTGTCTAATTCATTTTTAATACATAAAAATGTACTTTTTCTTTGATTCATTTTTATAACATGAAAATGTACTTTTTCTTTGATTCATTTTTATAACATGAAAATGTACTTTTTCTTTGGCATTTTTATAACATGAAAATGTACTCTTTCTTTGATTCATTTTTGTAACATGAAAATGTACTTTTTCTTTGGCATTTTTATTACATGAAAATATACTTTTTCTTTGATTCATTTTTATAACATGAAAATGTACTTTTTCTTTGATTCATTTTTATAACATGAAAATGTACTTTTTCTTTGGCATTTTTATATGAAAATGTACTTTCTCTTTGATTCATTTTTTTGACATGAAAATGTACTTTTTCTTTGGCATTTTTATTACATGAAAATATACTTTTTCTTTGATTCATTTTTATAACATGAAAATGTACTTTTTCTTTGATTCATTTTTATAACATGAAAATGTACTTTTTCTTTGGCATTTTTATAACATGAAAATGTACCTTTTCTTTGATTCATTGAAAATGTACTTTTTCTTTGATTCATTTTTATAACATGAAAATGTACTTTTTCTTTGGCATTGAAAATGTAAATTTTCTATTTCTTTTTCTTTACATTGGAAAAATGTAAATTTTCTAATATTACATTAAAGATATGTTTTTAAATGTAAAACATATTCCTTAATAAAAATATGTTTTTAAATGTAGATCATATTTCTTAATAAAATATGATTCTTTTACTACTCTTTTTATTTCATGTTATATTTGTGTTGTGAACACAACAACAATAAAAAAATGAACTTATTTGTCTATGTAATATTTGCATTGTAAAATGGAAATAAAAAGGTGAACTTTTATTTCTAAGTTTTATTCATGTTAGAGAACTCAAATAAAAAGTTAATTTATTTTCCGATGTAATATTTGCATTGTAAAATGCAAATAAAAAGGTGAACTTTTAGTTCTAAGTTTTTGGTGTCAACGTATATGTTAAATACGATATCTCAATCTAAATTTTGGTGTCAACCTACATGTAATTTAGTGTTTAAGTTTTCATGTCAATACAACGATGGCAACCTATAATTCAATGTCAGGTTTCATGTCAACACACACATCAACAACATATGATTTGGTGTATAATTCTCATGAATCAAAACAAAGGTCTCATCCTTATTTTATTTTGTAAATCAAAATAAAATATTTAATCTTTATTTATCTTTTAATTAAAATTTAAAAGATTTAACTTTCTTTATCTTATAAGTCATAAAACAAAATAAAGATTCAACTTTTTTTTTGTTTATTTTGCAAATCAAAATAAAAATTCAAACTTTCATTTATTTTGTGAATCAAAAGTAAAGATTTACCTTTCTTTTATTTTGTTAATCAAAATAAAAATTCAACTTTTCATTTTATGTTGTGAATCAAAAATAAAGATTTAAACTTTCTTTTGTAAACCAGAATAAAGATTCAATTTTTCATTTTATTTTGTAAAACAAAATAAAGATTCAATTTTTCATTTTATGAAAGAAATAAAAATAAAAATAAAAATAATAAAGATGAGAACTTTATAGAGATTACATCAAGATGTATAGATCTAAACAAACAGGGCTATATCATAACATCACACAGCATTACAAATCACACAGACAAATAATAAATTCTAATTACCACATCGCAGATCTATGATAATTACGTACATACAATGATTCACATGACAAATATAATTAAATTATTTAATTATTCAAAATTTAGAAATCTCACAGAAATGTTGCTCTTCTTTGAATTTGACCAAAAATTAGATTGGCTCGGAACTGTGCTGAATCAGTATAGAAAAATAGCCCTTTGAATTACGATCCCGACGGTCCTGAAATCGTCAAATTCCGAGTTCGAACGAACGAGTTATGATTAAATTAAGATGGATAATATTTTATATTAATTAATTAATGAATTAATTAAAGAATTGACCTTTTTCCACCTAACAGATACAAGGCCGCCGATTTACCCACTGGGTTCAATATTAGGGCTCTGAATTGCACTCAATACAAGGGGCTAGAGGTTGATCAGAAGGTGTCACCTTGACCGGCTAGTGGAGGCGCACGCACGGTGCAGAGGGGGGCCCACTCGATCCAGTGTATAGGGAGGGGCGGCGGTTTGTTTGGCCGATGTTTGGGAGCTCGGTTCTCGAGCTGTGGCGACTTAGGGGAGATCCAACCGTACAGGATTGAAGAGGGGAAGGAGAGCTTCGATGTGGTCTATGTGAGGAGGCATAATTCGAGGAGATAGAAGAGAAATTGAGGAAGAAGAATCGGAGAAGGGTGGCCGTGGAATAGAAGAGGGCGGCGACTGAAGTTTGAGGGTGAATAGTGTTTAGGGTTTTGAGTTTTCCTATTTTTATATTATTTTTAATGTAATTTTATAAAAAAGACCGTAACTTTTAAACCGTACTGATTCCAGTCCAGAAGAAGGTGTCCCTAGCAAATAGCCCATGTTCCGGATCCAACGGGCCAGGCCTCGTCAGCCCAAACGGCTGACTGTGGCCTGTTTTATTTGTTTTAATATTTAATTCCTTTATTAAATTAATTCATTCGTATAAATAAATTCACCGAGATCACATATGGACTCAGAAAAATCCAAAAAAAATATATTTGGCTTCGTTATGACGATACGGTCCTAACGAAACTAATTTCGTCGAATTCTGAGACTGTTTGAAAAATGGCTATTTTTCAGTCCATTAAATTTAACCGATTTGAACAAAACACAGTTTCTTTCGCCACGCTCACATACTAACTCGAAAAATTCTAAAAATTGAAACCTAGCAATAACATGACATTCCGGTTCCAACAAAAGTGGTTTCGTCGAAAACAGAGATCGTTTGAAAATTGACTATTTTAATTGGCTTTAATATTATTTAAAAATGAAAATTTTAATTTCTGCCACATTTTTCCACCAAATTATTTAAAATAAAAATTTTAAATTGGTTCGGATTTTCCGGGTTGTTACAGTAAAGTTACTAGTACGTTATATGATCCTAATATAAAATGGTTTAAGAATATCATGAAGGCATAAGGCAGTCTAACTATGTGGGCATCACTGGAAATCTTTATTATGCCATTGAATGTACTAAACCCGACATAGCCTAAGTCATATTATTATTGTGCATGTTTACTGTTAACCTAACATGGATTATTGACACGCTATTGAAAGATTCGTGAGGTATCTTAAAGAACAAATGATTTGTGGATTAAATTAATAGAAATATATAGTAGTCCTTGGGATGCAACGACGTAGATTGGAACACTCTACCAAGTGACTCCAAGGCAACTAGTGGGTATATTTTCAGTACAAAATGTGGTTTGTTTCTTGAAATGTAATAAACACACTATTTTAGCTCAATCCTTTATGGAGCTGAGATGATGGCACTAGTTATTACTAGTGGAGAAGCAAATTACTTGAGAAATATATTAATGGAGGTTCTTTTATGGGCAAAGCTGATACCAACTATGTTGATCCATTTTGATAGTTTTATGGGTATTGGAAAGGTTGAGAAACATCATCATAATGGTTAGAAATGATAAATTCATTGTAAACACGATATAGTAAGAGAATATATGTCTTCAAGATCTATTAGAGTGAATCATGTATGCACTGATGAAAATCTAACAGATCCTTTGATAAAAGGATTAGTCAAAGAGAAAACATCAAAGAGAATGATACTATTTTCATTAGAATGACGAGTCGTCCATAATGGTAACCAACTCAAAGAGTAAATCATGTCAAATGGGTAATAACAAGCAGTAAGTGATATGAATTGAAAAGGTTATAATGTGTGTATTCCAAAAGCAGTAGAAGTATGAGTTGTTAGCGACTGTCGATGAGTTTTATACTCCATGTGGAGTAAAGTACCTATCTACAGGGTACTCATGATATATTCACCTATGTGAATGTGAAAATAAGGTTGTTTTCTATGGAGTTTAAAATAAAAATTCCTAGAGAGTTTACTATACTGGGATAGAAGTGCATGGTTATAAATGCATGTGCTTTTAAATTGCGCTTTAGAAGGACTGTACGTAGCTTGGTTTGAGATAAATTTCAAGATTACAAGCCACTTCAGCATAGTTCGAATCTTACTTATTACGCAAACATTCAAATCAAAAAATGTATTTTGTTATGTGCAATCTCGTACTATTTTTGAAAATTGCATGAAAAATAGTGTTAAGAAAAAAAAAGTGGGGAATTGTCTAAATAATTAATAAAAGGGTTTTAAAAAAGTGTGTTTCTTGTTTATCTTGTACTAGGAGATTATTGATAGAAATATTTTATGGGAAATGTTACCATACATGTTAAGGTCAATGAAATTACACAACCAACCCTCTCGGAATTTCACATGTATGTTGTAAGAGCAAGTTCGGTAATTGAAATGAATATTTTTGTCATGTACTATATAAATACGGTTCTTAACACGTGCCCTTTGGTCATACGTTAGCAAAACTCATATTTTACACATTTGGTATAATATAATAGTGTGTTTAAATAATTGCATTTAATGTTTTACAGATGGTAGTAAAAAGTTTGTAACATTGAATTGTATAAAAAACTAATAAATAGCATGAATTTAAATGCATTTATTTTTTAGTATCACAACACAGGGATTGGTAAGAGAGATGTTCAATGATTTTGGTATAAATTAATAAAACGTTTGAACTAAAATGTTTTATAACATTAACTTCTGGCTCAAATTACTAAACGCTGTATGCTTTTAGTTTAAATTAAACGACCACTAATTTTGAGAAAGATTTATAACATTCATTTTTAGATTTATTTTTACATTAATAAATAGTAATAATATGTTTTTAATGCTCCTGCAATTTTCCCACTAAAATAGTATTGTTTTTTTAGTTTTTTTGTATATTTGGTTGATGAAACGAAAGCGAACAACACAACTATCAATCATTCCTTCTTCTTTTTTTTCAAAAGAAGAGCAGTATTATAATCATCCAAGGATGCAAGTTCTCATCATCTACCTTGGTGCAGAGGTTTGACAAAAACTACATTCGGTTGTTTTATCCTTAAGATGACACTACATATATTCTGTCTTGCACAGCTTTACGAAATGTCCTTAATGAAAGTGTTAAAAACACGATTCAACCACTTAAACAATTCAGTTTGGCGATCGAGGTTCAACAAAAACATGTCAAGAAATTTGTAAAACTGAAAATTTTCAATATATCATTAAAAAAGAATGTTAATTAAGCCTTCAAAAAACAATAATTCATAATAATTGTAAAAAAGAAAAATATGAATATAAAAGTAAAGACAAATTTATGTTTGTTTTAGCCTTTTTTTATATTTTTTAATATTCTTCGCATTCTAAAGCATTTTGAGCTTTTTATAATTATTTTATGCGTGTGTATATATTTTATATGTTTTTTTTTTTTTAAGTTTGTCCTCCAATCTAAAAATAAAACTTGACATCCTTCAGACTAACTTTTTTTCAAAGTTTGTCCTTATGCCTATTTTCCAATATATATATATATATATATATACATATATATATATATATATATATGTATGTGTGTGTGTGTGTGTGTGTGTATATATATGTGTGTATATATATATATGTGTGTATATATATATATGTGTGTGTATATATATATATATATATATATATGTCTTTTTAATGGAGGTATTTCTTTGAGTTTTATTAGTGTCTTTTTAAAAAAAATAAAAATTGTTCTTTCCAAAATTCATAACCATTTTCAATTACTTTAATGAAATATTAACTTATGTATTATTCTTTCCATTCCTTCGTTTGTTTTTCTTTAGTTGTTTTCTTTTTAGTTTATGACCTTGTTGAATTGCATTTTATGTTGTCATTTTACTTTGATCTATCTTCTATTATTTAACTTTCTTGTGCATTATGCATTATTAGAATTTTTCAAAACTTTAAAACTCTATTGTTATTGTCTTCAAGGCTGGCCTTCGGATATAATTATTGTCTTGTCTTTGGAAAAAGAAAGGAAAGCATCTGCTTTAAGCCTCGACAAAAACTAAGACACCACTCATTAAAAACTTTGTTGCATAGCAAAATAAAACGGAAAGGAATCACAATTGCCAATCGTATGCAGAGGAAGAACCCCAAAATTGCGACAGCTAATGGGACTTTGACAATAGCAGCAATTTACTCCAGTAAGCGGTGACTCGACGATGACCCTGGTAAGCAAGCACCGTTGCAAGCATGAGTCGCCAGACGTTGGTTGATCTTTTTTGTAAACGTGGATTATGGATTGGCTCCGAGCAATAAAATTTAAATGGAAAGAGGATCTAAATACTAAAGGTGTGCTATTCACTTTAAGAGCACTTACAGCAAATGGTGGATTTGGGGGTGAGGAGAAGAAGAAAAAAGTGGCGATTCTCGCTATCCATCCAGCAGTGTGTGGCGAAATAAATGAAAAAAACGTGAAAAATGTTAATCGGGAAACAGTTTCCCGTTTAACAACGCAATTTCTTTTCTTTTTTGCCTACGCATCCCTAAACGGCAATTAAAAAACCGTTTAGGGATCCCCATTCAGAAAATAAAGCGTGAGCAATTCCCACTTTTCCAACTTACTCACGCTTGAATTCACATTGCTGTAGCGCGATGGAGCATGAATCTTCCCCACTTTCCCACCGATTTACACTGCTGGTTATGCTCTAAACTCCAATAAAAGCTCGTAATGTCTGCAGTTTGAAAGATAATCTATATTTAGGTTTTGTTTGTTGAAAGACTGAATTCAAATAATTTTGTGAATTCGAGTTAAAGTTTTAAGTTATAGTCAATAGTTTATTTTATTTTTTGTAGTGATTGAATAATACAAAATTTGTTGATTACTAATCTATTGAATTTTTTTATTCAAATATGTAATGAAGAGGATATAATCAATTAACTGGTTTGATTTTGATTGATTGATTTGATTAATTAATTGACTAATTAATTTGATTGAATGATTGATTTGATTAATTAATTGATTGATTAATTAATTGACTAATTAATTTGATTGATTGATTGATTTAATTGATTGGTTTTATTATTGAAAGAAAGAAATGAAAGTTTATATTCTGTAGATATTTTGGAGGGGCAATTTGGGTATTTGCCTAGATCTTCTATTCTTTATATATGTAGCTTTCTTGATTAGTTCAATACAACAATCAAGAAACCATGGCTTGTGTCCTGGGAAGGAAGATGTAGGAATTGAGACTGAGAGTAGTTATTCTTATTTACTGCTGAAAGACGTAGTTGGTCTCTCCAGATTGTCCAATGGTTTGTCATCGTTTTTTATTGCTCTTCTGCTCCAACAATATTTGTATTTATCTAGATATTATTTGCCTATCTCAACAAGGTTATTGATTTATTGTATTTTGTTTATTTTTTGTTTTGATCCATTGAGTGTAAACAATTTTTTTTTTTTTTGGTGAATCGATAAAGAGGGTAGTTGGATGGAATATACTGTGTACTACTATTATTTCAGATCTATTGTATTGTTATTTTCAATCAAAAGTGGATTGTTAAAGAGATTCCAAACTTGGTTAAGGGGGGATAATTTTAAGGGAACTCCAGCTTAATATATATTTGTTAGGGGGAGGTTATGATTTATTTTAAAAAAAGAAAAAAAAGACCTAACTACCATTGATTCATCACTTATGTTAAACACTAACTTATTAAATTCAGCGCAACTAATATACATGCAAATTACAAAATATCTTAATTACAAAATGACTAATTCTATTCATACATCAATAGCATCTTTACATACACCATAAAATAAAATAAACTATTGTACACTAAAAATTACTTTTCATACACCAATTTTTTTTTTACAATACTAGCCGTATTTTTTTTTTCTTCCTCTTCCCTCTCTGAAACTTTAAAGTTATTTACATAAAATAGGAAACATATAGCACTAAATAAAGTTTAAATTTAGTAAAATGGATTTTAATTTTTTTGAATGTACAGTATACAATTTATTATGCTACAAAAAAATTCTTAATTTCAGCAAAAGAGACCCTGCTTTTTAAAATAACTTTAAATTATCTTTTTCTTTTTTTTTTTCTTTTTTTTTTTCAGGGGAGAAACCGGCACTGCCGTAAAACCCCCTAGTGCATCTAACCCGGTCCGCGGGGTCATCAGGCTTATACACATGGTAAACCCCTTATTTGAACTAAAGTGCGTGAGGCGGAATCAAACCCTCTCCCTCTTCCCGGTGAGCTAGGAACCCTCACTACAGCTGCGAACATTAACTTTAAATTATCACTTACTCGTAAAAGTTATCGTAATTCAAATCTTAGGTTTCATATTTAAAAATACATTATGTTCTTCAAATTGTTTTACTTAATCAAATATCGTTAGTTACAATTTTTTAGTTTGATGGGTTATCATTAAAAAAAAAAGCAATAAAAAAGAAGGGTAATTTAGTAGTACATATTTTTAGCAAAATAATGGTATAAATAAAGTAATTTTCGGTATATGAATAGAATTTGTCTTACCAAAATTCGATGCAACATATTAAAACAAAATTTTCGTTTTTCCATTTAAAATTAATCATACCAATTTCAATATGAAATTATAATTAATTACCTTATCCGATGCCTTCTGATTACCCATGAAATTTTCTTATATCTCTATTACATTAGCTATATCCATTGTTTACTTTTATGTGCAACATTAAATTGTAACTAATAATTAAAGTTTTGGCTTTATAGTTTATATTAATGAGGATTATAGGGGATTAATATTGAAAATTTAATTTATATATTTAAGGAGAGGCTAATTTATTTTGTTCTCCCCATAACAATTATACAATAAATAAAAATTGATCCTTCGCTTAACCAAATGTGAAGTCCCTTTAACAGTTTCCTTGGATAAAAACTAGAAATCCTTGGTTTGGATCGATCAAAACTATTTATTCATGTCGATCCAAACCAAGGATTTCTAGTTTAAGATTAATGAGCTCAGTTGTGGTCTTGGTTTGTTTGAAAGTGCTAACCCAAAACTTCAATAGTTCTCATCCTTTCAGCAATCCTTTATTCCTTTTAGTCTGGCATGATTCCTTCAATAGGTGTTCGCTGGCATCAGTCTAGCCCAACATTGCTTCAGCCTCTTAATGTATTTCGATCTATTTTTTTTTCTTTTTGGGTGGGCTACGTTTTTGGGCCTTTATTCTGCTTGCCTTTAAATTTTTTTGTTTTTGAAAAAAAAAAAAAAAAAAAAAAAAAAACAAGCACGTCAAGCAATAAATACCAATATCAAATACCACTTCACCATTAACTAGTTCATTCTTTAATGCAAGGTTCAGTGTAACATTGTATCCAAGGAAGTATTAAAAGCTATAACACAGCATACGGAATGTGATAGTTTTCAAGCTTAATGAAATTTCCAAAAAACTGATAATTGGCTAAAACTGAAAAACAAACTAGCATTCATTTATATAATACACTGAACTATTATTAGATTACACACCCCAAATTCAAATTTATCATGCAAATGATTCAGTAAATTTCAAGCAATAAACACCAGCTCTATAACAATAAATTACTGTCAACCTTGGACGGTGCCACAAGTAATTTCTATTGATTCAAGGAGTAGCAATCTCGGTGTGGTTATCAAGTGATTCTTTCTTAGATTCTAAGACAGACCTTGCAGCTCCTATAACTGTATGACCATCCACATAATGTTGCCTGCACACTGGCATATACACATCAGCTCCACCAATTAGTTCTGTTTCTGTTTGCTCGGTTTTTCTCAATGTGAAGTGCGCAGGACGACCACAAAGTTCACATCGCGCTGTCAACTTCGTTACTGTATCAGCTAATGGAACTATATCAAGCACAGAACCAAATCTTCTCCTGGAATAATTTTGATTTTTATATTATTCAGCATTTTCCATATGTGATAACAGGCTATTTAGCTACAGTAAATCATTCTACATAATTTATGATAATTGGTCTATATAGAATCCTATGCTATTCTACATCAAAAAAGATTGGTAATCCAACTATCCAAGTAAAACTTTATTCTAATTTTATGCTATTCTGCATTAAGTAACAGACTGAATTTAAGAAGGATTTATTTATTAGAGGAGGCAAGACAAATGGTTCTTATTTTTGCAGATGCATCTAGTTACATGAAATTGTATTATCCTGACAATGAAAATAATAGGCCACTTCCTGATCGAAAGAGCTCCCATTTACAAAACATATAGCCTACAGACATGCAGTGTTAAGACGTTTGGGATTCAGCTGTTGCATTACATCAACTAAGCAGGATAATCCAATCTGTTTTAAAATTTTAATTGAGATTTCGGCTCAACTTAAGAAAATTATCAGCATTGTGTACAGAAAGTTATTGTAAGCATATATGGAATACCTTAAGTAATCCCCATCCAGTCCGGCAACAATCACAGTTTTTCCGTCAAGGTCAGCAGCATTACAGCAGAAGTCATAAAGATCATCAAAGAATTGGGCTTCATCTATACCTATCACATCAAGCTAAAAGCAATATTTTTGTTAGTCAAAAATCTCGGGATGATCTTAGACATGTATTTGCAAAGTAGATAATAAATATTATCAATTAAGACACTTTATACTACAAGATGGCCAAACTTTTTAGTACCATCGTACTTTTTCCAACAAGAGGTATTTCCTAGAACATTGATCATGTGATCTCTAGGCTTGAAGTATAAGGCACAGAGGATATTGCATAGAATTACAGTGTATAACCATGAAAAGATAACAAATGACACTCACTGTCAACCAAAGTCAACAAGTCTGAAACATGTGGCTCTGACAGTAGAGATTAGACCATAATTCTACAGTCCAAGCAATTAGATCAATATCACTAAATAAACAGGCCAATTGTTTCTTTAACCACAGTTTGGATTGCAAGTTCAATGCCAAATAAAATCAAATGTCAACAATTTTGCACAGGGCTCAATTCCTAACCATATTTTCTGTCTTCACGTGCCCCACTAAATCTCAAATGCTCATCACATTATTTGATTAATACCTAGAACCTACTAGGTTCAAATAGAAATTGATGACGGACATATCAGAGACTGATACATAGTGGTAAATGATAACCAATACACAGACAAAGGTATTCAACTCGAGAAAACAATTAGGTGTGAGACAAAGTGAGATGCAAAGATACACCATCCCGACATCCCATCTTTGATAAATCTGTAAGGAACTATGACTTAGCAAAACAGTTCAGTTTTTCAACAGTTTACTAAATTTGAGAAGGAAGGAGTCCCATTGAAGGAAAATACACTGAATCATGAAACATTATGCTACAAAGAAATGATTATTATCCAGGCACTTTGGTAAATCCAAAAATCATAATGTACAGATTTTATCAGGCATTATTCAAATTGTGTACCAACGATGCAAACATAGGAATAACCACCAAATTTGCAGGTATGTGGTTCCAAATTAACAAGTGGCATACATAAGGCAGTCAAATTGTAGACTATGTAAACACTAATGATCGACACACACTACACATGTTTCTGCTATTGTAAGATAAACCAATTATGTTCCACAAATAATCTAATGTATTTTCTTGATTTTCAATGAGATCATGACAGACAAATAATAAAAGCCTAAATCATTTCTTTTAAATCCTAACAGGTTATTATACCTGCCAGACCAAAATAGGATACAATTCAGGACAAAGTTCACCACTGAAATAAAGACCCATCCAGTAGACTGATTGTGTACAATTAAAATAGCTTTTTTCAACACAATTTAAGTACACTAAAAATAAGAGCATCTCCAACCCAAGTGGTCTGAAATGTCAATTAAATCCATTGTGTCAAATATAATTCACAATTGTCTAGTAAAATTATTAAACATAAACATGCACTGCAATGCTAACTTGTTTATAAATATAATTTTGTCAAGATGTCTCAATTATATCATAGATATATAAATTTTATTTATAAAATAATATTTTTTAATTATATTTTATTGTTCACAATGTCAAGTTGAAAATTTAAAACTAAACATTTCACTTGACAATGTTTAGTTAATTTTATGTCACATCAACATGACATTATAATAAACATTGACATTGGATAATACTATTTAAACAACTTAATGTTTTGATGATGTGTAATCAATGACGGACCTAAGTAAGGCCTAGTGGGGGCGGTCGACCCCACTGAATTTTACAGATTTTTTTTTTATTCTCATTGCTTGATTGACTTGCTTCAGCTACCTTTGCATTTGCAGTTTTACTGCTTCTCCATTCCTCCTCTGCTTAGCTAAATACCATATGCTAATTTCCTCTATCTAACAATATCCTACACCAAAAAAGTTAACTGTTATCAGTTTTGCTGAAGGGGTATTGGAATCCACAAATTGCTTTCCATCATACTGCTCCGCTCGGGATTTCCGTCTTGACGCGGCAATTTGAAATCTGTCTTCATCAATTGCCGGAGGCAGAAGCACTATTAGAGGGGAAGGTGCTATCGGTTCGGAGGAGGCTGGGGTTGTCGACGTCATCATTGTTATCGCAGAAATCGACTGATTGAGGAGTAGGGTTTCCTTTCCAACAGAACTTTGGGCGGTTTCATTGGGTGGTTCGACGTCAGGCAGGTTAGGAGGGGGAGGGCGTGGCGAAGCAGCCATCGTAGGGGCTGGAAAGCTAGGTTGGAAGGTCAGTAAAGGAAAGGAATTATTTTTGCCAGGCAAATTTGCTGGTCGCCATTTAAAGTCAATTGGATAATTTTAGTTTATATTTATATACACTTTACATAAACTAAATTAATATTTTAATAGAAAAAATCTATTAGTTTTGTTTCTACGTTTCATCCTCAACATTGAAACATTAAAGACTTAACACTTCCCTGATATGCAAATCAAAGGTTTTTTTGGTAAAAGAATCTTGGATAGGGACGATATTTCAAAAAAAAAAAAAAAAAAAAAATGTGACATTTTGAAGATTTTCTTATGTGATATCTTTTTCCTGTTTTATATCAAAGGTTGATATAAAATTTTTTGATATATAAATGCATTTATTATTAATATACAGTTAGTGTGTGTTCGGCGCAAGCGGAAACAGAGCATTTTTCCCGTTTTGTAACGGATGCGTTGTTTTTTTTTTTCCATTAAGGGTGCTGAACAACCCCTTAGAGATTCAAAAAATAATGTACAATTATAAAGTTTCCGCCCCCACTCCATGAAATTTCTACGTACGTCCCTATGTGTAATCGACATTACATTGTATTTAGATGAGGACCGGAGATGCTCTAAGGCAACACAATTTCAAATGATCATTACACCCAAAATTAGTGGCAATCTGCCATTGTAAACAAATGATTTCACATACCTTGCTATATGCATCAGCTCCAAGTTTTGTACGAAATGTAGAAAGCTCATTCAGAGGGAAACATTTCATTTTAGCACCATCATGTGTCACAACTGAATCAACTGCATATCTAGTATCTTTATCAGACTTTATCATAGCAACCTTTCTGCATAACACATGATATTACAAGTATTAAACATACATCAATTCCAAAAAAGAAAATTCACAATGCGTCCTGAACAGGGGTCAGACTACAAAAGTTGTTTATACTTTGCATACATACAAACCAATATTAAATGACTTCAATGAACAAGAATTCAATTCAAATCATTTAGACAATCTATACTGTCGAAATCAACATCCAACAAAACAATATTACTACCTGCAAACCTAGCATGTCTAGAAAATAAAAATATTATTATTAGGAACCGCAACATCATCAAATTCAATCCAATTTCAAAATCAGGTGTCAAGTACCAATAATGTTAATGGTCAATTTTCACTTAAATCGCAAAATAACAATTCAATAAATTGACTTATACATTAATATATATGTCATAAATCAGATAATTGAACCCGCATTAAGTATAAAACTGCTCCTTCCAAAAAAGGTATTACAGATATATTTTTTAAATTGGACGGGGAGCAACTCAAAATTTTAAAAGGGCATTTCTAATTTATTTATTTTAAATTGGACAGAGAGCTACTAAAAAAAATATAAAGTATTAACCGCAGGGGCTGCTCAGCAAATACCTGAGTTTAAATAGAATTTGCCATTAATACATATCAAAACCAAGAATCAAACATTAGCAATCGAATACCTCCCCATATCGGCTTCGAACTGAATGCGACGAAGTAAAGCAGTGGACTTGCCAGCGAACATGGGACCCAAGATGACATGAATTTCGCCGGATAAAGGCCTCGATTGCGCGGGCCGATACGAACCGTTGATCATCGGCATGCTGCAACAAAATCTCGCTCGCGATTTCGGAGGTTGAAGTTTGATATAAGAAGGCAAAAGGGATTTTTGAGACTGAAAGTTAATTGAAGAAGAAAAAGATCCTTTGGTAGTGGAGAATGAAGTGCGCATGGGTTATTTATACTAAATTAAATTTTCGGGTTTTAAATGAGTTTGAATTGGGAATCAAACTTTGGAGGGAATAAATTTTGTTTTTAGGGTTTTTGGAGGGAATAAATCGGAGTAATGTTTATTTTTCGAGGAAAGGAGAGTCGTAGTTGTCAAAGGTGGTTCTTGCGCTTAAGATTTCCACCCGTTTGAATTTAAGGCTGCGGCATGCAGTGCCGGCCCGACCAGCACAGCTGCCCCAAGCCAAAAAAGCGAAGGAAAAAAAATTTAGCTGTTATCAGTGCTTCAACTCTAAGACCAACCCCACCGCGGGGTTGGTCAATGGGCAACTGACCCCCAACGCGGGGTCAGTTGCCCACTTGGGGGTTGCTTTGGCAACCCACAAGGTTCCCAAAGCAACCTGGTTGGTTGCTTTGGTTGAAACGTTTAGCCGACCTATTTAAAGCCGGCTAAGCTTAGCCGGCTTTAAATAAGTCGGTTAAGGTGCAAAATTTATCACTTTAACCGGTTTATTTAAAACCGGCTAAGTGTGTGGTGTGGATGACCATCCACACCACTACACAGATTACAATTCTACGGCGTAGGATTGCAATCCGTGTGATTGCCTTAGCCGGCTTCAAACAAACCGGCTAAGGCAATCCAACTATTTAATGCGTAGGGGTCAGTTGCAAAGCAACTGACCCCGAAGTGATGCTCCCCAACTGACAGCGTTGGGGATGCTCTAATTGTTGAATAAGCAACACAACAACACTAGCTGCACTACCAGTACCACTACTCCTTAGTTGTTTGTCCTTGCCGGACCGATTGCCCTAGAGGAATATCTCGCTTGTCTTGCAATAGGGTCGAGTCTCGCTGCACGTTGTTGCCAATCCTTTGCCCTTTGATTTGTCTTTCCTTTATTAGAGTCGTATGACGATTGGAATTTAATTTCTGGTTGTTGTTTATCATGATATTAGAATATCTCCAGCAGCATGATTTAGAGAGAGTTTGAGAAGGATCGTCGTTTTTTCTCTTTTTTATCCATTTCAGCAATGGTGATTTGGACGTACAGGGGAAAAAACGAAGATCTTTCCCCTTTTTATTTTTGAGGGTGGGTTATAAGCAGAAAGCTGTATGTAAACCGTTTATACTTTAAATGGTTTTCAGTTTTCCGTTTAATCTAAAATATCCCTAGAATTAAGATAACGGTATTTTGAAAATCATCTATAATCGGTTTTTTAGAAACCGTTTGTTATATATATATATATATATATATATATATATATATATATATATATATAGACACACACACACACATGCATACATATATATTAAAAAAAACACTGGTTCCTTCAACTAAACTGTTGGAAAGATGGAAGGAAATCACGTTTTTTTTCTTCATCACACCCAAATCACATTTACTACTAGAGATGCTCTTACTAATCCTTTGATTTATCTCTCTGTCTTTAGGAATTCGGTCATTTGCACCCGTTCGAATTCGAATTTATATACCTGTAAACAAGCTGAAAAAAATAGGGATTTTTGCTTGAAATAATTCTTAGTTCAAGATAATAAGTTTTAAGCACAGCACTTTTGAAATTCTTGTTTTATAGGAAATTTACAAAAAAAAATGATAAATGGAATTCTCATTTTCAGTTGTTCAAAAATAAAGTAAATAAAATTATCATTTTCGTGTGTAATTGAAAAGGAATTTTAGTGGATGCTTAGTCTTGCTAGTGCAGCTACTTTGACCCCTTGGCATATTGATTGCTGGTACGAGCACTCTTCTTTGAGTTAGGTATTATGACAATGCCCTTGCTCTGTTAAGGAAGCAAATGTTGATATGCTATGGTGATTTAATGGTCACAGTGATATGGAATGTTTGTTGCTATGTATTTTATTAACTAAGTTGGTTATGTTTTCATGTAATTTTCGAGCCCTTGAGTAGGTTTGATATAGTAGTTTAGTCACGTTGACTAGCTCCTGTTCCTTTAGCTAGTCTTATAGCAGTGGTTGATCCACTTTTAAAAAAAAATCTATGGTGGACGGTCCTCCCTAAAAACGATTATGTAGTAGGTTGATAAACGGTCAATCTCCTGTAATATTGTAATTATTATTTGTTATAATAATAACTGTTTGCGGTCACTTTAAAAACCGGTCAGCTTTACCAAAAAAAAAGGATAAATGAGTTTATTATTTTACTTTAAATTATCGAAAAAACTAATTATTTAGAAGTGTTATCCGTAAAACTTATTATCCTAAAATGAAAAGCTCTTCAACTTAAATTCAACTTGGAAAAAAATTCATCAAAAAGCTATATTCAAAATAATATTTTGGATCTAAAATCAAAAGGTCGGAGACGGCTTGTGCACGTGCGTTGAAATGTGTGATCTTCCCTCTTCAACTGTAGAAAAAGCAGTTGGGTGTCCAAAGATATAACTTCACTATATACACAATATTAATACTGTATATTCTACGATATGCAACTAAAATCCATACATCTCTTCTTTCTTCTTATAGGACAAAACGCTAAGATAAAATTAATTTTGAAAATTTCTAGCAACTGATGTTGTGTTTTATCAGTTGATCTAACTTTTTTAATGGATAGGTGATTTCTAAATCTAGAAGAGCACTATAAGTTGAGCATTACTATGAAAAGCAGTAGACTGCTAGTTATTCGAGTAGGTTTAATCCCCAGGACCACTAGATTCATGATCAGTCAAAAATAATATAGTACAAGCTAAAATGCAAAACACAAAATGAGATGGTAATAATATTCCTAAAAGTAACATGACAACAAAAACTAAAATAACCTAAATTAGTTAACAACGAATTAAAATAAACTTGGATAATATTACTATTTTGCACATGCATCCCATTGAACTGCAGTAGGACTAGACGATGCATTGTTAGTGAAATGCAATGAAATGGATGAGTTCTCTATTAAATAGTAGTAACATGATGTTGACGCGATTATTCGTGAAACACAAATTGTACTAAAGTATGAAGTAGAATCAAAACATCTTTGACCCAAAAAGAATCAGTTGGGAGCAGTGGAGAAAATCACAACAGTGCAAGAAATGGTATGTGTGACGACCGCCTTATATCTCCTGCATTGGACGACATGGAAGATGCATTGAAAATTGTGCCAAGTCGATATAAGACGATTGTTAAGGAAAAGAAACCTAAACGGAAATTGTTATGTATCTCACAACGCATAGATAATATATAATAGGAATGTATACAATAAAATAGTAGTGCAACATAATAAAACAGAAAATCACATCTTATATAAAAACTCATAATCTTCCACATAACTCCAACTATATTTGTATATAATAGACTCACTACATTCTCTCTCTCATAGTATATCGACTAACATAGCGGAAAACAAATATAATATCTGTGTGGAAGAATAATAAGTCAGCCTCCAGCTCTTCATCAATCAGCATCCTCATCACCATCTTGCTACTTAGTCTAACTGACAACATCATTGATAACCATCCCAAAGTAATAAGAGGAAACATAAAACCTTGAGTCAGACAATAGTCTGTGTGAGCAATAAATGATATCAATGGATATATTGCAAAATATGGTATTATACAGTTTAAGCCTCACCTAACTTGTCAACACAACTAAAAAGTTAGCACATTATAACTAAATAAGATATGGTACTCTAATAACAATAGAAATAGAATTAAGGTAGAAGAATCTAAGAAGCCACTTCCAGCTCTTTATTCCCCAATCTTCCACTTCACATCAGTATCATATAGGTGATAGCATGTCCACGAAAAGAAGAGAAAAACACACATAAACAACCACAACATCCATCGAACAATATCTTAGTTATCACCTTTAAATATATGATAACTCGTATGACTATCCTCTCTTATGCCAAAGGCTAATGGAAAACCCTGATTCGTCAAACTATCGTGCTTCCTAAGCATGTTTGTCTTTCCAAGACAACTAAACCACTTCCTAAGTGGTCCAGGGTACACGACCATCGCTTATAGCCTTAATGGGCATCCTGACGATACCTCAATTTTGAGTCTGCACTTAGAATATTCTAAGCTATCAATGATTCCTTGGCACTTCCATGTACAAAAGTCATCCACCTCTCCATATTTAGGATCGAGTCTCACTTAAACTAGTTCATTATCTTGTAGCCTCATTCCATCCCGAGTTTTCTATCACATACTATTTTGACCACTCCCATCTGAATTCACAATCGAAAAGTCATAACTTCGACGGTTAATAACTTCCACCTCGTAGAAGCAATCACCGAACTAGAATATCAATAACATCCTGGTGAAGCCCTTTACCTTCATAATGGATCTTGTCACCATCCAATGCACCTTGATGGATCAGTATCGATCCATACCTGGGTAGTTAAATCCCCACAATATCCCCAATATAGTCCTTAACACTCTTCGATGCCACGCTATTTCAATTTAGCATTGATGAACAGTATATCTGCTTTAAATCCTACTATTTTCCACTGCACTCGCTATGTAGTGACCCGTAACTTCTCCATCTCCGAAGAGAAGAGAAAGAACGAATTAACCTGAGAACACGACATAGTAGAATACAAACGGAAGGACATTTCATTGTTATTACAACAATTCCATCAGAATACAAGAATATACAGAGTATGAGTACACAAAATACATTCAAAAAATACCAGTGATTACAATAAATTACATAGCAGTGGAAAAATAATACAAAACACAACTAGAAGAGATATACGGATACAGAGCTTTCCGGATATCATTCCAGCTGTAAACCAGGATCCTGTGAATATAAATCTGCAAAACCAAAACTACTAGCTGCCCGTGTCGAAAAATAAGGGCACCCAGAGTTTAGGTTAAAACAATAAACTCCAGGTCAGTCATGTGACTGGTGTGAGAACGAAAACAATTATTAATCTTTATTTTAAAGAAGAGTAATTCAAGGGACCACGCCGTATAACACGGAACGGGTTTCCTCCCAAGAACACTAGTGCATATAACAAAACAGCGCAATGCTTTTCGGAAAAATGAAGTTATTATAAGACCCAGGTCCCATCACACAATGCAATGCAAGTCGGAGGATGGGGTTTTCCCTTATAATAGCCAAACATGCTTGGTACGTTCAAAACAAATCATTTGATACTATTATAAGTGTATAGTGTCAAAACAATTTCAATCATAAATATCAATCATAGACGGCATGGGTACCATATATCATGTCGCCATACTAGTTCTACAAATAAAACCGCAATATCATGTATTGGAAATTGGATTTCCATCATGAGTCGAGGCAAGGGGCAAGCTCCTCTTCGATTCGAGACACTCTAGCAAATGTCCCAGGACCGCACACAGCAATCCTTGGATCTACAGGGTCGGTCCTCTCTTACTTTTGAGGATTGATTATTCATGAATACACGTTTCCCGGTCCTAACAGACCTATATCCGAGGCGCCTCGTATCCAACAACCACACAGGTGAAAAGTATATAAATGTCAGCCAGTTTTAAGCACTGACACCACCCCTAGCTAGAAAGAAACGTCGTGCTCTCCCTGCAGTCACTATCCCGTTTTTGACTCATACCGAGGTGTGAGGCTCGCAAATTCACGTTATACACAAAGCTGCGCCACACAGGCCGTGCTTTGATCATCAACCACAAGACTTTGCTTTTCAACAGAAGCCTTGATCAATTGCCACTTACGCGTGCCACACTGGCAATTCACTCCATGCGACTGATGTCCATCGATATACAACCTCTGAGCTCGTACGTCTCAGAGAAGGGCGTTAAGCAAGAGAATAAAATCTTCACCGCCAAACAGATGTATATTTAATAGAGATCAATCAACGCAGAATAAAATCCAATGTCAGACACACAATCCATTTACAAGTTCGTTCTGGGTCTGAACGAAACCGGAGGCACTTTCCTCGCATATCCATCGATCTCCAAGTACGTCTGGACGATCACCAACTGTTTCTCTCCTCTTGGGTGTACAGCCCAATCGAGATCATCAGTAATCACCCAAACGATGTGAAGACTTCCGGTCTTCAACCACCGTCTTCATCTTCGACATCTCGTCGAACCGGTTATGCAGAATGGGTATAAACCCGGCCTTTCTGAATGACTCACGTATATAATAAACAAATTTTACACAAACACAACAAACGCCTTATTCCAATTCAGAATATTCTTTTATTCACAAAATCACATTCTTAGGGAAAGGTTCCCATTAATTTTATCCAAGATAAATTCTTCTAAATTTATTCTTTAATCTTCCTTTGGATATTGTTTCAAACCATATTATGGTTTTCCAAACTAGTCGGGATTAGCGAACCACACCGAAGTAATTATTCCCAATCCCAACCTATTTATCCCATGGAGCAAAACTGGTAATACTACATAACTAACACCACGATGTTATCGGTAAATTTAATTACCATTTCACGTTCAAATCTAATTAAAG
This sequence comes from Allium sativum, assembly GCA_030737875.1. Taxonomy (NCBI): domain Eukaryota; kingdom Viridiplantae; phylum Streptophyta; class Magnoliopsida; order Asparagales; family Amaryllidaceae; genus Allium; species Allium sativum. The sequence goes on from CM060910.1 coordinate 433,293,497, forward strand.
ATTTAACCATCGCTTTGGAGCAAAACTGGTGATACTCCATTCTCGATCACTTTTCAGATTTGATAATTTAAATTATCAATTCACATTTCAATCTAATTAAAGATTCATTAAAACTCCACTTAGTTTTAATCTTTTCAAAAATCAATATCTTGTCTTTAACTGGGTTAAAGAACCAATGTCATCTAAAACACGGTTCACGATAAACCCAAAATCACATTCAAATTCAATTCCAATTAAACATTATTTAATTGGTACACTTCATTAAATCTAAATAGAAAGATCTAATCTTTTTCTCTATTGGGCTTAAGAATCGGTGTTAATGAAGACACCATTCACGACAAACCCAAATCATATTTGATATTTAATACAAGGCTCTGAATAGAAAATATACCGGCTTATATTCAATATCAAATTCTGAAACCAACAAATATCGTATTGGAAATAACAATATAAAATATATCTTTCAAATTTCCATAACAATATCTGTATAGTCACGAAATCCAACATCGAAATATTCCGAAGATAATTTCGATTCAACTCCAGTCCAATTCACGTATTGGAAATTCTGATTATTTTCAAAACCACTTTCAAATTCAATTTATTTATTTCAAAAATAAATTGATTTTAATTCTAGTTCAAAACTAGTTCATTTTGATAAAAATATATTTTTATCTTTTCAAATGTGGAATTTTTCATCCCAGTTCTTCACAAACTATTTCTTATGATTTTACACAAATTATAGATATTTTTAATAATTTTATCAAGGCCCGTACAGTCGATTTCCATCAACGGCCATCGAACTGCACTTACAACGACCTTTTCCAAATTTGATTTGGACATAATTCCAAATCCAACCGTTAGATTTCAAATTTCTAATATTCATTGGAAAGCTCTTTTCGATACAAACCCAACGGTTCCGGTTTCCGGAGAATCCGACGGTCGGATCTCCCGCAACGTCAATTCGAAGTCAATGGTCGAAATTCACGAACTGCCACAGCACGGCACGTTCTATTCAGGCCATTATATATATAATATATATATTATATATATTTCGTCGATTTCCTTTTTAAAACGTATTTTATAAATTGTTTTAAATTCGTTTTCGAAACGATTTCAACTTCCCTTTCAATTTCAATTCAAAATTGAATTTTCCTTTATAAATTCGTTATAAATTCATTTCAAAATGATTTCAATTCGAATTGATTTTTAATTCAATTTCAATTCCATTTCATTTCAATTCAATTTCAATTCGAATTCATTTCAATTCAATTTCAATTCGAATTCATTTCAATTCGAATTCATTTCAATTCAATTTCAATTCGAATTCATTTCAATTCAATTTCAATTCGAATTCATTTCAATTCAATTTCAATTCGAATTCATTTCTATATATTCGATTTGAAATCACTTTTCGATATTCATTAAAAAATGAATAAAATCGATATAAATATCGTTCACGTCAAAATGGCGCATCTCTAATCAACAAGGCTTTATATATTTCAATAAATTCGTTATTCTATTCAACAAATGAATATTTATTCCATTCAACACATGAATCTATATTTCTTTCAACACATGAATATTCTAAACACATGAGCATTGTCAACACATGACTATTTTTGTTGTTTAATATATTTTATAAAATTATGGTATCTATCGTTTGATTTTTAAATCAGACTCCAACCGTAAAGTAGTAAGAGAATGATTCCCTAAGTATTAACCCCGAAGGCCGAAACCAATATCAGACCAATACCCAGGAAACCACTCATCTTATCTATTTTCCAGTTAGTTTCTAACTTTAAATATGATAAAGATGTAAATTTTATTGTTAAAATATTTCTGTCAACACCTGATAATTTTCAACACATGACTATTCTTTATTTTCCTAATTGGAATGAGGCCCAATCAATTACCATATAGTGTTAATTATATGGATTCCATACAACACATGTATATAACAACAACGACAAATAATAAACCATCACCCAAAGTGCACCACACAACTGTATAGGCATCAAATATAAACAATTAACGCTCACACAGTCTGTCGACCAATCGATCGACATACAATGAAATAATTGGGATTAGTGTATGCCAAATATCATCCCAATACCCGTGTGGGGTTTCAAATCAACAAACACAGATTTTTATTTATTCACATACCCGTTAAAAATTATATTTTTAACGATAAAATATTTTTAACTACACAAATATTTTATTTCATTTCACATCACACAATCAATTTTCACCACAACAAACAATCAAACATACAAGTCATCCATGGTCTGTGGATGACGGGTGTCGGGTGCTGCTAAGCACCGTCTGCATCCTAGTATATATTTTTAACTAGAAAAGGAAATTTAAAGTGAGAAGTTCTCACCAGAGCTATCCCAACTCCATGACACTTCATATGTGGAAAATCTTCGTCGTGCTCGCCCTTGTTACTTTCGTCTTCCGTATTCACTACACATATAAAAATCACATTTTTATATTCACTTCTTCATTATAAAAATCAAATTTTTATCTTCATTACCTTATAAAAATCATGGTTTTCTCTCGCCGTTCTCTATATAAAGATTTCGCCTTTTTATATATAAAGATTTCACCTTTTTATATATAAAGATTTCGCCTTTTCAAATATAAAGATTTCGCCTTTTCAAATATAAAGATTTAATCTTTACTATCTATATAATATAAAAATCGTATTTTTAACCTTTCTACTTTGTAAAAATCATATTTTTATAATCTCCGCTATATAAAATTTATATTTTTAATATGCCACTAGTATAAAAATTATATTTTTAACTTTTCCATATCTTAGAAAAATTATATTTTGAATTCGCTAACTTCATATTTTTATAAAAAATCAAATCTTTAACCTCTATAAAAATTCAAACTTTACTAACTTCCTTATAAAAATCGTTTCTTTCTATAAAAATCTAAACCTTTATTTATATTATATATAAAAACTGAATTTAGAAAATAAAACTGATTTATAATATGTTTTAAATTAAAAGAAAACTGATTTCTATAAAGTTTTATATAAAAAAAATCAAATTTTGTTTAAAAAGGAAAACTCACCATTGATCCACGAACAGGGAGGAGGAGCAATGGTACACGACTGGGCTGAGGAAGGAGGTGAGGGCATCGGGTGGAGGAGGCGGCGGCTTCTCAAATCGGTGCGAAGGTGGATGCTCGAGGGGGCCTCCTAGGGCTGGCGGATCGGGTTTGGGTGCGAGGCCTCGGTTTCAAGCATCGCGATGGGGAATTTGGGCTCGGGGGAACTCGCGACGGCTTCGAGAGGAGGAGGTAGAAGCGGAGGAGGGAGGCTAGGGGGCGCTGCGCCTCCTGGCGGCGGCGAACGATTGGTGGGGGCGGCGGCGTGGATTGCGATCCCCCCATCTTTTTTTTTTTTGATTTCTGAAAAGTAAATGGGGGAAGAGAAAGAAAGGGAGGGGGGATTTTATAAATTTTATTTATTTTTAATTTCAAAAAGCAACTTAAAATTTCGGACTCGAAACGGGACCCACCGCCTGTCGTCCCTAGCGTTTTACCCCCATTCCGAACACAATGGGATACGTATCGTAGGCTGATTCGATCGTTTCAATCAGTTTTCGTCAAAATCAACATATAACTCTATATATTGAATTTGAACGTGCATTTCAATTTACTGGGGTAACATACTAACTAAAAAAATTCCAGAAAAATATTTTCTAGCTTCGTATTGACGATACGGTTCTAACAAAACTAGTTTCGCCGAATTTTGATACCGTTTGAAAAATGACCATTTTCCAGTCGATTAAAATCAACTGAAACAGGTCAAACGCTTTTTCCTTTGCCACGCTCACATATTGATTCGAAAAATTACGAAATTTGGAATCTAGCAATAACTTGACATCACGGATCCAACAAAAGTGGTTTCGTCGAAATCCGAGGTCGTTTGCAAAATCTCCATTTTTAAGGGCCAGAATTCCATAGCGACTATTCTAAATTTTCAACTAGACATATCTTTTGATTCCCGCTATGAAATTTGGATTCTTCGGATTCGTTGGAAAGATATTCTCTAATAGATTCAAATATTTTTGGTTTCGCTAAAATCCGGTTTATTTTGCACCCGGTACATTCATTTGAAGTTTGAAATCGAATTATCAAACTACCGCGCCATTTTCAATTCCTTTTATTATTTAAAATAATTATTTATATTCTAACGACGATCTATATAAATATATACGTTTGAATTCTATTCAAAATAAATTTCTCGTCGTTTTTATTTAATATAATTCATTTTAAATATTCAAAATTCATCCAAATTGCCAAAATAAAAATTTTAAATTGGCTCGCATTTCCGGGTTGTTACAATCTCCCCCACTTTAAACTTTTCGTCCCCGAAAAGGAACGAAGCTGAAAGTTGTTTAACTAATCAACCCAACTTCCAATATTTTCGCTACGGCTTAAGTTCTTCAACTTTTTAGTTTCTAAGAACTTTTCAAATTTTTCAAAAATTTGGCTAACACCCTAAATTTCCGAAAAATTTCGCCATAACCTCCCCTGCACCGGGGACTTCTGGATATTTCATATAGCCTCCCATGGCCTTCTTCAATCAAAAAGAAAAAGAAAAAGCCAATCGGCTCGTAAAATCATCATCACCCAAACAAAACAGTAAATATGGTAAACATGTACCTATTTGTCGGGCAAACAATTTTATTCTTCTGCTCTAGCCTCTTTGTTATGACCTATTCAATGTAAGTACATGTATATACATGCAAATGCGACCAATTTTCAATACAATTACATATTCGGTTCAATTAGGCTAAATGGTTAAACATATAATTAATTCAAACAATAACCAGACAACACAACCATCAATCAATTAGTTGATTATCGTTTCAAATTCATAATTTGATATATGTACAGAAAATCATGTTTTTGATGCCAAGTCACAACAATAAATCTATGTAAGTTTTGGTTCTCACACCAGTCTAATGGAAATATATAGATATCACACCTTCGAAACACAAACATAAATATTGATGATGCCATGGTCATTATCAACATCATCTCCGGGCGACTAGAGTGTGATTCTATATCTATCCAGTGTATTAAAACTTCGAATATACGTTCATGACGCGTATATGCGAAATCTTTATATATTGGATTGTCCAAATTCAATATAAATAAATATTCAAATACGTATAAAATGGTTTAAATTTTTAAAACAAAGTTTGTTTTCATTTGAAAAATATACTCTTCACACTCGTTCTAGGATACTACTGATCCTATCTCTAACGAGTCATTCTAATTGGATATTACTAATACAATATCTGATGAATTCTTTCATTCGGTTCTAATGTGTCTTGTTCTCGAGCTCTGTAAACCAAAGCTCTGATACCAACTGCAGTGACCCGTAACTTCTCCATCTCCGAAGAGAAGAGAAAGAACGAATTACCCTGAGAACACGACATAATAGAACGTAAACGGAAGGACATTTCATTGTTATTACAACAATTCCATCGGAATACAAGAATATACAGAGTATGAGTACACAAAATACATTCGAAAAATATCAGAGATTACAATAAATTACATAGCAGCGGAAAAATAATACAAAACACAACTAGAAGAGATATACGGATACAGAGCTTTCCGGATATCATTCCAGCTGTAAACCAGGATCCTGTGAATATAAATCTGCAAAACCAAAACTACTAGCTGCCCGTGTCGAAAAATAAGGGCACCCAGAGTTTAGGTTAAAACAATAAACTCCAGGTCAGTCATGTGACTGGTGTGAGAACAAAAACAATTATTAATCTTTATTTTAAAGAAGAGTAATTCAAGGGACCACGCCGTATAACACGAAACGGGTTTCCTCCCAAGAACACTAGTGCATATAACAAAACAACGCAATGCTTTTTGGAAAAATGAAGTTATCATAAGACCCAAGTCCCATCACACAATGCAACGCAAGCCAGAGGATAGGGTTTTCCCTTATAATAGCCAAACATGCTTGGTACGTTCAAAACAAATCATTTGATACTATTATAAGTGTATAGTGTCAAAACAATTTCAATCATAAATATCAATCATAGGCGGCATGGGTACCATATATCATGTCGCCATACTAGTTCTACAAATAAAACCTCAATATCACGTATTGGAAATTGGATTTCCGGCGTGAGTCGAGGCAAGGGACAAGCTCCTCTCCGATTCGAGACACTCTAGCAAATGTCCCAGGACCGCACACAGCAATCCTTGGATCTTCAGGGCCGTCCTCTCTTACTTTTGAGGATTAATTATTCCTGAACACACGTTTCCCGATCCTAACAGACCTATATCTGAGGCGCCTCGTATCCAACAACCACACAGGTGAAAAGTATATAAATGTCATCCAGTTTTAAGCACTGACACCACCCTTAGCTAGAAAGAAACGTCGTGCTCTCCCTGTAGTCACTATCCCGTTTTTGACTCATACCGAGGTGTAAGGCTCGCGAATTCACGCTATACACAAAGCTGCGCCACACAGGCCGTGCTTTGATCATCAACCACAAGACTTTTCTTTTCAACAGAAGCCTTGATCAATTGCCACTTACGCGTGCCACACTGGCAATTCACTCCATGCGACTGATGTCCATCGATATACAACCTCTGAGCTCGTACGTCTCAGAGAAGGGCGTTAAGCAAAAAAATAAATTCTCCGCCGCCAAACAGATGTATATTTAATAGAGATCAATCAACACAGAATAAAATCCAATGTCAAACACACAATCTATTTACAAGTTCGTTCTGGGTCTGAACGAAACCGGAGGCACTTTCCTCGCATATCCATCGATCTCCAAGTACGTCTGGACGATCACCAACTGTTTCTCTCCTCTTGAGTGTACAGCCTAATCGAGATCATCAGTAATCACCCAAACGATGTGAAGACTTCCAGTATTCAACCGCCGTCTTCATCTTCGACATCTCGTCGAATCGGTTATTCAGAATGGGTATAAACCCGGCCTTTCTGAATAACCCACGTATATAATAAACAAATGTTACACAAACACAACAAACGCCTCATTCCAATTCAGAATATTCTTTTATTCACAAAATCGCATTCTTAGGGAAAGGTTCCCATTAATTTTATCCAAAATAAATTCTTCTAAATTTATTCTTTAATCTTCCTTTGGATATCATTTCAAACCATATTATGGTTTTCCAAACTAGTCGGGATTAGCGAACCACACCGATGTAATTATTTATTTTATTTCCCGATCCCAACCTATTTATCCCATGGAGCAAAACTGGTAATACTCGATAACTAACACGACGATGTTATCGGTAAATTTAATTACCATTTCATGTTCAAATCTAATTAAAGATTTAACTATCGCTTTGGAGCAAAACTGGTGATACTCCATTCTTGATCACTTTTCAGATTTGATAATTTAAATTATCAATTCACATTTCAATCTAATTAAAGATTCATTAAAACTCCACTTAGTTTTAATCTTTTCAAAAATCAATATCCTGTCTTTAACTGGGTTAAAGAACCAATGTCATCTAAAACACGGTTCACGATAAACCCAAAATCACATTCAAATTCAATTCCAATTAAACATTATTTAATTGGTACACTTCATTAAATCTAAATAGAAAGATTTAATCTTTTTCTCTATTGGGCTTAAGAATCGATGTTAATGAAGACACCATTCACGACAAACCCAAATCACATTTGATATTAAATACAAGGCTCTGAATAGAAAATATACCGGCTTATATTCAATATCAAATTCTGAAACCAACAAATATCTTATTGGAAATAACGATATAAAATATATCTTTCAAATTTCCATAACAATATCTGTATAGTCATGAAATCCAACATCGAAATATTCCGAAGATAATTTCGATTCAACTCCAGTCCAATTCACGTATTGGAAATTCTGATTATTTTCAAAACCACTTTCAAATTCAATTTATTTATTTCAAAAATAAATTGATTTTAATTCTAGTTCAAAACTAGTTCATTTCGATAAAAATATATTTTTATCTTTTCAAATGTGGAATTTTTCATCTCGGTTCTTCACAAACTATTTCTTATGATTTTACACAAATTTATAGATATTTTTAATAATTTTATCAAGGCCCGTACAGTCGATTTCCATCAACGGCCATCGAACTGCACTTACAACGACCTTTTCCAAATTTGATTTGGACATAATTCCAAATCCAACCGTTAGATTTCAAATTTCTAGTATTCATTGGAAAGCTCTTTTCGATACGAACCCAACGGTTCCGGTTTCAGAAGAATCCGATGGTCGGATCTCCCGCAACGTCAATTCGAAGTCAATGGTCGAAATTCATGAACTGCCGCAGCGCGGCGCGTTCTATTCAGGCCATTATATATGTAACACCCCGTAATTTTATAACATTAAAATTCACAAATTAAAGTATACTTAATTTTTAGAAAAGAATTAAGTGAAATGGGTTGCGCGGAGAAATATATATATATATATATATATATTGATATATATATATATATATATATATATATATATATATATATAAATTAAATAAATAAATATGCGAAAAAGTTCAAAACAGCGAATTGGGAGGGGGAATAACCGAACCGGCCCATTTTTGTGGTCGACTAGGGGTTAATCCAGGGTGTTTGGCTGTCAACCCGTGGGGCGATTCGCTCAAATGCAGATTTTGCATTTGATTGGTTCTCATGGTTCAGGGTTAATCTAATGGTCCTAAATAACTTCTTACACCTATAAATACATCCTAATGCTAATCCTAAACCTGATTAAAATAGAATAGTTACCGTCATACCATCGCCATGGAAATCAATGGAGCCGCCGCCAAGTAAGAAAGAAGAAAAGCAAATTCAATTCTAATTCTCTCAACCCTAAAGCAAAGCAAAACTCTCTCTTTTCTTCTCTAAATTGTGAGTATGATGATCTTAACAAGATTATTATCATTTTAATTAGGTTGAGTTATGAATGGATTATGAGTAGATGACGTGAATTATCATATATGCTGTTGTAAACCCCTTTTTCTATCATGTATATTGTAAATCCAATGTTATGTGATGATGATATCTTATATGTTGTAAATCATGCTATGATGATGTTATGTATGTTGAAAGTTTCTATGCTAAGTTGTGATGAATCATACATGTTAAAAAGGCCATGATGTTACCATCTATGCTAGTTAGTTCATATTAATTAAATCATCATGTTTGGGTTATGTTGATCTATATGACAAGTCACATATGCAAGTTAGATTGATTAGAAAAGTTATGAACATATACCAAGACATCTATTATGACATCTAGAATTATGCTATGACAAATGTGATATCCTATGCTAGTTCACACCATCATTATGTTGCCTAAAAACCCCATATGCAAGTTTATGTATAGATTTGGGCTATGATCATATCATATAAATTGAGACATTTAACAAGTTGACACCTTTTGATCCTTAACATGTGTAGTTTATGCAAGTTTCACCCCTATTATGATTAGATTTATTTTAATTGTCTATATGTTGTGATAATTTATCTTTGTGCTAGGTGTTAGACTATACAAGTCTAGACTATATTATGCGTTGAATAAGCGAACGTATAAACGTGGGGTAGGGGTAATATTAAGGATTTAATATTAAAAAGTTGGGGTGCAATTGATATGATTTTGCATGCCATAAGTGGATGGCCATAATTGAGTCAATTATGGACATCATTAAAAGTTGACTTAATTAATAATTTGAATAGGGAATTATTAAAACTGGGGTAAAAGATTTTAAGTGTTAATCAATGCTTAGGACACGAGGTTGGACTCGTTTGTGACGTAAACCTGCCCGGACCCGCCCGGCAAATCCAGTGGTCACAAATGTCATCCCAATGTGAGAGGTCCTAGGCCTAAACTAAAGCATAACGGTTGTAAAGACACGAGGTTAGACTCTTTTTTGGTGTAAGACTGCCCGGACCCGCCCGGCAAATCCAGCTGCCATAAATGCCAATCTAATGTGAGAGGTCTTTATGAGGTTATGGCCTGAATGAATTAAGAAATACTTAACCAGATAAACATGTAAGGTGGGACATGAGGGTTAAGTAGGTGCCTTGGGTGGCATGAGGAATCTAGGGGGTGCCCTTAGTGGCATGTGAAATACGATTAGTAAGACTTAACCAAACACACATGTAAATGAACATGATTAAGAGGGTTAAGTGGGATATACTAGTGACAAGCTTAAGTGGGTAGCTTGTGGGGGCCCATTTCGACCAGTAACCCAAACGTATCTTTGTGAGCTCGACCCAAGTTGAGGACGGGACACGCCTACTGGGCCTGATTGTTAGAGGCCAAAATGGGTTAGCGGTGGCAACGCAAGTCCAACGGGGTCGTATGCGTGTGTGGACCCGGGCTGGTAGGTAAGACGTTGTTGCATCGTGTAGGTATAAGCCATGCATTCTCAAATTGTATCGGGTTGCCACTTTAGGGAAGTGATACACCCCACTGTGGGGCCAACACGGGTATCTACGAGTAGGGAGCCGATCGAAAGTGGGTAATGGGGTACACCTAGTGGAGATAGGGGCAGATGACACCTATGTAGTCAGCTAGGGGTACGTAAGGCTATTTATAAAGTTTCTGTGTGAAGCAAGTGGGATCAAACAATAGGGTGACTGGTGTGGTGCAGTGTAGTAATGTGCGGTGCAGTGTAGTAATCATTCGTTAGTAATTAGGTGTGCCTTTACCGTTATCTTTAACGTTATCTTAAACGCTATCTTTATCTTCCTAAGAGTTCATAGACATTTACTTGTCTTCCAGCTTATGCCTTAGTCTATTTATTTTGATAATAGTACTGTTAGAATTATCATACTCGCCAGACTTTATGTCTGACCCCCTTTGTTTCCACCTCTTTTCTTCCTTCCCCCCCAGGTTCTTAGGGTGGGAAGCTTGATTTGGATCTCTTTGGGAGCACTTGGATTTGGATTGCTGAAGTAAAGCTCAATTTATCTCTTTTATGGCTATTTATGGGATTATGCTTTTTATATTATGTACTCTGATTTTGTCAAGATGGATATTATGTACTTGACTTTAGTCTTTGGGTTTTGGTGATGTTACCAAACATATTTACCTTCCGTTGCAATAAATAAAGTTTTAAATTTTCAAGTACTATTTCATATCTGTCTTGTTGTGATTTTCTGTTCTATATTCACTTAAAACGCTCCATAGAAGTTAATGCATTCCCTTTTGTGAGTGACATTAATGGACATGGGGTGTTACAATATATATATATAATATATATATATATATTATATATTTTGTCGATTTCCTTTTTAAAACGTATTTTATAAATCGTTTTAAATTAATTTTCGAAACGATTTCAACTTCCCTTTCAATTTCAAATCAAAATTGAATTTTCCTTTATAAATTCATTTCAAAATGATTTCAATTCGAATCGATTTTTAATTCAATTTCAATTCCATTTCATTTCAATCCAATTTCAATTTCAATTCGAATTCATTTCAATTCGAATTCATTTCAATTCGAATTCATTTCAATTCAATTTCAATTTGAATTCATTTCAATTCAATTTCAATTCGAATTCATTTCTATATATTCGATTTGAAATCACTTTTCGATATTCATTAAAAAATGAATAAAATCGATATAAATATCGTTCACGTCAAAATGGCGCATCTCTAATCAACACGGCTTTATATATTTCAATAAGTTCGTTATTCTATTCAACAAATGAATATTTATTCCATTCAACACATGAATCTATATTTCTTTCAACACATAAATATTCTCAACACATGAGCACTGTCAACACATGACTATTTTTGTTATTTAATATATTTTATAAAATTATGGTATCTATTGTTTGATTTTTAAATCAGACTCCAACCGTAAAGTAGTAAGAGAATGATTCCCTAAGTATTAACCCCGAAGGCCGAAACCAATATCAGACCAATACCCAGGAAACCACTCATCTTATCTATTTTCCAGTTAGTTTCTAACTTTAAATATGATAAAGATGTAAATTTTATTATTAAAATATTTCTGTCAACACCTAATAATTTTCAACACATGATTATTCTTTATTTTCCTAATTGGAATGAGGCCCAATCAATTACCATATAATGTTAATTATGGATTCCACACAACACATGTATATAATAGCAACGACAAATAATAAACCATCACCCAAAGTGCACCACACAACTGCATAGACATCAAATATAAACAATTAATGCTCACACAGTCTGTCGACCAATCGATCGACATACAATGAAATAATTGGGATTAGTGTATGCCAAATATCATCCCAATACCCGTGTGGGGTTTCAAATCAACAAACAAAGATTTTATTTATTCACATACCCGTTAAAAATTATATTTTTGACGATAAAATATTTTTAACTACACAAATATTTTATTTCATTTCACATCACACAATCAATTTTCACCACAACAAACAATCAAACATACAAACCATCCATGGTCTGTGGATGACGGGTGTCGGGTGCTGCTAAGCACCGTCTGCATCCTAGTATATATTTTTAACTAGAAAAGGAAATTTAAAGTGATAAGTTCTCACCAGAGCTATCCCAACTCCACGACACTTCATATGTGGAAAATCTTCGTCGTGCTCGCCCTTGTTACTTTCGTCTTCCGTATTCACTACACATACAAAAATCACATTTTTATATTCGCTTCTTCATTATAAAAATCAAATTTTTATCTTCATTACCTTATAAAAATCATGTTTTTCTCTCGCCATTCTCTATATAAAGATTTCGCCTTTTTATATATAAAGATTTCGCCTTTTCAAATATAAAGATTTCGCCTTTTCAAATATAAAGATTTAATCTTTACTATCTATATAATATAAAAATTGTATTTTTAACCTTTCTACTTTGTAAAAATCATATTTTTATAATCTCTGCTATATAAAATTTATATTTTTAATATGCCACTAGTATAAAAATTATATTTTTAACTTTTCCATATCTTAGAAAAATTATATTTTGAATTCGTTAACTTCATATTTTTATAAAAAATCAAATCTTTAACCTCTATAAAAATTCAAACTTTACTGACTTCCTTATAAAAGTCATTTCTTTCTATAAAAATCTAAACCTTTATTTATATTATATATAAAAACTGAATTTAGAAAATAAAACTAATTTATAATATGTTTTAAATTAAAACAAAACTAATTTCTATAAAGTTTTGTATTAAAAAAAATCAAATTTTGTTTAAAAAGGAAAACTCACCATTGATCCACGAAGAGGGAGGAGGAGCAATGGTACACGACTGGGCTGAGGAAGGAGGTGAGGGCGTCGGGTGGAGGAGGTGGTGGCTTCTCCAATCGGTGCGACGGTGGATGCTCGAGGGGGGGCTCCTAGGGCTGGCGGATCGGGTTTGGGTGCGGGGCCTCGGTTTCAAGCATCGCGATGGGGAATTTGGGCTCGGGGGAACTCGCGACGGCTTCGAGAGGAGGAGGTAGAAGCGGAGGAGGGAGGCTAGGGGGCGCTGCGCCTCCTGGCGGCGGCGAACGATCGGTGGGGGCGGCGGCGTGGATCGCGATCCCCTCCATCTTTTTTTTTGATTTCTGAAAAGTAAACGGGGGAAGAGAAAGAAAGGGAGGGGGGATTTTATAAATTTTTATATTATATTATTTATTTTTAATCTCAAAAAGCAACTTAAAATTTCGGACTCGAAACGGGACCCATCGCCTGTCGTCCTTAGCGTTTTACCCCCATTCCGAACATAATGGGATACGTATCGTAGGCTGATTCGATCGTTTCGATCAGTTTTCATCAAAATCAACATATAACTCTATATATTGAATTTGAACGCGCATTTCAATTTACTGGGGTCACATACTAACTAAAAAAATTCCAGAAAAATATTTTCTAGCTTCGTATTGACGATACGGTCCTAACAAAACTAGTTTCGTCGAATTCTGAGACCGTTTGAAAAATGGCCATTTTCCAGTCGATTAAAATCAACTAAAACTAGTCAAACGCGTTTTCCTTTGCCACGCTCACATATTGATTCGAAAAATTATGAAATTTGGAATCTAGCAATAACTTGACATCACGGATCCAACAAAAGTGGTTTCGTCGAAATCTGAGGTCGTTTGCAAAATCTCCATTCTTAAGGGCCAGAATTCCATAGCGACTATTCTGAATTTTCAACTGGACATATCTTTTGATTCCCGCTATGAAATTTAGATTCTTCGGATTCGTTGGAAAGATATTCTCTAATAGATTCAAATATTTTTGGTTTCGCTAAAATCCGGTTTATTTTGCACCTGGTACATTCATTTGAAGTTTGAAATCGAATTATCGAACTACCGCGCCATTTTCAATTCCCTTTATAATTTAAAATAATTATTTATATTCCAACGACGATCTATATAAATATATACGTTTGAATTCTATTCAAAATAAATTTCTCGTCATTTTTATTTAATATAATTCATTTTAAATATTCAAAACTCATCCAAATTGCCAAAATAAAAAATTTAAATTGGCTCGCATTTCCGGGTTGTTACACGCTAACTCAAGACTATTTAAGATCCGCTTTAGCAATATTAATGCATAGATGCTGATTTGTTAAGTTCTCTTTTGAAACAAATCAAAAAGGTTACATTAAAGAGCTAATTTAAAGGCATACATGCTAATTTGGGATATAAATCTATCATAGCATCAAATCCAATATGAAAAACCATGAGATTCTTCAATTTTGTTATATAAGATTAATTTGTATTAGTTGCTTCTGCATAAATGAAGCGAGAATGATAATTAATTAACCTCAAACATTTTATTTTACATTTAATGAACTTTTTAGAACATCCTCTATATCTCTGTTATTTCCTCGCTTTATAGCCACTACAGCCTTTAGCACCTTCCACTACACCATATATGCAAATTAGGTTGTGTTTTGGGCCATATCTACTATAATTAGGCAGTGTTTTGGGTCATATCAAATTATGGCATGTTTATATATTAGATACAGGCATAAGCCATGTCTAAATCAAAATAGGGTATGGCTCTAAGTCATATCGAAAGTATAAATAGATATGGCTCTAAGCCGTATCTCACTAGGAATAACATACGGCTTTAAGACGTATCTAAATTATCACTAGTTACGAATATAAACCCTATCAAAATAATAAATAGATACAAATATAAGTTGTATCAAATGTACACTCCTGCAACGCTTTTTGATGAGTTAGATAAGGTTTTTGACCATATCTATGGTGAAATTCAGACACGGTCTTAGGCTGATATACACGTAAATGTGTATATTTTATCCGCTTATTTATCTTGTTTTATATTTAAAATAATTGATATTGTGTATTTATAGTTGTGTTTTCAGATTATTTATGATGAATGGATTAATGCACTTAATTGTTGAAAAGCTTGAAGAATTGATGTAAGAAGAGTGTTGATTTTGAGAGCTGGATTAAAGCTTGAAGAAATGTTGTTGTTCAACCACTTTCTGCCGCATATTTTAAAGATTCAATGCCTTTTCATAAAGACCACTTGTCTCAAATGTTATGGAATTCTTATTCATGCTCAAAACAATTGAAGTTGATGCCATTGATGCCCGCAAGCTATGACATTTGCATTTGCACGCGTTCACATTTAGCTATTTGGTCTATTTATTATTTTGAGAAAGGGGTTTTGTCCCACATTGTGTAATTGGCCATTTAGTCACTGTCATTGCAAATATAAATACACTTGTATTTCTTTTATTTGGAACCATTCAATCTTAGGTTTTATTCTGTAATTCTTTGCTTGGAATAAAATTATTCTTTTCCTTCTCTTCTTAGTTGTTCTTTTATTTTATTTATGTTTATGTTGTTTCTTCTCTTCTTCCCTGTTTCTTATTTAGCTATGTCTAACTAATCCCCTTTAATTAGGGGGTGATGA
Source organism: Allium sativum (assembly GCA_030737875.1). NCBI lineage: Eukaryota > Viridiplantae > Streptophyta > Magnoliopsida > Asparagales > Amaryllidaceae > Allium > Allium sativum. The sequence goes on from CM060910.1 coordinate 433,309,433, forward strand.
CGCTTTGACTAGATTAAATATGAATCACATAGCCAAATAGATTTGGGTTTCATGTATATAGATCTAGATCTGAACCAAGAGTTAGATCTGAACCTTCATACTTTGTATCGTTTAAGAGATATGCTCCTTCACAGGGTATATTCGTGTTCGATCTAACGCTTATCAGATTTAGATCTAATTTTTAGAATTTTAGAAATAAAGTAGTGAATCTGTCCTGATAGCCTATGGTTGTTTAAGAGCTTAGCTCCTGCATAGGCTATGCTTGTCGTTATTCACATGTTTGTTTCTAAAAACCTAATTATCGTTGATTCATGTTTGTGACAGAAACATTAATTAGATCTATATTAATATTTTTGGCTATTGATGATTATTAATCAGTTTATGTCATTGCTCCCTAATTGTTTTCATTTATTATTAAAAACTCTCTTTTGGTTTATTTTCCGTTATTGTCAAACAATCAAAATTTCGGAATAACTTGATTGGATTTATTAGTAAAATAACTTTTGGTCCCAGAGTTCGACACCCTTTACAACAACCCTTGTTATTTTGGAAAGCTGAAAGAATTAAATAGTTGTTCAATTTGTTCGCAAACAAAATTCGGCGCCGTTGCCGGGGACCAAATAATTTTTATTAGTAAATCCTTCGGGTTATGTATTTTTTCCCTATTTTTCCATTAAAAATACAAAAAATATAATTTTATTTGATTCCTTTTGTTTTCATTCATATATAGAAAAAAAAATCTTGATCGGTTGATTGGGTATTAAAACTTTGATACCGTAACCTTCTACATCTACAGAAAAAATAAAACACTTGCCACTTTTCTTCCAATTTCTTTTCCTTTTACAATTTCTATTTCTTTCTATTTCTCAATTTCTTTCCCACTACATATTCTTTCCTCTTTTTCAACATTTCCATATAAAAAATAAAATAAAATAAAATCTTTTGTTTCCTTTACAAGATTCACGCGTATACCAGTTTGCATCACTTTCTTCTTTTACAAGATTCATGCGTATACCTGAAGCCATAACCAATCCCAACAAGAAGCCTCGTCAAAACTCATAAATCCACGTCCCACAACATCCATCCACATCTTCTCCAATCGTTAACAAAGCCTCCATCAGTCCATTACCCGGTTCCCACCATTACATAAATCCTTCCTCCACTGATCAATTACCGTGAACATCCAGGGACAACAAATTACACAAAACACTCCAACTATATCCATTCATCTACACTAATCACATCATCCATAACCACAATTGCTCTCCACCCGCGACCCCCATCAGATCTACCATCCACCACTCCAGACCCATAACCCATCATATACCAACATCACGCTAGCCTGACCACAAAAACATCACTACTGCAACACATCTTCCATCGCAAAATCAAACTTAACCTGTTTCTGCTCTCGCCACTTTCCTCAAATTCGCGAATCACCAGCCAAACCCAATTCGTCCGATAGAAACCACCGACATCACTTCAACCCATTATAACCACATTCAGACTATTCACATTATCATCAATCACCTCTGCATAACATACCACTCCTCAACAAACAGCTTGTAACCATCTCCTCTGCCCTCCACAATCATATATACAACCTCATCTTCTACATACCCTTCAAACCAACACCGTACCATATCTGTGCCATCTTCCTGACATCAACACCCACCTAAAAACAAATTCCTCAAGCCATAATACCACAGTTTCTTACTATAAACAGATCATCTACTTCAACCAAAACCAGGACAAAAGCTTCACAAACCGGCTTTGACAACAACCCATTACACCTCGAACCCAGATTCAACTCGTTGAACCTGTCACGACTCTCCATCGTGCATGCTTCCTACCTGATCCACACCAACAAATCACCGATTCGAACCGAAGTGAACCCATCGTGACACCCGTCGTAACCCCAATTCGTGTACCCAATAAACGCAAAAACCCCTACTTCACCTCAAACAATCGAAACCCTCATTCAAAAAAAAAATCAACCGATCAAACCCAAAACCGATTCAATTCCGTTGCCAGGACCTGCCTCCATCAACCTCAATTGCGATTTACGAAACCGAACTACCTCCTTTACACTTACGAACAAGCCACCTGAATACTTTCAGCTCCCAACGCGATTACCTCCTTCAGATTCTTGTCAAACCAAATAAGTAGATTTTACATTCGATTCCACTTTTGAAATTGAGAATTTTTATTTGTTGAATTTGTTTAGCTTGGATTTATTTTGTGACTTAATAATCTTACCGGAAGTAGAGGGCTTGAGTAAAAGTGTGGAGTTATAAATTCGTGATACTGGGCTTTTGCACTTTGTTATTGGGCTTTCCCGATTTGCTAACTTTGGGCTTTCTGAGTTTATAAATTTACTGAGTGTTATTTTGCTCAACCCAGACATTGGTTTTAGGTTTTGCTTTTCTTTAAAAAAAAGGGCGTGATTTGGTCTATTGGTAAGTTTGACTTGGTAGTTTAAGTGGTTGGCACTTAGGGTTTAACACATTTGTTTTATTTAACTTTCTAATTTCGTTTTCTTTTAGTGATCTGTGTGAATTTTCGTTCAGAGTCATTTGTTGAGCACAGTTTTTATTTTATTTATTTTTTGGAATCTTTATTTTCTTTCTTGTTGAGCTTAGTTCTTTTAATTTTTTGATTCTAGCTTAGTTTATTTTTTTAGTTCCTCTTAATTTTTGTTTGTTTTTCTTGTCTTTCTTCTTGTTTTCCTCGTTCTAGAAAAAGGAAGTTGAATCAAGGAACCAAAAGTGAAGAAAATTGTTTGAGCAAAGCAAACAAATTAGCAGAATTTGAATTGTTGGAGCGATTGCGTACCAAGTGGGGTTGTAACGCGCTAGCATTACTCAGTTGCACTGGACGGACTGCCGATCTAAGTGAGAATTTTCTAAACTCTACAGAGTCTGCTGCTGCTTGAAAAATATATAAAAATTGCTTGTAAAGATTTTGTGCAGGTGTCGCGGCTTGCTTGTAAAAAATATTTCTGCAATTTATTCTTCTAAGACTGTTTTGTGATTGATTATTTTTCCTATAGATGTGTGGTTGGAAATTTTAAAACGAACGTGGGATTAATTGAAAAGTTTGTTTTCGAAATAAATTATTTCTGAAATCGAATCGAGGATTCCCCAAAGCTCATAGGACAAAATATTCGTTAAATTAACAATTAGGATTGATACTCTCGTAGGTATCTAAGGAATGGTAGAGTCTAGAACTCAAACAGGTTCTTAAACCTTCAGTCGTGTTTCTACGGTGATTCGTGGAACATTGATAATCCTTGTCCGAACCTGGTCTAGACTTTCATTCAGATAATCCGAAGTTGTTAATTTTAACGCATTTTTAAGAGCTTTTTGAAAATGTCCCAATTCCCTTATTCCTACGGATTTTACGATAGTTGTGAAAATCAATATAATCCATATAATTTTACACCAAATTCATATGGATATTTTAATAACAACTAGTGTACAAACAATTTGGATTTTATGCCACCAACATTTCAAAATTTTCAAAATAATTCTGATTGTACACCACCAAAATTTCAAAATGATGATCAACCCTCAACTCTTGAGACACGTATTGAATCTTTACTAGAAATGAGCATACAATAGAATCAAAAAATAAATGAATGGTGCAATTCATATTTGTGCAACAATTCAAGCCAAAGTTTTCAAAATAATCAAAATTCAAATTCAACTTTAAATTCAAGTGATTTTGATTATAACCCTTGTCAATTCAATTTCGAACTCTAAAATGAATTGCAAATTCAAAATGGAAATGTAAATCACTTTTCACATGATTTTGACAATGGGAATAATTTCAATTATGGTGAAACTGAAAATTTTTGTTCTTAACAATTTCAATTGAAAATTCTCAAGTAGATAATTATAAATTTGATTTTGTTGAGCAAACAAACGAGATTTATGATAATCACACAAATTTTTTGTTTGAAACCTACAAGAAACTACGTGAGCAACGAAATCAAATCCAAACGTGTGGCGATTTAAACGATAATCTACCTTTGCCCACAATTGATGATTTTCAACTAACAACTTTTGAAATTGATAAAAATCTTAATGAAGTTGTTGAAATCTCTGTAATTGATTTGAATCCAAATTCTCTTGAAAACGAATACGTTAATCTTCAGTTTGATCTTCCTCTCTCAGATTCTGAAAATTTTGAAAATTTAGCAAATTTAGATTGCCAACCTGAAAGAAATGATGAACTTGGTAACAACTGTTTAAGCGAGGACGACTTTAATGAGCGAAAACTTCTTAAATTGATTGACAATGATGTTGTTGGGTCTGAAACTGAAAATGAAACATTTGAAAACTTTGAAGTTCTTGAGGTTGAAAACAACGAAACTACTGGATGTGATCTTAAACGCAATGACGATTTTTCTAAAATTGTTGAAACTCCTTGCGACTTGATCGTCTCAACTGAACCTCACTGTGATCACTTGTTTTCAATGATAAATTTTGTAACAACCCGAAAATCTGGCCCAATTTAAAATTTTTGTTTTGGCAATTTTAGCGAATTTTGATTATTTAAAATGAATTATTTTAAATAATAACGACGAGAAATTCATTTTGAATAGAGTTCGAACGTATATATTTATTTTAATCGTCGTTAGAATATAAATATTAATTTAAATTTTAAAAGGAATTGAAAATGGCGCGGTAGTTCGATAATTCGATTTCAAAATTCAAATGAATGTACCGGATGCAAAATAAACCGGATTTTAGTGAAACCAAAAATATTCGAATCTAATTGAGAATATCTTTCCAACGAATCCGAAAAATCAAAATTTCATAGCGGGAATCAAAAGTTATGTCCAGTTAAAAATTCTGAATAGTCGCCATGAAATTCAGGCCCTAAAAAATGGAATTTTTGCAAACGACCTCGGATTTCGACGAAACCACTTTTGTTAGAACCGCGATGTCAAGTTATTGCTAGATGCCAATTTTCATAATTTTTCGAATCAATATGTGAGCGTGGCAAAGGAAATCGCGTTTGACCAGTTTCAGTTGATTTTAATCGACTGGAAATTAGCCATTTTTCAAACGGTCTCAGAATTCGACGAAACTAGTTTTGTTAGGACCGTATCATCAATACGAAGCTAGAAAATATTTTTCTGGGATTTTTCGAGTTAGTATGTGACCCCAGTAGATTGAAATGCGCGTTCAAATTCAATATATAGAGTTATATGTTGATTTTGACGGAAACTGATCGAAACGATCAAATCAGCTCACGACACATATCCCATTGGGTTCGGAATGGGGGTAATTAGCTATGGACGACAGGCGGTGGGTTCGATTTTGAGTTCGAAATAAAAAGTTGCTTTTAGAAAGTTAAAAATAATAAAATATATATATATTTATATAATGCACTCCCTCTTCTCTCTCTTCATAAAATCGATCAGAGCAAATAAAAAAAAATGGAAACCCGCGATCCCCAATCCGATCGACGATCGCACCGCCCACCCCTCCACGTCGCGCCCGCCGCCGCCGCCCTCCCCAGCTCCGCCTCAGCCTCACCGACCTCCTCCTCCTCACCCCCTTCTGTTCAAATCGATCAGAGTAAAAAAAGAAAAAAAGGAAAAGAAAACCCTAAATAAACCCGTTGCGCCCCCCCCTGACAGGACCACCACCCCTTCGCCTACGCCCTACGCCCCTCCTCCGATGGCCGGACCCCTCCAGCTCCGCCCCGCCCCCTCTTTCTTCTTCTTTCTACCTAAAGCCGCCGCAACCCCAATAGCGTGACCCCCAGCGAGCCTCGCCGCCTCCCAGCGCACCCCGACGCCGCCTGAAGCCCCCCCCGTCTGAAAAGAAAACGCTGTAAGTTCTTCCATTTATTTTATCTTCATTTATTTATTAAAAATCAGTTTTATTTTTATTTTTGAATGTAAGTAAAAATATAATTTTTCATATGAGAAAAGATTTAATTTCTATCATAAGAAAAGGTTTGATTTTTATTGAATAAAAAGATTTGATTTTTATTCTTTAGGAAAATATAATTTTTATATTATAGAAAGAATAAAAAAATAATTTTTATATGGTAGAGAATGTAAAAATTCGATTTTTATATATTGAATAGCAAAGTAAAAATTCGATTTTTATATATTTAATAGCAAAGTAAAAATTCGATTTTTATATATTGAATAGCAAAGTAAAAATCCGATTTTTATATATTGAATAGCAAAGTAAAAATTCGATTTTTATATATTGAATAGAAAAGTAAAAATTCAATTTTTATATATTGAATAGCGGTATGAAAATGTGATTTTTATATATGTAGTGAAAGCGGACAAAGAAAGTGACAAGAGGCGAGAACGACGAAGATTTCTACCTAAGAAGAGTCGTGGCATTGGATTAGCTATTCTGTGAGAACTTCTCACCTTTTAATTTTGCTTTTCAAGTTAAAAATATATACTAGGATGCAGACGGTGTTTAGTAGCACCCGACACCCGTCGTCCACAGACCATGGACGGCTTGTATGCTTGTTTGTTTGATTTTGATGTGTAGTTGATTGTGTGATGTGAAATGAAATAAAATATTTTATAATGGAAAATATTTTATAGTTAAAAATAGAATTTTAATGTGTATATGAAATGAAATAAATTAATATAAACAAATCGAACGATTTGTTTGTATACACACATTTGACTGATATTGATTGGGACGATAAATTTTACACATAGCCCAACTGCACAAATAAAATCTGTGTTTGATTGTTTGAAACCCCACACGGGATTGGGATGATATTTAACGTACACTAATCCCGATTGTTTAGTTGTATGTCGATCGATTGATTGACAGGCTGTTATAAGCGTTGAATATTTATATTTGATGCTTATACAGTGTAGAATGCACTTTGGATGATGGTTGATTATTCATCGTTGTTATTGTATACATGTATTGTAGAAAATCCATATAATTAACATTATATGGTAATTGATTGGGCCTCATTCCAGTTTTGAAAAAGAAATATTTGCATAGAAATATTTGAAAAAGAAATATTTGAATAGAAATATTTGAAATAGAAATATTCGAAATAGAATATTTGAAAATAGGAATATATGAAGCCGTATTGATTAGATTGACGTCATTTTGACGTGAACGATATTTATATCGATTTTATTCATTTTTTAACGAATATCGAAAGTGATTTCAAAATCTGATATTTTGAAAAGAATTGAAATTCGAATTAAATTGAATAGAAATGAATTCGAATTCAAATTGAATATAAATGAATTCGAATTGAAATTGAATTGAAATCGATTTGAAATGAATTTAAAACGAATTTATATTGGAATATTCAATTTTGATTTGAAATTGAATATGAAGTTGAAACCGTTTTGAAAATGAATTTAAAACGATTTATAAAGCACGTTTTGAATTGAAATCGACGAAGTATATATTAATTATATTATATATATAATATAATGGCCTGAATAGAACGCGCCGCGCCGCGGTAGTTCGCGAATTTCGACCATTGACTTCGAACGGATATTACGGCAGATCCGACCGTCGGATTCTCCTAAAACCGGAACCGTTGGGTTCGTATCGAAAAGAGCTTTCTAACGAATATTAGAAATTAGAAATCTAACGATTGGATTTGGAATTATGTCCAAATCAAATTTGGAAAAGGTCGCTGTAAGTGCAGTTCGATGGCCGTTGATGGATATCGACTGTACGGGCCTTGATAAAATTATTAAAAATATCAATAATTTGTGTAAAATCATAAGAAATGATTTGTGAAGAATCGAGATGAAAAACTCCATATTTGAAAAGATAAAAATAGATTTTTATTGAAATGAACTAGTTTTGAACTAGAATTATAATTCTATTTATTTTTAAATAAATAAATTGGATTTGAAATGGTTTTGAAAATAACCAGAATTTCCAATAATTTCATTGGAATGGATTTGAATCGAAATTGTCTTCAGAATATTTCGATGTTGGATTTCGTGATTATACAGATGTTGTTATGGAAATTTGAAAGATATACATATATCGTTATTTCCAATACGATATTTGTTGGTCGTAGAATTTGATATTGAAAATAAGCCGATATATTTTCTATTCAGAGCCTTGTATTTAATATCAAATGTGATTTGGGTTTGTCGTGAATGGTGTCTTCATTAACACTGTTCTTAAGCCCAGTTGAGAAAAAGATTAAATCTTTTTATTTAGATTTAATGAAGTGTACCAATTAAATGATATTTAATTGGAATTGAATTCGAATTGATTCTTGGGTTTATCATGAATGGTGTTTTAAATAACACTCATTCTTTAACCCGATAATTAATAGAATGTGATTTTGGGTTGTCATGAACGGTAACTTCAATAATAGTGTTTTTAGACCCAAAGGAGTTAAGAAAATCAGAAACTAACTGGGGATTAGTTAAGTTGAATGGTTTCTGGGGTATTGATCTGATGTTGGTTTCGGCCTTCGGGGTTAGTACTTAGGGAACTGCTCATTTGCTAATTTACGGTTAGGGACTGATTGAAATGTGATATGATTTTGGCTTTATCATGAACCATGTTTTAAATGACACTGATTCTCTAACCCAGTCACAGATTAAAGCTAAGTGGAGTTTTAATGAATCTTTAATTAGATTGAAATGATCGAGGATGGAGTATCACCAGTTTGCTCCAGGCGTTAGTTAAATCTTTAATTAGATTTGAACGTGAAATGGTAATTGAATTTACCGATAACACCGTGTTGTTAGATATGAAGTATGACCAGTTTTACTTCATGGGATGAATAGGTTGGGATTGGGAAATTAAAACAAATGATTACTTCGGTAAGGTTCGTTAATCCCGACTAGTTGAATCGAAATTCAAAAGAAGATTAAAGAATAAATTCAAGGGATTTATCTTTGATAAAATTAATGGGAACCTTTCCCTATGAATGTGAAATTTAGAAACTAACTGTCGGTTAGCTAAGCAGAATGGTTTTCTGGATATTGATCTGATGTTGGTTTCGGCCTTCGGGGTTAATATTTAGGGAATTATTCTCTTGTTAATTTACGGTTAGTGACTAATGAATTGGAATGAGGCGTATGTTGTGTTTGTGTAACACTTGTTTATAATATACGCGAGTTATTCGGAAAGACCGGGTTTATCCTATTCTGAATAACTGATACGACGATAAGTCGAAGATGAAGACGGTGGTCGAAGACTGGAGGTCTTCACGTCGTTTGGGTGATTACTGATGATCTTGATTGGAATGTACACCCAAGAAGATGGAAACAGTTGGTGATCGTTCAGACGTATTTGGAGATCGATGGATATGCGGGGTACTAGGTGCCTCCGGTTTCGTTCAGACCCAGAACGGACTTGTAAATGGACTGTGTGTCTGACATTGGATTTTAGTCTGTGTCATTGATTTCTATTAAATATATATCTGTTTGGCGGCGGAGAATTTATTCTCTTGCTTAACGCCCTTCTCTGAGACGTACGAGCTCAGGGGTTTTATACTGATGGATATCAAATGCATAGAGTGAATGCCTGTGTGGCATGCTTAAGTGGCAAATGATCAAGGCTTCTGTTGAAAAGCAAAGTCTTGTGGTTGATGATCGAAGCACGGCCTTTGTGGCGTAGCTTTGTGTAACGTTTACTTCGCGAGTTTCACACCCGGTATGAACCAAAAACGGGAGACGGACCTCAGGGAGGACATGCGTTTCTTTCTAGTTAGAAGTGGCGTCAGTGGTTTTACATGCCCTGACTTGTTTGACTTATGTGGTTGTTGCTGTTGCGAGGCGCCTCGGTTAGATCGGACGATCCGGGTCCGATGGAGCCATTCGTTGGCTCATTTACGCCCCAAAGGGCGGGGAAACGCAATGTTCAGGCATTTTAATCCACATCGGTGGACCGGCCCTGTCGCTCCAAGGGCCCACCTGAGTCTGGATCCTGAGGCTCGGGCTAGAGAGTCTCGAATCGGTAGAGGACTATCTTTTGCCTCAGTTCATAGATGGAAATCCAATTCCAAATACGCGATTATGCAGTTTTATTTGTAGAGCCTAGTATGGCGACATAGTGGGATGGGGCGCTTATGCCGTCTATGATTGATACTTATGATTTGAAGTTGGTTTATACACTATGCACTTATAATAGTATCAAATGATTTGTTTTAAACGTATCAAGCATTCTTGGCTATTATAAGGTAAAAACCCTATCCTCCGGCTTGCGTTGCATTGTGTGATGAGAATTGGGTCTTATAATAGCCTCATTTTTCTTTATTTAGCATTGCGCTGTTTGTTTTATGCACTGGTATTCTTGGGAGGAAACCCGTTCCGTGTTATACGGCGTGGTCCCTTGATTTGCCTAACTTTAAAAAATAAAGATTAATAACTGTTTTAGTTCTCACACCAGTCACATGACTGACCTGGAGTTTATTGTTTTGACCTAAACTCTAGGTGCCCTTATTTTGACACGGACAGCTAGTAGTTTTGGTTTTGCAGATTTATATTCACAGGATCATGGTTTACAGCTGGAACGATATCCGGAAAGCTTTGTATCCGTATATCTCCTTCTAGTTGTGTTTTGTATTATTTCCGCTGCTATGTAATTTATTGTAATCTCTGATATTTTCTGTTGTGTAATATTCATTTATGCTCTGTATATTCTTGTAATCTGATGGATTGTTGTAATATAAAATGAAATGCTCTTCCGTCTACGTTCTATTTTGTCGTGTTCTCAAAACAATTCATTCTTTCTCTTCTCTTCGGAGACCGGGGAAGTTCGGGTCGTTTCAGCATGGTATCAGAGCTTTGGTTTACAAAGCTCAGAGAACAAGACACATTAGAACCAAACGAAAGAATTCATCAGAAATTGGATTAGTAATATCCAATGGGAATGACTCGTTAGAGATGGGATCAGTAGTATCCTAGAGCGAGTGTGAAGAGTATATTTTTAAAATTGAAAACCAATTTTGTTTTGACATTTAAACCATTTCATACGTATTTGAATATTTATTCTATATTGATTTGGAGAATCCGATATATAAAGATTTTGCATATGCGTCTTGCAAACGTGTATTCGAAGTTTTAATATACAATCATACTCTAGTTGCCCGGGGATAATTCTGGTGACGGGGCACCATCGCTGGTATTCATATTCGAGTAACGAAAGTGAGATTTCTATATTTCCATTAGACTGGTGTGAGAACCGAAATTAGATAGGGCTTATTGTTGTGATTTGGCATCAAAAATGTGATTTTTGACTATATATCAAAGTTATGAATTTCAAAAGCTAATCAACTAATTGATTGATGGTTGTGTCGTTGATTATTGGTTGATTAATTAAAATTTGTACCATATAGCCAAATTGAATCAAATAGTGAATTGTATTGAAAATTTGTCGCATTTGCATGCATATACATGTACTTACATTGAACAGGTCATAGCAAGGAGGCTAGAGCAGAGAATGAAATTTGTTTGCCCGACAAATAGGTACATGTTTATTATAATTTACCGTTTTGTTTGGGTGATGATGATTTTATGAGCCGATTGGCTTTTTCTTTTTCTTTTTGAGATCAGAAGGCCTGTATGGCAATTTTGGGATTTTCCCGTGCTCCCGGTGCAGGGGAGGTTATGGCGAAATTTTTCAAAAATTTAGGGTGTTAGCCAAATTTTTGAAAAATTCTTAGAAACTGAAAAGTTGAAGAACTTAAGCCATAATAAAAATTATGAAAGTGAGTTGATTTGTGAAACAACTTTCGGCTTCGTTCCTTTTCGGGGACGAAAAGTTTTAAGTGGATGAGATTGTAACAACCCGAAAATCTGGGCCAATTTAAAAATTTTATTGTGGCAATTTTAGCGAATTTTGATTATTTAAAATGAATTATTTTAAATAATAACGACGAGAAATTCATTTTGAATAGAGTTCGAACGTATATATTTATTTTAATCGTCGTTAGAATATAAATATTTATTTTAAATTTTAAAAGGAATTGAAAATGGCGCGGTAGTTCGATAATTCGATTTCAAAATTCAAATGAATGTACTGGATGAAAAATAAACCGGATTTTAGTGAAACCAAAAATATTCGAATCTAATTGAGAATATCTTTCCAACGAATCCGAAAAATCAAAATTTCATAGCGGGAATCAAAAGATATGTCCAGTTGAAAATTCTGAATAGTCGCTATGAAATTCAGGCCCTTAAAAATGGAATTTTTGCAAACGACCTCGGATTTAGACGAAACCACTTTTGTTAGATCTGCGATGTCAAGTTATTGCTAGATGCCAATTTTCATAATTTTTTGAATCAATATGTGAGTGTGGCAAAGGAAAACGCGTTTGACCAGTTTTAGTTGATTTTAATCGACTGGAAATTGGCCATTTTTCAGACGGTCTCAGAATTCGACGAAACTAGTTTTGTTAGGACCGTATCGTCAATACGAAGCTAGAAAATATTTTTCTGGGATTTTTCGAGTTAGTATGTGACCCCAATAGATTGAAATGCGCGTTCAAATTCAATATATAGAGTTATATGTTGATTTTGACGGAAACTGTAACACCCCACCTCTGTTAAGGTCACTCACAAAGGGAATGCCTTAACTTTGGGGGAGCATTTTAGTAAACAGAACAGAAACTCACAAGACAGATAAAATAGTACTTGAAAAATTTATAACTTTATTACAGCGGAAAACAGAAATCAGTATGGTTACATCTTTCCAAATCACAATATCAGAATTCAAGTACAAAATATCAGTCTTGTACAAAAGCCTTCAAAATGCATAGTTCAAAATCATAATCCCCATAGAACGAAAGCTATACAGAGCCAAGCCATACTTTAAGCGCTTCAAGCAGACGAAATCCGGATCAGGCTAAAGTATTCCCTCCTTGGATAACCTGGGGGGGGGGGGGGAAACGGAAGAAAGGAGGCGAAAACAACAAGGGTCAGACAAAAAGTCTGGCAAGTCCAGTGACTTTCAGCATATGAACAGATAATAATAATATGATATGAACATAAAACTGGATGTGAGATAACTGTAACAGGTGTAGCAGATATAACAGAAGAACAGAATGACATAAACTACTGCTTCACACTTCTCTGCACTAATTCTAGTATAACAGAATTAGGTGTCACCCTAATGTCTAAACTGAAGCAGGAATGGGTACAGAATAATTTAACAGAAACAGAATGCAATAATGGGCTTTTACTACCCGATCAGAAACAGACAGAAGCAGAAACAGATTAATCCCTATGGAAACAGAATGTAGAATTAGGTGTACACTAGTAATGGGCCTTTACCACCCGAACAGACGGTACCACGCAGAAACAGACAGGTGTTACCACCCAACAGAAACAGACGGTACCAACAGACTCAGACAGAACTAAGTGTACCCTAAAACCCTACCCCAAGCGATCGGCTCCCTAATACATAAATATCCTGTGTCGGCCCCACAGTAGGGTGTATCACTCCCTAAAGTGACAACCAATTGGCACAGACCTATTTACAGATTTCACGGCGTCTTATATCCTCAGAGGCAGACCGGGATCCATGCACGCACATGACCCGGTTGGAACGCACCATCGACACCCCTCGCCATTATCAGAATGAACCACTTATAATTAGTTCAGTAAGCGTGCCCGGACCCTACCTACTGTTGGGTCAAAGCTTTGATACCAGAAAGGGTTACTGACTAATATGGGTCCCAAACAACAGATGACACAAGTAATTCCCCTCCTAACCTTGTGTCCCCAGACTAACATGTTTCAGATTAACTTGTTTACAAGTTCAGACATACAGAATTCAGATTTACTAGTTCACAGATTAAGTTAACAAGTTTTCAGACTAACAGATCAGATGTACAGATTTTTCAGATTTGTCTACTTTGTATTGGGCCTACAGATTCATGGACGGGTTTACTACACCTATTAATCCAGTTGGTTTAACCCTATTTCCCCCAATACGTTTTAGACGTGATTCTTATCTTAGATTTGCATTAATTAATTATTAATGCCCAGACCTCTCACATTAGGTAGCTAGCTTGTGGCCGCTGGATGGGCCGGGCGGTTCCGGGCAGACTTCTACCACAAGCCAGACCTAACCTCGTGTCTTAAGCAGGTTATGACTAACTTCTCACATTAGAACCTATTTTTTGCGGCCACTGGATGTGCCGGGCGGTTCCGGGCAGAATTACGCCGCAAACTCATTCTAACCTCGAGTTAGTCACGTTTATCTTTGCGGCCAATTAATTAATAATTTACCGTTTATGCGCACGCCCAATATATATGCCAATTCAGATTATATCAATAACAGGATGATTATATCAACACAGCAGATAACAGATTTTAGCAGATAACAGATTTTCTAGATTATATGACTTAACGGATTTAACAGATTTAGCAACTTAGCAGATTTTGGCATATAACAGGTTAGGCATTTCAACCGACAAATTTAACAGATTAGGCACTTCAATCTAATTAGCAGTCTAGGCAATATAACAAAACTAGCAGTTTAGGCAACTTGGCAAATTAGCAGATTTAGCAAATTTAATATTTCTAAAGGTCCTATTTACATGCCTTGCCTAATCATAAATTGGCCTAAATTCATATACCTACATAATTGTCATGATTCACAATATGAACATATACTCCATGTTTGCATAAGCGCAGAATATGGACATAATTTGCCATATAACATATGTTCCAATTTTTGTTAAACTAGCATTTTACAGCAGATTCACATATAAATTATACCAAATATAACCATTAATTTCAATGCATGCCATATATCCAAAAATCCCTATTTAGGTGTAATCACAATAATAGATATACTAATTAATGTGAATCTTTACACCTAAATTTCCATATCTTCTTCTTTTATCACAGAATATGCATAGGTCTAAAACTAGTTTACATCATATGCTTATTTTTCTAATTAATTACAGATCTAAATAACATATGTTCATTTCTCTAATTAGTTACAGATCTAGATTACAACGTACACTATGCATACAACATATATAAATTATATGTTTACAGTCAAATTCATGCATCCAATCCCAAGTCATATGTCAATATATTTTATGCCTCAGATCTAAAGTCATACGTTCAATTCAGTCTTGTCAAATTTCGCATCATTCATTATTTGTCCCAAAATTTGCGTTCATACGTTAATCTCTTATGAGATTAGGCATAGGCTCATGGTAGCCTGGCTATAGAAACAGAAAGGAAGCAGAAAGGGATACAGAACAGTCACAGAAAAACAGATCTGATAGATATACAATCTCAGATTCAGATTTAAAAGCATATCAGAATTATAAATAATGTTTATAGCAGAAAATAACTGTACTTGCCTTGGTTGAATTAAAGAAAGAACTTTAGTTGTTACAGAATTGTTGCAGAAGCTTTTATCTCAAATTTGAATTGAATTGCTTAGGTTGATGTTGATTAGCTTCTAGTTTTGATTCCAGCAGAGTAGCGACGCCATTTTTAATTTTACTAGAACAGAGGCAGAGAAGAAGCAGAATAGAATTGTGTGTAGAGGAGGCTAGGTCTTAGGATGTATTTATAGGTGTGTTTAGTTGTTTTAGGCCTTTAGATAAACCCTAAAACAAATCAGAACCGTCAGAATTCGTCACAGGCTCACCAAAACAGCCCAAAAACCCATCCAGGTGCACCCAGGCCGACCTGGCTCGACCAGGGGGGTCGACTCCCAGGTCGACCCTAGGGTCGACTCCCAAGTCGACCTGGTCCCCTCCAGGTCGACTCCCAGGTCGACCCCCAGGTCGACCTGGTCTGGGCGGGAATTTTCCCGCCAGGCTCGTTTTCTGCATTTTTTAAATCTGTTTCGTTTTTCTGATTTTTCGTGAAACTTCTGAAGGCCATATCTCGGTCATACTGACTCCGATTTACGAAATTTAGGACTCTATTTCGCGTATTTTTCCAAGACGCACACAACCACGAAACCCGTTTCCCTTAATTCTCACATCCGTAATTAGTTATTCTTTAATTTGTGGCTACTAATATTAACAGAATTACGGGGTGTTACATTCTCCCCTCCTTAAAGGATTTCATCCCCGAAATCTTCAAGTCAAGAAGAATGTATATCCTAATCATCCAAACAACCATCTACTCAACCATCAAACACATGCATCCATTGTCCTTATAGACTTCTAGTGCTTCCATGTTTAAATGCACAGTGTGTGTATATGTCACTTATCTAATGCAAAGATCAGGCGGTCTACTGATTCAGTTGACCTCCTTAATGCGAATTATGTCAGTGCCATGAGTCCAATATGTATGCAATTTTCCTATTTGATACATATCAAACACATGCATCCATTGTCCTTATAGACTTCTAGTGCTTCCATGTTTAAATGCACAGTGTGTGTATATGTCACTTATCTAATGCAAAGATCAGGCGGTCTACTGATTCAGTTGACCTCCTTAATGCGAATTATGTCAGTGCCATGAGTCCAATATGTATGCAATTTTCCTATTTGATACATATCATTTCTATATGAGTGCACAACCATCCACTCATATGCAACATCCATGTGCTGATTCAACCATTTTGCATCCATAAAAATTTAAAATGCTCATACATCCATATGTAGTATGAGAGTGTTTTCGAGCCGATCTAGTGCCTAGTGTGTGTATATGCATCCACGGGCAACCACTAGCAACCACTTGCATTCACTTGCAACCATCAAACATAACATGTCTCAAACACATGTTTGCACCCATTAGTTTCTACCTAAAGTTCGAAGATTCGATCGATAGGATACAGTCGGATGATGGAAGCGAGTACAGATAGAACGAAGACTTGGTTCCCATTAGACATGGGTTGAGAAAACAATTCCCCTAAGTATCAACCCCAAAGACCGAAATCAATATCTGATTGACACTCAGAGGATTACCCTCTTTAGACAATGTCAAAACTGGAAATCAGAATTATTCAGATATTTACAGACTACTAATACAGATCAGGTTCCCTAATGATTCTTAGAAAGCTAAGAATGATAAAATCATACCCCACGAAAACTCAGAATTATGCGTCATACTTGACGCTTAACACAGATATCCCTCAAACCCCAATCCCAAACAGATGAGCCATAACCCTAATGGGTCTGAGTCTACCGCGGAATTCAGAAATAATACTAGCATTAAAGTGCAGAGTATCGATTACAAAATCAAAATACCAGAATCAGAAAAATCTTAACTCCATAATCAGATAAAGAAATTAAACCTACTATAGAAATTTTCCTATTTCTATCCTAGCCACTAGCCTCAAGAGTGTTCGCCTGCCCTCCTTGTTCTCGTCTCTTCGGGCAGTCCCTAGTGAAGTGTCCCATCTCCCCACAGTTGAAGCAAGCGCCCTTCCTTTTTCTGCAATCCTTGTTCAGATGAGTCGAGCTTCCACAAGTAAAGCACTTTTTCCCCTTCTTATCTTCAGTCTTCTCATCCTTCTTTTGTGTTTCCTTTTTGGGCCCCGCTTTCTTATTCTGTGGTTCTTCCTTCTTTGTCTCTTTCGGGCCCTTGTCTTCCTCGTGCAGCAGTGCCATATCCACCAATTTCTCGTAAGTTTCTCCCATGGGTACATGGGTCATGGCTAGGCTGTGCAGTGGCTCGTTCAATCCTTTAACAAAGCGGAGAGCCTTTTTATGCTGAGTGTTGACTAAATCCAATCCGAACCTAGCTAGTTGGTTGAACTGGTTGACGTATTCCTTGACTGTCATACTTCCTTGCTTAAGAGATAAGAACTTCTCCAGTTGTAAACTCCGTTCAGCTTGTGAGAGAAATTTTGTCTCAAACCTTGTTTTGAAATCCATCCATGTCTCAACCAGCCTCTCGGCGTTAGTGACTTCCCACCAGTAGGAAGCTTCGTCTTTGAGCAGCCATACCGCCAACTGTACCTTCTGCCTATCGTCCACTTCGAAGATAACGAATAGATCCTCAGTTTCTTTGAGCCAATTCCTCGCTTCTACGAATGATTCAGTTCCTTTGAAATCCTTCCCACCCATGGCCCTAAAATCTCTACAGATCTTTGAGAAACCAATTGCACGAGGAGGGGGTGGAGGAGGGGGATCATTTGCTGGACCTGCAGCGGCGGTCCTAGCCTCAAGATATTGACGAAACCAACCGGGTACATGAACACCCTCTGGTATCTCAGATGCTTCAGACATGCTGAAACGAAAAAGGAAAGGTTCAATAAAAATGGACTGAAAGAAAGATATATGGCTCTTGGGGATTATGTTCTTCAAAATAAGCTTTATTTTTGAAAATACTTCCTTTCAAAACCTTTTTGAAAATAGTTTTCAAAACTTTTTATAAAATCTGGTAACCTTCAGCTCTGATACCAAGTGTAACACCCCACCTCTGTTAAGGTCACTGACAAAGGGAATGCCTTAACTTTGGTGGAGCATTTTAGTAAACAGAACAGAAACTCACAAGACAGATAAAATAGTACTTGAAAAATTTATAACTTTATTACAGCGGAAAACAGAAATCAGTATGGTTACATCTTTCCAAATCACAATATCAGAATTCAAGTACAAAATATCAGTCTTGTACAAAAGCCTTCAGAATGCATAGTTCAAAATCATAATCCCCATAGAACGAAAGCTATACAGAGCCAAGCCATACTTTAAACGCTTCAAGCAGAAGAAATCCGGATCATCCTTGGATAACCTGGGGGGGGGAACGGAAGAAAGGAGGCGAAAACAACAAGGGTCAGACAAAAAGTCTGGCAAGTCCAGTGACTTTCAGCATATGAACAGATAATAATAATATGATATGAACATAAAACTGGATGTGAGATAACTGTAACAGGTGTAGCAGATATAACAGAAGAACAGAATGACATAAACTACTACTTCACACTTCTCTGCACTAATTCTAGTATAACAGAATTAGTTGTCACCCTAATGTCTAAACTGAAGCAGGAACGGGTACAGAATAATTTAACAGAAACAGAATGCAATAATGGGCTTTTACTACCCGATCAGAAACAGACAGAAGCAGAAACAGATTAATCCCTATGGAAACAGAATGTAGAATTAGCTGTACACTAGTAATGGGCCTTTACCACCCGAACAGACGGTACCACGCAGAAACAGACAGGTGTTACCACCCAACAGAAACAGACGGTACCAACAGAAACAGACAGAACTAAGTGTACCCTAAAACCCTACCCCAAGCGATCGGCTCCCTAATACATAAATATCCTGTGTCGGCCCCACAGTAGGGTGTATCACTCCCTAAAGTGACAACCAATTGGCACAGACCTATTTACAGATGTCATGGCGTCTTATATCCTCGGAGGCAGACCGGGATCCATGCACGCACATGACCCGGTTGGAACGCACCATCGACACCCCTCGCCATTATCAGAATGAACCACTTATAATTAGTTCAGTAAGCGTGCCCGGACCCTACCTACTGTTGGGTCAAAGTTTTGATACCAGAAAGGGTTACTGACTAATATGGGTCCCAAACAACAGATGACACAAGTAATTCCCCTTCTAACCTTGTATCCCCAGACTAACAGGTTTCAGATTAACTTGTTTACAAGTTCAGACATACAGAATTCAGATTTACTAGTTCACAGATTAAGTTAACAAGTTTTCAGACTAACAGATCAGATGTACAGATTTTTCAGATTTGTCTACTTTGTATTGGGCCTACAGATTCATGGACGGGTTTACTACACCTATTAATCCAGTTGGTTTAACCCTATTTCCCCCAATACGTTTTAGACGTGATTCTTATCTTAGATTTGCATTAATTAATTATTAATGCCCAGACCTCTCACATTAGGTAGCTAGCTTGTGGCCGCTGGATGGGCCGGGCGGTTCCGGGCAGACTTCTGCCACAAGCCAGACCTAACCTCGTGTCTTAAGTAGGTTATGACTAACTTCTCACATTAGAACCTATTGTTTGCGGCCACTGGATGTGCAGGGCGGTTCCGGGCAGAATTACGCCGCAAACTCATTCTAACCTCGAGTTAGTCACGTTTATCTTTGCGGCCAATTAATTAATAATTTACCGCTTATGCGCACGCCCAATATATATGCCAATTCAGATTATATCAATAACAGGATGATTATATCAACACAGCAGATAACAGATTTTAGCAGATAATAGATTTTCCAGATTATATGACTTAACGGATTTAACAGATTTAGCAACTTAGCAGATTTTGGCATATAACAGGTTAGGCATTTCAACCGACAAATTTAACAGATTAGGCACTTCAATCTAATTAGCAGTCTAGGCAATATAACAAAACTAGCAGTTTAGGCAACTCGGCAAATTAGCAGATTTAGCAAATTTAATATTTCTAAAGGTCCTATTTACATGCCTTGCCTAATCATAAATTGGCCTAAATTCATATACCTACATAATTGTCATGATTCACAATATGAACATATACTCCATGTTTGCATAAGCGCAGAATATGGACATAATTTGCCATATAACATATGTTCCAATTTTTGTTAAACTAGCATTTTACAGCAGATTCACATATAAATTATACCAAATATAACCATTAATTTCAATGCATGCCATATATCCAAAAATCCCTATTTAGGTGTAATCACAATAATAGATATACTAATTAATGTGAATCTTTACACCTAAATTTCCATATCTTCTTCTTTTATCACAGAATATGCATTTGTCTAAAACTAGTTTACATCATATGCTTATTTTTCTAATTAATTACAGATCCAAATAACATATGTTCATTTCTCTAATTAGTTACTGATCTAGATTACAACGTACACTATGCATACAACATATATAAATTATATGTTTACAGTCAAATTCATGCATCCAATCCCAAGTCATATGTCAATATATTTTATGCCTCAGATCTAAAGTCATACGTTCAATTCAGTCTTGTCAAATTTCGCATCATTCATTATTTGTCCCAAAATTTGCGTTATACGTTAATCTCTTATGAGCTTAGGCACAGGCTCGTGGTAGCCTGGCTATAGAAACAGAAAGGAAGCAGAAAGGGATACAGAACAGTCACAGAAAAACAGATCTGATAGATATACAATCTCAGATTCAGATTTAAAAGCATATCAGAATTATAATTAATGTTTATAGCAGAAAATAATTGTACTTGCCTTGGTTGGATTAAAGAAAGAACTTTAGTTGTTACAGAATTGTTGCAGAAGCTTTTATCTCAAATTTGAATTGAATTGCTTAGGTTGATGTTGATTAGCTTCTAGTTTTGATTCCAGCAGAGTAGCGACGCCATTTTTATTTTTACTAGAACAGAGGCAGAGAAGAAGCAGAATAGAATTGTGTGTAGAGGAGGCTAGGTCTTAGGATGTATTTATAGGTGTGTTTAGTTGTTTTAGGCCTTAAGGTAAACCCTAAAACAGATCAGAACCGTCAGAATTCGTCACAGGCTCACCAAAACAGCCCAAAAACCCATCCAGGTGCACCTAGGCCGACCTGGCTTGACCAGGGGGTCGACTCCCAGGTCGACCCTAGGGTCGACTCCCAGGTTGACCCCCAGGTCGACCTGGTCTGGGCGGGAATTTTCCCGCCTGGCTCGTTTTCTGCATTTTTGAAATCTGTTTCATTTTTCTGATTTTTCGTGAAACTTCCGAAGGCCATATCTCGGTCATACTGACTCCGATTTACGAAATTTGGGACCCTATTTCGCGTATTTTTCCGAGACACACACAACCGCGAAACCCGTTTCCCTTAATTCTCAAATCCGTAATTAGTTATTCTTTAATTTGTGGCTACTAATATTAACAGAATTACGGGGTGTTACAGAAACTGATCGAAACGATCAAATCAGCTCACGACACATATCCCATTGGGTTCGGAATGGGGGTAATTAGCTATGGACGACAGGCGGTGGGTTCGATTTCGAGTTCGAAATAAAAAGTTGCTTTTAGAAAGTTAAAAATAATAAAATATATATTTATATAATGCACTCCCTCTTCTCTCTCTTCATAAAATCGTTCAAAGCAAATAAAAAAATTGAAACCCGCGATCCCCAATCCGATCGACGACCGCACCGCCCACCCCTCCACGTCGCGCCCGCCGCCACCGCCCTCCCCAGCTCCGCCTCAGCCTCGCCGACCTCCTCCTCCTCCTCACCCCCTTCTGTTCAAATCGATCAGAGTAAAAAAACCCTAAATAAACTCGTCGCGCCCCCCCGACATGACCACCACCCCGTCGCCTACGCCCTCCGCCCCTCCTCCGATGGCCGGACCCCTCCAGCTCCGCTCCGCCCCCTCTTTCTACCTAAAGCCGCCGCAACCCCAATAGCGTGACCCCCAGCGAGCCTCGCCACCTCCTAGCGCACCCCGACGCCGCCTGAAGCCCCCCCGTCTGAAAAGAAAACACTATAAGTTCTTCCATTTGTTTTATCTTCATTTATTTATTAAAAATCAGTTTTATTTTTATTTTTGAATGTAAGTAAAAATATAATTTTTCATATGAGAAAAGATTTAATTTCTATCATAAGAAAAGGTTTGATTTTTATTGAATAAAAAGATTTGATTTTTATTCTTCAGGAAAATATAATTTTTATATTATAGAAAGAATAAAAAAATAATTTTTATAAGGTAGAGAATGTAAAAATTCGATTTTTATATATTGAATAGCAAAGTAAAAATTCGATTTTTATATATTTAATAGCAACGTAAAAATTCGATTTTTATATTTTGAATAACAAAGTAAAAATCCGATTTTTATATATTGAATAGCAAAGTAAAAATTCGATTTTTATATATTGAATAGAAAAGTAAAAATTCGATTTGCGTTGCATTGTGTGATGGGAATTGGGTCTTATAATAGCCTCATTTTTCTTTATTTAGCATTGCGCTGTTTGTTTTATGCACTGGTATTCTTGTGAGGAAACCCGTTCCGTGTTATACGGCGTGGTCCCTTGATTTGCCTAACTTTAAAAAATAAAGATTAATAACTGTTTTAGTTCTCACACCAGTCACATGACTGACCTGGAGTTTATTGTTTTGACCTAAACTCTAAGTGCCCTTATTTTGACACGGGCAGCTAGTAGTTTTGGTTTTGCAGATTTATATTCACAGGATCATGGTTTACAGCTGGAACGATATCCGGAAAGCTTTGTATCCGTTTATCTCCTTCTAGTTGTGTTTTGTATTATTTCCGCTGCTATGTAATTTATTGTAATCTCTGATATTTTCTGTTGTGTAATATTCATTTATACTCTGTATATTCTTGTAATCTGATGGATTGTTGTAATATAAAATGAAATGCTCTTCCGTCTGCGTTCTATTTTTTCGTGTTCTCAAAACAATTCGTTCTTTCTCTTCTCTTCGGAGACCGGGGAAGTTCGGGTCGTTTCAGCGTGGTATCAGAGTTTGGTTTACAAAGCTCAGAGAACAAGACACATTAGAACCAAACGAAAGAATTCATCAGAAATTGGATTAGTAATATCCAATGGGAATGACTCGTTAGAGATGGGATCAGTAGTATCCTAGAACGAGTGTGAAGAGTATATTTTTAAAATTGAAAACCAATTTTGTTTTGAAATTTAAACCATTTCATACGTATTTGAATATTTATTCTATATTGATTTGGAGAATCCGATATATAAAGATTTTGCATATGCGTCTTGCAAACGTGTATTCGAAGTTTTAATATGCTGGATAGTTATAGAATCATACTCTAGTTGCCCGGGGATAATTCTGGTGATGGGGCACCATCGCCGGTATATATATTCGAGTAACGAAAGTGAGATTTCTATATTTCCATTAGACTGGTGTGAGTACTGAAATTAGATAGGGCTTATTGTTGTGATTTGTCATCAAAAATGTGATTTTTGACTATATATCAAAGTTATGAATTTCAAAAGCTAATCAACTAATTGATTGATGGTTGTGTCATTGATTATTGGTTGATTAATTAAAATTTGTACCATATAGCCAAATTGAATCAAATAGTGAATTGTATTGAAAATTTGTTGCATTTGCATGCATATACATGTACTTACATTGAACATGTCATAGCAAGGAGGCTAGAGCAGAGAATAAAATTTGTTTGCCCGACAAATAGGTACATGTTTATTAAAATTTACTGTTTTGTTTGGGTGATGATGATTTTATGAGCCGATTGGCTTTTTCTTTTTCTTTTTGTGGTCAGAAGGCCTGTATGGCAATTTCGGGATTTTCCCGTGCTCCCGGTGCAGGGGAGGTTATGGCGATTTTTTTCAAAAATTTAGGGTGTTAGCCAAATTTTTGAAAAATTTGAAAAATTCTTAGAAACTGAAAAGTTGAAGAACTTAAGCCATAATAAAAATTATGAAATTGAGTTGATTTGTGAAACAACTTTCGGCTTCGTTCCTTTTCGGGGACGAAAAGTTTTAAGTGGGGGAGATTGTAACAACCCGAAAATCTGGGCCAGTTTAAAATTTTTATTTTGGCAATTTTAGCGAATTTTGATTATTTAAAATGAATTATTTTAAATAATAACGACGAGAAATTCATTTTGAATAGAGTTCGAACGTATATATTTATTTTAATCGTCGTTAGAATATAAATATTTATTTTAAATTTTAAAAGGAATTGAAAATGGCGTGGTAGTTCGATAATTCGATTTCAAAATTCAAATGAATGTACTGGATGCAAAATAAATCGGATTTTAGTGAAACCAAAAATATTCGAATCTAATTGAGAATATCTTTCCAACGAATCCGAAAAATCAAAATTTCATAGCGGGAATCAAAAGATATGTCCAGTTGAAAATTCTGAATATTCGTTATGAAATTCGGGCCCTTAAAAATGGAATTTTTGGAAACGACCTCGGATTTCGACGAAACCACTTTTGTTAGATCCGCGATGTCAAGTTATTGCTAGATGCCAATTTTCATAATTTTTCGAATCGATATGTGAGCGTGGCAAAGGAAAACGTGTTTGACCAGTTTTAGTTGATTTTGATCGACTGGAAATTGGCCATTTTTCAAACGGTCTCAGAATTCGACGAAACTAGTTTTGTTAGGACCGTATCGTCAATACGAAGCTAGAAAATATTTTTATGGGATTTTTCGAGTTAGTATGTGACCCCAATAGATTGAAATGCGCGTTCAAATTCAATATATAGAGTTATATGTTGATTTTGACGGAAACTAATCGAAACGATCAAATCAGCTCACGACACATATCCCATTGGGTTCGGAATGGGGGTAATTAGCTATGGACGACAGGCGGTGGGTTCGATTTCGAGTTCGAAATAAAAAGTTGCTTTTAGAAAGTTAAAAATAATAAAAAATATATATTTATATAATGCACTCCCTCTTCTCTCTCTTCATAAAATCGATCAGAGCAAATAAAAAAAAATGGAAACCCGTGATCCCCAATCCGATCGACGACCGCACCGCCCACCCCTCCACGTCGCGCCCGCCGCCACCGCCCTCCCCAGCTCCGCCTCAGCCTCGCCGACCTCCTCCTCCTCCTCACCCCCTTCTGTTCAAATCGATCAGAGTAAAAAAGAAAAAAAAGAAAAAGAAAACCCTAAATAAACCCGTCGCCCCCCCCCCCCCCCGACAGGACCACCACCCCGTCGCATATCCCCTCCGCCCCTCCTCCGATGGCCGGACCCCTCCAGCTCTGCCCCGCCCCCTCTTTCTTCCTCTTTCTACCTAAAGCCGCCGCAACCCCAATAGCGTGACCCCCAGCGAGCCTCGCCACCTCCCAGCGCACCCTGACGCCGCCTGAAGCCCCCCCGTCTGAAAAGAAAACGCTTTAAGTTCTTCCATTTATTTTATCTTCATTTATTTATTAAAAATCAGTTTTATTTTTATTTTTGAATGTAAGTAAAAATATAATTTTTCATATGAGAAAAGATTTAATTTCTATCATAAGAAAAGGTTTGATTTTTATTGAATAAAAAGATTTGATTTTTATTCCTTAGGAAAATATAATTTTTATATTATAGAAAGAATAAAAATAATTTTTATAAGGTAGAGAATGTAAAAATTCGATTTTTATATATTGAATAGCAAAGTAAAAATTCGATTTTTATATATTTAATAGCAAAGTAAAAATTCGATTTTTATATATTGAATATACAAGTAAAAATCATATTTTTATATATTGAATAGCAAAGTAAAAATTCAATTTTTATATATTGAATAGCAAAGTAAAAATTCGATTTTTATATATTGAATAGCGGTATAAAAATGTGATTTTTATATATGTAGTGAAAGCGGACAAAGAAAGTGACAAGAGGCGAGAACGACGAAGATTTCTACCTAAGAAGAGTCGTGGCGTTGGATTAGCTATTCTGTGAGAACTTCTCACCTTTTAATTTTGTTTTTCTAGTTAAAAATATATACTAGGATGCAGACGGTGTTTTGTAGCACCCGACACCCGTCGTCCACAGAACATGGACGGCTTGTATGCTTGTTTGTTTGATTTTGATGTGTAGTTGATTGTGTGATGTGAAACGAAATAAAATATTTTATAGTGGAAAATATTTTATTGTTAAAAATAGAATTTTTAACGTGTATATGAAATGAAATAAATTAATATAAACAAATCAAACGATTTGTTTATATACACACATTTGACTGATATTGATTGGGACGATAAATTTTACACATCGCCCAACTGCACAAATAAAATCTGTGTTTGATTGTTTGAAATCCCACACGGGTATTGGGATGATATTTGACGTACACTAATCCCGATTGTTTAGTTGTATGTCGATCGATTGATTGACAGGCTGTTATAAGCGTTGAATATTTATATTTGATGCTTATACCGTGTAGAATGCACTTTGGATGATGGTTGATTATTCATCGTTGTTATTGTATACATGTATTGTAGAAAATCCATATAATTAACATTATATGGTAATTGATTGGGCCTCATTCCAGTTTTGAAAAAGAAATATTTGCATAGAAATATTTGAAAAAGAAATATTTGAATAGAAATATTTGAAATAGAAATATTCGAAATAGAATATTTGAAAATAGGAATATATGAAGCCGTATTGATTAGATTGACGCCATTTTGACGTGAACGATATTTTTATCGATTTTATTCATTTTATAACGAATATCGAAAGTGATTTCAAAATCTGATATTTTGAAAAGAATTGAAATTCAAATTAAATTGAATAGAAATGAATTCGAATTCAAATTGAATATAAATGAATTCGAATTGAAATTGAATTGAAATCGATTTGAAATGAATTTAAAACGAATTTATATTGGAATATTCAATTTTGATTTGAAATTGAATATGAAGTTGAAACCGTTTTGAAAATGAATCTAAAACGATTTATAAAGCATGTTTTGAATTGAAATCGACGAAGTATATATTATATATATTATATGTATAATATAATGGCCTGAATAGAACGCGCCACGCCGCGGCAGTTCGCGAATTTCGACCATTGACTTCGAACGGATATTACGGGAGATCCGACCGTCGGATTCTCCTAAAACCGGAACCGTTGGGTTCGTATCGAAAAGAGCTTTCTAACGAATATTAGAAATTAGAAATCTAACGGTTGGATTTGGAATTATGTCCAAATCAAATTTGGAAAAGGTCGCTGTAAGTGCAGTTCGATGGCCGTTGATGGATATCGATTGTACGGGCCTTGATAAAATTATTAAAAATATCAATAATTTGTGTAAAATCATAAGAAATGATTTGTGAAGAATCGGGATGAAAAACTCCATATTTGAAAATATAAAAATAGATTTTTATCGAAATGAACTAGTTTTGAACTAGAATTATAATTCTATTTATTTTTAAATAAATAAATTGGATTTGAAATGGTTTTGAAAATAACCAGAATTTCCAGTAATTTCATTGGAATGGATTTGAATCAAAATTGTCTTCGGAATATTTCGATGTTGGATTTCGTGATTATACAGATGTTGTTATGGAAATTTGAAAGATATACATATATCGTTATTTCCAATACGATATCTGTTGGTCGTAGAATTTGATATTGAAAATAAGCCGATATATTTTCTATTTAGAGCCTTGTATTTAATATCAAATGTGATTTGGGTTTGTCGTGAATGGTGTCTTCATTAACACTGTTCTTAAGCCCAGTTGAGAAAAAGATTAAATCTTTTTATTTAGATTTAATGAAGTGTACCAATTAAATGATATTTAATTGGAATTGAATTCGAATTGATTCTTGGGTTTATCGTGAATGGTGTTTTAAATAACACTCGTTCTTTAACCCGATTATTAATAGAATGTGATTTTGGGTTGTCGTGAACGGTATCTTCAATAATACTGTTCTTAGACCCAAAGGAGTTAAGAAAATCAGAAACTAACTGGGGATTAGTTAAGTTGAATGGTTTCTGGGGTATTGATCTGATGTTGGTTTCGGCCTTCGGGGTTAGTACTTAGGGAACTGCTCACTTGCTAATTTACGGTTAGGGACTGATTGAAATGTGATATGATTTTGGGTTTATAGTGAACCGTGTTTTAAATGACACTGATTCTCTAACCTAGTCACAGATTAAAACTAAGTGGAGTTTTAATGAATCTTTAATTAGATTGAAATGATCGAGGGTGGAGTATCACCAGTTTTGCTCCAGGCGTTAGTTAAATCTTTAATTAGATTTGTACGTGAAATGGTAATTGAATTTACTGATAACACCGTGGTGTTAGATATAAAGTATAACCAGTTTTACTTCATGGGATGAATAGGTTGGGATTGGGAAAGTAAAATAAATGATTACTTCGGTAAGGTTCGCTAATCCCGACTAGTTGAATCGAAATTCAAAAGAAGATTAAAGAATAAATTCAAGGGATTTATCTTTGATAAAATTAATGGGAACCTTTCCCTATGAATGTGAAATTTAGAAAC
This sequence comes from Allium sativum, assembly GCA_030737875.1. Taxonomy (NCBI): domain Eukaryota; kingdom Viridiplantae; phylum Streptophyta; class Magnoliopsida; order Asparagales; family Amaryllidaceae; genus Allium; species Allium sativum. The sequence continues at coordinate 433,338,261 of CM060910.1, forward strand.
TAACTGTCGGTTAGCTAAGCAGAATGGTTTTCTGGATATTGATCTGATGTTGGTTTCGGCCTTCGGGGTTAATATTTGGGGAATTATTCTCTTGTTAATTTACGGTTAGTGACTGATGAATTGGAATGAGGCGTATGTTGTGTTTGTGTAACACTTGTTTATAATATACGCGAGTTATTCGAAAAGACCGGGTTTATCCCATTCTGAACAACTGATACGACGATAAGTCGAAGATGAAGACGGTGGTCGAAGACCGGAGGTCTTCACGTCGTTTGGGTGATTATTGATGATCTTGATTGGGATGTACACCCAAGAAGATGGAAACAGTTAGTGATCGTCCAGGCGTATTTGGAGATCGATGGGTATGCGGGGTACTAGGTGCCTCTGGTTTCGTTCAGACCCAGAACGGACTTGTAAATGGACTGTGTGTCTGACATTGGATTTTAGTCTGTGTGATAGATTTCTATTAAATATATATCTATTTGGTGGCGGAGAATTTATTCTCTTGCTTAACGCCCTTCTCTGAGACGTACGAGCTCAGGGGTTTATACTGATGGATATCAAACGCATAGAGTGAATTGCCTGTGTGGCATGCCTAAGTCGCAAATGATCAAGGCTTCTGTTGAAAAGCAAAGTCTTATGGTTGATGATCGAAGCACGACCTTTGTGGCGTAGCTTTGTGTAATGTTTACTTCGCGAGTTTCACACCCGGTATGAACCAAAAACGGGAGACGGACCTCAGGGAGGACATGCGTTTCTTTCTAGTTAGAAGTGGCGTCAGTGGTTTTACACGCCCTGACGAGTTTGACTTATGTGTTTGTTGCTGTTACGAGGCGCCTCGTTTAGATCGGACGATCCGTGTCCGATGGAGCCATTCGTTGGCTCATTTACGCCCCAAAGGGCGGGGAAACACAGTGTTCAGGCATTTTAATCCACATCGGTGGACCGGCCCTATCGCTCCAAGGGCCCACCTGAGTCTGGGTCCTGAGGCTCGGGCTAGAGAGTCTCGAATTGGTAGAGGACTATCTTTTTCCTTGGTTCATAGATGGAAATCCAATTTCCAAATACGCGATTCTGCGGTTTTATTTGTAGAGCCTAGTATGGTGACATAGTGGGATGGGGCGCTTATGCCGTCTATGATTGATACTTATGATTTGAAGTTGGTTTATACACTATGCACTTATAATAGTCTCAAATGATTTGTTTTAAACGTATCAAGCATTCTTGGCTGTTATAAGGTAAAAACCCTATCCTCCGGCTTGCGTTGCATTGTGTGATGGGAACTAGGTCTTATAATAGCCTCATTTTTCTTTATTTAGCATTGCGCTGTTTGTTTTATGCACTGGTATTCTTGGGAGGAAACCCGTTCCGTGTTATACGGCGTGGTCCCTTGATTTGCCTAACTTTAAAAAATAAAGATTAATAACTGTTTTAGTTCTCACACCAGTCACATGACTGACCTGGAGTTTATTGTTTTGACCTAAACTCTGGGTGCCCTTATTTTGACATGGGCAGCTAGTAGTTTTGGTTTTGCAGATTTATATTCACAGGATCCTAGTTTACAGCTGGAGCGATATCCGGAAAGTTTTGTATCCGTATATCTCCTTCTAGTTGTGTTTTGTATTATTTCCGCTGCTATGTAATTTATTGTAATCTCTGATATTTTCTGTTGTGTAATATTCATTTATACTCTGTATATTCTTGTAATCTGATGGATTGTTGTAATATAAAATGAAATGCTCTTCCGTCTGCGTTCTATTTTGTCGTGTTCTCAAAACAATTTGTTCTTTCTCTTCTCTTCGGAGACCGGGGAAGTTTGGGTCGTTTCAAATTTCTGCAGTATATGAACTCTTTTCGGAATAACACGGTTTTTGAGAAAACACAATTTTGAAATTTACTGAAAATTCATTTGTTTGGTTTTAACTTTAGGTTTACGAATGAACCTTTAGTCAACAAAATTTCAAATATCAAAGCAAAACTGAACAATATTTCGCAAAAAAAGTGTGGGGGTGAGAATGATGCACACATCTCTCAATTTATACGTCATCTGAACAAATCAAACTTTGTTTTCGAATCTTTTACTGAACCCTAGCTCAATGTTCTCTCTATAGTTGCTACTGAAATTCCATTCGATTTTAGGATCAATTGTAAGCTCAAAATTTTAAAAGTAGAACTCAAAATTTTGAAAAAACAAAATTTGTTTTTCCAAATCTGAAATGTAATATAAAATTCTTTATGATTTGGTTTTCTGTGCTTAATCTGTGTCTCATAATCTTTATGAGGCTGATCCATTAGTCCATTGTGGACCGGTTCATCTACTCGATGACTGCATAATTTATGCATGCACATTCGGTAAGACGCACTAACCCTCTTTTGTACGTATGTTAATATTTCTCTTCCGTTCACTCATTGTCTCGTGCGTTGACTGCAGGGACATAGTCGAAATCTAGTGTGGGGGGAGTCTCATTTTCATTCTGTTTTGCATAATTTAAGTTTTTTTTTCCTATTTTGCATAATTTAAGTTTGCATTTTTTCCTTTATATTTTAAAAAAAAGTTTTGCACTTCTATTTACTTTTAAATAAGACATGATGGAGTTAACATATAATTTTGGCTGTTCGATTAAAATGTTTGGAAATTTACTTCTCTTAGCGGATAACGAAAGGAAAGTTTGAATTATGAGCAAATTTGGTGTAACTGGTATATAGGGAGAGTCGTAGGTGATGAGTATGAAATGTTTACTGAATTGTAATCCGATTAAATGAATAGTTGTTTTTGACTACCTGCGATAACATTTTAGATCTTTTAAGTGAAGTTGTCCTAAGATATTCTCGCTTAACTCTCTCTCTCTCTCTCTTATGTAAAAAAAAGAAGTATGATATAATAATCCAAGGGTATCCAATATTGCTTGTACATCTAGTGTTGGTGTGTAAACCCGCTAAGCTCTTTCCGACATCTTGTTGACAAAGTCAGCGTCGGTATACCTTGGTTTCATTTTATGAGTTGGACATCTTAGGATTACCGACCCTCACGTAAGTCCTAATGCAGTATAGGGGTGGTATACCAAGGTATTTGTAAATAATAATAATGTGTATATTTTGTAATAAAGAGAGAGTTAACACTTAAAATCCAAGCACACTCTTCACTTATTCGACCTAACTTGTTAACAAAAAGGAAGTTGAGATGCCATTTTACGACTATTGATATTGAATATAGAATTCATTTCATATTTGCATTATGTTTCTACCAATATAAATGGCCAAGTTAGAGGAGTTTGTGATGATAACATGACTTTTATTTGAAGTTTTGATTAGTAACAGACTCAAATTTCATAGTGATGAACCAAATTTGTGTTAACTCATTCGTGTAAAATTTAAAAGTAAATTATCCATTTGTAAATATTCCTTTAAAAAAACTTGCATTCATATTGTAAATATTTTCGAAATTTGTATTTTGTACATACTTTTTGCTTTTGGATTTTGTGGGTAGTATCGGATGAAAACCCTCACGAGACAACACTCGTCCTACTAGGGACACCTAGGGGTTTAACGTCTTGTTACATACGCTAAATGCAATCGTGTTTCCTGACATATCTTAGTTTAGTTTATTCGAGGACGAATAAAAAGATAAGTGTGGGGGTATTTGATATACACGTAAATGTGTATATTTTATCCGCTTATTTATCTTGTTTTATATTTAAGACGATTGAAACTGTGTATTTATAGTTGTGTTTTCAGATTATTTATGATGAATGGATTAATGCACTTAATTGTTGAAAAGCTTGAAGAATTGGTGTAAGAAGAGTGCTGATTTTGGGAGTTAGATTAAAGCTTGAAGAAATCTTGTTGTTCAACCACCTTCTGCCGCATATTTTAAAGATTCAATGCCTTTTCATAAGCATCGCTTGTCTCAAATGTTATGGAGTTCCTATTCATGTTCAAAACAATTAAAGTTGATGCCATTTGATGCCCGGAAGTTATGACATTTGCTTTCACGCATGTTCACATTTAGCTATTTGGTCTATTTGTTATTTCGAGAAAAGGTGTTTTGTCCCACATTGTGTAATTGGCCATTTATTCTCTGCCATAACAAATATAAATACATTTGTATTTCTTTTATTTGGTACCATTTAATCTTAGGTTTTATTCTGTAATTCTTTGCTTGGAATAAAATTCTTCTTTTCCTTCTCTTCTTAGTTGTTCTTTTATTTTATTTATGTTTATGTTGTTTCTTTTCTTCTTCCATATTTCTTATTTAGCTGTGTCTAACTAATCCCCTTTAATTAGGGGGTTATGACGCTTTGACAAGATTCAATATGAATCACATAGCCAAATACATTAGGACTTCATGTATATAGATCTAGATCTGAACCAAGAGTTAGATCTGAACCTTCGTACTTTGTGTCGTCTAAGATCTATGCTCCTTCACAGGGTATATTCGTGTTCGATCTAACACTTTCAGATTTAGATCTAGTTTTTAGGGTTTTAGAAATAAAGTAGTGAATCTGTCCTGATAGCCTATGGTTGTTTAAGAGCTTAGCTCCTGCATAGGCTATGCTTGTCGTTATTCACATGTTTGTTTCTAAAAACCTAATTATCGTTGATTCATGTTTGTGACAGAAACATGAATTAGATCTATATTAATATTTTTGGCTATTGATGATTATTAATCAGTTTATGTCATTGCTCCCTAATTGTTTTCATTTATTAGTAAAAACTCTCTTTTTGTTTATTTTCTGTTATTTTCAAACTATCAAAATTTCGGAATAACTTGATTGGATTTATTAGTAAAATAACTTTTGGTCCCAGAGTTCGACACCCTTTACAACAACCCTTGTTATTTTGGAAAGCCGAAAGAATTAAATAGTCGTTCATAGTTGTTCAATTTGTTCGTAAACACAGGCCGTATCAAATTCAAGTCTTACAATAAATAGAAACTGCAGCACATATTTTTCATAACACAAAGCATAACATAATTTATACAAAGCATAACACAATTTATACACAAAATATGTGGAGCAATTTATACAAAGCATAACTTCAGTTAATGAAAGTCTTATAATAGATGGAAACTTCTCACAAATTTTTCATCAGATTACAAAGTCTGATAAAACTGATCTGGTTAATGAAAGAAACAAACTTAAAGAAAAAATAGAGCCTGATAAAAGTGCAGTAGGGGATGATTCTGATGCTAAGACAAAATTGCAGTAAGGGAGCCCATGCAAGCTGATGTAAATGCTGAAGATATTCATGTGAAGACACTGACAAATCATGTTGATGAAGTCCACGTTGTTGTAAATCAAAGCAGTGATAAGCATATACTAAATGTTGAAATAAAGCATTTACAAAATTTATATGTTCCATAAATAAATGATGTACAGAATGTAGAAAAGGTTGTGCAAAAGCTAACCGTTGATGTGCACGAATCATGTGCACAGTTCGTACATATTCATGAAAATGATTCAACCTTCCCCAAAATGACCAATTGCCATGTTTTGCCTACATAAAACCACTTATTACTCACTGATCTACCAAACCATACTAACACTATGACACCATTACATGATCATCCTGTTTCACCTAACCAGTTGACAAATACCAAAATGATCATGCCAAATGTTAGTTCTGCCTTCATCGATTTGTTTCAAATATCATGCCGAACTCACACTAAACAACCACTTCTCCTAATACAAAATCTTCTTTACCTGATCATTCAACACCTGAGCCGAAATCAAACTAACATTGAAAATGCTAAAATAATATGCCACCAAAGAGAGTTCATGAAACTAACACTGAATACAAATACAAACGCTCACATGCTTTGGATATAAAACAAACACAAGTGTCAGGGAATAATGCAGGATAATGGGAAGCAAATCACATGCAACTCACCTTCCATGTGTGAGAACTCAACTAATATAACTATAGAGAAACAATGGGGTAAGGATGTGCTTAAGCCTCAACGCAGGAAAGGACTAGCACACGAAGGCTTTGATTTGGATATAATGATGGTTGAAGATGTATATGATGGCTCAACATTCGAAGAGTCATGGGATTCAGATGAATACTTTGAAAAACCATCCAACAATTTATAGAAAACATTGCAGAGATATAGAATAAGTCCCCACGACAACGTCTCATCCCTACGATAATTCATAAGTGAAAAGAAATACGGAAATACTCTTATTTACCGATCAAAGCCTTGATCAATGGAGATGGAAAAAGAAAAAAAACAGTCTGAGTTATTGAAGTTTAAGTTGATACATAAGCTAACACTTGATAAAATCAAACATACAACTGAATTTCAGATTACTGCATGAAGCAGTATATACATTTTAGACCAAAAAATGGCACTAACACTCAAATGCAGATCACAGATCACAAAAATGCAGAAAATAGTAAATAAGAAGGAACACACAAGATTTTTATAGTGGTTTGGCTTTAAATGTAGCCAACGTCCACTTTATAATCTTATTGTTATACTGATAGATTATAAGAATCAGTTACATGTAGCCACACAATCCGTGTGTTAATTGAGATTACAAGAGAAGAAATTAGATATAGAAAGATGCAAAGTCCTTGCACTCAGTAATGGTGGTAGCCATATAGAAGAATGGCCAAAAGATCCTTGAAAATCCTCCAAAGGGTGTATTTATAGTCATTTCCTGATAGCGATTCATGAGACACGTGGGACGCATCCCAAGAATCTCGAAATGTGGTGGAAAACGTCCAGAAATCCTCTCTAAGCCATTGTATGCCACCTGTAATCAGATCCGTGCAAGTTGGAGTGAAAATAGCCTTTAGAATAGGTCAAAACAGTGCGAGGCTGCAGGCGGTTCGTGGTCATGGTTCATGGTGCCTGCTTGTGAGCTGGATGAGGGTCGTGACAGCGGGTCGTGATGGCGGCTCGTGATGGCCATGTGCACCACGAGCAGTTCGTGACCGCTATGCCAATCACAAGCCGGGTGAGGAGGCGAGCCGAGCCCATGCTTAGGTACTAGGGGGAGACCCGGATGATTGCTAATTGATGTCAGGCTGCACCCATTCACGGAAACGAGCGTAACTTTCAAACCGTAAGTCGGTTTTATCCAAACGAAAGCTCCACTTGAAGCTAATTCAGAGGGCTACAAGACTTATAAAGCAAAGCTCCGTATTTGCTATTTTCGGGCCCAAAAGAGGTCGTCTGATAGGAGTTTCGGGTCGTTCTTTGTTTGTGATGCAACTTCAACCAAATCTCTTCCTGTTTTCTGACAGTGTTCTCAGTGCCTGAGCGTGTTGCTATTTAGAGACTCCATGTGTGACAGAATTGACCAAAAAGTGTGTCAACAAGTTTGCCTCCCCAGAACATATCTTGCTAGTTGAAGGAAGATGTGTTCTGGATAATCTGTGAAATCCATAATCCGTACCTGCAAAAAGATAAGACAAACAGTGCAAAAATGGTTCTGAGACAGCCTTACCGGATTAAGACGACCATGGAAGAGCTGCGGGGTTCTAAGACGGCCTTATTGGGGTAAGACGACCAAGGAAAAGATAATGTGAGATTGTTTATACTGGACGGATCCAGTTCAGAGTCGGAGCTCAATGTTTATACTGGACGGATCCAGTTCGGAGCCGGAGCTCATGTCCATTTATACTGGACGGATCCAGTTGGGAGCCGGAGCTCATCAATGATCTTTATTGATTCATGAAAGCTAAGCGGCAGTTATTCTAACCCTGAACACGACTAGAGACTACGGGTCGGTTCTGTGCATGTGGGCCGATGTTGTCGTGCTTATTTCGTGCAAAGAAAACAAAGAGGGGCGAGAAGTCGCCAAAAAGCCTAAAAACATGAACTGTGGACCAGAGTCCGGTAAACTGAAAAGATTCGAGGAGTGGGATCAGTTAATGATAAGCCCGCGATTGCTCGATCCAGGGTCGTTCCCTCTCCGGGGAATAGGTGGTGGCAGTGCAGGTGCAGGTGTAGGTGTTGTTGGTTGAGTTACATGCTCGAGTAGCTCTCCTCGTCTGACCCGGTCCTCAATAAGGTCTCGTAAGTGTCTACAGCCATCAGTGTTATGACCGTCCATGTCATGAAACATGCAATGTCTACCGGAATTGCGCTGTGATAGTGTTGGCTCCCTCTTAGGAGGCCTTGGATATGAGGTGGCACCTCCTGTGACCATGTAGATGTCGGTCAGCGTTGAATTTAATTCAGTGTATTTTTCATATCTGGGCCCTCTTCGGGGCTGAGTGTTGCGGTCATTCTTAACATCTGCTTTTCCTTTGCCTTTTCCAGAATCAGACGGTTCTCCGTCTTTAAGCATGTTGACATCGAGAATGCGCTTATCGGAAGTTGCATCTTCTTCCTGCAGAAATCTATCTGCTTCAAGGTAGAATTCGCCGAGATTTCGTGGTGGACCTCGGTACAAGGATTTTTTGAACTCTAAGTTATCTAGAACGCTGGATACTGCTGCAATCAATACCATGGATGTTTTAGGGCGATCAGCTGATGCTACTTCAATGTTGAATCTTTCTAGGAACGAACGCAGTGTTTCCCTGGGCCTCTGCTTGATTGTGGTGAGGGACATGACGTTCTTAGGTCGTGCAATGTGAACCCGAAATTGTTCAATAAAGCGTGCAACCAACATGTTCCGGCTGTTGATCGATTCAGTTTCTAGCTGCCGAATCCACATAGCGGCTATATCAGTCAGAAAGAGGGGAAAACACTTTGCCATGACATTTTCCGACGCCGACTGAACTTCCATATGTCGTTTGTAGCGCATCAGGTGCACAGTAGGATCTGGCCTGCCGTTGTAGGGCTCCAGTTGTAGAGGTTTGAAATCCGGGGGATTGCGGGAATTCATGATTTCCTGAGTGAAGGGGTTATGATTGACGTCATCCACGTCATTCTGATAAGTGCGGCCTCTCGAGAGGCGTTCAATCAGATCTGCTAGCCGATTTCCTTCAAAAAGTTGTTGCAGATTGCCTAAGTCAGAGCTGGTGCCCCCAACGTTGAGCGTGAGAGAAGGAAGCCGTTGGTGAGCTGCTGGGAGTGAGTTGCTGGGACCGGTTCGTGAGACGATGGTGCACCACGAGCCATGTCTCGATCGAGGGGTTCGTGGCTCGCGGTTCGAGGGGGCGAGCCGATCCTGGGTCGTGGAGGCCGGTTCGTAAGCGAGGGAGGGCTAACAGATCGAGTCCAGGAGCCTCATCATGAACCGCTTCCTGCTGCTAACCGTGACCTTGTGTTCATCTGAACTGGAGCTGAAGTAGGTCAATCCTGACCATTTCCAAGAGTGAGGGGGTTGCCCCTGAGTCTAGGTGATGCATGAGCCGCTTCTGTGGATTCATTTCCAATGACTTGAGCGTTGCTCGGCCTTCCATCCATCCAAGCAAAGAATCCACCAATCATCTCTTGTTTTTTCCTGAGGAGGTCATCTTGCCTTGCTATCTGGGTCCTCAATTCAACGAGAACGCCGTCCATATCTTCTCTGATCAAGTATTCAAAAGGATCTCCATGAGAGGATGCCCCTGGCTCTCCTCATTTCTAGTGCCTTCAGCATCAACATCCTCAGCATGAGAGGAAGTTCCAGCTTTCTTTCTTTTGATTGCCATCGATCTAGTAGCCAAATAATCCAAGCAAGAAGTTGAAGTAGTATTGGGTGCCCCCCTTCTTGGTGCACCAAAATGTTAGACCAAAAAATGACACTAACACCCAAATGTAGATCACAGATCACAAACATGCAGAAAATAGTTAATAAAAGGGAACACAAGAGATTTTTATAGTGGTTCAGTTGTAGATGTAGCCTACGTCCACTTTATAATCTTATTGTTATACTGATAAATTACAAGAATCAGTTACATGTAGCCACACAATCCGTGTGTTAATTGAGATTACAAGAGAAGAAAATAGATGTAGAAAGATGTAAAGTCCTTGCACTCAGTAATGGTGGTAGCCATGTTGTAACACCCCGTATTTTATGTGAACATAAAGTTACAAATCAAAGTATAATTAATTTTTAAAAGAAGAATTAAGGGAAATGAGTTATGCCATTGCATTCATCTCGGAATTCTTCTTGAGATAGAGTCCGAGTTTGCGTAAATCGGACTCCGTATGAAGAAGTTATGACCTTCAGAAGTTTTCAGAAAATTTAAACAGCTTGGTCAAAATTTCAAAATTCGAATTCAAAACACACACCCAGGCTGGGCGGAAAAATTCCCGCCTAGGACCCAGGTCGACTTGGGGGTCGACCTAGGTAGGCAGGTCGACCATGGGGTCGACCTGGGGGTCGACCTCCCCCCTTTTCAGATCCGAGGACAGATTCAGTTTTCTGTATTTAGACGCTCGTTCTGACCAGATTCATTGCTCCTAAGCTATTTAAACACCCCCAAACCTCACTTTCTCTCCACACAATTTCATTACACCTATACTCTGCTCTAATTCATATTAAAATAAATCAATGGCGTCGCTACTCTGCTGAAACCTAAGCTAGAACAAGTGCTTCTTCTTCTTCTTCAATCTGAATAGGATTAAAAGATAACAAAGAAACGCCTACATCAACGGAAAGCTAAATCAACTCCAAAAAATCAGATCCCATAACTGTTCTTCTCTTTCTTAAACCATGAATTGTGAGTACGGTTATTTTCAGATATGAAATTTAATTATGATCTTGACATGGTTATAAATCTGAATTGGAGATTATGCACCAGATCTGTTTTTCTATGTAGATCTATCTTATTCCTGTTTATCAGATTTGTTTTTCTCTGTAGATCTATCTTATTGTTGTAACTTTTCCTATATCTCTTCCTTCCTTCTGTTCTATAGCCAGGCTACCACGAGCCTGAGCCAAATCTCTTAAGAGATTGACGCAGGAACGCTAAATTTAGGGAAAATAATGAATGATGCATAATTGGACATGACTGATTTGTGACTGATTTAGGAAATGAGCGTATGTTGTAATTTAAGATCTAGATCTAGGCATACTATATATGACGATTTATGATTTGAATAAAGGAGAATTATTGTATGACAACATATGACTTGTAACTTGGGAACATAATGCATGATCTGATTTTGAGGACATAATATATGTTGTAAATTTAAGATCTAGATTTGGGGGCATATTTTATATGACGATCTATGACTTGAAAGAAAAAAGATATATGATTTAGGCGTAAAAGGTCTATATTAAAAATAGGATAACTATTAGTTGTGAATATGCCTAAATAGGGATTTTGGATATTTACATATGCTGAAATCAAAGGGTATAAATTGGCATAATTCATATTGTATATCGTGATTTGGGGTTTTTGGAGAATATTCTGTACTATGTAAATTTCACTAGAAATTTGGGGCATATGTAATATTGTGAATTATGACCATGATTTGAGCATGTAAAATTAGGCTTAATTTTATGATTAAGCGAGGAATGTCAATGAAATTTTAAGGGAAGATTAAATCTGTTAAATTGCCTAATCTGCTAAATCTGTTGAAACTAAATGCGGTAATTTGGGGTATGAAAATCTGTAGGATCGATCTAAAATTGAGCAAAACACGTTAATAGAACTGTGGACAATTTGTTGTAACTTGTAAAGAAGTTAATCTATTGAATTGGCGTAATTAGTCTGATATTGACATAATCTGTGAATGAATACTTTAGTTAAAAAAATAAGAACGCCGAGACACGAGGTTAGACTCTGTTTGCGGTAGAAGCCTGCCCAGACCCAACCAGCTTAACCAGCAACCGCAAACTGTCAGTCTAACGTGAGAGGTCATAGGCATAAAGATGGTTACACACGAGGTTAGGTCTGGCTTGTGGCAGAAGTCTGCCCGGAACCGCCTGACACATCCAGCGGCCACAAGATACCGACCTAATGTGAGAGGTCTGTGCATTAATATTTAATTAATGAAAATCTAAGATAAATGTGATACCTAAAACGTGTTGGGTGGATAAGGTTAAAACAACTGGACTGATGAATCTAATTAACCCATTTGAAAGTCTGTAGGCCCAATGCAAGGTTAGGCGAAACAATCTGTAAGTCTGGTAATCTGTAATCTGATCCGTTAAGTCTGAAAACTTGTTAATCTGTATATCTGATCTGTTAGTCTGAAAACTTGTTAACTTATATGTCTGATCTGAGAACTAGTTAATCTGAACTTTGTACATCTGAAATCTGTAAGTAAGTTAATCTAAAATCTGTTAGTCTAGGGACACAAGGTTAGGAGGGGCAATTACTTGTGTCATCTGTTGTTTGGGACCCATATTAGTCAGTAACCCTTTCTGGTATCAAAACTATGACCCAACACTAGGTAGGGGTCCAGGGCACGCTTACTGAACTAATTGTAAGAGGTTCATTCTGATAATGGCGAGGGGTGCTGATGATGCATTCCAACCGGGTTATGTGCGTGCATGGATCCAGCCTGCTCTGAGGATGTAAGATGCCGTGACATCTATAAATAGGTCTGTGTCTATAGGTTGCCACTTTAGGGAGTGATACACCCTTCTGTGGGGCCGACACAGGGTATTTATGTATTAGGGAGCCGATCGCTTGGGGTAGAATTTAGGGTACACTTAGTTCTTTCTGTTTCTGTTGGGGTGCCATCTATTTCTGTTGGGGAGGTAACACCTGTCTGTTTTTGTGTGGTACCATGTATTGGGGTGGTAAAGGCCCATTACTGGTGTACACCTAATTCTAACATTCTGTTTCCGTGGGGAATATTCCGTTTTTGTCTCTGACTCCATTTCTGCTTCTGTCTCTATACCGTCTTTCTCTGTTTGGGTGGTAAAGGCCCATTACTAGCATTCTATTTCTGTACATCTATCTCTGTTAGGGTGGTAAAGGCCCATTAATAGCATCGTGTTTCTGAAAAGATCGTTCTGTTTTCTGTTTAGATATTAGGACAACACCTAATTCTGTTATACTAGTATTTGTGCAGAGAAGTGAAAAACCAAGTAAGAAGCTTAGTTTAACCTATATCATTCTGCCTCTTCTATTAACCTGCTACTCCTGTTATGGTTATCTCTCATCTAGTTTTATTTGCATGTCATGATACCGTTATCTGTTTATATGCTGAAAGTCACTGGACTCACCAGACGTATGTCTGACCTAGTTTTTTTCTCCTCTTTTCTTCCGTTCCCCCCAGGTTCTCAAGGTGGAAACATAGGAGCTTGATTCAGGTTCCATCTGCTTGAAGTGATAGAAGTGCTTGAAATATCGCTTGGCTTTGATTCTTCCTATTTGTGGCATTCTCTGTTGGGATTATGGCTTTTAAATTATGTATTCTGAAGGATTTTATATAATACTGATATTTTTGTACTTGGGTTTTGGTATTATGATGTAACCAAACTTATTTCTGTTTCTTCTGTAATAAAGTTATAAAATTTTCAAGTACTACTTTACATATCTGTCTTGTAAATTTCTGTTCTATTTACTATAACGTTCCACCAAAGTTAAGGCATTCCCTTTGTGAGTGACCTTAACGGAAGTGGGGTGTTACACTTGGTATCAGAGCTGAAGGTTAGCAGATTTGATAAAAAGTTTTTGAAAACTATTTTCAAAAAAGGTTTTGAAAAGGAAGTATTTTCAAAAAGTAGAGAGTTTATTTTGAAAACATTAATCCCCAAAATCCATATATCTGTCTTTCGAATTCTCCATTTTGAATCTCTTCATTTTCTTTTCAGCATGTCTGGGTTACCCGAGATACCCGAGGGCATACCGATACCAACTTGGTTCAGAAGGTATCTGGAGGCTAGGGCCACCGCCGCAGGCCCAGCAGACGTTCCTCCTCCTCCTCCTCCCCCTCTCCGTGTTGATACTTTTTCGAAGATATGCAAAGACTTTCGGGCAATGGGCGGGAAACCTTTTCACGGATCAGAGACGTTTGTTGAAGCTCGAAATTGGCTTAAGGAGGTGGAAGATTTGTTTGGTATCTTCGAGATAGAAGACGGAAGGAAGGTCCAATTGGCTGCTTGGTTAATGAAGGACGAAGCCTCGTTTTGGTGGGAGGTCACGAATGGAGAGCGTCCGGTGGAGACATGGAGGGATTTCAGGCATAGGTTCGAGATGAAATTCCTCTCGCGAGCGGAAGAGAATTTTTACATGGAGAGGTTCTTAGCATTGAAGCAAGGGAATTTACCAGTAAAAGAGTACGTCAACAAGTTCAATCACTTGGCGAGATTCGGCTTAGACTTGGTGAACACACCTGAGAAGAAGGCCCTGAGATTCGTTAAAGGTTTGAATGAGCCGCTACATGGGTTGGCTATGACCCACATTCCTATGGGGGCTACCTTCGAGATATTGGTTGACATGGCGTTAATGCATGAAGAGGAAGCCAAAAGTGTGAAGAAAGAGGAAAAGCCCGAAGGACCACAGAACAAGAAAGCATGGCCCAAAAAGGAAACACAAAAGAAGGATGAAAAGTCTGAAGATAAGAAGGAGAAAAAGTGCTTTATTGTGGAAGCTTGACTCATCTGAACAAGGATTGCAGAAAGAGGAAGGGCGCTTGCTTCAACTGTGGAGAAATGGGACACTTCACTAGGGACTACCAAAAGAAACGTGGGCAAGGGCAGAGGGCCGAACCTACTTCTGGAGGACAGGAGAATGCTCACGTAACTAGTAGATAGGGTAGAGATAGGAAAATTTCTATAGAAGGATTAATTTCCTTATCCGATTATTGAGATAAAACTCTTTTTGATTCTGGCATTTTGATTCTGTAATTGAGACTCTGCACTTTAATACTAGTCTTGTTTCTGATCCCGCTATAGTCTCAAACCCCAGGAGGGTTACAACACATCTGTTTGTGATAAGTTGGGGTTTGAAGGTATTTGTGTTAAGCGTTAAGATGACTGTGACGCATACATTCTGGTTTTTATGGGATATGGTGGGGTTTTATCATGCTTATTTTCCTAAGAATCATTTGATAATCTGATCTGTACCAGTAATCTGTAAGTATCTGAATATTTCTGAAATGGATAGGTTTTTTTTTACTCGAAGTGAAATAGATTTCCAGCTTTGGCATTGTTTAATGGGAGTAATTCTCTGAGTGTCAATCTGATGTTGATTTCGATCTTCGGAGTTGATACTTAGGGATTTATTCTCTTAACTGATGTCTAATGGGAACATAACTTTTGTACTTGCTTCTATCACTCGGCTGTATCCTATCGATCGCTTATTCGACCCTTAGGTAGAAACTAATGAGTGTAAACATGTGTTTGAGATATTTTGTGTTTGATGGTTGCAAGTGGATGCAAGTGGTTTCTAGTGGTTGCTCGTGGATGCATATACACATGCTAGGCACTAGATCGGCTAAAAAACACTCTCATACTGCATATGGATGTGCGTGCATTTTTCAATTTTCGTGGATGCAAAATGATTGACTTATCACATGGATGTTGCATTTGGATGAATGGTTATGCACTCATGTAAAAATGATATGTATCAAATAGGATTTCTTGCATACATAATTGGACTCATGGCACTAACATAATTCGCATTAAGGAGGTCAACTGAATCAGTAGACTGCATGATCTTTGCACTAGATAAGAGACATACACACACACTTTTGCATATGTACATACAACATTAGAAGTTTTCTAAGGACAGTGGATGATTTTGGATGATGGTTGAGTAGATGAATGATTGGATGGTATGACACATTCTTCTTAATTTAAAGATTTCGGGGACGAAATCCTTTAAGGAGGGGAGAATGTAACACCCCGTATTTTCTGTGAACATAAAGTTACAAAACAAAGTATAATTAATTTTTAAAAGAAGAATTAAGGGAAATGAGTTATGCCATTGCGTTCGTCTTGGAATTCTACTTGAGATAGAGTCCGAGTTTGCGTAAATCGTACTCCGTATGAAAAAGTTACGACCTTCAGAAGTTTTCGGAAAATTTAAATAGCTCGGTCAAAATTTCAAAATTCGAATTCAAAACACACACCCGGGATGGGCAAGAAAATTCTCGCCCAGGACCGAGGTCGACTAGGGGGTCGACCTGGGGGTCGACTTGGGTAGGCAGGTCGACCATGGGGTCGACCTCCCCCCTTTTTCAGATCCGAGGACAAATTCAGTTTTCTGTATTTAGACGCTCGTTCTGACCAGATTCGTTGCTCCTAAGCTATTTAAACACCCCCAAACCTCACTTTCTCTCCACACAATTTCATTACGCCTATACTCTGCTCTAATTCATATTAAAATAAATCAATGGCGTCGCTACTATGCTAAAACCTAAGCTAGAACAAGTGCTTCTTCTTCTTCCAATCTGAATAGGATTAAAAGATAACAAAGCAATGCCTACATCAACGGAAAGCTAAATCAACTCCAGAAAATCAGATCCCAGAACTGTTCTTCTCTTTCGTAAACCACGAATTGTGAGTAGAGTTATTTTCAGATATGAAATTTAATTATGATCTTGACATGGTTATAAATCTAAATTGGAGATTATGCATCAGATCTATTTTTCTATATAGATCTATCTTATTCCTGTTTATCAGATCTGTTTTTCTGTGTAGATCTATCTTATTGTTGTAACTATCCTGTACCTCTTCCTTCTATTCTATAGCCAGGCTACCACGAGCCTGAGCCAAATCTCTTAAGAGATTGATGCACGAACGTTAAATTTGGGGAAAATAATGAATGATGCATAAGTGGACATGACTGATTTGTGACTAATTTAAGAAATGGGCGTATGTTGTAATTTAAGATCTAGATCTAGGCATACTATATATGATGGTTATGATTTGGAAAAAAATAGAATTATTGTATGACAACATATGACTTGTAATTTGGGAACATAATGCATGATCTGATTTTTAGGACATAATATATGTTGTAAGTTTAAGATCTAGATTTGGGGGCATACTTTATATGATGATACATAACTTGAAAGAAAAAGGATATATGATTTAGGCGTAAAAGCTCTATATTAAAAATAGGATAACTATTAATTGTGAATACGCCTAAATGGGGATTATTGATATTTACATACACTGAAATCAAAGGCTATAATTTGGCATAATTCATATAGTATATCGTGATTTGGGGTTTTGGGAGAATATTCTGTACTATGTAAATTTAACTAGAAACTTGGGGCATATGTTATATTGTGAATTATGACCATGATTTGAGCACGTAAAATTAGGCTTAATTTTATGATTAAGCGAGGAATGTCAATGAAATTTTAAGGGAAGATTAAATCTGTTAAATTGCCTAATCTGCTAAATCTGTTGAAACTAAATGCGGTAATTTAGGGTATGAAAATCTGTAGGATCGATCTAAAATTGAGCAAAACACGTTAATAGAACTGTGGAAAATTTGTTGTAACTTGTAAAGAAGTTAATCTATTGAATTGGCGTAATTAGTCTGATATTGACATAATCTGTGAATGAATACTTTAGTTAAAAAAATAAGAACGCCGAGACACGAGGTTAGACTCTGTTTGCGGTAGAAGCCTGCCCAGACCCAACCAGCTTAACCAGCAACCGCAAACTGTCAGTCTAACGTGAGAGGTCATAGGCATAAAGATGGTTACACACGAGGTTAGGTCTGGCTTGTGGCAGAAGTCTGCCCGGAACCGCCCGACACATCCAGCGGCCACAAGATACCGACCTAATGTGAGAGGTCTGTGCATTAATATTTAATTAATGAAAATCTAAGATAAATGTGATACCTAAAACGTGTTGGGTGGATAAGGTTAAAACAACTGGACTGATGAATCTAATTAACCCATTTGAAAGTCTGTAGGCCCAATGCAAGGTTAGGCGAAACAATCTGTAAGTCTGGTAATCTGTAATCTGATCCGTTAAGTCTGAAAACTTGTTAATCTGTATATCTGATCTGTTAGTCTGAAAACTTGTTAACTTATATGTCTGATCTGAGAACTAGTTAATCTGAACTTTGTACATCTGAAATCTGTAAGTAAGTTAATCTAAAATCTGTTAGTCTAGGGACACAAGGTTAGGAGGGGCAATTACTTGTGTCATCTGTTGTTTGGGACCCATATTAGTCAGTAACCCTTTCTGGTATCAAAACTATGACCCAACACTAGGTAGGGGTCCAGGGCACGCTTACTGAACTAATTGTAAGAGGTTCATTCTGATAATGGCGAGGGGTGCTGATGATGCATTCCAACCGGGTTATGTGCGTGCATGGATCCAGCCTGCTCTGAGGATGTAAGATGCCGTGACATCTATAAATAGGTCTGTGTCTATAGGTTGCCACTTTAGGGAGTGATACACCCTTCTGTGGGGCCGACACAGGGTATTTATGTATTAGGGAGCCGATCGCTTGGGGTAGAATTTAGGGTACACTTAGTTCTTTCTGTTTCTGTTGAGGTACCGTCTGTTTCTGTTGGGGTGGTAACACCTGTCTGTTTCTATGTGGTACCGTCTGTTGGGGTGGTAAAGGCCCATTACTAGTGTACACCTAATTCTAACATTCTGTTTCCATGGGGAATATTCCGTTTCCATCTCTGACTCCGTTTCTGCTTCTGTCTCTATACCGTCTGTCTCTGTTCGGGTGGTATAGGCCCATTACTAGCATTCTGTTTCTGTACATCTATCTCTGTTATGGTGGTAAAGGCCCATTAATAACATCGTGTTTCTGAAAAGATCGTTCTGTTTAGATATTAGGACAACACCTAATTCTATTATACTAGTATTAGTGCAGAGAAGTGAAAAACCAAGTAAGAAGCTTAGTTTAACCTATATCATTCTTCCTCTTCTGTTAACCTGCTACCCCTGTTATGGTTATCTCTTATCCAGTTTATTTGCATGTCATGATACTGTTATCTGTTTAAATGCTGAAAGTCACTGGACTCACCAGACGTATGTCTGACCTAGTTTGTTTCGCCTCTTTTCTTCCGTTCCCCCCAAGGTTCTCAGGGTGGAAACATAGGAGCTTGATTCAGGTTCCATCTGCTTGTAGTGCTAGAAGTGCTTGAAATATCGCTTGGCTTTGATTCTACCTATTTATGGCATTCTCTGTTGGGGATTACAGATTTAAAATTATGCATTCTGAAGGATTTTGTATAAGACTGATATTTGTGTACTTGGGTTTTGTATTATGATGTAACCAAACTTATTTCTTTTTCTACTGTAATAAAGTTATAAAATTTTCAAGTACTACTTTACATGTTTGTCTTGTAAATTTCTGTTCTATTTACTTATAACGTTCCACCGAAGTTAAGGCATTCCCTTTGTGAGTGACCTTAACGGAAGTGGGGTGTTACACATGTAGAAGAATGGCCAAAAGATCCTTGAAAATCCTCCAAAGGGTGTATTTATAGGCATTTCCTGATAACGGTTCGTGAGACACGTGGCACACATCCCAAGAATCTCGAAATGTGGTGGAAAACGTCCAGAAATCCTCTCTAGGCCATTATATGCCACTTGTAATCAGATCCGTGCAAGTTGGAGTGAAAATAGCCTTTAGGATACAATGCGAGGCTGCAGGCGATTTGTGGTCGTGGTTCGTGGTGCCTGCTTGCGAGCTGGATGAGGGTCGTGACGGCGGGTAGTGATGGTGGTTCGTGATGGCCATGTGCACCATGAGCGGTCCATGACCACTATTCCCATCATGAGCCGGATGAGGGGGCGAGCCGAGCCCATGCTCACGAACCAGGGGGCGACCCGGATGATTGTTAATTGATGCCAGGTTATACCTGTTCACGGAAACGAGCGTAATTTTCAAACCGTAAGTCCATTTTATCCAAACGAAAGCTCTACTTAAAGCTAGTTCAGAGGGCTACAAGAGTAATAGAGCAAAGCTTCATAATTGCTGTTTTCGAGCCCAAAATAGGTCGTCTGATAGGAGTTCTGGGCCATTCTTTGTTTGTGATGCAACTTTAACCAAATCGCTTCCTGTTTTCTGACGATGTTCTCAGTGCCTGAGCGTGTTGCTATTTTGAGACTCCACGTGTGACAGCTTTGACCAAAAAGTGTGTCAATATACATATCTAGGTTGAATTCCCCGAACAACTTAACTACTAAACGATATATTTTATAAAAAAACAAACTAAACGCACTTCACTTCCTCGGGTTTGGCTTCGATTACGAGAGGAAAATTTAGTTGCAAATACATAATGGAAAATATAACTCAAGAACACAAATTACTGGTAACACAATGTTTTTCATGACCAAACCACGGATCTAACCATAACATCTCAAAGTTGAAGATTCGAATGGTTTGACCATTCAAGCCAAACTACAATAAAGTCTCAAACACTAAGATATTTCTTTTAAGATATTTAATTTGTTTGTTTCCTTTTAAGATATTTCTTATCAAACTTCTAAGATAAGAAAAAAGAACTGACAAATCTTATTTGATTCGTGTTCAATGTGAATTTGACAGCTGCAGATAACATGTCCATTTAATTCTTATGTAAAATACTACGAAGAGTTAAGTATAAAATTATATATATTAGCTCCAACGTCTAAAGATATCGAATCATATTCTTCGGATGACACACATACCCACCCACTCCGACATCAACACAGGTCTTTGCAAATTAATGATTTATTTTGTTGATTTTCTGATATGGTAGCAGTATATTGTCCAAAACCAATTTTTCATGTGTAGATGATACAGATTTCCCATGGATTTTGGGTGATGTAGAATCTCGACATGCAGTACCTGTTGCAATAAAGTTGTCTAGATATATCCAACAAAATAACTGCATCGAAATCAACTAAGATTAAAAAAACTGCTAATAAATATATGTTGCTATTATGTCTAGACCAGATTTGAGAATTTCACATTTTTGATTGTTTGCCACATTGGTTGTATCCTGGAATTGAGAAGCAACGACTTTAGAAGCACCGAGTTGTGTGTTGCGTCCTCCATTAGAAGGATTTAACGATGCGCGAATTCCTTGTTCGATGTTTCCCATCTTGTGGGTCAGAAGCTCCATTTGCCTAGACAAATTTCCCACTGTACCCTCCAAATTTTCCCACTATACCCTCCATGCTTCCCACCCTCACTTTAAACTCATCATTATCTTAACGAACATGTTTGAATCGTTTATGTGCAATAGCACAAGCCTTAACAGTAGTCTTTGGTAACGATGGTCCCAACACCACGGCTCCTACCCCGTGTATCCTTACCCAACACTTGTGATATGATATCTTCATCCACTATCAATTTTTCTTCAACACAATTGGTGATCTTTTCCTTCATTTTCGCAATTTGATCCCGAGATATGGTAATACTTATATCAATAATGAAATTTCAAAGAATACACAAGTTAGTATTTGTTTAACTTACGAAGTGCACAGAAGCGGCATATGATATGCTATCATCTTTTTCGTATGTGTATTCTCCCATACTTGATGACGGTTGATATTTGCAGATGGACTTGCAACAATCTGCAATATATTCCATTTCATGTATATTTTCTCCCATAATTGTGATTTTTTCTATTTTTGAAAGAAAATGAATATAAACTACCATTTCGTGTTCTATTCTAGCATGACTTTTACATCCTGCATGGTGAGAATAACTGAGAAATAATCTATTTTTTCGCCTGCCTCCCTTCTTTCACTCGCTTCAAGCATTGGTTTATTTTTTATGAACTCGTTCCAATCTTCCTAAGCAATTGTAGGTAGACAATTTTTAAACCATTCTTCGTTATTGTCGAAAGTGTCATAAAAACTTGCTCTTAATTTTTTCTTGTGTCTCCTAAAAGCCTCAGCCATTCTTTTTAAAAAGATTTCCTTTCAAAGCGGCTCAAGGTCATACATTTTCTGTAAAAATTAAGAGTCAGACTGTAAAAATAGTGGAGAACAATACATTTAAACCAAATTTCTCAAGTAAAAACTTACCACCAACTAGTTCCAAATGTTATCCTTATATGGTTTGGGTATTTTATCCCAACTTATGCATGATATCGGCACATGAGCTCTTGCTAGTTTACAAAGCATAGTAGCGATTTTTGGAGCATTTTTTAGATTGGAATACCAAGTAAGTTTTGATCAACTTTCTGCTCTTTTGAACATGATGAATGTGATGATGTTGGATTTTGTGACATAGTTTCCTGCAAAATATAAAATTACTAACTATTTTGTGATATCAGAATATTAATCACGTTTGTTACTTGACTTCTTTTAAAGCAACACCAAGAATCAGGACAAATATTACAAGGAAAGTTAAAGAAGTCAAGCTGAAATAGTTAAAATAATTTTCAAAGAAGAATGAAGTGTGATAAGAAAGTGTTAGTCATGACATTCCAAATACATGTGATTCTCTTATAAAAAAAACATTCAACAATTCATAAGTTAAAATATAATTTTGGTAAGATCATTTAATTCTTCATTGTCTTCAAAAGCTGATTGATAGACGGTAGGAAACTCAATGTCATCCACATTTGTAATCAACCGTTTTGATGTATGAAAAACCACAGACCATCCGTTATTTTTCAAATCTTTTGAGTAGAACACTTGACTCGCTTCTGATGCAGGAATAAATGGCTCATCATTCACGCTGTCTTTGTTCTTCAATTTTCCCAAATTAACCATGATCAAGTTTGAAACAGTATCTATTTTGCAACCATTGATCTTATCCTCGACCTTAACCCAATCACAATAAAAAAATATGTTTGAAGTCAGTGTAATCCAACTCAATTTTCTGCCGAATGACTCTGTAATACGTTGTTTCTGCTTCCTTATAATTTTTATCTTTACCACTCGCTCTAAATTTGGTAATTGCTTGCATGCATACACCGCTATCGTGTGTTACCATACGGTCTTCGTACATTTTCATGGAAAATAAAAACCCATTCAATTGGTACTTCGTATAACTAAGCGCTATGAACTTTGGCACGTGTACTAGCCGCCAGAGAGTTGGATCAACATCGCTGCACTTCAACAACTACATAAAACACAATAAGTAAAAAAAGCATGATCACGAAGGTGTATTGCAAACTTATAAACATGTGAAATACTTGAGATGATGTAATACCTCATTGCGTAACCATAGAGTAATATTTTGAATGACTTCGACAGTTGTACCTCCGCCACATGTTTGAAATCTAGTGCACTTCGCACAGGAGTTATACCTTCTATGGAAAACACATGTAGAAATGAATATATTAATTGAATTAAAAAATGGAATTTCGAAACAAATTCATGAACTTTCTTCTTCCATTCATCCAATCATCATACTTATTAAGGACCCATCTACGCACTTGTTCAAACTGCACTTGGGTTAACATTATATCTTTACCATTATCTAAAGGTATCTCATGAGCAAACTCATCGTCCTTGTCTAAAAATGCTTCACTTATGATTGCCATAACCTCCAATTGGGATATATTCCATGCAGTAAAGGCTAGCTTCTTGTAGGATATATCTTTCTACAATACACCCTTCAATGTATCTTTTGTTGCGCACATATCCTTTATATGTTTTCATCAACCTACGAATGTGATCAATTATATATTGTACACAATAGCTATTTATACAAAATAATAATGTACATAACTGAAATTAGTTATTTACCGTTCAAAAGGATACATCCATCTATATCTAACAGGGCCACAAATCAATGCATGATTGGATACATGAACCATAACATTGATACTGATACCAAAAAATGCAGGTGGAAAATGTTTTTAGAAAACAACATTGCTTCTACCAAACTAGCCTATGCTTTATAAGGTTTTCCCTATTGATCACATTTGAGCACAAAATGTTAAAGAATAGGCTAATACGATGAACAACATTTCGTAGATCCTTATGTTTTGTGTAAGAATGTTGAAGCAATTCTGGAAGCAAATGTTGCATTATGACGTGGTAATCATGTGAATTCATATTTCTTAGTTCGCGAGGATTGATGCTCACATTGTTGTGGAAGTTAAAAGAGAACTTGTTAGGTACTTTCAAAATTTTCAATACGGTGCAAAACCATATCTTTTGTTCTTTGCTTAAAGTGAAAGTTGCTTGTGGTATGATTATTTATTTGTTTCAGGATCTTCCATCACCCACAACTTTTGTTTTATAGCCATGGTTTTTAAATCCTTGCATGCATTGATGCCATCTTTTGACTTATCTTTATGGTCCATAATGGTGCTAATGAGATGTTATGTGACATTCTTCTCCATATGCATAACATTAATACTATGTCGAACATATTTGCTTTCCAATATGGTAAATCAAAAAAATAGACCTCCAATACCATATAGAAACACTATCAACTTCTTCAATGGCTGATTTTTTCGTTTTCGTCCAATTTCTTCTTTGTGTTACCGACTTTCATTTTGATGTTTGCTACTTTCTTTTCAACTTCAGAACCAATCAATGGCCTTTTAGGACGATGAAGTTCTTGTTTATTGTTGAAATTTGTCTTGTCGTACTGAAACTTGTGTCCGTTAGGAAGATACATCCGATGTCCCATATAACACATCTTCTTACTTTCAGGAAGACGATAAGAACAAGTGTTTTCCCCACAAACAGGACATGCAAAGTAAATGTTATTTGTAAATCCCGATAAAGTCCCAGGAGCAGGGTGATCATGGATTACCCACAGCACCCTATCTCCCATTGTAAACTCGGATTTATTTAATGAATCATATATAATGACTCATTACCGTAATTGCTTTAACTCGTTTGTCAACGGCTGTAAATAAATATCAATATCCTTTGCCAATTGTTTTGGCCCAGAAATCAATAGTGTTATCATTGAAAACTCTTGTTTCATGCACATAGATGGAGGAAGATTATATGGTGCTACAATTACTGGCCAACAACTGTAAGGGTTAGATAGAGAAGCAAGTGGATAGAAACCATTTGTTGTTATTCCAAGTGTGACATTTCGTGGATCGACAGTGAACGTTTGGTCAAAAGAATCCACGACTTTCCATTGAGAAGTGTCAAATGGATGACATATTATGTTTGGATCATACTTGGCATGACTATGATAGGTCATTGCATCTGTTATACATGGTAAAATATACAGTCTCTTCAATGTATAAATTAAAGGAAAATGTCTTAATCTCTTTCAAGGTACTTTGGTGCCTTTTCTCCCTTCGTTGAATTATGTCATATATCTTGGTTCATTGCATTTTATACATGAAACTCTATTCGCATCATCTTTCTAGTATAATATGCAATCATTGATGCATGCATCATAAGTTTTGTAATTCATGCCAACTTGCTTAATGAACTTCTTCATGTCGGAGTATTTTGTCGGCAGCATGTTACCTTCGGGGAGTAACTCCTTTATTAGTTTTAGAAGTGCAATCACATCATTTTCTGAAAAATCGTATTGGGACTTCAAGCTATTCAGTTTCACAATGGCATACAACTTAGTTATCCCTTTTGAACATGAAGGATACAGTGGCTCTTTTGCGCTATCAAAAAGTGATTTATACTTCTTACTTTCATTGGCCTGCTAATTGCCATCATCCGAAGACTGCTCTCTGACATTAGCATGATCAGATAACAGATTTTCAAGTTGAAAATCATGAAAGGTATCTGCATCATTGACTAGATTGTAACACCCCGTATTTCTGTTAACACTAAAGTAACAAATTAAAGAATAACTAATCTCAGATGTGAGAATTAAGGGAAACGGGTTAAGCCATTGTGTTCGTCTCGGAATTCTGGTTGAGATAGAGTCCGAGATTGCGTGAATTGGACTTCGTATGAAGAAGTTACGGCCATCGGAAGTTTCAGAAAATTCAAAACAGATTTCGAGAATTCAAATTTTAGAGTTAAACAGGCTAGGCGGGAAAATACCCGCCAGGGCCAGGTCGACCATAGGGCTGACCTGGGGGTCGACCTACCCTGACCAGGACGACCATAGGGTCGACCTGGGGGTCGACCTGCCCCCCCGGGCAGATTTGATTAGTTACCTGTTAATGACTGTGTGTTGACTCATTAGGGTTTCTGATCTGCTCTGACTGGCTGGGATTAATTCTGGGTTGATCGGACGGCCTAAACTAATCCTAAACTCTATAAAAACACCTATAGACTCAAACCCTAAAATCAAAATAAAATTAGATTCATGGCCTCCATGCCGTCACCTAGCAACCCAGAATAGCCACCACCAATTAGAGAGGAAGAAAGCTAGTCTAAATCAATTCTATTCAACACTAACAACGAATCTACTTCAAGGGAAAGCTAATACAGCTTCAGAACCCAGAATTCAGAACTCAATACCTTCTTTGAGTTGTGAGTTCGATTTCTTTAATAAAATAATTAGCAATTTAATTGGATTAAGTTATGATATGGATTACATGGATATGATGTGAATTATTGACCGCATGTTATAATTATATTGTAAAATTGTGATGTTATCATACATGTTGTAAATTCTATGATGTTATGTTGTGATCATCTATGTTGTAAAGTTACGATGCTATCATCTATGTTGTAATTCTATGAATAGCTTATGTATAATCAAATCATCATGTTGTTCATATGCTAGTTTGGTTATGTTGATTCATATGATGAATCATATGTATGTATGCAAGTTTAGATATTGATTTAGACATGAATCATATGCAAGTTAGTGAAAATTATGTATAACCTTTCATGTTTCATGACATCTATTTTAGATCTAAAGTTAGGCTATGACATGTGTGAGTTATATGCTAAATTTTACATGCTAGTTTACATGTTTAGATGTAAGTTTACACCATTGTTATGTTGCATAAATCACATATGCAAGTTTATATAAATATATGAGTTTGGAATATGAATCATGTTATGCAAGTTTGTGGTTATTGCCTATGCAAGTTTACACCTTTAGATGTAGATCTATGACATACATGACTTATGCAAGTTGTGACCATTACCTAAACAAGTTTACACCTTTAGATTTGGATCTATGACATATGTAGTTTTATGCAAGTTGTAACTTTGGCCTATGCAAGTTTTAGATGTAGAACATCATTCACACATGCAAGTTCACCCCTTATGTTTAAATCTAGCTTTATCTATATGTATGTTGTGATGTTTTCTCTTTATTCTATGAGTTAGACTATTCGAGTCTAACGTATATTTTACGTTAAACGAACGAACGTACAACGTGGGGTAATGGGATAATATTAAAAAGATTTAATATTAAGAATTGGCATAAATGCCTTAAATGGCATATAATAAATTTGTGATGAAATTGGTATGATTTTACATACCATAAATAGATGGACATAACTGAGTCAATTATGGCCATAGTTAAATTTGAAATTGATTGATAATTTGAATAGGGAAAGTAATTCAAATAGGGGAATGATTAATTAGGAGTAGTTAATCGTCTAAGACACGAGGTTAGGCTCTTTTGTGGTGTAAGACTGCCCGGACCCGCCCGGCAAATCCAGCTGCCACAAATGCCAGTCTAATTTGGGAGGTCTTAGACATAAACTAAATGCGTAACAGTTGTAAAGACACGAGGTTAGGCTCTTTTGTGGTGTAAGACTGCCCGGACCCGCCCGATAAATTTAGCTGCCACAAATGTCAGTCTAATGTGAGAGGTCTATATAAGGTTACGGTCTTAATGAACTAAGAAACACTTAACCAGATAAACATGTAGTGGGACATGAGGGGTTAAGTGGGTGCCTTGGGTGGCATGTGGAATCTAGTGGGTGCCTTGGGTGGCATTTGAAATACGATTAGAAATACTTAACTAAAATTGAAACATGTAAGTGAACATGAATAAGAACAGGGTTAAGTGGGATGTACTAGAGGGGACCAAGCTTAGGTGGATGGCTTGTGTCAAGTAATGGGGGCCCGTTTCAACCAGTAACTCATATGTATCTTTGTGGGCTCGACCCAAGTCGAGGACGGGACACACATACTGGGCTTGACTGTAAGAGGCCCAAACGGGTTAGTGGTGGCAACGCAAGTCCAACGGGTTCATATGCATGTGTGGGCCTGGGCTGGTAGGTAAGACGTTGTTGCATCGTGTAGGTATAAGCCGTGCATTGTTGGTGGTATCAGGTTGCCACTTTGGGGAGTGATACACCCCACTGTGGGACCAGCACGGGTATCTATGAGTTAGGGAGTCGATCGCTTGGGGGTAGTGGGTACACCTAGTGGAGATAGGGGCAGGTGGCACCTATGAAGGCAACTAAGGGCGCACGAAACTACCATTATCATATTTAAGTTATGTAGGCGGGATCAACCTTAGGGTGACTAGTGGTGGTGCAGTATTGTAATTATCTTATAGTGTTATAGGTGCGCTTTAACGTTATCTTAGTTCTACCTTATTTCCTTGTTTACTCTGCCATACTCAATTGTTCACAGTCATTTCCTTATTTTCCAACTTATGCCTTAGCCTAGTTATTTTGGGTAATTATATTGTTAAAGTTATCGCACTCGCCAGACTTTATGTCTGACCCCCTTTGTTTCCTCCTCTTTTCTTCCTTCCCCCCCCCAAGGTGCTCAGGTTGGAACTAGCACCAGTGGAGCTTGATTTTGGACAGATGTATCTCTGCTTTTATAAGTTGCTTGGATCGTTGAAGTAAATTTCTGCCTCTTTTATTTATGGCTATCTTGTACTGGGGTTATGTCTTTCAATTTATGTACTTTGATTTAGTCAAGATGGATATTATGTACTTTGACTCTGGTATTTGATGATGTTATCAAACTTATGTGTTTACCGCTGCAATAAATAAAGTTTTAAAGTTTTAGTATTGTTTATATCTGTCTCGTTGTTAAATTTCCATTCTATACACACTTAAAATGCTCCATGAAAGTTAATGCATTCCCTTTGTGAGTGACATTAATGGACGTGGGGTGTTACACGTGGTATCAGAGCTGAAGGTTACCAGAACAGATATGAATTTTGAAAAGTGTTTTTGAAAAACAACTTAAAGAAGTACCTTCAAAATTATGTTTTGAGGAAAGTATTTTCAAGAGAAAAGCTTATTTTAGAAAGCATAACCCCAAGAGCCATATATCTTTCCTTCGGTTCTTTTGTATTGAATCTTTCCTATTTCGTTTCAGCATGTCTGGAATTCCCAAGATACCCGAGGGGATAACGATACCTGGATGGTTTAGGAGGTATTTGGAGACTAGGGCCACCATTGCAGGTCCAGCAAATGCTCCTCCTCCTCCCCTCCTCCTCCTCCTCCTCGTGTTGATACTTTTGCTAAGATATGTAAGGAATTTAGGGCAATGGGTGGAAAACCTTTTCACGGGACGGAGACATTTGTTGAAGCTCGTAATTGGCTAAAGGAGGTGGAAGAATTGTTTGGAATCTTTGAAGTGAATGATGGAAGAAAGGTCCAGTTAGCTTCCTGGCTAATGAAGGATGAGGCCTCGTTTTGGTGGGAGGCCATTAATGGGGAGCGTCTAGTTGATACATGGCCAGTCTTCAGGCGGAGGTTTGAGGCAAAGTTTCTCTCACGGGCTGAAGAAAATTTATACATGGAAAGATTTTTGGCATTGAAGCAAGGGAATCTATCGGTGAAAGAATACGTCAACAAATTCAACCAGTTGGCGAGATTTGGCTTGGACTTAGTGAATACACCAGAAAAGAAGGCCCTGAGATTTGTTAAGGGTTTGAACGAGTCGCTTCATGGGTTAGCTATGACCCATATCCCTATGGGGGCTACCTTTGAGAGACTAGTTGATATGGCGCTTATGCATGAAGAGGAGAAGGGCACCAATGCTAATAAGGCACCCGAGAAGAAAGGGGATCAAAAGAAGCCGCAACAGCAACAACATAATAAGAATGGTGGTAAAGGCAACAATGCTAAGGGGAAGAAGAGATGCTTTAACTGTGGGACACCTGGCCATCTAAGCAAAGATTGTAGGAAGAAAAAGAAGACTGGTTGTTTCCATTATGGCGAAGCGGGACATCTGATTAAGGACTGCCCAAAGAAAGGGCAAAGGGCAGGGTCTACCTCGGGAGGACAGGTGCATGCTCTTACGACACCAGGGCAGACAAGGGGCAAGTTCTGGCTCTCGTGGTCCCACCGCTGCAAGAACGAGGTAAAGCAATTTCCTTGGAAAGTTTAGTTTTTCTGTTTGATCATCCTGTCCATATTTTATTCAATTCTGGCGCATCACATTCGTTTATCTCTACATCATTAGTTGAAACACTGCACCTAGATACTAGTCTAGTTACAAATCCCTTAGTAGTCTCAAATCCTATTGGTGGTTCGTCTCATCTTTCTATGATCTGTTTGGATTTGAGAGTGTTTATCTTGGGCGTTGAGTTTGAATGCAACGCCTTTGTTCTTGGCTTCATGGGCTATGGATTGATTCTAGGTATGGATTGGCTAACTAGATATGGGGTCATCCTAGATTGTGAAAGAAGGGTAGTTAGATTGTTAACTCGTTGTGGAAAGACCCTTGATATTTCTTGTGACCCTAGAGGTCCAGTAATGCTTAGCTACCTAGAATCCCTTGACGCATCCGATGATGATTTACATTCTGTTCGTATAGTCCATGAATATGTTGATGTCTTCGATGAGGTGAGGGGTTTACCCCCAAACGTGAGATAGACTTTCGAATATATCTAGTAGATAATGCAAAGCCAATTGCATTGCCAGTGCGCTACATGGCTCCAAGAGAGAGAAGAGAACTCAGTAAGCAAGTAAAAGAGTTGCTTGAGAAGAGGTTCATCAGACGTAGTATATCGGAGTGGGGTGCTCCAGTATTATTTGCCACGAAGGCAGAAGGGTCCCTTAGACTTTGTGTGGACTATAGAGAACTCAATAAGCTTACTAAGAAGAATAGACACCCACTGCCGAGGATTGACGATCTCCTCGATCAGTTAGTTGGCGCCTCAGTGTTTTCGCGGTTGGACTTAGCCATGGGTTTCCATCAGTTGAGAGTGGCTGAGGATAGCATAGACAAGACTGCCTTTAGGACTCCAGAAGGTTTCTTCGAGTGGCTTGTGATGCCCTTCGGTTTGACAAACGCCCCCGCATACTTTGTTGACTTGAAGTGTAGGGTGTTTAGGGAGTACCTTAATAGATTCGTGGTAGTCTTTGTGGACGACATCTTGATCTTTTCTAAGAGCGAGGAAGAGCATGCCCTACATCTTAGGGAAGTGTTGGAGACTCTTCGAGCGCATAGCCTTAAAGCTAAATTTTCTAAATGTCACTTTTGGAGGAAGGAAGTGCGATTCTTAGGGCACGTGGTTTCCAAAGAAGGGATAGTTGTGGATCCCGCGAAGGTAGTGGCCATCCAAGATTGGACGGTCCCTAAAAATGCTACCGAGGTGAGGAGTTTCTTAGGGTTGGCTGGCTACTATAGAAAGTTTATCAAAGACTTCGCAAAAATATCAGCCCCGTTAACATGCTTGACGAAGAAGAACTTAGTTTTCACATGGGACGTAGATTGTGATGATGCGTTCCAACGTTTAAAGAGAGCTTTGACCACAGCCCCGGTCTTAGTGTTGCCAGATGGGAGTAAGCCATTTACCGTTTATACCGATGCTTGTGGGATAGGACTAGGCGCAGTCTTAACGCAAGAGGGAAGGGTAATAGCCTATGGTGGAAGGCAGTTGAGAGTGCATGAGAGAAATTACCCTACACATGACCTGGAGTTGGCCGCTATTGTTTTCGCGCTTAAGTCTTAGCGCCATTATCTTCTTGGCGAAAAATTCGAATTGTTCACTGACCACAAATCGCTAAAATACTTGTTTTCTCAGAAGGACTTGAACTTAAGGCAGCAAAGGTGGATGTAATTCTTAGCGTCCTACAATTTCGAGATAGCATATACCCCTGGCAAGGGTAACGTGGTGGTAGACGACTTAAGTAGGAAATGGTTGTCCTTGAGTCCGTTGTTCGTTGAGCGGTGAAGCTTAGAGTTCATCTCTACGTTTGACTTTAGACCTTCCATTGACTTTGTACCCGGTTTGCTAGCATCCTTAGAGGTCAGACCTACGCTTTTGGGACGGATTGGTGAGGCACAACGAGATGACCCACAGTTGGTTGAGTTAGTAGAGAAGCTCAAAAGAGGGGAGTCATCGAGCCATCTCAGTAGGTATACCCTAGATGATAAGGGTTGGTTACGTAGGGACGGTGGACTTTGTGTACCACGGGACGAGAATTTGAGGAAGACCATTCTTGATGATGCACATCGTTCGAAGATGACCATCCATCCCGGCGGGGACAAGATGTACATGGACATGAGACGAGTTTACTTTTGGGCCGGCATGAAGAGGGATGTGGCTGAGTTTGTCGCTATATGCTTGGTGTGTCAACAAGTAAAAGCAGAGCAAAAAAAGCCCGGTGGGTTGCTTCACCCATTGGAGGTTCCACAATGGAAATGGGAAAGTGTCTCGATGGACTTTATCGATGGGTTACCGAGATCAAGGAAGGGTAATACGGGGATTTGGATCGTGGTAGACAGACTTACTAAGAGCACCCATTTCATTCCCGTGAAGAGTAAGAGGACTGCTCCATGATTAGCCTTCGTATACATTCGAGAGATAGTTCGTTTGCACGATGTTCCTTCTAGCATAGTGAGCGACCGCGATCCTATCTTTACTAGCGAATTTTGGAAAAGCTTACAAGAGGCGGTAGGGACTCAGTTATGTTTGAGCACCGCATATCATCCTCAGACGGACGACCAGACCGAGAGGGTAAATCGTATTATAGAAGACCTATTGAGGTTGTGTGTCTTAAACTTCGGAGGTACATGGGAGGAACATCTTCCGTTGGTGGAGTTTGCATATAATAATAGCTTTTAGTCTAGCATTGGCATGGCACCGTTCGAGGATCTTTATGGGCGGCCGTGTCGTTCGCTTACATGTTGGTGGGAGTCTACAGATAAGATCTTACTTGGGCCCGATATGATTAGAGAGACTTCGAAAAAGATCGATTTGATTCGAAGGAGGATGAAGACGACGCAAGATAGGCAGAAATCTTATGCTAACAAGAGGAGGACAGATCTTGAGTTTGATATTGGGGACATGGTCTTTGTCAAGGTGTCTCCATTACGGAATGTGGTTCGCTTTGGGTCCGTTGGGAAGTTAGCACCAAGGTTCGTAGGGCCGTTTCCTATTAAGGAGAGGATTGGACAGATGGCGTATAGAGTGGAGTTGCCTGAGAGACTTAGTGGTGTACACGACGTATTCCATGTATCTCATTTGAGGAAGTGCTTGCACGAGACCGCGGAAGTGATAGAGCCGAGCTTGCTTAGAGAGGTGGAGATAGAGCGTGATGCGACGATTCGACGAGCTCCTACGTGCATTCTTGGGTCAAAGATTAAGAAGTTGAGTAATCGAGAGGTCAAGCTAGTCAAAGTGCAATGGGGAGATAACGAGAGCAACGCTACTTGGGAGACGGAAGAGAAGATGCGTTCATTGTACCCTTTTCTTTTCGAGGGTATGTCTTTTAATTTCTCCTTTATCGCTTAGCTTGTACTTATCTTATCTTTAGTATGTCCTCTCGCTAGTATCTTTTACCTTTAGAAAGGGTAATCTTATGGTTGAAATATGTGTTTGAGACATGTTATGTATGATGGATGCATGTGGATGCAAGTGTTTGCTAGTGGTTGCTCGTGGATGCATATACACACACTTTAGGCACTAGATCGGCTCAGTCACTTCATATTGCATATTGCATATAAATGTGTGTGCATATTTAAGTTAATGGATGCATAATGGTTGTCTATCATATGGATGCTGCATTTTGGTGAATGGTTGTGCACACATGTAGAAATAATATGTATCGATAGGATTCTTTCGCATACATTATGGACGCATGGCACTATCATGGTTTGCATTAAGAAGGTCAACTGAATCAGTAGACTGCCTGATTTTGCATTAGATAAGGAACATATACACACACTTCTTGCATATGTTCATACAACATTAGGAATTTTATAAGGACAATGGATGCCTGTGTTTGATGGTTGAGTAGATGGTTGTTTGGATGTTAGGATATGCATTCTCCTTAACTTGGAGATTTCGGGGGCGAAATCCTTTAAGGAGGGGAGAATGTAACACCCCTTATTTCTGTTAACACTAAAGTAACAAATTAAAGAATAACTAATCTCAGATGTGAGAATTAAGGGAAACGGGTTGCACCATTGTGTTCGTCTCGGAATTTTGGTTGAGACAGAGTCCGAGTTTGCGTGAATTGGACTTCGTATGAAGAAGTTATGGCCATCGGAAGTTTCAGAAAATTCAAAATAGATTTCGAAAATTCAAATTTCAGAGTTAAACAGGCTAGATGGAAAAATTCCCGCCAGGGCCAAGTCGACCATAGGGTCGACCTAGGGGTCGACCTACCCTGACCAGGTCGACCATAGGGACGACCTGGGGGTCGACCTGCCCCCCCGGGCAGATTTGATTAGTGACCTGTTAATGACTGTGTGCTGACTCATTAGGGTTTCTGATCTGCTCTGATTGGATGGGATTAATTCTGGGTTGATCGGACGGCCTAAACTAATCCTAAACTCTATAAAAACACCTATAGACTCAAACCCTAAAATCAAAATAAAATTAGATTCATGGCCTCCATGCCGTCACCTAGCAACTCAGAATAGCCGCCACCAATTAGAGAGGAAGAAAGCTAGTCTAAATCAATTCTATTCAACACTAACAACGAATCTACTTCAAGGGAAAGCTAATACAACTTCAGAACTCAGAATTCAGAACTTAAGACCTTCTTTAAGTTGTGAGTTCGATTTTTTAATAAAATAATTTGCAATTTAATTAGATTAAGTTATGATGTGGATTACATGGATATGATGTGAATTATTGAACGCATGTTATAATTATGTTGTAAAATTGTGATGTTATCATACATGTTGTAAATTCTATGATGTTATGTTGTGATCATCTATGTTGTAAAGTTACGATGCTATCATCTATGTTGTAATTCTATGATTGGCTTATGTATAATCAAATCATCATGTTGTTCATATGCTAGTTTGGTTATGTTGATTCATATGATAAATCATATGTATGTATGCAAGTTTAGATATTGATTTAGACATGAATCATATGCAAGTTAGTGAAAATTATGTATAACCTTACATGTTTCATGACATCTATTTTAGATCTAAAGTTAAGCTATGACATGTGTGAGTTATATGATAAATTCTACATGCTAGTTTACATGTTTAGATGTAAGTTTACACCATTTTTATGTTGCATAAATCACATATGCAAGTTTATATAAATATATGAGTTTGGAATATGAATCATGTTATGCAAGTTTGTGGTTATTGCCTATGCAAGTTTACACCTTTAGATGTAGATCTATGACATACATGACTTATGCAAGCTGTGACCAATACCTAAACAAGTTTACACCTTTAGATTTGGATCTATGACATATGTAGTTTTACGCAAGTTGTAACTTTGGCCTATGCAAGTTTTAGATGTAGAACATCATTCACACGTGCAAGTTCACCCCTTATGTCTAGATCTAGTTTTATCTATATGTATGTTGTGATGTTTTCTCTTTATTCTATGAGTTAGACTATTCGAGTCTAACGTATATTTTACGTTAAACGATCGAACGTACAACGTGGGGGTAATGGGATAATATTAAAAAGATTTAATATTAAGAATTGGCATAAATGCCTTAAATGGCATATAATAAATTTGTGATGAAATTGGTATGATTTTACATACCATAAATAGATGGACATAATTGAGTCAATTATGGCCATAGTTAAATTTGAAATTGATTGATAATTTGAATAGGGAAAGTAATTCAAATTGGGGAATGATTAATTAGGAGTAATTAATCGTCTAAGACACGAGGTTAGGCTCTTTTGTGGTGTAAGACTGCCCGGACCCGCCCGGAAAATCCAGCTGCCACAAATGCCAGTCTAATGTGGGAGGTCTTAGGCATAAACTAAATGCGTAACAGTTGTAAAGACACGAGGTTAGGCTGTTTTGTGGTGTAAGACTGCCCGGACCCGCCCGGCAAATCCAGCTGCCACAAATGCCAGTATAATGTGAGAGGTCTTTATAAGGTTACAGTCTTAATGAATTGAGAAACACTTAACCAGATAAACATGTAGTGGGCCATGAGGGGGTTAAGTGGGTGCCTTGGGTGGCATGTGAAATCTAGTGGGTGCCTTGGGTGGCATTTGAAATAGGATTAGAAATACTTAACCAAAATTGAAACATGCAAGTGAACATGAATAAGAAGAGGGTTAAGAGGGATGTACTAGAGGGGACCTAGCTTAGGTGGATGGCTTGTGTCTAGTAATGATGGTCCGTTTCAACCAGTAACCCATACATATCTTTGTGGGCTCGACCCAAGTCGAGGACGGGACACGCATACTGGGCTTGACTGTAAGAGGCCAAAACAGGTTAGCGGTGGCAACACAAGTCCAATGGGTTCATATGCGTGTGTGGGCCCGGGCTGGTAGGTAAGACGTTGTTGCATCGTGTAGGTATAAGCCATGCATTGTTGGTGGTATCGGGTTGCCACTTTGGGGAGTGATACACCCCACTGTGGGACCAGCACGGGTATCTACGAGTTAGGGAGCCGATCGCTTGGGGGTAGTGGGTACACCTAGTGGAGATAGGGGCAGGCGGCACCTATGAAGGCAGCTAGGTGTTCATGAAACTACCATTATCATATTTAAGTTCTGGAGGCGGGATCAACCTTAGGGTGACTAGTGGTGGTGCAGTATTGTAATTATCTTATAGTGGTGTAGGTGCGCTTTAACGTTATCTTAGTTCTACCTTATTTCCTTGTTTACTCTACCATACTCAATTGTTCACAGTCATTTCCTTATTTTCCAACTTATGCCTTAGCCTAGTTATTTTGGGTAATTATATTGTTAAAATTATCGCACTCGCCAGACTTTATGTCTGACCCCCTTTGTTTCCTCCTCTTTTCTTCCTCCCCCCCAGATGCTCAGGTTGGAACTAGCACCAGTGGAGCTTGATTTTGGACAACTGTATCTCTGCTTTTATAAGTTGCTTGGACCTCTGAAGTAAAGTTCAGCCTCTCTTATTTATGGCTATTTTGTACTGGGGTTATGTCTTTCAATTTATGTACTTTGATTTAGTCAAGATGGATATTATGTACTTTGACTATGGTATTTGATGATGTAATCAAACTTTTGAGTTTACCGCTGCAATAAATAAAGTTTTAAAGTTTTAGTACTGTTTATATATGTCTTGTTGTTAAGTTTCTAATCTATACACACTTAAAATGCTTCATGAAAGTTAATGCATTCCCTTTGTGAGTGACATTAATGGACGTGGGGTGTTACATAGATCTTCCATCCTAATATGTTCAGCCTCATCGATACTTGTGGCATAGCTAATTAGTTGTTGTTTTTTCAATTTTCAATTCCACCCTTTTTTCCCTATGAAAATACCACACGCTATATGATTGGATAAAACCCATCCAAGCAAATGAAAATGTATGTCATCTAATTTGATCATCTTCATATTTTGGTGCCGAGTGCAAGGGCATAAATACACTCCTTTCTTACCACTGTCTTCTTCAACAAAACTAATAAACTTCTTTACCCCATCTATATAGTATATTGATCTTTGATTAGATTCATTTATCCATATTTTGCCTATATTAAATGATATGTTACCCACCTATATCATATATAATTGAACACGAAACGTAAATGCTGATACAATTCAAAATTTTCTATAATTTATAAAATGCTGATACAATTCTAAAATTGCTAC
The DNA here is from genome assembly GCA_030737875.1 of Allium sativum. Taxonomy (NCBI): domain Eukaryota; kingdom Viridiplantae; phylum Streptophyta; class Magnoliopsida; order Asparagales; family Amaryllidaceae; genus Allium; species Allium sativum. Next base: position 433,375,821 of record CM060910.1, read on the forward strand.
TATCTATGTAATAAAATTAATATCTATATAATCGCATCAAACAAATGGGCCCGTTAATGTCACTCTTTAACAGAATGCACTAATTTCCGTGAAGCGTTATAGGTAAACAGAACAAAATCTCACAAGACAAATATATAAAATAACGGAAATTTAAAACTTTATTTTCCAATAGAAAACATCGTGGTCTCAAAATCCGGTTACAACATCAAACTGAAATACTGGAACAAAATACATCAAATAAAAACTTCTACCTTGCACTAAAAACCATCAGAGTACATAAATGAAAAATCATAGTCCCCATAAGTAGCCATAAACAAGTAGACAAGTAATCAAAGCTATACATCGAAGAAAATACAAATCCAAGAAGAAATAGAAGAGAGAGTCCTAATCAAGCCTAAGCGTTCCCACACTGAGAACCCAGGGGGAGGGGAGGACGAGACGGAAAAGGAAACAAAACGGGTCAGGCATAAAGTCTGGCAAGTCCAATGACTTTTAGCATATAAATAAGTAAAAGTATCATGACAGTAAATAAACTGGATGACAGATAAATGTAGTAGATAACAGGTATAAATAGGATGGACAGAATATACAAAATAAACATGATAAACTATGCTTCTCAATTACTTTTCTCTGCACCAATACTAGTATAGCGGATTAAGTGTTTTCCAATTACTTAATAGAAACAGAATGATCCCAACAGAAACAAAAATGGTAGACTTAGGTGTACTTCTAGTAACGGGTTTTACCCCAAACAGAAATAATAGGTACCTAAACAGAAATAACGGGTGTTACCCCAAATAGAAATAATAGGTAATTAAACAGAACTAGATGTACCCTAATTACTACCCCCAACAATCGACTCCCTACCATGTAAATACTCTATGTCGACCTCACAGTCGGGTGTATTACTTCCTAAAGTGGCAACCACCAGAGGGACACAGACCTATTTATAGGTGTTATAACGACTTACTTTCCCAAGCAAGCCGGACCCATGCACGCACATGACTCCGTTGGAACACGCCATCAGAACACCTCTCCCCAAATGAACCTCTTATAATCAGTTCAGTAAGTATGCCCTGACCCCTACCTAGTGCGGGGTCCACCCCTTTAATACCGGAATGGGTTACTGACTTATATAGCCTCACACAACAGATGATACAAGCCACCCTTAGGCTTGTATCACCAATTAACTAGGATTTTGGCAGGTTATTCCTAACAGATTAACAAGCCCGCATAACCCCAACAGATAAAACAAGCTAAGTTTAACGGGTTCGTATAACCCCCCTAGATTTAACAGATTTACTTAACCCCACAGATTCAACATGTTTACTTAACCACACCCGCAGATTAAACAAGCCACAGATTAACAGGTTTATATGTATATAACCCCCACAGATTAAATAGGTTAAGTATTACAGGTTAACATGTATGCATAACTCCCAACATGTTTCAAAGGCTGCTCACAATTTTTATTAACATATATCGCTTAATCTTTAAATTAAGCCTACATATTTATATTCCCCCAAACCACAAGTCATAATTCACGGCCTAAGATATACCCCAAATTTTTGTCATATTTCACAGTATAGTTTATGCCTCCAAATCCCAGTTGTGATTCATAGTACAAGTTATGCCCCCAAATTACCATTCCCAAGTTAACCCAACTTCGTTCGTATGCATATTTCAATGATATTTGCCTAGACTCCAAGGTAGCCTAGACTACAAAAATAAAAAGGGAATGAGAGAGAAGAATAAAGTAGGCATATAAAATAAAATAAGCATATGATAATAGAGATGGGAATTTGATAGCAAAAATAGGCATATCAGAAATAGGCATATAAGAACTGAACATCAAATTAGGTATATAGAGGAATACATGTAATAGCAGATTTGTTTAGGCATGAATTAGATTCTTAACAGGCATAGGTTTTAGATCCAGATTTATAAACATATCAGGATTATTTGTTTAATGTTTATATCTAAAAGTAACATGAACTCACAAAAACTGGATCTAAATAACAAAGGATAGTATGCTGAAGTTGCAGAAGAAATTCTTGTATGTGTATAGGCTGTTGTTGAAGAAAATAGGCTAATTCAATCCAAGATGGGGAAGATCTCGTTGTCTCCATTGTTTTTGATGTATAAAAGCAATAGAAATATTGTCTTATATATAGTCTACCGCCAATGAAACCAGTCAAGAAATCAGTCCACGTTCAGAAAAAAGAATTCGCTCAGATCCTCATTGGGTCGACCCACCCTCACCTGGGTCGACCCAGCCCAGGTGTGGGTCAGACCGAACATGTCATTTTCCCCTGGTTTTTCCGCTTACGTTTTTGAATTATTTTGAAAATTTTAAGCTCATATATATATAATTTCCTTATATGTATACAAACTTCTATGCTTAATAACTTTCATATACGATGTCCGTTTTATGCAAACTCGAAGTCTACCTTAAGCAGAATTTCGAGAAGAACGCAATGATATAGTCTGTTTTAATTAGTTCCCAATATTTAATTAAGTATTCCTTAGTTTATTGTTATAATGCCCTTTAAAATTACAGGGTGTTACATTCTCCCCTACTTAAAGGATTTCGTCCCCGAAATCTTTAAGTTAAGAAAAATGTTTATCCTAACATCCATCAACCATCTTCTCATCAATCATAGGCATCCACTATCCTTAAAAGAATTCTAATGCTTATATGAACATATGCAAAGGTGTGTGTGTATATATCCCTAGGCTAATGCGAAAAATCAGGCGGTCAACTAATTCAGTTGACCTCCTTAATGCAGTGTGTGTTAGTGTCATGAATCCAATATGTGTGCAAATATTCCTAGCATATCATGTAAACCCTATATGCTTGCTCAATCATCCATCCAAATGCAACACCCATTTGATGATACAATCATTTCCATCCATAAAAAATTAAAATGCACACACATCCATATGCACTATAAGAGTGCTTTGAGTCGATCTAGTGCCTAGTGTGTGTGTATATGCATCCACGAGCAACCACTAGCAAACACTTGCATCCCTTGCATCCATCAAACATAACATGTTTCAAACACATGTTTACATCCATTGGTTTTCTACCTAAAGGTCGAAGATTTGATCGATAGGATATACTCAAATGACAGAAGCAAGTACGAATAAAAGTTTGGAAAAAGAAGTTAAGAACATAACCTTAAAAAGAAAAGGGTACGAAGCACAAATCTTGTCTTCAGTCTCCCAAGTCGCATCTACGCGGTCTTCTCCCCATTGAACTTTCATCAACTTGACCTCTCGGTTGTGAAGCTTCTTAACCTCAGATCTAAGTATACGGGTAGGAACTCATCTAACTATCGCCTCCTGTTCTACCTTTACTTCCTCAAGTATATTTAGCTCGACTACCTCTGCTGTATCGTGCAGACACTTCCGCAAATGAGAAACGTGGAAAACATCATGAACACCCACCAATCTCTCTGGTAGCTTTACTCTATAGGCCATCTGACCTATCCTTTCCACTATGGGAAATGGCCCTACGAACCTTGGCACCACTTCCCTACAGATCCAAAGTGAATCACATTCCTCAAAGGTGATACTTCGATGAAAACCATGTCTCCCACCTCAAATTCAATATCAGTCCTTCTTCTATCTACATAGGACTTCTGCCTGTCCTGAGCTATCTTCATATGTCTGTGGATAAGATTAATCTATTTTGAAGTTTCTCTAATCATCTCAAGTCCAAGTAAAAGCCTATATGTGGACTCCCACCAACAAGTCAGTGATCTATACGGTCGTCCATACAATTCCTCAAAGGGTGCCATACCTATACTAGCCTAATAACTGTTGTTGTAGGCGAATCAACCAACGGAAGATGCTCTTCTCAAGTCCCTCTGAAATCTAGGATACACAGCCTCAAAAAATCCTTAAGTACTCTATTCACCCTCTCAGTCTGCCCATCGGTCTGAGGGTGATATGCGGTGCTAAAAAATAATTGTGTACCTAATGCCTCCTGCAGGCTATTCCAGAACTCACTAGTGAAGATGGGGCTACGATCACTTACGATGCAAAAAGGTATTCCATGTAAACGGACTACCTCATGGAGATAAACTGATGCTAACCATGTTGCCGTTCTCTTACTCTTAACATGAATGAAATGAGTGCTCTTAGTAAGACTGTCAACTATAACCCAAATACTGTTTTTCCTTTCCTCGATCTAGGCAAACCAGTAGGTCCTCTCGCTGCGAAGATCCTATCTGATCCATAAGAGTAGGTCGCGCCTCTAAGGATGCCAACAAACCAAGTGTAAAATCCGTAGATGGCCTAAAATCGAAGGTCGATATGTACTCCAAGCTCCGCCTCTCTACGAATGGAGGACTCAAAGTCATCCTCTGCCTACTCAACGCGTATGCCATCACATTACTTTTGCCAGGGGTATAAGCAATCTCAAAATCATAGGACGCTAGGAACTACATCCATCTCTGCTGTTTGAAGTTGAGATCACTTTGCGAGAATATATATTTGAGAGATTTATGATCGGTGTACAACTCGAATCTCCCTCCAAGTAGATAATGTCGCCAAGTCTTAAGCGCAAGTACTATAGCAGCCAACTCCAAATCAAGGGTAGGGTAGTTCCTCTCGTGAACTCTCAATTATCTACTACCATAGCTCACTACCCTTCCCTTTTGCATCAAGACGGTACCAAGTCTTGTACCACACGCATCAGTGTACACTGTGGACAATTTATTCCCATCAGGCAAAGTCAAGACTGGGATTGTTGTCAGAGCCCTCATTAACCACTGAAAAGCTTCCTCATAGTCAATGCTCCAAGAAAAGTTCTGACTCTTCTTCGTCAGTCTGGTGAGTGGGCTCGATATCTTTGCGAAGTCCTTAATAAACTTCCTACAATAGCCCGCTAAACTAAGAAAACTCCTTACCTCCGTTGCATTCTTTGGAACCTTCCAATCTTGAACTGCAACTATTTTCGCGGGATCTACTACTATCCCTTCCTTGGAGACCACATGACTTAGAAATCTTACTTTCTCTCTCCAAAAGTGACATTTAGAGAATTTTGCCTTAAGATGGTGCACTCGGAGAGTCTTTAAAACCTCCCCTAAATGTATGGCATGCTCTTCCTTGCTCTTCGAAAAGATCTGTAATGACCCGAAAATCCGGTCCAATTTGAGCTGACTAAATAACACAAGTCCAACCCCAAATTGAACTGGAAACTAGGTAATTAATAGAAAGAAGACAGAGGGTGAGGAAAGATAAGGTAGAAAATTAGAATAGAAGAAGAAGAACAACACCACATCAGAGTAACACGAATCTCACAGCGGAACGAATAACATATAATATATATAACATAACTTGAAATATACATCTGTACTTGAATATACATCATTATCAAAGTACAACACTTACAACACAGCGGAAATAACTATTGCTATATAATCCTGAAGCCTCCTGCTCCAAGCTCTTCCAATATATCTGTAAATCTCGACTACTTGACTGCCCGTACAAATTTAGCACCCAAGAGTTTAGGAAAAACAACAAAATAAACTCCGGGTCAGTCATGGGACTGGTATGAGTAAAATAGTTTAAAACAGTTCGAACAAGTAAACGATATCTCATAAGACCACGCTGTATAACGGAACGGGTTTTTCCCTTATGAGAATCCAAATTATCTTTATATCAAAAACCCTTTTGATATTATAATAATGTCTATCAACCACAGTATAATAATCATCTAGCAGAAACGCTTTCATTTCACGTTCTACATATATAGTATACAATCAAAACCGCAAGCACGTATTGGGTAATGGATTTCCAACTATGACAAGGTATGGAACCACCTTTCGCTAGTGTACCTCTAGAAAGGAATACACTGGGATCAACAAGAACATCTTGCAACCCGACCACACATAACCGACCACTCATTTCGCTTGAGTGTATCGAATGTATATCACCAACGGTTGGGATCAGCAACCGTTCCCTGAATGGGACAGTATCGACAATAGATTTTTAGAAATAAATGAAACTCTAGATCAGGTGATTATACACCCTACTTCGGAGCGACCGACTTAGCCATGTTGCCTGCCCGATTTCTGTCATTTACCAGTTGTGAGGCTAGAAGCTACGCTTTATCAACACACCAGATTCACTTCGAATGTCACATCGTCAAATCCATCGAATCACCGATTGACGTCTACAACCGTACATTACGTGTCAGCTAAAAGAAGTTTCCTTCCCCGCTTCCACTCTTGGTACGGTTGAAGAAATCAATGTACGTGACCTTTCTGGAAATACTCTGTTAGACATTCATCCATACAAGTCATCTAGGAACAGGATGAACCGAAGGCACTATTCAGTACATCCATCTTAGACACTGTTATCTAAGACTTATACAATAGCCCTTGCACTTTACTCCATCTTCAATTATCTTTGGCATATATGATTCGCAACGCTATCTATATTCATATTTCCTTAGTTCATTTTTCAACTCCTGTTTCCCTATATTCAACATTTTCTATTTTCTAAATTTAGAAAATATACGTTATTTACATTGGGAACATTTCCATTTCTTGTTTTCTGTATTAGAAAACATTTCTGATTCTTGTTTGGGAAAACATTTCCGAAACTCCTACGTTTGGATTAAACAGATGTCTAGATAAAACATCGCTATGCCAACTCAAACCACTATACTTATTCACTAAATACACTTAACCACTTCCACTCTCGAACCTTAACCGTTTCTAAATTAAAAACGAAGACAATCAAGTTGGGGTATAACTACCTCTCAGACCTTAACTGAACCACATTTCAAATCTCGAAATAGGGTAAGTTCGTCTTTTAACTCTTTAACACTTCCTTACGTAACTCTCGTTCGAATAAATCTCTATTCGATAACTCCTCCCTTCGAATAACTATATTTGATAGTCTCTCTTACGAATAACTAGATTCGATTAACCTTTCTTCGAATAAACTAAATTCAATTAACTTTATTTATTTAACCCTAATCGATTAACTCTTTTTACTTAATTCCTTTCGATTAAACTATAATCGATAACTCCTTTCGTTTAAACTATAATCGATAACTCCTTTCGAATAACTAATTCGATAACTCCTTTCGAATAACTAATTCGATAACTCCTTTCGATTAAACTATAATCGATAACTCCTTTCGATTAAACTAAAATCGATAACTCCTTTCGATTAACTAATTCAATAACTCTTATGTGTTTTACTCTATTCGAATAACTAATTCAAATAACTCTTATGTGTTTTACTCTATTCGAATAACTCTTATGTGTTTAACTCTATTCGAATAACTAATTCGAATAACTCTTATGTGTTTTACTCTATTCGAATAACTAATTCGAATAACTAATTCGATTTGCTTACTAAAGATTTCCTTTTTAACAACGTTTATTCATTTTTAAAGATTTACTTTTAGTAACAGTTCTCCACTTTATAATGATTTCGTTCTTATAATAGTTTCCTTTTTATAACATTTTCCCTTTTTCTAAATATCTCCTATTTATAAATATTCCAATTTATAAATATTTCTTATTTATAAATATTCCACTTATAAATATTTTATTTTCAAATATCACTTTGAAAATATTCCGTTATCAACATTTCGGTATGTTATGGTATTCAACATATCAAATCACGATGATCCGTATCGTTCAAACACATATAATCGACAACATATTATATATCACATCATATATCACAATATATGAATCACAGTAAAATAAATGTTGAGGAATCCAGTTGGATTCCTCCAACCTGTTTCCCTGCATCACAAATGTTAAACAATATAGATAACATCACTTTCAGTTCCATATGATATATTCTGTTAAATAGAATCAATGTAGAAATTCAACTAACTGACTAGCAGTTCAATCAAACAGTCAACACACAGTCAATCAGCCAATATCTAACAGTTCTAAAAATACAACATGAAATTATAAACTGTTCAGAATTAGTGAGATTTACTCACATTGGACTGTCATCGTTAATAACAATAATTGTCGTTGATTCAGATTGGAAAATTTAATTTACAATAAATTGTGACGAGTTCCGATGGACTTCCAGTCAGTTCCATCGTGTAGTGTCCGTCCATACGATCCTATCGGATCTTGTTTCGCTCAATTCTGGTAATACATGAGGAAGTTATGGAAATCCGAAGTTTATACATTATTTTAAATATAAAATAACTTGAGATATTTTATATTGGGCTTAACCTTATGTCGGCCCATTCTTCATTTAAACAAACCCGTTACTGTCTCCTTCCTTCAGGAACAAAACACGCAACTCCTCCTCTAAATGGTCGTTGCGGTGCCTTTCTTCCTTCGATTTCCCCCTTTGTGCTCCACCGTAGATCACCAAAAGGTATCCAAAGTCTTCCTCTTCCTATTCCGTGTCTCCCCATACCAGTACCCTTACACTCGCCGCCCTCTTCTAAAACCCGTCGAACCCCAAATCCCTCGCAACAGTGAAAAACCACCGAAAGAAATCAACACCGTATCCCCTTAAATCATCATGCTAGGTGCGACTTCACTCCACAAATCCAACGATGAGGTTGATTTTGTGAACAAAGGCTTTAATCTCTCCAAAATCGAGGCCCTAGGACTACGGTATTCTTTTCCTGAACTTCAGAATGTCGTCGCAACATATAGGATGAGTATCGAATTGAAAGAGGTTTCCCAGGGATTACAAAGATGCTTGAGTTGCGATTTATAGTAATTTATTTGATTTGATTTTGATTTCTCAACTCAAGATGTTTACTGTATATTTTATTTCTGAGACAACGGCGCAATGTTTGCCCTCAGTAGAAAATGAAATTAGGTTTAGAGGAGTGGAAGAGTATTTATAGGAAGATATTTTGAGATATTTTGGTTTTAGATATTTTCTTTTTATATTCATTTACATTCGTTCTGCACTCTAAAAATCCCTACGAACACATATGATACCTAAAAATCATGAAAATTGACATGCCGCTAGAGTTCGACATTACGAACCTAACGAAACTGGTTTCGTCGAATTCCGACTCCGTTTGCTCACACAACGTATTTTTAACTGTCAAAATACTGACTGTTTTCCACTCTAAAAATCCGTGCGGCCACACAGTGACCCAAAAAATCACGAAACTGGAAATCTAACAACTATTTGACATTGCAGATCCAACAAAATTAGTTTCGTCGAATTCCGACTTCGTTTGCAAAAGTGGCTTATTTTTACAGCTTTGGATGACCCATTTAAATATATAAATATATTTAAATATAATTAAATAAAACATAAATAAATTTATATTATCGTATATATTCACAGTGGAATACCATACAGCTCTACTGGGATTTATAACTTGATATTTCCCATCCCGATTAAATCGATATTCGATTAAAAAAGAAATTTCCTTTTTAAAATATAAATAATTCCTTTATAAATTATAAAGGAATTCCACAGCGACTTTTCTAAAATTTGATTTGGACGTAAATCAAAATCTACACGACGAAATCCCGATTTTTCTCTTCCACTAGAAAGATATACTCCACCAGCTCCACACGTTTCTTATTTCACAGAAATCCGGCTTAAAACGAATCTTGTACATTCAGTTGAAGTTCAAATCGCCAAAAAGCGAACTACCGCACCATTTTGAGCTTGTTTTTAATTATATTATAACTCTACTTTCAAACTGTCGTTTATATAATATATTCGTTATTCTAATTCAATTTTAAACTGAATTAAATATCACAGATGATCCAGTTCACACCATATCGCCATTTCAGCCAATTCTGATTATTTCAGATTTTAATTTTATTTTTTAATTATTATTTTAATTAAATATTCACCATTATTAAATTCCACGACCATTAAATCCTTTAAATCACCATTTAAATAATTAAATAAATTAATTATAATACCTCTGCCAATGCGGGTCATTACAATCTTCCCCACTTAAAATAATTTCGTCCTCGAAATTGCTAAGGTAGAAAACGACCCTATCGACTGGTTAGAACATATTTGTTCACTTCTTAACTTCAGTTTCAACTGAACCAATTTAATTTCAATTAAATTATTAATTAATTCTTATCAACGAAAATTTTCAAAAATCCAGAAAATTTTCTAACACCTTAACTTTTTGAAAATTTTCGCCAGCACCTCCTTTGTATTGGTCAATAGGTCAAACTCCAACTCGCCTCTCTGGGCCATCTCCAACCCAAAAGAAAATCAAACAGCCAAGCGGCTTGCCAATTCGGCTCATAAATCTCATATCCAATAGAAATATAAACTCGTACCTTTTTGTCGGCATATCATTATATCCTTTCCACCTGTTATCAATTCAGCAGATACAAGGGTCATCCCAATCAAATTCCAATCTGCTTTTATCCACAACACAACCATTCGCTTATATCCGAGCAAAATATCATTTCAACTCGAGTTTCTTCTTATTTCCCAACTCTTAACTTGATTATCACATTACACTTCAAATTTGAATCTCACAATCCAATTTGTCTTGATATCATTCTAATTCAACCTCAGTTACCACTTTACTGGCTTTAATTTAATTCAATTTTGCTTTCACAAATTTCTGTTAAATTTGTTTTTAATTCAAACAGTCTTTCCCTGGGAGTTTTTAAACAGTTTACTCTTTTCAAAAATGAAAATTTCCTTTTGAACATGTCACTGAGCCCTTAATTAATATTCCATTAGTTAAACCACTTCTCTATTTCTTTATCAATATTTGTTAACCAAATATTTTCAGTAACCATATTGGCCTTTTATGTTATTTGGAAAATATTTCCGAATATCGCCTTCCTTTATTTTCTAAACTTTAGAAAATATATGCTATTTATAATTGGAAAATATTCCAATTACTTATCTCTATTCCGATCTCGTTTATTTCTATACTTAGGAAATATTCTTTATTATATTTCCAAGCTTACACTTATTTGGGTTAAAACGGATGTTGTGTAAAACATCGTCCCAAATACTATATTCAACTAACTCTTATTCAACATTGATCTTCGAGCCTGAAATCTTACTATTTATTTGTTAATAATGAAATCAATCAAGTTGGGGTATAACTACCTCTCAGACCTTGACTGAATAACATTTATAACGTCAAAACAGATATGACTACTTACTCGAATAATCAATACCATACAACTACTTATTCACTTTTAAACACGTATACGCTTCCTCTTTCTATTCTTACTAGATTTTATTCTTAGTCTTCCTTTTTGATTTTACTATTCTATTTCTAAGTTCGTTTCCTTATCGACTTCTATATATATATATATATATATATATCGATACGTTGATTTCTAACTATCAAATTATCTTAAAAATATTCTAACTCCTTAAATTCCCGGAAAAATTCGCCATAACCTCCTTTGTACCAGGAGCATCGAGATATTTCAAATAGCCTCCCATGGCCCTCACCAATCCAAAAGAAAAAGAAAAATCCAAGCGGCTAGCCGATATGGTGCATAAAATCTCATATATGAATTAAATACATACCTTTTTGTCGAGCATTCTATATATATATATACCTTCTTACCTTATCCATACCTATCTCATGTATATTTATACCTGCCCAATCTATTTTAACTATACCTGATCATTCTAACTCAATTCGTTAAATTAATTTGTTAATTAACTCTTTAGTCTATTTCACTTTTATATTTGAACATGACATGTTCAAATATATTTTAACTTGCTTATTAACTTATTTGAATCCAAATTTCAAATTTAAGTTCTATATTCGATTTCGAATATCCATTTACAAATCCAATTCACCTTTCAAAGTTCAACTTCAAATTCAAAACTCGATTAACTAATTCCTCTTCGACTTAGTTAATTCTATTCAATTTCTATTCAAATTTTATATCACTTCTATTATTCAAATCTATATATCAAATTCTATTATTCAAATTCTGTATATCAAATTCTATTCAAATTATATATTATAAATCCCATTTGAAATTCAACACAACTTGTCTTTCCCAAAACAAATTCAAAACAGTATTTCTGGTAGTAATTCGTCACTTACAACTCGAAAATGAATACTGATGATGCAGCTGTCATCATCGGAATCTATTTTCCAGCGATCGAAGTGAGTTCAATACTATCAAACCATTTCTAAACATTTCCACTTTGAAATTCATTTCAAAATTTAATTCACACTGCTTGTAAAACAATTTAAAATCTCCCAGGATCTTAAATTTTCCTTATCTTTAATCCAAATCCATTTACAAACACTTATTCAATTTTCCAGAGTTTTAACTCAATTTCTGGTTTAAATTTCAGATTTAACTCATCTGATTTCACGTATATCACTTATATGAATTCTGATTGGTTATTTACATAGCCATTTCACATTCTTATAATCTTATTCGATTATAATATCAACCAATATATCCAGTATGTATCAAAATATACTTTGGGTAAAATTATTTTATTTACCCTCTTTTCAAAACATACCATGACGGTTCATCGTATTCAAGTGTTTACCAACTCCTACCGATACAGTGGATCAAACTGATTGACCAGAACTCATAAATGACTCAACCAATAAATCTCCACAATATAAAACCATTTTTATATCAAATAACAAATACGTTCACTCGTATATATACACTCAAACTCAATCTAGGGTATTACTAACCCTATCTCTACTGAGTCACGCCATGGAGCCAAGGTAATTCACTTAACCTAAGCTCTGATACCAACTGCAATGACCCGAAAATCCGGTCCAATTTGAGCTGACTAAATAACACAAGTCCAACCCCAAATTGCACTGGAAACCAGGAAATTAATAGAAAGAAGACAGAGGGTGAGGAAAGATAAGGTAGAAAATTAGAATAGAAAAAGAAGAACAACACCACATCAGAGTAACAGGAATCTCACAGCGGAACGAATAACATATAATATATATAACATAACTTGAAATATACATCTGTACTTGAATATACATCATTATCAAAGTACAACACTTACAACACAGCGGAAATAACTATAGCTATATAATCCTGAAGCCTCCTGCTCCAAGCTCTTCCAATATATCTGTAAATCCCGACTACTTGACTGCCCGTACAAATTTAGGCACCCAAGAGTTTAGGGAAAACAACAAAACAAACTCCGGGTCAGTCATGGGACTGGTATGAGTAAAACAGTTTAAAACCGTTCGAACTTGTAAACGATATCTCATAAGACCATGCCGTATAACGGAACAGGTTTTTCCCTTATGAGAATCCAAATTATCTTTATATCAAAAACCCTTTTGATATTATAATAATGTCTATCAACCACAGTATAATAATCATCTAGCAGAAACGCTTTCATTTCACGTTCTACGTATATAGTATACAATCAAAACCGCAAGCACATATTGGGTAATGGATTTCCAACTATGACAAGGTATGGAACCACCTTTCGCTAGTGTACCTCTAGAAAGGAATACACTGGGTTCAACAAGAACATCTTGCAACCCGGCCACACATGACCGACCACTCATTTCGCTTGAGTGTATTGAATGTATATCACCAACGGTTGGGATCAGCAACCGTTCCCCGAATGGGACAGTATCGACAATAGATTTTTAGAAATAAATGAAACTCTAGATCAGGTGATTATACATCCTACTTCGGAGCGACCGACTTAGCCATGCTACCTGCGCGATTTCTGTCATTTACCGGTTGTGAGGCTAGAAGCTACGCTTTATCATCACACCAGATTCACTTCGAATGTCACATCGTAAAATCCATCGAATCACCGATTGACGTCTACAACCATACATTACGTATCAGCTAAAAGAAGTTTCCTTCTCCGCTTCCACTCTTGGTACGGTTGAAGAAATCAATGTACGTGACCTTTTTGGAAATACTCTGTCAGACATTCATCCATACAAGTCATCCAGGAACAGGATGACCCGAAGGCACTATTCAGTACATCCATCTTAGACACTGTTATCTAAGACTTATACAATAGCCCTTGCACTTTACTCCGTCTTCAATTATCTTTGGCATATATGATTCACAACGCTTATGCCAATACAGAATGGTTCTTTGGATAATAATCCAACCGGTCTCTCCATATTAACAACGTTAAAATGGTCAAAACTTCGATAGTCTGTGATTTAACTATCGAAGAAAAATAGGTGTGCAAACAACGATATTATTTCCAGATGGAAATTCAATCAATCAATCATCAATCATATATATATCTATATATATATATATATTCATATTTCCTTAGTTGATTTTTCATCTCCTGTTTCCCTATATTTAACATTTGCTATTTTCTAAATTTAGAAAATATATGTTATTTACATTGGGAACATTTCCATTTCTTGTTTTCTGTATTAGAAAACATTTCTGATTCTTGTTTGGGAAAACATTTCCAAAACTCCTACGTTTGGATTAAACAGATGTCTAGATAAAACATCGCTATGCCAACTCAAACCACTATACTTATTCACTAAATACACTTAACCACTTCCACTCTCGAACCTTAACCATTTCTAAATTAAAAACGAAGTCAATCAAGTTGGGGTATAGCTATCTCTCAGACCTTAACTGAACAACATTTCAAATCTTGAAATAGGGTAAGTTCGTCTTTTAACTCTTTAACACTTCCTTACGTAACTCTCATTCGAATAAATCTCTATTCGATAACTCCTCCCTTCGAATAACTATATTTGATAATCTCTCTTACGAATAACTAGATTCGATTAACCTTTCTTCGAATAAACTAAATTCAATTAAATTATCTTTTTAACCCTAATCGATTAACTCTTTTTACGTAATTCCTTTCGATTAAACTATAATCGATAACTCCTTTCGTTTAAACTATAATCGATAACTCCTTTCAAATAACTAATTCGATAACTCCTTTCGAATAACTAATTCGATAATTCCTTTCGATTAAACTATAATCGATAACTCCTTTCGATTAAACTAAAATCGATAACTCCTTTTGATTAACTAATTCAATAACTCTTATGTGTTTTACTCTATTCGAATAACTAATTCGAATAACTCTTATGTGTTTTACTCTATTCGAATAACTAATTCGAATAACTCTTATGTGTTTAACTCTATTCGAATAACTAATTCGAATAACTCTTATGTGTTTTACTCTATTCGAATAACTAATTCGAATAACTAATTTGATTTGCTTACTAAAGATTTCCTTTTTAACAACGTTTATTCATTTTTAAAGATTTACTTTTAGTAACAGTTCTCCACTTTAAAATGATTTCCTTCTTATAACAGTTTCCTTTTTATAACGTTTTCCCATTTTCTAAATATCTCCTATTTATAAATATTCCAATTTATAAATATTTCTTATTTATAAATATTCCATTTATAAATATTTTATTTTCAAATATCACTTTGAAAATATTCCCTTATCAACATTTCGGTATGTTATGGTATTCAACATATCAAATCACGATGATTCGTATCGTTCAAACACATATAATCGACAACATATTATATATCACATCATATATCACAATATATGAATCACAATAAAATAAATGTTGAGGAATCCAGTTGGATTCCTCCAACCTGTTTCCCTACATCACAAATGTTAAACAATATAGATAACATCACTTTCAGTTCCATATAATATATTCTGTTAAACAGAATCAATATAGAAATTCAACTAACTGACTAGCAGTTCAATCAAACAGTCAACACATAGTCCATCAGCCAATATCTAACAGTTCTAAAAATACAACATGAAATTATAAACTGTTCAGAATTAGTGAGATTTACTCACATTGGACTGTCATCGTTAATAACGATAGTTGTCGTTGATTCAGGTTGGACAATTTAATTTACAATAAATTGTGACGAGTTCCGATGGACTTCCAGTCAATTCCATCGCGTAGTGTCCGTCCATACGATCCTATCGGATCTTGTTTCGCTCAATTCTGATAATACATGAGGACGTTATGGAAATCCGATGTAACAACCCGGAAATGCGTGCCAGTTTAAATTTTTTATTTTGGCAATTTTAGCGAATTTTGAATATTTAAAATGAATTATTTTAAATAATATCGACGAGAAATTTATTTTGAACAGAATTAGAACGTATATATTCATATAGATCGTCGTTGGAATATAAATAATTATATATAATTATAAAAGGAATTGAAAATGGCGCGGTAGTTTGATAATTCGATTTCAAACTTCAAATGAATGTACCGGGTGCAAAATAAACCGGATTTTAGTGAAACCAAAAATAAGAGAATCTAATTGTGAATATCTTTCCAACGAATCCGAAAAATTGAAATTTCATAGCGGAAATCAAAAGACATGCCCAGTTGAAAATTCAGAATAGTCGTTATGGAATTCAGGCCCTTAAAATGGAAATTTTGCAAACGACTTCGGATTTCGATGAAACCACTTTTGTTCGATCCGCGATGTCAAGTTATTTCTAGATTCCAAATTTCATAATTTTTCGAATCAATATGTGAGCGTGGCAAAGGAAAACACGTTTGACCAGTTTCAGTTGATTTTAATCGACTGGAAAATGACCATTTTTCCAACGGTCTCAGAATTCAACGAAATTAGTTTTGTTAGGACCGTATCGTCAATACAAAGCTAGAAAATATTTTTCTGGAATTTTTCTAGTTAGTATGTGACCCCGGTAAAATGAAATGCGCGTTCATATTCAATATATAGAGTTATATGTTGATTTTGATGAAAACTGATTGTAACAGCCGAATCAGCTTACGATACATATCCCATTGTGTTCGGAATGAGGGTAATTAGCTATGGACGATGGGCGATGGGTTCGATTTTGGGTTCAAACATAAAAGTTGCTTTTGAAATCAGTAAATAATTAAATATAAATATTTTATATAAAACCCCCCTTTACTTCTTCTTCCCCCGATTCAAATCAGATAAAAAAAGGAAAAAAGAAAGAAGACGAAGGGGGAGGAGCGCCGTCGCTCCTCCCATCGGGGCGCCGGCGCGCCATCAGGCGCACCACCTCGGGCGCTGGCCCCCTTGTCTCCCCCTCCGTTCGACCTCTCCTCCTCGATTTCCCCCAATCAAGCCCCACCGCGCAGCCCCCTTCCATCTCCATTCTCCTCTTCCCCCACCTCCCTTTCTTCTTCTCCTTCTCCTCCCTACAGCCTCCTCGATTTCTGCGAGACCCCCTCCCGACCTCCTAGAAAGCGGCGCAACCAACTCGAGCCCGCCACAACACCGCCAGCGACTCCCTCCAACCTCCCTCTCCTCCGTACCGACACCCTAAACCCCCCTGACCCGTGAGACAGCCACCCTGAGCACCCTCCGTCATTCAAAATCGATTTCTTTCCCAAAGCAAGGTGAGTTTTTATATATTATTTATTCAATTTAATTAATTTAAATTTGAATACATGATCTGAAATCAGTTTTTAGTTCATAGTAAAAAAACCATTGTTTGTCAAATGATTTTTGATACGAGAAGATTATATTTTTAAAACAAGAAAGATTAGATTTGTATAGACGATAAGGATTATTTTTTTTATCTAGGAAAGACGATATTTTTACAAGTTGTGAAGAATAAAGATGTGATTTTTATATAGGTAGAGTATTAAAAATAGAATTTTTATAATAGAGAAAATAAAAATATAATTTTTATATTATAGAAAGGTTAATAATATAATTTTTATATAGTAGGCAGGATAAAAATATGATTTTTATTAAGTAGAGATATTGAGAATATGGTTTTTATCAAACTAGAAATATAAAAATATAATTTTTATATAGCTATGATAATAAAAATTCAATCTTTATATAAGGAGTAGAAATATAAAAATACAATTTTTAAATAGAAAGAAGCGTTGTAAATATATGAAGTGAAATAAAAATCTGAACTCTACTTTATCGTGAAGTAGAGAGAATATAAAAATATAATTTTTATATATGTAGTGAATCAAAAATATGATTTTTTACTTGTGTAGAATATTAAAAATATGACCTTTATATAGTAGAAGATATAAAAATACTATTTTTATATAAGTAGTGTATTGAAAATAAAATTTCTATATAATAGAGAATATAAAAAATAGAATCTTTATATTTGAAAAGGCGAAATCTTTATATAGAGAAAAGCGTGATAAAAATAGAATTTTTATCTATATAGTAGCGACGTAAAAATAGAATTTTTATCTATATAGTAGC
The DNA here is from genome assembly GCA_030737875.1 of Allium sativum. Taxonomy (NCBI): domain Eukaryota; kingdom Viridiplantae; phylum Streptophyta; class Magnoliopsida; order Asparagales; family Amaryllidaceae; genus Allium; species Allium sativum. The sequence goes on from CM060910.1 coordinate 433,393,991, forward strand.
GATGTAAAAATAGAATTTTTATTCATATAGTAGCGATATAAAAATAGGATTTTTATATACATAGCAATAATATAAAAATGTGATTTTTATATGTAGTGGCTACGGGCAGCGAAAGTGACAAAAGGCGAGAAAAGAGATGGCTTCTACATGAGAAGAGTCACGGCGTTTGGTTTAGCTTTTAGGTGAGAACTTCTCACTTTAAATTTCCTTTTCTAGTTATATATATATACTAGGATGCAGACGGTGTTTAGTAGCACCCGACACCATCATCCACAGACCATGGACTTGTTTGTTTGGTTGTGTAGTTGGTTAGATTATTTGATTTGAATTTGATTGTTTGGTGAAAGGGAATGAATTTGATTGATATGTGTATGGCGTGGGCCATCACTAGACCGAGGATAAGGCTAGGCCATGTCCCATTTCTAGTATCGTGTCGTTATGCCGCCGAAATTTTCTAAAATAAGTTAGAAAAATAAAGATATCATTTTATTTAATAAATGAACCGAATAGAATATTCATAGATTGAACAAAATAGGTTGAAGAAAATAATTTTTAACGTGAATGTGAATAAATAAATATTTATTTACAAACCGGACGGTTTGTTTATGTACACCTATTTGAAGGACATTGATTGGGACGATAAATTTTACACATCGCCCAACTGCACAAATAAAAATCTGTGTTTGTTGAGTTGAAACCCCACACGGGTATTGGGATAATATATGACATACACTAATCCCAATAATTAGTTGTATGTCTATCGATTGATTGACAGGCTGTTATAAGCGTTAGATATCTATATTTGATGCTTATACAGTGTAGTGCACTTTGGATGATGGTTGATTATTTATCGTTGCTATTATATACATGTGTTGTATGGAATCCATATAATTAACTTTATATGGTGATTGATTGGGCCTCATTCCAATTGGGAAGATAAAGAATATTATAAAATAAAGGTTCATGTGTTGACAGTACTCACCCGTTGAGATTAGTCATGTGTTGGACGAAATATTTTAACGATAAAATTTACATCTTTATCTTATATAAAATTAGAACCCAACTTCTTTATAAAATAAAGGTTCATGTGTTGACAATACTCATTCGTTGAGATTAGTCATGTGTTGAACGAAATATTTTAACAATAAAATTTACATCTTTATCATATATAAAATTAGAAACTAACTGGAAAATAGATGAGATGAGTGGTCTCCTGGATATTGATATGATGTTGGTTTCGGCCTTCGGGGTTAATATTTAGGGAATCATTCTCTTACTAATTTACGGTTGGAGTCTGATTTAAATCAAACGATAGATACCATAATTTTTATAAAATATATTAAATAACAAAAATAGTCACACGTGGACAGTACTCATTCGTTGAGATTAGTCATGTGTTGACAAAAATAAAGATTCATGTATTGAATAGAATAAATATTCATTTGTTGAATAGAACAGAATTATTGAAATATATAAAACCGTGTTGATTAGTGATGCGCAATTTTGTCGCGAACGATATTTATATTGATTATATTCGTTTTATAATGAATATTGAAAAGATATTTAAAAATCGAATATTTAGAAAATAGAAAACGAATTCGAATTGAATAGAAAATGAATTCGAATTGAATTGAATAGAAAACGAATTCGAATTGAATTGAATAGAAAACGAATTCGAATTGAATTGATTAGAAAACGAATTAAAATTGAATTGAATAGAAAACGAATTCGAATTGAATTGAATTGAATAGAAAACGAATTCGAATTGAATTGAACAGAAAACGAATTCAAATTGAATTGAATAGAAAACGAATTCAAAATGAATTGAATAGAAAACGAATTCGAAATGAATTGAATAGAAAACGAATTCGAATTGAATTGAATAGAAAACGAATTCGAATTGAATTGAATAGAAAACGAATTCGAATTGAATTGAATAGAAAACGAATTCGAATTGAATTGAATAGAAAATGAATTCGAATTGAATTGAATAGAAAGCGAATTCGAATTGAATTGAATAGGAAACGAATTCGAATTGAATTGAATAGAAAACGAATTCGAATTGAATTGAATAGAAAACGAATTCGAATTGAATTGAATAGAAAACGAATTTGAATTGAATTGAATAGGAAATGAATTTAAATTGAATTGAAGATTTAATTGAATTGAAATGAATTCAAAACGAATTATATGGGATATTCAATTTTGATTCGAAATTGAATACGAAGTTGAATTTGTTTTGACAACGAATTTAAAACGAATTATAAAATTCGTTTTAAAAGGAAATTGACGAAATATATATTATATATATTATATAAATAATATAATTGCCTGAATAGAACGCGCCGCGTCGCGGCAGTTCGTGAATTTTGACCATTAATTTCGAACGGACATTACTGGAGATCCGACCGTCGGATTCTCCTAAAACAGGAACCGTTGGGTTCGTATTGAAAAGAGCTTTTTAACGAATATTAGAAATTTGAAATCTAACGGTTGGATTTGGAGATACGTCCAAATCAATTTCAGAAAAGGTCGCTGTAAGTGCAGTTAGATGGCCGTTGATGGAAATCGACTATACAGGCCTTGATAAAATTAATAAAAATATTAATAATTTATGTAAAATCATAATATGTGAATTGGAAAGAACTGGGATAAAAAAATTCCACATTTGAAAAGATAAAAATAGATTTTTATCGGAATGAACTAGTTTTGAACTAGAATTAAATTCAATTCATTTTTGTAACAAATAAATTGAATTTGAATTGGTTTTTGGGTTTATCGTGAGCGGTGTTTTGAATAACACTTGTTCTTTAACCCGATAATTAATGGAATGTGATTTTGGGTTGTCGTGAACTGTAACACCCCACCTCCGCCGGGATGTCTCTTGCAAGCACTCTGACTTTGGAGGGGCGTTTGAATCAGGTAAACATGCATAATGATATATCAAGGCAGAACAAGAACATATGTATATATGTAAACAGAGTAAATAACATAGATAAAACAGCGGAAGATTTCATACTATTTCAAAACAAGTCTGGTACAACATAGCTTTCCAAATAAACAAGTCTAGATAAAAACAACATCAACTGAAAAACTGAAATACATAAGTACTATCCCCAAATAAGTGATAACCATAGCTAGCTTCATGTCGAAACCGTACATGAGCTGAAATCCCACAAGCAAGCAATCCGAAATCCAAGCTAAGCTCCAACGTTCCCACCCTGAGAACCTGGGGGGGGGGGGGAACGGAAGAAAAGAGGCGAAAGAAAACAGGTCAGTCAAAAAGACTGAGTAAGCCCTACTACAATCAATGTAAACTGATAAAGTTAACTGGCATGAGAAGCAGGTATGATCATAAGGATAACAACATACTAGCATGGTGATTACTAACAAGGTAGATAAAGGGGTCATCGCATAATCAGGTTTAAGGTTTTGCACCACAGGTGTACTAGCAAACCAACATGACTGGAATAAACAAGTATTGATCCCTTGGCCCAAGCTTTGGCCCAATAACATGAAATGACCCTAATACAAGGTCCAATAACATGAAGTGACCCTAATACGCGGTCCAACCAAACGGTCTAGTCGATCGGCTCCCTATAAGCCTAACTCGTCACGTGTTGGTGTCAATACGGCCCAAACATGATTGTAGTCGAACTGTGCCGGGTCCACCCTTCGGGTGTATCAAGCCCTAGGGTGCCAACCCCTGGACACCATAAACATGAGTGCACAGTCTCGATCTACTGGTACCCATGGGTGACTTCTCCAAATACGGTCTACGTGCACGACCATAGTCCGTCCGGAACTACATCGGCGTACCACCCGGCCGTCGTTTATTGGTCGCTTACCTCCAGCCCAGTAATTCGTGCCCCACACCCTAACCTAGCCCCTAGGGCCATGATGATACAAACTTGGGATTACTGCTGGAGCGGACCCCCATTGCTAGGATTTTCTAGTGAGTTAAGTACGGTTTAACCCTCTTGCTAATCATGGATTAACTTGGTTAAGTGTAACGATGAGTTCACGACTTAACCCTGATTAATCTACCAAGCCCAAATTGGTTAAGTATTAAGTGGACCATGACTTAACCCTAATCACGAGGCATTAATTAATTTAATGCGCCTTAACCTCTCACATTAGACCTTGTTGTGGTTACTAGTTAAGCCGGGCGGGTCCGGGTAGCTTTACACCACAACTTGGTCTAACCTCGGGTTCAAGGTACAACATGGCCAACTTCTCACGTTGGGTCCTATTGTTTGTAGCAACTAGTTAAGCCGGTCGGTTCCGGGTAGGTTTACGCTACAAACTCAACCCAACCTCGAGTTGGTCACACTTATATTTTCTAAGTGTCATGTCCATCATGTTTCCAAAACACATTACAAGTTTTCAAGCAATTGGGTAGACCTAACTTAATAGGTAAATTCCCAATGGGTCGACCTAACTTAATAGGTAAATTCCCAAGCTTATGTTTTTATGTCTTTTAAGTTTACCCAACCCCAAACGCAATCCCATCGCTTGCATATCGCAATAGCGCATAAAGGATAGAAAGAGGGAACTTGGCATAATCATGACATAAAGGTATTGAAGCCACAAGTTTAACATGGTGGCATATGAAATGTTCATATGTTCATACACTTGCATATTACATATTTAGGCCTCAAAAGCATGCATAAAACCAAACTTGGCATATTGGTGATACATGGTGCTAAATGACATGTAGAAATGGCCATAAGTTCGCATTTAGCCTCACATGCAAGTTATCATAAGAGATATGATAACCTACATGTTGCCAAAATGCAACCTTTAGCATAAAGCTTGAAGCTTTAGGCTCATAAACCCAAGATAAGCTTGCATAACATGATAACATGAACAAAAGGATCAACCCAAACTTGCATAACACAACTTGCATATCATATGACAAACTTGCATATCAAACTTGCATAACATAACATGATGAACTTGCATATCATATCATAGCATACTTGCATAACATGATAAACTTGCATATTACATCATAGAAAACTTGCATAACATGATAAACTTGCATATCATATCATAATGATCAAACACAACTTGCATCATTCATTTACTTTAGAGTTTAAGTATGAAAGTAGAAAAGGGCTTACAATGCTTATGAAGACTCAAATGAGTATAAGCAAATATAAGATTGAGACAAAGCCCTTATGCACTCAAATGAACCCAAAATGCAAGCTCCAAATCAATAAAAACCCTTGCTTTATGATGCAAATATAGAAACTTGACTTGAATGCAAGCTAATGACACTTATACAAGCTTGAAAACACTTGTATGCATGGAAAATCTTTCATAGAAATAATTTTAGAAATTTTGTGAAGAGAGTGGAGGCCATGAGAGGATTGATTTTGCCATAGTTTAGTTGTAGGATTGATTAATGATGGTTTAGGGCTAGCTTAGGGTCTTATTTATAGATTAGGCAAGTGTTTTAGGCCATAGGATTAAACCCTAGTTGCAATCTCAGCCCTTAAAATCGAATCTGGCCCCCAAGCTCAACACAATCTCAAAATGGTGCACCAGGCAAAACTGCCCGGCTGGACCAAGTCGACAGCCAAGTCGACAGGGCTGTCGACTTGGGTCCAACCAAGTTGACCCCCAAGTCGACAGGGCTGTCGACTTGGGTACTCTGGCGGGAATTTTCCCGCCTGGCCCAAACTGGCCCAAATTTCCAAATTCAATCTTGAATTTGAGATCTGTTTTTACTTTGAATTTTCTGAAAACTTCGTTGGGCCTTAATCGGGTCATACGGACTCCGATTTTCGAAAACTCGGACTCTATTTCGCGTATTTTTCCAAGACGAACGCAATGGCATAGCCCATTTCCCTTGATTCAGATTTATAAATTAAATTCTGCCTCGATTTATGTTATAACAGGTTATTGAAAATACGGGTTGTTACATGAACGGTATCTTAAATAATACTGTTCTTAGACCCAACTGAGTTAAGAAGATCAGAAACTAATCGGAGATTAGTTAAGTTGAATGGTTTCTTGGGTATTGATCTGATGTTGGTTTTGGCCTTCGGGGTTAATATTTAGGGAATTGTTCGCTTGCAATTTTACGGTTAAGGGCTGATAGAATGGAATGTGACTTTGGGTTTATCGTGAACTGTGTTTTAAATGACACTGATTCTTTAATCCAGTTAAAGATTAAAAGTAAGTGAAGTTTTAATAAATCTTTAATTAAATTGAAATGATCGAGAACGAAGTATCACCAGTTTTGCTCCAGAGCGATAGTTAAATCTTTAAATAGATTTGAACGTGAAATGGTAATTAATTTTACCGATAACACCGTGGTGTTAGATATGGGGTATTACCAGTTTTGCTTCATGGGATAAATAGGTTGGATTGGGAAATAAAATAAATAATTACTTCGGTGTGGTTCGCTAATCCCGACTAGTTTGAAAAACCATAATAGGGTTTGAAATGATATCCAAAGGAATATTAAAGAATAAATTCAGAAGAATTTATCTTGGATAAAATTAATGGGAACCTTTCCATAATAATGTGAAAATTTGAATAAAAAGAATATTCTGAATTGGAATGAGGCGTATGTTGTGTTTGTGTAACACGTGTTTATTATATACGCGGGTTATTCGGGAAGGTCGGGTTTATACCCATTCTGAATAACCGATTCGACGAGATGTCGAAGATGAAGACGGTGGTTGAAGACCGGAAGTCTTCACATTGTTTGGGTGATTACTGATGATCTTGATTGGGCTGTACACCTAAGAGGCTGGAAATAGTTGGTGGTCGTCCAGACGTACTTGGAGATCGATGGATATGCGAGGAAAGTGCCTCCGGTTTCGTTCCGACCCAGAATGAACTTGTAAATGGATTGTGTGTCTAACATTGGATTTTATTCTGTGTTGATTGATTTCTGTTAAATATATATCTATTTGGCGGCGGAGAATTTATTCTCTTGCTTAACGCCCTTCTCTGAGACGTATGAGCTTAGAGGTTATATATCGATAGATATCAATCGCATGGCATGAATTGCCTGTGTGGCACGCTGAGTTGCATGGATCAAGGCTTCTGTTGAAAAGCAAAGTCTTGTGGTTGATGATCAAAGCACGAACTACGTGGCAGCTTTGTGTATAACGTGAATTCGCGAGCCTCACACTTCGGTATGAGTCATAAACGGGATAAGGACTGCAGGGAGAGCACGACGTTTCTTTCTAGCTTTGGTGGTGTCAGTGACTTACCAGCCCTGACATTTATATACTTTTCACCTATGTGGTTGTTGGATGAGGTGCCTCGATTTTAGGTCTGTAAGGACCAGGAAACGTGTGTTCAGGAATAATTAATCCTCAAACGTAAGAGAGGACCGGCCCTGAAGCATCCAGGGGTTACCCAGAGTGTGTAGTCCCGAGGCATTTGCTAGAGTGTCTCGAAGCAGAGAGGAGTTTGCCCCTTTCCTCGACTCATGACGGAAATCCAATTTCCAATACAAGATATTGCGGTTTTAATTGTAGAACTAGTATGGCGACATGATATATGGTACCCACGCCGTCTATGATTGATATTTATGATTGAAATTATTTTGACACTATACACTTACAATAGTATCAAATGTTTTGTTTTAAACGTACCAAGCATGTTTGGCTATTATAAGGGAAAACCCTATCCTCCGGCTTGCGTTGCATTGTGTGATGGGACCTGGGTCTTATAATAGCTTCATTTTTTTTCGAAAAGCATTGCGTTGTTTATTGATATGCACTGGTATTCTTGGGTGGAAACCGTTCCGTGTTATGCGGCGTGGTCCCTTGAATTACTCTCTTTTAAAGTAAAAGTTTTAAATAACTATTTTAGTTCTCACACCAGTCACATGACTGACCTGGAGTTTATTGTTTTAACCTAAACTCTGGGTGCCCCTATTTTCGACACGGGCAACTAGTAGTTTTGGTTTTGCAGATTTATATTCACAGGATCCTGATTTACAGCTGGAACGATGCTCGGAAAGCTCTGTATCCGTGTATTACTTCTAATTGTGTTTTGTATTATTTTTCCGCTGCTATGTAATTTATTGTAATCTCTGATATTTATCGAAGGTATTTCATTCATTCATACTCTGTATATTCTTGTATTCTGATGGAATTGTTGTAATTAACAATGAAATGTTCTTCCGTCTGCGTTCCAATTTGTCCTGTTCTCAAGGTAATCCGGGCTTTCCTTACCGGAGAAGTTACGGGTTCTTACAGTGGTATCAGAGCTTTGGTTTACAGAGCTCGAGAACAAGACACATTAGAACCATACGAAAGAATTCATCAGATATTGGATTAGTAATATCCAATTAGAATTACTCGTTAGAGATAGGATCAGTAATATCCTAGAACAAGTGAAGAGTATATCTTTCAAATGAAAACAGTTTTGTTTTGAAATTTAAATCGTTTTATACGGATTTGAATATTTTATTTATATTGAATTTGGACAATCGAGTATATAAAGGTTTTGCATATACGCGTCATGAACGTATATCCGAAGTTTTAATATACTGGATAGATATAGAATCGCACTCTAGTAGCCCGGGGATGATTCCACTGATGACGTACGACATCAGTGGTTTATTTTCGTGTTTCGAAGGTATGATATCTATATATTTCCATTAGACTGGTGTGAGAACCAAAACTTATATTGATAGATTTATTGTTGTGAATTGGCATCAAAAACATGATTTTTGACTATATATCAAAGTTATGAATTTGAAACGTTAATCCACTAATTGATTGATGTTTGTGTTGTTTGTTTATTTTGTTTGATAATTTTGAACCATTATGCCTAATTGTACCAAATATTGAATTATATTGAAAATTGGTCTCATTTGCTTGCATATACATGTACTTACATTGAACAGGTCATAGCAAGGAGGCTAGAGCAGAGAATAAAATTTGTTTGCCCGACAAATAGGTACATGCTTACTATAATTTACTTTTTTGTTTGGGTGATGATGATTTTATGAGCCGATTGGCTAGCCGCTTGGCTTTTTCTTTTTCTTTTTGAGATCAGAAGGCCTATATGGCAATTTCGGGATTTTCCCGGTGCTCCCGGTGCAGGGGAGGTTATGGCAAAAAATTTCGAAAATTTAGGGTGTTAGCCAAATGTTTGAAAATTTTGAAAAGTTCTTAGAAACTGAAAAGTTGAAGAACATAAGCCGTAGTCAAAATAATGGAATTTGAGTTGATTTGTTAAACAACTTTCGGGTTCGTTCCTTTTCGGGGATGAAAAGTTTTAAGTGGGGGAGATTGTAACAACCCGGAAATGCGTGCCAGTTTAAAATTTTTATTTTGGCAATTTTAGCGAATTTTGAATATTTAAAATGAATTATTTTAAATAATATCTACGAAAAATTTATTTTGAATAGAATTAGAATGTATATATTCATATAGATCGTCATTGGAATATAAATAATTATATATAATTATAAAAGGAATTGAAAATGGCGCGGTAGTTCGATAATTCGATTTCAAACTTCAAATGAATGTACCGGGTGCAAAATAAACCGGATTTTAGTGAAACTAAAAATAAGAGAATCTAATTGTGAATATATTTCCAACGAATCTGAAAAATTGAAATTTCATAGCGGAAATCAAATGGCATGTCCAGTTGACAATTCAGAATAGTCGCTATGGAATTCAGGCCCTTAAAAATGGAAATTTTGCAAACGATCTCGGATTTCGATGAAACCACTTTTGTTGGATTCGTGATGTCAAGTTATTGTTAGATTCCAAATTTCATAATTTTTCGAATCAATATGTGAGCGTGGCAAAGGAAAATGCGTTTGACCAGTTTCAGTTGATTTTAATCGATTGGAAAATGGCCATTTTTCGAACGGTCTCAGAATTCAACGAAATTAATTTTGTTAGGACCGTATCATCAATACGAAGCTAGAAAATATTTTTCTAAATTTTTTCTAGTTAGTATGTGACCCCGGTAAAATGAAATGCGCGTTCAAATTCAATATATAGAGTTATATGTTGATTTTGACGAAAACTGATTGTAACAGCCGAATCAGCTTACGATACATATCCCATTGTGTTCGGAATGGGGGTAATTAGCCATGGATGACGGGCGGTGGGTTCGATTTTGAGTTCAAACATAAAAGTTGCTTTTGAAATCAGTAAATAATTAAATATAAATATTTTATATAAACCCCCCCCTTTACTTCTTCTTCCCCCGATTCAAATCAGATTAAAAAAAGGAAAAAAGAAAGAAGACGAAGGGGGGAGGAGCGCCGTCGCTCCTCCCATCGGGGCGCCGCCGCGCCATCAGGCGCGCCACCTCGGGCGCTGGCCCCCTTTGTCTCCCCCTCCGTTCGACCTCTCCTCCTCGATTTCCCCCAATCAAGCCCCACCGCGCAGCCCCCCTTCCATCTCCCTTCTCCTCTTCCCCCACCTCCCCTTCTTCTTCTCCTTCTCCTCCCTACAGCCTCCTCGATTTCCGCGAGACCCCCTCTCGACCTCCCTGAAAGCGGCGCAACCATTTCGAGCCCGCCACAGCACCGCCAGCGACTCCCTCCAACCTCCCTCTCCTCCGTACCGACGCCCTAAACCCCCCTGACCCGCGAGACAGCCACCCCGAGCACCCTCCGTCATTCAAAATCGATTTCTTTCCCAAAGCAAGGTGAGTTTTTTTTTTATTTATTCAATTTAATTAATTCAAATTTGAATACATGATCTGAAATCAGTTTTTAGTTCATAGAAAAAAAACCATTGTTTGTCAAATGATTTTTGATACGAAAAGATATATTTTTAAAACAAGAAAGATTAGATTTGTATAGACAATAAGGATTGTTTTTTTATCTAGGAAAGACGATATTTTTATATGTTGTGAAGAATAAAGATGTGATTTTTATATAGGTAGAGTATTAAAAATAGGATATTTATAATAGAGAAAATAAAAATATAATTTGTATATTATAGAAAGGTTAAAAGTATAATTTTTATATAGTAGGCAGGATAAAAATATGATTTTTATTAAGTAGAGATATTGAGAATATGGTTTTTATCAAACTAGTAATATAAAAATATAATTTTAATCTAGCTATGATAATAAAAATTCAATCTTTATATAAGGAGTAGAAATATAAAAATATAATTTTTATATAGAAAGAAGCGTTGTAAATATATGAAGTGAAATAAAAATCTGAACTCTATTTTATCGTGAAGTAGAGAGAATATAAAAATATAATTTTTATATATGTAGTGAATCAAAAATATGATTTTTACTTGTGTAGAATATTAAAAATATGACCTTTATATAGTAGAAGATATAAAAATACTATTTTTATATAAGTAGTGTATTGAAAATAAAATTTCTATATAATAGAGAATATAAAAAAATATAATCATTATATTTGAAAAGGCGAAATCTTTATATAGAGAATAGCGTGATAAAAATAGAATTTTTATCTATATAGTAGCGATGTAAAAATAGAATTTTTATCTATATAGTAGCGATGTAAAAATAGAATTTTTATTTATATAGTAGCGATATAAAAATAGGATTTTTATATACATAGCAACAATATAAAAATTTGATTTTTATATGTAGTGGCTACGGGCAACGAAAGTGACAAAAGGCGAGAAAAGCGATGGCTTCTACATGAGAAGAGTCGCAGCGTTTGGTTTAGCCTTTAGGTGTGAACTTCTCACTTTAAATTTCCTTTTCTAGTTATAAGTATATACTAGGATGCAGACAGTGTTTAGTAGCACCCGGCACCATCGTCCACAGACCATGGACTTATTTGTTTGGTTGTGTAGTTGGTTAGATTATTTGATTTGAATTTGATTGTTTGGTGAAAGGGAATGAATTTGATTGATATGTGTATGGCGTGGGCCATCACTAGACCGGGGATTAGGCTAGGCCTTGTCCCGTTTCTAGTATCGTGTCGTTATGCCACCGAAATTTTCTAAAATAAGTTAGAAAAATAAAATATCATTTTATTTAATAAATGAACTGAATAGAATATTCATAGATTGAACAAAATAATTTTTAACGTGAATGTGAATAAATAAATATTCATTTACAAACCGGACGGTTTATTTATGTACACCTATTTGAAGGACATTGATTGAGACGATAAATTTTACACATCGTCCAACTGCACAAATAAAAATCTGTGTTTGTTGAGTTGAAACCCCACACGGGTATTGGGATAATATATGACATACACTAATCCCAATAATTAGTTGTATGTCTATCGATTGATTGACAGGCTGTAACAACCCGAAAATCTAGGCCAGTTTAAAATTTTTATTTTGGCAATTTTAATGAATTTTGAACATTTAAAATAGAATATTTTAAATAATATCGACGAGAAATTTATTTTGAATATATTTAGAACGTATATATTATATACGTCGTCGTTAGAATATAAATAATTATATATATAATTATAAAAGGAATGGAAAATGGCGCGGTAGTTCGATAATTAGATTTCAAACTTCAATTGAAAGTACCGGGTGCAAAACAATCCGGATTTTAGTGAAACCAAAAACATTAGGATCTATTTGATAATATCTTTCCAACGAATCCGAAAAATCAAAATTTCATAGCGGGAATGAAAAGATATGTCCAGTTGAAAATTCTGAATAGTCGCTATGGAATTCAGGCCCTTAAAAATGGAGATTTTGCAAACAACCTCGGATTTCGACGAAACGACTTTTGTTGGATCTGTGATGTCAAATTATTGCTAGGTTTCAAATATAATTTTTCGAATCAATATGTGAGCGTGGCAAGGGAAAACGCGTTTGACCAGTTTTAGTTGATTTTAATCAACTGGAAAATGGCCATTTTTCCAACGGTCTCAGAATTCGACGAAACTAGTTTTATTAGGACCGTATCATCAATACGAAGCTAGAAAATATTTTTTTTGGAATTTTTCGAGTTAGTACGTGACCCCAGTGAATTGAAATGCGCGTTCAAATTCAATATATAGAGTTATATGTTGGTTTTAACGGAAACTGATCGAAATGGTCGAATCAGCTTACGATACATATCCCATTGTGTTCGGAATAGGGGTAATTAGCTATGGGCGACAGGCGGTGGGCCTCGTTTAGAGGTCGTATGAAAAAGTTGCTTTTTGAAATTAAATAATTAAATAAAAAATCCTCACTCTCTCTCCTCTCTCTTTAATCCTTCTGCCCCCCCCGATTCATTTCTGAGCGAACAGAAAAAAAAGAGAGGAGGGCGGAACCCTAGCCGCCAGGCGTCGCGACGCCGCACCCCCCAGTCGCCTCCGCCGTTACCCCCCTCCTGGAGCATCGCGCAGCACTCCCCTGCCTCGACTGACGCGCAGCAACCCCCCTGCCTCGACTGACGCGCAGCACCCCCCCGCCTCGACTGACGCGCAGCACCCCCCTGCCTCGACTGACGCGCAGCACCACCCTGCCTCGACTGACGCGCAGCACCCCCCTCCAGTTTTCGTCTGTAAGTTTTTTATTTATTTATTTTATTTTGTTTATTTTTCAATTATTCAGTTATCGTTCTATTTGATTTTAAAACTGATTTGTAGATTTGAAAACTGAAATCTATTTGATTTTTAAAAATAGATTTTTAAAAATGAAAAGGCAAGATTTTTAACATGAAGTTAAAGCGATAAAAATCAGATTTTTAACATGAAGTTAAAGCGATAAAAATCATATTTTTAACATGAAGTTAAAGCGATAAAAATCATATTTTAAACATGAAGTTAAAGCGATAAAAATTCGATTTTTATATATTGAATAGCGAAGTAAAAATTCGATTTTTATATATTGAACAACGAAGTAAAAATTCGATTTTTATATATTGAATAGCGAAGTAAAAATTCGATTTTTATATATTGAATAGCAAAGTAAAGTTTCGATTTTTATATATTGAATAGCGAAGTAAAAATTCGACTTTTATATATTGAATAGCATAGTAAAAATTTGATTTTTATATATTGAATAGCATAGTAAAAATTCGATTTTTATATATTGAATAGCATAGTAAAAATTCGATATTTATATATTGAATAGCATAGTAAAAAATTCGATTTTTATATATTAAATAGCAAAGTAAAAATTCGATTTTTACATATGTAGTGGCTACGGGCGAAGAAAGTGATAAGAGATGAGAACAGTGAAGATTTCCTGCATTAGAAGTGCCGTGGAGTTAGGATAGCTATCGGTGAGAATTTCTCACTCTTTAATTTAATTTTCACCCGACACCCGTCATCCACAGACCATGGATGACTTGTTTGTTTAATTGTTTGGTTTTGTAGTTGGTTGGATTATTTGGTTTGAATTGAATTGTTTGGTGAAATGAAATTGATTTGATTGATGTGTGAATGGCGTGGGCCTTCACTAGACCGGGGATAAGGCTAGGCCTTGTCCCGTTTCTAGTATCGTGCCGTTATGCCGCCGAAATTTTCTAAAAATAAGTTAGAAAAATAAAGATAACATTTTATTTAATAAATGAACCGAATAGAATATTCATAGGTTGAATAAAATAGTTTGATCGTTAAAAATATAATTTTTAACGTGAATGTGAATAAATAAATATTCATTTACAAACCGGACGGTTTGTTTATGTACACCTATTTGAAGGACATTGATTGGGACGATAAAATTTTACACATCGCCCAACTGCACAAATAAAAATTTGTGTTTGATTGTTTGAAACCCCACACGGGTATTGGGATGATATTTGACGTACACTAATCCCGATTGTTTAGTTGTATGTCGATCGATTGATTGACAGGCTGTTATAAGCGTTGAATATTTATATTTGATGCTTATACAGTGTAGAATGCACTTTGGATGATGGTTGATTATTCATCGTTGTTATCGTATACATGTGTTGTAGAAAATCCATATAATTAACATTATATGGTAATTGATTGGGCCTCATTCCAGTTTCGAAAAAGAAATATTTGAAATAGAAATATTTGAAAATAGAAATATATGAAGCCGTGTTGATTAGATTGACGCCATTTTTTTTGATGTGAACGGTATTTATATCGATTTTATTCATTTTATAATGAATATCGAAAGTGATTTCAAAATCTGATATTTTGAAAAGAATTGAATAGAAATGAATTCGAATTGAAATTGAAAATAAATGAAATTGAAATTGAAATTGAATATACATGAATTCGAATTGAAATTGAATATAAATGAATTCGAATTGAAATTTGAATCGAATTGAAAACGAACTGAAATTGAATTAAATTGAAATTGAATTGAAATCGATTTGAAATGAATTTAAAACGAATTTATATTGGAATATTCAATTTTGATTTGAAATTGAATATGAAGTTGAAACCGTTTTGAAAATGAATTTAAAACGATTTATAAAGCACGTTTTGAATTGAAATCGACGAAGTATATATTATATATATATTATATATATAATATAATGGCCTGAATAGAAAGCGCCGCGCCGCTGCAGTTCGCGAATTTCGACCATTGACTTCGAGCGGATATTGCGGGAGACCCGACCGTCGGATTCTCCTAAAACTGGAACCATTGGGTTCGTATCGAAATGATCTTTCTAACGAATATTAGAAATTTGAAATCTAACGGTTGGATTTGGAATTATGTCCGAATCAAATTTGAAAGAGGTCGCTGTAAGTGCAGTTCGATGGCCGTTGATGGAAATCGACTGTACGGGCCTTGATAAAATTATTAAAAATAGTAATAATTTGTGTAAAATCATAAGAAATGATTTGGGAAAAATTGGGATGAAAAACTCTATATTTGAAAAGATAAAAATAGATTTTTATCGAAAGGAACTAGTTTTGAACTAGAATTATAACCCTATTTATTTTTAAAATAAATAAACTGGATTAGAAATGGTTTTAAAAATAACCAGAATTTCCAATAATTATATTGGAATGGATTTGAATTGAAATTGTCTTTGGATTATTTCGATGTTGGATTTTGTGATGATACAGATATTGTTACGGGAATTTGAAAGATATATATATATATATCGTTATTTCCAATACGATATTTGTTAGTCGTAGAATTTGATATTGAATATAAGCCGGTATATTTTCTATTCAGAGCCTTGTGTTTAATATCAAATGTGATTTGGGTTTGTCGTGAATGGTGTCTTCATTAACACTGTTCTTGAACCCAGTTGAGAAAAGGTTAAATCTTTTTATTTAGATTTAATGAAGTGTACCAATTAAATAATATTTAATTGGAATTGAATTGATATTGAATTTTGGGTTTATCGTGAGCAGTGTTTTAAATAACACTTGTTCTTTAACCCAATAATTAATGGAATGTGACTTTGGGTTTATCGTGAACCGTGTTTTAAATGACACTGATTCTTTAACCCGTTAAAGATTAAAACTAAGTGGAGTTTTAATGAATCTTTAATTAGATTGAAATGATCGAGAATGGAGTATCACCAGTTTTTCTCCAGGCGATAGTTAAATCTTTAATTAGATTTTAACGTGAAATGGTAATTGAATTTACCGATAACACAGTGGTGTTAGATATGAAGTATTACCAGTTTTACTTCATGGGATGAATTGGTTGGGATTGGGAAATTAAAACAAATGATTACTTCGGTAAGGGTCGTTAATCCCGAGTAGTTGAATCGAAATTCAAAAGTAGATTAAAGAATAAATTTTAATGATTTATCTTTAATAAAATTAATGGGAACCTTTCCCATGAATGTGAAATTTAGAAACTAACTGTCGGTTAGCTAAGCAGAATGGTTTTCTGGATATTGATCTGATGTTGGTTTCGGCCTTCGGGGTTAATATTTGGGGAATTATTCTCTTGATTAATTTACGGTTAGTGACTGATGAATTGGAATGAGGCGTATGTTGTGTTTGTGTAACACTTATTTAAAATATACGCGAGTTATTCGGAAAGACCGGGTTTATCCCATTTTGAATAACTGATACGACGATAAGTCGAAGATGAAGACGATGGTCGAAGACCGGAGGTCTTCACGACGTTTGGGTGATTACTGATGATCTTGATTGGGCTGTACACCCAAGAAGATGGAAACAGTTGGTGATCATCCAGACATACTTGGAGATCGATGGATATGCGGGGTACTAGGTGCCTCCGGTTTCGTTCAGACCCAGAACGGACTTGTAAATGGACTGTGTGTCTGACATTGGATTTCATTCTGTGTGACTGAGATCGGTTGCATAGAGTGGTTTGCCTGTGTGGCATGCTAAGATGCAATTGATCAAGGCTTCTGTTGAAAAGCAAAGTCTTGTGGTGATGATCAAAGCACAGCCTGTGTGGCACAACTTTGTGTAACGTGAATTCGCGAGCCTCACACCCCAGTTGTGAACCAAAAACGGGAGAGGACCTCAGGGAGGGCATGCGTTTCCTTCTAGCTAGGGTGGTGTCAGTAACCTACCAGCCCTGACATTTATATACTTTTCACCTGTGTGGTTGTTGCTGTTGCGAGGCGCCTCGGTTAGATCGGACGATCCGGGTCCGATGGAGTCATTCGTTGGCTCATTGACACCCCAAAGGGTGGGGAAACGCAGTGTTCAGGAATTTTAATCCACATCGGTGGACCGGCCCTGTCGCTCCAAGGGTCACTCGAGCTCTGATCCTGAGACACGGGCTAGAGCGTCTCGAATCGGTAGAGGACGATCCCTGGCCTCGGTTCATAGATGGAAACCCAATTTCCAAATACGTGACTTTGCGATTTTGATTGTATAACCTATATATGGCGACATAGTGGTATGGGGCATTCATGCCGCCTATGATTGATACTTATGATTTGAAGTTGTTTTATACACTATACACTTATAATAGTATCAAATGATTTGTTTTAAACGTATCAAGCATTCTTGGATATTATAAGGTAAAAACCCTATCCTCCGGCTTGCGTTGCATTGTGTGATGGGAACTGGGTCTTATAACAGCTTCATTTTTCTTTATTTAGCATTGCGTTGTTTGTTTTATGCACTGGTATTCTTGGGAGGAAACTCGTTCCGTGTTATACGGCGTGGTCCCTTGATTTACCGAACTTTAAAAATAAAGATTTACAACTGTTTTAGTTCTCACACCAGTCCCATGACTGACCTGGAGTTTATTGTTTTAACCTAAACTCTGGGTGCCCTTATTTATATTCACAGGATCCTAGTTTACAGCTGGAACGATATCCGGAAAGCTTTGTATCCGTATATCTCTTCTAGTTGTGTATTGTATTATTTTCCGCTGCGATGCATTTAAATGTAATTTAAATCTCTGATATTTCTGTGTAATATTTATTCATTTATACTCTGTATATTCTTGTAATTTGATGCATTGTTGTAATATACAATGAAATGTTCTCCCGTCCGCGTTCTATTGTGCTTGTTCTCAAAACAATCCGCGCTTTCCCTTCTCTTCGGAGACCGGGGAGGTTCGGGTCATTTCACAGGCTGTTATAAGCGTTAGATATCTATATTTGATGCTTATACAGTGTAGTGCACTTTGGATGATGGTTGATTATTTATCGTTGCTATTATATAAATGTATTGTATGGAATCCATATAATTAACTTTATATGGTGATTGATTGGGCCTCATTCCAATCGGGAAGATAAAGAATATTATAAAATAAAGGTTCATGTGATGACAGTACTCACCCATTGAGATTAGTCATGTGTTGAACGAAATATTTTAACGATAAAATTTACATCTTTATCTTATATAAAATTAGAACCCAACTTCTTTATAAAATAAAGGTTCATGTGTTGACAGTACTCATTCGTTGAGATTAGTCATGTGTTGAACGAAATATTTTAACAATAAAATTTACATCTTTATCATATATAAAATTAGAAACTAACTGGAAAATAGATGAGATGAGTGGTCTCCTGGATATTGATTTGATGTTGGTTTTGGCCTTCGGGGTTAATATTTAGGGAATCGTTCTCTTACTAATTTACGGTTGGAGTCTGATTTAAATCAAACGATAGATACCATAATGTTTATAAAATATATTAAATAACAAAAATAGTCACACGTGGACAGTACTCATTCGTTGAGATTAGTCATGTGTTGACAAAAATATAGATTCATGTATTGAATAGAATAAATATTCATTTGTTGAATAGAATAACGAAATTATTGAAATATATAAAACCGTGTTGATTAGAGATGCGCTATTTTGTCGCGAACGATATTTATATTGATTATATTCGTTTTATAATGAATATTGAAAAGAGATTTAAAAATCAAATATTTGGAAAATAGAAAACGAATTCGAATTGAATTGAATAGAAAATGAATTCGAATTGAATTGAATAGAAAACGAATTCGAATTGAATTGAATAGAAAACGAATTCGAATTGAATAGAAAAGGAATTCGAATTGAATTGAATAGAAAACGAATTCGAATTGAATTGAATAGAAAACGAATTCGAATTGAATTGAATAGAAAACGAATTCGAATTGAATTGAATAGAAAACGAATTCGAATTGAATTGAATAGAAAACGAATTCGAATTGAATTGAATAGAAAACGAATTCGAATTGAATTGAATAGAAAACGAATTCGAATTGAATTGAATAGAAAACGAATACGAATTGAATTGAATAGAAAACTAATTCGAACTGAATTGAATAGAAAATGAATTCGAATTGAATTGAATAGAAAACGAATTCGAATTGAATTGAATAGAAAACGAATTCGAATTGAATAGAAAACGAATTCGAATTGAATTGAATAGGAAATGAATTTAAATTGAAGATTTAATTGAATTGAAATGAATTCAAAACGAATTATATGGGATATTCAATTTTGATTCGAAATTGAATACGAAGTTGAATTTGTTTTGACAACGAATTTAAAATGATTTATAAAATTCGTTTTAAAAGGAAATCGACAAAATATATATTATATATATAATATAATGGCCTGAATAGAACGCGCCGCGCCGCGGTAGTTCGTGAATTTCGACCATTAATTTCGAACGGACATTACGGGAGATCCGACCGTCGGATTCTCCTAAAACCGGAACCGTTGGGTTCGTATCGAAAGGAGCTTTCTAACGAATATTAGAAATTTGAAATCTAATGGTTGGATTTGGAGATACGTCCAAATCAAATTCAGAAAAGGTCGCTATAAGTGCAGTTCGATGGCCGTTGATGGAAATCGACCGTACAGGCCTTGATAAAATTATTAAAAATATTAATAATTTGTGTAAATTCATAATATGTGAATTGGAAAGAACTGGGATAAAAAAAAATTCCACATTTGAAAAGATAAAAATAGATTTTTATCGGAATGAACTTGTTTTGAACTAGAATTAAATTCAATTCATTTTTGAAACAAATAAATTGAATTTGAATTGGTTTTTGGGTTTATCGTGAGCGGTGTTTTGAATAACACTTGTTCTTTAACCCGATAATTAATGGAATGTGATTTTGGGTTGTCGTGAACGATATCTTAAATAATACTGTTCTTAGACCCAACTGAGTTAAGAAGATCAGAAACTAACCGGAGATTAGTTAAGTTGAATGGTTTCTTGGGTATTGATCTGATGTTGGTTTCGGCCTTCGGGGTTAATATTTAGGGAATTGTTCGCTTGCTATTTTACGGTTAAGGGCTGATAGAATGGAATGTGACTTTGGGTTTATCGTGAACCGTGTTTTAAATGACACCGATTCTTTAACCCAGTTAAAGATTAAAACTAAGTGAAGTTTTAATGAATCTTTAATTAGATTGAAATGATCGAGAACGAAGTATCACTAGTTTTGCTCCAGAGCGATAGTTAAATCTTTAAATAGATTTGAACGTGAAATGGTAATTAATTTTACCGATAACACCGTGGTATTAAATATGGGGTATTACCAGTTTTGCTTCATGGGATAAATAGGTTGGGATTGGGAAATAAAATAAATAATTACTTCGGTGTGGTTCGCTAATCCCGACTAGTTTGAAAAACCATAATAGGGTTTGAAATGATATCCAAAGGAAGATTAAAGAATAAATTTAGAAGAATTTATCTTAGATAAAATTAATGGGAACCTTTCCCGAAGAATGTGAAAATTTGAATAAAAAGAATATTCTGAATTGGAATGAGGCGTATGTTGTGTTTGTGTAACACGTGTTTATTATATACGCGGGTTATTCGGGAAGGTCGGGTTTATACCCATTCTGAATAACCGATTCGACGAGATGTCGAAGATAAAGACGGTGGTTGAAGACCGGAAGTCTTCACATCGTTTGGATAATTACTGATGATCCTGATTGGGCTGTACACCCAAGAGGATGGAAATAGTTGGTGGTCGTCCAGACTTACTTGGAGATCGATGGATATGCGAGGAGTGCCTACGGTTTCGTTCAGACCCAGAACGAACTTGTAAATGGATTGTGTGTCTGACATTGGATTTTATTCTGTGTTGATTGATTTCTGTTAAATATATATCTGTTTGGCGGCGGAGAATTTATTCTCTTGCTTAACGCCCTTCTCTGAGACGTACAAGCTTAGAGGTTATATATCGATAGATATCAATCGCATGGCATGAATTGCCTGTGTGGCATGCTGAGTTGCATGGATCAAGGCTTCTGTTGAAAAGCAAAGTCTTGTGGTTGATGATAAAAGCACGGCCTACGTGGCAGCTTTGTGTATAACGTGAATTCGCGAGCCTCACACCTCAGTATGAGTCAAAAACGGGATAAGGACTGCAGGGAGAGCACGACGTTTCTTTCTAGCTTTGGTGGTGTCAGTGACTTACCAGCCCTGACATTTATATACTTTTCACCTATGTGGTTGTTGGATGAGGCGCCTCAATTTTAGGTCTGTAAGGACCGGGAAACGTGTGTTCAGGAATAATTAATCCTCAAACGTAAGAGAGGACCGACCCTAAAGCATCCAGGGGTTACCCAGAGTGTGGAGTCCCGAGGCATTTGCTAGAGTGTCTCGAAGCGGAGAGGAGCTTGCCCCTTGCCTCGACTCATGACGGAAATCCAATTTCCAATACGAGATATTGCGGTTTTAATTGTAGAATTAGTATGGTGACATGATATATGGTACCCATGCCGTCTATGATTGATATTTATGATTGAAATTGTTTTGACACTATACACTTATAATAGTATCAAATGTTTTGTTTTAATCGTACCAAGCATGTTTGGCTATTATAAGGGAAAACCCTATCCTCTGGCCTACGTTGCATTTTGTGATGGGACCTGGTCTTATAATAGCTTCATTTTTTTCGAAAAAGCATTGCGCTGTTTATTGATATGCACTGGTATTCTTGGGAGGAAACCCGTTCCGTGTTATGCGGCGTGGTCCCTTGAATTACTCTCTTTTAAAGTAAAAGTTTTAAATAACTGTTTTAGTTCTCACTCCAGTCACATGACTGACCTGGAGTTTATTGTTTTAACCTAAACTCTGGGTGCCCCTATTTTCGACACGGGCAGCTAGTAGTTTTGGTTTTGCAGATTTATATTCACAGGATCCTGATTTACAGTTGGAACGATGCTCGGAAAGCTCTGTATCCGTGTATTACTTCTAGTTGTGTTTTGTATTATTTTTCCACTGCTATGTAATTTATTGTAATCTCTGATATTTATCGAAGGTATTTTATTCATTCATACTCTATATATTGTTGTATTCTGATGGAATTGTTGTAATTAACAATGAAATGTTCTTCTGTCTGCGTTCCAATTTGTCCTGTTCTCAAGGTAATCCGGGCTTTCCTTACCGGAGAAGTTACGGGTTCTTACATCCGAAGTTTATACATTATTTTAAATATAAAATAACTTGAGATATTTTATATCGGGCTTAACCTTATGTCGGCCCATTCTTCATTTAAACAAACCCGTTACTGTCTCCTTCCTTCAGGAATAAAACACGCAACTCCTCCTCCAAATGGCCATTGCGGTGCCTTTCTTCCATCGATTTCCCCCTTTGTGCTCCACCGTAGATCACCAAAAGGTATCCAAAGTCTTCCTCTTCCTATTCCGTGTCTCCCCATACCAGTACCCTTACACTCGCCGCCCTCTTCTAAAACCTGTGGAACCCCAAATCCCTCACAACAGTGAAAAACCACCGAAAGAAATCAACATCGTATCCCCTTAAATCATCATGCTTGGTGCGGCTTCACTCCACGAATCCAACGATGAGGTTGATTTTGTGAACAAAGGCTTTAATCTCTCCAAAATAGAAGCCCTAGGACTACGGTTTTCTTTTCCTGAACTTCAGAATGTCGTCGCAACATATAGGATGAGTATCGAATTGAAAGGGGTTTCCCAGGGATTACAAAGTTGCTTGAGTTGCGATTTATAGTAATTTATTTAATTTGATTTTGATTTCTCAACTCAAGATGTTTACTGTATATTTTATTTCTGAGACAACGGCGCAGTGTTTGCCCTTAGTAGAAAATGAAATTAGGTTTAAAGGAGTGGAAGAGTATTTATCGGAAGATATTTTGAGATATTTTGGTTTTAGATATTTTCTTTTTATATTCATTTATATTCGTTCCGCACTCTAAAAATCCCTACGAACACATACGATACCTAAAAATCATGAAAATTGACATGCAACTAGAGTTCGACATTACGAACCTAACAAAATTGGTTTCGTCGAATTCCGACTCCGTTTGCTCACACAACGTATTTTTAACTATCAAAATATTGACTGTTTTCCACTCTAAAAATCCGTGCGGCCACACAGTGACCCCAAAAATCACGAAACTGGAAATCTAACAACTATTTGACATTGCGGATCCAACAAAATTAGTTTCGTCGAATTCCGACTTCGTTTGCAAAAGTGGCTTATTTTTACTGCTCTGGATGACCCATTTAAATATATAAATATATTTAAATATAATTAAATAAAATATAAATAAATTTATATTATCGTATATATTCACAGTGGAATACCATACAGCTCTACTGGGATTTATAACTTGATATTTCCCATCCCGATTAAATCGATATTCGATTTAAAATGAAATTTCCTTTTTAAAATATAAATAATTCCTTTATAAATTATAAAGGAATTCCACAACGACTTTTCTAAAATTTGATTTAGACGTAAATCAAAATCTACACAACGAAATCCCGATTTTTCTCTTCCACTAGAAAGATATACTCCACCAGCTCCACACGTTTCTTGTTTCACAGAAATTCGGCTTAAAACGAATCCTGTACATTCAGTTGAAGTTCAAATCGCCAAATAGCGAACTGTCGCGCCATTTCGAGCTTGTTTTTAATTATATTATAACTCTACTTTCAAACTGTCGTTTATATAATATATTCGTTATTCTAATTCAATTTTAAACTGAATTAAATATCACAGATGATCCAGTTCACACCATATCGCCATTTCAGCCAATTCTGATTATTTCATATTTTAAATTTATTTTTTAATTATTATTTTAATTAAATATTCACCATTATTAAATTCCACGACCATTTAATCCTTTAAATCACCATTTAAATAATTAAATAAATTAATTATAATACCTCTGCCAATGCGGGTCATTACAAGATCAGAATGTCATCCACAAAGACCACAACAAACTTATTTAGAAACTCCCAAAATACCCTACTCACCAGATTCACAAAATATGCGGGTGCATTCGTCAACCCAAAAGGTGTGACTAGCCATTCAAAGAAACCATCTGGGGTTATGAAAGCGGTCTTGACTATACTGTCCTCGACCACCCTCAACTGATGAAACCTCGTGGCCAAGTCTAACTGAGAGAAAACAGATGCACCAATAAGCTGGTCAAACAAATCATCAATCCTCGGAAGTGGGTGTCTATTCTTCTTAGTGAGCTTATTCAACTCCCTGTAATCCACACATAAGCGAAGCGAGCCATCCGCCTTAGTTGCAAAGACGACTTGAGCACCCCATTCTGACATGCTTCGCAAAATAAACCCCTTCTCAAGTAGCTCCCCTACTTGCTTGCTAAGTTCCTTTCTTCCCTAAGAGCCATGTGGCGCACAAGTAATACGATTGGCTTCGCATTATCCACCAAGTATATCCGGAAATCAATCTCGTGCCTCGGAGGTAAGCCCCGAACCTCCTCAAAGACATCCGGATACGCATAGACAACTGGTACAGATCGCAAATCATCGACAGAAGCATCAAATGATTCTAGTAAACTAAGCATAACATACCTCTTTAGGTCATAGGAAATCTCGAGAGTCCTCCCTTAGCAAGTTAAAAATCTGACAACCCTCCTCTCATAGCTCAGAATGGCACCATACATGGCTAGCCAATCCATCCCTAGAATTAGACCATAGCCCATAAAACCAAGCACATATGCGTCGCACTCAAACTCGATGCCCAACACAGATATCCTCAAACACCAACAAATCATAGACAAATGAGTCGTTCCCCCAATGGGGTTTGAGACAATAACGGGATTAGAAACAATACTAGTACTAAGGTGCAAAGAATCAACCGCAGAATCAGATATAAAAGAGTGGGAAGCGCAAGAAGCAAAAAGAGTCTTAACAGGATGATCGGAAAGAGAAATCAAACCTTCAACGGAAACTTTCCTACCTCTGTCTGGTACTATAATGTCCCGTATTTTTGCGATATAATAATTAATTCATTTAATTATTTAAATAGTGATATATAGATTTAAATAGCTGTTTAATTAAATAATAGTGAATATTTAATTAAATTAAATAATAGGATAATATATTTAAATTCTGAAATAATCAAAAATAGCTGAATTCACAATATTGTGTGAATTGGATTATTTATAATATATAATTCAGTTTAGAGTTGAATTATATTGACGAATATATTATATAAACGAAGTTTGAACGTATAATTATATTACAAATATAATCGACCTCGAAATGGCGTGGCATTTCGTTAATTGGCGATTTGAACTTCAACTAAATATACAGAATCCGTTTTAAATTGGATTTCTGTGAAACAAGAAACGTTCGGAGCTGGTGAAGTATATTTTTCTAATAGAAGAGAAAAATCGAGATTTCATTGTTGTAACACCCCACCTCCGTCAGTACCACTCTTGCAAGGGCACTGACTTTGGAGGGGCGTTTGAATCAGGCAAACATGCATAATGATATATCAAGGCAGAACAAGAACATATGTATATATGTAAACAGAGTAAATAACATGGATAAAACAGCGGAAGATTTTAAACCATTTCAAAACACAAGTCTGGTACATCAAAATGTCATTTTCCCAAAATTACAAGTCTAGATAAAAACATCATCTGATAAACTGAAATACATAAGTACTATCCCCAAATAAGAGTGATAAACCATAGCGAGCTCAAGTCCAAAGCATACATGAGCTATCCAAGGAAAGCAGCAAAGATCCAAGCTAAGCTCCTGTATTCCCTCCCTGAGAACCTGGGGGGGGAGGGAACGGAAGAAAAGAGGCGAAAGAAAACAGGTCAGTCAAAAAGACTGAGTAAGCCCTACTACAATCAATGTAAACTGATAAAGTTAACTGACATGAGCAGCAAGTATGAACATAAGGATAACAAACATACTAACATGCTGACTAACTAACAAGGCAGATAACGGTGTCTTCGCATAATCAGGTTTAAGGTTTTTCACCACGGGTGCACCAGCATTCTAACATGTCATGTAAAATCAAGAATTTATCCCTTGGCCTAAACTTGGCCCAATATCAGATGTTTGACTCAAATCAAGATCCAATTTCTTGGTACCAAAACTAGTATAACCATATTAGGTGTTACCCAAAACAGAACGGAACAGAATGGTCCATACAGAAGTAGGGTTTGGGAAAAATGGGCTTTTTCCTCTCCTAACAGGTAAAGTACAGAGACAGAGTGTTGACAATAATGGGCCTTTATCACCCTAATAGAACGGAGTACAGAAACAGAATGCTAACCATAATGGGCCTTTACCACCCTAACAGAACGGAATACAGAAACAGAATGCTAACCATAATGGGCCTTTACCACCCTAACAGAACGGAATACAGAAACAGAATGCTAACCATAATGGGCCTTTACCACCCTAACAGAACGGAATACAGAAACAGAGTACTACAATTAGGTGTACACTAGTAGTGGGCCTTTACCACCCAAACAGACGGTACCACGCAGAAACAGACGGGTGTTACCACCCAACAAAACAGACGGTACCTACAGAGTCAGACAGAGTTAAGTGTACCCTAAACCCTACCCAAGCGATCGGCTCCCTAATACATAAATACCCTGTGTCGGTCCCACGACAGGGTGTATCACTCCCTAAAGTGGCAACCAATTGGCACAGGCATATTTACAGATGTCACGGCATCTTACATCCTCAGAGGCAGACCGAGATCCATGCACGCACATGACCCGGTTGGAACGCACCATCAACACCCATCGCCATTATCAGAATGAA
This sequence comes from Allium sativum, assembly GCA_030737875.1. NCBI lineage: Eukaryota > Viridiplantae > Streptophyta > Magnoliopsida > Asparagales > Amaryllidaceae > Allium > Allium sativum. The sequence continues at coordinate 433,421,320 of CM060910.1, forward strand.
CCACTTATAATTAGTTCAGTAAGCGTGCCCGGACCCTACCTACAGTTGGGTCAAAGTGTTGATACCAGAAAGGGTTACTGACTAATATGGGTCCCAAACAACAGATGACACAAGTATTCCCCCTTGTGTCCCCAGACTATCAGATTCAGATTAACTTATTAACAGAGTTCAGACATACAAAGTTCAGACGATCAATCTTCAGATTAACGGGTTCGGATAACAGATTACAAACTTGCCTAACTTGATGTGGGTCCTACAGATCCGCAAAACAGGTTCGTTTAAATTATCAATCAAGTTAGTTTATCCAGACCAGATATCTAATTGGTTCTCAGCCTTATCAAATTACTGAGTTGGATTGGTTAAGATCAACTCAACCCCGTTAATTTACCGAGTTCAGATTGGTTAAGTGTAGGGTAACTTAACCCCGTTAATTTACCGAGTTCAGATTGGTTAAGTGTAGGGTAACTTAACCCCGTTAATTTACCGAGTTCAGATTGGTTAAGTGTTCCAGCGGTCCATGACTTAACCCTAATCACGAGGCATTAATTAATTAATGCGCCTTAACCTCTCACATTAGACCTTATTGTGGTTACTAGTTAAGCCGGGCGGGTCCGGGTAGCTTTACACCACAACTTGGTCTAACCTCGGGTTCAAGGTACAACATGACCAACTTCTCACGTTGGGTCCTATTGTCTGTAGCAACTAGTTAAGCCGGTCGGTTCCGGGTAGGTTTACGCTACAAACTCAACCAAACCTCGAGTTGGCCACACTTATCTTTTCTAAGTGTCATGTCCATCATGTTTTCAAAACATATTACACATTTTCAAGCAATTGGGTAGACCTAACTTAATAGGTAAATTCCCAATGGGTAGACCTAACTTAATAGGTAAATTCCCAAGATCATATTTTTATGTCTTTTAAGTTTTCCCAACCCCAAACGCAATCCCATCGCTTACATATCGCAATAGCACATAAAGGATAGAAAGAGGGAACTTGGCATAATCATGACATAAAAGTGTTAGAGCCACAAGTTCAACATGGTGGCATATGAAATGTTCATGGGTTCATACACTTGCATAATACATTTTTGGCCCAAAAAGCATGCATAACATGATAACATGAACCATATGACCATCCCAAATTTGCATAACATACTTGCATAAACAACTTGCATAACTTATGACAACTTGCATATCATATTTGCATAAACAAACTTGCATAACTTATGACAACTTGCATATCATTCTTGCATAAACAACTTGCATAACTTATGACAACTTGCATATCATATTTGCATAAACAAACTTGCATAACATATGATAACTTGCAAACCAAACTTGCATAACAAAACTTGCATAACATTTGTCAACTTGCATAGCAAAACTTGCATAACATTTGTCAACTTGCATATCATACTTGCATAGCAAAACTTGCATAACATTTGTCAACTTGCATATCATACTTGCATAAACAACTTGCATAACTTATGTCAACTTGCATATCATACTTGCATAGCAAAACTTGCATAACATTTATCAACTTGCATATCATTCTTGCATCGCAAAACTTGCATAACTTATCATAAGAAACTTGCATAACTTATCATACGAAACTTGCATAACTTATCATAAGAAACTTGCACAACACATCATAGAAACTTGCATATCATACAATTAACTTTAAAGTTCAAGTATGAAAGGAATAGGGCTTACAATGCTTATGCGAACTCAAATGAGTATAGCAAATGTAAGCAAACCCTTATGCAACCAAAAACCCAAAAAATGCAAGCAAACTTAATCAAAACTCCTTCTTTAGGATACCAATAGAGAATCAAGCCTTTAATGCAAGCTAAAGAGGATCATACAAGCCTAAATATACTTGTATGCATGGAAATCTCTTAGGAATTTGATTTAGGAATTTATGAAGAGGGTGGAGGCCATGAGAGGTTTGATTTTGACATAGTTTAGTTGCTAGGATGAATAATGAATGATTTAGGGTAGATTAGGGTCTTATTTATAGATTAGGCTAGTGATATTGACCATAGGATTAAACCCTAGTTCTCATCTCAGCCCTTCAAATCGAATCTGGCCCCCTAGCTCAACACAAAACCCAAAATGGTGCACCAGGCAGACTGGGCGCCAAGACCCAGTCGACAGCCAAGTCGACAGGGCTGTCGACCTGGTCGACCCTGTCGACACCCAAGTCGACAGGCCTGTCGACTTGGGTACTGTGGCGGGATTTTTCCCGCCTTGGCCCAGCTGGCCCAATTATCTGAATTTGAATCTGTTTTTTTTTTTTTTTTTAAACCTTGAATTTTTCAGAAAACTTTGACGGGCCATATCTAGGCCATACGGACTCCGTTTTTTTGAAAACTCGGACTCTATTTCGCGTATTTTTCCGAGACGAACGCAATGGCATAGCCCGTTTCCCTTGATTCACATTTCATAATTAAATTCTGCCTCGATTTATATTATAACAGATTGCTGAAAATACGGGTTGTTACATTCTCCCCTCCTTAAAGGATTTCGTCCCCTGTAACAACCCGTAAAATCTGGGCCAGTTTAAAATTTTTATTTTGGCAATTTTAGCGAATTTTGATTATTTAAAATGAATTATTTTAAATAATATCGACGAGAAACTTATTTTGAATAGAATTCGAACGTATATATTATACGCGTCGTCGTTAGAATATAAATATTTATATATAATTATAAATAGAATTAAAAATGGCGCGGTAGTTCGATAATTCGATTTCAAACTTCAATTGAATGTACCGGGTGCAAAACAATCCGGATTTTTGTGAAACCAAAAACATTAGGATCTAATTGATGATATCTTTCCAACGAAGTTGAGAAACTGAGATTTCACTTTATAAATGATGAGATATGTCCAGTTGAAATTTAGAAATAGTCGCTGTGGAATTTATATATATTTTAATATAATATAAGGCCCTTAAAAATAGCAATTTTGCAAACGACCTCGGATTTCGACGAAACCAGTTTTGTTGGGTCCGTGATGTCAAGTTATTGCTAGGTTTCAAATTTCGTAATTTTTCGAATCAATATGTGAGCGTGGCAAAGGAAAACGCGTTTGACCAGTTTAGTTGATTTTAATCGACTGGAAATTGGCCATTTTTCCAACGGTCTCAGAATTCGACGAAACTAGTTTTGTTAGGACCGTATCGTCAATACGAAGCTAGAAAATATTTTTCGAGAATTTTTAGAGTTAGTATGTGACCCCGGTAATTTGAAATGTACGTTTAAAATTCAATGTAGTGGTTTAAATGTAAATTTAACGGAAACTGATTGTAACAGCCGAATCAGCTGACGATACATGCCCCATTGTGTTCAGAATGGGGGTAGAACGTTATGGACGACAGGCGGTGGGCCTCGTTTCGGGATCATATGTAAAAGTCAACCTTTTTGAATAAATAAATAATTAAATAAAAAAAAAAATATTATAACTTCCCTCCTTTATCTCCTTTCTGGCCCCCCCCTTTTCACAAATTAAATCGGCAGAAGAAAAAGAAAAAAAAAAAAAACCCTAACGACTATCGACGGCACCCCCCCTGAAGCGCCGCCGCCGCCCTCTCTTCCCCACCTCCGGCGAACGCTGGCCCAACCCCCCCTCTTCTCCGACGTCTTCCTTCTCCCTCTCCCTCCACTCTTCAAAACCGCCGAGCCCCCTTAGTCCACTATCGCCTCCCTCTCATCTCCTCCTCCATCGCCACAGCACACCGACCCCCCCCTCCCCAGATCGACGCCACCAGCCTCCGCGCCTCCCCCTCCTCCCTCACGAGCCGCGACAGAAATAAGCGCCCCCCCTGTAAGTTTTTCTATTTAATTAATTTATTTATTTTATTTAAAACAGAAAAAGAAACTGCTTTTGTTTTAAAAATGTAAAAACTGTTTTTTTATTTTACTTGAAACCTGTTTTTTTATTTATTTTGAAAACTGTTTTCTGTTTTATTTAAAGTTAAAAACTAATATTTGTTAAAGTTTTAAAAACTGATTTAAAAATTTAAAAAAACTGCATTTTGAAAAACTGCATTTTTAAAAGAGTTAAAACTGCATTTTGAAAAATTGCATTTTTAAAAGAATAAAAAGGAAAAAAAAAAAAACTGCATTTTTATAAAAGAGTTTTAAAAACTGTTTTGAAAAATAATTTAAAAACTGTTTTGAAAAGAAAATAAAAACTGGTTTGAAAAGGAAAAGGAAATGATTTTTATTTTTAACTTTGAAATAAGAAAAAGGTTTGATCTTTTAATAGAAAAATTTTGAACTTGAAAATAAAGATCATATTTTTAAAAACAGAAAAGATGGAATTTTTGTTAAGTAGAAATAGTAAGGTATGATTCTTCGAACTAAAAATTCAATTTTTATATATTGAACTTTGAACTAAAAATTCGATTTTTATATATTGAACTTTGAACTAAAAATTCGATTTTTATATATTGAACTTTGAACTAAAAATTCGATTTTTATATATTGAACTTTGAAATAAAAATTCGATTTTTATATATTGAACTTTGAAATAAAAATTCGATTTTTATATATTGAATAGCGAAATAAAAATTCGATTTTTACGTATGTAGTGAAAGCAGCAACGAAGGTGACAAAAAGGCGAAACGACGAAGACTTCTGCAAGAGGAAGTGCCGTGGAGCTAAGATAGCTAATCTGTGAGAATTTCTCACCTTTCAATTTTATTTCTAGTTATATATATATATATATGCTAGGATGCAGACGGTGCTTAGTAGCACCCGACACCCGTCCACAGACCATGGACTTGTTTGTTTGGTTGCATAGATTAGTTGGATTATTTGTTTGAATTGTTTGGTGAGATGAAATTGATTTGATTGATGTGTGAATGGCGTGGGCCTTCACTAGACCGGGGATAAGGCTAGGCCTTGTCCCGTTTCTAGTATCGTGCCGTTATGCCGCCGAAATTTTCTAAAACATGTTAGAAAAATAAAAATATCATTTTATTGAATAAATGAATTGAATAGAAATTCATAGGTTGAAATAAAATGTTTTATCGTTAAAAATATAATTTTTAACGTGAATATGAAAATAGTGAAGTGAATAAATAAATATTCATTTACAAACCAGATGGTTTGTTTATGTATACTTATTTGAATGATATTGATTGGGTCGATAAATTTCACACATCGCCCAACTGCACAAATAAAATCTGTGTTTGATTGTTTGAAACCCCACACGGGTGTTAGGATGAAATATGCAGTTCACTCATCCTGATTGATTAAATATGTCGATCGATTGATTGACAGGCTGTTATAAGCGTTGAATATCTGTATTTGATGCTTATGCAGTGTAGTGCACTTTGGTTGATGGTTGATTATTTTTCAATGCTATGATATACATGTGTTGTATGAAAATCCATATAATTAACTTTATATGGTAATTGATTGGGCCTCATTCCAATTTGAAAAATAAAGAATATTATAAAATAAAAGTTCATGTGTTGACAGTACTCATTCATTGAGATTGGTCATGTGTTGAACGAAATATTTTGATAATAACAACTATTTTGAAAAAGAAATATTTGAAATAGAATATTTGAAAATAGAAATTTATGAAGCCGTGTATGGACACCATTTTGACGTGAACGATATTTATATCGATTTGAAAACGATTTCGAAATGAATTGAATTGAAAACGATTTCGAAATGAATTGAATTGAAAACGAATTCAAAATGAATTGAAAACGATTTCGAAATGAATTGAATTGAAAACGAATTCAAAATGAATTGAAAACGATTTCGAAATGAATTGAATTGAAAACGATTTCGAAATGAATTGAATTGAAAACGATTTCGAAATGAATTGAATTGAAAACGATTTCGAAATGAATTGAATTGAAAACGAATTCAAAATGAATTGAAAACGATTTCGAAATGAATTGAATTGAAAACGAATCCAAAATGAATTGAAAACGATTTCGAAATGAATTGAATTGAAAACGATTTCGAAATGAATTGAATTGAAAACGAATTCAAATGGAATTGAAAGCGAATTGAAATGAATTCAAATTGAAATGAAATTCGAATTGAATAGAAATGAATTTTGAAACGAATTTATAAAGAAGAATTCAATTTTGCTTTGAATTGAAATGGAAGTTGAAATATGTTTTGAAACGATTTTAAAACTATTTATATAATTCGTTTTGAATAGTAATCGACGAAATATATTATATATATATTATATATAATATAATGGCCTGAATAGGACGCGCCGCGCCGCGGCAATTCGTGAATTTCGACCATTTATTTCAAACGGACATTACGGGAGATCCAACCGTCGGATTCTCCTAAAACCGGAACCGTTGGGTTCGTATCGAAAAGAGCTTTCTAGCGAATGTTAGAAATTTGAAATCTAACGGTTGGATTTGGAATTATGTCCAAATCAAATTCGAAAAAGGTCGCTGTAAGTGCAGTTCGATGGCCATTGATGGAAATCGACTGTACGGGCCTTGATAAAATTATTAAAAATAGTAATAATTTGTGTAAAATCATAAGAAATGATTTGTGAAGAATTGGGATGAAAAACTCCATATTTGAAAAGATAAAAAATGGATTTTTATCGAAATGAACTAGTTTTGAACTAGAATTATAATTCTATTTATTTTTAAATAAATAAATTGAATTCGAAAAGGGTTTTAAAAGTAACCAAAATTCCAATGATTGCATTGGAGTGGATTTGAATCGAAATTGTCTTCGGAATATTTCGATGTTGGAATTCGTGATTATACAGGTGTTGTTATGGAAATTTGAAAGATATATATGTATATCGTTATTTCCAATACGACATTTGTTAGTCGTAGAATTCGATATTGAATATAAGCCGATATATTTTCTATTCAGAGCCTTGTATTGAATATCGAATGTGATTTGGGTTTGTCGTGAATGGTGTCTTCACTAACACTGTTCTTGAACCCAGTTGAGAAAAGATTAAATCTTTTTATTTAGATTTAATGAAGTGTACCAATTAAATGATATTTAATTGGAATGGAATTGATATTGATTTTTGGGTTTATCGTGAACAGTGTTTTAAATAACACTCGCTCTTTAACCCGATAATTAATGGAATGATTTTTGGGTTTATCGTGAACAGTGTTTTTAAATAACACTCGTTCTTTAACCCGATAATTAATGGAATGTGACTTTGGGTTTATCGCGAACCGTGTTTTTAGATGACACTGATTCTTTAACCCAGTCACAGATTAAAACTAAGTGGAGTTTTAATGAATCTTTAATTAGATTGAAAGGATCGAGAATGGAGTATCACCAGTTTTGCTCCAGGCGATAGTTAAATCTTTAATTAGATTTGAACGTGAAATTTAGAAACTAACTGTCGGTTAGCCAAGCAGAATGGTTTTCTGGATATTGATCTGATGTTGGTTTCGGCCTTCGGGGTTAATATTTGGGGAATTATTCTCTTGATTAATTTACGGTTAGTGACTAATGAATTGGAATGAGGCATATGTTGTGTTTGTGTAACACTTATTTAAATATACGCGAGTTATTCGGAAAGACCGGGTTTATCCCATTCTGGATAACTGATACGACGATAAGTCGAAGATGAAGACGATGGTCGAAGACCGGAGGTCTTCACGTCGTTTGGGTGATAACTGATGATCTTGATTGGGCTGTACACCCAAGAAGATGGAAACAGTTAGTGATCGTCCAGACGTACTTGGAGATCGATGGATATGCGGGGTACTAGGTGCCTCCGGTTTCGTTCAGGCCCAGAACGGACTTGTAAATGGACTGTGTGTCTGACATTGGATTTCATTCTGTGTGACTGATATCGGTTGCATAGAGTGGTTTGCCTGTGTGGCATGCTAAGATGCAAATGATCAAGGCTTCTGTTGAAAAGCAAAGTCTTGTGGTGATGATCAAAGCACGGCCTTTGTGGCGTAGCTTTGTGTAACGTTTACCTCGCGTGTTTCACACCCGGTATGAACCAAAAACGGGAGAGGACATCAGGGAGGACTTGCGTTTCTTTCTAGCTAGAAGTGGCGTCAGTGGTTTTACACGCCCTGACGAGTTTGACTTATGTGGTTGTTGCGGTTGCGAGGCGCCTCGGTTATATCGGTTTCGGCCGAATGCATTCTGGTCGGCTGATGGACCAGACTTACACCCCATAGGGTGGGGAGACGTATTGTTCAGGCATAATAATCCACTCCGTGTGGACCGGCCCTGACGATCCAAGGGGCAGTTGCGGCTGTTCCTGAGACACGGGCTGGAGCGTCTCGAATCGGTTGAGGACTATCTTTTGCCTCGGTTCATAGAAGGAAATCCAATTTCCAAATACGTGACATTTGCGGTTTTATTTGTAAACCTATATATGGCGACATGATATATGGTACCCATGCCGCCTATGATTGATACTTATGATTTGAAGTTGTTTTATACACTATGCACTTATAATAGTATCAAATGATTTGTTTTAAGCGTATCAAGCATTCTTTGGCTGTTATAAGGGAAAACCCTATCCCCCGGCTTGCGATTGCATTGTGTGATAGGACCTGGGTCTTATAACAGCTTCATTTTTTCTTTGTTTAGCATTGCGCTGTTTGTTTTATGCACTGGTATTCTTGGGAGGAAACCCGTTCCGTGTTATACGGCGTGGTCCCTTGATTTACCTAGCTTTAAAAATAAAGATTAACTGTTTTAGTTCTCACACCAGTCACATGACTGACCCGGAGTTTATTGTTTTAACCTAAACTCTGGGTGCCCTTATTTTGACACGGGCAGCTAGTAGTTTTGGTTTTGCAGATTTATATTCACAGGATCCTGGTTTACAGCTGGAATGATATCCGGAAAGCTTTGTATCCGTATATCTCTTCTAGTTGTGTATTGTATTATTTTCCGCTGCTATGTATTTAAATGTAATTTAAATCTCTGATATTTCTGTGTAATATTTATTCATACTCTGTATATTCTTGTAATCTGATGCACTGTTGTAATATATAGTGAAATGTTCTTCTGTATGCGTTCTGTTGTGGTTTGTTCTCAAACGATAGGGCGTTTCGAACGGCCTGGATCGGTTTAGCGACTGGTTCGGACCGAGCGAAATGCCTTGCCGTCACATTTGGTATCAGAGCTTTGGTTTACCAAGCTCAGAGAACAAGACACATTAGAACCATACGAAAGAATTCATCAGATATTGGATTAGTAATATCCAATTAGAATGACTCGTTAGAGATGGGATCAGTAGTATCCTAGAACGAGTGTGAAGAGTATATTTTTAAAATGAAAACAAAATTTTGTTTTGAAAATTTAAATCAATTATTCGTAGTTGATTATTTATTTATATTGATTTGGACAATCCAGTATATATAGATTTTGCGTATACGTCTGATCCGCGTATATTCGAAGTTTTAATATACCGGGTAGATATAGAACCGCACTCTAGTAGCCCGACAATGTTCTGATGGTGGTTCGAAACATCATCAGCATTTATTTTCGAGTGACGAAGGTGTGATTTCTATATATTTCCATTAGACTGGTGTGAGAACCAAAACTAATATAGCTAGAATACATTGTTGTGATTTGGCATCAAAAACATGATTTTTGTATATGTATTAAAATTATGAATTTTAAACGTTAAATTCACAAATTGATTGATGTTTGAGTTGTTTGTTTATTTGTTTGCTAATTTTTAGCCATTTAGCCTAATTGAACCGAATATTGTGTTGTATTGAAATTTGGTTGCATTTGCTTGCATATACTTGTACTTACATTGAACAGGTCATAGCAAGGAGGCTAGAGCCAGAGAATAAAATTTGTTTGCCCGACAAATAGGTACATGTTTACTACATAATTTCCTGTTTTGTTTGGGTGATGATGATTTTGTGAGCCTATTGGCTAGCCGCTTGGCTTTTTCTTTTTCTTTTTGAGATCTGAAGGACCGGGGAAGCTATTTGAAATTCCCCGATGCTCCCATTGCAGGGGAGGTTATGGCGAAATTTTTCAGAAATTTAGGGTGTTAACCAAATTTTTGAAATTTTGAAAATTCTCAGAAACTAAAGAGTTGGAGAATAGAAGCCAGATCGAGCGTAGAGTTGATTAATCAAACCACTTTCGACTTTGTTCCTTTTCGGGGACGAAAAGTTTTAAGTGGGGGAGATTGTAACAACCCGTAAAATCTGGGCCAGTTTAAAATTTTTATTTTGGCAATTTTAGCGAATTTTGATTATTTAAAATGAATTATTTTAAATAATATCGACGAGAAACTTATTTTGAATAGAATTCGAACGTATATATTATACGCGTCGTCGTTAGAATATAAATATTTATATATAATTATAAATAGAATTAAAAATGGCGCGGTAGTTCGATAATTCGATTTCAAACTTCAATTGAATGTACCGGGTGCAAAACAATCCGGATTTTTGTGAAACCAAAAACATTAGGATCTAATTGATGATATCTTTCCAACGAAGTTGAGAAACTGAGATTTCACTTTATAAATGATGAGATATGTCCAGTTGAAATTTAGAAATAGTCGCTGTGGAATTTATATATATTTTAATATAATATAAGGCCCTTAAAAATAGCAATTTTGCAAACGACCTCGGATTTCGACGAAACCAGTTTTGTTGGGTCCGTGATGTCAAGTTATTGCTAGGTTTAAAATTTCGTAATTTTTCGAATCAATATGTGAGCGTGGCAAAGGAAAACGCGTTTGACCAGTTCAGTTGATTTTAATCGACTGGAAATTGGCCATTTTTCCAACGGTCTCAGAATTCGACGAAACTAGTTTTGTTAGGACCGTATCGTCAATACGAAGCTAGAAAATATTTTTCGAGAATTTTTAGAGTTAGTATGTGACCCCGGTAATTTGAAATGTACGTTTAAAATTCAATGTAGTGGTTTAAATGTAAATTTAACGGAAACTGATTGTAACAGCCGAATCAGCTGACGATACATGCCCCATTGTGTTCAGAATGGGGGTAGAACGTTATGGACGACAGGCGGTGGGCCTCGTTTCGGGATCATATGTAAAAGTCAACCTTTTTGAATAAATAAATAATTAAATAAAAAAAAAAAATATTATAACTTCCCTCCTTTATCTCCTTTCTGGCCCCCCCCTTTTCACAAATTAAATCGGCAGAAGAAAAAGAAAAAAAAAAAAAAACCCTAACGACTATCGATGGCACCCCCCCTGAAGCGCCGCCGCCGCCCTCTCTTCCCCACCTCCGGCGAACGCTGGCCCAACCCCCCCTCTTCTCCGACGTCTTCCTTCTCCCTCTCCCTCCACTCTTCAAAACCGCCGAGCCCCCTTAGTCCACTATCGCCTCCCTCTCATCTCCTCCTCCATCGCCACAGCACACCGACCCCCCCTCCCCAGATCGACGCCACCAGCCTCCGCGCCTCCCCCTCCTCCCTCACGAGCCGCGACAGAAATAAGCGCCCCCCCTGTAAGTTTTTCTATTTAATTAATTAATTTATTTTATTTAAAACAGAAAAAGAAACTGCTTTTGTTTTAAAAATGTAAAAACTGTTTTTTTATTTTACTTGAAACCTGTTTTTTTATTTATTTTGAAAACTGTTTTCTGTTTTATTTAAAGTTAAAAACTAATATTTGTTAAAGTTTTAAAAACTGATTTAAAAATTTAAAAAAACTGCATTTTGAAAAACTGCATTTTTAAAAGAGTTAAAACTGCATTTTGAAAAATTGCATTTTTAAAAGAATAAAAAGGAAAAAAAAAAAAACTGCATTTTTATAAAAGAGTTTTAAAAACTGTTTTGAAAAATAATTTAAAAACTGTTTTGAAAAGAAAATAAAAACTGGTTTGAAAAGGAAAAGGAAATGATTTTTATTTTTAACTTTGAAATAAGAAAAAGGTTTGATCTTTTAATAGAAAAATTTTGAACTTGAAAATAAAGATCATATTTTTAAAAACAGAAAAGATGGAATTTTTGTTAAGTAGAAATAGTAAGGTATGATTCTTCGAACTAAAAATTCAATTTTTATATATTGAACTTTGAACTAAAAATTCGATTTTTATATATTGAACTTTGAACTAAAAATTCGATTTTTATATATTGAACTTTGAACTAAAAATTCGATTTTTATATATTGAACTTTGAAATAAAAATTCGATTTTTATATATTGAACTTTGAAATAAAAATTCGATTTTTATATATTGAATAGCGAAATAAAAATTCGATTTTTACGTATGTAGTGAAAGCAGCAACGAAGGTGACAAAAAGGCGAAACGACGAAGACTTCTGCAAGAGGAAGTGCCGTGGAGCTAAGATAGCTAATCTGTGAGAATTTCTCACCTTTCAATTTTATTTCTAGTTATATATATATATATATGCTAGGATGCAGACGGTGCTTAGTAGCACCCGACACCCGTCCACAGACCATGGACTTGTTTGTTTGGTTGCATAGATTAGTTGGATTATTTGTTTGAATTGTTTGGTGAGATGAAATTGATTTGATTGATGTGTGAATGGCGTGGGCCTTCACTAGACCGGGGATAAGGCTAGGCCTTGTCCCGTTTCTAGTATCGTGCCGTTATGCCGCCGAAATTTTCTAAAACATGTTAGAAAAATAAAAATATCATTTTATTGAATAAATGAATTGAATAGAAATTCATAGGTTGAAATAAAATGTTTTATCGTTAAAAATATAATTTTTAACGTGAATATGAAAATAGTGAAGTGAATAAATAAATATTCATTTACAAACCAGATGGTTTGTTTATGTATACTTATTTGAATGATATTGATTGGGTCGATAAATTTCACACATCGCCCAACTGCACAAATAAAATCTGTGTTTGATTGTTTGAAACCCCACACGGGTGTTAGGATGAAATATGCAGTTCACTCATCCTGATTGATTAAATATGTCGATCGATTGATTGACAGGCTGTTATAAGCGTTGAATATCTGTATTTGATGCTTATGCAGTGTAGTGCACTTTGGTTGATGGTTGATTATTTTTCAATGCTATGATATACATGTGTTGTATGAAAATCCATATAATTAACTTTATATGGTAATTGATTGGGCCTCATTCCAATTTGAAAAATAAAGAATATTATAAAATAAAAGTTCATGTGTTGACAGTACTCATTCATTGAGATTGGTCATGTGTTGAACGAAATATTTTGATAATAACAACTATTTTGAAAAAGAAATATTTGAAATAGAATATTTGAAAATAGAAATTTATGAAGCCGTGTATGGACGCCATTTTGACGTGAACGATATTTATATCGATTTGAAAACGATTTCGAAATGAATTGAATTGAAAACGATTTCGAAATGAATTGAATTGAAAACGAATTCAAAATGAATTGAAAACGATTTCGAAATGAATTGAATTGAAAACGAATTCAAAATGAATTGAAAACGATTTCGAAATGAATTGAATTGAAAACGATTTCGAAATGAATTGAATTGAAAACGATTTCGAAATGAATTGAATTGAAAACGATTTCGAAATGAATTGAAAACGAATTCAAAATGAATTGAAAACGATTTCGAAATGAATTGAATTGAAAACGAATTCAAAATGAATTGAAAACGATTTCGAAATGAATTGAATTGAAAACGATTTCGAAATGAATTGAATTGAAAACGAATTCAAATGGAATTGAAAGCGAATTGAAATGAATTCAAATTGAATTGAAATTCGAATTGAATAGAAATGAATTTTGAAACGAATTTATAAAGAAGAATTCAATTTTGCTTTGAATTGAAATGGAAGTTGAAATATGTTTTGAAACGATTTTAAAACTATTTATATAATTCGTTTTGAATAGTAATCGACGAAATATATTATATATATATTATATATAATACAATGGCCTGAATAGGACGCGCCGCGCCGCGGCAATTCGTGAATTTCGACCATTTATTTCAAACGGACATTACGGGAGATCCAACCGTCGGATTCTCCTAAAACCGGAACCGTTGGGTTCGTATCGAAAAGAGCTTTCTAGCGAATGTTAGAAATTTGAAATCTAACGGTTGGATTTGGAATTATGTCCAAATCAAATTCGAAAAAGGTCGCTGTAAGTGCAGTTCGATGGCCATTGATGGAAATCGACTGTACGGGCCTTGATAAAATTATTAAAAATAGTAATAATTTGTGTAAAATCATAAGAAATGATTTGTGAAGAATTGGGATGAAAAACTCCATATTTGAAAAGATAAAAAATGGATTTTTATCGAAATGAACTAGTTTTGAACTAGAATTATAATTCTATTTATTTTTAAATAAATAAATTGAATTCGAAAAGGGTTTTAAAAGTAACCAAAATTCCAATGATTGCATTGGAGTGGATTTGAATCGAAATTGTCTTCGGAATATTTCGATGTTGGAATTCGTGATTATACAGGTGTTGTTATGGAAATTTGAAAGATATATATGTATATCGTTATTTCCAATACGACATTTGTTAGTCGTAGAATTCGATATTGAATATAAGCCGATATATTTTCTATTCAGAGCCTTGTATTGAATATCGAATGTGATTTGGGTTTGTCGTGAATGGTGTCTTCACTAACACTGTTCTTGAACCCAGTTGAGAAAAGATTAAATCTTTTTATTTAGATTTAATGAAGTGTACCAATTAAATGATATTTAATTGGAATGGAATTGATATTGATTTTTGGGTTTATCGTGAACAGTGTTTTAAATAACACTCGCTCTTTAACCCGATAATTAATGGAATGATTTTTGGGTTTATCGTGAACAGTGTTTTTAAATAACACTCGTTCTTTAACCCGATAATTAATGGAATGTGACTTTGGGTTTATCGCGAACCGTGTTTTTAGATGACACTGATTCTTTAACCCAGTCACAGATTAAAACTAAGTGGAGTTTTAATGAATCTTTAATTAGATTGAAAAGATCGAGAATGGAGTATCACCAGTTTTGCTCCAGGCGATAGTTAAATCTTTAATTAGATTTGAACGTGAAATTTAGAAACTAACTGTCGGTTAGCCAAGCAGAATGGTTTTCTGGATATTGATCTGATGTTGGTTTCGGCCTTCGGGGTTAATATTTGGGGAATTATTCTCTTGATTAATTTACGGTTAGTGACTAATGAATTGGAATGAGGCGTATGTTGTGTTTGTGTAACACTTATTTAAATATACGCGAGTTATTCGGAAAGACCGGGTTTATCCCATTCTGGATAACTGATACGACGATAAGTCGAAGATGAAGACGATGGTCGAAGACCGGAGGTCTTCACGTCGTTTGGGTGATAACTGATGATCTTGATTGGGCTGTACACCCAAGAAGATGGAAACAGTTAGTGATCGTCCAGACGTACTTGGAGATCGATGGATATGCGGGGTACTAGGTGCCTCCGGTTTCGTTCAGGCCCAGAACGGACTTGTAAATGGACTGTGTGTCTGACATTGGATTTCATTCTGTGTGACTGATATCGGTTGCATAGAGTGGTTTGCCTGTGTGGCATGCTAAGATGCAAATGATCAAGGCTTCTGTTGAAAAGCAAAGTCTTGTGGTGATGATCAAAGCACGGCCTTTGTGGCGTAGCTTTGTGTAACGTTTACCTCGCGTGTTTCACACCCGGTATGAACCAAAAACGGGAGAGGACATCAGGGAGGACTTGCGTTTCTTTCTAGCTAGAAGTGGCGTCAGTGGTTTTACACGCCCTGACGAGTTTGACTTATGTGGTTGTTGCGGTTGCGAGGCGCCTCGGTTATATCGGTTTCGGCCGAATGCATTCTGGTCGGCTGACGGACCAGACTTACACCCCATAGGGTGGGGAGACGTATTGTTCAGGCATAATAATCCACTCCGTGTGGACCGGCCCTGACGATCCAAGGGGCAGTTGCGGCTGTTCCTGAGACACGGGCTGGAGCGTCTCGAATCGGTTGAGGACTATCTTTTGCCTCGGTTCATAGAAGGAAATCCAATTTCCAAATACGTGACATTTGCGGTTTTATTTGTAAACCTATATATGGCGACATGATATATGGTACCCATGCCGCCTATGATTGATACTTATGATTTGAAGTTGTTTTATACACTATGCACTTATAATAGTATCAAATGATTTGTTTTAAGCGTATCAAGCATTCTTTGGCTGTTATAAGGGAAAACCCTATCCCCCGGCTTGCGATTGCATTGTGTGATAGGACCTGGGTCTTATAACAGCTTCATTTTTTCTTTGTTTAGCATTGCGCTGTTTGTTTTATGCACTGGTATTCTTGGGAGGAAACCCGTTCCGTGTTATACGGCGTGGTCCCTTGATTTACCTAGCTTTAAAAATAAAGATTAACTGTTTTAGTTCTCACACCAGTCACATGACTGACCCGGAGTTTATTGTTTTAACCTAAACTCTGGGTGCCCTTATTTTGACACGGGCAGCTAGTAGTTTTGGTTTTGCAGATTTATATTCACAGGATCCTGGTTTACAGCTGGAATGATATCCGGAAAGCTTTGTATCCGTATATCTCTTCTAGTTGTGTATTGTATTATTTTCCGCTGCTATGTATTTAAATGTAATTTAAATCTCTGATATTTCTGTGTAATATTTATTCATACTCTGTATATTCTTGTAATCTGATGCACTGTTGTAATATATAGTGAAATGTTCTTCTGTATGCGTTCTGTTGTGGTTTGTTCTCAAACGATAGGGCGTTTCGAACGGCCTGGATCGGTTTAGCGACTGGTTCGGACCGAGCGAAATGCCTTGCCGTCACATCCCCGAAATCTTCAAGTTAGGAAGAACGTATCCTACCATCCAATCATCCATCTACTCAAAACATCATCACGAGCAATCATTGTCCTTACAAGATTCTAAATGCTGGATGAACATATGCAAAGGTGTGTGTATATGTACCTATCTAATGCAAATATCATCGATGCAAATTATGTTAGTGAAATGAATCCATATGTATGCAATTTCTAACATAATGTATATCATCTATATGTGTGCATATAACATACATCCACATGCAACATCCATGTGATAACACACAATTTTCATCCATGAATAAGCATAAACACTCATGCATATGCAATATGAGGAGTGTGCGAGCCGATCTAGTGCCTAACCGTGTATAATGCATCCACGAGCAATCACTTGCAAACACTTGCAACCACTTGCAACCACCAAACATAACATGTCTCAAACACATGTTTACATCCATAGGATTCCTATCTCCACATGGTACAATCGAGTGATGGGAGCGAGTACAGGTAAAACAAAACTTGGCACATATACTTACAGAATACCATTACAGATCAGATTTTCCCCAAATGATTCTTAGGAAACCAAGCATGGTAGAAACCCAGAATGTATTCGTCATAGTCACAGATACTCCCAAATCCCAATTTATCACAAACAGATGAGTTATAACTCTCAGGGAGTTTGAGACTATTACCAGATCAGAAGCAAGACTAGCATTAAAATACTGAGTTTCCATTTAGAATCAAAATACCAGAAAAAGAGTTTCATACTGAAAATCAGACAAAGAGAATTAAACATCCTACAGACAAATTATTCTAGCCCAAATCTATTCGCCCGCCATGCGAGTATTCATCGTTCCTTCCGATGTAGTCCCTTTCTTCTTCGGGCAGTCCCTAGTGAAGTGCCCCATCTCTCCGCAGTTAAAGCAAGTGCCCTTCCTCTTTCTGCAATCCTTGTTTAGATGGGTTGAACTTCCACAAGTAAAGCACTTCTTTTCCTTTTTATCTCCAGACTTCTCGTCCTTCTTTTTCTTGCTCTGGT
This sequence comes from Allium sativum, assembly GCA_030737875.1. NCBI lineage: Eukaryota > Viridiplantae > Streptophyta > Magnoliopsida > Asparagales > Amaryllidaceae > Allium > Allium sativum. The sequence goes on from CM060910.1 coordinate 433,439,079, forward strand.
TCCCCTGACTGCCTTGACCACCTTGATTGCCTTTACCCTGAAAATCAGTCTTCTTTTCTTGAGTGTCACTCGACTTGACCTCTTTCTTTCCCTCTCCCTGAAGTAGAGCCATATCGACCAAACTCTCGAAAGTAGCTCCATGCGGAATATGCGACATCGCCAAACCCTGCAGCGGCTCATTCAACCCCCTAGCAAATCGGAGAGCCTTCTTCTCAGGAGTGTTTACCATATCCAGACCAAAACGGGCCAGCTGATTAAACTTATTCACATACTCCTTGACAGTCATATCATCTTGCTTTAATGCAATGAACTTCTCCATCTGTAAATTCGCCTCAGCAGAGGATAGAAACTTGGTCACAAATCTAGCCCTCAAATCGGCCCAAGTCTCGATGGGCCTCGTCCCATTGGTGACCTCCCACCAATAGGCTGCTTCGTCCTTCAAAAGCCACACTGTCAATAGGATCTTCCTCTCGTCATCAATCCTAAAGATAGCAAACAAGTCCTCCGTGTCTTTCAGCCAATTCCTAGCTTCAACAAAAGATTCCGTGCCTAGGAAATTCTTGCCTCCCATCGCCTTGAAGTCCTTACAAACCTTCGTGAACTCAACTTGAGGATGCTGAGGGGGAGGAGGAATAGGAACCACCGGAGGAGGGACATTAGGGAGAGGATTCTCAATTACAGGAGGAGGAGTGGGAGTAGGGTTTGCGGGGCCGGCTACCGCCCTAGCGTCTAGAAGTCTCCTATACCAGAGAGGTACGTTTACTCCATCTGGGATGGCAAGATTCTCAGCCATACTGAAACGAAAGATAAGATAAGATTAGGTCAAGGGAGCGAAGGATAACGCTAATGGCTTTTTGGGGAATAGCCTTTTTAAAATACTAGACTTTTCTTTGGAAAATACTTTATACTTGTTTCGAAAATAGTTTTCAAAAAGTTTTCTCAAAACCTTTTTGTTCCTTCTCGTAAACCATATGCTCTGATACCAAATGTAACACCCCACCTCCGTCAGTACCACTCTTGCAAGGGCACTGACTTTGGAGGGGCGTTTGAATCAGGCAAACATGCATAATGATATATCAAGGCAGAACAAGAACATATGTATATATGTAAACAGAGTAAATAACATGGATAAAACAGCGGAAGATTTTAAACCATTTCAAAACACAAGTCTGGTACATCAAAATGTCATTTTCCCAAAATTACAAGTCTAGATAAAAACATCATCTGATAAACTGAAATACATAAGTACTATCCCCAAATAAGAGTGATAAACCATAGCGAGCTCAAGTCCAAAGCATACATGAGCTATCCAAGGAAAGCAGCAAAGATCCAAGCTAAGCTCCTGTATTCCCTCCCTGAGAACCTGGGGGGGGGGGAACGGAAGAAAAGAGGCGAAAGAAAACAGGTCAGTCAAAAAGACTGAGTAAGCCCTACTACAATCAATGTAAACTGATAAAGTTAACTGACATGAGCAGCAAGTATGAACATAAGGATAACAAACATACTAACATGCTGACTAACTAACAAGGCAGATAATGGTGTCTTCGCATAATCAGGTTTAAGGTTTTTCACCACGGGTGCACCAGCATTCTAACATGTCATGTAAAATCAAGAATTTATCCCTTGGCCTAAACTTGGCCCAATATCAGATGTTTGACTCAAATCAAGATCCAATTTCTTGGTACCAAAACTAGTATAACCGTATTAGGTGTTACCCAAAACAGAACGGAACAGAATGGTCCATACAGAAGTAGGGTTTGGGAAAAATGGGCTTTTTCCTCTCCTAACAGGTAAAGTACAGAGACAGAGTGTTGACAATAATGGGCCTTTATCACCCTAATAGAACGGAGTACAGAAACAGAATGCTAACCATAATGGGCCTTTACCACCCTAACAGAACGGAATACAGAAACAGAATGCTAACCATAATGGGCCTTTACCACCCTAACAGAACGGAATACAGAAACAGAATGCTAACCATAATGGGCCTTTACCACCCTAACAGAACGGAATACAGAAACAGAGTACTACAATTAGGTGTACACTAGTAGTGGGCCTTTACCACCCAAACAGACGGTACCACGCAGAAACAGACGGGTGTTACCACCCAACAAAACAGACGGTACCTACAGAGTCAGACAGAGTTAAGTGTACCCTAAACCCTACCCAAGCGATCGGCTCCCTAATACATAAATACCCTGTGTCGGTCCCACGACAGGGTGTATCACTCCCTAAAGTGGCAACCAATTGGCACAGGCATATTTACAGATGTCACGGCGTCTTACATCCTCAGAGGCAGACTGGGATCCATGCACGCACATGACCCGGTTGGAACGCACCATCAACACCCATCGCCATTATCAGAATGAACCACTTATAATTAGTTCAGTAAGCGTGCCCGGACCCTACCTACAGTTGGGTCAAAGTGTTGATACCAGAAAGGGTTACTGACTAATATGGGTCCCAAACAACAGATGACACAAGTATTCCCCCTTGTGTCCCCAGACTATCAGATTCAGATTAACTTATTAACAGAGTTCAGACATACAAAGTTCAGACGATCAATCTTCAGATTAACGGGTTCGGATAACAGATTACAAACTTGCCTAACTTGATGTGGGTCCTACAGATCCGCAAAACAGGTTCGTTTAAATTATCAATCAAGTTAGTTTATCCAGACCAGATATCTAATTGGTTCTCAGCCTTATCAAATTACTGAGTTGGATTGGTTAAGATCAACTCAACCCCGTTAATTTACCGAGTTCAGATTGGTTAAGTGTAGGGTAACTTAACCCCGTTAATTTACCGAGTTCAGATTGGTTAAGTGTAGGGTAACTTAACCCCGTTAATTTACCGAGTTCAGATTGGTTATGTGTTCCAGCGGTCCATGACTTAACCCTAATCACGAGGCATTAATTAATTAATGCGCCTTAACCTCTCACATTAGACCTTATTGTGGTTACTAGTTAAGCCGGGCGGGTCCGGGTAGCTTTACACCACAACTTGGTCTAACCTCGGGTTCAAGGTACAACATGACCAACTTCTCACGTTGGGTCCTATTGTCTGTAGCAACTAGTTAAGCCGGTCGGTTCCGGGTAGGTTTACGCTACAAACTCAACCCAACCTCGAGTTGGCCACACTTATCTTTTCTAAGTGTCATGTCCATCATGTTTTCAAAACATATTACACATTTTCAAGCAATTGGGTAGACCTAACTTAATAGGTAAATTCCCAATGGGTAGACCTAACTTAATAGGTAAATTCCCAAGCTCATATTTTTATGTCTTTTAAGTTTACCCAACCCCAAACGCAATCCCATCGCTTACATATCGCAATAGCGCATAAAGGATAGAAAGAGGGAACTTGGCATAATCATGACATAAAAGTGTTAGAGCCACAAGTTCAACATGGTGGCATATGAAATGTTCATGGGTTCATACACTTGCATAATACATTTTTGGCCCAAAAAGCATGCATAACATGATAACATGAACCATATGACCATCCCAAATTTGCATAACATACTTGCATAAACAACTTGCATAACTTATGACAACTTGCATATCATATTTGCATAAACAAACTTGCATAACTTATGACAACTTGCATATCATTCTTGCATAAACAACTTGCATAACTTATGACAACTTGCATATCATATTTGCATAAACAAACTTGCATAACATATGATAACTTGCAAACCAAACTTGCATAACAAAACTTGCATAACATTTGTCAACTTGCATAGCAAAACTTGCATAACATTTGTCAACTTGCATATCATACTTGCATAGCAAAACTTGCATAACATTTGTCAACTTGCATATCATACTTGCATAAACAACTTGCATAACTTATGTCAACTTGCATATCATACTTGCATAGCAAAACTTGCATAACATTTATCAACTTGCATATCATTCTTGCATCGCAAAACTTGCATAACTTATCATAAGAAACTTGCATAACTTATCATACGAAACTTGCATAACTTATCATAAGAAACTTGCACAACACATCATAGAAACTTGCATATCATACAATTAACTTTAAAGTTCAAGTATGAAAGGAATAGGGCTTACAATGCTTATGCGAACTCAAATGAGTATAGCAAATGTAAGCAAACCCTTATGCAACCAAAAACCCAAAAAATGCAAGCAAACTTAATCAAAACTCCTTCTTTAGGATACCAATAGAGAATCAAGCCTTTAATGCAAGCTAAAGAGGATCATACAAGCCTAAATATACTTGTATGCATGGAAATCTCTTAGGAATTTGATTTAGGAATTTATGAAGAGGGTGGAGGCCATGAGAGGTTTGATTTTGACATAGTTTAGTTGCTAGGATGAATAATGAATGATTTAGGGTAGATTAGGGTCTTATTTATAGATTAGGCTAGTGATATTGACCATAGGATTAAACCCTAGTTCTCATCTCAGCCCTTCAAATCGAATCTGGCCCCCTAGCTCAACACAAAACCCAAAATGGTGCACCAGGCAGACTGGGCGCCAAGACCCAGTCGACAGCCAAGTCGACAGGGCTGTCGACCTGGTCGACCCTGTCGACACCCAAGTCGACAGGCCTGTCGACTTGGGTACTGTGGCGGGATTTTTCCCGCCTTGGCCCAGCTGGCCCAATTATCTGAATTTGAATCTGTTTTTTTTTTTTTTTTTTTAAACCTTGAATTTTTCAGAAAACTTTGACGGGCCATATCTAGGCCATACGGACTCCGTTTTTCGAAAACTCGGACTCTATTTCGCGTATTTTTCCGAGACGAACGCAATGGCATAGCCCGTTTCCCTTGATTCACATTTCATAATTAAATTCTGCCTCGATTTATATTATAACAGATTGCTGAAAATACGGGTTGTTACAATTGTGTAGATTTTGATTTATGTCCAAATCAAATTTTCAAAAAGTCTCTATGGAATTCCTTTATAATTTATAACGATTTATTTATATTTTAAATGAATTTTTCTATATAAATTGAATATCGATTCAACCGGTATTTTGAATATCGAGTTATAAATCCAATTGGAGCTGTATGATATTCTGTAGTGAATATATACGATAATATTAAATTATTTTTATTTAATTTAATTTAATATATTTTAAATATATTAATATTTAAAAGGTTTATTTAGAGCTTTAAAAATAGCCAGTTTTGCAAACGACCTCCGTTTTCGACAAAACTAATTTTGTTGGATCCGCAATATTAAATTATTATTAGATTTAAATTTCCATGATTTTTGGGGTCAGTGTGTGGCCGTACGGATTTTTAATGTGAAAAACAGTTGATATTTTGATGGTTAAAAATACACTGTGTGAGCAAACGAAGTCGGAAATCGACGAAACCAGTTTCGTTGGGTCCGTAATGTCGAACTATAGCTACATGCCCATTTTCATCATTTTTGGGTATTATATATGGTCGTACGAATTTTTAAAGATAAATAGAAATAGAGTAGGAGTAAAAATAAATATTTTATTCGAATATAGAAATAATATTTTATTTCTATAAATACCCTTCCACTTTTTAAAACTTAATCCATTTTCATTTCCTTGATCAAAATGCCGCCGTCGCTTATTTTTCTTCACACAGAAAAACAATCCGTCTTCAAAAATCAAGATCAATCCAAACAAAAATCCTAAAATCAAGTAATATATATATTAGAGATCCTCAAGTATCGCTCTTCGATTTCATACCACTTTAAAGAGGTGCGATTGTATTTTCTGGAACCCGACATTTACCCAGCGTTGAGCTAGGGTTTGAAATCAGTGGATGTTGGGGTCTCGATTCATGAAGGGGAGGTTGGATTTGCGATGAGAAGATCGAATAGGTCATGCTGGAAAACGTTTGTGGAATTAGAGGTGTATTTTTGTCGCTCATGTATCGTACTAAGCGTTGTTTCCTGTTCGACGCGATGGGAATCTGGTGTGCAAGTTGGCTATTTAGGGGATAAGGAGAGAGAGTTCGAAAAGGAGAGTAAATCTGTGACCTTGGTGGTGAAGTTCATAGAGAGACGCGGTGGTAAGAGGAGTGGGAAGTCACGAAATATCTGGACATGGATGGAGTATGGATCGTGAGTTTGATCTGGGAGGAAGAAGGGTCTTCACGGGTCTGGGTTTTAGAAGAGGTGTGTGGGCCGAATGGTTTGGGAAAAGCCAACAACACTTTATATTTAAGTTTTTGTTTAATTTAAAATGTATACTTACTTCTTAATATCATAACTATTGCGTACGATATCAAAATTGGACGAAACAAGATCCGTTGGGATCGTATGGACGGTGGCTCCACAATGGAACTGACTGGGAGCGAATCAGAGCTCGTTACAATTTATAGCAAGATAAATTGTCCGTCTGAATCAAGCGATGGTTATCGTTATTAACGATGATCGTCCAATGTGAGTAAAACTCACCAACTCTATCAGCTTATATTTTTATAAATATAATATAGTAATGATAAATGCTGATTGGCTGCTGTGTGATGATTGTTTGGTTGAATTGCTTATGTATTAGTTAAAATTATCGATAACGATATATATATGTACATCGTTAGTCAAATATTGATTCTTTTTATCAGAATATTTCATATTGAAATGAAATTGATGTTAATTATATTGTGTAACATTTGTGGATGCAGGGGAACAAGTCGGAGGGATCCAACAGGATTCCTCAACATTTATTTTACTGTTTTTCATATATTGTGATATATGATGTGATATATAATCTGTTGTTGATTACGTGTGTTGAATGATATCGATCATTGTTATTCGGTATTTTAAATACCATAAGAAATACTGGGATGTAAAAAAGGGGATTTTCAAAGTGTATTTTGAAAATAAATTATTTATATAAAATCAATGGATTTTATATATGAAAGGAATAAGGATTTTATAAAAGAAAATAATTATAAAATCAAAGAATTTTATAAAAGGAATATTTATAAAAGGGAAACATTTGTAAAACAAATAGAAAAGGAAATATTTGTAAAACATTTACAAATAGATTTGGAAAGGGAATATTTGTAAAACATTTACAAATAGAATTGGAAATAAAATATTTATTTGTTAAATAAATAGGATTGGAAAAGAATATTTATTTGTTAAATAAATAGAATTGAAAAGGAAATATTTATTTGTTAAATAAATAAAATTATAAAAGGAATATTTATTTGAAAAATAAATAGGATTATAAAAGGGAATTAATGAGATATAAAAGAGTTATGAGGAAATTGTTTAAAGTGGATATCAAATAGAGTTGATCGAATTAGAATTTATTCGAAATAGAGTTAATTGAATAAAGATTGATCGAGTTTGAGTTAACTGAATAGAGTAATCAATTAGAGTTAATCAAGTTATAGTTAATTCGAATATAGTTAATCGATTAGAGTTAATCGAATTAGAGTTAATCCATTAGAATTAATCGATTAGAGTTAATCGAGTTAGAGTTAATCGATTAGAATTTGAGTTAATTGATTAGAGTTAGAGTTAATCAGTTAGAGTTAATTAGTTAGAGTTAAACAGTTAGAGTTAACCAGCTAGAGTTAATCAGTTAGAGTTAATCAGTTAGAGTTAATCAGTTAGAGTTAATAAATTAGAGTTAATAGATTAGAGTTAAATCGAATTAGAGTTATTCAAATAGAGTTCTCGAATATAGTTATTCGAGTAGAGTTAATTCAATAGAGTTAAAGGTTATCGAATATAGTTTATTCGAAAGGTTATCGAATATAGTTTATTCAAAAGGAATTATCGAATATAGTTTATTCGAAAGGAGTTATCGAATATAGTATTCGAATAGAGTTAAAGGAGTTATCGAATATAGTATTCGAATAGAGTTAAAGGAGTTATCGAATATAGTATTCGAATAGAGTTAAAGGAATTATCGAATGTAGTTTATTCGAAGGAAGGAGTTAATCGAATATAGTTTATTCGAAGAAAGATTATCGAATATAGTTATTCGAAGAAAGGTTATCGAATATAGTTTGTTCGAACAAAGGATTTATCGAATAGAGATTATTCGAATGAGAATTATGCATTGAATTCGATTATATCGAATTCGGAAAAGTAATATTTACTTTCCGTTTTTAATCAAGATTTACTTATTTATTAATAAATTAGTTGTTTTGTTATTTTGTTAAATTAAGGAATAAAAGTTATACTTCGAAGTTAGATATTCCAGAAGTAGGGATTATAATGCTAAAGTTATAATCAGTGTTTTCAATAAAGAAGTGGATTCGTAAATAGAATCCGAGAGTTACGTAAGGAAGTTTGTTAAAGATTTAAAGGGTGAACTTGTCTATTTCGAGGTTAGAAATGTTGTTCAGTTAAGGTCTGAGAGGTAGTTATACCCCAACTTGATTGACTTCGTTTTTAACTAAGGAATGGTTAAGGTTCGCTAGTGAAGGTTGGTTAAGTGAATTTAGTTAATGAAGGAAATGGTGTGAGTTGGCATAGCGATGTTTTATTTAAATATCTGTTTAAATCCAATGAATGAGTTTTGGAAACATTTTCCAAATATAATCAGAGATATTTTTTAATCATAGAAAATGGAATGTTGATGATAAGGAATACTGGAATGAGAGTGATATGTGGAAAAGATATGGAAATGTTTTCCAATGGTTAATAACGTACATTTTATAAATTTAGAAAATAAGGAATGTTGGATATTTGGAAGCAGGAAATAAATAAATTAAAGAATTAAAGAGATAAATGTTAAATGATGATTGATCGATATAATTTCCATCTGGAAATAATATCGTTGTTTGCATATGTGTTTTTCTTTGATAGTTAACTCACTGACTATCAAAGTTTTTGACCATTTTTCCTTCGTCAATACGGAGAGACCGAGATCAAATTCCTGACCTGAACCCACTCTGTATGGGCGTTAGTGTTGCGATCAAATATGATGAAGATAATTGAAGACAGAGTTATTCAAGGGCTAACCTGTTTACAGAATAGTGCCTTCGGTTTGTCCAGTCCCAGGACAACCTGTACGGAAGAATGTCTGACATAGTATATTTAATGAATCACATAAGTTGATCTCTTCAAACGCATTTACGTTTGGTGGCGAAGGAATTCGTTTCTCCTAGCTATATACCCGTTGTATTTTTGTGGAAATCAATTTGTGATTTGGCAGGTATGACGATGTGACATTCAAAGTGAATAAAATGCGGGATCTGTCAGAGATAAGCGTGGCCTCTAGCCTCACAACCGGGAAATGACAAAAATCGGGCAGGCAACATGGCTAAGTGGCTGGCTGCCAAATTAGGGTGTATTATCACCTATCTAGAGATATTCATTTCATTCTATAATATATTGTCGATGCTGTCCCATTCGGGAAACGGTTGCTGATCCCAATCGTTGGTGATATACATTCGATACACTCAAGCGAAATGAGTGGTTGGTCATGTGTGACCGGGTTGCAAGATGTTCTTGTTGAACCCAGTGTATTCCTCTCTAGAGGTACACTATCGGAAGGTGGTTCCATACCTTGTCATAGTTGGAAATCCATTACCCAATAAGTGCTTGCGGTTTTGATTGTATACTATATATGTAGAATGTGAGATGAAAGTGTTTCTGCTAGATGATTATTATATTGTGGTTGATAGACATTATTAAAATATCAAAAGAGTTTTGATATAAAGTTTATCATTTCTTTCGAAAGGATTTTGAAAGTTAAATCTAATGTTTTGGATTCTCATAAGGAAAAACCCATTCCGTTATACGGCGTGGTCTTATAAGATATCGTTTAGTTGCTCAAACTGTTTTAAATTGTTTTACTCACACTAGTCCCATGACTGACCCGAAGTTTAATTTTTTTTGTTTTCCCTAAACTCTTGGGTGATCAAATTTGTACGGGCAATCAAGTAGTCAGGATTTTACAGATACATTTGGAGAGCTTGGAGTAGAAGGCTTCAGGATTATATAGCTATTGTATTTCCGTTGTGTTGTAAGTATTGTACTTTGATAATGTTACTGTACACTTATATTAGTTTTATTTCAAAGTTATGTATCTATCATATATTGTTCGTTCCGCTGTGAGATTCGTGTTACTCTGATGATGTTGTACGTTCTTCTTCTTCTTCTATTCTAAGTTTCTATCTTATCTATCCTCTTCCTCTAATTTCTTTCACGGACTATCCGGTGTTTCCGATGCTTGAATAGTCGACATAGTGTTGTATGCCGATATCTAGGATCGCAAATTCCCCAAGTCGTTACAGTGGTATCAGAGCTTGAGGTTAAGTATTACCTTGGCTCTGTGGCGTGGCTCGGTAGAGATGGGGTTAGTAATACCCTAGATTGAGTTGAGTGTATATATATGAGCGCGTATTTGTTATTCAACATAAAATTGTTTTATATTTTGGAGATTCAATTATTGAGTTGTGTATGGTTTCTGGTCGATCAGTTTGATCCACTGTATCGGTAGGGATTTATAAACACTCGAATGCGATGAACCGACTCAGTATGTTTTGAAAAGAGGGTAAATGAAAATACGTTTATCCAAAGTATATTTTGATATTGAAAAGATATATATATATTGGAATTAAAATATATTGGATATATTGGTTGTTATTATAATCGAGTAAGATTATAAATTAAATGGTTATGTAAATAATCCATCAAAATTCATATAAGTGTAGTATATGAAAGCAGATGAATATATGAATTTAAATCAAAATTGAAATTAAAACCCTGGAAATTTGGAAAGGTGTTTGTAGAAGGATTTGGAATTAATATATGAGAATTTTAAAATCCTAGGAGATTTTAAATTGTTTTACAAGCATTGCAAATGATATTTTGAACTGGTTTCAAAATAGAAATGTTTAGAAATGGTTTTGAAAGTGATATAGTATTGAACTCACTTCGATAGCTGGAAAGTTGATTTCGATGATGATCATGACATCATCGGCGTTCATTTTCGAGTGGTAAGTGACGGTTTACCACCAAAGAAATTGTTTTTGAATTGTTTTGAGAGAAACAACTTGTTTTGATACTCTGAAATGAATATTTCAATTTTTGAAAAGGGTAAACTGTTTAAAACTCCCAGGAAGAGATTGCTTGAATTAAAACAAATTTAAATCGAAATTTGTGAAACCGAGCTGGAATTGAATGAAAACCGATTAAGTGGAAATTGAATTGGATTAGAATGATATCGAGAAAATTGGATTTGTGACATAGGAATCCGAAATGGTATTGAATTAATGAGTTAAGAATTTGAAAATCGAGAATGGAACTTTGATTTGATATTGAATTTGGTTTGGATAAGCAAATGGTTGTGTTGGAGATAAAAATGGATTGGAGATTGATTGGGATGACCTTGGTATATGATGAATTGGTAGCATATGTAAAGGATATTATGATATGCCCGATAAAAAGGTACAAGTTTATATTTCATATGAGTTTGGTGATTTATGAGCCAAATTGACAAGCCGCTTGGCTGTTTGATTTTCTTTTGGGTTGGAGAAGGCCTAGAGAGGCGAGTTGTAGTTGTACCGATTGACCAATACAAAGGAGGTGCTGGCGATTTTTTTCGAAAATTTAAGGTGTTAGAAATTTTTTAGGATTTTTGAAATTTTTTGTTAGTAAGAATGAATAAATATTTAATTGAAATTTACTTGGTTCATTTGAAACTGAAATGAAGAATTGAACAAATAAGTTCTAACCGGTCATCAGGGTTTGTTTTCTACCTTAGCAATTTCGAGGACCAAATTATTTTAAAAGGGGAAGAATGTAATGTCCCGTATTTTTGCGATATAATAATTAATTTATTTAATTGTTTAAATAGTGATATAGAGATTTAAATAGCTATTTAATTAAATAATAGTGAATATTTAATTAAATTAAATAATAAGATAATATATTTAAATTCTAAAATAATCAGAAATAGCTGAATTCACAATATTGCGTGAATTGAATTATTTATAATATATAATTTAGTTTAGAGGTGAATTATATTCACGAATATATTATATAAATGAATTTTGAACGTATAATTATATTATAAATATAATAGAGCTCGAAATGGCGCGACAGTTCATTAATTGGCGATTTGAACTTCAACTGAATATACAGAATCCGTTTTAAATCGGATTTCTGTGAAACAAGAAACGTTCGGAGCTGGTGAAGTATATTTTTCTAATGGAAGGGAAAAATTGGGATTTCATTGTGTAGATTTTGATTTATTTCCAAGTCAAATTTTTGAACAGTCGCTATGGAATTCCTTTATAATTTATAACGATTTATTTATATTTTAAATGAATTTTTCAATATAAATTGAATATCGATTCAACCGGGATTTTGAATATCGAGTTATAAATCCAGCTGGGGCTGTATGATATTCTATTGTGAATATATACGATAATATTAAATTATTTTTATTTTATTTTATTTAATATATTTTAAATATATTAATATTTAAATGGTCTATTTAGAGCTTTAAAAATAGTCAGTTCTGCAAACGACCTCCGTTTTCGACGAAACTAATTTTGTTGGATTCGCAATATTAAATTATTATTAGATTTCAATTTCCATGATTTTTGGGGTTAGTTTATGGCCGTACAGATTTTTAATGTGAAAAACAGTTGATATTTTGACGGTTAAAAATACGCTGTGTAAGCAAATGAAGTCGGAATTCGACGAAACCAGTTTCGTTGGATCCGTAATGTCGAACTATAGCTGCATGTCCATTTTCATGATTTTTGGGTATTATATGTGGTCGTACGAATTTTTAAAGATAAATAGAAATAGCATAAGAGTAAAAATAAATATTTTATTCGAATATAAAAATAATATTTTATTTCTATAAATACCTTTCCACTTTCTAAAATCTAATCCATTTTCATTTCCTTGATCAAAATGCTGCCGTCGCTTATTTTTCTTCACACAGAAAAACAATCCGTCTTCAAAAATCAAGATCAATCCAAACAAAAATCCGAAAATCAAGTAATATATATATTAGAGATCCTCAAGTATCGCTCTTCGATTTCATACCACTTTAAAGAGGTGCAATTGTATTCTCTGGAACCCGACATTTACCTAGCGTTAAGCTAGGGTTTGAAATCGGTGGACGTTGGGGTCTCAATTCATGAAGGAGAGGTTGGATTTGCGATGAGAGGATCGAATAGGTCATGCTGGAAAACTTTTATGGAATTTGGGGTGTATTTTTGTCGGTTATGTATCGTACTGAGCTTTGTTTCCTGTTCGACGCGATGGGAATCTGGTGTGTGAGTTGGCCATTTAGAGGATAAGGAGAGAGAGTTCGGGAAGGAGAGTACATCGGTGATCTTAGTGGTGGAGTTCATGGAGAGACGCGGTGGTAAGAGGAGTGGGAAGTCACGAAATATCTGATATGGAAGGAGTATGGATCGCGAGTTTGATCTGGGAGGAAGAAGGGTCTTCACGGGTTTGGGTTTTAAAAGAGGTGTGTGGGCCGAATGGTTTGGGAAAAGCCCACAATAATTTATATTTAATTTTTTGTTTAATTTAAAATGTATACTTACTTCTTAATATCATAACTATTGCGTACGATATCAGAATTGGATGAAACAAAATCCGTTAGGATCGTATGGACGGTGCCTCCACAATGGAACTGATTGGGAGCGAATCAGAGCTCGTTACGATTTATAGCAAAATAAATTGTCCGTCTGAATCAAACGATGGTTATCGTTACTAACGATGATCGTCCAATGTGAGTAAAACTCACCAAATCTATCAGTTTATATTTTAATAAATATAATCTAGTAATGATAAATGCTGATTGACTATTGTGTGATGATTATTTGGTTGAATTGCTTATGTATTAGTTAAAATCATCGATAACGATATATATATATACATCGTTAGTCAAATATTGATTTTGTTTATCAGAATATTTCATATTGAAATGAAATTGATGTGAATTATATTGTGTAACATCTGTGGATGTAGGGGAACAGGTTGGAGGGATCCAACAGGATTCCTCAACATTTATTTTATTGTTTTTCATATATTGTGATATATGATGTGATATATAATCTGTTGTTGATTACGTGTGTTGAATGATATCAATCATTGTTATTTAGTATTTTAAATACCATAAGAAATACTGGGATGTAAAAAAGGGGATTTTCAAAGTGTATTTTGAAAATAAATTATTTATATAAAATCAATGGATTTTATATATGAAAGGAATAAGGATTTTATAAAAGAAAATAATTATAAAATCAAAGAATTTTATAAAAGGAATATTTATAAAAGGGAAACATTTGTAAAACAAATAGAAAAGGAAATATTTGTAAAACATTTACAAATAGATTTGGAAGGGAATATTTGTAAAACATTTACAAATAGAATTGAAAAGAAAATATTTATTTGTTAAATAAATAGGATTGGAAAAGAATATTTATTTGTTAAATAAATAGAATTGAAAAGGAAATATTTATTTGTTAAATAAATAAAATTATAAAAGGAATATTTATTTGGAAAATAAATAGGATTATAAAAGGGAATTAACAAGATATAAAAGAGTTATGAGGAAATTGTTTAAAGTGGATATCAAATAGAGTTGATCGAATTAGAATTTATTCAAAATAGAGTTAATTGAATAAAGATTGATCGAGTTTGAGTTAATTTAATAGAGTAATCAATTAGAGTTAATCAAGTTATAGTTTGTTCGAATATAGTTAATCGAATTAGAGTTAATCCATTAGAATTAATCGAGTTAGAGTTAATCGAGTTAGAGTTAATCGATTAGAATTTGAGTTAATTGATTAGAGTTAGAGTTAATCAGTTAGAGTTAATCAGTTAGAGTTAATCAATTAGAGTTAATCAGTTAGAGTTAATCAGTTAGAGTTAACCAGTTAGAGTTAATCAGTTATAGTTAATCAATTAGAGTTAATCGATTAGAGTTAAATCGAACTAGAGTTATTCAAAAAGAGTTACCGAATATAGTTATTCGAGTAGAGTTAATTCAATTGAGTTAAAGGTTATCAAATATAGTTTATTCGAAAGGTTATCGAATATAGTTTATTCGAAAGGAATTATCGAATATAGTTTATTCGAAAGGAGTTATTGAATATAGTATTCGAATAGAGTTAAAGGAATTATCGAATATAGTATTCAAATAGAGTTAAAGGAGTTATCGAATATAGTTTATTCGAAGAAAGGAGTTAATCGAATATAGTTTATTCGAAGGGAGTTAATCAAATATAGTTTATTCGAAGAGAGATTATCGAATATAGTTATTCGTAGAAAGGTTATCGAATATAGTTTATTCGAAGAAAGGAGTTATCGAATAGAGATTATTCGAAAGAGAATTATACGTTGAATTCGATTATATCAAATTCGGGAAAGTAATATTTACTTTCCGTTTTTAATCAAGATTTACTTATTTATTAATAAATTAGTTGTTTTGTTATTTAGTTAAATTAAGGAATAAAAGTTATACTTTGAAGTTAGATATTGCAGAAGTAGGGATTATAACGCTATAGTTATAATCAGTGTTTTCAATAAAGAAGTGGATTCGTAAATAGAATCCGAGAGTTACGTACGGAAGTTTGTTAAACATTTAAAAGGTGAACTTGTCTATTTCGAGGTTAGAAATGTTGTTCAGTTAAGGTCTGAGAGGTAGTTATACCCTAACTTGATTGACTTCGTTTTTAACTAAGGAATGGTTAAGGTTCGCTAGTGAAGGTTGGTTAAGTGAATTTAGTTAATGAAGGTAATGGTTTGAGTTGGCATAGTGATGTTTTATTTAAACATCTGTTTAAATCCAATGAATGAGTTTTGGAAACATTTTCCAAATATAATCAGAGATATTTTCTAATCATAGAAGATGAAATGTTGATGATAAGGAATACTAGAATGACAGTGATACATGGAAAAGATATGGAAATGTTTTCTAATGATTAATAACGTATATTTTCTAAAATTAGAAAATAAGAAATGTTGGATATATGGAAGCAGGAAATAAATAAATTAATGAATTAAAGAGATAAATGTTAAATGATGATTGATCGATATGATTTCCATCTGGAAATAATATCATTTTTTGCACACGTGTTTTTCTTTGATAGTTAACTCACCGACTATTGAAGTTTTTGACCATTTTTCCGTCGTCAATACGGAGAGACCGGGATCAGATTCATGACCTAAAAACCACTCTGTATGAGCGTTAGCGATGCGATCCAATATGATGGAGATAATTGAAGACGGAGTTATACAAGGGCTGTCCCGTTTACAGAATAGTGCCTTTGGTTTGTCCAGTCCCAGGATAATCTGTATGGAAGAATATCTGATAGAGTATATTTAATGGATCACGTAAGTTGATCTCTTCAAACGTATTTACGTTTGGTGGCGGAGGAATTCATTTCTCTTAACTGTATACCCATTGTATTTTTGATAAAATCAATTTATGATTTGGCGGGTACGACGATGTGACATTCAAAATGAATAAAATGCGGGATCTGTCAGAGATAAGCGTGGCCTCTAGCCTCACAACTGGGAAATGACAAAAATCGGGCAGGCAACATGGCTAAGTGGTTGGCTACCAATTAGGGTGTATTATCACCTATCTAGAGATATTCATTTCATTCTATAATCTATTGTCGATGCTGTCCCATTCGGGAAACGGTTGCTGATCCCAACCGTTGGTGATATACATTCGATACACTCAAGCGAAATGAGTGGTCAGTCGCGTGTGGCCGAGTTGCAAGATGTTCTTGTTGAACCCAGTGTATTCCACTCTAAAGGTACACTATCGGAAGGTGGTTCCATACCTTGTCATAGTTGGAAATCCATTACCCAATAAGTGCTCGCGGTTTTGATTGTATACTATATATGTAGAACGTGAGATGAAAGCGTTTCTGCTAGATGATTATTATATTGTGGTTGATAGACATTATTAAAATATCAAAAGAGTTTTGATATATAGTTTATCGTTTCTTTTAAAAGGATTTTGAATGTTAAATCAAATGTTTTGGATTCTCATAAGGGAAAAACCTGTTCCGTTATACGCGTGGTCTTATGAGATATTGTTTAATTGCTCAAACTGTTTTAAATTGTTTTACTCACACTAGTCCCATGACTGACCCGGAGTTTATTTTGTTTTGTTTTCCCTAAACTCTTGGGTGCTCAAATTTGTACGAGCAGTCAAGTAGTCAGGATTTTACAGATATATTTGGAGAGCTTGGAGCAGGAGGCTTCAGGATCATATAGCTATTGTATTTCCGCTATGCTGTAAGTATTGTACTCTGATAATGTTACTGTATACATATACTAGTTTTATTTCAAAGTTATGTATCTATTATATATTGTTCGTTCCGCTGTGAGATTCATGTTACTCTGATGATGTTGTATGTTCTTCTTCTTCTATTCTAAGTTTATATCTTATCTATCCTCATCCTCTAATTTCTTTCATGGACTATCCGATGTTTCCGATGCTTGAATAGTCGACTGTGTTGTATGCCGATATCCAAGATCGCAAATTCCCCGGGTCGTTACAGGTACACTGGCCTCGAAAGCATGCACCTACCATCTAGAAGATCCTGCCCTTTGGCCCTATCCTTGTTTCTTCGGGCACTCCCTTGAATAGTGTCCGAGCTCACCACAGTAGAAGCAAACATTCTTCCTTTTTCTGCATTCTTTGACCAAATGACCCAAGCTCCCACAACCATGACATTTCTTCTTGCCTTGAGTTTTGTCATTCTTTCCGCCCATCTTTTGCTGTTCTTTCTTGGGCCATACTTTCTTGTTTTGTGTCTCATCGGTCTTAGCCTCCTTTTCCTCATCTTTTCCATCTTCGTGCATCAATGCCATATCAACCAGTCTCTCAAAAGTAGCCCCCATCGGAATGTGAGATAATGCCAATGCTTGAAAGGGATGATTCAATCCTCTTGCAAACCTTAAAGATTTCTTGTTCGGAGTATTCACCAGCTCCAGACCAAACCTTGATAATTGATTGAACTTATTGACGTACTCTTTGACAAACATATTTCCTTACTTAAGTGCCAGAAAGCTCTCCATTTGCATACTCTCTTCTGCCTGAGAAAGAAACTTCGTCTCGAATCTCTATCGAAAATCATCCCAAGTTTCCATTGGATGCCCTGCTTGCATCACTTCCCACCAGAATGATGCCTCATCCTTAAGCAGCCATGTAGCCAACTGTATCTTTCTGCAGTCATCAACCTCAAAAGGCCAAAATAAGTTCTCCGTTTCTTTTAGCCAATTCTGTGCTTCCACAAAGTTCTCCCATAGCACAGAAATCCTTGCATATCTTAGAGAATTATCCGCTAGCGGAGGAGGAACAACGGTTGTAGCTGGGGGAGGGGCATTTGCTTGGCCTCCGACTGGTGTCGTAACCTCAAGATATCTACGGAACCAAGCCGGTATCTCAATGCCCTTAGGAATATTTATGTTAGACCCAAAAGTGGTTCTAACACCCAAATTGATTAGAAACAAGATTATATGAGACAATAATAAAAATGAACACACAGGATTTATAGTGGTTCGGCGAAGAAATGCCTACGTCCACTTATTTTTCACTATATTCAGTAATCCAGTTACAAATGCAATGTAAGATTCACTCACAACTCACTTTTGTTCACTCAAATGATTAAAACAAGAAATGAAAGATGATTTGGATGCTCCGGGAGTAAAGGAGTTCGGATGATGGAGGTACTTGGATTCTCAAAAGTGCTGAAAAAAGCCCCTTCTCTTTGTCTTTAGATGGGGTATTTATAGGTGTGAATTTGCCTGAGATTCAATCCGGGTCGGAACACGTGTCATCCATCGCAATCTCTTCGGGTTCGGATGAACTATCAAGCTGACAACACATCTAAGAGATGGACATTAGGGGTAGGAATCAGTCATAGCCGATCCGGTTCTCCAGGCTATTTTATAGGAGATTAATCTGTATCATGGGCGCGGGTCGGAGGCGTGCAGGTTGGGGGTCGGATCGGAATACCCGATCCGAACCGGAGTGGCTTGGACGTCTCTCCTTCTCTAATCATACTCCGCTCCGCTGCAGCGTCGTGACAAGCAAATGGCTTTCCGATCCATTTGAGATCTATTGGCCTTCCGATCCGATCAGATATGCTTTGCCAATTTATCCAGTATGAGACAACCGATCCGAACAGGGAACTCTATCCGATCCGAACCAATGTGCTGCTATCAATCTGAATTGTGGTGTTTTCTTCCGATCCGAACCGAAGTCTTATAACCTAAAATACTCTTCAATGGTTGATTTCTTGGCTTTGTGTTGCCTAGTTCACAAAGTAGGCTAACATTTTGCCCCCTCAAAGGATGCTTTCGTTGTACAAAGCGTGCTTTGATGTCGTTTAATCAGAATTGTCAGGAGTAATGCATAGACTTCTATTCGGTTCGCCGTCCGACCCGAGCACATTTTCTTCATTTCTAAGCAAATTTGGGAACTCTTCTTGCAGGTATACTCCTCCTTTACTCTCCTTCTCTTCAATTCGAGTCGGATGCTAAATTAACGTGTGAAATTTCCACTCGGTTCGGATCCCGATCCGAAGCGTTTTCGTGGATTTAGCTATTAGACATTGGGCCTTCAGAGAGAGTTGTGCTTCTGGGTCTTCATTCCGATCCGAGCGGGTGAGACAAAACAGGAAGACGAGGAGTCAACACCATTCCTTTTATAAACTCACCACCGTCTTCATTCCTTCCTTCTTCTTTTTTGCTGCCGCTCGCAACCATAGCACTGAAAACTTTAAAAACTCCAAAACTCCGAAATCATTCCTTGTAGATTTCTCAACTCAAGCACATAGGTAGCTTTTTAATCTCGAATAACATCGTAGTAAACGTACTTGATTTCAATTTGCGGTCGATTGGAATGGTTTAGCCACAGAGCTTCGCTTGAACTCCACGTCGTTACTGGTGGATGCGCCGCCACTTCGAGGCGTTGCGAGGCTGGAGAGGGCAAATATCTGCCCTTAACGACAGCTTTGGTGATAAAACGGACTCGTTTGTGAGTAGGGGGGAAAGAGGAAGGAGATGAAGAGTGGGATGACACACTGGAGTCGGTTCGGGTAGAAGACGAAGGAGCGAAAAGGAAGGAGAAGGAAGGGGGATCGGTCCGGATTTCACACTTTAGGAAGACGGAAAGGAAAGAAAAAGTCGGTCCGGGTCGGAGAAGTGAATGGGATAAGAGGTTGAAGTTAATGGTCCGGTTAGGCGATACTGGTTCGGTTCGGATCGGGTCACCCGATCCGATCAGATCAGTCGTGCTTCCGAACCCGTTGCTTCCCTTGTCTTGAACTGACCTTGCTTTAATGAGGCATCCGAACCGATTGTTATCCGCATTTGTATTGAGCCAGTCGTCATATGCATATCCGAACCGAACCGAACATACCAAACTTGGCACATAAAGACTACCCAACTAATTCAACTAACACTTACTCTAGACGAATATGCTTCGCGGACAGTTAGGATAGTGCCTTGTGAACATAAACGAGAATTAAGAACAACTCTGACTATCACCTTCTCTTTAAAGCTTCGTCTTACATTGCTGTACTTTTATTTTGTATTTCCCACATTTGCTGCACACACTTTAGTTCACACACATACACAAAGAGGGGGACACGGGATAATTTACTCTAATTCGTGCTATTGCTTCTTCAATAGTTCCATGACCATGAGGCCCAGACGCTCTTCTCGTCTAGCTGAGAGGAAAGAAGCTCCGGAAACTTCCAACAAAACCACTCTTGAGGATATATCTTCTTCATCTGACCCAGAATGGGACAGTGAGGGTCCGGATTACGGAGTTGGTCATCGGGAAAGCGACGAAATGTCTTCTGAAAATGAAGTTTCCCTAGGCTTTGAGGAGGAAGGAGGGATTGGTGACAATCGAGCACCCGATGAATTTGACTCAGCCACTATATTGGAGTCACCTCCAGATTCCGTAGAATCGACAATTGACAACGACCGACTTATTAGAATTTGCTTGAAGTATGGAATAATGAAAAGAGATACTCTAGTGCCCTCGCGCTCTGACCGTCCCCACAACCCTCCAGAAGGATATATGACGGTTACTCGACTGATGTGCATGGTTGGCGCCATTCCTCCATTCTCGCCTTTCATCGTTGACTTCTTAAGACAAATGCGGATTGCCCCCATGCAGTTGCATCCCAATTCATATGCCTATCTGCATACCTTATTCATAGCATATCGTGAAATTCTAGGCGTAGAGCCCACGTTCGACGATGTTCATTTCTTCTATAATTTTAAACATCGGACTCGAGAGACTCCATCCTTCTGCTATTTCGAATCAGTCCCGAAGAGAAAGATAATTTCTGTACCATTTAGCAGTAAAGCTGGAGACTCCAGATTAGAATGGTTCTATATAAAGCAACAGTCTGGATGCGCCAGGAGATGGACAAAATCAAGTAAAGCGTTGATTTTCTGAACCCGGACTCTATACACTTGAATCATCACTCTGACCTGTTTTCCTTTTTTGTTTGCAGTCGACAATCCCAAACAAGTATCAGACCAAGTGTTCTTTGATCGGATGCACCGTCTTCTAAACGGCGACCAAAAATTCCTGACTATCGAAGAGGTCCTCAAAGATGAATACCTTCATTTTCACGGGCTGCTATCCGTTTTCCGTAGCATCGGCCATGGGACGGTCCCTTATGCATACATTCCTCCAGTGGAAACAGTTCCAAAGATGGGAGAAGGCTCGGGAATTCCTGCAACTCCTCTTCAAACTTCACCTTCTCCCTCTTCCACACAAGATGATGAACTGGCTAACCTGGCCAAGAAACATCGTGAAGGGTATATTGCCCCCGAGGAAACTACTTCTCCCGACAAGTCAAAGTCTCCCCGAGAGTCGCCATTTCGCGTTTCCGAAGGGGATGTTCCTGGCACTGATGAGCACATATTTCAGGGCTTGGGGGATCTCCCCTTACCTGAGACTATATATACTTCAGAAGATTTCAGGAAGGATCCTTTAGTCTTCACTTCTTCTGAAGAAACTACTCCTGCTAAGGCCAAAGAGCCTGCCCGCACCAGTCTAGCTTCAGACTCGGGTTGGTTGGGGGGACACACACCACTTAGGATGCACTTTACACCACAGCATTAGCATTCATTGCACTTCTTTTCTCCATGAATTCGTTGATTCTGAACTTCGTTTATTTTATCGTACAGGTACAATGTCTCGATCTTATTATGACATAAGAAAGCTTCGTCGCAGCATGTCGAATCCTCCTCAAGATGTTGAGTATGATCGCCGGGATGACCGTGGTAGGGAGGAAAGAAGACCCTATGATTCCTATCGATCTCGACTCTCACGCTCCCGCTCACCAGTTCGACCAGAACAAGAAAAATACAAGAGCTATCAAGGTCGTAGGGAGGAGGATAGACCACAATCCAGGGATTCCACTTCCTCCCATGAAAAGCGGAGTAGAGAGAAAACTCCTCCAAAGGAAACTGGGTCTAGAAGTAAGCAAAAAGTCCCTGCTACTAAACGACCTAGGACAGACAAGGGTTCTACAGAATCTTCTTCAGGAAGGGACACCGAACTAACAATCCTTGCCCCTCCTCCACCAGATGCGGGAACCGCAGTAAGGCTGGCATATTTAAAGGAGCAATTTCCCGAGCACTATTTCGAGACTCTGACCTTCCTACCTACCCTTGAACCCATTTCTTCTAATTGGGCGGATGAGGCTAAGGCAAAAATTGATTTGGTAGAAAAACAATATTCCGAGATGTTCAAGTATTCCCGCAGTCTTTCTAGAATCATCCGCACTCTAATAACAAATGCTGACTCGATGCAAAAGACTGCAGAGGAGGATGCCAAGGCCCTAAAAACCTTAGGAAAAGATTTAGAAGATACTCAAGCTCAACTAGCTATCGCTCAGAAGAACGCTTCTAACTTCAAACAACAGTTTGAGGACATGCAAAAGCGCTATCATGATTTGCTTGAATCCCACACTCAGGAGCGTTCTGAGTTGAAGAAACAGGCTGACGAGGCCAAATCAGAGGCTGCTAAGACACGCCTTGCTTATGCTGAGCTTGAGCAGAAAAACGCCGAGTCAGCGAAAAGAAGTGCTGAGTTAGAAAAGAAAAACGCTGACTTGGCTTCAAAATTGTTAGAGGCGGAAAACAGGGCTGCTCTGGCTGAGGGCAATGTGGAATGCGCTATTAAATCTGCGGAGGAAACCCGCAAACAACTATCAGAGGCGGAGGCCGATATTCAGGGCTTCGGCGAGCTAATGATCGAGTTCTTCGCGCACATTATTCGTCGTCGAAACATTTCCTGGATCGAGGACTATCCATCCACTTTGGTTCAAGTGTGGAATCAAATCGTCGAGTGGGAAAAAGAAGAACTTAAGGTCGATTCCCTCGATGAAGATAAGCTGATGGAGAAATACTTGAGAGACGACGAACCGGAGCGCCTAGCCGAAGGGCGCCGCCTAATTGCTGAGGCCATGGAAGAGGAGAGGCGGAAGTCTAAACAGAAAACTATTCCTGAAGCTGGTTCCTCTTCTTCTGCTCCTATAACTCCCGAAGTAGAAGGGTATGATCCCGAAAACCCGGGAATTACCCGAACAACTTTGCTATCTCCCATTCCTGAAATAACTCCAGAGGTAGTAGTCACCCCCGCTGAAAAGTCTTCAGAAGGTATCCCTATCTTTTCTCCTCAATTTGCCAAGGCTACTACTACCTTTGGCTACATGATCGAACGCTCAATGATAAATCCTTTGCTTTCGCCTGTGTTGATAACCGATGTTTCTCATTCTGTAGGCGTTGAATCATCCGCAAAGACAGATGTAGCTCAAGGAGCTACCGCTGGGACAAAGCCCGCTGATAGGGTCAAAGAAGGGGAAGACAAGGCTGCTTCAACAGACCTGAGGGAAAGAAGTGAGCCAACTAAGGTCACTACTCCCCATAATGAAGAAATGATTGCAGCTTTAAAAGACGACGGAGGAGGCGAGGGGCATGATGAGGAACCAGAGGTTACAATAACCGGGGAGTCAAAAAGCGCCGATGACGTTACCTTGGCGGCCATGAAGGCCGATCAAGACAAGCGCTTGCAATTAAAGGCTGAAGAATTAGACCCTGAGGTCTTCAAGCCCCTCGCAGTTGTGGATGCAGGTTCAAGGTTAGTTGTTAAGCTCTCAACTAGATCTATTACCGAAGAACTTGCTAAAAAATCTTCTCTTGACTCCAGTGCCCAGCCCTCCGGGAAGAAGTCTGCTGGCTCCAGTACTACATCTTCAGGGAAAAAGAAATCAAAGCGAATCTTGACTGAAGCCGAGAAGGAAGTAAAGGATGCGGAAAAAGCTGCCAAGAAATCGAAGGCTCATCCCAAACCCAAATAGTGGGTTCTCCTGTGTCTTTTTAGCATCTTTGTAAACCAATAAGTGCTGCTACACCAGCAGCTTCCGCATTTTCTTTTTCAGTTATTTCCCTGTACAAATCCATTCATTTGTCAATAAAAATAATTCACTTTTTGCAATGTTTATCTGTTAGCAATTCTGCACTTATGTAAAAATGCATATCCATAGTTATGAAACAAAGTTGTAGAGAGGGGAGATATGTGTATGTATATGTGTCCCCAGTCAATTTCCATAAGTTATTCAATGCTTAACCATGCAATCTGAATGCTCCCGATTCTCTAACGGGATAGCATTTTCTGTGTCATCAATACCTGTTGTTTTTCCTGGCATTTCTTTTATACTCTCTCTCATTTTCTTGAGAGTTAGAGTTCGAGTTCAGTTATTTGTTTATTCCCCGGTCGTTCAACGGGAAAAGATTTCTTTCTCGGCGCTCGGTCGGAAACGCCTTTATACTCTCTTTCTCTCTGGAAAGTTAGAGTTCGGAGTTGAACCTCTTTCTTAGCGCTCAGTCGGAGACGCTTTTATACTCTCTCTCTTTCTCTGTAGAGTTAGAGTTCAGAATAGAATTTCTTTTTCAGCGCTCAGTCTGAGACGCTTTTATACTCTCTCTCTTTCTCTAGAGAGTTAGAGTTAGAATGTCGTTTTCTCATTCTTTTATGTCTTATTGCACAAACAATCGTTGTGCTTCTTTTTATGTCTAAACTGTTTTCAACCTTTTTAGGCTCTGAGTTATCCTGCATTTTATAATCACAACAGAATAACTAATGAATGTAAATGCATAAAAGTAAATAACACACAATATTTTTATAGTGGTTCAGCTAAGTCGTAGCCTACATCCACTTTATAGTCCTTTATTCATATCATCAGATTTTCCCCAGGCAAGTCGTGCCTTATTACAGAGTTTACAGGAAGAACAGCAAAAAGTATAGCATTTCTAATCCAAATACCGCATTAAGTGTTGGGCATTCCATGCTCGAGGGACTTCTTCGCCATCTACGGTCGTTAACTTGAATGTTCCTTTATCAAGTTTCCGTTGGATGACAAAGGGTCCTTCCCATTTTGGGCCGAGGTGAGGAAGAGATGGAAAAACTCTCTTTAGCACCAAATCTCCTGGTTCAAAAGTTCTGAGGCGAACTTTTTTGTCATAATAGCGTGCCATCTGACGCCGATGTCTTGCTGCACGCAAGTCTGCTTCGTCCCTTTTCTCTTCGACTTCATCAAGAGACTCAAGTAAAAGTGCCCGATTCGTCATCGGGTCGTAATACGTCACCCTGTGGGAAGGAACTTCCAGTTCAACTGGAATTACTGCTTCTGAGCCAAAGGAGAGAGAGAAAGGGGTATGACCGGTAGCCGTTTTAAACGTTGTTCGATATGCCCACAAGGCTAGGGGCAATTCGTCAACCCATCTTGCCTTTGCACGCTCCAACCGTTTCTTGAGGATGGATTTTATAACTTTGTTTACTGCCTCTACTTGCCCATTCGATTGTGGATAGGCAACTGCAGTGTATCGCTTGTCTATCTTATATTTTTGGCAAAAATTTCGGAATTCAGAGCTATCAAACTGGGTTCCGTTGTCAGTTATAATCGTCCTTGGAATCCCGAACCGGCATATAATATTTCTGACTACAAAACTTATCACTTTTCTTGTTGTGATCTTGGTCAAGTGCTCAGCTTCCACCCATTTCGTGAAATAATCCACGGCTACTATCGCATACTTAGCTCCTCCTTTAGCAATCGGTAAAACTCCAATGATATCAATTCCCCATGTGGCAAATGGCCAAGGACTCACCATCGATTTTAGCTGGTTCGACGGTGCCCTGGGGATTTTGGCGAATCTCTGGCACTTATCGCAGCGTCGCGAATAATCAGCTGCATCTTTGTTGATCGTCGGCCAGAAGTATCCGTATCGCAATATCTTCTTTGCTAAAGTTTGACCTCCTGTATGATCTCCACACTCACCTTCGTGCACTTCTTTTAGTACACGCTTGATGTCGTCGTGTGCGATACATCGTAACAGGGGCATAGAAAATCCTTGTCTATAGAGAGTATCGTCTTGCATAACATATCTGGCAGCTTTGCGAACTACAGCTCTTTTCTCACTCTTCTTCGATGGGAGTGTCCCATTCTTAAGAAAATTCTTAATTGGAGTCATCCATGACTCCTTCTCTGGTTCCGCTTCAAGAGCGAATTCAATTTCCATTGACTCAAAGCTTGGCGATTCCAATGTTTCAATTGGAATTACCTCGGTCCCTTCAGGATTGTCAGAACTAGCCACTTTTGCCAGTCTATCCGCTTTCTGGTTTTCAATTATGGGAATATGTGTTATGCTGTACCGCTTTAAGCTATTCAATAGCTCTTTCACTTTCTTGAGGTAGGCGATAAGTCGAGGTCCTCGAGCCGCGAATTCCTCTCGCACTTGACAAACAACAATCTTAGAGTCACAAAATATGTCCATCATTTTTACTCCGAGGTCTTTAGCAAGTTTCAGCCCGGCAATCAGGGCTTCATACTCAGAGTCATTGTTAGTTGCCGAAAATTCTAACCGTAGGGCGTAATATAACGACCGTCCCTCGGGAGTGACTAAGACAATTCCAGCTCCGGACCTTCGGTCATTTTTAGCTCCATCTGTATATAATCTCCACGGATTCATCTCTAGCTTATCCTCGGATTTGACCACTTGGTCATTGATTATTTCCTCCTCTGGAATGGTGAACTCCGCAATAAAGTCTGCTAGAGCTTGCCCCCTGATAGACTTTCGTGGTTGAAAATTCAAATCAAACTGGCTTAGTTCTATGTTCCATTTGATCAACCTTCCCGACGCTTCGGGTCTCTGCAACACCTGTCTTAACGGCTGATCAGTGTATATGGTTATTGGATGGGCTTGGAAGTAGTGACGAAGTTTTCGGGATGCAATCAGGAGGCTGTAAGCAAGCTTCTCGATCTTTGGGTAGTTGCGCTCTGCCGCTGCTAATTTCTTACTCACATAGTATACTGGCCTTTGTACTTTGTCTTCTTCTCGAACCAGAGCTGTGCTGACAGCGTGAGCCGAGACTGCTAGATAAACAAATAGTTCTTCGTGATCTACGGGCTTTGATAAGATTGGCGGTTTCTCTAACAGCTCTAACAGATTTTGAAAGGCCTCGACACAATCGGGAGTCCACTGGAAGTTCTTCTTTCCCCTTTTTATCAAATCAAAAAATGGAACACATTTATCAGTGGCTTTGGAGATGAATCTACTCAGCGCCGCTACCTTCCCTGCCAGACTTTGGACGTCTTTAATTCTCCTTGGTTCTTCGATATTTCTGATCGCCGCTATCTGGCTAGGGTTGATCTCAATTCCTCGGGAACTCACAATGAAGCCAAGGAACTTTCCCGACGCCACTCCAAATGAACATTTTAAAGGATTCAATTTCATACGGTATTTTCGCAAGATACCAAACATTTCCGCTAAGTCTTGCGTATGACTGGAAGACTGCTTTGATTTAACAAGCATATCATCCACATAAACTTCCATAATTTTTCCTATTTGACCATAAAACATTCTATTTACCAAGCGCTGATATGTAGCTCCAGCGTTTTTTAACCCAAATGGCATTACAACATAACAATATAGCCCCAAATTCGTAATGAAACTCGTATGCTCTTGGTCTGGTACATGCATAGGAATTTGGTTGTATCCAGAGTACGCATCCATGAAAGATAGAAGTTCATGACCTGCTGTCGAGTCTACAAGCTGGTCAATCCTGGGAAGTGGGAAACTATCTTTAGGGCAAGCTTTATTTAAGTCTGAAAAGTCAATACAAGTTCGCCACTTTCCGTTTGGCTTCTTTACTAAGACGGGATTCGATATCCAGTCGGGATAAGTCGAATCTCGAATGAATCCATTCTGTTTCAACTTCTCTACTTCCTCTTTGAGAGCAGCCGACCTCTCTGGGCCCAGCATGCGTCTCTTTTGCTTCACAGGAGGATGCTTCGGATTTACATTCAATTTGTGACTAATAATGGAAGGTGATATCCCACACATGTCAGCATGGGTCCAGGCGAACACATCTAAGTTTGCCTTCAAGAAGTCCGTCAGTTCCTCAGCACGACGTGGATCCAATTGAGAACCAATCTTCAAAACTTTCGTCGGATCAGCTTTATCAATGGGAATCTCCACTGTCGCTTCGTTAGGAGTTGCATTCCTAGCCTCTGGTTCCTCGTCTTTTCTAGGATCCAGATCTTCAAGTGTTCCCTTGGGCAACTCCTTTGGGGTCATTTTCTCTAATTGCTATGCCAAGTCCCCCTTTGAGGGAGACGAGGCATCCTTGCTCTCAGTATTAACTCCTTTCATCAACATCTTCAGTTCGGCCACATAGCAGGCCCGTCCAGAAACCTGATCCCCTCTTATTACTCCAGTCCCGGCTTCGGTTGGGAACTTTAGTAACAAGCACCAAGGGGCGATACAAACTCTAAATTCAGCGAGGGCAGGTCTCCCTAAAAATGCGTTATATGGCGAATCTACGTCCAATACTACGAACTGAAGCATTCGCACTCTTCTACATTCTCCTTGCCCTAGGGTTACGGGCAACTCTATATATCCCATGGGAGACGTCGTCGCTCCGTTGAAACCTCTAATCCATCCTTCACAAGGTTTCAGATCTTCGGGCTCAAGCTTCATCTGATCAAATGACTTCTTGAACAAAATATTAACGGAACTTCCGTTGTCTACTAATACCTTATGGACCAAGGCCGGCCCAATGGTGGTAGTAATAACCAACGGATCATTGGTGGGAGATTGTATCCCCGTGTTGTCTCGGCTGCGAAATACCATGTCATCGAACATGGTTTTTTGTTGTTTTATAGGGGTGACATCCTCCAAATCCTCACCTTCATTCACATCTAGATGCTTGGCAGCATTCACATATTGGTCCATTGACCTAAAACTTCGGATTGCCGGGTGAGGTCCGCCTACTATGGAGTTGATGACAATCCCTTTACCTTTCTGCTGCGCGGTAGGCTTAGGAGCAGGTAGGATCTGTTTTGGAGCCTGCTCTCCTTGCCCCCTGTCCCTCGGGGCAACCTTGTACTCATCCAACTTTCCTTCACGCAGCAGCTTTTCAATTACATCCCTCAAATGCCGACATTCATTGGTCGAATGTCCATGTGTTCCGTGAAACAAGCAAAATTTCCCTGTCGCCATTTCTTTCTCGGTCGAATCACGAGGTGGCGGTCTTTTGTATTGCAACACATTGTACGTATCCAGATAAATATTTTCCAGGGTGTCATTCAATGGTGTATAGTCCTCGTAGTTCTGGAATCGGGGCCTTTTGTTAGGGTCACTTCCCCTATTTCTGTTTCTCCTGTTACCGTTCGAATTACGGTTGTTGTTGTTTCCCCCATTTCCAGTATTGCTGTTTCCACCTTTGTTTCCTACATTTACTTCAACCTTGCCAGAACTATCCCCAGACTGCTTCACGGCAATATTACTCTGCACATTCTCCTTTGAAGCTGTCTCAGACTTTCTTTTTCGGTTTGCCCTGGCTTCCTCTCGTCTCAGATAAATATCGGCTTTTTCGTAGAATATCGCCCTTGTGGGGGGTGTTTTCCCAGAAAGGTAGTCTCCAAACTCAGACTCAGGGTCGACTCCTTCCTTCAATGCCATCAGAATAGTGGGCTCATGTGGGTCACTGACCTCAGTTACAGCTTGGTTAAAACGATCTAAATATGCCCTTAAAGTCTCTCCCGGCGCCTGTTTGATTCTCGACAATTCGATAACACTCTTGGACTTTCGGGCATGTAATCGGAACTGGTTCATGAAACGCTCGCTTAGTTCTTTGTAATTAGAAATCGAACGAGGAGGCAGTCGGGTAAACCAGAACAATGCCACATCTTCTAGGTAGATTGGGAAGGCTTTGCACTTCACTTCATCAGGGGCAGCAGCGGCGTTCATAAGCCACGAATACCGCATCAAATGCTGTCCCGGATCAGTCCTTCCGTTATATTTGTCCATCTGTGGCAAGTTAAAGCGTCGGGGAAACTGGAAGTCTAGGATATCGTCAGTGAACGGAGTATGGCTTCGCTCAATGCCATAGTCTTCATTTGTATAATTCCGGCTCTCGGACATAATTCGGCGAACCATCGCCTGCACATCGGCACTAGTTAGGGGCTGCTCAGGTTCCCTGGCCCTAGTGTCCGAGTTCCTTCGGGGCTCTTGCTCAGGGGATGCCCTTCTTCTTCGAGCTGCCTCTACTCGATCCCTTTCCCTGTGTTCCCGGTCGATCTCGGGAAGAGGGGACTGGAGTCTTTGCCCCCGAGCGGTTTGGCTATCGTTTCCTAATGCTCGTGCGATATCCTCGCGGGATCCCAAAGATCCAAACGTTAGCTGCTCCACGTTCTGAGGTCGTTCAAGTGGCCTTCGGTCACGGGGCCTCTCTTCCTCGGAAGATGAAGATTGATCTACGGGTGTGTGACGAACCGGTGATGGAGTTCTTTGCCGGCGGAGCTCATTGATCTCCCGACTCATGAGCCTCATATTTTCCTGCATCATGAGATTAGTGCGCTCATGAACTCTCATAGCTTCCCTCGTGCTCTCAAGCATATCAAGCAAGCGCGAGAAATCTCCTTGAGTGATGGGAGCAGATGGATTGACCTGGTCTCCAACCCTGGCAGCTGGAATTGGAGCATTCGTGAGGGGTCGAGTAGATGTTCCAGCTTCACCAAGCATCGGGTCGGATCGGAGGTAGGAAGCCGGGTCGGATCGGAGCTGGGGTGCCTGGTCGGATCGGTGTGCAGCGAGCAACTCGGGTCGGTTCAGACTGGGGGAGTGCACTGCTTCAGAGTCTCCTACCCGGATCGGATCGGAGCTCTCCCCTTGCTGTCGGTTCGGATTTCCTGCATTGATTCTCCCTGCTGCTGAACTCTGCCCCCGAGACCTTGTTACAACAGCATGTTGCTGATCTTCGCCAGCTCCATTTCCTTGAACAGACTGTACTTCCTTGCCTTTTCCTTTGGCCATGAGTTTTTGACAATTACTTCAACGAATGTAAGAAAGCGGAGAAACTTAAGGATTCACTTCTTTGAACTCGACGGTCCAAAAAGTAGAAAGAGATCCCGGAAAATAAAGAATTTAGATGAGGATTCTCAGTGAAAGCACCAAAATGTTAGACCCAAAAGTGGTTCTAACACCCAAATTGATTAGAAACAAGATTATATGAGACAATAATAAAAATGAACACACAGGATTTATAGTGGTTCGGCGAAGAAATGCCTACGTCCACTTATTTTTCACTATATTCAGTAATCCAGTTACAAATGCAATGTAAGATTCACTCACAACTCACTTTTGTTCACTCAAATGATTAAAACAAGAAATGAAAGATGATTTGGATGCTCCGGGAGTAAAGGAGTTCGGATGATGGAGGTACTTGGATTCTCAAAAGTGCTGAAAAAAGCCCCTTCTCTTTGTCTTTAGATGGGGTATTTATAGGTGTGAATTTGCCTGAGATTCAATCCGGGTCGGAACACGTGTCATCCATCGCAATCTCTTCGGGTTCGGATGAACTATCAAGCTGACAACACATCTAAGAGATGGACGTTAGGGGTAGGAATCAGTCATAGCCGATCCGGTTCTCCAGGCTATTTTATAGGAGATTAATCTGTATCATGGGCGCGGGTCGGAGGCGTGCAGGTTGGGGGTCGGATCGGAATACCCGATCCGAACCGGAGTGGCTTGGACGTCTCTCCTTCTCTAATCATACTCCGCTCCGCTGCAGCGTCGTGACAAGCAAATGGCTTTCCGATCCATTTGAGATCTATTGGCCTTCCGATCCGATCAGATATGCTTTGCCAATTTATCCAGTATGAGACAACCGATCCGAACAGGGAACTCTATCCGATCCGAACCAATGTGCTGCTATCAATCTGAATTGTGGTGTTTTCTTCCGATCCGAACCGAAGTCTTATAACCTAAAATACTCTTCAATGGTTGATTTCTTGGCTTTGTGTTGCCTAGTTCACAAAGTAGGCTAACAATTTAGTTCCCCATACATGCTGAAAAGAAAAGGAAAGGGATTCAAACAAAGAATCAAAATATATTTTATATGGATTTGATGTATATATTTCCAAAAACAAACATTTCTTTTGAAAATACTTTGTTTTTGAAACCCTTTGAAAATAATTTTCAAAACCTTTTATCCGATCTGGTAACCTTCAGCTCTGATACCAAATGTGACACCACACGTCTGTTAAGGTCACTCTTTAATAGAATGCATTAAGTTCCATGAAGTGTTATAGGTAAACAGAACAGAATCTCACAAGACAGATATATAAAATAGCAGCGGAAATTTAAACTTCATTTTCCAACATAAAACATCGTGGTCTCAAAACAAGTTACAACATCAGATTGAAATACTGGAACAAAATACATCAAATTAAAACATCCGTCGTGCACTAAAAACCATTAGAGTACAGAAATGAAAAATCATTGTCCCCATAAGTAGATAAGTAGTCAAAGTGATACATTAAAGAAAATTCAAATCCAAGCAGCAACAGATGAGAGAGTCCTAATCAATCCCGAGCATTCCTATCCTGAGAACCTTGGGGGAAAGGAAGAGAGGGAAAAGGAAACAAAACGAGTTAGACATAAAGTCTGGCAAGTCCAGTGACTTTTAGCATATAAATAAGTAAAAGTATCATGACAATAAATAAAATAGATGAGAGATAATTGTAGTAGATAACAGGTATAAATAGGAAGGACATGATAAACAAAACAAACAGGATAAACTATTCTTCTCAATTACTTCTCTGCACCAATACTAGTATACCGGGTTAAGTGTTTTCCAATTACTGAACAGAAACAGAATGATCCTAATAGAAACATAAATGGTAGACTTAGGTGCACTTCTAGTAATGGGTTTTACCCTATACAGAAATAACAGGTACTTAAACAGAAATAACGGGTGTTACCCTAAACAGAAATAACAGGTACCTAAATAGGACTAGATGTACCCTAATTACTACCCCTAGCGATCGGTTCCCTACCACGTAAATGCCCTGTGTCGTCCCCATAGTAGGGTGTATTATTTCCTAAAGTGGAAACCACCAGAAGGACACTGACCTATTTACAGGTGTTATAGCGGCTTATTTTCCCAAGCAAGCCAGACCCATGCACTCACATGACTCCGTTGGAATGCGCCATTAGAACACCTCTCCCCAAATGAACCTCTTATAATCAGTTCAGTAAGCGTGACCTGACCCCTACCTAATGCGGGGTCTGTAACACCCCACCTCCGCTAGGGTCACTCACAAAGGGAATGTACTAGTTTTGGTGGAGTATTATCGAGGTAAACATACACAGAGATATCACAAGGTAGAACATAAATAAAGCAGCGGTAGAAATTAAAAACCAAATTTTTATTACTTTCAAGAAAAGAGTCAAAACCTCATATATCCTAGGTACAAATTATTCCATTACATCAAGTTCTAAATAAAGAAGCATAAACTTAAGATAAAAAAGGTAAATTATTCCCCAAACCTAGCAGAAGTGCAGCCATAGCATAGCTCAAGACCAAACCGTACATGAGCTGATAGAAAGCAAGCTAAATCCAAGCTAAGAGCTAGTGTTTCCTCCCTGAGAACTTGGGGGAGGGGGGGAACGAAAGAAAAAGAGGCGAAAGAAAAAGGGTCAGTCATAAAGACTGGTAAGTCCTAGTGAATTTCAGTACAAAAACTAGTAACGTTAACAAGACATGAGTAAACGGAAAGTAAACATAGGGATGACAATTGGACTGGCAAGATAACTAAGACATCAAGATAAATCTAGCATTGCATATTCAAGATTCGCTGCAAGAACCGTACTAGTATTCTAACCCATGTCAAGTATTAACCATGAAATGATCCCTTGGCCCAATATCATGAAATGACCCATTACGGGGTCCTACAGTACGATCTACTAATCGATCGGCTCCCTACAAGTTCTAGCTCGTCATGTGTCTGTGTCATACGGCCCAATCATGAAATGTAGTCACCTGTGCTAGGTCCACCATAGGGTGTATCAAGCCCTAGGGTGCCAACCACCGACACGAATCAAGCATGCACAGTGTAAACCTACTGGTGCCCAATGCCTGCTTTTTCAACTCCGGACTACGTGCACGACTATAGTCCGCCTGAACCTACAATGGTGCACCTACTCAGCCGTCGTTCTGGTCGCTTACAATCAGCCCAGTAATCGTGCCCCACCCTGCCTAGTCCCAGGGTATCGTGATACATCTAAGTGGGTTACTGCTGAAAAGGACCGCGTAACTAGGGTTTCTAACGGGTTAAGTGTTGTCATTCAAATTCGTGACTCAACCCTATCCAAATCATGTATCAAGTTGGTTAAGTGTATTCAAGCGGTTCATGACTTAACCCTATCAAATCATCGTGTCAAATTGGTTAAATATATTCAAGTGGTTCATGACTTAACCCTACCCTGTAGCATAAATTCATTAATGCACCCCAACCTCTCACATTAGACTAGTTGTTGTGGTCAATGGATTTGTTGGGTGGTTCTGGGCAGATTTACACCACAACATAGTCTAACCTCGGGTTTTAGGTGCAATATGACCAACTACCCACATTGGATCCTATTGTTTGCAGTTACTGGATTCGCCGGGCGGTTCCGGGCAGATTTACACTGCAAACTTAACCCAACCTCGAGTAGGCCATTTTCAAGTTTATTCTAAGTGTCATGTCCAGATTCAAGTTTCGAATCTAAATTCATGTCAAGTTTTCATGTCATGTTTCATGTCAAATCGTGTCAAGTTCATGTCCATATCCAGGTTCAAGTTATAACAATGTTCACGTTTCAAGTTTATAGTAAATTCAGGTTTGCCTAAACTACCCTAATCGTATTCCCATCGCACGTGAATTCGAATCGACACAAACAAATCTAATTAGGGAATAACATAGAAAGAACGGGCATAAGGTGGCAAAAGTGATTATAAGTCAAGCATGGTAACTTGAGATAAATGACTACAACAATTCTAGCATATGGAATAGTGGTCTTAAATATCTAACCTAGCAAAATAGGGTGATAGTCATAGTAACAGTTGACATAAGATAATAACCCCAAACTTGGGAATAACAACTAATTCAACATCACAGGCATGTTAACATCATGGACATGAGGGGTTTAGGTTTACAACATGTTTAGGCCCCAAATCAATTTTATATAAATATTCCCACAAGTCAAGATTCAAGATGAATAGATCCAAGGTGAACAAATAGTAGGTCCAAAATACTAGATTCAAAATGAACAATGATAGATCCAAGATATACAATGATAGGTCCAAGATGATTGTCGTACTTATGTTCAATTTCAATTTACAACATGTCCATATTAAGTTTAAAGTTTAGATCTTAAAGTAACTGGGGCTTACAGATCGTGGTTTGAGAATTAGAAAACAAAGAGGCGATGTTGAATCTCGAGTCTAACAGAAATCCCCCAAACAGCAATACTCTACACGTAGCCTTGTTGGAGAAGAAGCAATTCCTTTTCTCTAACTTTTCAACCAGAATTTCAGCAGCAAAAGACCTGAGAGAATTTGTGTAGAGAGACTAGAGTTAGGGGCTGTTTATATAGGGTCAGGCCAACGAATCTAGACAGAAATTGGACTAGAAACATCAGAGTGAACTCTGACTCAAAAATGGGCTCGGCAACCAGGTCGACACCCAGGTCGACTCTGTGGTCTACCTGGTTCTGGGCAGGTCAACTCTATGGTCGACCCCCAGGTCGACCTGGTCCTGGGCGGGAAATTTTCCGCCCAGTACATTCTGGGGTTTGAATTCGAAATTTGAATTCGAATTCTGAGCTGTTTTGAACTCGAAAATTTCTGAAAACTTCGAAGGGTCATATCTTGGTCATACGGACTCCGATTTTCGAAAACTCGGACTCGTTTCCAAGCAGAATTTCGAGATGAACGTAATGGCGTAACCCGTTGCACTTGATTATTATTTTAAAAATTAATTCTGCCTTGATTTATAGTTATAACACGTTATTAAAATACGGGTTGTTACATTCTCCCCTCCTTAAAGGATTTCGTCCCCGAAATCTCTAAGTTAGAAAGAATATACCCTACCATCCAATCATCCATCTACTCAAAACATCATCCACAGGTAACCATTGTCCTTAAAAAAAATTCTAGTGCTGTATGAACATATGTAGTAAGTGTGTGTATATGTACTTATATAATGCAAAAGATCAGGCGGTGACTGATTCAGTAAACCTCCTTAATGCAAAATATGTTAGTGTAATGAGTCCAACATGTATGCAAATTCCTAACATAATTTATAATCTCTACATTAGTGCACATAACATTCATTCATATGCAACATCCAAGTGATAGCATAACAAGTTCCATCCATGTACAAGTATAAGCACTCATGCATATGCAACATGAAAATGTGACTGAGCCGATCTAGTGCCTAATGTGTGTCATGCATCCACTAGCAATCACTTGCAAACACTTTCAACCATTTGCAAACATCAACCATAACATGTTTCAATCACATGTTTACATCCATATGGTTCTATAAAGGTTCTCAAGCTAAGATCGAGAAGATAACAAGACAAACATAGGTAGTAAAAGCATGATATGAAAGATTTTCAAGTTTATAGGAAAAAGAGATCGAGAATGTACCCTAAAAAAGAAATGGGTAAAGCGCGCTTATCTTCTCTTCGGTTTCCCAAGTTGCGTCTTCTTGGGCTTCACTCCACTGAACTTTAACTAGCTTGACTTCTCGATTCCTTAACTTCTTGATCTCCATTCCTAAGATACGAATCGGAACTCGCCTCAATGTTGCTTCTTTTTCCACTTCTACGCCTTCAAGGATGCTTGGCTCAACCACTTCGGCTGATTCATGTAAGCACTTTCGGAGATGCGAGACATGAAAGACATTGTGTACTCCGGCCAGCCTCTCGGGTAATTCTACCTTATAGGCCATCTGCCCAACCCTCTCAGTGATAGGGAACGGTCCTATGAACCTTGGTGCAAGCTTTCCAACCGCTCCAAAACGAACTACATTGCGTAAAGGAGAAACTTTTATAAAGACCATGTCTCCGACTTCGAACTCTAGGTCTGTCCTTCTCTTGTCCGCATAAGATTTCTGTCTATCTTGGGCCGTTTTCATCCGTCTTCGTATCAACTCAACCTTCTCAGAAGTGTCCCTTATCATGTCGGGCCCAAGTATAAGCCTGTCTGTCATCTCCCACCAACAAGTTGGCGACTTGCATGGCCTTCCATATAGGGCTTCGAACGGTGCCATTCCGATGCTAGCTTGGTAACTATTATTATATGCAAACTCCACGAGAAGAAGATGGTCTTCCCAAGTACCACCAAAGTCAAGAATGCATAGTCTCAAAAGATCCTCTAGTACCCTATTTACCCTTTCGGTTTGTCCATCTGTCTACGGGTGATAGGCCGTGCTTAAGCTCAGTCGTGTACCCATTGCTTCTTGCAGACTATTCCAAAAATGGCTAGTGAAAATCGGGTCACGATCACTAACTATACTAGAAGGGACCCAATGCAACCGTACTACCTCTCGAAGATAAATAAACGCTAGCCATGATGCGGTCCTCTTGCTTTTCACCGGAATGAAGTGAGAACTTTTCGTGAGTCTATCTACTATGACCCATATGCTAGTATTTCCCTTCCTTGACCTAGGCAGTCCATCCACGAAATCCATCGAGATACTCTCCCATTTCCATTGCGGAACCTCCAAAGGATGTAATAGCCCACCGGGCTTCTTCGACTCGGCCTTTACTTGTTGGCACATCATGCACTTTGAAACGAACTCTGCCACGTCCTTTTTCAATCCAGCCCAAAAGAATATGCGTTTCATATTTCTGTACATCTTATCCCCTCCGGGATGTATAGTCATCTTCGAGTGGTGCGCCTCTTCGAGAACTTTCCTTACTAAGTCTCCCACTTGTGGGACACATAGCCTTCCATCACGCTTTAGCCATCCCTTGTCATCTATGGCATACCTACCGAGGTGACTTGACATCTCACCACTAATCAGCTTGTCCATGATTTCGACTATCTGGGGGTCTTCCTTCTATGAAGTCCCTACTTGATCTAGAAGTGTAGGTCTTAACTCAAGAGATGCTAACGTAACAGTCAATGACTCAACAACAGGAGTAAAATCAAAGGTTGCTATAAACTCTAGATTTTTCCTTTCAACAAACAAGGGGCTCAAGGTCAACCTTTTCCTACTTAGCGCATCCGCCACCACGTTACCCTTGCCAGGGGTATAAGCTATGTCGAAGTCATATGATGCCAAGAATTCCATCCACCGCTGTTGTCTCAGATTCAAATCTTTCTGTGAGAAGAGGTACTTAAGCGATTTGTGGTCGGTATACAGCTCGAACCTCTCCCCTAGAAGATATTGGCGCCAAGATTTAAGTGCAAAAACGATCGCCGCCAACTCCAAGTCATGTGTGGGATAGTTCTTCTTATGAACTTTAAGTTGTCTACCCCCATAGCATATCACTTTCCCTTCTTGCATTAGGACAGCGCCTAACCCTGTGCCACATGCATCTGTGTACACGGTAAACATCTTTCCTCCATCGGGTAATGCCAAAACTGGAGCTATGGTGAGGGCTCTCTTGAGTCTCTGAAAAGAAATCTCACATTCTATGTCCCATGCAAACGCTAGGTTTTTCTTTGTTAACCTAGTAAGAGGGGCTGGAATCTTAGCGAAGTCCTTAATGAACTTCCTTTTGTAGCCTGCCAAACCGAGAAAGCTGCTCACCTCCGTTGCGTTCTTTGGAATTTTCCAGTCTTGCACTGCAACTACCTTTGCGGGGTCCACGGCTATGCCTTGCTTAGAAACTACATGTCCAAGAAACCGAACTTCCTTCCTCCAAAAATGGAATTTGGAGAACTTAGCCTTTAACTGGTGTACTCTAAGTGTATCCATGACTTCCTTGAGATGTCTAGCATGCTCTTCTTCATCCTTTGAGAAGATCAAAATGTCGTCTACGAAAACCACTACAAACTTGTTAAGGAACTCCCAAAACACCCTACTCATCAAATCTACAAAGTACGCGGGTGCATTCGTTAACCCAAACGGCATGACGAGCCATTCGAAGAACCCATCTGGAGTCCTAAACGCAGTTTTGTCAATGCTATCCTCAGCCACTCTAAGCTAATGGAATCCTGTGGCTAGATCGAGTTGAGAGAAAACAGATGCTCCCACAAGCTGGTCAAACAAATCGTCGATTCTTGGTAGCAGATGTCTATTTTTCTTAGTTAGCTTGTTTAACTCACGATAATCTACGCATAGACGAAGAGAACCATCCGCCTTAGTAGCGAATACCACTGGAGCACCCCATTCAGAAATGCTTCGTCTTATGAAATTTTCTCAAGCAACTCCTTAACTTGTTTACTGAGCTCTCTTCTTTCTCGCGGGGCCATGTGCTTAACGGGCAATGAAACTGGCTTGGCATTATCAACAAGATAAATACGGAAATCTATCTCGTGTTTAGGAGGTAACCCCCTCACCTCATCAAAGACATTTGGATATTCTCGGACCACTCTTACAGATTGCAAATTGTCGATGGACGAGTCAAGAGATTTGTAACACCCCGTAATTCTATTAATATTAGTAGCCACAAATTAAAGAATAACTCATTACGGATGTGAGAATTAAGGGAAACGGGTTTCGCGGTTGTGTGCGTCTTGAAAAAATACGCGAAATAGAGTCCGAAATTTCGTGAATCGGAGTCAGTATGACCGAGATATGGCCTTCAGAAGTTTCACGAAAAATCAGAAAAACAAAACAGATTTCAAAAATGCAGAAAACGAGCCAGGCGGGAAAATTCCCGCCCAGACCAGGTCGACCTGGGGGTCGACCTGGGAGTCGACCTGGAGGGCACCAGGTCGACTTGGGAGTCGACCCTAGGGTCGACCTGGGAGTCGACCCCCCTGGTCGAGCCAGGTCGGCCTGGGTGCACCTGGATGGGTTTTTGGGCTGTTTTTGTGAGCCTGTGACGAATTCTGACGGTTCTGATCTGTTTTAGGGTTTATCTAAAGGCCTAAAACAACTAAACACACCTATAAATACATCCTAAGACCTAGCCTCCTCTACACACAATTCTATTCTGCTTCTTCTCTGCCTCTGTTCTAGTAAAAATAAAAATGGCGTCGCTACTCTGTTGGAATCAAAACTAGAAGCTAATCAACATCAACCTAAGCAATTCAATTCAAATTTGAGATAAAAGCTTATGCAACAATTCTGTAACAACTAAAGTTCTTTCTTTAATCCAACCAAGGCAAGTACAGTTATTTTCTGCTATAAACATTAATTATAATTCTGATATGCTTTTAAATCTGAATCTGAGATTGTATATCTGTCAGATCTGTTTTTCTGCGACTGTTCTGTATCCCTTTCTGCTTCCTTTCTGTTTCTATAGCCAGGCTACCACGAGCCTGTGCCTAATCTCATAAGAGATTAACGTATGAACGCAAATTTTGGGACAAATAATGAATGATGCGAAATTTGACAAGACCGAATTGAACGTATGACTTTAGATCTGAGGCATAAAATATATTGACATATGACTTGGGATTGGATGCATGAATTTGACTGTAAACATATAATTTATATATGTTGTATGCATAGTGTACGTTGTAATCTAGATCTGTAACTAATTAGAGAAATGAACATATGTTATTTAGATCTGTAATTAATTAGAAAAATAAGCATATGATGTAAACTAGTTTTAGACCTATGCATATTCTGTGATAAAAGAAGAAGATATGGAAATTTAGGTGTAAAGATTCACATTAATTAGTATATCTATTATTGTGATTACACCTAAATAGGGATTTTTGGATATATGGCATGCATTGAAATTAATGGTTATATTTGGTATAATTTATATGTGAATCTGCTGTAAAATGCTAGTTTAACAAAAATTGGAACATATGTTATATGGCAAATTATGTCCATATTCTGCGCTTATGCAAACATGGAGTATATGTTCATATTGTGAATCATGACAATTATGTAGGTATATGAATTTAGGCCAATTTATGATTAGGCAAGGCATGTAAATAGGACCTTTAGAAATATTAAATTTGCTAAATCTGCTAATTTGCCAAGTTGCCTAAACTGCTAGTTTTGTTATATTGCCTAGACTGATAATTAGATTGAAGTGCCTAATCTGTTAAATTTGTCGGTTGAAATGCCTAACCTGTTATATGCCAAAATCTGCTAAGTTGCTAAATCTGTTAAATTCGTTAAGTCATATAATCTGGAAAATCTGTTATTTGCTAAAATCTGTTATCTGCTGTGTTGATATAATCATCCTGTTATTGATATAATCTGAATTGGCATATATATTGGGCGTGCGCATAAACGGTAAATTTTTAGTTAATTGGCCGCAAAGATAAACGTGACTAACTCGAGGTTAGAATGAGTTTGCGGCGTAATTCTGCCCGGAACCGCCCGGCACATCCAGTGGCCGCAAACAATAGGTTCTAATGTGAGAAGTTAGTCATAACCTGCTTAAGACACGAGGTTAGGTCTGGCTTGTGGCAGAAGTCTGCCCGGAACCGCCCGGCCCATCCAGCGGCCACAAGCTAGCTACCTAATGTGAGAGGTCTGGGCATTAATAATTAATTAATGCAAATCTAAGATAAGAATCACGTCTAAAACGTATTGGGGGAAATAGGGTTAAACCAACTGGATTAATAGGTGTAGTAAACCCGTCCATGAATCTGTAGGCCCAATACAAAGTAGACAAATCTGAAAAATCTGTACATCTGATCTGTTAGTCTGAAAACTTGTTAACTTAATCTGTGAACTAGTAAATCTGAATTCTGTATGTCTGAACTTGTAAACAAGTTAATCTGAAACCTGTTAGTCTGGGGATACAAGGTTAAGAGGGGAATTACTTGGGTCATCTATTGTTTGGGACCCATATTAGTCAGTAACCCTTTCTGGTATCAAAACTTTGACCCAACAGTA
This sequence comes from Allium sativum, assembly GCA_030737875.1. Taxonomy (NCBI): domain Eukaryota; kingdom Viridiplantae; phylum Streptophyta; class Magnoliopsida; order Asparagales; family Amaryllidaceae; genus Allium; species Allium sativum. The sequence goes on from CM060910.1 coordinate 433,481,407, forward strand.
GGTAGGGTCCGGGCACGCTTACTGAACTAATTATAAGTGGTTCATTCTGATAATGGCGAGGGGTGTCGATGGTGCGTTCCAACCGGGTCATGTGCGTGCATGGATCCCGGTCTGCCTCTGAGGATATAAGACGCCGTGACATCTGTAAATAGGTCTGTGCCAATTGGTTGTCACTTTAGGGAGTGATACACCCTACAGTGGGGCCGACACAGGATATTTATGTATTAGGGAGCCGATCGCTTGGGGTAGGGTTTTAGGGTACACTTAGTTCTGTCTGTTTCTGTTGGTACCGTCTGTTTCTGTTGGGTGGTAACACCTGTCTGTTTCTGCGTGGTACCGTCTGTTCGGGTGGTAAAGGCCCATTACTAGTGTACACCTAATTCTACATTCTGTTTCCATAGGGATTAATCTGTTTCTGCTTCTGTCTGTTTCTGATCGGGTATTAAAAGCCCATTATTGCATTCTGTTTCTGTTAAATTATTCTGTACCCGTTCCTGCTTCAGTTTAGACATTAGGGTGACACCTAATTCTGTTATACTAGAATTAGTGTAGAGAAGTGTGAAGCAGTAGTTTATGTCATTCTGTTCTTCTGTTATATCTGCTACACCTGTTACAGTTATCTCACATCCAGTTTTATGTTCATATCATATTATTATTATCTGTTCATATGCTGAAAGTCACTGGACTTGCCAGACTTTTTGTCTGACCCTTGTTGTTTTCGCCTCCTTTCTTCCGTTTCCCCCCAGGTTATCCAAGGAGGGAATACTTTAGCCTGATCCGGATTTCTTCTGCTTGAAGCGCTTAAAGTATGGCTTGGCTCTGTATAGCTTCCGTTCTATGGGGATTATGATTTTGAACTATGCATTCTGAAGGCTTTTGTACAAGACTGATATTTTGTACTTGAATTCTGATATTGTGATTTGGAAAGATGTAACCATACTGATTTCTGTTTTCCACTGTAATAAAGTTATAAAATTTTCAAGTACTATTTTATCTGTCTTGTGAGTTTCTGTTCTGTTTACTAAAATGCTCCACCAAAGTTAAGGCATTCCCTTTGTGAGTGACCTTAACAGAGGTGGGGTGTTACACTTGGTATCAGAGCTGAAGGTTACAAGATTTTATAAAAAGTTTTGAAAACTATTTTCAAAAAGGTTTTGAAAGGAAGTATTTTCAAAAATAAAGCTTATTTTGAAGAACATAATCCCCAAGAGCCATATATCTTTCTTTCAGTCCTTTTTTATTGAACCTTTCCTTTTTCGTTTCAGCATGTCTGAAGCATCTGAGATACCAGAGGGTGTTCATGTACCCGGTTGGTTTCGTCAATATCTTGAGGCTAGGACCGCCGCTGCAGGTCCAGCAAATGATCCCCATCCCCCACCCCCTCCTCGTGCAATTGCTTTCTCAAAGATCTGTAGAGATTTTAGGGCCATGGGTGGGAAGGATTTCAAAGGAACTGAATCATTCGTAGAAGCGAGGAATTGGCTCAAAGAAACTGAGGATCTATTCGTTATCTTCGAGGTGGACGATAGGCAGAAGGTACAGTTGGCGGTATGGCTGCTCAAAGACGAAGCTTCCTACTGGTGGGAAGTCACTAACGCCGAGAGGCTGGTTGAGACATGGATGGATTTCAGAACAAGGTTTGAGACAAAATTTCTCTCAACAAAGGGAATGCCTTAACTTTGGTGGAGCATTTTAGTAAACAGAACAGAAACTCACAAGACAGATAAAATATTACTTGAAAAATTTATAACTTTATTACAGCGGAAAACAGAAATCAGTATGGTTACATCTTTCCAAATCATAATATCAGAATTCAAGTACAAAATATCAGTCTTGTACAAAAGCCTTCAGAATGCATAGTTCAAAATCATAATCCCCATAGAACGGAAGCTATACAGAGCCAAGCCATACTTTAAGCGCTTCAAGCAGAAGAAATCCGGATCAGGCTAAAGTATTCCCTCCTTGGATAACCTGGGGGGGGGGGGGGGGAAATGGAAGAAAGGAGGTGAAAACAACAAGGGTCAGACAAAAAGTCTGGCAAGTCCAGTGACTTTCAGCATATGAACAGATAATAATAATATGATATGAACGTAAAACTGGATGTGAGATAACTGTAACAGGTGTAGCAGATATAACAGAAGAACAGAAAGACATAAACTACTGCTTCACACTTCTCTGCACTAATTCTAGCATAACAGAATTAGGTGTCACCCTAATGTCTAAACTGAAGCAGGAACGGATACAGAATAATTTAACAGAAGCAGAATGCAATAATGGGCTTTTACTACCCGATCAGAAACAGACAGAAGCAGAAACAGATTAATTCCTATGGAAACAGAATGTAGAATTAGGTGTACACTAGTAATGGGCCTTTACCACCCGAACAGACGGTACCACGCAGAAACAGACAGGTGTTACCACCCAACAGAAACAGACGGTACCAACAGAAACAGACAGAACTAAGTGTACCCTAAAACCCTACACCAAGCGATCGGCTCCCTAATACATAAATATCCTGTGTCGGCCCCGCAGTAGGGTGTATCACTCCCTAAAGTGACAACCAATTGGCACAGACCTATTTACAGATGTCATGGCGTCTTATATCCTCAGAGGCAGACCGGGATCCATGCACGCACATGACCCGGTTGGAACGCACCATCGACACCCCTCGCCATTATCAGAATGAACCACTTATAATTAGTTCAGCAAGCGTGCCCGGACCCTACCTACTGTTGGGTCAAAGTTTTGATACCAGAAAGGGTTACTGACTAATATGAATCCCAAACAACAGATGACACAAGTAATTCCCCTCCTAACCTTGTATCCCCAGACTAACAGGTTTCAGATTAACTTGTTTACAAGTTTAGACATACAGAATTCAGATTTACTAGTTCACAGATTAAGTTAACAAGTTTTCAGACTAACAGATCAGATGTACAGATTTTTCAGATTTGTCTACTTTGTATTGGGCCTACAGATTCATGGACAGGTTTACTACACCTATTAATCCAGTTGGTTTAACCCTATTTCCCCCAATACGTTTTAGACGTGATTCTTATCTTAGATTTGCATTAATTAATTATTAATGCCCAGACCTCTCACATTAGGTAGCTAGCTTGTGGCCGCTGGATGGGCTGGGCGGTTCCGGGCAGACTTCTGCCACAAGCCAGACCTAACCTCGTGTCTTAAGCAGGTTATGACTAACTTCTCACATTAGAACCTATTGTTTGCGGCCACTGGATGTGCCGGGCGGTTCCGGGCAGAATTACGCCGCAAACTCATTCTAACCTCGAGTTAGTCACGTTTATCTTTGCGGCCAATTAATTAATAATTTACCGTTTATGCGCACGCCCAATATACATGCCAATTCAGATTATATCAGTAACAGGATGATTATATCAACACAGCAGATAACAGAATTTAGCAGATAACAGATTTTCCAGATTATATGACTTAACGGATTTAACAGATTTAGCAACTTAGCACATTTTGGCATATAACAGGTTAGGCATTTCAACCGACAAATTTAACAGATTAGGCACTTCAATCTAATTAGCAGTCTAGGCAATATAACAAAACTAGCAGTTTAGGCAACTAGGCAAATTAGCAGATTTAGCAAATTTAATATTTCTAAAGGTCCTATTTACATGCCTTGCCTAATCATAAATTGGCCTAAATTCATATACCTACATAATTGTCATGATTCACAATATGAACATATACTCCATGTTTGCATAAGCTCAGAATATGGACATAATTTGCCATATAACATATGTTCCAATTTTTGTTAAACTAGCATTTTACAGCAGATTCACATATAAATTATACCAAATATAACCATTAATTTCAATGCATGCCATATATCCAAAAATCCCTATTAGGTGTAATCACAATAATAGATATACTAATTAATGTGAATCTTTACACCTAAATTTCCATATCTTCTTCTTTTATCACAGAATATGCATAGGTCTAAAACTAGTTTACATCATATGCTTATTTTTCTAATTAATTACAGATCTAAATAACATATGTTCATTTCTCTAATTAGTTACAGATCTAGATTACAACGTACACTATGCATACAACATATATAAATTATATGTTTACAGTCAAATTCATGCATCCAATTCCAAGTCATATGTCAATATATTTTATGCCTCAGATCTAAAGTCATACGTTCAATTCAGTCTTGTCAAATTTCGCATCATTCATTATTTGTCCCAAAATTTGCGTTCATACGTTAATCTCTTATGAGATTAGGCACAGGCTCGTGGTAGCCTGGCTATAGAAACAGAAAGGAAGCAGAAAGGGATACAAAACAGTCACAGAAAAACAGATCTGACAGATATACAATCTCATATTCAGATTTAAAAGCATATCAGAATTATAATTAATGTTTATAGCAGAAAATAACTGTACTTGCCTTGGTTGGATTAAAGAAAGAACTTTAGTTGTTACAGAATTGTTGCAGAAGCTTTTATCTCAAATTTGAATTGAATTGCTTAGGTTGATGTTGATTAGCTTCTAGTTTTGATTCCAGCAGAGTAGCGACGCCATTTTTATTTTTACTAGAATAGAGGCAGAGAAGAAGCAGAATAGAATTGTGTGTAGAGGAGGCTAGGTCTTAGGATGTATTTATAGGTGTGTTTAGTTGTTTTAGGCCTTTAGATAAACCCTAAAACAGATCAGAACCGTCAGAATTCGTCACAGGCTCACCAAAACCGCCCAAAAACCCATCCAGGTGCACCCAGGCCGACCTGGCTCGACCAGGGGGGTCGACTCCCAGGTTGACCCTAGGGTCGACTCCCAAGTCGACCTGGTCCCCTCCAGGTCGACTCCCAGGTCGACCCCCAGGTCGACCTGGTCTGGGCGGGAATTTTCCCGCCTGGCTCGTTTTCTGCATTTTTGAAATCTGTTTCGTTTTTCTGATTTTTCGTGAAACTTCTGAAGGCCATATCTCGGTCATACTGACTCCGATTTACGAAATTTCGGACTCTATTTCGCATATTTTTCCGAGACGCACACAACCGCGAAACTCATTTCCCTTAATTCTCAAATCCGTAATTAGTTATTCTTTAATTTGTGGCTACTAATATTAATAGAATTACGGGGTGTTACATTCTCCCCTCCTTAAAGGATTTCGTCCCCGAAATCTTCAAGTCAAGAAGAATGTATATCCTAATCATCCAAACAACCATCTAGTCAACCATCAAACACAGGCATCCATTGTCCTTATAGACTTCTAATGCTTCCATGTTTAAATGCACAGTGTGTGTATACGTCCCTTATCTAATGCATAGATCAGGCGGTCTACTGATTCAGTTGACCTCCTTAATGTGAATTATGTCAGTGCCATGAGTCCAATATGTATGCCATTTTCCTATTTGATACAAATCATTTCTATATGAGTGCACTACCATCCACTCATATGCAACATCCATGTGCTGATTCAACCATTTTGCATCCATAAAAATTTAAAATGCTCACACATCCATATGCAGTATGAGAGTGTTTTCGAGCCGATCTAGTGCCTAGTGTGTGTATATGCATCCACGGGCAACCACTAGCAACCACTTGCATTCACTTGCAACCATCAAACATAACATGTCTCAAACACATGTTTACACCCATTAGTTTCTACCTAAAGTTCGAAGATTCGATCGATAGGATACAGTCGAATGATGGAAGCGAGTACAGATAGAACGAAGACTTGGTTCCCATTAGACATGGGTTGAGAAAACAATTCCCCTAAGTATCAACCCCAAAGACCGAAATCAATATCTGATTGACACTTAGAGGATTACCCTCTTTAGACAATGTCAAAACTGGAAATCAGAATTATTCAGATATTTACAGACTACTAATACAGATCAGGTTCCCTAATGATTCTTAGGAAGCTAAACATGATAAAATCATACCCCACGAAAACTCAGAATTATGCGTCATACTTGACGCTTAACACAGATATCCCTCAAACCCCAATCCCAAACAGATGAGCCATAACCCTGATGGGTCTGAGTCTACCGCGGAATTCAGAAATAATACTAGCATTAAAGTGCAGAGTATCGATTACAAAATCAAAACACCAGAATCAGAAAAATCTTAACTCCATAATCAGATAAAGAAATTAACCTACTATAGAAATTTTCCTATTTCTATCCTAGCCACTAGCCTCAAGAGTGTTCGCCTGCCCTCCTTGTCCTCGTCTCTTCGAGCAGTCCCTAGTGAAGTGTCCCATCTCCCCACAGTTGAAGCAAGCGCCCTTCCTTTTTCTGCAATCCTTGTTCAGATGAGTCGAGCTTCCACAAGTAAAGCACTTTTTCCTCTTCTTATCTTCAGTCTTCTCATCCTTCTTTTGTGTTTCCTTTTTGGGCCCCGCTTTCTTATTCTGTGGTTCTTCCTTCTTTGTCTCTTTCGGGCCCTTGTCTTCCTAGTGCCATATCCACCAATTTCTCGTAAGTTGCTCCCATGGGTACATGGGTCATGGCTAGGCTGTGCAGTGGCTCGTTCAATCCTTTAACAAAGCGGAGAGCCTTTTTATGCTGAGTGTTGACTAAATCCAATCCGAACCTAGCTAGTTGGTTGAACTGGTTGACGTATTCCTTGACCGTCAAACTTCCTTGCTTAAGAGATAAGAACTTCTCCAGTTGTAAACTCCGTTCAGCTTGTGAGAGAAATTTTGTCTCAAACCTTGTTCTGAAATCCATCCATGTCTCAACCAGCCTCTCGGCGTTAGTGACTTCCCACCAGTAGGAAGCTTCGTCTTTGAGCAGGCATACCGCCAACTGTACCTTCTGACTATCGTCCACCTCGAAGATAACGAATAGATCCTCAGTTTCTTTGAGCCAATTCCTCGCTTCTACGAATGATTCAGTTCCTTTGAAATCCTTCCCACCCATGGCCCTAAAATCTCTACAGATCTTTGAGAAAGCAATTGCACGAGGAGGGGGTGGGGGAGGGGGATCATTTGCTGGACCTGCAGCGGCGGTCCTAGCCTCAAGATATTGACGAAACCAACCGGGTACATGAACACCCTCTGGTATCTCAGATGCTTCAGACATGCTGAAACGAAAAAGGAAAGGTTCAATAAAAAAGGACTGAAAGAAAGATATATGGCTCTTGGGGATTATGTTCTTCAAAATAAGCTTTATTTTTGAAAATACTTCCTTTCAAAACCTTTTTGAAAATAGTTTTCAAAACTTTTTATAAAATCTGGTAACCTTCAGCTCTGATACCAAGTGTAACACCCCACCAAAGTTAAGGCATTCCCTTTGTGAGTGACCTTAACAGAGGTGGGGTGTTACAAGATTCAAGATAACACAACATGACCGGACCCTTAGTGTTACAAGAAATTTCAAGGGTATTGCCAAGGCGAGTCATGAGCCTCACTACCCTTCGTTCACAATCAAGAATGGCTCCATAATTGGGCAGCCAATCCATACCTAGGATCAAACCGTATCCCATAAATCCGAGAATATAAGCATTACACGCGAATTCTACGCTTAAGATAGAGATCCTCAAATCCACACATATCATAGATAAATGAGCGGAGCCCCCAATTGGATTTGAAACACTAACGGGATCCTCAACTAGACTAGTACTTAGGTGCAGATTTTCAACAATATCAGAAGAAATAAAAGTATGCGATGCGCCAGAGTCAAATAAGGTTCGAACAGGAAATTCAGAAATGTAAACAAGGCTTTCTACAGAAATATTACTACCTCGGTCAAGAGCTGGAGTGGTGTTAAGAGCATGCAACTGCCCTCCAGAAGGTCCTGCTCGCTGGGTCTGCCCTTACCCCTGTCCTTGCTTCTTAGGGCAATCCTTGCTGATGTGTCCAGTATCTCCACAGTGAAAGCATTCACCCAACTTTCTCTTCTTCTTTCTACAGTCTTTAGCTAGATGTCCCGTAATACCAAAAAAGTTACACTTCCTTGTCTCACGTGCCTTGTTATTATTGTTGTTGTTGCCCTTGTTATTCTTGTTATTCTTGTTGCCTCCCTTCTTGAAGTCAACTTTCTAATTCTGGGTCTCATTAGGCTTAACCTCCTTCTTGCTATTCTTGTCTTCCTCATGAAGTAGGGCCATATCCACCAAGCTTTCAAAGGTCGCCCCCATGGGTATATGAGTTATGGCCAAACTGTGTAGTGGCTCGTTCAATCCTCGAGCAAAGCGTACAGCCTTTTTCTGGGCCGTGTTGACCAAGTCCAAGCCGAACCGAGCAAGCTGATTAAACTTATTCACGTACTCCCTAACAGACATGTCCCCTTGCTTGAGTGCTAGGAACCTCTCCATCTGAAGGTTCTCTTCTGCTGACGATAAGAATTTAAGCCCAAACCTCTCTCTAAAGTCTGCCCAAGTCTCAACTGGCCTGGTAGCGTTGGTGACTTCCCACCAAAATGCAGCTTCCTCCTTCAACAACCATGCTGCCAAATGAACTTTCCTATGGTCTTCCACATCAAAGATAATAAACATGTAACAACCTGCGTTCTACGCATCGGGGGATCGTAGAATATTTATTTCTTTCCCATGTGAAGTCATATGGTCGTGTAACTTTGGGAAACATCCACTAGAGTCATTTCCCATGTTTATGATTTTTGTCGATTTTTAAATGACCATTTTGCCCCTAGTTGGTACTGTTTTGGCCATAACTTTTGATTGGAAAGGAATTTTGACCTGAAACCACTTCCATTAGATTCGTTTGATGGTTTACCTTTCCATAGAGTGGTCATAATAGCCAAACGGACTTACCGTTTGGGAGATATGGTTGAAATAAGGTTTGGAGGGTGAAAAACTGCTTAACCGGGCCAAATAGGGTGATTAGTGAATAGACCCATAACCCATTTCGGAATTAGGGTTATGGGAAGGCTGAAATGAGATAGAGAATCATTCCATTTCAGTTTTCTAGCCTCCACTTATCACCAAGGAACCCTAAAAATGGCCTCCAACCTCTAAATCACCTCCAAATCACCTTTTGGTCAAGGATTTGGCTTAGCAACCTCTAATCAAGGAAGATCTACACCAAATCAACATTGGAGCTGCTGTTTAGCATTGGGATTTGCATCAAATCAGAGATTTATTTCAGATCTTATTTTATTTGTGGCTAGGTGAGTGATTTGCATAGTTTTGCACTAATTATGACTAATTAAGGGTAATTAGTGTTAATTAGCGAATTTAAACATGATAAAATTAGGGAAAAATATTTATAAAATCCGAAATGATGTTTTAGACCTCTGATATGAATTTGGGTTAAGTTTTGTTAATCCTATCATTAGTTTCACCTAAACATGCTTAAGGGGAAATATGGGATCTTGGGTATGTTTGATCCATTTTAACCTATCATATTGATGTTTTGATGGTTGTGGTTGATTATGCATGTTGCTATGACTGTATGATATGCTTTGCGATTGATTTCAATAGTTAGAATGGTCGAAAACGTCGTCGAATGGCGTAAACACTTGCTGGAAAAGCTTCAGGAAAAGTGTAGGTTTCGGATCGGGTCAGATATGGGGGCTCGGATTGGATATGTTGAACTGGGCAAGGGATTCGATCGGATCGGAACCTGACACTTGAGAAAATTGGCAAAAAGGAAGGCTAGCTAACTGAACTGGGATCGGATCGAATAAAGGAGGAGGGATCGGATCGGATAAAGGAGGAGGGATCGGATCGGAGTACGTGAAGAACGAGAGAGCGGATCGGAGCGGAAACACGAACTAGATGGGAGATGGCACCCGACCCGACCCAAGGAAGGACACCCGACCCGAACCGATGTAACACTGTGAACCCGAACCGAACCGCCACAGGGGAAGACAACACATCGACCCGACCCAAGGAAGGACACCCGACCCGAACCGATGGCTTGAGGAGGAACCCGACCCGACCCAGTATTGACCAATAACCCGAGATGCAAAGGTAGTCCAATATGGGAAGTTAGAGCTCAGGATCCAGTTGGGAACCGATGAGTTCACTTCATGGTTAGGCTTTGCTGCGGGACGTGTGCTAAGGAGTTTTCGACGTTCATAACTTCGATTCACCACTGAAAATGAATGATGGGCTACTTATCAGTGCAGTAGAGTCATTGCGACTCGAGGGGCAAGGTGATGGTAGCAAGACTACGTTATCAGTGCAGTAGAGTCATTATGACTTGAGGGGCAAGGTGATGCGTAGTAAGACTATGAGCCAGCGCAGATGGGGTGAATAACTCCATGGAGCAAGTGGACATAGTAAAGGATCGGTAAGACTATGAGCCAGCGCAGATGGGGTGAATAACTCCATGGGGCAAGTGGACATAGTAAGGATTGGTAAGGCTATGAGCCAGCGCAGATGGGGTGAATAACTCCATGGGGCAAGTGGACATAGCGAAGGATTAGTGGCTACGTTATCAGTGCAGTGAAGCCATTTATGACTTCATGGGGCAAAGTGATCGTAGCAAGGGTGGGTGATCGAAGTGGTGAATATCGTATGCTTTACGCACTGAGTGAGAGATGTGAGGATGGATGCTATGTTTGATTGTTTGCCATCACTATGACATGCACACCTCCCCCACCTCCGTATCTTTACACCGTTTGATATGGCACCTTAGAGTGTTGTACAGTATGTAGTGCTAACTCTTTGGTTGCAGGTCCAGGTTCAGGTATGTTTTTGTCTACCTGTTATTGTTCACTTTAGATGCTTATCGCTCATGCCAGGCTTTATGTCTGACCCAGAGTTTTATGTCTCCTCTTATTACTCTGGGTGCTCACACGAGCAGACTAGAGACAGGTTAGCTGGTGATGTGCGAGTAGCTGATTCGGAGGCGGGCAGGAGGCTTCCACGTATGATATATATATACACATTCTCCATGTGTCGTTGGTGGTCGCTACTTGGGCATTAGTAGTGTACCTCCTTTATCTTACTTCTGCTTTGAGACAGTTTGAAAGTTGTAATAAGCTGTATTTTGGATTTCCGCTGCTATGATGTTTAGTTTTGGTTTTCAGCTTATGCACTGTCTCTCCTGTTTTATGTCAATTATGTTATTATTATATTTTGTTCTATGCGCTGTGAGACATTCTACAGGTTCCTTGTTAGCTCATTTCCTTCTTCCTTTTCCTTCTGACGACCCGTTCTGTGCTAACTGGGCATGTGTACAACGCATCTTTGGAGTAAATGTCGGTTGGTGCGGGGCGGGCCGTCACACTTGGTATCAGAGCTCTAGGTTGCGTAGTTAACCTAGGGGAAGACACTAGGAAGAGATCGTATGTATGTGAGAGTGCGTATTTGTGATTACTTTGGTTTTCAAAAGCTATATATATATACTATTAGTAGTATAAGAATGAAGTCGCACTGCACTAGCACCACTATGGGGTCGTTAATCGTTTTCTCTTTACAGATTGAACGATGAGTAGAGACACCAGAGGTGCTGGTAGAGGGACCAACCAAGGGAATGCTGCTGACATGAGGGCGATGTTTACTGACCTCATGAGAGACATGCTTAGAGAGAGTGCAAGGGGCAGCTCCCAATCCCGGAAATGGTGGTGGTCAAGTAGTGCAGGCACCGAGGGTCGATTTCACCAAGTTGTGCAAGGATTACACCAACCTTGGTGGGAAGCCGTTCCACAGGACGGAGTCGGCCACAGATGTTCAAGATTGGACGGATAGTTGTGATCGTATCTTCGATGACTTGGGTCTTGAGGATGCGATGAAGAGAAGGCTAGCGTTTCGTCAGCTGCAAGGGCGAGCGATGAATTGGTGGAATGCCATTAGAACAGCTACTCCAGAGGATCAGGTTACTTGGGTTCAGTTCAAGGCTCGCTTTAGCGAGAATTTTATTCCAGCTGCCCAGAAGTCAGTGTTATTCAAGAGGTTCTTGGAACTCAAGCAGAACGGAAGGGCAGTTTCTGACTATATTGCTGAGTTTGACACTTTGTCGAAGTATGGACTGTCTCTCATTGACACTCCTGAAAAGAAGAATGAGAAGTTCATTACTGGTTTGGATGGATACTTGGGGGAAAGGCTTATCAATCACATCGATGAGACTTTTGAATCGATCGTGGGGAAAGCTTTGAGATCAGAGAGTCTTTACCCTAAGTCAAAGACTGAGGCTGCATCTGCAGAAGGGCCAAAGCCGCAAGCAGACGGTGGAGGCAAGAATAACTCTCAGAATAAGACAAAGCATGACCAATCTAAGGGTAGCCAAAAAAAGAGCAAGAAGGATGTTGAGTGCTTCAGCTGTGGTAAGAAGGGCCATTATTCTAAAGATTGTCGGGCCAAGCCAGCGGATAAGAAGTGCTTCAACTGTGGTCAAGTGGGACATTTCAAGGATAAGTGTCCGCAACCTCTTAAGGAGAAGCAGATTGTGAAAGCATATGTTATTGATGCTGTTCCTTCTTCGTCGAATGCCCCAACTGCGGCGGAGAAAGGAAAGAATGTTGTTATTCAAGGTATGCTTTCTATTTATGATGTACCAGTTCGTGTTTTGTTTGATACTGGGCTTCCCGTTCCTTCATATCTAGTGACCTGGTAGATAGGTTGGGATTGGAACCCGAGATAGTCGATAGACCATTGGTTGTGACAAACCCGATTGGTGGTTCGACTAGTCTTAGTATGATTTGCAGGAATTTGGTCTTATCGAGTCATGGATGTATGTTTGTTTGTGATTGCTTTGTTTTGGGCTTTACTGGGTATGGCATTATATTGGGAGTCGATTGGCTCCAAAGATACAGGGTGGTGGTAGACTGTGAGGGCTTTTTGGTGACAGTGAGGGCAGATGATGGGCGGAGGGTAGTGTTTGGTAGCCTACCTAGTGATGGGGTTATGGCTAGTTTTGTAAATTCCCTCGACATTCCGCAGGATGAGTTGTCAGATGTTCCCGTGGTTGGCCAGTATCCGGACGTCTTCGAGGAGGTGACCGGACTTCCACCACACCGAGAGATTGAGTTCCGTATTGACTTAGTGAAAGATGCCAGACCTATAGTGATCCCACTTCGTCGTATGGCACCAAGGGAGCAGCGAGAGCTCGGGGTGCAAGTCAGCAATCTGTTGAAGAAGGGACTTATTAGAAGGAGTGTCTCCGAGTGGGGAGCGCCAGTTGTGTTTGCCACTAAGGCAGATGGTTCCCTTCGTTTGTGTGTGGACTATCGTGAGTTGAATAAGGTGACGAGGAAGAATAAGTATCCTCTACCACGAATAGATGATTTGTTTGATTAGCTGGAAGGAGCAAGAGTGTTCTCCCAGTTGGACCTCGCGACAGGATTTCATCAGCTTCGAGTAGCAGATGAAAGTGTTCCGAAAACGGCATTTAGGACGCCGTCTGGATTTTATGAGTGGTTGGTCATGCCATTTGGGTTGACCAATGCACCAGCCTATTTTGTGGATCTTATGAATCGAGTATTCAGAGATCAGTTGAATAAGTTTGTTCTTTTGTTCGTGGATGATATCCTTGTTTACTCAAGGACAGAGGAGGAACACAAGGGACACTTGAGGATAGTGATGGAGGTGTTGAGGAAACACCAATTGAAAGCGAAATTCTCTAAGTGTCATTTTTGGATAAGGGAAGTGAGATTCTTGGGTCATGTTGTTTCCGAGAATGGTATTGCCGTGGACCCTGCAAAGGTGGCTACGGTACAGGATTGGCCTACGCCCAAGAATGCAACAGATGTAAAAAGTTTCTTGGGATTAGCTGGATATTATCGTAAGTTTATCCAGGACTTCTCCAAGATAGCAGCACCGTTGACTCGATTGACTAAGAATAATCAGTCCTTCGTCTGGGACGGAGTGTGTGAGTATGCCTTCAAGAGTCTAAAAGAGAAGTTGACGCGTGCGCCAGTGTTAGTCATTCCTAAAGGTAATGAAGAGATGACGGTATACACGGATGCTTGTGGTACCGGACTGGGTGCTGTACTGATGCAAGGAGGTAGGGTTGTAGCTTCTGCTAGTCGACAGCTAAAGCCACATGAGGAGAAGTATCCTACCTATGATTTGGAACTAGCAGCGATTGTGTTTGCGCTGAAGATGTGGAGGCACTATCTCTTGGGAGAACGATTTGAGTTGTTTACCGATCATAAATCGTTAAAGTATCTTTTCTCCTAGAAGGATCTGAATCTCCGTCAGCAGAGATGGTTAGAGTTCTTGGCTTTGTATGATTTTGATATCGCATACACACCTGGGAAAGGTAATGCGGTAGCCGATGCCTTGAGTAGGAGACATGCCAGTTTAGGGGCAATGTTTCTTGAACGGAAGCAACTGGAGTACATCGCGGGGTTTGATTTCAGACCAAGGTGCGAATTGGATCCAGTTATGCTAGCTAGTTTAGCGATCAGACCCACTTTGATAGAGCGGATTGGTTCCAGTCAGAGGGACGATCCTAATCTATTGGAAATCATCTCCAAGTTAAAGATGAACATCGACGGTGAGGAGATGAATGTGTATGGGCTTGATCGAGATGGATGGCTTCGGAAGAATGGAAGACTAGTTGTGCCCAACGTGAATGGTTTGAGAGATGAAGTGCTTAGAGAATGTCATAACTCAAAACTGACTATACATCCCGGTGGTAATAAGATGTATCGAGACATGAAGCAGACTTACTACTGGGAAGGGATGAAAAGAGACGTTGGGAAGTTTATATCCAAATGCATGAATTGCCAGCTAGTTAAAGCCGAGCAAAAGAAGCCTAGTGGGTTGTTGCAACCATTAGAAATTCCCGAATGGAAATGGGAGCAAGTCTCGATGGATTTCATCGATGGTTTACCAAGGACTAGATCGGGATATGATAGCATTTGGGTAATTGTGGATCGATTGACTAAGAGCGCAAGATTTATACCAGTCAAATCGACCAGAACAGCAGCCAAGTTGGCAGAATTGTATATGAAGTGGGTAGTGAGATTTCATGGAGTACCCAAAAGCATTGTGAGTGACCGAGACCCGTTGTTCACTAGTGGGTTTTGGAAGAGCTTACAAGAGGCTCTAGGGTCAGGATTACATCTCAGTACCGCATATCATCCTCAGACCGACGGTCAGACGGAGAGGGTGAATCGTATATTGGAAGATCTCTTGAGAGCTTGTATATTGGATTTTGGTGGATCATGGGATGACCATTTGCATCTAGTAGAGTTTGCATATAATAATAGCTACCAATCCAGTATCGGTATGGCTCCATATGAAGCTTCGTACAGAAGACCGTGCAACTTACCATCATGTTGGATAGAGACTGGCGAGAAGTTTGTGCTCGGACCAGATGTGCTGAGGGAAACTTCCGATAAGATCAAGATTATTCAACAACGAATGAAAGCTGCCCAAGATAGGCAGAAGAGTTATGCTGATAAGAGGAGAAGAGATTTAAAATTCTCCGTTGGTGACTTGGTGTTTGTCAAGATTTCTCCGTTGAAAAGCGTGATACGATTTGGCAGGAGAGGCAAATTAGCACCAAGATTTGTTGGCCCATTCCCTGTTCTTGAATTAATCGGGAATTTGGCATATAGAGTTGGCTTACCAGAGAAGACGGCGGGAGTTCACAATGTGTTTCATGTTTCCCAACTAAGGAAGTTCGTTCACGACTCAGATATGACTATTTCACCTGATCAGTTAGAGGACTTCGAAGTAGAACCCGAGGCGGTTGGGAACCGCAAGCCGATTCGTATTGTGGGGAACGATACGAAGCAACTTCGAAGGAAGGCGGTGAAGCTAGTCAAGGTTCAGTGGGGCGAGGACGAGAATGATTGTACATGGGAGACAGAGGAGAGCATTAGGAAGGCATATCCAGAAATCTTTGCCTGGTAAGACTTACTTCGTAATTTAGTTATTCCGCATGCTAGGATAGACTTACCTTACTTGTTTTGCATGTTTGATTGTTGTTTTATAGTTGATAGGCATGCAGGACCCTTTGTTTGTGTTTTGATTGGGGAATTTCGGGGGCGAAATTTCTTAAGGGGGGGGGGGGGGGGGGGAGAATGTAACAACCCGCATTCTATGCATCGGGGGATCGTAGAATATTTATTTCTTTCCCATGTGAAGTCATATGGTCGTGTAACTTTGGGAAACATCCATTAGAGTCATTTCCCATGTTTATGATTTTTGTCGATTTTTAAATGACCATTTTGCCCCTAGTTGGTACTGTTTTGGCCATAACTTTTGATTGGAAAGGAATTTTGACCTGAAACCACTTCCATTAGATTCGTTTGATGGTTTACCTTTCCGTAGAGTGGTCATAATACCCAAACGGACTTAACGTTTGGGAGATATGGCTGAAATAAGGTTTGGAGGGTGAAAAACTGCTTAACCGGGCCAAATAGGGTGATTAGTGAATATGCCCATAACCCAATTCGGGATTAGGGTTATGGGAAGTCTGAAATGAGATAGAGAATCATTCCATTTCAGTTTTCTAGCCTCCACTTATCACCAAGGAACCCTAAAAATGGCCTCCAACCTCTAAATCACCTCCAAATCACCTTTTGGTCAAGGATTTGGCTTAGCAACCTCTAATCAAGGAAGATCTACACCAAATCAACATTGGACCTGCTGTTTAGCATTGGGATTTGCATCAAATCAGAGATTTATTTCAGATCTTATTTTATTTGTGGCTAAGGTGAGTGATTTGCATAGTTTTGCACTAATTATGGCTAATTAAGGGTAATTAGTGTTAATTAGCGAATTTAAACATGATAAAATTAGAGGAAAATATTTATAAAATCCGAAATGATGTTTTAGACCTCTGATATGAATTTGGGTTAATTTAGTTAAGTTTTGTTAATCCTATCATTAGTTTCACCTAAACATGCTCAAGGGGAAATATGGGATTTTGTGTATGTTTGATCCATTTTAACCTATCATATTGATGTTTTGATGGTTGTGGTTGATTATGCATGTTGCTATGACTGTGTGATATGCTTTGTGATTGATTTCAATAGTTACAATGGTCGAAAACGTCGTCGAATGGCGTAAACACTTGCTGGAAAAGCTTCAGGAAACAGTGCAGGTTTCGGATCAGATCGGATATGGGGGCTCGGATTAGATATGTTGAACTGGGCAAGGGATTCGATCGGATCGGAACCCGACACTTGAGAAAATTGGCAAAAAGGAAGGCCACGCTAACTGAACTGGGATCAGATCAGATAAAGGAGGAGGGATCGGATCGGATAAAGGAGGAGGGATCGGATCGGAGCACGTGAAGAACGAGAGAGCGGATCGGAGCGGAAGCACGAACTAGATGGGAGATGGCACCCGACCCGACCCAAGGAAGGACACCCGACCCGAATCGATGTAACACTGTGAACCCGAACCGAACCGCCACAGGGGAAGACAACACATCGACCCGACCCAAGGAAGGACACCCGACCCGAACCGATGGCTTGAGGAGGAACCCGACCCGACCCAGTATTGACCAATAACCCGAGATGCAAAGGTAGTCCAATATGGGAAGTTAGAGCTCAGGATCCAGTTGGGAACCGATGAGTTCACTTCATGGTTGGGCTTTGCTGCGGGACGTGTGCTAAGGAGTTTTCGACGTTCATAACTTCGATTCACCACTGAAAATGAATGATGGGCTACTTATCAGTGCAGTAGAGTCATTGCGACTCGAGGGGCAAGGTGATGGTAGCAAGACTACGTTATCAGTGCAGTAGAGTCATTATGACTTGAGGGGCAAGGTGATGCGTAGTAAGACTATGAGCCAGCGCAGATGGGGTGAATAACTCCATGGAGCAAGTGGACATAGTAAAGGATCGGTAAGACTCTGAGCCAGCGCAGATGGGGTGAACAACTCCATGGGGCAAGTGGACATAGTAAGGATTGGTAAGGCTATGAGCCAGCACAGATGGGGTGAATAACTCCATGGGGCAAGTGGACATAGCGAAGGATTAGTGGCTACGTTATCAGTGCAGTGAAGCCATTTATGACTTCATGGGGCAAAGTGATCGTAGCAAGGGTGGGTGATCGAAGTGGTGAATATCGTATGCTTTACGCACTGAGTGAGAGATGTGAGGATGGATGCTATGTTTGATTGTTTGCCATCACTATGACATGCACACCTCCCCTACCTCCGTATCTTTACACCATTTGATATGGCACCTTAGAGTGTTGTACAGTATGTAGTGCTTACTCTTTGGTTGCAGGTCCAGGTCCAGGTATGTTTTAGTCTACCTGTTATTGTTCACTTTAGATGCTTATCGCTCATACCAGGCTTTATGTCTGACCCAGAGTTTTATGTCTTCTTTTATTACTCTGGGTGCTCACACGAGCAGACTAGAGACAGGTTAGCTGGTGATGCGCGAGTAGCTGATTCGGAGGCGGGCAGGAGGCTTCCACGCATGATATATATATACACATTCTCCCTGTGTCGTTGGTGGTCGCTACTTGGGCATTAGTAGTGTACCTCCTTTATCTTACTTTTGCTTTGAGACAGTTTGAAAGTTGTAATAAGCTGTATTTTGGATTTCCGCTGCTATGATGTTTAGTTTTGGTTTTCAGCTTATGCACTGTCTCTCCTGTTTTATGTCAATTATGTTATTATTATATTTTGTTCTATGCGCTGTGAGACATTCTACAGGTTCCTTGTTAGCTCATTTCCTTCTTCCTTTTCCTTCTGACGACCCGTTCCATGCTAACTGGGCATGTGTACAACGCACCTTTGGAGTAAATGTCGGTTGGTGCGGGGCGGGCCGTCACAAAACAAGTCTTCAGTCTCCTTTAGCCAGTTTCGTGCTTCAACCAAGGTTTCAGTTCCAACGAAGTTCTTGCCGCCCATTGCTTTAAAGTCTTTGCATATTTTGGCAAAGGTGGTACCAGGAGGAGGAGGAACCGCGGCCACTGGGGGAGGAGGAGGGATGTCTGGGCCCGCTCCGTTGGCCCTAGCTTCTAAGTACCTTCGGAACCATCCAGGTACGTTTACTCCCTCAGGAAGGTTAAGATCAGACATGCTGAAAAAAGAAAAAGATTCAAACGAGGAAACAAAGGAAAGTGCTAATGGCTTTAGGGGAATAGCCTTTTTAATCATAAAACTTCTATTGAAAAATGCTTTTTTATAAACGGTTTTGGAAAATAGTTTTAGAGAGTTTTTAAAATTTTTGCCCCGTCTGGTAACCTTCTGCTCTGATACCAAATGTAACACCCCACCTCCGCTAGGATCACTCACAAAGGGAATGCACTAGTTTTGGTGGAGTATTATCTAGGTAAACATACACACAGATATCACAAGGCAGAATATAAATAAAGCAGCAGTAGAAATTAAAAACCAAATTTTTATTACTTTCAAGAAAAGTGTCAAAACCTCATATATCCAAGGTACAAATTATTCCATTACATCAAGTTCTAAATAAAGAAACATAAACCTAAGATAACAAAAGTAAATTATTCCCCAAACATAGCAGAAGTGCAGCCATAGCATAGCTCAAGACCAAACCGTACATGAGCTGACAGAAAGCAAGCTAAATCCAAGCTAAGAGCTAGTGTTTCCTCCCTGAGAACCTAGGGGGGGGGAACGAAAGAAAAAGTGGCGAAAGAAAAAGGGTTAGTCATAAAGACTGGTAAGTCCTAGTGACTTTCAGTATAAAAACTAGTAACATTAACAAGACATGAGTAAACGGAAAGTAAACATAGGGATGATAATAGGACTGGCAAGATAACTAAGATATCAAGATAAATCTAGCATCGCATATTCAAGATTCGCTGCACCAACTGTACTAGTATTCTAACCCATGTCAAGTATTAACCATGAAATGATCCCTTGGCCCAATATCATGAAATGACCCATTACGGGGTCCTACAGTACGATCTACTAATCGATCGGCTCCCTACAAGTTCTAGCTCGTCATGTGTCTGTGTTATACGGCCCAATCATGAAATGTAGTCACCTGTGCTAGGTCCACCATAGGGTGTATCAAGCCCTAGGGTGCCAACCACCGACACGAATCAAGCACACATATTGTAAACCTACTGGTGCCCAATGCTTGCTTTTTCAACTCCGGACTACGTGCACGACCATAGTCCGCCTGAACCTACAATGGTGCACCTACTCAGCCGTCGTTCTGGTCACTTACAATCAGCCCAGTAATCGTGCCCCACCCTGCCTAGTCCCAGGGTATCGTGATACATCTAAGTGGGTTACTGCTGAAAAGGACCGCGTAACTAGAGTTTCTAACGGGTTAAGTGTTGTCATTCAAATTCGTGACTCAACCCTATCCAAATCATGTATCAAGTTGGTTAAGTGTATTCAAGCGGTTCACGACTTAACCCTATCAAATCATCGTGTCAAATTGGTTAAGTATATTCAAGTGGTTCATGACTTAACCCTACCCTGTAGCATAAATTCATTAATGCACCCCAACCTCTCACATTAGACTAGTTGTTGTGGTCACTGGATTTGCCGGGTGGTTCCGGGCAGATTTACACCACAACATAGCCTAACCTCGGGTTTTAGGTGCGATATGACCAACTACCCACATTGGATCCTATTGTTTGCAGTTACTGGATTCGCCGGGCGGTTCCGGGCAGATTTACACTGCAAACTCAACCCAACCTCGAGTTGGCCATTTTCAAGTTTATTCTAAGTGTCATGTCCATGTTCAAGTTTCGAGTCTAAATTCATGTCAAGTTTTCATGTCATGTTTCATGTCAAATCGTGTCAAGTTCATGTCCATATCCAGGTTCAAGTTATAACAATGTTCACGTTTCAAGTTTATAGTAAATTCAGGTTTGCCTAAACTACCCAAATCGTATTCCCATCGCACGTGAATTCGAATCGACACAAACAAATCTAATTAGGGAATAACATAGAAAGAACGGGCATAACGTGGAAAAAGTGATTACAAGTCAAGCATGGTATAACTTGAGATAAATGACTAAAACAATACTGGCATATGGAATAGTGGTCTTAAATATCTAACCTAGCAAAATAGGGTGATAGTCATAGTAACAGTTGACATAAGATTATAACCCCAAACTTGTGAATAACAACTAATTCAACATCACAGGCATGTTAACATCATGGACATGAGGGGTTTAGGTTTACAACATGTTTAGGCCCCAAATCAATTTTATATAAATATTCCCACAAGCCAAGATTCAAGATGAATAAATCCAAGGTGAACAAATAGTAGGTCCAAAATACTAGATTCAAAATGAACAATGATAGATCCAAGATATACAATGATAGGTCCAAGATGATTGTCATACTTATGTTCAATTTCAATTTACAACATGTCCATATTAAGTTTAAAGTTTAGGTCTAAAAGTAACTGGGGCTTACAGATCGTGGTTTGAGAATTAGAAAACAAAGAGGCGATGTTGAATCTCGAGTCTAAAGAAATCCCCCAAACAACAATACTCTACATGTAGCCTTGTTGGAGAAGAAGAAATTCCTTTTCTCTAACTTTTCAACCAGAGTTTTAGCAGCATAAGACCAGAGAGAATTTGTGTAGAGAGACTAGAGTTAGGGGCTGTTTATATAGGGTCAGGGCAACGAATCGAGACAGAAATCGGACTAGAAACATCAGATTGAACTCTGACTCAAAAATGGGCTCGGCAACCAGGTCGATACCCAGGTCGACTCTGTGGTCGACCTGGGCCTGGGCAGGTCAACTCTATGGTCGACCTGGTCCTGGGCGGGAAATTTCCCTCCCAGTCCATTCTGGGGTTTGAATTCGAAATTTGAATTCGAATTCTGAGCTGTTTTGAACTTGAAAATTTCTGAAAACTTCGAAGGGTCATAACTTGGTCATACGGACTCCGATTTTCGAAAACTCGGACTCGTTTCCAAGCAGAATTTTGAGATGAACGTAATGGAGTAAACCGTTGCCCTTGATTCTTATATTAAAAATTAATTCTGCCTTGATTTATAGTTATAACACGTTATTAAAATACGGGTTGTTACAGGGTCCCCCTTTAATACCAGAATGGGTTACTGATTGATATGGGCCCCACACAACAGATGATATATGCCACCCCATAGGCTTGTATCCCCAATTAACTAGGATTTTGACAGGATATGCCTAACAGATTAACAAGCCTGCGTAACCCCAACAAATAAAAAAGGTTAAATTTAACGGGTTCGTATAACCCCCCATAGATTTAACAGTTTTAATTAACCCCATAGATTCAACATATTTACTTAACCCCACCCACAAATTAAACAAGCCACAGATTAACATACTTATATGTATATAACCCCCCATAAATTAAACATGTTAATTATTACAGGTTAACAGGTAAGCATAACCCCCAACATGTTTCACCGGTTACTCATAGTTTTTATTAACATATATCACTTAATCTTTAAATTAAGCCTACATATTTATATACCCCCAAACTACAAGTCATAATTCATAGTCTAAGATATGCCCCATATTTTTGTCATATTTCACAGTATAGTTTATGCCCCCAAATCCCAGTCGTTATTCATTGTAACGAACCGTAAATCCATACTATCTGAGTTGACTAAATACACCACACGTCCAACCCAAATATCACAGAAATACAAATCATTTTTTTAGAAGAAAAAGGTAGAAGAAGAACAGAAATAACAACATAGAATCTCACATTGTAGCGGAATAAAATAAAACATATCAAAATTTTTGAAATACAGAATTTTAACTGTATAACATGTAATTATTAGAGTATAACACTTACAACACAGCGGAACAAAACTCTATATAACTAACACTGAAGTCTCATGCTCCAAACTCCTTCAGAGATATCTGTAAACACCTGAACTACTTGACTGTCCGTACAAATTTGGGCACCCAAGAGTTTAGGGAAAACAAAACAAAATAAACTCTGGGTCAGTCATGGGACCTGTATGAGTAAACAATTTAAAACGGTTTGAGAAAATAAACGATATCTCATAAGACCACACCGTATAACACGGAACGGGTTTTTCCCTTATGGAAATCCAAAACACTTGATATAAATTTCAAATCTTTTTGAAAGAAACGATAATCTTTATATCAAAACTCTTGATATTATAATAATGTCTAAATCAAATAAACAGAAATATAGTGGAACGCTTTCATCTCACGTTCCATATATACATAATATACAATCAAAACCGCGGGCACTTATTGGGTAATGAATTTCCAACTATGACAAGGTATGGAACAACCTTTCGATAGTGTACCTCTAGAGGAGAATACACTAGGTTCAACAAGAACATCTTGCAACCCAGTCACACATGACCGACCACTCATTTCGCTTAAGTGTATCGAATGTATATCACCAACGGTTGGGATCAGCAACCGTTTTACCAAATAGGACAACATCGAATAGGATAAGGAATTAAATGAATTTCTCTAGATATTTGATAATACACCCTAATGGGAGCTAACCACATAGCCATGCTTTTTGTCATTTCCCGGTTGTTGAGGCCTGAGGCTACGATTATTTATCATTCATTTATAACATAATCACTTTGAATGCCACATTGTCAGATCCGTTAATCATTAGTTGATCTACACAAATATATTCTGGATATTATGCTAAGAGAATAAACTCTCCACCACCATGTATATATATACAGACCAACATATGCGATCATTGGAATTACTCTGTCAGACACTCGTCCATACACATTTGTTCTGGGACTGAACGAAACCGAAGGCAAAATTTCCATTAACCCATCTTAGGCAATTTCTACCTAGGATTAACAGACAAAGCCCTTGCACTTTGCTCCGTCTTCGATTATCTTCATAAAATCTGATTCGCAACGCTACTGCCAATATGCAGTGGTTCTCGAATAATAATCCAACCGGTCTCTCCATATTGACAACGATATTGGCAAACACTTCGATAGTCGGTTATTTAACTATCGAAGAAAGACAAACATCCATTCAAAGCATCAAACAAATCACTGGGCCTTTTAATTAATATTTCATTAATTTAAAATATTTCTCCATTTCCTTATCCATATTCGTTAACACGATATTTTCGATAATCATCTTGGCCTCTTAAGTTATTTGGAAAACGGTTCCATATATCGCCTTCTTTTATTTTCTATACTTAGAAATATATTCTAGTTATAATTGGAAAACATTCCAATTACTTATCTCTTCCACGACCATTCATTTGTTTCTATACTCAGGAAATATTTATTATTATTTCCAAATTTCCACTTACTTGGGTTAAAACGAATGTTGTGTAAAACATCGTTACAACAACCCAAACACTGCATTCAACTGACTCTTATTCAAACATTTCTCTTCGAGACTGGATCTTGGTATTTATCAGTTAAAAATGAAATCAATCAAGTTGGGGGTATAACTACCTCTCAGACCTTGATTGAAAACATCCTTAACTTCAAAACAGACAAGACCACTACCTCGAATAATCAACATCATACAAACCCATTATTCATTTTTAAACCCATATACATTTCGCTTTCTAATTTTACCGGATTTAATTATAGATTTTCTTTTTGTTTGTAGTATTCTATTTTCAAGTTCGTTTCCTTATCGAATTCTATATATATCGATACATTGATTCTAACTATCAATTTTTTTTTAAAATATTCTAACTCCTTAAATTCCCGAAAAATTTCGCCATAACCTCCTTTGTACCGGTCGATAGTTCAAACCTCAAATCGCCTCTTTAGGCCCTTTCCATTCAAAAAGAAAATCAAAAAGCCAAGTGGCTTGCCGATTCGACGCATAAAAACTCATATGGAATTTAAACATGTACCTTATTGTCAAGCACACGAATTATAACCTTCATACACTTCATCCCATACCTGTCTAACCCATATACGTCCATTCCTAATTTATTCCAATTCAATCTGGTCATTTTAACTCAATTCGTTAATTTATTAGTTAATTAACTATTTGTCTATTTCACTTTTTATTTGAACATATCACGTTCAAATATAAATTAATTTAGTTATAAACCAATCGAATCCCATTTTTAATTCAAGTTTCATATTCGATTTCAAATATATATTTACAAACCCGATTTACTTAACCAAAGCCCAATTTCAATTCAAACTCCATTTCTGTTATTATTTTCTAATTCCAATAGAAATAAATTATTATATAGAATTCATGAAAATGAATTCTAAATATATATATCCTTTGGATTTTTCCAATTCAGTTCATATTCCGAATTCCGAAATAAAAACTGTCGTTCCCTTTTCGAAACGATTTCCAATTCACTTTCAAATTCATGCTTGAATTTATAATTCCACATTTATCACATGATAATTATTCCACTTTATAAACATCGTTTATAGATTTTCTTCCTTGTTTTATACATTAAACAAGTTCCATTACAAAACCCATTTGAAACAAAATTTCTATATTTGGAATACTTTATTTATAACAAATTATATATACATATACATAGTGAATTTATTTTCATATTTAAAATTTAAACTTCTATTTAATACAATCCAAATATTTTTCTTTTTTTTGAAAATATTTATTTAAATCAATTCGATCTAGTCCAATTCAAATCATAAATCCATACGAATTTGTTTCAATTCAATTCTTATTCCAACCACTGGAATAATTTCCTCGTTCCATATTACATGATTCCCAATCCTCAATTTAAATTCATTTTTGAATTTAAATATTTAAATTATCCAAATGATAATTTTTCCATTTAAGTTATAAACACTGTTTTACATTCACTTTAATTCTCTGCATTATCCAATGAAAATCATTTCATATTATTTATAAACACCATTTATAAATTTACTGCAAATTCCTGTGTTATTTAATTTAAAATTCATCACTTCAATTTCCGGTATATTTTAATTTATAAACATCGTTTATAAATTAATCACTTTAATTTCCTGTATATTTTAAATTATAAACATCATTTATAAATTCAATACTTGTTTTATTTATCCAAACAAGTTAATATATCTCAGTCCATTCGAAATACGAATTCTATTTAAAAAAAAATAGATTTCCCCTTTTATCTCAAAAATCCCTCTTCACAATATTTTTATAAGTCAACATTTGGGCCTAATGATATTTTAAACACCCAAAACAATCAATGATAAATGACAGGTTGTCTAACACATCATATATGATAATATATGTGAAACAAACAAATAATAATTTGAGGAATCCTGTTTGATCCCTCTAACCTGTTTTCCAGCATCCACGGACTTAGCCAACATAAATAATACCCATCCTGCTTCAAGGCAGAATATCGCGGTATAGAAGGTCATCCACTATCATAGCGTGGGCGTATAGGGTCATCCGCTAATGATACTGCGGGCATTCGCTAAACCAATCCTAAATAACTAATATATTTTTCATAGCCACAATAAGATTTTAATGCAACCAAACAACCATCAAACAAATATTTTTAAAAAATAAAAACATTTCTAAATAAAAACGGAGTGAGATTTACTTACTGTGATTTTCCTTTGTGTTGAGTACCCAATGTAGCCTATTATGTAGATTTTACAGTGGTTCCTCCATACGTCTATTCTCCAATGTAAAATAATATTAATAAAATTTCAACTATCGAATTATACTAATTTAAATTCAATTAATTACCCATGTAAACCAATTTCAAATTTAAAACCTTAATTTCGTACTCAACGATAAGTTTACAGTTTAATTTGTATACTAGCTTCTATATAGGATTGTATAATCAGTTCCTGAACTTATAAATTATTCCTAATATAAATTCTAAAAAATAAAACAAACCCAAAAGTATACCTTACTTCCATGTATTCCCCTTTTAAATGAAACTGCAAAAACCCAATCACTCATTCCACCCTTCTAATTCAACCCAAAACCAATACATTGACTGCTTAGAAACATCTGCACCTTTGGGATTTGCTTCCAAACCTGTCTTCGTTGTTGAACGCACCCTCTTTTCCTTTATATCCCCAAACCTACAAACCATCACGACTCCCATCTTCAAAAACTCACAGCATCACTTTTACTCTCAACTAGCAAGAATCACGACTTCGACAAGCCACAGAAACTAGCAACTTTATACTGTCGCTCTTCAACGTGGCTCACGCAAACACGTTGAACAACTTCATCATCTCCAATTAACTGTAGGAGAACATGAATTTAATCTTCCAAAGCTATAGAGGATCGACAGTTTTTTTTTGTTCACCGTACCCTTTTTGAAATCCATCCCCTTTTTCCTGATCGGCACTTTGACAGTCTTTTCCATCGACCATCGAACGTTGACAGGTCCAATACCGAACCATTTGCTCCCATCGCGTACATAGATCCACGCTACCTAACTTGAGCTGCTAGAAATAGATCATCGCGCCTCCAACTTGCGATGCCTGCATCGGCTTTAGGGACCCGTCGACTTTAATCATGACTCCTGTTCTTCCCCAAACCCTATTCGAACTATCCTAAGTCGCAGATTCGAACATCCATCTTCCGTGCTAGCCCGTCGCTATTTATTTTATTTATTTATTTTATTTGCATCTGATTTGGTATAATGCAGTGGCCATTTCCCTTTTCGTTTTGACTTCTAAAGACCAAATTTTGGATGGAGGAGTTTACAGTTTTGGATGGAGGAGTTTACGGTATAACACAGTGGCCATTTGGCATTGGTTTCGAACAAAAGAGTGGTCATTCTTTTATTTCAATCTTTTAAGGAACTGAAAACCAGAAGAGAAAGGGGAGGGTGGGTTCGCGTATTTATATAAAGATTATACTTAGCTATTAAGGAATGTGTGGTACGATGATAGGGTAGGGTAAGTACACTAATATTAAATACGATTTGATTTTGATTTAACCGTGATTTGATTTCAAGCTTATCCGTATAAATTTTATAATAATATATTTCAGGATTCTGGACTGAACCACAACAACTGACACTTTTAGGGTTAAACAGCTATTTTGAACACACT
Organism: Allium sativum; assembly: GCA_030737875.1. NCBI lineage: Eukaryota > Viridiplantae > Streptophyta > Magnoliopsida > Asparagales > Amaryllidaceae > Allium > Allium sativum. Next base: position 433,509,200 of record CM060910.1, read on the forward strand.
GGGATAGATTTCATAGACTCATTCGATCGTATGGAGAGGATATTATTTTAAATCGATATAATTTAATTTTGAAACAAATAAATTCCTTGATAATAAATAATTATTTTCGTTGTTTCTACTCCAATAGAATTTCTATAAATCATTTGAATCATTCTGACTCATTTTTATTTTCGAATTAAATTATTTTAGATTTTCGTATTATAATATATATTCGAAATAAATCATATTTCGATTACTGAATCGATAAATCTATAAAATTCATTTATATTATCAACACAACAATTAAAATAAATATTAAATATTAAAATTTATTGCCCAAAAATCTGGATCGTTACATTCATAGTAAAGTTATGCTCCCAAATTACCATTTCCAATCATTCCCAATTTAACCCAATTTCGTTCATATGCATATTTCAGCGATCTTGGCCTAGACTCGAAGGTAGCCTAGGCTATTAAATAAAAAGGAAATGAGAGAGAGATGAACATAATAGCCATATAAAATAAAATAAGCATATGAGAACAGAGATAGGCGTATGATATCAGAAATAGGCATATAAGAACTGAACATCAGATTAGGCATATAGGGGAATACATGTAATAGCAGATCTGTTTGGGCATGAATCAGATTCTTAACATGCATAGGTTTTAGATCCAGATTTATAAACATGTCAGAATTACTTGTTAAATGTTTATATCTAAAAGTAACATAAACTCACAAATACTGGATCTAAAGAACAAGGAATGGTATGCTGAAGTTGTAGAAGAAATTACTGTATGTGTATAGGCCGTTGTTGAAGAAAATAGGCTAATTCAATCCTAGCTGGGGCAACATCTCATTGTCTCCATTGTTTTTGATGTATAAAAACAATAGAAATATTGTCCTACATATAGCCTACCGCCAACGAACGCGGTCAAGAAATCAGTCCACGTTCAGAAAAGTGAATTCACGCAGATCCTCATTGGGTCGACCCACCCTCACCTGGGTCGACCCATAGGTTGACCCGTGTGGCCTTTCGTCGACCCATAGATTGACCCAACCTAGGTATGTGTCATTTCCCCCTGGTTTTCCTACTTACGTTTTTTAATTATTTTGAAATTTCTGAGCTCATATATATATATATATAATCCCCTTGTATCTATACAAACTTCTAAGCTTAATAACTTTCTCATATGATGTCCGTTTTATGCAAACGGGGAGTTTACCTTAACCAGAATTCCGAGACGAACGCAATGGTACAGTCCATTTTACTTAATTCCCAATATTTAATTAAGTATTCCTTAGTTTATTTTTATAATGTCCTTTAAAATTACGGGGTGTTGCACCCATCCCTCATTCACACATGCCCGTATCTTTCTTTAACTGTATATTTTCATTGGCAAGTTAGTTTTTGTTTCCCCATCTACCACTGGATCACAAATGGGTACACCCCTTTCACATATGCTTGTATCTTTCTCCATATATAATAAACTTGCTTGGATTTAACTGATGACATAAAGAATGCTTCAAATTTAATATGGAGGACGACATCCGATGGCTATTGTCTATCCATATTGCCAATAAGTTAACATTGTTTACGCACGTTTATCATTGTGCCCCCACTTGCAATTCTATGCATATGCAAAAAGAAAATAACAGACTGATTGTTCCAGTTAAAAAAAAAGTAATTTTCAGGCCTTAGCGAGTTAATTTCCTCCATGCATTTCTAGTTTATAAATTGTCACTGGTATTTTTTCAGTACACAAATTATTTATTGAAATCAATTAATAAAATTAGTTTCAGTACATTTGTTTAGGTTCGGTACATGAAAAATAAATGAAACTAGTTAATTCTTATGTATGGTTCAACACATGAATTAACTAGTTAACCTAAAACTAGTATTATTTACTAGAATGAGTATGACGGTACAAAAAAAATCAGGTTCATAGTCTACATCTCGAGTATGACTAATACAAGGAAATAGATCAAATAACGTGTACACTAACAATAGTGAAATATGACCAACTATGTAAAATATGCATCTATAATTTAGAAGTTGATTTTGTAAAATATATGTGTGATATTTACACTGGGAGCAACCATGCTTTATTTTGAAAATGCATTTTACAAGTTGACCTTTTGCACCAGTAAGCCCCTTAGAAGCAAAAGATGTAGTAAAGACGAGGTGAAGAGACAAATTCATTCACTTGAAACTGAAGAAAAAGGTTTAAAATAAGGGTATGTTTATCAACTGTTGATTGTAAAAACAAAATCATATTCAAAATTCCAGATAGCTATACTTTTATATATCTAAGGTTGAAGCTAGCAAGGTGCATCGAACAAAATTAAATGCAAAAATTCAAAAAATTATATTGCAAACAATTGACCAACCTCCAGACTCATATCCATTCAATAGTGAGTAGCACACCCTTAACAAAGAAAGCAATCAGGATCAAGCATCAGCCAACTCCTATCGTAAGCTTACAAATACCTAGTTGCCTATGTTCTACTTTGCTTTGTAACCGCCCTTGGGTGAAAAATTCTAAATAGCTCCCGGCCTAGAGCATGTTGAAACAATAGTGAAAATAGTAATGATTACAAGAAATCAAATCAGATCAAAATTTTACCAAAAATTGAGATGTACGATTTGCAGACCATGATGAAGAAGCCGATTTGAATTGATTTGAAAATTTTCGGATTTGTAAACTATTTTGCCAACGATTTAGGAAATGGAAATAGGGCACAGGATACAATCTACGAGGGAAATTAAAAAAAGGGAGGGAGAGGGCTTGAGGTAAATAAAAAAAGGAGGGAGAGATTTGTGTGTTGGGAGAAAGTTTTACGCATAAACAGGCACGATTTAGATACGATCTATACCCATATCAAATTTAAATTAGGTTCAAAGCCTTATCTAAATATTTAGATACGACTATGAGCCATATCAAATTTGATACAACTATAGACCTTAACAAATTCGTATCAAATTTTGCGAATAAGGGATTGACAAATTTGTTGTTTAGGTGTAATGTCCACCACTATAGAACCACTAAGCGTTTTAATTGCACAGATCCATACACTATGGCTTGGCGTCGATCCATTTACCTAGCCAAATTTGACTAAGTCTTCCAATGGATCCTCCCTATGCCTTTCTATAGTTCCTCTGTCAAGTCTTTTGCATCGAAGTTCAGATCTGACCATCCATTTCCACTCATGTCGACCCATCCAATTCCAACTACTTGTCCTACCAATCACCTTCAAAACTTTAGTGTAGCTCCCAAGTGGTTCCACCACCATCTCAAAGAAGTAGCACCTCCCAACAAAGCTTCTTCTAGGATTGGCGTCAATCCATTCCCTATGAATCATCAATGATCTATGTACTTAGCATATTTTTACACTAAAATTCTTAAATGCCTCCCCAACATTTTCTAGAGTCTATCTTTTAAGTTTCATGTGAATCTGATGAAATTTGATTCTGATATTCCCTGATCTTCATCTTAAGTCATAATTCAAACATTTAGTAACAACCAAATTAAGCATACCATGCAATTCAACCGTTCAGATAACAATTACCACCGATTTTTAGTCATATATAAACATATTCACACATAAACACAAATCAATCATTAAAAATAGCAGACCTAACATAAATTAAGCATAATTGCTCATTAATTGCATTAAATCTAATAAATTAATTAAAATATTTTATAATAGGTATTACACGGTTTACAAATATGAAATTGACACATATAATCAAGTTTTAGAGTTAAATTAACCTATATAGTAATTAAAATACTTAGTTACAATATATATAATCCAATATAGAAAAATGAGAGATCACTATCACTTACCATACCTTCAACTAGATGAATGTGAATGCAAACCTAACTTGGATAGTGATGAACATGCATAATTCAATAAGTGAGTGATGAAGTATAATTTTTCGATGTGGATTTTGCCTTTAGATGATGAATAAAGATGATCTACTGGAAAACAGAGATTATATTTGAGAGGACTAGGAGAAACAAGAGTATATCATAGTCCAAACCAAATTCGAGAACGAGGAAGAAAGCTTTTAATCTCTCTCTACACCCCTTATATATAATTGAGGGTGATTAGACTAATCGTCTTCTTAATCTCATCCATTAACATTACTTTAATTTTGTCTAGTAATGTTAAAAACTTGAAATAACAATTCCCCTCAAAACCACTAAACCGTTTTCTTAATGTGACCACTCTACGGAATGACCAACCACTATGCCAAAGTAATAAGACCAGTTAGAGCATCCAGTCTGATCTCTACCAAAAGTTGTGGCTTAAACAAGACTTTAGAGGGCAATCACAAAAAGATTCGATAAAAATCATGGATGTTGTAACAACCCACCATTTTGAACCATTCAAATCGATAATAATCCACACACGTCAGACTTGAATTTCTCAGAATGATAGATTGTTAATACTTGGAAAGCTCGTTGAATTTCCTCTCGTACTCAGTAAATGTCATGTCACCTTGCTCAAGGTCCATAAATTCTCTATAAACCTAAGACTTCCCCGAATCGGGTATCCACTTAGTAACAAAGGTATCCCTAAAAAAGGCGAATTTTTAAATCAAAAGAGATTCAAAGAAAGGAAAAAAAAGATAGAAAGAACAGTCTTAAGGATTTTTACCTGAACTGCTGCCAAGTAATGTTCGTCTCGATAGTATTAGCAGTAACTGACTGCCACAAATGAAGGGCAACTTCATGTAATTGCCATGCAGCTAACTGACGCTTCTGAGCATTGGTGATCTCAAGACTAGTGAAAATCCTCTCAAGATTCTCCAGCCACTGCTCAACTTCAACGATATCCGCATATCCGGTGAACTTGGTACCTCTGAGCTGAGTGTACTCCTTGCAAAGCTTAGTGAACCTAATCGGCTGAGCGGGCTGAACTACGGGTGGCTTGACTAGTGGTGTAGCTGGGGCATTACCACGACCTCTTCCCCTAGTATTCCTTTGGTTACTCATCTGGAAAGATTCAAACGAGCTTAGATAAAGGAAAAGATAGAATTTTCAAAAGAACTACTAATCAAAAGGAATCCTAATAAGGTATCTAAAGATCAAACGAATATGATTCCATAATTAATTTATCTCATTCTAGAGTATCACTACCCTATCTCTAATGAGTTTTTTAATCTATATGCTGGAATTTTCTTAAAACCAGAGCTTTGATACCACATGTAATGACCCACCATTTCGAACCATTCAAATTGACAATAATCCACACATGTCAGACTTGAATTGCTCAAAATGATAGATTTTTAATAAAAATTGGAAAATAACAGCATACACAGTAAATAAATCAATCAATCACAGAATCACAAATCATAGACACAAAGTAATTAAATACCACACAGCAGAATAGATATGATAGTAGTCCATAAGCAACTACATAACCACAGAGTCTAAGGCAAATACAACAAAGTACCAAACATAGTTAAGTCTGCTAATGCATAAGGCAATAATAGAGTCTGAAATAGGAAATAACTGGAAAGTTGAAATAACTGCAATGACCAAATAAGTGATAGATAGATCCAAGCAAAGCTCCAAGTGAACCAAGAAAGGTGATATCCTCAAGCTGACCCGAGTATCCATGTGAAATAAACACACTCGAGTCAGGATTAACATTCTTATTTAAATGATCTCTCAAGTGAAACGATTATCGAAATGCAAAGTAACTTAAAGGATGTTTGGTATCACCATCCTTTAACGATCCGTCAAACTAATACTATATATTATAATACGCTATATACAATAGTCTCTATCAGTAAAGTAAATATCAAAATAGCATAAGCCGGATTATCATGATTACCCTTACACCGTTTATATATTCCTATAGTATATACAGTACCGTAATTCCTCTGTAAACTGGAGTTTGATCAGAGGACACTCCATATAAAACGGTACAAAACAAAAATGTATTGGGCTCGTATAAGGCATGTGACAAGGCACGCGAGGAATGCCAGGGTGGATTCTCCGTTTGCATAACCGGACTGGTGGTAACGCATAACAGCAAACTGCCTCCCACCTCGAGACACACTCCCATATCAAGGGTGTGCACCAGTCGAATCACAAAAGTAATAGAATGGTTTCGAAGAAGTATGATCGATAGGAGGAATAACCTCACTTGGTCTCGGTGTAGCACCTGTTTTAGCGACATCAAGCTGACTCAAGGTAGTCAGGGCCTCGTAATTAAGATGAAATAGAAAATAGAGTCAATCGCCAAGCCATCTTACTTCATTTTGAATATCCACCGCGCACACAGTTGTTAAAGTGGTTTTCGGATTTGGTAGAGAGTATGCCAACATATGATCCCAGTCTCTTTAACAACCAATCGCTTATTACACACTGTGGTCATTTTATAATTCTTAAATCAAAATAACCTTCAAAAATACAATTTTAATCAAATACTTCCAAGATCACAACTTATACTCTTCAATATTTAAAGTTTATGAAATATACGAGTTTATAAAATAAAATAAAATATAAAGATAATAAAATTTGTAGAAATATTATATATAAATATAGGTACTTATTTTGTTATTAAAATCTTTGTAAACTTTAAAACAATTAAAATATAAGTAAAATCTTAAATGTCATTTAAATCCATATTTACCTATAAATAATTTTTTTAAGCATTTTCAATATATAAGTATATCATTTAAAATCTAACTATATATATATTATTGAAAATATTGGAATTAAATTTCCAAAATCATTCTTTCGAAATCAAATATAATTATGATTTCAAAATATGACCAATGGTGCCCGTATATAATTTTCTATCCTATGGTCAAGTGATACAGATATATATCATTTCAATCCGTTTATTTTCAAGTATGGGTATATATCATTTCAACTCGTAATCCCAAATTCAATAAAAATCGCTTAGGTCTATCATTTAAACCAATAACGATTTTTACCTATTCTATCAAGTCATTCGTGTATGTATCATTTCAACCCATAGTGATTTCCTAAACTAAGGGAACTTGCAATGTGAAGATCAGAACATAACAAATCAATCATCGACCTATAATATCGATCCGTACATGTCATATAGACACGTCCGTACATGTTCACATTACATCTAAATATCAATCATGCACGTCAAATTTTATTTATTCGGACATGCATACATAGAGTATATTCGTGCGTTTATCTGTGTGCATGTCACATACACTATTGTGCATGCCACATTCAAACGTATAAATTTCATGCACGTCACACTTAACATATTATATCCAAACAAATTTCATTTTACGTGTCCGAACGTATTTACACGTCATATCAACATATGCAGCTAATACATGTCATATATCACATATGTAGATCCATATATATACATATATAAAATATATATATATATATATATATATATATATATATATATCGAATATCACCAATTCACATAACAAACAAATAATATGTCACTTGCATTACATAGTGTTAATAACATGTCAATAATGAACATATGAGAATAGTATAATTTCTAGAGCAATCCTAGCAATTCAGGTAGTCAATTCACAGGTTTATACACCGAAATAGGAATGTTAATCGCGAGTGAGGCATACTCACCTTTCGTAGCAAATAGAAATGGAGAAGACGATGAAGGCGGATGTGAAGCAAACGTCGAATGGATATTTATTTCTCTTTATTACCAACTTTCCCGACTGGAAACAAAATACAGTAAAATTTTAAAATTTGCATAAATACAATAAAAATCAACTTGGTATAATTTTTTTTCTTCAAAACTTGAATATAATATACAATTGAAAAAAAAAACCAAAAATCCAACTTCAGACCTTTATGCATTTCCAAAAACATCATACATATAGTATGCATATTAGTTTCCAAACCCAAACAAAATAGCAAATAATTAACATATAGATTCACTTTCAAACCAGTAGAAGAACTTATTCAAAGAAACAAAAAAATGTATATTCGGTTTCAAACAAAACTTTGCAAAAGAAAACCAGAAAGCTATGCTTCTATGCCTAAGTTTTATAAACATAAACAAATGTATATATAACTTGTAAAAACATATATATAATAATAATAAAATTTATACCAATGTATGCATAAATACGATAAGACATAAGCATAACAAGTTTAAAAAAACTAATGGATTACTCACGCATGCTGTTTACAAGACCCTTAACAAATTCATACGTATATCTTGTTGAGAACTCACGCTAGGAGGAAAGGGAAAAAAATAAAAAAGGGAGAGGAGAACTCACACAACAGGGAAGGTGCAAATGGAATGGAGGCAATTTTTACTACAGGAAGATGAAATGAATGCAAATATATGAGCTACAGGAAGAGGCGCCTCCCTTACTTCATCTCTCTTCCCTTTTATCCCACTTGTTATCATTTTTTTTCTTTTCGAGAGAGAGAGGAGGACGATGATTTTTGAAGAGGCAGAGAACAGGTAGGTGAAGATGAAATGGAGAATAAGAAATGAAACGGTATGATATATATGCTAACCAATGAGAAAATGAGGAGTCGTGTCCATTCATCATTTTGGAAAATGCTCGGTTTCCTTTTGAGATAATTCACAAACCAGGTCCCAACAGTTAAACAAGGTGACACAAATTGGACAGTTCATATTTAAATGAACTGGTATCAAAATTGTTGCGCAACCATTTTATGTTTTCATTGCAAACCAGATGCCCAAAACTGATAACTGAATATACTACAGTGATCAGTGCTACGATATGGAAGCAACGGTATAAAAATCTAAGTGTCATGACACTCCATTCAAAAACTCATTAAGGACAACTTTTAATGTAAAAAAATCGTACAAATTAATTAAACGAAGCTTGAAATGTCCGAATTTCACAAAAACGGATTGCGCCATCGAATTTAGAATAAGCAAAAGAATTTTCTAATGTTGAACTGTCAATATTTTGGACAAAACTTTACGGACGCCTAAATTGAACTGATATGCATAGAAATTTTTGCAATCGACGAAATTGTGTATTTTTCGGTGAAACTTGTCTGACTGCTATGTCCAGATGGACGCATTCCAAATATCAAATTATTTTTGTGAAAATTTTATGCTAAATTTTCAAGATAAAAAGAAATGGATCGAAAAATCGAATTTTAAATCGTTGAAAATAATGAGGTGTTACATTCTCCCCCACACAAAACTTTTCGTCCCCGAAAAGGAACAAATATAAGAGATGAGAACGTACATGACAACAAAGATGGATTCAAAGAATAATACGTGATGTAAACAATTCCAGATTTGAAGCACGAATGCTCTCCTCCATCTACCATGTATAATACCGATCATCTGTACTCCATTGTACCTTAACCAGATTGACAGACTTTCTTATGAACTGCTTTATGCCTCGATCGACAATGCAGACTGTCTTCCTCTCGATTGTGAGGTTTGGCTCAACATCCAAAGACTCAAGCTGAGCAAGCTGAACAATCAGAGAAGGATCATGAAGATGCTTGCGCAGATGTGACACACGGAACACATTATGCACATCCGAGAGCTTTTCTGGCAAATCCAATCTATAAGCCAAGGGACCCACTCTATTAAGAATGCAGAAAGGACCAATAAATCAAGGAGCTAGCTTCCCTTTTCGATCGAAACGAATCACGTTCTTCAAAGGTGAGACCTTGAGAAAAACCTGATCGCCTACTGCAAATACCAAATCCCTTCTCCGTCTATCGGCATACTTCTACTGCCTATCCTATGCTATCCTCATCTTCCTCCTTATCTCCTCTACTTTCGCGGTTGTCTCAAGAATCATATTGGGTCCAAGAATCAGTCGACCACCCGACTCAATCCAACAAGCTAGAGATTTGCAAGGCCGTCCTTAGAGAGCAGTGAATGGAGACGTCTCAATACTTGCCTAAATTTCAAAGGAATGGAATTTAATCGATTTTAAACTCGAAAGGGATCAAAAATTTAAATCAAATATATACCTAATAGCTATTATTATAAGTAAACTCAACGAGATGGAGATGTTCTTCCCAAGATCCTCCATAATCAAGAACACAAGCATGAAGGAGATCTTCCAAAATCCGATTTACCCTTTCTGTCTGACCATCAGTCTAAGGATGATAGGCGGTGCTGAGATTCAGACGGGTACCCAAAGCTTCTTGAAAATCTTTCCAAAAGTTACTGGTAAAGATAGGGTCATGATCACAAAAAATGCTGGAAGGAACACCATGGAGTCTGACATTCTCCCTCATATGGATCTCTGCCAAACTTAAAGCTGTGCGATTTGATCTGACTAGAATAAAGTGGGCAGATTTAGTCAACCTATCGACTGTAACCCAAACACTCTCAGTGCCTCTTCTAGTCCTTAGTAAGCCATCTATAAAATCCATCGAAACCGGATCCCATTTTCAAACGGGAATCTCTAGGGGATGCAGCAACCCGGCAGTCTTCTGGTGATCAGCCTTGACTTATTGGCCAGTGGCACATTTGCTAACATAAATGGATACATCTCGTTTCATACCCTTCCACCAATACAGCTTCTTCATATTCTACATCTTTGTAACACCGGGATGAATATAAAGTTTGGATTGATGATTCCCTCTAAGCACTTCCTCCCTTAGTCCATCGACATTCGGAACACAAATACGATTATTGATCCTTAAGATACCCTTCTCGTCAATTTGTGTTCCCAATTCAATATGATTATTGCCTTCTTTATTTCGAATATTCTCCTTCATAAGCTTGAGCATCTCATCTTGATCTTGTTTAGCTGCAATACGATCCACAAGAGATGAAGTAGCTACAATCTGACAAAGCATAGCCTTTTCCGACTTAGGGTATCCGCTACGACATTACCTTTTCCTGGAGTATAGTTGATGTCGAGGTCATAGGCTGCTAAGAATTCGAGCCATCTAACTTGCCTTAGATTCAGATCCTTTTGAGAAAAGATATACTTAAGCGACTGATGATCTGTGAACAACTCGAACTTAGTACCAAAGAGATGGTGCCTCCATAATTTCAAAGCAAACACAATAACAAGCAGTTCTAAATCATGAGTGGCATAATTTGCTTCATGGGTTTTCAACCTGCGACTGGCATAAGCAATAACTCTCCCATTTTGCATCAAAACAGCTCCCAAACCTTCCTTACAAGCATCAGTATAAACCGCTAGCCCTTCACTTCCATTTGGCATGGTAAGGACATGGGCGGAGGTAAGTTTTTGCTTCAACTCATTAAATGCTGCTTCACACTTATCATTCCAATTGAACTTGGCATTCTTACAAGTCAAAGCAGTGAGCGGGGCAGCTATGCGAGCAAAGTTCTAGACAAATCTCCGATAATACCCAGCTAAGCCCAAAAAGCTACGAATCTCAGTCGGAGTCTTAGGTTTCTCCCAATCCTAAAAATAGAATGGGTGAAATGAGTCCTAGTAGAGATATGATAATTAGATTATCGAAAGAATAAAGGTAGATAATCTTACATTGATCGTAGAGACCTTAACCGGATCTATGGAAACTCCATTCTTAGAAACAATATGTCCGAGAAATCGAATCTCATCTTTCCATAAATGACATTAGAAAATTTGGCTTTCAAATAATGTTTTCGAAGAGTTTGGAGAACATATCTCAAATGTGATTTGTGTTCTTTCTATGATTTGGAAAACACAAGAATGTCGTCCACGAAAACAAGGACGAACTTGTTGAGAACATATCGAAAAACTCGATTCATAAGATCGACAAAGAAAGCTGGAGCATTGGTTAATCCAAAAGGCATGACTATCCATTCATAGAATCCACTCTCGGTCCGGAAAACTATCTTGGGAATGCTCTTTTTAGTAACTCTAAGTTGGTGAAAGCCGGTAGCCAAATCAAGCTGAGAGAAAACTTTTGCCCCATAAAGTTGATCAAATATGTCATTAGTACGAGGCGTCAGATAACGATTCTTTATGATAAGCTTGTTCAGCTCTCTATAATCAACACACATCCTTAAAGAACCATCAGATTTAATGACAAAGACAACAACAACTCCCCATTCAGAAAAAACTAGGTCTAATCAAACCCTTAGAGGATAAATCCTCGATCTGCTTTTTCAACTCGACTTTCTCTTTAGGATCCATTCGTCTAGGAGGAAGAACAACTGGTCGAGCTCCAGGGACAAGATCAATGCGGAATTCAATTTCCCTCTTAGGTGGAAGAGAAGTGACTTCACCAAATACATCCAGAAAGTCCTTGACTATAGAAGTGGACTCAAGATCAGTTGAGCGAGAATCAAAAGAAAATATAAAGCTGCCTGCATAATCCTGAGGAATTCTGCATTCGATCACTAAAGGCTCTTCCAAATCGCTTAGCAAAGAAATGGTTCGGGCTTTATAAGAAATGCGAGCATCATGCTTACTAAGCCAATCACCTCTGAGTAAGATACCGAAAGCATCAAAACCAAGAACATATAAATCACCGGTGAATCGCTGCCCATTGTAAAGGAGTTTTTCCCCTTTACAAACCATACTAAGATTGGAGGGACCGCCAATAGGGTTAGATACACATAAGGGTTCAGTTGGCACTTGTGGATGTAAGAATTTCCCAAACTTATCACAAAGGTGGATAGAAATAAAACTATGTGAAGCTCCAGGATAAAATAGAACACGAATAGGAAAACAGAATAAAGTAAAAGTGCTCTAAAGGGTACATTGGTTATCATTAGGAGCAGGAGGAGAAATAGGAGCAGAAGGTGTTATGGCAAAGACTCCAGCCGTCTTACCACGCTGCTGACTGGGACAATTCTTCTTAAAGTGACCGGGCCGAAGAAAATGTGGCATAAGTTGTTCCTAGTCATCTGAGTTGGAGAGATTGTGGCTCCGGATTTGTTTGGACAAATGTTGGCATAATGTCCTTTCTAATTGCAGTTGAAGTAGGTAATGTGAGATAAGTCGATCGGCTGACTCTGAGAAGAATAACCAGTACCTTGGGTCTTTTGCCAATTCTTCTTTTGCTGCTGAAAGTCAGGCTTCCTCTTCTTCAAATTGCTTGAAGTACCCTGAGACTGAGATGCCCGTATAGCCTGCTTCTGCTTCCCTTTAGTGTTGGGATTCTCGAGTCTAATAGCCATGTCTATGAGATTAGTGAAAGTGTCACGAACATGATTAGTCAAATGGTCAAAATACTCTGGACATGCACCATAAATAAAACTCTCATTCTTCTGGAGTGGGTTCTGAATCAGATTAGGCCCATACTTGGAAACCTCATTGAATTTCCTCTCGTACTCAGCAAATGTCATGTCACCTTGCTCAAGGTCCATAAATTCTTTATAAAGCTGAGACTTCCCCGAAACAGGTATCCACTTAGCAACAAAGATATCTCTAAAAGAGACGAACTTTTAAATCAAAAGAGATTCAAAGAAAGGAAAACAAAGATAGAAAGAACAGTCTTAAGGATTTTTACCTGAACTGCTGCCAGGTAATGTTCGTATCGATAGTATTAGCGATAACTGACCGCCACCAATGAAGAGCATATTCGTGCAATTGCCACACAACTGTGACGAGAAGGAATTTCGCTCGGTCCGAACCAGTCGCTAAACCGATCCAGGCCGTTCGAAACGCCCTATCGTTTGAGAACACGACAAAACAGAACGCAAACGGAAGAACATTTCATTGTATATTACAACAATGCATCAGATTACAAGAATATACAGAGTATAAACAAATAAATATTACACAGAAATATCAGAGATTTAAATTACATTTAAATACATAGCAGCGGAAAATAATACAATACACAACTAGAAAGAGATATACGAATACAAAGCTTTCCGGATATCGTTCCAGCTGTAAACCAGGATCCTGTGAATATAAATCTGCAAAACCAAAACTACTAGCTGCCCGTGTCAAAATAAGGGCACCCAGAGTTTAGGTTAAAACAATAAACTCCAGGTCAGTCATGTGACTGGTGTGAGAACTAAAACAGTTATTAATCTTTATTTAAAGTTAGGTAAATCAAGGGACCACGCCGTATAACACGGAACGGGTTTCCTCCCAAGAACACCAGTGCATAAAACAACAGCGCAATGCTAAATAAAGAAAAAATGAAGCTATTATAAGACCCAGTTCCCATCACACAATGCAACGCAAGCCAGAGGATAGGGTTTTTACCTTATAATAGCCAAGAATGCTTGATACGTTTAAAACAAATCATTTGATACTATAATAAGTGCATAGTGGATAAAACAACTTCAAATCATAAGTATCAATCATAGGCGACATGAGCGTCCCATGCCACTATGTCGCCATATATAGGTTTACAAATAAAACCGCAAATGTCACGTATTTGGAAATTGGATTTCCATCTATGAACCGAGGCAAAAGATAGTCCTCAACCGGTTTTAGACAATCTAGCCCATGTCTAGGAACAGCCGCAACTGCCCCTTGGATCGTCAGGGCCGGTCCACCGATGTGGATTATAGTGCCTGAACAATACGTTTCCCCGCCCTTTGGGGGCGTAAACGAGCCAACGAATGACTCCATCGGACCCGGATCGTCCGATCTAACCGAGGCGCCTCGCAACAGCAACAACCACACAGGTGAAAAGTATATAAATGTCAGGGCTGGTAGGTCACTGACACCACCCTAGCTAGAAGGAAACGCATGCCCTCCCTGATGTCCTCTCCCGTTTCTGGTTCACAACCGGGGTGTGAGGCTCGCGAATTCACGTTACACAAAGTTGTGCCACACAGGCTGTGCTTTGATCATCACCACAAGACTTTGTTTTTCAACAGAAGCCTCGATCAATTGCCACTTAGGCATGCCACACAGGCAATTCACTCCATGCGTTTGATATCCATCAATATATAACCCCTGAGCTCGTACGTCTCAGAGAAGGGCGTTAAGCAAGAGAATAAATTCTCCGCCGCCAAACAGATATATATTTAATAGAGATCAATCACACGGGCTAAAATCCAATGTCAGACACACAGTCCATTTACAAGTCCGTTCTGGGTCTGAACGAAACCGGAGGCACCTAGTACCCCGCATATCCATCGATCTCCAAGTACGTCTGGACGATCACCAACTGTTTCCATCTTCTTGGGTGTACAGCCCAATCAAGATCATCATTAATCACCCAAACGACGTGAAGACTTCCGGCCTTCAACCATCGTCTTCATCTTTGACTTATCGTCGTATCAGTTATTCAGAATGGGATAAACCCGGTCTTTCCGAATAACTCGCGTATATTTTAAATAAGTGTTACACAAACACAACATACGCCTCATTCCAATTCATCAGTCACTAACCGTAAATTAATCAAGAGAATAATTCCCCAAATATTAACCCCGAAGGCCGAAACCAACATCAGATCAATATCCAAAAAACCATTCTGCTTAGCTAACCGACAGTTAGTTTCTAATTTCACATTCATAGGGAAAGGTTCCCATTAATTTTATCAAAGATAAATCATTAAAATTTATTCTTTAATCTACTTTTGAATTTCGATTCAACTAGTCGAGATTAACGAACCTTACCGAAGTAATCATTTGTTTTAATTTCCCAATCCCAACCTATTCATCCCATGAAGTAAAACTGGTAATACTTCATATTTAACACCACTGTGTTATCGGTAAATTCAATTACCATTTCACGTTCAAATCTAATTAAAGATTTAACTATCGCCTGGAGCAAAACTGGTGATACTCCATTCTCGGTCATTTCAATCTAATTAAAGATTCATTAAAACTCCACTTAGTTTTAATCGTTAACTGGGTTAAAGAATCAATGTCATTTAAAACACGGTTCACGATAAACCCAAAATCACATTCCATTAATTATCGGGTTAAAGAACGAGTGTTGTTTAAAACACTGTCCACGATAAACCCAAAAATCAATATCAATTCAATTCCAATTAAATATTATTTAATTGGCACACTTCATTAAATCTAAATAAAAAGATTTAATCTTTTCTCAACAGGGTTCAAGAACAGTGTTAATGAAGACACTCTTCACGACAAACCCAAATCACATTTGATATTCAATATAAGGCACTGAATAGAAAATATATCGGCTTATATTCAATATCAAATTCTACGATTAACAAATGTCGTATTGGAAATAACGATATAAGTATATATCTTTCAAATTTACATATCAACATCCGTATAATCACGAATTCCAACATCGAAATATTCCGAAGACAATTTCGATTCAATTCCACTCCAATGCAATCATTGGATATTCTAGTTATTTTTAAAACCATTTCAAATTCAATTTATTTATTTAAAAATAAATAGAATTATAATTCTAGTTCAAAACTAGTTCATTTCGATAAAAATCTATTTTTATCTTTTCAAATATGGAATTTTTCATCCCAAATCTTCACAAATCATTTCTTATGATTTTACACAAATTATTACTATTTTTAATAATTTTATCAAGGCCCGTACAGTCGATTTCCACCAATGGCCATCGAACTGCACGTATAGCGACCTTTTTCCAATTTGATTCGGACATAATTCCAAATCCAACCGTTAGATTCCTAATTTATCACATTCGTTAGAAAGCTCTTTTCGATACGAACCCAACGGTTCCGGTTTTAGGAGAATCCGACGGTCGGATCTCCCGTAATATCCGTTCGAAGTCAATGGTCGAAATTCGCGAACTGCCGCGGCGCGGCGCGTTCTATTCAGGCCATTATATTATATATATAATATATATAATATATATTTCGTCGATTTCTATTTAAAACAAATTATATAAATAGTTTTAAAATTCGTTTCAAAAGCAATTTCAACTTCCTTTTCAATTCAAATCAAAATTGAATTCTTCTTTATAAATTCGTTTTAAAATTCATTTCTATTCAATTCAAATTTCAATTCAATTTGAATTCATTTCAATTCGCTTTCATTTCAATTTGAATTCGTTTTCAATTCAATTCATTTCGAAATCGTTTTCAATTCAATTCATTTCGAAATCGTTTTCAATTCAATTCATTTCGAAATCGTTTTCAATTCAATTCATTTCGAAATCGTTTTCAATTCAATTCATTTCGAAATCGTTATATATTCAATTCATTTCGAAATCGTTATATATTCAATTCATTTCGAAATCGTTATATATTCAATTCATTTCGAAATCGTTTTAAATCGATATAAATATCGTTCACGTCAAAATGGCGTCAATCTAATCAACACGGCTTCATAAATTTCTATTTTCGAATATTCTATTTCAAATATTTCTTTTTCAAAATAGTTGGTATTATCAAAATATTTCGTTCAACACATGACCAATCTCAAGGGATGAGTACTGTCTACACATGAACTTTTATTTTATATTGTTCTTTGTTTTTCAAATTGGAATGAGGCCCAATCAATTACCATATAAAATTAATTATATGGATTTTCATACAACACATGTATATAATAGCATTGAAAATAATCAACCATCAACCAAAGTGCACTACACTGTATAAGCATCAAATATAGATATTCAACGCTTATAACAGCCTGTCAATCAATCGATCGACATATTTAATCAATCAGGATGAGTGAACTTCAAATTTCATCCCAACACCCGTGTGGGGTTTCAAACAATCAAACACAGATTTTTATTTGTGCAGTTGGGCGATGTGTAAAATTTTATCGACCCAATCAATGTCCTTCAAATAAGTGTACATAAACAAACCGTCTGGTTTGTAAATGAATATTTATTTATTCACATTCACGTTAAAAATTATATTTTTAACGACAAAACATTTTATTCCAACATATGAATTTCTATTCAGTTCATTCTTTAAATAAAATGATATTTTTATTTTTCTAACTCATTTTAGAAAATTTCGGCGGCATAACGGCACGATACTAGAAACGGGACGAGGCCTCGCCTTATCCCCGGTCTAGTGAAGGCCCACGCCATTCACACATCAATCATATCAATTCATTTCACCACACAATTCAATTTCAATCAAATAATCTAACTAATTTTTGCAATCAAACAAACAAGTCCATGGTCTGTGGACGATTGTGTCGGGTGCTACTAAGCACCGTCTGCATCCTAGTATATATATATTACTAGAAAAAGAAATTGAAAGGTGAGAAATTCTCACAGATAGCTATCCAATCATCTTGACTCTTCTTTGATATAAATCTTCTTCGTTCTCGCCTTTTTGTCTCCTCCGTTATCCGCTTTCACTACATATGTAAAAATCATATTTTTACTTCGCTATTCAATATATAAAAATCACAATTTTAATTCGAAGTTAAATATATAAAAATCACATTTTTAATTCGAAGTTCAATATATAAAAATCACATTTTTAATTCGAAGTTCAATATATAAAAATCACATTTTTAATTCAAAGTTCAATATATAAAAATCATATTTTTATTTCGAAGTTCAATATATAAAAATCACATTTTTAATTCGAAGTTCAATATATAAAAATCATATTTTTATTTCGAAGTTCAATATATAAAAATCATATTTTTATTTCGAAGTTCAATATATAAAAATCATATTTTTATTTCGAAGTTCAATATATAAAAATCACATTTTTAATTCGAAGTTCAATATATAAAAATCACATTTTTAATTCGAAGTTCAATATATAAAAATCATATTTTTATTTCGAAGTTCAATATATAAAAATCACATTTTTAATTCGAAGTTCAATATATAAAAATCACATTTTTAATTCGAAGTTCAATATATAAAAATCATATTTTTATTTCGAAGTTCAATATATAAAAATCACATTTTTAATTCGAAGTTCAATATATAAAAATCACATTTTTAATTCGAAGTTCAATATATAAAAATCACATTTTTAATTCGAAGTTCAATATATAAAAATCATATTTTTATTTCGAAGTTCAATATATAAAAATCATATTTTTATTTCGATGTTCAATATATAAAAATCGAATTTTTCCTTTGCTACTTCTATGTTTATATATATATATATATATATATATATATTAATCGTTCAAAAACCAAATCATTTCATGTTTAAAACTCTTCTCTTTTCATGTTTATAAAATTGATACTTTATCTATATAAAAATCTGACCTTTTATAAATTAAAGATCTAGAAGAAAACAATACTTAGATAAATTTCCTATTTTAAAAACATATATAAAAATTTTAGTTTTCTATTTTAAAAACATATAAAAAAATTTCAGTTTTCTATTTTAAAAACATATATAAAAATTTCAGTTTTAAAGTAAATAATAATAAAAAAAATCAGTTTCAGTGAACTTACAGAGGGGGGGCTGATGCGAGGTCGGCGGCGCTGGGGAGGGGGCTCCGATGGTGGACTGCGGCGAGGGGGCTAAGGGAAAGGCGGTGGCGAGGGTTGGGGCGCGGTGCGGTGACCATCAGGACGGGGGCGTGGGGTCACGATTGAAGGGGGAGGGGGTCGCGATCGTCGCGCCGCCGGGGGGGGGGGGGGGGGGGGGCTCTCGCGCGTCGCCTCTGGCGCCTGGGGGGGCTTCGCGAGGCGGCGGGTTTTCGTTTCTTTTTTTTTATAAATCGATTTCTGTTTAAACGTGGGGGGGGGGGGGGGCAGAAAGATAAAGGGAGAGGGAGGGAAGATTTTTTATTATTATTATTTAATTAATTAATTTTTAAAAAGTTGACTTTTACATTCGACCTCGAAACGAGGCCCACCGCCTGTCGTCCATAGCGTTTCACCCCCATTCTGAACACAATGGGGTATGTATCGTAAGCTGATTTGGCTGTTACAACCAGTTTTCGTTAAATTTACATTTAAATCACTATATTGAATTTTAATCGTACATTTCAAATTACCGGGGTCACATACTAACTAGAAAAATTCCAAAAAAAATATTTTCTAGTTTCGTATTGATGATACGGTCCTAACAAAACTAGTTTCGTCGAATTCTGAGACCGTTTGAAAAATGGCCATTTTCCAGTCGATTAAAATCAACTGAAACTGGTCAAACGCGTTTTCCCTTGCCACGCTCACATATTGAATCGAAAAATTATGAAATTTGAAACCTAGCAATAACTTGACACCACGGACCCAACAAAACTGGTTTCGTCGAAATCCGAGGTCGTTTGCAAAATGTCCATTTTAAAGGGCCTGAATTCCATAGCGACTATTCAGAATTTTCAACTGGACATATCTTTTGATTCCCGCTATGAAATCTTGATCTTTCGGATTCGATAGAAAGATATTATCAATTAGATCCTATCATTTTTGGTTTCACTAAAATCCGGATTGTTTTGCACCCGGTACATTCAATTGAAGTTTGAAATCGAATTATCGAACTACCGCGCCATTTTCAATTCCTATTTATAATTATATATAAATATTATATATTCTAACGACGACGTATATAATATATACGTTCTAATTATATTCAAAACAAATTTCTCGTCGATATTATTTAAAATAATTCATTTTAAATAATCAAAATTCGCATAAATTGCCAAAATAAAAATTTTAAACTGGCCCAGATTTTCCGGGTTATTACAATCTCCCCCACTTAAAACTTTTCGTCCCCGAAAAGGAACAAAGTCGAAAGTGGTTTGATTAATCAACTCTACGCTCGATCTGACTTCCCTTCTCTAACTTTTCAGTTTCTGAGGATTTTCAAAATTTCAAAAATTTGGCTAACACCCTAAATTTTTGAAAAATTTCGCCATAACCTCCCCTGCACCGGGAGCATCGGGGAATTTCAAATAGCTTCCCCGGTCCTTCAGATCTCAAAAAGAAAAAGAAAAAGCCAAGCGGCTAGCCAATAGGCTCATAAAATCATCATCACCCAAACAAAACGGTAAATTATGTAATAAACATGTACCTATTTGTCGGGCAAACAAATTTTATTCTCTGCTCTAGCCTCCTTGCTATGACCTGTTCAATGTAAGTACATGTATATACAAGCAAATGCGACCAAATTTCAATACAATTCATTATCCGATCAAATTAGGCATAATGATTCAAAATTAGCAAACAATTAAACAAACAACACAAACATCAATCAATTAGTGAATTAGAGTTTCAAATTCATAATTTGATATATATACAAAAATCATGTTTTTGATGCCAAATCACAACAATAGGTCCAATCTAATTTTGGTTCTCACACCAGTCAATAGGAAATATATAGATATCACACCTTCGAAACACGAATGCCAATTCTGATGATGTTCGAACTATCATCAGAATCATCTCCGGGCGACTAGGGTGTGATTCTATATCTATCCAGTATATTAAAACTTTGAATATACGTTTGCAAGGCGTATATGCAAATTCTTTATATACTGGACTGTCCTAATCAATATAGAATAAATAATCAAATACGAATAATTGATTTTAAATTTTCAAAACAAAATTGTTTTCATTTTTAAAAATATACTCTTCACACTCGTTCTAGGATACTACTGATCCTATCTCTAACGAGTCATTCTCATTGGATATTACTAACCCAATATCTGATGAATTCTTTCGTACGGTTCTAATGTGACTTGTTCTCTAGCTTTGCAAACCAAAGCTCTGATACCAACTGTGACGAGAAGGAATTTCGCTCGGTCCGAACCAGTCGCTAAACCGATCCAGGCCGTTCGAAACGCCCTATCGTTTGAGAACACGACAAAACAGAACGCAAACGGAAGAACATTTCATTGTATATTACAACAATGCATCAGATTACAAGAATATACAGAGTATAAACAAATAAATATTACACAGAAATATCAGAGATTTAAATTACATTTAAATACATAGCAGCGGAAAATAATACAATACACAACTAGAAAGAGATATACGAATACAAAGCTTTCCGGATATCGTTCCAGCTGTAAACCAGGATCCTGTGAATATAAATCTGCAAAACCAAAACTACTAGCTGCCCGTGTCAAAATAAGGGCACCCAGAGTTTAGGTTAAAACAATAAACTCCAGGTCAGTCATGTGACTGGTGTGAGAACTAAAACAGTTATTAATCTTTATTTAAAGTTAGGTAAATCAAGGGACCACGCCGTATAACACGGAACGGGTTTCCTCCCAAGAACACCAGTGCATAAAACAACAGCGCAATGCTAAATAAAGAAAAAATGAAGCTATTATAAGACCCAGTTCCCATCACACAATGCAACGCAAGCCGGAGGATAGGGTTTTTACCTTATAATAGCCAAGAATGCTTGATACGTTTAAAACAAATCATTTGATACTATAATAAGTGCATAGTGGATAAAACAACTTCAAATCATAAGTATCAATCATAGGCGACATGAGCGTCCCATGCCACTATGTCGCCATATATAGGTTTACAAATAAAACCGCAAATGTCACGTATTTGGAAATTGGATTTCCATCTATGAACCGAGGCAAAAGATAGTCCTCAACCGATTTTAGACAATCTAGCCCATGTCTAGGAACAGCCGCAACTGCCCCTTGGATCGTCAGGGCCGGTCCACCGATGTGGATTATAGTGCCTGAACAATACGTTTCCCCGCCCTTTGGGGCGTAAACGAGCCAACGAATGACTCCATCGGACCCGGATCGTCCGATCTAACCGAGGCGCCTCGCAACAGCAACAACCACACAGGTGAAAAGTATATAAATGTCAGGGCTGGTAGGTCACTGACACCACCCTAGCTAGAAGGAAACGCATGCCCTCCCTGATGTCCTCTCCCGTTTCTGGTTCACAACTGGGGTGTGAGGCTCGCGAATTCACGTTACACAAAGCTGTGCCACACAGGCTGTGCTTTGATCATCACCACAAGACTTTGTTTTTCAACAGAAGCCTCGATCAATTGCCACTTAGGCATGCCACACAGGCAATTCACTCCATGCGTTTGATATCCATCAATATATAACCCCTGAGCTCGTACGTCTCAGAGAAGGGCGTTAAGCAAAAGAATAAATTCTCCGCCGCCAAACAGATATATATTTAATAGAGATCAATCACACGGGCTAAAATCCAATGTCAGACACACAGTCCATTTACAAGTCCGTTCTGGGTCTGAACGAAACCGGAGGCACCTAGTACCCCGCATATCCAACGATCTCCAAGTACGTCTGGACGATCACCAACTGTTTCCATCTTCTTGGGTGTACAGCCCAATCAAGATCATCAGTAATCACCCAAACGACGTGAAGACTTCCGGCCTTCAACCATCGTCTTCATCTTTGACTTATCGTCGTATCAGTTATTCAGAATGGGATAAACCCGGTCTTTCCGAATAACTCGCGTATATTTTAAATAAGTGTTACACAAACACAACATACACCTCATTCCAATTCATCAGTCACTAACCGTAAATTAATCAAGAGAATAATTCCCCAAATATTAACCCCGAAGGCCGAAACCAACATCAGATCAATATCCAAAAAACCATTCTGCTTAGCTAACCGACAGTTAGTTTCTAATTTCACATTCATAGGGAAAGGTTCCCATTAATTTTATCAAAGATAAATCATTAAAATTTATTCTTTAATCTACTTTTGAATTTCGATTCAACTAGTCGAGATTAACGAACCTTACCGAAGTAATCATTTGTTTTAATTTCCCAATCCCAACCTATTCATCCCATGAAGTAAAACTGGTAATACTTCATATTTAACACCACTATGTTATCGGTAAATTCAATTACCATTTCACGTTCAAATCTAATTAAAGATTTAACTATCGCCTGGAGCAAAACTGGTGATACTCCATTCTCGGTCATTTCAATCTAATTAAAGATTCATTAAAACTCCACTTAGTTTTAATCGTTAACTGGGTTAAAGAATCAATGTCATTTAAAACACGGTTCACGATAAACCCAAAATCACATTCCATTAATTATCGGGTTAAAGAACGAGTGTTGTTTAAAACACTGTCCACGATAAACCCAAAAATCAATATCAATTCAATTCCAATTAAATATTATTTAATTGGCACACTTCATTAAATCTAAATAAAAAGATTTAATCTTTTCTCAACAGGGTTCAAGAACAGTGTTAATGAAGACACCCTTCACGACAAACCCAAATCACATTTGATATTCAATATAAGGCACTGAATAGAAAATATATCGGCTTATATTCAATATCAAATTCTACGATTAACAAATGTCGTATTGGAAATAACGATATAAGTATATATCTTTCAAATTTCCATATCAACATCCGTATAATCACGAATTCCAACAACGAAATATTCCGAAGACAATTTCGATTCAATTCCACTCCAATGCAATCATTGGATATTCTGGTTATTTTTAAAACCATTTCAAATTCAATTTATTTATTTAAAAATAAATAGAATTATAATTCTAGTTCAAAACTAGTTCATTTCGATAAAAATCTATTTTTATCTTTTCAAATATGGAATTTTTCATCCCAAATCTTCACAAATCATTTCTTATGATTTTACACAAATTATTACTATTTTTAATAATTTTATCAAGGCCCGTACAGTCGATTTCCACCAATGGCCATCGAACTGCACGTATAGCGACCTTTTTCCAATTTGATTCGGACATAATTCCAAATCCAACCGTTAGATTTCTAATTTATCACATTCGTTAGAAAGCTCTTTTCGATACGAACCCAACGGTTCCGGTTTTAGGAGAATCCGACGGTCGGATCTCCCGTAATATCCGTTCGAAGTCAATGGTCGAAATTCGCGAACTGCCGCGGCGCGGCGCGTTCTATTCAGGCCATTATATTATATATATAATATATATAATATATATTTCGTCGATTTCTATTTAAAACGAATTATATAAATAGTTTCAAAATTCGTTTCAAAAGCAATTTCAACTTCCTTTTCAATTCAAATCAAAATTGAATTCTTCTTTATAAATTCGTTTTAAAATTCATTTCTATTCAATTCAAATTTCAATTCAATTTGAATTCATTTCAATTCGCTTTCATTTCAATTTGAATTCGTTTTCAATTCAATTCATTTCGAAATCGTTTTCAATTCAATTCATTTCGAAATCGTTTTCAATTCAATTCATTTCGAAATCGTTTTCAGTTCAATTCATTTCGAAATCGTTTTCAATTCAATTCATTTCGAAATCGTTATATATTCAATTCATTTCGAAATCGTTATATATTCAATTCATTTCGAAATCGTTATATATTCAATTCATTTCGAAATCGTTTTAAATCGATATAAATATCGTTCACGTCAAAATGGCGTCAATCTAATCAACACGGCTTCATAAATTTCTATTTTCGAATATTCTATTTCAAATATTTCTTTTTCAAAATAGTTGGTATTATCAAAATATTTCGTTCAACACATGACCAATCTCAAGGGATGAGTACTGTCTACACATGAACTTTTATTTTATATTGTTCTTTGTTTTTCAAATTGGAATGAGGCCCAATCAATTACCATATAAAATTAATTATATGGATTTTCATACAACACATGTATATAATAGCATTGAAAATAATCAACCATCAACCAAAGTGCACTACACTGTATAAGCATCAAATATAGATATTCAACGCTTATAACAGCCTGTCAATCAATCGATCGACATATTTAATCAATCAGGATGAGTGAACTTCAAATTTCATCCCAACACCCGTGTGGGGTTTCAAACAATCAAACACAGATTTTTATTTGTGCAGTTGGGCGATGTGTAAAATTTTATCGACCCAATCAATGTCCTTCAAATAAGTGTACATAAACAAACCGTCTGGTTTGTAAATGAATATTTATTTATTCACATTCACGTTAAAAATTATATTTTTAACGACAAAACATTTTATTCCAACATATGAATTTCTATTCAGTTCATTCTTTAAATAAAATGATATTTTTATTTTTCTAACTCATTTTAGAAAATTTCGGCGGCATAACGGCACGATACTAGAAACGGGACGAGGCCTCGCCTTATCCCCAGTCTAGTGAAGGCCCACGCCATTCACACATCAATCATATCAATTCATTTCACCACACAATTCAATTTCAATCAAATAATCTAACTAATTTTTGCAATCAAACAAACAAGTCCATGGTCTGTGGACGATTGTGTCGGGTGCTACTAAGCACCGTCTGCATCCTAGTATATATATATTACTAAAAAAAGAAATTGAAAGGTGAGAAATTCTCACAGATAGCTATCCAATCATCTTGACTCTTCTTTGATATAAATCTTCTTCGTTCTCGCCTTTTTGTCTCCTCCGTTATCCGCTTTCACTACATATGTAAAAATCATATTTTTACTTCGCTATTCAATATATAAAAATCACATTTTTAATTCGAAGTTCAATATATAAAAATCACATTTTTAATTCGAAGTTCAATATATAAAAATCACATTTTTAATTCGAAGTTCAATATATAAAAATCACATTTTTAATTCGAAGTTCAATATATAAAAATCATATTTTTATTTCGAAGTTCAATATATAAAAATCACATTTTTAATTCGAAGTTCAATATATAAAAATCATATTTTTATTTCGAAGTTCAATATATAAAAATCATATTTTTATTTCGAAGTTCAATATATAAAAATCATATTTTTATTTCGAAGTTCAATATATAAAAATCACATTTTTAATTCGAAGTTCAATATATAAAAATCACATTTTTAATTCGAAGTTCAATATATAAAAATCATATTTTTATTTCGAAGTTCAATATATAAAAATCACATTTTTAATTCGAAGTTCAATATATAAAAATCACATTTTTAATTCGAAGTTCAATATATAAAAATCATATTTTTATTTCGAAGTTCAATATATAAAAATCATATTTTTATTTCGAAGTTCAATATATAAAAATCACATTTTTAATTCGAAGTTCAATATATAAAAATCACATTTTTAATTCGAAGTTCAATATATAAAAATCACATTTTTAATTCGAAGTTCAATATATAAAAATCATATTTTTATTTCGAAGTTCAATATATAAAAATCATATTTTTATTTCGATGTTCAATATATAAAAATCGAATTTTTCCTTCGCTATTTCTATGTTTATATATATATATATATATATTTTTTAATCGTTCAAAAACCAAATCATTTCATGTTTAAAACTCTTCTCTTTTCATGTTTATAAAATCGATACTTTATCTATATAAAAATCTGACCTTTTATAAATTAAAGATCTAGAAGAAAACAATACTTAGATAAATTTCCTATTTTAAAAACATATATAAAAATTTCAGTTTTCTATTTTAAAAACATATAAAAAAAATTCAGTTTTCTATTTTAAAAACATATATAAAAATTTTAGTTTTAAAGTAAATAATAATAAAAAAAATCAGTTTCAGTGAACTTACAGAGGGGGGGCTGATGCGAGGTCGGCGGCGCTGGGGAGGGGGCTCCGATGGTGGACTGCGGCGAGGGGGCTAAGGGAAAGGCGGGTGGCGAGGGTTGGGGCGCGGTGCGGTGACCATCAGGACGGGGGCGTGGGGTCACGATTGAAGGGGGAGGGGGTCGCGATCGTCGCGCCGCCGGGGAGGGGGGGGCTCTCGCACGTCGCCTCTGGCGCCTGGGGGGGCTTCGCGTGGCGGCGGGTTTTCGTTTCTTTTTTTTTTTATAAATCGATTTCTGTTTAAACGTGGGGGGGGGGGCAGAAAGATAAAGGGAGAGGGAGGGTAGATATTTTTTTTATTATTTAATTAATTAATTTTTAAAAAGTTGACTTTTACATTCGACCTCGAAACGAGGCCCACCGCCTGTCGTCCATAGCGTTTCACCCCCATTCTGAACACAATGGGGTATGTATCGTAAGTTGATTTGGCTGTTACAACCAGTTTTCGTTAAATTTACATTTAAATCACTATATTGAATTTTAATCGTACATTTCAAATTACCGGGGTCACATACTAACTAGAAAAATTCCAAAAAAAATATTTTCTAGTTTCGTATTGATGATACGGTCCTAACAAAACTAGTTTCGTCGAATTCTGAGACCGTTTGAAAAATGGCCATTTTCCAGTCGATTAAAATCAACTGAAACTGGTCAAACGCGTTTTCCCTTGCCACGCTCACATATTGAATCGAAAAATTATGAAATTTGAAACCTAGCAATAACTTGACACCACGGACCCAACAAAACTGGTTTCGTCGAAATCCGAGGTCGTTTGCAAAATGTCCATTTTTAAGGGCCTGAATTCCATAGCGACTATTCAGAATTTTCAACTGGACATATCTTTTGATTCCCGCTATGAAATCTTGATCTTTCGGATTCGATAGAAAGATATTATCAATTAGATCCTATCATTTTTGGTTTCCCTAAAATCCGGATTGTTTTGCACCCGGTACATTCAATTGAAGTTTGAAATCGAATTATCGAACTACCGCGCCATTTTCAATTCCTATTTATAATTATATATAAATATTATATATTCTAACGACGACGTATATAATATATACGTTCTAATTATATTCAAAACAAATTTCTCGTCGATATTATTTAAAATAATTCATTTTAAATAATCAAAATTCGCATAAATTGCCAAAATAAAAATTTTAAACTGGCCCAGATTTTCCGGGTTATTACAACAACTAACTGACGCTTTTGAGCGTCGATGATCTCAAGACCAGTGCATATCCTCTCAAGATTCTCCAGCCACTACTCAGATTCAACGATACCCGCAGATCCAATGAACTGGGTACCTCCGAGCTGAGTGTACTCCTTGCAAAGCTTAGTGAACCTAACCGGCTGAGCGGGTTGAACTACTGGTGGCTCGACTGGTGGTGCAGCTGGGGCATTACCACGATCTCATCCCCTGGTATTCCTTCGGTTACTCATCTGGAAATATTCAAACGAGCTTAGATGAAGGAAAAGATAGAATATTCAAAAAAATACTAATCAAAAGGAATCCTAATAAGGTATCTAAAGATTATGATTCCATAATTAATTTATCTCATTCTAAAGTATCACTACCCTATCTCTTATGAGTTTTTTACTCTATATGCTGGAATTTTCCTAAAACCAGAGGGCTGATACCACATGTAACGACCCACCATTTCGAACCATTCAAATAACCAATAATCCGCACATGTCAGACTTGAATTGCTCAAAATGATAGATTGTTAATAAAAATTGGCAAATAACAGCAGATACAGTAAATAAATCAATCACAAAATCACAGATCATATACACAGAGTAATTAGATACCACACAACTGAAACGACCCAAACTTCCCTGGTCTCCGAAGAGAAGAGAAAGAACGAATTGTTTTGAGAACACGACAAACTAGAACGCAGACGGAAGAACATTTCATTGTATATTACAACAGTGCATCAGATCATAAGAATATACAGAGTATGAATGAATATTACACAGATATATCAGAGATTTAAATTACATTTAAATACATAGCAGCGGAAAATAATACAATACACAACTAGAAGAAGATATATGGATACAAAGCTTTCCGGATATCGTTCCAGCTGTAAACCAGGATCCTGTGAATATAAATCTGCAAAACCAAAACTACTAGCTGCCCGTGTCAAAATAATGACACCCAGAGTTTAGGTTGAAACAATAAACTCCAGGTCAGTCACGTGACTGGTGTGAGAACTAAAACAGTTATTAATCTTTATTTTAAAGTTAGGTAAATCAAGGGACCACACCGTATAACACGGAACGGGTTTCCTCCCAAGAATACCAGTGCATAAACCAAACAACGCAATGCTAAATAAGGAAAACTGAAGCTATTATAAGACCCAGTTCCCATCACACAATGCAACGCAAGCCGGAGGATAGGGTTTTTACCTTATAACAGCCAAGAATGCTTGATACGTTTAAAACAAATCATTTGATACTATTGTAAGTGCATAGTGTATAAAACAACTTCAAATCATAAGTATCAATCATAGGCGGCATAAGCGCCCCATCCCACTATGTCGCCATACTAGACTCTACAAATAAAACCGCAAATGTCACGTATTTGGAAATTGGATTTCCATCTATGAACCGAGGCAAAAGATAGTCCTCTACCAATTCGAGACGCTCTAGCCCGCCCCTCAGGAACAGCCGCAACTGCCCCTTGGATCGTCAGGGCCGGTCCACCGATGTGGATTATATTGCCTGAACACTACGTTTCTCCGCCCTTTGGGGCGTAAATGAGCCAACGAATGACTCCATCGGCCCGGATCGTCCGATCAAACCGAGGCGCCTCGCAACAGCAACAACCACACAGATGAAAATAATATAAATGTCAGGGTTGGTAGGTCACTGACACCACCCTAGCTAGAAAGAAAACGCATGTCCCCCCTGAGGTCCGTCTCCCGTTTTTGGTTCACCACCGGGGTGTGAGGCTTGCGAATTCACGTTACACAAAGCTGTGCCACACAGGCGGTGCTTTGATCATCAACCACAAGACTTTGCTTTTCAACAGAAGCCTTGATCATTTGCATCTTAGCATGCCACACAGGCAATCCACTCTATGCGTTTGATACCCATCAGTATATAACCCCTGAGCTCGTACGTCTCAGAGAAGGGCATTAAGCAAGAGAATAAATTCTCCGCCGCCAAACAGATATATATTTAATAGGGATCAATCACACAGACTAAAATCCAATGTTAGACACATAGTCCATTTACAAGTCCGTTCTGGGTCTGAACGAAACCGGAGGCACCTAGTACCCCGCATATCCATCGATCTCCAAGTACGTCTGGACGATCACCAACTGTTTCCATCTTCTTGGGTGTACAGCCCAATCAAGATCATTAGTCATCACCCGAACGACGTGAAGACCTCCGGTCTTCGACCATCGTCTTCATCTTCAACTTATCGTCGTATCTGTTATTCAGAATGGGGTAAACCCGGTCTTTCCGAATAACTCGCGTATATTCTAAATAAGTGTTACACAAACACAACATACGCCTCATTCCAATTCATGAGTCACTAACTGAAAATTAACCAGAGAATAGTTCCCCAAATATTAACCCCGAAGGCCGAAACCAACATCAGATCAATATCCAGAAAACCATTCTGCTTAGCTAACCGACAGTTAGTTTCTAAATTTCACATTCATACAGAAAGGTTCCCATTAATTTTATGAAAGATAAATCCTTTAAATTTATTCTTTAATCTATTTTTGAATATCAATTCAAACTAGTCGGGATTAACGAACTTTACCGAAGTAATCATTTGTTTTAATTTCCCAATCCCAACCTATTCATCCCATGAAGTAAAACTGGTAATACTTCATATCTAACACTACGGTGTTATCGGTAAATTCAATTACCATTTCACGTTCAAATCTAATTAAAGATTTAACTATCGTCTGGAGCAAAACTGGTGATACTCCATTCTCAATCATTTCAATCTAATTAAAGATTCATTGAAACTCCACTTAGTCTTAATCTGTGACTGGGTTAAAGAATCAGTGTCATTTAAAACACGGTTCACGATAAACCCAAAATCACATCACAATTCAATCAGTCCCTAACCGTAAATTAGCAAGTGAACAATTCCTTAAGTATTAACCCCGAAGGCCGAAACCAACATCAGATCAATACCTCTGAAACCATTCAATTTAACTAATCTCCAGTTGGTTTCTGATTTTCTTAACTCCTTTAGGTCTTAGAACAGTATTATTGAAGATACCGTTCACAACAACCCAAAATCACGTTCCATTAATTATCGGGTTAAAGAACAAGTGTTATTTAAAACACTGTTCACAATAAACCCAAAAATCAATACCAATTCAATTCCAATTAAATATTATTTAATTGGTACACTTCATTAAATCTAAAGAAAAAGATTTAATCTTCTCTCAACTGGGTTCAAAAACAGTGTTAATGAAGACACCATTCACGACAAACCCAAATCACATTTGATATTAAACACAAGGCTCTGAATAAAAAATATACCGGCTTATATTCAATATCAAATTCTACGACTAACAAATAACGTATTGGAAATAACGATATATATATATATATATATATATATATATATATATATATATATATCTTTCAAATTCCCATAACAATATCTATATCATCACAAAATCCAACATCGAAATAATCCAAAGACAATTTCGATTCAAATCCATTCCAATATAATTATTGGAAATTCTGGTTATTTTCAAAACCATTTTTAATCCAGTTTAGTTATTTTAAAAATAAATAGAATTATAATTCTAGTCCAAAACTAGTTCCTTTCGATAAAAATCTATTTTTATCTTTTCTAATATGGAGTTTTTCATCCCAATTTTTCCCCAAATCATTTCTTATGATTTTACATAAATTATTACTATTTTTAATAATTTTATCAAGGCCCGTACAGTCGATTTCCATCAACGGCCATCGAACTGCACTTACAGCGACCTTTTCCAAATTTGATTTGGTCATAATTCCAAATCCAACCGTTAGATTTCTAATTTCTAATATTCGTTAGAAAGCTCTTTTCGATACGAACCCAACGGTTCCAGTTTCAGGAGAATCCGACGGTCGGATCTCCCACAATATCCGTTCGAAGTCAATGGTCGAAATTCGCGAACTGCCGCGACGCGGCTCGTTCTATTCAGGCCATTATATTATATATATAATATATATAATATATACTTCGTCGGTTTCCTTTTTTAAAACGTAGTTTATAAATCGTTTTAAATTCGTTTTTAAAACGGTTTCAAACTTCATATTCAAATTCAAATCAAAATTGAATATTCCCTTACAAATTCGTTTTAAATTCATTTCAAATTGATTTCAATTCAAATTGATTTCTAATTCAATTTCAGTTTGTTTTCAATTCAATTCAATTTCAATTCGGATACATTTATATTCAATTTCAATTCGAATTCATTTCTATTCAATTTCAATTCGAATTCATTTCTATTCAATTTCAATTCGAAATCATTTCTATTCAATTTCAATTCAAATTCATTTCTGTTCAATTTCAATTCGAATTCATTTATATTCAATTTCAATTCGAATTCATTTCTATTCAATTTCAATTCGAATTCATTTATATTCAATTTCAATTTGAATTCATTTCTATTCAAAATTTCAGATTTTGAAATCACTTTCGATATTTGTTATAAAATGAATAAAATCGATATAAATATCGTTCCCGTCAAAATGGCGTAAATCTAATCAACACGGCTTCATATATTGATATTTTCAAATATTCTATTTCGGTTATTTCTATTTCAAATATTCTATTTCAAATATTTCTTTTTCAAATATTTCTACTTCTAAACTGGAATGAGGCCCAATCAATCACCATACAATGTTAATTATATGGATTTTCTATAACACAGGTATATATCAACAACGATGAATACTCAACCATCATCCAAAGTGCATTCTACACTGTATAAGCATCAAATATAAATATTCAACGCTTATAACAGTCTATCACTCAATCGATCGACATACAACTATTTATTGGGATTAGTGTATGTCATATATCATCCCAATGCCCGTGTGGGGTTTCAAACAATCAAACACATATTTTATTTGTGCAGTTGGGCGATGTTTAAAATTTATCGTTCCAATCAATATCAGTCAAATGTGTGTATATAAACAAATCGGCCGATTTGTTTATAATTATTTACTTATTCACTTTCACGTTAAAAATTATATTTTTAACGATAATTAATTTATTTCAACCCATCTATATTTATCATCGATTTCACATCAACAACACAAACAAATTTCACAACACATCAATTAAACAAACAAGCCATCCATGGTCTGTGGATGACGGGTGTCGGGTGCTACTAAGCACCGTCTGCATCCTAGTATATATATATAACTAGAAAAAGAAATTTGGAGTGAGAAGTTCTCACAGAATAGCTAAACCAATTCGCCTCGACTCTTCATATGTAGGAAATCTGCGTCGTGCTTCCTTTTGTCACTTTCGTCGCCCGTATTCACTACATATATAAAAATCACATTTTTATTTTCTCTAATACGTAAAAATCATATTTTTATATTCGCTACTTCGTTATATGCAAAAATCGAATTTTATCACTACTTCATATTTCATAAATCAACCTCTTAAATAACCATATTTTTATATAATTGAAAATCGCACTTTTATATTGTTAAAAATCCAACCTTCATGTTGTTAAAAATCCAACCTTTGTATTGTTAAAAATCCAACCTTCATGTTGTTAAAAATCCAACCTTTGTATTGTAAAAAAATCCAACCTTCATGTTGTTAAAAATCCAACCTTCATGTTGTTAAAAATCCAACCTTTATATTGTTAAAAATCCAACCTTTAAACATAAACAAAAATCGGATAAAACCATACTTTAATGTATAAAAATAAATAAAATACTCACTGTTTTTCTTCCACTGTTAAACCGCTTGGAATCAAAGAAGCCAACTTCGAATCCCATCCTCCACGTGGCGCCGGAATGCTGCAGTGCTCGCCGGAGGTGGTCGGAGCTCGCGGACAGGTCGTGGTTCGCGGTACAGCTTTGGGCGGAGGCGGCTTGGGGTACGGGTTTAAGGGTGTCGGGTTTTCTACTGGGGAAGAGAAGGCTGGAGGAGCGGAGGGGGTGGCGAATGTCGGATCTGAAGTGGCGGTGGAGGGCCTGCGACGAGGTGCAGCGGTCTTCGAGCTCGTGGTTGCGCCTGGTTTTAGGGCTCACGCCTCTCGTTCGAGCTGGCGTCGTTCTTCGATGGAGAAGCCGGAGGGGGTGTTGGACGGAGGGCCGCTGATGGGGAGCGACGGTCGATGGTCAGGGGGAAGGACGACGATGGCTTTCATCGTTTTTTTTTATATATATTTCCAATTTTTCCTTTGAATGAGATCTGAATGGGAAACGGGAAACTAGGGTTGACCATATTATAATTATTTTATTATTTTAAATTCCCCTAAAAAGCAACCTTTTATTTCGGTCTCTAAACGAGACCCCAACGACTGTCGTCCCTAGTGTTATACCCCCATTCCGAACAAAATGGGATATGCCACATAAGCTGATTTGATCATTTCGATCAGTTTTCGTAAAAATCAAAATATAACTCTATATATTGAATTTGAACGCGCATTTCAATTCACCGGGGTTACATACTAACCCGAAAAATTCCCGAAAAATATTTTCCTACTTCGTATTGACGATACGGTCCTAACAAAACTAGTTTCGTCGAATTCTAAGACCGTTTGAAAAATGGCCATTTTCCAGTCGATTAGAATCAATTGAAACTGGTCAAACGCGTTTTCCTTTGCCACGCTCACAAATTGATTCGAAAAATTATGAAATTTGGAATCTAGCAATAACTTGACATCGCGGATCCAACAAAAGTGGTTTCGTCGAAATCCGAGGTCGTTTGCAAAATTCCCATTTTTAAGGGCCTGAATTGAATAGCGACTATTCAGAATTTTCAACTGGACATATCTTTTTATCCCCGCTATGAAATTTCAATCTTTCGGATTCGTTGGAAAGATATTATCAATTAGATCCTATTATTTTTGGTTTCACTAAAATACGGTTTGTTTTGCACCCGGTACATTCATTTGAAATTTGAAATCGAATTATCGAACTACCGCGCCATTTTCAATTCTATTTATAATTATATATAATTATTTATATTCTAATGATGATCTATATAATATATACGTTCTAATCAATTCAAAATAAATTTCTCGTCGTTTTTATTCAAAATAATTCATTTTAAATAATCAAAATTCGCTGAAATTGCCAAAATAAAAATTTTAAACGGGCCCAGATTTTACGGGTTGTTACAACAACAGAATAAATATGATAGTAGTCCATAAGCTACTACATAACCACAGAGTCTACGGCAAATACAACAAAGTACCAAACGTAGATAAGTCTGATAATGCATAAGGAAATAATTGAGTCTAAAATAGGAAACAACTGAAATAACTGGAAAGTTGAAATAACTACAACGACTAAATAAGTGATAGATAGATCCAAGAAAAGCTCCAAGTGAACCAAGAAAGCTAATATCCTCAAGCTAACCCGAGTATCCATGTAAAACAAACACACTCAAGTCCGGATTAACATTTTTATATATTGATAACTTAAGTGAAACGATTACTGAAATGCAAAGTAACTTAAAGAATGTTTGGGATCACCATCCTCTAAGGATCCGTCAAACTAATACTATATATTATAATACGCTATATACAATAGTGTCTATCAGTAAAGTAAATATCAAAATAGCGTAAACGGGATTACCATGATTAACCTTACACCATTTATATACTCCCATAGTATATACAGTATTGTAATTCCTCCGTAAACTGGAGGTTGATCAGAAGGCACTCCATATAAAATGATACAAAACAAAATCGTATTGGGCTCGTATAAGGCATGTGACAAGGCACGCGAGGAATGCCAAGGTGGATTCACCGTTTGCATAACCAGACCGGTGCTAACACATAACAGCAACTATAACCCACTTCGAGACACACTCCCATATCAAGGGTATAGAGCAATCGAATCACAAAAGTAATAGAATGGTTTCAAAGAAGTATGCTCGATAGGAGGAATGACCTCACTTGGTCTCAGTGTAGCACCCGTTTTAGCCACATCAAGCTGACTCAAGGTAGTCAGGGTCTCGTAATTAAGATGAAATAGAAGATAGAGTTGATCACCAAGCCATCCTGCTTCATTCTGGATCTCCACCGCGTACACAGTTGTTAAAGTAGTTTCGGAATTGTCAGAGAGGATGCCAACATCCGATCCCGGTCTCTTTAACAACCAATCGCTTATTACACACCGTGGTCATTTTATAATTCTTAAATCAAAATAACCTTCAAAAACACAATTTAAATCAAATATTTCCACGATCACCACTTGTACTCTTCAATATTTAAAGTTTATAAAATATACGAGTTTATAAAATAAAATATAAAGATAATAAAATTTATAGAAATACTATGTATAAAATAGGTACTTATTTTGTTATTAAAAATTTTGTAAACTCTAAAACAATTAAAATGTAACTAAAATCTTAAATGTCATTTGAATCCATATTTACCTATAAATCAAATTTTTTAAAACATTTTCAAAATATAAGTTTATCATTTAAAATCTAACTACATATATTATTATTATTGAAAATACTTGAATCAAATTTCCAAAATCATTATTTCTTAATCAAATATATGACCAACGGTGTCTGTATATATTTTCTATCCTATGGTCAAGTGATACAGATATATATATATATCATTTCAATCCGTTTATTTTCAAGTACGGGTTTATATCATTTCAACCCTTAATCCCAAATTCAATAAAAATCGCTTGGGTCTATCATTTCAACCCATAACGGGTTTTCCTTATTCTATCAAGTCATTCAGGTATGTATCATTTCAAGCCGTAGTGATTTCCTAAACTAAGGGAACTTGCAATGTGAAGGTCAAAACATAACAAATCAATCATCGACATATAATATCGATCTGTACATGTCATATATACATGTCTGCACATGTTACTATTACGTCTAAATATCAATCATGCACGTTAAATGTTATTTATTCAGACATGCATACGTAGAGTATATTCGTCCGCTTATCTGTGTGCATGTCACATACACTATCGTGCATCTCACATTCAAACGTATAAATTTCATGCACGTCACACTGAAAGTATTATATCCATATAAATTTCATTTTACGTGTCCGAACGTGTTTACACGTCATATCAATATATGTAACTAATAAGTTTCATATATCACATATGCAGATCCATATATATATATATATATATATATATATATATATCGTATATCACCAATTCACATAACAAACAAATAATATGTTACTTGCATTACATAGTGTCAATAACATGTCGATAATGAACATATGAGAATAGTATAATTTCTACAGCAATCCTAGCAATTCAGATAGTCAATTCACAGGTTTATACACCGAAATAGGAATGGTAATCGCGAGTGAGGGATACTCACCTTTCATAGCAAATAGAAATGAAGAAGACGATGAAGGCGGATGTGAAGCAAACATCAAATGGATATTTATTTCTCTTTATTACCAACTTCCCCGACTGGAAACAAAATACAGTAAAATTTTAAAATTTGCATAAATACAATAAAAATCAACTTGGTATTTTTTCCTTCAAAACCCGAATTTAATATACAATTGAAAAAAACCAAAAATCCAACTTCAGACCTTTATGCATTTCCAAAAACAACATACATATAGTATGCATATAAGTTTCCAAACCCAAACAAAACAGCAAATAAATAACATATAGATTCATTTTCAAACCAGTAGAAGAACTTATTCAAAGAAAAAAAATGTATATTCGGTTTCAAACAAAACTTTGCAAAAGAAAACCAAAAGCTATGCTTCCACGCCTAAGTTTTATAAATATAAACAAATATATATATATATATATATACAAATTGTAAAAATAAATAAATAAACATATATATATATATAAATTTATACCAATGCATGCATAAATACCATAAGACATATGCATAACAAGTTTAAAAAACTAACACATTACTCACGCATGTTGTTTACAAGACCCTTAACAAATTCATACATATATCATGTTGAGAACTCACGCAAGGAAGAAAGGGAAAAAAATAAAAAGGGGAGAGGAGAGAACTCACACAACAAGGAAGGTGCAAATGGAATGGAGGCAACTTTTTCTACATGAGGATGAAATGAATGCAAATATATGAGCTACAGGAAGAGGCGCCTCCCTTCCTTCATCTCTCTTCCCTTTAATCCCACTTGTTATCATTTTTTTTCTTTTTTCAATTCGAGAGAGAGGAGGATGATGATTTTTGAAGAGGCATAGAACAGGTAGATGAAGATGAAATGGAGAATAAGAAATGAAACGGTATGATATATATGCTAACCGATGAGAAAATGAGGAGTCATGTCCATTCATCATTTTGAAAAACGCTCGGTTTCCTTTCGAGATAATTCACAGACCAAGTCCTAACAGTTAAACAAGGTGACACAAATTGGACAGTTCATATTTAAGTGAACCGGTATCAAAATTGTTGCGCAACCATTTTATTTTTTTCATTGCAAACCGAATGCCCAAAAATGATAAATGAATATACTACGATGATCAGCGTGATGATACGGACACAACGGTATAAAAATTTCAGTGTCATGACACTCTGATCAAAAACCCGTTACGAACACCTTTTAACGTAGAAAAATCATACAAAATAAATAAAAGAAGGTTGAAATGTCCGAATTTCGCTAAACGGATTGCGCCGTCGAATTCAGAATAAGCAAAAGAATTTTCTAACGCTGAACTGTCAGTATTTTGGGCAAAACTTTACGGACGTCTAAATTGAACTGATATGCATAGAAAATTTCGTAATGAACGAACTTGCATATTTTTTGGTGAAACTTGTTTGACTGCTATGTCCAGATGGACGCATTCCAAATATCCAATTCTCGTTGTGAAAATTTTATGCCAAATTTTCAAGATAAAA
Organism: Allium sativum; assembly: GCA_030737875.1. NCBI lineage: Eukaryota > Viridiplantae > Streptophyta > Magnoliopsida > Asparagales > Amaryllidaceae > Allium > Allium sativum. Next base: position 433,548,509 of record CM060910.1, read on the forward strand.
AGAAATGGATCGAAAAATCAAATTTTAAATCGTTGAAAATAACGGGTTGTTATAGATGTATAACATGTCCCTGTGAACCACATACTGAAATATTATAATAATATGATCACTTAGGAATTAAACATAATAATTTTATGATCCTTCGTTATGTAAAATACAGATCGTTACATTCTCCTCCCTTTAGTAATTTCGCCTCCAAAATCTCAAACAAACACAAACAAACATTGCATCCTGCATGCCTACCTTCCATAAGCAACTATTTTATCATCCAATCTACATCCAACAATCCATGGCAAGCGTATCCCTAACCTAGCATGTAGTATTCTAATTGTACATGACACATTGGAACAAGTAGACACGATATATAGGATGTACCACTCAAAGAGTTCTGGATAGGCCATCTTCACACTCTCCTTTATCTTCTAGGTGCAATCGTTAATAATCCTTGCTTCATTGTACCTTAACTTGCCTAATTACCTTCCTCCTAATTTTTTCATTTCATTCTCAATGATCGAAGTGGGTTACGAGTTTAGAGACTTTAGGGTCTTAATAAACATCTTCAAGTTTATTCGAAGATACCACAATGCTTGAGTCGTGCAAAAACTTTCGTAGATATGAGATATGAAAAACATTGTGCACGTCAGCTATCTTCGAAGGTAAATCCAACCTGTAAGAAAGCTTCTTGATCCTTTTCTCAATTAGAAACAGTCCAACGAATCTTGAGGATAACTTTCCTTTCCTTCCGAATCTAGCAACATTCCTTAGAGATAAAACTTTTATAAATGCCACGTTTTCGATAGCAAATTCTGAATTTATCCTTTTCTCATTAGCCTAATTTTTTAGATGGTGTTGGATTGCCTTCATTCGTCATCGAATGATCTCAATCTTATCCATCGTTTGTATTATCATTTCTGTCCCGAGCATTAACCTCTCTCCTGTTTTTAACCAACAAAAAGGTGCATTACATGGTCTTTCGTACAATTCCTCATACGATGCCATATCGATCCTTGATTGATAACTATTATTATAGGAAAACTCAACTAGATAAAGATGCTCTTCTCGCGATTCTCTGAAATCCAAAACAAAGGCACTTAGAAGATCTTCCAGTACTTTGTTCACTCTCTCGGTTTGCCCATCGGTTTGAGAGTAATAAGTTGTACTTATATGCAGCTCAGTCCCTAATGCTTCTTACAAACTTTTTTAAAATTTGCCAGTGAATATAGGGTCTGTATCACTCACTATGTTTTTTGATATTCCGTGGAATCTAACTACCTATCTAACATACAACTTAGCCAACTTGGACTTCGTTCTAGTTGATTTGACATGACTAATCTTGCACTTTTGATCAAGTAATCCACAACTACCCAAATATTATCATATACTACTATAGGCCTAGGCAATATGTCAATAGAATCCATCAATTTTTGCTCTTAATTCTATATAGGAACTTCTAATGACTGTAACAACCCACTCGGTTTCTTCTTCTTACCTTTAACAAAGTGATAATACATACACTTTCAGATAATCTTCCAACATCCCTCTTCATATCTTCCTGGTAGTAGGTGCTCTTTATATCTCTTACACTTGTTACTATGAGGATTAATGGTCAACTAGAAATGATGAAATTCCCTACAAACTTCTTCTCTTAATCCATATATATTTAGAAGAACCAATCTACCATTCTTACAAAGCCAACCATCTAAGTCGATTCTGTAATTCTTCATTTTCTCAGATTCAACTCTCATCTCTAACCTTTCCATTGTCCCAACAATCTTGGCTTCTGTCATTTATCTAGCTCCAAACCTTTCAATGAGAGTAGGCTTAATATGTAAGCTTGCTAACATCTCAGGCATTAAGTCACAGCAAGGGCCAAAATCGAATCTAGCTATATACTTCATCTTTCATTCCATAAAAATAAATGTCATACTCGCATGTTCTCCACTCAACGCATTCGCCACTACGTTACATTTTGCTAGAGTGCATGTAATACCAAAATCATCGGAAGCTCAGAGCTCCAACCACAATTGCTGCAGAATATTAATATCCTTTTGAGAGAAGAGGTGCTTCAATGATTTATGATCTGTAAATAGCTCAAATCTCACTCCTAGCTGATAATGTCTCCATATCTTTAGAGAAAACACAGTTGACGCTAGCCCTAGATCCTTTATAGGGTAATTTCTTTTATGCAGTTTCAGTTATCAACTAGCATACGTGATAGACCTTCCTTTTACATCAACGCAGGTCAAAACCAATAGTGCATGCATCAATATAGATAACCATCTCCTCGTTCCCACTTGGAATAACTGACATGGGAGCACTAGTCAATCTCTCCTTTAGGATCGTAAAAGCATGATCACATTTAACATGCCATACAAATGTCTGATTTTTCTTCGTTAAGCTGGTCAATGGTGAAACTATCTTCAAGAGATCCTTGATAAAATGTTGATGGTTACTAGACAATCCAAGGAAACTTCTAACATTCGTGACACTCTTAGGTCGATTTTGGTCCTGGATTGCCTCCGCTTTAGTAGGGTCCACTATTATACATTGTCCCCATATGGCATGACCTAAGAATCTCACTTCTAGAATTGACAATTTGAAAACTTAGCTCATAATTGATTCTTTCTCATAATTTCCAATATAATCCTTAAATATGTCTTATGTTCCCCCTCGGTCTTGGATTAAATCACGATGTCATCCACAAACTAAAGCACAAACTTACTCATTGGTCTCTAAAAATTCGGTTCATATCATCTACAAATATGTCGGTGCATTGGTCAATTCCAAAGGCATCACCATCCATTCATAAAATCCAAGTGATGTCCTTAAAGAAGTCTTTGGTACACCGTCCTTTATTGTTCTCAATTGGTGAAATCTCATAATCAAATCCATTTGGGAAAACACCTTGTCTAACACCCCACATTACTTAATGTCATCCGCATGAGGATTTCATTAAGAAAGTATGGAGCATTGTAGGTAAAAAGACATAAAAGCATCATAGAGACAAAAATTTCGCAAGACATAATAATAAGTTTACAACGGAAGAAAACTTTTTATTTCACCAAACAATTACAAAATGTCATGTCTAAAAACCTCAGTCAAAAACAACATCAGAGAAAAATAATATTATCCCCAAATATAGTAAAAATATACAACCTAACCTTAGGACGAGAATAGGTAGTGACCCAACTTGTAGAAATCCACCATGACAAAGCTAACAAAGAAATTTGAGCTATACACTTTCTTTTTGTAAGCCATGGGGAAAGAAAGAGAAAGAAAGGAAATGAGTCAGATATAAAGCCGGGTGAGTTGCTGGGATTATCACCTCGACTTACTAAGTTAAGTAAAATAGACAAACAAAGATTCTAGCGACATAAAAGGGTAGATTTCTATACATGTCTAAAGGTGAACAATAGCTGATATGAACTGATAACAAGGACTGACAATTCTTATATAAAGAAAATGATGATAACCATAATAATCAGATAAGGAAAATTGACTATTTTACACTTCTACTAGAATATAAGGATCAGGCGTTACTCTAATTACATAACATGAACAAGATTACATAACAGGAACATGATTACATAATAGGAACATGATTACACAATAGCAGAAACATGATTGCATAACAGGAACATTATTACTTAACAACAAGAAAAGGATTACTTAACAGGAGGAACATGATCACATAACAGGAACAAGATTATTTAACAGCAGGAACATGATTACTTAACAGCAGGAACAATACTACTGTGACGGCAAAGAATTTCGCTCGGTCCGAACCAGTCGCTAAACCGACCCAGACCGTTCGAAACGCCCTATCGTTTGAGAACACGACAAATCAGAACGCATATAAAAGAACATTTCATTGCATATTACAACAACGCATCAGATTACAAGAATATACAGAGTATAAATGAATATTACATAGAAATATCAGAGATTTAAATTACATTTAAATACATCGCAGCGGAAAATAATAAAATACACAACTAGAAGAGATATACGGATACAAAGCTTTCCGGATATCATTCCAGCTGTAAACCAGGATCCTGTGAATATAAATCTGCAAAACCAAAACTACTAGCTGCCTGTGTCAAAATAAGGGCACCCAGAGTTTAGGTTAAAACAATAAACTCCAGGTCAGTCATGTGACTGGTGTGAGAACTAAAACAGTTAATCTTTATTTTTAAAGTTAGGTAAATCAAAGGACCACGCCGTATAACACGGAACGGGTTTCCTCCCAAGAATACCAGTGCATAAAACAAACAGCGCAATGCTAAATAAAGAAAAATGAAGCTGTTATAAGACCCAGGTCCTATCACACAATGCAACGCAAGCCGGGGGATAGGGTTTTTCCCTTATAACAGCCAAAGAATGCTTGATACGTTTAAAACAAATCATTTGATACTATTATAAGTGCATAGTGTATAAAACAACTTCAAATCATAAGTATCAATCATAGGCGGCATAAGTGCCCCATCCCACTATGTCGCCATACTAGGCTCTACAAATAAAACCGCAAATGTCACATATTTGGAAATTGGATTTCCGTCTATGAACCGAGGCAAAAGATAGTCCTCAATCGATTCGTGACTCTCTAGCCCGAGCCACAGGACCTAGACTCAAGTGGGCCCTTGGATCGTCAGGGCCAGTCCACCGATGTGGATTAAACTTAAACCCTGAACATGCGTTTCCCCGCCCTATGGGGCGTAGGTGAGCCAACTAAATGACTCCATCGGTTCGAGAACGACCGATCAATCCGAGGCGCCTTGCAACAGCAACAACCACATAAGTCAAACTCGTCAGGGCGTGTAAAACCACTGACGCCACTTCTAACTAGAAAGAAACGCATGCCCTCCCTGAGGTCCGTCTCCCGTTTTTGGTTCATACCGGGTGTGAAACTCGCGAAGTAAACGTTACACAAAGCTACGCCACAAAGGCCGTGCTTTGATCATCACCACAAGACTTTGCTTTTCAACAGAAGCCTCGATCAATTGCCACTTAGGCATGCCACACAGGCAATTCACTCCATGCGTTTGATATCCATCAATATATAACCCCTGAGCTCGTACGTCTCAGAGAAGGGCGTTAAGCAAGAGAATAAATTCTCCGCCGCCAAACAGATATATATTTAATAGAGATCAATCACACGGATAAAAATCCAATGTCAGACACACAGTCCATTTACAAGTCCGTTCTGGGTCTGAACGAAACCGGAGGCACCTAGTACCCCGCATATCCATCGATCTCCAAGTACGTCTGGACGATCACCAACTGTTTCCATCCTCTTGGGTGTACAGCCCAATCAAGATCATCAGTAATTATCCAAACGACGTGAAGACTTCTGGTCTTCGACCACCGTCTTCATCTTCGACACCACGTCGAATCAGTTATTCAGAATGGGATAAACCCGGTCTTTCTGAATAACTCGCGTATATATTATAAAAGTGTTACACAAACACAACATACGCCTCATTCCAATTCAGAATATTCTTTTATTCAAAATTTCCTATACTTTGGGAAAAGTTCCCATTAATTTTATCCAAGATAAATTCTTTAAATTTATTCTTTAATCTCCTTTGAATATCAATTCAAACTAGTCGGGATTAGCGAACCACACCGAAATAATCATTTATTTTATTTCCCAATCCCAACCTATTCATCCCATGAAGTAAAACTGGTAGTACTTCATATCTAACACCATAGTGTTATCGGTAATTCAATTACCATTTCTCGTTCAAATCTAATTAAAGATTTAACTATCGCCTGGAGTAAAACTGGTGATACTCCATTCTCGATCTTTTCAATCTAATTAAAGATTCATTAAAACTCCATTTAGTTTTAATCTTTGACTGGGTTAAAGAATCAGTGTCATTTAAAACACAGTTCATGATAAACCCAAAGTCACATCCCATTGATTATCGGGTTAAAGAACGAGTGTTATTTAAAACACTGTCCACGATAAACCCAAAAATCAATATCAATTCAATTCCAATTAAATATTCTTTAATTGGTACACTTCATTAAATCTAAATAAAAAGATTTAACCTTTTCTCAACTGGGTTCAAGAACAGTGTTAGTGAAGACACCACTCACGACAAACCCAAATCGCATTCGATATTCAATACAAGGCTCTGAATAGAAAATATATCGGCTTATATTCAATATCGAATTCTACGACTAACAAATGTCGTATTGGAAATAACGATATAAATATATATCTTTCAAATTTCCATAACAACATCTGTATAATCACGAATTCCAACATCGAAATATTCCGAAGACAATTTCGATTCAAATCCACTCCAATGCAATCATTGGATATTCTGGTTATTTTTAAAACCCTTTTTAAATTCAATTTATTTATTTAAAAATAAATAGAATTATAATTCTAGTTCAAAACCAGTTCATTTCGATAAAAATCTATTTTTATCTTTTCAAACATGAAGTTTTTCATCCCAAATCTTCACAAATCATTTCTTATGATTTTACACAAATTATTACTATTTTTAATAATTTTATCAAGGCCCGTACAGTCGATTTCCATCAATGGCCATCGAACTGCACTTACAGCGACCTTTTTCAAATTTGATTTGGACATAATTCCAAATCCAACCGTTAGATTTCTAATTTCTAATATTCGTTAGAAAGCTCTTTTCGATACGAACCCAACGGTTCCGGTTTTAGGAGAATCCGACGGTCGGATCTCCCGCAATGTCCGTTTGAAATAAATGGTCGAAATTCACGAACTGCCGCGGCGCGGCGCGTTCTATTCAGGCCATTATATTATATATATAATATATATATAATATATTTCGTCGATTTCTATTTAAAACGAATTATATAAATAGTTTTAAATTCGTTTCAAAAGCAATTTCAACTTCCGTTTCAATTCAAATCAAAATTGAATTCTTCTCTATAAATTCGTTTTAAAATTCATTTCTACTCAATTCAAATTTCAATTCAATTTGAATTCATTTCAATTTGCTTTCAATTCAATTTGAATTCGTTTTCAATTCATTTCGAAATCGTTTTCAATTCAATTCATTTCGAAATCGTTTTCAATTCATTTCATTTCGAAATCGTTTTCAATTCAATTCATTTCGAAATCGTTTTCAATTCAATTCATTTCGAAATCGTTTTCAATTCAATTCATTTCGAAATCGTTTTCAATTCAATTCATTTCGAAATCGTCGATTTCGAAATCACTTTTCAATATTCATTTTAAAATGAATAAAATCGATATAAATATCGTTCACGTCAAAATGGCGTCAATCTAATCAACACGGTTTCATAATTTCTATTTTCAAATTTTCTTTATTTTTCAAATTGGAATGAGGCCCAATCAATTACCATATAAAATTAATTATATGGATTTCCATACAACACATGTATATAATAGCATTGAAAAATAATCAACCATCAACCAAAGTGCACTACACTGTATAAGCATCAAATATAGATATTCAACGCTTATAACAGCATGTCAATCAATCGATCGACATATTTAATCAATCAGGATGAGTGAAATTCATATTTCATCCCAACACCCGTGTGGGGTTTCAAACAATCAAACACAGATTTTAGTTGTGCAGTTGGGCGATGTGTAAAATTTATCGTCCCAATCAATGTCATTCAAATAAGTGTACATAAACAAACCGTCTGGTTTGTAAATGAATATTTATTTATTCACATTCACGTTAAAAATTATATTTTTAACGATAAAACATTTTATTTCAACATATGAATTTCTATTCAGTTCATTTTTTAAATAAAATGATATTTTTATTTTTCTAACTTATTTTAGAAAATTTCGGCGGCATAACGGCACGATACTAGGAACGGGACAAGGCCTAGCCTTATCCCCGGTCTAGTGAAGGCCCACGCCATTCACACATCAATCAAAATCACCAAACAATTCAATTTCAAATCAAATCATCTAATCAACTACACAACCAAACAATTTAACAAACAAGCCATCCATGGTCTGTGGATGACGGGTGTCGGGTGCTACTAAACACCGTCTGCATCCTAGTATATATATAACTAGAAAAATTAAATTGAAAGGTGAGAAGTTCTCACCGATAGCTATCCAATCATCTTGACTCTTCTTTGATATAAAGCTTCTTCGTTCTCGCCTTTTTGTCACCTTCGTTATCCGCTTTCACTACATATGTAAAAATCGAATTTTTACTTCGCTATTCAATATATAAAAATCATATTTTTATTTCGAAGTTCAATATATAAAAATCATATTTTTATTTCGAAGTTCAATATATAAAAATCATATTTTTATTTCGAAGTTCAATATATAAAAATCATATTTTTATTTCGAAGTTCAATATATAAAAATCATATTTTTAATTCGAAGTTCAATATATAAAAATCATATTTTTATTTCGAAGTTCAATATATAAAAATCATATTTTTATTTCGAAGTTCAATATATAAAAATCATATTTTTAATTCGAAGTTCAATATATAAAAATCATATTTTTAATTCGAAGTTCAATATATAAAAATCATATTTTTAATTCGAAGTTCAATATATAAAAATCATATTTTTACTCTTTCTACAATATAAAAATCTCTTCTTTGATAATAATTTCATACAGATAAAGATTATATTTCTATTTCATTAAAAACCGCATCTTTTTATACATATATATATATATTTATATAAAATCAATAAAACACTTATGTAAAATCAATGAAAGCATTTTATAAAAATCAAATTGCAGAAAGGGGGGAAAAGCTCACGTCGGTTTCCGACTTCAGAATCTCGCGGGTGGAGTTCGCGTCAGTCGCAAGGTGGGGTGACAATCGGCGTCGGTCGACTGAGGGGGTGGGGTTGAGAGGGGGAGCAAGAGGTCTCAGTCTCCGTTGGTGGCGTCTCGCTTGATCTCGAAATTGGGGCACGATTTGGGGCTCGCGCAAGAGGAAGGAGGAGGGGGTCTGGGCGTCGCCAGCGGGGTCGAGGAGAGGCGGAGCTCGGTTGGGGTGATGGCGCTTGAGATCGACGGAGGAGGTTTAGGGGTAGCTACGGTTTAGGGCTACAGTGGGAGCGGGTTTTTTTTTGTTTTTTTTTCTTTCAACTGAATCGGGGAAGAGAAAAAGGAAGAGGGGGGGGGGGGTTTATAAAATTTATATTATTTAATTTATTTATTTTTAATTGCCAAAAAGTTGACTTTCACAAACGACCTCTAAACGAGGCCCACCGCCTGTCGTCCCTAGCGTTTTACCCCCATTCCGAACCCAATGGGATATGTCACGTAGGACAATTCAATCGTTTCGATCAATTTCCGTTAAATTTACATTTAAATCGCTATATTGAATTTTAAACGTACATTTCAAATTACCGGGGTCGCATACTAACTAGAAAAATTCCAGAAAAATATTTTCTAGCTTCGTATTGACGATACGGTCCTAACAAAACTAGTTTCGTCGAATTCTGAGACCGTATGAAAAATGGCCAATTTCCAGTCGATTAAAATCAACTGAAACTCGTCAAACGCTTTTTCCTTTGCCACGCTCACATATTGATTCGAAAAATTATGAAATTTGGAATCTAGCAATAACTTAACATCACGGACCCAACAAAACTGGTTTCGTCGAAATCCGAAGTCGTTTGCAAAATGTCCATTTTTAAGGGCCTGAATTCCATAGCGACTATTCAGAATTTTCAACTGGACATATCTTTTGATTCCTGATATGAAATCTTGATTTTTCGGATTTGTTGGAAAGATATTATCAATCAGATCCTAATGTTTTTAGTTTCACTAAAATCCGGATTGTTTTGCACCCGGTACATTCAATTGAAGTTTGAAATCGAATTATCGAACTACCGCGCCATTTTTAATTCTATTTATAATTATATATAAATATTTATATTCTAACGACGACGCGTATAATATATACGTTCGAATTATATTCGAAATAAATTTCTCGTCGATATTATTTAAAATAATTCAATTTAAATATTCAAATTCAGCTAAAATTGCCAAAATAAAAATTTCAAACTGGCCCGCATTTTACGGGTTGTTACAATCTCCCCCACTTAAAACTTTTCGTCCCCGAAAAGGAACAAAGTCGAAAGCGGTTTGACTATTCAACTCTACGCTCGATCTGGCTTCTATTCTCCAACTCTTTAGTCTCTGAGAATTTTCTAATTCTTCAAAAATTTGGCTAACACCCTAAATTTTCGAAAAATTTCGCCATAACCTCCCCTGCACCGGGAGCATCGGGGAATTTCAAATAGCTTCCCCGGTCCTTCAGATCTCAAAAAGAAAAAGAAAAAGCCAAGCGGCTAGCCAATAGGCTCACAAAATCATCATCACCCAAACAAAACAGGAAATTATGTAGTAAACATGTACCTATTTGTCGGGCAAACAAATTTTATTCTCTGCTCTAGCCTCCTTGCTATGACCTGTTCAATGTAAGTACAAGTATATGCAAGCAAATGCGACCAAATTTTCAATACAGTCAATACGTGATTCAATTAGGCTAAATGGCTAAAAATTAGCAAACAAATAAACAAACAACACAAACATCAATCAATTAGTGAATTTAACGTTTCAAATTCATAATTTTGATACCTATACAAAAATCATGTTTTTGATGCCAAATCACAACAATAGGCCCTATCTAATTTTTTTGTTCTCACACCAGTCAATAGGAAATATATAGAAATCTCACTTTCGTCACTCGAATATAAACACTGATGATGAGGTCTCATCATCTGAATCATCTCCGGGCGACTAGAGTGTGATTCTATATCTATCCAGTATATTAAAATTTCGAATACACGCGGATCAGACGTATACGCAAAATCTATATATACTGGATTGTCCACATCAATATAAATAGATAATCAAATACGAATAATTGATTTAAATCTTCAAAACCAAAATTGTTTTCATTTTAAAAATTTTTACTCTTCACACTCGTTCTAGGATACTACTGATCCCATCTCTAACGAGTCATTCTCGTTGGATATTACTAATCCAATATCTGATGAATTCTTTCGTATGGTTTTAATGTGCCTTGTTCTCGAGCTCTGTAAACCAAAGCTCTGATACCAACTTTGACGGCAAAGAATTTCGCTCGGTCCGAACCAGTCGCTAAACCGACCCAGACCGTTCGAAACGCCCTATCGTTTGAGAACACGACAAATCAGAACGCATATAAAAGAACATTTCATTGCATATTACAACAACGCATCAGATTACAAGAATATACAGAGTATAAATGAATATTACATAGAAATATCAGAGATTTAAATTACATTTAAATACATCGCAGCGGAAAATAATAAAATACACAACTAGAAGAGATATACGGATACAAAGCTTTCCGGATATCATTCCAGCTGTAAACCAGGATCCTGTGAATATAAATCTGCAAAACCAAAACTACTAGCTGCCCGTGTCAAAATAAGGGCACCCATAGTTTAGGTTAAAACAATAAACTCCAGGTCAGTCATGTGACTGGTGTGAGAACTAAAACAGTTAATCTTTATTTTTAAAGTTAGGTAAATCAAAGGACCACGCCGTATAACACGGAACGGGTTTCCTCCCAAGAATACCAGTGCATAAAACAAACAGCGCAATGCTAAATAAAGAAAAATGAAGCTGTTATAAGACCCAGGTCCTATCACACAATGCAACGCAAGCCGGGGGATAGGGTTTTTCCCTTATAACAGCCAAAGAATGCTTGATACGTTTAAAACAAATCATTTGATACTATTATAAGTGCATAGTGTATAAAACAACTTCAAATCATAAGTATCAATCATAGGCGACATAAGTGCCCCATCCCACTATGTCGCCATACTAGGCTCTACAAATAAAACCGCAAATGTCACGTATTTGGAAATTGGATTTCCGTCTATGAACCGAGGCAAAAGATAGTCCTCAACCGATTCGTGACTCTCTAGCCCGAGCCACAGGACCCAGACTCAGGTAGGCCCTTGGATCGTCAGGGCCAGTCCACCGATGTGGATTAAACTTAAACCCTGAACATGCGTTTCCCCGCCCTATGGGGCGTAGGTGAGCCAACTAAATGACTCCATCGGTTCGAGAACGACCGATCAATCCGAGGCGCCTCGCAACAGCAACAACCACATAAGTCAAACTCGTCAGGGCGTGTAAAACCACTGACGCCACTTCTAACTAGAAAGAAACGCATGCCCTCCCTGAGGTCCGTCTCCCGTTTTTGGTTCATACCGGGTGTGAAACTCGCGAAGTAAACGTTACACAAAGCTACGCCACAAAGGCCGTGCTTTGATCATCACCACAAGACTTTGCTTTTCAACAGAAGCCTCGATCAATTGCCACTTAGGCATGCCACACAGGCAATTCACTCCATGCGTTTGATATCCATCAATATATAACCCCTGAGCTCGTACGTCTCAGAGAAGGGCGTTAAGCAAGAGAATAAATTCTCCGCCGCCAAACAGATATATATTTAATAGAGATCAATCACACGGATTAAAATCCAATGTCAGACACACAGTCCATTTACAAGTCCGTTCTGGGTCTGAACGAAACCGGAGGCACCTAGTACCCCGCATATCCATCGATCTCCAAGTACGTCTGGACGATCACCAACTGTTTCCATCCTCTTGGGTGTACAGCCCAATCAAGATCATCAGTAATTATCCAAACGACGTGAAGACTTCTGGTCTTCGACCACCGTCTTCATCTTCGACACCACGTCGAATCAGTTATTCAGAATGGGATAAACCCGGTCTTTCTGAATAACTCGCGTATATATTATAAAAGTGTTACACAAACACAACATACGCCTCATTCCAATTCAGAATATTCTTTTATTCAAAATTTCCTATACTTTGGGAAAAGTTCCCATTAATTTTATCCAAGATAAATTCTTTAAATTTATTCTTTAATCTCCTTTGAATATCAATTCAAACTAGTCGGGATTAGCGAACCACACCGAAGTAATCATTTATTTTATTTCCCAATCCCAACCTATTCATCCCATGAAGTAAAACTGGTAGTACTTCATATCTAACACCACAGTGTTATCGGTAATTCAATTACCATTTCTCGTTCAAATCTAATTAAAGATTTAACTATCGCCTGGAGTAAAACTGGTGATACTCCATTCTCGATCTTTTCAATCTAATTAAAGATTCATTAAAACTCCACTTAGTTTTAATCTTTGACTGGGTTAAAGAATCAGTGTCATTTAAAACACAGTTCATGATAAACCCAAAGTCACATCCCATTGATTATCGGGTTAAAGAACGATTGTTATTTAAAACACTGTCCACGATAAACCCAAAAATCAATATCAATTCAATTCCAATTAAATATTCTTTAATTGGTACACTTCATTAAATCTAAATAAAAAGATTTAACCTTTTCTCAACTGGGTTCAAGAACAGTGTTAGTGAAGACACCACTCACGACAAACCCAAATCGCATTCGATATTCAATACAAGGCTCTGAATAGAAAATATATCGGCTTATATTCAATATCGAATTCTACGACTAACAAATGTCGTATTGGAAATAACGATATAAATATATATCTTTCAAATTTCCATAACAACATCTGTATAATCACGAATTCCAACATCGAAATATTCCGAAGACAATTTCGATTCAAATCCACTCCAATGCAATCATTGGATATTCTGGTTATTTTTAAAACCCTTTTTAAATTCAATTTATTTATTTAAAAATAAATAGAATTATAATTCTAGTTCAAAACCAGTTCATTTCGATAAAAATCTATTTTTATCTTTTCAAACATGAAGTTTTTCATCCCAAATCTTCACAAATCATTTCTTATGATTTTACACAAATTATTACTATTTTTAATAATTTTATCAAGGCCCGTACAGTCGATTTCCATCAATGGCCATCGAACTGCACTTACATCGACCTTTTTCAAATTTGATTTGGACATAATTCCAAATCCAACCGTTAGATTTCTAATTTCTAATATTCGTTAGAAAGCTCTTTTCGATACGAACCCAACGGTTCCGGTTTTAGGAGAATCCGACGGTCGGATCTCCCGCAATGTCCGTTTGAAATAAATGGTCGAAATTCACGAACTGCCGCGGCGCGGCGCGTTCTATTCAGGCCATTATATTATATATATAATATATATATATAATATATTTCGTCGATTTCTATTTAAAACGAATTATATAAATAGTTTTAAATTCGTTTCAAAAGCAATTTCAACTTCCGTTTCAATTCAAATCAAAATGGAATTCTTCTCTATAAATTCGTTTTAAAATTCATTTCTATTCAATTCAAATTTCAATTCAATTTGAATTCATTTCAATTTGCTTTCAATTCAATTTGAATTCGTTTTCAATTCATTTCGAAATCGTTTTCAATTCAATTCATTTCGAAATCGTTTTCAATTCATTTCATTTCGAAATCGTTTTCAATTCAATTCATTTCGAAATCGTTTTCAATTCAATTCATTTCGAAATCGTTTTCAATTCAATTCATTTCGAAATCGTTTTCAATTCAATTCATTTCGAAATCGTCGATTTCGAAATCGTCGATTTCGAAATCACTTTTCAATATTCATTTTAAAATGAATAAAATCGATATAAATATCGTTCACGTCAAAATGGAGTCAATCTAATCAACACGGCTTCATAATTTCTATTTTCAAATTTTCTTTATTTTTCAAATTGGAATGAGGCCCAATCAATTACCATATAAAATTAATTATATGGATTTCCATACAACACATGTATATAATAGCATTGAAAAATAATCAACCATCAACCAAAGTGCACTACACTGTATAAGCATCAAATATAGATATTCAACGCTTATAACAGCCTGTCAATCAATCGATCGACATATTTAATCAATCAGGATGAGTGAAATTCATATTTCATCACAACACCCATGTGGGGTTTCAAACAATCAAACACAGATTTTAGTTGTGCAGTTGGGCGATGTGTAAAATTTATCGTCCCAATCAATGTCATTCAAATAAGTGTACATAAACAAACCGTCTGGTTTGTAAATGAATATTTATTTATTCACATTCACGTTAAAAATTATATTTTTAACGATAAAACATTTTATTTCAACATATGAATTTCTATTCAGTTCATTTTTTAAATAAAATGATATTTTTATTTTTCTAACTTATTTTAGAAAATTTCGGCGGCATAACGGCACGATACTAGGAACGGGACAAGGCCTAGCCTTATCCCCGGTCTAGTGAAGGCCCACGCCATTCACACATCAATCAAAATCACCAAACAATTCAATTTCAAATCAAATCATCTAATCAACTACACAACCAAACAATTTAACAAACAAGCCATCCATGGTCTGTGGATGACGGGTGTCGGGTGCTACTAAACACCGTCTGCATCCTAGTATATATATAACTAGAAAAATTAAATTGAAAGGTGAGAAGTTCTCACCGATAGCTATCCAATCATCTTGACTCTTCTTTGATATAAAGCTTCTTCGTTCTCGCCTTTTTGTCACCTTCGTTATCCGCTTTCACTACATATGTAAAAATCGAATTTTTACTTCGCTATTCAATATATAAAAATCATATTTTTATTTCGAAGTTCAATATATAAAAATCATATTTTTATTTCGAAGTTCAATATATAAAAATCATATTTTTATTTCGAAGTTCAATATATAAAAATCATATTTTTATTTCGAAGTTCAATATATAAAAATCATATTTTTAATTCGAAGTTCAATATATAAAAATCATATTTTTATTTCGAAGTTCAATATATAAAAATCATATTTTTATTTCGAAGTTCAATATATAAAAATCATATTTTTAATTCGAAGTTCAATATATAAAAATCATATTTTTAATTCGAAGTTCAATATATAAAAATCATATTTTTAATTCGAAGTTCAATATATAAAAATCATATTTTTACTCTTTCTACAATATAAAAATCTCTTCTTTGATAATAATTTCATACAGATAAAGATTATATTTCTATTTCATTAAAAACCGCATCTTTTTATACATATATATATATTTATATAAAATCAATAAAACACTTATGTAAAATCAATGAAAGCATTTTATAAAAATCAAATTGCAGAAAGGGGGGAAAAGCTCACGTCGGTTTCCGACTTCAGAATCTCGCGGGTGGAGTTCGCGTCAGTCGCAAGGTGGGGTGACAATCGGCGTCGGTCGACTGAGGGGGTGGGGTTGAGAGGGGGAGCAAGAGGTCTCAGTCTCCGTTGGTGGCGTCTCGCTTGATCTCGAAATTGGGGCACGATTTGGGGCTCGCGCAAGAGGAAGGAGGAGGGGGTCTGGGCGTCGCCAGCGGGGTCGAGGAGAGGCGGAGCTCGGTTGGGGTGATGGCGCTTGAGATCGACGGAGGAGGTTTAGGGGTAGCTACGGTTTAGGGCTACAGTGGGAGCGGGTTTTTTTTTGTTTTTTTTTCTTTCAACTGAATCGGGGAAGAGAAAAAGGAAGAGGGGGGGGGGGGGGTTTATAAAATTTATATTATTTAATTTATTTATTTTTAATTGCCAAAAAGTTGACTTTCACAAACGACCTCTAAACGAGGCCCACCGCCTGTCGTCCCTAGCGTTTTACCCCCATTCCGAACCCAATGGGATATGTCACGTAGGACAATTCAATCGTTTCGATCAGTTTCCGTTAAATTTACATTTAAATCGCTATATTGAATTTTAAACGTACATTTCAAATTACCGGGGTCGCATACTAACTAGAAAACTTCCAGAAAAATATTTTCTAGCTTCGTATTGACGATACGGTCCTAACAAAACTAGTTTCGTCGAATTCTGAGACCGTATGAAAAATGGCCAATTTCCAGTCGATTAAAATCAACTGAAACTGGTCAAACGCGTTTTCCTTTGCCACGCTCACATATTGATTCGAAAAATTATGAAATTTGGAATCTAGCAATAACTTAACATCACGGACCCAACAAAACTGGTTTCGTCGAAATCCGAAGTCGTTTGCAAAATGTCCATTTTTAAGGGCCTGAATTCCATAGCGACTATTCAGAATTTTCAACTGGACATATCTTTTGATTCCTGATGTGAAATCTTGATTTTTCGGATTCGTTGGAAAGATATTATCAATCAGATCCTAATGTTTTTGGTTTCACTAAAATCCGGATTGTTTTGCACCCGGTACATTCAATTGAAGTTTGAAATCGAATTATCGAACTACCGCGCCATTTTTAATTCTATTTATAATTATATATAAATATTTATATTCTAACGACGACGCGTATAATATATACGTTCGAATTATATTCGAAATAAATTTCTCGTCGATATTATTTAAAATAATTCAATTTAAATATTCAAATTCAGCTAAAATTGCCAAAATAAAAATTTCAAACTGGCCCGCATTTTACGGGTTGTTACAACTACATAACAGGAACAAGATTACATAACAGGAACAGGATTACACAACAACAAGAACATAATTATATAACAGGATTACTTAACAGTAGGAAAAAAGATTACTTAGCAGCAGGAATAAGATTACATAACAGGAACATTCTTACTTAACAGTAGGAACATGATTACTTAAAAATAAGAACAAGATTACATTATAGGAACGTGATTACTTAACAACAGGATTACACAACAATAGGAACATGATTACATAACTGGAACATGATTACATAACAGGAACATGATTACTTAACAGTAGGAACAAGATTACTTAACAGCAGGAACATGATTACTTAACAGCAGGAACATGATTACTTAACAGCAGGAGCAGGATTACATAACAGGAATATGATAACTTAACAACAGGAACAGGATTACTTAATGGGAACATGATTAGATGTCACCCTAATTACATAACAGAAGGATCGGGATTAGGTGTAACCTAATTACGTAACAGGATTAGGTGTTACCCTAATTACATAACATCAGGATTAGGTGCACCCTAATTACATAATAGGATTAGGAGTTACCCTAATTACATAACAACAGGATTAGGTGTTACCCAAATTATTACCCATGCGATATGCTCTCTACTACATAAATACCCTGTGTCAGCCTTGGCAGTAGGGTGTATCAATCCCTAATGCTGCAACTTATATAACACAGATATATTTACTGTTGAGTTACAACGTCGTAGTTTCTCTAATCGGACCCATGCATACTCATGACTCCGTCGGACGCGTCCATACCTACCTTCCTCGGTTAAACCTCTTACTATTCAGTTCAGTAAAGCGTGCCTTGGCCCCTACATAATGTTAGGCCCGCTAACAAAATATCAACGGGGATACCGACTGATATGGGTTCCACCTAGCAAGATTGACACAATCCAAATCCCTTAAGCTTGTGCCCTCAAGTAACTAGGATTTAAGATTCCCCAAAACCGGATACGACAACTGAACGATGGACCTCTTAGCTTATTAATTATCATGTTTAACTTAGCAGGTTTAAGTTCATTAATAAGCATGGTTGTAATATACATTTTTCTGTAAATGTTATTATATGTACAACCCCTTCCCCAAAACAAGCACCTGCCCAGATGTACATATTAAGTTTACTTATCTTACATCTGGTACTTATATTTTCATAACATGTTCTTTACTTAATCTTAGTATTAAGTTTAATCTGACATGTATACATATTTGCATATTCTTCCTTTTGATTATATTCCTAAATTATAGTCAAAAGTCCTCTATTTATAATATGCCCTCAAACTCTTCTTTTTCATTGTCATTTCATATTATCCCATATTTTATTATATGCAATCTTAAACGAGAATTGCCCAGTCTCCCAGTGGCCTAGGCTAAATGTAAAAAAAAAAGGAAAAGAGAAGGAGAAGAACATAATCAAATCAACTATATAAAAATAGGCATATAAATAAGACTGTAACAAGGAAGATAAATGAACATAAGCATCTAGTAAGCATAAATGTCCAAATTAACATTTAATGAACATAATATCATGTTTGTACCAAATAAACATAAAATGGACACAAACGTTTAATTACAAGTTTTCCCTAAATTAACATGAATGCTCATAAGTGTGAAATTGATTTGTTTTCCCCATTTAATCTATTCTCCTCAAGTTAATGTCAATAGGTGGCAAATTACTATATTTTAGAAATTAACATATCCTCTTAAATGACAATTTTCCATATTAACATGTTCTCTTTAATGTCAACATGTTCCTAAAATTAACATATACCGACTAATGTTAACTACATGTTTTCAAAACAACGCCTTATTGACATATCTACTAATTAATTCCAATTAAATGTTCACCTAGTCAATGTCATATTAACATGTCTACAAATTAATGTCAACTTCGTGTTCACCAAATCAATGCCATACTAATATGTTTACAGGTTATGTTCACACACAACCGTCAAATACCATGTTCTTCTTATTCAATGTCATACTAATGTCAATAACATGATTACAAATGACCTTTCTACTTAAGCTTAACATACCCGTGTTTACATATTTTTCCATTTTAGTAATCCCAATTTACAGTACAAATTCTAATATGCCCAACTTTTTTCCTTTTTAACGTTACTTCATACCCTTCCAATTCTATGGAATTCAAAAAGGCATATAATATTGTAAATAAAACAAACAACGGAAAGGGGATAAGGGAGAGATGTACGTACAAGCAAATAACTGAAAAATGAATAGGAAATTGACAGTAACTAAAATAACATATAAGAATAATCTCATAAATATTGTTACTTTTTAGATCCAGAATATATTTACTATCAATTAAATTACTACAACAACTATTATATCTATTTAAATTTAACTTAGAAGAAATCTGAATATTCACGTCATACTCAGTTAGTTGTGGATCTTGAAAATCTTCTAAAATAGTTGTTGTAGAAGAAATTTCGCTTTAGATTCGTTGTTGAAAAATAGGAATTGTCCTCTCTAATCTATGTTTGCGAAACACCTCAACATCTTCATGA
The DNA here is from genome assembly GCA_030737875.1 of Allium sativum. Classification (NCBI taxonomy): domain Eukaryota; kingdom Viridiplantae; phylum Streptophyta; class Magnoliopsida; order Asparagales; family Amaryllidaceae; genus Allium; species Allium sativum. The sequence goes on from CM060910.1 coordinate 433,568,462, forward strand.
TTTTTATTTAGAAAGGGTTTGGAGGAAGAAGAATGAAGAATAAATTTGTGTGTACAAAACAATGAGGCTGCTAGCTTTTATATAGATTACCTAGGATAATCCCTTACCGTTAGATCTTAGGGTTTCAAATCTAGTCGTAAAAGTCACCAAACGAACCTAACAGTTAGAACAATCTAGGTACAGCAGGGAGAATCCTCCCAGCATGCCATCGGGTCGACCCACCGACACACTGTTTCTACCCATGGGTCGACCCCTATATGCATGGGTCATAGTTCAACCTAAGTATCGGTTGGGTCGTTCCATAACTGCTACTTGTACGCGTTGCTTCAGCTTGATTATTTTGAATTTATTTATATATAACCTTCTTATACACACAAAAAAAATCTTCTAAGGTTCATAACTTCTCCATACATTACCTAATTTACGCAAACTTGAGGTCTATCTGAACCAGAATTCTGAGATGAACGCAACAGTAAAGTCGGTTTTACTTAATTCTAGATATTTAATTATATGATATTCAATTTTTTTCAGTTTATTCCTTAATCAATTAATCCATTAATTAATTATTATTATTTTAAAATTTTGGATTGTTACATTCTTACCTCCTCAATGGATTTCATCCCCGTAATCTCCAAGTCTAGAAGAATGTTAGGAATGATAAATCCCATTAACTCAACCATCATCCACTGGAATCCATTGTCCTTAAAATTTCTAATGCTTTGTATGAATATATGCAGAGGTGTTGTGTATATGTCCCTTAGCTAATGCAAAAATCAGGCGGTCTACTGATTCAGTTCCCATCCTTAATGCAATATATGTCTGTGCCATGTATCCAATATGTATGCAAATGAATCCCAATGATATATATAAATTCTATATGTGTGCAACACTCATCCACCAAAATGCAACATCTGTGTGATGATTCAACCATTTTCATCCATTAAAAATCAAAATGCGCATACATCCATATGCAATATGTAAGTGTTTGAGCCAATCTAGTGCCTAATGTGCGTGTATATGCGTCCACTGGCAACCACTAGAAAACATTTGCATCCATTTGTAACCATCAAACATAACATGTCTCAAGCACATGTTTCAACCATATTTTATCATGTACAAGCTCAAATCCTAAGATCCACACTTTCTAAGGATATACTAGAGGGAAGCCCCTAATCAAGGGAAGAAGCGACATATAGAATATCAAAGAGGAAATACTTGTCAAAAGAATATGGGTAAGAAACCTGATTCCCTTAGTGAAGCTCTTTTATCTTACTTATCTTAGTTACATCAGGGAAAAACTCTCAAGTGAACTAATCCAAAAGCTTACCCAATCTTACAAGTGAAGTTACTCCTTTCCTCTATTCCACATTTCTAGCCTTTTACTTTACTCGTCTTGTGTTCCATGGCTCATACCACTTATATTGTCCAACCCCATAAAGACTTACTTACCGCCCCACTTTTTTATATATACATAATTTTTCAAAATCTTATTTGAACAAAAATCTTAATGAGGCAAAATTTTAGTTGCAAAAATTTCTTTTAGAAACATACATAGTTGCTTTTATGAAATTTCCGAAATACAAATTTCATATCATAAGATATTAGTCTTTCAAAATTATAGTTCTTTTAAAACTTTACACATATGGGATCTCGACGCAAAGTGCTTCCACAAGTTTCCATTAACACCTCCTTGTTACACTCTTGTCTAGGAACATGATTATTTCAAAAATTATTTTGCTTGATTTTTTCCGAAAACCTTTCCAGTATAACCGAAGTCCAACTACTTCCTTAAAACTCATGCAAAAAGTTCCAACATGAAGGCCATACTATTTTTTTCAAATGATAAGCTTTAGGGAGTAAAATATTCCAATCAAACTAATCCTCCATAAGTCAACACATAAGTTTGAGTACCCCTAAATGTGATGACCCAAATTTCCGATACCTTTTGAGCTGAACAAACAACACCAGTCCAACCCAAATTGTATTGGAAACACAGATGCCAATAGAAAGAATTCAGAGGATGAGATAAGAAAGAAAGGAATATTAGAATAGAAGAAATAAGAAGAAGAAAACACAACAGGATCAGAGTCTCACATCGCAGTGGAACAAAATATAATGTAGAAATAAATCTTTATTGAGAGCTTTAGATAACACTTACAATCATCAGAGTACATTAACACATCTGCATAGTTATAATAATCTGCCTTCATATACAACACACAATGGGATAAATACAACTACGTCTGAACTCCTCCAACACATCTTCTGAAGCTCTGTAGTATCCAATAACCTGAACATGTAAAACCCGGTCTAACCTGAGCATTTCAAACGCCGGATCATTCTCGTGAACCAGAGTGAGAAGCCCACTAAGTTTATAAACAACTTCCAACTTGATTTTAAAGTTAAAATATCTTTTTTGAAAGAAAAGGATAATCGTAAAACCAAATCCACACATAAACACGGATTGTTTTTACCTTACGATAACCCAACACATTTTGAAAGCATTTATATATCTTCTGATATTATAATAGTATCTAAATACAAATAAATAGCAATCTAGTGGAACGCTTGCATCTCACACTCCGTATACATAGGATACAATCAAAAACCGCGGGCACTTATCGGATATTGGATTCCGACTATGACAAGGTATGGAACCACCTATTGATAGTGTATCTCTAGGGCGAATACACTGAGTTCAACAAGAACATCTAGCAACCCGACCACACGTGACCGACCACTCATTTCGCTTGAGTGTATCAAATGTATATCACCAACGGTTGGGAGCAACAACCGTTTCCCGAAAGGGACAACATCAAATAGAATAAAGAAGGAAATAAAATTTCTCTGGATAGGTGACTATACACTCTACTTGGGAGCTATCGACTTAGCCTTGCTGCCTGCCCGATTTTTGTCATTTCTCAGTTGTGAGGCTTGAGGTTATAATTATCTCTTTGAACATTTTGCCACCATTCACTTTGAATGCCACAACGTCAGATCCACCAAAACACTAATTGACATCCACAAAAATATATTGGGTGTTTGCTACGAGAAGGTGTCTTCTCTGCCACCAACAGAAATACGTTTGTAAAAATCAAGGTACGTGATCCTTTGAAAATACTCTGTCAGACGTTCTGTAATAACCCGAAAAATCGGAACAATTTTAATTTTTTTATTTTATCTATTTTAATGGATTTTGAATATTTAAACCTTTTAATTTTAAATAATAACAACTAAAAATTTATTCAAACGAAATTAGAATGATTAAATTTATTTTAATTATACAACGAGCCTGAAATGGCGCGATAGTTTGAAAATTCGATTTCAAATTTCAAATGAATGTACAGGATTCAAAATAAATCGGATTTCAGTAAAACCTGATACATTTGAATCTGTTTAATAATATCTTTCTAATGAATGTGAAAAATCCAAATTTCATAACGAAAATAAAAAGTTATGTCCATTTGAAAATTCAGAATAGTCGCTATGGAATTTAATATAATATATAGCCCTTAAAAATAGCCATTTTGCAAATGACTTCCGTTATTGACGAAACAACTTTTGTTGGATCCGTAATGTTGAATTATTGCTAGATTCCAATTTTCATAATTTTTGGAATTAATATGTGAGCGTGGTGAATTAAAACGTGTTTGGTAATTTCGGATTGAATTTAATCGACTGGAAAATGACCATTTTTCAAACGGTCTCCAAATTCGATGAAATTAGTCTTGTTAGGACCGTATCGTCAAAACATAGCTAGATTTATTTATTGGAATTTTTGGAGTTAGTATGTGGCCCCGGTAAATTAAAATGCGCGTTCAAATTCAATATATATTGATTTATATTTTAAATTAAAGCAAAACTAATCGAAATAGTCGAATTGGCTTACGAAGCATATCCCATTGTGTTTGAAATGGGGGTAATTAGCTAGAGGCAATAGTCGTTGAGTTTGAATTGGTGTTCGGATTAAAATTAACTTTATTGAATAAAATAACAATAAAATATATATTAACCTATTTTCCTTTAAACCCCCTTTCCTCTTCGATTAGAATTAAATCTAAAAAAAAGAAAAAAATGGCCAAAGCCCTCCCTCCCACGTCGCCTCGTTCCACCCTCCTCTGTCGCACCCTAATCGCCCCCACTCCCCTCGCCACCCCCTCCAGTCGCCCCTTCCTCTGCTTCTCCGTCTTTACTCTTCCACCTTCTTCGATTTTGCCCCAGCCGCCACCGTGACCCCACCACTGCCGCGCCTGTAACGACCCGGTTTTTAGCGACTTTGGTTATCGACATAAACTCAATGATGACTAACCAAACATCGAAAAATACTGGTAGTTAATGGAAGAAATTAGAGGGTGAGGAAAGATAAGACAGAAAATTAGAATAGAAGAAGAAGAAGAAGAACACAACATCAGAGTAACACGAACCTCACAGCGGAACGAATAACATATAATAGATAACATATCCTTGAAATAAAATCAGTATATGTATACAATGACATTATCAGAGTACAACACTTACAACACAGCGGAAATAAACTATAGCTATATAATCCTGAAGCCTCCTGCTCCAGCTCTTCAAGTATCTGTAAATCCCGACAACTTGACTACCCGTACAAAATTGGGCACCCAAGAGTTTAGGGAAAACAAAACAAAATAAACTCCGGGTCAGTCATGGGACTGGTGTGAGTAAAACAGTTTAAAACAGTTTGAACAAGTAAACGATATCTCATAAGGCCACGTCGTATAACAGAACGGTTTTTTCCCTTATGAGAATCCAAAATATCTTTATATCAAAAACCTTTTGATATTATAATAATGTCTATCAACCACAATATAATAATCATCTAGCAGAAACGCTTTCTTCTCACGTTCTACATATATAGTATACAATCAAAACCACAAGCACGTATTGGGTAATGGATTTCCAACTATGACAAGGTATGGAACCACCTTTCGCTAGTGTACCTCTAGAGAGGAATACACTGGGTTCAACAAGAACATCTTGCAACCCGGCTACACAAGACCGACCACTCATTTCGCTTGAGTGTATCGAACGTATATCACCAACGGTTGGGATTAGCAACCGTTTCCCAAATGGGACAGCATCGACAATAGATTTTTAGAAGTAATTGAAACTCTAGATCAGGTAATTATACACCCTAATAGGTGTGTAGTGACCCGAAAATCCGGGGGAATTTGAGCTGACTAAATAACACAAGTCCAACCCAAATCGCACTGGAAATTCAAGAAAACTAATAGAAAGAAGACAGAGGGTGAGGATAGATAAGATAGAAACTTAGAATAGAAGAAGAAGAAGAACATAACATCAGAGTAACACGAACCTCACAGCGGAACGAATAACATATAATAGATGACATAACTTTGAAATATAACAGTTATGTATACAATAGCACTTATCAGAGTACAACACTTACAACACAGCGGAAATAACTATAGCTATATGATCTTGAAGCCTCCTGCTCCAAGCTCTTCCAGTATATCTGTAAAACCCGACTACTTGACTGCCCGTACAAATTTAGGCACCCAAGAGTTTAGGGAAAACAACAAATAAACTTCGGGTCAGTCATGTGACTGGTGTGAATAAACTCAAATCATTTAAAACAGATATATGATATCTCATAAGACCACGCCGTGAATACGGAACGGGTTTTTCCCTTATGAGAATCCAAACATTTTTGCAAAGCAATATCATTCTGATATTATAATAATGTCTAAGTACAAATAAATATCAGTCTAGTAGAAACGCTTGCATCTCACGTTCTACATATATAGTATACAATCAAAATCGCAAGCACGTATTGGATAATGGATTTCCAACTATGACAAGGTATGGAATCACCTTCCGATCAGTGTACTCTAGGAACGATACACTGGAGTTCAACAAGAACATCTTGCAACTCAGCCACACATGACCGACCACTCATTTCGCTTGAGTGTATCGAATGTACATCACCAACGGTTGGGATCAGCAACCGTTCCCGTATATATATGGGACAGCATTGATAGATTTAAGAAACAAATGAATATTCTCTAGATAGGTGATTATACACCCTACTTCGGTGCGACCGACTTAGCCATGCTGCCTGCCCGATTTCTGTCATTTACCGGATGTGAGGCTAGAAGCTACGCTTTATCATCACAATAGATTCACTTCGAATGCCACATTGTCAGATCCATCGAAAATCACTAATTGACGTTTACAACAGTACGTTACGTGTTAGCTAAAGAAGTTTCCTTCTTCGCTTCCACTCTTGGTACGGTTGAAGAAATCAATGTACGTAACCTTTCTGGAAATACTCTGTCAGACATCCATCTTCATTCACTTAGAAATGTCACAGCGTCATACCCGCCAAATCACAAATTGACTTATCCAAAAATAACACGGGTATACAGCTAAGAGAAACGAATTCCTCCGCCACCAACGTGAATACGTTTGAACAGATCAACTTACGCGATTCATTGGATATACTCTGTCAGACCTTCGTCCATACAAGTTGCCCTGGGACTGGACAAACCGAAGGCACTATTCTGTAAAACAGGATAGCCCTTGCATTTTACTCCGTCTTCAATTATCCTTGGCATATATGATTCGCGATGCTTATGCCAATACAGAGTGGTTCTATGGATAATAATCCAACCGGTCTCTCCATATTAACAACGTTAAAATGGTCAAAACTTCGATAGTCGGTGAGTTAACTATCAAAGAAAAACAAGTGTGCAAACAACGATATTATTTCCAAATGGAAATTATATCGAACAAACATCCTTTAACATAATCTCTTTAGTTCATTTATCTACTTATCTCCTGTTTCCCTATATTCTAAATTCTTGTTTTCTTTTATCAGAAAACATTTCTGATTCTCGTTTGGAAAACATTTCCAAAACTCCTTTACGATCAAACCTTACCATTTCTTAGTTAAGAAGGAAGTCACTCAAGTTGGGGTATAATTACCTCTCAGACCTTAACTGAACAACGTTATAACTTCGAAATGGTCAAAGTTTATCTTTTAATCTTTAACAACTTCTTTACGCCTTTCTCGGATTCAATTTTACTAATCCACTTCTATATTTAAAACATTGGTTATAACGATAACGTTATAATCCCTACTTTCGAATTACCTAACTTTAATTATAACATCTATTCTTATTAGTGAATAATTAACCCAACATTTACTTATTAATAAATAAATAAATCTCTATTTAAACACTGGAAAGTATAAGTACTTTCCCGAATTCGATATAATCGAATTTGCCGATTAACTCTCTTCGAGAAATCTCTATTTGATTAACTCTTCTTCGAATAACCTATATTCGACTAATCTCTCTTCGAATAACTAATATTCGATGACTCTTCCTTTTCAAATATCTCTTATTTGAAAATCTCACGTCGATTAAACTATAATCGATAACTCCCTTCGATGAAACTAACATCGATAACTCCTTTCGATGAACTAACATCGATAACTCCTTTCGATGAAACTAACATCGATAACTCCTTTCGATGAACTAACATCGATAACTCCTTTCGATGAAACTAACATCGATAACTCCTTTCGATGAACTAACATCGATAACTCCTTTCGATGAAACTAACATCGATAACTCCTTTCGATGAAACTAACATCGATAACTCCTTTCGATGAACTAACATCGATAACTCCTTTAACTCTATTCGAATAAACTATATTCGATTGACTCCTTCTGAATGTCTATATTCGTAACTTCTTCTCGAATAACCAATTATTCGATTATCTTACTTCGAATAACTTATATTCGATTATCTCACTTCGATTTACTTATATTCGATAATTCTTCTCGAATGAACTATATTCGATTTCTCTTCTCGAATAAACAATATTCGATTACTCTTCTCTTCGAGTACACTATGTTCGATAAATCTACTTTGAATAAGTGATATTCGATAACTCTACTCGATTAACCCTACTTACTTAACTTTACTGGTTTACTTGACTTACCTAACTCAACTGGTTAACTTGACTTACCTAACTCAACTGGTTAACTTGACTTACCTAACTCAACTGGTTAACTTGACTTATTTAACCCTACTTAACTCAACTGGATTAACTCCTATCGAATAACTAATATTCGATTTACTTCCATTCGCTTGACACTAGATCGCAGCGATCACAATGGTTACGCCTGATTCACTCAGGAAACATCCGACCGCCTTAGGCTATTTACAGCCCTGCGAATTACGCTAGCAGTCGTACGAGATGGCAACTTATCCTGAATACCATGTTTGACTAACTCTGTCTCAAATAACTTTATTTGATTTACTCTAGTTCGTTTTAACTCTAACTGATTAATTCTAACTGGTTAACTCTATTTGACTAACTCGACTTGACTAACCCCTTTCGAATACCATATTCGATTAACTAACTTCGAATACCATATTCGATTTCCCTTTTCGAATACCATATGCGATTAACTAACTTCGAATACCATATTCGATTTCTCCTACTTCGAATACCATATTCGATTAACTACTTCGAATGTCTATATTCGATTAACTAACTTCGAATACCATATTCGATTACTAACTTCGAATACCATATTCGATTACTAACTTCGAATACCATATTCGATTAACTTCTTTCGAATGTCTATATTCGATTTACTTTATTCACTTTATAAAGATTTCCTTTATAACAACGTTTTATTCATTTGAAAAGATTTACTTTTAAATAACGGTTCTACCCTTTAAAAATGATTTCCCTTTTCATGATGTTCCCTTTTCAATTCTATTTGTAAATGGTTTACAAATATTTCCTTTTCAAATTTATTCTTGAAATATTCTAACTCCTTAAATTCCCGGGAAAATTCGCCATAACCTCCTTTGTAACGGGAGCATCGGGAAAATCCCCAAACTCGCCACACAGGCCTTTCCATTCAAAAAGAAATGTTTTGAATTTATTTCCTTTTCAAAATATCTCCTATTTATAAATATCCCAATTTATAAATATTCCTTATTTATAAATATTCCACTTTCAAAATATTCTATTTTTCAATATCACTTTGAAAAATCTCCTTTATCCATATTCCGGTATGTCATGGTATTCAATCATATCAACTCACGATGTTCAACATCGTCCATACACACACAATCAACAACAGGTTATAATTCACATCATATATCAAAATATATGAAAAATAATACAATAACTGTTGAGGAATCCAGTCGGATTCCTCCAACCTGTTTCCCTGCATCACAGATGTTAGACAATATTGATAACATCAATTTCATCCCAACATGAAATATACTGATAATCAGAATCCATATTTGATTGACGGTTTTCTATATATAACTATATCTACGTTTTCAATCAAATCTATTTAACAGTCCAATTTAACAATCAATACACGGCAATCAATCATTAAAAATAAAGTACAGTTTATACAAATATAAACTGAACAGAGTTAGTGAGATTTACTCACTTTGGCGCGTTAACCGTTGAATAACGGTTTACGTTCGATGATTTGAATCGGACAATTTATTTTGCCATAAATTGTAACGAGCTCTGATGGACTTCCAGTCAGTTCCATGGTGTAGCCACCATCCATACGATCCTGTCGGATCTTGTTTCGCTCAATTCTGACTAAGTATGAATAAGATATGAATTTTACAAGTTATTACTTATTTAAATAAATTAAAACCCTATTTATTAAATAAATGGGCCTTTTACCATTTGCTTTTACCTCCGGCCCATCACTTCTAACCCATACCCGATCGTATATGTCTTCCCCCAAATTGAAACGCGGTTCCTCATCCTCACAGAACAGTTGACCTCCCTTTTTGACCGTCTACCGCCACATCTCCGTTCATCAATCGCTTTCACTACCACCGCCAGATGAACCTGCGTCGCACCCTTCACCTAGTTGCCACCCTGAAGTCCTCCTCGGTCCCATCTATCAAAATCGAACTGACGTCCTAGCACAGCGACACCCGCTGTCGCATTCCACCTCGGCCATCCATTTCGGCCGCAACTACCCCCAATCAAACCAGCGTTGAGCCCTCTTCCCAATCATCACCACTAACCCATACTCGATGGCCCCCAACCGACACCCTAGCTCACGCTGATGAATTTCCAGCGACACTCAAAACAGCCGAACACTATGGTGAGCACATCGAATTGAAGAGCTAGCTGATAGGAGTTCGAAAATCTATGGATTTCGATTTTAGGAATTTTCTTTTATTTTCCTTGGATTTGTTTTTGAATTTATAACTTGCGTTGCTAAGAAGAGGAAGAAAACAACGGCGGAATTTCTGGTTTGACTTTGAAAATGAAATTAGGTTAAGGGGTTAAGTTATTTTATAGGGAATAATTGGAAACGTGGCTGTTCGGTTTCCACTCACTGAATAGTGGCTGAGAGGATGAAGCGTGTACTGTTGTTTGATCAAAGAAATAGAAATGGATAGGAGATATTTGTTTTACACTTTAGAGTACCCCATTATACGAAACTCTGTTTGTCCATGGACTGACATGAAAATACCGTTGTGACCAGTAAGGTACCATGATTTCAAAAATATAAAAATGCCGGTAGATTAACTCATTTTTTTGAAATACCGAAATGTTGATTACAGGGTGCAAAATACTCCAAACAAAAAGTCGTTTATTTAATTAATTAAAAAAATTCAGTAAAATTCTAAAAATTAAATTACCACTATTTCCTAAAAGAACCTTGTCTAAATTCAAACCCGATATCTAGTTATATCGAATAAACTGTTATGGTCGATAAACGATTCTATAGCGACTATTTCAAAATTTGATTTAGACGTACATCAAAATCTACCCGACGAAATCCCGATTTTTCTCTTCCATTAGAAAGATATACTCCACCAGCTCCACACGTTTCTTGTTTCACAGAAATCCGGCTTCAAACGAATCCTGTACATTCAGTTGAAGTTCAAATCGCCAAATAGCGAACTGCAGCGCCATTTCGAGTTCTATTATAATTATATTATAATTATACGTTCAAACCGTCGTCGATTCAATATATTCGTTATTATATTTCGAATCGAAACTCAACAACATCTCGTATACTATTCATTTCACACTCTATTGTGAATTCTACTATTTCTAACTATTTCGACATTATAATATATTATTATATTATAATTATTAATTAAATATTCAATATTATTTAATTAAACGATCATTAACTTCTCTAAATCACCAATTTTATAATTAAATAAATTAATTATATATCTCTAAAAATGCGGGTCATTACATTCTTCCCCACTTAAAATAATTTCGTCCTCGAAATTGCTAAGTTAGAGGACGACCCTATATATTGGAACTCCTAAGATTTGTTTACCCCTTATTTCTGATTTCAACTGAACCAATTTATATCGACTAAAATATTTATTTATTTCGACTAACTAAAATTTTCAAAAATCCTGAAAATTTTCTAACACTTTAAATTTTCGGAAAATTTTGCCATAACCTCTTTTGTACAGCCCTATCGGTAAAACCACAACTCGCCTCTCTAGGCCTTCTCCAACCCAAAAGAAAATCAAATAGCCAAGCGGCTTGCCAATTCGGCTCAAAAATTCCAACTCATGTAAAATATAAACTTGTACCTTTTTGTCGGGCATATCAACTCTATCACTTCCATATGCTATCAACTCAGCATATACCAGTGTTATCTCAATCAAATTCCAATCAGTTCATATCCTCAAATCCAGATCGAATTTCATTCGAACCCCAATATCAAATCCCAAATTATTGACTTATCAATTTTGGTTTCATTCTAGATTATCTCTAATCCAATTCAATTCTATCTAACTCAGTTCAAGTTAAATTTCAATTTATTTTTAACATCTCATTTTATTTAACTTCATTAGTTAAATTTTAATTTCTAGAACTTAAATTCCCGGTTTTATTTCAAATCAATTTGAAATCATACTGCCAATTCAAAACCATTGAATTTTCTAAACAACTTGTTTTCTCAAAACAATTCAAATCAAAATCTTTGGTAGTAATCCACCACTTAGAAACTCGAAAATCACACCGATGATACTGCGCAGTCATCATCGGAATTATTTTCCAGCGACCCAAGTGATTTCAATACTATATCATTTCAAAACCATTACTGAATACTTCCATTTTGAAAACATTTCAAAATCTCCCAGGAACTTAAAATTTCCTTATTTTAATTCCAAATCTGATTTAAATTCATATTCAATTCATCTTATTTCATATACTTTACTTATATGGTTCTGATTAGTTATATATAACCATTTCACTTGTTATAATCTTACTCGATTATAATATCAACCAATATATCTCATATATTATAAATCCAATATATATCAAATATACTTTGGGTAAAGTTATTTCGTTTACCCTCTTTTCAAAACATACGATGACGGTTCATTGTATTCAAGTGTTTATTTACTCCTACCGATACAGTGGATCAAACTGATCGACCAGAACTCATAAACAACTCAGCCAATGAATCTCCACAATATAAAACCATTTTTATATCAAATACAAATACGTTCACTCGTATATATACACTCAAACTCAATCTAGGGTATTACTAACCCTATCTCTACCGAGTCACGCCACAGAGCCAAGTAATACTTAACTTAAGCTCTGATACCAAACTGTAGTGACCCGAAAATCCGGGGGAATTTGAGCTGACTAAATAACACAAGTCCAACCCAAATCGCACTGGAAATTCAAGAAAACTAATAGAAAGAAGACAGAGGGTGAGGATAGATAAGATAGAAACTTAGAATAGAAGAAGAAGAAGAACATAACATCAGAGTAACACGAACCTCACAGCGGAACGAATAACATATAATAGATGACATAACTTTGAAATATAACAGTTATGTATACAATAGCACTTATCAGAGTACAACACTTACAACACAGCGGAAATAACTATAGCTATATGATCTTGAAGCCTCCTGCTCCAAGCTCTTCCAGTATATCTGTAAAACCCGACTACTTGACTGCCCGTACAAATTTAGGCACCCAAGAGTTTAGGGAAAACAACAAATAAACTTCGGGTCAGTCATGTGACTGGTGTGAATAAACTCAAATCATTTAAAACAGATATATGATATCTCATAAGACCACGCCGTGAATACGGAACGGGTTTTTCCCTTATGAGAATCCAAACATTTTTGCAAAGCAATATCATTCTGATATTATAATAATGTCTAAGTACAAATAAATATCAGTCTAGTAGAAACGCTTGCATCTCACGTTCTACATATATAGTATACAATCAAAATCGCAAGCACGTATTGGATAATGGATTTCCAACTATGACAAGGTATGGAATCACCTTCCGATCAGTGTACTCTAGGAACGATACACTGGAGTTCAACAAGAACATCTTGCAACTCAGCCACACATGACCGACCACTCATTTCGCTTGAGTGTATCGAATGTACATCACCAACGGTTGGGATCAGCAACCGTTCCCGTATATATATGGGACAGCATTGATAGATTTAAGAAACAAATGAATATTCTCTAGATAGGTGATTATACACCCTACTTCGGTGCGACCGACTTAGCCATGCTGCCTGCCCGATTTCTGTCATTTACCGGATGTGAGGCTAGAAGCTACGCTTTATCATCACAATAGATTCACTTCGAATGCCACATTGTCAGATCCATCGAAAATCACTAATTGACGTTTACAACAGTACGTTACGTGTTAGCTAAAGAAGTTTCCTTCTTCGCTTCCACTCTTGGTACGGTTGAAGAAATCAATGTACGTAACCTTTCTGGAAATACTCTGTCAGACATCCATCTTCATTCACTTAGAAATGTCACAGCGTCATACCCGCCAAATCACAAATTGACTTATCCAAAAATAACACGGGTATACAGCTAAGAGAAACGAATTCCTCCGCCACCAACGTGAATACGTTTGAACAGATCAACTTACGCGATTCATTGGATATACTCTGTCAGACCTTCGTCCATACAAGTTGCCCTGGGACTGGACAAACCGAAGGCACTATTCTGTAAAACAGGATAGCCCTTGCATTTTACTCCGTCTTCAATTATCCTTGGCATATATGATTCGCGATGCTTATGCCAATACAGAGTGGTTCTATGGATAATAATCCAACCGGTCTCTCCATATTAACAACGTTAAAATGGTCAAAACTTCGATAGTCGGTGAGTTAACTATCAAAGAAAAACAAGTGTGCAAACAACGATATTATTTCCAAATGGAAATTATATCGAACAAACATCCTTTAACATAATCTCTTTAGTTCATTTATCTACTTATCTCCTGTTTCCCTATATTCTAAATTCTTGTTTTCTTTTATCAGAAAACATTTCTGATTCTCGTTTGGAAAACATTTCCAAAACTCCTTTACGATCAAACCTTACCATTTCTTAGTTAAGAAGGAAGTCACTCAAGTTGGGGTATAATTACCTCTCAGACCTTAACTGAACAACGTTATAACTTCGAAATGGTCAAAGTTTATCTTTTAATCTTTAACAACTTCTTTACGCCTTTCTCGGATTCAATTTTACTAATCCACTTCTATATTTAAAACATTGGTTATAACGATAACGTTATAATCCCTACTTTCGAATTACCTAACTTTAATTATAACATCTATTCTTATTAGTGAATAATTAACCCAACATTTACTTATTAATAAATAAATAAATCTCTATTTAAACACTGGAAAGTATAAGTACTTTCCCGAATTCGATATAATCGAATTTGCCGATTAACTCTCTTCGAGAAATCTCTATTTGATTAACTCTTCTTCGAATAACCTATATTCGACTAATCTCTCTTCGAATAACTAATATTCGATGACTCTTCCTTTTCAAATATCTCTTATTTGAAAATCTCACGTCGATTAAACTATAATCGATAACTCCCTTCGATGAAACTAACATCGATAACTCCTTTCGATGAACTAACATCGATAACTCCTTTCGATGAAACTAACATCGATAACTCCTTTCGATGAACTAACATCGATAACTCCTTTCGATGAAACTAACATCGATAACTCCTTTCGATGAACTAACATCGATAACTCCTTTCGATGAAACTAACATCGATAACTCCTTTCGATGAAACTAACATCGATAACTCCTTTCGATGAACTAACATCGATAACTCCTTTAACTCTATTCGAATAAACTATATTCGATTGACTCCTTCTGAATGTCTATATTCGTAACTTCTTCTCGAATAACCAATTATTCGATTATCTTACTTCGAATAACTTATATTCGATTATCTCACTTCGATTTACTTATATTCGATAATTCTTCTCGAATGAACTATATTCGATTTCTCTTCTCGAATAAACAATATTCGATTACTCTTCTCTTCGAGTACACTATGTTCGATAAATCTACTTTGAATAAGTGATATTCGATAACTCTACTCGATTAACCCTACTTACTTAACTTTACTGGTTTACTTGACTTACCTAACTCAACTGGTTAACTTGACTTACCTAACTCAACTGGTTAACTTGACTTACCTAACTCAACTGGTTAACTTGACTTATTTAACCCTACTTAACTCAACTGGATTAACTCCTATCGAATAACTAATATTCGATTTACTTCCATTCGCTTGACACTAGATCGCAGCGATCACAATGGTTACGCCTGATTCACTCAGGAAACATCCGACCGCCTTAGGCTATTTACAGCCCTGCGAATTACGCTAGCAGTCATACGAGATGGCAACTTATCCTGAATACCATGTTTGACTAACTCTGTCTCAAATAACTTTATTTGATTTACTCTAGTTCGTTTTAACTCTAACTGATTAATTCTAACTGGTTAACTCTATTTGACTAACTCGACTTGACTAACCCCTTTCGAATACCATATTCGATTAACTAACTTCGAATACCATATTCGATTTCCCTTTTCGAATACCATATGCGATTAACTAACTTCGAATACCATATTCGATTTCTCCTACTTCGAATACCATATTCGATTAACTACTTCGAATGTCTATATTCGATTAACTAACTTCGAATACCATATTCGATTACTAACTTCGAATACCATATTCGATTACTAACTTCGAATACCATATTCGATTAACTTCTTTCGAATGTCTATATTCGATTTACTTTATTCACTTTATAAAGATTTCCTTTATAACAACGTTTTATTCATTTGAAAAGATTTACTTTTAAATAACGGTTCTACCCTTTAAAAATGATTTCCCTTTTCATGATGTTCCCTTTTCAATTCTATTTGTAAATGGTTTACAAATATTTCCTTTTCAAATTTATTCTTGAAATATTCTAACTCCTTAAATTCCCGGGAAAATTCGCCATAACCTCCTTTGTAACGGGAGCATCGGGAAAATCCCCAAACTCGCCACACAGGCCTTTCCATTCAAAAAGAAATGTTTTGAATTTATTTCCTTTTCAAAATATCTCCTATTTATAAATATCCCAATTTATAAATATTCCTTATTTATAAATATTCCACTTTCAAAATATTCTATTTTTCAATATCACTTTGAAAAATCTCCTTTATCCATATTCCGGTATGTCATGGTATTCAATCATATCAACTCACGATGTTCAACATCGTCCATACACACACAATCAACAACAGGTTATAATTCACATCATATATCAAAATATATGAAAAATAATACAATAACTGTTGAGGAATCCAGTCGGATTCCTCCAACCTGTTTCCCTGCATCACAGATGTTAGACAATATTGATAACATCAATTTCATCCCAACATGAAATATACTGATAATCAGAATCCATATTTGATTGACGGTTTTCTATATATAACTATATCTACGTTTTCAATCAAATCTATTTAACAGTCCAATTTAACAATCAATACACGGCAATCAATCATTAAAAATAAAGTACAGTTTATACAAATATAAACTGAACAGAGTTAGTGAGATTTACTCACTTTGGCGCGTTAACCGTTGAATAACGGTTTACGTTCGATGATTTGAATCGGACAATTTATTTTGCCATAAATTGTAACGAGCTCTGATGGACTTCCAGTCAGTTCCATGGTGTAGCCACCATCCATACGATCCTGTCGGATCTTGTTTCGCTCAATTCTGACTAAGTATGAATAAGATATGAATTTTACAAGTTATTACTTATTTAAATAAATTAAAACCCTATTTATTAAATAAATGGGCCTTTTACCATTTGCTTTTACCTCCGGCCCATCACTTCTAACCCATACCCGATCGTATATGTCTTCCCCCAAATTGAAACGCGGTTCCTCATCCTCACAGAACAGTTGACCTCCCTTTTTGACCGTCTACCGCCACATCTCCGTTCATCAATCGCTTTCACTACCACCGCCAGATGAACCTGCGTCGCACCCTTCACCTAGTTGCCACCCTGAAGTCCTCCTCGGTCCCATCTATCAAAATCGAACTGACGTCCTAGCACAGCGACACCCGCTGTCGCATTCCACCTCGGCCATCCATTTCGGCCGCAACTACCCCCAATCAAACCAGCGTTGAGCCCTCTTCCCAATCATCACCACTAACCCATACTCGATGGCCCCCAACCGACACCCTAGCTCACGCTGATGAATTTCCAGCGACACTCAAAACAGCCGAACACTATGGTGAGCACATCGAATTGAAGAGCTAGCTGATAGGAGTTCGAAAATCTATGGATTTCGATTTTAGGAATTTTCTTTTATTTTCCTTGGATTTGTTTTTGAATTTATAACTTGCGTTGCTAAGAAGAGGAAGAAAACAACGGCGGAATTTCTGGTTTGACTTTGAAAATGAAATTAGGTTAAGGGGTTAAGTTATTTTATAGGGAATAATTGGAAACGTGGCTGTTCGGTTTCCACTCACTGAATAGTGGCTGAGAGGATGAAGCGTGTACTGTTGTTTGATCAAAGAAATAGAAATGGATAGGAGATATTTGTTTTACACTTTAGAGTACCCCATTATACGAAACTCTGTTTGTCCATGGACTGACATGAAAATACCGTTGTGACCAGTAAGGTACCATGATTTCAAAAATATAAAAATGCCGGTAGATTAACTCATTTTTTTGAAAT
The DNA here is from genome assembly GCA_030737875.1 of Allium sativum. Lineage (NCBI taxonomy): Eukaryota > Viridiplantae > Streptophyta > Magnoliopsida > Asparagales > Amaryllidaceae > Allium > Allium sativum. Next base: position 433,586,550 of record CM060910.1, read on the forward strand.
ACCGAAATGTTGATTACAGGGTGCAAAATACTCCAAACAAAAAGTCGTTTATTTAATTAATTAAAAAAATTCAGTAAAATTCTAAAAATTAAATTACCACTATTTCCTAAAAGAACCTTGTCTAAATTCAAACCCGATATCTAGTTATATCGAATAAACTGTTATGGTCGATAAACGATTCTATAGCGACTATTTCAAAATTTGATTTAGACGTACATCAAAATCTACCCGACGAAATCCCGATTTTTCTCTTCCATTAGAAAGATATACTCCACCAGCTCCACACGTTTCTTGTTTCACAGAAATCCGGCTTCAAACGAATCCTGTACATTCAGTTGAAGTTCAAATCGCCAAATAGCGAACTGCAGCGCCATTTCGAGTTCTATTATAATTATATTATAATTATACGTTCAAACCGTCGTCGATTCAATATATTCGTTATTATATTTCGAATCGAAACTCAACAACATCTCGTATACTATTCATTTCACACTCTATTGTGAATTCTACTATTTCTAACTATTTCGACATTATAATATATTATTATATTATAATTATTAATTAAATATTCAATATTATTTAATTAAACGATCATTAACTTCTCTAAATCACCAATTTTATAATTAAATAAATTAATTATATATCTCTAAAAATGCGGGTCATTACAAGGTGCGACCTACATAGCCGTGCTGCCTGCCCGATTTTTGTCATTTCCCGGTTGTGAGGCTAGAGGCCACGCTTATCTTTGACAGATCACACGTTTATTCACTTTGAATGTCACATCATCATACCCGCCAAATCAGAAATTGATTTCCCAAAAATACCACGGGTATGCAGCTAAGAGAAACGAATTCCTCCGCCACCAAACATAAATACGTTTGAAGAGATCAACTTACGCGATCTATTAAATATACTCTGTCAGACATTCTTCCATATAGGTCGTCCTGGGACTGGACAAACCGAAGGCACTATTCAGTATAACCATCTTAGGAAATCTTTACCTAAGATTTATACAACAGCCCTTGCACTTGACTCCGTCTTCAATATCTTTGGCATATATGATTCGCAACACTTATGCCAATACGGAGTGGTCTTCGGATAATAATCCAACCGGTCTCTTCATATTAACAACATTAAAATGGTCAAAACTTTGATAGTTTGTGATTTAACTATCCAAGAAAAACACGTGTGCAAATAACGATATTATTTCCAGATGGAAATTATATTGATCAATCATCATTTAACATTTATCTCTTTAGTTCATTAATTTACTTATCTCATGTTTCCATATATTCTAAATTCTTATTTTTCTGTTATCATAAAACATTTCTGATTCTCGTTTGGAAAACATTTCCAAAACTCCTTTACTATCAAACCTTACCATTCCTCAATTAAGAAGGAAGTCAATCAAGTTGGGGTATAATTACCTCTCAAACCTTAACTGAACAACGTTTTAACTTCGAAATAGTCAAAGTTTATCTTTTAAATCTTTAACACACTTCCTTACGTAACTTTCAGATTCTATTTACGAATCCACTTCTTTATTGAAAACATTGGTTATAACGATAACTTTATAATCCCTACTTTCGAAATATCTAACTTCCATTATAACTTTTATTCTTTAATGTGAATAAATAAATAAACACCTGATTTATAAATAAATAAATCTTGATTCAAACCCCGGAAAGTATAAGCACTTTCCCGAATTCGATATAATCGAATTCGCCGATTAACTCTCTTCGAGTAATCTCTATTTGATTAACTCTTCTTCGAATAACCGATATTCGATTATCTCTCTTCGAATAACTTATATTCGATTAACTCACTCTTTCGAATAACTACATTCGATCTCTTTCTTTCGAATACGCTATATTCGATAATCTCCTTTCGAATAACTATATTCGATAATCTCACTTTCGAATAACTAAATTCGATTAACTCCTTTCGATTAAACTAAAATTGATTAACTCCTTTCGATTAAACTAACATTGATTAACTCCTTTCGATTAAACTAACATCGATTAACTCCTTTTTACTCGATTCGAATAACTGATATTCGATAACCCCTTTCGATTAAACTAACATCGATTAACTCCTTTTTACTCGATTCGAATAACTATTATTCGATAACTCCTTTCGATTAAACTAACATCGATTAACTCCTTTTTACTCGATTCGAATAACTAATATTCGATAACTCCTTTTAACTTGATTCGAATAACTAATATTCAATAACTCCTAATTCAACTAACTCTAATCGATTTATTCTAATTCGATTAACTCTATTGGTTAACTCTAACTCTAACTGGTTAACTCTAACTCTAACTGGTTAACTCTAACTGATCAACTCTAACTGGTTAACTCTAACTGATCAACTCTAACTGGTCAACCCTAATTGATTAACTCTAACTGGTTAACTCTAACTGATCAACTCTAACTGGTCAACCCTAATTGATTAACTCTAACTGATCAACTCTAACTGGTCAACCCTAATTGATTTACTCTAACTGGTTAACCCTAACTCATTTAATCTATTCGATTAACTCTAATCGAATAACTAATATTCGATTAACTCATTTCGATTAATTCCTTTGAATCAACTCCTTTGATTAATTCCTTTGAATTAACTCCTTTGATTTATCCCTTTTCTATTTGTTTACTTAAAAAAAAACTATTCCCTTTTTCAATTCTATTTATTTAACAAATAAATATTTCTTTTATCTTTTCTATTTATTTAACAAATATTTTCTTTTATCCTTCTATTTATTTCCTAAATAAATAACCCTTTTTCTTTTATTTATTTTCTATAAATAAATGATCCTTTTATACTTTTCTTTATTCCCTAAATAAATAATCCTTTTATTTTATTTATTTCCTAAATAAATAAATCCTTTTACTTTTATTTATTCCCTAAATAAATAAATAATCCAATTTAATCTATTTGTAAATGTTCTACAAATATTTCCTTTTCAATTCCATTTGTAAATGTTTTACAAGTATTTTCCCTTCGGTTTCATTTGTAAATGTTTTACAAATATTTCCCTTTCGATTTGTTTAACAAATATCCTTTCTATTTGTTTTATTTATTTACTAAATAAAAGATCCTTTTATACTTCTATTTATCTATCAAATAAATATTCCATTTCAATTCCATTTATTTAACAAATAAATATCCCTTTATCATATCTTATTTATTTTCCCAATAAATATTCCTTTATGATATTCAATTTATTTTCTAAATAAATGTCCCCCTTTATAAAATCCTATGATTTTGTAAATACTTTATTTCCAAAATATTCCCTTTTATAAAATCGGTTGATTTTATAAAATTCCTTTATTTCATTATACATTGAAATATTTCTTTTTACATCCTAGGGTTTCTTATGATATTAAAAATATAAAATAACAATGATCAAGATCATTCTAACACACATAATCCATAACAGATTATATATCACATCATATATCAAAATATATGAAAAACAGTAAAATAAATGTTGAGGAATCCAGTCGGATTCCTCCAACCTGTTTCCCTGCATCACAGATGTTAAACAATATAGATAACATCACTTTCATTTCAAGAAGAAATATTCTAATCGACAGAATTAATATTTAATAACGATATATATATGTATGTATATATATATAACCATAACTGCGTTTTCAATCAATTATTTAACAGTCCATCTAAACTGCCCATACACAGCAATCAACAGATAATTATCAGTTCAAAGAATACGTTATAAAAATAAAAATATTCAAAGTTGGTGAGTTTTACTCACTTTGGCAGTTCATCGTTATAGAACGATAAACTGTTTGTTTGATTTGAATCAAACAATTTGTAACAACCCAGAAAATCTGAGCCAATTTAAATTTTTTAATTTGGCTATTTTATTGAATTTAAAATATTTAAAATAAATATTTTATATAATAACGACGAAAATGAGTTTGAATTGATGTTTGAAAATAAATATAATTAATTTTAATTATAAACAAGGCAAGAAATTGCGCGGTAGTTTCAAAATTTCAATTCAAACTTTGACTGACTGTACCGGGTGCAAAATAAAACAGATTTTAGTGAAACCAAAAATATTTAAATCTGTTAGTGAATATCTTTCTAACGAATCTGAAAAATCAAAGTTTCATAGCTGGAAGCAATAGTTATGGCTAAATGAATTTTCAGAAAGGTCGCTATAGAGTTTATATAGCCCGTGAAAATGGCCATTTTGCAAATGACCTCAGAATTCGACGAAACCATTTTTGTTGGATCCAGGATGTCAAATTATTGCTAGGTTTCAAATTTCATAATTTTTGAAGCTAGTATGTGAGCGTGGCAAAGGAAAATGTGTTTGATCGATTTCTATTAAATTGGATCGACCAGAAAAGGGCCATTTTTGAAAACGTCTCAGAATTCGATGAAACTGGTTTGTTGGGACCGTATCCTCAAAAAATAGCTAGATTTATTTTTCTGGAATTTAGAATCAGTATGTGGCCCTGGCAAATTGAAATGTACATTCAAATCAAATATTGAATGTTTTATATTTTAACTTGAAGAAAAAACTGACTGAAACAGTCGAATGGGCCTACGAAACATATCCCATTGTGTTCGGAATGGGTGTATTTAGCTAGGAACGACAGTCGTTAGGTTGGGATTGGAGTTCGGATGTGAAAATACCTTTAAAAAAATTAAATATATGGATGGGCCAATAGGAATTTTCTTTCATAAAATAAAAATATAAAAAAAACCCCGTAACCTCGCAGTCAACGGAGGCTACTCTTTCTCCCCTTCCCTCCTGATTTCTGACCGGTTCCTTCATCGTTGACCCTCGCCGCAGTTGAACATTTCGAAGATCTCTTCCCCCTCTTCAAATCAAGACCAACCTCGTATTCTATAGTCGCCCCATCGTCGAGATCTACCAGGTCGAAGTTCGGAACTTCGAGGAGCCGCCGCCGTCGACTGGCACAGTCAAACTGGGCCCCACCTACCTCTTCGGGTGCGCGCCTCCTAGCTCTCCAACGTGGCGAGGTCTGATCGTCACCTCGAGCAACGGATTGAACGAATTTGCCAACCCTAGTTTTGAACTGATTAGTGGAAGGTACAGCCAAATATAATTTCAACTGATTATAGCACTTTAAAGCGCTACAGTTTTTGATTTCACTGTAAAAATCATATCTTTTTCGTTTGTTGACGAAATTCAGTGAAACAAGAGACAGTGGACTCATGTGGACGTCTTCTACATTCTAGAAGAGACCGTATATTTTTTGAGCCTTCTGCTATTTTTGGTGGAGTGGAACCCAATGTGAGATTTCTGAATTATAAACGATATGGAAATGACGATGTATAAATTATATATTCGAAGTATGAGTAATATAAGCATTGTACACCTCATGTATAAGCGTTGTATAAGTTGTACGTTCGATGTATAAGTTATATATGCGTTGTAAAAATTATATGTGTTGAAATAGAAGTGAAATATACTTATATATATATATATATATATATATATACGCCCCACGTCCACAAACGATGGACGATATTTATTGGTTGCGATTGATGTGAAAATTGGTTGCTAGCGAACGGTTGATTAGAATTGTTTGTGGTTGAAATTGATTGATTGTGGTTGAAAAATATCCGTTTGTGGTTGAGAATTATTTGGTTGAAACCACATAGGATTAGTTTGTGGAAAAGAAAAAAAATAAACATGCCGCCTGCGTGCGAACTAGATGCATGAAATCCCCATTGTCAAAAGCTGCGAGGCTTTAAGGTAGAGCGAGGAGCCGTACTAGGGACGACCCCGGTTTTAACTACCCTACCGTTATTCTGCCGAAATTTTCAATAATATTCATGTGTTAGAATTATTTTCATGTGTTGAAACTATTTTCGTGTGTTGAACAGAAATTCATGTGTTGAATAGAAATTCATGTGTTGAACGACATTCATGTTTTGAAATAAATTGTTTTATAATAAAAATCATATTTTTATCATCTATATAAAATAGTCGTGTTTTGAAATAAATTGCTTTATTATAAAAATCATATTTTTATCATCTATATGAACTATATAAAATAGTCGTGTTTTGAAATAAATTGTTTTATAATAAAAATCATATTTTTATCATCTATATGAACTATATAAAATAGTCATGTTTTGAAATAAATTGTTTATAATAAAAATCTTATTTTTATCATCTATATGAACTATATAAAATAGTCGTGTTTTAAAATAAATTGTTTTACAATAAAAATCACATTTTTATTATAAACATGAATTGTTAAAAATAGTGAAGTGTTGAAATAAATGTTTGTTGGATAAAAATATAATTTTTATTAAATGTATGAAAAGAATATGGTTTTGAAATCGAAGAATAGATTATATTTATATATATATAAATATAATCAAAATAAATCGAATAACGAAGCTGCAGTTCGTGTTTTAAAACCGTGATTTCAAATGATTAGTGCGAGATATCCGACCATCGGATTTTCCCGAAACCGAAACCGTTGGGTTCGCTTTGTAAATATCTTTCCAATGACACCAACTTTGTGAAGAACCAACGGTTGGATTGTCTGGAATGTTTAATTCAAATCTGAAGAAAAACAGCTCCAGAATCGATTATATATATATATATATAAATATAATTAAATTAAATCGAATAACGACGCTGCAGTTCGTATTTTGAAATCGAAACTTCAAACAAGTGTACCGGGAGATCCGACCGTCTGATTTTTCCAAAAGTAAAACCGTTGGATTCGTTTTGAAAAGATCTTTCTAATGATATAAAATTTGTGAAGATCCAACGGTTAGAATTTCAGATATGTGTAAATCAAATCAGAAGAAAAACAGCGTCACGACCGCGTTATGGCCTGAAGCGTCGTTTGATATGAATTGGCTATTTTTATAAAAATAAAAATAGCGATAAATCGTTATAAAATATTATAAACGATATGGAATGGAAATAAACCGAATTTACCCGATTTATTGGATATTTGATGGTTGAATGTGAAATTTATAAACTAACTGAAGTTTAGCTAAGCCGGATGGTTTCCTGGGTTTTGATCTGATGTTGGTTTCGGCCTTCGGGGTTAACACTTGGGAAATCGTCCTCTTACTAATTTACGGTTAGTGAATGACGAATTGGAATGAGGCGTATGTTGTGTTTGTGAAGCACTTGTTTATTATATACGCGAGTTGCTCAGAAAGACCGGGTTTATCCCATTCTGAATAACTGAATCGACGATAAGAAAAAGATGATGAAGACGGTGTTTGAAGATCGGAGATCTTCACCTCGGTTGGATGTTAACTGATGTCTTGATTGGGAGGCATCCCGCAATATAGATAATAAGTGGTGATCGTCCAGACGTACGTGGAGATCGATGGGTACGCGAGGTATATAGTTCCTCCGGTTTCGTTCAGACCCAGAACGGACTTGTAAATGGACTGTGTGTCTGACATTGGAATTCATTCTGTGTGATTGATAGCCATCAGTTGCATGGTGTGAATTGCCTGTGTGGCATGCTAAGATGCAGTGATCAAGGCTTCTGTTGAAAAGCAAAGTCTTGTGGTTGATGATCAAAGCACGGCCCGTGTGGCATAGCTTTGTGTATAACGTTAATTCGCGAGCCTCACACCCCTTTATGAACCAGAAACGGGAGAGGACCTCAGGGAGGACATGTGTTTCTTTCTAGCTAGAGGTGGTGTCAGTGCTTAAACTGGCTAACATCATATTATTTTCACCTATGTGGTTGTTGCTGTTGCGAGGCGCCTCGGTTATATCGGTCGAACAGGGACCGATGGAGTCATTCGTTGACTCATTTACGCCCCAAAGGGCGGGGAAATGCGTTGTTCAGGCACTATAATCCACATCGAGTGGACCGGCCCTGTCGCTCCAAGGTGCAGTTGCGGCTGTTCCGGAGGTCAGGCTAGAGAGTCTCAAATTCGGTAAGGACTATCTTTTGCCTTGGTTCATGACGGAAATCCAATTTCCAAATACGTGACTGTGCGGTTTTGATTGTATACCTATATATGGCGACATAGTGGTATGGGGCATTAATGCCGTCTATGATTGATACTTATGATTTGAAATTGTTTTTGAAATATATAAACACTAGTAATAATACCAAATGCTTTTGTTTTATTCGTATCAAGCATATTTTGGCCATTATAAGGTAAAAACTCTATCCTCCGGTTTGCATTGCATTGTGTGATGGGAACTAAGTCTTATAATGGCTTCATTTTTATAAAAAGCATTGCGATGTTTAAAAGATTTACTTGTTGTAAAGCACTGGCAATCCAATGGAGTAAACCCGTTCTGCGAAAGTGGCGTGGTCCTGTGATTAGCCATATTATAAAATATGTTAAGTAGATTTCTCATACCAGTCCCATGACTGACTCGTAGTTTGTTTCACTTGCAAACTCGGGTGCCCCTTTTTCTACACGGGCAGCCTTGTATTCAGGTTTTAGCAGGCTCTTTCTGGATAGCTAGGGCTGAAGATGGATTCTACCATTTATCTCTTTTTATGCTGTTCAGCTCCTATTGTACATATTATGTTTGTTTTCCGCTGTAGACATTTATGTATAGCTGAACTGTATTTGTACTAAGTATGATCCTGTATACTGTGTAACTCTGATGATTACGTTTATCCAGTGTATTCTATTGTAAATTATTTGTTGTATTTATTTATTTATGTTCTGCTATTATCTGTTTATGTGTTATATTCCAAATATTACCCTTTCCACCGTTAGTACGGAGTTTGGGGTCGTCATACAATTTATTTTGCCATAAATTCAAATGAGCACCAATTCACTCCCAGTCAGTTTCATTGTGTTGCACCCATCCATACGATCCCAACGGATCTGACCGTTCAGAATTCTGATAACGTATGTACAAGTTATTGACATTACAGGTTAAATCGTATTTAAATAAAACAAAACTTGAATTTTATTTTAAAAGAAAACTTTGGCCTTCCTTATTCTTACCAGCCCACTATATACCCAAGCCCAGACCCGTTTACAACTCCTCTTTCCCCAAAACTAAAGACCGCAACCTGCTGCTCAAACCATGGCCATTTTCGATCATTTACTTCACCATTCCTCCTCCAACACTCCATCGTTCAACCCAAGAATACCACCAACGATCCCCCCTTTCCTTCCTCCTTAAGCTCCTCCCCAATTCACGAAGCTTGAAATCCATCAGCCTCGCGACCTCTCCGCCTACATCGACAGTTTTTGACCCGTATTCACCCAAAAAAAAAATCATACAAGCACGGTTTCTCTCCTTGATCCCAAAAATACCATCAAAACCAACCATTGATGCTCCAAGAAACCAAAATCGGCAACCCTAGTTTACTGTGTCTATTTTCAGCGATGATCCGAAGACGTCGAACCCCTTAATACTCATATAGGAATGAAGCTAAACACGCAAGGATCTCTAATATACATGATTCATGATATATAGAGTTTTATTTGATTTTACATTGATTTTTACAGAAGGAGGTATTCAGATTTTGATTTTTCTGAGGAACACAATGTGACGCGGTTTATATAAAGGGGACGGAAAAGTTGTATGGCCGAAAAGAAATGGGTGTGTGGCCTTGTTTATGTCCACCAATGACTTAGATATTTAATTTTATTTTCATTTTATTTCTGTTTTTTCTTTCTAAAAAATCGTGTGATCACACACAATACCCAAAAATCATGGAAATTGACATGCAACTAGAGTTCGACATTACGGTCCCAACGAAACTGGTTTCGTCGAATTCCGACTCCGTTTGCTCACACAACATATTTTTAACCATCGAAATACTGACTGTTCTTCACATTAAAATCCCGTATGGTCACATACTGACTTCAAAAATCACGGAAATTGAAATCTAACAATAATTTGATGTTACGAATCCAACAAAATTGGTTTCGTCGGATTCTGAGGTCGTTTGCAAAACTAGCTATTTTTAATGCCCTAAATAACCCTTTTAAATATATAAATATATTTAAAAACAATTAAATTTAATATTTAAGAATAAATATTATCATATATATTCACAGTGGAATACCATACAGCTCCAAAATATTCCTATGTGAATTTCTAACTTGATATTTCAAATCTCGATAAATCGATATTCGATTTGCCATGAAATTCCTCTTTAAAATATAAATAATTCCTTTATAAATTATAAAGGAATTCCACAGCAACTTTTCTAAAATTTGATTTGGACATAAATCAAAATCTACACGATGAAATCTCGATTTTTCTCTTCCACTAGAAAAATATACTTCATCCGCTCCTAACGTTTCTTGTTTCATAGATATCCGATTTAAAACAGACCCTGTATATTCAGTTGAAGTTCGAATCGCCAATTTACGAACTGCAGGCCATTTCAAGCTCGATTTAAATTATAATATAATTATACGTTCAAACTGTCATTTATATAATGCATTCGTTATTCAAATTCAATTCTAAACTGAATTATATATTTTGAATTGCCCCATTCACACCATATCGCCATTTCAGCCAATTCTGATTATTTCAGAATTAAATATATTATTTAATTATTATATTAATTAAATATTCAAAGTGATTTAATTTAAACCATTTTAAATTACCAAACCATATTTTAAATAATTAAATTAATTAATTATTATATCGCTGAAAAATGTGGGTCGTTACAGCGCCGCACCACCTGCCACCCCCTATGCCCCACCGCACCACCATGGACCCCCGCCACCACTAGAGCCACACCACCCTCTCCGTCATCATCCAACGCCTCCTTCTTCGATCCACCAGCAGAAAACCTCCTTCTTCTTCGATCGATGTTGATGGATAACGGTGAATTTTTATACATAATGTTATTTAAAAGTTAGTTTTTTTTATATACATAACATCGTTTTAAAAAGAAAATTGATTTATAAAGATGAGGTTTTTAAAAATAGAAAGGTTTGATTTTTAAAAATAGAAATGTATGAATTTTAAAAATAGAAAGGTATGATTTTTAAAAATGAAAAAGTAAGATTTTTTTAGATAGAAAAGATTGGATTTTTAAGACAGAAGAATTATGATTTTCATTGTATAAAAATATGATTTTTATATATAAAGTAGCGTTATAAAAATATAATTTTATATATGAAGTAACATTATAAAAATATGTTTTTTATAATATAATAGCGGTTTAAAAATATGATTTTTATAATATAATAGCGGTTTTAAAATATGATTTTTATTTTATGAATACCAATATAAAAATATGATTTATATATATATAATAGCATGGTAAAAATACGATTTATATATATAATAGCATGGTAAAAATACGATTTTTATATATATAATAGCATTGTAAAGATATGATTTTTAATGTATACATGGCATTGTGAATATGTGATTTTTATATATAACATAGCATTATTAAAAATATGATTTTTAATACAAAACCGCGAGAAACAGATTGCGATGGAATAGACTGGAAGCAAATCCAAATCCAAACTGTTCAGAAATAAATAATGGAGGAGTGGAAACCAAAGGTGAGAATTTCTCACTCTAACTTTGGTTACAGTTAAATATATACACTAGGATGCAGACTGTGCTTAGTAGCACTCAACACTTTTGATAAAAACCATGGATGTTTGGTTGTTTGTTTTGATTGATTTAATTGGTTGAATTTGGTTTGGGATGTGAAAGGAATTGATTGAATTTGGTTTGTGTATGGCGCGAGCCATTATTAGGCGAGGGATAAGGCTACACCTTATTCCGGTTGTCATTATGCTGCCGAAATTTTCTAAAAGAAAATGTGTTAGTTAAAAATAACATTTTTAATGTGTATATGAACTGTATAAAATATTCATTTGTTGAATAAAATATTTGAACAATAAAAATATCATTTTTATTGAATGTATGAACTATTAAAAATATTCATGTGTTGAAATAAATATTATATCGTTAAAAATATAATTTTTAACGTATATATGAAAGGTAAAAATTCTCCTGAAATGAAAATAAATATTTATATACGAATCGGACGATTTGTTTATGTACACTCATTTAACTGACATGGATTGGGATGATATATTTTACATATCACCCAAATGCACAAATAATATTCAGTATTTGTTGGTTGAAACCCCACACGGGTATTGGGATGATATTTGACGTACACTAATCCCAATTGTTTAGTTGTATGTCGATCGATGGGTTGGTAGACTGTTGTAGGCATTAATTATTTATATTTAACGCTTACGCAGTTGTGTAATACACTCTGGATGATGGTTGACTGTGTTTGTTGATTGTTGTGTACATGTGTGTATGAAATCCATATAAATACAATTATATGGTAATTGACTATGTCTGATTCCTATTCGGAAAGAACTAATATTTTAAAATAACGAATATTTTATAATAATACTCAATAAAGGATTAAAAACTTATTTTAATGTACGATGTTGGATGGACATGAAAATATTGAAATATATGAAGCCGTGTTAATTAGAGATGCACCATTTTGACATGAACGATATTTATGTCGATTTTATTTATTTTTATAATGAATATCGAAAAGGAAAATATTTCAAAATCTGATATTTTGAAAATATTATCATTTATATATTATAATGATACGGAGTATTCAATTTTGATTTATAATTGAAAATGAAGTTGGAATCGTTTTTGAAACGAATTTAAAACGATTTATAAAATATGTTTTAAATGGAAAACGAGATATATATATATATATATATATATATATATATATATATATATATATATTCAATGGCCTGAATAGAACGTGCCGGGCAGCGATCGTTCGCGAATTTCGACCATTATCTCAGAATTTGATATTGAATATTAGCCGATATAATTTCTATTCAGAGCCTTGTATTTAATATCAAATGGGATTTTGGGTTTGTCGTTAATGGTGTCTTTATTAACCCTATTCTTAAACCCATTTGAAAAAAATAATTCTTTTAATTAAGATTTAGTGAAGTTTTTCAATTAATTAATATTAAATTGGAATTGAATGAAAGAATTGGATATTTGGGTTTATCGTGAACGGTGCTTTAAATAACACTTGTTCTTTAACCCGATTAACAGTGAAGTGTGATTTGGAATTTATAAATATTTTATTAAGATTTAACGGGAATTTTCCAAAGTAAAGTTTTCAATTTAATATATATTATTGGAATCGAATGGAATTCGATTTGATAATCATCGAAGTGAGCTTCTATGGAGGAAGACTGTTAATATATATGGAATTTAAAAGGCTTTGTTGTTATTCCATTTATATTATTAGTCGGATACGGAAATTGATATCGATTATATATATTTATCTGTTTTCTGTGAAGATTCCATAATTAATGGAATGTGATTTAGGTTTATCGTGAACTGTGTTTTAAATGACATTAGTTCTTTAACCCTGTTAAAGACAGGATTACATGTCTAGCATTGTATTTCGAACTGCATGGTTGATCTCTGCTAAATATATATCTGTTTGGTGGTGGAGAATTTATTCTCTTGCTTAACACCCTTCTCTAAGACGTACGAGCTTAGAGGTTATATATAGGTAGAAATCAATAGTACGGTGTAGATTGTCGATGCGAAATGTTTGATTTTCCGAAGTTAAATAATCACTTATATTGATTTTTGGGAAGATTAAAACCAAGTGGATTTTTAATGAATATTTAATTAGATTAAAATGAGAATGTGATAATTTAAATTATCAAATTTGGGAAATGATCGAGAGTGGAGTATCATCATTTTTGCTCCAAGCGATAGTTAATCTTTAATTAGATTTGAATGGGAAATGATAATTAATTTTACCGATAACACCGTGGTGTTAGATATGGAGTATTACCAATTTTTCTCCATGGGATAAATAGGTTGGGATTGGGAAACTAAACAAATGATTACTTCGTTAAGGTGCGCTAATCCCGACTAGTTTGGATAAACTTTAATTTGGTTTAAATTGATATCCATAGGAAGATTAAAGAATAAATTTAAAGAATTTATCTTTGATAAAATTAATGGGAACCTTTCCCAAAGTATAAGAATATTTGAACAAAAGAATATTCTGGATTGGAATGAGGCGTATGTTGTGTTATTATAGCACTTGTTTATTATATATGCGAGTTATTCGGAAAGGCCGGGTTTATACCCATTCTGAATAACTGATTCGACGATGAGTCGATGATGAAGACGGTGGTTGAAGACTGGAGTTCTTCACAATGTTTGGATGATTACTGATGTTTGATTGGGCATTATACCCAAGACAAGGTAATAAGTGGTGATAATCCAGACGTACTTGGAGATCGACTAGATATGCGAGGACCTCTCTCCTGTATTGGACACGAAATGAGGAATAAGGTGCCTCCGGTTTAGCTTAGACCCAGAACGAACTATTAAATGAATATGTGTTTGACATTGGATTTTATTCTGTGTTGATTGATCTCTATTAAATATACATCTGTTTGGTGACGGAGAATTTATCTTGCTTAACACGCTTCCCTGAGACGTATGAGCTCAGAGGTTATATATCGACAGACATCAATTGCATGGAATGGAATGTCAATGTGGCATGCTGAGATGCAAATGATCAAGGCTTCTGTTGAAAAGCAGAGTCTTGTGGATGATGATCAAAGCACGACCTTAAAGGGCATAGCTTTGTGTATAGCGTTAATTTGTGAGCCTCACACCCCGGTATGAACCAGAAACGGGAGAGGAATGCTGGGAGAACATGCGTTTCTTTCTAGCTAGGAGTGGTGTCATGGTATGGAGCCCAGACATTTTTACTTATGTGGATGATGGAAAGCGAGGTACTTCAGAAATATCGGTCACTACGGGGCCGATGGATGATATGGTCGACATATTGACCATATTTATGCCTCATAAAGCGGGGAAACATATTGTTCAGGAATTACCAATCCTCAAATATAAGAGAGGGCCGACCGTGAAGATCCTAGGTGCAGTTGCGGCTGATCCTGAGGCTCGGGCAAGAGAGTCTCAAATTCGGTAAGGACGATCCCTTGCCTTGGTTCATAGATGGAATCCAATTTCCAATACGTGACATTTCAGTTTTAATTGCAGAACTAGTATGGCGTCATAGTAGCATGGGACACTATGCCGTCTATGATTGACACATTTATATTTGAAGCTGTGTTATACACTATACACTTATAATAGTATCAAAATGATTTGTTTTAAACGTACCAAGCATATTTTGCTGCTATAAGGTAAAACTCTATCCTCCGACTTGCGTTTCATTGTATGATGGGACCTGAGTCTTATAATAGCTTCATTTTTTCAAAAAGCATTGCGTTGTTTGTTTTATGCACTGGTATTCTTGGGAAGAAACCCGTTTCGTGTTATACGGCGTGGTCCCTTGATTTACTTTATTTTAAAGTAAAGATTTAATAACTATTTTAGTTCTCACACCAGTCACATGACTGACCATGAGTTTATTGTTTTAACCTAAACTCTGCGTGCCCCTATTTTCCACACGGGTAGCTAGTAGTTTTGGTTTTGCAGATTTATATTCATAGGATCCTGGTTTATATACCGCTGAAACGTTATTCGGAAAGCTCTGTATCCGTGTATCTCTTTCAGTTGTGTTATGTATTATTTTTCCGCTGCTATGCAATGTATTTAATTTCCGATATTTTCCATTGTGTATTACTTATTCATACACTGTCATATTATTGTACTCTAATGTAAATTATTGTAATGACAATGAAATGTTCTTCTGTTTGTGTTTTGATTTGTCGTATTCTCAACTCAATCCGGGCTTTCCCGAAAGGGTGAGTTTGGGTCGTTTCAGCTGGTATCAGAGCTCTGGTTTACACAGCTCGAGAACAAGACACATTAGCACCAAATGAAAGAACAGAGATTGGATTAGTAATATCCAAGGAGAATGTCTAGTTAGAGATGGGATTAGTAGTATCCTAGAACGAGTGTGAAGAGAGTATTATTTATTAAAAGTAAAAATAAAAACAAACTTTGTTTTGAAAATTTAAACCTAATTATACGTATTTGAGTAATTTATTTTAAATTGATTTTGGACAATTGAGTATATGAAGATATTGCATATACGCCTTGCAAACGTGTATACAAAACTTCAAATATACTGGATAGATATAGAATCACACTCTACTCTCTGGAACATGAGTCTGATGATGAGCATGACATCATCAGCATTTATGTTCAAGTATTCGAAGGTGGGATATCTATATATTTCCAATTGACTGGTGTGAGAACCAAAACTAGATATGATTTATTGTTGGTGAATTGGCATCAAAAATTGTATTTCTGACTATACAAAAGTTATGTGTTTGAAACGATAATCAACCAATTAATTACTGATTGTGTTTGATTAATTAAAATTTTGAACGATTAAGCCAAATTGAATCAAATATTGAACTGACTTGAAAATTGATTGCAATTGCATATATGTACATGTGTATATAATGAATAGGTCATAGCAAGGAGGCTAAGAAGAGGAATAAAATTGTGTGCCCGACAAATAGGTACATGTTTACTATATTTCTTGGGTTTGGATGATTTATGAGCCGTTTGGCTTTTTCTTTTTGGATGATGAGGGCCCTGCGTAGCTAACTGCGGTTTTAAAGGTCTCCTCGTACAAAGGAGGTTATGGCGAAATTTTTCAAAAATTTAGGGTGTTAGCCAAAATTTTGAAAAGTTAGAAAATTCTTAGAAACTGAAAAGTTGAAGAATAAACGCCAGAATGAAAGTTGAGTTGGTTAGTTAAACAACTTTCAGCTCCATTCCTTTTCGCGGACGAAAAGATTTTAAGTGGGGGAGATTGTAACAACACAGAAAAACGGAACCAATTTAATTTTTTTATATTTTAATGGATTTTGAATATTAAATGGGGTTTTTAGCTTCCGGGACAAAATGAACAAAAATTTGTTCCATAAGGACAAGGGGTAAAATTTTATCCTTAAGGACAAATTTTAGTGTAAAGGGAGGAATTCAGGGGCCCATTGTAATTCCTCCCTTTACACTAAAATTTGTCCTTATGTACAAAATTTTAGCCTCTTGTCCTTATGGAACAATTTTATGTTCATTTTGTCCTTTAGGGTATTTTCCTATATTTAAATCTTTTAATTTTAAATAATAACGACTAAAAATTTATTTAAAACAATGTTAGAACAAATAAATTTATTTTAATTATATAACGAGCCTGAAATGGCGCGGTAGTTTGAAAATTCGATTTTAAATTTCAAATGAATGTACAAGATTCAAAATAAATTGGATTTCAGTAAGACCAGAGACATTTGAATCTATTTAATAATATCTTTTTAACGAATGTGAAAAATCCAGAGTTCATAACGAGAATAAAATGTTATGTCCAGTTGAAAATTCAGAATAGTCGCTATGAAATTAATATAATATAGAGCCCTTAAAAATAGCCATTTTGCAAATGACCTCTGTTTTCGACAAAACCACTTTTGTTGGATCCGTAATGTCGAATTATTGCCAGATTCCAATTTTCATAATTTTTGGAATTAATATGTGAGCGTGGTGAATTAAAACGTATTTGGTAATTTCAGTTTGAATTTAATCGATTGGAAAATGACCGTTTCTCAAACGGTCTCCAAATTCGATGATATTAGGTTTGTTAGGACCGTATCGTCAAAACATAACTAGATTTAATTTTAGGGAATTTTTGGACTCAGTATGTGGCCCCGGTAAATTAAAATGTTCATTCAAATTCAATATGTATCGATTTATATTTTAAATTAAAGCAAAACGGGGCGAAACAGTCGAATTGGCTTATAAAACATATCCCATTGTATTCGAAATGGGGTAATTAGTTAGGGGCGTTAGTCGTTGAGTTTGAATTGGAGTTTGGATACAAAATTAACTTTTTAGAATATATATATATATATATATATATATATATATTAACCTATTTTCCATTAAACCCCCTTTCCCCTTTCCTCTTCGATCAGAATTAAATCAAAAAAGAAAATGAAAAAAAATGGCCAAACCCTCCCTCCCTCGTCGCCCCGCTCCAACCTCCTCCGTCACACCTGGACCGGCCCCGCTCCCTTCGCCACCCCCTCCAGTCGCCCCTTCCTCCGCTTCTCCGTCTCTCCTCCTCCACCTTCTTCGATTTCGACCCAGCCGCCACCGTGACCCCACCACTGCCATGCTGCACCACTTGCCACCCCCCTGAGCCCCACCACATCGCCGTGGACTCCCCGCCACCACCAGAGCCGTGCCACCCTCTCCGTCATCAGCCACCGCCTCCTTCTTCGATCCGCCAGCAAAAACCCCCCTTCTTCTTCGATCGACGTTGATGGATAACGGTGAGTTTTTATATATAATGTTATTTAAAAATCAGTTTTTTTATATACATAGCATTGTTTTAAAAAGAAAACTGATTTATAAAGATGAGATTTTTAAAAATAGAAAGGTATGATTTTTAAAAATAGAAAGGTATGATTTGTAAAAATGAAAAGGTAAAAAAAAATTAGATAGAAAAGATCGGATTTCTAAGATAGAAGAATTATGATTTTCATTGTATAAAAATATGATTTTTATATATAAAGCAGTGTTATAAAAATATAATTTTTATATATGAAATAACATTATAAAAATATGATTTTTATAATATAATAGCGGTTTATGAAACGACCCAAACTTCCCAGTCAAGGAAAGCATGGATTGCTTTGAGAACAATACACATTAGAGCACAAACTGAAGAACATTTTATTGCTGATTACACAATTACATCAGAGTACAAGAATATAATAGAGTATGAACACTTATTACATAATAGAAATACAATGATATCAGAGATTTAAATTACATTTAAATAGCAGCGGAAAAATAATACAAACACACAACCGAAAGGAATACACGGATACAGAGCTTTGCGAATATCGCTTCAGCTGTAAACCAAGATCCTGTAAATATCTGCAAAAAGCTACTCGACTGCCCGTGTGGAAAATATGGGCACCCGAGTTTGCCAGTGAAACAAACTACAGGTCAGTCATGGGACTGGTATGAGAAATCTTAACTTAACTATCTAATAATAAGGCTAATCACAGGACCACGCCGCTAACGCGGAACGGGTTTACTCCATTGGATTGCCAGTGCATAAAATAAAGTAAAACGTTAAACAACTCAATGCTTTTTAGAAAAATGAAACCATTATAAGACTCAAGTCCCATCACACAATGCAACGCAAACCGGAGGATAGAGTTTTACCTTATAATGGTCAAAAGATGCTTGATACGATAAAACGGATTAAGTATTAGTGTGTATATCTATGGGTATATATATATTTCAAAAACAATTTCAATCATAATGTATCAATCATAGACGGAATAGTTACCCCATCCTACTATGTCACCATACTAGTTCTACAATCAAAACCGCAAGGTTGTATTGGAAATTGGATTTCCATCATGAGTCGAGGCTAGGGGCAAGCTCCTCTCCGATTTGAGACACTCTAGCAAATGCCTCAAGATCACACCTATGGGCAACTCTTGGAGCGGTAGGGCCGGTCCCCGCCTATCGGCAGTGGATTGGTTATGCCTGAACACACGCTTCCCGGTTCCTTTGAACCTATAGTATGACCACTAACGGCCTATAAAAATCCGAGGCGCCTCAAAATCCATCATCCACATAAGTAAAAGCCAGCCAGTTTAAGCACTGACACTACCACTAGCTAGAAAGAAACGTGTGCACTCCCTACGGTCCATATCCCGTTTTTGACTCATACCGGGGTGTGAGGCTCGCGAAGTCATGATATACACAAAGCTAAGCCGTAATAGGCTATACTTTGATCATCCCACAAGGCCCTGCTTTTCAAAAAAAGCCTTGATCATTTGCATCTTGGCGTGCCACATTGACAATTCACGCCATGCGATCAATCACTATTAATATATACCAGGGTGTTAAGTAGAGAATGAATCCTCCACCACCAAACAGACATACATTAATAGAAATCGATTTAATTCACATGGAACGAAATCCAATGTCAGACACGCATCCATTTACAAGCTTATGCTCTGGGTCTGAGCGAAAACCAAATCCGAACAATCAACAATAATCCGGACGGCCACCACTGAAGCCCCTTCAAGGTAGCTACTCCCATCAAGGGTCTCAGTAGCAACACATCCATTCGATGTGAAGATCGTCGGTCTTCAACCACCGTCTTCATCTTCGACTCTTCATCATCGTAGTAATTATTCGGAATGGGTTAAACCCGGTCTTCCCGAATAACTCACTTATTTTTATAATTAAAAATAAAGTACTATAAAAACACATCCAACGCCTCATTCCAATTCAGAATATTCTTGTAAATAAAATATTCAAATTATTCTTATCAAAGATAAATCCTTTAAGTTTATTCTTAAATCTTTCTTTTAAAGATTAATTAAAAACCAAATTTGGTTTTAAATATCAAAAATCATTATTCAATGGTTATTTAAATTTAAGAAATAAATCTTATTCTTAACGGGGTTAAAGAACTAATGTCATTTAAAACATAGTTCACGGTAAACCCAAAATCATCTTCCATCAAAATATGGAATCTTCACAGAAATCAAATCAATATATAATCGTTATAAATTTCTGTATCCAACCAATAATATAAATGGAATAACGGCAAAGCCTCTTAAATCCAATATGTAGTATCGGTCTTCTTTTACAGAAGCTTATCTCGGTTATAATTAATTCGAATTTCATTCAACTCCAACCATTTTTAAATCTTAATAAAAGATTTATAAAATTCCAAAACATATTTTCACTGTTAGTTGGGTTAAAGAACATATGTCACTTAAAAACACAGTTCACAATAAATCCAACTCGCATTTCATCTTATTTCAGTTACTAAATATAATTGAAACTTTAATAATCTAAATTTAATGCTTTACTCTAGTTAATAACTAGTTCATTTCAATAAATAAATATATTTTTCTAAAATATATTCTTTTCTCTAAGAATATTCTTCATTGGAATGTGACACAGTCATCAACCATATATTGCAGGAAATCAACAAGCATGATAAATAATTATCAAACATCCAATTAATCAACCAAAGTGGATTCTACACTAAATATTGGGACTAGTGTAGATCAAATATCATCCCAACACCCGTGTGGGGTTTCATCCAACAAACAAATAATAAATTATTTGTGCACTTGGGCGATGTGTGAAAATTATCGACCCAATCACATAAACAAGTCGGATGACTTGTGAATGGAAGTGTAATATTCAGTTTGAATATACTAACACTATATTTAACACATCGCACAATTTAACATCACAGACATATATTTTCAATTCTTTTTATTTTGAATAATGACAAATAAAAAAAAATCTAATTTTTCATATCTTTTGTGTAATCCTTATCAGTGACCGAAAATTGTATATTTTGGTTTAATCATTTTAATTACCAAAATTGTATATTTTTCTTTAACTCTTCTTAATGTACAAAAAATGTTAATTTTTTTTGTCCCTTCCTTTTAATGTAAACAAATATGACAATTTTGTCTAATTCTTTTAAATATGACAAAAAGGTCCATTTTATTCTAATTCACATTTTCTAACACAAATGTACTTTTTAATTCTAATTTCATTCTCTAACAAAAAGGTATCCTTTATTCTAATTACATTCTCTAACAAAAATGTATGCTTATATTCTAATTACATTCTCTAACAAAAATATATGCTTATATTCTAATTACATTTTCTAACAAAAATGTATGCTTTTATTCTATTCTTCTAAGGTGACAAAAATTGTAATTTTGTCTAATTCCTTTAATGTAAACAAAATGTTCATTTCTAACTCATTCTCTTTTTAATGTATATAAAAATATACATTTTCAATTCATAACTTTTTAATGTATAAAAATATACATTTTTAACTCATCTCCTTTAATGTATGAAAATATACATTTTTAACTCGTCTTCTTTTAATGTATGAAAATATGTCCTTTTTTAATTTAACACAAAAGTAACAAAATGTTATTTTATGTCTGGTGTAACATTTTATAACAAAATTGTATATTTGTACTTTATAATCTAATTAACAAAAATGTTAATTCTACTTACTAATCAAATCTTGATAAAAAAAAATGTTAATTCTGTTCACTAATCATATTTTGACATAAATATGTTATTCTATTCATTAATCATATCTTGACAAAAATATGTTTTTCTATTCAGTAATCATATCTTGACAAAAATATGTTTTTCTATTCATTAATCATATTTTGACAAAAATATGTTTTTCTATTCATTAATCATATCTTGACACAAATATGTTTTTCTATTCATTAATCATATTTTGACAAAAATATGTTTTTCTATTCATCCTATATTAACATTTCTAAACAAAAATGATAATTTTGGTTAAACTCTTTTTAATGACCAAAAGTGATACTTTTTTGTAAAACTCTTTTTATTGACCAAAAGTGATAATTTTGGTAAAACTCTTTTTATTGACCAAAAGTGATAATTTTGGTAAAACTCTTTTTATTGACCAAAAGTGATAATTTTGGTAAAACTCTTTTTATTGACCAAAAGTGATAATTTTGGTAAAACTCTTTTTATTGACAAAGAATGTTACACAAAGATCTATTCTTTTTGTTGAAAAAGAATGTTAACAAAATCTATCCTTTTGGTTCAAAAGAATGTTAACAAAATCTATCCTTTTTGTTGAAAAAGAATGTTAACAAAATCTATCCTTTTTGTTGAAAAAGAATGTTAACAAAAATCTAATCAAAAATGTCATTTTGACTTTCATAACACATTTCAAATAAAAATGTTGTTTTTACTTTTTAAACAAATTTCTAATCAAAATTGTCATCTTGATTTCTGATACAACATTTTATGGCCAAATGTTATTCTAAATTCCCTATGTAACATTTATAAGAAAAGGTTATTTTAATACTAATACCCCATTTTATAAACCGAATGTTCCTTTTCATTACATAACATATATGCTAACAAAGGTGTTATTTATATTATAATAAACACCTTCTAATGAAAAAGGCGTGTTTATTTTAATAAACATTTTCTAATGAAAAAGCATGTTAAATCAAATTAAAAAAATGTAAATTTTGATCCACTCATCATTTCTAACCAAGGAGGTATTTTTAATCTACTTTAACAAAGCATGAATATTACTATTCGTCACAAACAACAAAAGGAGAAACACAGATCTGAATTTATCACATTCATATATCAATTTCAGACGACAAGAAAAATAATATTTTAATTAATTATTAAAAAAAAAAGAAATCTCACATTCCTATTCAGATCTGAATTTTCCTCAATTCCCAACATGCTCGGATTCAACTCTAGTCGGCTCCATGGCGTAGATCTTGGAAAGACGATTCCAACGCTTTTCGTTTCGTTCGATTTCGTCCCTGTATGAGCGAGTTATGGATTTTAATATTTTGAGTAATTAAATGAGATAATTAATTAAATTAATTATATAATTTAACCTTAATGTTCTTTCCTCCTTCATCGTTTTCAACTACAAGAAGCTACCCAACCCATCATCGACTTGAACACTCCGCATCCGCCGCCACCAGACTGCACCGAACGTCGATCCAACATGCGCCCTCCGACCGCCCTAGCACCGACTTCCTGCGCCTCTACTCCCGCCCAGCTCGAGGGCCCCACCTGGCCGCAGTCCACCTTCGAACACCGCACGTTCCTGGTCTGAATCAGGCCACTACAGCACGCCATTGCCGATCACGACCGTTGATCTGAGAGAGCTCAGAGAGCTCTTCGATTTGGTATTTGGGGATTCCATTTTTATGGAGGGGAGATCGAAAGGGAGGAAGGCCAGAGTGTCTCAGCCATTGTTTGAATTGGAGGCGGCTGCTCAGTTGATTTAGGGTTTCTGAAAAGTATGGTGTATACTAGGGAGTATTTATACCGTATTTTGGTTTTATTTAATTTCATTTAATTCAGATAATAACAGTTTAACACCACAGACTCTAAATCAAACCCAACGAGTGTCGCCCCTAGCTAATAACCCCCGTCCCGGACACAACAGAATATGTTTCGTAACCAAATTCGGCTGTTACGATATGTTTTTCTTTAAATTAAAATATAAATCAATTTATATTAAATTTAAATGTACATTTTAAATTACCAGGGCCACATACGAACTCTAAAAATTACAGAAAAATTATTTCAAGTTATGTTTTGACGATACGGTTCTAACAAGACTAATTTCGTCGAATTCTGAGACTGTTCGAAAAATGGCCTTTTTCTAGTCGATTAAATCTTACCGAAACTGACAAAACACATTTTCCTCTGCCACGCTCACATGTTAATTCGAAAAATTATGAAAATTGAAACCTAGCAATAATTTGACATTACGGTTCCAACAAAAGTGGTTTCGTCGAAAACCGAGGTCGTTTGAAAAATGGCTCTTTTAAAGGCCAATATATTATATTAAAATATATATAAATTCTACAGTGACTTTTCTAACTTTTAAACTGGACATGACTTTTGATTTTTAAAACGAAATTTTAGTTTTTCAGATTCGTTAGAAAGATATGATTAAACAGATTTAAATATTTCTTGTTTCGCTCAATTCTGATTCAAAACGAATTCTGTACAGTCAGTCAAAGTTCAAATTCAAATTTTCAAATTGCAGCGCTGTTTTAAACTCCTTTTATAGTTAAATTGAATTTATTCGTTTTAAAATAAATTTTTAGTCGTTATTATTTAAAATAAATAATTTTAAATATTCAAAATCCTCTAAAATTTCTAAAATAAAAATTTTAAATTGGCCCCAAAATTCCGGGTCGTTACAGTTTAAAAATATGATTTTTATAATACAATAGCGGTTTAAAAATATGATTTTTATTATATGAATAACAATAAAAAAATATGATTTTTATATATATAATAGCATGATAAAAATATGATTTTTATATACATAATAGCATGGTTAAAATACGATTTTTAATGTATACATGGCATTGTGAAGATGTGATTTATATATATAATATAGCGTTATTAAAAATATGATTGTTAATATAAAACTGTGTGTAATAGATTGCGATGGAACCGACTGGAATCAAATCCAAATAAAAACCGTTCAGAAATAAATAATGGAGGAATGCAAACCAAAGGTGAGAACTTCTCACTCTAACTTTGTTTATAGTTAAATATATATACTAGGATGCAGACGGTGCTTAGTAGCACCCGACACCTTTGATTGAAACCATGGTGTTTGGTTGTTTGTTTTGATTGATTTAATTCGTTGAATTTGGTTTGGGATGTGAATGGAATTGATTGAATTTGGTTTGTGTATGGCGCGAGCCATTATTAGGCGAGGGATAATGAAACGATCAGGAAATTTCGCTTGATCCGAATCAGTCGCTAAACCGACCAAGACCGTTCGAAACCCCTGATTGTTTTGAGGACACGACGAATCAGAACGCAAACAGAAGAACATTTCACTACTTATTACAACAATTCATCATATTTCAAGAATATACAGAGTATGAACGAATAAAATACATTCGATAAATATCAGAGATTACAATAAATTACATAGCAGCGGAAAAATAATACAATACACAACTGAAAGAGATAAACGGATACAGAGCTTTCCGGATATCATTCCAGCTATAAATCAGGATCCTGTGAATATAAATCTGCCAAACCAAAACTACAGCTGCCCGTGTCAAAATAAGGGCACCCAGAGTTTAGGTTAAAACAATAAACTCCAGGTCAGTCATGTGACTGGTGTGAGAACTAAAACAGTTATTAATCTTTATTTTAAAGTTAGGTAAATCAAGGGACCACGCCATATAACACGGAACGGGTTTCCTCGCAAGAATACCAGTGCATAAAACAAACAGCGCAATGCTAAATAAAGAAAAATGAAGCTATTATAAGACCCAGGTCCCATCATACAATGCAACGCAAGCCGAAGGATAGGTTTTAACTTATAATAGCCAAAGAATGCTTGATACGCTAAATTTCATCTTTTATTACTATAAGTGTATAGTGCCAAAACAATTTCAATCATAAGTTTCAATCATAGACGGCATGGGTACCATATATCATGTCGCCAATACTAGGCTCAATAATCAAAACCGCACATGTCACGTATTGGAAGTTGGATTTCCATCTGTGAACCAAGGCAAAAGATATTCCTCTACCGATTCGAGACAATCTAGCCTACCATGTCTCAGGAACAGAGCTCGAGTGTCCCTTGGATCCTCAGGGCTAGTCCACCGATGTGGATTAAACTTAAATCCTGAACATGCGTTTCCCCTCCCTATGGGGTGCAAATGAGCCAACGAATGACTCCATCCGACCCGGATCGTCCGATCAAACCGAGGCACCTCGCAACAGCAATAACCACACAGGTGAAAATAATATAAATGTCAGCCAGTTCAAGCACTAACACCACCTCTAGCTAGCAAGAAACGCATGCCCTCCCTGACGTCCTCTCCCGTTTTTGGTTCACACCGGGGTGTGAGGCTCGCGAATCAACGCTACACAAAGCTATGCCACACAGGCGGTGCTTTGATCATCAACCACAAGACTTTTCTTTTCAACAGAAGCCTTGATCATTTGCCACTTAGGCATGCCACACAGGCAATTCACTCCATGCGTTTGATATCCATCAATATATAACCCCTGAGCTCGTACGTCTCAGAGAAGGGCGTTAAGCAAGAGAATAATTTCTCCGCCGCCAAACAGATATATATTTAATAGAAATCAATCAGATAGAATAAAATCCAATGCCAGACACACAGTCCATTTACAAGTTTGTTCTGGGTCTGAACGAAACCGGAGGCACCTAGTACCTCGCATATCCATCGATCTCCAAATACGTCTGGACGATCACCAACTGATTCCCTCCTCTTGGGTGTACAGCCCAATCAAGATCACCAGTAATCACCCAAACGATGTGAAGACCTCCGGTCTTCGACCACCGTCTTCATCCTCGACACCACGTCGAATCAGTTATTCAGAATGGGATAAACCCGGTCTTTTTGAATAACTCGCGTATATAATAAATAAGTGTTACACAAACACAACATATGCCTCATTCCAATTCATCAGTCACTAACCGTAAATTAGCAAGAGGACAATTCCCCAAATATTAACCCCGAAGGCCGAAACCAACATCAGATCAATACCCAAGAAACCATTCAACTTAGCTAACCTACAGTTAGTTTCTAAATTTCACATTCTTAGGGAAAGTTTCCCATTAATTTTATCAAAGATAAATTCTTTAAATTTATTCTTTAATCTTCTTTTGAATATCAATTCAACTAGTTGGGATTAGCGAACCACACCGAAGTAATCATTTATTTTATTTTCCAATCCCAACCTATTCATCCCATGAAGTAAAACTGGTCACAATTCATATCTAACACCATAGTGTTATCGATAAATTCAATTACCATTTCACGTTTAAATCTAATTAAAGATTTAACTATCGCCTGGAGCAAAACTGGTGATACTCCATTCTCGAACTTTTCAATCTAATTAAAGATTCATTAAAACTCCACTTAGTTTTAATCTTTAACTGGGTTAAAGAACCGATATCATTTAAAACACGATTCATGATGAACCCCAAAATCACATCACATTTCAATCAGTCCCTAACCGTAAATTAGCAAGTGAGCAATTCCCTAAGTATTAACCCCGAAGGCCGAAACCAACATCAGATCAATACCCAAGAAACCATTCAACTTAACTAATCTCCAGTTAGTTTCTGATTTTCTTAACTCCGTTGGGTCTAAGAACAGTATTATTGAAGATACCGTTCACGACAACCCAAAATCAGATTCCATTAATTATCGGGTTAAAGAACAAGTGTTATTTAAAACACCATTCACGATAAACCCAAAAATTAATTCGAATTCAATTCCAATTAAATACCATTTAATTGGTACACTTCATTAAATCTAAATAAAAGATTTAATCTTTTTCTTAGCTGGGTTTAAGGACAGTGTTAATGAAGACACCATTCACGACAAACCCAAATCACATTTGATATTAAATACAAGGCTTTGAATAGAAAATATATCGGCTTATATTCAATATCAAATTCTACAACCAACAAATATCGTATTGGAAATAACGATATTAACATATCTTTCAAATTCCCATAACAATATCTGTTTCATCACAAAATCCAACATCGAAATATTCCAAAGACAATTTCGATTCAAATCCATCCCAATCCAATCCTTGAACTTCTAGTTACTTTTAAAACCCTTTCAAATCCAATTTATTTATTTAAAAATAAATAAATTATTATTCTAGTTCAAAACTAGTTCATTTCGATAAAAAACTACTTTTATCTTTTCAAATATGGAAAATTTCATCCCAATTCTTCCCAAATCATTTCTTATGATTTCACACAAATTATCACTATTTTTAATAATTTTATCAAGGCCCGTACAGTCGACTTCCATCAACGGCCATGGAACTGCACTTACAACGACCTTTTCCAAATTTGATTTGGACATAATTCCAAATCCAACCGTTAGATTTCAAATCTCTAATATTCGTTAGAATGCGCTTTTCGATACGAACCCAACGATTCCGGTTTTAGGAGAATCTGACGGTCGGATCTCCCGTAATATCCATTCGAAGTCAATGGTCGAAATTCGCGAACTGCCGCGGCGCGTTCTATTCAGGCCATTTTATATATAATATATATATATTTCGTCGATTTCCTTTCAAAATTGTTTTTTTTATAAATCGTTTTACATTCGTTTTCAAAACGATTTCAACTTCATATTCAATTTCTAATCAAAATTGAATATTCCACATCATCTATATACAAATGATAATATTTTCAAAACGTTATATTTTGAAATCACTTTATTTTCTATACTCATTATAAAAATGAATAGAATCGATATAAATATCGTTCACGTCAAAATGGCGTCAATCTAATCAACATGGCTTTTATTCAACACATGAATGTTTTCAATTCAACACATGAATTTATTTTCTAAATTGGAATGAGGCCCAATCAATTACCATATAACGTTTATTATATGGATTCCCTACAACACATGTATATAACAGCAACGATAAATCATCAACCATCATCCAGAGTGCACCACACAACTACATAAGCATTAAATATAAATAATTAACGCTTACACAGTCTGTCAACCCATCGATTAACATACAACTAAACAATCGGGATTAGTGTACGTCAAATCTCATCTCAATACCCATGTGGGGTTTCAAATCAACAAACATAGATTTTATTTGTGCGGTTGGGCGTTGTGTAAAATTTATCGTCCCAATCTATATCTATCAAATCAGTGTATATAAACAAATTGTCCGATTCGTTTATAAATATTTATCTTATATACACGTTAAAAATTAAACTTTTTAACTATAAAATATTTTCCACTATAAAATATTTTATTTCACTCCACATCACACAATCAAATTTCACAACACAGCAATCAACAAACAAGTCATCCATGGTCTGTGGACGACGGGTGTTGGGTGCTACTAAACACTGTCTGCATCCTAGCATATATTTCAAAATAGAAATAAATTAAAGGTGAGGAGTTCTCACCGACTAGCTAAACCAAACGCCATGACTCTTCATAAGTAGGAAATCTTCGCCGTTCTCGCCTTTTGTCACTTTCGTTGCCCGTAGCCACTACATATATAAAAATCATATTTTTATATTGTTGCTATGTATATAAAAATCATATTTTTACTTCACTAAAAATCATATTTTTATTTCGTTACATATATAAAGATAATATTTCTTTATATTCTGTATTATATAAAAATCATATTTTTAATACTACTACCTTATAAAAATATAATTTTTGTATTTCACATATGATAAAAATCATATTTTTGTTATTTTTATAATATAAAAATCATATCTTTCCTACTTCAAATATATAATCTTTTCGCTATTTCATTATAAAAATCATTTCTTTATCTCTTCTATAAATTAAAAATCGAATTTTTATTCTTCCTATACTATAAAAATCATATTTTTACTATCTACATTATATATATAAAGATCCAATCTTTTATTCATAACAAAAATCTAATCTTTACTTTACTTTGCTTTATTTTTTTAAAAACTGATATTAAAATCAGATTTATACCCGAAAAAAAACTGCAAAGGAGATTCAATAAAAAGAACTCACCTTTGTTAAGAAATCGCGTCTTAGTCGTAAGGGGGGCCTTCACGGCCAGAGGAGGGCTGCTCCACGCTGGAGACGGGCGGAGGGTGGTGCGGCACCACCGGTGGTTGGGTGTATGGGGGTCAGCGCGGCGGTTTTTGGGCGTTACGGGTCTCGTTTGGATGAGGGGTTCGCGTTGGAGAAGAGGCAGGGGGAGAGCTGGAGTCGCGGCACGAGGGGGGCGAGGGGGAGATGGAAGTGTAGGCGCACGGTGGTCCGATGGCTGGGCGCAAGGGGGCGCGATCGGTTAGGGTTTTTTTTTTCTTTTGAGTTTTAAAACTAAGATCGGGAAAGAGGAGGAGAGGGGGTTAAGTGAAAGGGTTTATATTTTTTTTATTTAATTAATTTAATTTCAAAAAGCAACTTTTAATTTTGATCTCGAAATCATACCCACCGACTGTCGTCCATAGCTAAATAGCCCCATTCCGAACACAATGGGATATGTACCGTAAGCTGATTCGACTGTTTCGATCAGTTTTCGTTAAAATCAAAATATAACTCTATATATTGAATTTGAACGCACATTTCAACTTACCGGGGCCACATATGAACTCTAAAAATTCCCGAAAAATATTTTCTAGCTTCGTATTGATGATACGGTCCTAACAAAACAAATTTCGTCGAATTCTGAGACCGTTTGAAAAATGGCCATTTTCCAGTCGATTAAAATCAACTGAAACTGGTCAAATGCGTTTTCCTTTGCCACGCTCACATATTGAATCAGAAAATTATGAATTTTGAAACCTAGCAATAACTTGACATCCCGGATCCAACAAAAGTGGTTTCGTCGAAAACCGAGGTCATTTGCAAAATTTCCATTTTTAAGGGCCAGAATTCCATAGCGACTATTCTGAATTTTCAACTGGACATATCTTTTGATTCCCGCTATGAAATTTTGATTCTTCGGATTCGTTGGGAAGATATTCTCAAATAGATTCAAATATTTTTGGTTTCGCCAAAATCCGGCTTATTTTGCACCCGGTACATTCATTTGAACTTTGAAATCGAATTTTCGAACTACCACGCCATTTTCAATTCCTTTTATAATTATAAATAATTATTTATATTCCAACGATGATTTATATAAATATATACGTTCTAATTCTATTCAAAATAAATTTCTCGTCATTATTATTTAAAATAATCCATTTTAAATATTTAAAATTCACTATAGTTGCCAAAATAAAAAATTTAAATTGGCTCGGATTTCCGGGTTATTACAATCACCCCCACTTAAAACTTTTCACCCCCGAAAAGGAACGAAGTCGAAAGTTGTTTCACAAATCAACTCAACTTTCATTCTTTCCATTACGGCTTAAATTCTTCAACTTTTCAGTTTCTAAGAACTTTTCAATTTTTTCAAAAATTTGGCTAACACCCTAAATTTTCGAAAAATTTCGCCATAACCTCCCCTGCACCGGGGACTACGGGATATTTCATATAGCCTCCCATGGCCTTCTTCAATCCAAAAGAAAAAGAAAAGCCCAAGCGGCTAGACAATCGGCTCATAAAATCATCATCACCCAAACAAAATAGTAAATTATGGTAAACATGTACCTATTTGTCGGGCGAACAATTTTATTCTGCTGCTCTAGCCTCCTTGCTATGACCTGTTCAATGTAAGTACATGTACATGCATGCAAATGCGATAAATTTCCAATACAATTCACTATTTGATTCAATTTGGTTATAGGTTCAACATCTAATTAATCAAACAATAATCAAACAAAACAATCAACAATCAATTAGTGAATTATCATTTCAAATTCATAACTTTGATATATAGTCAAAAAATTAGATTTTTGATCCCAAATCACAACAATAAGCCCTATCTAATTTTGGTTCTCACACCAGTCAATTGGAATCATATAGAAATCCCACTTTCGAAACTCAAATATAGATTCTGATGATGTACGTACTATAGCAATCATCAGAACCATCTCCGGGTGACTAGAGTGTGATTCTATATCTATCCAGTATATTAAAACTTCGAATACATGCAGATCAGACGTATACGTAAAATCTTTATATACTGGACTGTCCAAATCCAATACAAATAAATATTCAAATACGTATAAAATGATTTAAATTTCAAAACAAAATTTGTTTTCATGTTCAAAAATATATGTTTCACACTCGTTCTAGGATACTACTGATCCCATCTCTAACGAGTCATTCCCATTGGATATTACTAATCCAATATCTGATGAATTCTTTCGTATGGTTCTAATGTGTCTTGTTCTCTGAGCTTTGTAAACCAAAGCTCTGATACCAGTTGTAACGATCAGGAAATTTCGCTCGATCCGAATCAGTCGCTAAACCGACCAAGACCGTTCGAAACCCCTGATTGTTTTGAGGACACGACGAATCAGAATGCAAACAGAAGAACATTTCACTGCTTTTTACAACAATTCATCAGATTACAAGAATATACAGAGTATGAATGAACAAAATACATTTGATAAATATCAGAGATTATAATAAATTACATAGCAACGGAAAAATAATACAATACACAACTGAAAGAGATAAACGGATACAGAGCTTTCCGGATATCATTCCAGCTGTAAATCAGGATCCTGTGAATATAAATCTGCAAAACCAAAACTACTAGCTGCCCGTGTCAAAATAAGTGCACCCAGAGTTTAGGTTAAAACAATAAACTCCAGGTCAGTCATGTGACTGGTGTGAGAACTAAAACAGTTATTAATCTTTATTTTAAAGTTAGGTAAATCAAGGGACCACGCCATATAACACGGAACGGGTTTCCTTGCAAGAATACCAGTGCATAAAACAAACAGCTAAATAAAGAAAAATGAAGCTATTATAAGACCCAGGTCCCATCACACAATGCAACGCAAGCTGAAGGATAGGTTTTTACCTTATAATAGCCAAATAATGCTTGATACGCTAAATTTCATCTTTTATTACTATAAGTGTATAGTGCCAAAACAATTTCAATCATAAGTTTCAATCATAGACGGCATGGGTACCATATATCATGTCGCCAATACTAGGCTCAACAATCAAAACCGCACATGTCACATATTGGAAGTTGGATTTCCATCTGTGAATCGGGGCAAAAGATAGTCCTCTACCGATTCGAGGCAATCTAGCCTACCATGTCTCAGGAACAGAGCTCGAGTGTCCCTTGGATCCTCAGGGCCAGTCCACCGATGTGGATTAAACTTAAACTTAAACCCTGAACATGCGTTTCCCTGCCCTATGGGGCGCAAATGAGCCAACGAATGACTCCATCGGACCCGGATCGTCCGATCAAACCGAGGCGCCTCGCAACAGCAACAACCACACAGGTGAAAATAATATAAATGTTAGCCAGTTCAAGCACTGACACCACCTCTAGCTAGAAAGAAATGCATGCCCTCCCTGATGTCCTCTCCCATTTTTGGTACACACCGGGGTGTGAGGCTCGCGAATCAACGTTACACAGAGCTATGCCACACAGGCGGTGCTTTGATCATCAACCACAAGACTTTGCTTTTCAACAGAAGCCTTGATCATTTGTGACTTAGGCATGCGACACAGGCAATTCACTCCATGCGTTTGATAACCATCAATATATAACCCCTAAGCTCGTACGTCTCAGAGAAGGGCGTTAAGCAAGAGAATAAATTCTCCGCCGCCAAACAGATATATATTTAATAGAAATCAATCACACAAAATAAAATCCAATGCCAAACACACAGTCCATTTACAAGTTCGTTCTGGGTCTGAACGAAACCGGAGGCACCTAGTACCTCGCATATCCATCGATCTCCAAGTACGTCTGGACGATCACCAACTGATTCCCTCCTCTTGGGTGTACAGCCCAATTAAGATCGCCAGTAATCACCCAAACGATGTGAAGACCTCCGTTCTTCGACCACCGTCTTTATCCTCGACACCACGTCGAATCAGTTATTCAGAATGGGATAAACCCGGTCTTTCTGAATAACTCGCATTTATAATAAATAAGTATTACACAAACACAACATACGCCTCATTCCAATTCATCAGTCACTAACCGTAAATCAGCAAGAGAATAATTCCCCAAATATTAACCCCGAAGGCCGAAACCAACATCAGATCAATACCCAAGAAACCATTCAACTCAGCTAACCTACAGTTAGTTTATAATTTCACATTCTTAGGGAAAGTTTCCCATTAATTTTATCAAAGATAAATTCTTTAAATTTATTCTTTAATCTTCTTTTGAATATCAATTCAACTAGTCGGGATTAGCGAACCACACCGAAGTAATCATTTATTTTATTTTCCAATCCCAACCTATTCATCCCATGAAGTAAAACTGGTCATACTTCATATCTAACACCACGGTGTTATCGGTAAATTCAATTACCATTTCACGTTTAAATCTAATTAATGATTTAACTATCGCCTGGAGCAAAATTGGTGATACTCCATTCTCGATCTTTTCAATCTAATTAAAGATTCATTAAAACTCCACTTAGTTTTAATCTTTAACTGGGTTAAAGAACCGATATCATTTAAAACACGGTTCACGATAAACCCCAAAATCACATCACATTTCAATCAGTCCCTAACCGTAAATTAACAAGTGAGCAATTCCCTAAGTATTAACCCCGAAGGCCGAAACCAACATCAGATCAATACCCAAGAAAAAATTCAACTTAACTAATCTCCAGTTAGTTTCTGATTTTCTTAACTCCGTTGGGTCTTAGAACAGTATTATTGAAGATACCGTTCACGACAACCCAAAATCACATTCCATTAATTATCGGGTTAAAGAACAAGTGTTATTTAAAACACCATTCATGATAAACCCAAAAATCAATTCAAATTCAATTCCAATTAAATACCATTTAATTAGTACACTTCATTAAATCTAAATAAAAGATTTAATCTTTTTCTTAACTGGGTTTAAGGACAGTGTTAATGAAGACACCATTCACGACAAACCCAAATCACATTTGATATTAAATACAAGGCTCTGAATAGAAAATATATCGGCTTATATTCAATATCAAATTCTACGACCAACAAATATCGTATTGGAAATAACGATATTAATATATCTTTCAAATTCCCATAGCAATATCTGTTTCATCACGAAATCCAACATCGAAATATTCCAAAGACAATTTCGATTCAAATCCATCCCAATCCAATCCTTGAAACTTCTGGTTACTTTTATAACCCTTTCAAATTCAATTTATTTATTTAAAAATAAATAAATTATTATTCTAGTTCAAAACTAGTTCATTTCGATACAAAAACTATTTTTATCTTTTCAAATATGGAAAATTTCATCCTAATTCTTCCCAAACCATTTCTTATGATTTTACACAAATTATCACTATTTTTAATAATTTTATCAAGGCCCGTACAGTCGATTTCCATCAACGGCCATCGAACTGCACTTACGACTACCTTTTCCAAATCTGATTTGGACATAATTCCAAATCCAACCGTTAGATTTCAAATCACTAATATTCGTTAGAAAGCTCTTTTCGATACAAACCCAACGGTTCCGGTTTTAGGAGAATCCGACGGTCGGATCTCCCGTAATATCCATTCGAAGTCAATGGTCGAAATTCGCGAACTGCGGCGGCGCGTTCTATTCAGGCCATTATATATATAATATATATATTATATATATATTTCGTCGATTTCCTTTCAAAAGTGTTTTTTTATAAATCGTTTTACATTCATTTTCAAAACGATTTCAACTTCATATTCAATTTCTAATCAAAATTGAATATTCCACATCATCTATATACAAATGATAATATTTTCAAAATGTTATATTTTGAAATCACTTTCTTTTCTATATTCATTATAAAAATGAATAAAATTGATATAAATATCGTTCACGTCAAAATGGCGTCAATCTAATCAACACGGCTTTTATTCAACACATGAATGTTTTCAATTCAACACATGAATTTATTTTCTAAATTGGAATGAGGCCCAATCAATTACCATATAATGTTTATTATATGGATTCCCTACAACACATGTATATAACAGCAACGATAAATCATCAACCATCATCCAGAGTGCACCACACAACTGCATAGGCATTAAATATAAATAATTAACGCTTACACAGTCTGTCAACCCATCGATTAACATACAACTAAACAATCAGGATTAGTTTACGTCAAATCTCATCCCAATACCCGTGTGGGGTTTCAGATCAACAAACGTAGATTTTATTTGTGCGGTTGGGCGATGTGTAAAATTTATCGTCCCAATCTTTATCAGTCAAATCAGTGTATATAAACATATCGTCCGATTCGTTTATAAATATTTATTTTATATACACGTTAAAAATTATATTTTTAACTATAAAATATTTTCCACTATAAAATATTTTATTTCACTCCACATCACACAATCAAATTTCACAACACAGCAATCAACAAACAAGTCATCCATGGTCTGTGGACGACGGGTGTCGGGTGCTACTAAACACCGTCTGCATCCTAGCATATATTTCAAAATAGAAATAAATTAAAGGTGAGGAGTTCTCATCGACTAGCTAAACCAAACGCCACGACTCTTCATTAGTAGGAAATCTTCGTCGTTCTCGCCTTTTGTCACTTTCGTTGCCCGTAGCCACTACATATATAAAAATCACATTTTTATATTGTTGCTATGTATATAAAAATCATATTTTTACTTCACTAAAAATCATATTTTTATTTCGTTACATACATAAAGATAATATTTTTTTATATTCTCTATTATATAAAAATCATATTTTTAATACTTCTACCTTATAAAAATATAATTTTTGTATTTCACATATGATAAAAATCATATTTTTATTATTTTTATAATATAAAAATCATATCTTTCCTACTTCAAAGATATAATCTTTTCGCTATTTCATTACAAAAATCATTTCTTTATCTCTTCTATAAATTAAAAATCGAATTTTTATTCTTCCTGTACTATAAAAATCATATTTTTACTATCTACATTATATATATAAAGATCTAATCTTTTATTCATAACAAAAATCTAATCTTTACTTTACTTTGCTTTATTTTTTTAAAAACTGAAATTAAAATCAGATTTTAACCTGAAAAAAATCTGCAAAGGAGATTCAATAAAAAGAACTCACCTTTGTTAAGAAATCGTGTCTTAGTCGTAAGGGGGGCCTTCACGGCTAGAGGAAGGCTGCTCCACGCTGGAGACGGGCGGAGGGTGGTGCGGCACCACCAGCGGTTGGGTGTATGGGGGTCAGCGCGGCGGTTTTTGGGCGTTACGGGTCTTGTTTGGATGAGGGGTTCGCGTTGGAGAAGAGGCGGGGGGAGAGCTGAAGTCGCGGCAGGGGGGGGGGGGGGAAGAGGGGGCGAGGAGGAGATGGAAGTGGAGGCGCACGGTGGTCCGATGGCTGGGCGCAAGGGGGCGCGATCGATTAGGGGTTTGGTTTTTTTTCTTTTGAGTTTTAAAACTAAGATCGGGAAAGAGGAGGAGAGGGGGTTAAGTGAAATGGTTTATATTTTTATTTATTTATTTAATTAATTTAATTTCAAAAAGCAACTTTTAATTTCGATCTCGAAATCAAACCCACCGACTGTCGTCCATAGCTAAATACCCCCATTCCAAACACAATGGGATATGTATCGTAAGCTGATTCGATTGTTTCGATCAGTTTTCGTCAAAATCAAAATATAACTCTATATATTGAATTTAAACGCACATTTCAATTTATCGGGGCCACATATGAACTCCAAAAATTCCCGAAAAATATTTTCTAGCTTCGTATTGACGAAACGGTCCTAACAAAACAAATTTCGTCGAATTCTGAGACCGTTTGAAAAATGGCCATTTTCCAGTCGATTAAAATCAACTGAAACTGGTCAAACACGTTTTCCTTTGCTGCGCTCACATATTGAATCAGAAAATTATGAATTTTGAAACCTAGCAATAACTTGACATCCCGGATCCAACAAAAGTGGTTTCGTCGAAAACCGAGGTCGTTTGCAAAATTTCCATTTTTAAGGGCCAGAATTCCATAGCGACTATTCTGAATTTTCAACTGGACATATCTTTTGATTCCCGCTATGAAATTTCGATTCTTCGGATTCGTTGGAAAGATATTCTCAAGTAGATCCAAATATTTTTTGTTTCGCCTAAATCCGGCTTATTTTGCACCCGATACATTCATTTGAACTTTGAAATCGAATTTTCGAACTACCGCGCCATTTTCAATTCCTTTTATAATTATAAATAATTATTTATATTCTAACGACGATTTATATAAATATATACGTTCTAATTCTATTCAAAATAAATTTCTCGTCATTATTATATAAATAATTCATTTTAAATATTTAAAATTCACTATAGTTGCCAAAATAAAAAAATTAAATTGGCTCGGATTTCCGGGTTATTACAATCACCCCCACTTAAAACTTTTCACCCCCGAAAAGGAACGAAGTCGAAAGTTGTTTCACAAATCAACTCAACTTTCATTCTTTCCATTACGGCTTAAATTCTTCAACTTTTCAGTTTCTAAGAACTTTTCTGTTTTTTCAAAAATTTGGCTAACACCCTAAATTTTCGAAAAATTTCGCCATAACCTCCCCTAAACCGGGGACTACGGGATATTTCATATAGCCTCCCATGGCCTTTTTCAATCCAAAAGAAAAAGGAAAGCCCAAGCGGCTAGCCAATCGGCTCAAAAATCATCATCACCCAAACAAAATAGTAAATTATGGTAAACATGTACCTATTTGTCAGGAAAACAATTTTATTCTGCTGCTCTAGCCTCCTTGCTATAACCTGTTCAATGTAAGTACATGTACATGCATGCAAATGCGATAAATTTCCAATACAATTCACTAATTGATTCAATTTGGTTATAGGTTCAACATCTAATTAATCAAACAATAATCAAACAACACAATCAACAATCAATTAGTGAATTATCATTTCAAATTCATAACTTTGATATATAGTCAAAAAATCAGATTTTTGATGCCAAATCACAACAATAAGCCCTATCTAATTTTGGTTCTCACATCAGTCAATTGGAATCATATAAAAATCCCACTTTCGAAACTCAAATATAGATTCTGATGATGTACGTGCTATAGCGATCATCAGAACCATCTCCGGGCGACTAGAGTGTGATTCTATATCTATCCAGTATATTAAAACTTCGAATACATGCAGATCAGACGTATACATAAAATCTTTATATACTGGACTGTCCAAATCCAATACAAATAAATATTCAAATACGTATAAAATGATTTAAATTTCAAAACAAAATTTGTTTTCATGTTCAAAAATATACGCTTCACACTCGTTCTAGGATACTACTGATCCCATCTCTAACGAGTCATTCCCATTGGATATTACTAATCCAATATCTGATGAATTCTTTCGTATGGTTCTAATGTGTCTTGTTCTCTGAGCTTTGTAAACCAAAGCTCTGATACCAATTGTAACGATCAGGAAATTTCGCTCGATCCGAATCAGTCGCTAAACCGACCAAGACCGTTCGAAACCCCTGATTGTTTTGAGGACACGACGAATCAGAATGCAAACAGAAGAACATTTCATTGCTTATTACAACAATTCATCAGATTACAAGAATATACAGAGTATGAATGAACAAAATACATTTGATAAATATCAGAGATTACAATAAATTACATAGCAACGGAAAAATAATACAATACACAACTGAAAGAGATAAACGGATACAGAGCTTTTTGGATATCATTCCAGCTGTAAATCAGGATTCTATGAATATAAATCTGCAAAACCAAAACTACTAGCCGCCCGTGTCAAAATAAGGGCACCCAGAGTTCAGGTTAAAACAATAAACTCCAGGTCAGTCATGTGACTGTTGTGAGAACTAAAACAGTTAACAATCTTTATTTTAAAGTTAGGTAAATCAAGGGACCACGCCATATAACACGGAACGGGGTTCCTCGCAAGAATACCAGTGCATAAAAGAAACAGCGCAATGCTAAATAAAGAAAAATGAAGCTATTATAAGACCAGGTCCCATCATACAATGCAACGCAAGCCGAAGGATAGGTTTTTACCTTATAATAGCCAAAGAATGCTTGATACGCTAAATTTCTTCTTTTATTACTATAAGTGTATAGTGCCAAAACAATTTCAATCATAAGTTTCAATCATAGACGGCATGGGTACCATATATCATGTCGCCAATACTAGGCTCAACATTCAAAACCGCACATGTTACGTATTGGAAGTTGGATTTCCATCTGTGAACCGAGGCAAAAGACAGTCCTCTACCTATTCGAGACAATCTAGCCTACCATGTCTCAGGAACAGAGCTCGAGTGTCCATTGGATCCTCAGGGCCAGTCCACCGATGTGGATTAAACTTAAACCCTGAACATGTGTTTCCCCGCCCTATGAGGCGCAAATGAGCCAACGAATGACTCCATCGGACCCGGATCGTCCGATCAAACCGAGGCGCCTCGCAACAGCAACAACCACACAGGTGAAAATAATATAAATGTCAGCCAGTTCAAGCACTGACACCACCTCTAGCTAGAAAGAAATGCATGCCCTTCCTGATGTCCTCTCCCGTTTTTGGTTCACACCGGGGTGTGAGGCTCGCGAATCAACGCTACACAAAGCTATGCCACACAGGCGGTGCTTTGATCATCAACCACAAGACTTTGCTTTTCAACAGAAGCCTTGATCATTTGCCACTTAGGCATGCCACACAGGCAATTCACTCCATGCGTTTGATATCCATCAATATATAACCCCTGAGCTCGTACGTCTCAGAGAAGGGCGTTAAGCAAGAGAATAAATTCTCCGCCGCCAAACAGATATACATTTAATAGAAATCAATCACACAGAATAAAATCCAATGTCAGACACACAGTCCATTTTCAAGTTCGTTCTGGGTCTGAACGAAACCGGAGGCACCTAGTACCACGCATATCCATCGATCTCCAAGTACGTCTGGACGATCGCCAACTGATTCCCTCCTCTTGGGTGTACAGGCCAATCAAGATCATCAGTAATCACCCAAATGATGTGAAGACCTCCTGTCTTCGACCACCGTCTTCATCCTCGACACCACGTCGAATCAGTTATTCA
Source organism: Allium sativum (assembly GCA_030737875.1). Taxonomy (NCBI): domain Eukaryota; kingdom Viridiplantae; phylum Streptophyta; class Magnoliopsida; order Asparagales; family Amaryllidaceae; genus Allium; species Allium sativum. The sequence continues at coordinate 433,627,836 of CM060910.1, forward strand.
GAATGGGATAAACCCGGTCTTTCTGAATAACTCGCATAAATAATAAATAAGTGTTACACAAACACAACATATGCCTCATTCCAATTCATCAGTCACTAACCATAAATTAGCAAGAGAATAATTCCCCAAATATTAACCCCGAAGGCCAAAACCAACATCAGCTCAATACCCAAGAAACCATTCAACTTAGCTAACCTACAGTTAGTTTCTAAATTTCACATTCTTAGGGAAAGGTTACCATTAATTTTATCAAAGATAAATTCTTTAAATTTATTCTTTAATCTTCTTTTGAATATCAATTCAACTAGTCGGGATTAGCGAACCACACCGAAGTAATCATTTATTTTATTTTCCAATCCCAACCTATTCATCCCATGAAGTAAAACTGGTCATACTTCATATCTAACACCACGGTGTTATCGGTAAATTCAATTACCATTTCACGTTCAAATCTAATTAAAGATTTAACTATTGCCTGGAGCAAAACTGATGATACTCCATTCTCGATCTTTTCAATCTAATTAAAGATTCATTAAAACTCCACTTAGTTTTAATCTTTAACTGGGTTAAAGAACCGATGTCATTTAAAACACGGTTCACGATAAACCCAAAAATCACATCACATTTCAATTAGTCCCTAACCGTAAATTAGCAAGTGAGCAATTCCCTAAGTATTAACCCCGAAGGCCGAAACCAACATCAGATCAATACCCAAGAAACCATTCAACTTAACTAATCTCCAGTTAGTTTCTGATTTCCTTAACTCCGTTGGGTCTAAGAACAGTATTATTGAAGATACCGTTCACGACAACCCAAAATCACATTCCATTAATTATCGGGTTAAAGAACAAGTGTTATTTAAAACACCATTCATGATAAACCCAAAAATCAATTCAAATTCAATTCCAATTAAATACCATTTAATTGGTACACTTCATTAAATCTAAATAAAAGATTTAATCTTTTTCTTAACTGGGTTTAAGGACAGTGTTAATGAGGACACCATTGACGACAAACCCAAATCACATTTGATATTAAATACAAGGCTCTGAATAGAAAATATATCGGCTTATATTCAATATCAAATTCTACGACCAACAAATATCGTATTGGAAATAACGATATTAATATATCTTTCAAATTCCCATAACAATATCTGTTTCATCACGAAATCCAACATCAAAATATTCCAAAGACAATTTCGATTCAAATCCATCCCAATCCAATCCTTGAAACTTCTGGCTACTTTTAAAACCCTTTCAAATCCAATTTATTTATTTAAAAATAAATAAATTATTATTCTAGTTCAAAACTAGTTCATTTCGATAAAAAAAAACTATTTTAATCTTTTCAAATATGGAAAATTTCATCCCAATTCTTCCCAAATCATTTCTTATGATTTTACATAAATTATCACTATTTTTAATAATTTTATCAAGGCCCGTACAGTCGATTTCCATCAACGGCCATCGAACTGCACTTACGACAACCTTTTCCAAATTTGATTTGGACATAATTCCAAATCCAACCGTTAGATTTCAAATCACTAATATTCGTTAGAAAGCTCTTTTCGATACGAACCCAACAGTTTCGGTTTTAGGAGAATCCGACGGTCGGATCTCCCGTAATATCCATTCGAAGTCAATGGTCGAAATTCGCGAACTACCGCGGCGCGGCGCGTTCTATTCAGGCCATTATATATATAATATATTATATATATATATATATTTCGTCGATTTCCTTTCAAAAGTGATTTTTATAAATCGTTTTAAATTCGTTTTCAAAACGATTTCAACTTCATATTTAATTTATAATCAAAATTGAATATTCCACATCATCTATATACAAATGATAATATTTTAAAAACGTTATATTTTGAAATCACTTTCTTTTCTATATTCATTATAAAAATGAATAGAATCGATATAAATATCGTTCACGTCAAAATGGCGTCAATCTAATCAACACAGTTTTTATTCAACACATGAATGTTTTCAATTATACACATGAATTTATTTTCAATTCAACACATGAATTTATTTTCTAAATTGGAATGAGGCCCAATCAATTACCATATAATGTTTATTATATGGATTCCCTACAACACATGTATATAACAGCAATGATAAATCATCAACCATCATCCAGAGTGCACCACACAACTGCATAAGCATTAAATATAAATAATTAATTCTTACACAGTCTGTCAACCCATCGATTGACATACAACTAAACAATCGGGATTAGTGTACGTCAAATCTCATCCCAATACCCGTGTGGGGTTTCAAATCAACAAACACAGATTTTATTTGTGTGGTTGGGCGATATGTAAAATTTATCGTCCCAATCTATATCAGTCAAATCAGTGTATATAAACAAATCATCCGATTCGTTTATAAATATTTATTTTATATACACGTTAAAAATTATATTTTTAACTATAAAATATTTTCCGCTATAAAATATTTTATTTCACTCCACATCACACAATCAAATTTCACAACACAACAATCAACAAACAAGTCATCCATGGTCTGTGGACGACGGGTGTCGGGTGCTACTAAACACCGTCTACATCCTAGTATATATTTCAAACTAGAAATAAATTAAAGGTGAGGTGTTCTCACCGACTAGCTAAACCAAACGCCACAACTCTTCATAAGTAGGAAATCTTCGCCGTTCTCGCCTTTTGTCACTTTCGTTGCCCGTAGCCACTACATATATAAAAATCACATTTTTATACTGTTGTTTTGTATATAAAAATCGTATTTTTACTTCACTAAAAATCATATTTTTGTTTCGTTACATATATAAAGATAATATTTTTTTTATATTCTCTATTATATAAAAATCATATTTTTAATATTTCTACCTTATAAAAATATAATTTTTGTATTTCACATATGATAAAAATCATATTTTTATTATTTTTATAAAATAAAAATCATATCTTTCCTACTTCAAAGATATAATCTTTTCGCTATTTCATTATAAAAATCATTTCTTTATCTCTTCTATAAATTAAAAATCGAATTTTTATTCTTCCTATACTATAAAAATCATATTTTTACTATCTACATTATATATATAAAGATCTAATCTTTTATTCATAACAAAAATCTAATCTTTACTTTACTTTGCTTTATTTTTTTTAAAACTGAAATTAAAATCATATTTTAACCTGAAAAAAAACTGCAAAGGAGATTCAATAAAAAAAATCACCTTTGTTAAGAAATCGCGTCTTAGTCGTAAGGGGGGGGCTTCAAGGCCAGAGGAGGGCTGCTCCACGCTGGAGACGGGCGGAGGTTGGTGCGGCACCACCGTCGGTTGGGTGTATGGGGGTCAGCGCGGCGGTTTTTGGGCGTTGTGGGTCTCGTTTGGATGAGGGGTTCGCGTTGGAGAAGAGGCAGGGGGAGAGCTGGAGTCACGGCACGAGGGGGGCGAGGGGGAGATGGAAGTGGAGGCACACGGTGGTCCGATGGCTGGGCGCAGGGGGGCGCGATCGATTAGGGGTTTGGTTTTTTTTTCTTTTGAGTTTTAAAACTGGGATCGAGAAAGAGGAGGAGAGGGGGTTAAGTGAAAGGGTTTATATTTTTATCTAATTAATTAATTTAATTTCAAAAAGCAACTTTTAATTTCGATCTCGAAATCAAACCCACCGACTGTCGTTCATAGCTAAATACCCCCATTCCGAACACAATGGGATATGTATTGTAAGCTGATTCGACCGTTTCGATCAGTTTTCGTCAAAATCAAAATATAACTCTATATATTGAATTTGAATGCACATTTCAATTTACCGGGGCCACATATGAACTATAAAAATTCCCGAAAAATATTTTCTAGCTTCGTATTGAAGATACGGTCCTAACAAAACTAATTTTGTCGAATTCTGAGACCGTTTGAAAAATGGCCATTTTCCAGTCGATTAAAATCAACTAAAACTGGTCAAACGCGTTTTCCTTTGCCACGCTCACGTATTGAATCAGAAAATTATGAATTTTGAAAAAATTATGAATTTTGAAACCTAGCAATAACTTGACATCCCGGATCCAATAAAGTGGTTTCGTCGAAAACCGAGGTCGTTTGCAAAATTTCCATTTTTAAGGGCCAAAATTCCATAGCGACTATTCTGAATTTTCAACTGGACATATCTTTTGATTCCCGCTATGAAATTTTGATTCTTCGGATTTGTTGGGAATATATTCTCAAATAGATTCAAATATTTTTGGTTTCACCAAAATCCGGCTTATTTTGCACCCGGTACATTCATTTGAACTTTGAAATCGAATTTTCGAACTACCGCGCCATTTTCAATTCCTTTTATAATTATAAATATTTATTTATATTCTAACGACGATTTATGTAAATGTGTACGTTCTAATTCTATTCAAAATAAATTTCTCGTCGTTATTATTTAAAATAATTCATTTTAAATATTCAAAATTCACTATTGTTGCCAAAATAAAAATTTTAAATTGGCTCGGATTTCCGGGTTATTACAGATAAGGCTAGACCTTATTCCGATTCTAGTATCGCGCCGTTATGCTATCGAAATTTTCTAAAAGAAAATGTGTTCATTAAAAATAACATTTTTAATGTGTATATGAACTGTATAAAATATTCATGTGTTGAATAAAATATTTGAACAATAAAAATATCATTTTTATTGAATGTATGAACTATTAAAAATATTCATGTGTTGAAATAAATATTTTATCGTTAAAAAATATTTTTTAACATATATATGAAAGGAAAAAATTCTACTAAAATGAAAATAAACATTCATATACAAATCGGACGATTTGTTTATGTACACTCATTTAACTGACATGGATTGGGACAATATATTTTACACATCGCCCAACTGCACAAATAATATTCAGTATTTGTTGGTTGAAACCCCACATGGGCACTGGGATGATATTTGACCTACACTAATCCGAATTGTTTAGTTGTATGTCAGTCGATGGTTTGACAAACTGTTGTAAGCGTTAATTATTTATATTTAACGCTTATGCAGTTGTATAATGCACTCTGGATGATTGTTGATTGTGTTTGATTATTGTTGTGTATATGCGTGTATGAAATCCATATAAATAAAATTATATGGTAATTGATTGTGTCTGATTCCAATTCGAAAAGAACAAATATTTAAAATAACAAATATTTTATAATAATATTCAATAAAGGATTAAAATCTGATTTTAATGTCCGATTTTGGATGGACACGAAAATATTGAAATATATGAAGCCGTGTTGATTAGAGATGCGTCATTTTGATGCGAACGATATTTGTATCGATTTTATTCATTTTTATAATGAATACGAAAAGGAAAATATTTCAAAATCTGATATTTTGAAAATATTATCATTTATATATTATAATGATAAGGAGTATTCAATTTTGATCTAAAATTGAAAATCAAGTTGGAATCGTTTTTGAAACGAATTTAAAACGATTTATAAAATATATTTTAAATGGAAATCGATGAAATATATATAATATATTTATTATGTATATTCAATGACCTTAATAGAACGTGCCGCGCAGCGACCGTTCGCGAATTTGGCCATTAACTTCGAATTGACATTACGGGAGATCCGACCGCCAGATTCTCCTAAATCCGAAACCTTTGGGTTCGTATCGAAAAGAGATTTCCAACGAATATAAGAGATTTAAAATCTAATGGTTGGATTTGGAATTATATCCAAATCAAATTTGGAAAAGGTCACTGTAAGTGCAGTTCGATGACCGTTTACGGAAATCGACTGAAAGGGCCTTAATAAAATTCTTAAAAATATTAATAATTTGTGTAAAATCATAATAAATGATTTGGAAAGAATTGGGATGAAAAATTCCATATTTTAAAAGATAAAAATATTTTTTTATCGAAATGAACTAGTTGTCAACTAGAATTATATCCAATTATTTTTAAATAAATAAATTGGATTGAGAATGGGTTTTAATATAACCAGAATTTCCAACATATGAATTGGAGTGGATTTGAATGGAAATGATCTTCGGAATATTTCGATATTGGATTTCGTGATTATACGGATATTGTTATGGAAATTTGGAAAATATGTTAATATCGTTATTACCAATACGATGTTTGTTGGTAACATAATTTGTTATTGAATATAAGCCGATATAATTTCTATTTAGAGCCTTGTATTTAATATCAAATTGTATTTTGGGTTTGTTGTGAGTGCTGTCTTTATTAACACTGTTCTTAAACCCAGTTGAGAAAATAATAAATCTTTTAATTAAGATTTAGTGAAGTTTTCCAATTAATTAATATTAAACTGGAATTGAATGAAAGATAGGATATTTAGGTTTATCGTGAACGGTGTTTTAAATAACACTTGTTCTTTAACTCGATTAACAGTGAAATGTGATTTGGAATTTATAAATCTTTTATTAAGATTTAACAGGAATTTTCCAAAGTAAAATTTTCCAATTTAATATATTAAATTAGAATTGAATGGAATTCGATTTGATAATAATCGAATTGAGCTTCTGTGGAGGAAGACTGTTAATATATATAGAATTTAAAAGGCTTTGTCATTATTCCATTTATATTATTAGTCTGATACGGAAATTGATATCGACTATATATATATATTGATCTGTTTTCCGTGAAGATTCCATAATTAATGGAATGTGATTTTGGTTTATCGTGAATTGTGTTTTAAATGACAATAGTTCTTTAACCTAGTTAAAGACAGGATTACATGTCTAACATTGTATTTTCAACCGTATGGTTGATCTCTGCTAAATATATATCTATTTGGTGGCAGAGTATTTATTCTCTTGCTTAACATCCTTCTCTAAGACGTACGAGCTTAGATGTAATATATTAGCAGAAATCAATAGTACGGTGTAGATTGTCGATGCGGCATGTTTGATTTTTGGGAAGATTAAAAGCAAAGTGGAGTTTTAATGAATCTTTAGTTAGACTAAAATGAGAATGTGATAATTTAAATTATCAAATTTGGGAAATGATCGAGAGTGGAGTATCACCATTTTTGCTCCAAGCGATAGTTAAATCTTTTATTAGATTTGAACGTGAAATGATAATTAATTTTACCGATAACACCGTGGTGTTATATATGCAGTATTACCAGTTTTGCTCCATGGGATGAATACGTCGGAATTGGGAAATTAATACAAATGATTACTTCAGTAAGGTGCGCTAATCTCGACTAGTTTGGATAAACCTTAATTTGGTTTGAATTGATGTCCAAAGGAAGATTAAAGGATAAATTTGAAGAATTTACCTTTGATAAAATTAATGGGAACCTTTCCCAAAGTATAAGAATATTTGAATAAAAGAATATTCTATTTTGGAATGAGGCGTATGTTGTATTTTTATAGCACTTGTTTATTATATACGCTAGTTATTCGGAAATGTTGGGTTTATACCCATTCTGAATAACTGATTCGACGATAAGTCGATGATGAAGACGATGGTTGAAGACTGGAGTACTTCACATCGTTCGGTTGATTACTGATGTCTTGATTGGGCGGTACACCCAAGACAAGGTAATAAGTGGTGATCATCCAGACGTACTTGGAGATCGACCGGATATGCGAGGACCTCTCTCCTGTATTGGACACGGGATGAGGAATAAGGTGCCTCTGGTTTCATTCAGACCCATAACGAACTATTAAATGGATGTGTATCTAACATTGAATTTTATTCTGTGTTGATTGATCTCTATTAAATATAATCTGTTTGGTGGCGGAGAATTTATTCTCTTGCTTAACACCCTTCTCTGAGACGTACGAGCTCAGAGGTTATATATCGATAGACATCAGTTGCATGGCATGGAATGTCAATGTGGCATGCTGAGATGCAAATGACCAAGGCTTCTGTTGAAAAGCAGAGTCATGTGGTTGATGATCAAGGCGCGGCCTTAAAGAGCATAACTTTGTATATAGCGTTAATTCGCGAGCCTCACATGCCGGTATGAACCATAAATGGGAGAGGACTGTAGGGAGAACATGCATTTGTTTCTAGCTAGGAGTGGTTTCATGGTATGAAGCCCAGACCTTTTACTTATGTGGATGATGGACAGCGATGTACCTCGGAAATATCGGTCACTATGGGGCCGATGGATGATATGGTCGACATACTAACCAGATTTACGTCCATATAGCGGGGAAACATATTGTTCAGGAATTGCCAATCCTCAAACGTAAGAGAGGACTAGCCCTGAAGATCCAAGGTGCAGTTGCGGCTGATCCTGAGGCTCGGGCTAGAGAGTCTCGAATTCGGTAAGGATGATCCCTTGCCTTGGTTCATTGATGGAATCCATTTTCCAATACGTGACATTTTGCTTCTAATTGCAGAACTAGTATGGTGACATAATAGGATGGGATACTATGCCATCTTGATTGATACATTTATATTTGTAGCTGTTTTATACACTATACACTTATAATAGTATCAAAATGATTTGTTTTAAACGTACCAAGCATGTTTGGCTGTTATAAGGTAAAACTCTATCCTCTGACTTGCGTTACATTGTGTGATGGGACTTAAGTCTTATAATAGCTTCATTTTTCCAAAAAGCATTGCGCTATTTGTTTTATGCACTGGTATTCTTGGGAGGAAACTGTTTCGTGTTATACGGCGTGGTCCCTTGATTTACTTTATTTTAAAATAAAGATTTAATAACTGTTTTAGTTCTCTCACCAGTCACGTGACTGACCTGGAGTTTATTGTTTTAACCTAAACTCTGGGTGCCCCTATTTTCCACACGGGCAGCTAGTATTTTTGGTTTTGCAGATTTATATTCACAGGATCTTGGTTTACAGCTGGAATGATATTCGAAAGGCTCTGTATCCGTGTATCTCTTTCAGTTGTGTTATGTATTAATTTTCCGCTGCTATGCAATGTATTTAATCTCGGATATTTTCCACTGTGTATTACTTATTAATACTCTGTCATATTCTTGTACTCTCATGTAAATTGTTGTAACGGCAATGAAAAGTTCTTCTGTTTGTGTACTGACTTGTCATGTTCTCAACTCAATCCGGGCTTTCCCAAAGGGTGAGTTTGGGTCGTTTCACGTTCGTCCATTCAAGTCATCCAGGAACAGCATGAACCGAAGGTACCCTTCTACCACATCATAGGAATCACGCTAAAGATTAGTAGCGAGTATTCCTTGCAAGTCTGTCGATTTCAACCACGATAGAAATACAATATATCTCTGGCCGCTAAACTAGAGATTATAAGTAATTCTACCGTTTTATGAGGATCCACGGTCTTTAATTTCTCCATCTTGATTAGTATCATATATCTTTAACATTTCATATTTGCTGGACGGAATGGTTTTCGAATATAAATTTGATACTGGTCTTTCCGTACCAACAATCGTATTGGCCAGATTTGATGGTCGGTTATTTAATTATCAAATAAACAACCATTCAATCAAAAAAATAAAATAAATTCACTAGTTCAGTATTCAACATCACTTGGCCTCTTCTAAAATTATTTATGAATAGTAATTAAAAACTTCTAGTCTCCCAAAAATTTAAATTACAATATTTACCTATTATTTTAATATAAATGTTTTCTCAAAACAATTTTAATACTTAAAACCATATATTATAGCAATATGTCACTTCACAATTGATTATCTTTTCAAAACATTAGTTACAACTGTTTCATGCATTTCTATACCTCAACATCCATTAGTCCCTAACTGTAAATTGGTAAGAAAATAATTCCCTAAGTATCAACCCCGAAGACCAAAATTAACATCAGATCAATACTCAGAAAAATCACTCAACTTAACAATCTCCAGTTAGGTTCAAATTCTTATCTCGACTTATTACCAACCTATATTATTCCACTTCTAATTCGTTTAACTATTTTCCATTTTTGAAAATCTTATTTCAATTCCATTATTTAAGTAACGTTAATTTAACTTAATGCTTTCACCTCACGCCCCATTTCAAACTTCATTTATACCTCTCTTGTTCAATATAATTCCTTTTATCTCAATCCCTTCTTACTTAATTTAAATATTAGGTAGACATTAAATTTAGGCTATCATATATGCTTAAATTTTCTTTCATAATTTCATTTATAAATATCGATTTTAAATATAAAACCTGTTCATCAACTCCTTTCAAAATCCAACTATATTTCAATATCAATTTTGATATCTTACTGCAATGAATCTCATTTACGAATTGATCCCTTAATTTAGTATTCATTAAAATAATAATTTACATCATCATTAAATATCATAGAAATAGTTAACTTCTTATTTAATTAAATATAACAGTAAATTTCTTTTTAAAATCTTATTAAAGTTGAAACAAATACTCACTAAACTATTTTTATTAGATTAATTAAAATAAATTAATCAAATAACTAATTCCAATTAAATTAGTTGACTTCATTAACTCAAACCATGATTATCCCGTTAATCAACTCCAATTTCCCCTTCCTTCAAATTAATTAATATTATAATTAATTTAAATGATTCCATCTAATTGTCTCTTGAAAACAATTAATCCAACTTTTATCCATCACATAAGTTTCTGCTCGTCTGCTTATAAATCATATTAACATAAGAATTTGGTTTATAAAACAACTTAATAATCACTTATAAACCTATATAATAAATATTAAATATTAAATTTTCTGTTATTAACATTTATTCAAATGTATAGACTTCAAAATCCATCTTTAGTTATAAAATACTTTTTAAAACTTCATTACCGTCGATATACTTAACGGTAAATCACATTTATAAAATGATTTATTTTTAGGCCAACTGCCGCCAATTACTCAACCAATACTGCCCATTGGTTAAAACAAAACAAATGTTGAATTTCCAATTCAACGATCAACAACCGAATTAATCATCCAATTAGAACAGTTTATATCATGGTAATATGAAAATAAATAATTTAATAAACTTAAGGAATCCAGTTGGATCCCTCCGACCTGTTTTACCTGCATCCAAATACGTTATCTCAAACAAAATCACCTATTTTAATAAACAAGTATAATATTCAATAATCAAACAATAACAACAATCCAAATGTCCACATCTCAATTTAATACGTTTATATTTTTATAAATGTAACCAACGAGGTAAGTTACCTTAATTGGAAGTAATCGTTAAAATAACGACTGTTTTAAATTAAATTAAATGAATGTTTAATTTAATTAGTTCAGTCAACACATATAAATATGTATTCAACATCCATCAAACAATTAACAATCATAGCACATAAATATTTAAACCCGACTTATATAAAATATAAGTGGGATAATCTGAGTGAGTTGGACTCACCTTGATTCGTTTACTGCTGAAACAATTCATTTTAATTAAATTAAACGATCGTTTAACTTAATTAAAAATATCCATTCCTATCCACTTTGATCAAACCAACTTCATTGTTTTGTGTTTGCCGATACAGTTCTGACGTCCCTTGTGTTGTCCAATCTCATTGTTGTATGACATGATTATAACATGTACACATTATTTCCTATTAAAAATAATATATTAAAACCTTAATAATTTAATTACTAAATCTTACGTCTATCACTTTGTTTAGACATGTTTGAATTTTTTTAGGCATATTAGGTACTTAGGTTATCCTAAAACATTAGCTAATTAGACATACATGCCGGTTAATACTAATTAAACTAGGCAAATGCTAGGCATGTATAAATTTGGTAAGTGGACACAGTTTATCTTAATTAATTTTTTTAACTCAAATCTTAAATGACGTTATATATATGGGTTAGCCAAAGTTTAAACTAATTAGTAAACTTAATATACCATGTCACTTTATTATATAAATAATATATATTGGCCACGTGTAAACCGATTTAGACATATTAAAATTATCGAATTATACCCAGGTAGTTTACTATTCATCGTCTTCCTTCCGAATTGCTGCCTACCTATGTTCCGATGCATTCACCACGAGAGTTAAACCCTATGCACGTCTTAATTTAAACACACAACACCGAGTCCCACAACTACCCCGCTGCCCTCATGTACTCGTGCCCCACAATTCTCTCCGGTCTCCACTACTCCATCCTTTCCGTACATTATTCCCTTTTTTCTTTAGGATAATACTGCTTTTGCCACTTTCTTTAACGTACCCTTATCTCCTCACATCACTCCTGCGTGCCTCCCTTGCCTCCTTGCCTCTCGAACCCATACAGTATTTTGAAAACACAACTGAACCCAAACCCACTGTTACACATCACCAGGAAACATGTCTCGATAGTTCACCCATACACCATGCCACCTTTCCACCTCCTGTGTCGATCTCCCCTTAGCAGCTCCAAGACAATACGATTACACACCCCTCCCTGGCTTAATTGTCGTACGCATCCTGTTCGAAACCAAAGTCATGCACAAAAGTTTTGAACCCCACGCCTTCAATAACATCTCGATCCACTGTTTCTTCTCCGTTTCAGTTATGTGCAGGAGTTACTAACAAGATTCTTCGCCCATTACTAAATCTTTTGTCCGAGAACGGCTGATATCGCTTTGTGAATATGGTTAGAGGAGCGAATAACTTTGTTTCTCGATTAGAGAAGCATGAACGTTATGAATATGAACAACCCAACGGTTTTGGTTTTAAACTGCAGAGGAGAAAAAAGCAAGCTGTTTTCAGCGAATGAAGTTTGGTTCGTTTATGAGGGGGGTCTTCATTCTGTTTGCAAGGAGAGCCTGATTGTATTTATAGGAGATGTCAAAGAGATAGGAACAACACCCTATCCAAATGTACACGGTAAGTAGGCATCTATATACTTAAAGCATAAGGATAGGGGGCATGTGCAAGAATTTTTATTTGAAGGATAGGCATTGATTTGTAACCTATAGGATGTTAGTCTGTAACTGTACTTAGGTGAATACTGTTACTTGCTTGCGCGTGAAGTAGTTAGAGAAATAGGATTAGTCTGTATACATAATAGGGCTAGGTATTGGTAGATTTTAACTGTGTGTGTACTTTATTTATTTGGATATGAAGTTGTATGCATATTATTTTAACTGTGCGTTTACTGTAACCATTACATTCATTCCGTCACACACAAATTCCAAACACAAATGAAATGGACAAACCGCTTTGTCTTGACGTTCCGATCCCAATGAAATTAATTTCGTTGAAAACCGACTTCCATTGCACAACGACACTATTTTAATTTATCGGTTCACCTTTAAATTGAACACACAAATAAAACAACTCTGATTGGTTCCAAACCGGGAATCTAGAAATAACTAATTATACGTTTTCGAATAAAACTCGTTTCGTTGAAAACAGAGATTGTTTGTACAAAAAACTATTTTAATGGCCTAAATATAATATAGTAAATCCAAAAAAATATTCAATTTAAATAATAATAAATTATTATTTTCATATCTTTCGAGATAAAATATTATATAACTTTAGAATAAACCAATATACATGTTACACTCAATAATTACAATCCCGGGCTAAACAATATTCAAATTATATATAAAAGCCCTTATATTTTCGTTAACAAAAGTTATCGTTTATTAACGAATTCCATAATGACTATTTGAAATTTGAATTGGACGTAACTTATAATCTATAAGCTGAAATCTCCATTTTTCTCTTTCACTAGAAAATTATAATCAATCGATTCAAACGTTTCTGGTTTCATATAATTCCGACTTAAAACGTATTTTGTATATTTAATTGAAGTTCAAATCGAAAATTATGAATTATCACAATGTTTCGAGTTCGTTTTATAATTATATATAAATTATACGTTCGAACTTTGTATTAATAAACGAGTTCTGTATTATAAATCCATTTAAAATTCCAAATCGATATTTAAACTAATAAAATACATTAAATGTCTAATTACCAAAAATACGGGATGTTACACTAAGAAAACCCACTTTCCTTTGAACGTCTGAGACGACTTGTTATACTGACAACATGTCTAAGCCTCCAACTCATCCATTGATGATATATTCCCATAGTTATGAAAGATTCCTCTCAAAACCATGAAACTTAATTCCCACTTACACTATGTGCCTTATCTAAAAATGCTATAGATTTCACAAATATATATCTGAAAACCAGTCTCTCTTTCTCTCCTAGATATAATCTTTCAATCACTTACTACTCGGAATATATAAAGCACAAAGAGAACTGAACTGATACTTCCTAGAGATGCACTAATAATATCAACATGACTAACCCTTTGGTTCGCAAGAAATCTCAAAAATTAGTCCAAGCCCGACTATTTTCTTCTTACAATCAAAACTGCTTCAGAATTACTTAGCAGATATTTGGCTGGTAACTTTACCCCATAGGTCCATATGTCATAATATTGCCTATGCCATTTTTTAAGTTCTTAATTTTCCCTTCGCATTGTAAATCCATATGTCATATGAGGCTAAATAATGTCAACCAAATCCATGCCACAAACAGTAAGATTTAAGTTTCAACCCTGACTTACCACAGATAAACAGATAATCAAGCCGATCCCTACGGGGTTCAGAAACTACCACACAGCCTAAGTGCAAACAATCACTAATGTTATCATCACACCCTCAGGGATTTACCCTATCTGTAAAGGACCTCTACATTACGCCTACAATACAGATGCTCTACACAATTAAACTTATCGTGGCTGAGGCCCCACGCAGCCAATGCATTAAAGGAAAAAGGAAAAAAATAGTCCTGAACCAAATAGGAGAACTAAAGATAGATAACACTCTTTCTTTCACCAGCCCTTGCCTTTTCCCTGACCTTCCCCATAATCTTTTAGAAATTAATATACATGTTGAACTTTTACTTGCCATCCCAATATCTATCTTTTTGGAAGTTCCCTAATTAATTGGTTACTAAAAATGCATAAAAATCTATTTCCATAGTATTAGAAAATCTTTTTTTATAGAAACCCATGATTGCAAGATATTTCTTTTTAATTATCTTTAAGTTGGCAGTTAGTGCGCAATAAGCTAAAAAGATAAAGACCTAGAAAGAGTCAAAAGAAAGTTGTAAATGACTATATAGGAAACTTTATCTTCAAGAGTAACTTTTGATTTGTGAAAAATGTGTTTTCATTTAAAAATTCTTTCCTTTAAAACAAAATTTTATTGACCTTGGTAACCTTAGGCTTTGATACCAAATGTAACACCCCACGTTCCTTAATGTCATCCGTATGAGGATTTCATTAAGAAATTATGGAACATTGTAGGTATAAAGACATAAAAGCATCACAAAAACTAAGATTTCGCAAGATATAACAATAAATTTACAATGGAAGAAAACTTTTATTTAACCAAATAGTTACAAAATGTCACGTCTTGAAACCTCAATCAAAAACAACATCAAAGTAAAATAATATTATCCCTAAATATAGTTAAAAAGATACAACCTAACCTTAGGAAGAGAAGGCGTAGTGATCCAACTTATAGAAATCCATCATGACAAATCTAACAAAGAAATCTGAGCTATACCCTTTCTTTCTTTAAGCCTGGCGGAAAGAAAGAGAAAAGAAGAAAGGAAATGGGTCAGACGTAAAGCCTGGTGAGCTGTTGGGATTATCAACCTGACTTACTAAGTTAAGTAAAACAGATAAAAAGTAGTTCTAGCAACATAAAAGGGTAGATGTCTATACATATCTAAAGGTGGACAATAGCTGATATGAATTGATAACAAAGACTGGACATTCTTATAAAAATAAAATGATGATAACCATAATAATTAGATCAGGAAAATTGAATGCTTTGCACTTCTACTAGAATATCAGGATCAGATGTTACGCTAATTACATAACAGAAACAAGATTACATAACAGGAACATGATTACATAACAGAAACATGATTACATAACGGGAACATGATTACACAACAGTAGGAACATGATTACATAATAGGAACATGATTACATAATAGCAAGAACAAGATTACTTAAAAGCAGGAACATGAATACATAGCAGAAACATGAATATTTAACAACAGGAACATGATTACTTAACAGCAGAAACAAGACTACATAACAGGAAAAAGATTACATAACAAGAACATGATTACACAATAGCAGAAACATGATTACATAACAGGAATAGGATTACTTAACAGTAGGAATATGATTACTTAACAACAGGAACAAGATTACATAGCAGGAATAAGATTACTTAACAGCAGGAACATGATTACTTAACAGTGGGAACATGATTACTTAACAGCAGGAATATGATTACATAATAGGAACATGAATACTTAACAAAAGGATTAGGATTACACAATAGCAAGAACCGGATTACATAACAGGAACATAATTACATAGCATGAACATTATTTGTAATGACCCGCATTGGCAGAGGTATTATAATTAATTTATTTAATTATTTAAATGGTGATTAAAAGGATTTAATGGTCGTGGAATTAAATAATGGTGAATATTTAATTAAAATAATAAATTAAATAAAATATTTAATTCTGAAATAATCAGAATTGGCAGAAATGGCGATATGGTGTGAACTGGGAAATTCAAAATATATAATTCAGTTCAGAGTTTGAATTAGAATAACGAATATATTTAAATAACGGTAGTTTGAACATATAATTATATTATAATTAAAATCGAGCTTGAAATGGCGCTGCAGTTCGTAATTTGGCGATTTGAACTTCAACTGAATGTACAGGATTCGTTTTAAGCCGGATTTCTGTGAAACAAGAAACGTGTGGAGCTGGTGGAGTATATCATTCTAGTGGAAGAGAAAAATCGGGATTTCGTCGTGTAGATTTTGATTCACGTCCAAATCAAATTTTAGAAAAGTCGCTGTGGAATTCCTTTATAATTTATAAAGGTATTATTTATATTTTAAAAAGGAATTTCAATATAAATCGAATATCGGGTTGACCCAGACTTGAAATATCGAATTATAAATTCCAGTAGAGCTGTACGGTATTCCACTGTGAGTATATACGATAATATAAATTTATTTGTATTTAATTTAATTATATTTAAATATACTTATATATTTAAATGGGTCATTCAGAGCTTTAAAAATAGCCAGTTTTTCATATGACCTCAGAATTCGACGAAACTAATTTTGTTGGATTCGTAATGTTAAATTATTGCTAGATTTAAATTTCTGTGATTTTTGAAGTCAGTATGTGGCCATACAGATTTTTAATGTGAGAAACAGTCGATATTTTGACGATTTAAAATACGCTGTGTGAGCAAACGGAGTCGAATTCGACGAAACCAGTTTCATTGGGTTCGTAATGTCGAACTCTAGCTACATGTCCGGTTTCGTGATTTTTGTGTGTCGTGTGTGATCACACGGATTTTTAGAAAGCAAGAACAGATATAAAATGATTAAAATAAAATATCCTAAAATATCTAAAAGTATCTAAATCCCCTATAAATAACCCCAACATTTCACTAAACCCTAATTTCATTCTTTATCTGATAAAACTAGGCGCCGCAACCCCAACTGAAATTATACCGTAAACTATCCATCTTCAATAAATTCAAACAAATACAAAGAAATTCCTATAAATTTCAATGAGCTTAGAAATGGACTCAACAACGAGGAAGCTTCCTCGCGACACCTATTTGAAGCTGTTCGACCCCCTTTTTGCGATGCTCAGTATCGCGCACAACGACTAGGGTTAGCAAATCGATGAAGTAGAGGCGCTCGTTTGAATTGTGGTTGTTTGCTTTGGGTTCGTGGTTGGATTTGGTTTCAGTTGTGGAAATTTTGAGGGATTCGAAGGTGAAAACCGTTGCTCGAACACCTGTAGATGGGCGGAAGACTTGGACGACGCGATGAGGATAGTGGGTGCGAGTTGCGTATGAAGGGTACGGTGTGATGGAGATTCTCAAGAGAGGATTTTTGATGTATTTTATGTGAATTTAAAGAAAAAGGGGAAGGTGGATTGGAAGGTGGAAGTCGACCATGGTATTTCTATCGTGAGGAGTAGCGTGGAAATTTGGAGAAGAGGAAGTACAGGTGTGGTTTTGTTGGGTCTGGACTTTAAGTGGTGAGGTGGGCTGATCCAATGAATGTAAGGCCCGGTTCTAAATTTATGTTATTAAGTTAAATATTTAATCAAATAATATATTGAACTTGAAAATTGTATAACTTATTCATATGAAATCAGAATCACGAACCGTCAGTCACGTTAGGATCGTAGGGACGGTGGCTACACCATAGAGCTGACTGGGAGTGAATCCGAGATCGTTGCAATTTATAGAAAAATAAATTGTCCGTCTGAATCAAATCAAGCGATGGTTATCGTTATCAACGATGATCGTCCAAAGTGAGTAAATCTCACTAACTCTGAACAGTTTATAATTTCATGTCGTATTTTTAGAACTGTTAAATATTGGCTGATTGACTGTGTGTTGATTATTTGATTGACCTGCTAGTCAGTTAGTTGAATTTCTATATTGATTATTTTTAACAGAATATATCATATGGAACTGAAAGTGATGTTGATTTTATTGTATAACATCTGTGGATGCAGGAAAACAGGTTGGAGGGATCCGACTGGATTCCTCAACATTTATTTTACTGTTTTTCATATATTGTGATATATGATGTGATATATAATCTGTTGTCGATTATATGTGTTTGAACGGTACCGATCATCGTGATTTGATATGTTGAATACCATAACATACCAAAATGTTGATAAGGGAATATTTTCAAAGTGATATTTGAAATAAAATATTTATAAATGGAATATTTATAAATAAGAAATATTTATAAATTGGAATATTTATAAATAGGAGAATTAGAAAAAGGGAAAAACGTTATAAAAAGGAAACTGTTATAAGAAGGAAATCATTTTTAAAGTGGAGAACCGTTACTAAAAGTGAATCTTTAAAATGAATAAATGTTGTTAAAAAGGAAATCATTATAAAGCGAATAAAGGAGTTAAATTGAATATGGTATTCGAAAGGAGTTAAATCGAATTTTGTAACGACCCGGAAACCCGTACCTTTTGAATCGACAATAATCCACACATGTCTAACTCAAAACTGTACGTATTTACAGATTGTTAAATGACGATCCACATCTTCAACCATTATAGTCAAAAATATAGATAATCAAGGGGATTAATTTAGAATTAGAAAGAAAGAATAAAACAAAAACAGAATCTCGCAACGGAATGAACAAAATATAATAATCAAATAATAGTTCATGAAGCTGTTTAAAATAAACCTTTGGTCATTTTACAACATTTATCAGAGTTATACATTTATATACATAATTGATAATACAGAGTAATGCAACAGAATAGTAGTGGGATACAATAGTAATAACAGTATACCGTCTTCGTCTTCATCCTTCAGAAGATAACCTTTGAAACTGGAATGCTCAAGTCTGACCCGAGCGTAATAGTGTGAAAATAAAACAAGCTCGGATTAGGCAAAAATATTCTCATCTAAGTCAAATCGATATCTTATGAACATGCACACACATAACTCAAGAGATGTTATGGGAAATTCCATCTCCTAAGGATCCATCAAACTAGATACTATATAATATAATTTCGCTATTATACTAGTGTCTATTCACAAATACTTGTCAGAAAAATAGCGTAGGCGGGGTTACATTGATTACCCTTACACAGTTTATAAGCACATGGTCTATGCAGGTCCTGTAACACAACCAGTAACGTCGGTAGCCAGTGAGTCCCCTATAGACCTATGCCAAAAATCAAAATCGTCGTTGTCTCGCATAAGGATAAACGTATGACAAGGCACATGAGGCTATACCCAAAGTAATATGCTACTAGTTTGCCTGATCCAGACTAGTGGTTACCCCTAACGGCCCACCATAGACATCCGCCCCATATCGAATCAAAGGGAAATACCTCCCATCAAGGGTGCGTGTAACAACCCGTATTTTGATAATGTGTTATAACTATAAATCTAGGAAGAATTAAATTTTAAAATAAGAACCAAGGGAAACGGTTGCGCCATTACGTTCGTCTCGGAATTCTGCATGAAATCGAGTCCGAGTTTTCGAAAATCGGAGTCCGTATGACCAAGTTATGGCTCCCCAAAGTTTCAGAAATTTTTAGAGTTCAAAACAGTTCGAATTCGAGTTCAAATTCGAATTTCAAAACCCAGACAGACTGGGCGGGAAATTTCCCGCCCAGGACCTCAGGTCGACTGGAGAGTCGACTGGGCAGTCGACACCCCCAGGACCAGGTCAACTGCGCAGTCGACTTGGGTGTCGACCTGGTCCCCGAACCTGGTTTGGGCCAGGTTGCTCCTGCTTGACCCTGTTGGCTTGTTTGAGGGCCTGTGACAATTTTTGGCGGTTCAGATCGATTCAAGGGTTTATACTATGGCCAAAACTAGTTGTTGCAACTATAAAAACACCCTAAGACCTAGGTTGATCCACAACAAATCTTTCTAACACCATTATGCTGCTAAGTCTCCTCTTGAACCATGGCCGCCGCCTCCAACTTAAAACTTAAACATTCAAACTAGATCCAAATCGAAGGCCAACGTTTCTACAACAATTCAAGGGAATAGATCAACATCTCAACAACGATCCTACGACAATTTCTGTTCTTTCTCAAAAACCACGATCTGTAAGCCCCAGTTACTCTTAGATCTAAACTCTAAACTTAATATGGACATGTGTAAATTGAAGTTGAACATAAACATGATAACTACTTGAGACCTACTCTTGTATATATTTGATCTATGACTATTCCTTTTTGATCTATTATTTTAGATCTACTCTTGTTCACCCTAGATCTATTCACCTTGAACCTAGTACTGTTCATATTGAACCTTGATTTGTGGAATACTGATAAGAACTTGATTTAGGGGCCTGTTCATGTCATAACCTAAACCCCATCATTATTTTAACATGCCTGTGATGTTGTGATGTTGAAACTATTGCTAGTCACAAGTTTAGGATTATCATCTTATGTCATTTATTGCTATGTTTATCACCCTATTTCATATGCCAGTGATGTTATGATCATATCTCAGTTACACCATGCTTGCCTTGAAATCACCTTTGCCACTTTATACCCATCCTTGTTATGTTATTCCCTAGTTACATCTATTGCCTTGATTCGAATTCACGAGCGTTTGGGATGCGATTTGGGTAGTTTAGGAAAACCTGAATTTAGTATGAACTTGAAAACATGAATATCGTTATAACTTGAGCTTGGATAGGAACATTGTAACAACCCGTATTTTCAATAACCTATTATAACGTAAATCGAGGCAGAATTTAATTCTAAAATCTGAATCAAGGGAAACAGGCTATGCCATTACGTTCGTCTCGGAAAAATACGCGAAATAGAGTCCGAGTTTTCGAAAATCGGAGTCCGTATGACCCGATTAAGGCCCAACGAAGTTTTCAGAAAATTTCAAAGTAAAAACAGATTTCAAATTCAAGTTTGAATTTGAAAAATTAGGTCAGATTGGGCTAGGCGGGAAAATTCCCGCCAGGGCACCCAAGTCGACAGCCCTATCGACTTGGGAGTCGACTTGGTTGGACCCAAGTCGGCAGCCCTGTCGACTTGGCTGTCGACTTGGTTCAGCCGGGCAGTTTTGCCTGGTGCACCATTTGGGGTCTTGGTTAGGTTTTAGGGCCAGATTCGGTTTTGAGGGCTGAGATTGGAACTAGGGTTTAATCCTAAGGCTAGAACTAATCCTAATCTCTATAAATAAGCCCCTAACCTAACCCTAAATCATCATTATTCATTCAAGTAACTAAACTATGGCAAAATCATTCCTCTCATGGCCTCCACTCTCTTCATAAAATTCCTAAATAAATTTCTTTGAGAGATTTTCCATGCATACAAGTGTTTTCAAGCTTGTATGAGTGTCATTAGCTTGCATTCAAGTTAAGTTTCCATATTTACATCATAAAGCAAGGGTTTTGATCATTTTGGCTCAAGGGATTTTCTATTAGAGCTTGCATTTTGGGTCTATTTGATTGCATAAGGGCTTTGTCATAAGCATTGTAAGCCCTATTCTACTTTCATATTTAAACTCTAAAGTTAAATGAATGATGCAAGTTTGGTTGACCATTATGATATGCAAGCTTATCATGTTATGTTATGCAAGTATGCCATGTTATGATATGCAAGTTTACCATGTTATGCTATGCAAGTTTGCCATGTTATGATATGCAAGCTTATCATGTTATGTTATGCAAGTATGCCATGTTATGATATGCAAGTTTACCATGTTATGCTATGCAAGTTTGCCATGTTATGATATGCAAGCTTATCATGTTATGTTATGCAAGTATGCCATGTTATGATATGCAAGTTTACCATGTTATGCTATGCAAGTATGCCATGTTATGATATGCAAGTTTACCATGTTATGCTATGCAAGTTTGCCATGTTATGCTATGCAAGTTTGCCATGTTATGATATGCAAGTTTATCATGTTATGTTATGCAAGTTTGCCATGTTATGATATGCAAGGTTATCATGTTATGTTATGCAAGTTTGGGATGATCATTTTGTTCATGTTATCATGTTATGCAAGCTTATCTTGAGTATATGAACATAAAGCTTCAAGCTTTATGCTAAAGGTTGCATTTTGGCAACATGTAGGTTATCATATCTCTTATGATAACTTGCATGTGAGGCTAAATGCGAACTTATGGCCATTTCTACATGTCATTTATCACCATGTATCACCAATATGCTAAGTTTGGTTTTATGCATGCTTTTGAGGCCTAAAAATGTAATATGCAAGTATATGAACATGTGTACATTTCATATGCCACCATGTTGAACTTGTGGCTTCAACACCTTTATGTCATGATTATGCCAAGTTCCCTCTTTCTATCCTTTATGCGCTATTGCGATATGTAAGCGATGGGATTGCATTTGGGGTTGGGTAAACTTAAAAGACATAAAAACATAAGATTGGGAATTTACCAATTAAGTTAGGTCTACCCATTGGGAATTTACCTATTAAGTTAGGTCTACCCAAATGCTTGAAAACTTGTAATATGTTTTGGAAACATGATGGACATGACACTTAGAAAATATAAGTGTGACCAACTCGAGGTTGGGTTGAGTTTGTAGCGTAAACCTACCCGGAACCGACCGGCCTAACTAGTTGCTACAAACAATAGGACCCAATGTGAGAAGTTGGCCATGTGGTACCTTGAACCCGAGGTTAGACCAAGTTGTGGTGTAAAGCTACCCGGACCCGCCCGGCTTAACTAGTAACCGCAACAAAGTCTAATGTGAGAGGTTAAGGCACATTAATTAATTAATGCCTCATGATTAGGGTTAAGTCATGGTCCACTTAGTACTTAACCAATTTGGGCTTGGTAGATTAATCAGGGTTAAGTCGTGAACTCATCGTTACACTTAACCAAGTTAATCCATGATTAGTAAAAGGGTTAAACCGTACTTAACCCACCAGAAAAATCCTAGCAATGGAGGCCCACTCCAGCAGTAATCCCAAGTTTGTATCATTAAGGCCCTAGGGACTAGGCTAGGGAGGGGGCACGATTACTGGACTGGAGGTAAGTGACCAAAAACGATGGCAGATGGGTACGCCGGTGTAGTTCCGGGCGGACTATGGTCGTGCATATAGTCCGAAGCCGGGGAAAACATGCACGGGTACCAGTAGATCGAGACTGTGCACTCATGTTTATGGTGTCCAGGGGTTAACACCCTAGGGCTTGATACACCCGACGGGAGACCCTGCACAGTCTGACTACAATTATGTTTGGGCCGTATTGACACCAACACGTGACGAGTTAGGCTTATAGGGAGCCGATCGACTAGACCGTTTGGTTGGACCGCATATTAGGGTCACTTCATGTTATTGGGCCAAAGCTTGGGCCAAGGGATCAATACTTGTTTATTCAAGTCATGTTAGTTTGCAAGTACACCTGTGGTGCAAAACCTTAAACCTGATTATGCGATGACACCTTTATCTACCTTGTTAGTTAATCATCATGCTAGTATGCTGTTATCCTTATGTTCATCCCTGCTTCTCATGCCAGTTAACTTTATCAGTTTACATTGATTGTAGTAGGGCTTACTCAGTCTTTCTGACTGACCTGTTTTCCTTTCGCCTCTTTTCTTCCATTTCCCCCCCCCCCAGGTTCTCAGGGTGGGAATATTGGAGCTTAGCTTGGATTTCTGATCACTTGCTTGTGGGATTTTAGCTCATGTACGGTCTTGACATGAAGCTAGCTATGGTTATCACTTATTTTGGGGATTATGTATTTCAGTTTTTCAGTGATGTTGTTTTTATCTAGACTTGTGTATTGGGAAAGTTGACATTATGTTGTACCAGACTTGTTTTGAAATAGTTTGAAATCTTCCGCTGTTTTACTTATCTTATTTACTCTGTTTACATATATACACATGTTCTTGTTCTGCCTTGATATATCATTATGCATGTTTACCTGATTCAAACGCCCCTCCAAAGTCAGAGTGCTTGCAAGAGTCACCCTGCACGTTGGTGGGGTGTTACATTTTGGTATCAGAGCATATGGTTTACGAGAAGGAACAAAAAGGTTTTTAAAACTTTTGGAAAACTATTTTCAAAACCAATTATAAAGTATTTTCCAAAGAAAAGTCTAGTTTATTTTAAAGGCTATTCCCAAAAAAAAGCCATTAGCAAAATTCCTTCGTTTTTCTCCATTCTGAATCTATCTTTTTCTTCGTTTTCAGTATGCCCGATAACTTTGCTATTCCGGAGGGAGTACACGTACCTGTTTGGTATAGGAGACTTTTGGAGGCTAGGGCGACCGAAGCCGGCCCCGCCGATGTTCCTCCTCCTCCTCCTCCGGTAGTTAATGTTCCTCCTCCTCCTGTCGCTGATATTCCTCCTCCTCCTGTCGCTGAGGTTCCTCTTCCTCCTTCCCCTCAGCATCCTCAAGCTGACTTCGCGGAGATTTGCAAAGACTTTAAGGCGATGGGTTGCAAGAATTTCATTGGAACTGAGACTTATGTGGAGGCAAGGAATTGGTTGAAAGAAACCGAAGATCTTTTTGCCTTCTTTGATATAGATGACCGTAGGAAGGTTTTATTGGCAGTGTGGTTGCTAAAGGAAGAAGCTGCACGTTGGTGGGTGGTCACCACCGCTACTAGGCCAATTGAGACTTGGGATGACTTTCGGGGAAAGTTTGGACTAAGGTTCCTATCACTGAAGCAAGGGGACATGACTATTAGGGAATACATAGATAAGTTTAATCAACTGGCTTGGGTCGATTTAGACTTGGTTAACACAGCTCAGAAGAAGGCCCTATACTTTGCTCTAGGATTAAACGAGCCATTACATGGTTTGGCCATATCTCATATACCCTTGGGGGCAACTTTCGAGAGTTTGGTGAATATGGCCCTACTCAATGAAGAGAATAGGAGTGACAAGAAAGAGATCAAGATGAATGATACTCAAGCCAAGAAGACTGATTCCCAATGGAAAGGAAATCAGGGTAATCCAAGCGGTCAGAGCAGTCAAGGCAATAAGAACAAGAACAAGAGTCAAGGCAACAAGGGGAACAACAACAAGGGCAATAACGACAAGAGAAGTGCCATTATTGCGGTTCAGTTGGGCATCTTATTAAGGATTGTAAGAAGAGGAAAAGGAAGAGTGGTGAATGCTATCGTTGTGGTGAGTTTGGACATTTCAGCAAAGATTGCCCGAAGAAGCAAGGGCAAGGTCAGACTTAGTGTGCAAGACCGTCTGAAGGGCGAGTTCACCCCCTCAACATCGTTATTCCAGCTCTTGATCGAGGTAGTGTTTCTGTTAAAAGTCTTGTTTACATTTCTGATTTTCCTGTTTGTACTTTGTTTGATTTTGGTGCATCGCATAGTTTATTTCACCTGATCTAGTTGAAAGTTTGCACCTAAGTACTAGTCTAGTTTATGATCCCGTGTGTGTTTCAAATCCAATTGGGGTTTACGCCCATTCGTCTATTATCTGCGTGGATTTGAAAATCTCTATCCTGAGTGTAGAGTTCTCGTGTGATGCTTATATTCTCGGTTTCATGGGGTATGGGTTGATTTTTGGGCATGGATGGGTTGTCCAGTTTTGGAGCCATCCTTGATTTTTGAGCATAGGGTTGTGAGGCTCATGACTCGCCTCGGTAATACCCTAAAAATTTCTTGTAACCCTATGGGTCCCGTCATGTTGTGTTATCTTGAATCCCTCAACTCGTCTATCGATAGTTTGCAATCGGTGAGGGTGGTCCGAGAATATCCTGATATCTTGGGTGAAGTGAAGGGGGGTTACCCCTAAGCGAGAGTTTGATTTCCGCATTTATCTGGTTGATAATGCCAAGCCAGTTATGTGACCGGTTAGGCACATGGTCCCGCGAGATGAGAGTTAAGAAAGCAAGTCAAGGGGTTGCTTGAGAAGAACTTCATACGATGAAGCACTTCCGGGGAGGGTGCTCTAGTAGTATGCGCTACTAATGTGGACAGTTCGCTTCGCCCGTGTGTTGATTATCGTGAGTAGAACAAGAAGAATAGACAACCATTACCAAGGATCGAGGATTTGTTTGGTCAGCTTGTAGGAACATCTGTTTTCTCTTGATCTTGCTACTGGATTCCATCAGCTCAGAGTAGCTGAGGATAGTATCGACAAAACTGCGTTCAGAACTCCAGATGGATTCTTAGAATGGCTGGTCATGCCATTCAGTTTGACTAATGCACCCACCTACTTCGTGGACTTGATGAGTAGGGTGTCTAGGGAGTTCCTAAACGAGTTTGTGGTAGTCTTTGTAGACGATATCTTGACTTTCTTAAAGAACGAGGAAGAACATGCTAGATATCTCAAGGAGGTGATGGATACGCTTAGAGCGCATCAGTTGAAAGCCAAGCCCTCCAAATGTCATTTTGGAGAAAAAGAAGTTAGATTTCTTGGGCACATAGTTTCTAAGCAAGGCTTAGTGGTGGATCCTGCTAAAGTGGTCGCGGTTCAAGACCAGAAAGCCCCGACGAGGACAATTGAAGTAAGAAGCTTTCTCAGTTTAATTAGTTAGTTAGCGTCCCTTGAGCTTAGACCTACCCTTCTGGATCAAGTAGGGACTTCGCAGAAAGAAGACCCGCAGTTAGTCGAGATCATGGACAAAGTTGATTCGAGGCGAGATGTTAAGACACCTCGCTATAGATGGCAAGGGATGGCTAAGACGCAATGAGAGAAAGAAGGTTCTTAAAGATGCACCTCACCCGAGGAGGTGGCCGAGTTTGTCCCAAGGCGCATGTTGTGCCAACAGGTTAAAGGCCAAGTCATAGAAGCCCGGTGAGCTATTACATCCATTGGAGGTACCCGCAATGGAAGTAGGAAAAACGTCACGAAGGATTTCGTGGATGGACTGCCTAGATCAAGAAAGGGGATAAGAGCATGTGGGTCATAGTAGGTAGACTCACGAAGAGTACTTATTTCACTCCGGTAAAGAGCGAAAGGACTGCATCATAACTAGCGACAGTTTACTTTCAAGAAATAAAGCGGTTGCACGGGGTTCCCTAAAGGATAGTTAGTAACCATGACTCAATTTTCACTAGCCAGTTTTGGAATAGTCTACGGGAAGTCATGGGCAAGCGACTGAATTTAAGTATGGCCTATCATTCACAGGCGGATGGTTCATTTCGTTCAAGCATGATTTATAGAAAATCACGTTGGTAAGAGCAATTGGCAACGTGGATTGGTATTTCCAAGAAAAGTTTTGCTGCGTGGAATACTTTATGGTAAGTAAACGAGATCCAGGATTCACTGGTGAATTTTGGAGAGCTTGCATGAAACCATGAGGTCATAGTTATGTTTAAGCCAAGAATGATAGAAGAATAAGTGAAAGAGGAAGACGAGAGGCGACAATGAAATGGGATCCAACTCATATTTGGAAATAAGAGTTAAGAAGCCAAGGAATCATGAAGTAAAAGACGGTCAAAGCACAGTGGAGTTAAGCTCAAGGAAACGTGACTTAGAAGACTGAAGGCTAGATACGCGCATCATATCTCTTTTTAAGAGCATATCCTTGATCCTTGTTTTCCTGTGGAACTTACTCGCATGTTATCTTTTTACGTATATCCTCTCGGTCCCATTCTCGGTCCTATTTCTGTCGGGAGGTATGACTTATTGGCTAGTAATACATGTCAGGGTTTGAAGGGGTCCATTAGGTTGACTAAACCTTTTGGGCTTTTATAGAATATGGGTTGGGTTAGGAAGGGATTTCTTGTAGTCCGAAAGGAGTATATCCTGCTTATCTTCCCGATGTCTTTGTAGCATATCTTTTGCTATCCATGTTTGTCTTGATTATCTAGCTTATCATGTTAATCTTGTCATAAGAACCTTAGGTAGAAACCCTTTGGATGAAACATGTGTTTGAAACATGTTATGCTTGATGTTTGCAAGTGGTTGCAAGTGTTTGCAAGTGGTTACTCGTGGATGCATTATACACATTAGGCACTAGATCGGCTCACACACTCCTCATATTGCATATGCATGAGTGTTTACGCTTATTCATGGATGAAAATTTTTGTGTTATCACATGGATGTTGCATATGGATGTATGTTATGTGCACACATATAGATATTATACATTATGTTAGGAATTGCATACATATGGATTCATTTCACTAACATAATTTGCATTGATGATATTTGCATTAGATAAGTACATATACACACACCTTTGCATATGTTCATACAACATTTAGAATCTTGTAAGGATAATGATTGCTCGTGGATGATGTTTTGAGTAGATGGATGTTGGATGGTAGGATACGTTCTTCCTAACTTGAAGATTTCGGGGACGAAATCCTTTAAGGAGGGGAGAATGTAACAACCCGTATTTTCAATAACCTGTTATAACGTAAATCGAGGCAGAATTTAGTTCTAAAATCTGAATCAAGGGAAACGGGCTTTGCCATTGCGTTCGTCTCGGAAAAATACGCGAAATAGAGTCCGAGTTTTCGAAAATCGGAGTCCGTATGACCCGATTAAGGCCCAACGAAGTTTTCAGAAAATTTCAAAGTAAAAACAGATTTCAAATTCAAGTTTGAATTTGAAAAATTAGGTCAGATTGGGCTAGGCGGGAAAATTCCCGCCAGAGCACCCAAGTCGACAGCCCTGTCGACTTGGGAGTCGACTTGGTTGGACCCAAGTCGACAGCCCTGTCGACTTGGCTGTCGACTTGGTTCAGCCGGGCAGTTTTGCCTGGTGCACCATTTGGGGTCTTGGTTAGGTTTTAGGGCCAGATTCGGTTTTGAGGGCTGAGATTGGAACTAGGGTTTAATCCTAAGGCTAGAACTAATCCTAATCTCTATAAATAAGCCCCTAACCTAACCCTAAATCATCATTATTCATTCAAGTAACTAAACTATGGCAAAATCATTCCTCTCATGGCCTCCACTCTCTTCATAAAATTCCTAAATAAATTTCTTTGAGAGATTTTCCATGCATACAAGTGTTTTCAAGCTTGTATGAGTGTCATTAGCTTGCATTCAAGTCAAGTTTCCATATTTACATCATAAAGCAAGGGTTTTGATCATTTTGGCTCAAGGGATTTTCTATTAGAGCTTGCATTTTGGGTCTATTTGATTGCATAAGGGCTTTGTCATAAGCATTGTAAGCCCTATTCTACTTTCATATTTAAACTCTAAAGTTAAATGAATGATGCAAGTTTGGTTGACCATTATGATATGCAAGCTTATCATGTTATGTTATGCAAGTATGCCATGTTATGATATGCAAGTTTACCATGTTATGCTATGCAAGTTTGCCATGTTATGATATGCAAGCTTATCATGTTATGTTATGCAAGTATGCCATGTTATGATATGCAAGTTTACCATGTTATGCTATGCAAGTTTGCCATGTTATGATATGCAAGCTTATCATGTTATGTTATGCAAGTATGCCATGTTATGATATGCAAGTTTACCATGTTATGCTATGCAAGTATGCCATGTTATGATATGCAAGTTTACCATGTTATGCTATGCAAGTTTGCCATGTTATGATATGCAAGTTTACCATGTTATGCTATGCAAGTTTGCCATGTTATGATATGCAAGTTTATCATGTTATGTTATGCAAGTTTGCCATGTTATGATATGCAAGGTTATCATGTTATGTTATGCAAGTTTGGGATGATCATTTTGTTCATGTTATCATGTTATGCAAGCTTATCTTGAGTATATGAACATAAAGCTTCAAGCTTTATGCTAAAGGTTGCATTTTGGCAACATGTAGGTTATCATATCTCTTATGATAACTTGCATGTGAGGCTAAATGCGAACTTATGGCCATTTCTACATGTCATTTATCACCATGTATCACCAATATGCTAAGTTTGGTTTTATGCATGCTTTTGAGGCCTAAAAATGTAATATGCAAGTATATGAACATGTGTACATTTCATATGCCACCATGTTGAACTTGTGGCTTCAACACCTTTATGTCATGATTATGCCAAGTTCCCTCTTTCTATCCTTTATGCGCTATTGCGATATGTAAGCGATGGGACTGCGTTTGGGGTTGGGTAAACTTAAAAGACATAAAAACATAAGATTGGAAATTTACCTATTAAGTTAGGTCTACCCATTGGGAATTTACCTATTAAGTTAGGTCTACCCAAATGCTTGAAAACTTGTAATATGTTTTGGAAACATGATGGACATGACACTTAGAAAATATAAGTGTGACCAACTCGAGGTTGGGTTGAGTTTGTAGCGTAAACCTACCCGGAGCCGACCGGCCTAACTAGTTGCTACAAACAATAGGACCCAATGTGAGAAGTTGGCCATGTGGTACCTTGAACCCGAGGTTAGACCAAGTTGTGGTGTAAAGCTACCCGGACCCGCCCGGCTTAACTAGTAACCGCAACAAAGTCTAATGTGAGAGGTTAAGGCACATTAATTAATTAATGCCTCATGATTAGGGTTAAGTCATGGTCCACTTAGTACTTAACCAATTTGGGCTTGGTAGATTAATCAGGGTTAAGTCGTGAACTCATCGTTACACTTAACCAAGTTAATCCATGATTAGTAAAAGGGTTAAACCGTACTTAACCCACTAGAAAAATCCTAGCAATGGGGGCCCACTCCAGCAGTAATCCCAAGTTTGTATCATTAAGGCCCTAGGGACTAGGCTAGGGAAGGGGCACGATGACTGGACTGGAGGTAAGTGACCAAAAACGACGGCAGATGGGTACGCCGGTGTAGTTCCGGGCGGACTATGGTCGTGCATATAGTCCGAAGCCGGGGAAAACATGCACGGGTACCAGTAGATCGAGACTGTGCACTCATGTTTATGGTGTCCAGGGGTTGACACCCTAGGGCTTGATACACCCGACGAGAGACCCTGCACAGTCCGACTACAATTATGTTTGGGCCGTATTGACACCAACACGTGACGAGTTAGGCTTATAGGGAGCCGATCGACTAGACCGTTTGGTTGGACCGCATATTAGGGTCACTTCATGTTATTGGGCCAAAGCTTGGGCCAAGGGATCAATACTTGTTTATTCAAGTCATGTTAGTTTGCTAGTACACCTGTGGTGCAAAACCTTAAACCTGATTATGCGATGACACCTTTATCTACCTTGTTAGTTAATCATCATGCTAGTATGTTGTTATCCTTATGTTCATCCCTGCTTCTCATGCCAGTTAACTTTATCAGTTTACATTGATTGTAGTAGGGCTTACTCAGTCTTTTTGACTGACCTGTTTTCCTTTCGCCTCTTTTCTTCCGTTCCCCCCCCAGGTTCTCAGGGTGGGAATATTGGAGCTTAGCTTGGATTTCTGATCACTTGCTTGTGGGATTTTAGGTCATGTACGGTCTTGACATGAAGCTAGCTATGGTTATCACTTATTTTGGGGATAGTACTTATGTATTTCAGTTTTTCAGTGATGTTGTTTTTATCTAGACTTGTGTATTGGGAAAGTTGACATTATGTTGTACCAGACTTGTTTTGAAATAGTTTGAAATCTTCCGCTGTTTTACTTATCTTATTTACTCTGTTTACATATATACACATGTTCTTGTTCTGCCTTGATATATCATTATGCATGTTTACCTGATTCAAACGCCCCTCCAAAGTCAGAGTGCTTGCAAGAGTCACCCTGCACGTTTGTGGGGTGTTACAAACATGAACTTGACATGAAATTATACTTGAAAATATGAATTTAGGACATGACACTTAGATAACTTGAACGTGGCCAACTTGAGGTTGGGTTGAGTTTGCAATATAAATCTGCCCGGAACCGCCCGGCGAATCCAGTAACTGCAAACAATAGGACCCAATGTGATAAGTTGGTCATATCGCACTCGAAACCCGAGGTTAGACTAGGTTATGGTGTAAAACTGACCGGACCCGCCCGGCACATCCAGTAACCATAACCAAGTCTAATGTGAGAGGTTAGGGGTGCATTAAGTAAATTAATGCCACTGGATAGGGTTAAGTCATGGACCACTTGAATATATTTAACCAATTTGACATGTTGATTTGATAGGGTTAAGTCATGAACCGCTTGAACACACTTAACCAACCTGACATATGATTCGTTGGACTAAGTCTTGAACTAGAATGACACACTTAGTCAATTTGACATGACACGTAGATAGGGTTAAGTCTCGATTTTAAATGACAACTTAACCTGCTGAACGAAACCCTAGTTACGCGTTCCTTTTCAGCAGTAACCCACTAGATGTATCACGGTACCCTGGGACTAGGCAGGGTGGGGCACGATTGCTGGGCTGATTGTAAGCGACCAGAACGACGGCTGAGTTGGTGCCCCATTGTAGGTTCAGGCGGACTAGGGTTGTGCACTTAGTCCGGAGTTGAAAAAGCAGGCATTGGGCATCAGTAGGATTATCTGTGCATTCTTGATTCGTGTCGGTGGTTGGCACCCTAGGGCTTGATACACCCTATGGTGGACCTAGCACAGGTGACTACATTCGTGATAGGGCCGTATGACACAGACACACGACGAGCTAGGCTTGTAGGGAGCCGATCGATTAGATCATACCGTTGGACCCCGAATTGGGTCACTTCACGATATTGGGCCAAGGGATTATTTCTTGATTTATAGTTGACACGGGATTAGTATACCAGTATAGTTGGTATGGCGAACCTTGAATACGCAATGTTAGACTTGAGTTATCTTGTTAGCTTAGTTATCATGTCAAACTTATCATCATTCTTATGTTTAATTCCAGTTTTTTCATGTCTTGTTAACTTTACTAGTTTCTATGCTGATAGTCACTAGGGCTTACCAGTCTTTTTGACTGACCCGTTTTCTTTCGCCTCTTTGTCTTTCGTTTCCCCCCAGGTTCTCAGGGAGGAAACTCTAGCTCTTAGCTTGGACTTTGCTTGCTTTCTGACAGCTCATGTACGGTTTGGTCTTGAGCTATGCTATGGCTGCACTCATGCACTTTTTGGGGAATAATATTTTACTTATGTTGTTTTAAGTACTTTGCTTCTTTAGAACTTGATGTAATGAAATAATGACTTGGCATTTTGATTTAAGAGGTTTTGACTCTATTTTTCAGTAATAAGATTTGGTTTTAAAGTTTATATTCGCTGCTTTATATACTCTATTTTATCTATGTTCTGTCTTGTGTTATCTTTGTGCCTGTTTACTAGATAATACCCCTCCAAAACTAGGGCATTCCCTTTGTGAGTGACCCTAGCGGAGGTGGGGTGTTACATTTGGTATCAGAGTAGAAGGTTACCAGACTGGGCAAAAGTTTTAAAAACCTTATGAAACTATTTTCAAAACCGTTTATAAAGAAGCATTTTTTCAAGAAAAGTTTTATTTTTAAGAAAAGGCTATTCCCCAAAAGCCATTAGCACTTTCCTTTGTTTCCTCGTTTGAATCTTTTTCGTTTTCTCTTTTCAGCATGTTTGATCTTAACCTTCCTGATGAAGTACCCATACCTGGTAGGTTCCGAAGATACTTGGAAGCTAGGGCCAATAGCGCGGGCCCGGCAGATATCCCTCCTCCCCCTCCCCCGGTGGCCACGGTTCCTCCTCCTCCGGGTACCACCTTCGCCAAAATATGCAAGGACTTTATAGGATTGGCGGCAAGAACTTCGTTGGAACTGAAACCTTCGTTGAGGCGCAAAACTGGCTAAAAGAGACTGAAGACTTGTTTGTTATTTTCGATATGGAGGATCATAGGAAAGTTCAGTTGGAAGCATGGTTGTTGAAAGAGGAAGCTGCATTTTGGTGGGAAGTCACCAACGCTACCAGGCCAATTGAGACTTGGGCAGACTTTAGAGAAAGGTTTGGGCTTAAGTTTTTATCATCCGCAGAAGCGAGTCTTCAGATGGAGAGGTTCCTGGCACTCAAGCAAGGGGACATGTCAGTTAGGGAATACGTGAATAAGTTTAATCAGCTTGCTCGGTTTGGTTTGGACTTAGTCAACACGGCTGAGAAGAAGGCTCTACGCTTTGCTCGAGGATTGAGTGAGCCACTCCACACTATGGCCATGACTCATGTACCCATGGGGGCGACCTTTGAAAGCTTGGTGAATATGGCCTTACTTCATGAAGAAGACGAGAATGGCAAGAAGAAGGTCAAGGCGAATGAGTCTTAAGACAAGAAGGTAGACTCCGAGAAAGGAGGAAAGAACAACAACAACAAGAATGACAAGTCACGTGAGAAAAGAAAATGCAACTTCTGTGGTATTGACGGGCATATAGTCTAGGACTGTAGGAAGAAGAAGATGAAGATAGGATCATGTTTTCAATGCGGTGAAACTGGACACATCAGCAAGAACTGCTCTAAGAAGCAAGGGCAAGCCCCGCAAGAAGGACCTTCTAGGGGTACATCTTTAACTTCTTTTCCCTAGATACTCTGTTTTATCTTGTATATCCTTTCGATCCTGTCTTGAGAACCTTAGGTAGAATC
Organism: Allium sativum; assembly: GCA_030737875.1. NCBI lineage: Eukaryota > Viridiplantae > Streptophyta > Magnoliopsida > Asparagales > Amaryllidaceae > Allium > Allium sativum. The sequence goes on from CM060910.1 coordinate 433,662,717, forward strand.
CTTTGAATGTAAACATGTATTTGAAACATGTTATGCTTGATGTTTGCGAATGGTTGCAAGTGGTTGCAAGTGATTGCTCGTGGTCGCATAACACACATTAGGCACTAGATCGGCTCAGACACATTTTCATATTGCATATGCATGAGTGTTTATACTTATTTATGGATGAAATTGAATGTGTTATCATATGAATGTTGCATATGGATGAATATTTGTGCACACATATAGTGCTTACGTGACTAGGAATATTTGCATACATATTGGATTCATGACACTAAACATATTTTGCATTAGAAAGATCAATCAGGCCTGATCATTTGCATTATATAAGGAACATATACACACACTTTCTGCATATGTTCATACATCATTAGAAATCTCTTAAGGACAATGTTTGCTTGTGGATGATGTTTTGAGTAGATGGATGATGGATGGTAGGAAACGTTCTTCCTAACTTAGAGATTTCGGGGACGAAATCCTTTAAGGAGGGGAGAATGTAACAACCCGTATTTTGATAACGTGTTATAACCATAAATCTAGGTAGAATTAAATTTTAAAATAAGAACCAAGGGAAACCGGTTCCGCCATTGCGTTCGTCTCGGAATTCTGCATGAAATCAAGTCCGAGTTTTCGAAAATCAGAGTCCGTATGACCAAGTTATGGCTCCCCAAAGTTTCAGAAATTTTCAGAGTTCAATAAAGTTCGAATTCGAGTTCAAATTCGAATTTTAAAACCAAGACAGACTGGGCGGGAAATTTCCCGCCCAGCACCCCAGGTCGACTGGGGAGTCGACTGGGCAGTCGACACCCCCAGGACCAAGTCGACTGCGCAGTCGACTTGGGTGTCGACCTGGTCCCCGAACCTGGTTTGGGCCTGGTTGCTCCTGCTTGACCCTGTTGGCTTGTTTGAGGGCCTGTGAAGATTTTTGGCGGTTTAGATCGATTCTAGGGTTTATCCTATGGCCTAAACTAGTTGTTGCAACTATAAAAACACCCTAAGACCTAGGCTAATCCACAACAAATCTTTCTAACACCATTATGCTGCTAAGTCTCCTCTTGAACCATGGCCGCCGCCTCCAAATTAAAGCTTAAACATTCAAACTAGATCCAAATCGAAGGCCAACATTTCTACAACAATTCAAGGGAATAGATCAACATCTCAACAACGATCCTACGACAATTTATATTCTTAGTTCTCAAAAACCACGATCTGTAAGCCCCAGTTACTCTTAGATCTAAACTCTAAACTTAATATGGATATGTGTAAATTGAAGTTGATAACTACTTGAGACCTACTCTTGTATATCTTTGATCTATGACTATTCCTTTTTGATCTATTATTTTAGATCTACTCTTGTTCACCCTAGATCTATTCACCTTGAACCTAGTACCGTTCATATTGAACCTTGATTTGTGGAATACTGATAAGAACTTGATTTAGTGTAACAACCCGAAAATCTGGGCCAGTTTAAAATTTTTATTTTGGCAATTTTAGCGAATTTTGAATATTTAAAATGAATCATTTTAAATAAAAACGAAGGAAAATTTATTTTGGAATTGAAATTCGACGTATATATTATATACGTCGTCGTTAGAATATAAATATTTATATATAATTATAAATAGAATTGAAAATGGCGCGGTAGTTCGATAATTCGATTTCAAACTTCAATTGAATGTACCGGGTGCAAAACAATCCGGATTTTAGTGAAACCAAAAACATTAGGATCTAATTGATAATATCTTTCCAACGAATCCGACCAATCAAAATTTCATAGCGGGAATCAAAAGATATGTCCAGTTGAAAATTCTGAATAGTCGCTATGGAATTCAGGCCCTTAAAAATAGCCATTTTGCAAACGACCTCGGATTTCGACGAAACCACTTTTGTTGGGTCCGTGATGTCAAGTTATTGCTAGATTCCAAATTTCATAATTTTTCGAATCAATATGTGAGCGTGGCAAAGGAAAACGCGTTTGACCAGTTTCAGTTGATTTTAATCGACTGGAAAATGGCCATTTTTCAAACGGTCTCAGAATTCGACGAAACTAGTTTTGTTAGGACCGTATCGTCAATACGAAGCTAGAAAATATTTTTCGGGAATTTTTAGAGTTAGTATGTGACCCCGGTAATTTGAAATGTACGTTTAAAAATTCAGTATAATGAATTAAATGTAAATTTAACGAAAACTGATCGAAACAGCCGAACTGGCTTCCGATACATATCCCATTGTGTTCGAAATGGGGGTAATTAGCTGGAGGTGACAGTCTTTGGGTTTCGCTTTGGAGTTGGAAGACTAAACGAATTATTTTCAGATTTAAATAATATATATATATATATTTGTACAAACACCCTTCAAAAGTCAAAACCCTTAGAGAGTTCCCCCCGTGGTCAAAGGCGGGCCTCAGCCGCATTCACAAAAACCAAAGGGCATAAATTTCTCCCCTTCAATCCTTAATCCCTCCTCCTACAAGCGATTCAACACAGTTGTTCAGCACCAACATCGAAGAACTCGGCGAGTTCTACCTGCCTAACGGAGATGACGACCCCTGGTAGCCGACGCTGCTCGATTTTCAAGCTGGAATTGCCAATGTTCGAGCCTAATTTTAGGCGCCTAGGGTTGTTCGAGTTCACCGATACTTGGGGGAGAGGGTCGGCGTTGCGAAGGGGTTCATCGTGGTAGGGTCCGATCATCTCCTGGCGAAGCGATAGTGGAGCGGCGTGAAGCCCTAAGGGAGGGTCGATGGGTTCGATAGCACCTGGAGCGTTTTACAGAAAATGGTAGGGAAAGGTACATTTTTTTTTACATATATATTTAACAGTGATTTAAAACGTGATTATGAAAATAAAAATATACTTTGAATTTGAAAGTAAAAATAAATAAATAAATATACTTTGAATTTGAAAGTAAAAATAATAAATATACTTTGAACATGAAAATAAGAATAGAAAAATACATGGATCTAAAATAGAAAATAGCATTGGTTTCAAAAATGTATAGCATAGTAAAAATGTGATTTTTATAAAATGTATAGCATAGTAAAAATGTGATTTTTATATAATGTATAGCATAGTAAAAATGTGATTTTTATAAAATGTATAGCATAGTAAAAATGTGATTTTTATATAATGTATAGCATAGTAAAAATGTGATTTTTATAAAATGTATAGCATAGTAAAAATGTGATTTTTATAAAAATGTATAGCATAGTAAAAATGTGATTTTTATATAATGTATAGCATAATAAAAATATGATTTTTATATATTGAACTTCGAAATAAAAATATGATTTTTATATATTGAACTTCGAAATAAAAATATGATTTTTATATATTGAACTTCGAAATAAAAATATGATTTTTATATATGGAATAGCGAAGTAAAAATTCGATTTTTACATAGGTAGTGAAAGCGGACAACGAAGGTAACAAAAAGGCGAGAACGAAGAAGATTTATATCAAAGAAGAGTCAAGATGTTTGGATAGCTTTCGGTGAGAACTTCTCACCTTTCAATTTCTTTTTCTATTCATATATATATATTAGGATGCAGACGGTGCTTAGTAGCACCCGACACAATCGTCCGCAGACCATGGACTTGTTTGTTTGATTGCATAAATTAGTTAGATTATTTGATTGGATTGAATTGTTTGGTGAAATTAAATGGATTGATTGATGTGTGAATGGCGTGGGCCTTCACTAGTCTGGGGATAAGGCTAGGCCTCGTCCCGTTTCTAGTATCCTGCCGTTATGCCGCCGAAATTTTCTAAAATATGTTAGAAAAATAAAGATATCATTTTTTATCTGGAAAATGAACTGAATAGAAATTCGTATGTTAAAATAAAATGTTTTATCGTTAAAAATATAATTTTTAACGTGAAGTGAATAAAATAAAATATTCATTTACAAACCGGACGGTTTGTTTATGTACACCTATTTGAAGGACATTGATTGGGACGATAAATTTTACACATCGCCCAACTGCACAAATAAAATCTGTGTTTGATTGTTTGAAACCCCACACGGGTGTTGGGATGAAATTTGAAGTTCACTCATCCTGATTGATTAAATATGTCGATCGATTGATTGACAGGCTGTTATAAGCGTTAGATATCTATATTTGATGCTTATACAGTGTAGTGCACTTTGGATGATGGTTGATTATCTTTCAATGCTATTATGTACGTGTGATGTGTGAAAATCCATATGATTAACTTTATATGGTAATTGATTGGGCCTCATTCCAATTTAGAAAATAAAGAATAATATAAAATAAAGGTTCATGTGTTGACAGTACTCATCCGTTGAGATTAGTCATGTGTTGAACGAAATATTTTAGTAATAAAATTTACATCTTTATCAATATAAAATAAAGGTTCATGTGTTGACAGTACTCATCCGTTGAGATTAGTCATGTGTTGAACGAAATATTTTAATAATAGAAATATTTGAAATAGAAATATTTAAAAAGGAAATATTTGAAAAAGAAATATTTGAAATAGAATATTTGAAAATAGAAATATATGAAGCCGTGTTGATTAGATTGACGCCATTTTGACGTGAACGATATTTATATCGATTTTATTCATTTTAAAATGAATATTGAAAAGTGATTTCGAAATCGAATATTTTGAAATAAAATTTGAATTGAATATATAAAGAAAATGAATTCGAATTGAATATATAAAGAAAATGAATTCGAATTGAATATATAACGAATTTGATTTCAATTGAATATATAACGAATTGGATTTCAATTGAATATATAACGAATTTGATATGATTAGAAAATGAATTCGAATTGAATATATAACGAATTTGATTTCAATTGAATATATAACGAATTGGATTTCAATTGAATATATAACGAATTTGATATGATTAGAAAATGAATTGAATTGAAAATGATTAGAAAATGAATTGAATTGAAAACGATTTCAAAATGAAATGAATTGAAAACGATTTCGAAATGAATTGAATTGAAAACGAATTCAAATTGAATTGAAAACGATTTCGAAATGAATTGAATTGAAAATGATTAGAAAATGAACTGAATTGAAAACGATTTTGAAATGGATTGAATTGAAAACGAATTCAAATTGAATTGAAAGCGAATTGAAATGAATTCAAATTGAATTGAAATTTGAATTGAATAGAAATGAATTTTAAAACGAATTTATAAAGAAGAATTCAATTTTGATTTGAATTGAAATGGAAGTTGAAATTGCTTTTGAAACGAATTTTAAAACTATTTATTAAATTCGTTTTAAATAGAAATCGACGAAATATATATTATATATATTATATGTATAATATAATGGCCTGAATAGAACGCGCCGCGCCGCGGCAGTTCGTGAATTTCGACCATTTATTTCAAACGGACATTACGGGAGATCCGACCGTCGGATTCTCCTAAAACCGGAACCGTTGGGTTCGTATCGAAAAGAGCTTTCTAACGAATGTTAGAAATTTGAAATCTAACGGTTGGATTTGGAGATACGTCCAAATCAAATTCCAAAAAGGTCGCTGTAAGTGCAGTTCGATGGCCATTGATGGAAATCGACTGTACGGGCCTTGATAAAATTATTAAAAATAGTAATAATTTGTGTAAAATCATAAGAAATGATTTGAGAAGAATTGGGATGAAAAACTCCATATTTGACAAGATAAAAATAGGTTTTTATCGAAATGAACTAGTTTTGAACTAGAACTATAATTCTATTTATTTTTAAATAAATAAATTGAATTTGAAAAGGGTTTTAAAAATAACCAGAATTTCCAATGATTGCATTAGAGTGGATTTGAATCGAAATTGTCTTCGGAATATTTCGATGTTGGAATTCGTGATTATACAGATGTTGTTATGGAAATTTGAAAGATATATATTTATATCGTTATTTCCAATACGACATTTGTTAGTCGTAGAATTGGATATTGAATATAAGCCGATATATTTTCTATTCAGAGCCTTGTATTGAATATCAAATGTGATTTGGGTTTGTCGTGAATGGTGTCTTCACTAACACTGTTCTTGAACCCAGTTGAGAAAAGATTAAACCTTTTTATTTAGATTTAATGAAGTGTACCAATTAAATAATATTTAATTGGAATGGAATTGATATTGATTTTTGGGTTTATCGTGGACAGTGTTTTAAATAACACTCGTTCTTTAACCCGATAATTAATGAATGTGATTTTGGGTTTATCGTGAACTGTGTTTTAAATGACACTGATTCTTTAACCCAGTTAAAGATTAAAACTAAGTGGAGTTTTAATGAATCCTTAATTAGATTGAAAAGATCGAAAATGGAGTACCACCAGTTTTGCTCCAGGCGATAGTTAAATCTTTAATTAGATTTGAACGTGAAATGGTAATTGGATTTACCGATAACACCGTGGTGTTAGGTATGAAGTATAACCAGTTTTACTTCATGGGATGAATAGGTTGGGATTGGGAAATTAAAACAAATGATTACTTCGGTAAGGTTCGCTAGTCCCGACTAGTTTGAATTGATATTCAAAAATAGATTAAAGAATAAATTCAAGAAATTTATCTTGGATAAAATTAATGGGAACCTTTCCCTATGAATGTGAAATTTAGAAACTAACTGTCGGTTAGCCAAGCAGAATGGTTTTCTGGATATTGATCTGATGTTGGTTTCGGCCTTCGGGGTTAATATTTGGGGAATTATTCTCTTGATTAATTTACGGTTAGTGACTGATGAGTTGGAATGAGGCGTATGTTGTGTTTGTGTAACACTTATTTAAAATATACGCGAGTTATTCGGGAAGACCGGGTTTATCCCATTCTGAATAACTGATACGACGATAAGTCGAAGATGAAGACGGTGGTCGAAGACCGGAAGTCTTCACGTCGTTTGGGTGATTTCTGACGATCTTGATTGGGCTGTACACCCAAGAAGATGGAAACAGTTGGTGATCGTCCAGACGTACATGGAGATCGATGGATATGCGGGGTACTAGGTGCCTCCGGTTTCGTTCAGACCCAGAACGGACTTGTAAATGGACTGTGTGTCTGACATTGGATTTTAGTCCGTGTGATTGATCTCTATTAAATATATATCTGTTTGGCGGCAGAGAATTTATTCTCTTGCTTAACGCCCTTTTCTGAGACGTACGAGCTCAGGGGTTATATATTGATGGATATCAAACGCATGGAGTGAATTGCCTGTGTGGCATGCCTAAGTGGCAATTGATCGAGGCTTCTGTTGAAAAGCAAAGTCTTGTGGTGATGATCAAAGCACGGCCTTCGTGGCGTAGCTTTGTGTAACGTTTACTTCGCGAGTTTCACACTCGGTATGAACCAAAAACGGGAGACGGACCTCAGGGAGGGCATGCGTTTCTTTCTAGTTAGAAGTGGCGTCTGTGGTTTTACATGCCCTGACGAGTTTGACTTATGTGGTTGTTGCTGTTGCGAGGCGCCTCGGATTGATCGGTCGTTCTCGAACCGATGGAGTCATTCGTTGGCTCATTTACGCCCCCATAGGGCGGGGGAACACATGTTCAGGGTTTAAGTTTAATCCACATCGGTGGACCGTCCCTGTCGCTCCAAGGTCACTCGAGCTCTGACCTGTGGCTCGGGCTAGAGAGTCACGAATCGGTAGAGGACTATCTTTTGCCTCGGTTCATAGACGGAAATCCAATTTCCAAATACGTGACATTTGCGGTTTTATTTGTAGAGCCTAGTATGGCGACATAGTGGGATGGGGCGCTCATGCCGCCTATGATTGATACTTATGATTTGAAGTTGTTTTATACACTATGCACTTATAATAGTATCAAACGATTTGTTTTAACCGTATTAAGCATTCTTTGGCTGTTATAAGGGAAAACCCTATCCTCGGCTGCGTTGCATTGTGTGATAGGACCTTCGTCTTATAACAGCTTCATTTTTCTTTATTTAGCATTGCGCTGTTTGTTTTATGCACTGGTATTCTTGGGAGGAAACCCGTTCCGTGTTATACAGCGTGGTCCCTTGATTTACCTAATGATTTAAAATAAAGATTAATAACTGTTTTAGTTCTCACACCAGTCACATGACTGACCTGGAGTTTATTGTTTTAACCTAAACTCTGGGTGCCCCTATTTTGACACGGGCAGCTAGTAGTTTTGGTTTTGCAGATTTATATTCACAGGATCCTGGTTTACAGCTGGAACGATATCCGGAAAGCTTTGTATCCGTATATCTCCTTCTATTTGTGTATTGTATTATTTTCCGCTGCGATGTATTTAAATGTAATTTAAATCTCTGATATTTCTGTGTAATATTTATTCATACTCTGTATATTCTTGTAATCTGATGCATTGTTGTAATATACAATGAAATGTTCTTCTGTATGTGTTCTGTTGTGGCTTGTTCTCGAACTATCCGCCGCTTTCCTTTATGGGGAAGTTACGGGTTTTCACAGTTGGTATCAGAGCTTTGGTTTACAAAGCAGAGAACAAGGCACATTAGAACCGTACGAAAGAATTCATCAGATATTGGATTAGTAATATCCAATTAGAATGACTCGTTAGAGATAGGATCAGTAGCATCCTAGAACGAGTGTGAAGAGTATATTTTTAAAATGAAACAAATTTTGTTTTGAAAATTTAAAATCAATTATTCGTATTTGATTATTTATTTGTATTGATTTGGACAGTCCAGTATATAAAGAATTTGCATATACGCCTTGCAAACGTATATTCAAAGTTTTAATATATTGGATAGATATAGCATCACACTCTAGTCGCCCGGAGATGATATTGATGATAGCGATCGCATCATCAACATTTATGTTCGAGTTTCGAAGGTGAGATTTCTATATATTTCCTATTGACTGGTGTGAGAACCAAAAGCTATATAGGATCTATTGTTGTGATTTGGCATCAAAAACATGATTTTTGTATATGTATCAAAATTATGAATTTGAAACTCTAATTCACTAATTGATTGATGTTTGTGTTGCTTGTTTAGTTGTTTGATAAATTTTGAACCATTACGCCTAATTATATCAAATATTGAATTATATTGAAATTTGGTCGCATTTGCTTGCATACATATACTTATATTGAACAGGTCATAGCAAGGAGGCTAGAGCAGAGAATAAAATTTGTTTGCCCGACAAATAGGTACATGTTTACTACATAATTTACTGTTTTGTTTGGGTGATGATGATTTTATGAGCCTATTGGCTAGCCGCTTGGCTTTTTCTTTTTCTTTTTGAGATCTGAAGGACCGGGGAAGCTATTTGAAATTCCCCGATGCTCCCGGTGCAGGGGAGGTTATGGCGAAATTTTTCGAAAATTTAGGGTGTTAGCCAAATTTTTGAAATTTTTGAAAAGTTCTCAGAAACTGAAGAGTTGGAGAATGGAAGCCAGATCGAGCGTAGAGTAGATTGATCAAACCACTTTCGACTTTGTTCCTTTTCGGGGACGAAAAGTTTTAAGTGGGGGAGATTGTAACAACCCGAAAATCTGGGCCAGTTTAAAATTTTTATTTCGGCAATTTTAGCGAATTTTGAATATTTAAAATGAATCATTTTAAATAAAAACGAAGGAAAATTTATTTTGGAATTGAAATTCGACGTATATATTATATACGTCGTCGTTAGAATATAAATATTTATATATAATTATAAATAGAATTGAAAATGGCGCGGTAGTTCGATAATTCGATTTCAAACTTCAATTGAATGTACCGGGTGCAAAACAATCCGGATTTTAGTGAAACCAAAAACATTAGGATCTAATTGATAATATCTTTCCAACGAATCCGACCAATCAAAATTTCATAGCGGGAATCAAAAGATATGTCCAGTTGAAAATTCTGAATAGTCGCTATGGAATTCAGGCCCTTAAAAATAGCCATTTTGCAAACGACCTCGGATTTCGACGAAACCACTTTTGTTGGGTCCGTGATGTCAAGTTATTGCTAGATTCCAAATTTCATAATTTTTCGAATCATTATGTGAGCGTGGCAAAGGAAAACGCGTTTGACCAGTTTCAGTTGATTTTAATCGACTGGAAAATGGCCATTTTTCAAACGGTCTCAGAATTCGACGAAACTAGTTTTGTTAGGACCGTATCGTCAATACGAAGCTAGAAAATATTTTTCGAGAATTTTTAGAGTTAGTATGTGACCCCGGTAATTTGAAATGTATGTTTAAAAATTCAGTATAATGAATTAAATGTAAATTTAACGAAAACTGATCGAAACAGCCGAACTGGCTTCCGATACATATCCCATTGTGTTCGAAATGGGGGTAATTAGCTGGAGGTGACAGTCTTTGGGTTTCGCTTTGGAGTTGGAAGACTAAACGAATTATTTTCAGATTTAAATAATATATATATATATATTTGTACAAACACCCTTCAAAAGTCAAAACCCTTAGAGAGTTCCCCCCGTGGTCAAAGGCGGGCCTCAGCCGCATTCACAAAAACCAAAGGGCATGAATTTCTCCCCTTCAATCCTTAATCCCTCCTCCTACAAGCGATTCAACGCAGTTGTTCAACACCAACATCGAAGAACTCGGCGAGTTCTACCTGCCTAACGGAGATGACGACCCCTGGTAGCCGACGCTGCTCGATTTTCAAGCTAGAATTGCCAACGTTCGAGCCTAATTTCAGGCGCCTAGGGTTGTTCGAGTTCACCGATACTTGGGGGAGAGGGTTGGCGTTGCGAAGGGGTTCATCGTGGTAGGGTCTGATCATCTCCTGGCGAAGCGATGGTGGAGCGGCGTGAAGCCCTAGGGGAGGGTCGATGGGTTCGATAACACCTGGAGCATTTTACAGAAAATGGTAGGGAAAGGTACATTTTTTTTTACATATATATTTAACGGTGATTTAAAACATGATTATGAAAATAAAAATATACTTTGAATTTGAAAGTAAAAATAAATAAATAAATATACTTTGAATTTGAAAGTAAAAATAATAAATATACTTTGAACATGAAAATAAGAATAGAAAAATACATGGATCTAAAATAGAAAATAGCATTGGTTTTAAAAATGTATAGCATAGTAAAAATGTGATTTTTATAAAATGTATAGCATAGTAAAAATGTGATTTTTATATAATGTATAGCATAGTAAAAATGTGATTTTTATAAAATGTATAGCATAGTAAAAATGTGATTTTTATACAATGTATAGCATAGTAAAAATGTGATTTTTATAAAATGTATAGCATAGTAAAAATGTGATTTTTATAAAAATGTATAGCATAGTAAAAAATGTGATTTTTATATAATGTATAGCATAATAAAAATATGATTTTTATATATTGAACTTCGAAATAAAAATATGATTTTTATATATTGAACTTCGAAATAAAAATATGATTTTTATATATTGAACTTCGAAATAAAAATATGATTTTTATATATTGAACTTCGAAATAAAAATATGATTTTTATATATGGAATAGCGAAGTAAAAATTCGATTTTTACATAGGTAGTGAAAGCGGACAACGAAGGTAACAAAAAGGCGAGAACGAAGAAGATTTATATCAAAGAAGAGTCAAGATGTTTGGATAGCTTTCGGTGAGAACTTCTCACCTTTCAATTTCTTTTTCTATTCATATATATATTAGGATGCAGACGGTGCTTAGTAGCACCCGACACAATCGTCCACAGACCATGGACTTGTTTGTTTGATTGCATAAATTAGTTAGATTATTTGATTGGATTGAATTGTTTGGTGAAATTAAATGGATTGATTGATGTGTGAATGGCGTGGGCCTTCACTAGTCTGGGGATAAGGCTAGGCCTCGTCCCGTTTCTAGTATCCTGCCGTTATGCCGCCGAAATTTTCTAAAATATGTTAGAAAAATAAAGATATCATTTTTTATCTTGAAAATGAACTGAATAGAAATTCGTATGTTAAAATAAAATGTTTTATCGTTAAAAATATAATTTTTAACGTGAAGTGAATAAAATAAAATATTCATTTACAAACCAGACGGTTTGTTTATGTACACCTATTTGAAGGACATTGATTGGGATGATAAATTTTACACATCGCCCAACTGCACAAATAAAATCTGTGTTTGATTGTTTGAAACCCCACACGGGTGTTGGGATGAAATTTGAAGTTCACTCATCCTGATTGATTAAATATGTCGATCGATTGATTGACAGGCTGTTATAAGCGTTAGATATCTATATTTGATGCTTATACAGTGTAGTGCACTTTGGATGATGGTTGATTATCTTTCAATGCTATTATGTACGTGTGATGTGTGAAAATCCATATGATTAACTTTATATGGTAATTGATTGGGCCTCATTCCAATTTAGAAAATAAAGAATAATATAAAATAAAGGTTCATGTGTTGACAGTACTCATCCGTTGAGATTAGTCATGTGTTGAGCGAAATATTTTAGTAATAAAATTTACATCTTTATCAATATAAAATAAAGGTTCATGTGTTGACAGTACTCATCCGTTGAGATTAGTCATGTGTTGAACAAAATATTTTAATAATAGAAATATTTGAAATAGAAATATTTAAAAAGGAAATATTTGAAAAAGAAATATTTGAAATAGAATATTTGAAAATAGAAATATATGAAGCCGTGTTGATTAGATTGACGCCATTTTGACGTGAACGATATTTATATCGATTTTACTCATTTTAAAATGAATATTGAAAAGTGATTTCGAAATCGAATATTTTGAAATAAAATTTGAATTGAATATATAAAGAAAATGAATTCGAATTGAATATATAAAGAAAATGAATTCGAATTGAATATATAACGAATTTGATTTCAATTGAATATATAACGAATTGGATTTCAATTGAATATATAACGAATTTGATATGATTAGAAAATGAATTCGAATTGAATATATAACGAATTTGATTTCAATTGAGTATATAACGAATTGGATTTCAATTGAATATATAACGAATTTGATATGATTAGAAAATGAATTGAATTGAAAATGATTAGAAAATGAATTGAATTGAAAACGATTTCAAAATGAATTGAATTGAAAACAATTTCGAAATGAATTGAATTGAAAACGAATTCAAATTAAACTGAAAACGATTTCGAAATGAATTGAATTAAAAATGATTAGAAAATGAACTGAATTGAAAACGATTTCGAAATGGATTGAATTGAAAACGAATTCAAATTGAATTGAAAGCGAATTGAAATGAATTCAAATTGAATTGAAATTTGAATTGAATAGAAATGAATTTTAAAACGAATTTATAAAGAAGAATTCAATTTTGATTTGAATTGAAATGGAAGTTGAAATTGCTTTTGAAACGAATTTTAAAACTATTTATATAATTCGTTTTAAATAGAAATCGACAAAATATATATTATATATATTATATATATAATATAATGGCCTGAATAGAACGCGCCGCGCCGCGGCAGTTCGTGAATTTCGACCATTTATTTCAAACGGACATTACGGGAGATCCGACCGTCGGATTCTCCTAAAACCGGAACCGTTGGGTTCGTATCGAAAAGAGCTTTCTAACGAATGTTAGAAATTTGAAATCTAACGGTTGGATTTGGAGATACGTCCAAATCAAATTCAAAAAAGGTCGCTGTAAGTGCAGTTCGATGGCCATTGATGGAAATCGAATGTACGGGCCTTGATAAAATTATTAAAAATAGTAATAATTTGTGTAAAATCATAAGAAATGATTTGAGAAGAATTGGGATGAAAAACTCCATATTTGAAAAGATAAAAATAGGTTTTTATCGAAATGAACTAGTTTTGAACTAGAACTATAATTCTATTTATTTTTAAATAAATAAATTGAATTTGAAAAGGGTTTTAAAAATAACCAAAATTTCCAATGATTGCATTAGAGTGGATTTGAATCGAAATTGTCTTCGGAATATTTCGATGTTGGAATTCGTGATTATACAGATGTTGTTATGGAAATTTGAAAGATATATATTTATATCGTTATTTCCAATACGACATTTGTTAGTCGTAGAATTGGATATTGAATATAAGCCGATATATTTTCTATTCAGAGCCTTGTATTGAATATCAAATGTGATTTGGGTTTGTCGTGAATGGTGTCTTCACTAACACTGTTCTTGAACCCAGTTGAGAAAAGATTAAACCTTTTTATTTAGATTTAATGAAGTGTACCAATTAAATAATATTTAATTGGAATGGAATTGATATTGATTTTTGGGTTTATCGTGGACAGTGTTTTAAATAACACTCGTTCTTTAACCCGATAATTAATGAATGCGATTTTGGGTTTATCGTGAACTGTGTTTTAAATGACACTGATTCTTTAACCCAGTTAAAGATTAAAACTAAGTGGAGTTTTAATGAATCTTTAATTAGATTGAAAAGATCGAAAATGGAGTACCACCAGTTTTGCTCCAGGCGATAGTTAAATCTTTAATTAGATTTGAACGTGAAATGGTAATTGGATTTATCGATAACACCGTGGTGTTAGATATGAAGTATAACCAGTTTTACTTCATGGGATGAATAGGTTGGGATTGGGAAATTAAAACAAATGATTACTTCGGTAAGGTTCGCTAGTCCCGACTAGTTTGAATTGATATTCAAAAATAGATTAAAGAATAAATTCAAGAAATTTATCTTGGATAAAATTAATGGGAACCTTTCCCTATGAATGTGAAATTTAGAAACTAACTGTCGGTTAGCCAAGCAGAATGGTTTTCTGGATATTGATCTGATGTTGGTTTCGGCCTTCGGGGTTAATATTTGGGGAATTATTCTCTTGATTAATTTACGGTTAGTGACTGATGAGTTGGAATGAGGCGTATGTTGTGTTTGTGTAACACTTATTTAAAATATACGCGAGTTATTCGGGAAGACCGGGTTTATCCCATTCTGAATAACTGATACGACGATAAGTCGAAGATGAAGACGGTGGTCGAAGACCGGAAGTCTTCACGTCGTTTGGGTGATTTCTGATGATCTTGATTGGGCTGTACACCTAAGAAGATGGAAACAGTTGGTGATCGTCCAGACGTACATGGAGATCGATGGATATGCGGGGTACTAGGTGCCTCCGGTTTCGTTCAGACCCAGAACGGACTTGTAAATGGACTGTGTGTCTGACATTGGATTTTAGTCCGTGTGATTGATCTCTATTAAATATATATCTGTTTGGCGGCAGAGAATTTATTCTCTTGCTTAACGCCCTTCTCTGAGACGTACGAGCTCAGGGGTTATATATTGATGGATATTAAACGCATGGAGTGAATTGCCTGTGTGGCATGCCTAAATGGCAATTGATCGAGGCTTGTGTTGAAAAGCAAAGTCTTGTGGTGATGATCAAAGCACGGCCTTCGTGGCGTAGCTTTGTGTAACGTTTACTTCGCGAGTTTCACACCCGGTATGAACCAAAAACGGGAGACGGACCTCAGGGAGGGCATGCGTTTCTTTCTAGTTAGAAGTGGCGTCAGTGGTTTTACACGCCCTGACGAGTTTGACTTATGTGGTTGTTGCTGTTGCGAGGCGCCTCGGATTGATCGGTCGTTCTCGAACCGATGGAGTCATTCGTTGGCTCATTTACGCCCCATAGGGCGGGGGAACGCATGTTCAGGGTTTAAGTTTAATCCACATCGGTGGACCGGCCCTGTCGCTCCAAGGTCACTCGAGCTCTGACCTGTGGCTCGGGCTAGAGAGTCACGAATCGGTAGAGGACTATCTTTTGCCTCGGTTCATAGACGGAAATCCAATTTCCAAATACGTGACATTTGCGGTTTTATTTGTAGAGCCTAGTATGGCGACATAGTGGGATGGGGCGCTCATGCCGCCTATGATTGATACTTATGATTTGAAGTTGTTTTATACACTATGCACTTATAATAGTATCAAACGATTTGTTTTAACCGTATCAAGCATTCTTTGGCTGTTATAAGGGAAAACCCTATCCTCGGCTGCGTTGCATAGTGTGATAGGACCTGGGTCTTATAACAGCTTCATTTTTCTTTATTTAGCATTGCGCTGTTTGTTTTATGCACTGGTATTCTTGGGAGGAAACCCGTTCCGTGTTATACGGCGTGGTCCCTTGATTTACCTAATGATTTAAAATAAAGATTAATAACTGTTTTAGTTCTCACACCAGTCACATGACTGACCTGGAGTTTATTGTTTTAAACTAAACTCTGGGTGCCCCTATTTTGACACGGGCAGCTAGTAGTTTTGGTTTTGCAGATTTATATTCACAGGATCCTGGTTTACAGCTGGAACGATATCCGGAAAGCTTTGTATTCGTATATCTCCTTCTAGTTGTGTATTGTATTATTTTCCGCTGCGATGTATTTAAATGTAATTTAAATCTCTGATATTTCTGTGTAATATTTATTCATACTCTGTATATTCTTGTAATCTGATGCATTGTTGTAATATACAATGAAATGTTCTTCTGTATGTGTTCTGTTGTGGCTTGTTCTCGAACTATCCGCCGCTTTCCTTTACGGGGAAGTTACGGGTTTTCACATTTAGGGGCCTGTTCATGTCATAACCTAAACCCTATAATTATTTTAACATGCCTGTGATGTTGTGATGTTGAAACTATTGCTAGTCACAAGTTTAGGATTATCATCTTATGTCATTTATTGCTATGTTTATCACCCTATTTCATATGCCAGTGATGTTATGATCATATCTCAAGTTACACCATGCTTGCCTTGAAATCACCTTTGCCACTTTATACCCATCCTTGTTATGTTATTCCCTAGTTACATCTATTGCCTTGATTCGAATTCACGAGCGTTGGGGATGCGATTTGGGTAGTTTAAGAAAACCTGAATTTAGTATGAACTTGAAAACATGAATATCGTTATAACTTGAGCTTGGATAGGAACATGAACTTGACATGAAATTATACTTGAAAATATGAATTTGGGACATGACACTTAGATAATTTGAACGTGGCCAACTCGAGGTTGGGTCGAGTTTGCAGTATAAATCTGCCCGGAACCGCCCGGCGAATCCAGTAACTGCAAACAATAGGACCCAATGTGAGTAGTTGGTCATATCGCACTCGAAACCCGAGGTTAGACTAGGTTATGGTGTAAAACTGCCCGGACCCGCCCGACACATCCAGTAACCATAACCAAGTCTAATGTGAGAGGTTAGGGGTGCATTAAGTAAATTAATGCCACTGGATAGGGTTAAGTCATGGACCACTTGAATATACTTAACCAATTTGACACGTTGATTTGATAGGGTTAAGTCATGAACCGCTTGAACACACTTAACCAACCTGACACATGATTCGTAGGACTAATTCTTGAACTAGAACGACACACTTAGTCAATTTGACATGACACGTAGATGGGGTTAAGTCTCGATTTTAAATGACAACTTAACCTGCTGAACGAAACCCTAGTTACGCGGTCCTTTTCAGCAGTAACCCACTTGATGTATCATGGTACCCTGGGACTAGGCAGGGTGGGGCACGATTGCTGCGCTGATTGTAAGCGACCAGAACGACGGCTGAGTTGGTGCTCCATTGTAGGTTCAGGCGGACTAGGGTCGTGCACTTAGTCCGGAGTTGAAAAAGCAGGCATTGGGCATCAGTAGGATTATCTGTGCATTCTTGATTCGTGTTGGTGGTTGGCACCCTAGGGCTTGATACACCCTATGGTGGACCTTGCACAGGTGACTACATTCGTGATAGGGCCGTATGACACAGACACACGACGAGCTAGACTTGTAGGGAGCCGATCGATTAGATCATACCGTTGGACCCCGAATTGGGTCACTTCACGATAATGGGCCGAGGGATTATTTCTTGATTTATAGTTGACACGGGATTAGTATACCAGTATAGTTGGTATGGCGAACCTTGAATACGCAATGTTAGACTTGAGTTATCTTTTTAGCTTAGTTATCATGTCAGACTTATCATCATTCCTATGTTTAATTCCAGTTTATTCATGTCTTGTTAACTTTACTAGTTTCTATGCTGATAGTCACTAGGGCTTACCAGTCTTTTTGACTAACCCGTTTTCTTTCGCCTCTTTGTCTTTCGTTCCCCCCCAGGTTCTCAGGGAGGAAACTCTAGCTCTTAGCTTGGACTTTGCTTGCTTTCTGACAGCTCATGTACGGTTTGGTCTTGAGCTATGCTATGGCTGCACTCATGCACTTTTTGGGGAATAATATTTTACTTATGTTGTTTTAAGTACTTTGCTTCTTTAGAACTTGATGTAATGAAATAATGACTTGGCATTTTGATTTAAGAGGTTTTGACTCTATTTTTCAGTAATAAGATTTGGTTTTAAAGTTTATATCCGCTGCTTTATATACTCTATTTTGTCTATGTTTTGTCTTGTGTTATCTCTGTGCATGTTTACTAGATAATACCCCTCCAAAAGTAGGGCATTCCCTTTATAAGTGACCCTAGCGGAGGTGGAGTGTTACAGTGCGCACCAACAAAACAATAACAACAAATAGTAATAGTATGGACCCGAGGCCCAGGAAAATCGAAGAGCAGATGTCCACTAAGAGGTAGTCAAGCCTCATTTGGTCTGGCACGGCTCCTGTTTTAGTCATTTCAAATCGACACAAGTGTCGGGGTCATCCATTATCGTTCACTTTCTTCAAATCCAGTAATCGCCTCCAAATTCATCCTACATCATTTCTGGAACTCCAACACGTACACAGTTGTTAAAGTGGTTCCAACATTGACAGAGAGTATGTCAATAAGAGGCCCCGGTCTCTTTAACAACAAAACGTATTGTTACACACCAATTGGTACTTTTATATTTCAAAAGTGAATCGTTATGATATCAAAATATCATATTCACCTTGAGATAAATTTCAAATTCAATAATTGACTATAACTTCAATTAACCACATTTCATTCGAATCATTCTGTTTACTTCAATAATAGTTTTGAATTCATTTTTGACTATTACATCCAAATAATCATATTTACTTTTAAATCAGAGATTTAAAAGTAAATAATTTCACTTCTAAAACAGTTTATAAGTTTGAAATAGTTTTGGGGTTTAATTTTTTTTTATAATTGTAAATAGTTGGGAAATTTGGAACAGTTTGGAAATCAAAACAGCTTGAGTATTGGAAATGGTTTTATGTATATTAATTTTTTTATAAAATAAACTACTTTTATATATAAAAAAATAAGTTTTTGAAAACAATTTATATAAAGTACTCCATATATCAATGGAATAAATTTTATAAAGTAGTTTTATATAAATTAGTTTATTTAGAAATAATTCCAAATCAACTGTTTCTTTCCATTTCAATAAATCTGAACCTAAGTTCAAATCTCAAAACAAACCAAATCGATTTCCAATATCCAGTCCAAATAGATTCCAAAATCAAATTCATTTGAGAACAATCCATTTTTAAGGATAACTTCCAATTTCAAAATATTATTTTGAATCTATTCGATTCAAATCAAATCCGACTTCAAGTTCAAATTCATAATATTTATTTAAACCATTTAATTCGAATTTAATTTCAAAGTTTAAATAAAGATTTAAACCTTTGAAATAATTTAAATTATAATCAATTTTAGTTCAAATTTCAAATAACAAATTTTAGATCATTTCAATTCAAATTTAATTTCAAAGTTTAAATAAAGATTTAAACCTTTGAAACAATTCAAATTATAATCAATTTTTGTTCAAATTTCAAATAACAAATTTTAGATCATTTCAATTCAAATTTAATTTCAAAGTTTAAATAAAGATTTAAACCTTTGAAATAATTTAAATTATAATCAATTTTAGTTCAAATTTCAAATAACAAATTTTAGATCATTTCAATTCAAATTTAATTTCAAAGTTTAAATAAAGATTTAAACCTTTGAAATAATTTAAATTATAATCAATTTTAGTTCAAATTTCAAATAACAAAATTTAGTTCATTTCAGTTCAAATTTGATTTCAAAGTTTAAATAAAGATTTAAACCTTTGAAATAATTTGATTTCAACATTTCAATAAAATTAAATTTCAACATTTCAAATTTATTCAATTTCAACATTTGAAATTTATTCAATTTCAACATTTCAAATTCATTCAATTTCAACATTTCAAATTTATTCAATTTCAACGTTTCAAATTTATTCAATTTCAACATTTAATGCAATTTTGACATTTCAAATTTATTCAATTTCAACATTTCAAATTCATTCAATTTCAACATTTCAGATTTATTCAATTTCAAATTCATTCAATTTCAACATTTCAATATAATTCAATTTTGACATTTCAATATATTTCACTTTCGACATTTCAATATAATTCACTTTCGATGTTTCAATATAATTCACTTTCGACATTTCAATATAATTCACTTTCGACATTTCAATATATTTTACTTTCGACATTTCAATATATTTTACTTCCGACATTTCAATATAATTCACTTTCGACATTTCAATATAATTCACTTTCGACATTTCAGTATATTTCACTTTCGACATTTCAATATATTTTACTTTCGACATTTCAATATATTTTACTTCCGACATTTCAATATATTTTTCTTCCGACATTTCAATATAATTCACTTTCGACATTTCAATACATTTCACTTTCGACATTTCAATATATTTCACTTTGGAATTGATTGTTTATGATGATGCCCGCAACATTCAAGGTGATAACACTGATATAAAAATATAGACAACATCCATACAGTTCAAGTATATCCATAAATAAACATCCATCACAATCATCATCCAAAACAGTTCAGTTTGCCATAATTAACTGATTATACATGTCGGGGTTTAACTAGCAATTTAATTCAGAAAAATAAACTAACTGTCTAATTAATTTCTAACAGTTCAAATTTTGATATCCTTTTAAAAATAGAAATCAACAACCAAATAATCAAATCAATCACATAATTTAATTTCACAAAAATGTGAATATTTTTGCAGTGTGAGAAAACTCACTTTGATTGGTTTCAGAATCACTATATACGATTGTTCTAATTAAATTAAACCAATCATTTAATTTAATCAGAAATTTCCACTAGCCCCGTTTCTGTTCTGGTCAATTCTGAAATGTAGAGTTCGTCGAGAGGATTCAAACGCACTTTTATTTGCTAATTTCTGTCACTGTTTGCAAAAGTTACGGTCGTTTACACATCTACACTTTTAAATATATAATTAACTAAATAAAATTAATTAGATTAATTACACAATCAGGGTTAAACCCTTTGTCTTCATCGCGCAAATCAGCTCCAGGTATAGCCGAATAAAACCGAACCCATCTCGTCTTCGTGATTCCACCTGCGCATGCTCACCCAGGCGCCTGATCGCCGATCCACGACAACCATTCAACTGCCACGACCATCGTCAACCTCCACCCCAAATGCCGTGAGTTGCGGTGGCGCCAGCTCCTCCGAATCCAGTCCCGAACGCAGTGCCCTTGTGGCAGAAATTCGAGCAGAAAACTAATTTAAAACAGATCACAACCGTTGAATGTTTAGATCTCATATAAATCTTCGTTTTCCATTTGAAAATTTCTGAAATCGTTGAACGAGGAGGGAGATCGAAGGGTTTTAATTCTGGAGCAAAATCGCCGTTCAATCCTTTTGAGGCGGTGGCCTGCTGAGTTGTGAGGGATCCTAGGGTTTAAAACCATTATATATATATTTTTATATTATTTTTAATTCCAAAATATCTTGTTTAATTCCCGAGCCCCAAATCAAACCCAACGACTGTCGCCCCTAGCTAAATACCCCCATTCCGGACACAATGGGATATGTCCCGTAAGCCAATTCGATTGGTTCAATCAGTTTTTTTCTTTAAATTAAAATACAAATCAGTATATATTAAATTTAAACGCACATTTTAAATTACCGGGGCCATATACCGACTCTAAAAATTCCTGAAAAATAAATCTAGCTATGTTTTGACGATACGGTCCTAACAAAACTAATTTCGTCGAATTCTGAGTCCGTTTGAAAAATGGCCAATTTCTGGTCGACCCAATTTCAAACTAAAATTGACAAAACACGTTTCCTTTTGCCACGCTCACATATTAATTTCAAAATTTATGAAAATTGAAACCTAACAATAATTTGACATTCCGGATCCAACAAAATTGGTTTCATCGATAAAGAAGGTCGTTTGCAAAATGACTATTTCTAAGGGCTATATATTATATTAAAATATATATAAATTCCATAGCGACTTTTCTGAATTATATATTGGACATAACTTTCAGTTTATAAAGTGAAATCTCAGTTTCTTACATTCGTTAGAAAGATATGATTTAACAGATTCAAATATTTCTGGTTTTACTGAAATCCGATTTAATTTTGAATCCTGTACATTCATTTGAAATTTAAAATCGAATTTTCAAACTGCCGCGCCATTTCAGGCTCATTATATAATTAAAATAAATTTATACGTTCTAACTTCGATTAAACTAAATTTTTAGTTGTTATTATTAAAAATAATCATTTTAAATATTCAAAATTCATTAAAATAACTAAAATAAAAATTTTAAACTGGTTCTGAAAATCAGGGTCGTCACAATCTCCCCCACTTAAAACTTTTCGTCCTCGAAAAGGAACGAAGCCGAAAGTCATTTAACCAACCAACTCAACTTCCATTCTGGCTTTCATTCTTCAACTTTTCAGTTTCTAAGAATTTTCAAATTTCTCAAAAGTTTAGCTAATACCCTAAATTTTTGAAAAATTTCGCCATAACCTCCTTTGTACGTGGAGCATCGGGAAAATCCCCAAACCGCCACACAGGCCCTTTCATCTCAAAAAGAAAAAGAAAAAGCCAAGCGGCTAGCCAATCGGCTCATAAAATCATCAAATTCCAATCAATATAATAAACATGTACCTATTGGTCTGGCACACAATTTTCATTCCTCTTCTTAGCTTTCATGCTATGACCTGCTCAATATATATATACATTTATATGTTTGCAAATTTCAGTAAATTTCAATTCAGTTCAAATTTGATTCTATTTGGCTAAATTTTACATTTTGTTCTCTTATTGGTTTTATCGTTCCAATACTTTAATTAGTTGAACTAATTATCAAACATCATAACCAGCAATCAATTTGTGAATTAAATTTCCAAAACATATAACTTCTGTATACTCAAAAATCATATTTTCGATGCCAAATCACAACCATTAACCTCTAACTAAGTTTTGGTTCTCGAGCTTTGTAAACCAAAGCTTTTTCATTAAATCTTAGTTAAAAGACTAATAAATTCCAAATCATAATTTCATTGTTAATCGGGTTTTAAGAACTAATGTCATTTAAAACAATGTTCACAATCAACCCAAAACCAACTTCCACTTAATTCTAATTATATTTATTAACTAGAATACTTCTTTAAACCTTAGTTAAAAGATTTTTTTTCCTCAAATGGGTTCAAGAACAGTGTTATTTAAGACACCGTTCACGACAACCCAAAATTCACTTTGTTATTTAAAACGGTTGGTTTTTTATATATATATATGTACTACTTATTTCAACTATATTAAAATTTTCTATATGCTAGCATTTCGTTTTATCTATACTTATTCTCAACATATTTGAAATTTACATACTTACTCATTTCAATTTCTATATATGTTAATACTTTAATTTCATCTACATCTTATGCTCTCTATGTTTATTTATTTATTTAACTTGCTTAAATATTATTGTAAATTTTCTTAAGCTTATCTTTGACATTTTATTCAATCAGAATCTAAGTCCATTTTCCTTTATTCATAACTAACCAAATTTTGTAATTTCTTGTTAATTCACATTATTTCACAACTTATAGACTTTGGTTCCTTTGTTATTTACGTTACTTTATAAATTTATTACTATGAAATGACTTGTTACTTAATTTCTTAAGTTTATACATTACTTAACACTCGTTCCTTTTTTCAATTCTATTCAAGTTTAAAATTATCTCAAGAGGTTACAATTTTAGTTATTACCAATCCTTTGCAAATATTCCATCCATTTGTTAATCGTTTCAGAACATTAACAAATTAAAAATTTTATTACAACCACTCGATTAACCTTAATAAACATTTCTTTGGTTCTAATCCATTTTTGAACGCCTTTACTTTGCTTTATCTTCATAAGACTTCTATGATTCAACATATCATTTTGGAACATGTTATTCATTTAAATTTCATTAGTAAAATATTTCATTACATATTTATATACTCTTATACTTTTCATTTAGGTAGGTTTGTATATATAACAAATGAAATTTAGTATTTCACGACTTTACTCTTTATTATCAAAGTAACAGGAGAATTTGTTTCTATTTTTCTTTAACAGTTCCCTTACTTTATGTTTCAATTTTTTTATATAATATAATATTATATTTTCATTTATATTTCTCTTATTCATTTATCGTATTTCTTTATTCACCTATTCAAAATTTCATTTGATATTAATACTGACAATTATTTATTTCGTTGATTGTCAACGAGGAGAGTAATTTGTATAAATAGAGACTTGAGAATCTTAATTACCAATTTCTTTTCAAAACATTTTGAAATAATATATACTATACATAAATAATTTTTTTTTTGCATCAAAACATACTCAAGATTTCAAATTTAAAATTTCAAATTTAAAATTTCAAAAACGAATAGGTAGCAATGCTACCAAGTGGTCTCCCCCACTTTGAGACTCGAAAATGAAAGTCGATGACTATGATCATCTCATCACCGAAATTTATTTCCCAGTAGCAAAATAGAGTACTTAACCAATTTTTTTATTATTATTTGAATATCCTTCAAATATTACTACTATAAATTTTTCAAAGTCTCCAAAATCATTTAAAACCAATTGGATTTAAATATCTCAAATTCTCCATTTTAATTTATTTTATTTATACTTCCTCATTAATTATAAATCAAATATAAATTTTGATTTTTTTATTGTAATCAACAGGTTAAAAATATTGATTACTGAGACGACCCGAGATCCCGTTCTCACGGAAACAGGGTTATCTTTGGAATATAACACAGAAACAGATAATAGCAGAACAAAATTAAATAAATACACCAGATAATGAACAACAAAATATACTGGATAAAAGTAATCATCAGAGTTACACAGTACACAGGATCTTACTTAGTACAAATACAGTTCAGCTATACATAAATGTCTACAGCGGAAATAAACAAAATATGTACAATAGGAGCTGAACAGCATAAAAAGAAATAAATGATAGAATCCATCTTCAGCTCCAGCTATCCAGAAAGAACCAGCTAAACCTGAATACAAGGCTGCCCGTGTAGAAAAAGGGGCACCCGAGTTTGATAGTGAAACAAACTACGAGTCAGTCATGGGACTGGTATGAGAAATCTACTCAACACATACATAATATGGCCAATCACAGGACCACGCCACTTTCGTGGAACGGGTTTACTCCATTGGATTGCCAGTGCTTTAAAACAAATCATTCTTTTTAAACATCGCTATGCTTTTTATAAAAATGAAGCCGTTATAAGACTCAGTTCCCATCACACAATGCAACGCAAACCGGAGGATAGAGTTTTACCTTATAACGGTCAAAATATGCTTGATACGGACAAAACAAAGGCTTTTGATATTATTTCTAGTGTCTATATGTTTTGAAAACAATTTCAAATCATAACTATCAATCATAGACGGCATGGGTACCATATATCATGTCGCCATATATATATACAATCAAAACCGCACGATGTCGTATTTGGAAATTGGATTTCCGTCATGAACCAAGGCAAAAGATAGTCCTTACCGAATTCGAGACGCTCTAGCCCGTGTCTCAGGTACAGCCGCGACCATACCCTGGATCGTCAGGGCCGGTCCACACGAAGTGGATTATAATGCCTGAACAATGCGTTTCTCCACCCTTTGGGGTGTAAATGAGCCAACGAATGACTCCATCGGACCCGGATCGTCCGATCAAACCGAGGCGCCTCGCAACAGCAACAACCACATAGGTGAAAAGTATATAAATGTCAGGGCTGGTAGGTCACTGACACCACCCTAGCTAGAAAGAAAACGCACGTCCCCCCTGAGGTCCTGCTCCCGTTTCTGGTTCATACCGGGGTGTGAGGCTCGCGAATTCACGTTCTACACAAAGCTACGCCACATAGGCGGTGCTTTGATCATCACCACAAGACTTTGCTTTTCAACAGAAGCCCTGATCACTGCATCTTAGCATGCCACACAGGCAATTCATGCCATGCGACTGATGTCCATCGATATACAACCTCTGAGCTCGTGCGTCTCAGAGAAGGGCGTTAAGCAAAAGAATAAATTCTCCGCCGCCAAACAGATGTATATTTAATAGAGATCAATCAACACAGAATAAAATCCAATGTCAGACACACAGTCCATTTACAAGTCCGTTCTGGGTCTGAACGAAACCGGAGGCACTAAATACCTCGCAAACCCTTCGACCACCACGTACGTCTGGACGATCACCACTCATTATCCATATTTCGGGATGCCTCCCAATCAGGACCTCGGTTACCATCCAAACGAGGTGAAGATCTCCGGTCTTCGACCACCGTCTTCATCTTCGACTTTCAATCGTCGGTCGATTATTTGAAATGAGAATTAACTCGGCCTTTTCAAATAATTCACGTATATTTAGAATTTCAAATCAATTTATTTTAATGGTTAAATTATTTGACAACATCAATTTTGTTCTTTAATGTAATTTTCACACCAAACACATTCAACCATCAAATACAACATAAATCAAGCAAATTCAGTTTATTTCCATTTCATATCGCTTATGATATTTTATAACTATTTATCGCTATTTTTATTTATTTTAAAATAGCTAATTTATTCAAAACGACGCTTCGGGCCATAAAGCGGCCGTGGCGCTGTTTTTCTTCAGATTTGATTTACACATATCTGAAAATATAACCGTTGGATCCTCACAAAATTTACATCATTAGAAAGGTCTTTTCAAAACGAATCCAACGGTTCCAGTTTCGGGAAAATCCGACGGTCGGATCTCCCGGTACAATCGTTTGAAGTTTCGATTTCAAAATACGAACTGCAACGTCGTTATTCGATTAAATATAATTATATTTATATATATAAATAAATATAATCGTTTCTGGCGCTGTTTTTCTTCAGATTTGAATTAAACATTCCAGACAATCCAACCGTTGGATTTTTACAAGGTTGGTGCCGTTGGAAAGATATTTCCAAGGCGAACCCGACGGTTGAGGTTTCGGGAAGATCCAATGGTCGGATTCCCCGCACCAGTCGTTTGAAATCACGGTTTCAAAATACGAACTGCACGACTTCGTTTCGTTTTAATTTTATTTATATTTATATATTTATATAAATATAGTTCATTCAATGATTTCAATATCGTTTTCACTTCAAATATTTTTCTAACACCTTAAAATTTTGGAAAATTTCGCCATAACCTCCCCTGCACCGGGAGCATCGGGAAATCGCAAATAGCTTTCCCGGTCCTTCTAATCTCAAAAAGAAAAAGAAAAAGCCAAGCGGCTAGCCAACAGGCTCATAAAATCATCACCCAAACAAAACAGTAAATGTGTACCTATTTGTCGGGCACAAAATTTTATTCCTCTTCTCTAGCCCCTTTGCTATAACCTGTTCAATAAATATGCATGTACATATATATACAGTTCTTATCCTTTATCATTTTCTATTCAACTTCATTTTTGATTTCTGTTTGGTTTAAAGACACCATTTATTCTAATGTTACATACATAGGTGCAAATCATTTCATTAGCTAATTAATGAATATTTCAACTCATATATGTTTATTTTGAACAAGTGGCTATTTTTAACACTTCACATTTCAACGACTTGTGCATACAATAAAAATGTGATTTTTATTGTAAAACAATTTATTTCAAAACACTATTTTTCTATATAGTTCATGTTGGTGACAAAAATGGGATTTTTATCATAAAACAATTTATTTTAAAACGAGACTATTTAACACAGTTCATATAGTCGATAAAAGGTGATTTTTATTATCAAACAATTTATTTCAAAATATGAATACCATTCAACACATGAATTTCTAATCAACGAATGAATATCAATTCAACACATGAATGTTTTCTATAGTTTCTATATATAGATAAAAATGTGATTTTTATTATCAAACAATTTATTTCAAAATATGAATACCATTCAACACATGAATTTCTAATCAACGAATGAATATCAATTCAACACATGAATGTTTTCTATAGTTTCTGTATATAGATAAAAATGTGATTTTTATTATCAAACAATTTATTTCAAAATATGAATACCATTCAACACATGAATTTCTAATCAACGAATGAATATCAATTCAACACATGAATGTTTTCTATAGTTTCTGTATATAGATAAAAATGTGATTTTTATTGTCAAACAATTTATTTCAAAATATGAATACCATTCAACACATGAATTTCTAATCAACGAATGAATATCAATTCAACACATGAATGTTTTCTATTCAATGAATAAGTATAGTTTAAGCATATGAAAATAATTCAAACACACGAATATTATTCAAAATTTCGGCAGCATAACGGCAGGGTAGTTAAAACCGGGACCGTCCCTAGTACGGTTCCTCGCTCTACCTTAAAACCTCGCGGTTTTTGACAATGGGGATCATGCATCTAGTTCGCACGCAGGCGGCATGTATATATTTATTTCATTTCCACAAACTAATCCTATGTGGTTTCAACCAAATATTTCTCAACCACAAATGGGTATTTTTCAACCACAATCAACCAATATCAATCACAAACAATCCCAAACAATCATTCGCTATCAATCAATTTTCACAACAATTTCAACCAATAAATATCGTCCATGGTTTGTGGACGAGGGGCGTATATATATATATATTTATATATAGCAATTCATTTTTATTTCAACACACATATATGTATATAGTAAAAGGGATTGAAGAGTGAGAAATTCTCACCAATAGCTATCCAATACCACGACTCTTCCTTTATAGAAATCTTCGCCAATCTCGCCTTTTGTCGCTTCGTTGCCCGTATTCTCTACATATGTAAAAATCGAATTTTTACTATGTTATTCAATATATAAAAATCGAATTTTGACTTCGCTGTTCAATATATAAAGATTATATTTTTAATATAAAATTATATTTTTAATATTCCTATGATGTAAAAATTATATTTTTATTGCTTTAAAAATATAAAAATCATATCTTACTTCTTCTACTTAATAAAAATTCCGTCTTTTCTATTTTAAAAATATGATCTTTTCTATTCAAAAAAAATCTGATCTTTTTCTTTTTAAAGTTTAAATCTTTTCCTTTTAAAGTTTAAACCTTTTCCTTTTAAAGTTTCAAATCTTTTTCTTTAAAAAGATTAAACCTTTTTCCTTTTAAAGTTTTAAAATCAAATCAGTTTTAAACTCTTAAAAAAAATCAGTTTTAAAGCCTTTCAAAAAAATCAGTATTCTAAATCCTTTTTTATAAAATCGGTTTTATCCTAATTAAAAAATCAGTCTTACCCTAATAAAAAAATCAGTTTTACCCTAATTAAAAAATCAGTTTTATCCTAATTAAAAAATCAGTTTTACCCTAATTAAAAAATCAGTTTTATCCTAATTAAAAAAAATCAGTAAAAACAACTTACTTCAACTGCGAAGAGGGGGGGGGGGGGGTTGCTTCGTGTTCACGGATCGAAGGAGGGGGTTTTTCGCTGGTGGTGGCGGGGCTTGTGGAGGAGGGCGGTTTCCGTCTTAAAGGGCGTAGGGGGTATCGGGTTCGGAGGTAGGGCTTCGCGATTTAGGGGGAGGGGGTCGCCGAGGTTGGTGGTCGACGGCGCCTGGGGGAGCACGTCCGGCGGCGTGGAGGATGGGAGGGAGTTCGAGAGCAGTTCGGTTTTTTTTTCTTTTCTTCTTTTCGAGCCTGATCGAATTGAATGAGGGAGAGAGAGAACTCAAAAGGGTGTGGGGGTTATTATATTATATATATTTAATTAATTAAATTATCAAAAAGGTTGACTTTTTTGTTTGACCTCGAAACGAGAGCCAACGACTGTCGTCCCTAGCGTTTAACGCCCATTCCGAACACAATGGGATATGTATCGCAAGCTGATTTGATCGTTACAATCAGTTTCCGTTGAATTTACATTTAAATCACTATATTGAATTTTAAACGTACATTTCAAATTACCGGGGCCATATACTAACTAGAAAAATTCCAGAAAAATATTTTCTCGCTTCGTATTGACGATACGGTCCTAACAAAACTAGTTTCGTCGAATTCTGAGACCGTTTGAAAAATGGCCAATTTCCAGTCGATTAAAATCAACTAAAACCGGTCAAACGCGTTTTACTTTGCCACGCTCACATATTGATTCGAAAAATTATGAAATTTGAAACCTATCAATAACTTGACATCACGGATCCAACAAAAGTGGTTTCGTCGAAATCCGAGGTCGTATGCAAAATGTCCATTTATAAGGGCCTGAATTCCATAGCGACTATTCAGAATTTTCAACTGGGCATATCTTTTGATTCCCGCTATCAAATTTCGATTGGTCGGATTCGTTAGAAAGATATTACCAATTAGATCCTAATGTTTTTGGTTTCGCTAAAATCCGGATTGTCTTGCACCCGGTATATTCAATTGAAGTTTGAAATCGAATTATCGAACTACCGCGCCATTTTCAATTCTATATATAATTATAATTAATTATATTCGTTTTCAAATGTCGATTCAAACTCAGTTTTCATCGCCTTTATTTAAAATATTTATTTTAAATATTTAAAATCCATTATTTTAGCCAATTTAAAAATTTTAAATTGGTTCAGATTTTCTGGGTCGTTACAATCTCCCCCACTTAAAACTTTTCGTCCCCGAAAAGGAACAAAGTCGAAAGTGGTTTGATAAATCCATAATCATACAACACAACCAACCAATTTGTGTCTAACCTTTCTAAAATATTCTAATCAAATCCTATTTTCCTTTAAAAATCATTCAGAGTATAGAATATAAAAGTGCACATCCATGAAAAGAAAATAACAACAGATTAGAGAATTAAATGGTAATGCAAAGTATGGTAAATGTACCTTGCACCGGAGTCAATCGGAGATATCTACTCGGCATTTAGGATAAGCTTTCTGAATGCTCTCCTCAGTTTCCTAAGTACAATCTCGCGGATCTCCACTCCATTGCACTTTGACTAAGTGAACCTTCTTGTTTCTCAGCTCTTTGGTTTCTTTGCCTATTATCTTTAGCGGCTCTCGCCTCACAGCTAATTCTGGAGTAATTTCAATATCCTGCTGAGCTGCTTCTTCCACGATCAAGTCTGGATCATGAACGTGCTTTCGAATTTGAGATATATGAAATACATCATGAACTCCAGGCAGCCAATCAGGCAGTTTGACCCTATAAGCGAGAGTTCCAATCCGTTCCAGAATAGGAAACGGACCAATAAATTTGGGCACTAACTTTCCAGTTTTACCGAACCGGATAACTCCTCTCATCGGCGATACTTTCAAATATACATAGTCGCCAACTTCAAAGGATATATCTCTTCTTCTTCTATCGGCATAGCTCTTTTGTCGGCTTTGAGCGGCGAGTAATCGTTTCTTAATAAAATCGACTTTGTCGGCAGCTTCTCGAATCATATCAGGCCCTAACACAAGTCTATTTCCAGGCTCGACCCAACAAGCAGGAGATCGGCACGGTCTACCGTACAATGCTTCGAATGGCGACATTGTCAGACTCGCCTGGTAGCTGTTGTTATAAGAGAATTCAGCCAAATGCAGATGGTTTTCCCATGATCCACCGAAATCTATAACACAAGCCCGCAATAGATCTTCTAAAATGCGATTCACCCTCTCAGTCTGACCGTCTGTCTGAGGGTGATAAGCGGTGCTCAAGTTTAACTTCGTTCCCAGCTCGACTTGAAATGCTTCCCAGAATTTGCTAGTGAATATTGTATCTCTATCACTGACTATACTGAGCGGCACTCCATGTAGTCTAACTATTTCCCTGAAGTAAATCTGCGCCAGACTCTGAGCGGTTCTATTTGATCTGACAGGTATGAAATGGGCGGTCTTCGTGAAGCGATCTACGATCACCCAAATACTGTCATTTCCTTTTCTTGTTCGGGGCAGACCATCGATGAAATCCATAGAAATATGTTCCCACTTCCAACCCGGAACTTCCAGCGGTTGTAATAATCCAGCCAATTTCTGTTGGTCGCTCTTGACTAGCTGGCAAGTAGGGCATCGGCTGACATATAAAGAAATGTCCCTTTTCATCGACTTCCACCAGAAAGTGCGTTTGATGTCATTATACATTTTGCTTACTCCCGGATGGATACTGAGTTTCGACTTGTGGCATTCATCCAGAACTTCTTTTCGAAGCTCAGGAATGTTAGGGACACAGATTCGACCTTTGAGCCTTAAAATCCCATCATTGTCTACTTGAAAACTCGAGGGTTCGCCTTGTTGAATTATCCCTCTGATCTTCTGAATGAAGTGATCATCCTCTTGAAGAGCAAATATCTTATCTAGCAATGAAGTCGTGATAATAAAACTGGCGATCATTTCATTCTGCCTTACTCATACTAGGATATTGCTGATCCTATCTGTATTGAGTTACCCGTCCTAGAACACTACTGGTTCTATTTCTGACGAGTTCGTTCGAATGTTATATTCCAGAACTAAGCTTAACCAAGGCTCTGATACCACGTTGAGACGACCCGAGATCCCGTTCTCACGGAAACAGGGTTATCTTTGGAATATAACACAGAAACAGATAATAGCAGAACAAAATTAAATAAATACACCAGATAATGAACAACAAAATATACTGGATAAAAGTAATCATCAGAGTTACACAGTACACAGGATCTTACTTAGTACAAATACAGTTCAGCTATACATAAATGTCTACAGCGGAAATAAACAAAATATGTACAATAGGAGCTGAACAGCATAAAAAGAAATAAATGATAGAATCCATCTTCAGCTCCAGCTATCCAGAAAGAACCAGCTAAACCTGAATACAAGGCTGCCCGTGTAGAAAAAGGGGCACCCGAGTTTGAGAGTGAAACAAACTACGAGTCAGTCATGGGACTGGTATGAGAAATCTACTCAACACATACATAATATGGCCAATCACAGGACCACGTCACTTTCGTGGAACGGGTTTACTCCATTGGATTGCCAGTGCTTTAAAACAAATCATTCTTTTTAAACATCGCTATGCTTTTTATAAAAATGAAGTCGTTATAAGACTCAGTTCCCATCACACAATGCAACGCAAACCGGAGGATAGAGTTTTACCTTATAACGGTCAAAATATGCTTGATACGGACAAAACAAAGGCTTTTGATATTATTGTTGGTGTCTATATGTTTTGAAAACCATTTCAAATCATAACTATCAATCATAGACGGCATGGGTACCATATATCATGTCGCCATATATATATACAATCAAAACCGCACGATGTTATATTTGGAAATTGGATTTCCGTCATGAACCAAGGCAAAAGATAGTCCTTACCGAATTCGAGACGCTCTAGCCCGTGTCTCAGGTACAGCCGCGACCATACCCTGGATCGTCAGGGCCGGTCCACACGAAGTGGATTATAATGCCTGAACAATGCGTTTCTCCACCCTTTGGGGTGTAAATGAGCCAACGAATGACTCCATCGGACCCGGATCGTCCGATCAAACCGAGGAGCCTCGCAACAGCAACAACCACATAGGTGAAAAGTATATAAATGTCAGGGCTGGTAGGTCACTGACACCACCCTAGCTAGATAGAAAACGCACGTCCCCCCTGAGGTCCTGCTCCCGTTTCTGGTTCATACCGGGGTGTGAGGCTCGCGAATTCACGTTCTACACAAAGCTACGCCACACAGGCGGTGCTTTGATCATCACCACAAGACTTTGCTTTTCAACAGAAGCCCTGATCACTGCATCTTAGCATGCCACACAGGCAATTCATGCCATGCGACTGATGTCCATCGATATACAACCTCTGAGCTCGTGCGTCTCAGAGAAGGGCGTTAAGCAAAAGAATAAATTCTCCGCCGCCAAACAGATGTATATTTAATAGATATCAATCAACACAGAATAAAATCCAATGTCAGACACACAGTCCATTTACAAGTCCGTTCTGGGTCTGAACGAAACCGGAGGCACTAAATACCTCGCAAACCCTTCGACCACCACGTACGTCTGGACGATCACCACTCATTATCCATATTTCGGGATGCCTCCCAATCAGGACCTCGGTTACCATCCAAACGAGGTGAAGATCTCCGGTCTTCGACCACCGTCTTCATCTTCGACTTTCAATCGTCGGTCGATTATTTGAAATGAGAATTAACTCGGCCTTTTCAAATAATTCACGTATATTGAGAATTTCAAATCAATTTATTTTAATGGTTAAATTATTTGACAACATCAATTTTGTTCTTTAATGTAATTTTCACACCAAACACATTCAACCATCAAATACAACATAAATCAAGCAAATTCAGTTTATTTCCATTTCATATCGCTTATGATATTTTATAACTATTTATCGCTATTTTTATTTATTTTAAAATAGCTAATTTATTCAAAACGACGCTTCGGGCCATAAAGCGGCCGTGGCGCTGTTTTTCTTCAGATTTGATTTACACATATCTGAAAATCTAACCGTTGGATCCTCACAAAATTTACATCATTAGAAAGGTCTTTTCAAAACGAATCCAACGGTTCTAGTTTCGGGAAAATCCGACGGTCGGATCTCCCGGTACAATCTTTTGAAGTTTCGATTTCAAAATACGAACTGCAGCGTCGTTATTCGATTAAATATAATTATATTTATATATATAAATAAATATAATCGTTTCTGGCGCTGTTTTTCTTCAGATTTGAATTAAACATTCCAGACAATCCAACCGTTGGATTTTTACAAGGTTGGTGCCGTTGGAAAGATATTTCCAAGGCGAACCCGACGGTTGAGGTTTCGGGAAGATCCAATGGTCGGATTCCCCGCACCAGTCGTTTGAAATCACAGTTTCAAAATACGAACTGCACGGCTTCGTTTCGTTTTAATTTTATTTATATTTATATATTTATATAAATATAGTTCATTCAATGATTTCAATATCGTTTTCACTTCAAATATTTTTCTAACACCTTAAAATTTTGGAAAATTTCGCCATAACCTCCCCTGCACCGGGAGCATCGGGAAATCGCAAATAGCTTTCCCGGTCCTTCTAATCTCAAAAAGAAAAAGAAAAAGCCAAGCGGCTAGCCAACAGGCTCATAAAATCATCACCCAAACAAAACAGTAAATGTGTACCTATTTGTCGGGCACAAAATTTTATTCCTCTTCTCTAGCCCCTTTGCTATAACCTGTTCAATAAATATGCATGTACATATATATACAGTTCTTATCCTTTATCATTTTCTATTCAACTTCATTTTTGATTTCTGTTTGGTTTAAAGACACCATTTATTCTAATGTTACATACATAGGTGCAAATCATTTCATTAGCTAATTAATGAATATTTCAACTCATATATGTTTATTTTGAACAAGTGGCTATTTTTAACACTTCACATTTCAACGACTTGTGCATACAATAAAAATGTGATTTTTATTGTAAAACAATTTATTTCAAAACACTATTTTTCTATATAGTTCATGTTGGTGACAAAAATGGGATTTTTATCATAAAACAATTTCTTTTTAAACGAGACTATTTAACACAGTTCATATAGTCGATAAAAGGTGATTTTTATTATCAAACAATTTATTTCAAAATATGAATACCATTCAACACATGAATTTCTAATCAACGAATGAATATCAATTCAACACATGAATGTTTTCTATAGTTTCTATATATAGATAAAAATGTGATTTTTATTATCAAACAATTTATTTCAAAATATGAATACCATTCAACACATGAATTTCTAATCAACGAATGAATATCAATTCAACACATGAATGTTTTCTATAGTTTCTGTATATAGATAAAAATGTGATTTTTATTATCAAACAATTTATTTCAAAATATGAATACCATTCAACACATGAATTTCTAATCAACGAATGAATATCAATTCAACACATGAATGTTTTCTATAGTTTCTGTATATAGATAAAAATGTGATTTTTATTATCAAACAATTTATTTCAAAATATGAATACCATTCAACACATGAATTTCTAATCAACGAATGAATATCAATTCAACACATGAATGTTTTCTATTCAATGAATAAGTATAGTTTAAGCATATGAAAATAATTCAAACACACGAATATTATTCAAAATTTCGGCAGCATAACGGCAGGGTAGTTAAAACCGGGACCGTCCCTAGTACGGCTCCTCGCTCTACCTTAAAACCTCGCGGTTTTTGACAATGGGGATCATGCATCTAGTTCGCACGCAGGCGGCATGTATATATTTATTTCATTTCCACAAACTAATCCTATGTGGTTTCAACCAAATATTTCTCAACCACAAATGGGTATTTTTCAACCACAATCAACCAATATCAATCACAAACAATCCCAAACAATCATTCGCTATCAATCAATTTTCACAACAATTTCAACCAATAAATATCGTCCATGGTTTGTGGACGAGGGGCGTATATATATATATATATTTATATATAGCAATTCATTTTTATTTCAACACACATATATGTATATAGTAAAAGGGATTGAAGAGTGAGAAATTCTCACCAATAGCTATCCAATACCACGACTCTTCCTTTATAGAAATCTTCGCCAATCTCGCCTTTTGTCGCTTCGTTGCCCGTATTCTCTACATATGTAAAAATCGAATTTTTACTATGTTATTCAATATATAAAAATCGAATTTTGACTTCGCTGTTCAATATATAAAGATTATATTTTTAATATAAAGATTATATTTTTAATATTCCTATGATGTAAAAATTATATTTTTATTGCTTTAAAAATATAAAAATCATATCTTACTTCTTCTACTTAATAAAAATTCCGTCTTTTCTATTTTAAAAATATGATCTTTTCTATTCAAAAAAAATCTGATCTTTTTCTTTTTAAAGTTTAAATCTTTTCCTTTTAAAGTTTAAACCTTTTCCTTTTAAAGTTTCAAATCTTTTTCTTTAAAAAGATTAAACCTTTTTCCTTTTAAAGTTTTAAAATCAAATCAGTTTTAAACTCTTAAAAAAAATCAGTTTTAAAGCCTTTCAAAAAAATCAGTATTCTAAATCCTTTTTTATAAAATCGGTTTTATCCTAATTAAAAAATCAGTCTTACCCTAATTAAAAAATCAGTTTTACCCTAATTAAAAAATCAGTTTTATCCTAATTAAAAATCAGTTTTACCCTAATTAAAAAATCAGTTTTATCCTAATTAAAAAAAATCAGTAAAAACAACTTACTTCAACTACGAAGAGGGGGGGGGGTTGCTTCGCGTTCACGGATCGAGGGAGGGGGGGTTTTCGCTGGTGGTGGCGGGGCTTGTGGAGGAGGGCGGTTTCCGTCTTAAAGGGCGTAGGGGGTATCGGGTTCGGAGGTAGGGCTTCGCGATTTAGGGGGAGGGGGTCGCCGAGGTTGGTGGTCGACGGCGCCTGGGGGAGCACGTCCGGCGGCGTGGAGGATGGGAGGGAGTTCGAGAGCAGTTCGGGTTTTTTTTTCTTTTCTTCTTTTCGAGCCTGATCGAATTGAATGAGGGAGAGAGAGAACTCAAAAGGGTGTGGGGGTTATTATATTATATATATTTAATTATTTAAATTATCAAAAAGGTTGACTTTTTTGTTTGACCTCGAAACGAGAGCCAACGACTGTCGTCCCTAGCGTTTAACCCCCATTCCGAACACAATGGGATATGTATCGCAAGCTGATTTGATCGTTACAATCAGTTTCCGTTGAATTTACATTTAAATCACTATATTGAATTTTAAACGTACATTTCAAATTACCGGGGCCATATACTAACTAGAAAAATTCCAGAAAAATATTTTCTCGCTTCGTATTGACGATACGGTCCTAACAAAACTAGTTTCGTCGAATTCTGAGACCGTTTGAAAAATGGCCAATTTCCAGTCGATTAAAATCAACTGAAACCGGTCAAACGCGTTTTCCT
This sequence comes from Allium sativum, assembly GCA_030737875.1. Lineage (NCBI taxonomy): Eukaryota > Viridiplantae > Streptophyta > Magnoliopsida > Asparagales > Amaryllidaceae > Allium > Allium sativum. The sequence goes on from CM060910.1 coordinate 433,700,801, forward strand.
TTGCCACGCTCACATATTGATTCGAAAAATTATGAAATTTGAAACCTAGCAATAACTTGACATCACGGATCCAACAAAAGTGGTTTCGTCGAAATCCGAGGTCGTATGCAAAATGTCCATTTATAAGGGCCTGAATTCCATAGCGACTATTCAGAATTTTCAACTGGGCATATCTTTTGATTCCCGCTATCAAATTTCGATTGGTCGGATTCGTTAGAAAGATATTACCAATTAGATCCTAATGTTTTTGGTTTCGCTAAAATCCGGATTGTCTTGCACCCGGTATATTCAATTGAAGTTTGAAATCGAATTATCGAACTACCGCGCCATTTTCAATTCTATATATAATTATAATTAATTATATTCGTTTTCAAATGTCGATTCAAACTCAGTTTTCATCGCCTTTATTTAAAATATTTATTTTAAATATTTAAAATCCATTATTTTAGCCAATTTAAAAATTTTAAATTGGTTCAGATTTTCTGGGTCGTTACAATTACTGAACCATTTAAATCTTTGAATTTCAAAGTATATCCTTTGTATACAAAATATATAATCGAAAACTATATTGTGTTAAAATACCTTATTCAAGTGTTTTAGAACTCCTGTCGATAACGTTGTCCAGATGCATCGACCAAAACTCCAAACTCAAACTCAACCTGCCAAACAACACAACACAAAACCATTTTATATCAAAATACAAGTATGCTCTCTCGTATATATGTACACTCAGAACTCATTCTAGGGTGTTACTAACCCTATCTCTAATGAGTAAATCCCAATAGAGCCAAGGTTTACTACTAAACCGTAAGCTCTAATACCAACTGTAACGACCCGAAAACCCGTACCTTTTGAATCGACAATAATCCACACATGTCTAACTCAAAACTGTACGTATTTACAGATTGTTAAATGAAGATCCACATCTTCAACCATTATAGTCAAAAATATAGATAATCAAGGGGATTAATTTAGAATTAGAAAGAAAGAAGAAAACAAACACAGAATCTCGCAACGGAATGAACAAAATATAATAATTAAATAACAGTTCATGAAGCTGTTTAAAATAAACATTTGATCATTTTACAATATTTATCAGAGTTATACATTTATATACATAACTGATAATACAGAGTAATGCAACAGAATAGTAGTGGAATACAATAGTAATAATAGTATACTGTCTTCGTCTTCATCCTTCAGAAGATAACCTTTGAAACTGGAATGCTCAAGTCTGACCCGAGCGTAATAGCGTGAAAATAAAACAAGCTCGGATCAGGCAAAAATATTCTCATCTAAGTCAAATCGATATCATATGAACATGCACACACATAACTCAAGAGATGTTACGGGAAATTCCATCTCCTAAGGATCCGTCAAACTAGATACTATATAATATAATTTCGCTACTATACTAGTGTCTATTCACAAATACTTGTCAGAAAAATAGCGTAAGCGGGGTTACATTGATTACCCTTACACAGTTTATAAGCACATGGTCTATGCAGGTCCTGTAACACAACCAGTAACGTCGGTAGCCAGTGAGTCCCTTATAGACCTATGCCAAAAATCAAAATCTTAGTTGTCTCGCATAAGGATAAACGTATGAAAAGGCACATGAGGGTATACCCAAAGTAGTATGCTACTAGTTTGCCTGATCCAGACTGGTGGTTACCCCTAACGGCCCACCGTAGACATCCGCCCCATATCGAATCAAAGGGAAATACCTCCCATCAAGGGTGCGCACCAACAAAACAATAACAACAAATAGTAATAGTATGGACCCGAGGCCCAGGAAAATCGAAGAGCAGATGTCCACTAAGAGGTAGTCAAGCCTCATTTGGTCTGGCATGGTTTCTGTTTTAGTCATTTCAAATCGACACAAGTGTCGGGGTCATCCATTATCGTTCACTTTCTTCAAATCCAATAATCGCCTCCAAATTCATCCTACTTCATTTCTGGAACTCCAACACGTACACAGTTGTTAAAGTGGTTCCAACATTGACAGAGAGTATGTCAATAAGAGGCCCCGGTCTCTTTAACAACAAAACATCATGTTACACACCGATTGGTACTTTTATATTTCAAAAGTGAATCATTATGATATCAAAATATCATATTCACCTTGAGATAAATTTCAAATTCAATAATTGATTATAACCTCAATTAACCACATTTCATTCGAATCATTCTGTTTACTTCAACAATAGTTTTGAATTCATTTTTGACTTTTACATCCAAATAATCATATTTACTTTTAAATCAGTGATTTAAAAGTAAATAACTTCACTTCTAAAACAGTTTATAAGTTTGAAATAGTTTTGGGGTTTAAATTTTTTTTTTATAATTGTAAATAGTTGGGAGATTTGGAACAGTTTGGAAATCAAAACAGCTTGAGTATTGGAAATGGTTTTATGTATATTAAAATATTTTATAAAATAAGCTACTTTTACATATAAAAAAAATAAGTTTTTGAAAACAATTTATATAAAGTACTCCATATATCAAAGGAATAAATTTTATAAAATAGTTTTATATAAATTCGTTTATATAGAAATAATTCCAAATCAACTGTTTCTTTCCATTTCAATAAATCCGAACCTAAGTTCAAATCTCAAAACAAACCAAATCGATTTCCAATATCCAGTCCAAATCGATTCCAAAATCAAATTCATTTGAGAACAATCCATTTTAAAGGATAACTTCCAATTTCAAAATATTATTTTGAATCTTTTCGATTCAAATCAAATCCGACTTCAAGTTCAAATTCATAATATTTATTTAAACCATTTAATTCGAATTTAATTTCAAAGTTTAAATAAAAATTTAAACCTTTGAAATAATTTAAATTATAATCAATTTTTGTTCAAATTTCAAATAACAAATTTTAGATCATTTCAATTCAAATATAATTTCAAAGTTTAAATAAAGATTTAAACCTTTGAAATAATTTAAATTATAATCAATTTTTGTTCAAATTTCAAATAACAAATTTTAGATCATTTCAATTCAAATTTAATTTCAAAGTTTAAACAAAGATTTAAACCTTTGAAATAATTTAAATTATAATCAATTTTAGTTCTAATTTCAAATAACAAATTTTAGATCATTTCAGTTCAAATTTGAATTCAAAGTTTAAATAAAGATTTAAACCTTCAAAATAATTCGATTTCAACATTTCAATATAATTAAATTTCAACATTTCAAATTTATTCAATTTCAACATTTCAAATTTATTCAATTTCAACATTTCAAATTCATTCAATTTCAACATTTCAAATTTATTCAATTTCTACATTTCAAATTCATTCAATTTCAACATTTAATGCAATTTTGACATTTCAAAATTATTCAATTTCAACATTTCAAATTCATTCAATTTCAGCATTTCAGATTTATTCAATTTCAACATTTCAAATTCATTCAATTTCAACATTTCAATATAATTCAATTTAGACATTTCAATATATTTCACTTTCGACATTTCATTATAATTCACTTTCGACGTTTCAATATAATTCACTTTCGACATTCCAATATAATTCACTTTCGACATTTCAATATATTTTACTTTCGACATTTCAATATATTTTACTTCCGACATTTCAATATAATCCTATTTCGACATTTCAATATATTTCACTTTCGACATTTCAATATATTTTACTTTCGACATTTCAATATATTTTACTTCCTACATTTCAATATATTTTTCTTCCGACATTTCAATATAATTCACTTTCGACATTTCAATATATTTCACTTTCGACATTTCAATATAATTCACTTTCGACATTTCAATATATTTTACTATCGACATTTCAATATATTTCACTTTGGAATTGATTGTTTATGATGATGCCCGCAACATTCAAGGTGATAACACTGATATAAAAATATAGACAACATCCATACATTTCAAGTATATCCACAAATAAACATCCATCACAATCATCATCCAAAACAGTTCAGTTTGCCATAATTAACTGATTATACATGTCGGGGTTTAACTAGCAATTTTATTCAGAAAAATAAACTAACTGTCAAATTAATTTCTAACAGTTCAAATTTTGATATCCATTTAAAAATAGAAATCAACAACCAAATAATCAAATCAATCACATAATTTAATTTCACAAAAATGTGAATATTTTTGCAGTGTGAGAAAACTCACTTTGATTGGTTTCGGAATCGTTATATACGATTGTTCTAATTAAATTAAACCGATCATTTAATTTAATTAGAAATTTCCACTAGCCCCGTTTCTGCTCTGGTCAATTCTGAAATGTAGAGTTCGTCGAGAGGATTCCAACGCACTTTTATTTGCTAATTTCTGTCACTGTTTGCAAAAGTTACGGTCGTTTACACATCTACACTATTAAATATATAATTTACTAAATAAAATTAATTAGATTAATTACATAATCAGGGCTAAACCCTTTGTCTTCATCGCGCAAATCAGCTCCAGGTATAGCCGACTAAAACTGAACCCATCTCGTCTTCGTGATTCCACCTGCGCACGCTTACCCAAGCGCCTGATTGCCGATCCACGACCACCATTCAACTGCCACGACCATCGTCAACCTCCACCCCAAACGCCGTGAGTTGCGGTGGCCCCAGCTCCTCCGAATCTAGTCCCGAACGCGGCGCCCTTGTGGCAGAAATTCGACCAGAAAACTAATTTAAAACAGATCACAACCGTTGAATGTTTAGATCTCATATAGATCTTCGTTTTCCATTTGAAAATTTCTGAAATCGTTGAACGAGGAGGGAGATCGAAGGGTTTTAATTCTAGAGCAAAATCGCCGTTCAATCCTTTTGAGGCGGTGGCCTGTTGAGTTGTGAGGGATCCTAGGGTTTAAAACCCTTATATATATATTTTTATATTATTTTTAATTCCAAAATATCTTGTTTAATTCCCGAGCCCCAAATCAAACCCAACGACTGTCGCCCCTAGCTAAATACCCCCATTCCGGACACAATGGGATATGTCCCGTAAGCCAATTCGATTGGTTCAATCAGTTTTTTTCTTTAAATTAAAATACAAATCAGTATATATTAAATTTAAACGCACATTTTAAATTACCGGGGCCATATACCTACTCTAAAAATTCCTGAAAAATAAATCTAGCTATGTTTTGATGATACGGTCCTAACAAAACTAATTTCGTCGAATTCTGAGTCCGTTTGAAAAATGGCCAATTTCTGGTCGACCCAATTTCAAACTAAAATTGACAAAACACGTTTCCTTTTGCCACGCTCACATATTAATTTCAAAATTTATGAAAATTGAAACCTAACAATAATTTGACATTCCGGATCCAACAAAATTGGTTTCATCGATAAAGAAGGTCGTTTGCAAAATGACTATTTCTAAAGTCTATATATTATATTAAAATATATATAAATTCCATAGCGACTTTTCTGAATTATATATTGGACATAACTTTCAGTTTATAAAGTGAAATCTCAGTTTCTTACATTCGTTAGAAAGATATGATTTAACAGATTCAAATATTTCCAGTTTTACTGAAATCCGATTTAATTTTGAATCATGTACATTCATTTGAAATTTAAAATCGAATTTTCAAACTGCCGCGCCATTTCAGGTTCATTATATAATTAAAATAAATTTATACTTCTAACTTCGATTAAACTAAATTTTTAGTCGTTATTATTTAAAATAATCATTTTAAATATTAAAAATTCATTAAAATAACTAAAATAAAAATTTTAAACTGGTTCTTAAAATCAGGGTCGTCACAAATATGGTATTCGAAAGTAGTAAATCGAATTAGTTATTCGAAAGGAGTTAAATCAAATATGGTATTCGAAAGGAGTTAAATCGAATATGGTATTCGAAAGTAGTAAATCGAATTAGTTATTCGAAAGGAGTTAAATCGAATATGGTATTCGAAAGTAGTAAATCGAATTAGTTATTCTAAAGGGGTTAGTCGAGTCGAGTCAGTTGAATAGTGTAATCGAATATTTGTTAGTCAAATAAGAGTTAACCAGTTGGAGTTAAATCAATTAGAGTTAACCAGTTAGAGTTAACCAGATGGAGTGAATCAACTAGAGTTAACCAGTTAGAGTTAAACCAGTTGGAGTTAATCGATTAGAGTTAAAGCAAATAGAGTTAATCGAATATAGTTTATTCGAATAGAATAAAGGAGTTAATCGAATATATAGTTTATTCGAATAGAGTAAAGGAGTTAATCGAATATATAGTTTATTCGAATAGAATAAAGGAGTTAATCGAATATATAGTTTATTCAAATTGAATTAAAAGAGTTATCGAATATAGTTTATTCGATAGAAGTTAAGTGAATAGAGTTAGAGTTAAATCAAAAGAGTTAAGTGAATAGAATAAATTGAAATAGAGTTATCAAATATACCTTATCGAAGGAAAGAATTATCGAATAGAAAAGATTTGAAAGAGAGTTACGTAAGGAAGTTTGTTAAAGAATTAGAAGGGTGAACGTTTTCCATTTTAAGGTTAGAAACGTTGCTCAGTTAAGGTCTGAGAGGTAGTATTACCCCAACTTGATTGACTTCATTTTTAACTAAGGAATGGTTAAGGTTCGATAGTAAGGGATGGTTAAGTGAATTTAGTAATTAAAGGAAATGGTTTGAGTTGGCATCGCGATGGTTTGTTAAAACATCTGTCTAAGTCCAATAAAGAAACTTTGGAAATGTTTTCCAAATAAGAAACCAGAAATATTTTCTAATAAAGAAAATAAGAAATGGAAATGTTTTCCATTGTTAATAACGAATATTTTCCAAATTTAGAAAATAAGAAATATTGAATATAGGGAAACAGGAGATAAGTAAATTAATGAAATAAAGAGATAAATGTTGAATGATGTTTGATCGATATAAATTTCCATTTGGAAATAATATCGTTGTTTGCACACCTATTTTTCTTCGATGGTTAAATCACCGACTATCGAAGTTTTGACCATTTTAACATTGTTAATATGGAGAGACCGGTTGGATTATTATCCAAAGAACCACTCTGTATTGGCATAAGCGTTGCGAATCTTATATGCCAAAGGAAATTGAAGACGGAGTTATGCAAGGGCTATCCTGTTTACAGAATAGTGCCTTCGGTTCATCCTGTTCCTGGATGACTTGTATGGACGGATGTCTGACAGAGTATTTCCAGACGATCACGTATATTGATTTCTCCAACCATACCAAGAGTGGAAGCGGAGAAGGAAACTTCTTTTACCTAACACATAATGTATGGTTGAGGACGTCAATCGGTGATTTGATGGATTTGACGATGTGGCATTCAAAGTGAATCTGGTGTGATGATAAAGCGTAGCTTCTAGCCTCACATCCGATAAATGACAGAAATCGGGCAGGCAGCATGGCTAAGTCGGTCGCACCAAAGTAGTGTGTATAATCACCTGATCTAGAGTTTCACTTACTTCAAAAAATCTATTGTTGACGCTGTCCCATTCGGGAAACGGTTGCTGATCCCAACCGTTGATGATATACGTTCGATACACTCAAGCGAAATGAGTGGTCGGTCATGTGTGGCCGGTTTGCAAGATGTTCTTGTTGAACCCAGTGTATTCCTCTCTAGAGGTACACTAGCGAAAGGTGGTTCCATACCTTGTCATAGTTGGAAATCCATTACCCAATACGTGCTTGCGGTTTTGATTGTATATATATATGTAGAACGTGAGATGAAAGCGTTTCTGCTAGATGATTATTATATTGTGTTGATAGACATTATTATAATATCAAAAGGTTTTTGATATAAAGATATTTTGGATTCTCATAAGGGAAAAACCCGTTCCGTTATACGACGTGGTCTTATGAGATATCATTTACCTGCTTGAACTGTTTTAAACCGTTTTACTCATACCAGTCCCATGACTGACCCAGAGTTTATTTTGTTTTTGTTTTCCCTAAACTCTTGGGTACCCAATTTTGTACGGGCAGTCAAGTAGTCAGGATTTACAGATATACTGGAAGATCTTGGAGCAGGAGGCTTCAGGATAATGTAGCTATAGTTATTTCCGCTGAGTTTTAAGTGTTGTACAATGATAATGTTATTATATACATATAATGATTTTATTTCAAGGATATATTATCTATTATATGTTGTTCGTTCCACTGTGAGATTCGTGTTACTCTGATGTTGTGTTCTTCTTCTTCTTCTTCTATTCTAAGTTTCTATCTTATCTATCGTCACCCTCTAATTTCTTTCATTATTGATTGGTATTTTTCGATGTTTGGTTAGTCCTCATCGTGTTTATGTCGATAACCAAAGTCGTCAAAATCCCGGGTCATTACAGTTGGTATCAGAGCTTAAGTTAAGAATTATCTTGGCTCTGTGGCATGACTCAGTAGAGATAGGGTTAGTAATACCCTAGATTGAGTTTGAGTGTATATATAAGAGTGAACGTATTTGTATTTGATATAAAAATATTTTTTATTTTGTGGTGATTTATTGGTTGAGTTGTTTATGACTTCTGGTCGATCAGTTTGATCTACTGTATCGGTAGGAGTTACTAAACACATGAATACGATGGGTCGACACGATATGTTTTGAAAAGAAGGTAAATTAAAATAAATTTACCTAAGGTATATCTTGATATAGAGAAGATATATATATATATATATATATATCAAAATTATAATATATTGGATATATTGGTTGTTATTATAATCGAGTAAGATTATAAATTAAATGGTTATGTAAATAACCAATCAAAATTCAGATAAGTGAAATACGAAAATCAGATGAGTTGAATCTGAAATTTTAAACCAGAAATTGAGTTAAAACTCTGGAGAATTGGATAAGTGTTTGTAAATGGATTTGGATTAAATGTAAGGAAAATTTAAGATCCTGGGAGATTTTAAATTGTTTTACAAGCAGTGTGAATTATATTTTGAAATGAATTTCAAAGTGGAAATGTTTAGAAATGGTTTTATAGTATTGAACTCACTTCGATCGCTGGAAAATAGATTCTGGCGATGACAACTACATCATCAGTATTCATTTTCGAGTTGTAAGTGACGAATTACTACCAGAGATACTGTTTTGAATTTGTTTGGGAAAGACAAGTTGTGTTGAGTTTCAAAATGGGATTTATAATAAAGAATGAATAAAGAAAGTTTGAAATAGAATTTGAAAATAGAAGTTCAAAGGGAGTTTAAATATATGAAATTCAATGGAATTGAAATAAAATTTGTATATAGAAATTCAAATGGAATTCAAATATAGAATTTGAATATAGAAATTCAAAAGGAATTCAAATATAGAATTTGAATATATGGAATTTGATTATAGAAATTCAAATGGGATTTATAATATAGAATTTGAATACATGGAATTTGAATATAGAAATTCAAATGGAATTTGAATATAGAATTCAAATGGAATTTAAACTATAAAATTTGAATATATATAATTTGAATAGGATTTGATATATAGAATTTGAATAATAGAAGTGATATAAAATTTGAATAGAAATTGAATAGAATTAACTAAGTCGAAGAGGAGTTAGTCGAGTTTTGAATTTGAAGTTGAATTTTGAAAGGTGAATTGGATTTGTAAATGGATATTCGATATTGAATATAGAACTTAAATTTGAAATTTAGATTCAAATAAGTTAATAAGCAAGTTAAATATATTTGAACATGTCATGTTCAAATATAAAAATGAAATAGACTAAAGAGTTAATTAACAAATTAATTAACAAATTAAGTTAAAACGATCAGGTATAGTTAAAATAGATTGGGCAGGTATAGATATAAAGGAGACAGGTTTGGAATATAGTATAGAAGTGAAATAGATAGAATGCTCGACGAAAAGGTATGTATTTAATTCATATATGAGATTCTATGCGCCGTATCGGCTAGCCGTTTGGTTTTTCTTTTTCTTTTGGATTGGTGAGGGCCATGGGAGGCTATTTGAAATATCCCGATGCTCCTGGTACAAAGGAGGTTATGGCGAATTTTTCCGGGAATTTAAGGAGTTAGAATATTTTTAAGATAATTTGATAGTTAGAAATCAACGTATCGATATATATAGAAGTCGATAAGGAAACAAACTTAGAAATAGAATAATAAAATCAAAAAGGAAGACTAAGAATAAAATCTAGTAAGAATAGAAAGTGGAAGCGTATACGTGTTTAAAAGTGAATAAGTAGTTGTATGGTATATATTATTCGAGTAAGTAGTCATATCTGTTTTGACATTATAAATGTTTTTCAGTCAAGGTCTGAGAGGTAGTTATACCCCAACTTGATTGATTTCATTATTAACAAATAAACAGTAAGATTTCAGGCTCGAAGATCAATGTTGAATAAGAGTTAGTTGAATATAGTATTTGGGTTGTCATAACAATGTTTTACACAACATCCGTTTTAACCCAAATAAGTGTAAGCTTGGAAATATAATAAAGAATATTTCCTAAGTATAGAAATAAACAAGATCGAAAAAAAGAGAAAAGTAATTGGAATATTTTCCAATTATAAACAGCATATATTTTCTAAAGTTTAGAAAATAAAGGAAGGCGACATTCAGAAATGTTTTCCAAAGAACATAAAAGGCCAATATGGTTATTGAAAATATTTGGTTAACAAATATTGATAAAGGAATAGAGAAGTGATTTAACTAATGGAATATTAATTAAGGGCTCAGTGACATGTTCAAAAAAGAAAATTTGATTTTGAAAAGAGTAAACTATTTAAAAACTCCTAGGGAAAGACTGTTTGAATTAAAAACAAATTTGACAGAAATTTGTGAAAGAAAATTTGAATTAAAGTAAGGCCAGTAAAGTGGTAACTGAGATTGAATTAGAATGATATCAAGACAAATTGGATTGTGAGATTCAAATTTGAAGTGTAATGTGATAATCAAGTTAAGAGTTTGGAATCGAGAATGGAACTCGAGTTTGAAATAATATTTGGCTCGGATATAAGCGAATGGTTGTGTCGTGGATAAAAGCAGATTGGAATTTGATTGGGATGACCCTTGTATCCGCTGAATTGATAGCATATGGAAGTGATAGAGTTGATATGCCGACAAAAAGGTACAAGTTTATATTTCTATCGGATATAAGATTTATGAGCCGAATTGGCAAGCCGCTTGGCTGTTTGATTTTCTTTTGGGATGGAGATGGCCCAGAGAGGCGAGTTGGATTTTGATGTATTGACCAGTACAAAAGAGGTGCTGGCTAAATTTTTTTCAAAAAAGACAAGGAGTTAGAAAATTTTCAGGATTTTTGAAAATTTTCGTTGGTAAAGAATTAATTAATAATTTAATTAAAATTAAATTGGTTCGGTTGAAACTGAAGTTAAGAAGTGAACAATTATGTTCTAACCAGTCGATAGGGTCGTCCTCTACCTTTTAGCCATTTCGAGGACGAAATTATTTTAAGTGGGGAAGATTGGAATGACCCGCATTGGCAGAGGTATTATAATTAATTTATTTAATTATTTAAATGGTGATTAAAAGGATTTAATGGTCGTGGAATTAAATAATGGTGAATATTTAATTAAAATAATAAATTAAATAATATATTTAATTCTGAAATAATCAGAATTGGCAGAAATGGCGATATGGTGTGAACTGGGAAATTCAAAATATATAATTCAGTTCAGAATTTGAATTAGAATAACGAATATATTTAAATAATGGCAGTTTGAACGTATAATTATATTATAATTAAAATCGAGCTTGAAATGGCGCTGCAGTTCGTAATTTGGCGATTTGAACTTCAACTGAATGTACAGGATTCGTTTTAAGCCGGATTTCTGTGAAACAAGAAATGTGTGGAGCTGGTGGAGTATATCATTCTAGTGGAAGAGAAAAATCGGGATTTCGTCGTGTAGATTTTGATTCACGTCCAAATCAAATTTTAGAAAAGTCGCTGTGGAATTCCTTTATAATTTATAAAGGTATTATTTATATTTTAAAAAGGAATTTCAATATAAATCGAATATCGGGTTGACCCAGACTTGAAATATCGAATTATAAATTCCAGTAGAGCTGTACGGTATTCCACTGTGAGTATATACGATAATATAAATTTATTTGTATTTAATTTAATTATATTTAAATATACTTATATATTTAAATGGGTCATTCAGAGCTTTAAAAATAGCCAGTTTTTCATACGACCTCAGAATTCGACGAAACTAATTTTGTTGGATTCGTAATGTTAAATTATTGCTAGATTTAAATTTATGTGATTTTTGAAGTCAGTATGTGGCCATACAGATTTTTAATGTGAGAAACAGTTGATATTTTGACGATTTAAAATACGCTGTGTGAGCAAACGGAGTCGGAATTCGACGAAACCAGTTTCATTGGGTTCGTAATGTCGAACTCTAGCTACATGTCCGGTTTCGTGATTTTTGTGTGTCGTGTGTGATCACACGGATTTTTAGAAAGCAAGAACGGATATAAAAAGATTAAAATAAAATATCCAAAATATCTAAAAGTATCTAAATCCCCTATAAATAACCCCAACATTTCACTAAACCCTAATTTCATTCTTTATCTGATCAAACTAGGCGCCGCAACCCTAACTGAAATTATACAGTAAACTATCCATTTTCAATAAATTCAAACAAATACAAAGAAATTCCTATAAATTACAACGAGCTTATAAATGGACTCAGCAACGAGGAAGCTTCCTCGCGACACCCATTTGAAGCTGTTCGACCCCCTTTTTGCGATGCTCAGTATCGCGCACAACGACTAGGGTTGGCAAATCGATGAAGTAGAGGCGCTCGTTTGGATTGTGGTTGTTTGCTTTGGGTTCGTGGTTGGATTTGGTTTCAGTTGTGGAAATTTTGAGGGATTCGATGGTGAAAACCGTTGCTCGAACCCCTGTAGATGGGCAGAAGACTTGGACGACGCGACGAGGATAATGGGTGCGAGTTGCGTATGAAGGGTACGGTGTGATGGAGATTCTCAAGAGAGGATTTTTGATGTATTTTATGTGAATTTAAAGAAAGAGGGGAAGGTGGAAGTCGGCCATGGTATTTCTGTCGTGAGGAGTAGCGTGGAAATTTGGAGAAGAGGAAGTACAGGTGTGGTTTTGTTGGGTCTGGGCTTTAAGTGGTGAGGTGGGCTGATCCAATGAATGTAAGGCCCGATTCTAAATTCTATGTTATTAAGTTAAATATTTAATCAAATATTATATTGAACTTGAAAATTGTATAACTTATTCATATGAAATCAGAATCACGAACCGTCAGTCACATTAGGATCGTAGGGACGGTGGCTACACCATAGAGCTGACTGGGAGTGAATCCGAGCTCGTCACAATTTATAGTAAAATAAATTGTCCGTCTGAATCAAATCAAGCGATGGTTATCGTTATCAACGATGATCGTCCAAAGTGAGTAAATCTCACTAACTCTGAACAGTTTATAATTTCATGTCGTATTTTTAAAACTGTTAAATATTGGCTGATTGACTGTGTGTTGATTGTTTGATTGAACTGCTAGTCAGTTAGTTGAATTTCTATATTGATTCTGTTTAACAGAATATATCATATGGAACTGAAAGTGATGTTGATTTTATTGTATAACATCTGTGGATGCAGGAAAACAGGTTGGAGGGATCCGACTGGATTCCTCAACATTTATTTTACTGTTTTTCATATATTGTGATATATGATGTGATATATAATCTGTTGTCGATTATATGTGTTTGAACGGTACTGATCATCGTGATTTGATATGTTGAATACCATAACATACCGAAATGTTGATAAGGGAATATTTTCAAAGTGATATTTGAAATAAAATATCTATAAATGGAATATTTATAAATAAGAAATATTTATAAATTGGAATATTTATAAATAGGAGATTTAGAAAAAGGGGAAAACGTTATAAAAAGGAAACTGTTATAAGAAGGAAATCATTTTTAAAGTGGAGTACCGTTACTAAAAGTAAATCTTTAAAATGAATAAATGTTGTTAAAAAGGAAATCTTTATAAAGCGAATAAAGGAGTTAAATCGAATATGGTATTCGAAAGGAGTTAAATCGAATGTGGTATTCGAAAGTAGTAAATCGAATTAGTTATTCGAAAGGAGTTAAATCGAATATGGTATTCGAAAGGAGTTAAATCGAATATGGTATTCGAAAGTAGTAAATCATATTAGTTATTCGAAAGGAGTTAAATCGAATATGGTATTCGAAAGTAGTAAATCGAATTAGTTATTCGAAAGGGGTTAGTCGAGTCGAGTCAGTTGAATAGAGTAATCGAATATTTGTTATTCGAATAAGAGTTAACCAGTTAGAGTTAAATCAATTAGAGTTAACCAGTTAGAGTTAACCAGATGGAGTGAATCAATTAGAGTTAACCAGTTAGAGTTAAACCAGTTGGAGTTAATCGATTAGAGTTAAAGCAAAAAGAGTTAATCGAATATAGTTTATTCAAATAGAATAAAGGAGTTAATCGAATATATAGTTTATTCGAATAGAGTAAAGAGTTAATCGAATATATAGTTTATTCGAATAGAATAAAGGAGTTAATCGAATATATAGTTTATTCAAATAGAATTAAAAGAGTTATCGAATATAGTTTATTCGGTAGAAGTTAAGTGAATAGAGTAAGAGTTAAATCAAAAGAGTTAAGTGAATAGAATAAATTGAAATAGAGTTATCGAATATACCTTATCGAAGGAAAGAATTATCGAATAGAAAAGATTTGAAAGAGAGTTACGTAAGGAAGTTTGTTAAAGAATTAGAAGGGTGAACTTTGTCTATTTTAAGGTTAGAAACGTTGCTCAGTTAAGGTCTGAGAGGTAGTATTACCCCAACTTGATTGACTTCATTTTTAACTAAGGAATGGTTAAGGTTCGATAGTAAGGGATGGTTAAGTGAATTTAGTAATTAAAGGAAATGGTTTGAGTTGGCATCGCGATGGTTTGTTTAAACATCTGTCTAAGTCCAATGAAGAAACTTTGGAAATGTTTTCCAAATAAGAAACCAGAAATGTTTTCTAATAAAGAAAACAAGAAATGAAAGTGTTTTCCATTGTTAATAACGTATATTTTCCAAATTTAGAAAATAAGAAATATTGAATATAGGGAAACAAGAGATAAGTAAATTAATGAAATAAAGAGATAAATGTTGAATGATGTTTGATCGATATAAATTTCCATTTGGAAATAATATTGTTGTTTGCACACCTGTTTTTCTTCGATAGTTAAATCACGGACTATCGAAGTTTTGACCATTTTAACGTTGTTAATATGGAGACACTGGTTGGATTATTATCCAAAGAACCACTATGTATTGGCATAAGCGTTGCGAATCTTATATGCCAAAGGAAATTGAAGACGGAGTTATGCAAGGGCTATCCTGTTTACAGAATAGTGCCTTCGGTTCATCCTGTTCCTAGATGACTTGTATGGACGGATGTCTGACAGAGTATTTCCAGACGATCACGTATATTGATTTCTCCAACCATACCAAGAGTGGAAGCGGAGAAGGAAACTTCTTTTAGCTAACACATAATGTATGGTTGAGGACGTCAATCGGTGATTTGATGGATTTGGCGATGTGGCATTCAAAGTGAATCTGGTGTGATGATAAAGCGTAGCTTCTAACCTCACATCCGGTAAATGACCGAAATCGGGCAGGCAGCATGGCTAAGTCGGTCGCACCGAAGTAGGGTGTATAATCACCTGATCTAGAGTTTCATTTACTTCTAAAAATCTACTGTTGATGCTATCCCATTTGGGAAACGGTTGCTGATCCCAACCGTTGGTGATATACATTCGATACACTCAAGCGAAATGAGTGGTCGGTCATGTGTGGCCGGGTTGCAAGATGTTCTTGTTGAACCCAGTATTCCTCTCTAGAGGTACACTAGCGAAAGGTGGTTCCATACCTTTTTATAGTTGGAAATCCATTACCCAATACGTGCTTGCGGTTTTGATTGTATATATATATATATATATATATATATATATATATGTAGAACGTGAGATGAAAGCATTTCTGCTAGATGATTATTATATTGTGTTGATAGACATTATTATAATATCAAAAGGTTTTTGATATAAAGATATTTTGGATTCTCATAAGGGAAAAACCCGTTCCGTTATACGGCGTGGTCTTATGAGATATCATTTACATGCTTGAACTGTTTTAAACCGTTTTACTCATACCAGTCCCATGACTGACCCGGAGTTTATTTTGTTTTTGTTTTCCCTAAAATCTTAGGTGCCCAATTTTGTACGGGCAGTCAAGTAGTCGGGATTTACAGATATACTGGAAGAACTTGGAGCAGGAGGCTTCAGGATTATGTAGCTATAGTTATTTCCGCTGAGTTGTAGGTGTTGTACTCTGATAATGTTATTGTATACATATAATGATTTTATTTCAAGGATATATTATCTATTATATGTTGTTCGTTCCGCTGTGAGATTCGTGATACTCTGATGTTGTGTTCTTCTTCTTCTTCTATTCTAAGTTTCTATCTTATCTATCCTCACCCTCTAATTTCTTTCATTAATGATCGGTTTTTTCGATGTTTGGTTAGTCGTCATCGTGTTTATGTCGATAACCAAAGTCGTTAAAATCCCGGGTCATTACATTATTACTTAACAGCAGGAACATGATTACTTAACAACAGGAACATGATTACATAAACGAAATAGGATTACTAAACAGGAGGAACGTGATTACTTAACGGGAACGGGATTAGGTGTCACCCTAATTGCATAACAGCAGGATCAGGATTAGGTGTACCTAATTACATAACATGATTAGGTGTTACCCTAATTACATAACATGATTAAGTGTTACGCTAATTACATAACAGTTGGATTAGGTGTTACCCTTATTACATAACAAGAACATGATTAGGTGTTACCCTAATTACTACCCATGCAATCGGTCCCTACAATGTAATTACCTTGTGTCATCCCCAACAGTAGGGTGTATCACTCCCTAACTCAGCAACTTATGTGACACATATCTATTTACTGGTGTTACAACGTATTATTTCCGTAATCGGACCCATGCATGCTCATGACTCCGTCGGACGCACCCGTACCCACCTTCCTCATTTGAACCTCATACTACCCAGTTCGGTAAAGCATGCCCTGGACTCTACCTAGTGCGAGGCCCCCTAACAGAATACCAACATGGATACTGACTGATATGGGTTCCACACAGCAAGATTGATACAAGCCAAACCCCCTAAGCTTGTTCCCCCAAGTAACTGGGATTTAAAATCCCCAAAATCTGATACGACAGCAGAACGAGGGACCTCTTAGCTAATTAGGTATCAGGTTTAACTTAGAAGGTTTAATTTCATTAATAAGCATGGTTGTAACATACATTTTTCTGTAAATGTTATTATGTGTACAACCCCTACCCCAAAACAAGCACCTGCCCAGATGTACATATTCAGTTTACTTATCTTACATCTGGTACTTATATTTTCATAACATGTTCTTTACTTAATCTAAGTATTAAGTTTAATCTAACATGTATACATATTTGCATATTCTTCCTTTTGATTATATTCCTAAATTACAGTCAAAAGTCCTCTATTTATAATATTCCCTCAAACTCTTATTTTTCATTATCATTTCATATTATCCCATATTTAATTATACGCAATCTTAAACGAGAATGGCCTAGGCTCCCGGTGGCCTAGGCTCAGTGTAAATTAAAAAGGAAAAGAGAAAGAGAAGAACAAAATCAAATTAACTATATAAAAATAGGCATATAAACAAGAATGTAAATAAAACAGCAGAACAGGGACAAGGAAGATAAATGAACATAAGCATCAAGTGAGCGTAAATGTCCAAATTAACATTTAATGAACATAATATCATGTTTTTCCCAAATTAACTTTAAATGGACACAAACATTTAATTCCAAGTTCCTCAAATTAACATGAATGGCCATAAGTGTCAAATTGATATGTTTTCCCCAGTTAACCTATTCTCCTCAAGTTAATGTCAATAAGTGACAAATTACTATATTTATGAAATTAACATATCCTCTTAAATGATAATTTTCCGTATTAACATGTTCTCTTTAATGTCAACTGTTCCTCAAATTATCATATACAGACTAATGTTAACTACATGCTTTCAAATCAACGCCTTATCAACATATCTACAAATTAATGCCAATTAAATGTTCACCCGGTTGATGTCATATTAATATGTCTACAAATTAATGTTAACTTCGTGTTTATTAAATCAATGCCATATTAATATGTTTACAGGTTATGTTCACACATCAACGTCAAATACCATGTTCTTCTTATTCAATGCCATACTAATGTCAATTATATGTTTACATATGACATTTCTACTTAAGCTTAACCTGTTCATGTTTACATATTCTTCCATTTTAATAATCCCAATTTACAGTACAAATTATGATATGCCCAATTCTTTTCCTTTTTAATGTTATTTCATATCCTTCCAATTCTATGGAATTCAAAAAGGCATAAAATACTATAAATAAAACAAACAACAGAAAGGGGATAAGGAAGAGATGTACATACAAGCAAATAACTGAAAAATGAACAGGTAATTGACAGTAATTAAAATAACATATAAGAATAATCTCATAAATATTGTTACTTTTTATATCCAAAATATATTTACTGTCAATTAAATTACTACAACAACTATTATATGTAATTAACTTTAACTTAGAAGAAATTTGACAAATCACGGTAATACTCACTTAGTTGTAGATCTAGAAAATCTTCTAAAATAGTTGTTGCAGAAAAAAGTCCACTTTAGATTATTGTTGAAAAAATAGGAATTGTCCTCTTTAATTTATGTTTGAGCAACACCTCAGCATCTTCATGATTTTTATTTAGAAAGGTTTGGGAAGAAGAAGAATGAAGAATAGATTTGTGTATAGAAAACAATGAGGCTTCTAGTCTTTATTTACATTACTGCAACAACCCGGAAATGCGGTGTGAAGACCCGTAACTTCCCCGTAAAGGAAAGCGTCGGATAGTTCGAGAACAAACCACAACAGAACGCATATAGAAGAACATTTCATTGTATATAACAACAATGCATCAGATTACAAGAATATACAGAGTATAAAAGAATATTACACAGAAATATCAGAGATTTAAATTACATTTAAATACATAGCAGCGGAAAATAATACAATACACAACTAGAATGAGATATACGGATACAAAGCTTCCCGGATATCGTTCCAGTCGTAAACCAGGATCCTGTGAATATAAATCTGCAAAACCAAAACTACTAGCTGCCCGTGTCAAAATAAGGGCACCCAGAGTTTAGGTCAAAACAATAAACTCCAGGTCAGTCATGTGACTGGTGTGAGAACTAAAGCAGTTATAAATCTTTATTTTCAAAGCTAGGTAAAACAAGGGACCACGCCGTATAACACGGAACGGGTTTCCTCCCAAGAATACCAGTGCATAAGACAAACAACGCAATGCTAAATAAAGAAAAATGAAGCTGTTATAAGACCCAGGTCCCATCACACAATGCAACGCAGTCGAGGATAGGGTTTTCCCTTATAACAGCCAAAGAATGCTTGATACGTTTAAAACAAATCATTTGATACTATTATAAGTGCATAGAGTATAAAACAACTTCAAATCATAAGTATCAATCATAGGCGGCATGAATGCCCCATACCACTATGTCGCCATATATAGGTTTACAAATAAAACCGCAAATGTCACGTATTTGGAAATTGGGTTTCCATCTATGAACCGAGGCTAGGGGCAAGATCCTCAACCGATTCGAGACGCTCTAGCCCGCCCCTCAGGAACAGCCGCAACTGCCCCTTGGATCGTCAGGGCCGGTCCACACGGAGTGGATTATTATGCCTGAACAATACGTCTCCCCACCCTATGGGGTGTAAGTCTGGTCCGTCAGCCGACCAGAATGCATTCGGCCGAAACCGATATAACCGAGGCGCCTCGCAACAGCAACAACAACATAAGTCAAACTCGTCAGGGCGTGTAAAACCACTGACGCCACTTCTAACTAGAAAGAAACGCATGCCCTCCCTGAGGTCCGTCTCCCGTTTTTGATTCATACCGGGTGTGAAACTCGCGAATCAAACGTTACACAAAGCTACGCCACAAAGGTCGTGCTTTGATCATCAACCACAAGACTTTGCTTTTCAACAGAAGCCTTGATCATTTGCATCTTAGCATGCCACACAGGCAAGCCATCCTATGCAACCGATATCAGTCACACAGAATGAAATCCGATGTCAGACACACAGTCCATTTACAAGTCCGTTCTGGGTCTGAACGAAACCGGAGGCACCTAGTACCCCGCATATCCATCGATCTCCAAGTACGTCTGGACGATCACTAACTGTTTCCATCTTCTTGGGTGTACAGCCCAATCAAGATCATCAGTTATCACCCAAACGACGTGAAGACCTCCGGTCTTCGACCATCGTCTTCGTCTTCGACTTATCGTCGTATCAGTTACTCAGAATGGGATAAACCCGGTCTTTCCGAATAACTCGCGTATATTTTAAATAAGTGTTACACAAACACAACATACGCCTCATTCCAATTCATTAGTCACTAACCGTAAATTAATCAAGAGAATAATTCCCCAAATATTAACCCCGAAGGCCGAAACCAACATCAGATCAATATCCAGAAAACCATTCTGCTTGGCTAACCGCCAGTTAGTTTCTAAATTTCACATTCAAATCTAATTACAGATTTATCTATCGCCTGGAGCAAAACTGGTGATACTCCATTCTCGATCTTTTCAATCTAATTAAAGATTCATTAAAACTCCACTTAGTTTTAATCATTATCTGGGTTAAAGAATCAGTGTCATTTAAAACACGATTCACGATAAACCCAAAATCACATTCCATTAATTATCGGGTTAAAGAACAAGTGTTATTTAAAACACTGTTCACGATAAACCCAAAAATCAATACCAATTCAATTCCAATTAAATATCATTTAATTGGTACACTTCATTAAATCTAAATAAAAAGATTTAATCTTTTCTCAACTGGGTTCAAGAACAGTGTTAGTGAAGACACCATTCACGACAAACCCAAATCACATTCGATATTCAATACAAGGCTCTGAATAGAAAATATATCGGCTTATATTCAATATCGAATTCTACGACTAACAAATGTCGTATTGGAAATAACGATACAAATATATATCTTTCAAATTTCCATAACAACACCTGTAATGTCACGAATTCCAACATCGAAATATTCCGAAGACAATTTCGATTCAAATCCACTCCAATGCAATCATTGGAAATTTTGGTTATTTTCAAAACCATTTCAAATTCAATTTATTTATTTAAAAATAAATAGAATTATAATTCTAGTTCAAAACTAGTTCATTTCGATAAAAATCCATTTTTTTATCTTTTCAAATATGGAGATTTTCACCCCAAACTTTCACAAATCATTTCTTATGATTTTACACAAATTATTACTATTTTTAATAATTTTATCAAGGCCCGTACAGTCGATTTCCAACAATGGCCATCGAACTGCACTTACAACGACCTTTTTCGAATTTGATTTGGACGTATCTCCAAATCCAACCGTTAGATTTCAAATTTCTAACATTAATTAGAAAGCTCTTTTCGATACGAACCCAACGGTTCCGGTTTTAGGAGAATCCGACGGTCGGATCTCCTGTAATGTCCGTTTGAAATAAATGGTCGAAATTCGCGAACTGCCGCGGCGCGGCGCGTTCTATTCAGGCCATTATATTATATATAATATATATAATATATATTTCGTCGATTTCTATTTAAAACGAATTATATAAATAGTTTTGAATTCGTTTCAAAAACATTTTCAACTTCCATTTCAATTCAAATCAAAATTGAATTCTTCTCTATAAATTCGTTTTAAAATTCATTTCTATTCAATTCGAATTTCAATTCAATTTGAATTCATTTCAATTCGCTTTCTATTCCATTTGAATTCGTTTTCAATTCAATTCATTTCGAAATCGTTTTCAATTCATTTCATTTCGAAATCGTTTTCAATTCAATTCATTTCGAAATCGTTTTCAATTCATTTCATTTCGAAATCGTTTTCAATTTATTTTGAATTCGTTTTCAATTCAATTCATTTCGAAATCGTTTTCAATTCAATTCATTTCGAAATCGTTTTCAATTCATTTCATTTCGAAATCGTTTTCAATTCAATTCATTTCGAAATCGTTTTCAATTCATTTCATTTCGAAATCGTTTTCAATTCGATATAAATATCGTTCACGTCAAAATGGCGTCCATACACGGCTTCATAAATTTCTATTTTCAAATATTCTATTTCAAATATTTCTTTTTCAAAATAGTTGTTATTATCAAAATATTTCGTTCAACACATGACCAATCTCAATGAATGAGTACTGTCAACACATGAACTTTTATTTTATAATATTCTTTATTTTTCAAATTGGAATGAGGCCCAATCAATTACCATATAAAGTTAATTATATGGATTTTCATACAACACATGTATATCATAGCATTGAAAAATAATCAACCATCAACCAAAGTGCACTACACTGCATAAGCATCAAATACAGATATTCAACGCTTATAACAGCCTGTCAATCAATCGATCGACATATTTAATCAATCAGGATGAGTGAACTGCATATTTCATCCTAACACCCGTGTGGGGTTTCAAACAATCAAACACAGATTTTATTTGTGCAGTTGGGCGATGTGTGAAATTTATCGACCCAATCAATATCATTCAAATAAGTGTACATAAACAAACCATCTGGTTTGTAAATGAATATTTATTTATTCACTTCACTATTTTCATATTCACGTTAAAAATTATATTTTTAACGATAAAACATTTTATTTCAACCTATGAATTTCTATTCAATTCATTTATTCAATAAAATGATATTTTTATTTTTCTAACATGTTTTAGAAAATTTCGGCGGCATAACGGCACGATACTAGAAACGGGACAAGGCCTAGCCTTATCCCCGGTCTAGTGAAGGCCCACGCCATTCACACATCAATCAAATCAATTCGTTATGCAAACCGCAAACTTTGGAGTAAGGATCTAACCTAGCCTTACTCCTTCGCCTTATAACGGCGCACGTCTAATCCTAACCAATTTATCGATTCGATTTTTCACACCACAAACCACATTCAAACAATATCGCAATCAATCACCAAACTGTCAAACAAACAAGTCCATGGTCTGTGGACGATTGTGTCGGGTGCTACTAAGCACCGTCTGCATCCTAGTATATATATATAACTAGAAAATAAATAGAAAGGTGAGAAATTCTCACCGATTAGCTATCCTAGCTCCACGGCACTTCATTGATAGAAATCTTCATCGCTATCGCATCTTCGTCATCTTCGCTGCCCGTAGCCACTACATATGTAAAAATCGAATTTTTACTATGCTATTCAATATATAAAATCGAATTTTGACTTCGCTATTCAATATATAAAAATCGAATTTTTTTTCTTTTGCAAGTTCAAATCTTTTTCTACTAAAAGATTAAACTTTTTTTCCTATTTTAAAGTTCAAAATAAAATCAGTTTTTCGCTTTCATAAAAATGCAGTTTTTTCATAACTTAAAAAATAAAAATACAGTTTTTGCCTTATTTAAAAATTCAGTTTAAAAATCATTTAAAAATCAGTTTTCTAATCTAAAATAAAATTCAGTCTTAAACCTAAAATAAAATTCAGTTTTAAACCTACCTAAAATCAGAATTTTAAAAACATAAAAATCGGTTTTTAATATTAACAAAATCAGTTTTATAAATTAAGTAAAAATCAGTTTTATAAATAAAGTAAAAACTTACAGTTCGAAAGGGGGGGGTTCACCACCATCGGAGAGGCTTCGGGTGGCTCTGGGTCGGCGGCAGGAGGAGGCGGAGGGTTGGGGCGGCCTTCAGTTCGTCGGCGGTCATCACTGTGGGGGGGGAAAGCTCTGGCGTTTTCGTCTTCGATTCGAAGGGAGGAAGGAGATGAGCTAGAGGGGAGAGGAAGGCGCGACTTTAGGGGGGAGCGGCGGTCCATCGTCGGCGTCAGCAAGGGGGAGGAAGAGGCGTCGCGATCTGAAACTGGAAGGGGTTTTTTTTTTTTTTTTTTTTTTTTATATTTTGACCGTGGTTTGACTTGTGAGGAAAGAGAGAGCTCAAGGGGGTTATATAATATTTTAATTATTTAAATAATTAATTTCTCCATAAAGTAACTTTAAATTTCGATCTCCGAACGAGGCCCAATGACTGTCGTCCCTAGCTAATTACCCCCATTCCGAATACAATGGGATATGTTTCATAAGCCAGTTCGGCTGTTACGCTCAGTTTTCGCTGAAATTAATGTATAAATCTATATATTCAATTTTAAACGTACATTTCAATTTACCGGGGTCACATACTAACTTTAAAAATTCTAGAAAAATATTTTCTAGCTTCGTATTGACGATACGGTCCTAACAAAACTAGTTTCGTCGAAATCTGAGACCGTTAGAAAAATGGCCAATTTCCAGTCGATTAAAATCAACTGAAACTGGTCAAACGCGTTTTCCTTTGCCACGCTCACATATTGATTCGAAAAATTATGAAATTTGAAATCTAGCAATAACTTTACATCACGGACCCAACAAAACTGGTTTCGTCGAAATCCGAGGTCGTTTGCAAAATGTCCATTTTTAAGGGCCTGAATTCCATAGCGACTATTCAGAATTTTCAACTGGACATATCTTTTGATTCCCGCTAAGAAATTTTGATCATTCGGGTTCGTTGGAAAGATATTCACTATTAGATTCCATTATTTTTGGTTTCACTAAAATCCGGATTGTTTTGCACCCGGTACATTCAATTGAAGTTTGAAATCGAATTATCGAACTACCGCGCCATTTTCAATTCTATTTATAATTATATATAATTATTTATATTCTAACGACGACGCGTATAATATATACGTTCGAATATATTCAAAATAAATTTCTCGTCGATATTATTTAAAATAATTCATTTTAAATAATCTAAATTCGCTAAAATGGCCAAAATAAAAATTTTAAACTGGCCCAGATTTTACGGGTTGTTACAATCTCCCCCACTTAAAACTTTTCGTCCCCGAAAAGGAACAAAGTCGAAAGTGGTTTGATTATTCAGCTCCACATTTGATCTGGCTTCCATTCTCCAACTCTTTAGTTTCTGAGAATTTTTAAAATTTCAAAAATTTGGCTAACACCCTAAATTTTTGAAAAATTTCGCCATAACCTCCCCTGCACCGGGAGCATCGGGAAATTGCAAATAGCGTTCCCGGTCCTTCAGATCTCAAAAAGAAAAAGAAAAAGCCAAGCGGCTAGCCAATAGGCTCATAAAATCATCATCACCCAAACAAAACAGTAAATTATGTAATAAACATGTACCTATTTGTCGGGCAAACAAATTTTATTCTCTGCTCTAGCCTCCTTGCTATGACCTGTTCAATGATATATATGTATATGCAAACAAATGCGACCAATTTTCAATAGAGTTCAATATTTGATTCAATTAGGCATAATTGTTCAAAATTAGCAAACAATTTAACAAACAACACAAACTTCAATCAATTAGTGGATTAACGTTTCAAATTCATAATTTCGATATATATACAAAAATCAGATTTTTGATGCCAAATCACAACAATTAGCCCTATCTAATTTTGGTTCTCACACCAGTCAATAGGAAATATATAGATATCAAACCTTCGAAACACGAACATAAATGTTGATGATGCGATCGCTATCATCAATATCATCTCCGGGCGACTAGGGTGTGGTGCTATATCTATCCAATATATTAAAACTTCGAATACACGCTAGCTAGGCGCATACGCAAAAATCTTTATATTTTGGATTGTCCTAATCAATATAAAATAAATAATCAAATACGAATAATTGATTTAAATTTTCAAATCAAAAATCGTTTTCATTTTAAAAATATACTCTTCACACTCGTTCTAGGATACTACTGATCCCATCTCTAACGAGTCATTCCATTGGATATTACTAATCCAATATCTGATGAATTCCTTCGTACGGTTCTAATGTGTCTTGTTCTCTGCTTTGTAAACCAAAGCTCTGATACCAACTGTGAAGACCCGTAACTTCCCCGTAAAGGAAAGCGTCGGATAGTTCGAGAACAAACCACAACAGAACGCATATAGAAGAACATTTCATTGTATATAACAACAATGCATCAGATTACAAGAATATACAGAGTATAAAAGAATATTACACAGAAATATCAGAGATTTAAATTACATTTAAATACATAGCAGCGGAAAATAATACAATACACAACTAGAATGAGATATACGGATACAAAGCTTCCCGGATATCGTTCCAGTCGTAAACCAGGATCCTGTGAATATAAATCTGCAAAACCAAAACTACTAGCTGCCCGTGTCAAAATAAGGGCACCCAGAGTTTAGGTCAAAACAATAAACTCCAGGTCAGTCATGTGACTGGTGTGAGAACTAAAGCAGTTATAAATCTTTATTTTCAAAGCTAGGTAAAACAAGGGACCACGCCGTATAACACGGAACGGGTTTCCTCCCAAGAATACCAGTGCATAAGACAAACAACGCAATGCTAAATAAAGAAAAATGAAGCTGTTATAAGACCCAGGTCCCATCACACAATGCAACGCAGTCGAGGATAGGGTTTTCCCTTATAACAGCCAAAGAATGCTTGATACGTTTAAAACAAATCATTTGATACTATTATAAGTGCATAGAGTATAAAACAACTTCAAATCATAAGTATCAATCATAGGCGGCATGAATGCCCCATACCACTATGTCGCCATATATAGGTTTACAAATAAAACCGCAAATGTCACGTATTTGGAAATTGGGTTTCCATCTATGAACCGAGGCTAGGGGCAAGATCCTCAACCGATTCGAGACGCTCTAGCCCGCCCCTCAGGAACAGCCGCAACTGCCCCTTGGATCGTCAGGGCCGGTCCACACGGAGTGGATTATTATGCCTGAACAATACGTCTCCCCACCCTATGGGGTGTAAGTCTGGTCCGTCAGCCGACCAGAATGCATTCGGCCGAAACCGATATAACCGAGGCGCCTCGCAACAGCAACAACAACATAAGTCAAACTCGTCAGGGCGTGTAAAACCACTGACGCCACTTCTAACTAGAAAGAAACGCATGCCCTCCCTGAGGTCCGTCTCCCGTTTTTGATTCATACCGGGTGTGAAACTCGCGAATCAAACGTTACACAAAGCTACGCCACAAAGGTCGTGCTTTGATCATCAACCACAAGACTTTGCTTTTCAACAGAAGCCTTGATCATTTGCATCTTAGCATGCCACACAGGCAAGCCATCCTATGCAACCGATATCAGTCACACAGAATGAAATCCGATGTCAGACACACAGTCCATTTACAAGTCCGTTCTGGGTCTGAACGAAACCGGAGGCACCTAGTACCCCGCATATCCATCGATCTCCAAGTACGTCTGGACGATCACTAACTGTTTCCATCTTCTTGGGTGTACAGCCCAATCAAGATCATCAGTTATCACCCAAACGACGTGAAGACCTCCGGTCTTCGACCATCGTCTTCGTCTTCGACTTATCGTCGTATCAGTTACTCAGAATGGGATAAACCCGGTCTTTCCGAATAACTCGCGTATATTTTAAATAAGTGTTACACAAACACAACATACGCCTCATTCCAATTCATTAGTCACTAACCGTAAATTAATCAAGAGAATAATTCCCCAAATATTAACCCCGAAGGCCGAAACCAACATCAGATCAATATCCAGAAAACCATTCTGCTTGGCTAACCGCCAGTTAGTTTCTAAATTTCACATTCAAATCTAATTACAGATTTATCTATCGCCTGGAGCAAAACTGGTGATACTCCATTCTCGATCTTTTCAATCTAATTAAAGATTCATTAAAACTCCACTTAGTTTTAATCATTATCTGGGTTAAAGAATCAGTGTCATTTAAAACACGATTCACGATAAACCCAAAATCACATTCCATTAATTATCGGGTTAAAGAACAAGTGTTATTTAAAACACTGTTCACGATAAACCCAAAAATCAATACCAATTCAATTCCAATTAAATATCATTTAATTGGTACACTTCATTAAATCTAAATAAAAAGATTTAATCTTTTCTCAACTGGGTTCAAGAACAGTGTTAGTGAAGACACCATTCACGACAAACCCAAATCACATTCGATATTCAATACAAGGCTCTGAATAGAAAATATATCGGCTTATATTCAATATCGAATTCTACGACTAACAAATGTCGTATTGGAAATAACGATACAAATATATATCTTTCAAATTTCCATAACAACACCTGTAATGTCACGAATTCCAACATCGAAATATTCCGAAGACAATTTCGATTCAAATCCACTCCAATGCAATCATTGGAAATTTTGGTTATTTTCAAAACCATTTCAAATTCAATTTATTTATTTAAAAATAAATAGAATTATAATTCTAGTTCAAAACTAGTTCATTTCGATAAAAATCCATTTTTTTATCTTTTCAAATATGGAGATTTTCACCCCAAACTTTCACAAATCATTTCTTATGATTTTACACAAATTATTACTATTTTTAATAATTTTATCAAGGCCCGTACAGTCGATTTCCAACAATGGCCATCGAACTGCACTTACAACGACCTTTTTCGAATTTGATTTGGACGTATCTCCAAATCCAACCGTTAGATTTCAAATTTCTAACATTAATTAGAAAGCTCTTTTCGATACGAACCCAACGGTTCCGGTTTTAGGAGAATCCGACGGTCGGATCTCCTGTAATGTCCGTTTGAAATAAATGGTCGAAATTCGCGAACTGCCGCGGCGCGGCGC